>CM053165.1:4275462-9075462 GCA_028571685.1 Heterohyrax brucei | reverse complement strand
ACAGGAGAAAGATGTGGCAGTCTGCTTCCATAAAGATTTACTGCCTTGGCAACCCAGTGGGGTCACTGTGAATCAAAATCTGCTCTATGGCTGTGGTTTGATTTTTTTGATTTTGGGGTTTTCTTTTTGCTAATGGATTTTTTTTTTTTAAATACCAACAGTGACACCATGTGGCCATGAGAAGCAACAGCAGGAATCGATCAGGATCTGAATGTGGGTATGCTTACACTGTTTGAACAGAATCCTTGCAAAGGTCCAAATTTGACAAGCGCAAAGAGAAAGATTTTGAACTCCTGAAAATAAGGCATGTTGGCCCTTAAGCAATTTCTCGAGAAAGTGTGGCATATGACATCTTTATTTGCACCTGGAGTTTTTGCAAACTACTTACACTGGTATTGAAGTATAGGATATATATATGGGCAGAGTATCCTACACTTACGGAAAAGTAGATCAGGATAAGTTGGCAAAGGGAAGTGAATGTCACTGTATACAATTTAACTTTTAACTGTGTTTAACTTGTAACTAGGAAATAAATTTGGACATATAAAAAAGTGGCAAGAGGAGTACAAAAAGTTCCCTTATATTCTTATCCATATCCCCCAAATGTCATCTTACACAGCCACAGTAAAACCAGAAAAACTCAAGCCAGTGTGTCATTGAGTTGATTCTGACTCATGACAATCCATGTGTTACAGAGTAGAACTGCTCCGTGGGGTTTTTGTATAAATGTCTAAATCAGAAAACCAAAATTAATGCAATAAAAGTAGTTCCTGATTTACTATGGATTTCCTTCCAACAACTATGTCGTAAGTCAGTTCTCACATAAGTTGAGTATCTAACTTTTTTTTTATTATCAGTATCTTTATAAATCTGATTTTTTTGTTGGGCAACTGGAAGCATTATATGTAAACTGACATATATTTTAATAAATACAAATAAAAATACAAGCCAAGCCAAGCCAAGTGCCATGAGAAAAGTACAAGAATAATTTTTAAAATGGACAATTCTAAGTCTGGTTCATCATAACTCAAATACATGAAGTCAGAGATAACCTGTACTACAAATTAATCTATATTTTTCCACTTGTTCTCCTGCTGTCCTATTCATGATGCAGGATTCAATCCATGATCCCCCATTGCACACAAAGCTGTTACATGTCCTTAGCTTCTTCCAGTCTAGGACAGTTCCTCAGTCTTTCTGTGTCTTTCCTAATCTTGGTATTTCTTAATATGTATTAATCAGTTATTTTGCAAAATGTCCCTGGGTTTGCATATGTCTGATATTCACTTGTGATTAAATCCAGGGTATGTATTTTCTGGCCAAAAGGCCACAGAGGTGATTCTGAGTCCTTCCAGTTCATCAGATCAGGAAGCACACGGTGTCACTGACTCATCACCGGTGATCACAACTTTGATCACTATCAAGGTGGTAGCTACTGGGTATCTCTACTCATTTTTCTCTTTATAGTTCATAAGTCTGTCTTAGCTATCTAGTACTGCTATAACGGAAATACCACAAATAGGCGGCTTTAACAAAAAGAAATTTATTTTCTCACAGTTTAAAAAGAAGAACAAACAAACTCACTGCCGTTGAGGTGATTCCAACACGCATCAACCCTATAGGCAGGGTAGAACTGCCCAATAGAGTTTCCAAGGAACATCTGGCAGATTTGAACTGCCAGCCTTCTGGTTAGCAGCTGTAGCACTTAAACAGTATGCCACTAGGGTTTTCTTCTCACAGTTTAAGAGACTGGACATCTCAATTCAGAGTACTGGCTCCAGAGAAATACTTTCTGTCTCTGTCAGCTCTGGTAGAAGGTCTTCTTGCCTTTTCAGCTTCTGCTTCCTGGTTCCTTGTAAATCTCCATATGTCTTGGTGTCTATCTGATGCTATCTCTGCTCACTCCTTTGGGTGTTTAATCTCTTTTATATCTCAAAAGAGATCAACTCAAGATACACCCTACAGTAACCTGACTGCATTAACATGACAAAGACAATCATTCCCAGATGGGATTAAACCACAGGCCTTTTTTAAAAAAATAAAATTTCCGTCAAGTCAACCTGGACTCATATTGACCCTACAGAACAGAGCAGAACTGCCTTTCAGGGTTTTGAGGGCTGTAAATGTTTACAAAAGCAGACTGCCACATCTTTATTCCTCCACTTAGTTGGTGGATTAGAACCACTGATCTTTCAGTTAGCAGTCAAGTTCTTAACCAATGCACCACAAAGTTTCCTTACCATAGACACAGACGTTAACCATTACAACACATTTTTTGTGGGGTGCAATTCAATCCTTAACAGACAGCCTTGGGGTAGGTCCAGAAGATGCTCTGAAATTGTGTAGTTATCCTGTGTCTCTTCAAACTTTGCCTATTAATTTTAACATCCATTGGTAACATTTTTAATCCTTTTTTAATTGTTGTACAAATATATATAATGCATATGCCAACTCAATGCTTTTCACATGCAAAATCCGGTGGAATCAATTGCATCCATTATGTTTATCACCATCATCAGTAATCTTTGCCAAATTCTCTATCATCATATACAGAAATTCACTGTCTTTCCCAGCCAATGATTTCCTTCTCTCCTCCCACTCTTAAAGAGTGACTACTCTGGTGTTTGCCTATTTTCATCATTCCTTCTGCATTTGATAATCAGAACTGTACTATCAGATAGAGCTATTGTTTCTAAACAATCTATTTATTTAATTATAGATTAATTCTGACCAATGTGAATGCACAGACATTGATTTGATTCTCTAACTTTATCCATTGCTATCATCATATATTTTGTTGCTCAGCTTGTCCTCAGTTTGGCCACTAGAAGCACCTTCAAGATAGTTTCTGTGTCCTTCAGACACTCCTCCATTATTTTCGTAAGTATTTTCTATCTTTTGAGCTCCACAAGCTCTTCTAGGCTCCTCTGTGTTTTCCCTGCTCCATTCCTGAAATCAGCCAGTCCGTGATGGCTTTATGTTCAATCATTCAGTCATCACAACCAGTGTATGTTTATCACTGCCCTCTTTGTATCAGCAAGGTGACCAACCATTGACAACTACTCAATAAGTCACTGTCGATAAAACAGCACCTCTGGCATTTATCCCTTTGTCGGGTAAGAATGCAGTCAGCACTTTCCAAGTGCTGTGCCCTGTACTGGCTGTAGGAGATAAACAGAGAAGCAAACAAGAAAATCAACATAGAACAACACATGACACTAAAACAAAGGCATCAAAGAGTAGGTATCACACCCTGTCTTGGACATCCAGTGCTGCTTCAACAGAAATAACACCAAGGGATAGCTTTAAAAACAGAAATTTTATGTTGTCACAGTCCACTAGGCTAAAAGTGTAAATTCAGGGTGTCAGCTCCAGGAGAAGGCTTCCTCTGCTGCCTCTGGAAGAAGGTCTTCGTAGTTAGTATTTCCCCAGACTAGGAGCTTCTGATACACAGAGAACCTGGGTCCTTTCCAAAGGACACGCTCAGCTCCTGTCACAGCTTCTTGGCATCATGAGGTCCCCAACTCTTGGTTGCTTCCCTTTCCTTTCTATCCAAAAAGATTATAAGGCACAATACAGCCTTACACATTGAGTCCAGCCCCAACGACACAACTGCCACCCATCGTCCCTCATTAACATCACAGAGACAGGGTTTACAGCATGGAGAAACATCACATAATATTGGGACTCATGGCCAAGCCAAATTGCTACATACATTTTGGGGAAGACATGATTCAATCCATGACACGTCCCAGAGGAGACCCAAATCCACATGCAGCGTTTACCACGTTGTTGTTAGTAATCCATTAGGTGCCGCTGAGTGACTCATGGCGGCTCCATGTACAACAGAATGAAACATTACCCAGTCCTGCATCATCCTCACAATCACTGGCACGTTGAAGTTGATCATTGTGGCCACTGTGTATTTTGAGTGCCTTCTAAACTAGGGGGCTCATCTTCCAGCAATATATCGGACAATGTTGTGTTGTGAGCCACAGAATTTTCACTGGCTAGTTTTCAGTGAAAGATCACTGGTCCTTTCTTCTTTGATGTATAGGGATATAGAGAACCAGGTAAAATGTAACAGTAGATCCAAGGAAAATGCATTGCTCACATCAGGGAAATGCAGAAAAAGGTCTCTGAAGAATCAAAGACCACCACGG
Source organism: Heterohyrax brucei (assembly GCA_028571685.1). Lineage (NCBI taxonomy): Eukaryota > Metazoa > Chordata > Mammalia > Hyracoidea > Procaviidae > Heterohyrax > Heterohyrax brucei. The sequence continues at coordinate 9,071,299 of CM053165.1, read as the reverse complement.
AGGTGCCTGTAAGAGAAACAGCACCTTTGGCACTGTCAGGGACAGAGATTGTGACTCCATTGCCCTAAAGGATAAGGCACATAGGATATTGCTTCCACTTTACCTCTTTTCCCTCAGACTTCAGCTCCACAGGGGTCAGAGGCCAAGTAGGAAGAATACATGGAGACGAAACCAGAAGAAAGAGAGAGGACAACTATCCTCTCATGGAATTTCCTGTCTGTACCAGGCTCAGAATGGGAATATGGGGCTGGATTGATTTTATACCACCTGGAGGATTTGATTACAGCTCGGTGCTGGCGTTTTCTGTGGGATTTTTTTCTTCCCTGCCAGAAAGATGTTTACTTGTGTTTCACTGACTATGCAAAAGCACTGAACTGTGTGGGTCATACTAAATTATGGCTAACGTTACAGAGAGTGGGAATTCCAGAACACCTAATTGTGCTCTTAAGGAATCTGTACTGGATCAAGAGGCAGTCATGAGAACAGAACAAGATGACACGGCATGGTTTAAAGTCAGGAAAGGTGTGCTTCAGGGTTGTGTCCTTTCACCATGACTTTCAACCTGTATGTTGAGCAAATGATACAAGAAGCAAGATTATACGAAGAAGAACAAGGCATCAAGATTGCTGAACAACTCATTAACAATCTACGTTATGCAGACAAACCACTTTCCTTGCTGGAAATGAAGAAGATTCGAGACACTTACTGACGATGATCAAGGACCACAGCCTTCAGTATGGATTGCACCTCAACATCAGGAAAACAAAAATCCTCGCAGCTGAACCAGTAAGCAGCATTGTTATAAATGGAGAAAAGATTGAGGTTGTCAAGGATTTCTTTTTACCTGGGTCCACAATCAATGCCCATGGAAGCAGCAGTCAAGACATCAAGAGACACATTGCATTGGGAAAATCTGCTGCAAAACACCTCTTTAAAGTATTCAAAAGTAAAGATGTCACCTTGAAGACTAAAATGCACCTGGCCCAAGCCATGGTATTTTCAATTGCATCATATGCATGTGAAAGCTGGACCATGAACAAAGAAGAACTGATGCCTTTGAACTGTGGACCGCCAAAAGAATAAACAGATCTGTTCTGGAAAAAGTACAACCAGAGTGCTCCTTGGGAGCAAAGATGGCAAGACTGTGTCTTACATACTTTGGACAGGTTGTCAGGAAGGATCAGTCCCTGGAGAAGGACATCATGCTCTGTAAAGTGGAGGGTCAGAGAAAAAGAGGAAGACCCTTGACGAGATGGATTGACACAGTGGCCGCAACAATGGGCTTAAGCATAATGATTGTGGACACAACACAAGACTGGGCAGTGTTTTGTTCTGTTGTTCATAGGGTCTCTATGAGTAGAAACTGACTCGATGGCACCTAACAGCAACATAAGTGGCCAAAGGACCCATGGGCTTGGCCTACTGCTCACCTCTGGGACAGGGGAACAGCCAGTCCCACAAGGAAGATTGAAAGGGACAGTGAGAAGTAAAATAAATTTGCTTTATGACTTGCTCTTTTTCATGGCTGCTGTTGAGGTGTTACCTGACTCATGGTAACCCGACACACAGCAGAAAGAAACGCCGCCTGGTCCTGCACCATCCCCATGACTGGGAAGGGTAAGACTATTGTGATCCGCAGTATTTTCACCGGCCCATTTTCTATATTTTAGATTTCCGGGTCTTCCTTCCTAGTTCGTCTTAGTCTTTAAGCTTTGCTGAAATCTGTTCGGCATCATAGCAACACACAAACTTCCACTGACAGAGGCACCCTGGCTACACTTGAGTTCCATTAGCCAAGAATGAATCAGGTCTCCTGCACAAAAGGCAACAATTCTGCCACTGAACACAGTTTCTGTGGTTGCAACCCCTGACTTGTATCACTTAAATGAAGATGGTGGCGGTGCCTGAACAAAGCACTATCAGAGCCCAAAGGGGAGGACTTTTGTAGGTCCTCAGCATACTCACCTGAAAGTAGAAAGGAAGAGTTAGGGATTCAACTCCTGTTACCAGCCTTAAGAGGATAATGAGGAAGAAGTGACATCCCTGCACAATATCCCAGGCTCTGGGCTAGGCTTCTTACCTCTGTCATCTCATTTTGTCTTTGGCTAAAAACAGAGAAAAAAGATTTGAGGCCAGATAAAGCCAGATGAAAGAAAACCATTTGTCCCAGCAGATGCCTCCACACCACAAATCTTCATTTGTCACTCAACTAATAAAGAAGGAAGAACAAAAGACTCAGAGTGCCTGGATTCTATCCATTTTCTCTTTTATTGTATTTTCCTGAAAAAGCACTTTTTACTGCTTGGCAATATTTCTTTCTCCCTTTAAGCTAGAATTTGTGTTTTTAAAGCTTGATAAAATGTGTGACTCGGCTCTGTTTTCTTGGCAGGCAGACTATCCCCCCAGAGCTCGTCCCCTGCAGCTTTCTCACTGACTGATGTCACTGTGTGCAAGGCAGGCACTTTCGTCTGCCCAGGAACGTATTCCCTGCAAACCAAGCCAGCAAAATGCTCCCAGGGAGCAGATGTTTCTGTTTAAGGCTGATAGCAACTGCGGGAACCATTTTTCTCTTCATCAGTTTTCAAGTGCAAAAGGCAGCTGTTTGCCAGGAGCACAGGCTCGGATTCTAATGAGGCTTGTGGCTGAACTTGGCCTGAGAGACTGCAGCCTGCCTAACACCAGGATGAGGTTATTAGCTAAACTCCAGGAAAGCTGGCAACAGGCCATTTCAAAATAGTCTGGAGAAGAAAAGTCTTGTGTTCTAGGATGAGTTTGATCCTTTCAAAGCATAATCAATGGAAATTGTTGATTTTACATAATTTCTGCTGGAAGCTCTTACTCCTCTTAAAGGAAGCACTGCCAACTTCTCAGTATACTCTTCACCTAGATTGCCTGTCCATTCCCAGGACACTAGCCCATGGCTCCTGGAGAGGCCAAGCATGTAGGCGGGAGCCAAGTCGCATGTCTGTGACATGAAGTAGTAATTCCCACTCCTCAAGCCGGCACCTGAAGCATGCTGTCATAACTGCGAAACCAGGAATCTCATACCTCTGCCTACAGGAAGTTCCATCCCCCTGCAGACACCGCCCACAAGCCTGTGATGAAGTTTACAAACATACTCAATCCACAGAGCAGCTGGCAGTCAGTTCTTGGTTTGCAGAAATCTTGATATATTCATAGAATAAAATATGGCCTTGTGCAAAGTAGGGTTCTAGTTCATACAAGTTTCTGTTATGATCACCAAAAAACCAAACTCACTGAGATCAAGTCAATTCTAACTCATAGTGACCCTATAGACAGAGTTGGTCTGCCCCATCGAGTTTCCAAAGAGTGCTCAGCAGATTTAAGCTACAAACTTTCTGGGTAGCCATAGCACTTGACCATATTTTATAATTATTATGGTGGTATTATAGTTGTTAGGTGCCATTAAGTTGGTTCCTGCTTGCAGTAAGTCTATGGAAGAAAGCAGACCTGCCTCAAATGGTTTCCATGGGGCACCTGGTAGATTCAAATTGCAAAGTAGGTGACAAATATTTGACAGCAAACTTTCAGTGAAATTTTGGAGTAGAAAAATTAAAACTGAGAAAATTCCTAGCCATTGACTTCATTTCTTCTACAAATTGGGAAAAGACTACAATTATTTCTTAAATAGCAAGTTATAGAAACAAACCTTTCATTTTATAGCAAAAAAACTCACTGACTGAGAAAGTCCATCTGGGAGTAAAAAGCACATTACTTTAAATTCATGGTAAAATAGAACAACTTAATATTAGAACTTTTCTACATGCGTGTTTTGAAAAGGAAAACATAAAGGACATTTTCTTTACTGAGTGATACCATCCTGCACAGAAAACTATAAAGAATCCTCAAAAAAACGACTAGAACTAATAGAAGAGTTCAGCAAATTACCAGAATACAAGAGAAAAATGCATAAATCATTTGGATTTCTTGACACCAACAAATAGACCACTAAAGAGGAAATCACCAAATCGATACCATTTGCTATAGCCCACAAAAGGATAAAATACTTAGGGATAAACCTAATCCATGACACAAAAGACCTATAAGAAGAAAACTGTAAGACCTTACTTTAAGAAACCAAAAGATACCTACATAAACGGAGAAACCTACCTTGTTCATGAATGGGAGCAATTACCCAAGCCAAAACCAATGCCATCAAGTTGGATCTGACTTATGGCAATCTATATATGCAATGCAATCCCAATACAAATTCCAGTGTCATTTTTTAATGAGAGGGAGAAATGCATCACCAACATTGTTTGGAAAGGGAAGAAACCCTGGATAAATAAAGCACTACTGAAGAAGAGGAACACAGTGGGATGCCTCACGCTATCTGAGTTTAGAACCTATTACACTGCCACAGTAATCAAAACAGCCTGGTACTTAGACAAAAACAGATAAAGAGACCAGTGGAATAGAATTGAGAATGCAGATATAACATCATCTACTTATGAGCAGCTGATATTGGAAAGTCTATAAACTGGGGAAAAGTGTCTCTTTAATAAATGGTATTGGCATAAATGGTTATCTACCTGTAAAAAAATGAAACAAGACCCATGTCTTACACCATGCACGAAAACTAACTCAAAATGAATCAAAGACCTAAATATAAAATCTAAGATCATGGAAGAAAAAATAGGGACAATGCTAGGAGCCCTAACACACAAATATTACTAACAATGCACAAACACCAGAAGAGAAAATAGATAACTGGAAAACCTCCCAAAATCAAACACTTACAGTCATCTGAAGACTTTATCAGAAGATTAAAAAGATTACTTCCAGACTGGGAAAAGATTTTTGGTTACTACAAATCTGATCATGGTCTAATCTCCATAATCTACAAGTACTGCAAAACCTTAACAAGAAAAAGACAAATAACCAAATTAAAAAATGGGCAAAGGTATGAGCAAGCACTTGACCGAAGAAGACATACAGGATGCTAACGGTTACAGGAAGAAATGCTCACAATTATTAGCTATTAGAGAAATCTAAACTAAAACTACAGTGAGATACCATCCCAGCCCAACAAGGCTGGCATTAATCTAAAAAACACAAAATAAAAAATGTTGGAGAGTTTGTAGAGAACCCTTCTGCACTGCTGGTGGGAATGTAAAGTGGTAAAACTTTGGAAATTGATCTGCCACTTTCTTAAGAAGCTAGATATAGAAATACTGTATGATCCATCAATTCTACTTCTTGGATTATGTCCTAGAGAAATAAGAGCTCTCGCATGAATAAACACATGCACAGCAGTGTTTATTGCAACATTGTCCACAATAGCAAAAAGATGGAATCAACCTAGGTGCCGATCAACAGATAAATGGATAAACGAACTATGGCATACACACACAATGGAATACCATATGATAATAAAGAACAATGATGACTTAGGAAACATCTCATAACATGGAGTAATCTGGAAGCCATTATGCTGAGTGAAATTAGTGAATTGCAAAAGGACAAATACTGTATGAGACCACTATCATAAGGACTCAAGAAATGGCATACATAATCTTTTTATGGTTACAGAGGTGGGGAGGAAGAGAGAGGGGTATTCATAGATTAGATAGTAGATGGGAACTGGGTTAGGTGAAGGGAATGACAGCACACAGCAGAAGGGAGGTTAGCAGAACTGGAGTATACCCAAAACTAAGAGGTTTCCCATGTACATCCCAACATTTTCAAGGACAGAGTAGCAAGGGAAAGGATCTGAGAATCATGGTTTCAAGGGACATCTAAGTCAATTGGTTTAACTAAGTTTTTTTAAGAAAATGTTCCCCATCCCACTTTGGTGAATGGTGTCTGTGGTCTTAAAAGTGAGCAAGCTGCCATCTAAGGAGCATCAATGGGTCCCAATCCACTTGGAGCAGATGAAAATGAAAGATATCAAAGAGACAAGGAAAACATGAGACCAGGACACAGAAGGGACCATTTCATGTGGAGACATCAATAGCATGAAACCAGAACCGGATGGCGCCCAGCACCACCAGTGATGACCCTGACAGGAAACACAATGTAGAGTCTCTGAAGTAGTGGGAGAAAAATGGATGTGCAGAAATAGAATTCTATTGAAAGACCAGACTTGATGGTCCAACAGACTGGAGGGCTCCCTGAGGACATGACCCCCGAACTCTACACTTATGAGGCAACAAGAATGAGTACAAAAACCTATACAAGACACTAAGGATGGTGGAGTAGAAGAATTAGATCCTGGATTCCTAACATTCTTCTTTTCTGTTTTGTTTTGTTTTCCATTCCGTAACAAGGACCTTACTGGGTTTTATTTTATTTTATTTTATTTTATTGTGATTAAGTAAAAGTATACAATCCAAATTAATTTTGCATGTCTGACTACCTGCAGCTCCATCTGCTCTCTTCATCCAGTGACAGCATATTCCTCCTTTCCACTCCATATTTCTAGCACCCTTTTAATGTGTACCTGTCCACTCCTCTCCACCCTTTTCTCTCCCATCTGGAAAGAAACTAGTAAGAGAGGCTTCCATAAATGTATAGAACCATAAAGTACACACACCATATGATCACACTGTATCCCTGAGTCCAGTTCATTCTTCTCTGAAAAGCTGACCATAGTACTGTTTTCCAGTCAGGGTGAACATCAAGTCTAGGGGCCATGTTTCTAGGGGAACCTCTAGGCTGTTGGAACATCAATTCTAGTCTTTTATTAGAGTTCTTGAGCAGCACACCTCCTTTTCTCATGTTACCTCAGAGACTCTTGTGTCCCCCATCATGGCTGCTCTTAGTGGTGGCCAGGTGCCATATGGCTCTTCTGGTCTCATGTGGACACAGTCTCCCATTCATATGGGTCCTTCTGTCTCCTGGCTCTTTTTCCCTTGTGTCTTTGTTGTTCTTGTTCATTGTCTGCTCCAGATGAGTTTGGACCATTTGGTGGACTTCAGATGGCAGCTTGCTAGTATTTTTTTATTTTATAGTGTGTGTGTGTGTGAGAGAGAGAGAGAGAGAGAGATAAAGTGAAGGTGTACAGAGCAAATCAATTTTGCATGCCCAACTATCTGTAGCACCTTCTGTTCTCATCCAGGGACAACACACTCCTCCTTTTTATTCTGTACTTCAATTATCCTGTAACAAATTCCTGTCCCCTTCTCACCACTCTGTTCTGTCTGATCTAGAAAGAGACTAGCAGGACAGAATCCTATATGCATAGAACCATAAAGTACACACACCAAATGGTCACATTGTATTCACGAGTCCAGTCATTTCTTGTCCAAAGAGTTGACCTCAGTAGTTAGGGGCAACAGCAGGTCTAGGGGCCACGCTCCCAGGGGGATCCCTGAGGCTATCAGGCCATCAGTTGTGGTCCTTAGTAGAGTTCTTGAGCTATACCCTTTTTTTTCTCATGTTGCCACAGAGACTCTGCATTGTGTGCCCTATCACAGCTCTCTTTGGTGGTGGCTAGGCACCATCTGATTCTTCCGGTTGCATGTTGATACAGTCTCCCATTTACGTGGGTCCTTCTGTGTCCTGGGCTTTTTTTGCCTCACATCTTTATTTTTGGTGATCTGTTCTGGATGAGTTGGGACCATTTGGTGTATCTCAGATGGCAGCTTGCTAGTTTTTAAGACCCCAGACGCCACTCACCAATATGCTGTGCTGAAGACTCCTTTAGCAATAGGCTAGTTATGACAGTTGGCCTTGATGTTCCCTGAAAGCATGGCACCCAGACCTCCACCTTTGCTACACTATCCTTGCAATATTGGGTTTAGATTAGAAGAGCTTTCAGTTTATGGTGAAGTCCAGTTGAGTTGACCTACTTTTACCGTGTGCTGTCTCTGCTTTCACCCAACCAAATTTCTATTAACTATCTAATCTATGACCTATGCTCTTCCTCACTCCCCACCTGTGTAGCCATCAAAGAGTCTTTGCTTCTGTACATAAGTCTATGTTTAAGTCATTATTGTAGGGGTCTCATACTGTACTTGTCCTTTTGCTGCTGACTGATTTCTTCACTCAGCATTGTGTCTTACAACTGAAAACAGGTTGAGATGTTTCCTAAAATCATTATTGTTCTTTATCATTGTGTAGTGTTCCACTGAGTATATGTGCTATAGTTTGTTTATCCATTCATCTGTTGATGGGCATATACATTGATCTCGTCTTTTTCTGTGCTTCAACAAACATTAGTGAGCATGTATCTTTTCATGTGACACCCTTTGTATCTGCAGAATATGTCCCGAGCAGTGGGACTGCTGGGTCAAATGACATCTCTATTTCTAGCTTTTTAAGTAACTCTCGACAGCACTTGGCGTTGGCTGGCAAATCGCTTTCTAAAGTGATTGTACCATTTTGAAGCCCACCAGCAGTTTAGGAGAGTTCTGATATCTCCACAATGTCTCCAGCATTTGTTGTTTTGTGTTTTTGGATTATGGCCAGCCTTGTTGGGGTGAGATGGTATCTCTTTGCAGTTTTGATCTGGATTTCTTTAATAGCTAATGATCGTGAGCCTTTCCTCATGAGTCTTTCGGCTATCCGGATGTTCCCTTTGGTGAAATGTCTGCCAGCTTCCTTTCCTCATTGCTTAATTGGGTTATTAACCTTTCTCTTGTTGACATTTTGCAGGACCTTGTAGATTATGGAGATCAGATGTCACTCTGAGATGTAGTTGCCAAATATTTATTACCATTTTGTAGCTGGTCTTTTAACTCTTTTGATAAAGTCTTTGGATGAGCAAAAGCATTTGATTCTTAGTAGTTCTCATTTATCTATTTTCTGTTGTTGATGCATTGTTGGTCAGATTTTGTAGTCTGTCTAAGCCGTGTTATTAGAACTTCTGTTGTTGACCCTATGTTTTCTTGCATGACCTTTATCGTTTTAGACTTAATATTTAGATCTTTGATCCATTTTAAGTTAGTTTTTGTGTAAGGTGTGAGATGTGGGTCTCATTTCAGGGTTTTGCAGACGGATATCCAATTTTGCCGATACGGTTTATTAAAGACACAGTTTTTACTCCAGTTTACGACTTTTGGGCCTTTGTCAAATATCAGCTGTTCATAAGAGGATGGTAGTATTTCTGAGGTCTCTATATGTCTGTTTTTTAACCCTGGCATTGTGATAGGTTGTAAGGTCCAGAAGTGTGATGCCTCTCATTGTCTTCCTCTTCTTCAGTAGTGCTTTCCTTAGCTCGGGTTACTTCCCTTTTCCAACCAAACTTGGTGATTTTTTCCTCCATCTCACTAAATAATGACACTGGAGTTTGTATTGGGATTGCCTTGTACATGTAGATCACTTTAGGTAAAATAGACATTCACACAATGTTGTCTTCCTTTCCATGAGGGGGTAGGTTTCTCCCCTTACATTCAGTCTCTTTTCGTTTCTCGCAGTAAAGTCTTGTAATTCTCTCTGTATAAGTCTCTTATTTCTCTGGTTAGATTTTTTCTATGTATTTTATATTCTTGGGGGCTATAGTAAATGGTATTGATTTGATGATTTCCTCTCTGATGATCTCTTTTTGAGTGTAAAGGAATCTTACTGATTTACTTATGTTTTTCTTATATCCTGGTACTTTGCTGAACTGTTCTGTTTGTTACAGTAGTTTGTTTATGGATTCTTTAGGGTTCTCTGTGTATATGATCAGATCGTCTGCATATAAAATCCGGTGAAAAAACTGGATTGAGTAGGATCTGACTCATGGCGACCCCAGAGGCCAGATTAGAACTGCCCCCTGGAGTATTCAAGGACTGCGTGGTGAGTTTGGACTGCCTGGTGGGTTTGAACCACCGATCTTTTGGTTAGCAGTGGTAGCACTTAACCCACTACACCAGCAGGGTTTTCCATCATCTGCAAATAGTGATGTTTTTACTTCTTTGCTGATGCAGATGTCCTTTATTTCTTTTCTTGTCTAATCTCTCTGTCCAGAGCCTCTAGCAGAGGTTCTGAATAGAAGTGGTGAGAGTGGACGAATTTGTGTAATTCCTGTTCTCAGGGGGAATTCTTCCAGACTCTGTCCATTCAGGATGATGTAGGCAGTTGGTTTTGCCTAGGTGCCCCTTCTTGCATTGAGGAATTTCCCTTCTAATCCTATTTTGCTGACAGTTTTTAACACGAATCAGTGTTGGAGGTTGGGAAATTCTTTTTCTGCATCGATTGACAAAATCAGGTGATTATTAGTGTTTTTTATGTGGTGATCACATTAATTGTTTCTCTGATGTTGAACCAGACTTGTATCTCTGGTACAAATCCAACTTGGTCATGATGAATTATTTTTTCTGAAATGTTGTTGAATTCTATTGACAAAGATTTTATTGAAGATTTTTGCATCCAGGTTCATGAGTGATATGGGTCTAAAATTTTCTTTGTCTGTCGGATTTTTCCCTGACTTTTGGTATCACAGTTATGCTGGCCTCACAGAATGGATTTGTGGGTATCCCATCCCTTTCTATGCTTTGAAAAAACTCAGTGTTATTGGAGCTAACGCCTCTCCAAAAGTTTGGTAGAATTCTCCAGTGAAGCTGTCTGGGCCAGGACTTTTTTAGTTGGTAGATTTTTATGAATTTTTCAATCCCTTCTTTCGAGATGGGTTTATTAAGTTGTTCTACTTCTCCTCGTGAACATTTTGATAGGTGATGTGAATCTAGAAATTTGTCTATTTCCTCTAGGTTTTCAAATCTGTTAGAGTACAGTTTTTTCTAGTATTCTTTTATGATACTTTTGATTTCACTTGGGTCTGTTTTCATCTCCCATCTCCTTTCTTACTTGCGTTGGTTGTTTCCTCTCCCGTTTTTCTTTTGAAGTTTTACCAGTGTTTTATCAATGTCGTTGAACTTTTCAAAAAACCAGCATTTGGTTTTGTTGATTCTTTCAATTGTTTTTCTCTTCTCTAATTCATTTACTTCAGCTCTAATCTTTATTATCTGTTTTCTTCTCGTTCCTGAAGGGTTCTTTTGTTGCTCTTTTTCTGCTTGTTCAAGTTGTAGGGTTAATTCCTTGGCTTCACTCCTTTTTCATTCCAGATGCATGCATTTATAGAGATAAATAGACCTCTTGCACACTGTTTCTGTTGTATCCAGTAGGTTCTGGTGTTTTCATTCTTATTTGGTTCCATAAATTTCTTTATTGTATCTTTGATTTCTTCTATAATCCATGGAATTTTGAGCACCTCATGTTATTCTTGAGCCACAAAAACAGCCCTGGGTCACTTACTCCAGACTTCTGAGTGAGCAGAACAAACCACCATTTATTTAAGCTATTGTGAACACAAGTTGCTGTGACTGGTATAACCAAACTTGTTCCTGAGACGATGCCCATTCCAGATTCTCACTGTGGTAAAACTATAGTTTCTCATATACCTGCCCACTACCCAGTGCAGACTGAGATCTGTCCTAAGTCTTTCTGCTTTGTTATCATAGTAAAATTTATGTAAAATTAGTGTTAGCCATTTTGTAAATATAATGTTCAGTGACATTTAATATTCACAACGCTGCTGCAACTATTATTACTCTCTAGTTCCAGAAAATTTTCACTACCCCAAAAGAAAACTCTGTACTCATGAAGCAATTTCTCCCTACTCCCTCCTCCCTCCAGCCCCCTAGCAACCAATAATCAGCTTTCTGTCTCTGTGAATGTTTGTATTCTAGGGATTTCTTGTAGGAACCCTGGTGGCAAAGTGGGTAAACATTGGGCTGCTTACTGAAAGGTCAGTGGTTCGAACTCATCAGTCACAGCATGAAGAAAGATGTGGCAGTCTGCTTGTGTAAAGATTGCAGCCTTGGAAACTGTATAGGGCAGTTGTACTCTGTCCTGTAGAGTCACTATTAATTCAAATCAAATCAACAGGAATGAGTTTTTGATTTTTTGGAGATTTCATTTAAGTATGGCTTTGGCTATATAAAATGTGGCTTTTTGTGTCTGACTTGTTTTACTTAGCATAATGTTTTCAAGACTGATTCATGTTCTAACATGTATCAGAACTTCATTCCTTTCTATAGCTGTTGTACGGATAGACATCAGTTGTATGGATAGACATCTGTTGCATGGATAGACATCTGATGTATGGATAGACATTTTGTTTATCTATTCATCTATTGATAGCCATTTTGGTTGTTTCTACATTTTGGCTATTGTGAAATTGTTCTGCTGTGAACATTCGTGTGCAAGTTCTTGTTTGAACATCTGTATTCATTTCTTTTGGTTGGAATTACTGAATCACCCAGTAACTGAGTCTAACTTTTTAAGGAAATGTAGCCTAACTCTTGGTGACTCCTTTCCTTAAGATCTTAGAATTGGCCCCTAGAATGCCAAACCTGGAACCAGGTTCCCGAAGGTTCATGTGTGCCTTCCAGCAGGAGATGATCCCCATAACATGCTCTTGTACAAGTGATCCACTCAGTATTTCAGCTTCAAGCCTAGGGCTGATCATAAGCCACTCCCCTGACTGGCAGTCCCTACCCCTCTGCAACCCATGACCCACAGGCTACACTACCTACGCTGTCTCCCAAGGTCCTGGAGGAATATGGGAGAGCAAGCACCTGAGGACAAAAGCAAAATTGGAGACAGATGAGTAAGTGCTTCAAGCCCTGGTGAGTGAATGACTGACTCCAGTGGAGGTTTTAGGAGTTATAGCGGGGGCTGGAAAGCAGAGGACCTGCAGAACATAGAGTCAATGGGGGTGAAAAATCAGTTCTAGGAGAGAGCTGATATGATGAACACCCAGCTCAGTAGCAAAGAAGGAAGCCTAGGAAAGGACATGGAAGACTCCAATCCACAACCAGGAGGCTCTGTGATGGGAAGTACATGTCAGAAATTGTGCAAAGTTCTCAAAATCCTGGGACATTTTAGGGTGCCTCAGACTTCCCAGAGAGTAGGGTTTCTGCTTAGGGGCAGATTAGACAGAATACCTTTGTCAGACAAAAATATGAGCCTGGACCTGAAACAATCTCCAATCTGCCAATCATCAAAAACAAAACAAAAAGCAGTTGTCATCGAGTCAATTCTGACTCATGGTGACACCATTTGTATCAGGGTAGAACTATTTCCGTGGCCAATTTTTCAAAAGTAGATCACCCAACCTTTCTGTTCAGGTGCCTCTGTAAAGACTTGAACTGCCAATCTTTCAGTTAGCCAAAAGCATTAACTGTTTGTACCACCCAAGGCCCCTTCTTCTACCCACCAAAATAAGACTTGTTGCCATTGAGTCAATTTCAACCCATGGCAACCCCATATGTTACAGATTAAAAATGTTCTACAAGGTTTTCTTGTCCAAAATCATTACGGAAGCAGATCACCAGGTTCATTGTCCATGGTTGGGTTCAAACTACCAATCTTTCAGTTAGTAGTCTTTAGCAAGTCTATAGCTTGCACCACCCAAGGTCCTTCCTCCACACATGTCTATTCCTCACTAAATTGTGTTAAAGCCTCTAAGAAAGTTCAAATTCCAGTCAATCTTTTAAATGAAAGGTACGCATAAAGCTGGAAATACATTTCCGGTATGAGTGAGTTTCCATGCATTTTTTATATTATGAACGCAAGTGTTCTGGATGTAGATCTTTGCTTTATGTAATCTGTACATGCTAAGAAGTGTCAGAATTTAGAAAAGGAGTGCATGTTCACGTATTAACTCAAAGTGCTAGAAAATGACAACTCCAAAGTTTCTTCTCTTTTTGTTTCCAAGGAGACTAGCACTTCTGTATCCCCAGCCAGCCAAGTCCCGTCAAGCCGGATCCAACTCATGGTAACTGATATCCCAGGAATCCCATTATCCTTAAAGCAAGAGAAACAGGCACACACTTATTCCAGCCCTGTAATGAAATACAGCTCATCATCCATGCAGAAGAGGACTTGGGTTACATTTTCTATTCTACAGACTAACAGAATCACAAAGGCACAAGGGCCTTGGAGGACACCTGGTCCAATCAATCCCCTTTTCTAATTTTTTATTTAATTGTTGTGAACATTTAGATAACACAACATTTGTCAGTTCCATATCTCTTATGTGTGTATTTCAGTGACCCTACTGACACTGTATAACCATCACCAATATGTTTTCAAAGTTTTCATCACCATAAATAGCCACCTGCTGATTTCCCCTTCCCCTTCATCCTATCACTGATATCCACTCTTAAACTTTCATCTCTACACATTTCCCTATTCAAGAGATGTAAGTACAGCTATATACAGTCCTCTTGCGACTGACTTATTTTACTCAACATAATATTTCAAGGTTCACCCATGTGGTAGCATATATCAGAATTTTATTTCTCTTCATGGCCAAGTAACAGTCCATTGCACACATACACTACCACATTTTGTTTATCCATTTGTCTGTTAATGGGCATTTGCAGTCAACTCATTTTGCAAATCAGAAAGCTGGCCCCTGAAAGGTTAAGGGACAAGACCAAAGTTAGACAAGAGTTGTGGGCAAGTAAGAACAACCTGAGTCTCTTCTTATGACATCTGCCACCTCCCTTCTTGCAGCTCCAATGAGATTACAAACAAAACTAAGAGCATATGGTTGTAATATAGCTGCCAAAAGCATTTGACAGTTCTGTCCAGTGTTTGTGCCCAGATCATCTTTCCATTAGAACTCTGCTTTTTTCCCGCACATATGACTGTTCATCTTATTTGGAGATGTCTGAGCATGAGTGTTTGTAGGGGTCAAGGATACCAACCATTCTGAGCCTGAGGCACATGGCCAGTGGTTGGAGGCTGCAATACAAATAATTCAAGTGAGAGGTCCTATTTAGAGGGCAATGACCTTATGTCTAGCATATTACAAGAACTCATGTCTACAAATTCTCACAACGACCCAGCAGCAGATATGATCATGAGCTCTACTCTTCATATGATAAATCTGAGGCCCGGAGGCAGGAGTGCTTGCCAAAGTTTACATAAATAATAAGTAGCAAGGCTTCTATCCCAGCACAGAACCGGTGACCCTGAGAGCCCACATCCTCAACTAAAGAGTCCTGGCACCTGCCCCAGGCAGACATGGAAGGGGTGGGACAGAGCCATTTACTTGATACATCTGCTTCCTGCCACATGTTCTTGACTGCAATTGAGTTGTTCCACCAAGCCTAAGTGCTACAGGTAGAATTACACCACCCACAAAAGAGGTGTTGAAGTCCTAACACCCAGTACTCATGACTGTGACCTTGGTTGGGAAAAGGGCCATTGCAGATGTTACTAGTTAAGGAGCACTTCGCTGTTAACTGAAAGGTTGGGAGTTCAAACCCACCAGCTACTATGTGGAAGAGAAGACTTGATGATCTATTTCCATAAAGATTACATCCTAGTAAACTGTGTACTATAGGTTGCTATGAGTTGGAATCGACTCAGCGGCACACAACAACATTAGTTAACATGAAGTTGTACTGAAGTAGTGTAGGCACTAATCAAATATGATTGATGTTCTTATAGAAAGAAGGGAAAAGAACACAGAGAGAAGAAACACAGCTTTGTGAAAACAGAGGAGAGGGTAGATATACTGTTAAAACCAAAGAACACTAGTTCCAGAGCTACAAGAGTCAAGAAGGGATTCTTTCCCTCCCCAGAGCCTTCAAAAGAACACAGCCCTGTCCACACTTTGATCTTGGATTTCTGGTCTCCAGAACTGTGGGAAAATAAATTTGTGTTGTTTAAGTCACTCAGTTTGTGGTATTTTATGGCAGTAGCCCTAGGAAACTAATGAAGTCCCTGGTGATATAAAAGATAACATATTCACTACTAACAGGAAAGCAAGAGGTTCAAGTCCCCCCAAAGGTCTCAGAAGAAAGGACTGGTGATCTACTTCTGAAAAATCAGTAATTGAAAACCCTATGGAGCAAGGAGCAGGGCCAAGATGGCAGAGTAAACGGATGCTTCCTGTGACCACTCTAACAACAAAGACCCCAAAGAGCAATGAATCCAGTACATATGACATCCTAGGAACCCAAAACATCAAAGGATAAGTTGAGAAATTGGACCCTGAACATCTAACGATAAGCTGAGAAATTGGACTGAGCAATATGGAAGTGAGAGCAGTGCCAAAAGTACATAGGATTCCACAGACCTGACCTGCCAGGAAATGGCTGCAACAGCTGTATGGTGAGCCAAGCATGGAGGTTTGTGTGTGTCTGTCTGGAAAATCCATTTATACCTCCAGAACCAGTGAGAAATAGCACCAGATCGTCTAAAGCTGAGTCTTTGCATGTAATCTACAGCCCAGACTCAAATCTTCCTTCAAGATAGGTCTATCTCTCTTCTGCCAGTGCTCCTCCCTCCCTTCTCTGCACTGCACCCAACACTAGAGTCTGATGCCATTAACTAAGCCAGAAGTAGGACACTTCACATCTGCCCAGAGCCATTATGCCCATCCCTTCTCTCCATTATTCCTGGCTCTGGAGTCTGATGCCATTAACTGAGCTGGAAGTAAGACTCCTGAAGCCTGTCTTGAGCCATTCTCTGAGACTTAGAGGGGGAACAATTTAACAAACTCAGATAAGGTGGGGAACAAAATTCTACTGACTCCCATAATCCAGAAATTCAGGGCAGAAACTGTCCTTTCACCTAGACATAATGAGATATGCCATCCTCACGGATACTCAGGGATGACTGTTAGCCCCCTACCTTTCTTGGTGGCTGCAGCAACATACACCTGTGTCTGTACCAATCTCCCTTGCCTATCTAGGACAGTAGGTGAGAGCCTGTACCACACACTTAGTGACTAGCAGGACACCAGAGTTTAACCCATTTACAAAAAGTAAACAGGTTCTTGGGCTCCGATGTCCAGTAACAGCTCTAACCACCTTGTAAAATGACATTAGACCTTTGAAAACAACAATAATCTATCACACATGACCAGACTATTTGTGTATTTCAAAACAAGAAGCTAGAATATATTAGGCAAACATAAAATAAATACAATTTATTAATGACTCAGAAAAAAACAGCCCATATCAAAGCACTTAAAGAAATAGACCATGATCTCTTCAAAAAGCTCCCAAAATAAAGAATCAAACTTTTGAGAGGAACAGAACTGCTTAGCATTATCCGAGATAGAATACAAAAGACTACTATTCAGAGCTCTTCAAGAGATTAGGAAGGAGATTAGACAAAAATGCCACAGCACAATAACAAATTGAACAGACTGCAAGAAATCATAGAGTGTCAAGAATTAGAAATTCAGAAAATTAACTTAAAAATTACAAAATTAGACAATTCAATAAAAAGTCAAAAGAGCAGAATTGAGGCAATAGAAGTGTGAATTAGTGAGACTGAAGATATAGCACGTGACATCAGCAAATTTGAGGAGAAATCAGATAAAAGAATTTTTAAAAATCAAGAAATACTAAGAATTATGTGGGACTGTACAAAAAAGCATAATCTATGAGTGATTGGGGAAGGGAGAGACAGCATACAGTAGAAAGGAGGCTAGCACAACTGGACTACACTAAAAGCTCAAAGGTTTTCTAAATACAATCTAACATTTTGAAGTACAGAGTAGCAGTTACAGGGGTCTGGGGACCATGGTTTCAGGGGACATCTAGGCTAACTGACATAACGAAGTTTTTTTTAAGAAAATGTTCTACATACCACTTTGGTGAATAGCATCCGGGGTGCTGAAATCTAGCAAAAGCATCTAAGTAGCATCAGTTGGTTCCAATCCTCCTGGAGCACAGGAGAATTAAGGATATTAAAGACAAGATGAAAATATGAGCCCACCAGACAGAAGATACTGTACGATCAAGAGACTACATCAGCATGAGACCAAAAGAACTGGACAGTGCCCAGCCACCATCAATGGCTGCCCTTACAGCAAACACAATAGAAAGTCCCTGAGGTAGTGGGGGAAAAAATGGGTGTACAGAAGTAGAATTCTGTTTAAATATCACAAGTGATGATCCATCAGACTGGGAACATGGTCCTGGACTCTGTTAGCCTAGAGCTGAAACCAGTACTAAAGCCAACTCTCCAAAGATTGGACTATAAGATGTAGAGTGATGCTGGCAAACAATATGCTTATTGAATTAAAAACATACATGAGGCTGCCTGAGCAGCTCCTGTCCAGAGGCAACATGAGAGGGTAGAGGGAGATGGGAGTTGGTTGAATGGATATGGGAAGTATAGAGTGGAAAGGAGTGTGCTGTCACAGGGGTATGGTGAGAGAAGTTAGTGTTGCAGAGTGGTGTGGGGTTATATGGCAAATTGATTTGGATTGTGTCGTGGATTGAATTGTGTACCCTCCCCAAAACACGCAGTAGTTTGGCACAGCCAAGTTTCCTTGTATTCTGTGATTGCCCTCCAATTGTGATTTTCTGATGCTGTAAATCCTAATCTCTGCCTGTGGCTAATAGAAAGGATAATTATGTTAAAAGAAGATTAGGGCAGGACTGTAAATCCCTTCATAAAATCACCTCCCTGCTCCACTGTAAAAGGAATTTCCCTGGAATGTGGTTTGTACCACCCTTTATCCTTTAATCTCACAGGAGATACAAGGAAAGGGAAGCAAGCGGAGAGTGGGGACCCTCACACCATCAAGAAAGCAGCACCAGGAGCAGAGCATGTCCTTTAGACCTGAGGTTCCTGCAACAAGATGCTCCTTTACCAAAGACTGATGCAACACAAGGACTTTCCTCCACAGCTCACAGAGGGAAAGCCCTTCCCCTGCAGCAGATACCCTATTGGACAGTGTAACAATAGACTTGTCTTTACTAAATCTATTCACTTTGCAGTATTTCTGTTACAGCAACACTAGCTGACTGAAACAGATTGTAAACTTGCACTTAAAGCATGATAAAATATTTTTTTTAAAAAAGAGAGAGAAGCAAGCAAAGAGATGGAGAAGCTTATTAAAAAAAAAACCTTCTGGAGCACAATTTTACTCTGACACACATGGGGTCAAGCCAATCTTACAGCAACTGGTTTTGGTTAGGAAACTAATACACCAAATATATGCTTCACAATCCCTAGAACCTTTTACAGATGAGAGAATGGTTGGCTGGGAATGGGTGAATCCACAGCGTGGAATGAGAACTGCAATTATTATTATATTACAGGCAGAATCATGTTTAATATTAAATTAAAGAAGTATACACAAATCTCCAGGATATTTTTCCCCTTTCTTCCCTCCTGTTTCCCACTCTCCAGTGCCTGAATTAATGGAAAGAATTAAGAATCAGTCAGCCAGCCAAGCCAAGTGCCGTCGAGGAATCAGTCACACCTAGATTAAAATCTAGCATGAGCAACCAGATGTTATGAAAATAACAGACTACAAATTAGGTAGAGTGGGATTCGGACATTAGCATCCAATTCATTTCTCAGTCAGGAAGACAGCAAACTCAGCTATCTGGCAGTACCTCCTTTCACTGCATTGCTTGCTTTTGCAGCTCCTTTGAAAGTTAGCTCTGATTTATGGCAACCTCATGTACAAATGAATTGCCCATTCTGGCACCATCTTCACAATCACGGGTATCACTGAGGCCACAGTCCCAGCCACTTTATGTTTTGAGTGCCTTCCAATGTAACGAGTTCATTTTCTGGCACTAAACTAGACGATATTCCATAGTGTTTTCATTGGTTCATTTTTAAAAGTAGATTTTCAGGCCTTTCTTCCTTCTCTGTCTTAGTCTGGAAACTCCACTGAAACCCACCCACCATGAGTGATCCTGCTGGTGTTTGAAATACCACTGGCACAGCTTACAGCATTACAGAAATGTGCAAGCCACCACAGTATGACAAACTGACGTTGATTTTCTCCTTTGTAATTAACACAGTTTGACACAGCAATAGATTTACTTATTTATTTTGTTGGTTTTCTGTATCCCCTAGAATGCAAGCTCTACAGGGGATTTTTGTCAGTTAAAATGGAGAAAATGAATGTCAGTTTGTCATACTGTGGTGGCTTGCATGTTGCTGTAATGCTGGACGCCAAACTAGTGGTATTTCAAACAATAGCAAGGTCACCCATGATGGACAGGTTTCAGCGGAGCTTCCAGACTGCGACAGATGAGGAAAAAAGGTCTGGTAATCTACTTATAAAAATGAGTCGTATGCCCTGTACCCAGAACTGTGATGACATGATTTGTGGGTGGTGGTGTTAGCTGCCATCCAGTCAGCCCCTGACTCCTAATCACCCTGTGTACAACAGAACAGAATGCTGCCCTGCAGCATCCCCGTGGTTGGTTGCAAATCGGAATACTGTGATCCATACAGTTTTCATTGGCTGATTTTCAGAAGTAGATCACCAGGCCTTTCTTCTAGTCCATCTTCATCTGGAATCTCTGACCATGGCTCTTGGGACCATGCAGGCCTCTACTGACAGACAAGTGGTAGCTGTACATGAGGTGTATTGGCTAGGAATCGGGCCCAAGTGAACCACTAAACAACAACTGCCCTTGATGACATGGGACAGGTGCTTGCTAAATCTGTCAAGTAGGTAAAGGAATAAATGAGCACATTTTCCCTAGGACAAGGATTCTGTCATATTCATGAAGTAATCTCCAGTAGCCAGTAAACTGCCAAGGCCATAATGAATGGAATAGATATGGACTGGGCTTGACCTCAGATTATCAGGGACTATCTTGAGCATTAAAGAGATGATGGGGGGACAGAGTGGTCCCACCGTGAGTCTCTGAGAATTCAGGTAGGCTTTGATCCTGGTCCATCATTTCACCCTATAGGTAAATACTCAAGGAAGCCTGCAGTTGCCCAGATAAAGCCAATGGGTCTTGTTAGGTCTTAGCTGTGGTCTACACCATGTCCTTAAGAAACAGTTTTCAATCTCCCCTTGTTGGCTCCCTCCCACCATTTCTCACATATACAGCTTCATCTGCTATACACACTCCAGGAATCACCAGTAACTCTCCAAATGTGACACAGAAAGGAGAATCCTCTGTTAACTTAGTTCTCTCCAGAACACTTGTGAGGTTACACATCTTTCTTAAAATTGTCAATTGTGCCATTCTTAGCTTATTTCATATCTCCCACTACAAGGAAAATGTAGCAAGGCTATTATTACTAACAATACAATGGCTCTTGGGACCAGTTTGTGTGAAAACAATATAGGTCCTCTTGATGCTACAGTGGAAACCCTGGTGGCATAGTGGCTTAGTGCTATGGCTGTTAACCAAATGGTTGGCAGTTCAAATCTACAAGGTGGTACCTGGTTGCCAAGTCCTGTCACCCACAGAAGTTCCTGTACCAAAGCTACAAGCCTATATGATGACGAGCAGAGGCATCTCACCCTTGGCATATTTTTGGCTGTACTCTCCCTGATAATATTTTGCATCCTAATTCTTGTAGCCATACCAGGTTGGGACACTGAAAAACCTTCCTCAAAAGTACCCTCTCATCTCCTGGCACAAGGATTAAGGAAGATGCCTTCTAAGAGGGGCTTTACAACCCCCTCAACTTATGAAATAACATTGAGGAAACCTGAATGGGAGTTCCTAGAGAAAAGTGCTCAGAGGAATGAATCCTGACACAGCACGCCCAGCCCAGGACCGCCGAGGCTGGCCCGGCCCTGCTGGCTTCCCCCAACTGCACATCCCCCTCCATGTGTGAAATATAACATTGCAGGAAGGCCCTGGGAAGCTCCCCAGGGATGACCCCCTGCACAGCCTTAGATATAGACATCCCACTCCCTGCATCAGGAAGATGGATAGGCTCCCAAGTTTATTATAATTGGTATGGCAAATGGGCAAATACTAAACAAATACCCTTCTTAGAACAGCTTAAGAGAAGCATAGGGTGGTGGATGGTAGGCACTTACTGTCCCCACAGGAAGAGATAAAATAAGAACAAAGAAGGAACAAATAGAGACAGCCAGATAATAACCTTTAGATGAGTCTACCCCTCTTCCTGCACCTTTAACCTCAAGGCATAGATAGAGCTGATTGAGCTCAAGGCATAGCTTTGTTTCCACTGTTGATTATAACCACAATATACTTGTCTCGGGCCATTACCTAGAAAGCCCTAATGATTAACATGAAAAGAGACCACAAGGTATCAGTTCCTTACTAGCCAACAGCTTATGTGGTCAAACAGCAGGATGAAATCACGTCACCTCATTGATTGTATAAAAATAAAGAAAGACAGGCCTTAACAGGCTGCTGACCTCCAGATTCCTGTTTGTCTGAGTCTCTTTCCTTTGCCGACACCGCACATCCCTTCGTCATCCCAGACCTTGTCAAGGCTGGCCCCCAGCACCTGGTACCTTGGAAACTCTATAGGGCAGTTCTACTCTATAGGGTCACTACAGAGTCTACACTATAGGGTCACTATAAGCTGAAATCTACTGGATGGCAACCGCAACAGGCATCATTAAATAGTTCCTTAATGGTGCTATTTACTGCTGGTTACATCATTACTCATAATGCTGCATCCTCCACTGTGCTGTTCATGAAGACTGGCTTCCAATAAATTCATTGCTCTTGGGTCAATTCTGACTCCTATTGACATTATAGGACAAGGGAGAACTGCCCCTTAGGGTTTTGAAGAAGTGTCTGGTGGATTTGAACTGCTAACTTTTTGGTTCCAATTACTCTTCCAAAACTTGTCCTTTTGCTCTGCTGAAGATGACCACAAATACAAGTGTTATGCAAAGTATGTAGGAAAACATGAGCTATATAATTCATTTCTGATCATGTTAAATTTTCTGTTCTGAATTTTATAGTGCAAAGCAAAACAATGCATTTCCAACCATTATCTCTCTTGAATGCTTTAGGCCAGTATCTCCGAACATGATGGCACACAACCCTGCCTTCCAAACACCAACGCCAGCAAGGATAGTGGGTGAGGGTGCGTGGTGAATAGAGCAGAGTAGTCCTGTTTTCACAAGGAAGACTTGTCCCTCATCCAACTAACCCAGCAGAGCATGATATCATATCACATCATTAGCTGCAGTCAAGAGGACATGGAGTCAAGAGGGGCTTTGGCATAGAGCAGTGATCTAGAGAGTCCTTAAATGAAACAGGTGTGGACACTTCCAGAAGGCTGCATGACACATGATGTGGACTCTTGGGTACCAGAAGCACACAGAGAAAAGGCCACCTGCCACTACTTGTCATGCCAGCTCTTGGGTGCTAAAGACTGGAAATGGTACCATGGTCAAAATATAGGCCAGAAAGTGTCAACACACATGCCACACATGTTCCTGAATCCCAGATTTGGTGGCTGTCTTAGTCATCCAGTGCTGCTGTAACAGAAATACTACCAGTGGATGACTTTAACAGATATTCTAGGAGGCTAGAAGTCCAAATCCAGGGTACCAGCTCCCCACAAAGGCTTTCTTTCTTTGTAGGCTCTGGAGGAAGGTCTTTGTCATCAACCATCCCCAGTTGAGCTTCTCAGCAAAGGGACCCCAGACCCAAAGCATGTGCGTTCTTGGCTCCACTTTCTTGGTGATACAAGGTCCCCATGTCTCTCTGCTCAATTTTGTCTTTAATATCTCAAAGGAGATTAGCTTAAGAAACACCCTAATCATA
Organism: Heterohyrax brucei; assembly: GCA_028571685.1. Lineage (NCBI taxonomy): Eukaryota > Metazoa > Chordata > Mammalia > Hyracoidea > Procaviidae > Heterohyrax > Heterohyrax brucei. The sequence goes on along the minus strand of CM053165.1, from coordinate 9,047,843 downwards.
TAGATTGAGCCCTGCATCATTAACATCATAGAGACAGGATTTACAACACATAGGAAAATTACATTAGGTGATTAAATGATGTACAATCACACAGTTCTGGGAACCATAGTACAGACAAGTTGACACACATATTTTTGGACCATACAATTCAATCCATAACAGTGGTTGACCATCGGGAGCCCAGAACACGCAATGCAACTTATTCTGTGTTTCATGTGAGTGACAGACATCCCAAATCAGAGTGCAACATCATTCTGGCAGTCCAATCTTGTGAAGTTTCATTACCTCACTACCAGCAGGAGCCACCTGCTGACTAGGCCACCCCCAGGAAACCAGAGCCCAGCCCTGGGTCCCAGGATGACTGTGTAAGCATAAGTCCTGGAGCTCCTCAAGATATCTGGTCAACCCCACATATGAGGCAGAGGGTCAAAAAGCACTCAAAGGGGAGACACAGAGCCTGGAACCCACAAAGGATCCAATCTGAGCCTTACTATCCACCATGGACGGCATTGCTGGCCCCAGACACCTGAAAGGGACTTAGAACATGTCCACGGCACTGCTAGCAGTGATGGGGAAATGGCTCAGGACACTATGTTTTCATGGTGCTGCCATTCTGGCCAGTTTCAGTCTCTGAGGAAGGGCATATGAAATTTCAAGGAAGGCACTCTAAAGCGTTAGGTCCCCTGAGACGGCTTCAGACAGGAATCTTATTAACCTGGGTTTCAAGGCAGCATATCTTGCCACCCCAAAGCAACTTGGTGAGCAAAACAGTAGGGAAGAGCAATGCAGGAGGAGAATTAAAGGCTGCTCCCAGCCGACTGCCATTGGCAGGTGCGGATGGCGGAGCAGCAAAGTGTGAGAGCTGTTCGGTGCTGCAGTGAGGCTCTTGGCTCTCCCTCTGCTACGGCTGCCATGGCCTCTGGTGGGTACTTGTTTGCATCCCTCAAAGACCCCTGTGGAGGCCTTCCTAGTCTCCCTGTCACAGGCAGAGGCTATGCATGTTCCTACCCACCTCTTGTTTCTCTCTGGGAGCTCTTTGCCCCTGGCCCTCCTGGCCCAGGCAGGGGGTCCTCTTTGCAAGACCTTATGAAATAGCTGCAGGCCAATCATCCTCCTGGATCCACACTGCCTGGGGGTACATATGGTGTTGCCCAGCAGTCAGTGGAAAGGCAGCTGCTTTAAGGCCAGCCTTCACTTATGGTTACACACCATCTCCCTCAAACTCGTGGGAACACTTACAGAGTTCCCTATATTCTTTTTGGCCATTCTGAAGGCAGCAGCAAATGGGGAAGAGGGTCTTATAGTTTCCTCAAATCACAAGCACTGAGCAAAGGAGTCAGGGAGAAATCTCTTTATCTACCAAGCACCCATATGTCTCAGAGGGGACATCTCAGGGACCCTCAAATGACTTAAATTTAGAGACAAAACCAAAAAATCAAGCCCACTGCCATCAAATCAGTTCCAATTCACAGTGATCCCTTGTGTTACAGGGTAGAGCTGAGCTCCAAAGAAAGTTTTCTTGACTGTAATGTTTAAGCAAGAAGATCACCAGACCACTCTTCCACGGTGCTGCTAGGTGAATTTGAATCACTAACATCTTATGTTAGTAGTTGAGCATAAACTGTTCATATTGTCCAAAGAGTGAAAAACAGCCCTCAACCAGTGGGAAGAAGAAATGGCAAAGTTCACACTACAGGTGATGGCTAGAATCTCCAGGCACCTTTTAGACACCTGCTCACAGGTCCTGCTGGGTCGCTTGAGTACTCTGTTTAGAGATGTCATACACGGTCTAACTCTCCTTAGACTTCTAACAACCATTGTCTTAGTCATCTAGTCTTGCTATAACAGAAAGACCACAAGTGGATGGCTTTAAAAAGAGAAACTTTATTCTGTCATAGTCCAGTTGGCTACAAGTCCAAATTCAGGGCACAAGCTCTAGGAGAAGGCTTTTTCTGTTGGCTCTGGAGCACGGTTCTTGTCATCAATCTTCCCCTGGACTGAAGGCTTCTGAGGCACAGGACAACAGGTCCATTCCAAAGGACGCACTTAGCCCCCAGCGGGGCTTCTTGTTCGTATGAGATTCCCCAACTCTGCTTGCTTCCCTTTCCTTTATATCCCAAGAGGCTGCCTCAAGGCACAATGCAATCTTATACAATGAGTCCTACCCACCAACACAACTAACATTATACACATAACAATTAACATTATACAGACAGGATTTACAGCTTAAAGAACAGCACATAATACCTGGAATCATGGCCTAGCCAAATTGCTGTATACATTTTGGGGGGGAACATAATTCAATCCATGATAACCAGTCATATTAAATGAGCACATTGTAATCAAATGCACCGTGTAGAGAACTTGGTAAGGATTTCTCATTCAGCCATGCCAAGCCAAGTGCCGTCCATAGTGCTCCTTAAGGTAGGTGTTACTGCTGTGAGTCCTCTACAAGTGAAGAAGTGGAGTCTTAGAGAAGCCATAGAACATGACAGAAAGACACAACAACTGTGCTCATAATCCACTGCACTTACTGTTAGGCTGAATCCCAAGCCCCCTCCCCCAACCATTCCCAGAGCAGCCGGAGTCAAAATGTTTTACCTGCCAGCTGCCTCGGCTGACTAGCTATCACTTCTTTCCCATAGGCTCAACTCCACTGAAATGAAACCCCCTTATGTTAATTAAGTAACTCTAATCGTCCACAGCCCCATAGGCTACTCGCCAGGGACACCGTTACCATCCTCATGGGCGGCTGTTTTCAGCGCTGTCCTCAACAAGGTCCACTCGCCTCCTTTATAAACTCTCAACCCCCGAGCCAGGGTGCTGTTTTGCAAGTTCCCTCCCGGAAACTCTGTAAAGCCTCGTGGGAACTCTGTAAAGCTGCCCGGAACCAAATAAACTTTTTCTCTTTCTCTCCTTCCGTGGTCCCCTTTCACGGCATAATTTAAACTAAATAAAACCTTTCACATCCAAAAATCTCTAACATTTGGTGCCGTCACCCAGGAGGGGCTCTGGCCACGTGCCCACTCCTCACCCTTTGTCTCGCTCTCTCCTGACCTATTTTTCCTTGGACAAACCAGGAACCTCCAGCCTCCTCCACTCACCACTTAGGGTAAGTAACCAATCCCCTCAACCAGACCCATCCCCTCCCCAGCTTGCCCCCCTAAGCCCTTCTCACTCCGGTGGATCCTGGGCGAGTTCTGGTCCACCTAACTTCCACCCTTCCGGTGTCTCTGCCCCCTGACTGTCCAGAAAACGGTACCATGTTATGGGTACCTCCACGGCCGTTAGGCTTGAGTCTCAGAAAAACACAGTTGAAAGACGTCCCCTGTGACCTCTGAGACTGTCTGTCCACGACACCCTTTCTGAATGAGTGAGACATCACTCTCTTCAGAAGGTTCTTTCCACGGGCTCCAGAAACATGGGAAACCAGAACTCGAAGCCCGACCTGTCCACTCTTTTGGGCTGCCTCCTACATAACTTCCAGGCTCTGGGGCTAGCTCAAAATCTACGCCCTAAGCACCTAATCTTTTATTGCACCACCGCCTGGCCTCAGTACCCACTAGATAATGGGTCTAAACGGCCTGAACAAGGAACCTTTGATTACAGAGTTCTAATAGACCTCGACAACTTCCGTGGGCACACAGGCAAATGGCCGGAAGTCCCCTATGTCCAAGCCTTTCTCTGTCTGCACTCCCATCCTACACTCCTCTCCACATGTAATATCACTCAAATCCTCTTAGCCAGAGAAACCCCCACCCAAGCTAACAAAGGGACAGACCAAATGGATCCTAACTCCCTACCTGAGCTAACCTCTTCATTCTCCAACTCACCAGAGTCCCTCTTACCTCCACCCCAGAGACCCCCACCCTACTCCGAGCCGACACACCCAGCAGATCCCCCACTATCCTCTCCACCCACATCCCCAAACTTTACCATACTCAGTCCTCCTGTACTCTCCCCAGTCAGTAGCCACACCTGCTGTCAGCAACGGAGCCAGCCTACACAAAGCCCGCCTCTCCTTTGTCCCCTAAGTGAAGTGACAGGAACTGAGGGAGTAATCCGAGTTCATGTCCCTTTCTCTCTAACAGACATTTCCCAAACTGAAAAGAGACTAGGCTCCTTCTCAAATGATCCTACCAATTACATAAAAGAATTCTGTTATCTTACACAGGCCTATGACTTAACTTGGCACGACCTGTGGGTCCTTCTCTCTTCTACCCTATGCAGATGAAAACCCTGCTGCCTTTCTCAACCGCCTCACCGCCTCACCGAGGCACTTACCCAGTATACCCACCTAGACCCTACCTCCCCAGCGGGAGCCACAGTCTTAGCAACTCACTTCATAACACAGTCTGCCCCAGACATCAGGAAAAAAACTAAAAAATGGCTGAGGATGGTCCCCAAACTCCCATACGAGATCTAGTTAATATTGCCTTTAAAGTCTTTAACACCCAAGAGGAGCGTGCAGAAGCAGATTGGGAAACCCATACTTGCTGGAGTGCACACTTACAGGTCCAAGCCTTGGTGACAGCCCTGAGGCCAGCAAAGGAGAGAAAGAACACTCCAAGCCACACTCCACCAGGAGCGTGTTTCAGATGCAGCAAAGAAGGACACTGGGCCAAACTCTGTCCACAAACTTGGCCACCCACCACTCTGTGCCCGGCATGTGGTCAGTGAGGCCATTGGAAGAGTGACTGTCCCTCTATGAAGGACCATGGGGGGCCGCCCTCTCCATCCCCAGACCTGCTGCTGACCGTCCTAGGACCGGCGGCTGAGGACTGAAGGAGCCCCAGCTCATCAACCCCGATCACTCTCTCTGAGCCCTGGGTAACTCTCAAGGTAGCGGGTAAGTCATTATCATTTTTAATTGACACGGAGACTACCTATTCTGTTCTCCCTTCCTACTCAGGCCAAACTTATTCTTCCCCAATCCCAGTTATGGGAATTGATGGACAGCCCTCTAACCCACCAACAACGGAACCCATTTCATGCCTGTTAGACAATAAAATCCTAACACACTCCTTCCTAATAATGCCCTCCTGCCCCACTCCAGAGGAGGCAGAGACCTCCTCTCTAAACTAGGATCTACTCTACAGGTTACTTCAGACCTCTCAGCTTCCCTCATACTCTCTTTAATAGCTGAGCCCCCTCACCTACCCAACCTTCCCCTACCCCTGGACTGCGCAGACCCCAAAGTTTGAGATACCTCAACCCCAACTACTGCCACCCATCACCAGCCCATCATCGTACAACTAAAAGACCCCTCATACTCCCTGTCCAGATCACAATTTCCCATCTGTCCCACTCACAGACGGGGACTAAAACCCATCATCCAGAGACTGCTCACAAGGGGTCTCTTAATACACATCCACTCACCATTCAACACCCCGAATGAAAAGAGCTATATTTCTGCCCATCATGGTAGGCCTCACCTTTACATCCGCAGTCTCAGCCACCGGACTGGCAAGCAGAGCCCTTGGACACAGTATAATCACAGCACAAAATTTCCGAAACAACCTACAAATAGCCCTTGAAACCACTGCTGACTCCCTAGCCTCCCTACAGCGACAACTAACCTCTCTCATCCAAGTCACTTTACAGAATCGGAGAGCCTTGGAACTACTTACGGCTGAAAAAGGAGGAACCTGTCTCTTCCTGAGAGAAGAATGCTGTTACTACATCAATGAAACTGGCTAAATAGAACAGGACCTCGATACTTTAACTCACCTGAGTGAAGAGCTGAAGAGAAGGCATCAAGTCAAAACATCCCCACGAGACTGGTTCCAGTCACCACTAATGGAGTGGCTCGCCCCGTTTATTGGGCCCCTAATACTGATAAGCCTCTTTTATCTTTTTGCCCCTTGCTTCATCAGGTTCCTAAAAGACCGCATGAAAGAGATGTCCAGAGTCACCGTAAACCAGTTATTACTCAATCCCTATGCTCATCTGCCGATGGGTCGACCCCTACCCAATTCCGGCCTGTAATCCAATGACACCCATGTCCAGCAGGAAGTAGATAATGACTGAATTCTTCATCCATTGTCACCAAAAAGGCCGGAATGTTAGGCTGAAACCTAAGCCCCCTTCCCCCAACCATTCCTGAAGAGGCCGGAGTCAAAATGTTTTACCTGCCAGCTATTCCGGAAAGCCCATTCAGACGAGCCTAGCTGCCCAGGGCTGACTAGCTATCGCTCCCTTCCCATAGGCTCAACTCCACTGAAATGAAACCCCCTTATGTCAATTAAGTAACTATAATTGTCCACAATCCCATAGGCTACTTGCTACAGACACCGTTCTCATCATCATGGGTGCTGTTTTTAGCACTGTCCTCAACAAGGTCCACTCATCCCCTTTTTATAAGCCCCCAACCCCCGAGCCAGTGTGCAGTTTTGCAGGCTCCCTCCCGGGAACTCTGTAAAGCCACCTGGGATGCCAATACACTTTTTCTCTCTTTCTCTCTTTCCCCGGTCTCCTTTCACGGCATAATTTAAACTAAATAAAACCTTTCACATCCCAAAATCTCTACTAACAGTTATCTCCTGTAGGGCGCTCCCTTCACTTCTTAAAAAAGTAAAAATAGAGCTGTTGTCATCAGGTCCATTACAACTCATAGCAACCCTGTATGTCAGAATAGAACTGCCTGACAGAGTTTTCAAGGAGCACTTCGTGGGTATGAACTGCCTACTTTGGTTAGCAGCCTTAGCACTTAACCACTATGCCATGAGAGCTTCCCTTCACCCAAACAATTAATTATATATTAATTTATGCTAGGGGCTGGGGTGAGTGGGGAGACGAGAAAAATTGCTTCATGGGTGCTGAGTGTGTTTGGGGTAATGGAAAAATTCCGGAATTACGTGGTCATGGCTGTTTAATGACATAAAGAATGTAATTGAGGTAGTTATGTTGCCAAATTGAATCCACATTCATCCACCTGTCACTGCAACTGAAAATTTTACAGATATTATGGCGTTCAAGGAAGAATTTATTTGCAGGTCTGAAGCAGCTTGGGGGACAGCAGCCAAAAGCTGTCCCACTTTGGTTACATGTCTAGTGGTTTTTATAGCCGGAATTCAAAGGGGAGGGGATTTGTCACAGAACAACAGTCAGGAGTCACAAGATTTCATTACATAATAAGGTTTCATTACATCTAACAAACAGTGTGTGTTGTCCAAAGTTTGTCAAGGATAATAAAACAAAGCAGACTTAAAGTTTGTCACAAGATAATTAACTAGAGCAAACCTGAAGTTTGTCACAGGATAATCAGAGTAAACCCCAAAGTTTGTCACAGGATAATCAAACAGAACAGACCCAAAGTTTGTCACAGGATAATCCAGCAAAGTAAACTATCCAAAAATTTTTACCTCTCTCTGATGTCTTAATCAACTCTACATCTTCAAGGATAGCAAGAGGAAGCAATAGAGGGAGGAAGAGATAGGGAGAGGAATGCAGACTTGTTAGTCTGGTTATTAAAGCAGAAAATAGAATGTAGCTTAATAACCTAAGTGATGTTTGTTAGGCCCTTACATCCACCATCGATTACATTAATGTAATGAATTAACATCACTGAGTTGTGCACTGAAAATGGTTATAAAGACAACTATCATATATTTTTTAAATATATTATAAATAATATATATTTATATGTACATATTTCAATCAAGTTGATTCTGATTCACAGCATCCCTAGGAGACAGACTATAACTCTCCCATAGAGTTTCCAATGTACACTTTACCACAGTAAAACTTTTCAGTGGAAACAACCTTAATATGTTGTTGCTGTTAGGTGCCGTTGAGTCAGTCCTGACTCATAGTGACCCTATGAACTACAGGATGAAACATTACCTGGTCTTGCGACATGTCCATAATCATTTGTATGCTTAAGCCACAGCCACTGTGTCAGTTCCTTTCACTGAGGGTGTTCCCTTTTTTCGCTGACCCTCCACTCTACCAAGCATGATGTCCTTCTCCAGGAATTGATCCTTCCTGACAATGGGTCCAAAGTATGTAAGATGCAGTCCTGACATCTTTGCTTCCAAAGAGCACTCTGGTTATATTTCTTCCAGAAGAGATCTGTTTGTTCTTTTGACAGTCGGTGGTACATTCAACATTCTTCTCCAACACTACAATTTAAAGTCACAATTCGTCTTCTGTCTTCCTTGTTCATTGTCGAGCTTTTGTGCGCATATGATGCAATTGAAAATTCCATTGTCAGGTGTGCCACTGTCAAGGTGACATCTTTACTTTTCAGTATTTGAAAAAGGTCCTTGGCAGCAGACTTTACCAATATCTTTTGATTTCTTGACTGCTGCCTCCATGGGCGTTGATTGAGGACCCAAGTGAAATGAAATTCTTGAGTCTCAATCCTTTCTCCATTTACAATGATGTTACTTACTGGTCCAGTTGTGAGGATTTTTGTTTTCTTGGTGTTGTGGTGCAATCCATACTGAAGGCTGTGGTCCTTGATCTTCTTCAGTAAATGTTTCAAGTCTTCTTCATTTCCAGCAAATAAGGTGGTGTCGTTTGCATAACTCAGGTTGTTAATGAGTCATCCTCCAATCCTGATTCCTCATTCTTCTTCGTTCTCCTTCTTGGATTATTTGCTTGGCATACATACATAAGTAAATTGTGTAATGTCTACCTTCTCTTTTTTCCCCTAGAGGTCAAGGGTCTGTTATTCACTGCTGAATTTTCATTATCTAATATGAGAGCAAAGTAGCTCAGTTGTAGAATTCTTGCCTTTCATGTAGAAGACTAGGGTTTGATTCCAAGCCAATGTGTCTCATGCACAGCTAGCACCCACCTGTCAGTGGAACCTTATACGTCTCTGGGATGCTGAACAGTTTTCAGTAGAGCTTCCAGACTAAGATGGGCTAAGGAGACAAGTGATGTACTTTCAAAAGTCAGCCAGTAAAAACCTTATGGATCACAATGACACACTCTGCCTTCAGTTGGAGTAACAGCACCAGGTGAGGCAGTGTTTAGATTCCTTTCTAACAGGGGCTCCACAATACAGGAGCTGACTTGATGACAACTAACAATCGTGTTGTTCACATAGTTGATGTTGTTTTTAGTTACCATTGAGTCACTTTCAACTTACAGTGACTCCATGTGTTGCAGAATAGAACTCTGTTCCATTGGGTTTTAGAGACCATAACCTTTCTGAAGAAGATTGCCAAGCCTATCCTCTGAGGCACCTCTGGGTACATTTGAAACACCAACTTTATAGCTAGCAATTGAGTGCTTAACTGTTTTTACCATTCAGATGCCACATTTACATAGTAAGTGCTCGACAAATATTTATGGAGTAAATGAATAAATCTTAACTATGTCTAGGATCAACAGAGCTGAAGGGGCTGGTTATGCCACCTATCAGGTGGATGTAATACCAAAAAAGAAAAGAGGGAGGGAGAAAGGAACAAGAGAGAAAGAGAGAGAAAGGAGAGAATTGTCTTAGCAATGTCATCAGTTACACTAACTCTGGAAATTCACGGTGGAGCCCTTAGAATGCAACCCTTTCCTTTAGCTGAAATCCTGTGAGTTCCTGGGATTGTTGGAGGGACTCTGGCTGGGCAGATACTCTAAGAGCCAGAACACTGAGACAAATGAAGACCGGGGCCTTTCAAAGTGTAGACAGTACGTGGCTCATGAGAAATGAGGCTCCATCCTCCTGAACAGCCCAGTTTCTTTTCCAGAGACATAGTCCTCTTCCAGAGGTTACTAATATATCCTTCATGTGGTAAAAGCTCTCTAATAACACTCTTTTCCTCGGAAGATAACATTGCTAAATGAAACAATATCAAGTCGATACAGGTTTTTATGAAACAGAGATAACTAGAAAATCAATGTCAGATGAATCCCATCCATGAAGCCTAATGACATTGCCATGGATTTTGCACATCAGTGAGAAAGTAGCAGACTTTAAACCATGAAGACACAGAGGCCTATTGCCCATGCTAAAACACAGGGACTTCAGATAATTTGAGACCTGACTGTGTCAGCTGGGCCTGCCTCTCGCCTCTCTTTATTTCCACCAAGACATTTGACCCCCTTTCCAATTGCAACAGCCTTCCTGAACTGCTGTAAGAAAATTGTCACATTTGTGTGATCTATAGCTTGCACGCTGATGGCAACATTTGCCTGCCTTTGCTTCATTCATTACTACCTAGATAAAACCCATGAAATCATCAGATTTTATCTATGCCCATCCTTTAATAAGGAATTATGACCCAGGAGAAAGGACTCTCATGTCTGTTCTGAGCTTAGTCCTGGGCTTAATCCTGGGCTTGCAAAGATCAGCCAAGCTCTCTCCAGTCTGGAGACACATATGCTCACAAAATACAGTGGAATTCAATAAGAGTGACTGTATCAATTCTCACAGAGTATTGTGGGAACACAGAAAAATCAGCAACCAACCCTACCTACGTTGTAGAGGCAGAGAGAACCCCCTGGAGGAGGTGACATTTGAGAATGACAAGTTTAGGGAAGGGTGTTCCAGGAAAAGGAAAGGGCAAAGGCAAAGGCCTGAAGGAGTGAGTGCCCTCTTTCTCTGAGGCTCACTGGAGGACACAGTGGTCTCAGCGAGACTAGGATGAGAAGGAATGGAGGATGAGACTTTTAAGTAGTGGCATGTTTTTGTAGCTGAGGGACTTTTTCCTTAGTTGCCAACTTTGCTGACATGTTAGATTAGTCACGGCTCTCATTTTCATTAGAATCCTTTAGTGGTTCAAACAGTTATGCACTTGGCTACTAAAATCGGAGGCCTGGTGATTTGAAACCACCTAATAACACCATGCAAAAAAGTCCTGGCAACCTACTTCCAAAAGATTACAGCTATAGAAAACTATGGAGTGCAGTTCTACCCTGACACACATGGGGTTGCCATAAATCAGAACTGACTTCACAGCAATTAGTTTGTTTTCTGGTTAGGAATTCATAGGATTTTGAGAGCTAAAAGAGCCTTTTGAAATAATCTGATTCACCAACACATTTTACAGGTCAGGAAACTTCGGAACAGGGAGGGCAAATGACCTCCAGAGAAGTCACACAGCAGCTGGGTCAGAGCCAATCACCTTCAGTTTGACAAGGTGGGGGCACATACAGCAGTGACAGGTGAGGTCACCACTTATAGATGTGCTATTGGGCACAAAAGTTATGCCCCAAATATCAACTGTGGTGTCTCTGAGTGGTACGGTTATAGGTGTTTTTTATTACATCTATACTTTTCTGTATTTTCAAAAAGCTGTACAATGAAAATGCATTACACTTGCAACCACAAAAAGTGCATATTTGTAAGTTAAAAAAAATTATCTTTTTAGTACTTTAGTCACAAGTAGTCTCTTGTTGTAGCTCACAGCATTTCTGCAAGGAGATGGGTTCAGTGTAACACAGAAGAGCCTGAGAAGCAGGTTCATGCTGAATAGGAGAGGAGCCAGCAGCTGTGGAATCCATGTACATATTTATCTCCTTGGCTCTTTACTGCTTTGCTTCTGAAGACAGATTGTTTGACTTCTAGTTGACTTCTTTCCAAAATAAGATAGTATAACAATGCCTTGAATAAAAAGCTTATGTTGTTCTTTTTAAGAACGTGAAGAACAGTTGCTGTGGTATCTGCATATCCACTAAAGGAAATCTGGTAATAAAACCAAATAAACCCGCTGCCACTGAGTTCGTTCTGACTCATAGTAACTCTATAGATCAGGATAGACCTGCCCCATAGAGTTCCCAAGTAGAGTCTGGTGGATTTGAACTGCCAACTTTTTAGTTAATAGACATATCACTTAATCACCATACCACCAGGGTTTCCTGGTGGTAAGCCTCAAAAAACTTTAAAAAAAAAATCCCACCTGTGCATATATCATAAATAATCAGAGATTCCCATAGAGATTGTGTATAAGGGTTGTCTCTACAAGCTAGCTGCTGAGTACCCCATTTTTGTTGAAGAAAATAAGAAAGGACAGGAAGTGTAGGGGAAGGAAAAGATTGGAAATTGCCTAAAATAGCTAAATGTTTAATGAAAAGGATTGATTAAACTATTTATATAAATATTCTGTTATGCTAAACCCACTAAACTCACTCCTGTCAAGTCATTTCCAACTCATAGCAACCCTACAGGACAGAGTAGAACTGCCACATAGTTTCCAAGGAGCGCCTGGCAGATTTGAACTGCTAACCTTTTGGTTATTTGACACAGCCTTAACTGTTATGCCACCAGGGTTTCCATATCCTGTTATATATGACTTAAATCTATTCATATGCTGTGAAGAAATCAATGGAAACACTGTGAACTTTGTTGTAAAGAATTTCTGTTAGACAAGACCAAGAAATAAAGGACATCTGCATTGGCAAAGAGGAAGTTAAAATCTCCCTGTCTGCAGATGATATGATTGTATATGCAGAGAATCCCCAGGAATCTATAAGTAAACTACTCAAACTGATAGAAGAGTTCAGCAAAGTCTCAGGATACAAGATAAACATAAGTAAATCAGTAGGATTCCTTTATACCAACAACAAAACTGTTAAGGAAGAAATTATCAAATCAATACCATTTACGATAGCCCCTAAGAAGATAAAGTACCTAGGAATTAATCTAACCAGAGAAATAACAGACTTTTACAAAGAGAACTACAAGCCCTTACTACAAGAAACTAAGAGAGACTTAGAGAAATGGAGAAACCTACCCTGCTCATGGATAGGAAGACTTAACATTATGAAAATGTCTATTTTACCCAAAGCAATCTATTTATATAATTCAATCCCAATGCAAGTTCCAGCATCATTTTTTAAAGAGATGGAGAAACAAATCACCAATTTTGTTTGGAAAGAGAAGAAGCCCCGGATAAGTAAGGTACTACTAAAGAAGAAGACACTGGGAGGCCTCTCATTACCCAACCTTAGAACATACTACACTGCCACAGTGGTCAAGATAGCCTGGTACTGGTACAAGAACAGACAGATCGATCAATGGAACAGAATTGAGACCCCAGAGATGACACCATCTGCCTATGAACAGCTGATATTCGACAAAGGCCCTAAGACATTAAACTGGGGTAAAAACAGTCTCTTCAACAAAAAGTCCTGGCAAAATTGGATATCCATCTGCAATAAACTGAATCAAGATCCATATCTTACACCTTATACAAAAACCAACTCCAACTGGATAAAAGACCTAAATATCAAACCTAAAACGATAAAGCTCATCCAAGAAAAGGTAGGAACAACAATGGAAGTTTTAATACACAATGAGGACAGACTCCAAAATCTGTCGAAGAAACCTCAATCAACGGAAGAGAAAATAGAAAAATCGGAACTATTAAGAATCAAACACTTTTGCTCATACAAAGACTTTATTAATAGAATTAAAAGAACAACCACAGAATGGGAAAAAATATTTGGCAACTCTATGTCAGACCGATGCCTGATCTCCATAATCTATAAGATACTACAAAATATCACTAAAAAGAAGATAAATCATCCAATTAAGCAATGGGCAAAGGAGATGGACAGACATTTCTCTAAAGAGGAGATCCAGGCAGCCAAAAAACACATGTGGACATGTTCATGATCTTTAGTTATTAAAGAAATTCAAATCAAGATGACAATGAGATACCATTTCACCCCAACAAGATTGGCCATGATCCAGAAAACACAAAACAACAAATGCTGGAGAGGCTGTGGAGAAAGTGGAACCCTCCTACACTGCTGGTGGGGTTGCAAAATGGTCCAGCCTGTTTGGAAAGCAATCTGGTGCTTCCTTAAAAAAATGGATATTGATATACCATTTGACCCAGTAATTCTACTACTTGGAATATATCCTACAGAATCAAGGCCTTTCACACCAATGGACACATGCACCAGAATGTTTATTGCAGCACAGTCCACAAGAGCAAAAAGATGGAATCAACCCAGATGCCCAACAACAGAAGAATGGATAGGTAAACTATTGTACATATACTCAATGGAGCACTACACAATGATAAAGAATAACGATGATTCCAGGAAACACCTCATAACCTGGTTTCAACTGGAAGACATTATTGTGAGTGAAAATAGTCAGTGACAAAAGGACAAATACTGTATGAGATCTCTACAATAAGATCTCAAAAACAGACTTGTGTATAGAAGACAAGACTCTTTGACAGCTGCAAGTGAGGGGAGGGAGGGTGGGGGGAGGGTTTAGACTAGATAGTTGCTAGAAATCTGGTTGGGAGACATCGGTGATAGCACACATTAGAAACAAGAACAACATTAAGTGGACTTCAGCATAACTTGAGTACTCCTTCCATCTTAACCCAATATTGCAAGGATAGAGTAGCTGGGGCAGGAGACCATGCTCTTAGGCAAAGTAGAGGCCAATTGGCACAACTAGCATTTTGCTAAGAGAGCTCTCTGCACCCCACATTGGTGAGTGGCATCTAGGGTCTTAAAAGCTGCCAAGCTGCCATCCAAGGACACAGCAAATGGTCCCAACTCAGTAGGAACGGATGCTCACTGAAGACCAAAATGACATGGGGTAAAGACCACCTAGAAGATAGAGAGACCCACATGAGTGGGTGCCTACATCAACTTGGGACTGGAAGAACCGGATGGTGCCCAGGCACCACCAGTGACAGCCGCAATGGAGCTCACTAGGTTCAGTCTCACTGGCAACACAAGAATAAAAAGGGGTGCATCCTGAGATCTCCACTGAAAGACCTCAATTGATGGTCCAGCAGTTTTCGGGTTCCCCTGAGAGCATGTCCCCTGGCCCTGATGCTGCCCTTGCTCATAAATCATAACGAAGGTCCACTCTTTGGACACGAGTGGATTGGACTTGGCAACACAGAGTTACTATATATTGGATGCACTTTATGGTTATATACATCTATAGGATATCATCCTGCTGACCTGTGGCTGGAAGAAGGAGAGTGGGTGGAGAGGAAGGGAAAGAAGGCTGTTCAGAGGATGAGACCTGTATGGAGCAGAGAGGAATAATGTGCTGTCACTGGACAGGGAGAGCAGTGGAAGCTGCATATAGGTGGGCATGTAAATTTATATGAGAATGTATATTTTCACTCAGTTATATTAAATAAAAAAAGAATATCTGAACACTATGTACGTGTATGAAAATGTATATATCAAGTCTGATAATTAAGTCTGCAACTTAATTGTTCTAAGTGCTACATACCTCATTGCTGAATATCACTATGGTTACCTTTGAAGTACTCCCCATGGGAAGCTATGCACTAATGCCAGTGCCTAGTCCACCCTTCAAAGCAATTTTGGAGCTCTCTCTGGAATAGCGATTGTACACGATGGCATGGTGGCAGTGTCGCCAACTTAATTGTGTAGTTGTCTGTGAGGAAGTTTTTGGCCAATAAACAAATAACTGAGTTGGACCACCCTCCCTACTCAACTGATCTGGCTGCCAATGACTTATTTCTTTACTTGAAAATAAAGGAAATACTGAAAGAAAGGCATTTTGATGGCATTCAGGACATCAAGGGTAACACAATGACAGCTCCGATAGCCATTCCAGAAAAAGAGTACTAAGATTGCTTTGAATGGTGCACTAGGCCCTGGCATATGTCTACAGCTTCCCTAAGGGAGCATTTCAAGGGTAACCATAGTGATATTCAGCAATGACATATGTAGCACTTTTTCTAGGATGAGTCCACAAACTTAATTGGCAGTCCTCATATATTTACAGTGACTACTCAAGGGTCACCATGAGTCGGATCCGACTCGACGGCACTTGGCTTAGCTACTCATCTGTTTGTTGGACTGTGGTCGCTTACACATTGCTGTGATGCTGAAAGCTGTGCCCCATGGGGGGCAGGTTTCAGTGGAGCTTTCACACTAACATAGACTAAAAAGTAAGACTTGGCAATCTGTTTCCAAAAATCAATCAACGAAAACTTCATAGGCCTGAACAGAATGTTGTCTGACAGGGTGCTGGAAGATGAGCCCACTAGGATGGAAGCCAACTCAAAATGCACAGTGACCATAGCAATGGACTTGAGCATACTAACGGTCTATCACTAAGATGATATGGGACCAGGCAACATTTTGTTCTACTATACATGGGATGGCCATGAGTCAGATTGAACTGACAACAACAAACATCAGCTTATGCTTAGAAACAGGACTGAAGTCCATGTAGACAATGCTGGTCAAGGTTACTTCTGGGTCCTGCAATTACAGGTTATCTTTGTTTCACTCTGTATATTTTTCTGTATTCTGAAGATTTTCTGCGATGGACGCAGTATACCTCCATAATCAGAATATTCACAAAACATACTCTGAAACAGAATTACTTTCACTGGTCAGAAGAATGTGAACAAAAATAAAACACTTCTTGAATGTGCTTACAATGGGACACCATGCCATGTCCTGGCATAGTGCCCAATTCCCTGAGCCCTTAGTTCGGTAGAGGGAACAAATTTAGGTGGATTAACACAGTGCAACATGACTATTGCACAGAATATTGAATAAGAAGATTGTGGGCACCTAAAGGGGAAAGTACTCACTCTACCTGGGAGAGGTGAGCAAAAGCATTACAGGGATACATGAAGAGGGTTCTGATGTGAGAATAGGAGTTTTCCAGGTGGGCAGCATCAAAGTAGTGTATTCCACATTACTGGAGTGGCATGAACAAAGAAGAGCAAACAAACATAGTGAATGAGCTTCAGTGTGGCTTAGTGAGAGAAACAAGGAGCAATGCATGGCAGCTGAGACAATGAGGACAAGGCTTACATGACCAATAATAACTTTGGACTCCATCCTGTGAGAAATGAGAAGTCCGCAATAGAGTTCTGGAAATATAACTCTAGAGATAATGTGAAAACAGTCTCAGTGAGACCCTGGTAGAGAAAAGTTGTTCAGGGAGATCCTGTTTTCAATTACTTATCATTGTGATAACTTGTTTTTGTTTCATGTTTTGTTTTTCAGGATATTTAAGACTCCTCTCATATATTGTCAAATTGGTTTTGTGAAAAGTATTTTAATTTATTCTCACTGAGGCATATGATTTAAGTTTGCTCTTTTTCATATAAAACTGGTCTGGATTTCAGTCCAAGATATGTTTACCCAGGACAGGTCCTCCTTCTCTGGCCCTCAGTTTCCTTAACTGAAAAAGAAGAGGGAGAAGGTGTTTCCACTAAAAATGCTTGATTCTGTCTTCCAGGAGTAACAAATCTGCTACCAAAAGGCTCTACACCATTATTTTGAGCCACAACTCTTGGACAGTGTTTCTTTTCAGCTCTTATATCTTTGACTCTATTTTTTCAAGATAAAACCAGGCATGAGCTGTGTCTCTCTGGTATTGTTCCCATGCACCCACACACAAATTGCAATTTCTGCCAGATTCAACATACAACCGTTATAGAGTGGTGCCTATTTTTCCCATCAACATCATACCCTTACCCCAAAGTCTGGTAACCATTATATATAATTTATTAATTCTACCCTGAAACAAGGCAAAGAGAATATGAACATAGACTTGAAGCATCTAGATAATGAAATCACTTTTCAGTGTCATCCCCTTAAGAATTCCTGCTAATTTTCATTTCTCTATTTCTTCCCAGATTTGTTACCCCAGTGACCAATGCTCCAATTACAACTTCCTTCCCTGCTTGGTCCCATGTTATACAATGAATGTCACAGCCTTTCTCTGCACTTATTTTCCAATTACTGCAGCTAAACAAGGATAAGCAAGCAATTGAACTGAAGCTTTTAAATCATTTGATTTGGTCCCAAGCAAAATTTCACAGAGTGAGACATAAACATTAAGGCTATCATCTACAGACATCACAACAAGCATTAGGAGGAAATGTCAGAATAATCCCTCTGTTGCAAAGAGCAATTTCTGCTGGGACATCTTTACCATCAAAGTGACTTCACATTCCAGAAAGACATGTTTCTAAGTCTGTCAAAGTGATGGCCTCATTTGTTTCCATTCTGAGCCAGAGCCAATCAATCTCTTTCAATATCCATTAACAGGTTGGAAATTTATTTAGAAAGCTGACAGATACTATTTGGGGGATTAATGACCACTGATTTATGAATATTGAGTAGCTTTTCAGTAATCAGAGACACTTGTGGTTACAGCCATTACAGTCTATCACAACCACTCAAAGCCAGTTAAATGATTCTGACTTATGACCTTAACCTTCAGGTCCCCTCCATTTGCTCTCTCAGTGTGTAAATTCTAAAAAGCACAATTCCCTCCACCTTCAGAAAGCCAATTTAAGTCAACATTATGCATGAGCCGAGAATGCAGAAACTCTCAGATCTCTTATTTCACTCATTAAATTTGCACAGAACATCTTGCAATTAAAATTGCATATAGATTTCTTCTTATGATTGACATTTGCCCTTGATGAAATGAGTTCAAATTTGGTCTCTCAGAAGGTTTAGAGGGAGAAAGATGGGCCTGGAACTTGTTTCAAGTGAGGTAATGATGGGACACTAATACTTTGATTAGCATTTTAGAAATACTCATTGGTGAAGCACTGTGCCTGCCACACAGAGAAAAGCATGGAGGAGCCAGGACAGAAATGAGAAGCAAACCCAGTCTGCTTTGAAAACTCTGCTCATTTGCTTTGGCATTAATGAAAATGGAGAAACCTTAGAAAAGAGCTTAAAGCCTCCGCATTTCAAATACAGACTCCTCAGTGTGGCAGAGTCTACAGGTGCTTACCCAATCTCTTCTTCCTCTTCTCCCTTGCAGTATTACCATGGGCCCACATTCTGGCCAATGGAGTAATAAAGGAACTGATGGCTGCCACCACCAGGCTAACCTATGAAAGCATTCTATACCCAGTTCGCATTCTCTTTCCCCATTAAGCAGTTGAATAGGCTATTGTGTGGGTGAGAAGTGAACATATTGAACAAAACTACCACAATCCAAGGGTTTCTCCAGTGGTTAGACTATTCTGACTAACATACCCAAGAACACACAATGGGTCAGTTGCCCTGCTCCTGACTAATGTAGCAAACAGCACACAGTAGGTCAGTGAAGGAGGCAGAAATGGAGCCCATTTTTCAGGATTGGAGAGCTAGTGTCTTTCTATCGTATTCAACATTCCCTGAGCTTTGTTTTTTTAAAAAAAAAAAAATCAAAATTAAAATTGTACACATCTAAGTAGGGCCTGAGCTGGGATTTGGAAAGGTAACTCCCCTCCTCCAAATATCTGTCTAAATGAGTTGATATGCACAAAGTCCATTTGTTTTCTTTTGTTATTGTGTCATCATGAATTGAATTGTGTCCCTCAAAACTATCTGTCAACTTGGCTAGGTCATGGTTCACAGTGTTATATGATTGTCCACATTTCATCATCTGATGTCGATGTCGTATGTATTGTGGTTAATGAGGTATGAACAGATTACATTAGGGAGGATTAGTGTAGGATGTTAACACCTTTGTGCAGGACACATCCCTGATTCAGTGTTAGGGGAGTTTCTCTGGTGTGTAGCCTTGACCACCTTTTATCTCACAAGACATAAAAAGAGAGGGAAGCAAACAGAGTAGTGGACCTCTTTCTGCCAAGAAAGCAGCACCAGGAGCAGAGCACATCATTTGGACTAAAGGTTCCTGCTCCGAAAACTCCTAGTCCAGGGTAAGAGTGATGAGAAGGACCTTCTTCCAGGGCCAACTGAGAAAGAAAGCTTTCCCCTGGAGATAACACTCTAAATTTGAACTTCTAGCCTACTAGACTGTGAGAAAATAAATTTTTCTGTGTTAAAACCATCCACTGGTGGTATTTCTGTTATAGCATTGTTAGATAACCAATGTGTTTATTTGTTTTATTGGGAATTTTGACAGGAGGAGAACAAAGGGTTTGCTGTTGCAGGCTATTGTTAGTTTTTTCCACTTTGTTCATGGGTGGAGACTGAGTAGGAAAGAGACGGAAGTGCTATCATGTTGCCTATCTCTGCAGAGAATCTGAGGGACAGAAACAAGCACTGCAGCTGGAGGAGATGAGTTTATGGAAAGCTCTATGAGACTCCTGGATACCAATTGCTGATTCAGGGTTCGGAACACAAACTGCAACAACAAGTTGAAGAAGGCAAAACCAAAACAACCAAACCCACTGTTGTCAAGTCAGTTGCAACTCATAGAGATCCTAGAGGTCAGAGCACAGCTGCCCCATAGAGTTTCCAAGGAGCTCCTGGTGGACTTGAACTACCAACCTTTTAGTTAGCAGACATACCACCTATCCCATTACACCACCAGAGTTTCCTGAAGATGTGTGATATGTGAATGTGTGATAATAGGTTGCAAGAAGTGCAAAGTGTTATTTGATATGCAGCTTTTGCCAATCTCCATAGCGTAAATACTCCAGTCATGGCCAATTTCAAGGCATGTGATGACATTAAAGTGACAGCGTTAAAACCAAAATTTGGAAGATATGCGTAGAAGGGGCTCTCCCAACCCAGTAGGAGCCAGCTACAAGACACCATTGAGGGGAGTCCTGTCTCCTACTCCACCACAAGGACTCAGTATAACTTCAGCATCCTGCAGGTTTGGGGCGATCCTAATAAAGAACAGGAAACCTGGTGGTGTAGTGATAAGTGCTGACTGCTAAGCAAAAGCTTGACAGTTCAACTTCGTCAGATGCTCCTTGGAAGTTCTGTAGGGCAGTTCTGCTCTGTCTATAGGTTCGCTTTGAGTCAGAATTGACTCAACTGCTGTGGGTTTGGTTTGGGGCTTTAATAAAGAACAGCTGAGCCCATCAGAGAACAGGGAGAACCAATGGAGCCCAGTGCAGCAGACTGTCAACCAAAGGCACCAACAACAAAGGTGGGAGGGAGAGTCTCCATTTCTAGGTGATTTGTGCCCAGTTGACTAAAGCCAAGGAAGGGGTGAGATGGCAAAAAATACATGGACACAGCTTTAAGTACAAATGGATTCTTCAAAAATACCTGTAGGAGACTTAACTGGAGGTAAATGGGGACAAGTTAGAGACTACAGACCTACCATGGCTGAAGGTGAAGAAACTGTGTAATTTGGGCATGAATGTTAATGTATCTTCATCTTTACTCACAAGAAGATTATTTTTTGTACACAAGAAAGATACAGCTGATATGGAACTGTTACTCAGACTCGCTCAGCACAACTTCTTGTCGATAAAGACACACCAAGGTGAGGAGGAAGGAAGAATGTTTATTGCAAGTGCTTAGCAAAGAGTAAGGAGGTGCATACTTTAAATCAAGCTCCCCAAACAGAGGCAGAACTTTTCACACCATCTCTTATAACCCACCCACTGCCATCGAGTTGATTCCAACTGACAACAGTGCCGTCAGAGTACTCATCCACAGTTTTCAAGGAGCACCTGACGGATCAGAACTGCCAACATTTTGGTTAGCAGACATAGCAGTTAACCACCACACCACCAGGATTTTCAGCTCTCATCAGAAAGTGCATATAAACATTATGGACTACATAGGTAATCATACAGGCACAGTAAGACAAATTTCATCTTTTTTCCTTTGGCATCTAGGTTAGGAAACTGGGTTAAACTGGTTTGAGCCACCTGCAGCATCCTGAGGACAGTGGACAGGAGAGGGCATGTTCCCCTTGATCTGAGCAGCTGCTGACTGAGCCGTACCAAGTGCTGTCACTTTGGGGTTTTGTTTGATAGTGGCTAAGCAGTTCCCATTTACCTTGGATAGAGAATCACCAACATCAGTTGACAGAGATTCTGAGTCATGATCAACATATACATGTTCAGCATAGAACTGTTCTTCATAGGGTTTTCAATGATGACTTTTCAGAAGTAGATCTCCAGGCCTTTCCTCTGAAGAACACCTGGATAGACTCAAACATCCAATCTTTTGGTTAGCAGCCAAGTGTGTTGTTTGCCCAACCCAGGGATGCCCAATAGCTGAAACAAAAGTTTGTTTTTCCAGGCCTTTTATTATTGTTGTTAGGTGCTATCAGGTTGGCTCTCTGTTTCATAGGGCCCCTATGGACAATATAGTGAAACACTGTGTGGTCTTATGCCATCCTCACAATCTTTGCTGTTTGAGCCCACTGTTGCAGCCACAGTGTCAATCTATCTCATTGAGGGTCTTCTTGTATTTCATTGATCTTCCATTTTATCAACCATCTTGTCCTTCTCCAGGGACTGGTTCTTCCTGCCATGTCCAAAGTATGTGAGATGAAGTCTCACCATTTTCACTTCCAAGCATTCCGGTTTTACTTCTTCCAAGATAGGTATATTGGCTATTCTGGAAGTCGTGGTATTGTCAATATTCTTCCCCAACACCATAATTCAAAGGCACAATTCTTCTTCAGCCTTCCTTATTCATTGTCCAGCTTTTACATGTGTATGATTTTAGCTTGGGTCAGGCATACCTTTGTTGTCAAAATTACATCTTTGCTTTTTATCACTTTGAAGACATCTTTTGCAGTAGATTTGGCCAATGCAATGTGACTTTTGACTTCTTAACTCTACTTCAATGAGTGCTGATTGTCTAGAAGCCACTAAGGTCTGTTAGATAATGGGGGGTGTGGTGCAGTGTGGAATCAAGAAGGGAAAGTGCACAAACATGCTACATGGTTGAAAGTGCACTAGAGTTTGAATGAGAATACCCAGTTTTGGTCTCTACCCTACCACTTCACATCTGCTTCTGGAATTTTGTTTTCTTTAGCAATCAGCCTATTTCACAGACTGCCTGTAAGAATTCAGTAAGATGGGGTATGTGAAGCACCTCCCCACCGGGGCTGTCCTACCACCGCTCAGAGAACATGAGTTGAGCCTGATTCTGAACCAAAACAATTTTCTCTCAGCTGGACTTGGCCTATGATGGCTCATACTACCTCAGCCATGTTGGAGGCAGAAGAGTGTTTGACTCACCCACTTCCCTCCTAACTCACCCAGGAAACACCTCAGCCCAGTTAGCCAAATGGCTCCAGCAGTTTATGAGCAACTGTTCTTTATTGGGTTCTTTACCATGTCAATTCTAAATGCCATGCATAACTGCACTGAGGACATGGGCAGAATTTCAATAGGCAAGGACCCACCAAGCAGACAAAGCTGTTTAGAAAGACTCTTCCCCTTTGCAAGTGGAGCCCAGGGAGGAGGAGAGGACTCAGCTTTCACAGGACCGACAACCTAAACAGAAGACTAACACAAATTATGCAGCAAATCCAGTCCTGGAAAGTCTGAAAAGGAAGCAGCAGACTCCTATGACTGATGCTTTCCAGTGTTTGCTGGTGTCTCTGGGCATTGCCCTATTGCCTACCTCAGGAGAAAAACATGGTGGATACCAGTGGAATAGAGCAGGGTCCATCTACATAAGTCAGGACATCCTGTTCAACGTACATTTATTTCCTTTGTCTGTGCATTCAATGAGGGAGCATTTGGCAATTAAGGATGATACAGGACTGGGCAGCTATCCATCTCACTGAATGAGATATATACACCTGTAGAGCCCTGAACAGCACTTTATCACCACCATACATTGCTCTTCAAGTGGATTCTAGGACCACCCATGCCCACTGGGGAGCCTGTTCTCATTACCTACTCAGAACTTGCCAGACTCAGCTCTTCCTCCACGAAGTCTTTCCTACTTGCACAGCCAACTCTAACTCCTCCTACTCTGAATTCTGTTTTAGTCCTGAGCTGTTCCATACATTCTAAGAACATAATTATGTACTGATTTGTATTATTTCCTAACTTAGGGTTTCCAAAGCAATTCTGTTGTTTACTAATCCCTAGAATGCTGTGAACAAGAGTTTCCACAGTCAAATAATCTTAGTAAATTTAGCATACGATATTTCCCTCTTGACTATAATAGTACATACTAGTTTATTAAAAACTCTGGGAAGCTCTACCATGTTGAATTTGGGCTTGATCAGTGTCCTTTGCAAAATTATTTGTCCGCGCAACCTTTATTTTTACTAACACTGGTTAATATCTTGCTGTACTCATGTTCCTAAGGATATATATAGGGAAATTCTGGCCTGATACATTGACAAATGAAAACCTCCTCTTCCCAAGAAGACTGTAAGATCACGTGATATCTTTTGTCCCATCCTCTTGCAGGGACAAGCATAGCACCTGAGGATGCATCCTGATGGAGCTTGTTTCCTAGACGACCAGCTAGGAGTTGCTATTTCTGGACTTTTTCTCCACCTTTGGAGCCCCAGGAAGCAGTGAATGCCATAAGGCATTAGTCAGAGTGTGCGGTATTTTTAGCAAAATGGTATTAATAATATTCAGCGCATCTCATCAGCCTTGGCCCCCAAGACAGGCAAGTCACAGATGCTGTGAGAGACATATCACCAAAGCCAGTTCCTCCAGAGATTGTTGTTAACAGTGACATTCAGTTCTCTTTCCTTTCTCCAGCTAATTAGGTAGGTGGGAAGTAGGGATGCTTTGCTTATGGCCTAGTGCTTAGAGGTAAAAGACCCCCTTGGTTAGTACCTCCTATCACTAGCATCATCTGTTTTGTCACCAGGAACAGCCCCACTACTCACCAAGAGCACTTTACAGGATGCCAAAGCCCAAGGCTGTTCTGCACAGCTCTCATCATAAGGACAGCACATTTCTACCTGCTCCCAGGTAAAGCAGGCACAGAAGTAGCTTCCTCCCTCCTCAGCTAAGTGCCAGTGGCAGCTCCCCAAGTCTGGAACTTCAGCTGTCTCCTCTGTTCTGCAGAAAGCCCACAGGCTCTGCCTGGGATTGAGAGACCCTAAATCTCTTCCTAAGCAGCACCAATCTGCCAACAAGCTAAAAGAAAAAGACTTGACTGATGAGTAAAGGAGGACTCTTTAGGCAAGTTGACCTCAAACAGCTGCCTTCTGACACCTGAACAATTCTATGATTGTCTTTCATCCTGGGTCATGTTTGTTTTTTCAGCAACCTTCCTGATGTCTAGTACACTGCTAGTGACATATTGCATGCTTGTTCCAGTTACCTGTTGCTTCAAACAAATTAATACTTAGTGGATGAACTACAATTATCCACTTTGCCCACAAGTCTTTAATTTGGGCAGGGCTCGGTAGGGCAGTTTATCTCTGCTCCATGGAATATAAGCTGGGACAGCTCCACTGGGGCTAGAGGATCCACTCTCAAGATGGTGTACTCACTTGACAGGCATGTTAACCGTTGGTTGGTAGCTCAGCTGGGGAATTCATCCGAGTGCCTCTGTTTGTCTCCACATAAGTGTCTCTATAGGGCTGCCTGGGATTCCTTCATAACATGGTGTCTCAGTACTCCAGACAGTCTGAGAGCAAGGAATAGAAGCTGCAAGTCTCTTAAGACCCAGGCCCAGATAATCACACAGCATCTCTTTTACCCTAAGCTATTTCTCAAGAAGTCCTAGAGCCCTTCCAGACAAAAGCAGAAGTGCCATAGATTCTGTCTCTTAGTGGATAGAGTTTCAGTGAATATGTGATGGTCTTTAATCTACCGCAGTGCTCAACATTCTTCTGCTAATCAGGTGATGGATGATGAAATCACTGTTTTAATCTCTCTGAACTGATACAAATAAAAGCTATGTTGTTGGTCCTTAGCACAAATTTCTACCTCTCAGAAAGAAGGAAAGAAGAACTATCATTTATAAACAATCCACTATGAGCCATGCACCATGACTGAATCTTTCAAAATATCATCTCAAGTGGAAGGGCCAAGATGATGAATTACTCACACATCTCCTCAATTCTGTCTGAGAACTAAAACCTAGGAAAACAACTGAATGCAGCACAGTGAACATTCTGGAAGCCCCAAGATCAGGTGGAACATTGTGAGATTTGACTGGGTGACAGGAAGGTGAAAACTACCTTCACAGAAGGCAAGAAGGCAGCACAAAGGGTCGCACTTCTGCCGGCACAGTGGCTGAGAGGCTTACAGGTACAGATGGCTTCTTTGTTAACTAGGAGACTGGGACTGGGATTGGGACTGGGACAGGGACTGCTGAACCTGAGAGCCTGAATGGGGCTAGCTGCCATACTAAGCTGCAGTGTCTAAGTAGATAACATCTCTCACAGCAGAGAGACTATACTAAGACAGTCACATTTAGAGAATCCAGCAGTGGCTAGCGGCCAAGGGTACCAGTGCCCTTCCCTACCCCTCTTCTCTGAGCTGTGCCACAGATTCAGCTGGTGCAGCATGGAAAAGGTGGCACAGGTAGGACACCACCTTATTCAGCTGAGAGGCAGAGTCAGCCACTGTTTTAGTCAGCTAGTGCTGTCCTAACAGTGGGTGGCTGTGAAAAAGGAAAGTTTATTCTTACACAGTCCAGTAGGCTACAAGTCTAAATTCAAGGTATCCACTCCAGGGGTAGGCTTTCCCCTCTGTCAGCTCTGGAGGAAAGTCCTTGTGTTGCATCAGTCTTTGTTCAGGGAGCATCTTGGCACAGGAATCTCAGCTCTGAAGGATGCTCTGTACTCCCAGTGCTGCTTCCTTGATAGTGTGAGGTTCCCAATTCTCTCTGCCAGATTTTTTTCCTTTGTAGCTCAAGAGACTGCTTCAAGGCACAAAACAAACTTACACATTGACTCTTACTCTACCAACACAACTGCTGATCATTCATCTACATTAACATCAGAGAGGCAGGAATTTCAACATGGAGGAGCATCACACAGTACCAGTAATTAAAGCACAGCCAAATTGTTAGATTTTCTAGGGAACATATTCAATCCATGACAGCCATGTCTGAGGACCGGCTGTGGCCGGCTGCCATCTGAGCAACAGCATCTGGACAGTGTCTCTCAGGAGAAAAGCTGTTTTTTAAGACAAGCGCACTTAGAGACTGCAGTGGTGGCTGGCAGCTGAGTGTGGCAGCACTCTTCCCCCTCCCTTCTCTGAACCACATCATAGCATCTGCTGATATAGCCCTTGACAGATTCCACAAGTAGGTCACCATCTTTGTCATCTAGGAGGCAAGACCTGCCATCCCCAAGGGCTACTGGCTGCTTCTGCACAGCACACGTCTCAGTGGAAAAGCAGTTTTCAAGACAATCACATCTAGAAAATGCAGCAGTGGCCAAGTGTGGTGGTGCTTTTTCTCCCCACCCCTTCACTGAGTCATGCCATAGCTTCTGCTGACCCATCCCCTGAGAGTCTCCATAAGTAGGTCACCATCTTTGTCAGCCAGAAGGCAACACTTGTTTCCTTGAGGGCCCGGCAGCTACCAGCTGCCACTGGACAGCAGCTGTCTCAGCAGAAAAGCGGTTTTTAAGACAATAGCATCTACAGAATACAGCAATAACTTGCAGCCAAGTGTGGTGGCACCTTTCCCTCCTCCCTTCTCTGAGCTATGCCGTAGTATCTGCTGGCATGTCTCTAGAGAATCAGCACAAGTAGGTAGCCATCTTAGTCAGCCAGGAGGTGGGGTTTGCCACCCATACGGCCCCACCTGGGGACAGGAGCCAAACTGAACAGCACTACTGGGCTGCACAGTGTCTCTCTCATGAGAGAGACAGTACTTAAGACAGCTGCACCTAGAGAACACAGTAGCAGCTGGTGGCCAAGTCTAGCAGTACCCTTACTCTCTCCTTTTTAGAGCTACACCATACCTTCTGCTGATGTGAAGAAGCTGAACAGTTTTCTGATGGCACAAAGACAACAATCAATATCTAACCATTTAAAGAAGCAGACCACCATGGCTCTGGAAAACTCCCAAAATAAAGAAGCAGAAAACTTCCAATATGAAGAAGCCTGCCCAAAATTATCAGAGGTAGAATGAAAAAGAATAATGAATAGTGCCCTTCTAGATCTTAGGATGCAGGTTAAATAAAGTACAGCAGAACAAAATGAAAAATTAAACAACCCATATAAACTGCTAGAACAATAATGATCTGAAAGTGAGCAGATCAATAACTAAACTACAGAGTTAAACAATTCAACAGAAAGCCAAAAGAGCAGGATTGAGGAAATAGAATGTAGAATTAGAGAGATTGATGATAAAGCAAATGACACAAGCATTTATGAGGAGAAATCAGATAAAAGAATCAAGAAAATGTAGAATCATTAAAAATCATGTGGCACTCTATCAAGAGGAACAATTTGCATGTAACTGGAGTTCCAGAACATGGAGTGATAGCAGAAAATACAGAGAGAATTGTTGAAGAGTTGCTGACAGAAAATTTCCCTGACGTCATGAAAGAAGAGAAGGTAGCTATTCAAGACACTCATCAAACTCAAAAAAAGGTAGACAACAAAAGAAAAACACCAAGACATATTATAATCAAGGAGTGGCAATATTAATCTCAGACAAAATAGATTTTAAAGTAAAATCCACCATTGTTGACAAGGATGATCCATATTTATTGCTTAAATGTTCAATACATAATGACGACATCACAATATTAAATATTTATGTGCCCAATATCAGAGCATCTAAATACATAGAACAAATGCTGATAACATTGAAAAGTGAGATAGATTACTTCACAACAATAGTAGGAGACTTCAACACTCCACTTTCAGTAAGTGACAGATCATCCAGAAAAAAGCTCAATAAAGATACAGATCTTATTGAAATACTCAACCAACTAAACATCAGACATATATAGAACTTTTTACCCGACAGACAAGTACACCTTTTCCAACACACATGGAGCATTCTCCAGAATAGACCACACAAAGCCCATAAAGCAAGCCTCAACAAAGTCTAAACCACTGAATTATTGCCAAGCACCTTCTTAGACCATAAAGCCATAAAGTAAAAAACACATGGGCAGAAATTCAGACTCAAGGAAACTGAACAACACCTTGCTCAAAAACAGAAGAATCAAAGATGAAGAAAAGGAATTCATGTAACTAACTGAAAATGAAAACAAAACCTTCAAGAACTGAATCAGATACAGCAAAAACAGTGCTCAGAGGTCAATTTATCTCCATTAATGCACACATCCAGAATGAAAAGTTATTAATACATATATCTGGGTGTATACACCAGCCCAAACCCAAGAATTAACCCTACAACTAAAATAAGTAGGACAACAAAAGAGCCCCTCAGACATTACAATAAAACAGATAACAAATATTAAAGGTAGGCAGAGTTAACATGGTGGAATAGACACATGTCTCCTTAATTTCTTCTGAAAACTAAGATTGATAATTGAATGGAGCTTTCTGGACACCCAGTGACCCCTAGGACATGGCATAAGACTGTCACTCAGAAATATATACCACTAAGTGGAAAACTTCCTTGCTACTGCTGGACCCTGCTCCGGAGGAGAGGACATCTCCCATGACCCAAAGGTACTAGGTGGTTTTAACATATTTTTCTCTTTGTTGGATGGCAGGGGGAGGAGCATGTACAAGGGCTACTCTGAAATGCAATCCTGTAGAGAACAGCATGTCACGTAAGAGAGAAACATTTGATGGGATACCCACATTTTGAGGGCCCAGTGACGGTGACATCAGTCCTCTCACCCTTCCCTTTTTGGAACTCAGCGGTAAACATGCCTCTTTCTCAGCAGTCAGGGTAACTTGAGTTGGATACTAGCTTGTGCACCTGAGAGGTGGAGTTACCCAATCAGAGCCCTCACCAGAGGCAGATTCTCAGGCTAGGAGACAGTGACAGCCCAGGGGGCACTTTCCCAGTGGAGGGGCTTTATTTAGAGTGCTGTTGTCTGGCGAGTGGTGCCTGGGCAGCATTTGTGGTGTCGTGGCCCATCCCTGTTGTGATCTGCACTAAAGAATCTCCAGATGGCCGAGGAGCATCTGCCCTTATCAGCCAGAAAGAGGGGCTGCCATACCTGCCAGAGAGAAGCCCACTTGTTAGCTGGAAGGAGGGGCCTGCCACACCTGGCAGCAGCTGAGGAGGGTCCCCCTTGTCAGTCACAAGAAGGGGTCTGCCACACCTGGTGCTCTCGCTAACTTTGTTTAACAGGCAGTAGCTTTTAGCTTTTAAAATAAAACTACCTAGAGAAATAACTGCAGTGCAACCTAACTGCATTTCTTCCAGCCTTCACAGACTCCCATCATAGGGTTGGCTGATGGTCCCTCAGTGTCTGCATAAGAAGGGCAGTGTCTTTGCCAGCCAGGAAACAGAACCTGCTACCCCAGAGAGTCAACTGGGCCCAATCACAAGAGAGCAAAGAGGTGGCTGGTCACCAACATTCTTCCCAGAACTGCAGCTCAGCTCCTCTTAAGGCAACAGCAGAGAAACTAAATAGCCTCTAGATTTCCCAAAAGCAACAGACCATAGCCCAACATTTAAAAAAATATTCAAACATGGACCCAGAAAACTCCCAAAATACTGACTGAAAAAACTTCCCAAATGAAGAAGCCCTTCTGAAATTATCAGAGGTCAAGTACAAAAGGTTTATATATATATATACACACACAACCCTCCTAGAGATTAAACAAAATGCACCAGAACAAAATGAAAAAAATAAACAAGCTATTCAAACTGATGGAGCATCAACATTCTGAAATCTGACAAATCAATAACAAAATCTCAGAATTAGACAATTCAATTCAAAGCCAAAAGAACAGACTTGACACATTGAAAATTAGAATCAGTGATATTGAAGATAAAGCTACTGACACCAGCATTTATGAAGTCAGAGAAAAGAAATAATAAAAATGAAGCTCTAAGAAACATATGGCACTCTATCAAAAGAAATAATCTACAGTTAATTGGAACCCTTGATCAAGGAGGCATAGCTGAAAACACAGAAAGCATTGTTGTTGAGTTGCTGATAGAAAACTTCCCTGAAATTATGAAAGAAGAGAACATAAATATCCACAATGTGTCTCAAACACTACAGAAAATCGACCCTAAAGAAAAACACCAAGACATATTATAATCAAGCTTAATAAAATGCAACATAAGCAGAAACTCTTAAAGGCAGCAAGACTCAAAACAAAGCTAACATTCAGAGGAAAGCCCTGTATGCTTTCTTCTGACTTCTTGACAGAAACAATGCTGGTAAGAAGGCAGAAGGATGACACATTTTAAGCCTTGAAGGAGAAATCTTCCAAACAAGAATTATATACCCTACAGAACTGCCTTTCAAATATAAAGATGAAATTAAGACTTTCACAGATAAACAGAATCTGAGACTTTGCAAAAATCAAACCAAAACTATAAGAAATGCTGAAAGAAACTCTCTGCTTAGAAAAACAGAACTCTTAACTGTATATTTAAGGAGAGCAAGCAGGACACAACATACAGAAACCTACTGAGTCAGGAAAGGCACAAAATTCAAACAGAGCTACAACATTAAAAGAAGGGAACCAGTGAACTTATCGTGAAATCTAAGATACCATCACAATAAAAAGAGGGATATACTATAGTAGTTATAGTTCTTTCTGATGGCAATGAAATTAATAAAATTTGTAGAAGCCAAAATTGAGTTTAAACTCAGATTAAACAGGTAGTTGCCGAGTACAATAACAAGGGAACACATCAAAAAAAGAAATTGAATACAGGAGTCTCAACAAATTACAAAACCAACACAGAAAAACATGAAAATTCAATGCATAAAGAATGTCCCAGAACAGAATATAAAGAACAGAGAGAACTCCAACATAGAAATAATCACATCAAAATGACAGCACTAAACATACACCTATCAATAATTACATTGAATGTAAATGGTCTGAATGCTCCAGTAAAGAGACAGGTAGTGATATCTTGTATCAAAAAACATGATCTATCCATATGTTGCTTACAAGAAATACACATCAGACTTAAATATCTGGACAAACTGAAAATGAAAGGATGGGACAATATATAGCAAGCTAACAATGTACAAAGAAGAGCAGATATGGCAAAGCTAATCTCAGATAAAATCTATTTTAATGCAAAATCCAGCATTGTGGACAAGAATGGTCACTATATATTGTGGAAAGCTTCAATAAACAAGCAAGATTTAACAGTATAAAATATTTATGCACCTAATACCAGAGCACCTAAATACATTGCACAAACATTGACTACATTGAAAAATGAAATAGATCACACCACAATAATAGTTGGAGACTTCAACACGACACTTGCAGTAATGGAAAGACCATCTAGAGAAAACCTCAGTAAAGACACAGAAGATCTTACTGTAACAACTAACCAATTAGACCTCATCAACATTTACAGAACTTGTTATCCATCAATAGATAAGCACAACTTCTCCAATCCTCATGAAACATTTTCCAGAACAGACCATGTATTAGCACATAAGCAAATCTCAACAAAATCCAAACCACTGAATTATTGCAAAGCATCTCAGACCATAAAGCCACAAAAGCTGAAATCAATATCAGAAAAAAACCTTGATAGAAACTGAACAACATTTTGCTTAAAAAGCCATGGGTTATAGAAGAAATTGTGGACAAAATAAAAAATAGAGACTCAAATGAGAATGAAAACACATCCTATGAAAACCTATGGGATACTGCTAAAATGGTTCTCAGAGGTCAGTTTATGTCTGTAAATGCACATATCCAGAAGGAAGAAAGCATGGAAACCAAAGAATTAACCCTATGGCTTGAACAAACAGAGAGCAACAGAGAAACCCTTCAGGCACCAGAAGAAAACAGGTAATAAAGATTAGAGCAGAACTAAATGAATTAGAAAATAGAAGAACTATTGGAAAAGATCAATAAAACCAAAAGCTGTTTTTTTGAAAAAAAGTTGACAAACCGTTGGCCAACCTTTCCAAAGCAAAACAGGAGAGGAAACAAATAACCCAAATAAGAAATAAGAAGGGAGAAGTCTCAACAGATCCAAGAGAAATCAAAAGTATCATAACAGAATACTATGAAAGACTGCACTCTGAACAAATTTGAAAACATAAAGGAAATAGACAAATTCCTAGATTCTTATCACCTACCAAAATTATCACAAGAAGTTGAACAACTTAATAAACCTATCATAAAGCAAGAGATTGAAAAAGTCACCAAAAAACTACCAACCAAAAAAAATCCATGGCCCAGAAGCCTCACTGCAGAATTCTACCAAGGTTTTAGAGAAGGGTTGACTCCAATACTATTGAGTCTATTTCAAAGTACAGAAAGTGATGGAATACTCCCAAATTCATCCTATGAAGCCAATATAACTGATAGCGAAGCCAGGGAAAGAGCCCACAAAAAAAGGAAAACTACAGAATAATATCACTCATGAACCTAGATGCAAAAATCTTCAACAAAATACTAGCCAATAGAATTCAACAGCATATCAAAAAAGTAATTCATCATGACCAAGTTGGATTCATACCAGGGATGTAAGGCTGGTTCAGCATCAGACAAACAATTAATGTGATCAACCACATAAATAACACAAGACAGTAGTCACCTGATCTTGTCAACTGATACGAAAAAGGCATTTGATAAAGTCCATCACCCATTCATGCTGAAAACTTTCAGCAAATTAAGAATAAATGCAAATTCCTCAATGCAATAAGGGGTATCTATGCAAAGACAATCACCTACAACATCTTGACTGGAGAGAGACTGAAAGAATTCCCCTTGAAAGCAGGAACTAGACAAGGATGCCCACTCTCACCACTTCTATTCAACATTGTACTAGAAGCTCTAGCCAGAGAAATTAGACAAGACAGAGAAATAAAGAGCATCCACACCAACAAAGAAGAAGTAAAAATCTCCCTATTTGCAGATGATATGGTTGTATACACAGAGAATCCTAAAGAATCCATAAGTAAACTACTCAGACTAATAGAGTTCAGCAAAGTATCAGGTTATAAAATAAAAGTAATGAAATCAGTGGGATTCCTTTACACCAATAGATTATTAAAGAAGAAATCACCAAATCAATACCTTTTACTACAGCCCCCAAGAAGACAAAATACCTAGGAATAAATCTAACTGAGAAATAAGAGACCTATACAAAGAGAACTGCTAGAAACTAAGAGAGAATTACATAAATGGAGAAACCTACCCTGCTCATGGATAAGAAGACTTAACATTCTGAAAATGTCTATTTTACCCAAAGCCATCTATATATACAGTGCAATCCCAATACAAATTCCAGTGTCATTTTTTAATGAGATGGAGAAACAAATCACGAACTTTGTTTGGAAAGGGAAGAAACTCCAGATACGTAAAGCACTACTGAAGAAGAACATACTGGGAGACCTCTTACTACCCAACTTGAGAACCTATTACACTGCTGCAGTAGTCAAAACAGCCTGGTACTGGTACAAAAAGAGATATGTAGACCAACAGAACAGAGTTAAGACCCCAGAGTTGCCACCATCCTCCTATGAACAGTTGATATTCAGCAAAGGCTGTAAGATTGTAAACTGGGGTAAAACCAGTCTCTTTAACAAATGGTGTTGGAAAAATTAGTTACCCATCTGCAAAAAAACTGAATCAAGACCCATACCTCACACCTTACACAAAAAACAACTCGAACTGGATTAAAGACCTAAATATCAAACCTAAAACAATAAACATTATGCAAGAAAAAATAGGATCAACGGTAGAAGGATTAACACACAATTTAGACAGACTTCAAAATCTAACAAAGCTCTACTGACAGAAGAGAAAATAGATAAATGGGAACTACTAAGAATCAAACACTTGCTCATCCAAAAACTTTATCAAAAGAATTAAAAGACCACCCACAGAATGGGAAAAAAAATATTTGGCAACTATATATCTGATTGATGTCTGATCTCCATGATCTACAAGGTACTGCAAAATAGCAACAAGAAAAAGTCAAATAACCCAATTAAGCAATGGACAAAGGAGACGGACAGATACTTCACTGAAGAAGACATTCAGCCAAAAGACACACGAAGAAATGCTCACGATCATTGGCTATTAAATAAATCCAAATCAAAACTACAATGAGATATCATCATACTTTAACAAAACTGGTCATGACCTAAAAAACACAAAACAGCAAATGCTGGAGAGACTGTGAAGAAATTGGAACTCTCCTACACTGCTAGTGGGATTGCAAAATGGTGCAACTTCTTTGGAAAGCAATCTGGTGCTTTCTTAAACAGCTGGAATTAGATATACCATTTGATCCAGTAATCCCACTGCTTGGAATATATCCTACAGCATTAAGGACAGTCACACAAACAGATACACGCACATGAATGTTTATTGCAGCACAGTCCACAACTGCAAAAAGATGGAACCAACCTAGATGCCCAACAACAGATGAATGGATAAGCAAACTACGGTACATATAGTCAATGGAACACTGTGCAATAATAAAGAACGATGATGATTTCAGGAAGCATCTCATAACCTAGTTTGAACTGGGAGACATTATGTTGAGTGAAATCAGTCAGCAACACCAGGTCAAACGTTGTATGAGACCCTTACTATAAAGACTTAAAAACAGACTCAAGTACAGAAGAAAAGGACTCTTCGAGGGCTACAAGGGAAGGGAGGGAGGAAGAAGGATGCATATAGATCAGATAGCTGATAGAAATTTGATTGGATGAAAGCAGTGACAACACACTCCAGAATGATGTCAAATCATGCCTTTCTCAATGGCCGAGTAAATGGTAGAATCAATTTACAATTATCAGACTTACTATGCAGATACACGACTGACGTTCGTTAATGACAAGATTTAGCACAATAAAACCAATGTATTCCAATATCCTTAATATGACAGAGAGTGCAACTGGAGATTTACATGCTTTGTGTGGCATAAGTGTAGGGAGTACAGCTGAGATAAAGTTAGTAGGAGTCTGAACTAAGCTCACAGAAAGACATTCTTCTTTCTGCAACATCCTACATGCTCAGCTTGAACACCTGAAGGAGCTGGGCAGAGGGGAAAGAACAAGGATACCCTTGGTCAGTGATTTTCAAGGTTCTTTTCAGCTGTTCAGTCTCTCCAGCTGAAAATGCCCAAGGAGTTGAGCTTTTCTGGTTAAATCAAGTGTTTTACCACTCAGCTTGCACCTCTGTCTCCAAAGTGGACCTGGACTGGGCTCTGAGAAACCACCAGGTTTGGTCAAACAAAGTTGACAAGCCCCTGCCGGTTGTGAAAGTCCTCAAGGCAGGGTCTGGCTCAGCCTGTGTTCTGTCTCCTGGGTCTCCTTCTTTCCTCAGAGCTGCTACCTTGTTTTATGTGGTTCTCTCTGGAACTGTTACTACTTCTTACCTTTGTGTCATAATTCAGATGTATGATTCACTTACTTACACACACACAAAAAAAAAATTCAAACTTGTTGCCATTAATTGGATTTCAACTCATGGCAATGCTATGTGTGTCAAAGTAGATCTGTGCTCCATAGGATTTACAGTGGCTGATTTTTTGCAAGTGGATCACCAGGGCTTTCCTCCAAGTTGCCCATGGGTGATTTTGAACCACAAACCTTTCATTTAGTAGTTTAGTGCTTAAACACAGCGCCACCCAGAAAGCCTATATCTACTTGCTAGTCTGTAATGTACTTGAAGGAAGGATTTATTAGTTCAACGAATATCCAGTCAGCATCCTCATTTCCCAAATTACTTCTTAAATGTGTGGGTGTTTGAGTTTCTTTGAATTAGGATCCAATCAAAACTTGCATCTAGTATTAACCTACAGGTTCTCTCACTATCTTTCTTTTTCTTGCCATTTATTTGTTGC
Organism: Heterohyrax brucei; assembly: GCA_028571685.1. Classification (NCBI taxonomy): domain Eukaryota; kingdom Metazoa; phylum Chordata; class Mammalia; order Hyracoidea; family Procaviidae; genus Heterohyrax; species Heterohyrax brucei. The sequence goes on along the minus strand of CM053165.1, from coordinate 9,011,339 downwards.
AGAAACTGGAGCATTTGTGCTATATAATTTCTCATGTCATGTATTTTGTAGTTTTCATCACCTAACATAACAGAGGAATCCCTGGTTGGTTTAAGCGGTTAATACACTTAGCTGCTAACCAAAACACTGTAAGTTTGAGTCCACCCAGAGATGTCTGGGAAGAAAAACCTGGCAATCTAGAAAACAAGTCATTGAAAACGTGGTATAGTGCAGTTGTACTCTGACACACATTGAGTCACAATGAGTTGGAATCACCTCAGTAGTGATTGGTTTTGGAGGGGTCCCCTCAGACCCAACATTCCATGAGTCTTTGAATCAAGGCAGCTCATGAATCTTGTAAGTAACCTGAGAGCTAGGTGAGGATGAGTGGCGACAGCCTGGCCTCTTTATTAGTGGCAGCAGAAAAACTTCAAAAGCCTCAGCAAGCCTGGTCTGATTCCAAGTGAAAGATACATATATGTCTGTCACCTTTACGTATATCTCAGGCCATTTGAGGTGAAAAATGTAAAGACTTTGAACGTTAAACAGGCACTTTATCAGCTGCCAGCAGCTGAATACAGTAATGATTATATTCATAGTGACCCTTAGATTGTGTCAGTCATGGCTGCTCCTCAGCAATCTGGAAGAATGAAACCACTGTCTCATAACTTGTCAAAGTGAGTGACAGTGTCTCCAGATTTGGTTATGTGTGGACAAGAGAAGCTGCCATGGAAACCTTGTTGACGGAATGAGCCAGAGCCATCTTCACCACTGCCACATGGTGCAAATGAACTGGAAAATTAGGGGCCCTCTGTCATTAAAACAAAAAAAAAGTGATTGCCATGGAGTCTACTCTAACTCATGGTAACCTCATGTGTGTCAAAGTACAATTGTACCTCATAGAGTTTTCAGAGGCCGGTTTTTTTTGTTTGTGTGTTTTGTTTTTCTTAATTATGATTGAATGAAAATGTACATTCCCATATAAACTTGCATGCTGACCTACATGCAGCTTCCACTGCTCTCCCTGCGCGGTGACAGCACAGTCTTCCTCTCTGCCCCATACATGTCTTATCGTCCAAACAGTCTCTTATCTTCTCTCCAACCATTCCCCTCCCTCCAGTATGTGGTCAACAGGACGGTCTCCTATAGATGCCTAGAACCATAAAGTGTCCACACAATATGGTCCTTCTGCGTCACCAAGTCCAATCCATTGCTGTCCGAAAAATTGACCTTCATTATGATTTCTGGGCAGGGGCAGCATCAGGGCAAAGGGTCATGCTCCCAGGGGAATTCTGAAGTCCCTGGACCATCAATTATGGTCTTTTAGTGGAGATCTCAGGGTCCACCCCTGTTTATACTTATGTTGCCAGTGAGACTCAACTTTGTGAGCTCCCTCGTGGCTATCACTGGTGGTGGCCAGGCACCATCTGGCTCTTCTGGTCACAAGTTGATGTAGACCCACTCACATGGATCCCTCTGTCTTGTGGATTCTCTTTCCCCCATGTCTTTATGGACCTCAGTGATAGTCCAACCCTGCTAAGTTGGGACCATTTGCTGTACCCTCAGATGGCAGCTTGGCAGCTTTTATGACCCCAGACACCATTCACCAATGTGGGGTGTGGAGAGTCCTCATTAGCAAAATGCTAGTTGTGCCAATTGGCCTCAATTTCCCCTGAAAGCATGATCCCGGGCTCCCTGCCCCAGCTACTCTGTCCTTGCAATATTGGGTTAAGATGGGAGGAGTACACAAGTTGTGTTGAAGTTCTGTGAATATTGATCTTCTTACTAATGTGTGCTGTCACCAATTTCACCCAACCAAATTTCTAACAAATGTCTAATCTAAACCCTTCCCCCTCACCGTCCTGCTCTCCCCACCCTTGCAGCCATCAAAGAGTCTTTTCTGTTGTGTATGAGTCTGCTTTTAAGTTCTTATCGGAAGGGTCTCATACAATATTTGTCCTTCTGTCACTTACTACTTTCACTCAACATAATGTCCTCCAGTTGAAACCGGGTTAAGACATGTTTCCTGCTATCATCATTGTTCTTTATCATTACATAGTGTTCCACTGGGTATATATATCATAGTTTACCTATCCATACTTCTGTTGTTGTGCATCTGGGTTGATTCCATCTTTTTGCTATTGTGGACTGTGCTGTGATGAACATTCGTGTGCATGCATCAGTTGGTGTGAATGGCCTTGATTCTGGAGGATATATTCCAAGCAGTGGAATTACTGGGTCAAATGGTTAATCTGTATTCATTATTGTAAGGTAGCACCAGATTGCTTTCCAAAGAGGTTGCACCATTTTGCAATCTCACCAACAGTGTCGGAGAGTTCCGATCTCTCCACAGTCTCTCCAGCATTTAGTGTTTTGTTTTTTTTGGATCATGGCCAACCTTGATGGGGTGAGATGGTATCTCATTGTAGTTTTGATTTGAATTTCTTTAATAGCTAATGATTGTGAGCATGTCCGCATGTGTTTTTTTGGTGGCCTGGATCACCTTTTTAGAGAACTGTCTGTCCACCTCCTTTGCCCATCGTTTAATTGGATGATTTCTTTTTCTTATTGATATTTTGTAGTACCTTATAGATTATGGAGATCAGGCGTTGGTCTAGCGTATAGTTGTCAAATATTTTTTCCCGTTCTGTAGGTGGCCTTTTAATTCTATTAATAAAGTCTTTGGATGAGCAAAAGTGATTGATTCTTAGTAGTTCCCATTTATCTATTTTCTCTTCTGTTGTTCGTGGTTTCACAGATTTTGAACTCTGTCTACATTGCATATTAAACTTTCCATTGTTCCTACGTTTTCTTGGATGAGCTTTATCGTTTTAGTTTTGATATTTAGGTCTTTTATCCAGTTGGAGTTGATTTTTGTATAAGGTGTAAGATATGGGTCTTGTTTTAATTTAGTGAAGGGGGATATCCAGTTTTGCCAGCATCATTTGTTGAAGAGATTGTTTTTACCCCAGTTTAATGTCTTAGGGTCTTTGTCAAATATCAGCTGTTCATAGGCAGATGATGTCATCTCTGGGGTCTCAATTCTATTCCACTACTCTGTCCGTTTTTGTACCAGTAACAGGCTGTTTTGACTAATGTGGCAGTGTAATAGGTTCTCAGGTGGGGTAATGAGAGGCCTCCCATTGTGTTCTCCTTCAGTAAGGCTTTACTTATCCAGGACTTCTTCCCTTTCCAGACAAAGTTGATAATCTGTTCCTCCATTTCATTAAAAAATGTCACTGGAGCTTGTACTGTGATTGCATTAAGTAGATTGCTTAGGGTAAAATAGACATTTTCACAATGTTAAGTCTTCCTATCCATGAGCAGGGTAAGTTTTTCCATTTATGTAACTCTGTCTTAGTATCTCGTAGTAAGGCTTTGTAGGCCTCTTTGTAAAGGTCTGTTATTTCCCTGGTTAGATTTATTCCTAGGTACTGCACCTTCTTAGGGGTTATAGTAAATGGTATAGACTTGGTGATTTCTTCTTTAATAAAGGAATCCTACTGATTGACTTACATTTATCTTGTATCCTGAGACTTTGCTGAACTCTTCTATCAGTTTGAGTAGTTTCCTTATGGATTCTTTGGGATTCTCTGCATATACAATGATATTATCTGCAAATAGGGAGATTTTTAGTTCTTCTTTGCTGATGTAAATGCCCTTTATTTCTTGGTCTTGTCTAACTGCTCTGGCTAGAACTTCTAGTACAATGTTGACTAGGAGAAGTGAGAGTGGGCATCTTTGTCTAGTTCCTGTTCTCAAGGGAAACTCTTTCAGTCTCTCTCAATTCAGGATGATGTAGGCAGTTGGTTTTGTATAAATGGCCCTTATTGCACTGAGGATTTTGCCGTCTATTCCTATTTTGCTGAGAGTTTTTAGCACGAATGTGTGTTGTACTTTATCAAATGTCTTTTCCTCATCAATAGACAAGATCAGATGATTCTTATCTTTTGTGATGTTTATGTGGCTGATAACATTCATTGTTTTTCTGATGCTGAACCAGCCTTGCATCCTTGGTATGAATCCAACTTGGTCATGATGGACTATTTTGGGGGTATGCTGTTGTATTCTATTGGCAAGAATTTTGTTGAAGATTTTTGCATCTAGATTCATGAGTGATATCCATCTGTAGTTCTCCTTTTTGGTTTGGTCTTTCCCTGGCTTTGGTATCAGGGTTATGCTGGCTTCATAGAATGAATTTGGGAGTATTCCATCCCTTTATATACTGTGAAATAGTCTCAGTAATATTGGAGATAACTCTTCTCTAAAACCTTGGTAGAATTCTGCAGTGAAGCCATCTGGACCCGGGCTTGTTTTGGTTGGCAGTTTTTTGATGACTTTTTCAATCTCTTCCTTTGTGATGGGTTTATTAAGTTGCTCTGCTTCACCTTGTGATAAGTTGGGTAGGTAATATGAAGCAAGGAATTTGTCCATTTCCTCTAAGTTTTCAAATTTGTTAGAATACATAGTATTCAGCTATGATCTTTTTTTATTTCTGCTGAATCTGTTGTGACAACTCCCCTCTCATTTCTATTTTGGGTTATTTGTTTCCTTTCCTGCTTTTCTTTGGTAAGTTTAGCCAGTGGTTTGTCAATTTTGTTGATCTTTTCAAAAACCCAGCTTTTGGTCTTTACAATTTTTTCAATTGTTCTTCTATTCTCCAACTTGTTTAGTTCTGCTCTGATCTTTATGATGTGCTTTCTCCTGGTTCCTGAGGGGTTCCTCTGTTGTTCTCTCTCTACTTGTTCAAGCTGTAGGGTTAGTTCTTTGATTTGGTTTCTTTCTTCCTTCCAAATGTGTGCATTTATAGAGACAAACTGACCTCTGAGGACTGCTTTTACTGTATCCCTTAGGTTCTGGTAGGAAGTGTTTTCATTCTCGTTAGAATCCGTAAATTTCTTTATTTCATCCCAGATTTCTCCTATAACACATGAGTTCTGCTTTCTATTTCTGTTTTTTCTGCTATTGATTTCAACTTTTATGGCTTTATGGTCTGAGAAGATGCTTTGCACTAATTCAATGGTATGGATTCTGTTGAGAATTGCTTTATGTCCTAACACATGATCTATTCTGGAGAATGTTCCATGTGAACCAGAGAAGATGGTATAGTTGTCCACTGATAGAGAGAAAGTTCTGTGTATGTCGATGAGGTCTGGTTGGTTAATTGTGGCAATAAGGCCTTCTGTGTCTTTACTGAACCTTTTTTTAAATGGTCTGTCCAATATTCAGAGTGGAGGGTTGAAGTCTCCTACTATTATTGTGGAGTGATCTATCTCCTTTTTGAGGGTAGTCAGTGTTTCTTTGACATACTTAGGTGCTCTAAGATTAGGTGCATAAATATTTAATATTGTTAAGCCCTGCTTGTGTGTTGAATCTTTCAGCAATAAATAGTGTCCATCTTTGTCCATGATGGTGGATTTTACATTAAAATTGATTTTATCTGAGATTAGAATTGCCACACCTTCTCTTCTTTGTTCATTGCTAGCTTGATATATAATCTTCCATCCTTTGATTTTCAGTTTGTTCATATCTTTAAATCTATGGTGAGTTTCTTGTAGGAAACATGTAGATGGATCATGTCTTTTGATCCAAGATGTCACTCGATGTCTATTCACCAGAGCATTCAATCCATTCACATTCAATGTAATTATTGATAGGTAGGTGTTCAGCACTGTCATTGTGTTGGGAGCCTTGAGAAACTTCAGGCCCCGAAAAACAGGAAGTTTGGAAAGTCCTTGAAAAACACGCATGCGTGGAAGCCACCTGCACGTCACCACCTGCACGTCACTGTTTAGGCATTCTGCCTAACAAATCATAAAACTCTAAGTGCCTTACACCAGATATCACCCATTCCTAATCCTTCCCCTTCCTGCTGTGTATATATATATCTGCTGCAAAAAATAAAACCTTTGAGGCTTGATCAGAACTTTGTCTTGCCTCCATTTCTTCGTGTCCTTGTCTCATTATCTTTTCACAGGTTCCTCCCCGGTCACCCCAGCTGATATGCCCCGCAGGCCAGGGCATAGTTTGGCGTCCAGCGCGGGGCCCGGGGTACAGAGCTGCTGAAGAGGACCACCTGAAAAGCCCCGGCCGGGCAATTCTTGAGCCTCCACACAAGGTGTGAGCTAGGCTCGGTTTGGGCCTCCACACAAGGTGTGAGCTAGGCTCGGTTTGGGCCTCCACACAAGGTGTGAGCTAGGCTCGGTTTGGGCCTCCACACAGGTGTGAGCTAGGCTCGCCTTGAGTCTCCACGAGGTATTGACCCGTGAGTTAGAGTCGGACTGGATCACCGCAGGAATAGCCGACCTGTGAGATTGATCTGAAGAGAAGTACAGGTGAGTAAAAATGGGACAAGAATTGAGCTCCCACGAGCTCAATTGGAATCAGGGATTCCTTCAAGATGCGGAGAATTAAGGCTAAGAAAAGAGATTTAGTACATTTCTTTAATTTCTTGTCTGATGTCTGCCCTTAGTTTCCCCAGGAGGGGGCGATAAGCTCTAAGTGTTGGAAGAGAGTTGGGGACTGCTTAAGTGATTATTATAGAACTTTTGGACCTGAGAAGGTCCCTGTAACTGCCTTTTCATATTGGAATTTGATTAATGATGTGTTGCAAAGCTCCTCTAAAGACCCGGATGTTCAAAAACTTGCTCATGTGGGAGAGACGGTCCTTCGAAATGGCTCTCGCCCCCCCTCCGCTTGCCCATCAGTTTCTATAAATGTCTCAGAGGAGCCTCAGACAGTTTCAGAGGAGCCTCAGACAGTTGATATAAAAGAAATCCCTCAAACAAATCCTGACCCACCTAGCCTGATTTACCCATCTTTAAAACCCTTTAGGGACGATCCTGATGTGGATCAGTTGTCCCCCGAGAATCAGGAGATATTAGAAAAACAAACTGTGCAATACCAGGGCAGCGGTGACCGTTGGCCTTCACCAACCCCGCCTTCCGCGCCCCCCCCAATGAAACTCTAAAACCTCCTCCGTATCTCCAAGGTCCCCTCACCTCCCCCTTTAACCAAGAGCACAGCACAATTGCGGTTTCAGACCCCATTCGGCAGGCAAAAATCTCCCTCACTCAGGAAGTTTCCTCCTTAAGAGAACTGCTGACTCAGAAACAGGAACATCTGCAGCTTGTGAAAGAAATCCGTGCCCTTGAAGCAGAGCTTGCTTCCACAACACTCAGCCAGGTTTCAAAGAAAACCCCCAGAGGCTCAAATTTCAAAGATCCTCTTCTCACATTTCCTGTGACACGTAGTCAAAGGCCTCAGCCTGAGGTTGAGAAGGAGGAGGCGGCCAGTGACCCCAATGAAAGCCCAGGATCAGGGGAAGAGGCCTCTGATAAGGAAACTCCTACTCCAGAGGAAAGCAATTCAGACAAACAAAAATACCGCCGCCTAAACCTCAAGCATTTAAAAGACTTAAAAGCGGCTGTTAATAACTATGGCCCTACTGCCCCCTACAGCCTGGCCATACTTGAAAGCCTAAGCGATCGGTGGCTAACCCCTAATGATTGGCATTTTCTGGCACGAGCCACATTGTCTGGGGGCGATTTTGTTCTCTGGCGCACTGATTTTCCAGAAAATTGCAGAGAAACCACCCAGCGTAATCATGAAAACAAAACATCTCGTTCTTGGACAAGAGATAAGCTCCTGGGCCTTATGATACTAATGAGAAACAAGCAGATTTTCCTCCCGGTTTACTGGCACAAGTACAAAATGCCAGCCTCAAGGCCTGGAGGCGTCTTCCCCCAAAGGGCTCAGCCACTACCTCCTTGGCCAAAATCCAACAGGGCCCTGATATATATATATATATATATAGTGACTTCGTCAGCCGTTTGACTGACGCTGCAGAGCGTCTAGTCGGAGAGGGAGAGACCGACAGCGCCTTTATCAAGCATCTGGCTTTTGAAAATGCTAATCCTTCTTGTCAAAAGGCTCTAAGACCCCACTGCAGTGGTAGCCTTTCTGATTATGCTAAACTCTGCTCAGGTATAGGGGCCTCACATGCTATCAGAATAGCCATAGGCGCCGCTCTTAAAGGCTTTGATCAAAATAAACAACAAAAACCCTGCTTTAATTGCAAACAGCTTGGGTACTTCGCACGCGAGTGCCCCATAAATAAGCAGCATCAGGGACCTCCTACTTCAGTATGCCCCCGATGCAAAAGAGGTAAACATTGGGCTGCTGATTGCTATTCAAAAACTGATAGCAACGGTCAGCCCCTCCCCCCAAGGCAGGGAAACTCCCAGCGGGGCCAGCCCCTGGCCCCGCCCTCGGGACAAAACCTAGGGGCAGTCAGGTTCGTCCCCCAGAAGCAGACACAAAGACAAGTATCAGCTCCCTCTGCCGTGCCACCCCCGGAAGCGCAGGGCTGGATCTCTGTTCCTCCACCGATACAATATTAGTGCCCGATCAGGGTGTTCAGCTCATCCCTACAGGAGTTTATGGGCCACTGCCCCCGGAAATGTTTGGTTTGATCTTAGGACGTGGCAGCTCCTCATTGGCTGGCCTTCATGTCATCCGTGGGGTTATTGATAATGACTACACAGGGCAAATCACTCTTCTGGCCTCGGCTCCTTTGGGGCCCCTGTCCATTCCAAAAGGAAAAAGAATAGCACAACTCATATTGCTCCCCTTAGATTCCACACCCACCAGACACATACAGTCCAGTAGATTGAATTCTGCCTTTGGGTCTTCCGACGCCTATTGGGTACAACCAGTAACCCCTAATAGGCCAAAGCTCACCCTCCAATTAGATGGTAAAGCCTTTGAAGGGATAGTGGATACAGGGGCAGATGCTACTGTAATATCAGCTAGATATTGGCCTTCCAACTGGCCCTGCGAGGCCTCAGTAACTCATCTTGAAGGCATTGGCCAGTCTGTCAACCCTAAACAAAGCTCAAAAATTCTTACTTGGAAGGACTCTGAGAGTAACTCAGGACAGGTTCAACCTTTCATTGTTCCGGGTTTACCTGTCAACCTATGGGGTCGTGATGTCTTACCTCAACTAGGGGTCATCATGTGTAGTCCAAATGAAGTAATTACTCAACAGATGCTTAACCTAGGTTTCCTACCGGGACAAGGACTGGGAAAAAACAATCAGGGTATAAAACAGCCTCTTCCTGTAACGCCTAAAAATAATCGTTCAGGCTTGGGAAGTGAAAATTTTCCTTAGCGATCATTGACTTCCCTGCACCCCACGCGGATAAAATTAAGTGGAAATCTGAGTCTCCAGTGTGGGTAGACCCTCTCAGGCATCGGTGGTCTTCCATTTATATTATTCATTACATGGACGACATTCTGCTGGCAGGGGCCTCCAGCTCTGAGGTACTTAGGTGCAGTCAGGACCTAACTTGTCAACTAACTTCCCCCGGACTTCAGATTGCCCCAAACAAAATACAGCTTGCAGATCCTTATTATTACCTCGGTTTTGAATTAAATAATAATCAAATCACCACTCAAAAACTCAATCTAAAAACCTCTCATCTGCATACACTCAATGATTTTCAAAAGCTCCTAGAAGATATTAATTGGCTTAGACCATATCTCAAACTTACTACAGGAGATTTAAAACCGCTGTTTGACATCCTTCAAGGAGATTCCAGCCCCCTCTCTTCCCGTTACCTCACCCCTGAAGCAAAAGAGGCTCTTCACACTGTCGAAATAGCTATACAACAACAACAGATTACCTTCATAGCCTATGAACGGCCTTTTGCTCTTATTATCTGTGCTACACCTCATGCACCCACTGAAGTCTTGTGGCAAGATGGTCCCCTCTTGTGGATACATCTATCTTCCACTCCAACTAAGGTTCTTCTCACCTACCCTTCCTTAGTGGCCAGACTTATAAGACTGGGCCGAGAAAAGAGCCGCCAACATTTTGGCAGAGACCCTAATCAACTTATTATCCCTTACACCAAAGAACAGATGGATTGGCTTTCCCAGAATGATGATGATTGGATAATAACCCTGTCTATATTTCAAAGCACGGTTGATAACCATTACCCTTCCCACAAGCTTCTCCAATTTGCGCGACTACACCCTTTTACCTTTCCTAAAGTAACTTCAGCAAATCCTTTAGCTAAGGCCTCCCTGGTCTTTTCAGATGGATCATCCTCTGGCATTGCGGCATGGGTTATAGATTCACAGCCTTACAGTATCCAGTCTCCCTTTAAGTCAGCTCAGCTTGTGGAACTTTTTGCTATCTTACAGGTCTTCACAATGCTACATGCTGTCCCCTTCAATCTTTATACCGACAGCACTTACATAGCTCTCTCGGTCCCTATGTTAGAAACAGTCCCTTATATCAAACCATCTTCCAATGCTGTATCTCTTTTTCAACAACTTCAATCCCTCATTTTAAAAAGACATACTCCTTTCTTTACTGGACATTTGCGAGCTCACGCGAACCTCCCTGGCCCACTTTCACAGGGTAATGACCTTGCAGACAAACAAACTCGCCTTGTCCTCTCAATTACCACTGACCCCGTCACTAGGGCCGCACAGAGTCATGCCCTTCATCATCTCAATGCCCGTACACTCTGCCTTATGTTTAAGATTACCAGAGAACAGGCTAGACAAATTGTTAAAAAGTGTCCAGCATGTGTTACTCTCTTACCACTCCCCCATCTAGGAGTTAACCCAAGGGGCCTCCTCCCCAATAAAATCTGGCAAATGGATGTCACCCACATTCCTGACTTTGGTAACCTCAAATATGCCCATGTAACCACTGACACCTATAGTGGGTTCCTCCATGCCACCCTCCACAGTGGTGAGGCTTCTAAAAATGTCATAGCACATGTTCTCCAATGTATTGCCATCATGGGAAAACCTCAAAAAATCAAAACAGACAATGGGCCAGGTTATACATCACAAACCTTCAAGAATTTCTGTGGTCAATTCCAAATCAAACATATCACAGGCATTCCCTATAATCCTCAGGGACAGGGCATAATAGAACGAGCCCACCAGACCCTTAAAAATACCATATCCAAACTCAAAACAAACACTGTCTACCCCACTAAGGGCTCCCCTCGCAATATTTTAAATCATGCATTATTTATCCTTAATTTCTTACAACTAGATCTTAATAAAAAGTCTGCAGCAGATCGCCTTTGGCGCCAAGAGACCAAAAATCAGTATGCTAAGGTTATGTGGAGAGATCCAATAACCCATAAATGGCATGGTCCTGATCCAGTTCTCATATGGGGAAGAGGCCACGCCTGTGTGTATGATACTCCTGAGGGGGCCCCTCGTTGGCTACCCGAGCATCTTGTCAAGCCTGTTAATAATCAACCCCCGTCCAGGGAAATGACCCCTGAGAAAAATTCTTCTTGTTTGTAGGTCATGGAAATTGTCATTTTATTAATGGTCCTCATCCCGCCAACTCATGGAGGATTCAGAACCCCTGTGGACAAACAACAGCTTCTTGTCGTCTTGTTCGGTAAACCCTGCGACTGCAGAGGGGGTATCCAAAAAAATCAGCCCACTAGTTTTACCCACTCAATTGACTGTAGAGACAGAACCGCTTATTTGACTTACGTATCTCAACACGGGGGGGGATACAGACAAGAATGGACATGTGTGACCAAGCCTCGAATCATACCCCCAGTAAAGGGCAGACCAAGGCCTTGTCCCAACAATTGTAAAATGCTCACCCAAATGCACTCAACCTGTTACCAAACCTCCCAGTCCTGTAGCCAGGGCAACACGATATATCTGACGGCCGTCCAAGATAAAAAATATCGGGGCTCGACGGAGAACGACTGGGACACGTTACCACAAAGCCACAACAAATATGCCCAAGCTTCTTGTATAGGAAAGGTCAGTGAGCAGGTATGTTGGCCTCAAAACGCACCTATTCACATATCAGACGGTGGTGCGCCATCAAACAGAGCCAGAGAAACTGTAGTGCAAACAAAAATCAATCAACTTATTGCCCATCAGTATCCCTCTCTCAATTATCACCCTTTGGCTGTCTCAAAGCCTCGGACTGTTGACTTAGATACTCAAACCAATAACATTATTGAAGCCACCCACAAGGTCCTAAATTCCTCCAACTCCTCCCTGGCTAACGATTGCTGGCTATGCCTTACTATCGGGTCTCCTATGCCAACAGCTATTCCCACAAGCAACTCCTCTGCATTTCCATCCCGTAACTGCAGCCTCAGTCCACCTTTTCGAACACAGTCTGTTGGCTTTAATTCTTCCCATTGCTACCAAGGGTCATTCCAGAATAATAGCTTTGATCTAAATGTTGAATTTGTAACATTCTCTGATTGTACCAATACCACCAACCATACAGGGCCCCTCTGTCCAGCCCCTGAACAGGTTTTTCTATGTGAAAATAACTTAGCCTATATGGCTCTACCCCAAAACTGGACGGAACTCTGCATTCAAGCTAACCTCCTCCCAGATATTTTCATTATATCAAGAAACACCCCTGTCCCTGTCCCTAGTCTTGACTATATAGCCGGACGATCAAAACGAGCCCTCCAATTCATTCCCCTTCTTGTAGGTCTGGGAGTTACCGGGGCTACAGCCACCGGCTCGGCCGGCCTGGGCATCGCCTTAGACAAATACAATAAGTTGTCCCACCAGCTGATAGACGATGTCCAAACCCTCTCCGGTACTATCAATGATATACAAAATCAAATTGACTCCTTAGCAGAGGTAGTCCTACAAAATCGAAGGGGATTAGACCTTCTCACTGCAGAAAAAGGTGGAATCTGTTTATTCTTACAGGAACACTGCTGCTTCTATGCCAATAAATCTGGAATTGTCCGAAACAAAATCAAGAACTTACAAGAAGATCTATTTAGGAGGCGAAAAGAGCTACGAGAAAACCCCTTTTGGCCTAGACTGAATGGATTCCTCCCCTACCTCCTCCCTATCCTCGGCCCTCTTTTCGGTCTGTTGTTAATCTTATCCTTTGGCCCCTGGGCTTTCAAAAAACTAACGAGCTTCATCAAGCAACAAATAGATTCAGCATTGGCTAAACCTATCCAAGTCCATTACCATCGCCTGGCAGTTGACGATGAGTATGCTGCCAGAAAGAATACTCCAACTTCCTCCCTAAGGGGACAGCATGAAAAGTAAAGGCATGCTTACCTCCTTGCCAGTATGAAAAGAGAGGTATGGGTATCGGGATGAGTGCGAAGCAAGGCATTGCAAGGAAAAGTTATCATTAACTCCTCTACGTTTCCCTGAAGCATACCTGGCTTGCATAGAGGTTGGTATCTATCCTAAAAAACATGAAAACGGCTCTGCCTCTCCTCCCCAAAAAGATACCAAGAGCCAAAAACCACAATGGGAGGAGCCAGGTCACTACTCCCTCTCCCGGTTAAAGCCCACCTCCCAAAATAAAACAAAAAGAGAAGAGATGTCGGGAGCCTTGAAACACTTCAGGCCCCGAAAAACAGGAAGTTTGGAAAGGCCTTGAAAAACGCGCGTGCGTGGAAGCCACCTGCACGTCACCACCTGCACGTCACTGTTCAGGCATCCTGCCTAACAAATCATAAAACTCCAAGTGCCTTACACCAGATATCACCTGATTCCCAATCCTTCCCCTTCCTGCTGTGTATATATATATCTGCTGCAAAAAATAAAACCTTTGAGGCTTGATCAAAACTTTGTCTTGCCTCCATTTCTTCGTGTCCTTGTCTCATTATCTTTTCACAGGTTCCTCCCCGGTCACCCCAGCTGATATGCCCCGTGGGCCGGGGCATCATTGTGATCTGTTTATTTTTGTGTTGACGTTTTCTCTGTTGTTCTTACTAATCTGCTCTGCAATCTTCTTTGTGTGTTGATTTTTCACCTTTTGGGGGGTTAGTTTTATGGTTGTTGAGACTCGTGTATTACATTTTCTGATATGCTATTGTGCTTTATGGCTGCCCCTGTGATCCCGCTTAATAAACTATATATAAACCCAATTTTGATTGCTACCAGTCTTGTCCACTTCCTCTCCATCTGGAAGGACTATAACGACCATAGTACATCTCACTTTTTAATATGATGATATCATAGTTTGCATGATATGATCACTAAATCATTTCTTTCACTATTATAGCTTTGATTGTGTTTGGAGCCTTCCCTAACTGAGTAGATGCTGGATAATGTGTCCTTATAAAACAGAAAGTTAGTTGTTTTGTTCTTCCAAGCCAAGAGATTCTTTCAGTATTTCTTGTAGCTTTGGTTTGGTTTTTACAAAGTCTCTGAATTTCTGTTTATCTGTGAATGTCTTAATTTCATTTACATATTTGAAAGATAGTTTTGCAGGATATATAATTCTTGGTTGGAAGTTCTTCTCCTTCAAGGCTTTGAATGTGTCATGCCACTGTCTCTGGGCCAACATCGTCTCTGCTGAGAAATCCGATGAAAGCCTACAGGGTTTCCCTATGAATGTCAGCTTTGCTTTGAGTCTTGCTGCCTTTAAGAGTTTCTGCTTATGTTTCATTTTTTTCAGCTTGATTATAACATGTCTTGGAGTCTTTCTATTGAGATCTATATTGAGTGGTGTTCAATACGTATCTTGGATATCTATATTCTCTTCTTTCATAATTTTTGGGAAGTTTCTGTCAGCAGCTCAGCAACAATATTCTCTGTGTTCTCAGGTGTCTCACCCTGTTCAGGAACTCCAGTTAATCATAGATTGTTGTTCTTAATACAGTCCCACATGCTTCTTAATGCTTCTTCCTTTTTCTTGTTTCTTTTTTCTGATTGCTCCTCTTAGATGCTGGAGTCAGTGGCTCTGTTTTACAAATCAGAAATTCTCTTTTCCATTTGTTTCATTCTGTTCTTGGCTTTGAATTGAAGTTTCTATGTCTTTGATTTTGTTCTTGATCTGCTGGATTTCCGAGTACTGATGTTCCATCAGATCGAACAGCTTGCTTAATTTTTCATTTTGGTCTGCTGTATTTTGTATAAGGTCTAGGAGGGCTCTATACATAATCATTTTGTATAATCATTTTGTATTCACCTTCTGATAGTTTCAGAAAAGTTTCTTCGTCTTGGAGGTTCAGAGGTGATTTCTTTTGGGGGCCTTCTGATGCCATGGGTGACTTCCGAGTTACCATCTTCTCTAACATTTGTTGCTTTGAGGGCTTCATGTGGGTCAATAGAGGCTGGGAGAGATGTTGTGAAGATGGACCACAGTTGTTTCACTAGGCCATCTTAAAATGAGAAGTAAAAAATATTTGACAACTTCCAAAGTCAGTCACGTTTTCTGGTGTATACGTCCCTCTTCCCAGCTGGCAAAGTAAGCACCTCTATATTGAACCTCAGATGTTATAAACTAGTTTGAAATACAGAAAGGGTACTGGCCTGCTGGTCTCTCTTGTCGGGCCCCAGCTGCAGGCGATACTGTGTAAAATTCTGCTTTTCTGTTGGGAAAGCAGTCTCTTCTGGGTAGGCACTGCCTCCCAGCCCCAGAATTAGGTCCAGTTGAGTCTTCTGTATGGACGACCCTGCCTCCCAGCAAATCAAGATGTTGTCCCACATGAGCTCACCAGCTGGCAGGGAGCAGGCTCCTGGTGGAAAAAGAGGCCAAGAATGCCAAAATGCCCAGAGTCTACAGCCTCCGATGCTGGGCCCCAGCCCCAGGTGACACTGTGCAAGACACCACCTCCCTGCTAGAAAAACACTCTTCCACTGGCAAGAGCCACCTCCTAGCCTAAGAACCAAGTCTGGCCAGAGCCTCTGCCTGGGCTTCTCTATTTCTTGATAGGCCAGAGAAGCCGAGATGTATAGAGTCCAAAGCCAGGCTCTCAGAACCTCGAAATTATGCTTGCTGGTCCCACCAGCAGTGCTTCCAAGACCAGCAGCTAGTCAAGTCTCTGTTCTGCCCGCCAGCCAAGAGAGAGGAAAAAAAATCAAAATGGTGAGTTACCTTCAGTCTGTGCAAGCCTGTGCTCACCAAGAGTGGGTTTGGTGAAGGAGAGGAGGTTTTGTGTTCAGTGATATGAAGTCCAAATTAACAGCCCTATGCTGTATCCCAGGGCTCACTAGGTATCCAGAAGTCTCCATTTAATTATCATTTCAGGTCTTGGTTTCCAGAGGGATTTAGGGATACGTGTGTTTAGTCCGCCATCTTGACTCCACCTCTGAGGCTGGCTTTTTTGAAAGTAGATCTCCAGGCCTTTCTTCTGTGATGCCTTGTGTGGACTTGAACTTCCATCCTTTGGATTAGCTGCTGAGAATATTAACTCTCTGTACTCCCAGGAGTCCCTGGAGTCTCTGCCATTAAGGAGTTGTTTTTATTTTTAAAAAAGTTTTACAGATTCAAACCTGTCAGCTCCCTTAAACTTTTAGTTAAAATATATCACACACCATATGATGCTTTCTGCATGTACAACTCAGTGCTGTTGATTGTGTTCTGTAAGATGTGCAAACTTTCTCACATCCTTCTCTAAATTATTCCACCTCCATTGAACTAAACTCAATGTTCCCTAAACTTCTCATCTAAACTTTTGAGTTTCTGTTAATTTGATTTCACACAGATAATCTTTAAAAAAGCACAATGCTTGAGACGGACATACTTTAAAACAAATAACATGTACATTCTGTTTGTTTGCTAATCACACCCCCAAAGGTATTGTTATAAGCACTCTATACTATTTTTTACAGCAAGTTAAAAATGATAATTATTGCCCACTCTGCTCCACAGGTTACACGCAAAGTGTTTTCATCCTTTTTCTTATAACATGTAAAAATAAATTGGCATAGCAGTTGGCAAACAAATGTAGAATGTGTGTCTTATTTGCATAAGAAACGGAAAACCAGTACTTACTGAGATAAGCTATTTTTTAGTTCAAAGAAGACTTCTGGAGATCTTTTTGATTTAAGGTTTAAAGTTTAAAGGTTGTCTCAGGCAATAGTTTCAGCCTGAGTTTCTTCAGCCTCAGCGTCTCGAGAAAGTCTGGATTCCATTGTGAATTTGACATTTTCTTCCACATTCTTTCTTTTTTTGGTTGAGATTCTTCTACAGAAGATAATAACATTTTGAATGCTGGCACACAATGGTTTAGAACATTTCTCTCCACCTTTCAAATTATCAAACTCACTTTGGCAAAGCAGAAAATTTGACAGTCAGTAGCACCTTGCAACTGGTGGTTGGTTCTTCCCCAGGAAATAAGAGAAGATGTTATATTTGGACATCAAGGTTTTAAGTCCAAACTTGCCCATTAACAATTTCACAGCCATAACCCCTGACCCAGAGGTTTCCACATTGACTGATGAACATTCTCCCCTCTATCTTTCTACTATCACTGGTTCTCAAACTTGGCTTCACATTAGAATCACATTAGTGAGTTAGGAAAGAAAAAAAAAACTGATGATGGGGTCATACACTTAGATAATCTGAAAGTTTTCCAAGTAATTTAAATATGCACCAAAGTGAAAACCATTGCTTTCCTCTAATGCTTCTTAAACTTTGACAACTTTCCTGGATTACTGAGGACCTTCTTAAAATGCAGATTTAATTTAGTTAGTCTCAGGCGGGGTCAGGGTTCTGTGTGTCTCACCAGTTTCCTGGTGATGTAACTCCATAGGCTACATTTTCTGTAGCAGTATGTGACCACCTGCATCTGAATTCCGTGGTGATGCTGAGTAACAGGAGTGTCTGGTGGTACAAATGATTAATGTGCTGATGACCTGAAAGGTTAAAAGTTCAAGTAGTGCCTTGGAATAAAGGCCTTATAGTCTACTTTCAAAAAGTCAGCCATTGAAAGCCCTATGGAACACAATTCTACTCTAATACACATGGTGTTGCCATGCATCAAAATCAGCTTTACAGACACTGTTATTTTTATTTTTATTTTTATTTTTATTTTTGTGTGTTTAAACACAAATGCCTAGTTACAATCTCAGACCTACCAGATCAGAATATTTGGACTTCAGAGGTGAGATCTTGGCATTTGCTTTTAAACAAGTTCTCAGGTTATCCTAACAGTCAGGTTTGTTTAGGTACCACTGATCTAACCTCATTTTGTCACAGATTGCATGTAAACCATTTTTATTCTATTTAATGTCATCTTCCATAAGTTGAAGATGTAGGATAACACAACAAAACTAGGAGGAAGAACAAGGGGACAATTGTCTGCTAGACTCATAGCTCTCAAAGACTCTGACAAAAGGAGAATGAGGGATGCCTCTGTCAGGATATAATTGAACAGTTCCTTCAGTTTGGATATGTCATCATTTCCTAGTCAACTCTACCAGAAATACCACAAGAGGGTAAACTACAAGAACAGAAATTTATTTTCTCATAGTTCTGAAAGCTAGAAGTTCAGATCAGGACCTCATCGGTAGCCCCAGGTGTTCTTTGGTTCCTTATGTTTCTCTGACTTACAGATGGTCCTCACATGGCATCTATGAGGTCCAACAATTAAGTCTGCAAACTTAATTCTTCTAAGTGCTACATACCTCATTGCTGAATATCACTGCAATCACCTTTGAATTAGTTCCTTGGAGAAGCTAGGCACTGAAACCAGTGCCTAGTTTACCCTTTGAAGCAATTTTAGAACTCTTTCTGGAATGGCCATTGCTCAAGATGGCAAGGTGGCAAGCTTGCAAAGTTAATTGTATAATTGTCTGTGAGGGAGTTTTTAGCCAGCAAATAAGTAACTGTTTTGGAACACCCTCCCTACTCCCCTGATTCTGGCCCCCAATCTTTACCTGAAGATAAAGGAAATATTGAAAGAAAGACATCTTGATGACATCCAGGACAAGGTAATACGATGACAGCTCTGATGGCCATGCCAAAAAGAGTTCCAAAGTAGCTTTGAAGGGTGGGCTAGGTATGCCAAGGGGAGTACTCCAAAAGTCACCATAGTAATATTCAGGAGTGAGGTATGTAGCACTTTTTTCTAGGATGAATTCACAAACTTAATTGGCAGTTCTTGTATCTTCCTCTGTATATCTAGATATCTCTGTGCCTAATCTGCTCATTTTATAGCTCGGTAGTGATTACATGTAGAACCTACCCTTACCTGGGTATGATCTTGAATCATATACACAGGTATAGGGATAAGGATTCCAACATACATTTGGGGGGTTGGTGTGTGCACAATTCAGTCATAACAGGTGGAAACTCACTTCCTTCTTCCTTAAAATTCAGGTTTAGGACCCGGGAGCAAGACTTTGCAAGGTGAGAAAGACTATGATCTGGCCAACAGGAAACTCTTAATATAAGCCATCATTTTGATGTAACTTCTGGAAAAATCTAGTCTTAGACTGCCTGGTTAGAATACATCATCTAGAATGAATTTCTAATGATTATGAGCTGTATAACCCAGGACAACTTCCTTAGTGTCTTTGAACTGTACTTTTCTCATTTGAAAAATAAAGATATTTAAATGTATTCTAGAGTCCCTGGATGGTGCAAATGGCTAAATGCTCAGTTATTAGCCAAAAGGTTGGTAGTTCAAACCCATACGGAAGTGCCTTGGAAGACAGACCTGGCGATCTGCTTCTAAAGGTTACAGTCATTAAGACCCTAAGGAGCAGTTCTACTCTGCAAACATGGGGTTGCCATGAACTAGAATTGACTCTATGGGAACTACCAACACACCTACCCTAAGATTGCTGAGATAGGATGACCTACAGAAAACTGGCTGGTCCATTTATCGTCACATTGTCAGTGCTTAAACAATGTCAGCTCCTTGTATCCTTCCTTGCTCTTCTCTTCCTCCTCTCTAATCCTATCTAATTCTCTAAAAACCAAAAAACTCATTGCTGTCAATTTGATTCCAACTTGTAACAATCTTATAGGACAGAGTAGAACAGCCCCATAGGGTTTCCAAGGAGTGGCTGCTGCGTCTGAACTTCTGACCTTTCAGTTAGGAGCTGCATAATGCAGCTTAACCATCGGGCCACCAGGACGTCTATTCTCTAAAGACTAATACAAACATGCCCTTTCTCTTTATTGTCATTGCTGACCTGTGTCTTTCCATCTCTGGTCTCTTCAGACCCCAAACTTTGGGCCACAGGGTGGCCTTTCTTACCTACTGCTTTGTGACATGCTTTGCTTCAGCTTGCTTGATCATTTATGCCTTTACTTGTCACCCAAGTCTCTTGTAAGCTTCTTGAGGACAAGGATAGAGTCTTATCCTTCACAGTATTTTTCAAAGCACCAAGCATGGCCTTTCATATGTATAGCCTCAGTTTCCTCATCTGTGAAAACAAGAGGTGATGAAGTGTTCTACCCATATCTCAGGGCTGTTGTGAGGACCAGACGAGAATGTTCATGGAAGCTCTACAGAATCGTGTGGTGTGATACAGAATTCTTGGTTGCTGTACTTATTATTGTAGACTCTCAATAAATATTTGTTCCATATGCTTTTGGAGTATAAAACTTGAACATGAGTGCCCTTTAGTCTGATTGTGTAGAAGAATTTTTTGTCCCATATTGTCAGAGCCTTGGTGGCTCAGCAGTTAAAACACTCAATTGATAACTGAAAGGTCAGTGGTTTGAACCTACCAGCTGCTCTATGAGAGAGAAACATGGTAGTCAGCTTCTGCAAATATTTATAGCTCTAGAAACCCCATGTGACAGTTCTACTATGTCCCGCAGGGTTGCTATGTGTTGGAATCTACTTCATGGCAATAAGTTTGGGTGTCTTGCATTTGGAAAGTATGGCCCCAATTCCAGAGAGATAAAAATCTTGCCAAGGTGTTAAAATTGATTCTAAAGTGAAATGTGATGTTTAGTGATTAAGAATGTGATCTAGAGTCACACTTCAACCTGTTTGCTCTATGGGCCTTATCAACGCTGAGAGCAGATGACTTCCACTCCTTTAGCCTCAGTTTCTTCATCTGTAAGATAGGAAGGATGATAATGATAGTATGTACCTCACAGGATAGTTATATGGACTGGTCATGCATGTGGAGTATATAGAGCTGGGTCTGGCAGGCAGTAGATTGGTTGTTTTAGGTGTAATCTACAGGGCAGCATTTTTCAGATTGTGAATTCTTACCCATTTGTAAGACATGAAATCAATTTTGGGCCTAACCATCTCAGAGTCCTGGTGGCATAGTGGTTAAGCTTTCAACTGCTAAACAAAACATTACCAGTTCAAGTCCAGAAGCTGCTGCTTAAAAGCCTTGTGGGGCAGTTCTTACTTTGTCGTATAAGGTTGCTAATCAACTTAATGACAACGGATTCAGTTTGGTTTTGGTTTTATCAGCTTATTTAATTTCTTAAAAGAAAAATAGAATATAAGGAAACAGAATGAATTACACAAAGTGGGTACACCCGACTTTTCAAAGGTGGTTTCTGCTTACATCAACGGAACAGTGATGGATTGACTTAACTCACAAGTTTATATGGCAATTTTCAACACACCTACAACCCACCCATGATAATTAAAAAATATATTGTATCTCTGAATGAAGAGGTGTTGGGAAATGATTGACTTTCTCTTTCATTTTCTTCTTCGGCGTGGTTATGCCTTGTCTAGTGCATGAAGGCTACAAGACACAGAGTAGAAATACAGACAAATGGGAAGGAAGAATTTATTATGATGTGAAAACAGTTTGGGGGAAATGAAAAGGCATATAAACTGCTTGCCTTTTGTTACGTATTCCAGATAGCTAAGCTTTTTATAAAAATTAAGTGTTACTGACCTGTAGGATTTCTTCCTTGAGATATCTTAGATATTCTTGAGATCAGAATCATAGCTGTGTACTTCATGATTGGGATGTCTCTTGGGAAACCTGTGTTTACCTTCAATTACAAGATGATCGCCATCAAATCAAACAGCAGTTTCCAGCAGCCAGGGTTCACCTCACCTAGGCCTGTTCTCTAAAATGAAATGAGACAAGGAATCAGGGGCAGGACTCCTCTCCTAGAGACTTTAGGAAAATAGCAAAACCTCTCCAGGCCTCATTTTCTCCTTAGTAAAAACAATCAAAGGATTTAACTACGTGACCTCTGAGGTCTCTTTCACTCCAAAAGTCAGTCCATATTTATGTGATTCTGATTAAAATGTTGATCCAGTCATGTATGTAAGTGCTGATGTAGAAATCAGTGCTTATAGGTGGCACACTTCATTACTGTCGAGAGCAGATAATTAATTGCACGGAGGGCCATTTCTTCTCTGGCTATCTATGTGATGACTGTAATTGTATTTCCAAAGACTTTAGAATGGGAGTCTGGTGTAGGGTTCATCCTGGTGCCATGCAGGGTCCATATGAAAGGTCTCATGCATTTAAGCCCAAGCCCTGTTTGCCTGCCAACCCTGACAAAGTCACCTGGCCTGACCCTGACCTGCTGGTGCTCCAAGTTGGGCCAGCAGCTCACTGATTGCTTTCTTATACTCCCTTGGAGAGTGTTTACCTGAAGAGTTTAGAGAGCCAATAAAAGAGATTATTTGTGAAGAGCTGTAACCTCTAAGTTCTTCCCCAATACGAGACACGTACATACACCAGCACCCACACTTTTATTTTTTGCAGTTGCCTTTGAGTCGGTTCTGGCACGTGACAACTCTAAGTGTGTCAGAGTAGAAGTGTGCTCTATAGTGTTCTCAGTGGTTGATTTTTCAGAAGTAGATTGCCAGGCCTTTCTTCTGAGCACTTCCAGGTAGATTTGTATCTCGCAGGTTAGCAGCTGAGTGCATTAACTATTTGTACCACCCAGGGACTCCTCACATTCGTATAGATACAGATACACACAAGTACTATTGGTAGTGAATACAAGAACCTAACAAAGTTCACTTACGTTATCAAGCTACAGTCCTTCCCTTGCCTCAGTTCTGACCCTCAGTCCAGATTAACAGGTCTACATTCTTCTCCCTACCTCTGAAGAAATAAAATTGATTAAGACCTCAGAGAGAGGTAAAAAAATTTTGGATAGTTTACTCTGCTTGATTATCCAGTTTTGAATAGTTTACTCTGTTTAATTACCCTGTGGCAAACTTTTCAACAGTTCACACTGTTTGATTGTCCTGTGGCAAATTTTGGGGTAGTTTACTCTGATTATCCTTGGCAAACTTCTGGGCAATTCACACTGTTTGGATTATCCTGTGACAAATTGTGGATAGTTTACTCTGTTTGATTATCCTGTGACAAACACAACACCAGCAACCCCTTTGAATTCTGGCTATAAAAACCACTAGAAATGTAACCCAAAGGGAATAGCTTTTGGCTCGTTGTTGCCCAGATTTCTGGCAAATCTGCAAATAAAATATTCCTTGAACCCTACACTGTCTCTGAATTTTTGGTTACAGTGACAAGCAGAACGAACTTGCTCCAGTTTCAGCAATACTGTATGTGTATATCTATCATCATATTTAAATTCTTTTTTTGAGAAAGAAAAGGGAGATAAGATTGCTGCTGGCTTTGATGTCAGACATATTTTGGTTTTAATATTTTCTATTTCTGTGGCTTTGAACAAATTTTTAAACTTTCCTATGCCTTAGTTACTTTTCTGTAAAATGAGGAGAATAATAGTTCATGCCACAGGATTGTTAAGCTGCTGTGAAGGTTCTGAGAGGTGTGGGTGATTGGAAAAGTCCAGCTTGTATCATGTTTGGATAAAGTTTAAAACACTGCATATCTGTCTCCCCTTTCTAAGCGCCCTCTTGGCCTTTTCATTTCGTTTTCTCCAGCTTCAAAATTACAGACTAAAGGCTAGTGAGTGATTCCCATGTTCCCCAAAGGCTCCTCAGTGATCTCAATGTGTTCATCACAGTTTGTGAGGCCTAGATTCCAACAAAGGAGCCCCTGAGGTGAAACAGTTAAGTGCTTGGCTTACTAAGTAAGAGGTCAATGGTTTGAACCAACCAGTGGTTCCTCAAGAGAAAAGACGTCTAAGTTCTTATCCTGTAAAGATTACGGCTTACCAAACCCTATGGGGGCAATTCTACTCTGTTCTATAGAGTTGCTGTGAATTGGAATAGATTCATTGACACACAACAACGAGACTCTAGCAGAGGTCACTGGGTAGCCCTTGACTACAACTGAAATGTTGGCGGTTCAAACCTACCTAGAAATATCTGGGAATAAACACCTGGGGACCTGCTTCTGAAAGGTCACAGCCATGAAAATCCTATGAAACACTTTTACTGTGCAACACATGGAGCTACCGTGAATTGGACATGACTTGATGGCAACTGGTAGGCTCCAGTAAAGGATGAGTGTGGATGGCCCATTGCGACTTCTGTTTTCATCCTGGAGCTAGGATAGCACTATCTGTCCCTGTAGGTCAATTCATGAAAGGTCTCTTGGAGTTGCTAATGACTTGGCTTGTGCCCGCGGAACTCTGCCCTTCCCCTTAGCTTGAATAATAGTGGCTCCCGAGCCAGGGACAGTGTTGCTCTTGCTTATGGCTCTAAGTTAGGCTGGCTGCTTCCTTAGCGAATGCTGTGCACTTGGAGTTGTGGCCAGTATGAGCCTACCCATCCAATGAGGGGGATGCTGGTTGGACTGACTTATAACTTTGTCACATTTAGCCTTTGGCCATGGATAAAGACTAGGGACAGGCTTCCACAGCAATATCAAGATCAGTGTTTCTCAAACTTGACTGTCTGTAAGAATCATCTGAAGTACTTGTTAGCACACTTCTTGCTAAGCCCCACACTCAGAGTTTCTGATTCAGTTGTTCTGGGTGGGCATGTGAATCTGTATTTTTTACAAATTCTTAGGTGATTTTACTGCTGCTGCTCTGAGACCACACTTTGAGAACCACTGGTCAAGACCTCAGTAGCCTCCAGGCCTTCAGAAATTTTCTCAGACCAAGCCCTAGTCTTGCAGGCTTATCTGTCCAGGTCAACCAAGGCACTGCTTGGATGAATTAACAGTAACTTCAATAGAAACTTCCACTGGAAACCCTGGTGACAAAACTGCTATGGCTGTGAATCAAAAGATTGGCAGTTTGAACTGGCCAGGTGCTCCTTGGAAACTCTGTGGGGCAGTTCTACTCTGCCCTATAGGATCATTATGAGTCAGAATTGACTCAATGGAAGTAGGTGTATGACCCATAAGATTACTGTTAATGAGCTGTATGCAACAGGAGACATCTGAATCACTGGTACCCTCTGTCATTACGTAGTTGTCAGAGTGGGCCAGTGGTATGATTGCTGGAAAAATGCCAACAGACGCAACTAGAGGATGTACTGCTTCTTTAATGGCAAAGGACATTGGAAATTCTGGAGTTAGTAACCTGATGCAGGAGGCAATGTGTCAAGCTCCCAAATGGAGGAGCTTTGGGCTTTGCAGCCCTGTACCCTCCAGGAAGACATGTAGTGGCTGCTGATTGAAGCTGTGTAGGGGAAGATTCTTCAAGGCACAAGAAGCTGGCCTTTGTTGGCCTCAGAGATTTCTGTGCCTTTTGGTACATCCTCAATACATACTCTCTGACATATATTGATGACTCTGGCCAAGTGCTTGCCTGCACAGCTGGAAAAAGAACGGATGCAACATAATGCCAGTACATCCCTGAACATATCTGCAAGATGGGGGAATTTCAGGTCAACTTCTCAGACAGAATATACCTTGGTTGGGCCACATTTGTCCTTCTCTGCTGCCTGTATTTTCTATGGGCTCTGTCCTACCTGGTGTCTATATTTGCACCTTTCCAAGGAGGGGAGCTGATGAAGGGATGGGGAAGGGGCCAGCTGTGTTCCCTCAAATACTGCAGAAACATGGTGGGTAGGGCAGAGAGAGAGAGAGCGAGCCTTTATTCTGGACTGAATTGTATCCTCCAAAAATAGATGTTGAAATCCTAACTTTCATTCCTCAAAATATGACCTGTTTGGAAATAGTGATTTATTTTTTATGCTAATTAAGCCACACCAGAGTAGGATGGATCCTAAACCTAATCACTTTTGAGTTGTAAAAAGAGCAAAAAGGACACACAGGGGGAAGAGGAAGGCACATGATGAAGACAGTTGCATCTAAAACCCAGGAACACCAAAGACAAGTAGCAGCTACTGGAACTTGAAATAGACAAAGTAGGACCTCTCCCCTAGAGCCAGGTCTTGGATTTGGACTTTTAGCCTCCTAAACTGTGAGAAGATGAATTCCTGTACTTTGTCACTCCCTTGTATCTTTTGTTGTGGCAGCACTAGGTACTAAGATGGCTCTCTTATTCTACCTACACTTCCCCCCATAGCTACCTTAACAAGAAGCTCTGATTCTCTACTGCTGGGGTGGTCACCTCTTTGTCCATAGCAAGAGCCTCTTGTGCCTGGGATGACTGAATAGCATCTGCCCTGGATTTGCTTCTTTTGCTATGACTAATTAGGCCTTATGGGAGACTGTTCACTTCACATAGCATGTTTAGTTTCTTCCACTCAAACCTGAAGCTCTGGTACCCATTTACATCACAGAGTAAGCCTGGGAACATTCGTTGAAGAATTATCCTGGACATCTCTGTCCTGCTGACAGCTGGGACATCCACATGCCCTAGCTTGCTTCATTCTTCACCCTCTTGATTTCCCATCTCCTGATTCTAGCACCCATTCAGTGAAGGACACTTCTTCTCTCCCTCCTCCCTGCTTTGCAGGTCTCTGCAAAGGTGCCTGGATGGGCAGAATGTGACCCAGAAATTCCTTCCAATAGGACAATGGTTAAGCACTCGGTTGCTAACCAACACATTGGCAGTTCAAACTCATCACACATCTCGACAAGAGAAAGACCTGGCAATCTGCTCTTGTCAGGATTACAGCCAAGAAAACCCTGTAGGGCAGTTTGTCCTGTAACACATGGGGTTGCCATGAGTCAGAATTAATTAGAATTGAATCCACTGTACCTAACAACAACAGGGCTGGGATGGAGTGTGGAAATCGGTATGGATATGTTTATCTTGTTGAATGTGGTGATGGTTTCAGGAGTATATCCATGTGTCAATATTTATCAAACCAGATACCTTAAATATGCACATTTTATTGTGTGTGAATTATACCTCAATGATGCTGTTGCAAATCAATTCACAGCTGAGGAGAAAACCCTCACACATTTACTGGATGGGTTAGCTCATGGGGAGAGAGGATATTTCACAGGTATTCTTTTTGCTATTTATTTAATAACAACACAGTTATATGTGACAAGAGAACTCATCTTGATGCCAAGCAGAGAATTCCAGCTTCTTTGCCCCTTCCTAGCTGGGAACAAAGGAACTCTCATTCTCAGTGGTTATGAAAGGTTCCCGAGAGGGGGGGACCCCTCCTCGAGTCACAGGCGATGATGTAAACCCCAATCAGTCACGAAGTCCGCAGCTTGATGCAAACAGCAAGAGGCTTTATTGAAAGAACCAGCGCGCTGGGGCCCAGCTTCCGAGAGCTGGCACCCCAAGCAGCGGGCGGGGTTGGGTATTTAAGGGCTAAATTTGTAGGTGGGACCTTTGTTCAGTAGCCTGTAACATCGGTGGGACTTTCACTCAATAGCCTGTAACACCTTTGAGAACTCAGGACGTTGGGGGGAAGGGTTGTTCTCTGTGGCGGGAAAAGGTTGCTCTCTGGAACAAAGAACAACTCAGGAAGTTGGGGGGAAGGGTTGTTCTCTGAAATGAAGACCAGTTCGGGCTAGTTAGAATTTTCCATTACATTCCCCCCTTTTTCTTTTTGGGAATGTTTTGGGGTCCAATCTTGGAACTCTTAAGGTATGGCCATTTCTCTAGTTTCTATCTGCTGGTATTGTTGTCTGAGTACCATAATCTGTACAGTACTTATTCTTTTTCTTATAAAGGCTACTAAATTGTAAGTGTCAGAATAGTGGGTGTGAGTACAAGGCTGCACGAATTTCATAGTGATTAAACCTGGGGATGGTTTAGTAGTCTATTTCCACTCCCCATCATTTGTTGTTATATAAGTCCAACTTCTACAATATAAAACTTCTATTCCCCCCACATTCATTTTCTCTCATTTTTTGGGCCTAAACCTGGGATATGTATAGAATCTATTTATAGAGACCTTCCGTTGTTTTTGTCTCTATATTTTCTGGATCCCCTCGAGATCTGCCACCTCCTCCAGGTTGAAATAGAGGTCCCCAGAGCGACGTCGCCTCACGTAGACGGTGTCTCCGACCTGGAACTGGTGTGGAGTCTTGATATCACCTGGCTGATAGGCAGTTGTGAGGGGTTTCCACACCTCCTGTTGGATTAACTTAAGGGCTTGGAGTCTAGAGAGTAGAGAGGAATTAGTTACATTTTCGGGGGAAGCCTGTGATCTTAGAGTGGCTAAGGGTGGAGTTGTTCTATATAGGATTTCAAAAGGGGTCAGTTCCATCCAATTAGGGGTATTTCGAGTCCTGAATAGGGCCATAGGAAGGAGGGCTATTCAGTCTGTTAAGCCAGTCTCTATGGATAATTTAGTCATGGTCTCTTTTAGAGTTCTATTCATTCTTTCTACCTGACTTGAACTTTGGGGCCTGTAAGTACAATGTAATTTGCGTGATACCCCAAGGATCTTGGCCAGACCCTGACTT
This sequence comes from Heterohyrax brucei, assembly GCA_028571685.1. Taxonomy (NCBI): domain Eukaryota; kingdom Metazoa; phylum Chordata; class Mammalia; order Hyracoidea; family Procaviidae; genus Heterohyrax; species Heterohyrax brucei. Next base: position 8,982,944 of record CM053165.1, on the reverse strand, counting down.
ACCTGGGCAATAAAGGCAGGACCATTGTCTGACCCCAACATCTTGGGGACTCTATACCTGGGTAAAATTTCTTCTAGGATCTTTCTGGTAACCACCAACACCGTTTCAGTCTTTGTAGGGTATGTCTCAACCCATCCTGAAAAGGTATCTACAAATATTAGTAAATATTTGTTTCCATATTTTGCAAGTTTTACTCCTGTGAAGTCAACTTCCCAATAGACTCCAGGGCGGTCTCCTCGGAATCTATTGTCTTGGGTTTTAGAGGAGGCATGAGCATTTACTAGTTGACAAGGCACACAGTTCTTTACTACCTGTTTCACATTTTCTCTCAGTTTCTTTAATTTATGAGGACATTGGTAGTGGGGAGATTTTTGAGTTAACGCTTGGAGGCGCCGTACTCCTAGATGAATCATTTTGTGAAGGTGCTCAACATATGTGAGATCTTCATCGGGCTTCAAGTTCTCATCTATAGGGGTCTGAGAAAGTAGCCCCAGAGACATAGTACTTGTAGTGGGAGTGTCCTGAATCGGGGGGTAGCTGGCAACCAGGATAGTGTCGCCATTAGCAGCCAATTTGGTTTCAGATGTATTTAGGGTGTCTGCTCTAGGGAAAGACTTTCCCCTTGTCGGCTCTGGAGGAAAGTCTGGTATTGTATCAGTCTTTGTCTAGGGAGCGTCCTAATGTAAGAATCTCTGGTCTGAACGACACGTTCTGCTCCCAGTGCTGCTTGCTTGATGGTAGTGAGGTTCTCAAATTGTCCTTGTTTTTTTTTTTCCTTTTATTCCTTGCAAGTTTTTTTTAAAAGCATTAAGGGTGGGGCAAGCTATACTCCAGGGAAACTCCCCCACAGCAGAGCAAGGAAGTAATCCTATGTAGGAATTCACAGCTCCTTTAGTATACAGTTTAGTGAACCATAGAATGGAGGACAGTCCCAAGATACTGGGCATCATGTCCCAGCCACACAGCTGCACATATTTTTGAGGGGACACAATTCAACCCATGACATCCCACCCTTTGACAACCCAAAAATCACATCACAGAAACATTTAACACATTCATCTCACCATAGCAAAATTATGTCTATCCATATAACAGAAGTCTTAAATCAGTTCCAAGTCCAAAATACAAAAACTCTTCTACATCTGTGAAACTTAGAAGGCATTAACAGGCAACAGGCAAGTTAACAGAACACATTACATTAGCCCTCAAAGTTTTGGAAATACTCTTACATTTTCTGAGACATTCTACACAACAGCAATGTTCTCCAGACTCTAGGTATCGGCCACACTCTCTGGTTTCTGAGTGGAGACCTCCAGCCCCGTGCTATAACTCTGCCTTCAAGGCCCACTCGGACAGAAACTCTGTCCCATTGGCTTTAGGAGCACCCTAAGCTCAACTGAGTGGCAATTCCACCCTTACGAACACAGCACGCCATGGTTCTACCCTTTTAAACCCCTGAGGTCATGGCCATACCTCTTGAGACTGAGGCAGCTCAGCTTCTCACGCTATTTGTCTCTTCAGCTTCAGTTTCCTATGGCCGCATGGCCTGGGCCACAGGCCCACATCTGCCCTGCCGGGCAAGTGTTCTAAAGTTCTGTAGCTCCACTGGTTTAAGTGCCCGGAGGCACCCCACTCTTGCTGGAAAGCGTCCTGCCCAAAGGCACTCAACTCTCTCACTCTGTGGGTCAGCAAGGCCAGCTCCACCGATTCAAGTGCCCAGAGGCACCCCGTTCCGTGAGGAAAATTCTGCGCAGGCACTGACCTCTCTTGCTCCTGTTGGTGTACCAGGTAATCTCGGTGTCGGGAAGGGGCTGGTCACTGAGGTCTCGTCGAACTCCTGTTTCCTCTGCTAGAATCTCCTGGCAGGTGTGGAGCACCTCAGTTCCTTCTTCGATTTCAGGTATCAGGGTGGCTGGGGAAGCAAACTGGATCCGTTTTTTATTTAGGGGGAGACTTTGATAATGAGTCATTCTGGTGTTAGACAGCCACCTCTCGGGCAGCTGGCAAATAATGTTTTCTAGGGCATGTGGTGTCACTATACCCAGAGTTAATTTGTCAGTATCTTTGACCAGGGTTGTTACCCAAGTAACTGATTTTAGGCAGGTTGGCCATCTGCTGGCAACCGGGTCCAGTTTTTTAGATAGGTATGTTACTGGTCTTTTCTAGGGCCCCAGGGTTTGGGTTAGGACTCCTCTGGCTATTCCCTTTCTCTCATCCATGAAGAGGGTGAAGGGCTTGGTCACATCAGGGAGGGCCAAAGCTGGGGCTGACAGTAAGGCTTGTTTGATGTCATCAAAGGCCTGCTGTTGGTCCTTACCCCAGACAAAGGGAACTGAGTTCTTGGTTAACGGGTAGAGAGGAGCAGCTTTAGTAGTAAACCCAGGTATCCATAATCTACAAAATCCCGCTGTACCTAGAAATTCTCTTACTTGTCTTGGAGAGGAAGGTATTGGGATTTGGGTAACCATCTGCTTTCTGGCTTCTGTTAGTCACCTCTGTCTAATCCTGTACTGGGTGGAAATCTTGAGTACCTGGTTTACGTACTGGGAGAAGAGGAGTATTCCATGGAGACTTACAAGGGGTCAATACCCCTTGTTTCAGTAGTCTCTCGATATGTGGTTTTATTCCTTCCCTGGCTTCCTGGCTCATGGGACATTGGTGGGCTGTAATAGGGTCAGCCAAGGCTTTCAGTTCTATGACCACAGGAGGTCGCTGTTTAGCTAATCCCATTCCAGCCATTTCAGCCCAGGCCTCAGGAAATTTTTTTATCCAGTCTTTTATCTCTACAGTCTCGGGGGCCGACTCAAAAAGTCGGTGTTCGTCTTCCAACCTCATGGTAAGGGCTGTAATTATTTGGCCTTCTTTAGTGTCTTTGAGCCCTTCGGGGGTAAAGGTAATTTGAGCCCCCAGCTTGGTTAATAGGTCTTGCCCCTGAGCCCCCGTATCTGTCAGGAACTCAACTGGCTTCTCCTCTACTTTAAGAGTTACCCTAGGCTCGGGGGAGGGGGGGGTCTGAGCCCTGACTTCCCTAATCATCCTCTGTTAGGCTCAAGATTTTTTGGGGGGGCCTTTTTCTCGGGGCAATCTTGGGCCCAATGTCCTTTTTCCTTACAGAAGGCACATTGATCCTTTTCAAGCCTCCGTCTTCTGGTCCCCTGATTGTCCAGGTTGCCCTTTCTCCCTGTCTGGCTCGCTCCCTCCCTATCAATAACTGCGGCCAAGATCCGTGTGAGATCTTTATTTCATCTGCGATCTCTTTGTCTTTCTATTTCCTCTTGTTCCTTTTTTAATGCACTTTTTTTTTTAAAAAAAAGACACATTTATTCAGCGTCATGATCAGACTATTACATTTAGCAATCAACAGCATGGGTGGAAAAAAAAATCTACATTAAAACCCTTTGTTGGAATGCTTTACACTTTCCACAAAACAGAAACTAAAATAATCTGTTATACAATTAGTCACAAATACAGTCCTGGAGTCTTTTGCCCATACACATGAATATTGTCTAAAACATGTCTTCTTTGTAGTAGCTAGGCCCTGCCACCACTGTGTTTGGCTGAGTTCACAAATCTGTTGTAACCTGTAGCTTCTTTCTAATGTCTGGGGCGGCTTGTCCTATAAAAGCCATGGTACTGAGCCCCTCCGTCCCTCAGAGGTTGGAGCGAAGGGAGTATACCTTTTAAAAGCTTCCATTATTCTTTCTAAAAAGACAGACGGAGCCTCTTTTGGCCCCTGCTGAATCTCCCTTACCTTAGCCAAATTGGTCGGGCGCCGTGCAGCCCCTCGGAGACCTGCCGCAAGAGCCTGGCAATAGACCGTTAGCCGCTCCTACCTTCAGGAGTGTTGAAGTCCCAAAGGGGTCTTATCAGGGGAAACCCTCGGTCTATCTCGTTAGGGAGCTGCATGGGTCATCCATCGGTCTTTGGCACATTCTTCCTTTCATGGGGCACCTCGCCCTGCTTGGCCAGCCTCTCCTTTTGGGGGTGGGCAGGCCACCATGACACACATCTGTTCCCTGGAAAATAACTGATAAAGAAAGATTGAAAGAGCCTTCGGGGGAGCCATCCCACATTGAAAGTGGGCCATTGTGAGGCGCAAAAAGTCCTCCAAGACTTCTCCTGGACCTCAACGGACAGATTACGAGCTCTTCCCTTCACCTCAGTCGAATGGTTAAGTGTCAAAGTAAGGGGGGGTAGTCACCATCCGACCCGTCGTCAGTCACACACTGAAAACAAAGACAGAACAAGACAAAGACAGAACAAGACTACGGCCGCATTGAGTTTCTGTCACCGACGTTTCTTTATCTGTGAGCCAGAGTCAGCAGCCAGGCTTAGTTTTTCACAAAAGGAAGAGGGAGTCAGACGGGCGGTAATCGGGAATTCCACATCCAAAAACCGAACCGTATCCTCGTCCTTCTCATAGGAGGCAACCAGGCGTCCCTGGTCCCTCTCTCTCTCTCCCTGGGGCGTCCCCCAGGGTGCAGTTTGAGACCCTTCAGGCACGTCTACCGGCCTCCGTTTGCTCACCCTCACAGTGAATTCAAACAACTTGAAAACCAAAACCCAAGTCTTTTTCACCCTCACGGTGAACTTAAACAACTGCAAACCCAAAACCGAAACCAGAAGTCTAAGCCGCGCTGGTTTGTTCACCCTCACGGTGAATTCAAACAACTGCAAACCCTGTCGGGAGCCGAAATCATCTTAAAGAAAATCTTAGAGAAATTTACTGGGCAAGGCTCACTTAAGAAAAATATTGTGCCAGCAAGGTCATGAGAACTGACTGCTTAGCAATATCCCAAGAAAGAATAACAACATGTGGCTGTCCTTAGATAGGGCTAATTACTAGATCAGAGGTTTTGAGAACTAGGGAACACAGGTGCGTGAGAAAGACCAGAGTTAAGAATAAACAAAGAAGTGTGTGCTGTATAAAAGTTTGCTCAGAAAAGAAATAAACGTCTCAGCTTGACTGAGTCCCCCCTGATGTGATTGTTTCGGCCTTATTCAGCTCCCGCGCTTTCCCCTCAGCTCTGTTCGTCTGACCGCTGGTACCGTCAAAACCCAAAACCGAAACCAGAAGTCTAAGCCGCCGTACTGAAACAAAAACACAGACACGATGAACTGCACAGACAGACAAGGCTGACCCGTTATTTTACCTCCAAGAGTGGCTTCGAAACGGAGGGGGTGGTCGCCCTTTTCCCGGCCAATGCACCAAATGGAAGGTTCCCGAGACGGGGGGACCCCTTCTCGAGTCACAGGCGACAATGTAAACCCCAATCAGTCACGAAGTCCGCAGCTTGATGCAAAAAGCAAGAGGCTTTATTGAAAGAACCAGCGTGCTGGGGACCAGCTTCCGAGAGCTGGCACCCCGAGCAGCGGGCGGGGTTGGGTATTTAAGGGCTAAATTTGTAGGTGGGACCTTTGTTCAGTAGCCTGTAACATCGGTGGGACTTTCACTCAGTAGCCTGTAACATCTGTGAGAACTCAGGACGTTGGGGGGAAGGGTTGTTCCCTGTGGCGGGAAAAGGTTGCTCTCTGGAACAAAGAACAACTCAGGAAGTTGGGGGGAAGGGTTGTTCTCTGAAACAAAAGACCAGTTCGGGCTAGTTAGAATTTTCCATTACAGTTAGTGTCAAGGTTAGCTAAGGAACGTGATCTCTGCCACCACATACTAACATATTTCCTTCCAGAATCTAACATTTTCTAGGGATAACAGAGGTCAGTTTGTGATGCAAATCTAAGTTCTTCCTGGCAGTTGTGTTGACATACAATTCCTCGTGGCAGTTGTGAAGTGGCTAGCATAGCCTCACACTCAATGAGAAACCACGTTACTTCCTCTACCTCCTATTTATGACATCGTCCCCTGCTTTTGCCATGAAAAGCACCCCCAAAATCTATATGGGGTCTTCTTTCACTCATGGAGACTGACCCATTCCCTCTTCGGAATGTACTTTCCCTTAATAAACTTTTGCATTATTTGCTACCAAAAAGAATGCATCTTGGTGTGCTTTGGGGGTGGGGAAGCCCAGTTTGCCTCCTATCGGGAAACCAAACTTGACAGCTCCAACTCTAGAACCCAAATCAGATCACTCAGGGTCTAATCAGTTACATGACCACAACAGTTAGGTATGTGACTGCTAACCAAAAAGTGAAATGTTCAAACATTCCAGGCACCCTTAAGGATAAAGACACAGCAATCTGTTTCTGTAAAGATAACAGCCTTGTAAACCCTATAGGGGTGTTCTATACTGAGTTATAGGGTTTCTGTGAGTCAGAATGGATTAGGCAGCAGCAGGTTTTGTCGAGGTCATGCAATTGATTAAACCCCAGGTGACCTGATTCAGTTCTGGAGTTGCAGCTCTCAAGTTTGGTCTCCCGATTGGTGGCAAAGTGGGCTCCCCCTTCCCTAAAGCACACGAGGATGCACCCTTTTTGGTAGCAAATGACGCAAACGTTCGTTAATGGAAAGTATTTTCCAAAGAGGGAACAGGTCATTCTCCATGAGTGGAAAAAGACCCCACATATGTTTTGGGGGTGCTTTTTATAGGCAAAATCAGGGGGTAATGCCATAGACGGGAGGTGGGGTAGTAACTTGGCTTCTGATTGGGACTGGGGCCACCACAGCCGCCTTACAACCCTGGGGAGGAACTGTTCTATTTGCAACACAACTGCCAGAAAGAACCCATATCTGCATCACAATCTCCCAGGGAGAACTATTGATATGTGTCAGATCAGGTGCCCCTGGCAACCTTGTCAATACTGCATGTATTTTATAATGCAAATCATGACCTTTATTATCCCTAGAAAATGTTAGGTTCTGGAGTAAAATGTGTTAGTAAGTGGCAACAGAGATCAGGTTCCCTAGTTAACCTTGACAGGTTTGGTTTGGTGTTTCAGTTTAAAAACACTGAGTAGTCATTCATGCTCCCTCAGACTTTCTTGTCTGAGAATGGCAGACACTGGTAGCTGCCTTGGTGATGGTAAATGTGAAGGCCTAAGCAGGGTCACTTAGGTTATTAGACTACATTTTGTTTTCTGTCTTAATAACCAGACAGGTTTTCATTCCTCTTCTTATCTCTGAGGACATAGAATTGGTTAAGATATCAGAGAGAGATAAAAATTTTTGAATAGTTTGCTCTGATTATCCTGTGACAAACTTTTAGGTTTCCTCTGTTTGATTATCCTGTGACAAACTTTTGGGTTTACTCTGATTATCTTGTGACAAACCTTTGCCTTTACTCTATTTGATTCTCCTTAACAAACTTTTGGGCAATTCACACTGTTAGATGTAATGAAACCTCATGATATAATGAACTCTGGTGACTCCTGACTATTGTTCTGTGACAAACCCTCTACCCTTTGAATTCTGACTATAAAAACCACTAGAAATGTAACCCAACTGGGACAGCTTTTGACTTTTTCTCCCCCAAACTGCTAGCAAATCTGTCAATAGATTATCCCTTGAACCTCACACGGTCTCTGAATTTTTGGCTACAGTGACAGGCTGGATGAAATTGGCTTCAGTTTTGGCAACACTGGCAGCTCTGTGAACTGACTTGACAAGCCAAGGAGCTGGCAGAGACGCTGACCCAGAGTCCTAAACTTATGGAGCAGCTGTACTGACTCTGGGAGCATCTACCAGCAGGCTTCTGGTAAGTGAGAAACAAAGGCTAGCGACTTTTGCTTGGATTGTATTCTCTGTCTTCACTTCCCTGAGCATCCTACGTCATGCAGTCATCCTTTCCTTATAGGATTGGTTGAGAACTAAGACAGACGGAGTATCTAAAAAACAATGGAGTCCTTGTGGCACAAATTGTTAATTAAGTACTCGGCTATTAACTGAAAGTTTGGTGGTTTGAATCCACTCAGAGCTTGGCACTCTATGTCTGAAAGATCACAGCTGTTGAAAACCCTACAGAGAGTGATTCTATTCTTACACATACAGTATCGCTTTGAGTCGGAGTTGATGTGACACCAGTGGGGCTCAAAAAATAAGTACCTAGCACAGAGTAGATGCTTAGTCAGTGGTGGGTTTTCTCACTGTCAGTGAGAATCTCAGCCTGTGGACATGCAGGAAGGCACCTTTGTTACTAAGAGATCTATTAATCCCTAAAACGGAGCGTGACCGTGCAGCTTCCAAATGTCCTTGCCAGCAGCATGGTTGTTTTTCTTCCCTAACTGTGAGGCAGATGTTTGACTGTGTCTGTTAAAAGCCATTTTGTGCTCCTCTCACAAATGAGTTTTTTATTTAGTGCTGTAGGATCAATAATGTGGTATCTCATGCAAACTATTAAAGTGGAAAATGTCTGCTGGACTGACAATTGTATTATTGATATGTACTGAGCAATAAATTATGTGAAGGAGAATAGAGCAGCCAGTCTCATAAAAGCCCTATCAAGAGCCTGGCTGGCTTTGTTACAGCCACAGCTGAGACTGCCCCAGTCTGCCTTTAGAAAAGTGCATCTTGAAGCCTGGAGAGCTTTCCTTCTGAAGTGTGGACATGGCTGGGGGTCCTCTTATCTCTTTAAAGTTAGGCAAGGCCCATTTGGGAGGAGCTCTCTCCCTTGCTTTCCCAGTCAGGACCAGATTGTTCTCTTCTGGCAGCAATGTGTCTGCCCTGACCCACGTGCCTTGAACAGGCTGACTCTGCTCTTGTCACGTGCTTAGTACCCTAGAAGATGGCGTTTTGTGTGCCTGTGGCCTGTGCACGGTAGGAGTCCTGGGCTCTTTCCATTGCTCCTACTTTGGTTTCTCACCACTCACTCAGTCTAGTGCTACTTTGGCTCCTTTTTTTTTAATTATGATTAAGTGAAAGTATACAATCCAAGTCAGTTTTCCATGTCTGCTTCTCTGCAACTCTATCAGCTCTCCTCACTCTGTGACAGCACTCTCCTCCCTTTTACTCTCTACATCTAATGTCCTCCTAACAAACAGGTATCCCCTTCTCTCTCTCCTCTCCTCTCCCCTCTAAAAAGAAACCAGCAGGATGGCCTCCTATAAATGTATGAAACCATAAGGTAAACACACCACATGCTCACTCTGTGTCCCCAAGTCCAGTTCACTCTTTGTCTGAAGTGTTGACGTCAGTACTGTTTTCAGGTCTGGGTCTGCAGAAAGTCTGGGGGCTGTGTTCTCAGGGGACCCTCCGGGTTGTCAGACCATCAGTTCTGGTCTTTTCGTATAGTTCTTGATCTGCACACCTCTTTTTCTCATGTTATGTCAGGGACTCTACATTGTGTCCCCTATCAACACTGTCTTTGGTGGTAGCCAGGCACCACCTGGTTCTTGTGGTCTCATGCTGATGTAGTCTCCCAATAACATGGGTTGTTCTGTGTCCTGGGATTATTATTCCTTATGTCTTTTCTGTTCCAGATGGGCTGAGACCAACTGATGTTCCTCAGATGGAAGCTTGCTGTCTTTTAAGACCTCAAATACCACTCACCAACATGGGATGCAGAAGACTCTTTTAGAAAAAGACTAGTTACACCAATTGACCTCTATGTCCCTTGAAACATGGTACCCAGCCTCCTTTCCCTGCTACTCTAACCTTTGAAATGTTGGGTTGAATTTAGTAAACCTTTTCATTTATGGTGTAGTTTAGTTATGTTGACCTGCATTCTACTGTGTGCTGTTGCGTCATTTACCTAACTGAATTCCTACCAACTATCTAATCTATGAACAATAGTCTTCCTCCCTCCCCATGCTGTAGCCATCAAAGATTCTTTTCATCTGAGGCAGAACCTACCAGACCTGAGGGCCTGACTGATTTTGGAAGCTGATGGACAGCTCCTTGCTCAGCAGTAAAGCACCTTTTTAAAATTAGAACACATGGAGAGCTGGCTGCTGAGTGGGGTAGTAGCATCTCCACTATCCTTCACTGATCCACATCATAGCACTGGCTGATGGCCCCAAGGACTCCAGAGGTAGGGTGCCATCTAAGCCAGGCAGGAGGTGGATCCTGCCACACTTGAGAGCCCAGCTGTCTTCAGTGGACACTGCACAACGCCCCTCTCAGCAAATAAGCAGTTTTTAAGCTAACCTGGCCCCTAGGGTTGCCATGAGTCGGATCTGACTTAACGGCACTTGGCTGGCTAAGCTAAACACATCTACAGAGCTCAGTGGTCCTGTGCAGTCAAGTGGGGTGGTATCCTTCTCTCCTCCAGTCCCTGAACTACACCATAGGCTCGACTGGCATAACAATAAAGAGCTGCCACAAGTAACTCCCACCTTTAGCAGCCAGGAGGTGGGGCCTGCCACCCCAGAGAGTCCACCTGGGGACAGTCACTAGAGTACACAAATGAGGATGGTGACCCATCTAGTAGTGTCCTTCTCCCCTCCTAGAACCATGCTTTAGTTCCTGTTGAGGTAACACCAGTGAAACCAAACAGCTTCCTGATGGCATAAAGACAACAATCAATTAATTTAAAGAACCAATCCATCATGGCTCCAGAAAACTCCCAAAATAAAGAATCAAGAAACCTCCCATATGAAGAAATCTTTGTGAAATTATAAGAAGTATAGAGCCCTCCTAGAGGTTAAAAAAAAAATGAAAAATTAAGTAAGCTATCTGAACTGATGGAACACCAACGATCTGAAAGCCAGCATGTCAACAACAAAATTACAGAATTAGACAATTCAATCCAAAGCCAAAAGAGAGGAATTGAAGAGATGGAAGCCAGAGTTGGAGAACTTGAAGACAGAGCAACTGACACCAGTATTTATGAGGAGAAATCAGAGAAAAGAAATTTTAAAAACCAAGAAGCATTAAGAAATGTGTGGGACTCTATTAAGAGGCATAATCTACAAATAATTGGAGCTCCTAAACAGGGAGGAATAGCCAAAATACAGAGAGGATTGTTGTAGAGTTGCTGACAGAAAACTTCCCTGAGATTATGAAAGAAGAGAACATAGACATCCAAGGTGCTTATCAAGCACCACAGAAACTAGACCCCAAAAGAAAGACAACAAGACATACTGTAATCATGCTTAATAAAATCAATCATAAAGAGAGGCTCTTATAGGCAGCAAGCCTTATAGCAAAGCTAAGTACAAAGGGAAGTCCTGTAAGCTTTCATCTGACTTCTTGGCAGAAATGATGTTGGCAAGAAGGCAGTGGGATGACTCATTCAAAGCCTTGAAGGAGAAAAACTTCCAACCAAGGATTATATATCCTGCAAAATTTCCTCAAATATGAAGGTGAAATTAAGATACTCACAGATAAACAGAAGCTTAGAGACCCTGTAAACACCAAACCGAAACTACGGGAATACTGAAAGAAGCTCATTGTTTAGAAAAACAAAAACATCAAGTGTATACTTAAAGAGGCAATACAGGTCACAGCATCCAGAATTCTATCTGAGTTAGGATTCTGGATGTAGCTCAATCAAAGCTACAATATTAAAAGAAGGGAACCAGTGATCTTAATATGAAAACTATGACACCATCACACTAAAAGAGGGATATGTTACACTAGGTTTAACTCTTTCGTATGGAGAGGAAATTAAAAGAATATGCATAAGTTAAAGTCTGGTATAAACTTAGAATATTAAGCGGGATCATAGGGATAGCTGCAAAGCAAAATATTGTGACATATCAAAACAAGAGATATAATACAGTAGTCTCAACAAACACAAAACCAACCCTGAAAAAGATGAAAAGTCAACCCATGAAGAATGACCCAGAACAGAATATTAAGTGCAACTTAGAAAACATCAACAACTCAAAAATAAAGGCATCAAAATGACAGCACTAAACACACACCTACCAATAATTACACTGAGTGTAACACTCTAATAAAGAGACAGAGAGTGAAACAGCATGGATCAAAAGACACGATCCGTCTATACGTTGCTTACAAGAAACACACCTTAGATTCAAAGATATGAAAAAACTGAAAATCAAACAATGGAAAAATATATACCAAGCCAACAAAATACAAAGAAGAGCAAGAGTGGCAATACTAATCTCAGATAAAATAGACTTCAATATGAAATCCATAATCATTGACAGGGATGGTCACTATTCATTGCTAAAAGGTTCAATATTAAATATTTATGCACCCAGTACCAGAGCATCTAAATACATCAAACAAACACTGACAACCCTGAAAAATGAGATAGATCACTCCACAATAATAGTTGGAGACTTCAACACCCCACTTTCAGGATGGATCATCCAGAAAAAAGCTCAGTAAAGATACAGAAGCTCTTATTGCAGCAGTTAACCAACTAGGTCTCATCAACATATACAGAACTTTTTACCCATCAACAGATAAATACACCTTCTTTCCCAATGCACATGGGACATTTTCCAGAATAGACCACATATTAGGACATCAACTCTCAACAAAATCCGAACCACTGAATTATTGCAAAGCATCTTCTTGGACTATGAATCGACAGCAGAAAAAAAGTTGGTAGAAATTTGAACTCTTGTAAACTGAACAACACCTTGCTCAAAAATCCATGAGTTAGAAGAAATCAAGGACAAAATAAAGAAATTTATGGAATCAAATAAGAATGAAAACACATCCTATGAGAACCAATAGGATACAGCAAAAGCCGTGCTCAGAGGATTCACCTCAACTGTTTTCCTTGCCCTCGATAGATCAAGCTGAAAAGGCCTTTCCAGTCCTCACTACCCAGAAGGAAAGCTTAGCAAATGGGGCAAAGCTGTGATGGTTTGAGTTCACTGACTGTGTAGTTTCCCTTGGAGAGGCAGCCCTCCTGGTTGTTCCAGGGTTCCAGACAGTACTGACGAAGATGAATGATCCTGTAAATAGGTGTTTAAAATAAATGAAAAGATGAAAACAGGGATTGGGGGAAACTTCAGTGGATTAATAAATTAGATGTTCAACTACAATTTCCTACAAGATTATTTCAGCAATTAGCAGAAGCGTTTTGTCACAAACAAAGTAAATCTGCAATCAGAAAATAATTTGCAATCAGATTTGCAAGTAAAATCACAGTTTCCTGTCAGTCGAAGGTATTTGGAGAATGAAACGACCAAGCAGGAGTGCTGCTTTCAGGAGGCCAGTGGTTAGAACCGATTATCCTGGCAACTAGACAACTGTGGAGGATCACCTGGGGAGTCATTTCACAGAGAGCATGCAGTGTGAGCAATCTACCCAACCCCGATGCGGAAAGGAACTCCCCGTAGTGTAGAGGCTGGTGGTCCCTTCCTGGCAGTCAATGAAGGACTTCCTAGAAACTGCTCTGAGGGCCTTCAGGAGGCCACGTGATGGTCACCACCTTCTGCTATCCCACCGCGGGCCACAGTGTGCAGGGCAAATGAGCGCCTCAAATGTGTTTCAGGAACTCAGTCACTGGGTATGCTGAGATTTCTTTGGTGAAGAAAAGTGAAAGTGGAGTCTGCAGGCTTTCAGCCACTGAAGCCATTACAAAACCAATCTGGAGAGGCCACAGACAGGACACTTACCAGTGTTTTGCCTAATTTACTGTGAACATAAAGACCCACACCAGAGGAAACTAAATGAGCATATTTTTCAGGCATAACTTCCCCCCTTCTGCTGGTCATAGAGAAAACCTGGTAGTGTAATGGTTAAGTGTTATGTCTGTTAACAAAAGGTTGACAGTTCAAATCCTCCAGGAACTCCTTGAAAACTCTTTGGAGCACTTCTACCCTGTCCTATAGGGTTGCTTTGAGTGAAAAATGACTATCAAGAAGAACATGCAGACAGACTCTCAGTGAACCTACCTAGGCTGCTAATCTTCCCACACAAGAAGGGACCAGCTAGGTTTGCTGAAGGTGTCTTCTCAAGGCAGAAGATCTGAAAGTATTTCTAAATGCAGCTGTATCTCAGTTAACTGGTTGCTACCTAGGTACTAGCTACCATTTACTGCCCAGTTTTTCTCTTATTTATAAAACTTGCCTATGCTGCAAAGATCCCCAAAATAAAATAGAATTATTTTAATAAAGAAAAGGTTGGGAATGTGTCATTCTACTTTGGAAAGCCCATCATGGTGTGTGTTGAAACAAGGAATAATTAATTTGAGAAGTCATTGATCTCTGATTGCAGTTGTATTAATGACATCACAGTATTAGGTATAATAGTATTTCACACCCATTAGCCTGTGTTCATTTGGAAACCTTGTCTTCACTGCAAAGAATTGTGTCCATGGCTGGAGATTAGTAAAGTACAAAAGCCTGAAACTGAAGTGAGTGATTTTGTGAAGTAGACCGCTTATTCTGGATCTTAGCCATTTCTGAACTTGATACCTCTTCCTCTCTCTCCTCCCTTTTCTCTTGAAAGGAAAATTTACGTCCGTCATTCACAAACTTTATTTTTTTCATGCTTGAGTTTATGTCCTATTCAAGACCAAAAATAAAACTGAGTTTGAGAATTTTCACCAAGTTGCTCGCAGGCATTGATTTATCTCACCTATTCTTGTTGCAGAAACCCAGTGGCAAAGCGGTTAAGTGCTACAGTTGCTAACCCAAATGTTGGCAGTTCAAATCCTCCAGGTACTCCTTGGAAACCTTATAGGGCAGTTCTACTCTGTCCTATAGGGTTGCTATGAGCCAGCATTGACTTGACAGCAGTGGGTTTGGCTTTTGGTTCTTTTTGAGGAGTCCGTGGGTGGCACAGATAGTCAGTGTGCTTGGCTGCAGTGTTTAAGAGCTCACCTGCTAAGACAGACAGTTCAGTTCACCAGCTGCTTCTTGGAAACCATTTGGGACAATTCTATACTGTCTTAGAGGGTCACTATTAGTCAGAATACACTTGACAGCAAGAAGTTTAGATAACTGACAGAGGTACACGACAAGCTTTCCTTCCAGAAATAGAATGCTCAGTCTATTCAGGAATACTGTCTCATGGAAATCTTTGTTCACTTCTTGACTTTAGTCCAGAAAATGTTGTTTTCACTCTGTGTCCTTGCCAGACACACCCAGGCTGGGTCGATGAGGTCCCTCTGAATTTCTATCTATTATAACTACAGTGGAAAACCCAGTGGAGTAGAGGTTAAGTGCTATAGCTGTTAACCAGAAGGCTGGCAGTTCAAATCCACCAAGTGGGCAGTTCTACTCTGTCTGTAGGGTTGCTATGAGTTGAAATCGACTCAGTGGCAGTGGGTTTGGTTTGGGTTTTACAGCCACAGCAGTTTTCCTGAAGCTCAGCTCTTATTACCTCTCATTATTGCCTGGCCCTAGAACACTCAGAGGCTTCCGATTGCCTACAAGGAAGTTCAGGTGTCTTTTTGATCTAGGCCTTATCTATCATTCAGGGCTTTTGCACATGACATTGTTGTTGTTAGCAGCCATGGAGTTGGCTCTGACTCATGGTGACTACATATATACCACCATGAGATGTCACCTGATCCTGTGCCATATTTGTGATCATTGGTATGCTCGAGTTCTTTGTTGTGATCATGGTTATCAGTTTGTCTCACCAATGGCTTCCCTCAGTTTTGCTGGCCATCCACTTTACCAAACATGATGTCCTTCAGCCATACAATCAGTCTCTCCTGATGACACTTAAAAGAATTGAAGTTTTGGACAGTATTCTGTAATCCCTAAGGTTTTCACTGGCTAATTTTGTAAGTGGATTGCCAGGCCTTTCTTTCTAATCTTCTTTAATGTGGAAGCTCTGCTGAAACCTGTCCACTGTAGGCAACCCTGCTGGTATTTGAAATACTCTTAACATATCGTCAGTATCATCATAACATGCAAACTACTGCAGTAGGTCATACTGACAGGTGGGGATATGACATTTCAGCCTCTGTGGACTACTTGCTGCTCTCCAAACCAATCCTGAGCTCTGTTTATGCTGCTTGCTTGGCCTGGGATGGTCCCCTCTTCACTCCTGATCTGTTGAAATGCTATCCATCTCAGTTTCAAACACTAACATGCATTCCTCCTTGGTCCTCCATGTGGAATCTATCTCAACTGAAAGCTTCTAGTTTTTTAAAACATCTGTATATTTTTAAGGAAACCCTGGGTTGTAGTGGTTAAGAGCTATGGCTGCTAACCAAAGGTCAGGAGTTTGAATCCACTGGGCACCCTTTGGAAACCCTACGGGGCAGTTCTACTCTGTCCTATTGGGTTGCTATGAGTTGAAATTAACTCAATGGCAACAGGTTTGGTTTTGTTTTATGTATTTTAATGGTCACTTTTTATTATTGATTTCAGTCAAAATATTGAAATGCGTTGAGTCAGATTTTCTTATGGCCTAACATGTGGCTGATTTTTAAAAGTGTTTTCTGTAATCTCTCTTTAAAAAAAGAATTCATTGTGCTTTAAGTGAGTTTACAATCTGAGTTAATTTGCCATATAAAACCGTGCAACCTTACTGCTGTGCAATTCTATCTGCTCTCCCTACCCTGTGACAGCATACTCCCACTTTCCACCCTACATTTCCTGTACCCATTCAACCTACTCTTGTCCCCCTCCACCCTCTCATCTCTCCTCTGGATAGGAGATGCTCAGACAGACTCATATAGATATGTAAGCCAAGAAATATACTTTTCACCAATATCACTCTGTTTGGTCCACTCCAATTCAGTCTTTATCTGAAGAGTTGGCTTGGGTACTGATTTCAGCTCTGGGTTAACAGAGAGTCCAGGTGCCATGTCCATGGGGGACCCCAGTCTGTTGTACCATCAGGTCTGTCTTTTAACAGAATTTCAGTTCTGCCTACTCATTTTTCTCCCACTACTTTAGAGATTCTATCTGGTATCCCCTGTCAGTGCAGTCACCAGTCGTGGCCAAGCACTATCTAGTTCTTCTGGTCTCATGCTCATGAAATCTCTGGATCATATGATCCCTTCTGTCTCCTGGGCTCATAATTTCCTCATGTCTTTGATGTCCTTCATTCTCCTCTGCTCCATGTAGATTGGGACCAATTGATGCTGCTTAGATGGCCACTTGATAGGTTTTAAGATGACAGTCTCCACTCACCAGAGCAAGATACAGAACATTTTCTTAAAAAAACATTAGTTATGCCAACTGACCTAGATGTCCACTGAAACTACAATTCCCAGGCCCCTGCTCCTGCTACTCTGTCCTTTAAAATGTTGGGTTTTATTTAGGAAATCTCTTAGCTTTTGGTATAGTCTAGCTGTGCTAGCCTCCTTTCTACTGTGTGCTGTCACTCGCTTCACATAACCTAATTCCTGTCTACTATCTAATCGATGAATATTCCTCTCCCTCCCTACTATTCAGCCTTGCAACTGTCAAAGGTTCTTTTCTTCTATGCTTAAGCCTTTTCTTGAGTCCTTGTAATGGTGATCTCATACAATGTTTGTCCTTTTGCAGCTTATTTCACTCAACATAAAGCTTTCCAGATTCCTCCATGTTATGAGATGTCTCCAAATACTGTTCTTTGTTACTGCACAGTATGGCATAGCTTGTTTACCCATTCATTTGTTGATAGGCACTTAGGTTGATTCCATCTTTTTGCTAGTGTGGACAGTGCTGCAATAAATATTTATCTATTTGTGTGATAGCCCTTACTTCTGTAGAATGTATTCCAAGAAGTGGACTTGCTAGATCATATATTTCTATTTCTAGCTTTTTAGGTGCCAAATCCATTTCTAAAATGTCTGTACAATTTTACGTCCCCACCAGCAGTGTAGAGAGTTCTAATCTCTCCACAACCTCTTCAACACTTATTATTTCATTATTATTTTGGGGCTGAAGATTAACAGCAATTGTGGGTGCGTGGCAGAACAGGGCAGTGTTTCATTCTTTTGTACATAAGATTGCTATGAGTCAGCTGATTTGATGAAATCTAACAACAACTTATTTCATTATATAACTTTCAGTCTTTGTATGTTTTAACTTGGTCTCTTATAAATAGCAAACAGCAAGATTGAAAAAAATGGTCTGTCTCTCTTTGTATTTTAGTTAGTGAATGAGCATATTTTCATTGATCATGAGTACTAATATGTTTATATTTACTTTTACCACCTTATTTTGTGTTTTCTGTTTGTCTAGTTTTTCTGTATTGCCAGAATTGATGTCATGGCTCCTCCTACATTCTAGGACTAGGGAATGTATGGTGGTACATGGATATTTGGGGAGCACTAGGAATCTCTAAGGAGCCCTGGTAGTGCAATAGTTAAGGGCTCAGCTGCTAACTGAAAGGTTGGTGGTTTGAATTTACTGTCTTAGGCTGGGTTCTCTAGTGAAGCAAAACCAGTTAGCACATAGAATAGGTACAGGAAAGATTTATACAGAAGAAATAGCTCACACGACTAAAGAAGCTGCAAAGTCCCAACTCCTGAATTGGAATACAAGCCTCACACAACCACATAAGCTGGTGAATCCAAGGTCAGCAGTTCAGAGACTAGAGTTTCACATCACAGGCTGTGAAGTTTGATGGATCCCAAGATAACGGGCAAGACTGCAAAGTTACTGCCGATTTAAGGAGCTTCAGTGGCTGGTGAGCCCAGGATTGGCAGGTCAGGGAGTAGGACTTCTATTTGCAGGCTGTGAGTGTTGATGAATCTCAAGAGCTGCTGATTCAAGTCCCAGGAACCAGATATAAAGAGACAAGAGAGGAGGAGGAGCTGCTGGCAATGTGAGCAAACAGGAAGTAGTCCATGGAAGGCAGGGAGATGAAAGCTGAGGGTGGGTGTTGAGTCACCACAGGACCCACCCCTGACACTTGGCAGTTGTGTAAACTGCCAAAACATTGGTCCATCCAAGTAGACACACAGTTTTAACCATCACATCCGCCAATAGCCCTGCAGGAAAAAATACCCGTCAACCTACTTACATAACTATTGCAGCCTAGGAAACCTTATGGGGTAGTTCTATGCTGTTACATAGGGTTGCTGTAAGTCAGAATCAGTTTGACAGCACACAACAACAGAAATAGTCTCTGCCATGGTGGAAAAAGAGATGCAGCATTTACCTACTTGGAAGCTGTTAAATTAAAGGTATAATTCAACATTGCATATTTGTGCATGTTCTTTGATTCCAACTCTCAAAGAGCTACCACTGCTGTGGATGTTACAAACCTTGTCTGAATACTGGGAAGCAAATCAGACACTTCACTTCTAGATTTCTTTGTCCCAGGTACTCATGGGTTCAAGTAAGAATGGAATTCTAATTTGCACCATCCTGAAAGCTCGTGGTTATAAACAGCCTGTTTCTCACGATGAAAGTTCATCTGCCTTATATCCTCCAGTCTTCAGTAGTCTTTGAGTGAGAGCATGAATGACTGCCAACTCTTGGACCCAGATGTGAAGCCTTTCATCATTATAGTCTGCATGCCCACTGAAGGGACCGAGGGCCTTAAGGTGAGCCAGGTCATCATAGCCAAGAAGTGGTAACTCTGTGAATGGGAGGAGCTATGGTTTGCATTGTGTTTACTGAGAACAGTGTGTTAACTGAACATAAGGAGAAACAAACAATTAGAGCCAATCATACAACCTAACATAGGGAATTTCCATGTTTATCGGAGAAGGAAGAAAGTAAATCAAAGAAAAGAGGGAAAGAAAGAGAAAGCATAGTATTTGTTAGGCATATACTCTTTGCCAGGTACCACAATAAGACCTTCCTCATATGTTATTTTATTCTGTCTTTAGAATCACCTTGTGAAATAGGTTTTATTGTCTACACCTGAGAGAGACAGAAACATCAATGCAGAATGGTGAAGCAGCTTGCCTAGTTGGTCACTGATCACTGGCAGTGTTTCAGTCAGCTAGTGCTGCTCTGGCAGAAATACCACAAGTGAATGGCTTTAACAAAGGGAAGTTTATTCTTACACAGTCCAGTAGTTAGAAGTCCAAATTCAAAGTGTCCACTCCCTGGGAAGGCTTTCCTTCTGTTGGCTCTGGATGAGAGTCCTTGTTTTGCATCAGTCCCTGTTCAGGGAGAATCTTGGTGCAGGAATCTCGAGTCTGAAGTACGCACTCTGCTCCTGGGCTGCTTTCTTGATGGTGTGAGGTTCCCAAATTGCTCTGCCAGATTTTTCCCTTTATAGATCAAGAGACAGCCTCAATGCACAAAACAAACCTACACATTAAATCTTGCTGTACCAACACAACTGCTGCTCATCAGCCCTTATTAACATCACAGAGGCAGGAATTCCATTGTGGAGGAATATCACACAACACCAGGAATTATGGCACAGCCAAATTGCTACAGATTTTTTTAGGGGACACATTTAATCCACAACAGGCTGTCAGGATCCTATCAGAAGTGTGCCCTCCTTTCCAGCTGGTATGTTTTCCACTACAAGAAGATTGGCAACTTTTTTTGTGTAAAGGGCCAGAAAGTAAATCATTTAGACTTGGTAAGCCATACAATCTCTATAGTAACTACTCAACTGTGCTGTTGAAGTGTGACAGCAGCACAGACAATTGGGCTTGAATGTTTTCTAAGCAAACCTTATTTTGAAAAACAAGTGGCAGACCATCATATGATGACTTGTGCTCAACAACATTCTTTGATGATATCTGGTCCACTCTGCAGTGAAGACTCTAGACTTGAAGAGTGTGTAGAAAGGTGTGGATGCATGGGAGTGCATGAGGCATCCGAGAGGTGGAAAATAATTTGATGAGGTGGGAACAGAAGCTAGTTTGCGAACGGGAACTGAAAGGACAGAAAATGCTGAAAATGTAACTGGGGCCCAGGACATATTTACTGACGTGTTGAGCAAAGCTCACCTATGTGGTGGGCTCTGTGGTAGGCTCTAGAGGCTCTAGAGGAAAAAGGCCAATGCCTGCATTTGAAAGAGATTACAATTTTCAAGGTAGAGAGAAATATGGGGAAGAACGATACAAGGGGAGAAGTGGGCAGAGCATGGAAGAAATAGGCTCTGAATTCCACCTGGAACACCAAGTTTAAGTTCTATTTAGAGGGTGTCTTCAACGCAGGGGTCTTCTCTGAATCAGATGCCTGAAAATCAGATAGACTGAAGGGTTGGTTTGTTGAGCAAAGAATCAGAATAAGTGAAATAAATGCCCTTGTATCTTTCTTAGGTCCTTGGATGGCACAAATGATTTGCACTTGACTACTAACCTGAAAGTTGATGATTCAAACCCACCCAGTGGCACCACAGAAGAAAGTGCTGCCAATGATCTGCTTCCTAAAGATTATAGCCAAGGAAACCCTAAAGGAGCACTTCTACTTTGCAACACATGGGGTCACAATTAGTAGGAATCAACAGCAGCAGGTTTGGTTTTGGGTTTGGGTATCTTAAGAATTTTCTGAAGACCTGGTAGCACAGTGGCTAACAGCTTAGCTGCTAACTAGATGGCCAGCAACTTGAATCTACCAGTCACTCTTTGGAAAGCCTATAGAGCAGTTTCACACTGTCCTATAGGCTCATTCAGGCAACAAGTTTGGTTTTTTTGGTTTTAAAGATTTTCTAAATGTGGACATCAACTTTTGGAGACTAAAGCTGGTACACATCCTTGAAAGAGTTAACACATTCCACTTGGAAGGAAAAAAAAAACTATGTTGTGACGAAGAATTTATTCTCTCCTTTGGGTGGCAGCCATAGGATTCACCGCCAATTAGTAGCATCTGGTCCTCATAGAAGATCCATCCCTTGCTGAGCTGGCAGGTAGCTCTGGATGTGACACTCTGTGAAGTTCCTAATGGGCCATCTGTGATATCTTTCCTTCCCAGAGAATGCAGGCCTCCCTCCCCTTCTCCAACTAATCTGGTTTCCATTTGAGATATTTTTAAACATGTAGAACTGAGAGAGCAGAACCATCGCCATTTTACTTTAGAGACTAGGGTGAGATTCCAAATCAGTTTTTTCTGAATCTAATTAAAGGAGATAGTAGTGATAATAATAAACCCAAAACCAAACCAGTTGCCATTTTGAGTAGGCTCTGACTCATGGTGACCACATGTATTTTAGTGTATAACTGCAACCCATAGGCCTTTCAATGGCTGTGAACTTTCAGAAATAGATTATCAAGGCTTTCTTTTGAGGTGCTTCTCAGTGGATCAAACTGCTAACCTTTCAGTTAGGAGCTGAGCATACAACCATTTGTGCCACCTGCGGACTTCTAATGTTAATGATAGGATTTATTGAGTACTTGCCACATACTGGGACTTATGTCCAACATTTTATATACATAATCTCCTTCAATACTTATTTAACCTGTATGATGAGCAAATAATTTGAGAAGTTGGACCGTATGAAGAAGAACATGACATCAGAAGTGAAGGAGAACTCATTAACAACCTGTGATGCGCAGGTGACACAACCTCGCTTGCTGAAAGCAAAGAGGACTTACTCAAGATCAAAGACTACAGCTTTCAGTATGGATTGTACCTCAACATAAAAACAAAAACAAAAGTCCTCACAACTGAACCAATAATCAACATTGTGATCAACAGAGAAAAGATCAAAGTTGTCAAAGACTTCAATTTACTTGGATCTACAATTAACACTCAAGGAATCAGCAGTCAAGAAATCAAACAAATGTGCTTCAAAGATATCTTTAAAGGGTTAAAAAGCAAAGATGTCACTTTGAGGACAAAGGTACACCAGACTCAAGTTGTGGTATTTTCAATCACTTCATCTGCATGTGGAAGGTGGGCAATGGATAACGAAGAATGAAGAACTGAAGTCTTTGAGTTATGGTGTTGGCAAAATATTGAGTATACCATGGACTGGAGAAGAATGAACAAATCCATCTTGGAAGAAATACAGTTAAAATTCTCCTTAGATGAGAGGATGATAAGACTTCTCATGTACTTAGGACTTGTTATTAGGAGGGATCAGTACCTGGAGAAGGACATCATGGAGAAGGGTCAGCTGAAAGAGGAAGACCTTCAGTGAGATGGATTGACACAGTGGCTGCAGCAATTTGCCCAAGCCTAGAGAGCAATGACTGTGAGAATGGTACAGGACTGGACAGTGTTTTGTTCTGTTTTATCTATAGAACATAGGGTTACTATGATCAGAACTGGCTCAAGGGCATCTGACAACTACAATGTTCTCATTTAATTCTCAGAACAACTATGTGGGGATGTAGTACAGGTAGTCCCTGGGTTATAAACAATATCAAACTGTGTCTTTGAGTCAGATTTGTAGGTAAATTGAAATAGGTGTTTAGGGTTCTTAAGTAGTCCTTAGTGCAAGAAAAGGCTTGAAGCCTTTTCAATGATTTAAAAGCCACATACACAGCAAGTGAAGGTGATCATTATGAAGAATTTGTTGCAAGTCGGATTTGATTCAATTGTTTCAAAGTGAGGGAAAATTTACGTAACGTTAAAGGGAAAGTACTAGTTGTCGGTCACTCAGACCATGTTGCTCCAGTTCACAAATGAGGAAACTGAATCTCAGAAAAGTTGTATCCCTTGGCCAATGTTATACAGTCACTAAATGTTTGAACTAGAATTTGAACCAGCATTGTCTGAAGCTAAAGTTTATCTTCTAAGATCCAGTGTATGCGGAGATAGAAATTCACTTCCTAGGAAGTAGGTGAAATGTCAGAGAGTACACTTGTGCAAGTGTATATTTTATTACTTTCATTTTATTAGAATATGAATTACCATGGAGTCAATTACAACTCATGGTGACCCCATGTGTGTCAGAGTAGAACTATGCTCCATCGGATTTCCAGTGGCTGATTTTTTCAGAAGCAGGCTCCCAGTCCTTTCTACTGAGGTGCTTCTGGGGTGGAAGTTGACCCTCCAATCTTTTGGTTAGTATCTAGGTAATACACCTCTGTGGTTCTCAAAGACTCCAAGGCAACACTTATTTTTGTTTCTTGGATAAGATTTTCACTGTATCATTCTGAGGGGACACTTTCTGATAAAATTTATTATAATAACATTCCTAACAGTAATATTTACATTTGTAAACTGTCTGACAGTTTACAAGACTTCTTGCAGATACTACAGGCTATTAGGAGTCTACTGCTATGCTCAAAGAAGTCCAAGTCTAGCAGTTACAGAGACTCCCAGACATTCTGTTTCCTTCTTTAAACAGGACAGGGCTGTGCTTGAAACACTCTGCTCTACAGAATCCTGCCCTTCACCTCCTTCCCATCTAAACCTCATAGCTCTTTTTCCAATGGACTCTGCAGAGTGGTTGGGAAGGGAATTCAGCTCCACCTGCTATTCAGGCACATTGCATTCATTCACCGGGAGGGAAAAGGCTGGGTCTTAACAGGGGCACAGGAAGGGTAATGAATGCCCAGGTTGATCTCTAAGTTGCACCCCCACTCCCCAATTTCAAGACTAAGGGAAGTTGATAGTGGCAAGGTAGCAGAAGAAACACCTTAAACCCCAGCGAAGCATATTTCATATCTGTGGTGCCTTGTCTGGCATCCCTTTGTGTTTGTACTCTGGGACAAGTGTTCCCCTCTGCCCCTCCTCACTACAACTCTGTGTCTTAATGACAAAGAAAGAATTCTGAATCCTTCAGTTTCCTGCCAAAGGCTCAGACTGAGAAATTTAGTTGCTCAACTTGCAAGCTTTTAAGTCACAGTAGGATAAAACAAGCACTGACAGCAACTGAATTCAGTTATCTTCATAAATTAATGAGACATCTGGTTACTTCACGCCCCTTCAATTTCAGACACAATTTGCCCTTTGACTCCCATTGAAATGACACAGATCTCCTTTCAACTAAATGATAGGCTTCTCAAGGAAAAACAAGGGCCTGTGTATGTTTACATGCGTGTGTGCATGTGCAGCAGTGGTTTAGAGCTGATCAGAAGAGATATGTTTCAACTAATGAGTAAATTTAAAGCTTTTCATTTCTTTGGGGATTAAGGATCCAATAAAATTATTGGCAGTTCTCCTGGGCTGACTTGTGAGTTCATGCATAAACAGGAGGAAAAACCAGCCAATCAGCCAACCAACCAAGCAACCAACTATAAAACAACCAACAAAAACCAGTTGCTGTCAAGTGGATTCATACTCATGGTGACCTCACTTGCGTCAGAGTAAAATCGAGCTCTACAGTGTTTGCAGAGGCTCATTTTTCTCAAGTAGGCAGCCTTTCTTCTGAGATGCCTTCAGATAGATTTAAACAAACTTTTGGTTTGCAGACAGGTGCGTTAACCATCTGACTATCCAGCAACTCCTAACAGAGACATGAGTAAACCCTGAGACCTCTTGAGTAGAAGTCTACCACTCTCTCTCTATCCTGTATCTGATATCCTTACATATCTCTTGAATTATTTCCTTAGACTCCTGACTGGTTCCTGAATCCAGTGTCACCTCCCCTGCTCATTTCCCAGCCTCTGTCAACTGGTTCTTTGCCCAGCTGCCCCAGTCAAAAGGCTTTCATATTTGCATATCTGCTTCCATCAGGTCCGCACAGGCGCTCCTCAGCAGAACACTCACAGTCCTTCACAGTTTGTCTGCAATAAAGTGCGTTCTCTTCCTCCACTCCCCTGCAGGCACCTTGTTCTTCTATGACACTGACCTTTCCTATCCCATCTCTGACCTTTGTCCACTGTTTTCCCCATGCCTCACTGTCTTCTTCCTTTCTCCTTCTACCCACGTGGCTTCAGAGAAGAACATTCTGTGTCTACAATGGCAAAGCCTAACATGTTAAGAGCTAGAAGCTTTCTTTAAGATTGGGAAACTCAGTTCCTGCGGAAAGCTATTTTTGAATTTCTAAGCTCCTTCTTTAAGACCCTGCTAAAAAAAGTTATTTCTTCACAAAACATGTAATTCTCCTGGCAATTCATAGGTGTTCACTAGATGTCCAATAAATTATGCGTGAATAATTGTGTGAGTGGAAGAGCAAAAGCTTTATTTTTAGTAGTCCATTGCTGTAGAACCACAAGCTCTTTAGTTTTTTTTTCAAGAGCTAGAGATAAGCTAATTGATTTCTGACTAAAGGGTAATTTGGTCATCTTCCCATAGTGAGTTAATGGCAGAATGTAACTGTTTTAGTTATCTAGTACTGCTTTAAGAGAAATACCACAAGTGGATGACTTTAAAAAGAGAAATTTTATTTGTCACAGTCCAGTAAGCTAAAAATTCAAATTCAATGTATTAGCTGAGCCCGGTAAGCTAAGAGTCCAAATTCAACAGGAGAGCATCCTGGCAAAGGAACCTCATGTTCAAAGGACATGCTCTGCCCTTGGTGCTGCTTTCTTGGTGGTATGAGGTTCCCAAATCTCAGCTCAGCTACCCTTTCCTTTATATCCCAGGAGACCACCCCAAACCACAATACAGTTTCACCTACTAAGCCTTACCCCACCAAAACAACTGCCACCCATCTACCATCATTAACATCATAGAAGCAGGAATTCTAACCTGGGGGAACATCACACAATACCAGGAATCCTGGCCTAGCCAAAGTGCTACACAGGATTTCTTGGGGAACACAATTCAATCCATGACAATGACTGAATATGGGATTCTTAACTCTTAGTCCAAAGAATTTTCTTTGCTTATATTTGACTTCTGTCAAAGTTGTGGTGAAACATGTGACATTGTGTATTATAGAAAGTAAATACAAGTAAGCCTATGTATATCTTGTTTACTATAAATAGGTACATACCATGATTACATACTGATTAATCTGCTCCTGCTTCTCAGGAGCATTGTAGCTATACTTCCTCCAAGACTGATTTGTTCATTCTTTTGGCAGTCCATGACATATTTAATATTCTTAACACCACAATTTGAATGCATCAGTTCTTCTGTCCTACTTTCTCATTGTCTCATATACGTCAGGTGATTGAAAAGACCATGACTTAGGTAAGGTGCACCTTAGTCCTCAAAGCGACATCTTTGCTTTTTAACACTTTAAAGAGGTCTGTTGCACAGATTCTCCCAACGCAATACGTCATTTGATTTTGTGACTGCTGCTTCCATGGATGTTGTTAACCTAAGTAGAATGAAATCCCTGGCAACTTCAATTTATTCCTACAGTTTATGGCTTCTTAATAAGATATGGCATTCACTGAGGAATTTCCTCATTTGACAGACACTTATTGAGTGGTGATTTTGTGGGTGTTCAAAGTGGAGTAAGACATAGTCTGAGCCCCTCAATGAAATTAGCTAGGTTAGAGGCATGAAAAGAGTGTTAAGATGGAGCTCACAAAGTTGAGTCTCCCTGGCAACACAAGAATAAAAAGGGGTGCACCCTGAGGTCTCCACTAAAAGACCGCAATTGATGGTCCAGGGGCTTTGCGGTTCCTCTGGGAGAATGGCCCTTGGTCCTGATGCTGCCCTTGCCCATGGATCATAATGAAGGTCCACTCTTCGGACAGCAAAGGGATTAGACTTGGCGACGCAGAGTGACTATATGTTGGGTGCACTTTATGGTTCTGTACATCTGTAGGATATCATTCTGCTGACTTCTGACTGGGTGGAGAGGAGGGGAAAGGAGACTGTTGAGAGGATGAGACTTGTATGGAACAGAAAGGAATATTGTGCTGTCACCTGCAGGGAGAGCAGTTGTTGAAGCTGCACATAGGTGGGCATGCAAATTTATATGGGAATGTATATTTTAACTCAGTCATAATAATAAAAAAAAAAGAGGATCTCACAGCAAGAAACAACAAATTCTGTTGGGTGCTGAGGGTTGTCTCGGGAGACCCTCTTTGAAAAGTTGGCATTTGAACTGAGTCTAGAAGGAGAGTAGGGCTTTGCAAGAGGAAAAGTGATGGGTGGAGGTGAGGAGCGTGACCCCTGCGAAGAGAAGGTCATATATTAAGGCCCAGTGGCATGAAAGTTTTCGTAAGTGGTATTTCGGGGAAACAGCAAAAACAACCACAAGCCTGGAGGAGAGGGAGCCTGGGAAGGGCAGGTCAACAGGGTGACCGAGACCAGCTTCCACGTGTGGTGTGAGCCACACAAAAGAGAGGGTGTTATGTTTTGCGGGCAACAGGGACAAGTGGAAATTTACTTCGGAATTTGTCTGAAATACTTGCCTCTTGTTTTTCTAGCTGTGGTGTGTTCTGATGGCGTTTATCTTTCCTCTGAAGAGCCTCTAAATACAGATACCATCTGCAACCATTCAATTATGTTAGCACTACTTACTCGCTGAACAGTGGCATTCTTACCTGTAAGAAGAAAGGTGGCACAGGAGCCAAAAGAGAGGCACCCTGCACCCAGGGTTCAGCCAAAAAGCAGCCAGGTAGAATCCTCGTGCCTACAAGAAGGTGGGATAATGCCAGAAGTCCAAGATCCTACAGTTCTCACATCATTAGGCTTATTTACTCAAAAAGAGGGGTCCCTTCTCCTCCTTAGAAGTGAATCACATAGAATGGTGATGTGAATTCTGGCTAATTAAGAAAAGTGTTCCACTTACAGAGCACAGTAGCACTTGGCCTCTCTGTGATGATTACGGACATGGCTTCTCTTGCTGATGGTGTGCACTGCCTACTGAAGCTCTGCACTTAGTTTCTACCTTCCTAGTGCCTTTTTATCCTCTAGCTGTTACTCTGCTAGCTGGTGTAGCCCAGCCCTCCTGCTGTGAAGGACAATTTGACCCTATCATTAATTATTTTTAAAGTTTTAGATTTCTACTAGGTAACTAATTACTTTTTACTGTGTTGCTCCATTAAAGACATTTTTGTTATTAAGTCAGCTTGTTAGAACTGAAGAGCCTTGCCACAGTAAAAAAGTTATTATTGAAGGAGCCTGCCACTGTCATTGCTTTATCTTCCTGCTCTGAGTAACAAGGCTGAAAGCTTTATTTTGCATTTCTTTTATTCCTTTTCAAATATTTGCTAAGACCTTAATTTGGGCTTGGTGCCATGGAGGATGCCAAGGGAACATAGATGTCATCCATATCTTCAAGAGGAGTCAAGGCCTAGTAGAAAAGAAATAATTTAAATCAGGCATGTAACTAATGTGGAGCAGTAGTTAAGAGCTCAGGTTGCTAACTTAAAGGTTGGCAGTTCAAATCCACCAGTTACTCCTTGGGGGCCCTAGGGGGCAGTTTACTCTGTCCTATAGGATACTATGAGTTGGAATCAACTAGAATGCAATGGGTTTGAGTTTTTGTATGTAAATACCTTAGATTGGGCATGCACAGCATATTTTTGAAACACAGAGGGGGAGGCGATTTATTTGAGAAGCTTTTGCAGAGGATATGAAATTTTACATAGATATTTGCAGTACACACAGATAATAAGGGAAAGTGTTTGGAAGGCAGAGGAAACAGGATGTGCAAAGGCACAAGTTCTGAAAGGATATCCTTTGGGGGGAAGAGGAGACATCAGTGTAGTTAGTTTACATGCAATTTTAGGCTCATGGTGCAAATGGTTGGTGCAAATGGTTAATATTCTTGGAAGACCTAGCAATCTACTTCTGAAAAAGCAGCCACTGAAAACCCTGTGGAGCACAGGTCTGATCTGACACACATGGGGTTACTGTGAGTTAGAAGTGACTCAGCAACAATTAGTTACTAGTTATACAGATGTTTATATCACCCCATTTGTACACATACTCAGGTTTTTCTGACACATTTTTATTTTACAAAGAGTGGCATCTTTTAATAAATGATTTTCTTTATCACTCTACTGTACCTAGTGGAAATCCCTCTAAATCAAGCATTCCTTTCTATATTTCATTTATTTTTGCTCTGATTTTTATTATTTCCATTCTTCTAGTGCCTGAGGACTTCTTTTGCTACTCTCATTCTATTTGCTCTAGTTAGAGGATTAAGGTTTTGATGTTGGCACTTTCTTCTTTTTGGATGTGTATGTTTATTGGTATAAATTGATCTGTAAGCACTGCTTTTGCAGTGTCCCAGAGGTTCTGATAAGACGTGTTTCCATTCTTATTTGAGTTTATGGATTTTTTGTTCTGTCCCTGATTTCTTCTATAATTCAGTAGTCTTTGAGCAAGGTGTTTTTTACCTTATATGAATTTGATTTTTTTTCCTTGACTTTTCTGTTACTGATTTCTACTTTTGCAGCTTTATGGTCAGAAAAGATGCTTTGTAATATTTTAATGTTTTGGATTCTGTGAAGGCTTGCTTTGTGTGCTAAAATGTGCTCTATTCTGGAGGATATTCCTTGAAAATTTGAAAATGATGTATACTTGGCTGCTGTTGAGTGTTCTGTATATGTCTATGGGATTATCTTAGGCTGGGTTTTCTAGGGAAGTAAAACCACTAACGTATATGTGTACAATGAAAGATTTCTGTGAAGGGAACAGCCACACAATGGTAGAAGCTGAATGTCCCAAGTCCTGGCACAAGCATCATGTGGCCACAGGAGCTTGTGAAGCCCAGGTCAGCGGGTCAGAAACCAGAGTTCTAGATCACCAGCTTGTGTAGGTTGACGGATCCCAAGCTGACAGGTCAGACTGTGAGGTTTCTGCTGACTCATAGAGCTGCACGGGCTGGTGAACCTAGGATCAGCAGGTCAGGGAACAGGAGTCTCACTCGCTAGCTGTAAGGGTTGATGAATCCAACAGCTGCCAGTTCAGGTCCAGAAACCAGACACCAAAGAGAGCAAGAGCTGCTGGCAATGTGAGCAGTCAGAAGTTGGTGGTGGAAGGCAGAGAGATGAGAGCTGAGAGGTGGGAAGTCACCACAGGCCCCTCCCCTGCCACTTGATACAGCAGCACAACATGAAGTTGCCAAGTTGACATAGTCTTAACCACCACAGTCTGTCCCCTGTCAACTTGGCAGCCACACACATAGCCCCTTTCAATCTATAGTCTCTGAAGGAATACAAAGTCATATCTAACATAACTAACACATGTACAGCTGAAAATGCATTAGCCACATTTACATCTTATGTTTTATAAGGAAACAAAAATATCTGATATACAAAACAGAAATACTCAACAGTTACAGTCCTCATCTCTCCAACTGGTCATGTGGCTGTAACTGGTATTTAGAACTACCTTCTTCTACAATCCATTCTGTATTCCCTTTGTCCTCAGCAAACACCTCAGCTGGTCATGTTTCCTTGCCTGTTGAGGTGACACAAATCTTCATTTCTGAAGGGGCTATCAGAAGTCATTTAGGAATTGGGTTGCTGTAGTTTTCCACTGACTTTAATCACAGGACATGGTAGTACAAGCTGTCGTAAGGGATCTCTTGGATTCCAGACATACTCTTCTTTGCCTCCATTACATAGTATCAACCTAGTTTCATCTTGGTAGTCAGGATCAATCATACCAGCCGCTATGGTAACTCTCTTCTTTGTTGATCCAAAGGCACAAGGAACCAAAAATGACCTGGTGGCAATTTTAGCTTCCAGTTCAGTGGAATTGTTGATGTGTCTCCAGGTGGCAACATTCCTCCCTTTGGAATGAAGACATTTAGACTTGCAGAGCATGAGGTCGTGGGGACAGGAAGCAAAAATCTTGCAAGTGAGTCACTAGGGGTAATAGTGAATGGTGCCACTCCTGTTTCCACCTATTGATTCTCCCAGACCCAGGAATCCTGTCTATATTAGATGCTGGTTTAGAGCATACACAGTCTCCTGGAGAACATTTCCTCAACACTGCAAGGTATTGCCACCTAGCTGGCAGCATAATTGTTTCTTTAGGAAGCCATTTCATCATTCTATCAAGCCAGCTGCTTCAGGATGATGCAGAACATGGTAAGACCAGTGAATTTCATTAGCATGGGGCCGCTGCTGCACTTCATTTGCTGTGAAGTGAGTCCCTTGATCAGAGGCAATGCTGGGTGGGATACCACAACAGTGGGTAAGGCATTCTGTAAGTCCACAGATGATAGTTTTGGCAGAAGCATGGTGATTGGAAGGCAAATCTGTATCCAGATTAAGTATCTGTTCCAGTAAGAACAAAACACAGCTCTTTCTGTGATGGAGGAAGTCCAATGTAATCAACTTGCCACCAGGTTGCTGGCTGATCACCTTGAGGCCAGCCAAGCAGTGCCATATTGAGGATTCAATGTTGGTATCTGCTGCTGGCAAATTAGGAACTCAGCAGTGGCTGTAGCCAAGTCAGCCTTGGTGAGTGGGAGTCCATGCTGCTGGGTCCATGCATAACCCCCATCCCTGCCACCATGGCTACTTTGTTCATGAACCCATTGAGCAATGACAGGGGTAGCCGAGGAAAGAGGATAACAAGTTCCCACAAAACACGTCATCTTAGCTACTTGATTGTGAAACTCATCCTCTGCTGAGATCACCCTTTGGTGAGTGTTTTAATCAGCTAGGGCTGCCCTAACAGAAATACCACAAAGTGGATGGCTTTAACAAATGAAGGTTTATTCTCATACATTCCAGTAGGCTACAAGTCCATATTCAGGGTGTCCGCTCCAGGGGAAGACTTTCCCGCTTGTTGGCTCTGGAGGAAAGTCTGGCATTGCATCAGTCTTTGTCCAGAGAGCATCTTGGCAAAGGAACCTCAGGTCTGAAGGACATGCTCTTCTCCTGGTGCTGCTTTCTTGATGGTACAAGGTTCCCAAATCACTGCTTGCTTCTCTTTCCTTTTATCTCTTGCAAGATGAAAGGATTAAGGGTGGGACAATCCATACTCCAGGAAAACTCCCTTTACAGTGGAGCAGGAAGGTGATCTTACAAAGGGATTTACCATCCCACCCTAATGCTTTAACATACAGAGTAGGAAAACCACAAAATGGAGGACAGTCACAAGATACTGGGAGTCATGGCCCAGCCACATGGCTACACATATTTTTGGGGGGACACAAGTCAACCCATGACAGTGAGCATCCACATGAGAAAAATATCTTCACTTCATTGGCCCATTCAGAGAAGTCTATCCACTTGTCTCCAATTTTCCAATCATGTCCTTCCAAGTCACCGTCCATCCAGCCAAGCTGTTGGCTGCAGCTCTTGAATCAGTGTATAGCTGCACATCTGGCTATTTCTCCATCCAAGCAAAGTGAATAACCAGATGCACTGCTTGAAATTTTGCCCATTGGAGTGGATTTTCCTTCACCATTGTCCTTCAAGGAAGTCCCAGAAAGGGACTTTAGTGCTCCTGCTGTCCACTTCCAAGTGGAGCCAGTATATCACACAGAAGCATATGTAAACTAGGCATGAATTTTCTCTTCTTCAGTCAGCTCTTCATAAGGAACTCCCCATGTTGCCATAGATACAAACTGGGAGATGGAAGGTAATGTTACAGGAATGGAGACCATGAGCATTTGGGTCACTTGCTTGTGCAATCTGTGGCTTCAGGTCCTGCACAGGGCTGATCTTGTATATAGCACTTACATTTAGGGATGAATTGCAGCTGTGCTCATCCAGCTTTATGATTCTGTGAGTCAGACAAAACTCAGTTCATGTGAGGCAGCTCAGGACATATGATGACTTGGTGTCCCATAGTTAAGCGTTTACTCTCTACTAAGGCCCAGTAACAAGCCAAAAGCTGTTTTTCAAGAGGAGAGTAGTTATCTGCAGAGGATGGCAGAGCTTTGCTCCAAAATTCTAAAGGTCTGTGCTGTGATTCACCAACAGGGACCTGCCAAAGACTCCAAACAGCATCTATATCTGCCACTGACACTTCAAGCACCATTGGATCAGCTGGATCACATGGCTCAAGTGGCAGAGCAACCTGTACAGTGGCCTGAACCTGTTGCAGAGCCTTCTCTTTTTCTGGGCCCCACTCAAAAGTAGCAGCCTTTGGAGTCATGTGATAAATGGGCTGAAGTAGCATACCCAAATGAGGAATATGTTGTCTCCAAAATCCAGAGAGACCTGCTAGGCATTATGCCTCTTTTTCAGTTGTTGGAGCAGCCAGGTGCAGTAACTTATCCTTCACTTTAGAAGGAATATTGTGACATGTCAAACACCACTGGACACCTAGAAATGTCACTGAGTTGAAAGGTGCCTAAATTTTTGTGGGATTAATTTCCCACCCTCTAGCACACAAATGTTTGACTAATAAGTCCAGAATCACTGACACTTCTTCCTTACTAGCTCCCTTCACAAATTTGTTCCTCACAGTTATGGTAAAAGGCATGTCCTCTGGGCATTCTATGTGTGGATTTGAAGGTCTAACCTGATAAATCCACTCTAGCATGCCAATTTCCCTAAGCCTTTGGATATCTTCTTCTACAATACACCAATCAGCATAATGTCATCAATATAATGGACCAGTGTGGCATCTTGCGGAAGAGAAAGTCAAGGTCCCTGTGGACTAGATTATAACATATGGCTGTAGAGTTAATATAGCTTTGAGGCAGGCAGCTTAAGCGTATTGCTGTCCTTGCCAGCTGAATGCAAACTGCTTCAGATGGTCCTTTGAAGCAGGTATGAAGAAGGCATTAGTTAGATCAATATCTGCATACCAAGTACTAGGAGGTGTACTGATCTTCTCAAACAATGAAACCACATCTGGAACAGCAGATGCAATGGGGTTCGCCACCTGGTTAAGTTTGCAATAATCTACTGTCATTCTCTAAGACCCGTCTATTTTTTGCACAGCCCAGATAGGCAACTTGAATGGGGATATGATGGGAATCACCATTCCTGCATCTACCAAGTCCTTGATGGTTGTCTCAGTCACCTGGTACTGCTCTAACAGAAAACACCACAAGTGGAAGGTTTTTATTGAGACAGTCTGGTAAGCTGCAAATCCATTTACAAATTGTAAGTCCATTCAGTAAGAGAATTTATCACAGTCCAACAGGCTGAGTCTAAATCCAGTGAGAGCATCTCAGCACAGGAACCTCAAGTCCAAAGAACGTGCTCTGCTCTTGGTGCTTCTCTCTCAGTAGTATGAGGTTCCCAACTTCTACTCACTTCTCTCCCTTATATTCCACAAACTTCAGACCTGCCTCACTAACACAACTGTTGCCTGTTCTCCATCATCAGTCTCACAGAAGCAGGATTCACAACATATGGGAGGAAGGGTACCATATTGGGACTCACAGCCAAATCAAATTAAGACATTTTTGGAGGAACACAATTCAACCCATGACAATAGTGGCAGTAATTTCTGAAATCCCTCCAGAAATGCGTTATTGTCTTTGGTTCACTATTTTCTTAGGCATTGGCAGTTCCAGTGGCTTCTATTTGGCTTCTCCCATCATAATAGCCCTCACTCTTCTTGTCAGAGATCCATAGTGAGGTTCTGCCAGTTGCTGAGTATATCCACTCCAGTTATGCATTTTGGAACTGGGGAAACCACTACAGGATGGGTCCAGGGATTCACTGGACCAACTATGAGAAGAGTATGAACCAAGACTCCATTAATAACCTGACCTCCATATGCCCCCAGTCTGACTGGTGGGTCACAGTGACATTTGGGGTCTCCTGGAATTAGTGTCAGTTTAGAGCCAATATCCAGTAGTCCCTGAAAAGACTAATTATTTCCTTTTCCCCACTGAACAGTCATTCTAGTAAAAGGCTGTAGCTCCTTTTGGGGAGGAGTGGGAGAAAGATTAACAGTATAAATTTTTGTGACAGTATTAGAATCCTTCCTTCCTCAAAGTGACCTGGCCTCCCCTTCACTTAAGTGGTTGTGGGTCCTTAAACTCACTCAAGTCTGGGAATTGATTGAGGGACCGTGGCTGTCTGTTCTGGAGATTTGAGTTAAAGTGCTGTTCACTTGACCTAGAATTCATCCATTCATACAGATCAAGTAAATATTTAGTAGGTTTATTATCTGTTTCACTTCTAGGGACACCATGACTAATCAGCCAACTCCATAAGCCCATACGAGTCAGACTATTTGTATTACTATTTTGCCCCTGTTGTCCATTACTGTAAGCACACCCACTTTGTCTTTGCTGATTGAGTGCACCCCTACCACCACAGGGTCCAATCAGCCCCACTGTAGTTAGGTGTCTTAATTCAGTTAGGGCAGCTCCCATTGTCATATCTGATTTACATAAAATGGCCATCACAGCAGTCTTCAAGTATCCTGGAGCTCCTTTCACAAGTTTGTTCCTCACAGTTGTGGTAAAAGGCATGTCCTCTGGGCATTCTATGTGTGGATTTGAAGATCTAACCTGATAAATGCACTCTAGCATACCAATTTCCCTAAGCCTTTGGATACCTTCTTCTACAGTACACCAAGACAGGTCTCGCAATTCAACTTGATTTACTGTAGACTACCGCCACATAATCCGTGCTTCAGTAATCCAGCCAAACAAATAGGTCCTTTCCTAACTTCTGGAGCTGAAACATTGAATGAAGAATCTATGCTCAGTGGACCCATGTCAACAAATTCAGACTGATCCATCTTTATGTTCCTTGCACCATTATCCCACACCCTTAGCAGTCATTCCCATGCATATTCCCCAGGTTTTTGTTTGTACTTATTAGAAAAGTCAAGTAGTTCCTTTGTATAGCATATATCCTCCTGGGTCACACTTTGTGCTTCATCTTTTGGGTCTAGCTCGGATTTAAGTCTAGTTGTATGTCTAGAAACCAAAATTGGTAGCAGAGAATTGTTTTTAGAACTCTTAGCATTGCCTTGTAAAGTATCTGCCTTAGGCTATGTCCCAGGGAATGACTCAGGCAAGGGCTCTTGAGAGACAGCTGGGTTACAGCTAATCTTGGAACAGAAGATAATGGCTTTCCTGGGCAGGGTGCTTAGTAGACAAACATGAAGTAATTCCTTCACGTGGGTGTGGGTCTGCTGGCAGAAGTGATTCACTGGATGTTAAGGGCTTAGTGTCTCCAGCTTCCTTATCATATGCCCATGTGTCCACATTCCAAGTTTTAGGGTCCCGTTTCTTCCCAATCAATGTTCTCAATTTAACCTTGGATACCTCCCGAGATTGGCAATTGAGCTGGCATTGCAATTCCACTACTCTAATGATAAGCATCTGTGTCTGGCTTTCAGCAGTATTAGCGCTGCCATTACAGGTAATGACATTTTCTTTTAAAGAGCAAGTGGAAGCTTTGAGGTCTCATACAGCACTTGAGCTTTGATTCCAAAGTCCTGAGCTCATCTCTTTCTCTCCCCAGTTTGTCTAATGCAAGTAGGACCAGCCAATCAACTTCCTTATCCCCACATAATTTTGAAAAGTTATCACATGTATTTTGCCCTGACCCTCACCTTGTACCAACACCTGATCTATTATTGGTGGTCCTATTTTGCTATTGCCACCTCAGCCTATGGACTAGCACGGCACTCTTTACTGCTAGAAGCAGAGTTAACAACAGTTAATACCAGCCAGACTCAGAAAGCACTTTAAAAGATTCGTGGTTTTTTGTTTTGTTTTGTTTTTTTTTTTGGTTCCCTAGAACTACTCCTCATATGAAATTGTCTTAGGCTGGGTTTTCTAGGGAAGCAAAGCCAGTAACATGTATATGTTCAAGGAAAGATTATATAAAGGAAACAGCTCATGCAGTTGTAGAAGCTGAACCTTGCAAATCCTGGCACAAGCCTCATGTGGCCAGGGAGCTGGTGAACGCAAGGTCAGCAAGTCAGAGACCAGAGTTTTAGATCACTGGCTGTGTAGTCAGCAGATCCCAAACTGGTGGCAAGACTGTGAAGTCTCTGTTAACTCACAAGCTGCAGGGGCTGATAAACTCAGGTTCAGCAGGTCAGCGAACAGGACTTTCAGTTACCAGCTGAAAGGGTTGATGAATTCAACAGCTGCTAGTTCAAGTCCAGAAACCAGATGCCAAAGAGACCAGGAGCTGCTGGCAACATGAGCAGTCAAAAAGTAGGTGATTCAAGGTGAAGACATGAGAGCTGAGGAGCGGAAGCTACCACGGGTCTCCCTCTCCCCTCACCACTTGATACAACAGCCAAACATGGAGTTGCCAAGTTGACACAGTCTTAACCACCACAGGTATCAAAGTGATCAAGTGGCACATTTAGACCATCCATGTCTCTAGTTAGTATCTTTCTAGATGTTCTTTTCACCTGAAGTCATGTGTTGAAGTCCCCTACTATTACTGTGGAACTGTATATTTCTCATTTCTCTTCAATCTGTTAGTTTGTTTTGTATGTTTTGGAGTTCTGTCATTGGGTGCACATATATTTAGCATGGTTATGTCCTCATAGTATTGAGTCTTTAATCATACAGTGTCCTTCCTTATCCATTGTGGTGGATTTTGCTTTAAAGTTTACATTTGAAAAATTAATATTGTCACTTCTGTTCTTTTTTGGTTGTTTGCTTGATACATTTTTCCTATCATTTGAGTTTCAGTTTGTTTGAGTCTTTAAAGTATGTCTCTTGCAGGCAGCATATGAATGGATCAAGTGTTTGTTTGTTTGTTGTTAAATTCATTCTGCCACTCTCTGTCTCTTCATTGATACTCTCAATCCTTTTAACATTCCTTGTAATTATTGATAAGTATGAATTTATTGGTGTCATTATTATACATTTTGTGTGTGTGTGTGTGTGGTGTTGACTGTTTCTTTGTTCCACTTAGTTTTTTGTGCTGAGTTGCTTTTACATATTCCCATCTTTTTCATTATTGTTTATTTTGTGTTTGTTGAGTCTCTATGTGTTTCTTCTTTTTTATTTTGATGGGTAGTTTTGTTAATTTCCTTTGTGGTTACCTTAAAATTTGCCTTTAGTTTTCTAAGTTTAAACCAATAATTTGTTTCTTGATATCACCTTAACTTCTTCACCATATGGAAGTTCTATGACTACAGTATTTAAGCCTTTTTTGTTTGTTTTTTTATTTTAGTGATATCACTTATATATTGATATCTCTGTTCCCCTGTTTTCAGTCTTTTAGTTTTGACTTCTTTTTGCAGCTTCTCTATCTGGGTTAATATTGTATGTTTGTTTACTGTGTCCTGGCTTTCTGGTTTTATTTATTTATTTTTTTAATATGCCCAAATAGGCTGAGTTTGTGAACTACTTTGGTTATCGGCATTTTTGAAGCTTTTATGTCCTGTCACCAGGTGGTTAGAAAAGCTAACAGGCTTGTCA
Source organism: Heterohyrax brucei (assembly GCA_028571685.1). Classification (NCBI taxonomy): domain Eukaryota; kingdom Metazoa; phylum Chordata; class Mammalia; order Hyracoidea; family Procaviidae; genus Heterohyrax; species Heterohyrax brucei. Next base: position 8,944,234 of record CM053165.1, on the reverse strand, counting down.
AGCCAGGGACTCTGTTCACTTTTCTTGTTCTGATTCAGCTCAGGTATCCAAGTTGTAAGTCACTGAATATATGGTACAGAATCTCATCTACAGTCCTAGATGTGCAGGGCTGTATACAGGTGTTTGGAGCAGGCACCGGTATCCGTTGCAGTAAGGAACTATATGTTAACTGAGGCAGGGGGTTAATGGCTGCCCCTGAGTGCCTCAGTGAAGGACATGAATATGTAGGTGGGTGGATTTTGCAGCTGGACTTTGGATACCTAATGCTATAGGCTGTAGAGACTGGTAAGCACAACTTATTTTCTGACCCCTGTTCTGATGGAGTAGGTGACATCACCATCCCTCAGTTCCCTGATGTGGGTGAGTGAGCAACCTGCTTGATGTGTAGTGTTAAATGCCATGAAAGTGCAACTCCTCTTTGACTGCTGCAGTTGAAAATAGGCTTCAGGTGTATGCACTCTTATTATACATTAGTGAGGGCCTGTGGTCCTGAATGAGTCCTCAAAAGTTTACACAGGGATGAAGGGTCCTACAAGTCTGTGGACCCCTTATGCCAATAACTAGGCAAAGGGGCAGTGCTTGCCCTAAGAGCCTAGCTTAGAGGGTGGGGCTATTGTTGAATACTGCTGCACTGGTGTTGGAATAGAATGCAGTGGTGATGAGTGGGGGGAAAGAGGAACTTCTCCTCTGTGAAAGTCCCTATGGGAAGGGGTAATTTTGACCCTGCAAAGTAGGTCAAAGTAAGTAGCCCTGAACTTTTGCAGTTCCAGTGCCCTTCACCCTGGCTTCAGAGGCTTGTGTAGACTCTCTGCCATTCCACTTCTTCCAGTGTGGTGTAATGTGCCCTGAGTGCTACCGCTTGTCTCAGCCAGCATGGCACCTGCTGCCTTACTACAGGCTCTTCTTGGCTGCTTCTGAACTCTCCCTTCTTCCTCTTGCTGCTCAGTTTGACTTCTGAATTTTGTCTTCGGGGATTGTGGCTCCTAGGTTGTCATACAGAATTGGTTCACTTGTTTTGGTGGGGGGTGGGGGTGGTGTTGTTGTAAGTGGAGTAACAGGAAGTATCTCACTATTCTGCCATCTTGGCCCTGCCTCTACACTGAGCATTCTTAACACGGTAATATTCCTTCCAACAGGATGAAATGGGGGAGGTATTACAATGGACTCGAAAGGCAATCTGACTTGACAACACAAACAGATGTATAACGTATCTCTGGAATTAACATTTCATGGAAAAGGGGTTGAGGAAAAATGTCTAAAATCAATCATTGGTATGTAAGTGGGGGTCCAAAAAGGTTGAAAAATGCTGATCAAAACCATTTGATCTAACTAGATCTTCTCTTTTTAGTGGCTCCATGCTATTCTATGGTGTGGCTAGACCACCATTTGTTGGGTACTGAGAGTTCCCCGATGAGCAGGGCCAAAGATAAGGGTGCCAGAAAGATTAAGGAAAAAGACAGACATCAAAAAGTGGGATCATGGGGGTAACAGTCATCACAGTCGAGAGCCCAGAACTGAGCTTTATCAGAGTATTTATAGCTTGCACTAGGAGAGGTTAATCTCTTTAACATTAAAGAGTTCAAGACACCCAGATCTTTTTAACTTCTTATCTGAAAGGGAGCGGTTCTCCTCACCCTTTGTTTTCTCACAGTTTTCTGTGATTTATCTCTTTGATCTGGATGTACTCTTAGATCACCGCTAAGTTAAAGGACTGAAGATGTTAATATTATGTCCCCTAGTACAAAAGGTTACGCAGAGTTGTGATAAATAGCTTATGGTGGCTCAAAATGGCCACAGTCATGTTAAGAGTGTTTATAATTCCCACAACCATTGATTCAGCTACTCCTGTATTTATGGACATTTGTTTTGTTTCAGTTTTTTTGCCATTATGAAGAATGCTACATCTAATAATTGGTGCTTTTGTTTCCAGAGTAGACATCTTGGTTAAAGGAGACAGGAATTTAATTTATAATAGATGATACTAGATTGCTTTTCTCAGAGGTGGAAACTTCTCACATATTAGAAAACTCCTTCCCTGCTAGCAACAGGCACTGAAACTCCAGTGTTTTCCAGTCTGGTGGGTGTAAAGTGGTACTTCACTGTGATGTTAATGTGCATTCTCTAGTAGCAAAAATGAGCATCTTTTCACATCTTTATCACTCGTGGGTTTGCTTTGATGTGAATTGTCTGTGTATATATCGCTGAGTCCTTTTTTATATTGTTGTTTAACTTTTCTTATAAATCCCAAGAGCTCTTTGTGTATTGTAGATATTAAATTCTTGTCTAGCATCAGTCCACTGCCCATCTGTCAGTTTGCTGTACTGTGGTAGTTTATGTGTTGCTATGGTACTAAAACCTATGTCTCCAATATTTAGAACACCAGCAGGTTCACCCATGGTGGGTAGGTTTCAGTGGAGCTTCCAGACTAAGACAGACTAGGATGAAAGGCCTGGTGTTCTACTTCTAAAAATTAGCTAAGAAAGACCCTGTGGATCACAATAGAATAGTGTCCCATGTCATGCTGGTAAATGAGTCTTTTAGGTTGGAATGTACTCAAAATACACAGTGAACACAATAAACTCAAGCAGACCAACTATCATGAATACAGAATCCATCCCATACCCACTGATGTTAAATTGTTTCCAACTCACATGGACCATGTAGAACAGAGTAGAACTACTCCATGAGTTTCCAAGGTTGTAAATCTTTGTGGAAGCAGACTGCCACATCTTTTTTCCCACAGAGCTACTGGTGGATTTGAAGCACCCACTTTTTGGTTACCAGCTAAGCACTTCAACCACTGCATCACCAGGGCTCCTTCATACAGAATGGGACTGAGGAATGTTTCATTCTGTTATATACAGGATCACTATGAGTCAGAGCTGATTCATCAGCAGCTAACAACAGCAAAAAGTATTAGTGTACAAGATTAGAAATACTTCACCACATCTAGCATTTGTTGACTTTTTATGGACCTTTTTGCAACTAAAGTTTAAACTTTTATGTAGTTAAACATGTTTGTTTTTATTTTACAACTTTTAAGTTCCCAGTCTTGGTTAGGAAGTTTACTTTAACTCTGAGATGGCACATATGGGCACCCAGATTTTTCTGCAAGACTTTTGGTTTTACTTTTTGTTTTTAATACATCTGGAAGAGTTTTTGTTTTGTTTTGTTTTAAATAAAAGAGATAATATGCAATGCCCATTTTAATCTTTTTCAGGTTTATAATGTATTTTCAGCACATGTGTAAATAATCTTTTTATTTCTCTGAATTAAACTGTCATTCTCATAAATTAGCTTTTCACATGCAAAGGGATCTAATTCTGGATCCTCTATTATACCATGTTACAGTAATTTATCCATTCCTTGACAAAAACTGAATTCACTAATTATTCTTTAAAACATTTAGTTATTCAGTTCCTGCAACTACAAAAACTTTTTGTTTCTATGTATAGCTGCATTAAAATCAGATATTAAATTTTCAGAACATTGCTTTTTTGTGATACAAAGCCTTTTCATTCTAAAACAGGCTATCTTTGTATTTGTTCAGAAATTTTTTTATATTTAATTAATGTATTTTTAATAACATAGGCAAGAGCATGGATAAATATGTCTCTAAATAAGTACACAACTCCGAAAATTATATAGCAGTAATCACATCAGTACACCTTATTCAGTGATGGAATGGTTTTGCTTTTATACCTTTCAATTCATTTTCTGTATGTTGCAAACAGTCCAAGGGAAACATGCATTCATGGGGCAACAACTCTGGGTGAGGGACATAAACTGTGTCATCATGACTGTACTGATGGATAGAGCTATCTTCTAGTCCCTCGAATCCACTTTCACAGCTTGGAAAGAAACAAGTAAAAAGCCACCTTATTTTCAGAAAATCCCTTTATCAATAGATAGCTTCCTTTCATTCTCTGCATATCAGCCTAATTTCAAGTTTGACTTGCTATCTTGTCAGAAGGGAAAGAAGTTCAAATGTGTACAATATAGATCTACTTGTCTCACCTGGGTTCACTTATAATTTGTGAATTGTCTAGACTGCCTAGGAGGTGCTGGAATTCAAATCAGTCATGAGAATACTTTTGTTCATCTTGATTCAGTGAATGGGTCCACTGCTTGGTGACTGTAATATCTCCAGAGGCAAGATGGAGTCTCCAAGTGATCGGGTACCCACTGATGTGAAGACACAGTCAGCCCTACCCACAGCAATGGGGGTCCATGTCCTAGGGTTAAGTTTCCCAGAGTCTTATCCTTCTTCCTGTGTTCATCTTGCTGTACAACTTATCGACAACAAATAAAATAATTGGCTGTGCAACCTTAGTCTTAAGTCACTTTTTCCTCACTCCTGCCCAGGTAGCCACTGGTAAACTTTGTTTTCAATACATTTGTCTTTCCTTGTCTTTTGAAGTAAGTGAAGTCAGACGATATCTGTCCTTTTGCAACTGGCTTCTTTTGCTCAGTGTTATGTCTTCAAACTCTGTTCCTACTGTAGCCTGCAGGGGTGGATTAGCCAATAAGCAAGATAAGCATGTGTTTAGGGCATCAACAGGACAGGGGCACTGGTTGTTCAAAGCAAAGACTCAGTTGCCAAGCAGACAGGACACAAGGAAAAAGGAGCACTGCTGTGGAAGAGAATTGGCAGGTCATGAATGAAACTGATAGCAGTTCCAGTGAGTGAGAATATGCTGGCTGGAAATAGAAAGCTCACATGGGGTCACATGGGCACCCACCAACAAGGTTGTTTAAGCTATGAGGCCCCTACCACAACAACACTTTCACTGACATCCATCTCCTACAATTCCCTCTTGGATAATTGAAACTTCTTAGCCTGAACCTCTTGGAATTATACTGTTTCTTTAAAACAAACAAGAGGTGGGGTAGGCTGGTGGGTCTAAGTCTTACTACATTCACCAGGTTTGCAACTGTATATAACATGCAGTTACTGGGCAAGAAATAAGTCTATTTATAGATAACATATCTTTGATCCATTTTGAGAGAACAGTCTTATAGACCATGTCTGCTTACCCACTGAATTCAGCCAGGAGGGCTAGCAATGCCATTATCCAGGATACAAACATAGTGTACTGTCTTAGTTACCTAGAGCTGGTATAACAGAAATGCCACAAGTGGAGGGCTTTAAAAAGAGAAATCTATTTTCTCACAGAAAAAGAAGGCAAAAGTCCAGATTCAGTGCTTCAGGGTGTTTCTCTGCTAGCTCTGAAGGAAGATCCTTGTCATTAGTGTTCGCTGTACTGGGAGCTTCTGGGACACAGAGAGCCCAGGTCCTTTCCAAAGGACGCATTCTGCTCCCCGCAGTGCTTCATGGTGGTATGAGGTTTGCAACTCTCTGCTTGTTGCCATTTCCTTTATATCCCAGGAGATTATCTTAAGTCACAATACAGTCTTACACACTGAGTCCTGCCCCATCAATGAAACTGCCACCCATCCTCCCCCATTAACATCATAAAGGCTACATTTATAGCATATAAGAAAATCACTCAATACCACTATCACGGCCTAACTAAATTGCTCTTCATGTTTTTTGGGAAACACAATTCAATCCATGACAGGTATGCTGTTATACATGTCCTGCTAAATAACCAATGGTAACTCCAGTCCCAGATGACACGTGAAAGTCACAGACCTTGAATAAGTCAATCACTGCAATGAATTCAGTCAAGTTACTTCTTAATTGTATAGCATTTGTATAAAGGGTCATGTTATAAGTTTTGTAAACAATAATATTTATAACTTTCAAATACTTAGGAATACATCAGGTACAACCTAGCACACAGTAAGTATAATACTAAACATTTTGTAGGCTGAGTTTTCTAGGGAAGCAAAACCAGTAACATGTGTACATGCAAGGAAAGATTTATACATATAAAGTGTGAGGAAAGATACAGACACACACACACGCACACAGGAAACAGCTCACACAATTGCAGGAGCTGAACATCCGAAGTCCCGGCACAAGCCTCATGTGGCCATGGGAGCTGGTAAACCTAAGGTCAGCAGGCCAGAGACCAGAGTTCTAGATCATCAGTTGTGTAGGTTGGTGGATCCCCAGCTGGCAGTGAGACGGAGCTGCAGAGGCTGGCAAACTCAGGATCAGCAGGTCAGGGAACAGGACTCTCAAGTGCTAGCTGCAAGTCTTGGTGAATCCAACAGCTGCTAGTTCAAGTCCAGGAACCAGATGCCAGAAGAGAGCAGGAGCTGCTGGCTATGCGAGCAGACGAGCAGCATGTGGCGGAAGGTGGAGGGAAGAGAGCCGAGGGGTGGGAAGCCACCACAGGCCCCGCCCTGCCACTTGATACAGCAGCCAAACATGGGGCAGCCAAGTTGACATAATCCTGACCACCACATCTATATATGTAGTAAATGAGGTATTAGGTGCATTATAGTCATTAGGTGCTGATCCAACTCATAGCAACCCTATGCACAACAAAAGAAAACACTGCCAGGTCCTATGCCATGCCCACAATCATTTTTACACTTAAGCCCACTGTTACAACCACTGTGTCAATACGTCTTGTTGAGAGTCTTCCTCTTTTTCACTGATTCTCTACATTACCAAGCGCGATGTTCTTCATCAGGGATTGATCCCTTCTGACAACATGTCCAAAGTATATAAGATGCAGTCTCACTATCCTTGCTTCCAAGGAGCACTCTGGTTGTACTTCTTCCAGAAGAGATCTGTTTGTTCTTTTGGCAGCCCGTGATCCATTCAATATTCTTCTCCAACACCATAATTCAAAGGTGTCAATTATTATGTCTTCCTTATTCATTGTTCAGCTTTTGCATGCCTGTGATGCTACTGAAAATACCATGGCTTCAGTCAGGTGCGTCTTAGTCTTCAAGGTGATATTTTTACCTTTTAACACTTTACAAAGGTCTTCTGCAGCAGATTTTCCCAGTGCAATGCACCTTTTGATTTCTTGACTGCTGGTGTTGATTGTGGAACCAAGTAAAATGAAATCCTTGACAACCTCATTCCTTTCTCCATTTATCATGATATTGCTTACTGGCCAAGTTGTGAGGATTTTTATTTTCTTAAAGTTGGGGTGCAATCCATATTGAAGGTTATGGTCTTTGATCTTCAGCAGTGTTTGAAATCCTCTTAGTTTTCAGCAAGCAAGGTTGTGTCATCTGCATAATGCAGGCTGTTAATGAGTCTTCCTCCAATCCTGATGCTTTGTTCATCTTTATATAGTCCAGCTTCTCAAATTACTTGCTCAGCATATGGATTTAAAAGGTATAGTGAAAGGATACAACACTCACACACTCATTTCTTGACTTTAAATCATGCAGTATCTGCTCTGAGGGGACATTGAAGCCAATTAGCATAACTAGTGTTTTGCTAAGAAAGTCTCCTGCACCCCACATTGGTGAGTGGTGTCTGGGGTCTTGAAAGCTGCCAGCTGCCATCAGAGGTACAACAAATAGTCCCAACTCAGCAGGAACAGATGATCACCAAGAACCAAAATGTCATGGGGGAAAGAGAACCCAGAAGACAGAAACCCACATGAGTGGGCGACTACATTAACATGTGACCAGAGGAATTGGATGGTGCCAGTCCACCACCAGTGATAGCCATGATGGGGCTCACAAAGTTGAGTCACGCTGGCTGGCAACATTAGAATAAAAAAATGTGCACCCTGAGATCTTCACTAAAAGACCACAATTGATGGTCCAGGGGCCTCGGGGTTCCCCTGGGAGCATGGCTTCTGGCCCTGATGCTGCCCCTATCCATAAATCATGATGGAGGTCAACTCTTCAAACAGGAATGGACTGGACTTAGTGACACAGAGTGGCCATATCATGTGTGCACTTTAAGGTTCTATGCATCTATGCTGACCTCTAACTGGAGGTTGGGGAGAGGATAGAGAGGAGGGGATAGGAGATTGTTAGGAGAATATAACATGTATAGAACAGAGAGGAGGAGTGTGCTGTCACTGGGCAGGGAGAGCAGTGGGACCTGCACATAGGCGGCCATACAAATTTATACGGGATTGTACATTTTCACACAATTGTAATAAATAACAACCTACGCAGTATCCCTTTGTTCTGTTAGCAAGAATGTCTCTTGATCCATGTACAGATTCCTCATGAGCACAATTAAGTGTTCTGGAATTCCTAGGCTCCACAGTGTAAACCATAATTTGTTATGATCCACACAGTTTAATGTCTTTGCATAGTCAACAAAACATAGGTAAGCAGCTTTCTGACATTCTCTGCTTTCAGCCAATATTCATCTGACATCAGCAGTGATATCCCTTGCTCCAAAACCTCTTCTGAATCTAGCTTGAATTTCTGGCGGCTTCTTCTCAATATAGTGTCCCTGTTGCTTTTGAATAATCTTTAGCAAATTTTTATTTGCATGTGATGTTAACGATATTGTTCAATAATGTCCACATTTGGTTGGATCACCTCTCTTGTGAATGGTTATAAATATGGATCTCTTCTAGTTAGTTGGACAGTTAGCTGTCTTCGAAATTTCTTGGCATAGATAAGTGAGCACTTTCAGTGCTACATCCATCTGTTGAAACATCTCAAGTGATATTTCATGAATTTGTGGAGTCCTGTTTTTTGCCAATGCCTTCAATGAAGCTTTTGCTTCTTTCTTCAGTACCATCAGCTGCTAATCATATGCTACCTCTTGAAATGGTTGAACCCGAACCAATTCTTTCCAGCATAATGACTCTGTATTCCTTCCATCTTCTTTTGATGGTTCCTGAGTCATTTAATATTTTCCCCGTAGAACCCCTCACAACTGCAACTCAAGGGTTGACTTTTTCTTCAGTTTTCTCAGCTTGAGAAATGCAGTGTGTTCTTCTCTTGTTTTTTTATCTCCAGCTCTTTACACATGTCATTTGTCTTTTCAAGCTGCCCTTTGAAATTTTTTCTTCAGTTCTTTTACTTTATCATTTCTTCCTTTTGCTTTAGCTACTTGACATTTAAGAGCAAGTTTCAGAGTCTTTTCTGACATCTAATTTGGCCTTTCTTTCTTTCCTGTCTTTTTAATGACTTGCTTTCTTCATGGATGATGTGGTTGATTTCCTTCCCCAACTCATCTGGTCTTCAGTCATCAACATACAGTGCATCAAATTTATCCTTGAAATGGTCTCTAAACTCAGGTGGGATATACTCCAGGTCGCACTTTCACTCTTGTGCACTTTTTCTAACTTTTTTCAGTTTCAGTTTTTTTGCAGATGGCTATCCAGTTTTGCCAACACTATTTGTTAAAGATCCTGTTATTTGTCCAACATCAGCTGTTCATAGGTTGATGGTGTTATTTGTGGGTTCACTATTCTGTTCCATTGGTCTATATATCAGTTTTTGTACTAGTATCAGGCAGTTATGACTACCATGGCAGTGTAATATGTTCTAATGTCAGGTAGTATGAGGCCTCCCACTGTTTTTCTCTTCTTCAGTAGTGCTTTACTTATCCAGGATTTCTTCCCTTTCCAAATGAAATTGGTGATCTGTTATTTTCTTCAGTTTCAGTTTGAACTTGCACATGAACAACTGATGATCTGTGCCACAATCAACACCTGGTCTTTTTCTCACTCATGATATTAGCTTTTCCATCATCTCTTTCCACATATGTAGTCAATTTGATTTCTGTGTATTCTATCTGGTGAGGTCCATGTGTATAGTTTCCGTCTGTGTTGGTGAGAAAAGGTATTTGCAATGAAGTCACTGGTCTTGCAAAATTCTGTCATGCAATCTCCAGCATCATTTCTGTCACCAAGGCAGTATTTTCCATCTTCCAATCCTTAGTTTCTAACATTCTAATCACTAGTAATTATCAATGCATCCTGGTTGCATTTTTAATCAATTTCAGACTACAGAAGCTGATAAAAATCTTCAGTTTCATCATCTTTGGCCTTAGTGGTTGGTGTATAAATTTGAATAACTGAAAATCAAAACCAAGCCCACTGACATCAAGTTGATTCTAACTCATAGTGACCCTATAGGACACAGTAGAACTGCCCCATAATGTTTCCAAGGAATGCCTGGCAGATTTGACCTGCTAACCTTCTGATTAACAGCCTTAGCACTTAACCACTATGCCACCAGTGTCTCCTAAATTTGAATAATCATTGTATTAACTGGCTTTCCTTGTAGATCTATGGATATTATCCTGTCACTGAAAGCACTGTACTTCCAGACAGATCTTGAAATGTTCTTTTTGATGATGAATGCAACACCATTCCTCTTCAAGTTTTCATTCCCAGCGTTAAGTAGACTGTATGATTGTCCAATTCAGAATAGCCAATATCAGTTCATTTCAGCTCACTATTGTGTAAGATGTCAATGTTTATGCATTTCAATTTTGATAATTTCCAATTTTCCTAGATTCACACTTCATACATTCCATGTTCCTATTAATGGAGGAAATCGTGGTGTAGTGGTTAAGTGCTATGGGTGCTAACTAGAAGGTTATGGGTGCTAATTGGAAGGTTCAAATCCTCCAGGAGCTCCTTGGAAACTCTATGGGGCAGTTCTACTCTGTCTGTAGGGTTGCTATGGGTTAGAACTGACTAGATGACAGTGTTTTGTTTTGTTTTTTAAATTACTAATGGATGTTTGCAGCTGTTTCTTCTCATTTTGAGTCATGTGACATCAGCAAATGAAGGTCCTAAAAGCTTGACTCTATCCAGGTCATTCAGGTTGACTCTGCTTTGAGAAGACAGCTCTCCCCTATTTGTCTTCAGAGTGACTTCCAACCTGGAGGCCTCATTTTCTGACACTGTATCTAACAGTGTTCCACTACTAGGCATATGTTTTTCACCGGCTAATCCTTTTCAGAAGTAGACTGTTGGGTCCTTCTTTCTCATCTGCCTTAGTCTGGAAGCTTAGCTGAAACCTGTCCACCATGGGTGACCCTGCTAGTATCTGAATACTGGTGGCATAACTTCCAGCATCACAGTAACGTGCAAGTCCCACTTTTCCCACATGGAAAAGTGACAGTCAAATGAGGAATGAGGCACATTAAACACAAAAAATTAAATATTTATTTATTGTGCAAAATACATTTCTGTTTTGCAACGGTGAGTGTATTTCTAAATCCATCTCTCAAGAAAGCTATAAAGGGCATTTATCAGAACATTACATTTATACTTTATCAGACTATTTATGCTTCTCTGTGTAAGGACATTGAACAATTCCTTGAGGAAATAATGCATATTTAAATAATAAGTGTTACATAAATGTATTTTCTTTTCTCTTTCCCTTCAGACTGGTTTTCTTTCAAGGAGCTTATTGATACTGTTATGTTCTAAAAAATAAACTTGTGTGTAAATAAGGGTGTAAATAATATTGTTACATCAATTATGTACATGTGTGTGCATATGTGAGTTGAATAACTCCACAAAGAAATAAGATGTACATATGAAAAAAAAATCATATATGGTAACAATTGTATTTTCATTTTGGATTTATCAGATATAGCCTCACATTCAGTTCTCTCTCATCAATAACAGAACAGGCCAGTGGCAGTATAATTACACGACTATAGTGTATCTAACCCTGTCCTGCACAAAGTGAACCAAAATGTATCTTTAGATGACACATACCCTTTGTTTTACACTCTTTTGTGATCATTCTCACCCCATCTGTTACCACTGGTAGTCCAGTGAACTGTGAAGACACAGCCTCAAAGAACAGAAAGTGATGGTGCCAATTTTTATGTATTATTTCAAGATCAAAAAGTCATCAAGATGTGCAAAGACCCTGCCAAAACGCCATATGATGAATGAAATTATTTCCCATTGTCTTATACTATTTCTTTTAACATTCTCAGACCTGAAGAATAAATGTTTCAAATCGATTTATCTTGATAATTTTCAAATATAAATTTTTCTGTTAACATCCAAGTTTGAATGTAAATTTAATTTCATAAGTTTTATTTTCAATTACTCAAAATCATTTGCTATAGTAAAACCAAGTTTAAAGAGGTAACACCATTTTATATCCAGGTAAAATGAAATGGCAACAACTAAGTGGAGTGTCAAAACAAAAGCCCATAAAAGAGAAAAATGACTGGTGAATTCCTAAAGATAATTTTAAAATTAAGTTACTTTTTAAAACATACTGAATCAGCAGACACTACTTTTGTTGAATGTCCAAGTTTAATGAGTGCAAATTGTTGTACTAGTACAGTGCTGAAATTACTAACAGGAATATGAATATAACAGAATTTATCCCATATTCCGTATGCATTCCTTGCTGTAGGAAACAAAATTAATAATGACATAGAAAGTAAAACTATGTTAGAATCTGAAATGGTCACATCTGCAGACTACATAAATAATAGAAACACAGATCCTGGTTTGTGGAATAATTTTTCTTCTAATGATGTAAATTATTGGATTGAAAGAAAGCCAAGTGATTGTTAACATCACAGTAGACAATATGAAAATTTGTGTTGAAAAATTCTGGATACTAAACAAGTTCTGTAACCAGAATATATATCTAGGGCTTAAAGCTAAAGGTTAAAATTATGAGTGAGTGTCTACTGTATTCTCTATCAGGTAGCTCTGTCTATTGTCTTGTTTGCAAACTCTTCAGTTCTATATCATTTAACTCTCAATTTGCTATGAAAGGATTTAGCAATTGGTGCAACTTGAATATGATCTATAAACATAAAAAGAGTTCAATTCACAGGGACTGTATATTGTCACAGCTAAACCAAAGACAGTTTTTTGGCTTAACTCATGAACTAGAAACACAAATTAATGAAGAACATCAATATTGGAAGGCTGCTTTGTGACACAATGCTACTGTCATTAGAACAATTGCTGAATGAGGCTTGTCTTTCTGACAAAGAAAGGAAGTATTTGGGTCCCACCAAATACTGGGGAAAGCTGAGAAAGTTAACACTCAAAGAACAAAGATAGCACTTTAAATGTATCATTCCATTCCCTTTTGGCCTCCAAAGTTTCTAAGGAAAAAATCACAACTTAATCTTTTTGGGGACACTTTGTGCGTGACTCTTCACTTCTCAGAGATCCCAGATTCCCTCTTTATGTGTAATTTTTAAGAGCCTGACTTATGATATGTCTTAGTGAACATCTCTTTGAGTTTATCCCACTTCGGGTTCTTCAAGCTTCTAGCGTATGTAGATTCATATTCTTTATTAGACTGGGGAAATTTTCTGTCATTAACTTCTTCAGATGTTCTTTTTGTCCCTTTCTTTCTCCTTCTGGAATTCCCATGATGTGTATATTTAGTCTCTTGTTGTGGTACAATAATTCCATTAAACTGTGCTCAGCCTTCTTGAGCCTCTTCTTGAGCTCTTCATCACTGGTAACTTTAACTATCTTTATCTCAGAGTCTTTCTCCTGCCTGAATAAATCATCTGCAATGTACTTCCATAGTATTTTTCATTCAGTTATTGTTCCTTTCAGTTGCAATGTCTCTTTTTTTAGATACTCATTTTGTTCTTACATTGTTTTCCTTATTTCTTTTAGTTCCTTATCTATGTTTTCCATTTCCCATTATTTTGTCATCCCTACATGCGTTTCACTTTATCATATTCATTTGGATGGCCCATTGTTTCTTTGTTCTTTGAGTGTGTTGTGATTTTCTTGTTGGGACACTGGAATTTTTGAGAGTATCAGCTTCCCCAGTTTTCCCCAGTATTTGGTGCTTTTGCCTGTACTGCTTTCTGCCACAAACTGTTAAGTGTGCACAATATTTGGGCCTTGCTTACCACTTCCTCTTCGTCTCTGTGATACTCCCTTCTCCTTTCCTGGTTTAACAGGGATTTAAAAGTTATGGATCTCATTTTTCTATTCTCAGAATCTCCCAAACACACCAGAGAACTTGCTGTGGTCTGTCTGTCCACTGGTGGGCACTACCACGTAGGCAGGATACCGTATGCTGTTCACTTTGTCTGCCACAGTGTGCAGTCTTCTCTGTCCAGTTATTACTTCATTTCTTTCTCTGTTTCTGCAGTTATATTTTTAGTTGGAAAACCCATACTCAGTGAGACTGCTTTGGGGCTAGGTGTTGCCCTCCAGTTTTGCTTGAGGTCTCATTTCCTGCTCTGTGGGGGCTACTTATATCTGAGCTGGCATTTACAAGAAGCACAGGCAGACTGTCCTCCACGTCAGGAGGAAGAAAGGCTGGTACAGCCCGAAAGGACCCCTGAGAGGTCTGTCTTGGTTTCAGAGCCTGGGGGCTCTGTAGTCATTGGGGAAGCAGTCTCTACTTAGAGGGTCCACCTCCTGACTCAACTATAGGGACCTTTCTGTAGAAGCTTGTATTAGTTCAGCAGCCAACAGTTACCAGTTAGGGAAGGAGTAGTGTCCCTCCAAATGGACCCAAGTTAGGTCTGCCTTGTTGCTGTCATATCTTGCCCTGTAGTATTTTGGCTACCCATATAAGGGTATGAAAACCCTCAGGGTATAGTGTTCAAGTGCTGTGACTGCTAACCAAAATATTGGCAGTTTCAACCCACCAGGTACTCCTTAGAAACTCTACGGGGCAGTTTTACTCTGTCTTTGAGGGTCGCTTTAAGTCAGGATCAACTTGATAGCGGTGGGTAAGTCATATACGGATATAGCCTTCTTAGCAGCCTCAGTCAGCAGTCCTCAGTGTCAATTGCAAGTAAGAGCAGATGCACTCAACCTGATCTCCAGGGGAGTCCTGTTGATTTCAAAGGCTTGAGCTATGGGGTACCCAGGGAGGCAGGTAGAGTGTTTATTAGGGGAGAAGACTCCGTTGCACTGGCCTTCTATAGCAATTCACAGTAAGCTTGCAATCTACAGTGTCTTGGTGCAGGAGGTGTTGATACACTAAATGGACTCCTGGGATATCTGCCTTGTTGCTGTAAGAGCCCCTTCTCTGCAATATGTTGGTTATGGTTGTAGCAACTAAAGTTGTAGGCAACTAAAGTTGCCTGTTTCTTAGCACACAGTTCCCTCAGTTAACAGCCTCCAGAAATGGCTGATGAGAGGAGCAGACAGACCACAACTGACTCCCCAGGAGTTCTATCCTCTTGGTTTCAGAGGTCTGAGTAATGGGATACACAGTGAAGCAGGTAGGGCATTGACAATGAGAGCAGACTGCACTGCATAGGCTTTCTGTAGCAATTTGTAGTAGGCATGCAACTGACAGTGTTTGGATGGGGAGGTGCTGACACACTCCAAATGGCCCCAAAGGAGGGCTGCCTTGTGGGTTTTAGGGCAGAATTTGGGGTCATGTCTCTTTGTATATGCAAGGGCTGTGGTGGTTACTGAAGCAGCCTCTTTTTTCTGGGACTGCTACTCCAGTTCATAGCAGTCAGTGGCCCGTGTATCTCAGGAAGGGGCAGAGACAGTGAGAAAAGTGGTTTTCCTACCATATGTGATCTGTTGATTCTTGCCTGTCTGTGGTCCCCTGCTACTTTCCTCTACTCCCTGACTCACAGTCCCTCAAAGCTCAGCACAGTTTTCGTAGTTGTATTTGTGGGAGAGAGTTAGAACAATGTTTTTTTCATACCACTGTCTCCCTAGAATTCTGTTCAGAATTCATTTCACGTGTTTTAATAAGTATTTATAGTTCTCCTCATATATGTCTCACACCTTTCTTTATAAATGTATTCATATGTATTTTACAGTTTTGGGCACTATCATAAAAATAGAAAAATCTGTTGATTTTTCATTTATCTTACTTGAAACCACCATTCTGGACAACTGAGGAAATAGTGATAAATTCAATGCAAGTAGGCTGTGAGAATCTTATGAATTTTAAATATACTCTAGGGACTTTGTGTTTGGGAGTTCTTTTAATGTCATTCAGAACACTTAAGAAAGAGTGACATGGCTCTGTATTTGTCACACAGAATGGCCATGTGTTTGAGAAAACTTAAGTTCCTCTAATGTACACTTCCATTGCTACACTAACCAGGAGACCTAACACTACTCTCAGCTGGGAGATCGGTTTATGAAAGAGGTGATGAGAGCCCCTCATCTCTGTGGCCCAGGGAGAGCACCAATGGCTATCATTACTGTCTAGTTGTGGTGAGGTGCCCAGCAAGCCCCTCGAGAAGCTTCCTGGTGCCATTCTTGTAGCAGTTTTACACTCTCTTGGCCCTTCCAAAAGGTCCTGGGTGGCACAAAGAGTTTGTGATCAACTACTAAAGGTTAGTGGTTCAAACTCACTCAGCAGTGACATGAAAGAAAGGCCTAGTGATCTGCTTCTGAAAGGTCAGAGGTTGAAAACCCTATGGAGTTCTACTCTGCACACATAGAGTTACCATGAATTGGAATTTCTTCAACAGCACCTAACAATGACAACTATTTTGAGTTCAGTTGGCATTGATGGTTGATTGGTAGAATTCTTGCTTTCCACATGGGAAACCCCAGTTCAATTCCCAGCCAATGTACCGCTTGCACAGCTAGCCACCACTCTTCTGTCAGTAGACGGTTGTGTTTTGCTGTGATACTGAACAGGTTTGACTAGAACTTTCAGACTGCGATGGACTAGGAATAAAGGCTTGGTAACTCACTTCTGAAAATTAGCCAAAAAAAAGCCACATGGATCAAAATGATCAGATCTCTGAAAAATAAGGATACTAATACCATGGTGACAGAGCCTGCTACAACACCGAGAGTTGTCTGAGAGTTTCTGTGTCAGTAGAATTAACTCCTTACTCCCCCAACCTCCAGTCACTGAAGGAGGTGGGAGGGAGCCACTTGGATGGATCGTTACAGCGGGACAAAGAGTTTGTGGGGAAGGTGAAATTACTGCCTCAAAGGTATGTGCTTCTGAATGTTCTTGGTTGGGGGTGTTTCAACAATCTTCCAACACTAATTTAGAGACTGGACTACATCTGTTTCTTGCCGACCTGGTGGACAGGCAGAGGTGTCTGATGCTTCCGGGCAAGGGATAAGAGTAAGTTAAGATGAAGGAGAGGACGATGGAGTGCATGGGGGATTTGTGGGAAGGCAGCAGCTAACCTGCTGTTTGGCTGTCAGTGAGTCAAGTGGACACTTATACTTAAGCCATCATTCGGATAGGACCTATCCCTCAGGGCTCCGACAGCAAGAAAACAGGCAGTGACCCACGTGACAGAATACCCCCAAACCCTTTAATCTGCAGTCTCAGCCTGCACTGAGAGGAGAAATAAATAGTTTAGTATAAAATGTACCGTTAGTGTCATATAATGAATAGGACTGCCTTAAGAACAGGAACATAGTTGTTTTATTAAATGAAGCTGAAGAGAAAATTATGGAATTGAATTGCACATTGTTAAAAAAATCAGCCAAGGCCCCAGAAGGAAATGGAGGCTCCACAGAGTGTGGTAGGCAGTGGAAACGGGGAAAGTAAACACCATTTTTCTTATGTGCTGACGAGTGGAAGCCTCCCTTGACTGCCTATACTGGCATTAACTGAGAAAGGATCAGGTCATGACACCTAGGAGGAATTTTTGTATCATCAAATAAAAAACAAATTCAGACTCGGATGGGAAAAGCTTTATCCAGAAAGAAAACCGGGGAAGACACTGTTGCAGTAGGGGGTGGAGTCTATCGTTACAGAGAGAACACTCTGACTATGGTATCAGAGAGGCTCTCAAAGAGCTAGGGAAAAGGGATTTTCTTTTACAGAGACTGAGATTAGGCAAGGCTAAGAAAAACTCAGATGCGGGGAAGCAGGATCAAAGGGTGACATCATGGGAAAGTAATTCAGAGAAGGTTTTACACTGAGGCCAGCCTATTCTCCAGGTGGACCCCTAAAGAGGGTTAGTATGTTAGCTCAGGCTGAGGGCAGGCCAAGGTTCAGGACTTGGAGGAAGGAGAGAAGTATAACTGAAGTCTAGTGAACCGGTGCTATGTTTCTGATTGATCAGTGGAGACAAACAATTCAGTCATTTATTTATCAGGCAAGGAATGGGAATGTGGAGGGTCTTTGCAATCCCTGGGTAGCACAGAAAATTAAAGCACTCAGCTGCTAACTTAAAGTTTAGAGGATTAAGTCCACCCAGAGGAGCTTTGGAAGAAAGACCTGAATATCTACTTCCCCAAAATCAGCCACTGAAAATTCTATCGAGCACAGTTATACTCTGACACACATGGGGTCACCCTGAGTCACAGTCTGCTCTGCAACAGCTGGAGTTACTGATATCTGGCCTTGTCCTAGATAAATGTGGGGCATTGTGTGTCTTATCTAAGTCATATAGGAAGGTGGTTATTTGAAATAAACCATTTTCTGGGACACAGGAGGTGAGAGGATTTCTTTAATCATTGCTGATACCCGTGATTACAGAGTTTAGGTAAAACTCAACATTATCACTATCACAGTAAGGAATTCAAAGTATCAGAAGTTTGTAAAACAGAAATTAAGAAACAGAGTGACAGGGAGGACACTGATAATTCGAGATGGGGTTTATGCTGTACTTCCACAGTGGCAATGAACTAGAAGACACATACATACTAGAAGACACACACAGTCACAAAAACTCACACACATGACATTCTAGAATGTTAGGCCTGAAATATTCATATTTACTCACCTTTTCCGCACATGACAGACGGATGACATGGGATATTATTTTCCTACACCTCTCATGGCAGACATGAATAACTGATCATCCTTCTGAAACTACATATTTTCTTTACATACATATGTATACGTATGTATCTATATGTAGATATAGATACATTGTGATTAAGTGAAAGTATACAATCCAAATCAATTTTGCATGCCCACCTATCTGGAGCTTCTTCTGCTCTCCTTGCCTGGTGACAGCACAGGTCTTCTTTTCATTCTATATATGTCATATCCTTTAACAATCTCCTGTCTCCTCCTCTCCACCCTCTCTTCTCCTATCCAGAAAGAAACCAGTAGGGCAGCCTTCTATAAATGCATAGAATTATGAAGTATGCATACCACATGGTCACACTGTGACCCCTGTCCAGTCCATTTTTGTCTGAACAGTTGACCTCAGTAATGTTTTCTGGTCAGGAGCAGCAGGAGGTCTAGGGACCACACTCCCAGGGGATCCTCTAGGCCACTGGACTATCAATTCTGGTCTTTTAGTAAAGTTCTTGAGATGCACCCCTTTTTTTCTCATGTTGCCATTAGGACTCTACATTGTGTGCCCCATAACAACTGTCTTAGGTGGTAGCCAGACACCATCTCGTTCTTCTGGTCACATGTTGATACAGTCTCCTAATCACCTGGGTCCTTCTCTCTCCTGGGTTCTTTTACCTTCGTGTCTTTGTTGTTCTTGGTGATTATCTGTTCCAGATGAGATGGGATCATTTGATATTCCTCAGATGGCAGCTTGCTAGCTTTTAAGACCCCAGATGCCACTCACCAATATGGAGTGCAGAAGACTCTCTTAGCCACCAGTGATAGCCATGATAGGGCTGACAAAGTTGAGTCTCACTGGCAACACAAGAATACAAAGGGATGCACCCTGAGATCTCCACTAAAAGACCACAATTAATGGTCCAGGGTCTCCGGGGTTCCCCTGGGAGCATGGCCCCTGGCCTGATGCTGCCCCTGTCCGTAAATCATAATGGAGGTCAACTCTTCAGACAAGAATGGATTGGACTTGGTGACACAGAGTGACCATATCATGTGTTCACTTTATGGTTTCATGCATCTATAGGATGTCATCCTGCTGACCTCTTAATTGAGGCAGGGGGGGAGGGTGGAGAGCAGGGGATAGGAGATTGTTAGGAGGATATGACTTGTATAGAATGGAGAGGAGGAGTATGCATCACCAGGCAGAGAGAGCAATGGGAGCTGCACATAGGCAAGCATGCAATTTATGCGGGATTGTACGTTTTCACTGCATCATAATAAAAAAAATTTTTAAAAAAGAAGACTCTCTTAGCGATAGACTAACTATGCCAACAAAACTCAGTGTCTCCCAAAAACATAATCTTCAGACCCCTGTCCCTGCTACTCTATCCTTGCAATGTTGGGTTGAGATTAGAAGAGCTTTCATTTTATGGTGAAGTCCAATTAGGTTGCTCTGCATTCTACTGTGTACTGTCAGTGCTTTCACCTAACCGAATTTCTATGAACTTGACCCAGTAGGATATATTCCCAGAAGTGGGATTACCGGATCAAATGGCACATCTATTTCCAGCTTTTTAAGGAAGAGCCAAATGGCTTTCCAAAGAGGTTGTACTATTTTGCAATCCCACCAGCAGTGTAGGAGAGTTCCAATCTCTCTACAGCTTCTCCAATATTTGTTGTTTTGTGTTTTTTGGATTACGGCCTATCTTGTTGGAACGAGATGGTATCTCATTATAATTTTCAGTTGGATTTCTACAATAGCTAATGATTGTGAGCATTTCCTCATGTGTCTTTTAGCCACCTGGATGTCAGCTTTGGAAGTGTCCGTCCATCTCCTTTGCCCATTTTTTAATTCAGTTATTTACCTTTTTCTTGTTGATATTTTGCAATACCTTATAGATTATAGAGATCAGACATCAGTCTGACATGTAGTTATTAAATATTTTTTCCCATTTTGTAGGTGGTCTTTTAACTCTTTTGATAAAGTCTTTGGATGAACAAAAGTGTTTATTTCTTCTAAGTTCCCATTTATCTATTTTTCCTTCTGTTGATCATGCTTTGTTTCTTAGATGCTGAAGTCTGTCTAAGCTGTATATTACAACTGCCATTGTTGACCCTATTTTTTCTTACATGATCTTCATCATTTTAGGTTTAATATTTAGGTCTTTGATCCATTTTGAGATAGTTTTTGCGTAATGTGTGAGATATGGGTCTTGTTTCAAATTTGAAGATGGATATCCAATTTTGCAAACATCATTTCTTAAAAAGACAGTTTTTACCCCAGTTTACAGTCTTAGGGCCTTTGTAGAATATCAACTGTTCATAAGAGGACGATGGCATCACTGGGGCCTCAACTCTGTTCTATTGGTCTATATGTCTCTTTTTGTATCAGTACCAGGCTTTTTTGACTACAGTGGCAGTGCGATGGGTTTTTAGGTCAGGTAGTGTGAGGCCTCCCACTGTGTTCCTCTTCTTCAGTAGTGCTTTGCGTATACAGGGTTTCTTCCCTTTAAAGTTAGTGATTTGTTTCTCTATCTCCTTAAAAAATGACACTAGAATTTGTGTTGGGATTGTACTGTGTATGTAGATCGCATTGGGTAAAACAGACATTTTCACAATGTTAAGTCTTGCTATCCATGAGCAGGGTAGCTTTCTCTGCCTATGTAAGTCTCTGTCATGGTTGGAATTGTGTCCCCCCAAAAATGTGTGCAGCCACGTGGCTGGGATATGGTTCCCAGTATCTTGGGACTGTCCTCCATTGTGTGGTTTTGCTAACCTGTATGTTAAAGGATTAGGGTGGGGCTGTGAATTCCTGCTGTGGGGGGAGTTTCCCTGGAGTATGGCTTGCCCCACCCTTAATGCTTTTAGCTTAGAATAAAAGGAAAAAGAAACAAAGGACAATTTGAGAACCTCGCTACCATCAAGCAAGCAGCACCGGGAGCAGAGCGTGTCCTTCAGACCAGAGGTTCTTGCGTGAGGACGCTCCCTGGACAAAGACTGATGCAATACCGGACTTTCCTCCAGAGCCGACAAGGGGAAAGTCTTTCCCTGGAGCGGACACCCTGAGTATGGACTTGCAACCTACCGGACTGTGTAAGAATAGATCTTTCTTTGTTAAAGCCATCCACTCTGTGGTATTTCTGTTAGAGCAGCCTAGCTGACTAAAACAGTCTCTTTTGGTTTCTTGCAGTAAGATCTTGTCATTCTCTCTGTAAAAGTCTCCTATTTCTCTGGTTAGATTTATTCCTAGGTATTTTATCTTCTTGGGGACTGTAGTAAATTGTATTGATTTGGTGATTTCTTCTTTAATGATCCCTTTGTTGGTATAAAGGAATTCTACTGATTTACTTATATTTACTTTGTATCCTGATACTTTGCTAAACTCTTGTATTAGTTTGAGTAGTTTACTTACTTATGGAATCTTTAGGATTCTCTGCATACACAGTCATATCATCTGCACATACAGGGACTTTTACTACTTCTTTGTTGGTGCAGATGCCATTTATTTCTTTGTGTTGTCTAATTGCTCTGTCCAGAACCTCTAGTACGATGTTGAACAGTATCAGTGAGAGGAAACATCCTTATTTAGTTCCCGTTCTCACAGGGAATTCTTTCAGTCTGTCTCCATTCAGGATGGTACAGACAGTTGGTTTGGCATAGATGCCCCTTAATGCATTGAAGATTCTCCGCTCTATTCCTATTTTGCTGAGAGTTTTCAACATGAATGGGTGCTGGACTTTGTCAAAGGCCTTTTCTGCATAAATTGACAAAATCAGGTGATTCTTATCCTTTGTTTTTATTTATGCAGTTGATCATATTAATTGTTTTTCTGATGTGAACCAGCCTTGCTTCTCTAGTATGAATCTAACTTGATCATGATGAATTATTTTTTCCATATGTTGTTAAATTCTCTTGGCTAGGATTTCGTTGAAGATTTTTGCATCTAGATTCATGAGTGATATTGTTTTGTTATTTTCTTTTCTTGTGGGGTCTTTCTCTGGCTTTGGCATGAGGATTATGCTGGCTTCATATAATGAATTGGGGAGTCTTTCACTCCTTTCTGTGCTGTGAAATAGCCTCATTAGTACTGGAATAAACTCTTCTCTTAAGAATTTGGTAGAATTCTCCAATGAAGCCATGTGGGCCAGGACTTTTTTTGGTTGGTAATTTTTTTTTATTACTTTTCCGTGTCTTCCTTTGTGACGGGTTTATTAAGCTGTTCTACTTTTCCTTGTGATAATTTTGGTAGGGGATATGAATCTAGAAATTTGTCTATTTCTTCTAGGTTTTCAAATCTGTTAGAGTAGTCTTCTGTAGTATTCTGTTATGATACTTTTGATTTCAGTTGTATCTGTTGTGACATCTCCCATTTCATTTCTTATTCAGGTTATTTGTTTCCTCTCCTGTTTTTCTTGTATAAGTTTAGCTAATGGTTTATCAATTTTGTTGATCTTTTCAAAGATCAGCTTTTGGTTTTGTTAATTTTTTGAATTGTTCTTCTATTCTCTAATTCATCTAGGTCTGCCTTAATCTTGATTATCTCTTTTATTCTGGTAACTCACTGCCTTAAGAGCCTCTCTTTATGACTCATTTTATTAAGCTTGATTACAATATGTCTTTGTGTCTAGTTTTTGTGGTATTTGTGAGCATTATGGATATCTGTGTTCTTTTATAATTTCAGAGAAGTTTTCAGTCAGCAACTCTACAACAATCCTCTCTGTATTTTCAGCTACCTCTCCCTGTTCTGGAACTCCAATTATTTACAGATTATTCCTCTTAATAGAGTGCCACATGTTTCTTAATGCTTCTTCATTTTTCTTATTTCTTTTATTTATCCTTATAAATGCTGGTGTCAGTTGCTGTATCCTCAACCTCTGGCTTCTATCTCCTCAATTCTGCTCTTTTGGCTTTAGGAATTGTGTAATTGTATAATTATTAATCTGCTGCATTTCAGATTGTTGATGTTTCATCAGTTCAAATAGCTTACTTAATTTTTCATTTTGTTCTGTTGCATTTTGTTTAATCTCTAGGAGGCTTTATATGTAATCCTTTTGTATTCTACATTTGATTATTCTAGAAAGGCTTCTTCATCTGGGAATTTTTTTGATCCCACATTTTGGAAGTTTTCCAGAGGCATGGTGGACTGTTTTTTAAATGGTTAGGTATTGTTGCCTTTGTACCATGAAGTAGCTGCTCAGTTTCTCTGGTGTTACCTCAACAGGAGCTAAGTTGTAATTTTAAGAGTGGAGTAAGAGCACTATCAGATTGGTCACTGGTCACCTCTGTGTCCTCTAGTGACTAGCCCCAGGTGGACTCTCTGGGGTGGTAGGCCCCACTTCCTGGCTGCTAAAGGTGGGAGTTACTTGTGGTGACTATCTTTATGCCATCTGAGTCTATGGTGTAGCTGAGGGGATGGAGGAGAGAAGGATGCCACCCCACTGAGCCTCCCAGGACCACTGTGCTCTGTAGATGTGTTTAGCTTAAAAACTGCTTATTTGCTGAACAGTGTCCATTGAAGGCAGTTGTGCTCTCTGGGGTGGCAGGATCCACCTTCTGGCTGGCAAAGATTGCCCCCCATTTATGGAGTCACTGGGGGCCATCAGCCAACACTATGATATGGATTACTGGAGAGTGTTGGAGTTGCTGCTACACAGCTCAGCAGTCAGTTCTCCAGGTGTTCTTATTTTAAAAAGGTGCTTTACTGCTGAGTGAGGTGCTGTTCATCAGCTGCCAAAATCTGACAGGTCCTCAGGTGTGGCAGACCCCACCTTCCAGCTAACAATGAAAGTACCTCATAGGTCATTGCCAGATGCTGTGACTTGGTTCAAAGGGAGAGGGGACAGCTTTGCTGCCCACATCTGTCAGGCCCCACTCATAACTCTAGGCATGATCATCTTAAACACTGCTTTTCTGCTGGAGAAGCACTTTGTAGACAGGGACTGCTGCTCAGCATGAGAATTAGCCCCAGCTGAGACCTCCAGGTGGTTGACTCTGCCTCTCAGCTGACCAAGGTAGCATCTTACCTGAACTTCCTTTTCTGCTGTGAGACAGCAGAATCTATAGTGCAGCTCATAAAAGAGAAAGTGGGGGGCAGGGATACCCTCAGTCAGCAGCCAGGCTCTCACGATGTGGTTATCCCAAGCACAGTCTCTCTAATGCACTAAACACTGTTTACTTAAGCACTACAGATTCAGTGCATTTGTCAGCTCATGCCCAATCCCTGCCTCTTGGATAACAAAAAAGGTGTCAGTACCTGAAGTCCTCCAAAACAATGCATCAGCAGAAGCAGGACTCAGCCTGCCACTGCCTTGTCTTTGAGAGAGGTAATTTCCCCCTTAATGTCACCTAGTCCAATCTGACAACTCTACACCAGATCCTAGGGCTTCCAGGTTGTCCACACCACTCCATTCAAATATCATTCCAGATCTTAGTGCTCAGAGGGAATCAAGGAGACGTCTAGTCCACCATCTTGGCCCTGCCCGAAAACTACCTATTTTCTGACACCGAAAAGGGACCCATAAAGGGACAGGCCACTGAAGCAATCACAGAGGTAAAGGAGGTAAGACTTCAGTTGACTCTTAAAAGATGGCAGGGTCTAGAGATGTGGCCTCTAAACTTTGATGTACTTAAAGATACTATGGACAAATTGTTAAGAAGAGGTTTCTGGAATCTGTCCCACAGAGCTGTGATTCAAGCTTTGAGCAGCTTGAAACTTTTCATTTTTTTCCACCCCACCCCCACCGTGTTATTTTATTTACTTATTATTGTATTTTAGTGGAAGGTATAGAGAACTAGTTTTTCATTAAACAGTTAGTAGACTGGGGTGGGGCCAAGAAGGGGGACTAGACACAAGTCTCCTCAATTCCCTCTGAGAATTAAGACCTGAATTAATAATTAAACAGAGCCTTCTGGAAACCCAGAAAGCCCTACTATATGGCACAGTGTTGTCAGAATGAAATATGTGACACTAAATGGGAAACTACCTCTCTCTGACAAGGCAGCATGTACTGAGCCCTGCTCCTGCTAACTCACCATTTGGGCAGACTGCAGGTAATGATGCTGTCTTTGTTATCAGGAAGGTGGGGGATGGACATGAGCCAGGAAATAATCTGAACTGCAGTGCTAAAATAAATAGCATAGTGTAGCAGAAAGATACCAAGACATATTATAATCAAGCTGAATAAAATTAAACATAAACAGATGATCTTAGTGATAGCAAGGCTCAAAGCAGAGCTAACATTCAGAGGGAAGTCCTGTAGGCTTTTGTCTGACTTCTCTGCAGAAAAGATGTTGGCAAGGAGGCAATGGGATGACACATTCAAAGCCTTAAAGGAGAAAAATTCCCAATCAAGAATTATATAGCCTACAAAACTGTCTCACAAATATGAAGATGAAATTAAGATATTTACAGATAAACAGAAGCTTAGAGACTTTGTAAAAAATACTGAAAGAAGCTCTATGCTTATAAAAATAAAACCATTAAGTGTATATTTAAGGACACAATGCAGGACATACCATCCAGAATCCTACTCGGTTAGGGAAGTTAAAATAAATCAAAGCTAAAATACTAAAAGAGGGGAAGCAGTGACCATATCATGACAACCATGACAGCACTGCACTAAAAAGAGAAACATACTACACTAGTTACAGTCCTTTCAGATGGAGAAGATAAAAAGATACACAGAAATTAAAATAGATTTTAAACTTAGAATACTAAGGGCAATAACAGGGGTAGTCACAAAGCACAATAACAATGAAACATATCAAAACAAGAAACATAATGCAGGAGTCTCAACAATCACAAAACCTATACTGAAAAAGATGGAAAGTCAGCCCATAAAGAAGATTAATCCAGAACAGAATATGATGAGCAACACAGAAAACAGTAACACAAAAAAATAAATACATCAAAGTAACAGCACTAAACACTTACCTATCAATAATTAACCTGAATCTAAACAGACTGAACACTCCAATAAAGAGACAACGAGTGACATCCTGGATCAAAAGACATGACCTGGCTATATGTTGCTTACAAGAAACACACCTTAGACTCAAAGATATGAACAAAATTAAGGGATGGAATAATATATACCAAGCTAACAACATACAAAGAATAGCAGGTGTGGCAATGCTAATCTCAGATAAAATAGATTTTAATGTAAAATCCACCATAACGAACAAGGATGAACACTATTTATTGCTGAAAGTTTCAGTACACAAGCAGGGCTTAACAATATTAAGTATTTATGCGCCCAATACTAGAACATCTAAATACATCAAAGAAACATTGACTACATTCAAAAATGAGGTAGATCACTCCACAGTAATAGTGGGAGACTTCAACACTCTGCTTTCAGTAATGGACAGATCTTCTAGAAAAAAACTCAGTAAAGACACAGAAGATCTTATTGCTACACTTAATCAACTAGGCCTCATCCACATACACAGAACTTTTTATGCATTGGCAGATAACTACACCTTCTTCTTCAGTGCACATGGAACATTTTCCAGAATAGACCGTGTGTTAGGACATAAAGCAAATCTCACCAAAATGCAAACCATTGTATGATTGCAAAGAATCTTCTCAGAACATAAAGCCATAAAAGTCAAAATCAATAGCAGGAAAAACATAGATAGAAATTGGAACTCATCGAAAGTGAACAACATCTTGCTCAAAAAGCCATGGGTTATAGAAGAAATCAAGGGTGAAATGAAGCAATTTACCAATTCAAATGAGAATGAAAACACTTCCTACCAGAACCTGTGGGATACAGCCAAAGCAGTGCTCAGGAGTCAGTTTATTTCTACAAATGCACACATCTGGAGGGAAGAAAGAACCCAAACAAAGATTTAACCCTACAGCTTGAAAAAGGAGAAAGAAAGTAACAGAGGAAAACTTCAGACACCAGAAGAAAATAGATCATAAAGATTAGAGCAGAACTAAATGAATTAGAGAATAGAAGAACAATTGAAAAAAATTGATAAAACCAAAAGCTGGGTTTTGTTTGTTTGTTTTTTTGTTTTTTATTATGACTGAGTGAAAATGCACATTCCCATATAAATTTACATGCCCACCTATATGCAACTTCTAGTGCTCTCCCTGCCCAATGACAGCACACTATTCCTCTCTGCTCCATACATGTTTCATCCTCCCATCAGTCTCCTTTCCCCTCCTCTCCACCCACTCTCCTTCCTCCAATCAGAGGTCAGCAGGATAATATCCTATAGATGCATAGAACCATAAAGTGCATCCAATATATGGTCACTCTTCATCACCAAGTCCAATCCATTCATGTCCAAAGAGTGCACCTTCGTTATGATTTACAGGCAAGGGCAGCATCAGGGCCAGGGGCCATGCTTCCAGGGGAACCCCAAAACTGCTGGACCATGAATTGAGGTCTTAAAGCTGTTTTTTTAAAAAAGATGAACAAACTTGACAAACCATTGGCTAAACTTACTAAAGAAAAACAGGAAAGGAAACAACCTGAATAAGAAATGAAATGGGAGATGTCACAACAAATCCACAGAAATAAAAAATAACAGAATACTGTGAAAATTTGTACTCAAACACATTTGAAAATCTAGAGGAAATGGACAAATTTCTAGATTCATATCACCTACAAAAATTATCACAAGGTGAAGCAGAACAAGTTAATAAACCCATCATGAAAAAGAGATTGAAAAAATCATCAAAAAACTATCAGCCAAAAAAAGCCCTGGCCCAGATGTCTTCACTACAGAATTCTACCAACTTTTTAGAGAAGAGTTATCTCCAATACTACTGAGACTATTTCACAGCATAGAAAGTGATGGAATACTCCCAAATTCATTCTATGAAGCCAGCATAACCCTGATACCAAAGCCAGGGAAAGATGTGACAAAAAAGGAGAACTACAGACAAATACCACCCATGAACCTAAGATGCAAAAATCTTAACAAAATCCTTGCCAATAGAATTCAACAGTGTATCAAAAAACTAATTCACCATGGCCAAGCTGGATTCATACCAGAGATGTAAGCCTGGTTCAACATCAGAAAAACAATGAATGTGATCAACCACATAAATAACACGAAAAAACAAGAATCACCTGATTTTGTCAACTGACACCCAAAAGGCACTTGATAAAGTCCAACACTCATTCATGCTAAAAACTTTCAGCAAAATAGGAATAGAAGGCAAACTCCTCAATGCAATAAGGGCCCTTTATACAAAGCCAACACCTACATTATCTTAGATGGAGAGAGACTAAAAAAATTCCCCTTGAGAACAGGAACTAGACAAGGATGCCCACTCTCACCTCTCCTGTTCAACAGGAGAAGTTCTGGCCAGAGTTGTTGGACAAGACAAAGAAATAAAGGGCATTCACATCAGCAAAGAAGTAAAAATCTCCCTATTTTGTAGATGGTATGATTGCATAAACAGAGAATCCTAAAGAATCCATAAGTAAACTACTCAAACTGATAGAAGAGTTCAGCAAAGTCTCAGGATACAAGATAAACATAAGTAAATCAGTAGGATTCCTTTATACCAACAGTGAAATTATTAAAGAAGAAATCACTAAATCAATGCCATTTACTATAGCCCCCAAAAGATAAAATACCTAGGAATAAATCTAACACGAGAAATACGAGATCTTCATAAAGAGAACTACAGGACCTTACTATGAGAAACTGAGAGACTTACATAAATGGAAAAACCTACCCTGCTCATGGATAGGAAGACTTAACATTCTGAAAATGCCTATTTTACCCAAAGCAATCTACATATATAATGCAATCTTAATACAAATTGCTGGCAATACAAATTCCAGTGACATTTTTTAATGAGATAGAGAAACAAATCACCAACTTTGTATGGAAAGGGAAGAAACTCCAGATACATAAAGCACTACTAAAGAAGAAGAATATACTGGGCAGACCTCTTACTACACGACTTTAGAACCTATTACGTTGCTGCAGTAGTCAAAACAGTCTGGTACTGGTACAAAAAGAGACATACAGACCAGTGGAACAGAGTTGAGACTCCAGAGACACCACCTGTGAATAAGTGATATTCAACAAAGTCCCCAAGATATTTTAAACTGGGGAAAAAAATCCATCTGCAAAAATTTGAAACAAGACCCATATCTCACACCTTATACAAAAACCAAATCAAATGGGATCAAATCTAAAATGATAAAGCTCATCCAAGAAAAAATAAGATCAATAATGGAAGTTTCAATACACAACACAGACTTCAAAAACTGACAAAACAAAGCACGATCAACAGAAAAGAAAATAGACAAATGGGAACTACTAAGAATCACTTTTGCTCATCCAAAGACTTTATCAAAAGAATTAAAAGACCATCTACAGAATGGGAAACAATATTTGGCAACTGTCTGTCAGAGTGATGTCCAATCTCCATAATCTACAAGGTACTACAAAATATCAACAAGAAAAGGATAAATAATCCAATTAAGCTATGGGCAAAGGAGATGGACAGACACTTCTCTGAAGAGGACATCCAGACAGCCAAAAGATACATACAGAAATGCTCACGATCATTAGCTATTAAAGCAATTCAAATCAAAACTATCATGATACCAGCTCACCCCAGCAAGGTTGGCCATGATCCAAAAAACACAACAAATGCTGGAGAGGCTGTGGAGAGATTGGAACTATCCTACACTGCTGGTGGGATGCAAAATGGTACAGCCTCTTTGGAAAGCAATCTGTCACTTCCTTAAAAAGCTGGAAATAGATATAGCATTTGATCTAGTAACCCCACTGCTCAGAATTATATCCTACAGAATCAAGGGCAGTCACATGAACAGAAATATGCACATGACTGTTTATTGCACCACAGTCCATAATAGCTAAAAGATGGCATCAACCCAGACACCCAACAACACGTGAGTGGGTAAACAAACTATGGTACATATACTCAGTGGAACACTATGCAATGATAAAGAACAATGATGATTTGGGGAAGCATCTCATAACCTGTTTTTGACTGGAAGACATGCTGAGTGAAACCAGTCAGCAACAAAAGGACAAATATTGTATGAGATCCCTACTATAAGTACTTAAAAATAGACTCATGAATAGAAGAAAAGACTTTTTGACGGATGCAAGAGAGAGGAGGGAGGGAACGGCTGATCATAGATTAGATAGTTGACAGAAATTTGGTTGGGTGAAAGCAGTGACAGCACACAAGAGACAGGTCAACTTAAAAGGACTTCAACATAAACTGAAAACTTATAAACATAACCCAATATTGCATGGATAGAATAGCAGAGGAACCGAGGATACCATCACTGATGTCAGATGGATCTTAGCTGAAAGCAGAGAATACCAGGAATATGTTTTTCTGTGTTTTATGTACTATGTACTGTGTGGCTCATAATAAATTATGGATAACATTGCAGAGAATGGGAATTCCAGATCCCTTAATTGTGCTCCTGAGAAATCCGTACATGGGTCAAGAGGCAGTTGTTTGAACAGAATGAGGGGAAATTGTGTGATTTAAATTCAGGATAGGTGCATCACAGGGTTGTATCATTTCACCATACTTATTTAATCTGTATGACAAGCAAATGGTGGGAGAAGCAAGACTCTGAAGAATGGGACATCAGTATTGGAGAAAGACTCATTAAGTGTATGGATTACACCTCAACATCAAGAAGACAAAAGTCCTCACAAACAGACCAACAAGTAACATTGTGACAAACAGAAAAAAAGGATGAGGCTGTCAAGGATTTTGTTTTACTTGTATCTACAATCAACACCCATGAAAGCAGTCACCAAGAAAAGACACATTGCCTTGGGCAAATCTGCTGCAAGACTTTCTTAAAGTGTTGAAGAGCAGTGATGTCAGTGAAGACTAAGGTGCACCTGATCCAAGCCATGGTATTTTAAATCACCTCTTATGCACGAAGGTGTAGTGGCTAAGTGCTACGGCTGCTAAGAAGAAGGTTGGCAGTTCGATTCTACCAGGTGCTCCTTGGAAACTATATGGGGCAGTTCTACTCTGTCTATAGGATCACTATGAGTTGGAATCAACTTGATGGTAGTTGGTTTAGTTTTTTATTTTATGTAAGTGAAAGCTGGACAATGAATAAAGAAGACAGAAAAAGAACTGATAAATTGTGATGTTGGATAATGTAAAATATATCATGGACTGTCAAAAGAACTAACAAATCTGTGTTGGAAGAAGTACAACCAGAGTGCTCCTTTGAAGCAAGAACAGCAAGACTATGTCATATGTACTTTGGACATGTCAGGGGGTCAATCCCTGGAGAAGGACATCATGCTTAGTAAAGTAGAGGGTCAGTGAAAACGAGAAAGACCCTTGTCTTAATCACCTAGTGCTGCTATAACAGAAATACCACATGTGGATAACTTTAACAGAGAAAAATTTATTTCCTCATAGTAAAATAAGCTAAAAGTCCAAATTTAGGGCATCAGCTTCAGGGGAAGGCTGTCTCTGCTTATTCTCGGGAAACTCCTTGTCAATCTTCCCCTGGACTATGTTCTTCCAAGGTGCAGGCACCCCATATCCTTTCCAAAATATATGCTATCCTCTTGTACCGCCTTCTGGGTGGTATGAGGTTGCCAACTGTCTGCTTGCTTCCCTTTCTTTTATATCTCAAGATGCCTCAAGGCACAATACAATCTTACACATTGAGTCTTGCCCCAACAACACAACTGCCTCCCATCCTCCCTCACTAACCTCATAGAGGCAGATTTACAACATACAGGAGCATCACACAATACCAGGAATCAGGGACTAGCACATTTTCGGGGGGGGGGCGACACAATTCCATTCATGACAACCTTCAATGCAATAGATTGATACAGTGGCAGCAACAATGGTCTCAAGTATAACAATGATTGATAGGCATAGCACATGACCAGGCAGTGTTTCATTCTGTTGTATATAGGGTCCACCATGAGTGGGAATTGACTCAAAAGCACCTAGTAAAAACAATGATCTCATACACAGAAAATCCTAAAGAATCCACACACACAAAAAAAGCTATTGGAACTAATAGAAGAGTTCAGCATAGTATCAGGATACAAGACTGTAATTGTTGTTGCTGTTGTTAGGTCCTGCTGCCTCGATTCTAGCCCAGTGAGATTCATGTTGAACTTCTGACCTCCAGAACTGTGAGAGAATAAATTTGTGTTGTTTTAAGCCACTAGGTTTGTGTTAATTTGTTACAGCAGCTGTATAAAACTAACAGACCTCAAAGAGCTTTCATTTATGTGGATTACAGCTATTAATATTCATCATACTAGAAATTAAAATGACATTTATTCAAAATAAAAATAATAAACTATATGTTAACATTCTAACAAGTTTTTATAAAAATTATCTATATTTTCAAAAAAATGAATTTAGTGAGATAAATAACACTGTCTGACATTTTTGTAAATCTGCAGTTTATTAGAAGACAGAAGCTTCTGCATTCAGTCTTGTTGGGGAGACAGTGGCCCAAAACAGAGGCAGAGACACACCAGTCCAAGAATCCAGTGAAGTTTATTCAAAGAGAAAGAGAGCAGGGTCTGAGCTGAAGGTGGCTCAGCCCCTTTCCCCAGCAGGGCAAGTTTTTATAGTTTTAAAGTTCTGATGAGGTAGTGTGGGGTGAAGAGGCTTATAGTTTGAAAAGGAAAGAGAAGAGGTTTAACAAGAAATTCTGGCTAGGGGATTTGTGGTCTGATGAGGAAGAAGGGTTGACTAGAAGGGGGAGGGGTAAGATTTGTTTATGGTCAATATTCTGATAAGGAAAGAGCTTTGACTCGGAGGGTAGGGGTGGCAGGCATAAAGGTAATTATGAATTGTGGTTATGCCAGGTAGGGCATACCAGACTGTTTTCAGCTAATGGCAAGGTCTGATCATTAGATAAGATGACCTCCCTGAATTTCAGGGACAGAGTTCCCTCAATGACCTCCCTGCATTTCAAGGACAGAATCCTCTCAATGATATCCCCAACTTTCAAGGACAGAGTCCCCTCAATGACCTCTCTAAATTCCAGGGACGGAATTCCCTCAGTCTTGTGATATGTTGTTTTGTTTGCAATTGTTGTTGTTAGTGCTTGTCATAGATTGAATTGTGTCCCCCCCAAAATGTGTGTTAACTTGGTTAAGCTATGATTTCTAGTACTGTGTGGTTGTCATCCATTTTTTAATTTTACCTAGTGTTGTAAATTGTAATTTCTGCCAATGGTGGGATGTAACTTCCTTGTTTGGGTCACACTCCAGATCTGATGTAAAGGCAGTTTCCCTGTAGTGTGACCTGCACCACCTTTTATCTTATAAGACAGAAAAGGGAGGGGAAGCAAGCAGAGAACTGGGGACCTCATGCCAAGATAGAAGTACCAGGACAAAAGCACATTTTGAATACAGGGTTCCTGTGCATATAAGCTCCTACTCCAGAGGAAGATTGATGAGAAGGACCTTCCTCCAGACCCAACAGAGAACAAAGCTTTCCTCTGTAGCTGACACAACGTATTTGGGATTCATAATCCACTAGACTGAGAAAATAAATGTCTCTTTGTTAAAGGCATCCACCTGAGGGATTTCTGTTACAGCAGCAGTAGATGACTAAGACAGTTGCCACCAAGGTGACTCCAGCTCATGGCAACCTCTCGTACAACAAAACAAAACGTTGCCCAGTCCTGTGCCATTTTGATCATTGTTGACATTCTTGAGTCCACTGTTGTGGCCACTGTGTATTTTGAGTGCCTTCCAACCTAGGGGACTCATCTCCCAGCATTCAACCAGACAAGTATATTGTTATCCCTAGGATTTTCATTGGCTGCCTTTGGAAGCACATCACTAGGCCTTTCTTCCCAGTTGAAATATTAAAAAAAAAAAATCTTCCTCACATAAATGTGTAGTTGGAAAAGGGAGAAGTATTTTAATTGTCTTTGCATAATATTTCGAATATTTGTCTTCTATACTACACTAAAATACAACAAATAATAATTCTCAAAGGGTAAATTTTAACATGGAATCTGAAACCTTATCAATGAATTTGCCATGCTGTTACATAAAACCCACTGCGCTTTGGAACATATCATGCCCCTTGAATAGATCTTTCGTCGTTGTTGTTGTTGGCTGCTGTTGAATCAATTCCAATTTCCAGCAACCCCTGTGTGCAGAGTAGAACTGCACCATAGGGTTTTGCAGGCTGTGGCCTTGCAGAAGCAGACTGCCAGGCTTGTTTTCCAGGGAACCATTGGGTGGATAGTTACCAGAGCCTAACTTTGTAATATCATGCTTTGCTTATTTGGAATATGTTGACTCACAGCACACTTCATTACAAAATATTAAAAAATCACATTTGTTAATGTCATCAGTGTCATCAGAAAAGTCTTAAATATTTAGAGGCTATCCAGCTCCTGTGATGGATACAAGTTTTTCAAAATTCTTATATTCACTTAAAGCTTAAATTGTATCATTGGTAACAAACATTGCTGTTTTACTTGTTTTTTTTCTAGACAACCATCATGCGTCTGCATTGAGCAGAAGTGCTTTAGATGTTGCCCCTCTTCTATCACTCAGAATGGTAGAAAGACGTACACTCGAGGGTCAATACCTAATACAATCA
This sequence comes from Heterohyrax brucei, assembly GCA_028571685.1. Lineage (NCBI taxonomy): Eukaryota > Metazoa > Chordata > Mammalia > Hyracoidea > Procaviidae > Heterohyrax > Heterohyrax brucei. The sequence goes on along the minus strand of CM053165.1, from coordinate 8,909,097 downwards.
ATAACTTTACAGCTCTATCAATGATGCTGTTGTGTGAAAGTGGCTTTCTCTTTTTTCTGCTTTGCATACATGGTGGTAAAGAAAGCAAGTAGACTAGGATGCTTTTGCACCATACATGCAAAGGTCAATTCCACAGAAAAGGTAAGTAAAGTCTTGCATTTTTGTGAGAGTCATTTTTACTTCATGGTCCTCCTGAAAAATCTTGGGGATTCTCACAGTTCTTTGGAGCAGACGTTGAGAATTACTAACTCTTATCATTTTGCAGATAAAGAAACTGGGGTTGAGAGATGGGATAACTGACTCCAGACTTCAGTATTTCCTCACTGTGTGTCACAGGGTGGTTTACCAGAGGTCAGACTCTTTAGTAACTGGGACATTTTTAAGAGATAAGCCCTTCCACAATTGTAAAAGATAAGGAAGGAAGCAACAGTGACAGAAAAGTCGAACAGTGATGCAGACCCAGTAACAGTCTCAGTCGGCCACTTAGAGGCCAGAAAGCTCTTTCAGAATGTTCTGAGTTAAAATGAGATGACTTAGCTTTTATAGCTCCATGCTGATCAGCTAATCAGCGAATGAGCCAGCCCATACCAATCAGTCAATGGATGTGATACCAATCAGTCAATGGATGTGGGCTGCACCTGGAAGTCTATGACCTTGACCTTGGCCTAAATGACTGACTGAAGTAGGGATGGTCTCTAAAGACCTAACCACTCCAGGCCATCTGCTAACCACACTACCTGCTACTGGGGCAGCATGTCTTTTTTGGGGCACCATCATTGGCCACCACACTATATGGCAATCGGTCAGCAAATTGCTCTCCCACAGTATTGATTTCCTCATCAATAAACTATTTTCCAGGGTAGTAGTAAAAGTATCCCTATTCACAGGTAATATGATGTTATACACAGAAAACCCTAAAGAATCTACAGAAAAAAAAGCCTGGAACTAATAGAAGACTGCAGCAAAGTATCAGGACATAAGATAAACATACAAAAATCAACTGCATTCCTCTACACTAAAAAGAGAGTGTCAAATAGGAAATCACTGAATCAATACCACTTGTGATAGCCCCCAAGAAGACAAAATATTTAGGAATAAATCTAACCAGAGATGCAAAAGACTTATACAAAGAAAACTACAAAACACTACTGCAAGAAACCAAAACACACCTAAGTAAGTAGCTACAATGCATTCCTATCCAAATTCCAACGACATTTTTTAATGAGATGGAGAAACAAATCACCAACTTCATATGGAAAAGGAAGAAGCCATAGATAAGGAAAGCATTACTGAAAAGGAAGAATAAAGTGAGAAGCCTCATACTACCTAACTGTAGGAAATATTGCACTGCTATAGTAGTCAACACAGCCTGGTACTGGTATAACAGCATAGGTACAGACACGTAGACCAATGAAACAGAATTGAGAATCCCTACATAAAATCATCCACTGATGTATAGCTGATACTTGACAAAGGCCCAAAGGCTGGGAAGTGGGGAAATGACAGTCTCTTCAACAAATGATGTTAGCATAACTGTATATCCATCTGCAAAAAATCAAACAAGATCCATATCTCACACCATGAACAAAAACTAACTTAAAATGGATCAAAGAACTAAATATCAAATCTAAAATGATAAATAGCATGGAAGAAAAAATAGGGACAATGCTGGGAGACCTAATACAAGGTATAAGCAGATTACAAAACATTAACAATGTAAAAACACCAGAGGAGAAAATAGGTAACTGGGAACTCCTAAAATTCAAACACTTACGTTCATCCAAAGACTTTACCAAAACAGTGAAAAGACTGTCCACAGACTGGAATAGAATTTTGAGCTACCCTGAATCCAATTGGCATCTAATCTCCTTAATTTACAAGATAACTGCAAAACCTTGACAAGAAAAAACAAACAGCACAATTTAGAAATGGGGAAAGGATATGAACAGACACTTCACCAAAGAAGACATCCAGGACACTAACATGAGGAAACACTGACCATCATTAGCCATTAGAGAAATTCAAATCAAAACTACAATGAGATACTATCTCCCTCCCAACAAGGTGAGCATTAATCAAAAAAACACAAAATAATAAATGTTAGAGAGGTTATGGACTGGCACTCTTCAGCTCTGCTAGTGGGAATATAAAACGGTACAACTACTTTGGAAATCCATTTGGCACTTTCCTAAAAAGCTAGAAATAAAAATGTCATATGATCCAGTGATCCTATTTCTTGGAATATATCCTAGAGAAATAAAGGCTGTCAGAGGAACAGAAATATGCACAACAATGTTTATTGCAGCACTGTCTACCATAGCAAAAAGATAGCGTCAACCTAGATGCCCATAAACAGATGAATGGATAAGCAAACTATAGTATATTCATATACTGGAATATTATTAAATGATAAAAAACAACTGAATTTGGGATTCATGACACAGAAGAATCTGGAAGACGTTACACTAAAAGAAATTAGTCAATTGCAAAAGCACAAATACTGTATGAGACCACTATTGTAAAGTCTGAAGAACTGGTTCAAATGCAGAAGAAAACATTCTTTGATGGTTGTAAAAGGGAGGGAGGAAGAGAAGTGTTCACCAGATAATTGACAGGTATTATTTTAGGTGAAGGGAGAGACAACACACAGCAGAGAAGTCAGCACAAATGAACTAAATCCGAAGTTTACAAGTATTCTAATAAACCCAAACACTTCCAGGGACACAGTACCAGGGTCAGGGGTCGGAGGACCATGGCTTCAGGAGACATCTGGTTCAATTGGCATAACAGTTTTTAAGCAAATTTCTGCATCCCACTTTTTTAAGTGTTGTCTGGGGTCTTAAAAGCTAGCAAGTGACAATTTAAGAAGTATTAATTGGTCTTAACCCACCTAGAGCAAAGGAGAAAGAAGAACATCAATGGCACAAGGAAGGTGTAAGCGCGGCAGACAGAATGGACCACATGTACCACAGAACATATCAGCATGAGACCAGAAGCACTAAATGGTGCCCAGCCACCAACAAATACTGCCCTTAATAGGGAACTCAATAAAGAGTCCCTGATGGAGCAGGATAAAGGTGGAAAAAGACCAGCAATGATGGTCAGACAGGGTCCCCTGAAGACATGGCTCCCAGACTCTCGGTTAACCCAAAGCTGAAATCATTCTGGAACTCAACTGTTCAAGCAAAGACTGAACAGGTATATAAGACATATACTGGTGAAGAGTGTGCTTCTTGGGTTGGGCATATATTGGAGACTAACCGGGCAGCTCCTACTCAGGTGAGACGAAATGACAGAGGAGTACAGGAGCTGGCTAAATGGGCATGAGAAATACGGGTTAGAGGGGAGAAATGTGCTGTCACAGCATGGTGAGAGTAGTTAAGTGCTGTCACAGCGCGGTGAGAGTAGTTAAGTGCTATCACAGCGTGGTGAGAGTAGTTAAGGTCACATGGCAAAGTATGTGTAATTTTTTACATGAAAAACTGCGGTTGTAAACTTTCTCTTAAACACAATGAAAAAATAAACACTTATAACTGAAAAAGAGATGAATAGATGACTTATGCAGGACAAAAAATATTTTCTGGGGTAGTTAATGGATTAAATAAGCTACAATTCTTTATATTCTGTTACATATAACACCAAAGGAGCCCTGGTGATACAGCAGTTAAATGCACTCAGCTGGTAACTGAAAGGCTAGTGGTTCAAACACACCAGCCACTCCACAGGAGAGAGACACGGCAGTCTTCTTCCATAAAGATTACAGCACTGGAAACCCTACGGGGAGGTTCTACTCTGTGCTATGGAGTCTATGCGAGTTGGAATCAACTAGATGACAATCGGTTTTCTTAGCAGAGGGAAGGGTAATATAAGGTCACCATGAGTTGGAGCCAACTCAGTGACAACTAACAACACAAAAGCAGCACCACCATGAAAGTCTAATAATGCATTAATTGTGGATTCCTGCTTCTCTAAGACCTCTAAGTCCTAGGACCCAAGTCCTCTGCATTCCAGTCATTTCCCTCTCTATTTGCCTTTACCTTTCAGATAATACCCTAAAAAATGAGGCAGACAAGGTAGGCATGCTCCCAGCAGATTTACTGTTAAAGGTTTCCTGCAGGAAGTTTATTTATACCGAAAATATTCCACCCTTAAAGTCAGCAAACTGACTTCTGCATAATTCTTGTAATCAGAAGTTTAAGGGCTTCATTTGTCTCCAGTTCAAAGCCACCTCCTGCTTCCCCAGTGTTCCTAGGTTCCCTGAGACCTGCATAAATATTCTATTTGCTAAGCATAAAAGCCTTGAAGAATGACTCATTGCTGAACATAACAGGCAACTTAACCTGTAGGCTACGGTTAAATGAAGAACCAGTTGGTAGCACCATGCACACTGCATAATCTACCAGGAGACTGCTTGGCAGAGTGCACTCCAGCCCCCGGTACATACAGGGTGTATACAGGTCATCCCTCCCCACACCGTCAATCCATCTTGTACATGGCCCTCAGGGCAACTTTCCCAAATATACCCAGGAGGCCATTCCACCTGCAGAACTCTCTGTATCTCTGTCCTACCGCATGTATTCTGCCCTGGAAAACTCTAATCTGTCTCCCTACCTGCTGATACACTGAAGCCCTCCAGGCCCCGTAATGCCTTGCATTCTTCCCCATACACCTTTTCAAAGCAGATTCATCCTTCAAAGACCAATGCAGATCAATTACTCCAAGAAGCCCTGCCTGTCCCCTGTTCCAATTATCTGCATCACACAACCTGGATCTTACTCCTACACCAGCCTAAGATGTTCATTGCTGTCCCTGTGTCACCATCAACTCAGAGCAGCACACCCACATGTTATCACGTGCATGTCATGAGCTGAACAGCAGGTATAAAGACGAACTAAGCCTCCCCTTAGCCTGAAAGAGGTGGAATTGGAAGCCACACACCACAGCTGTGCCCCACGTGGGCAGCATTGTCCCCAGAAGGGATCCCTGAATGCCTGGCCCAGGGAGGCAGCTCTGAGTTGTGGAAAATCTGAGCTGTGGAGCCAGCAGATATAGAATGCCTTCCCGCCTACTCCCAGCTCGCTTAGAGTTTAAAGCTATTCCCTGCCAGCAGGTTTCACACAGGTCTGGGCCCACCCTGTTTTAGCACCCAAAGACAAGTAGAGAAAATCATAGCTGAACACAGATAAATAATAAATACGCTGTGCCAGGCACCAAGCTGAACATTACCAAGAAGAAACAAACCACTACCATTGAGTTAATTCTGACTCACAGTGACCCTACTGGGCAGAGTAGAACTGCCCCGTAGAGTTTTCAAGGAGTGCCTAGTGGATTTGAACTACCAACTTTCTGTTTAGCAGCTGTAGCACTTACCCGCTACACTGCTAGGGTTTCCATGAGGTCCCTAGGTGACACAAGTAGTTTGCACTTGATGGCTAACCTAAAAGTAGATGGTTCAAACACCCAGCAGTACCATGAAAGAAACTCCTGGCAATCCGTTTCTGTTAAGATTACAGTCAAAGAAAACCCCATGGAGCTAAGTTCTACCCTGTAACATATGGAGTGGCCGTGAGTCAGAGTCAACTTGATGTTTTGGTTTTGGATTAGGGTTTTGGTATACTACATGAATAATCTCATTAGTTTCCTCCCAAACCCCATGAGATTGTGTTAGTAAATCTATTTTATAGATGAGAAATTGAGTATTAAAGAAGTTAACCTGCTCCAGATCACTCAGCTAATTGCAGTTAAGTAGATTCAAATGCCAGCTCTCTAAAGCTAGACACAAAAATGCTATTCCTATGCAATGGCATTTTCATCTCAGCTCCCAAGAACCAGATACTGACATAGCTGCCTCCTTTAACAAAGTCACCTGTGACAGCCCAGAAAAGCCCTAACCTGTGGTAAGGTCTAAGTTGCCTCATAGCCTCCTCATCCACACATACCTCCTGGGTTCCCAGCAAATGACAGTTGTGCTCTGATTTTAAGTCTGTGACTGTGGCTGCTTGGCCACCTGGCCAGAGAAAACAGCTCCATCCAGAGCCAAAGGATGGTGCCATAGAACCCTCTGGGTTTTTACAACCCATCCTCTGCTGATTGGACCCCCAGGTTTAGCAAGTGCATGGGACAAGACTGCCATCAGACTTCCAACATGCACAGATGGGAATGAAGACCCTCCCCGGGTGGACTTCTTTTTTAAGGGTAAAGGAAACCTTAGGCAAGTCCTTTCCCCCTCGTGCCCTCTATTTCTTTGTCACTAAAATGAAAATTAAAGGAGATTGTATACGAAGAGCCTTACCTATTGTAGAAGCTGAATAAACAATAGCTATAATTAAGCACAGTTATTAGCTCTCTGCTAGGCTAAGATTCTGAATGATTCCTGCCTTTTTTTGGGATCCAGGGGAACAGACATCAGTGAGCAGATGAGCAGATCCAGCCCTTTCCACCCCCACCCAGTACCCTATCTTTTCCTGACCCCCTCACTTTATCCCCTGGACCTTCAGAAAGGACTTCTATTTGGAAAGCACATTCTCCACTTCAGCCTGGCTGTCTACTGCATTCATCTTTGGAATCAGCTCTGAGGGTTTGATCTGTACATAATCAATGTACTAAGTGAAGGCAGAGACAAATGCTCTGTTAACATTTTGCCTATACCCCATTTACCCTAATAGAGCACTAATATAATAGTTTAGAAGTTAATACTGTAAACTGTATCTCAATTACCTTGTCATAGCCCCACTCAAGTGGCATGCTGCAGTGCATACACATGCACACATGTACGCAAACACATGTGCATATGCACATGGGACAGAGGACAGAAGCCCAGCTCAGGTATGAAGTGCTGATAAGTGCTATTCAAGAAACTTCTATTTAGAACACTCCTGGGTTTCATTACGTTAGCAACATGGCCTCAAGCTTTCTCCATACTTCCGGGAAATATGTTTTTCTGCAAATTATTCTACAGCCAAGGCTTCTTAAAAATTGCATTTTAATACTAGAAACAATCCAAGCAGGGTAGAGAACAAGTGATACTCTCGGGTCAGTTTCTGATTTGCATTGGGGAGATGGGAGAACAGGGCAGCAGATGCTTTGAGAGGCCAGGGCACAAGGAGTGTCTCTCTTATTTAAATGTGCACAAGTATTAGTGCCTTTTTTTCCCACAATCTAGCAAAAACAAAAAAAAGGAAGCCAGAGCATCCTAACAATTGTACATAATTAGCTCACAAACAGTTCTGCAGAATAACTATGCCATTAGTCCAGTGATTTATATTTCTAAGGCTTCTCTCCCTCCGCTGAATCCATTTTAGTCCAGGAATGAGAGAGAGTTTGCAACTGGAGACCCACCTACAAATGGGATTCAGGGACATGAATACCCAATAAGAAAGGTATGCACAGGCTTGGGTCTCTACTGTTTACTCACTAATCTGCGGTGCACAATTTCACATGGATTTCACCACATCATGTGAAACTGTACATGACAGATTAGTAAGTAAATAGATGTAAGTCTATGCATATCTCTCTGTCTGGGTAACCCATCCCTGACTGTCAATCTTGCAAATGACACCTCCCCATAGAAAGGCCAGAAGCTAAGGCAGAGTTCCCAACGAAAACAGATTAGCAACCAATCTTAGCTCTAAGCCTCTGAGGATTTCCGGTCACATGAGACAGAGAAGGCAGCCTTAGAACCGTGTTCAGTTTTACTAACCAGCTTGCTATTACAGGCTCTGGGAAGCAATGGTCCTCCTCTTACCCCCTGATTAACGATTGCAAGTGGGAAGCCCTTCCGTGGTCCCCAAATCCTGACTAAAGGATAAAGAGGCATGAATCATCTCTGTGCTTTGCACTTCACTGATATTATCTAGCGATCCACACTGCATTCATTGGCTCCGTTTTGTGGATGAGAAACTGAGACACAGAAAGATTAAATCACTGTCCAAGGCTAAACGATTGACAAATTGCAGTACCAAAATTAACACAAAGTTCTTGTCAGACTTAAAAGTTAATGTTCCCTTTACAACTTTCTGCATGTCACCATGGCATACAGGGTTTGTCCTGAGGTTAGATGTGTCCTTACCTATTGCAGACACCAGCTAAGTAATCTCACTTCCCTGAGTTTCAGTTTCCTCATCTGCAAAATGGAGCTGAGGATCTGTTGGCATGAAAGAACACACTGGAAATAGGCTAGAGGGAGAGTGGGCTGTACTATGGTAAGAGGATGTTTTAGTTACCTGGAGCTGCTGTAACAAAAATACCACAGATTAGTGGCTTTAACACAGAGACTGATTTTCTCACAGTTAAGGAGATTTAAAGTCTGAGTTTAGGGCACCAGATCTAGCAGAAGGCTCTCTCTGTCCCTGTGGAGGAAACCCCCATCTCAGCTTCTTCAGCATTCTCAGCATTCCTTGGAGATCTCTACCTGACCTCTAGCATTTGCCCATTCCAGCTTTCTTCTATGCCTAATATACAACTTTTAGATCTTAAAAGTTACTAGGTTTGGGACACAACCTACATTGATACGGCAGCATTAACAAAGAAAACTCCATTCCCAAATGTGGTTACATCCTTAGGTAAAGGGAATAGGATCCCAGCACATAATTTTGGAGGAAACTATTCAGTCCCTATGAAGAGAAATAAGGAATTTTGACTGTGTCATTTAATTTGTAAATGAGAAGCTGAACCAGAAGCTGGAAGCAGGAAAAACCAACTAAAGCTAATTCAAAGCAAGCTATGTCAACCTTGTAACACTAACCAGCATCACCACATCAACAACAATGGTGATAACTATCATTGTTGTTGTTATTAAATGCCATCAACTCAGTTCTGACTCATGGTGACTGCAAATGTAAAGGTCTAACAATGGTCACTTAGGTTATTAAGCAACCTTCTATTTTCTGCCTTAATAACCTCCCTCAGACCAGACTAGCAAGTCCATATTCCTCTCCCTGTCTCTTCCTCTCCCTATCTCTGAGGATATAGATTTGATTATCCTGTGGCAAACTTTTGGGTTTACTTTGTGCGATTATCCTTGACAAACTTTTGGACAATTCACACTGTTTGTTAGATGTAATAAAACCTTAGGATATAATGAAATCTTGTGACTCCTGACTGTTGTTCTGTGACAAACCCTTATAAAAACCACTAGAACTGTAACCCAAATTGGGAAAGCTTTTGGATCACTATCTCTCAGTTTGCTAGCAAATCTGCTAATAAACTATTCCTTGAACCCTATACTGTCTCTGAATTTTCAGCTACAGTGATAGATGGGATGAACTTGGTTTCAACGTGGCAACATCTTGGTGAGCCAGCCAAGACTGAAAGAGGACTCCTCTGGTAAGTTGTTTCCCACAGAAGAGCCAACTTTCCTCTCCTTTATTTTTCTGCTAGATCTCTAAAAGCCCTCAGTGAAAAAGTGGAGAGTTATCATGTTAATTGAAGAGTTCTGGCCAGGGCATTCCCTGGTGAATTTGGAAGCCCCAGCTGCTGCTTCTACCCCTCAGTAACTCTGGCCCAGAAGGGTGAGGGTATCTGTCTGTTCCATTCAAAGGCCGAGTATAAGGTCCATAAAATAATTTGCAGCACAGGTCAGACATTTAAGAGCCAAAGGGCATCTGCTGCTAGAAGGCTCCCGTGACAGGATAAGGGAGTGCATGGAGTGAACAAGCAAAGTGTCTGCCCCCTGCCAGACAAACTCCACACAACATGAGACATTCACTGTTCCAAGCATAACATCTCCCATTTCCCTGGACTTCCACTATCCTGTTAGGTTAAAAAGTGGATTCCTAAGCCTCCTCTCCTTTTCTCCTTCCCTCTTCAGCTCATCTCAGGACAGAGGGCACTTGGAGGAGTTCCCCTTACCTGCCTAGACAGACAGATCTGGAGGTATGTCTTCCAAATGCTCTGTAACAGCACTACTGACAATCATTTTTTCTCAGGAGCCTTCAAAAGCCATCCATACTGCATCCAGTGTCAATTCACTAATTTAAAGAGGGTTGAAGTGTTTTATTCTGGTTGCATGCAGAGAATTCATGTTCTTATCAGGGTTGCAACTTCTATCTGTCTTGGTACTGTCTCTTTGGTAAAAAAAAAAAAAAAAAGGAATGTCTGTCCCAACTAAGAAAGGTTTCTCTGTATCTGTATACTCTGTAATGTGGGAAATAAGGCCTCTGTTCCTAAAGAAAACCCAGTGGACAAATTCTCAGTATGGGGACTCACCTGTGACTAAAGAATAAGTGAAGTTTTACTATAATATGGCCTGGCCAAGGTGGTAACTAGACTCCAGAGAAAGTTAACAATTGAATGGGTCAATAAGATTATCTTTCCATCCTGCAATTAGAGGTCTTCTGTTAAATCAGGAAAGTGCTCACTGAGCTCACTTTTAATTAAAGAAACAGTCTGTATGTACCTGGTGAAACTGGATGTGTGTATGATAAAGTGTGAGCCACCCCCCCCCTTGTGTTTGATAAGATAAATGTATCTGTGGTGTGCTTTCGCATTTGCCTTTGTGGGGTTTTGGAAATATCTTTGTCATTGTTGTACTTGCCCAAGCATGTTTGTAGGGACTCCAGATTTGTAATTTTTGGTGAAAAGGTATCTTTTGTCTTTGCCAATGTACCTAATTTTAAAAGTCTTACTTGAACTCAGTTGAAGTTGATTTAAAAAAAAGTTGAATTTCAGTTAGATCCAGGGATATTGTCACTGGGCTGGAAAAAAACCAACTTTACAGCCCTCAGTTAAAGAGATGACTTTGTCTTAAAGAGAAAGCAACAATTCCAAAAGAGTAGAAGGGAAACTAATGATCTTTTGCCCTCCAAACAGAAGTTGAGAACAGGGTAGAAATTACCCTCAAGTCACAGCCATGGGAAAACTTTTGAAAAGAAAAAAAAACAGACAAAGGTTACTACTTTACTTTGATTATCATAAATTGGGTAAATCCAGAAAAGACTTCTCACTGTCGTAGAACTACTCTGGGACCTATCTGAGAGGTTTCCAAACCAGCTGAACAATAACTTGTGTAACTTCTAAAGCCAGATGATAAAACTTTAGGAGTTAGTTAAAGACACAGAATGTTTAAACAAGCTTTATTTCAGTCCTGGACTTTAAGGGTAATTGAGCTTAATGAATATCCGATAGAATGTAAATTTATATACTGTTCACTTTCCAAGCAACAAGCAAAACAAGTCTTCTTAAATGTGCTGTTTGCTGTTTAAGTTATTATACTATAGAGGTTTGTTGATAAGAAATAATACTGTACAGGTCTGTTGATAAGTGACTATACTATAAAAGTCTGTTAAGTGTTTGATACGGTCAAAATTTTGTCTGTCTGACAACAGTTTAACGGTTTAACTTATGAGATTTTTTTAAACATTAATATTAGAAAGAATTGGCTTATTTACTGCTAATTAACAATTTTCTCTGACTTCCAAGTAAACAGTTAATTTTTTCCATGTATTATCTCTCTTTAAGGCAAAGATATGATCTCCCATTAAAATAAGATCTCCTGAGACAGCAAATCATGCCACAGGACCTAATAGAAAGAAAGCTAAGTTTTCCTTACTTTTAGATCTTTAAATAACTTTAATATTGTTTCTTGTTGACCTGTAACGAACTCCTGACAACTCTGAAACTTCATGGAAAGCCATGAGTGTCTTTTTCTGAGGGGAAAAAGGTAAAAGAAGTCTTATTTGATGTATTGTATGGCATGGGTTGAAATCAGGTGCCCAGTTCTCACTGGGTTCAAATTTATATTAGTTATTTCCTTTTGTGTTTTTGCCTAATGTTGTTTAACAAATACATAATATTAAGTCATAATTTCATTATTATTTTTTAATTTCTAGCTGGGAAAACCCTGGTTAAGTGCTGTGTCTGCTATCCAAAGGTCAGCAGTTGGAGTCCACCAGGGGCTCTTTGGGAGCTCCGTGGAGCAGTTCTGCTCTGTCCGATAAGCCAAGCCAAGCTCTGTCTGATAGGGTTGCTATAATTCAGAATTAACTCCATACACTTGGCTTGGTTTAGTTTTAATTGCTGACCTGACTATAACTTTATTACAGCTTTATCTAACATCATCAAAGCCAATGCTCAACTGGAAAATTCAGATTATTTACTAGTAAATCTATTTTATACCATGTAAGTATTTAGAGACTTAATAATCTTGGTAGGTCCTGACTATGTGGTTTTATGCATCAAGATCATTATACATGGTACCTGAAGTTCATTAATAATATGGGTAATAATTATATTTTAAATTATTGTCTCAAATTTTCTGACAAGTTGAATTTTATTTGACCCCTATATTTTGCTTATTTTTATTAATCTGAATCTTACTCAGTTTTGTTGTCTACAATTTTTGCTGATCTTTCTGAAAACATTTAACCACAATTTTAGACTTATGGGAGATGGAGTTAACATGGCAGAGTAGACATATGTCCCCCAAATTCCCCCTGAAAACTAAAACTTGGACAGATAATTGAACAGAGCTTTCTGGACACCCAGCGACCCCCTAGAACACAGCATAGGACTATTGCTTGAGAATATATACCACCAAGCAGGAAATTTCCTATCTACTGCTGAACCATCATCCAGTCTTGTGGACATCTCCCACTGTGAAAGGTATCAGGTGCTTTTAACTTTTTTTTTTCCTTTCTATTTTTCTTGGCTGGCTAAGGGGCATGACCCAGGACTACTCTGAAACTCAATCCGGAAGTGAAGTGCATGTACTGCACCAGAGAGACAGTGGGTGTGGACACCGACACTTTGAGAGCCCTGCAGAGGGGACATTACAGTCCCCCCCCCACATTTGGGGAAATCCACATAGACTTGCCTCTGTCTCAGTGGGAGGGGTAGCTTGACCAGGTCACTAGCATGCAGGCCTGGGAGGCAGTTACCCATTCAGTGTTCTCTCAAGGGGCAGTTTCTCAGGCTGGGAAACAGTTCCAGCCAAGAAAGCACTTCCCCAGTGGAAGGGCTCTGTTTAGCAAGTTGGCTTCCCATGGGTGGCATCCCGCAGCAGCACTGGCTGTGTTTTATGGCCGTCCCTATAGTGACTGGCAGTATAGCATCTCCCGACGGCCTGGGAGCAGCCACCCTTGTGGGTTGGGAGGAGGGGCCTGCTACACCCGGAGGTGGCAGAGGAGAAACCCCCTTATCAATCAGAAGAAAGGGCCTGCCACATCTTGGTTAAGAGACAGGTAGCGTTTAGCTTTTGAATTAAAGCTGCCTAGGGAAATAAATGCAGTGCAACCTAACCACATCTCTTCCAGCCTTCACTGACCCACATCACAGGGTTGGCTGGTGGCCCTCCAGTGTCCCCACAAGAAGAATGATATATTTGTCAGCCAGGAGGCAGAACCTGCCCTCCCAGAGAGTCCACTGGACTAGCCACAAGTGGTGGCTGGTGACCAACCTTATTCTCAAATCTTTAGCTCAGCCCATATTAAGGCACCTCCAGAGATACTGAACAGCCTCAAGATGTCTCACAAGCAACAAACCATAGCCTACCATTTAAAAAAATAATCAAATATGGAGCCAGAAAACTCCCAAAATTCTGACTCAAAAAGCTTCCCAGATGAGGAAGCCTTTCTGAAACTATCAGAGGTCGAGTACAAGAGATTTATATATAGAAACCTCCTAGAGATTAAACAAAATGCAGCAGAACAAAATGAAAAATTAAGCAAGCTGTTTGAACTGATGGGGCATCCACATTCTGAAATCCAAAGATCAATAACAAAATCTCACAATTAGACAATTCAAAGCAATAAAAACAGACTTGATGCAATGGAACATAAAATCAGTGATTTGGAAGATAAAGTTACTGACACCAGCATTTATGAAGAGAAGTCAGAGAAAAGAAATAAGAAACATGAAGAAACTCTAAAAAAAAATGGGACTGTATCAAAAGGAATGATTTATGATTAGTTGGAATCCCTGAACAAGGAGGTATAGCTGAAAATACAGAGAGCATTGTTGTTGAATTGCTGACAGAAAACTTTCTTGACATTATGAAAGAAGCCAAGCCAAGTGTCGTCGAGTAGGATCCAATAGATATCCAAGACATATATCACACTCCACAGAAATTGGACCCTAAAAGAAAAACTCCAAGAAGTATTATAATCAAGTTTAATAAAATGAACATAAGCAGAAACTCTTAAAGGCAGTAAGACTCAAAACAATGCTAACATTCAAACAAAGCTAACAAATAAAGCCTACAAGGCTTTCCTCTGACTTCTTGGCAGAAACGATGTTAGCATGAAGGCAGTGGGATGACATATTTAAAGCCTTGAAGGAGAAACACTACCAACCAAGAATTATATATTCTGCAAAACTGTCTTTCAAATATGAAGATGAAATTAAGACATTTACAGATAAACAGAAGCTCAGTGACTTTGCAAAAACCAAACCAAAACTACAAGAAATACTGAAAGAGGTTTTCTGCTTAGAAAAACAAAACCCTTAACTGTATATTTAAGGAGACAAAGCAGGACACAACATATGGAAATCTACTGTTAGGAAAGGCACAAAATTCAATCAGAGCTACAGCACGATAAAAGGGAACCAGTGAGCTGATCATGAAAACTAAGACACCATCACAATAAAAAGAAGGATATAATACAGTAGTTATAGTTTTTTCAGATGGAGATAAAATTAATAAGATTTGTACAGGTACAATTGGGTTTAAACTTATATTATTAAGAGGGACCATAGGGGTAACCACAAAACACAGCAACAAGGCAACACATCAAAACAAGATATGCAACACAGGGGTCTCAGCGAATACTAAACAAACACCGAAAAATGTGAAAATTCAATGCATGAAGAAGAATGTCCCAGAACAGAATATTAAGAGCAACAAACTCCAACACAGAAATAATCATATCAAAATGAGAGCACTAAACACACACCTATCAATAATTACACTGAATGTAAATTGACTGAACACTCCAGTAAAGAGACAACGAGTGGCATGTTGGATCAAAAGGCACAATTCATCTATATGTTGCTTACAAGAAACACACATCAAACTTAAAGATACAAACAAACTGAAAATCAAAGGATGGAATAATATATACCTAGAATTTTAGACTTATGAGAAGGACTGTGGCTTGGGATATCTAAGGCTCTCTTATGCAGTACTGATGGCCTCACTAACTGTGGGTGGCCCAGAGTAAGCAAAACAGAGAACAATTACACAAGGCTGGGTAAATAAGTGCACTATGGGTCTTATGTAAAAAATATTGCTGATGTTTTAAGGTTCCACTTTCTAGACATAAAGAAACATTTTCTTTCCTCCTAAAGTATTTAACTAATGGACTTGAATCTGAGGTTTTACAAAATACAGTTGCTGTGGAGACGTGAAAAACAGTTACTGGTCCTACTTATGAAGTATTTAAATTTATTTCCTGGTTCAAAAACCTTAGGGTCATAGTTTCTCTGCTTATTTGTGGTAACTGGCCTGATATTGTTAGTGCTTCCCTTTTACTTCCTAATTCATTGTATGGTGCCTCAGATTCAAAAACCTGATGGCATTCAATAACAAGTTATTGAGCATTTTTATCAAAGATTCTATAATAAAATTATGATCCAAAAGAGAAAACCAGAAAAGAAAAAAGATTAGTTCTCTGCTGGAGACCTGGAGGAAAAGAGGCAGCAGTTTTGCTCTGACTGGGCTCAACAAGCCTTTTCGGAAAATGCTGGTGCCAGTTTTAAATGTAAGGAAAAAAAAAACATTATGGCCATATATTTTTATCATGGTCCGCATCAAACACTATCCAAAAACTACAGAACTTGAGACAAACCTCACTCTCCCAATTGGTAAAGGAGACCCTTAAGGTGTTTAATCAGAAATTTGGTGGCAGAAAAAAAAAAAAGATGAAGTCTCTATTGTTGGCTGTAATTCTGAGAGGCCCACCTCGAGGTAACCCAGTTGGCCCCCAGAGGAGGTCAAGACCTGAAACACCTCACTGGCCAGTGAATAAAACTCCCAGTTATTACAGGTACTGTCAAAAATGAGGACACTTTATGGCAGAGTGTCCTGAACACTTTAAAACAAGGTGCTCAGCAGGCCTGCCAAATAAAAGGCCAGTTGGACAGGCCCTCCTGGACTCTCTCAGAAAGAGAATCTAAGAAACTGATCACTGATGGGAACTCCGAAGCCTGTCTACCTCCTGGCAACATTAGAGAACTAAGAGAACATCAGAGAACACTCAAGGTGGAAGGTAAGAAAATTAAATTTGTCTTACATGCAATAACTACCTTTTTTATCTTGAATTACACAACGAGTCCACTCTCCAAGAGGGACTGTGTAATTATTAAACTAAAAATCTCAGGCAAAAAGTTGCTTTTGTGTCTGATGGGCTCACAGTTTTTGAGACACTACTGTGTAGGAGAAGGAAGAAAGAGTAAAAAAGGGAAGAGAAGGTAAAGAAATAAAAGGAAGAAGCAGAGAGAAAGGAAGAAAGACTAAGAAAGTGAAGAGAAGGTAAAAAAGAGAAAGAAAGCAGAGAGAAAGAAAGACTAAGAAAGTGAAGAGAGGGTAAAGAGCATGTAGAAAGAGAGAGAGAAAGATGAAAAAACTAGGTAACTCCAGTCTGGGCTTCCAAACTGACTTATATCTTTCAGACTGCAACAGTTCCAAACAAAATGTTTCATGGGTCCTAACTGATACTCAGTAATTGTCATCCTGGCCATTATGAATGATTAACACTGTTAAGGAAAGGTTTCCACTCAGGTAGACAGACCTACACTCTTACTCAACATGAAGCAGATGCAGAATAAGGGAGCTCTGCCCATGCTCCCACAAAATTTTGAGTATGAAATCTCTCAGGAGAGTTATAGTAGACAAAATGTATTAAAAAACATGCTAAAGACTGGGACAATCACTTTTACAGGAAATAAAAGTGCTAATAATTGTAAAATATTGATTGAAAATCCTTGCCTAATCTCTCAGGCTGACTAAAACTAACCTGGAGACTAAAGCTTTTTTTAGACCCTGCCCAGAAGACTAAACCAGATAACATCACCCACCTTGCCTGGGGACCTGCAAAAGCCACAGAGTCCAGATAACATCACAGTTCATCTAACAGCAGGATGGTTTTTTCAGGACAAAATTTAAAAGTTATTTTCATGACTCCCCAACCTATGCTGGCTACACATACTAGTAATGGGAATCATAGTCATAATTACAGATTTTGTTTGTTTGCAGATTGTTTGTTGGTTTATACAATGTACACCCTGCTTCATGACTTACTATATCTCATGTTACAGAGGGTCAATTCACAACCAAAACTTGATTGTAGAACTAATGCTATAAATCAAAACAGTTACTTTTATTTACAACCTACTTCATAAATATGAAAATTATAAAACCAGGAGTGGGGAAACGA
Source organism: Heterohyrax brucei (assembly GCA_028571685.1). Classification (NCBI taxonomy): domain Eukaryota; kingdom Metazoa; phylum Chordata; class Mammalia; order Hyracoidea; family Procaviidae; genus Heterohyrax; species Heterohyrax brucei. The sequence continues at coordinate 8,891,728 of CM053165.1, read as the reverse complement.
TGGTAAGTGTAAAGGCCTAACAAAGGTGACTTAGCTTATTAAGCTACCTTCTATTTTCTGCCTTAATAACCTCCCTCAGACCAGACTAGCAGGTCTACACTCCTCTCCCTATCTCTGAGGATATAGAGTTAATTATCCTGTGACAAACTTTTGGGTTTACACTGTGTGATTATCCTTGACAAACTTTTGAACAATTCACACTGTTTGTTAGATGTAATGAAACCTTATGATATAATGAAATCTTGTGACTCCTGACTATTTTTCTGTGATAAACCTCTACCTCTTTGAATTCTGGCTATAAAAACCACTAGAGATGTAACCATTTGGGACAGCTTTTGGATCACTGTCTCTCAGTTTGCTAGCAAATCTGCCAATAAATTATTCCTTGGACCTCACACTGTCTCTGAATTTTCAGCTACAGTGACAGGCAGGACAAACTCAGTTTCAATTTGACAACAATAGCAACCCTATATGTCAGAATAGAACTGCCTGATAGCGTTTCCAAGGAGCATCTGGTGGATTTGAACTACCAACCTCTTGGTTAGCAGCCATAGCACTTGACCACTATACCACCAGGGTTTCTTAGCTACCATTAGTAAATGCTAATCAGGTGGGGGCACGGCAGATACTGTGTAAAGTATTTGCGTTTGTTTGAAATTGTTTCTGGCTCCTATGCTAGTAATAAAATCAGTTGCCATTGGGTTGACTCCAACTCATGGTGACCCTGTGTGTGTCAGGGTAGAACAATGCTTCATAGCATTTTCTATGGCTGATTTTTTAGATGTAGATCACAAGGTTGTTCTTCTAAGGCACATCTAGATGGATGCAACCATCCAACCTTTCGGTCAGTAACTGAGGGCACCACACAGGGACTCCCACACGCATACTGGTTGCCCCCTTTCCAGGTACTCATATACTGAATTGAGATCTTCCTCTCTGCAGTGTTTTTCTGACTGGTCTTAGTTGTGTCAGCACTCTTCCTGCTGCTACAGCCCTGTATTCCACCCCGGGGCTATACCATCTGGCTTTTCTGCTCCTCTGAGGCTGTGAGCTCAGATGGAGCCTGACACCCTGCGCTGCTCCATCTCCATCTGCTGGCCCTGGGTCAGCTCTCATTCCATCAGCAGCTATTTCAAACTTTGTTCATCTCTGGATATACGTTCAGCCCATCAAGGTACAGCACTGTCCACAGTACCATGTAGAAAGCACTGAAGCCAGTATGGCAGAGGGGACACTTGAAGCCTCACCTTCCAGGCTCTTGCCCCTACCCAGCCCTTACTTGGCACTGATCTCCTAACCTCTAGAGCTTGACCCCCACTTCCAATCTTACTCCCTGGCTCTGAAAGACTCGTCTTAGGACAGATGCTGCAGACCAGAAGGAGTTGGGAAGTAACCCCACCTAGAAGGAGACTCTACCCCTCTCCCTCAGCCCCCACCCAACCTACATACCTCACTTGTTAGTTGCTATAGAGTCAATTCTGACCCCATGTGTGAACTTTACTCCATAAGGCTTTTAAAGCTGTAACTTTTTAAAAGCAGATCACTAGTCTTACTTTCAAGGAGTCTCTGAGTGGGTTTGAAATGCCACCTTTCAGTTAGTAGTCTAGGGCTGAATCAATTTTGCCACCTACGAATTCCATCAGATCCCATGTGTCACAATTAATGAGCAGATTACATTCGGGACGGAGGCTCCTTCAGGTCCACTCACACACTGCTTCTCCAGCCTCCCCTCCTCCTCACCTGAAGTCTCCCAGGAAGATGTGAACCATGCCTTGTAAAACTCACCCCTCCCCCAGACCTGCCTCTGGCTTCTGACCTTCACATCATCCCCTAACCAGTGCTTAGCTCAGGCTAGGGCTAGGCCAAAGTCAGAGACCTGGGAGAAGGACAGACGCATAGCCAAAGTTGGGTTGGCAAACACTTCATTCTAAATTTTCAGTGGGGACAAAGGATTCAGCTAATCATTTGTGTGGCAAAGAGTACAAATGGTTAATGAGCTTGGCTACTAACCAAAAGGTTAAAAGTTTGATTCCACCCTGAGGTGCCTCAGAAAGAAAGTCCTGGCAATCTATTTCCGAAAACTCAGCCACTGAAAACCCTCTGGAGCACAATTCTACTCTAACACACCCGGGCCACTGAAACAACTCAACAACAACTGGTAGGGTATGATATGTGGCCTTATCATAGGCAAATAAGCAGCATCCTTGAGTCTCATCTGAGTCAGATGGGAAGAGTAGTTATTTATAATAAGCCATTTTCCAGAACAGAAAGCAGGGGGCTTCTTAGTTAACCTTTGCTGTTTTTTAGGCTCACAAGGCTCAGGTAAAATCTAACAGTATCACTCACCAGATACAAGCCCTCAGGAAGTCCTCTTGGTCCTACCCTCAGCATTCCAAATCCATCCATTGGCTCACATCTTCCCTCCTCACTGAACAGAGCTACTGTTTAGTCCCATTATTGCCTGACAGCTTCATGTCATTTGTTCCCTCAATCCATTCCAGCCTCTGGTCAAATGTCATCTTATCAGAGAGACCCCTCTCAGCATCATTTTCTGAAGAATAGCACAAGATAAGACAGTTTTGTGTCCTTGCACAGGATGTGGCCTCCCTGAGGCATTCTTTTCGTATCTAGTGCCTGGTTCCTTCTATGACGTAAACTCCACCAGCAGGGACCTGCTTCGAGCCAGTTACTTCTGTCCCCAGCAACCTCACAGTGCCAGAGTCACCATAGATATTCACTAAATATTTGTTGAATGTGAAAAAAATGTGATGAAAAATTAACTCAGTCTTCACAGGATCCGTTATCATCCCTTTTGTATAAATGAAGAAAATAAAGGGTTAATGAGGTTAGGCAGCTTGTCAAAGACCACACAGAAAGAGAGTGCCGAAGCTGGGATTCAAACCCAGGACAGCCAGGCACTAGTACTCAAGAGTATTTCACCAAATGGCTGCATAACAAGGCAATGACTCTGCTACCTGCATTGCCCCTGGGGACTAGGACAGTGTCTAGTTGATATTCTAGGTGATATCATGAGGCTATTGTTGTGTAACCAATTACCCCCAAACTTAGTGGCTTAACACAACAACATTTATGATCTCAAGGTTCCTGTGGGTCAGGCATCCAGGGCTAGCTTAGCTATGTCCTCTGACTGAGGCTGCAGTCAAGGAGCTGGCTGGGGAAGAATTTTCTTCCAAGCTTATTTCCATGGTTGTGGAGAGGACAGTTTTGTGTCCTTGAAGGCTGTTGTGCTGTGGGTCAGAGGCCACCTGCAGTACCTTGCCACATGAGCCTTTCTGTAGAGTGGCTCACAAGATGCTGATCACTTTTATCAGACAGAGTGAGAGAGAAGGAACAGAGACAGCACACAGGTATGGCAGAAGTTAGAGTCTTTGTATAACCTAGTGACATCCATCACTTTTGCTGAAATCTATTTCATACAAGTAAGTTAGTGGCCCCAACCTTCATTACAGGTGGGCATGGACTGAAACAGACTAGGAAGAATGGCCTGGTGATCTAGTTCCAAAAATTATCCACTGAAAACCCTGTGGATTACAACAAACCATGGGCTGACTCATTTGCTTTGGGCATGTCATTAGGAGGGATCAGTCACTGAAGAAGAACATCATGTTTTGTGAAGTGGAGAACCAGAGAGGGCAAAGAGAGGCTCTCAGTGAGATTGATTAACTGAGTAGCTGCAATAATAGTCTCATATATGGGCGAGCATGAGGATGACACAGGACCAGATAACATTTTATTCTATTGTACATAGGTCACCATGAGTCAAAGTCCAATCTCTCTCTCTCACTCTCTCTCTCTCTCTCTCTCTGTGTGTGTGTGTGTGTGTGTGTGTCTATCTGTGGACACCAGGAGGTACAAACCATTGGGAGCCATGTTCCTAACACCTATTGCTGGACCTGCCACATGACATGATACATGCCAAGTCAATATTTACTGAATAAATGAATAAATAAATGAGTGAATGAGAAGCAGATAATGCTCCCCCTTTGCCAAAGGAAACAATTACTTCTAGGATCTGTGTCAGGAAAGTATAACAACAAGCCCATTGCCATTATGTATCTGTGAGTAAATGGTTTCTCCTCCAGTTTACCCACTCTGAACTATTGATCAGAAAACTAAACATTTGCTTATTTAAGGAGGAATGGCAGCGTCTTCTGCAGGCAAAGAATTTGTGAATAAGTCAGATGTCCGATGGGTAATTTTCCTGTCATTTAATAAGGCCCAGGAGGTACATCTGTTTCAATCACTCTATGCACAACTAAAAACAACCTGAAGCAAATACCTAACATAGCACCTACCTGACAGGTGTGGAGGGAGCTATTATGTTATCTCGGTCCATCACGAAAGCAGTTAATGACAGCTAACAGAACTGGCAGTGCTAGACTTGGCTCAGGCTGTGTGTGGGGAAAGACGCAGGTGAGAGTAAACAGACCTCCACAGAGAACCTGAACATGGTGAGTGCAGAAGCCCCAGCCAGGTTCCTAACTGCCAGGAGAGATGCGGCCAGGGCCCAAGACTTCATTGAGATCTTGTTCTACCCACATGCCAGTTTCTCAGCACAGGATCTAGGAAGTAGTGTCTGATTGCCTTCGCGTTCACATGGAACACAGACAAATAGTGCCAGGAAGCCAATGCTTGAGGATAACTACACACAGAGAGCAAGTGTGAAGCAGCATCTGTATTAGTCAGGAAGGAGTCATGAGCTAGCACTCAGGATGCCCTAGATGAATCCTCTCCCTGTGTTTGCTAGGCCTGTAACCCAGAGAGTTTTACGAGCCTTTGTCTCTCCAGCTACAAAATGGGGATGAGTTCTTATAGAGTAAGAGTGCCGTGGGCATGCACACAGTATAACATCCATGAAATAGCCTTCCCCAGGGCCCAGCTCATAAATGTTCTCAAAACAAATTTAGTTAACCAGATACCTGGTATATTAGGCAAGTTTGCTTAGGTTTGGGAAGCAGCCTGTCGAAGATTTTCACAAATGTGATATTCTGAGTAAATGACTATAGAGGCATTGGAGTACAGGTTCTCCTGAGCTGTAGCATTAACTTCCCACTTTGTGCCTCCTTTTACTATGTGCTTGGATGTGTTTACATTTGCAGTGTGTGTGTACCTGTATACTCAACCAGACAATTAACTTCACGAACTTAATTGTTCTAAGTCTACACACCTCATTGCTGATTATCACTGCAGTTGCCCCCAAAATATTCCCCTTAGGAAGCTACACACCAACACCAACACCCAGTCAACCCCTTGAAGCAATTTTGGACCTCTTTCTGGGGTGGCCATTGCACACAGTGGCAAAGTGGCAAGCAAGTTCACAAGCTTAATTGTATGGTTGCCTGTGTGAGAGTTTTTAGCCAGTAAACAAATAGCTATATTGGAATACCTTCCCTACTGATGTGGCCCCTAGTGATTTTTTGCTTTACCCAAAGATAAAGGAAATATTGAAAGGAAGACATTTTGATGACATTCAGGACATCAAGAGTGATACAATGACAGGTCCAATGACATTACAGAAAGAGTTCCAAAATTGCTTCAAAGGGTAGACTAGGCACTGGTATCAGTACACAGCTTCCCAAGAGGAGTACTTTGAAGGTAACCATGGTGATATTCAGCAATGAGGTATGTGCATTTTTTCTATGATGAGTTCATGAACTTACCTGTCAAACTCACGTGTGTGTGTGTGTGTGTGTGTGTGTGCGTGTACGCATGCACACACGCATGAACACACTTGGTTCCTAGAAGCCTGGCTTGTGTTGTCAAAGACTTTGATAAAGGGCTTGCATTAAGTCTAAATAAAAGTAGAGAAGTTAATCGTCAATTTCTGGGGTTTCTGTTCAGTTTACAATGAAAATTACCTATATACATCTTCCACTCATATATGCGATACAGTGAATGTGTAACAGTATAGACTATTTCCAAAAGGTCCAAGTTTAAATCCCTGCCCTGTCACTTCCCTTAGCATGACCTTGAACAAATCACTTAATCTCTCTGTTCCTTAGTTGCCATATCTGCAAATTAGAGACGATAATAGGCTCACCTTATAGGGTGGTGGAAAAACTGAAGGGGCAGTGATTGAGACCTCAGCTGCTAACCAAAGATTTGGCAGTTCAAATTCACCAGTTGCTCCTTAGACACCCCTTGGGGCAGTTTTACTCTTTCCTATAGGGTTCTGTAAGTCAGAATCGACTCAACATCGATGTGTTGAGGTGGTGGTGAGGCTTCTGTGTTCTGCTTTATTGAAATGACACAGAACACTGTCTTTCTTCTCCAACGTACGTCCTGAGGAGAGTCCTGTCAGCTAGCTTATGGTGCATAGTCAGTGTAGATAGAAACGAGATGAATTAGTGAATAAACACAAGGATTTGCACCTGCTGTAACAGAACCCATTGAGAAAGACAAAAGACTAATCCCATGCATTAAATCTTCTAAAGAACAGTATATATATATTTATATACAAATATCATTATATATACTTTCTACTTGCAGACTCATTATCCCAATTACTCCTCTGGTAACACTGTGACTGTCAGAGAGCATGTCTGTATTTTACAGATGAGGAACAAACCAGAGAAGTGAAGACTTTTCCAGGCAGACTGAGGGCACTGACCAGGCTTTAGATTTCACATGCTGCCTCCTCCGTAAAGCTGATGTGAGAAGAATATTCACTACATGTAGATGACCAGAAGAACCAACAAGTCAGTCTTAGAGGAAATACAGCCAGAAGTGAGGACAGCGAGACTACAGCCAGAAGTGAGGACAGCAAGACTAAGGCTCACTTGCATCATCAGGAAAGACCAATCCCCAAAAAACAACATCATGGTTGGTAAACCAGAGGGTCAATGAAAACAAGAGAAATCCTCAAAGAGGTGGAGTGAGACAACAGTGACTACAATGTACTCAAATATACCAAATATGACAAAAATGTCACAGGACCAGGCAAAGTTTTGTTCTGTTCTACCTAAGGTCACCCTGAATCAGAGCCAACTCAATAGAAACTAGCAATGTCAAAAAGATGTGTGTGAGTGATAAATAACCGTGTATGCACAGGTGTGACATCAAACATTTCCACTCTAGTAGGGATTACTGGGCCCAAAGCAAAAGCCAGAACATGGCAGACAGTGGTTTGGGAGGCAGTAGTACAAGCGTAATACCAAAGCCTTGTCTGGGTGGGAAATTGGGATCTCCTCAAGTTGGAAGTCTCAGGCAGCAGCCAAGTTATTGTGGAATGCCAACACTAAGCTTACTGAAACCTCTGTGCCCATAAAACCACCCCATGAGCACATACAGTCCAAGTGCTAACATGGATCAGACCTTTGCCAAGCTAAGGGATGCACAGATCAACAAGAAATGGCCCCCACTTCAAGGACACCTCAGCTACTGGGGCTGGCAGATAGACTGGCAGATCCCAATGTAGTGTGATACAGTGAGACAGGGCTGGAATGAGATCATAATCGAGAACTCACACTATAGAGGTGATGACAGTTACTTAAACCAGCAATCACAGGCCAAAGTCTACTGAATCACACAATAATGCAGGTGGAGTGGGATGGGGTGGGGGAGGTGATGGCCAACTTCTCAGGAACCAGAGCTGCAGAATGTGGGCACAGTACAGTCATGATGCCGCCAACTGGTTTCCTGAGAAAAATCTACAGAGGACGATGGTTCATGGGCTGATTGAGAAAGATAGGTGCTACAAAAATGCAAACAGGAACCTTCTGTACTTTCCTGTCTCTCAGAGGGATACTTCACTCTCAGTACCAAAGCATTTTAGTCAGAGTTCTCTAGGGAAACATAACCAGTGAGATATACATATACTGAGACAGAGAGATAGGCTAAAGACTCCTGCTGGTCAAGTAGTGATAGGTTGGAGAATTCTGCATTGGGTCGCATTATCGAAAATGATTACATTGTGTTACTGAACAGCAACTAGACTAGTGTTTCGCCAAACCAGTGGGAACTATAGCCTAGCCAAGTTGATGTATAAACCAACCATCATAGGAGAGGTAAACTTTAAGGGTTTGTTGGATCCCGGAGGATTGGCACCATCAGCCAGCCAGGAACAAAGAAGGAGTAGTTACATGACATAATTGCCATTTCATTTAATTTGTGTGTGTATACATGCATGTGCACACGTGCATCTTTTTTCTTTCCAAGTGAGATATCAATTATTCCTATTACCCTGAAAAGACTCTATCACACAAGAAGGAACAAAGCAAGGATCAATGATTGTTATTTAACAAAGAGAAGAATATAACAAGAATCTAATTCAAATGAGGTTGAACCTCTACATATGATTTCACCTAAGCCTCACAGCAACCCGTAGTGTAATATGCTTGTCTCCAGTAACAGAAAGGTCGGCTGAAAATCAGAGAGGCTAAGGGAATTGCTCAAGGTCACACAATCAGTAAGCATAAAAGCTTACAAAAACAAACAACTTAATTTCTCCGTGTACTTTCCTCTGGGTTAGGGGGTGTCTCAGTTACGTGAATACGAACAAAAAGTTACTCATCAAGTCAGTTCCAAGTTCTGGTGACCCCATGTGTATCGGTGCTTCACAGAGTTTCCAATAGTTGGTTTTTCAGAAGTAGATCATCAGGCCTTTCTTCCAAGGTGCCTCTGGGTAAGTTTAAACCTTCAACCTTTCAGTTAGCTGTCAAACAAGTTAACCCACTGAAAATCTTCTTTTGCCAACCACATATGCCTTCTGAAACTATTTTGAAGGAAGAAGCTTTTGAAAATTGACACCCTCTATCTTTTGGTTGGAACCTGGTGGTATAGTGGTCTGAGTGTCTGAATGTTCTTGTACAAAACAGGGCTAAATATTAGGTTATGGAGGGGGCAGTCCACTAGAACCTGACCCCAAAGCCAGATTCCCCATTATAGCAAAGGTGTGTCTACTGTCAACATGACACCCAGTAGACCAAAGCCCTGGAGCAGCCAGCTAGTCCCTCTTGGCTACTTCCAGTGCAAAACTGTTTGAAAGTGTGTCTTTCCTTATGTCATCAAAATCTACTTCCTTCGTGACTGGTAAGCTGTCAGTGTGATCTGTAACTCCCAGACAGGAATGTGAGTTAAATTGCCTGAGTCACTAGCAATGACAGAGTCATTCTGCAGAAAATTGGAAATCAATTCTTGTCATTGCTCTACAAAACTCCTTTATCAAGTGTTCCACCTTACCATGTAATACAGCCACAAAGGACTTGAAGGCTCACAGGAGAACAGAAAGGACTGTGTGTCTGTGTGTGTGTGTGTGTACATGTGTGTGTGCATGGGCTTATCCAAAAACATTCTACATTCAAAGTCTTGGGGCTCCCTGCTGGCCAAAGACTCCAGCATCCAGAAGATGAGGATGTATCCAATAAACCCTATAGCCTGCTTGAAATTGAGAAGGGATCACTTCCCTAAAGCTTTCTATGAACATTTAGTTAATGTAACACAAAGAACCCTCCCCCATCATTTAGCACTGTTACATCAAGAAATCTTTAAGTGTGTTTTCCAAATTAATAGCATAAAGGGTTTGGGTTTGGGGTTTTGATCAGTTTTTTGTTTGTTTCTTTGTTTTAAGAGGTAATAAGGTCACAAGAATTTGCCACAAGGTCTAGGTTTGGGTTTTGATTCTTTGAGGCATATATTACTTTTGATAAGGTGCTCATTTTCTCAGGACCTTATTTTCCCTTCCACAGAAAATACAGAACTTATTGATGACCATAGAGTTATGATGAATAAATAAGGTCATCTATGAAGAAATGTTTCATAAACTCATGATGTCATGTATTGATTAGTTGTCTACCTTCTAGCCAAATGGGCAAGCTAACCCCCAGTAATTCAAACAACTTACATAAAGCTAGTTCATCTGAAATACAAGAACCAAAAAAACAAATAAACCCACTGCTGTCGAGTCAATTCTGACTCAACAACTCTCTAGGACAGAGTAGAATTGCTCCACAGAGTTTCCACGAAGTACCTGGTAGATTTGAACTCCCAACCTTTTGGTTAGCAGACATGACACTTAACCACTACACCACCAGGGTTTACAAAATACAAGAGGAATAAAATTTATTTTAGGTTTACAAACACTTGTCCACTATGAGTTTGGAATAGGATCAAAGAAGTCATTTCTCCTTCTTCTATGACATTTGGATAGTATTAGGGATCAACTCGCAAACTGGGATCAGTGACCTTGCGCCCCTTCTGCAATGGGACTCATTTCTTACTTCCGGAGACCTTTGGGTATCCCAAAGTTCACCTTCTTAGTGGTTCTAATAAGCTCCCCCAGGAGTATTTTGAATTTACAGGCTCACACCATAAATCCTCTTCATACTCACTAGTCTAGGAGCACTCATGTTAGGAGAAGGGCCTCAGAGGGCTACTTCCATTTCCAGGCTTATTAATAGCCTCATAAAGTTCCACACTTCGGCTCCATCTCTCCCAGAAAATCTTTCTTATCACATCAACCATCAACGATGTCTTAGAATTACTTCCCTAACTATACCATTTTTTTAGTATCAATTTCCTGCTTTTTGGCACTTATCTTTTCATATGTAAACATTGCCTCCCCAATCTGATTTTCAAGTCTCTTCAAAGATGGGGTCATGTTTCCTGTCTCATCCAGGTGCTATGCTAGGGATTAGGGTTACCAAGGGATGGCCAATAAATCATGTATGAGGATGAAAATGACGGTAATGATGTGTTTCCATTCCTCACTGGACATGGAGTTGTACATCCAACAGACAGGCCAAGGCTAAAAGTCACAAGACAGACTTCCTCATGACTACAGTACTTCAAGAGTGGTCCAGTGATGGAATTCTTGCCACACAATTTTAGCGGGACCACAGTTCAATCCATAACAGTAGTAAACTTTTTACATACTCTCTCAGTGTGTGTGTGGCCTTATTGGTCTTGATATCCAAACCAAATTTGGAATGAGAATACATTCTATCTTTGCAGAGTAGCTATAACAACTGCCAAGAACCAAGCAGAGTTTCTGATTCCCACGCTCAAAGAATCCAGGGCTTGGGGCATGGGAATTCTTAGGCTCGAGGCAGTGGTTCTAGCTGGCTGACATGGCAGAAAAGTCAGGAAAAAGTAAACTTGAGAAGCTACAGGAAACCCAGAGCTCCCATAAGACCAGAGCCAAAGCTTACCCCCTAGTGTGCTAGAGGTGAGCCTACTAGTAGAGACACCCATGCTGCCACTTGGGCAAAGGAAAGGAGGAGCTGCCTCAGTACATACTTATGCAAAGAAATTCTCCCCCTATGGAAAACTTTGACACTACCACAGCTGTGCCTACCACAAGCTTTGGAGCAAAACATTCAAGTAGCAAGCTGGACAGAACTATAGGCTGCTTCCTCAAACCATTCCCAGCCCGGTGCTTCTTGCATTTTAGATGTTCTTTTACATTTTAGATGTTCTTTTTAGGTAGGGTAACATTGTCAGGCTGTGACATAATTTTGGATGCAAATGAGCAGAAATGCACTGAGGAAAACATCCCTTCCAGGCTGAAAAGACAAATCCCACCAACACTATAGCTTGGTGCCTCTTCTTCCTTCCTTCCTGGAATACAAGTACAAAACAGTAATTTATAGCAGCTATATCATGACCATGAGGATAGACGGGACATGCTATGAATCAAGGAGAAGAATGATTGAAGGACATGGACTGGCCCTATGTTCCTCTCTTGTGAACTTCTGCTTAAGTGAGAAGAATTAACTCTTGCTTGGTTAAGTCACTGTTGCTAGTTTTCTCCTACACACAGGCAAATATCTTCTGAATTGGGCACGTCAGCAAAGCAGGAGGAGAAATCCACTGATGGTTGGTTAAAAGCATCGTCTTTAGCATCAGACAGACCTGAATCTGAGTTCCGCCTCTGAATTCTATCAAGCTGGGATGGCTTGATACATTACTTAACTCTCTAACCCTTTGTTTCTATGTCTGAAAAATAAACATGATATTAGTACTTATGAAAGTGTGGCTATTAGACTTCAATGCAGTGAAGTTGCAAAACACTTACCCAGGGCCTGGTACAGAGTAAGTCCTCAGTAAGTGCTGGGTATTTCAACAAAACTGGTTGTTTCAACAGGGTCAATATTCTACTTTCCTTGCAGGAGCAATTACGGATAAACTAATTACGCTTTTTCCTTTTTTTTCTTTCACTTTTCAACCATTTAGGGACTGTGTCCTGCCTTGATAGTCATGTCTGGAGGTTGATAGGTCACAGGAATGAGTCTCTAAGCACATGAGTATAGACAGAACGGAAGTATCAGCTGGTGCCCCTTCCTTAAAATGAAGAGTAGATATGGCTCTTTAAATGACCATTCGTGTGCTCTTAGAAGGGTGTCAGGATGAAGCCCTCATGTTCTTCGGGATGGTGCACTGCACCAGGTTTCCAGACAGAGCACAGGAATGGCAATCTAGGGGATAAAATATCAGAGGCCTCAGAGAATCCCTCTAACCCCACAGCCATGTCTCCATAAAACTGTGCCTCAAACAGACGAAGTTGCACTCTGTAATGAGCACTGGGCTCTGAATGCAAATCCACTGAACAGAGGACATATGAACCTGAATTCTCTTTAAAGCAGAGATACCAATACCAGGGTCTTTTCAGAAAGTAAGGTTTCAATGCAGTAGGAAGGGAAAATGTGAGCTCTGCATAGGGAGGCCAGAAGCACCCATGACCAACTTCCCAGTGTCCACAGTTTGGCCAACATTGGTCCAACAGTAATCCTTGAGAAGAGTTCTTTGGTGGCACAATTGATTAGGCACTTGGCTGCTAATCCAAAGATTGACAGTTTGGATCAACCCAGAGGCACCCTGGAAGAAAGGCCTGGCAAACTGCTTCTGAGAGATCACAGCCATTGCAAATCCTATGGACCAATGCTACATGAGGTTGTTATGAGTCAGAGCTAACTTCTCAGCAACTGGTCCTTATATTAGTAATAATCCCTGAATAACCGGTTCTGTCCCTGTAGCATTTTCAAGGCCTAAGATTCACTCTTCTCCCTACTCAGAGATCATCAGCCATTTGGGAAATAGCCAGTGGACACACGCTAGACAAATACTTAGCAACCTCCAAAGCACTGGGGACAGTGGAGACTTCCAACTCCTGCCTCAAGATCATAACAATAAAGCTTGTTTATAACATGTTTTGGGCCTGCAGACCCTACTTCCAAGGTACCCATCACTGGCTATGTAATAAGGGCCAACTGACTCCACAGGCAGATGGGAGTAGGCAGTACACACCATGAGCTTTCAGTAAGCTACACCCTATGGCTTCCTTGAGAAGGAATGAAAACAGGGGGACAGCAGACATCTTCTCTGGAGTAGGAATGCGAGACAGACACACACAGAGTGCAGTATGATTTCTCAGCAGCACTCGGAAATAGTGTAGGTAAATATTATTATCCCTTTATTTTTATTATTATTATCCTACCATCCAATTGCTATTGTTTGTTGCCGTTGAGTCAGCTGCAATTTGTGGCAACACCACGCACAACAGAACGTAATGTCTAGTTCAGTGCTATCTTCATAATCGCCAGTGCACTGGAGGTCATTGTTGTAGCCACTGTTTATTCTGAGCATCTTTCAACCTCGGGATTTCATCCTCTAGCCCAGTATCAGACTGTATGCTTCTATGGAGTTTTCACTGGCTAATTTTTTTTTCTCCTGTGACGGTCAGATGCACTTTAGAATGGTTTAATACTATAAATGTCAGAAAGTTTTTTTTTTATTATGACTAAGTGAAAATGTACATTCCCATACAAATTTGCATGCCCACCTGTATGCAGCTTCCACTTCTCTCCCTGCCCAGTGACAGGACACTATTCCTCTCTGCTCCATACATGACTCATCCTCCTAACAGTCTTCTTTCCCCTCCTCTCCACCCACTCTCCTTCCTCCAGCCAGAGGTCAGTAGGATGATATCCTATAGATGCATAGAACCACAAAGTGCATCCAATATGTGGTCACTCTGCATCGCCAAGTCCAATCCATTCCTGTGCAAAGAGTGGACCTTCATTATGATTTATGGGCAAGGGCAGCATCAGGGCCAAAGGCCATGCTCCCAGGGGAACACAGAAGTGGCTGGACCATCAGTTGTGGTCTTTTAGTGGAGATCTCAGGGTGTACACCATTTTATTCTTGTGTTGACAGTGAGACTCAACTTAGCGAGCTTCATCACAGCTATCACTGGTGGTGGCCGGACACCATCCGGTACCAGGTCTATGTAGGCACTCAGTAATGTTGTTGTCTCTGTCTTCTGGGTTGTCATTATGGTCCTCGGTGAGCATCTGCTCCTGCTGAGTTGGCATCACTTGCTGTGCCTTTGGATGGCAGCTTGGCAGCTTTTAAGACCCCAGACGCCACTCACCAATGTGGGGTTCAGAGAGCCGTCTTAGCAAAATGCTATTTGTGCCAATTGGCCTCAATTTCACCTAAGAGAATGCTCTCCTGCCCCTGCCCCAGCCGCTCTGTACTTGAAATACTGGGTTAAGGTGGAAGGAGTACTCAAGTTATGTTGAAGTCCACTTAATATTGTTCTTGTTTCTAACATGTGCTATCACCAATTTGACCCAACCAAACTTCTACCGTCTAATCTAAACCCCGTCCCCGTCTCACCCTCCTGCCCTCCCCACCCTTGTAGCCATCAAAGAGTCTTTTCTTCTAAGCATAAGACAGTTTTTGAGTTCTTATCATAGGGGTCTCATACAATATTTGTCCTTTTGTCTCTGACTACTTTCACTCAACATAACGTCTTCAAGTTGAAACCAGGTTATGAGATGTTTCTTGGAATCATCATTGTTCTTTACCATTGCATAGTGCTCCACTGAGTACATACACTATAGTTTACCTATCTATTCCTCTGTTGTTGGGCATCTGGGTTGATTCCATCTTTTTGCTGTTGTGGACTGTGCTGCAATAAACATTCTTGTGTATGTATCTGTTGGTGTGAATGGCCTTGATTCTGTGGGATATATTCCAAGCAGTGGAATTACAGGGTCAAATGGTATATCTATATCCATTTTTTTAAGGAAGCACCTGATTGCTTTCCAAAGAGGCTAGACCATTTTGCAACTCCACCAACACTGTAGGAGAGTTCCACTTTCTCCACAGCCTCTCCAGCATTTGTTGTTTTGTGTTTTGGGATCATAGCCAACCTTCTTGGGGTAACATGGTATCTTATTGTAGCCTTGATTTGAATTTCTTTAGTAACTAAAGATCGTCAACATGTCCGCTTGTGTTTTTTGGTTGCCTGGATCTCCTCTTTAGAGAAATGTCTGTCCATCTCCTTTGCCCATCACTGAATTGGATGATTTATCTTCTTATTGATATTCTGTAGTATGTTATAGACTATGGAGACCAGGCATCAGTCTGACATATAGTTGTCAAATGTTTTTTTCCCTTTTCTGTAGGTGGCCTTTTAATTCTATTAATAAAGTCTTTGGATGAGCAAAAGTATTTGATTCTTAGTAGTTCCCATTTAGCCAGTATCTCGTCTGTTGATTGCGGTTGGACAGATTTTGAAGTCTCTCTACTATGTGTATTAAAACTTCCATTGTTGTTTCTACTTTTTCTTGGATGAACTTTATCATTTTAGATTTGATATTTAGGTCTTTTATGCAATTTGAGATGGTTTTTGTATAAGGTGTAAGATATGGATGTTGTTTCAGTTTGTTGCAGATGGATATCCAATTTTGCCAGCACCATTTGTTGAAGAGATTGTTTTCTTTATTTTATTTTTATTTAACATAACTGAGTGAAAATGTACATTCACATATAAATTTACATGCCCACCTATATGCAGCTTCCACTGCTCTCCCTGTCCGGTGACTGCACACTATTCCTCTCTGCTCCATACATGTCTCATCCTCCCAGCAGCCTCCTTTCCCCTCCTCTCTGTCCACTCCCCTTTCTCCAGCCAGAGGTCAGCAAGATGATATACTATAGATGTATAGAACCATAAAGTGCTTCCAATATATGGTCACTCCGCATTGCAAAGTCCAATCCATTCCTGTCCAAAAAATGGACCTTTGTTATAATTTATGGGAAAGGGCAGCATCAGGGAGGGGGCCATGCTCTCAGAGGAACCCCAAAACTGCTGGACCATCAATTGAGGTCTTTTAGTGGAGATCTCAGGATGCACCCCTTTTTATTCTTGTGTTGCCAGTGAGACTCCTCTCTGTGAGCTCCATCGTAGCTATCACTGGTGGTGGCTGGGCACCACCCAGTTCTTCCAGTCCCAAGTCGATGTAGGCACCCACTCTTGTGGGTCTCTCTGTCTTCTCGGTTGGCTTTACCGCATGCCATTTTGGTCCTTAGTGAGCATCCATTCCTGCTGAGTTGGGACCATTTGTTGTGTCCTCGGATGGCAGCTTGGCAGCTTTTAAGACCCCAGATGCCACTCACCAATGTGGGGTGCAGAGAGCTCTCGTAGCAAAACGCTAGTTGTGCCAATTGGCCTGGAATTCGCCTAAGAGCATGGTCCCCCGCCCCCCACCCCAGCTACTCTATCCTTGCAGTATTGAGTTAAAATGGAAG
The DNA here is from genome assembly GCA_028571685.1 of Heterohyrax brucei. Taxonomy (NCBI): domain Eukaryota; kingdom Metazoa; phylum Chordata; class Mammalia; order Hyracoidea; family Procaviidae; genus Heterohyrax; species Heterohyrax brucei. Next base: position 8,875,171 of record CM053165.1, on the reverse strand, counting down.
GAGTACTCAAGTTATGCTGAAGTCCACTTAATGTTCTTGTTTCTAATGTGTGCTATCACCGCTTTCTCCCAACTAGATTTCTAGTAACTATCTAAACTAAGCCCTCCCTTCTCCCCTCCCTCCCCTCCCTTGCAGCTGTCAAAGAGTCTTTTCTTCTATACACAAGTCTGTTTCTGAGATCTTATCGTAGAGGTCTCATACAGTATTTGTCCCTTTGTCCCTGACTGCTTTCACTCAACATAATGTCTTCCAGTTGAAACCAGGTTAGGAGATGTTTCCTGGAATCATCATTATTCTTTATCATTGCGTAGTGCTCCATTGAATATATGTACCATAGTTTACCTATCCATTCTTCTGTTGTTGGGCATCTGGGTTGATTCCATCTTTTTGCTATCGTGGACTGTGCTGTGGTAAACATTCTGGTGCATGTGACTGTTGGTGTGAAAGGTCTTGATTCTGTAGGATATATTCCAAGTAGAGGAATTACTGGGTCAAATGGTATATCGATATCCATTTTTTTAAGTAAGAGCAAGACTGTCTTCCAAAGAGGCTGGACCATTTTGCAACCCCACCAACAGTGTAGGAGGGTTCCACTTTCTCCACAGCCTCTCCAGCATTTGTTGTTTTGTGTTTTCTGGATCATGGCCAATCTTGTTGGGGTGACATGGTATCTTATTGTTGTCTTGATTTGAAGTTCTTTAATAATTAAAGATTGTGAACATGTCCACATGTGTTTTTTGGCTGCCTGGATCTCCTCTTTAGTGAAGTGTCTGTCCATCTCCTTTGCCCATCACTTAATTGGATGGTTTATCTTCTTCTTATTGATATTTTGTAGTATCTTATAGATTATGGAGATCAGGCGTCGATCTGACATAGAGTTGCCAAATATTTTTTTCCCATTCTGTGGGTGTTCTTTTAATTCTATTAATAAAGTCTTTGGATGAGCAAAAGAGTTTGATTCTTAATAGTTCCCATTTTTCTATTTTCTCTTCTGTTGATTGAGGTTTCTTTGACAGATTTTGGAGTCTGTCCTCATTGTGTATTAAAACTTCCATTGTTGTTCTTACCTTTTCTTGGATGAACTTTATGGTTTTAGGTTTGATATTTAGGTCTTTTATCCAGTTGGAGTTGGTTTTTGTATAAGGTGTAAGATATGGATCATGATTCAGTTTATTGCAGATGGATAACCAATTTTGCCAGCACCATTTGTTGAAGAGACTGGTTTTATCCCAGTTTAATGTCTTAGGGCCTTTGTCTAATATCAACTGTTCATAGGCAGATGGTGTCATCTCTGGGGTCTCAATTCTATTCTATTGATTGATCTGTCTGTTCTTGTACCAGTACTAGGTTGTTTTGACCAGTGTGGCAGTGTAATCGTTTCTGAAGTTGGGTAATGACAGACCTCCCAGTGTGTTCTTCTTCTTTAATAGTACTTTACTTATCCAGGGTTTCTTCCCTTTCCAACCAAAATTGGTGATTTCTTTCTCCACCTCATTAAAAAATGACACAGGAACTTGTATTCGGATTGCATTATATAAGTAGATTGCTTTGGGTAAAATAGACATTTTCACAATGTTAAGTCTTTCTTTCCATGAGCAGGGTAGGTTTCTCCATTTATCTAAGTCTCTCTTAGTTTCTTGTGGTAACGGCTTATAGTTCTCTTTCTAAAGGTCTGTTATTTATCTGGTTAGATTAATTAATTAATTAATTAATCTAGTTAGATTAATTCCAGGTACTTTGTCTCCTGGGGGGCTATAGTAAATGGTATTGATTTGATGATTTCTTCCTTAACAGCCTCACTGTTGGTATAAAGGAATCCTACTGATTTACTTATGTTTATCTTGTATCCTAAGACTTTACTGAACTCTTCAGTCAGTTTGAGTGGTTTACTTATGGATTCTTTAGGGTTCTCTGTGTGATGGGTTTATTAAGTTGTTCTGCTTTACATTGAGATAATTTGGGTAGGTGGTATGAATCAAGGAATTTGTCCATTTCCTCTAGGTTTTCAAATTTGTTAGAGTACAGTCATTCATAGTATTCTGTTACGATATTTTCTGTTTCTGTTGAATCTCTTGTGACAACTCCCCTCTCATTTCTAATTTGGATTATTTGTTTCCTTTCCTGTTTTTCTTTAGTAAGATTAGCCAGTGGTTTGTCAATTTTGTTGATCTTTCCAAAAAACCAGCTTTTGGTCTTTTCAAGTTATTGAATTGTTTTTCTATTCTCTAATTCTTTTAGCTCTCCTCTAATCTTTATGATATTTTTTCTTCTGGTGTCTGAGGGTTTCCTCTGTTGTTCTCTCCCTACTTGCTCAAGCTGTAGGGTTAGTTTCTTGATTTGGTTTCTTTCTTCCTTCCAGACGTGTGCATTGATGGAAATAGACAGACCTCTGAGCACTGCTTTGGCTATATCCCATAGGTTCTGGTAGGAAGTGTTTTCATTACCATTGGAATCCATGAATCTCGTTATTTCATTCTTGATTTCCACTATAACCCATGGATTTTTGAGCAAGATGTTGTTCAGTTTCCAAGCGTTCCACTTTCTATCTATGTTTTTTCTGCTATTGATTTCAACTTTTAAGGCTTTGTGATCTGAGAAGATGCTTTGCAGTAATTCAATGGTATGGATTTTGTTGAGAATTGCATTATGTCTATCACATGGTGAATTCTGGAGAATGTTCCATGTGCACTGGAGAAGAAGGTGTAGTTGTCTGCTGACGGGTAGAAATTTCTGTATATATCGATGAAGTTTAGTTGGTTAATTGTGTCAATAAGGTCTTCTGTATCTTTATTGAGCTTTTTTCTAGACGATCTGTCCAGTATTCAGAGTGGAGTGTTGAAGTCTCCCACTATTATTGCAGAGTAATCTAACTATTTTTTGAGTGTAGTCAGTGTTTCTTCAACACATTTAGGCGCTCTGATATTAAGCCAATGCCAAGTACCATCAATTCGGATCTGAGCTCTGATATTAGGTGCATAAATATTTAATATAGTTAAGTCTTGCTTGTGTACTGAACCTTTCAGCAATAAATAGTGTCCATTTTTGTCCACTATGGTAGATTTTACATTAAAATTGATTTTGTCTGAGACTAGAATTGCCACATCTGCTCTTCTTTGTTCATTGTTAGCTTGATATATATTCTTCCATCCTTTAATTTTCAGTTTGTTCCTATCTTCAAGTCTCAGGTGAGTTTCTTGAAGACAACATATGGATGAGTAATGTCTTTTGATCCAAGATGTCACTCAATGTCTCTTTAGTGGAGCATTCAGTTCATTTCATTCACATTCAATGTAATTATTGATAGGTATATGTTCACTGCTGCCATTGTGATACATTTATTTTTGTGTTGATGTTTTCTTTGTTGTTCTTATTAGTCTGTTCTGGGACATTCTGTTTTGTGAGTTGATGTTTCACCTTTTTCAGAGTTGGTTTTGTAGTTGTTGAGACTCCTCTGCTACATTTCTTGAAATGGTGTGTTGCATCTTTGTTGTGCTTTACGGCTCCCTCTATGATCCCCCTTAATAGATTATATGTAAACCCCATTTTAATTACTACCAGTCTTGTCGACTTCCTCTCCATCTGAAAGGAATATAACAACTGTAGTACATTCCTCTTTTTAATATGATGGCACCATAGTTTTCATGATAATCACTGGATTGTTTCTTTCAGTATTAAAGCTGTGATTGAATTTGGAGCCTTCCCTGACTGAGTAGAATTATGGATAATGTGTCATTCTAAAATATAGAGTTAGTGGTTTTATTCTTCTAAGCCAAAGGCAAGATATTCTTTCAGTATTTCTCATAGTTTTGGTTTGGTTTTTACAAAGTCTCTGAGTTTCTGTTTATCTGGGAATGTCTTAATTTCATTTTCATATTTGAAAGATAGTTCTAGATGATATAGGATTCTTGGTTGGAATTTCTTCTCCTTCAAGGCTTTGAATGTGTCCTGCCACTGTCTCCGTGTCAGCGTGGTTTCTGCTGAGAAATCTGACGAAAGCCTACAGAGTTTCCCTCTGAATGTTAGCTTTGCTTTAAGTCTTGCTGCCTTTAAGAGTTGCTGCTTGCTTCATTTTGTTTAGCTTGATTATAATATGTTTTAGAGTCTTTCTTTTGAGATCTATATTGGGTGGCATACAATATGTATCTGGGATATCTATATTCTCTTCCTTCATGATTTCTGGGAAGTTCTCTGTCACCAGCTCAGCAATGATACTCTCTGTGTTCTTAGATGTCTCATCCTGTTGAGGGACTCCAGTTCTCTGGGATATCTATATTCTTTTCCTTCATGATTTCTGGGAAGTTTTCTGTCAGCAGCTCAGCATGATACTCTGTGTTCTCAGGTGTCTCATCCTGTTGAGGGACTCCAATTAATCGAAGGTTTTTCCTCTTAATAGAGTCCCACATGCTTCTTAATGCTTCTTCATTTCTCGTGTTGCTTTTTTCTGATTTCTGCTCATAGACGCTGGCATCAGTAGTTCTGTCTTCCAAGTCAGAAATTTTTTTTTCCATTTGTTCCATTCTGTTTACTTGGCTTTGAATGGAAGTTTCTATGTCTTTGATTTTGTTCTTGATCTGTTGGATTTCAGAGTACTGGTGTTCCATCAGATAAAACAGCTTGCTTAATTTTTCCTTTTGTTCTGCTGCACTTTGTATAAGGTCTAGAAGGGCTCTGTACATAATCCTTTTGTATTCACCTTCTGATGATTTCAGAAAAGTTTCTTCATCTGGAAAACCCCTTGGTTGTTTTGTCTGGGAGCCTTCTGAAGCCATGGGTGATTTCTTGTATGCCATAAGTGTCTGTTGCTTTTTGGGTTTCATGTGAGTAAGTAAAAGCTGGGAGAGATAGTTGAGGATGGACTGCAGATGTTTCCGTAGGCTGTCTTAAAATGTAAAACAAAAGGTATCTGACCACTTCCCAAGTCAGTCAGGTTTTCAGGTGTAGAGGTCCCTCTTCCCAACTGGCAAATTAAGCACTTCTATGCCCAACCCCAGATGATACAAACTAGTTCAGAATACAGCATTGCTACTGCCCTGTTGGCCTCTGCTGACAGGGCCCAGCCTTAGGAGACACTGTGTAAACTACTATTTTTCTGGTAGAGAAGTGCTCTCCTGTGGGCAGGCTCTGACTCCCAAGCTAAGAATTAGGTCCAGCTGCAGCTACTGTATCTAAGATGGCACCCTCCACAAGGTCAGTGGATAGAGGGGCTAAAGGTGCCGAGAGATAGTGAGGCCTCAGCCTCAGTTGCAGGGTCCCCGCTGTAGGCAACACCATGTAAACTGCTGCTTTTCTGTCGGAGAAGCACTGGCCTGTTTGCAAGCGCTGGCTCCCAGGCTAAGAATTGCCAAGCCAAGTGCCATCGAGTCAGATCTGACTCATGGCGACCCTATTAGGTCCCACTAAAATCCACATATCCAACATGGCATCCTGCACATAGGTGCAGCTAGTTCCATACAAACCACACTGTGGCAGAGATAAAAAGACAGAGCCAAACAGGCTAAATGAACAGAGCCCTAAATCTGGCTCTCAAAATACGGCAATTTCGCCTGCCTATCCCCCCAGCGATGCATCTGAGACTAGCCACTAGGCAAGACCCAGCTCCACCTGCTGGCCAAGACAGACAAAAAAAAAGTCAAAATGGTGTTTTATGTTCAGTCCATGAGAGCCAGGGCTAGCCAGGAGCAGGAGTCAGTAAAAGAGAGGAGGTTTTACGTTCAGTGGCATGAAGTCCAAATTAACAGCCCTGTGCCGTGTCCTGGGGCTGATTAGGTGATCAGAAGGCTCTGTTTGATTATCAATTCAGATCTTGGTTTCCAGAGGGATATAAGGAGACGTGTGCTCAGTTCGCCATCTTGACTCCACCCTTCAGCTAATTTTCTGAAGTAGATTCCTGGGCCTTTCTTCCAAGTCTGTCTTAGCCTGGAAGCTTCACTGAAACCCATCTACCATGAGTGACCCTGCTGGTATTTGAAATACCAGTGACATAGCTTCCAACATCATAGCAAGATGCAAGCCACACAGTATGATAAATTGACAGACAAGCAGCGGATTATCCCAATTAGTTTTTTACCATCCATTATCATAATTAATGGGTGAGGAAACTGAGACTCAGAAAGTTTAAGGAACTTGGTGAAATTCAACCTGTAATTATAGGCACAGGCTCTTGATCAGATGTCTTCTCTCTGCACAACTGGCCTAAATAATCCCATATGTTCAGTGCCATGACATCAGGGAGACACAAAATTTCTTAGTTTCTAAATCACAGAGATGTTCTCAGTCATTGGTGCCTCTGTGAGACTTCTCTGGATAAGAAAGGATCCAGCTGTAAGTCTGCCCCACAGATGGCCACAGTTAAACGCCTAGCAGCACAGTCCCACATTTGATCACAAGCCATGAACAGAAACAAAGACACCCTTCAGCTGTGAGGAAGCCTGTCGGCCTTGCACACACTTCCACAGTGATATTCAAGATGTGTGCAATGCTGCCTCTCAATAATTCTTTGTGTGTTACTCTCTTGGCTCTTTGAAGTTTCCCTTATGGAGAAAACATTTTCTTAAATTATTGGCTTTATAAAAAAGTGAAATATGGGAGCTGTATGATCTTCACCCTCACAGCTCGTAAATACTTGTGCAGAAGTGGTAAACCAGACCCTGAAATACTTCCCCTGTTCCCTAGGAGAAATCAAAGCAAAGGACCCTGTGACCCAGCTACTCCGTCCCCCCATCTGGGCCCCCAGGCTGCTCCCCAAGGCAACCAGAAAGGAGCTGAGGAAGCAGGAGGCTGCTTCCACACAAGCGGAAGGTCAGGATTCCTCTCAAAATCAAGCTGAAACACAGAGTTACTGCCTAAAGCTTCTCTCTGCCCTACTCCTTTCCTTGGAACACCAACTTACACCCAGCTGTACAAATAATCCTTCCTAAGTGCCAGTTCTGCTCGGCACTCCTTACTTTCTAGAACCTTGCAAGGCTGTCTTTCACCCATTGTATCAAATCAAAACTCCCTGAGCCAGTTTAGAGCACCCTACCACCTGTCTCCTGTCTGAATCCACCCCACATCTCTGTGAGGGTCTGACCTACCTGGGCCCTATGCCTAAATGGATTCCTTAGGTTGTCAGGCCTACTACTGACTCCTCATCCCTCTGTGTCCTTCAAAGCTTTCCTCCACCATCGTGTTTATGAAAGTGTCTTTGTCTCAGAAGCCAGGCAGATATGAGCTCAAACACAGCCTCTGCCTCTTAGTAGCTACACACCCCTTTAGAGCAAGGTTATTATGGAAACTAAAACTAAAAACAGGATGCATATGTGGTTTCATGGCTGGCACACAAAAGACGTCTTACTAAGTCCAGATAAAGACACTCAAGTCCTTTCATCTAACCTCCTGGAAAGGGGTGAAGTGTTAGAGTTCCATGTATATTTCTTGGCTCTTCACTGCAGTAAGGTTGTCTAAACCAGTTGCCACTGAGTTGACTGACTCACAGCAACCCCAAGTGATTGATTTTTCAGAAGTAGCTCTCCAGGCTCTGGAGAGATTGGAACTCTCCTATACTGCTGGTGGGATTGCAAAATGACACAACTGCTTTGGAAAGCCATCTGGTGCTTCCTTAAAAAGCTGGAAATAGATACACCATTTGACCCAGTAATCTCACTGCTCAGAATATATCTTACAGAAACAAAGGATTTCACACAAACAGATACATGCACACAAATGTTCATTGCAGCACAATCCACAGTAGCAAAAAGATGGAATCAACCTAGATGCCCATCAACAGATGAATGGATAAATAAACTATAGTACATATACTCAATGGAACAATATGCAATAATAAAGAAGAATGAAAATTTTAGGAAGCATCTCATAACCTGGTTTCAATTGGAAGACACACTGAGTGAAATCAGTGAGCGGCAAAAGGAAAGATACTACATGAGACCATTGCTATAGGACTTAAAAACAGACCACGTACAGAAGGAAAGACTCTTTGATGGCTATAAGGATGGGGAGGGAGGGACAGAGTTTGTCATAGATTAGACAATTGATTGAAATTCTGTTAGGTGAAAGCAGTGATAGCACACAGTAGAAAGTAGATTGACCTAACTGGACTTCAACATAAACTGAAAGCTTTTCTAATCTCAACCCAATATTGCAAGGATAGAGTAGAAGGTCTGGGGACCATGTTCTTGGGGACATCGAGGCCAATTGGCATAACTAGTCTATTACTAAGACAGTCTCCTGCACCCTGTATTAGTGAGTGGTATGTGGGGTCTTAAAAGGTAGCAAGCTGCCATCTGAGACACACCAAATGGTCCCAACTTATCTGGAACAGAAGATCACTGAGAACAACAGAAAGCTCAGGTGACAGAAGAACCCATTGGAGACTGTATCAATATGTAACCAGAAGAACCAGATGGTGCCTGGCCAACACCAAAGGCAGCCATGATGGGGCACACAATGTGGACTCCCTGTGGCAACACAAGAAAAAGAGGGGTGCAGCTCAAGAATTCCACTAAAAGACCACAACTGCTGGTCTGATGACTTGGGGGATGCCCTGGGAGCATGGCCCCTAGACCTGCTGCTGTCCTTGATCAGAAAACACCTCTGAAGTCAACTCTTCAGACAAAAATGGACTGGGCTCGGTGACGCAATGTGACCATATTGTGTATATACTTTATGGCCCCATGCATTTATAGGAGGCTGTTCTATTGATCTCTCTCTAGATGGGAGATAAAATGGTGGACAGGAATGAGCAGCAGCTTGTTAAGAGGATACGACAAGCACAGATTAAAAAGGAGGAGTGTGCGATCACGGGGCAATGAGAGCAGAAGTAGCTGCAGACAGGCAAGCACGTAAAATTAATTTGAATGGTATATTTTCACTTCATTACAATAAAAAAAAGAAATTTAGAGATAGGAAAAAAAAAAAGAAGTAGCTCTCCAGTAGGTACCTCTAGGTGTACTCAAACCTCCAACCTTTGGTTAGTAGTCCACCATATTAACTTTGCCCACCAGAGAACAAAGTTGCTTAAATGCACATAATACACATTTTTTTAAATTTAAAAGCAGCCTCTCCCTGCCCCCACATCATGAACCTAACCAAACTCCCCTGGCATCTCTCCTGGGTTCCTTCCTTCCTAATGTGACCGCCACAGTGGGGGCCTGTGTGCTTTCTTCTCATGCTTCCCTGGGCAAGTCTTCACTCCTTTGCTCTGCATGCCCTGTGGCGGCTATGAATCTCTGTTCTAGAGGAGTGTGCTGCCGCCTGGCTGGGAGAGCAGTGGGAGCTGCATACAGGAGGGTATAAATTTATACGGGAATGCACATTTTCATTAGATCATAATAAAAAGCAAAAAAAAGAATCTCTGTTCTAAGTTAGGGGCATTTTGCAAAAGGGCACATCAGGACCACGGTTGTGCTGATCAAAGGGGAGAAAGAGAAATGATATATATGTCCACGCAGAGTGTGTATCACTTGGTAGGCCATGATTCTGAGTGTTAAGTGATTGTCCACTATCTTGTATTTGGATAGGACTTTCCTGTGTTGTAAATTCTATCACTATGATTTAACACAATGGATTAGCACCAGTTATAGCGATGGGATCTACAAGACTGGATAGTATTTTAAGCTAATCCATTTTCAGATATAAAAGACAGAAGCAAGCAGCACTGGGGACCTCACACCATCAAGAAAGTAGCATGGGGAACAGAGCATGTCCTTTGGAGCTAAGGTTAGTGCACAGAGATGCTCCCAGACCAAAGGAAGACTGATGCATCAGAAGAAACTTCCTCCAGAGCTGGCAAAGACTGAAAGCCTACCCCTCAAGCCAGAGCCCTCAATTTGGACTTCTAGTCTACTGGACTGTGAGAGAATAAACTTTTCTTAGTTAAAGCCATTCACTTGTGGTATTTCGATTATAGTAGTACTTGATGACTAAGACATGGCTGCTAATCAAAAGTTTGGCAGCTCAAATCCATCAGCTAATCCTCAGTGGCAATGGTTTCAATGTTGACCTGTGTCTCTTTTCTTTCTTTTTTAACCAGAAATGCTACAAAAGCCAAGCGCCATGCTAATCAAAATACCAGAGGGGCAAGATAGGAGAGGGATAGAGGAGAAAAGTCACAGCCAGGTGGCTTGGGTGGCGAAGCCTGGGCCCAGTGTGGCATCCAGAGCTGCCTCTGGAGCAGTTTTACTCTGTCCTATAGGGTGGCTATGGGTTGGAATCAACTGGATGGCAACGAGGTTTTTTTTGTTCTGTTTTTGAGGGGTATGTGTGTATGTTTTTTTAATGCCCTTCATTACAATGGTTAGTTGGCGAAAAGTTATGTGGCTCAAGTTGAATTAACGGAATCATCCCTCAGACTTCAGCTGAAGCTGTAAGAAGAAAGGCTGTTCTTTTTTGATTGAGATTCCCCAGCTTTAGTGCCATCAGACCACTGAGTCAGAATGGACTCTGGCAATGAGTTTGGCTTTTCTTTTTAGGGCCATCAGAAGCCATCCTGGCTATCACTTGGGGAGAGCCTGCCTGAGAATGAAGTCCACTCTGAGAAAAATAGCCAGGAAATTAGAAAGAGATGCCTGATGGTGTCTGGATCTGGTCACATCTGAAGGCCATATTCACCCTTCTCAAATTTCTCAGGAAATGAGCCAACAACTCTTTATATTTTAATCCAACCTTCTGTTACTTATAAACAAAGTCCTGCTGACTTCCACACCTAGCTCACAGGCTCAAAGCCCAGCTGAAGTTCACATTCTGGGTTTCTTGTCTTCATTCCTGGAAGCTAAGCAGGAATAGGGTAGGCAGGGTAGACAACACCCCATAGAAGCACCAGCCCCACAAAAGCAGGGCCAGGAAGGTCATGGTGCTTCCCATGTCACACCCTCATGGAACAATAAAAAATGCCCAGACTGGCATGGACACACTGTATTCATTCTTCTCTTTACCAGCTGTGTGGCTCAGGCTGGTTTTTCAATCACTCTTAGCCTTCATTTTCTCATGTGAGAAATTGGTAATAACAACATTCACCCTGTAGGCTCTATGTAAAGTTTTATTGAGAGAGGGAATATCAAGGGCTTGAGCCCATATCTGACACTCAGCAAGAGTTTGATAAATGGTAGCAATTTTTATGTCATCCTGGAATATCTGTCCTCATATGTTCAGTGCTGGGAGGAACAATGGCACAGATTATTGAAACATGTACTTAGACCCTCAGTGGCAATGGTTTCAGTGTTGACCTGTGTCTATTTTCTGTCTTTTTTAACTAGAAGTGCTACATACTAATCAAAACACCAGAGGGGCAGGATAGGAGAGGGATGGAGGAGAAAAGTCACAGAAAAGTCACAGCCAGGTGGCTTGGGTGGCGAAGTCTGGGCCCAGTGTGGCATCCAGAGCTGCCTCTTCTTTTCAGTGGAGTATTGGGCATCAGGGCCCGTCTCTCTCATACATGTGGGGTCCTTGCTCTCTATACAAGACATGTGGAAGTCTGTGTCCTCCCCCAGCCCCAACAAAGAGGCAATGAGGACTAGAGGAACAAATACTGGGCTAGTGCCTAGAAACCTGGGTTCTAGTACTAGGTTTTATATGGTTTTATATGGTGCCTGTCACAGGTGACTTCTCTTCATAGGGCTTCCATTTCCCCATCTATAAACTAGGAGAGCAAATTAGAGGGCCTCTAACTGATGGTTCAAGGAGCCTGTGGGTAGCACAAATTACTAAGCACTCTATTATTATCTGGTTTGAACACTTCCAGAGGCATCATAGAAGAAAGGTCGGCAATCTGCTTTAAAAGATCACAGCCTTGAAAGCTCTATCAAGTACAGTTCTGCTCTGAAACACATAGTGTCACTATGAGTCGGAATCCTCTCAACAACAACTGGATTGGATCTTTTGGAACTGCTGTTTCAGTGGTAGAATCCTCCCTTTCCATGGGAGACCTAGATTTGATTCCTGGCCAATGCACCTCATGCACAGCCACCACCGGTCTATCAGTGAGAGATTACTCATTGCTCTGATGTTGAACAGTTTTCAGAGGAGCTTCCAGGCTAGGACAGAATAGGAAAAAAGGCCTTGTGATTTCCCTCCCAAAATAAGCTAATGAAAAGCCCTATGAATTACAAGTAGCCTAGTGGTGCAATGGTTAGGTGATAGCCTGATAACTGAAAAGTCAGCAATTCAAGCCCACCCATTTGCTTAGCAGGAAAATAAACCTAGGGATCGCCTCTGCAAAGATTTAGTCTTGGAAACTCTACAAGGCAGTTCTATTCTGTTACATAGGGTTGCTATGAGGCTGAATCCACAACATGCATCACAGCATGTTTTAGTCAGCTAGTGCTACTCTAACAGAAATGCCACAGAGTGGATGGCTTAGCAAAGAAAAGCTTATTCTTACACAGTCCAGTAAGTTACAAGTCCAAATTCAGGGTCTCCACTCCAGAGGAAGGATTTACCTTTGTCAGCTCTGCAGGAACGTCCTTGTATCGCATCAGTCTTTGTCCAGGCAGCATCTTGGCACAGGAACCTCAGGTCTGAAGGATGTACTCTACTCCCAGTGCTGCTTTCTTGATGGTGTGAGGTTCCCAATTTTCTGCTTGCTTCCCTCTCTTTTTATTTTCCATGGGCCAAGCCAAGCTGATGAAAGAGTAAAAGGTGGTACAAACCACACTCCAGGGAAACTCCCTTAGCAAGGGTGTGGTAGTCCCACCCTAATCCTCTTTTAACATAATTGTCCTATCTATTATCCACAGTCAGAGATTAGCATTCACAGCATCAGAAAATCACAAAATGGCAAGCACAAACAGAATACAGGGAATCCTGGCCCAGCCAAGTTACTACACATATTTTGTAGAGCGGGGACACAACTCAATCTATGACACAGCAGTTCAATCTGCAACCCATCATGGGGCTGGAGCAGGACACAGCAGAACTTCATTCCATTGTACAAGGGATCACCATGAATCAGGAGGCAACTCTATGGCACTTGACAAAAATGGCAAAGTCCCTTCCACGAAGGAGCCTTTGGGTGGATGAGTTTCTAGCGAACAACCTTTAGTCCAGCTCCCTGTACTTTGTTTCAGAATAATAATCCCTCTAGAACCCCTCACTAAGTCATCCTTGCTGGATTCAGCTAGCATCTCATCAGTGGTAAGCTTGAACCAAATCATAATAAGCGTAGTATTTGGATTTTGTCCTGCCGCAACTGAGGCAAAAAGTGGAGGGGTGTTCAGGGATAGGAGAGACTGCTGGGTGGTGTGATACTCAAAGTATAGTCCCCAGGCTCACAGCGTCAGCATCTCTTGAGAATCTGTTAGAGATGCCAAATTCTCAGGCCCCACCCAGACTGAGCGGTGGTAGGGCCCAGCCATCTATGTCTTAATAAACACTGCAGGTGATTCTGATGTAGGCTGAAGTGTGAGAGACACTGGCCTCATCTGGAGGTACACTGTCTATATGATGGCCACAAGCTTGTTGCTAGTTACCTTTGAATGGATTCCGACTCATGGTGCTCCTGTGCGTGAAGAGTAGAATTGCTCCATAGGAACTGTTTCGTGACTTTAGTCTTGATGGAGGCAGATCACTAGGCCTTTTATGTCATGGCACCACTGAGGTGACTCGTACTGTCAGTAGTCAAGTGCAGACCATTTGTGCTAACTAGGGACCTTAACCACTAGTTACACATAGCTATTTACATTTAAATTAGTGAAAATTAAATTTGAAATTCAGTTACCACAGCCACACTAGCCACATTTTAAGTATACAGGGCCAAATGTGATTGGTGGCTACCATATTGGACAGTACGAGAAACAAACCAAACCACTGCCATCAAGTTGATTCTGACTCCTAGTGACCTTCTAGGACAGTAGAACTCGCGCATTGGGTTTCCAAGGAGCACCTGGTGGATTCAAACTGATGATCACTTGATTAGGAACTGTAGCACTTAACTACTATGCCACCAGAGTTTCTGTGGACAGTACAGAAGGAGAGTATTTCCATCCTTGCATAAAGTTCTGTTGCATACCACTGGTCTAGATAAGCCTTGGTCCTCAGAGTGGATCAGGGACTAGATGCCTGGCCTTCCCTGGAAGCTCGTTGGAAATGAAGGATTTCTTGCCCCTCCCCAGACATGCTAAGTCAAAACTTCTACTTTTAACAGACTCCAGGTAACTGGAATGCACCTTGAGTTATCCAGAACAGGAGAGTTGTGGCAGCCAACTACTAGCATAGCACATAACAGCTTAACACTTGTCACCAACCACAGCACTGCCACAGCATCATTACAGCCCACCAGCGTTAGGATACAACATCACAACCTCCATAAAAATCTAACTTTATCATGGCCAAACTCCGAACCATACAGTGGCTGGCTTCCAAAGAGCCCAACTTTCCAATGAACAGAAGTCACACACATTACACTCCCCATAAATGACAACCTCACAGCCATTAACAACCCAAGCAAGGTCATAGTTACCCACGACATCAAAGCTGCCAGAAATTATAGCATCACTGTGCTATATATTGGCGTGCTATATATTATAGCATCCTCTTATCAGCTCACCCCACAACTGGGGCTTCAAAATGGACCTGAGAAAGGTGATTCCCCAGGAATCTATGCTACAGGTGGCAGAAACCCTCCAGTGCTACTTCCCAAAAGCCATCAATGGACTATGGGGTTTCTGTCTGTGTGTGTATGGTGTCTGATTTCTAGCAATGCTAAGACGGACATTCAGGATTAGGATTTTTTTCTTGCCACAGAACATCACCTTGTGAACTACTCCAAGCCCAGATGAGATTTTTATCGCTCATCTCAGAGACGGGGGCCATCAGCTTGTTATTCAGGCCCACCAGAAAGCTGCAGCCCTCTCACCAGGAAGTGTTGCTCATTCCAAACCCAGCTCTGACAGATTATCCTTAACAAGACCATCTCAGTATTGCTGCCCACGAGATCATCAACTGACAGAGATGGTCTCATTAGGGGGTGGTTAATGTCAAAGATGAATGCATAGCAATGATAGCTTTTGCAGGGCTGCCCTCGAGACTAATAAAACAGTAGCAGTGTTATGGTTTGTTGAGTTTTCCCTGTCCCCATGGCCGCTCAGCTGTACCCTAAATATGGCCTATTGTGAAGATAATAGCATCAACAAAAACCTTGCATTACCCTGATTCTGCATGAGCAGGCTGTGGACATGTGTGCAGGACTCTAGGGGCAGCCTCTAGGCATCCAGTCACTGAAAGATGCTCCTGAGGCTGCTAGCCTTAGAACAGGAATTTTAAAATGTCCTGGATCAGAAATCCTGAATTGTAGGTTACCACTCCCACTCACTAATTCCCAAACAGACCCCAATCCTGCATCCCCTTGCTGATGTGTGACTAAGAGTAAAGAGTGACCTCCACATTTCTCTACCTCCAGCCAGCAACCAAAGCAAACATCAGGGAAGGCAAGGTGCCCTGAAAAGAGCTCCAGGCTGGAAATCAAGAGAGTGGACGTCATAGGCAGCTCAGCAGATGGGTCACACATCACCACCGATCATGGCAATGCTGTAATGTTATCAGGGTCACCAGGGTGAGGACAAAATGGCATTCTATTTTCTTACTTAAAAGTGGTGGTTAATAATCATTCTAGTTATTATGACTGTAGAGTGAATCACCCCAAAAGTAGTGCTATCAAATACCCATCTGTTATGCTCACAAATTCTTGACAGAGCAAAGCAGGAACAACTTATCTCTGTGCCCCTTCCACTCCCATGGTGTCTGAGGTCTCACCTGGAAGACTCAAATAGCTAGGGCTGAAAGAGCTGGGGCATTCCCCAGCACCTCTGTCTCTATGTGGTCTCTCTTTGTCACCGCATCTTACACCAGATTTCTTAACGCGTAAACCTGGGGTTCCCATGACACTTGTCCTGATAGAGGGAGAGCCAGAGAGCAGCTTTCTGCCTTGGATGACTCAGTCTCAGCAGTCACAGTGTATCACTTCTGTGGCAGTACATCAGTCAGGTAATTACAAGGCTCACAGTGCTTCAAGGGGTGATCTACTTCTGATGTGTCAACAGCACATTGTATGAAGAACAGGGGTGTAAAATACTGTTTGGGACTGAACTGGGTTCCCACCAAATATGTGTTGAAATCCTAACCCCTAAACTTATAAATACTTGAGGGTTTTCTTTTGTTAGGTTAATGAGGCCATACCAGCATACAGCAGGTCCTAAACCTAATTGCTTCTGAGTTATGAAGAAGAGCAGAAGAGACACAGAGACATACACTGGGGGAGGAGGAAGGCAGAAGATGCCGACAGATGCATCTACAGCTCAGGAACACTAAAGATGGCTGTCGGCTACTAGAAGATAAACAGACAAAGAAGGCCTTCCCCTTACAGCCAGGTCTTCAATTTGGAATTCTAGCCTACTGAACCATGAAAAATAAATTCTTATTTTTTAAAGCCATTAAGTTACGGTATTTCTTATCATGGCAGCACTAAATAACAAAGACAGATACAAACTGGTGTGGCCATCTTTGGAAAATACAAGCTTTTCCATTAACAGGGGCCCTGGTGACACAGTGGTTAAGAGCTTGGCTGCTGAACAAAAGTCCACAGTTCAAATCTACCACCCACTGCATGGAAATCCTACTGGGCAGTTCTACAGTGTCCTATAGTGTGCTGTGAGTCAAAATTGACTTGACAACAATGGGCTTGAGCTTGGGCTCCAAAAATATTGTCCCGAAAGAGCTGATACAAGGATTAAATGACATTGTTGAAATGAGGAAGGGCGCAGTAAAAATTTAAAGAAGCCCCAGGAAACAACTTAGTAGCAGAAAATACCATAAAATAATCTCACCTTTGTCTTACAAAACACTGTCACAAGACAAGTCTGGGGGCAACCTTGCAAGTGACACCCTGCAAGTGACCCCTAGACCTTTACCACATTTTACAACTAATAGGAGTTAACCAATCAATGTAAAGGTCAGTTCACCCTCCCTGCTTTGCAATCTCATGACTTAAATACTGGGCACTGAGAAAACTCATGGTCGCCTCCTCACTCTGTACAGTTTGGAGTGCATCCCTGGTGCACCAGTATTTTTCCTATTGGGCACATTTTTTAATAAAATTTAACCTTTAAAGAAATTCTGGGTCACGTCTTGAAATCCAAACCCCTAACATTTGGGGGCTCTCCCAGGATTTCAAGAGCAACCTCTGCGGCCAGCCCATCTGGTTTGGACCTCACCAGTGAGTCTGGATATTGTCTGTCTGTGCTCGAGCTCTGGTTCTGGGACTCACTAAGAGAGAATCGGGACGCAGAATTGCTCTCTGAGTCGGAGGCTGGGGGATGCCTTAGCTCTCCATCTGGGCGGGCACCGCTGGTTCCTTTTTCGGTTCTGTGGCCTGTAAATCCCGCATCTGGTTTTCGTTTCATTTCTTCTGTGACCGGTCTGTGTCTGTCTGATTGTGTTGTTTGTCCTGATTGTTACTTTTGCCACCATGGGGCAATCTTCTTCTCACTCTATAACACCCCTAGACCTGTTCCTTAACCACTTTTCAGATTTCCAGAAACGAGCCCGAGACTTCGGCAAGGTGCGGTCAGGAAAACTCTGCACACTTTGTAATCTGGAATGGCCAGCCTTCGGTACTGGATGGCCACCGACGGGATCCCTAGACGTTAACCAAACCCATTCTGTTTTTCAGGTCATCTTCGGCGATCCGGGTCACCCTGACCAAATGCCCTACATTATTGCTTGGCAGGACCTCCTCAGGCGGCCACCTGCCTGGCTGCAACCCTATGTTCCCCCTAAACAACCTCCTATAACTCTGGCAGTTCAGGGCTCCTCGAAACCCTCGCCAGCTTCCCTTCCTCCATCCAATTCCTCTGACCCTGACGACTTACTGAGTCTCCCACCTCCCTACTCCCCAGTTCCCGTTTCTCCTCCTGCCGCCGCTGGGGCCAAGAGAGCCAAAGCCAGTCTCCGTGGCCTGTATAGGGTCCCCGAAGACCCTCCAGTCCCAACTGCTCCCCTGACCCCCGCCACTTCTGCGGCACCACCTTCCTCTGACCTCGAGTGCCCAGCCCATACCCGCTCGGGTCGATCTTTTCAACCACTTACAGAACCCTCCCCTCATATTTTCCCCTTGCGAGCCACAGGACACATGACTGAGGCTGGGACCCCCTTCTTGGTCTATACTCCTTTTACAACCTCTGACCTTTACAATTGGAAAATGCAGAATCCCCCTTTTTCTGAAAAACCTCAAACCTTGATATCCCTCTTAGAAACCATCTTTGTAACATACCAGCCCACCTGGGAAGACATACAGCAACTTCTCCAAGCCCTCTTTACCACTGAGGAGAGGACTAAGATTGTTTCCCTAGCCAGAAAACAGGTGCCGGGAGATGATGGAAACTTTACCAGTGATTTAGATGAAATTAACCATGCTTTTCCCCTGACTCGCCTGAATTGGGACCCAAACACCACTGAAGGTAAGCAGCGCCTAACTATCTACCGCCAGATTCTAATGGGGGGTTTCTGGCCCGCCGCTAGGCGCCCCACAAATTTGTCTAAAGTAACACAGGTAATTCAGGAACCCTCAGAATCCCCAGCAGCCTTTCTGGAACGACTGATGGAGGCATACTGCACAGATACTCCCATTGACCCTGAGTCTCCCGAAAATCAACGGGCCATTAATATAGCCTTCGTGGGACAGTCGGCCTCTGACATCAAAAGAAAAATACAAAAATTAGAAGGATTTGAGGGAAAGAACCTATCCAAACTGATGGAAATTGCTATGAAAACCTTCAATAACCGTGAACTACCAGAAGACAAACAAGCCAAAAAGGTAAGCAGAATCCCTCCTGGCAGAAGCCCAGGGCCACGCGCTGCTGCGCCCTTGGGAAAAGAAACCAAATCAGATGAGGAAGCCAGGAAGGCCTCCCCTGCAGAGAAACCAGTGTGCCTACTGCAAGGAAATCGGACATTGGAAGGGTGAGTGCCCCAAAAGAAAGCCCCTTCTAAAGGTTCTTAACCTAGAGGCCTGAGGGCGTCAGGGCTCACTGGTCCCCCCTGAGCCCAGGGTAACCTTAAAAGTAGGGGGACAGCCAGTAGAATTCATGGTCGACACCGGGGCTAGAGACTCGGTTCTAACTGAACCCCTAGGGCCCATAACCGAGAGCAAAACCCTAGCACGGGGAGCTACTGGAATCGGTGCCTACTCATGGACTACTAAGTGAAAAATAGACCTGGGAACTAAAACTGTCTCCCACTCCTTCATGGTCATGCTTGAATGTCCATACCCTTTACTTGGAAGAGACTTGTTATCAAAAATGCAAGCGACTATCCACTTTACTGGAAATCATGCTTACCTGACACCCCAAGTCAATGTGGTAGCCCCTTTAGAAGAAGAATACAGACTTTATGATGATTCTGACAGGGTCCCCCACTCCATCCATCTGGTATCAGTAGATCAATTGATCAAAGAGATTCCTCAGGTTTGGGCTGAAAACAACTCCCCACGGCTAGCCAAACACCAACCACCAGTTATAGTGACTTTAAAACGGTCTGCCAACCCGATTCAGGTGTGGCAGTACCCCATTGCTTCAGAAGTGAGGAAGGGGATCAGGGCCCACATTCAAAGATTCAGGAAACATGGAATACTAGTGCTCTGCCAGTCGCCCTGGAATACCCCTCTCCTGCCGGTGAGGAAGGCAGGAGGGCTGGACTACAGACCAGTCCAGAATTTGAGGGAGGTCAATAAAAGAGTGGAGGATATCTACTCCACTGTTCCGAACCCGTACACGCTTCTGAGCTCTCTGTCACCAGAGCACCAGGTGTATTCAGTACTAGATTTAAAAGATGCATTCTTCAGCATACCCCTGAGCCCACAGAGTCAGCCGCTCTTCGCCTTTGAATGGCAGGACCCGGAAGATGGCTTCAGTGGACAGCTGACCTGGACACATCTGCCACAAGGGCTCAAGAATTCCCCCACCATCTTTGATGAGGCCCTTCATCGGGACCTACGTGAGTATAGACATCAATGGCCTGACATTTCCCTTCTACAATATGTAGATGACTTATTACTTGGGGCACCTGATGAGGACATTTGCTTAAAGGCCACCAAGTCCCTGTTAACTCTCTTGGCGGAGTTGGGATATCGAGTCACCACTAAAAAGGCACAGGTCTGCATCCAGGAGGTGACTTACTTGGGTTTCCAACTCAAGGGGGGACAACGTTCCCTATCCAAAGCAAGAAAACAGACTATCCTTGGGATTCCTACCCCACATACGTCGCGGCAGGTGAGGGAGTTTCTGGGGTCCGCTGGGTTCTGCCGGCTCTGGGTCCCAGGATTTGCAGACATAGCACGCCCCCTATACGAGCTGACCCGAGGAAAAGAAAAGGATTTTATATGCACTAAAGAAACAGAGCAGGCTTTCCAGACTATAAAGAAGTCACTCCTGGAGGCACCAGCATTGGCGTTGCCCAACCTGGAAAAGCCCTTCCAACTATACATCGATGAAAATAAAAGAATAGCCAAGGGAGTCCTTACCCAGACACTCGGCCCATGGAAAAGGCCGGTGGCCTATCTGTCTAAAAAGCTAGACCCAGTGGCCTCAGGATGGCCAAGGTGCCTTAGAATTGTTGCAGCTGCCGCTCAACTAGCAAAGGACTCTGATAAACTGACTATGGGACAGCCCCTGACCATCACTACCCTCCATGCCATTGAGGGAGTCCTGCATAGCCCGCCTCATAAATGGATTTCCAATGCCCGGCTAACCCACTACCAGTCTTTATTACTAGATCAGCCCCGAGTTGTGTTTGCTTCTAGCTCAGCCCTCAACCCAGCCACGCTGCTGCCTGATCCGGACCTGGAGGCCGAACCACATGACTGCACTAAGGTGCTCGACCAACAACACGGCCTTCGCCGAGATCTTACAGACATTCCCCTGTGGGACACTGATCTCACTCTGTTCACTGATGGGAGCAGTTTCATCAAGGATGGCACCAGGTAGGCAGGGGCGGCAGTGGTAGCCAAAGATCAGGTCCTCTGGTCACGAGCCTTACCATCTGGAACATCAGCACAATGGGCAAAGCTCATAGCACTCACCGAGGCACTGAGACTAGGGGCTGGCAAGGCAGTTAACGTCTATACTGACGGCAGGTATGCCTTTGCTACTGCTCATGTACATGGGGCCATCTATCAGGAACGGGGATTACTCACAGCAGAAGGAAAAACTATTAAAAATAAACAAGAAATATTAGATTTACTGGCAACTACTTGGCTACCCACAAAGCTGTCCATCATCCATTGCCCCGGACATCAGCGGTCTGAAACAGTGGAAGCCCGAGGCAATAATCTGGCGGACCGAGCAGCTAAGGAAGCCGCCCTCAGACTCCCGGAGATCAATTCTATCCAGCTCCCTGAGCCAACCCTTCCCAAAGAGCCCACCTACACCCCAGAGGATACCCTCCTCCACAAGAAGATTCCAGAGATAAAACAGGAGAAAGGATGGTGCTATACCTCGGGAGGACTCCCCATTCTCCCTCAAAAATTGGGAGAGGAACTCGTCCTCCAGATCCACCAGACTACCCATTTGGGAGCAGCAAAAATCCAGGAACTTCTGTCTCCAAGGTACTATATACCTCATCTGCCCCGGCTGGCTGAACGAATAGCACACACCTGCCAAGCCTGCCAAGCTACTAATGCAGGCAGATCTGGTAAGGCCCACCAAGGTAAGACAGAAAGAGGCACTATGCCTGGAGTACATTGGGAAATGGACTTCACTGAAATGAAGCTCGGCAGATATGGATATAAGTATCTTTTAGTTTTCATAGACACATTCTCTGGTTGGACTGAAGCATTTCCCACTAAGAGAGAAACAGCTCAGATAGTCTCAAAAAAACTCCTGGAAGAACTTATACCTAGGTTTGGGGTTCCGTTGACACTAGGATCAGACAATGGCCCTGCCTTTGTGGCCATAGTCTCTCAGGGAGTAGCGTCTGTTCTGGGGATTAATTGGAAATTACATTGTGCCTATCACCCCCAGAGTTCAGGACAGGTAGAGAGGATGAACCGGACCCTTAAGGAGACCTTAACCAAATTGACCCTAGAAACTGGCGGTGACTGGACGGCCCTGCTTCCCTTTGCCTTAATGCGTGTGTGTAATTCTCCCTACCTCCAAGGCCTAACGCCTTATGAAATTGTTTTTGGAAGGCCACCACCCCTCTGCCCTAAACCAAGGGATGACATGCTTGCTGAAATCTGTAATCATGACCTGCTTAAGTCCCTCCAGGCCCTGCAGAAAACTCAAGATCTACTCTTCCCCTTGTTGAGACACCTCCATGATCTCCTTCCTGTAGAGCCACATCAGTTTCAACCGGGGATCTGGTTTGGATCCAGAGACACCAGAAGGAGACTTTGGAGCCCCACTGGAAAGGACCACATACGGTGATCCTGACAACTCCAACTGCTGCCAAGGTCGAAAAATCTGGGGACTCAAGCTGTACCTTTTGGGGTATGACTGGGGACTCCTCTTCAAGATTCAGAGGCTGCCACAGCCCTATAGCCCCCCACCAGTTGCCATTGGGCTGGCAGCCCCCAGCCCAGTTGGCCCAAGGGAGCCCATGACGAGACCCTTCCTGACAAAAAAGAACTACACCCAAAGCTTACCCTCTGGCCAGATTCCTCCCACAGCACCTCCCCCACATAACACTAGTCCTGGCACGAGTACCTTATACTCATTACTGAGTTTTACCTACAATTATCTCAATTCAACTACTAACTTGACTAGAGAGGACTGTTGGCTGTGCTTAGACCCTAGGCCCCCTTTTTATACCGGATGGGCCACTGAAAGAAACCTGTCCACAGAGTCTCATCCAGGCTCCAAGTGTTCATGGGGAAGGTTTCCAGTGATAACACTCCAGGAAGTCACAGGATCTGGGTTGTGTGTGCTGAATAAGGAGGGATCCTTGGATAGTTTCCCTTATTTATGGCACTTCTGTACTAGAATGTACCAGGCTAATTCCTCTGCTGTATATTTGGTGCCGCCTAACGATACTTGGTTTGCATGCACCACCGGATTAACTCCCTGTATACATCAGCAGGTGCTCACAAAAGACAGTTTGTGTGTACTGGTTACCTTGTTCCCGCAAGTATATTATCTCCCTGTAAGTACTTATCTGGAAGCCCTGCCAGAGCCTGCTTACCCTTTTAGACGAGATAAGAGAGATTTTGGGGCCTCGACTATCCTCCTCACCGTCCTAGTGGGGGCAGGGATAGCCACCGGAGTGGGGACGGGAACAGCCGCTTTAACAAAGGGAGAACAGAATTATCAGGCATTAAAGAAAATTATAGACTCTGACCTGGCTGAATTGGAGAGGTCCATCCATCATCTAGAAAATTCCCTAGATTCCTTAGCTGAGATGGTACTCCAGAACAGGAGGGGCCTTGATCTGCTCTTCCTCCAACAGGGGGGATTGTGTCAAGCCCTAGGAGAACAATGCTGTTTTTATGTAAATCACTCAGGTATAGTCAGAGACAGTCTGGCTACAGTCAGAAAGTGATTAGAAGACCGAGAAAGAATTAGGGAACAAAAACAGAACTGGTATGAGTCTCTGTTCTCCTGGTCCCCGTGGCTGACCACCCTCATCACTGCGTTAACAGGACCACTGGTCCTCTTCATCCTAGCTTTAACTTTGGGTCCCTGCATTCTAAATAAACTACTTAAATTCATACGAGAGAGACTGGCTACAGTCCAGCTCCTGGTCCTGAAACATCTGCCCCAGTACCAGGTCTACCACACCCCTGAACAGCCAGGACCTTGAGCAGCCCGACACCCACTCAGAGTCTAAGATTTGACTCTGGAATAAGAACTCAAGGGGGGAATGTTGAAATGAGGAAGGGCGCAGTAAAAATTTGAGGAAGCCCCAGGAAACAACTTAGTAGCAGAAAATACCATAAAATAATCTCACCTTTGTCTTACAAAACACTGTCACAAGACAAGTCTGGGGGCAACCTTGCAAGTGACACCCTGCAAGTGATCCCTAGACCTTTACCACATTTTACAACTAATAGGAGTTAACCAATCAATGTAAAGGTCAGTTCACCCTCCCTGCTTTGCAATCTCATGACTTAAATACTGGGCGCTGTGAAAACTCATGGTCGCCTCCTCACTCTGTACAGTTTGGAGTGCGTTCCTGGTGCACCAGTATTTTTCCTACTGGGCACACTTTTTAATAAAATTTAACCTTTAAAGTAATTCTGGGTCGCGTCTTGAAATCCGAACCCCTAACAACATGATAGTCATGAAATCACTGGGAAATGAAAAGTACTGGACACACATTACCATACATTCATTCCAGGAACACTGAGCACCTACTTTGTCCTAGATGCCGTAAGACGCCCACACATACCCCTGGCTAGTTGGAAAATGGTACATGCACCTAAATTCTTCTAAATCCAGGGGCATGTGATAGAGATGGGGTCCCTGAGTGTTGCACACAGTTAATGCACACAGCTGCTAACTGAAAAACTGGAGGTTTGAATCTTCCCTTACATAACTTGGAATAATGGCCTGGGGAACTACTCCTGAAAATTCAACCACTGAAAACCCTATGGAGCACAGTCCTGCCCTGACAGACATGAGTTTGCCATGAATCAGAATTGACTTGACAGCAACACATAATAGAGATAAGTACTGTAGACCAACCAACCGCCCCACTGCTGTTGAGTTGATTCCAACTCATAGCAACCCTATAGGACAGAGTAGAACTGCCCCACAGAGTTTCCATGGAGTACATGGTGAACTTGAACTGTTAACAGACCTAGTGTTAGGCGGAAACCCAAGCCTCCTCCCCCAACCATTCCTGGAGCTGCCCAGTCAAAACGTTTTATCTGCCGGCTATTCCTGAAATTTCATTCAAATGAGACGAGCTGTGTGGGCCCAGCTAGCAATCACTCCTTTTCCATAGGCTCAACTCCACTGAAATGAAACCCCCTTAGGTTAATTAAGTAACTTTAATCGTCCACAACCCCATAGACTACTCGCCAGGGACACCGTTCTTATCGTCTTGGGCGCTGCTTTCAGCGCTGTCCTCAGTAAGGTCCGCCCGCCCCCTTTATAAGCCCCCAACCCCTTAGCCAGCACGCAGTTTTGCAGGCTGCCTCCCTGGAGCTCTGTAAAGCTGCCCGGGACACAAATAAACTTTTCTTTCTCCTCCCTCTACATACTTTCGATTAAACAAAACCCATTGCATCCAAAAATCTCTAACACCTAGCTTTTAACCACTATAGCACCAGGGTTTCCCAGTACTGCAGAGGAGGGATAAATAAGGAGCTAACGGACTATAACGTAGACTGCCAAAAGAATGAACAAACTGTCTTGGAAGAAGTATAGCCAGAACACTCTTTAGAAGCAAGAATGGTGAGATTTTGTCTCACGCTACTTTAGACGTATCAGGAGGTACCAGTCCCTGGAGAAGGATATCATGCTTAGTAAAGGAAAGGGGTCAGTGAAAAGGGGGAGGACCCTCAAATAGATGGACTGACACAGTGACTGCAACGATGGGCTCAAACATCAAAAAGATGGTGAGGATGGAACAGGACCCGGCAGTGTTTCCTTCTGTTGTACACAGTGTGGCTAGGAGTCAGTACTGATTTAACGGCACCTAACCATAACATTATCGACAGCACTTGGCTTGGCAACCATAAAATTACTGTGGGAACTGGGAGGGAGCAAGGGAATGACAGCTGGACAGACAGGTGGGCAGACAAGGATAAGATGAGGAAAAGCCCTTAACAAATTGTCACATGCTGGTACTTAGGGGTTAGCAGGAATGATGGCAGTAATTCTGGAGAAAATTGCAGGAAGACACACTTGAATTCACTTTTTTTCCTTGAAGGGTCTTACTCTATTCCTTCCTCAAATTCTAGATTTATTCATTCAATCAGTCATCTACGTATCCAGCAATGAATTAGGGAGTACCTACTACATGTCAGCCCTTATGAGAAATGAAAAGATGAGTAAGACAGGGCCTTGGCTTTTAAGGGGGCTGAAACACAGATCTTAAATGACTCCCACAAAGTAAGTACAAAATGGGGAAGCAGGAGAATCAACCTGCCTGTCACACCCACACTGCCACCTGCAGGAGACTCTGGAAAAGCTGCCCTCCTTCCCAAGTCCCCACCACCCGGTACTTGCCTTCCTGCAACAGCAGACAGAGCTTCAGCATGGCTGGCGAGAACACGCGTCTGGAGGGGGCTGGCCATCTAGCAGTTGCCTTTCCTCTCCTGGGTCTCTTTTATTTCGTCTCCAGCACCTTGCCCTTCCCCTTGACTCTGGCCTCTACTGCCAAGAGCCTCACTTTGCCTACAGTCACTGCTTTTCCACCACGTGGGGGTTAACAGTTTCTAACGTTCCCTTCAGGATCTGGAGTTCAGCTGTGCTTGCCATTTGGAAATTGCCTGGTGTAAGTACATGAATCTTAGAAATAACCACAGTGCCACCCTCTGGTCAAAGTCTTGGGTTTTGCTGCTGAAAGCTTTGCTGCATTTGGAGGTGGTTTTTAAATGCCTCCTGAAAACCCTAGTTGCATAGTGGTTAAGTGCTACATCTGCTAACCAAAAGGTCAGCAGTTCAAGCCAGACAGGTGCTCTTTGGAAATGCTATGGGGCAGTTCTACCGTGACTTCTAGGGTTATGAGTCAGAATCTACTCGACAGCAGTGGCTTTGCTGGCTTTTTAAATGTCTCTTAGTGTTCCTTCCAAAGACCCTGTCTTTCCCCTTGTAACCTCAATGACCTCATGTCCTGGAGAGTCCTGAGCTGCATCTCCACTTTGTGGCCCCTGGGAGTTGAGATCATGTCATCAGGAAACCTGGGTCCCCCTTGCTGTGCCCAGGATGTGGGAGCTAACTCTGCGGCATTTTATTGGCAGCAGGGAACTTGTCCTGAGGATGGAGAGCCCAGTTAGGCTAGGCCCTTTCTCCAGAGGATTTGGATTCATAGGAGAGTACTTGAAGGAGGAGACCCTTGAAGGGGAAGAAGGGGTGGTGACCAGGTGTTCAGAATGGAACTCCGCAATCTGCACTGAAGCTTTCTGCCCAGGGGAGAAAAGAATTAAGAAAACAATCGATATTTGCATGTATACATAGCATGTTTATACCTGGTATTTTCTCAAATTATAAACATTTTTATCATGTTAGAAAAAGAGAATTATGTGTTTCTAGATTCATTTTTACAGCTGTTCATTCAACAAGTATTTTTTAGCACTTATTATGTATCAAGGTGCCTAGGTGGCAGTTTGGGCTCTACTACCAAGGTTAAGAAACTATAGTGGCATAGTGGTTAAGTATAATGGCTACTAAACAAAAGATCAGCAGTTTAAATCCACCAGGTGCTCCTTGGAAATCCAATGGGGCAGTTTTATCTTGCCTTATAAGGTCGCTTGGAGTTGGAATCCACTAGATGGCAATAAGTTTGGTTTTTTGGTGCCAGGGTCATATTAGTAGTCGAGACCAAACCACAACCCAGGGACTTTGACACACCAAAAAAAGTCATTGCCATCGAGTTAACTCTGACTCATAGCAACACTGTAAGACAACCCTCACATAGGGTTTCCAAGGAGCAGCTAGTGAATCTGAACTGCCCACCTTTTGGTTAACAGCTGTAGTTCTTAGCCACTGCATTCTCTGGGCACCCCTTTACACACACCAACCCTATAGCTGTAAAGTCAATTCTAACACATAGTAACCCTATAGGACAGAGCTGAATTGCTCCATACAGTTTCCAAGGAGTGCCTAGTGGACTCAAACATCCCGACCTTTTGGGTAACAGAAAGCACTTAGCCACTACACCACTAGGGTTTCCCCTTGACACACCATAGGTGCTAAATATATATACATATATACACATATATGTATTTGTTGAATGAACAGATGGTATATCAGAGGATCAGCAAAAAAAAAAAAAGGAGGGGGGCGGAGTTAGGCTGGCGGACTAAGCACACGTCTCCTTATATCCCTCTGGAAACCAAGACCTGAATTGACAATCAAACAGAGCCTTCTGATCACCTAATCAGCCTCAGGTCACGGCACAGAGCTGTTAATTGTGACTCCATACCACTCAGTGAAAAACCTCCTCTTTTTTGCTGATTCCCGCTCCTGGCTAGCCCCGGCTCTCATGGGCGGAAGGTAAATGCACCATTTTGACTTTTTTTTCCTCTGTCTCAGCTAGCGGGCGGAGCTGGGTCTTGCCTGG
This sequence comes from Heterohyrax brucei, assembly GCA_028571685.1. Taxonomy (NCBI): domain Eukaryota; kingdom Metazoa; phylum Chordata; class Mammalia; order Hyracoidea; family Procaviidae; genus Heterohyrax; species Heterohyrax brucei. The sequence goes on along the minus strand of CM053165.1, from coordinate 8,846,962 downwards.
CGGCTGGACTCAGACGCACTGCTGGGGGGATAGGCCGGCGAAACTCCCATATTCTGAGAGCCAGGCTAGGGACTCTGTTAATCTAAACACTTTGAGCCTTTCATATTGGAGCTGCCTCAGTGGGGTTTGTACAGAGCTCCGTGGTCAGGGTGCGGGACGCCATGTTGGTACCGAGATTATAGCAGGACCTCGTTCTCAGCCTGGGAGCCAGCGCCTGCAAACCGGACAGTGCTTCTCCATCAGAAAAGTAGTGATTTTGCACAGTGCTGCCTGCATTGGGGGCCCTGCAACAGAAGCAAAGGAATCACTACCTCTCGGCACCTTTAGCCCCTCTGTCTGCTGCCTGTGTGGAGGACGCCATCTTGGGTATGGTGGCCGCAGCCAGACCTAATTCTTAGCTTGGGAGCCAGAGCCTGCCCACAAGAGAGCGCTTTTCTATCACAAAACCAGTACTCGACGCAGTGTTGGCTAAGGCTAGGCCCTGTCAGCAGAGGCCAACAGGGCAGTAGCATTGCTGTATTCTGAACTAGTTTGTTATCATCTGGGGTTGGATATAGTGGTGCTTACTTTGTCAGATGAGAAGAGGGACCTCTACCCCTGAAAACCTAACTGACTTGTGAACCGGTCAGATACCTTTTGCTTTACCTTTGAAGACAGCCTAGAGAAACATTTGCAATCCACCCTCACAGTACCTCTTCCAGCCTCTATATACTCACATGGGACCCAAAAAGCAACAGACAATTGTGACATACAAGCAATCACTCATGGCTTCAGAAGGCTCCCAAACAAAGCAACCAAGGAGTTTTCCAGATGAAGAAACTTTTATGAAAGCATCAGGAAGTGAATACAAATTGATTATATACAGAGCCCTTCTAGACCTTATACAAAATGCAGCAGAACAAAATGAAAAATTAAGCAAGTTGTTCGATCTGATGGAACACCAGTACTCTGAAATCCAACAGATCAAGAAGAAAATCAAAGACATAGAAACTTCCATGCAAAGCCAAGAAAACAGAATGGAACAAATGGAAAAAAGAATTTCTGACTTGGAAGACAGAGCTACTGATGCCAGCGTCTATGAGCAGAAATCAGAAAAAAAGCAACACGAGAAATGAAGAAACATGTGGGACTCTATTAAGAGGAACAACCTTCAATTAATTGAAGTCCCTGAACAGGGTGAGACATCTGAGAACACAGAGAGTATTGTTGCTGAGCTGCTGACAGAAAACTTCCCAGAAATCATGAAGGAAGAGAATATAGACATCTCACATGCATATCGTACGCCACCCAATATAGATCTCAAAAGAAAGACTCCAAGACATTATAATCAAGCTTAACAAAATGAAACATAAGCAGCAACTCTTACAGGCAGCAAAACTCAAGGCAAAGCTAACATTCAGAGGGAAACCCTGTAGGCTCTCTTCAGATTTCTCAGCAGAAACCATGCTGGCATGGAGACAGTGGCACGACACATTCAAAGTCTTGAAGGAGAAGAACTTCCAACCAAGAATTATATATCCTGCAAAACTATCTTTCAGATACGAAAATGAAATTAAGACATTCCCAGATAAACAGAAACTCAGAGACTTTGTAAAAACCAAACCAAAACTACGAGAAATACTGAAAGAATCTCTTGCCTTTGGCTTAGAAGAATAAAACCACTAACTCTATATTTTAGAACGACACATCATCCAGAATTCTACTCAGTTAGGGAAGGCTCCAAATTCAATCACAGCTTTAATACTGAAAGAAACAATCCAGTGATTATCATGAAAACTACAGTGCCATCATATTAAAAAGAGGGATGTACTATAGTCATTACAGTCCTTCCAGATGGAGAGGAAGATAACAAGGCTGGTAGTAATTAAAATTCGGTTTATATATAGTTTATTAAGGGGGATCATAGGGGCAGCCATAAAGCACAACAAAGATGTAACATACCATTTCAAGAAATGTAACACAAGAGTCTCAACAAGTACAAAACCAGCTCTGAAAAAGGTGAAAAATCAACTCACAAAACAGAATGTCCCAGAACAGACTAATAAGAACAACAGAGAAAACATCAACACAAGAACTCAGCCAAGCACTGAATAAAGGAAGAAATTGACAGACAACAAAAAGGAAGAAGAGATAAGAGTGGAAGTCTCCTATCAGCTAATGCAGCCCAGATTTAGCTTCTTGGACACCTGTTGGAGACTAGCAGACAGGGAACACATAAGAGCATATTCATGGAAATCTTAGCAGGAAACAACACACTCAGTAACCATTGTTACTTTCCCACCTCCTTTCCCTGCTGCTCTACCTCCAGCACTTCCTAGTTAGCTGTGGTGGCTCAGCCAGCCAGTAAGTGCAGCACCCTGCTGGTTGGATTCACCCCACCCACATCAGAGATCAGCAGACAGAGAGTACAGGAAATCAATTTCACAGAGCTCCCAGCATGACACAGATCACCTGGTAGCCAGCCACATATGTTTTCCCAACCCCTACCCTACCTACCAACCTTTGCTTCCCTGCTGCAGTCTCGTGGCCAGAATGCAACTGCTATAGCCCTGGCTGCTTGGATTTGCTCCACCCACATTGGCTAGCTCCCTAAGAGCCATCTGTCTGTAGCTAGTGCTGTTTTTTTCCATTTCTTTTTTCTCCCTGACTCCCACCATCTCGCCCTCCTTTCTCTTGAATACCTGGCTCTGTGTGCTATCTTTGCATCTTCAAGAAAGGCTGTGAAGTACCACACAACTCTCAACTGAGGAGTCACACCTCTGGCCTGTGACACTACAATAGTGAAATCCTCAGGGCTTGTTTTGTTGTTATTGTTGGGTTTGTTTGTTTTTGTTTTTTATTGTTTTTTTGCAGCTTGGGAAGCCCTTCCAGCCAGGCTATACTGTACAGCTTAGGACCCAGGGGTCCCTGAGAACATGTGTTCCAGTGTTCGTTCCCCCTCTCCTTCCCTCCCTTCCTCCATCTCTCTTTCTCTTTTCCTTTTTCTTTTTTGCTTTCTGTCTTTATTCATTTCTCAGTTCTTGTCTCTGTGTTTCTTATGTTCCTGCCTTCTGAATACCTGGTGCTTTGTGACAGCTATAACCCTTCTAGCCAGACTAAACTATACAACACAGGAGACACTTCCCTGGTTGCATGGATAGGACCTCTGAAGGCTTTGTCCTTTTTCTTTCTTGTTTTTTTTTTTCCTTTTCCAAACTGTATCTCCTGTTTCTCTCCCTTTTTCTTTCACTCTTCTTTTTCTTCTTGATTTTCTCCCTTTCTCAGTTTCTCATGTCTCCACTCCAATGGAAAGCTCTTTTAGCATTCCTTTTGCTTTGTCTATGTGCTTGGTTTGGGTTCCTCTTTCTCCTTTCTCTCCTCTTTCTTCTACTCATCTTCACTGCACACATCACAGCCTCCCTACTTCTTCCTGCTTACCTGCACAATGCACTAAGTAGCACACCTACAAGTAGCCCAGCACTGATTCCCACACTGCCCTGTTGGCCCTATGGCATGTTACAAACAACCCAACCCAGCACCTTACCTTCAGCTGGAATTTCCCTGATGTACCACAGCTAAGTAACTGGCCCTGCCCACTGGACAGGAGATGAAAATTTTCATGACCACAGACAAGTAAATAACAAAAGGACACACAGCTTGCCTACTCTAATGTAACCAAATCAAACAAAAAGCAGGATGAGCAAACAAATCTACAATTAATAAACAAAGAAAACTTGTGAAAACCTAACAACATTTTGCTCATAAAGCCTTGGGTTATAAAAAAAATTAAAGACACATTAAAAAAATGTATGGATTCCAATGAGAATGAAAACACATCCTACCAGAATTTATGGGATATAGCAAAAGCAGTGCTCAGAGGTCCATTTATCTCTACAAATGCACACTTCCTGACCGAAGAGCACAAATTAAAGAATTCACCTCACAGCTTGAACAAGTAGAAAGAGAGCAACAAAGGAACCCCTCAGGCACCAGAAGAAAACAGATTATAAGGATTAAAGCAGAACTAAATGAATTAGAGAATAGAAAAACAATTGAAAAAATTAACAAAACCAAAAACTGGTTCTTTGAAAAGATCAACAAAATTGATAAACCATTGGCTAAACTTACAAAAGAAGAACACCAGAAGATACAAATAACCCAATTAAGAAATGAGTTGGGAGATGTTACAGCAGACCCAACTGAAATAAAATATATCATAACAGAATACTGTGAAAAGCTACACTCTAACAGGTTTGAAAACCTAGGAGAAATGGACAAATTTCTAGATTCATATGACTCACCAAGACTGTCCCAAGGAAAAATAGATCAACTTAATCTATCACAAAGGAAAAGATTGAAAAAGTCATCAAAAATCTACCAATCAAAAAAAGTCCTGGCCCAGACAGCTTCACTGGAGAATTCTACCAAACTTTTAGAGAAGAATTAACTCCAATACTATTGAGACTATTTCACACCAAGAAATGAAATACTTCCAAATTCATTCTATCAAGACAGCATAACCCTGATACCAAAACCAGGGAAAGATCCCACAAAAAAAGAAAATTACACACCAATATCACTCATGAATCTAGATGCAAAAATCTTCAACAAAATTCTAGCCAATAGAATTCAACAGCATATAAAAAAAATAATTGACCATGATCAAGCTGATTTCACTCCAGAGATTCAAGGCTGGTTCAACATCAGAAAAACAATTAATGTAATCAACCACATTAATAAACCAAAAGATAAAAATCACCTGATTTTGCCAATTGATGCAGAAAAGGCATTTGACAAAGTTCAACATTCATTCATGCTTAAAACTCTCAGAAAAATAAGAATAAAGAGAAAATTCCTCAATATAATCAGTAGCATCTATGCAAAGCCAACTGCTTTCATCATCCTGAATGGTGAAAGACTGAAAGAATTCCCTTTGAGAACGAGAACTAGACAAGGATGCCCAATCTCACCACTTCTATTCACATTGTGCTAGAAGTTCTAGCCAGAGCAATTAGACAACTCAAAGAAATAAAAGGCATCCGTATTTGCAACAAAGAAATAAAGATTTTCCCTCTTTGCAGATTATATCATTGTTTATACAGAGAATCCAAAGAAATCCATAAGTAAACTATTGGAGCTAATAGAAGAATTCAGCAAAGTATCGGGATACAAGATAAACATAATTAAATCAATGGGATTCCTTTATACCAACAGTGAAATTATTAAAGAAGAAATCACCAAATCAATGCCATTTACTATAGCCCCCAAGAAGATAAAATATGTAGGAATAAATCTAACTGGAGAAATAAGAGATCTTTACAGAGAAAACTACAAGATGTTACTACAAGAAACTAGGGGAGACTTACGTAAGTGGAGTAATCTGCCCTGCTCATGGATAGGAAGACTCAATATTGTGAAAATGTCTACTTTGCCCAAAGCAATCTACTTATATAATGCAACCCCAATACAAATTCCAGCGACATTTTTTAATGAGATGGAGAAACAAATTAACAGCTTTATCTGGAAAGGGAAGAAGCCCTGAATAAGCACCACTGAAAAAGAAGAACACACTGGGAGGCCTCTCACTACCTGACTTTAAAACCTATTACACTGCCACAGTAGTAAAAACAGGCTGCTACTGGTAGAAAAAGAGACATATAGACCAATGGAACAAAGTAGAGACCCTAGAGATGTCACCATCCTCCTATGAAGAGCTGATATTTGACAAAGGTCCTAAGATTTTAAACTGGGGTATAAACAGTCTCTTTAACAAATGGTACTGGCATAATTGGATATCCATCTGCAAAAAATTGAAACAAGACCCATATCTCACATCTTATACAAAAATCAACTCAAATTGGATAAAAGACCTAAGCATAAAAGCTAAAATGATAAATCTCATTCAACATAAAATAGGGTCCACAATGGAAGTTTTAATACACAATATAGGCAGACTTCAAAATCTGATGAACAAAACACATTCATCAGAAGAGAAAATAGATAAATGGAAATTAATAAGAATCAACACTTCTGCTCTTCCAAAGACTTCATCAAAAGAATTAAAAGACGACCTACAGAATGGGAAAAAACATTTGGTAACTGTTACGTCAGACCAGCGCCTAATCTCTGTAATCTATAAGGTACTACAAAATATCAATACGAAAAAGACAAATCATCCAATTAAGCAATGGGCAAAGGGGATGGACAGACATTTCTCTAAAGAGGAGATCCAGGCAGTCAAAAAACACATACAGACATGCTCACGATCATTAATTATTAAAGAAATTCAAATCAAAACGACAACAAGAGACCATCTCACCCCGACAAGATTGGCCGTGATCCAAAAAACACAAAACACTAAATGTTGGAGAGGTTGTAGAGAGATTGGAACTTTCCTACACTGTTGGTGGGATTGCATAATGGTGCAACCTCTTGGATAGCAATCTAGTGTTACCTTAATATAGTGGATATAGATATACCGTTTGACCCAGTAATTCCACTCCTTGGAATATATCCTACAGAATCAAGACTATTCACACCAATGGATACATGCACACGAATGTTCATTGCAGCACAGTCCATGATAGCAAAAAGATGGAATCAACCCAGATGCCCAACAACGGAAGAATGGATGGGTAAATGTTGGTATATGTACTCAATGGAGTACTGTGCAATGATAAAGAACAACGATGATAGCAAGAAACATCTCTCAGTTTGGTCTCAACTGGAGGACATTATGTTGAGTGAAACTAGTCAGTGACAGAAGGACAATTATTATGTGAGACTCCTATGGTAAAAACTTTAAAGCAGACTCGTACATAACAGAAAACACTCGTTGACGGCTACAAGGGTGGGGAGGATGGAAGGGCGGAAGGGCAAGGGGCAAGGGTTTAGATTAGATAGTTGTTAGAAATTTGACTTTGTGAAATTGATGACAATACACATTAGTAAGAAGATCAGTATCAATGGGACTTCAACACAACTTGTGTACTATTCCCATCTTGACCCAATATTGTAAGCACCGAGTATGTACACTTTTATTTTTTATTTAATAAAAAAAGGGGGGGGGAAGCAAGGTAATATCAAGTAATAAAAGACTAGCTCAAATTTAGGAAGATTTAAAAAATAGAAAATAACTTCTGAAAATCCCAAAGACAACAGACACTATAAATGCATGTTTTAGAAAACAGGATAAGAAATTTCTAGTAGGCATCCAAATGAAACACCAGACTACTTTCCATTATAAGAAAAGGTACTAGAACTACCTGAGAGGAAATTCAAATTTCTAATATTAACAGCTATCCAGAAGCTGAAGTAAAAAGCACACAATAATGAGGAAAAAATAGAAAATTCATGGAAAAGGCAGACAAATTCAAAGAGAATAAGGATAGAAAAATGGAAGAATTCAGTAAAATCATACAAGAGCAAAGTGTCAAAATAAATTCACAACTAGAAATCATACAAAAACAATTAGAAATCCAAAAGATAAACAATGTTTCAGAAATGGACAGTATCAGAGAAAGGCTAAGCAGCAGGTTTGAAATGATGGAAGACAGGATCAGTGAAATTAAAGGCAAGCACAGGGATAAAACTCTGAGAAAAAATCAGAAAAAAGAATGCAGAAAACTGAAAGACCTCTGAGAATTACATGGGATATGATGAACAGCAAAAAATTTGAGAGTGATCAGATTTCCAGAATGGGGAAGAAAATAGAAAAACAGAAATAATCATTGAAGAATAGCAAACAGAAAACTTCACTAATGTGAATGATGAAAAGCTGACCATCCAAGAAGCTCAAAGAACTCATGTAGGATGGACCAAAAAATACAATCACCAAGACATATCATAATAGAACTCACTATAACCAAAGACAGACAAAAACTTCTGAGAGCAGGTCAGGAAAAACAAATAGCTACCAAAATAGCAGGAGTGGCAATAATAATTTCAGCTGAAATAGACTTTAAAACAAAATCCACTATAAGCAATAAAAAAGGGCAAAGGCAGTCGTGAGAGGTCAATTTATAGCCATAGATGCACATACGAAAAAAAGAAGGGGTAAAATCAAAACATTAACTATACAACTTCAACAAACAGAAAGAGAACAGCAAAAAAAGCTCACAGTCAACAGGAGAAAATAAAGATCAAAGCAGAAATAAATGAGACAGAGACTAGAAAAAATAATAGAAAGAATCAATGAAACCAAAAGTTGATTCTTTGAAAGAATCAACAAAATTAACAAATGACTGGCCAAACTGACAAAGAAAAACAGGAGAGGACACAAATAACCCAAATAAGAAATGAAACAGGGACATTACCATAGACCCTACTGAAATAAAAATAACCATAGCAGAATATTAAAAAAAAAACACCTGTATTTCAACAAACTTGAAAACCTAGAGAATACAGACAAATTTCTAGAAACACACTACCTACCCAAACTAATACAAAATGATGTTGAAAATCTGAACAGACCAATAACAAAAGAGTCTGAGAAATCAATTTTTTAAAACTTCCACCAAAAAAGGCCCTGATCCAGATGGCTTCACTGCAGAATTGGACCAAACATTCAGAAAAATGCTTACACTAGTGTCATGGATCGAATTATGTCCCCTCAAAAATAGATGTAGCCATCTGACCATGATTCCCTGTATTCTACAATTGTCCTCCATTTTGTGATTTTACTGTGCTGTATGTTAAAGGATTAGGGTGGGACTGTAAATCCCTTCAGAAGACCACCTTCCTGCTCTACTGTAAAGGGAGTTTCCCTGGAGTATGGCTTGCCCCATCCTTAATCCTTTCGTCCTGGAAGAGATAAAAGGAAAGGGAAGCAGGAAGATAATTGGGAACCTCACACCATCAAGAAAGCAGTACTCAGAGAAGAGCATGTCCTTCAGATCTGAGGTTCCTGCACCAAGATGCCCCTTGGACAAAGACTGATGCAATACTGGACTTCCCTCTCAGAGCCGACAAGTGGGAAAGCCTTCCCCTGGAGCAGACATCCTGAATTGTACTTGTAACCTTCTGGACTATGTCAGAATAAACTTTCCGTGGTTAAAGCCATCCACTCTGTGCTGTTTCTGTTAGAGCAGCACTAGCTGACTGTAACAGCTAATATTACTCAAACTATTTCAAAACATACAAAAGGAAGCAATACTTCTGCATTCATTCTACAAAGGCAGCATAACCCTGATACAAAAACCAGGCAAAGACACCACAAAAAAAGAAAATTACAGACAAATATTGTTCATGAATACAGATGCAAAAATTTTAGCCAACAGAATTCAGCATCATATAAAAAAAAATAATAGTACACCATGACCAAATAGGTTTCATACCAGCTATGCAAGAATGGTTCAGCATTAGAAAATGTAATCCACCACATACACAAAAAGAAAGGATCACGTGATCATCTCTGAAAAGGCATTTGACAAAATCTATATCCATTCCTGATAAAATAACTTTCAATAAAGTAGGTATAAAAGAAATTTCTCAATGTAACCAAGATGCTGTTGTTAGTTGCCAACAACCAACCAATGCAACCCAATGCATAACAGAACAAAATACTACCCAGACTTGCATCATGTCCACAATCGTTCTATGCTTAAGCCCATTGTTGCAGCCATTGTGTCAATCCATGTTGTTGAGAGTCTTCCTCTTTTTTGCTGACCCTCCATGCTACCAAGTATGATGTCCTTCTCAAGGGACTGATCCCTCCTGACAATATGTCCAAAGCATGTAAGATACATTCTCAACATGTCCGAAGTATGTAAGATGCAGTCTTACCATCTTTGCTTCCAAGAAGAACTCTGGTTGTACGTCTTCTAAAACAGATGTTTGCTCTATTGGCAGTCCATGGTACAGTCAATATTCTTCTCCAGCATGACAATTCAAAGGCATCAGTTCTTCTATCTTCCTTATTCGTTGCCCAGTTTTCACACGTAGATGATGCAACTGAAAATACCATGGCTTGGATCAGGTGTACCTTAGTTATCAAAGTGATATCTTTAATTTTTAGCACTGTAAAGAGGTCCTTTGTGGCATATTTTCCCAATGCAATGCATCTTTTGATTTCTTTTTTGCCAGTTTCATGGGTATTGATTGTGGAAACAAGCAAAATGAAATCCTTGACAACCTCTATCTTTTCTCCATTTATCAGGATGTTGCCTACTGGTCCAATCATAGTGGTTTTACTTTTCTTGTTGCTGAGGTTTAACACATACTAAAGGCTGTGGTCTTTAATCTTCATCAGTGTTTCAAATCCTCTTCACTTCCAACAAGTAGGGTTGTGTTATCTGCATAACACAGGTTGTTAATGAATCTTCCTCCAATCCTAATGCCTCATCCTTCATACAGACTAGCTTCTGTGATTATTTACTCAGCATACAGATTGAAAATGTATGGTGAAAGGATGGAATCCCGACACATACCTTTCCTGACTTTAAACCGTGCAGTGTCCTTTTGTTCTGTTCACATCACTGCCCCTTGATCCATATACAGATGCCTGATGAGCATAATTAAGTGTTCTGGAATTCTTATTCTCTACAATGTTAGCCATAATTTGTTATGATCCACACAATAGAGTACCTTTGCACAGTCAACGAAACACAGATAAACATCTTCCTGGTTTTCTCTGCTTTCAGCCAAGATCCATCTGAAATCAACAATGATAGTCCTGCTGCTACATCCTCTTCTGAATTCAGCTTGAATTTCTGGCAGTTCCCTGTCAATATACTGCTGCAGTCACTTTTGAACGATCTTGAACAAAATTTTACTTTTGTGTGATATTAATGATATTGTTTGACAATTCCACATTCTGTTGGATCACTTCTCTTGGGAATGGACATAAATATGGATCTCTTCCAGTCAGCTGGCCATGTAGCTATCCTCCTAATCTCCTGGCATGGATGAGTGAGCACTTCCAGGGCTGCATCCATTTGTTGAACTATCTCAGCTGATAGTCTATCAATTTCTGGAGCCTTGTTTTTCTCCAATGCCTTCAATGCAACTTTGACTTCTTCCTTCAGTACCATTGGTTCCTGATCATATGATACCTCTTGAAATGGTTGAACATCAACCGGTTCTTTCTGCTATAATGACTCTGTGTATTCCTTCCATCTGAAGGAACAATATTCCCCTTGAGAAAAGGAACAAGAGAAGGATATCCTTTATCACAACTCCCATTTAACATTGTGCTGGAAGACATAGCTAGAGCAATAGAGCAAGAAAAATAAAAATAAAGGGCATCCAAATTGTTAATGAAGAGGTAATGATAGTATACTTAAAAAATGTGTATAATATTATACATAAAAAAACAAAGATATCTCCAACAGAAAACTACCAAAACTAATAGATTCAGCAGTAGCAGGATAAAAGATAAACATAAAGAATGCAGTGGAATTCCTATTCTCTTTAAAGAGAACTTCAAAAAATAAATCAGGAAAAGAATGCCATTTACAATAGCCCCTAAAAAAAAGAAAAAAAAAAAAACTTAGAAATAAACCTAACCTAGGATGTAAAAGACCTATACAAACAAAACTACAAAACACTGCTGCAAGAAACCAAAAGAGATCTACACAAATGGAAAAACACATCATGTTCACGGATAGGTAGACTCAACTCTGTGAAAATGACAATTCTGCTCAAAGGGATTTACAAATACAATGAAATCCTAATCCAAATACCAAGAACATTCTTTAAAGAAATGGAAAAACTTATCATAAACTTCATATAGAAAGGGAAAAAACCCTGGATATGAAGTCTGACAGTTAAGTTCATGAACTTAATTGTTCTAAGTGCTACATACCTCATTGCTGAATATCACTAAGATCACCTTCAAAGTACTCTCCTTGGGAGGCTATGCACTGGTCACCTTAGAAGTATTCCCCTAGGGAAGCTGTGTACAGACACCAGTATCTAGTCTACTCTTCAAAGCAATTTTATAACTTTTTTCTGGAATGAACATCAGACCTGTCATCACACTACCCTTAATGTCCTAAATGTCATTAAATGTCTTTCTTTCAATATCTCCTTTGTCTTCAGATAAAGAAAAAAGTCATTGGGGGGCAGATCAGGTTAGTAGCAATGATATTCCAATACAGTTCTTTGTTTACTGACTAAAAACTCCCTCACAGGCAACTACACAATTAAATTCGCAAACTTGCCACTGTGCCACCATGTGCAAGCTGTTCCAGAAAGAGTTCCAAAATTGCTTTGAAGGGTAGACTAGGTGCTGACATCATGCATATCTTCCTCAGAGGAGTACTTCAAATGTGACCATAGTAATATTCATCATTGAGGTATGTGGCAATTTTTCTAGGGTGAGTTCCCAAACTTAATTGGCAGTCCTTACATGTAAAGCACTACTGAAGAAGAAAAATAAAGAGGTCTCATCCTACCTGATCTCAGAACCTACTATGCAGCTACGGTAGTCAAAACTGACTGGTACTGGTACAATGACAGATACGTTGACCAATGGAACAGAACTGATAGCTCAGATGTAAACTTATCCACCTATGGTCACCTGATATTTTTAACAGCAGCCCAAAGTCTATCAAATAGACAAAAGACAGTCTTTTTAACAAGTGGTGCTGGCAAAACTGGATGTCTATCTGCAAAAAAAGATAAACAGGACTTATATCTCACACAATATACAAAAACTTATTCATAAGGATGACACACCTGAATATAAAGCCAAAAACTATAAAGTTGATACAAGAAAAAATAGGATCAATGCTAGAAACCATAATACATGGCATTAACAGGATACAGATTGTAACCAACAACATGCAAATGCCAGAAGATGAGCTGGATAATTGGGATCTTCTAAAACTTAAACCATTATACTCTTCACAGACTTTACCAAAAGAGTAAAAAAGAGAGCCTACAGACTGGGGGGGGGGGATTCAACTATTACAAATCAAACAATGGTCTAATCTCTAAAATCTACAAAAAAATCCAACACCTCAACAACAAAAACATAAATAATCTAATTTAAAAATGGACAAAGTAAATTAACAAACACTCCAGTGAAGAAGACATTCAAGCAGCCAACAGACACATGAGGAAATGCTCACAGTCACTAACCATTAGAGAAATGCAAATCAAAACCACAATGAGATACCATCTCACCACAGTACTACTAGCAGGAATAAAAAAAACAGGAAATGGGGGGGGAGTCAAGATGGGCGACTAAGCCCACATCTCCTTCTATCCCTCTGGAAACCAAGACCTGAATTGACAATCAAACAGAGCCTTCTGAGCACCTAATCAGCCTCAGGACACGGCACAGAGCTGTTAATTGGGACTTTATACCACTCAGCGAAAAATCTCCTCTCTTTCGCTGACTCCCACTCCTGGCTAGCCCCGGCTCTCACGGACGGAAGGTAAACACATCATTTGACTTTTTTTTTCCTCAGTCTCGGCTGGGGGGCGGAGCTGGGCTTTGCCTGGCGGCTGGACTCAGACGCGCTGCTGGGGGGATAGGCAGGTGTAATTCCCATATTCTGAGAGCCAGGCTCAGGACTCTGTTGATCTAGACACTTTGAGCCTTTCGTTTTGTAGCTCCCTCAGTTGGGTTTGTGTGGAGCTCCATGGTCAGGGTGCGGGACGCCATGTTGGTACCGAGATTTTAGCGGGACCTCGTTCTTAGCCTGGGAGCCAGCGCCTGCAAACGGGACAGCTCTTCTCCGTCAGAAGACTGGTGATTTTGCATAGGGCTGCCTACATTGGGGGCCCTGCGGCAGAGGCAGAGGAATCGCTGACTCTCGGCACCTTTAGCCTCTCTGTCTGCTGCCTGTGTGGAGGACGCCATCTTGTGTACGGTGGCCTGCCAGACCTAATTCTTAGCTTGGGAGCCAGAGCCTGCCCACAAGAGAGCGCTTTTCTATCACAAAACCAGTATTCGACACAGTGTTGGATAAGGCTAGGCCCTGTCAGCAGAGGCCAACAGGGCACTAGCAGTGCTGTATTCTGAACTAGTTTGTTATCATCTGGGGTTGGATACAGTGACGCTTACTTTGTCAGATGGGAAGAGGGACCTTTAAAACTGAAAACCTAACTGACTTGTGAACTGGTCAGATACCTTTTGCTTTACATTTGAAGGCAGCCTAGAGAAACATTTGCAATCCATCCTCACAGTACCTCTTCCACCCTATATATACTCAGATGGGACCCAAAAAGCAACACACAATTGTGGCATACAAGCAATCACTCATGGCTTCAGAAGGCTCCCAAACAAAGCAACCAAGGAGTTTTCTAGATGAAGAAACTTTTATGAAAGCATTAGGAAGTGAATACAAATTGATTATATACAGGGCCCTTCTAGACCTTATACAAAATGAGCAGAACAAAATGAAAAATTAAGCAAGTTGTTCGATCTGATGGAACACCAGTACTCTGAAATCCAACAGATCAAGAAGAAAATCAAAGACATAGAAACTTCCATGCAAAGCCAAGAAAACAGAATGGAACAAATGGAAAAAAGAATTTCTGACTTTGAAAACAGAGCAACTGATGCCAGTGTCTATGAGCAGAAATCAGAAAAAAGAAACAAGAAAAATGAAGAAACATTAAGAAGAAGTGGGACTCTATTAAGAGGAACAACCTTCGATTAATTGGAGTCCCTGAACAGGGTGAGACATCTGAGAACACAGAGAGTATTGTTGCTGAGCTGCTGAAAGAAAACTTCCCAGAAATCATGAAGGAAGAGAATATACACATCTCAGATGCATATCGTACACCACCCAATATAGCTCTCAAAAGAAAGAGTCCAAGACATATTATAATCAAGCTTAACAAAATGAAACATAAGCAGCAACTCTTAAAGGCAGCAAGACTCAAGGCAAAGCTGACATTTGTCGCTGCCTAACTGTCCGCCGGCAGAAAGAAGACAGGACACACGGATACGAGCCGCCTTGCAGGTTGCTTACTTTATTCTCCTTCTCTTATTATTCTCCTCTCTCTCCTGGTGCTTGCTCAATTTATAACCTAGATTCCTCCAAACCTCATGTGCCACGCTCTCCGAAGACGAAGGCCCACGATAGGCTAGCAGGAAGCCACTGCCCACAGGCATGTGCCATGAAAGCCCTAGGTCTGGTAAACAAGGGTGTGGTTGGGGTGCTGTTCTGGCCCTGAGCGCCATCTTGGGCCATCATGTCCCGCTTACCACAAACATTCAGAGGGAAACCCTGTAGGCTCTCGTCAGATTTCTCAGCAGAAACCATGCTGGCACGGAGACAGTGGCACGACACATTCAAAGTCTTGAAGGAGAAGAACTTCCAACCAAGAATTATATATCCTGCAAAACTGTCTTTCAAACACGAAAATGAAATTAAGACATTTCCAGATAAACAGAAACTCAGAGACTTTGTAAAAACCAAACCCAAACTACAAGAAATACTGAAAGAAGTTCTTGGCTTTGGCTTGGAAGAATGAAACCACTAACTTTATATTTTAGAACGACACACTACTCAATACTCATTTAGGGAAGGCTCCAAAGTAAATCATAGCTTTGATTTGGAAAGAAGCAATCCAGTGATCATCATGAAAACTATGGTGTCATCATAATAAAAGAGGGATGTACTACAGTCGTTATAGTCCTTCCAGATGGAGAGGAAGATGACCAGACTGGTAGTAATTAAAATTGGGTTTATAAATAGTTTATTAAGGGGGTTCATAAGGGCAGCTGTAAAGCACAACAAAGATGTATCATACCATTTCAAGAAATCTAACACACGAGTCTCAACAACTATAAAACCAGCTCTGAAAAAGGTGAAAACTCAACTCACAAAAAAGAATGTCTCAGAACAGACTAATAAGAACAACAGAGAAAACATCAACATAAAAATAAACGTATCACAATGGCAGCAGTGAACACATACCTATCAATAATTACATTGAATGTGAATGTACTGAATGCTCCAGTAAAGAGACACCGAGTGTCATCTTGGATCAAATGACACGACTCATCCATATGCTGTCTACAAGAAACTCACTTGAGACCTAAAGACAGGAACAAACTGAAAATTAAAGGATGGAAGAATATATATCAAGCTAACAATGAACAAAGAAGAGCAGGGGTGGCAATTCTAATCTCAGACAAAATCAACTTTAATGTCAAATCCACCATCGTGGACAAAGATGGACACTATTTATTGCTGAAAAGTTCAGTACACAAGCAAGACTTAACTATATTAAACATTTATGCACCTAATGTCAGAGCACCTAAATATGTCGAAGAAACACTGACTACACTCAAAAGAGAGTTAGATGACTCCACAATAATAGTGGGAGACTTTAACACTCCACTCTCATTACTAGACAGATCATCTAGAAAAAAGCTCAGTAAAGATACAGAAGACCTCATTGATACAATTAACCAACTAAACCTCATTGATATATACAGAACTTTCCACCCATCAGCAGACAACTACACCTTCTTCTCCAGTGCACATGGAACATTCTCCAGAATTGACCACGTGATAGGCCATAATGCAATGCTCAACAAAATCCATACCATTGATTTATTGCAAAGCATCTTCTCAGATCATAAAGCTATAAAAGTTGAAATCAATAGCAGAAAAAACATAGATAGAAAGTGGAACTCTTGGAAACTGAACAACATCTTGCTCAAAAAAACGGGTTATAGAGGAAATCAGGGATCAATTAAAGAAATTCATGGATTCCAATGAGAACAAAAACAATTCCTACCAGAACCTATGGGATACAGCCAAAGCAGTGCTCAGAGGTCTGTTTATCTCCATAAATGCACACATTGGGATGGAAGAAAGAAACCAAATCAAAGAAGTAACTCTACAGCTTGAACTAGTAGAAAGAGAACAACAGAGGAACCCCTCGGGCACCGGAAGAAAGGAGATCATAAAGATTAGAGCAGAGCTAAATGAATTAGAGAATAGAAAAACAATTGAAAAAATTGAAAAGACCAAAAGCTGGTTTTTTGAAAAGATCAACAAAATTGATAAACCACTGGCTAAACTTACTAAAGAAAAGCAGGAAAGGAAACAAATAACCCAAAATAGAAATGAGAGGGGAGTTGTCACCACAGATGCAACAGAAATCAAAAAGATCATAACAGAATACTATGAAAGACTGTACTGTAACAAATTTGAAAACCTAGGGGAAATGGACCAATTCCTTGACTCATACCACCTACCCAAATTATGACAACGTGAAGCAGAACAACTTAATAAACCCATCACAAAGGAAGAGATTGAAAAGGTCATCAAAACACTGCCAACCAAAAAAAAGTCCGGGCCCAGATGGCTTCACGGCAGAAACCTACCAAGCATTTAGAGAAGAGTTATCCCCAATACTACTGAGACTATTTCACAGTACAGAAAGGGATGGAGTACTCCCAAACTCGTTCTATGAAGCCAGCATAACCCTGATACCTAAGCCAGGGAAAGATCCAATAAAGACAGAGAACTACAGACCGATATCACTCAAATCTTCAACAAAATTCTTGCCAACAGAATACAACAACATATCAAGAAAATAATCCATCATGACCAAGTGGGATTCATACCAGGGATGCAAGGCTGGTTCAACATCAGGAAAACAATTAATGTGATTAACTACATAAATAACACAAAAGACAAAGATCACCTGATTTTGTCCATTGATGCCAAAAAGGCGTTTGATAAAGTCCAACACCCATTCATGCTAAACACTCTTAGCAAAATGGGCATAGACGGCAAATTCCTCAACACAATAAGGGCCATTTATACAAAGCCAATTGCCCACATCATCCTGAATGGAGAGAGACTGAAAGACTTTCCCCTGAGATCAGGAACTAGACAAGGATGCCCACTCTCACCTCTCCTATTCAACATTGTGCTAGAAGTTCTAGCCAGAGCAATTAGACAAGACGAACAAATAAAGGGCATCTGCATCGGCAAAGAGGAAGTTAAAATCTCCCTGTTCGCAGATGATATGATTGTATATGCAGAGAACCCCAAGGAATCTATAAGTAAGTTACTCAAACTGATAGAAGAGTTCAGCAAAGTCTCAGGATACAAGATAAACATAAGTAAATCAGTAGGATTCCTTTATACCAACAACGAGACTGTTAAGGAGGAAATTATCAAATCTATACCATTTGTGATAGCCCCTAAGAAGATAAAGTACCTAGGAATTAATCTAACCAGAGAAACAACAGACCTTTACAAAGAGAACTACAAGCCCTTACTACAAGAAACTAAGAGAGACTTAAATAAATGGAAAAACCTACCCTGCTCATGATAGGAAGACTTAACATTGTGAAAATGTCTATTTTACCCAAAGCAATTTATTTATATAATGCAATCCCAATACAAGTTCCAGCATCATTTTTTAATGAGATGGAGAAACAAATCACCAATTTTGTTTGGAAAGGGAAGAAGCCCCAGATAAGTAAGGTACTACTAAAGAAGAAGAACACACTGGGAGGCCTCTCACTACCCGACCTTAGAACATACTACACTGCCACAGTGGTCAAAACAGCCTGGTACTGGTACAAGAACAGACAGATTGATCAATGGAACAGAACTGAGACCACAGAGATCATACCATGTGCCTATGAACAGTTGATATTAGACAAAGGCCCTAAAAAATTAAACTGGGGTAAAAACAGTCTCTTCAACAAATGGTGCTGGCAAAATTGGATATCCATCTGCAATAAACTGAATCAAGATCCATATCTTACACCTTATACAAAAACCAACTCCAACTGGATAAAAGACCTAAATATCAAACCTAAAACGATAAAGCTCATCCAAGAAAAGGTAGGAACAACAATGGAAGTTTTAATACACAATGAGGACAGACTCCCAAATCTGTCAAAGAAACCTCAATCAACAGAAGAGAAAGTAGATAAATGGGAACTATTAAGAATCAAACACTTTTGCTCATCCAAAGACTTTATGAATAGAATTAAAAGAACACCCACAGAGTGGGAAAAAATATTTGGCAACTCTATGTCAGATCAACGCCTGATCTCCATAATCTATAAGATACTACAAAATATCAATAAGAAGAAGATAAACCATCCAATTAAGCGATGGGCGAAGAAGATGGACAGACATTTCTCTGAAGAGGAGATCCAGGCAGCCAAAAACACATGCGGGCATGTTCACGATCTTTAGTATTAAAGAAATTCAAATCAAGACAACAATGAGATACCATCTCATCCCAACAAGATTGGCCATGATCCAGAAAACACAAAACAACAAATGCTGGAGAGGCTGTGGAGAAAGTGGAACCCTCCAACACTGTTAGTGGGGTTGGAAAATGGTCCAGCCTCTTTGGAAGGCAATCTGATGCTTCCTTAAAAAAATGGATATCGATATACCATTAGACCCAGTAATTCCACTACTTGGAATATATCCTACAGATTCAAGGCCTTTCACACCAACGGACACATGCACCAGAATGTTTATCGCGGCACAGTCCACAATAACAAAGAGGTGGAATCAACCCAGATGCCCAGCAATAGAAGAATGGATAGGTAAACTGTGATACATATACTCAATGGAGCACTGCGCAATGATAAAGAATAACGATGATTCCAGGAAACATCTCCTAACCTGGTTTCAACTGGAAGACATTATGTTGAGTGACAGTAGTCAGCGACAAAAGGACAAATACTGTATGAGACCTCTACGATAAGATCTCAAAAACAGACTTGTGTATAGAAGAAAAGACTCTTTGACAGCTGCAAGGGAGGGGAGGGAGGGAGGGAGGGCGAGGGGGGGAGGGTTTAGTTTAGGTAGTTACTAGAAATCTAGTTGGGAGAAAGCGGTGATAGCACACATTAGGAACAAGAACAACATTAAGTGGACTTCAGCATAACTTGAGTACTCCTTCCATCTTAACTCAATACTGCAAGGATAGAGTAGCTGGGGCGGGGGGTGGGGGACTATGCTCTTAGGCGAATTCCAGGCCAATTGGCACAACTAGCATTTTGCTAAGAGAGCTCTCTGCACCCCACATTGGTGAGTGGCGTCTGGGGTCTTAAAAGCTGCCAAGCTGCCATCCGAGGACACAGCAAATGGTCCCAACTCAGCAGGAACGGATGCTCACCGAGGGCCAAAATGGCATGCGGTAAAGACAACCGAGAAGACAGAGAGACCCACAAGAGTGGGTGCCTACATCAACTTGGGACCGGAAGAACCGGATGGTGCCCGGCCACCACCAGTGATAGCCATGACGGAGCTCACAGAGAGGAGTCTCACTGACAACACAAGAATAAAAAGAGGTGCATCATGAGATCTCCACTAAAAGACCTCAATTGATGGTCCAGCGGTTTGGGGGTTCCTCTGAGAGCATGGCCCCTGGCCCTGATGCTGCCATTTCCCATAAATTATAACAAAGGTCCACTCTTTGGACAGGAATGGATTGGACTTGGCAATGCAGAGTGACCATATATTGGAAGCACTTTATGGTTCTATACATCTATAGGATATCATCTTGCTGACCTCTGGCTGCAGGAGGGGAAGGGAGGGGAGGTTGTTGGGAGGATGAGACATGTATGGAGCAGAGAGGAATAGTGTGCAGTCACCGGACAGGGAGAGCAGTGGAAGCTGCATATAGGGGGGCATGTAAATTTACATGTGAATGTACATTTTCACTCAGTTATGTTAAATAAAAAAAAAAAAAAACAGGAAATAATAAATGTTGGAGATGCTGTGGGGAGATTGGAACTCTTATTCACTGCTGGTGGGAATGGAAAATGATACAACCATTTTGGAAAACAATATGGCACTTCCTTAGAAAGCTAGAAATAGAAATATGATATGATCTAGCAATTCCTCTCCTAGGAATATATCCTAGAGAAATAAGACCTGTCACACAAATAGACATATGCACATTCATGTTCACTGCAGCATTGTTCACAATAGTTAAAAGACAGAAACAACCTAGATGTCCATCAACAGATGAATGGACAACCACACTGTGATATATACACAGAATGGAGTATTACACAACAACAAAGAACAACGATGAATCTAATAACACAAAGGAAACTAGAGGGCCCTCTTTTGAGTGAAAAAGTCAATCACAAAAATACAATATTGTATGAGACCACTACTACAAAAACATACGAAAAGGTTTATATACAAAGAGAGATAATTCTTTATGGTTATGAGGGAGCAGAGGGGTGGTGATGGAAAAAGACTAGACAAATTACTAACTTTGATGAAGGATAAATAAGACAGTACACAATACTGTGGAAGCCAGCACAACTTGTACAAGGCATGAAAGCTCCATAAACAAACTCTCAAGGAAACAAATTGCTGGGCTGAGAGCTATGGCATCCATGGTCTTATGGAACATCTAGCTCAACTGGCATAGTTTATAAAGAAAATGTTCTACATTATACTTTGGTGAGTAGAGTCTGGGGTCTTAAAAGCCTGTGAGCAACAATCTAGGATACTCCACTAGTCTCACCTTTTTAAGAGCAAGGAAGAATGAATAAAACTAAAACTACAAGGAACAGATTAGTCCAAAGCACTACTGGACCACATCTACTATGGCCTCCACCAGACTGAGTCCAGTACAACTAGATAGTGCCCAGGTATCACCACTCACTGCTCTGACAGGGATCACAACAGAGGATCCTGAACAGAGCTGGAGAAAAATGCAGAACAAAATTCTAACTCACAAAGAAAGACCAGACTTCTTAGCCCGACAGAGAGTGGGAAAGCCCTGAGAGTATTGCCCCTGAACACCCTTTCAGCTCAGTAACAAAGTCACTCCTAAGCATCACCATTTAACCACAGATTGGAAACTTCAATAAAACAAAATGAGACTAAAGTGACACATCAGCCCAAGGGCAAGGACTAGAAGGCAGGAGGGGACAAGAACGTTGGTAATTGGGACCCCAAAGTTGAAAACGGAGAATGTTGGCATTTTATGGCATTGTTAACAAATGTCACAAAACAATATGTGTACTGTTTAATGAGAGAATAGTTTGTTCTGTAAATCTTCATCTAAAGTGCAATTTTAAAAAAAGAAAGGACTCAATTAAAAAATGGGAAAAGGATGTGGAGAGACACTTCACCAAAGAGGAAGTCCAGGCAGACAAAAGACACATGAGGGAATGCTCACAATAATTAGCTATTACAGAAATCCAAAGCAAAACTATAAAGAGATACCATCTCACCCCAACAAGGTTGGCAATAATCCAAAAAACACAAAATAGCAAATGTTGGAGAGGGTGTGGAGAGACTGGAACTCTTTTACACTGCTGGTGGGAATGTAAAATGGTGCAATCTCTTTGGAAAGCAATTTGGCACTTTTTGAAAAGCTGGAAATAGAAATAACACATGATCCAGGATCCCATTGCTTGGAATATATCCTAGAGAAATAAGAGCTGTCACATGAACAGATATATGCAGACAAATGTTTATTGGAGCACTGCCCATAATAGCAAAAACATGGAATCAACCTAGACACCTATCCACAGAAGAATGGATAAACAAACTATGGTACCTATACTGCTTGGAACACTATGTAATGATAAAGAACAAAGAGGATTTTAGAAAACATCTGATAACCTGGAATCAACTGGAAGACATTATGCTGAGCGAAATCAATCAGCTGCAAAGGGACAAATATTGTATGAGATCACTACATAAGGACTTAAAAAGGACTTGTGTACAGAAGAAAATACTCTCCGATGGCTACAACGGTGGTGGGGAGGGAGTGGGTTATTCATAGATTAGATAGTTGATAGGAATTTGGTTAGGTGAAGGGAGTGAGAGCATGCGGTAGAAGCCAGATGAGTGTAACTGGACTATACCATAAGCTAAAAGGTTTTCTAAATTCAACCCAACATTTCAAAGTACAGAGTAGTAGGGACTGGAGTCTGGATGCTATGCTTCCAGGGGACACAGAGGTCAATTGGCATAACTAGTCTTGTACTAAGAGAGTCTTCTGTACCCAAGTGGCATCTGGGACCTTAAAAGCCAGCAAGCTGTCATCTGAGGAACATCTATGGGTCCCAAACCACCTGGAACAGATGACAACCAACAACATCAAAGACAGGAGGAAAAATGAGCCTAGGATACAGAGGATCCACATGATTAGGAGACTACATCAGCATGATACCAGAAGAATCACCTGGTTCCTGGCCACCACCAAAGACAGTCTTGACACAATGTACAGTCCCTGACTTAGCTCGAGAAGAAGAGAGGTGGAGATCAAGAATTCTATTGAAAGACTAGAACTCATGGTCCAACAACATGGAGAGTCTGCTAGCCCAGACATGAAAGCAGTACTAAAGCCAACACTTCAGACAAAGAATGGTCTGGACTCAGGGACACAGAGTTATGCAGGTGAAATGTGTACTTTATGATTTTATATATATGTATATATATATATATATGGCTGTCCTACTGATGTCTTTCTAGAAGGGAGAGAAGAGGGTAGAGAGAAGGGAACACGTTTTGGTCCAGTGGATACTGGAAGTAAAGAGTGAAGAAGAAGAGTGTGTTGTCACAGGGTTAGGAGAACAGATAGAGCTGCAGAGAAGTGGGTAGGCAAAACTGACCTGGATTTGTAAACTTTCACTTAATCACAATAAAATAAGTTTAAAAAATAAAGCAACCACACAAAGGACTACAAACTATATGATTCCATTTATCTGAAATTCTATAAGAGGTTAAAATAATAATAATTTCAAGACCAGAAGGCCAGTTGCCATGAGCCAGGAATAGGACAGGAGGAATATTCTAGAGAAAATGGAAATGTTCTATATCTTCACTGTGCTTGTGATTACACAGGTTCATAAATTTAAATGGTCATGTTTATTGTGTGAATGAAACTTCAGTACACTTTGTTTGTAAGGAATGAAAAAATAGTTGTTGACTCAAGTTGACACCAAGGCCTAGGGTTTCAGGCTGATCCATGGGGTAGGATGTTCACAAAAAAATATTCCCTCTAGCACCAAATTCCTGGATCTTTGTGCAATCAACCATGTTGAACCTTGGGGAAAAAGCCAGGTATGGACAAGTGAAACCAGTCGTTTTAATGGAAAGTTCTTCTTGAATGTCTTCAAAACCTTCACCACACTAAAGAAGTCCCTAGTGCTTCTGCATTCAGATGATCAGATATGGAGTGGAGACAATGGAAGACAAATTTAAATCAGCCATTAATTCAAGGAGTTTATGCTCTACTGGAAGAAATCACACCACTCCCCAAATCAGGCAGTGTTGTCAGAGAGAACAGAAGCCATACAGATTTCTAAGAAACCTCATAGATTCCCTGGAGACACAAACAGTTAATGCATTCAGCTGCTAACTAAAAAGTTGGCAATTTGGGTCCACTTACAGGCACCCTGGGAGAAAGGGTCTGGTGAGCTATTTCCCAAAAGTCAGCCATTGAAAACACCAAGAAGTCCTGCTCTGACACACATCAGGTCATCATGAATTGGAGTCAACAATAACTGGAAGAAACCTTAGATGAGGGAAAATGGGCCCTACCTGGTGGGGCTGACAGTGAGCAACTCCAGAGCCAAGAGGAAGGTTTCACTGGAAGAAGTGGGGAAAGGAGGCAGGGAAGAGTAGACGGCACATCCATAAAAGGACCTGGCACTTACAGAATTGATTACCAGTCTGGTGTGGCTGGAGCAAAGGGTGTGAGGCAGAGAATGGAGACAGGATGCTGGAGACAAGGTTGAAGTCAGATCAAAGACTTTGTCAGCTTTGATCTTGGTGACAAAAAGAGCCAAGGACTATGTTAGGCAAGGGCAGAGCAGAGGTGGAGCTGGAAGTCAGAGCAGTCTGGCTGCAAGGACAGGCTCAGGTAGGAGGGCAAACTAGGGGTCTGTTCAATTGCCTGGTTGGAAGATGAATTTTAAAAAGACAAAACAAAACCCATTGCTGGTGAGTTGATCAAAAGAGGAGGGGCTCTGAGATCAGGCAGTGGAGATGAGAGAAGATACTGCTGACGAAACTTTATAAGACCCAGCTGGAGAGCAAGAGAAGAGAATTCAGTGACCTAGCTTTGAGGCTGGGGAGGTGTCACCCAGCCAGCCACCAGCAACAACAACCAACTACAGCATGAGTAGGCTTGAAGATGGTCCCTTTTAGATGGTTCCAACCTGGCCTTTGGAACGAACTATACCCTAACTCCGTCTCAGATGCTCAAGGACCCTCATAGTTATCTCTGGCCTCTTGTCTGGGTGAAGATCATTTGCTTGACTCTCCTATTGCCCAATAGAGTTAGAACACAATCTGATCAGTGGGGCGAATTTCTTCTCCTAAACACCTCCTTGACAGAGAGAACCTGTTACAATTTTCAACATAACTTTAAATAATCTTTTTTATTCATTACAACACTGGCATATGGTATTAAAAATGCATAAAATTATGAGGCATAACAGAAAAAGTCACTCATAATCCCATTTCCCAAAGAGAAGATTATTAATATTTTGGCATATTTCAAGTTCTTTGCTATTCATACATACCTGCTGTATCTGATTACTATCACATTATGAGCTATAGGGGATTCCCTGGATGGCACAAGTGGCTGAGCCCTCAGCTGCTAACCAAAAGCCTGGTGATTCAAACACACCCAGAGGCATGAGAGGCACCTCAGAAAAAAGGCCTGGCAATCTGGTTCCAAAGAGTCATGGCCATGAAACCATATGGAGAAGTTCTACTCTGCAACTTTTTTTATTTCTTAATACAAGCCATAGTCTCCTATTGAAACCCTGGTGGCGTAGTGGATAAGTGCTACAACTGCTAACCAAAGGGTTAGCAGTGTGAATCCACCATGTACTCCTTGGAAACGCTATAGGGCAGTTCTATCCTCACCTATCAGGTTGCTGCGAGTCAGAATCGACTTGATGGCAATAGACAGTCTTGATGGCAATGTAAGTGAACATTTAGTTTGTCTGTGTGCATGTGTTGTGTTTTGTTTGGTTTTTGCTACTATAAAAACTCTCAGGAAAGCATGTTTGTGTATAAATCTTGGGTGTTTGTTCCTAATTACTTAATTACTTAAGACAAATGCTAAAATTGGTCCAAGGGTTAAAAGATTTGAACATGTGTAGGGTTTCTGATACTTATAACAAAGTTCTTTCCAACAGACTCAACGGCACTTGGCTGGTGGCTTTCCAAAAGATAAAAGGGGGAGTTTGCCAGCAACTCTTAATTTCTACCCTTCCCTAGTGAATTGTGGAGGAAAACACATGGCCTTCTGTTTCTGAGCCTGAAGTTTCTGGAAGACATTTAATGACCGTTTGTTGGTGGAAATTTGAAACTGTTTCCTTTGACCCTACCAGGTGATTTACAGCCAGCCTGAGCTAGTGTAGTTGTCACAGACACTGTCATCACAGGCTGTCGACAACATGAAACTGATCCCTCTACCTCACGGCAAACACCTGGGAACAGTGGCTGCTCTTCCACTTCCCGAGGAATATGCTATTTTAATAATATCTAAGAAAGCTTTTGTGAAGCCCTTCTGTTCCCTAGAACATTCCTGCCAGGCCTAGGCCTGGCAAGCTTATCTTCTGGGCCTTTCTTACCTGAAATTTAGTGGTTGGCCAGCCGTGTCCCTGGTCACCTCCACAGACCCCAAGACCTGTGCAGGGACCATAGAGCTGCCAATTAACTGGTGTCAAGGACCGTGAAGAGTACGCATTGCCCAGACCACAGAGTCTGCCACTGGGAAGGACTGGGCCAGCTTCTGCTGTCTGTGAGCAAACTGGCATCCTTCGGTCCTTCCTAGATGCCAGCTTTGCCGCTTCTGAGTGATACCATTTAAAATGGACAGAATAGACATAGACACACACAGTGGGAAGGTGGATGCCATGTGTGGGTGCATCTATAAATAAGGGAACATCAGGGATCATTGACAGACACCACAAAATAGGAGACAGGCCACAGAAGGAATCAACACAGCCAAGACGCTGACTTGGACTTTTAGTCTCTAGAACTGTGAGAAAGTTCCTGTTCCCTAAAATGATCATGTTGTTATTTTTTGTTCCTGTTATGGTGGTTTTATGTAACTATAACAGGAAGTGGCAGAAAGTAAGGACACACTGTATCCTGTGAGGAAGCCTTGAGCATGGACTGAGACTTACAGGGTCTCTCATGGTCTCCACACCTCCAACCTCCGTAATGGGGTGGATGTGCAGGGGTATCGGGGCTTTTCTCATGAGCCAAACACACACTTGGCCCAGGAATCAAGAAGCTGAAGCCAATTAGGTGAGCCAGAGAACAGAAGAAATACTGCAACAGGGGCTGGGGTCCTGCACCACCCTGCTGAGCAAACAAAGAATACAGATTTTGCTTCACGTCCACCTACCAAATGTCCGTCCACCAAATCTCATGTAAAATGCCCCTCGTGGCCAAAACTAAGCAGGAAAAAGCTCTGGGAAACACAGCTCCAGCTTACCTAAGTTGGCGCTGTGTTGTTGGGTACCATCAAGATGATTCTGACTCAAAGCAACCCCACATGATAGACTAGAACTCTCACATAATATTTACAGGAACAGCTCAGCAAGTCTTTACCCCACAGAGTCAGCAGGGGAGTTTGAACCAGCAACCTTTCAGGTGGCATCTGAGAGCTTAACTACTACATCACCAGGGCCCCTTGTAGGTAAGTTAGCACTGCACAGACCCAGCATGCTTCCCTCTCACTTTCTCTTTCCCATTGTTCTTTGTCTTCTTTCTCTCATCTTTTTTCCCTGTAGACATCGAAAGGCATTTCCAGTCATGACGCTTCATTCCTTTGTGAATCTAAATTTACTTCCTAAGGATCTAAGACTGTTCAACTTTGTGCTGGCACTATGAAGGGATAGGAACAAGGATGAAAAGGAAGAAAGAACTCTCTGGTAAATCTGTCATTACTATTAGTGCTGTCAAAGTCACCTCCGACTCATGGCAAATGAAACACTGCCATCTTGAGGATAGTTAGCATAGTCAAATCCACTGCTGTAGCCACTGCGTATCTTCACGGACTTCCAATTTAGGGGGTTCATCTTCCAGCACTTTGACAATATTCTGTTGTGACCAATAGAGTTTTCAATGGCTAATTTTCAGAAGTAGATGACCAAGCTTTTTTTTCCCGCCTTATTCTGGAAGCTCTGCCGAAACCTCTCTACCCTTAGCAACCCTGCTGGTACTTGAAATGTAGGTAGCATGGTTTCCAGCATCATAGCAATATGCAAGCCAGCACAGAATGA
This sequence comes from Heterohyrax brucei, assembly GCA_028571685.1. Taxonomy (NCBI): domain Eukaryota; kingdom Metazoa; phylum Chordata; class Mammalia; order Hyracoidea; family Procaviidae; genus Heterohyrax; species Heterohyrax brucei. Next base: position 8,818,794 of record CM053165.1, on the reverse strand, counting down.
CAAACTGACAGATGATGAGTCTGATACAGTTAAGGGAGGGACAACCCAAGACCAGAAATCAAGCCTTCACCTTATCACCCGGAGGCCGAAGCAGGCCCGCATTGACCTAACCCTGTTGGCTGCCTGCCTGAGTCCCCAGTGCTAGGGCCCAGGGCTCCTCCCTACAGCTCAGTTTATCTAGGGGTTGCCCTGGCCAAGTCTCTTTCAGAAAGAGTTTTCCTTGTATCTTGCAAGGTGAGATAATGTCTCCAGCCAGGAGGGGGTGGGTGAACATATTCTGCTGTATTTCTCCATGGTTATGCTTTGCTATAGAAGTCCAGCTTGGTGCTCTCTGCTCCTGATGACCCTCCAGTCTAAGAAAACTGATAAGTATCTCAACAACGGCCATCATCTTCCTAAGCTACAAATGAAAATATTGATGTCCTCAAGAGTCTAATAACTCATCCAGGAAGCAAGATATTTAAGCTCGTTCTGGTGGCACTATCTCTCCTCTGTCAAGCTGTTCTGTGAAATAAAGACTCAGAAAGGAATGCTATTTACTCCCCAAGGATGAGCTTTGTCAGGTAAGCCTTACTGGGGAACACTTCCTAAAGATGTGTTAGGAGCCAATGCTCAAGCCACAGAAAGGTGGCCACGTCCCCTTCAACGAGGTCAAATCTCCTGTAAGCTGGAGAACTGTAGACATTGACCCAAAAAAATGTTTTAGCCATTCTCCCTGCCATCTGGGAAACTGGCCAGAGCCTAGCCTGCTGATCTGGGCCTCCTTCCCCTGAAATTCAGGGCAGAGGTTCCTTTGAAGTGAGGTAGCACTCCAGGGGAGTGAAGTTTTGTCAACTCAGAAGGGATAATTCAGAAAGCAGGACCCTCTTGTAGAATCCACTGGCCTCTTAGCTCAAGCAGTTAACATGTGCTCTGCTGTCTTTGAGAGGGCTCAGAGATAAAACACAGCCAGCACCACACTCCCCACTGCTGCTAGGAACAGTCTGCAGGGGCCATCTGGAGCTGATTAGTCTCACTGCAGTGAAAAATAGCAGATGTCAGAGTGCGCCAGCAGCCCAGGGAAGCTCCAAGCCCTGCTGTCCTCACAAATCATCCTCACACAAATCATTGTCTAGCACGAGGCAGGATCTTGGCTCCTAACTTCCTCCTGCCCTGGAGGCCCACCTGTGGCTGCAAAACAGGTTCACAATCTGGAAATAAACCCCAGGATTTGGAAGGCCATCATCCAGGTCTCCTGGCTCCAAGGCAAAGACACCCAGGCCTTTCAAGTTCAAATGGACCATTAGGTTATCTGGTTCAACTCCAACATTTTACAGATGTGGCAATTGAGGCCCAAACTGAGCACAAGTCTGTTGTGAGGCTTTGACAGTGACCATCACCAAAACCAGCTTTGGAAAACCATGACCTCAATAAGGCTTATCTCTACCTTAAATACTTCTGTGATGGATGAACAAACGCATAGGCAGATGATAGGTAGATAGCCAGACAGACAGATAAAAGGATGGACGGACGAAGAGGTGGGTAGGTGGGTGGAAGGAAACTATGAGTAAGAAAATCAGAGAGGCTAATCGAGATGGACGAAAGGAAACAAAGAAGAAAAGGAGTGAAATAATCAGGGCACTTAGCTTCTTATCTTTGGCCCATTGGGAGTACAACTTCCTGGGTGACCACCACTATAGTTGCAAGGACCTGTCATTGACCTATTGCTCACCACCCCTCACTATATAGCTCGTTACATCTAGAGATTGCACTAGTAAAGGCTCATGCAGAAAACCATTTTCCTTAGGAGTCTACTTGGTCTTTGGAAGTTGCTAGAGCTTGCTTTCCAACTAAAAGTTTGCCAGTTTAAATCCACTAGCCACTCCTTAGGAGCCCTATGAGGCAGTTCTTCTCCGTCCTATAGAGGCACTATGAGTCAGAACCAATTCCACTGCAACGGATTCGGTGTTTTGGTTTTAGTTTTGCTTTCCAACAGGACTTAAAACTGGTTTGAACCCCCGCAGAGAATTCATTTGCATTTCTGGAAAGTTCCCAGGCAATGCTAATGCTGTGGTTTAGGGACCTAGCAGTGGTTCTCAGAGTTGACTATACATGAGAATCATCTGGGGATCTTGTTGAAATATAGATCCTGATTCAGTGTATCTGGAGTGGAAATGCAAATTCTCAGTGGGGGTTTGAACCTAAGTGGACAGGTTTGAGGCCCTGCTTTCCAATATGCCTATTATTCCTCACCAGTTCCCTTGACCATTCCCTAGGCAAATGTTACTGTTGCCATGTTGGCTGAGACCAGGCTCCTCAGAGGTTCTCCAGCTTCCACTTGCCCTGAACCCTTGTTCCCTCACTGCCACCATCCAAGAAGACAGCCTGTCGGGAGGGGTTCACCCCTGGTAGAGGTCATGATGCATCCCAGCGTCATGAGCAGAACCATTGGTTTTATCATCAGATAGACTGGGGCTCCCACACTGATCCTGAAACTCATGAGAAGGGTGATTTTAAAGGAATCATGTGATCTACTTTTTTAAATGAGGACTATTGCTATGAGTTGAAATTGAAGGCAATGGTTTGGTTTTCATTTAGCTTGGGTTTGTAATGCCCAGTGTTGTTGGATAGCCTGAGATCAAGTATATGAAGCATTTCTTACAGAGGTGGGCACACAAAAAGGGCTTGACAAATGGAAGACACATTCATTACCACACCCACAATAAGCCTGGCACAGAACAGCTATGGTTATGATGCCCTGTATTATTGCCAAGGACTGACCTCTGATCTTAACTTCCTGAGCCCCACTGGCCCTCATGTGGGTTGAAACCTAGAAAAGCCTTCTGGGTGCATCGGTTACTGGCAGTTGATGTTTTCTCCAGCATGCACCATCTAGGGTAAGAATCACTGGTTTTGATTTCTTTGCATTAAAATGGCCAAATTTTGCAAAGCCAGTGGGCTATAGATTTCTCCAAAAGAATGTAGTTTTGATCTCACATCCAAATCCCTGCAAATCCTTATATACTCAGCTGCACTCTGCTTCCCATGACCATTTAGCACAAGCCCAAAAGGAGAAATGAGGAACAGATGTATCTACAGTATCCAGTGCTTGAACATCTGGAACAGGGTAGTGGGGTAGACTCCAAATGTCCAGGCATCAAAGTGTGCTTGGAGGGTATGACCAGCTTTGTCTACCACAACTCAAGAATCTCAACTTTAATCAGAAAGTTAGAAGAAGAAAAATATGTAACTGAGAACTAATAGCCCACCACCTGTCTGGCAGGTTGTCATACTGTAGCAGCTTACATATTGCTGTGATGCTGGGAGCTATCCCACCAGTATTTCAAATGCCAGAAGGGTCACCCATTCTGGACAGGTTTCAGTGGGGCTTCGAGACTAAGACAGACCAGAAAGAAAAGCCTGGAAATATACTTCTGAAAAGTAACCAATGAAAGCCCTATATATCGCAGCAAAAGGTTGTCCAACTGGCTTGGTTTGGATCCATCATAACGAGGGCTACACTGCTGGAAGACATCATTTATGGTGAAGAAGAGGGCCAGCAAGGGTGGAGACCTTCAGTACGACACAATAAATGCAATGTTGGACTAGAATGTTCCAGTGACTCTGAGGATGACACAGGACCAGCAACGTTTTGTTCTGTTGTCCATATTGTCACCCTGAGTCAGAGCTGACTTGATAGCAGCCAACAAGAACAGAACATTACCTGTAAATGACAGGTGTTTCCTTGCAATAAGCATCTACCCCGTGCCATGAACTGCAGCATAAAGGAGTGAACACTCTAGTGATACAGGTACATAAACAGATGGCTTCACTTGTGGGCCTTGCTGGGAAAGGGGCTCACACAGCCTGGGATTCAGGTTCTATAAACAATTTACCTGGGACAATATGGAACCACCACACACTAATACAACACAGGTGCAATTAACCACCAGCAATTCTCACTGAGAAGTAGCCAACTCTTGCAGCAACAGACTGTAGGCAAATTCTCTATCATGCCTCGGGTCCCCCATGTCCTCTTCACCGCATTTTTCCCTTGGGTTTCCTGGACCAGCAGTCACATCACTTTCTGAAGGTAATCATGTCTCCAGCAGCTGAGTGGGCTCACCAGGTTCCTGAGACCCCTGTCTGCTATGGAAAGTTTGGGCCTGACCCGCGGTAGCTTCCGTCTTCATGGGGTCATCTATTTCTGCCTCTACATTTTCTCATCTGTGTAATGTGGAGCAGGAGTCTGTTCCTCACTGGGAAAGTCCACCTCTCCTTTTCCTCCAATATACTTGGCTTTGAACCCTGTGTCATCTGTGCTGGGCTCCATTTCTGATTTTGATGACCTGAAGTTCCTTCTTGGATCCCACTTCTCAAAGCTGCAGTCTTTTTCTTTGGCTGTCTGCCCTTAATGACGTATCTCAGAAGGACTTCACCCAGACCTCAAAGCAAGCAGTGACCTTACAGATAGCACATGCCTTGTAGAACCTCCTATTTGTACTAGCCAATGTTACTGGTTACTTTCTGGCTCATGGTCAGTACTGGGCTGCTGAGTCTGTCTGATTCACACACCTCTCAACCCTTCAGCAAGTTGGCCCATATGAAATTCTATCTCTGTAGCTTTTCCTGGAACTCCTGGTGGTATAGTGGTTAAGTGCTGTGGCTGGTAACCAAAAACTCAGCCATTCAAATCCGCTAGACACTCCTTGGAAATGCTATGGGGCAGTTCTGCTCTGTCCTACACAGTTGGTGTAAGTTTGAATTGACTCAGTGGCAAGGGGGCTGGTGTAGCATTTTCCCAGTCACTTGCAAAAGCACCCTTCGTCAGCACCTCTGCTGCCAGAGTGTAAATACAGTTTCTCTGTCCTCCTCCTACCTTCTCTTTGACAAAACCTGGATTCTGATACTCCACTGAGACATTATTATTTGTACGTTTGTCTGTTTTTCTTGCTAAAATAGAACTTTCTTGACAGCAAAAACTATTCTCTCTTGATTACCTCAGAATCCCATCTGGCATGGCCCCTGGAACAAAGAAACAGTAAATGGCTAACTCACCCCCCTATCTGCTTCCAGGCCTCGAGACCTCCCCACCTCCACCTCTAGTGCTCTTGGCTGCACCTGCAGGCTTGACCTACCTGAAAACGAGCAGTGGCTGCCCAGGCAGGTAGGTTTACAGAGTTTTAGACCAGCTAGCAAGAAGGGGTTGGAGTCCAACATGAGCCCAAGTTGCCGTTTTTTCCAGAGTATGAGGAAGAGCCATCCAGCTCTGGGGACACATAAAGATTATTATGGCTTTTCTGCAAAGCACCTACCCTTCCTCTGTCCCTTTTGTTGGGCCTGCCTCCTTGTTTTTCTGTTCCCAAGTCTATCCCCTTCACTATGAGCTAGAATCAACTAGGCAACACCAAACAACAAAAACACAACTCATTATGGAAGGAACTTGGGTAGCACAAGCAGTTCGTGAACTGCTAGCCTACGTGCTGGTGCTTCAAACCCACTGAGCAGCTCCACAGCAAAAAACACTTGAAAATCTTCTTCTATAAAAATTACAACCAAGTAAACCCTATGGAGCATCACAGCAATATGCAATATGAGTGCAAGTTACTTTGAGTCCAACTTGATGGGCCCTAGCTGGCAACGGCTTAGTCCAGGGACTGTCTAGCTAACAGCTATCGCTCTGCAAGGGTCTGGCTGCCAGTGCTTTCACATGCTCCTGCTCATTTACGGAGCTTCATAGAGGCCAGTGCAGCTTTGTGCTCCTCAGCTTTCAGGTCTGAGGCTAGGCAGAGGGAGGGGAAGGGGCATGACGCACAGAACAGAGTTGGCGACCAGGGAGCTCAGCTCTAGCACCCTGCCAGTTTCTTCCCACTTACATCTCGAAAGCTGAGCTTCAAGTCTGCATTTTAACCTGTGCCTCGGTGGAGAGGGCAAAAGAAGATGGAAGGTAGTGGTTCTCAGAGTCATCTGGAAGGCTTGTTACACATACTGTGGCCCCACCCCAGCATGGGCCTCAGTAGCTCTGTGGTGGAGCCCACATCTGCATCTCTAACCAGTTCCCAGGTGATGCTGATACCGCTGTTTCAGCACTTAGGAATCTGAGTGATGCCAGGGATGCAGAAGGGACTCGTTCTCTGTGCTATCAGTGAGGATGTATCCCACTTTACTCCATTGCTCTCTCTCCAGTGCCTGGCACGCAGTAGGTCTTCAGTGAGGATTGTGTTGAATTAACAACTCTAAATAAATAAAGGCCAAAAAAGCCCAAGAAAAACTCTCTCTGCTTTGGATAGCTAGAGGTCATTTTACGGAGAAGGGCAAGTCTCTCGACACAGTTCTGCTCCTCAGCCATCGCTACGTTGAGCTCAGAACTGCAAGTCCCCACCACAGTGCCCCTCCCCCAGACCCTGCCTCCCTCTCCCCAGCCCAGCGGGAGCTGCCTCATTGGCATACAGCGCACGCAGCTGAAGGGCTCACTTCTGGATCACTGAGAAATGGGTCTGATTTGAAAATGTCAGGATCTCTTTAGCAATTCCAACGGCCGCTGTGGTAATTACGCCTTTTCATGTTCCAGCGTGTTACACTGCATCAAACTGACAATGATGCCTGGTTTTATAATATCACAGTGTGGAAATAAGTGTTCAAAATGATATGAAAATGTACTAGGAAGAGATTAATAACTGTTCTTCCAGGAAGAAAGATAGCCCTTTTCAACCAGTATATCATATATTATTCCCTCTTAAAAAAGCCTTTCTGATAGCATCTCTCCTTGAGGGAAACGGAATTACATTATCACTCATAGACTGTAATCAGCTCTGTCAGCTGCAGGGCTGAGTGCTGGAGGCAGCGCAGAGCAGGAAGCCTCGCTTGGAAGACAGTTCGAAGGAGCAGGCCCAGGAAGGGACACACACACCCCACCCCTAGCCGGAATTCTTCCAATAGGAGAGGCTGACCTTGGATCGGCTGATTGATAAGCATCTTGTTGCAAAGCAGAGAAGTTGGGTTGGAGCAGGCTGGCATCTATTTAACCTAGAAAGACCTCATCTGAGCACCTGGGAAGGCTTTCTCCAATCCCAGGAAATGTTCCTGCTATGGGTCAGTTCAGGTAGGCACAGGTGCTGGGAGAGGGTGGCCCAAGGACAGAGCCAAACAGCAGCATTTTCTGAGCACTCACATATGGACAACACTCCAATGGAAACCCTGCCCTTGAAGATTTCACAGGCCAGCTGAGTAGTGCAGAAAAGGGGATGGCCCATGCCAGGGGCAGACTAGGCCCTCACTCCATAGTCTTCTCTCATTTCATTATCTCCAGTGTAGAAAGCTGTCATAATTACCTCCATTTTACAGACAAGGAAACTGAAGCTCTGTGGGTTAAAAGCTACAGCATCTGAAGTCAAGCCAGGTCCCTCTGACTTCTAGTACTCCATGTTGCTTCCAAGGCCACGAATATTAACTGTCCCAGAGGGGCACAACCTGGAGACAGCTGACTTCAAGCAGGACTCAGGCAGGACTGGGAGGGAAAGGGTCAAGAAGACATCTAGAAAAAGGGATCAGAGCATGCAAACAGCTCAAGTTGAATGTCAGCCCAGCCCTGCTGAACTTATTCTGGGGTTCCAGCAAACATAATTACTTTAGTGGCTGTGTAGTTATCACTGAATGGTGATGAGTTTAAGTGGTTGACGTAGCCATCAGGCACTGTAGGAAGGGAATTCTAGTGTTCCTTCCTTGACTTTTGCACAGATACCATCCCCTGACACGCACACACAGACACACTCCACCCTACTTCCAGTCTGCTGCTGCTTTCATTTCCAGTCTATCACCTCCCCAGCTAGAACTTTTGTCCCTCCCCTCATTTAAATACTGATTTCTCACCTTCCCCTCCACACTATCTCAGTCTACCCTCAATAAGCACTATTTGCAAGTCACCCTGGTTTTAGAAGGTTTTACCTTTGCACCTAGCCTTCACTAGCTTTATTTACAAAGGCCATATAAAGAGGAAATTCAAATATGGAAACCCAAGTAGAAGGGAAACTTGTCAGCTGGGAATTCTAGGTGTAAAGAGTGGTAGATGGAGAAAGCCTGGGGCTAAATACTGGAGAGATCATAAACTACAGAGCCTTGACTCCTCCCAAAGTGAGGAGGCATGGCAGACTGCAGACTTAAGTAAACCCTCTAATACTCGGAACACAGTCATGACCCTGAAACAAGCCTCTTCCTGGGAGAGGCCCCTTCTCCACCCCAGACCTGGTGAGGAACCACCAGGGAATGTTACAAGCCCCCAGACTTCTAGCCATCCTCACTGCAGGGCTGAGGCTCGTAAGGCACAGGTGGAGAACAAGGCTGAACAGAGGAACCTTTCTAAAGTAAATTAGCAAGGCTTCGAAAGATTAGAATTAGCAAGATTAATGAAGCTGATTATTCCCAGCTGCTGAAAGGAACATGAAGGCTTACAGTGTCAGTACATTTATGATGATGGAGTAATTAAAGCTAATTAAGAAAAAATGAGGCTGAGATCAGTGTGAGGCTGATTCATTCTCACTGAACCTCAAACTGCCTCAAAACCTCTCTGGAGTCCCCGAGAAAAACCCTCAAGTAAGCTGTCCCCAGATGCTGGTTCCCGCTGTTTGGCCTACAGAAATATGGGATCAACGGAGCAGAGACAGAGAAAGATGTGGGGGAGAGGTATGCCCAGGCTGGATTCTCAAACCCAAAAAGCCTGATAGGACATGGTGAAAGGAAGAGGGCTCGTTATTTTGCTAGCTGCCACTGAGTCAGCTCCTACTCATGGGGACAGAGCAGAACGAAATACGGCCTGATCTTGTGCTGTGTTTTTAATTGTTGGTGTGTCTGAGTTCACTGTTGTGGCAATTGTGTCAGTCCATCTCACTGAGGATTTCCCTTGTTTTTGCTGATCCTCTACCAATCACGATGTCCTTTTCCTGCTGATACATCCAAAGTAAGCAAGTCAAAGTCTCTCTATCCTCACTTCTAAGGAACATTCGAGTTGTATTCTTCTAAGGCAGTTCATTTGTTCTCTGGGCAGTCCACTGTCTATTCAATATTGTCATTACCAACATCACAATTTGAATGCATCAATTCTTCTGATCTTTAAAGAAGAATCTTAAAGAAGATTCTTTAAGAATCTTTAAAATGATTCTTGTCTACATGAGACTTAGTAACAATTCAAAAGAATTTCTCTTTACAATAAAGATATGTGTTGGGGGAAGGGGGCATACAAGATTAGTCCAGTGAGAAAACACCTAACCAGGTGCTGTCAAACAAAAATCAACAGAAAATCTGCATCAAGTCTGGGAAGACATGCCCCACAGTGTAAACTGATACAGCATGTTGCAAAGGGTCAGACTGCTGATCACGACAGCATTACACGTAGTTTTCCAGATGGATGAGTGGGATGTCTGAAGCCATCCACTTTCCTTCACTGTAGTTTCCATTTCTAAACAGAAGCACAGATTTGCAAGGAGGCTGGCTGGGATTGGGAAGAGCTGGTGGTCTGCAACAGAAAGGAGGTAATTGCTCTATCCTAAATTCAAGATGCTGGAAAGCTGATGGGTTGACACCTAACGGTGGCTCATAACCCCAGTTCATCTGCCACTCTCAACCACAGTCTTCCCAGAGTTGTTCAACAGAACTATTCTTTTGGACTTATTCCTAGGCTAGCAAACAGAACATCCAGATCAGAATGTTCTGGGAGCCCTGGAGAGCTCTCAGACCCCATACCCACCATCAGATTTCTGATTCCTGACTCTTGTTACTGAGAATTCTTTACCCTACCAGAAGAAACCCAGTCTAAAATGCAAATCCTATCAGTAATGAGGCATGAGAATCAAAATTCTAACTCAAGAACAATACACTCAGCCTTCATGTAGTGTGATGATTAAGAGCGTGTGTCAACTTAGCTGGGCCAGTGTTTCGGCAGTTGTGCAACGTTATAGTCACTGTCATGATGGAATGTGCCATGATACCAGCAGGGTCGGGGTCTGTGGTGGCTCACAGCCCCCGTTAGCCTTCATCTCTCTGCATTTCACCACCTGCTTCCTGTCTCCTCACCTTGCCAAGGTTTTGACTTGTGGATCCAGCAGCTGCCACACTCTTGTCTTCTGATGTCAGGTTCTTGGGAACTGAGCTGGCAGCTCTTGGGATTCCTTGGTCTTCACAGCCTCCAGCTGAGAGTCCCATCCCCTGCCCTGGTGATTTTGGGTTCACCAGCCCCTGCAGATGTGTGAATCAGGAGAAACTTGCCTGCCATCTTGGGATTCACCGATCTTCACAGCCCGTGAGTGGGAACCTTGCTCTCTGATCTGCTAACCTTCAGTCCACTGGCTTCCACAGCTGAATGAGGCTTATATTCAGATCCAGGACTTGGGACACTTCAACCTCTACAATTGCATGAGCTGTTTCCTTTATATAAATCTTTTTCTATATATATTTATTCACTTTACTGGTTTTGCTTCTTTAGAGAACCCGGCCTAAGAGAATTTGTTACCAGGAGAGTGGGGTGCTATTCTAACAGATACCTAATACATGAAAGCAGTTCTGGAACTGTGAATGGATAGAAGACTCAAAAGATACTAAAGAGAACTGCTGACTCCTGAGAAGCTGCAGACAGTGAGAAGCAGCAGCAAACCAGCAACACAGGGCCAAGGGTCAACCCACAGAGAACTGAGTTGAGTGCCTGTGCACAGGAGGCTTCCTGCTAGGTATAGTGAAAGGGAGGCCCTTGCCCAGCCCTACTCCATCTTGTTACAAACAGTAGTTAAGACAACCATATTATAAACACTGAGTCCTGAGAGCTTGATTTTCCCCCATCCGTAAAAATTTACCTTGTACTGCTCACAAGTCACATGGCTATTCTTTCGTCTTAGGAAAATTGTTTTGTTTATACCCTTCCAGTTATTCTCTAAGACTACTGAAACAAATCACCAGGTAGTTTAGAAGATTATCAAGCCCCAACTTGTTGAAAGCATAGAGACCCCCACAAAAAATATTGTTGAAATAGCAAAAGGATTACTTGTACAGACTGGGAAAAATATTAACCAGAGTCTCTCCCCTTAATCAACCTATATAACCTTCAGGCTTAGCCTGTGCATGCAGACAAGCTTTAGAGGAACTGATTTTCCCTTGCCTCTTGTGTTTTGGCACTCAATAAATGTCCTCATTTAATAACCTCACCTCCTGTCTCTGTATTAGCTTTGAGGACAGGCGACACAGATCTGCAATTGTGGTTATAATAGGATACCTCTGTGCACTCAAATTGGTGGAGCTACAGAGTTATGGAACACTTGCCACAGCAGGGCAGATGCAGGCATGAGGTTAGAGGAAGCAGAGGCTTCCTCTAAGAAGAAATAAAGAACATGAGAAGCTGAACAGCCTCAGTCTCAAAAGGTATGGCCATGACCTCAGGGGTTCCTGAGGGTGGAGCCACAGCCCCTGGTGTTTCTAAAGGTGGAGTTGCCACTCAGATGGACTAGGAAAATGGTGTATGTAATGCCCAGGGAACAGAGTTGCTGTCCCAAAGAGCCTGGAAAGGAGAGCTGTAGCACAGGGCTGAAGGCCTCCACTCAGAATTTGAAGAATGTGACCAATACCTAGAGTCTGGAGGGAAGGTCCATTCTGTAAAATGTCTCAGAGAATGGAAGATTGTTTTCAGGGCTTCAAGACTAACATAATGTGGTCTATCAATTTGCTTGGAGCCTGTTATGCCTTCTTTCCCTGCAGTTCCTCCTGTTTTTAGTGGAAATAACTAGCTTATGCCTGCCTGTTTTGCCATTGTATTTTGGAAGCAGCTAACTTGTGTTCTAGAGTTCACAGCTGAAGAATTTCTGGATTTTTGACTTGGACTTAAGACTTTTGCTATGATCAGGTGTATTAGTTTTACATGTTGCACAACGGATGTGATTTGAGGGAGGTCAATGAATGGAATGTCATAGATTAAATTGTATACCCTCAAAAGTGTGTATAGCAATTTGGCTGGGCCATTAATCCTGGTATTATGTGATGTTCCTGCACATTATAAATCATGCCTCTGTGATGTTAATGAGGGAAGATGGGCAGCAGTCATACTGGTGGGGCAGGACTCAATGTGTAAGACTGTAGTGTGCCTTTATATCTCATGGGATATAAAGGAAAGGGAAACAAGCAGACAACTGGGGGGACCTCATACCACCAAGAAGCACTGCCAATAGCAGAGTGTATCTTTTGAAAAGGACACAGGTCCCAGCACCTTAGAAGCTCCAAGTCCAGGGAAAGATTGATGACAAGGACCTTCCTCCAAAGCCAACAGAAAAAGCCTTCACCTAGAGCTGATGCCTTGAATTTGGACTTGTAGCCTACTGGACTGTGACAGAATAAAATTTCTCTTTCTAAAGCCATCCATTTATGGCATCCCTGTTACAGCAGCACTAAATGACTAAGATGTGTAGTAAACACCAGTTCCAGATCTCTGTTGCCATCATCTTCCCTCCATGGTAGGCCCAGCAAAGACCCAGTCTTTGAGGGTGAGAATAAGGTAGGTTTCTGTAGGGCTGAAAGTAGAACAGAATTACATTACACATGACAGAAAAATAAAGAATAAACTCTGAAAACCATTTTTGAAAGACCCATCCTGCCAGATGGAAGTAATATGCACCTCTCAACCACTTAGTTATGGTCTGCCTATGTGCTCAAAGATCTTTGAGATAATAGCAGAGTGAAAAATAAACACAAGCCCATAAATGCAGAAAGCAAATTATTTTCCAACAGGCTGAGAAAACTAGAGCACAAGTGCTTATTATGCTGCTCCTCTCCTGCAGCTGCCCCAGGCAGATCCTTCTGCCTCCCTAAGCCCCATTGATCCATCTGCAAAACAACAGTGGTGCCAGCTGATATTCAAGTTCCACTCCAGTTCTAAAAAGCTTGATTACCCTACAGTTCTGCATTTGGCTGGAGTTCTTAACTACTTTTGCTTAAGTGTGATAACCAGGGAGAGGGCCGTGATGGTTCAGTGTTCAGTTTCAGCGACAGAGACCTGTGTTTGATTCCAGGCAAATGCACTCATGCACAGCTACCACCTGTCCATCGGTGGAGGCTTGGACGTTGCTGTAATGCTGAACAGATGAAGACAGACTAGAAAGAAAGGCCTGATGATCCACCTTCAAAAACCAGCCAATGAGAGAGAACCCTGTGGATCACAACAGCTCATCCTATCGTACGTGGGGTCACCATGAGTTGGGACATGACTTGACAGTAGCTGACAACAACAACAAATCACAGAAGTCAGAAGAGTGTGACCTCTACAAGAACCAGAGGATGTATTTCTTGGCTAAAAAGAGCACTTCTTCCGGAAAATAAACTGTGCTGTGGATAAGGGTATTAAATCAGCAACATCCTCAAATCACATGTTCAGAGCCATGAGTGCCATGTGAACCCAACTGAAATTTTTAAGCTTGTTTTGTTTCTTCAAAGTAGCTCAATATCCAAATACATTCATGTGTCTAGCATTTTCTCAGGATCATGGTGAGGTTTTTGCATAAGTTGTATGGGCTTGAATATTATAGGATCAAAATCAGGCTTTAGTAATGTAATGAAAAAAGAGTTAGAAATAAATTTGATGTGTTACTCTTTCCTTACGGTTTCTTTTTATCTCTAAACCGTTTAAACATTTGGTGTTTGCTTTACAGTCCCTTTAATTCTCTGCTTCTGGTTCATCTCACAGGCTCTTGTTCTCTTCAGAATTAGAGCTCTTTAGGTCACCCTAAACTCCTAATCTGAAGATTGTCGTTTCAAACTGGAGATCTGCTTCCATGAAGATTATAGTACATAGAACCCTATGGAACAACTCAGAAAGGGAGGGTGACAACGGATGCACAACTCGAAGAATATATTCAATGTCACTGAATTATACACGTAAAAGCAGTTGAAATGGTGTATGTTTTGCTGTGTATACTGTCAACAACAATAAATAAATATTCAAAATAAAGAAAAATAAATAACAGTCAGGATCCATATCCTCGCAGTCCTCCACTATGAAGTCCTATCTTCTATCATCCCATCACAGAACAAACTCATATGACTTAATTCTTGAATAAATAAATACAAGTTCAAACATTACTCCATTTTAAAAAAGAGAAAAAAGCCCTATGGAGCATAGTTCTACTCTGACACACATGTGGTCACCATCAATTGGGAGTGGCTCAACAGCAGCTAACAACAATGTTGAGTGTTTCAGGTTGATGTTTTAGTTCCAGGCATCCAGGAAAGCTACTGCAGGAGGAACGGTTGGGCTTCCAAGAGAAATCATGATGACGACCAGTCACAAGATGGAGGTTTTCTTCATGCTGCAAATGAAGGGCATCTTAGCTCTGCGGAGTGTCCAAGTAATCAGGAGACACAATTAATGTGTGAGCAAGTTCAAGTTTTCTGGATCTTACCCCAGGAAACTGGTTCAGCAGCAGCAAGGATCTATCAGTTGGGGGACAACATAAGCTTTGTAACAGAGACCTAAAACCACAAGGGCTTAAACATAGAAACACATTTATTTCTCATTTAATCCAGAAGAGACATCCCAGGGCAAGGAGTGCAGCTTTGCTATCCTCAACATGCAGCTTTCCTTTCTGGGTGCAAAGTGTCTACCCCAGTACCAGTCATTACCTCTGCATAGGAACCAGTGGGACAAGGGAAAGAGCAAAGCAAGTACATACCTATTTCTTTTAAGATGATGTGGCAGAACTACTAAAATATATTGCCGATCAAAATCTACCAAAACCTGCTGTTCTCTTCTTTGAGGACATTTGCCAGCCTGTGTTGGTTACGGCCATGTTACAGATTGAATTGTATCCCTCCAAAGCATGTGTTGAAATTCTAACCTTTCTACCTCTAGATGTAATCATATTTGGGTATGGGGCTTTGTTACGTGAATGAGGCCCTATCAGTACACAGTGTGTGTTAAACCTAATCACTGCTGAGATACGAAGAGCCAGTTAGGCAGCTAAGAAGTGGTATAGCACTGAGGTTCCATGCCCACACTCTGAGAGACAGAGCTGAAACCCAGGACCTCAAGCCTGTTCTCAGCCTGTTCAGTCATGACTGACAAAGCAAAAGCAGAACAGATCTGAAGTTTTACAATTTGAGTGATCCAGAACAATAAACGAAAAATTATAGGACAAAGCCCTAGAGTGACAGAATCAGAAGAAGCATACTGAGCTCTTTCAGGAGCCTGATGGTGAGATTGGATTACCGGCGGGGCTGTGGAGAAGGGCACATGTTGACAGCAGGCACGGTCAGCTGCCGTCTTTGGGCAAGGCATCACTGTTTCCAACGCTGCTCAGAGCCAACCGGCAAGAGACTTGGTTGCCTGAAATGTGTACCCTACCCTTGTTTTCTAAGAGGAAGACAAGGTTTCTAGTAGGGCTTCAACCTGGAATTTTTCTCATTCTAGTTCTCACACAGGTTCACCCTAATTTTAAAAAAATTTTAAAAATTTCACCCTAATTTTAAAAAAATCTGTTCTTGTTTCTCTTCCCTTGGCCATTACTGAACCAGGAAGAGCCAGTTCAAAGCCCTATTCAAAACTCAGCTCCACAGTATACCAAATACATGACCAGTTAGCCTAAATTGTGCCTCAGTTTACTTACATTTAAAATGGGGATAATAGGACCTACTAGTGCCAGAAGACCCTTGAGAAACCTGTATCTCAGATTTAGGGGATTTTGAGCATGTGGCAACTTGTTTTCATCTCAGAGGGAGCAGTTGAATAACCTGCCCCTAGGGCTCCCCAACCGTGGTACCGCAGCATCATTTACCTGGTTATGCCGAGGGAAGGAAATAAAAGCATAAAGTGCTTTGCATAATTTCTTTATAAACTGGCTCTTTATCTTGAAAAATGATGTGAGATTGGAGACAGGGCTGTCAAAAAAAAAACACCCAGTGCTGTCTAGTTGACTCTGACTCACAGTGACCCTACAGGACACGGTAAAACAACTCCATGGGGTTCGAACTGCTGACCTTGTGGTTAGCAGCCATAGCACTTAACCACTATACCACCAGGATTTCCAGAGATACCACAGCACTATCAAGATGATGAATGTTGCTACTTTTTTTTTTTCTTATTAGGGACTAGACAAAGTCTTCCTCTTAGGTTTCTAGATGAGGAAGGAAAAGCTGTGTATGATCAGACGCCACAACTGACAGTCATTTCAGACCTACCAGCAGAGTTCAGTTCCTCTATCCCTGAGACACAGTCACCAGAGCACACTCACAGAGCTTGCTTGTGGACAAAAAGCTGTCATCTTTGCCCTGGTCCACTGTTCAGACTTTGGGAGGAGGGATTTCACCTTGCAGAGGACTGATGTCAGGAAGAGAATTATCTCATTTTAAATACTGTCTTGAGTAGAAACTAAAAATGACTTTGTTTGAAAAATACTTTGGGTCTGCTGTCTGTATCTTAGCTTTAAGTCTTGCTCACTGCCTTATAAAAAGAACCAAGACATTGATTAGTGCTGGCCCAGGTGACAGAACATCCCCTTATCTCTCTCCAGAATGCCCAAAAGCCACCCAAGTCAGTGACAAGACTGGGATGAAGGGTCTCTGAAAGTGCTAGAGAGGGCCCCCCAAAAAACATATCAATCTAGCACAGCAATTGTGTTATTCAGTGAATGAACCCTGGATGCTGACCACATGTCCTGTGTCCCTGCCCTCAGGAGGCCCCAGGCCAGAGAATAAGATCAAGGAAGACTCAAGGATATGGGCTGTGGAATGAAATGAGAGACCACTCCCCAGGGCCATGTCTCTGAACAGGAGCGGGAAGTAGGTCAGGGGCTTGGCTGTGACAACTGACCAACGACAGCTGAGGGTACCAGGGCAAATGCAAGGGTTTCAGAAGAACTGGAGCAGGGAGCATTATAGAAGCAAGAAGCCAGGAGGGGACTGAGATAAAGTCACCAAACAGTAAAGGAGAAAAAGGGACACTGCAAGAAAATGAATGGGTGTGAACGTTGGTGAAAAGGGACCAAGGTCTGGAAGAAAGAACAGAATAAAAGAGAAAGCAGACCTGGAGGTATTCTTCCCAAACAGCCTGGCAACAGGCCAAGGAACATCCTGCCCAGACTTCAGTCTGCATTTGCTGAGGTGAGGTGATGGTCAGCTCTGTTTCTGTGAGCTGGGAGCATAGCAGAAAACCTGACTGCTGAGCAATAACAATAAAAACTCCAAGAGATGGCTATCCCAGGTTTGGTGCAATGTCACCACCACGTTATCAAAGACCCAAGCTTCTTTGGGCTTCCTGTGCTGCCATCTCCAGGGTTTCCTGGCTCTCTGTCCTTTGTCTTGTCACTTCACGGTCACAAGAGATTGCTGAAGCACCAGACAATGGCACCACACAACTGCACTCAAGGAAGTGAGAAAGGAGAAGGAAGGAAGCTTCTTCCCATAGCATCTTCCATTTAGTAGAGAAAAAATCTCTTTCCCAGAAGCCTCCAGCAATTTGTCCCACTCCATACTGGCCAAAATAACCTTCATACCTCCCCCAAGACCATTCTCTGACCAAGAAAAGAAGGATTATCATGACAGACATGGGAGATTTGAACTTCATCTCTGCTTTCAGGGTAGATTTACCTTCCCTGAGCACATTGCTGCCTGCCTGAAACAGAATAAAATTGTTAACTCAGAAGGAGGAGGTAGGACAGGCTGCTGAGTAGGCCACCCTGTGGCATGGCTGGTTTCTGCCTGGACCTAATCTGCAAACTCCTTGGGCATCAGAGGAATTAGCAGAACCTGCCCCAGGGAACTGTGAAATATCTCTTCAGGATAGAGGACTAGAAAGTATTGATTAACGAGACAGGTTCAGAGAAGGGATGGAACTTGTTCAAGGTTGTATGCCTAGAGGAAGTCCCTTGGATAGTATAAATGGTTAATATTTTCAGTGCTAACCTAAAGGTTAGAGGTTCAAGTCCATCCACAGGTAACTCAGAAGAAAGAGCTGGTGATATACTTCTGAAAAATCAGCCATTGAAAACCCTAAGGAGCAAAATTGTATTCTGACACACAGGGGGTTGCTCATGAGTTGGAACCCACTATGGAAATAGGAAATAAATACATCTGAAGCCAGGCAGTGGGTTCCAGCCTCACAGGCCCACTTTGTTTTTCCATAACTTTGGAATGCAGGTCTTAGCAGTAGACCTTCTCTTCCAGGCTTCCTCACAATAGCAGGTCACTGAGTTTGTCTTTGCAGCAGGGGTGACAGTTCAGCCCCAGGAAGGCACCACACTTGCACTACGAGATGGCACATGCCTGCTCACAGACATGTTACCTGTGTATTAGTTTGCACTCCTGGGTGGTACAAACAGTTAAATTCTCTACTGCTCACTGAAAGGTTAGTGGTCCAAACTCAACCAGAGGTACACTGCAAGAAAGGCCAGGTGATCTGCTTTTGAAGGGTCACAGCCTTGAAGCTGTATGGAGCACAGTTCTTGTCTGCACACATGGGGTTCCTGTGAGTCAAAACTAGCCGAACAGCAGCTGGTCTGAGGGTTTTTTGGTTTATGTTTTATTTTGGCTCAGTGAGTTCCTGAAACAAAAACTATGCTTTTGCAGAGTTACCTTTGGTCAACCCTTAATGTAAATTTTTTCTTCTCCCCATCACACTTCCATGTCACGCACTCCCTTTAAAGCTGAGCAGAGTAGGAGTGCAGGAAAGACCAGTAGCTCACTAAGGGCTGGAAGAAGACTGAAACATAAAGAGCTCGTCTGCCCCAGGCTGGATAAGCCTCTCAAGACTTACAACCTCCAAAAGAGAAATCCTTAACCCAATTATGTCAAACTCCACTGGATACATTTGATCCTGGAAAAATATAAGCTCTGGTAATCATAAAGAATATTACAGTATTAGCAGCCCCTGTTTCAGAACTGCATTGGAAGAGGAGCTGGGAGCAATTGCACATCAGTTGCACAAAAACCAGCAGTAAAAGAAATTTACATTAGTGTATAAATTACCCTCTCAGCAATATAAATTAGGATTTTTTTACCTTCTAATGACAACAGGACAGGTCCTGGCTGTGTGGAGAAAAGATTTCCTAAAGTAAGAAGTGGCTGTTCTGTGAATTCAGGAGGCACACAGGCCTCAGAGCTGAGCTGGGGTCCAGGAAGGGAGAAAGAAATTATGTGCATCTGTCACCGGCCTGGAAGCCCGGCTCTGCTACAAAATTCTCCAACTCAGAGGAGGCAGGCAGCCCTCTACAAAGCCCAGCCCTGGCTCTGCAGAAAACAAAGGCAACTTGGCTTCCTTACTCCTAACACGGGCATACACCGCTCTCTGATCCCTCCTGACCCACCCTGGGAAACAGGAAGTGTTGGAAAGTGTTACCAGCATTTTGATTTTGGACATTTGGGGCAAGACTGGTAGTTCTTCAGCTCTATGACAGAGACGCCTAAGCAGTTTAGAATCATGGGCCGTTTTGCAGGAACCCAGTAGAGCTGGGGAAGCTTAGGCCCAGGACAGGAAGGCTGAAGTGAGTGGGCGTTAGGAAGGGGAGCTCTCCTTGTGTCAGATGACAGAAGTCATAGGTACCTTTATCCTACAAGGCAGGAGGCTGGGGAATGAGAGGCTGCTACTGGCTTCAGGGATTGGAGGTCAATGAGCTCAAATAAAGAAGTCAGTCTCTCTTCTCTCTCTCATTCCTGTCTGTCTCGTCTCTTCCCATCACTCCTGATCACTTATCCGTGTCCTAGCTCACTGTCTCTACCACTTCACTCTCCCGTCCCTCATCTCTCTCCTTGTGTGCTGAGGCCTGGACGCCTCTGTGCTGCCTTCCGCTTTCCATTCAGTGGAGGAAGATGGCTGCCAACAGCTCCGTGCTCACTTCATTCGGGATTAGCAACACAGGCGTTACCTGATTTACCACATGTTCAAATTACGATGAGCTACCTGACAGTCTGGTTTTTTTCCTTTTCTTTCTTTTTTCTTTTTTTCTGTACACTGTTACCGGATTGGGGTCCGTACCCTGGAGTGGTCGAGCCAATGAAACAGACTCCACGTTAGAAAGAGGAAGAAGGCTTTATTAGGAGGTATGATACCACACAGGCTGTTCTCCATGAAGCCTCCGGTGGTATTTATGCCTGCTAATGAATCTTTTTCCTCTTTCTAACTTGGAGTCTGTTTCATTGGCTCCACCGCTCACAGGCGTGGACCCCAATCGGGTAACATCTTATGGTCAGTAATACGTCCTACATGCAATGTTGCAGCACATAATTTGCTGATGTTACCATTCTTAGATGTTCACTCACAGATGCTCAATGTTATGATTCATAAAGATACTGATAATAAAATGAAATAATGAATACTAAATACTGATGAAATGACATAATGAATACTAAAAAAAACCTTAAAAAATAAACGAGGAACTCAGCTTACATCAGAACCAACTTACAATGGACTCATCAAAGCAGAGGCCCATCGTAAATTGGGTACTACCTGTACTAAAAACCAAACCAAAAGAAAAACAAAATCAAACAGAGCTGTTTTACGCCTCACAGTCTGAGAAATGTACTATGATTGGCTCTTTTTAGTCACATATCCACTCCCAGACCAATCACTGCTGGGAAGGGGGGTGGAGTATTTACTACCGGCTAGGCTTGAGTGACGTGTTCACCACCGCAGTTTGGATGGGCCATGGCGGTTGTAATGGTAGGTTTACAGTCACACTCAAACCTATGGATAAAGGGGGATAAGCATTTCCCCAAAGGAAATAATCAGAACTAGGTCTTCTACAAATGGTTTTATCAAGTTCTTGTTGTGTGCTGTTGAGTAGATTCCAACCCATAGTGATCCTATGTGATAGAGTAGAACTGCCTCCATAGGGTTTCCTGTGCTGTAATGTCTAGGGGAGCAGATCTCCAGATCTATCTCCAGCAGAGCAGCCGGTAGGTTCAAACTGCCTACCTTAGCAGCTGAGCGCTTAGCTAGTGAGCTACAAGGGCACCTCATTTGCTAAAGAGGCCCTCGGCAGTCAGTGATGGGGCCAGAACCAGGACCTCCATACCCTCCCCATGGCCTGAGCACTGGCTTTGAGCAATGTCCCCATTGACAGGAACCACAGCTTGCAGGAGGGGTCTATCTGAAAAAGGGAAGCCTTAGCATGCCCTTTCACCGGAGTGTTTGAACACAACAGTCCTCATTTCACTCTGTGGTGGAGACAAAACAGAGCACAGTAGGTCACAAAGTACAGCCCAGGTTTGGGCAGGCCTGGATATCAGTAACTTTCACCAGTTTCCCAAGTCTTCTGCAAGTACCTCTTAAAAGTTCTAGAAAGCAAGGACATCATTTTGATGACTAAGGTGCTCTTGATCCAAGTCATGGTCTTTTCAGTTACCTCACATGTATGCAAAAGCTGGATAATGAAAAAAAAGAGACAGAAAAACAATTGATCCATAGCATTTTCACTGACTGATTTGGGGAAATAGATCATCAGGCCCTTCTTCCTACCCATCTTAGTCTGGAGTCCCCCTGAAACCCACTCAGCATCAAAGCAAAATGCAAGCCTCCAATGACAGACAGATGGCAGCTGCACATGCAGTGCATTGACCAGGAATTGATCCCATGTCTCCCCCATGGAAGATGAGAATTCTACCATTGAACTGCTAGTAAGCCTGCAGCTCCCTTTCCCTCTCACTGTGGGGCTTGGGAGCTTGAGTGAGGCTTTCTGAGTTGGATTTGTGTCAGTAGATTTCAGCTAAACTGCTGGCTACTGTGACACTGGTGTCTTACCTCCCCAGTTGGATTGGAGGCCCCTTGAGAAGTCCAGGGCAACTGTGGGATTGTGGGGAAAGTGTGTCCCAGAAACAAGAAGACCTGGATTTAGTGCCTATGCTATTCACAAGGTGTATGACAGCATCCTAATTATTGCAAATTCTGGATCTTCAGTCTCCGTATCTACAAAATAGAAGCAATGGTACTTCATTCTAGAGCACAGGTGCCAAGTAAGAAGACGTTTTATGTGAAGATCTGGTACAGCACCTGTCTCATCCAAGGTCCTCATCCTGGGGAAAGGGCTTGTCTATTTTCCCGCCCTGCCGGAGACCAAGGCCAAGTCTTGCCCTCCCTGAATTCCCAGGGACCACACACCAGTCGCTGACTCACTTGATGAGTAATTACAGTGGAGACCAGGATTCCACAACACATTTTCTGATGATGAAAACCCCTGGAGAATAAAATGTTATGTGCCATTTGTCAACAAAGATCTGCACCTTTCAGTGAAATAAGTATCTGATTCTGGAAAAATTAAAACTGTTGTTGGTACTCAAATGATTTGCACCCTCATTCTCAGCTTTGACCTGGTGATTCACTAGGGAGATGCCAATTATCTCCCACGGATATTGTAAAATTCTCAAAATACTCCTCAAAGCAACATAAATCTTGAATTCATTCAAACTAAAGAAAAAAAAAAGAAATTATGCAGCACTTTCTCCATAAAAAGCTCAAAGATGGGGTGAAGTGATATCTAAAAGAAATACAAGATTCTTGCAGAGGCATGGATTTAAATCCTTGGTGATGCACCCACCTGCTAACCAAAACATTGGACCTTTGGATCTACTCAGAGGTGTCTCAGAAGAAAGACTTGGTGATTTACTTCTGAAAAATCAGCCAGAGAAACTTTATGAAGCTTAGTTCTACTCTGACACATACTGAGCCACCATGAGACAGAACTGACTCAATGACAGCAACTGGTAATGACCTCCCAAGGAAGAGAGGCCTGGCTATATACCTCCAGAAAAGCAGCCACTGAAAACTTTATGGAGCACAGTTCTACTCTGATCCACTTGGCATCCTCATGAATCAGAAGCTTGGGAGACTGTATAAGGAAGTGGTTACAATCTCAGATGTAGAGCCAGACTGAGTTCAAAGTCCACATTCAACATTATTAGTTACATAGCTTTGCACAAGTATCTTAAAATCTCTGTGTCTCAGTTTCCCTTTCAGTAAATCAGGACTAGTTTCTACCTTATAGGGTTTTTTGAGAAGTCAGTGAGTAAAGTATTGAGAACAGCACCTCGCACATGGTAAGCACTCTATGAGCAACTGATGCCTGGGAAAAATTGTACTATATTACCTGTACATAGAAGACCAATGACAGATAGGAGGACTACTTCCTTCTCTCTCTCACAGCTTCTCATCAAAATGTATCCAAATTAACAGGTTGCTACAAATCTCCTCCAGCACTAAATTCTGGGGTCTATGTACATCCTGACCTAGTCAGTGCCTTCCCCTTTTCTAACAGTGATGAATGCTGGGTTAGCTGATGTCCACATATTTTGGCAAGGTATGCTGGACCTTGGCTGTAAGAATGACAGTGGTTTGAGTCTCTTCTCTTCTTTCCAACTTGCTTTGAACCCAAGTTCCTATTCTCATATGCTAAGCCAATGTCCTTCAGTAGCTCAAAATGTCACCTTAAGGCCAGACTGCAGGTCAGAGAGCTAATATTCTCCTCTCTGGTGCACACCTGAGTGACTTTGTCAAGACTTTATAGATCAGTGAGGCCCCTGAGGCAGCCCCGCCAAGGGCCTCCTGCCTGAATCTCATAGCCCCAAACTCAGCTGGGCCTTGGGTGGCTGTTAACTCTACTGGGGACCTCATGGCTACCACTCAGCTCCTGAAGTTCTGTCTGAGTTCTCAGAAGTAGAAACCTCAAAGTCATGACTGCTTTGGAATCCCCAGCCTACCTCATACTAGGACCTCCTCTTCCACCAAATCCACTCTGTCCTCAGTTTGAAGAGACAGTCCAGCTCATATTTATAGACCTGCTTTGTCCATGGATCAGCCAGTCCTGTGAAAACAGGAAAGTGAGTTTAGGAAAACATATGCCAAATATCCCTTCAGAGGACTTCACTCACCTCTGAAAGGGAAAGATGAGACACATGATATATTAAGAGTTGAGGTTCTGGAATCAAAAAGACCTGGCCCAGTTTCACCTCTCCCTAGTTACGTGGATTTGGGCAAGTCACCTTAGCTATGCCTCCTTTTCCCATCTATGAAATTAATTTCCACTTCATGAGGTTATTTGGGGGATTAAATGGTGTGATGTCTGGAAAACCCATACAGAATCACCTGCACATGGTAGGTGCCCATACTAGCTGTAGTGATGATGGTGGTGCCTCCATCGCTAGATACAAGGACAATTGCACATAAATAACAAGGGAGCAGACAAGAGCAATGAGATAGAATGGGTTCAGCAGAGCAAGTGAGGAAGCCCCTAGAGGAAGATGTGCAAAGCCTCCTTCCTGCTCCCCTTTTTCCTACTTCTCCTTTTCTATCTCCTCAACCCCTGCCTTTTCTAAGGCCTAGAAACAGAAAGACAGACATAGAGAGGGGATGTGGTCATGGCCAGTGTTGCTCAAAGAAGGAGAACACCTCAGATTCCTTATGCCCATCCCTCAAAGGATAAAGTGCTCTCGATACCCTGCCTCACTTTTATGCAAGATCCATGACAACAACCAAAAATGAGTTGTTGTCAAGTTGACTCCAACTCCTGGTGACCTCGTGTGTGTCAGAGTGGAACAGTGCTCCATGGGGTTTTCAATGGCTGGTTATTTTGGAAATAGGTCACCAAGCATCTTTGGATAGACTTGAACCTCTAACCTTCCAGTTAGCAGCCAAGTATATTACCATTAACAACACCCAGAGACTCCACCATCTGCAACTGCCTTTTGTCAAATCTGCAGACTAGTGACTCCACAGAAAGAGCATTTAGGGCCCAGACAGATGAGCAGAGCCTTGTCAGGAAGACATCTGTCCAAGAAATAGTATATGCCTCCCAGCAATGTGTCAGCACTCAAGAAGATCTATTCCAAGGAAAATGTACTCTGTGACAAATTCCCCTCAGAGTAAAACTCCCTTTAAGTGTTAACAGCAGAATCTGTAAGAAAAGAAGATTCCTGCCAGCAGAGCAGAGCATATTCCAGAGGGACCACTTTGCTTCTTGCTGTGTAGTTATGGCCCTCTGAAGAAAGCTGTCTTCCCATCAGTTTCTGCTTCCAGATAGCAAAAGAGCTGAGTGTGAGAGAACAGGTCAAATATCTTTCAACCAGGCACGCACTACAGAAAAGGAGTGGAGGAAATGACGCCATTAACCAAAACAGAGTGGGGCCTCCAGTGCTCATGAAAAGCAAAGTGGATCTGTGAGGCTTACAGGTATGGGTGCCTTCTTTGTAATCAGCAGACTGGAACTGGGACTGCAGAGCCTGAGAGCCTGGCAGGAGCCAGCTACCAGACTGAGCTGCAGTATCTAAGTAAACAGCGTCTTCAGCAGCAAAGAGGCTGTGCTTGGGACAGTCACATCTAGAGAACCCAGCAGTGGCTTGTGACCAAGAATGTCAGTGCCCCTTCCCTTTCCTTTTTGAGCTGTGCCATAGATACTACTGAATCAGCATAGGAGAGGTGGCTCAAGCGGGACGCCATCTTGGTCAGCTAAGAAGGAGAGTCAGACACTCCTGAGGGCTTAGCTGGAGCTAGCTCCCATGCTATAGTGCCTGTCTGGACAGTGCTTCTCCCAACAGAAAAGCTGTTTTTAAGACAATTATACCTAGAGAACATAGTGGTAGCTGGTAGCCAAGTGAGGCAATTCCCTAACCCCATCCTTCTTTAAGCAACATTATAGCATCCTCTGACAGCCCCTAAGAGACTCCATAAGTAGGGCACCATCTTTGTCAGCCAGAAGGTGGGGCCTGCCACCCTGAGGGCCCAGCTACTGTCAGCTGCTGCTGTACAGTGCCTCTCTCAGCTGGAAAGCAGTTTTTAAGATAAGCATATCTAGATAACACAGCAGTAACTAGCAGTTAAGTGTGACAATGCCTTTTCTACCCCCCTTCACTGAGCCATGCCATGTCATCTGCTGATGGGCCCCAGAGAGACTCCATAAGTAGGGTGTCATCTCAGCCAGGAGGAAGAGCTTGCCACCCCTGAGGGCCCAGTTGCTCTTAGCTATCACTGCACAGAGCTCCACTCAGCAGAAAAGCAGTTTTTAAGTTATGTGCATTTGGTGCCCGGCCACCACCAGTGATAGCCACGATGGAGCTCACAGAGAAGAGTCTCACTGGCAACACAAGTATAAAAAGGGGTGCATCCTGAGATCTCCACTAAAAGACCTCAATTGATGGTCCAGCGATTTCGGGGTTCCCCTGAGAGCATGGCCCCCAGCCCTGATGCTGCCCTTACCCGTAAATCATAATGAAGGTCCACTCTTTGGACAAGAATGGATTGGACTTGGCAATGCAGAGTGACCATATATTGGATGCACTTTATGGTTCTATACATCTATAGGATATCATCCTACTGACCTCTGGCTAGAGGAAGGAGAGTGGGTGGAGAGGAGGGGAAAGGAGGCTGTTGGGAGGATGAGACATGTATTGAGCAGAGAGGAATAGTGTACTGTCACCGGACAGGGAGAGCAGTGGAAGCTGCATATAGGGGGGCATGTAAATTTATACGGGAATGTACATTTTCACTCAGTCATGTCAAATAAAAAAAAAAAATTACGTGCATTTAGAGAACGTGATGGTTCCTAGCAGCTGAGTGTGCTGGCACCTTTTACCCTTCCCTGAGCTATGCCATAGTGTCAACTGGCATGACATCAGAGAGTTGGCACAACTAGGTCACCATCTTTATCAACCAAGAGGCGGGGCCTGACATCCTCAAGGACCCAGCTGGGGCTAGCTGCCAAGACAAACAGCATCAAGCAAGAAGCTTGACAGTGTATCTATTACCAGAGAAGCCATATGTAAGTCAGCTGCACCTACAGAACACAGCAGCAGCTGGCAGCCAAGTCCTAACAGTACCCTTACTCACTCTCTTCTTAGAGCTACACCACAGCTCCCACTGATGAAATACCAGTGAAGCTGAACAGCTTTTGGATGGTGTGAAGACAATAATATCTAACCATTTAAAGAAGCAGACCACCATGGCTCTGGAAAATTTCTAAAATCAAAAATCAAAAAATTTCCAAAATGAAGAAGCCTTTCTGAAACTATCAGAGGTAGAACACAAGACAATTATGCAGACAGCCTGTAATGGATTGAATGTGTTCTCTAAAAAAAGTCTGTAACAATTTGGCTGTGCCATAATTCCTGGTATTATGTGATGTTCCTCCATGTTGAAAATTCTGTCTTTATGATGTTAATGAGGGTAAATGGGCATCAGTTGGGCTGGTAGAGCAGGATTCAATGTGTAAGCTTGTTTTGTGCCTTGAAGCAGTCTCTTGATCTCTAAAGGAAAAAATCTGGCAGAGAGATTTGGGAAGCTCACACCACCAAGAAAGCAGCACTGGTAGTAGAACGCATTCTTCAGACACGAGGTTCCTGTGCCAAGATGCCCTCTGAACAAAAACTGATGCAACACAAAGACTTTCCTCCAGAGCTAACAAGGGGGAAACATTCCCCTGGAGTGGACATCCTGAATTTGGACTTGTAGCCTACTGGACTGTGTAAGAATAAACTTTCCTTTGTTAAAGTCATCCATTTGTGGTATTTCTGTTAGAGCTGCACTAGATCACTAAAACAGAGCCCTTCTAGAGATGGAACAAAGTGCAGCAGAACAAATAATGTACAAAGGGCTCCATCTCCTTCTAGTGATGGAACAAAGTGCAGCAGAACAAAATAAAAAATTAAACATGCTATATGAAATGTTAGAACATCAACAATCAGAAATCCAGAAGATCAATAATAAAACTACAGTAATAAAATTACAGTGCACAGCCAGAAGAGCAGAACTGAGGAAATGGTACACATAATTAGCAAGACTGAAGATAAAGAAACTGACACTAGAATTTATGAGGAGAAATCAGAGTAAAGGAACAAAAAACAATGAAGCAGCATTAGGAAACATATGGGACTCTTTCAAAAGGAATAATCTCTGAATAACTGGAATTCCTCAGCAGGGAGGGATAGCAGAATTGTTGAAGAGTTGCTGACAGAAAAATTCCCTGACATCATCAAAGAAGAGAACACAGATATTCAAAATGCTTATCAAAGCTCCACAAAAGGTAAACCCCTGAAGAAAGACACTAAGACATATTATAATCAAAGTGAATGAAATGAAACATAAAGAGAGGCTCTAAAAGGCAGCTAGGCTTAAAGCAAAACTAATGTACAAAGGGCTGTCCTCTGACTTCTTGGTGGAAACCATTTTGGCAAAAAGGCAGTGGGATGACACACACAAAGCATTAAAGGAGAAAAAATTCCAAGCAATAAATATATATCCTGCAAAATTGTCTCTTAAATATGATAGTGAAATTAAGACATTCTCAGTTAAAAAGAAGCTTAGAGACTTTGAAGAAACCAAACCAAAATACAAGAACTACTGAAAGAAGCTCTACATTTAGAAAATCAATAACAACAGAGATATACTCAAGGTTGCAATGAAGGACACATCATCCAGAGTCCTCAGTCAGGGAAGTCACAAAACTCAGTCAAAGCTAAAATATTAAAATTAGGGAAACAGAGATCTTGGCACATAAACTATGACATCACCCCACTATAAAGAGGGGTGTATTTTACAGTAATTAGAGTCTTTTCAGATGGAAAGGAAGTTAAGGAGATATAAAGAAATTAAAGATTGGTTTAAACTTAGAATATTAAGGGGAACAAAGGGGAAACCACAAAGTGAACTAACAATATAACATTGTCATGGATTGAGTTGTGTCCTCCCCAAAACAGGTGCAGACACGTGGCTGGGCCATGATTCCCAGTATCTTGTGACTGTCCTCCATTTTGTGATTTTGCTGTGCTGTAGTTAAAGGATTAGAGTGGGACTGTAAATCCCTTTATAAGATCACCTCCCTGCTCCACTGTAAAGGGAGTTTCTCTGGAGTATGGCTTGCCCCACCCTTAATCCTTTAATACTACAAGAGATAAAAGGAAAGGGGAGCAGGCAGAGAATTGGGAACCTTACACCACCAAGAAAGCAGCACCGGGAGAAGAGCATATCCTTCAGACCTGAGGTACCTGTGCCAAGATGCTCCCTGGACAAAGACTGATGCAATACCGGACTTACCTCCAGAGCCAACAAGGGGAAAGCCTTCCCCTGGAGCAGGCACGCTGAATGTGGACTTGTAGCCTACTGGACTGTGTAAGAAGAAACCTTCCTTTGTTAAAGCCATCCACTCTGTGGTATTTCTGTTAGAGCAGCCCTAGCTGACTAAAACATATATCAAACAAAAAACATAATACAGGAGTCTCAACAGATACAAAACCAACACTGAAAAGGGTGAAAAGAAAACCCATGATGAAAAATGACCAAGAGTAGAATATTAAGTGGAACAAGGAAAATATCAACAATACAAAAATAAAGGCACCAAAATGACAACACTAGACACATATCTATCAATAATTACACTGAGTGTAAGTGGATTAAATGATCCAATAAAGAGGCAGAGACTAATGGCTTGGATCAAAAAATACAGTATGTCTATATGCTGCTTACAAGAAACACACATTAGACTCAAAGATATGAACAAACTCAAAATCAAAGGATGGAAAGACATATACCAAGCTAGCAACATGCAAATAAGAGCAGGAGTGGAAATACTAACCTCAGATGAAATAGATTTTAAAGTAAAATTCACCATTGTGGACAAAGACGGTCACTATTTAATGCTCAAAGTTTCAATAGATAAGCAGGATATAACAATATTAAATATGTATGCGCCCAATACCAGAGCATTTAAGTACATTGAACAAATGCTAACAACATTGGAAAATGAGATGGATCACTCCACAACAGTAGTAGGAAACTTCAACACTCCACTTTCAGTAGTGAACAGATCATCCAGAAAAAAAAAAAAAAGCTTAGTAAAGATACAGAAGATCTTATTGTGACAATCAACAAACCAGACCTCACTGAAATACACAGAACTTTTTACCCCCAAACAGATAAGCACTCCTTTTAGAATTCACATGGAATATTCTCCAGAACAGATCATGTATTAGGACATAAACCAAATCTCAACAAAATCCAAACCACTGAATTCCTGCAAAGCATCTTCTCGGACCATAAAGCCATGAAAGTTGAAATCAATAGCAGAAAAAAAGTGTACATAGAAATTCAATCTCACAGAAACTGAAAAACACTTTACTCAAAAATCCATGTGTTGGGGGCAGAGTCAAGATGGCGGACTAAATGCATGTCTCCATAAATCCCTCTGGAAACCAAGACCTGAAATGATAATTAAACAGAGCCTTCCAGACACCTAGTGAGCCCTGGGATGCAGCATAGGACTATTAATTTGAACTTCAGACCACTGAATGCAAAACCTCCTCTCTTTCACTGACTCCTCTCTCAGTGAGCACAGGCTTGCACAGACCAAAGATAACTCACCATTTCAATTTTTTTTTTCCCTCTGTGTTGGCTGGCAGGCAGAGCTGGGGCTTGACTAGCTGATAGTCTCAGACACACTGCTGGTGGGACCACCAAGTGTAATTGCCATGTTCTGAGAGCCCAGCTTTGGACTTTATGGCATCTCAGCTCCTCTGGCCTATCTTTCTGCCTCCACCACGTGGTAGCTGTACAGATGCACTTGTGCAGGACGCTGTCTTGATCCACTGGAAAACAGAGAAGCCCAGGCAGAGGCCCCAGCCAGACTTGGTTCCTAGGCTGGAAGGTGAAGCCTACTGGGGGGAGAGTGCTTTTCCATCAGGGAGGCAGTGTTTTGCACAGAGTTGCCTGAGGCTGGGGCCTAGCATCAGAGGCTGTGAACTCTGGGCATCTCAGCACTCTTGGCCTCTCTTTCCGCAGGAGCCTGGTCCCGGCCAGGGGTTGAGCTTGTGTGGGACACCATCTTGTTTCACTGGGTGGCAGAGTCATCCATACAGAAGCCTCAGCTGGACCTAATTCCTGGGCTGGGAGGCAGTGCCTATGCAGAAGAGACCACTTTTCCAGCAGAAAAGCAAAATTCTACACAGTATCACCTACAGCTAGGCCCTGACAGCAGAGGCCAGCAGGCCAGTACCCTTTCTGTATTTCAAACTAGTTTATAACATCTGGGGTTCAATATAGAGGTACTTAGTTTGCCAGCTGGGAAGAGGACACATATACAGCTGAAAACCTGACCAACTTTGGAAGCTGTCAAATACTTTCTGCTTCACATTTTAAGACAGCCTAGAGAAACAACTGTGGTCCATCTTCACAGCATCTCTCCCAGCCTGTACTGACCCACATGAAGCCCCAAAAGCAACAAATGTGGAAGAAAACGGTAACCCGGAAATCACCCATGGCATTACAAGGTCCCCCAAAGAAACCACCTCAGAACTTCCCAGATGAAGAAGCTTTTCTGAAACTATCAGAAGGTGAATACAAAAGGATCATATAGAGAGCCCTCCTAGACCTTATACAAAATGCAGCAAAGCAAAACAAAAATTAAGCAAGCTGGTTGATCTGATGGAACATCAGTACTCTAAAATCCAAAGATCAAGAACAAAATCAAAGACACAGAAACTTCAACCCAAAGCCAAGAAAGCAGAATGGAACAAATGAAAAATAGACTTTCTGATTTGGAAGACAGAGCTACTGACTCCAGCATCTATGAGGAGAAATCAGAAAAAACAAACAAGAAAAATGAAGAAGAATTAAGAAGCATGTGGATCTCTATTAAGAAGAACAATCTACAATTAATTGGAGTTCCTGAACAGGGTGAGACACCTGAGAACACAGAGAGTATTGTTGCTGAGCTGCTGACAGAAAACTTTCCAGAAATTATGAAAGAAGACAATATAGATATCCAAGAAATATATCAAACACCACTCAATATAGATCTCAATAGAAAGACTCCAACACACATAATCAAGCTCAACAAAATGAAACATAAGCAGCAACTCTTAAAGGCAGTAAGACTCAAAGCAAAGCTAATCTTCAGAGGGAAACCCTGTAGGCTTTCATCAGATTTCTTAGCAGAAACGATGCTGGCATAGAGACAGTGGCATGACACATTCAAAGCCTTGAAGGAGAAGAACTTCTAACCAAGAATCACATACCCTGTAAAACTATCTTTCAAATACAAAAATGAAATTAAAACATTCTCAGATAAACAGAAACTCAGAGACTGTAAAAACCAAACCAAAGCTACAAGAAATACTGAATGAATCTCTTGGCTTGGAAGAACAAACCTGCTAACTTTATATTGTATAAGGACACATTATCCAGAATCCTACTTAGTTAGGGAAGGCTCCAAACACAAAGCTATAATAGTGAAAGGAACAATCTAGTGATCATATCATGTAATCTATGACATCATCATATTAAAAAGAGGGATGCACTACAGTCATTATAGTCCTTCAAGATGGAGAGGAAGTTGACAAGACTGGTAGCAACCAAAATTGGGTTCATATATAGTCGATTAAGCAGGATCACAGGGGCAGCTGTAAAGCACAATGAAGAAGCAACATACCATATCAAGAAATGTAATACAGGAGTCTCAACAACCACAAAACCAACCCTGAAAAAGGTGAAAAATCAACTCACAAAGAAGGTTGCAAAACAGATAAATAAGAACAGATAAACCATCAACACCAAAATAAACATATCATAATGACAGCACTGAACACATCTCTGTCAATAATTACATTGAATGTTAATGGACTAAATGCTCCAGTAAAGAGACATCATGTGGCATCTTGGATCAAAAGACATGACCCATCCATATGTTGTCTACAAGAAACTCACCATAGACTTAAAGATATGAACAAACTGAAAATTCAAGGATGGAAGAATATATATCAAACTACAATGAACAAAGAAGAACAGGTGTTGCAATTCTAATCTCAGATAAAATCGATTTTACTGTAAAATCCACTGTCATGGACAAGGACGGACACTATTGCTGAAAGGTTCAATAGACAAGCAGGACTTAACAATATTAAATATTTATGCACCCAAAATTAGAGCACCTAAATACATCAAAGAAACACTGACTACACTCAAAAAGGAGATAGATCACTCCACAGTAATAGTAGGAGACTTCAACACTCTACTCTCAATATTGGACAGATTGTCTAGAAAAACACTGAATAAAGACATGGAAGACCTTAGTGCCACAATTAACCAACCAGACCTCATCGACATGTACAGAACTTTCTATCCATCAGCAGACAACTACACCTTCTTCACCAGTGCACGTAGAACATTCTCCAGAATAGACCACATGTTAGGAACAAAGCAATTCTTAACAGAATCCATACCACTGAATTAATAAAAAATCCATGAGTTAGAGAAGAAATCAAAGATGCAATAAAGAAATTAATGGAATCAAATGAGAATGAAAACATACCGTACCAGAACCTATGAGATATAGCAAAAAGTGCTGAGGTCAATTTATCTCTACAAATGTGCACAACCAGAATGAAGAAAGGGCTCAAAACAAACAATTAACCCTACAACTTGAACAAGTAGACAAAGAACAACAAAAGAACCCTTCAGGTGCCAGAAGAAAACAGATAATAAATACTAGAGCAGAACTAAAAGAACAGGAGAAGAGAAAAGCAAGTGAAAGAATTAACAAAACCAAAGGCTAGTTTTTTAAAAGACCAACAAAATCGATAACCCAATGGCTACACTTACAAAAGAAAAACAGGAAACAAATAGCCTGAATAAGAAATGAGATGGGAGATGTCACAACAGACCCAACGGAAATTAGAAGTATAACAGAAGACTATGGAAAATTGTACTCTAAGAGATTTGAAAACCTAGAGGAAATGGACAAATTTCTAGATTCATATGACCTACCAAAACTATCACAAGGAGAAATAGAACAACTTAATAAACACATCACAAAAGAAGAAAGGTTCAAAAAACTACCAACAAAAAAAGTCCTGGCTCAGACAGCTTCACCAGAAATTCTACCAAACTTCTAGAGAGGAGAATTCCAATACTACTGAGGCTGTTTCACAACATACAAAAAGACAGAATATTCCCAAATTCATGCTATGAAGCCAGCATAACCC
Source organism: Heterohyrax brucei (assembly GCA_028571685.1). Lineage (NCBI taxonomy): Eukaryota > Metazoa > Chordata > Mammalia > Hyracoidea > Procaviidae > Heterohyrax > Heterohyrax brucei. The sequence continues at coordinate 8,784,849 of CM053165.1, read as the reverse complement.
TGATGCCAAAGCCAGGGAAAGATCCCACAAAAAAGGAAATTAAAGACCAATATCACTCATGAACCTAGATGCGAAGATCTTCAACAAAAGCCTAGCCAATAGAATCAACAACATATCAAAACAAAAATTCATCATGACCACTTTGGATTCATACCAGGGATGCAGGGATGGTTCAACATCAGAAAAACAATTAATGTGATCAACCACATAAATAACATGAAGATGAGAATCACCTGATTTTGTCAATTGATGCAGAAAAGGCATTTTACAAAGTCCAGCACCTATTCATCCCTAGAGTCGCCATGAGTCGGATCCCACTCGACGGCACTTGGCTTGGAGCACCCATTCATGTTAAAAAATCTCAGCAAAATAAGAATAGAAGGGAAATTCCTCAATGCAGTAGGGGACATCTATGCAAAGCCAACTACCTACATCATCCTGAATGGAGGGAGATGGAAAGAATTCCCCTTGAGAACAGAAGCTAGATAAGGATGCCCACTGTCACCACTTCTATTCAACATCATGCTAGAGCTTCTGGCCAGAGCAATCAGATAAGAGAAGGAAAGAAAGGGCATCTGCCTCAGTAAAGAAGAAGTAAAAATATCCCTATATGCAAATGATATGATGGTATACACAGAGCACCCTAAAGAATCCATAAACTACTGGAACTAATAGAAGAGTGCAGCAAAGTATCAGGATATAAGATAAACATAAGTAAATCAGTACACCAAAGAACAGAACATCAAAGAGGAAATCACCAAATCAGTACCATTTAGCCCCCAAGAAGATAAAATACATAGGAATAAATCTAACCAGAGAAGAGACTTATACAGAGAAAATTATGAGACCCTACTGCAAGAAACCAAAAGAGATTTAAATAAGTGGAGAAATCTACCTTGCTCACTGGTAGGAAGACTTAGCACTCTAAAAATGTATATTTTACCCAAAATGATCTACATATACAATGCAATGCCAGTACAAATTCCAATATCATTTTTTAACGAGATGCATAAACAAATCACCAACTTTGTTTGGTAAGGAGAGAAACCCCAGATAAGTAAAACAGCACTGAAGAAGGGGAACACAATGAGAGGCCTGACACTATGCAATCTTAGAACCTACTGCACTGCTACAGTAGCCAAAACAACCCGGTACTGGGCCAAAACAGATATATAGACCAGTGGAATAGAACAGAGACCCCAAAACATCACCATCCTCTTATGAACAGTTTATATTCAACAAAGATGCAAAGGTTATAAATTGAAGTACAAACAGTCTCCTTAACAAATGATGTTGGCAAAATTGGATATCCGTTTGCAAAACACTGAAACAACACTTTACACAAAAACTAACTCTAAATGGATCAAAGGTGTAAATATTACGGAGGTCAACTCCTCAGACAGGAATAGATTGGACTTGGCAACACAGAGTGACCATATTGTGTGTGCACTTTATGGTTCTATGCATCTATAGGATGTCATTCTACTGGCCTCTCTCTAGAGGGGAGTGGAAATGGTGGAGAAGAGGGGACAGGAGATTGTTAAGAGAATGTGACATGTATAGAACAGAAAAGAGGAGTGTGCTGTCACAAAGCAAGGAGATCAGCAGGAGCTGCACATAGGTGGACATGTGAATTTCAACTCAATTTTACACTTGCACTAAATCACAATAAATAAATAAAATACAAACAAAGAAAGAAAAAATAGGGACAACAATGGAAGTTCTAATACACAGCTTAGACTACAAAATCTGAAGAGCAATGCACAAACAACAGAAAAATAAATAAATAAATAGAAATTACTAAAAATCAAACAGTTAAGCTCATCCAAACACTTTATCAAGAGAAGTGAAAGACTACAAACAGAATGGGAAAAAATATTTGGGAACTACATGTTGGATTGATGTCTAATTTCCATAATCTACAAGGTACTGTGAACTATCAACAAGAAAAAGGTAAGTAACCCAAATGATCAATGGGCAAAGGATATGGACAGACACTTCACCAAAGAAGACATCCAGGCAACCAAAAGACACATGAGGAAATGCTCATGATCATTAGCCACTAGAGAAATCCAAATCAAAACTACTATGACATACCATCTCACCCCAACAAGGTTGGCCATAATCCAAAAACCACAAAACAACAAATGTTGGAGAGGCTGTGGAGAGATTGCTAAAAGACCCAAACTGATGGTCCAACAGCCTGGAGGGTTCCATGGGAACAAGGCCCCTAGACTTGCTACTGGCCCTGACTTAAAACCAGTACTGAGGTCAAATCTTCAGACAAGAATGGTCTGGATTTGGAGACACCGTGTGAGCATGTGCTATGTGTACTTTATGGTTTTATACATTTATAAGAGGCTGTCCTACTGGCTTCTTTCTAGATGGGAGATAAGAGGGTGGAAAGGAGGGGACAGGTGCTTGTTAAGAGGAAACCATAAGTATAAAGTGAATGGGCACTTTGTACTGTCTCAGAATGTGTAGCACAGATGGAGTTGTAGATAAGTAGGCATGCAAAATTGATTCTGTACTTTCAGTTAATCATGATAATAATAAAACAAAAATAATGAACCAGAAAACAAATAACATCACATTACAACCTAAAGCTAGAATGTAGAACAGAATAACCAGATATCAACCCAGAATGGCAAATCACAAAAATAAATCAAAGCTAAAACACTGAAAACAAGGAAACAGAGATATCAATATATAAAAGATGACAATATGATAATAAAAAGTGAGAATTAAAAATGAAGGCATAGATCTTTTATAGAGAAAGTCAAGATGACACAAATAAATTAAAGATAGGCTTAAAGTTGAATAAACTGGAGTAAACATTAAGGTAACCACAAAGGAAACTAACAGTCTTAAACATCAAAAAAAAAAAAAGAAAAACACAACGTCTCAGCAAATACAAAACCAAAAACAACGAAAAAGTTAGAAAGAAAAAACTTAAAAATGACTCAGCACAGAAAAATAAATAGAACAAAGAAATTAACAACAATGCACCAAAAAGGCAACAAAATGGCAGCAGTAGCCCATACCTATCAATAATTTCACTGAATGTAAATGAGTTAAATGTACCAACAAAGGGACAGAGTGCCAGAATCAATAAGAAAACACAATCCATCTAAATGCTGCCTATATAGGAGACACACCTTAAAGACCGAAACAAACAAACAAAAACTCAAAAGATGGAAAACAATTATCAAGAAAACAGCATTCAAAAAAAGAGCAAGAGTGGCAATATTAACTTCCAATAAAATAGACTTTAAAGTCAAATATACCGCAGTGGACAAGAAAGGATGATGTAATTAAAGGTTCAATATATCAGGAGGATGCAGTCATGGTAAATACTCACGCATCCAATGATAGGGCTCATAAATGCATAAAATAAACTGTAACAGCTTCGAGAATGGAAACAGACAGCTCCACAAAAATAATAGAAAATTTCAACAAAACAGCCTGGTACTGGGACAAAAAGAGTCAGACAGATCAACACAACAGGATTGAGACCCCAGAGATGACACCATCTTCCCAGGAACAATTGATATTCAACGAAGGCCCTAAGACACTAAACTGGCGTAAAAACAATCTCTTCAACAAATGGTAGTGGCAACATTGGCTATCCATCTGCAAAAAATTATACAAATTATACAAAAACCAACTCAAACTGGATAAAAGACTTCAATATCAAATCTAAAACAGTAAAGCTCATCCAAGAAAAAGGAGAAACAACAATGGAGGTTTTAATTTTTAATACACAGTGTAGAACACAGACTTCAAAATCTATTAAGAATCAAACACTTTTGCTCATCCAAAGAATTTATTAATAGGATTAAAAGGCCACCTACAGAATGGGAAAAAATATTTGGCAACTATATGTCAGACTGACATCTGATCTCCATAATCTATAAGGTACTACAAAATATCAATAAGAAAAAGATAAATCATCCAATTAAGCAATGGGCAAAGGAAATGGACAGACACTTCTCTAAAGAGGAGATCCGGGCAGCAAATCACACATGAGGACATGCTCATGATCATTAGCTGTTAACGAAATTCAAATCAAAACAATAATGAGATACCATCTCACCCCGACAAGGTTGGCCACAATCCAAAAAACACAAAACAACAAATGCTGGAGAAGCTGTGGAGAAATTGGAAGTCTCCTACACTGCTGGTGGGACTGCAAAATGGTGCAACGTCTTTGGAAAGCAATCTGGCTCTCCCTGAAAAAGCTGGATCTAGATAAACAACATGACCCAGTAATTCCACTGCTTGGAATATATCCTACAGAATCAAGGCCATTCACACCAACTGACACAGGCACATAAACGTTTGTCACAGCACAGTCCACAATAGCAAAAAGATGGAATCAACCCAGATGCCCTACAACAGAGGAATGGATAGGTAACTTGTGGTATATATACTCGATGGAACACTATGCAATGATAAAGAACAACGATAATTTTAGCCTCATAACCTGGTTTCAATTGGAGTCCATTATGTTGAGTGAAAGTTGTCAGCGACAAAAGGACAAATACTGTATGAGACTCCTACAAGAAGAGCTTAAAAACAGACTCTTGCATAGAAGAAAAGACTCTTTGACAGCTGCAAGGGCGGGAAGAGAGGAGAGCAAGAGTGGGAGGGTAAAAATTGGGTAGTTAACTGAAACTTAGTTGTGTGAAATCTTTGACAGCACACATTAGAAAGAAGATCAATATCAACTGGACTTCAACATAATATGATTACTCCTCCCATCTTAATCCAATATTACAAGGATAGAGTATCTGGGGCAGGGGCCAGGGACCATGCCCTCAGGGGAAATCGAGGCCGATTGGCACAACTAGCATTTTGCTAAGAGAGCCCTCTGCGCCCTACATTGGTGAGCAGCGAATCCAGAGTTTTAAAAACTGCAAAACTGCCATCTCAGGGTATAACGAATGATCCCAACTTAGCAGGAATGGATGATCACCAAGGACCAAAACCACAGGGGGAAAAGAGAACCCAGAAGACAGAGAGATCCACATGAGTGGGTGACTACACTGACTTGTGATCAGAAGAACCAGATGGTGCCAGGCCACCACCAGTGATAGCCATGATGGAGCTCACAAAGTTGAGTCTTACTAGCAACACAAGAATAAAAAGGGATGCATCCTCAGATCTCCATTAAAAGACTGCAATTGATGGTCCACAGTCCTCAGAGTTCTCCTGGGAGCACGGCCCCTGTCCGTAGGGATTGGACTTGGTGACGCAGAGTGATCAGATTTTGTGGGCACTTTATGGTTCTAGGCATCTACAGGATGTCGTTCTGCTGACCTCATCGTGGAGGAAGGGAAGTGGGTGGAGAAGAGTGGATAGGAGACTGTTGGGAGGATACGACACGTATGGAGCAGAGAGGAAGAGTGTACTATCTCCGAGCAAGGAGAGCAGTGGGAGCTGCATATAGTTTGGCATGCAAATTTACATGGGAATGTACATTTTCATTCAATCGTAATAAAAAGAAAGAAAATTTCAACACACCACTTTTGGTGAAATACACAACATCCAGAAAGACGTTCACTCAATAAAAACATACAAGCTCTAAATGCCACAGTCAACCAACTTGACCTCATAGACGTACAGAACACTCCACCGAACAGCACCAAGTACACGAGGTCTGACAGTTGAGTTCACAAACTTAATTGTTCTAACTTCTACATACCTCATTGCTGAATATCACTGCAGTCACCTTTGAAGTACTCCCCTTAGGAAGCTGTGCACTGTTGCTAGTCCACCCTTCAAAGCAATTTTGGAATGCTTCATGGATAGGCAATTGTGCACACTGGCAAGGTGGCAAGTTTTTGAACTTAATTGTGTAGTTATCTTGAGGGAGTTTTTAGCTGGTAACCAAATAACTGTATTGGAACACCCTCCCTACTCTCATGGTCTGGCCCCCAATGACTTTTTTTTCTTTACCCAAAGATAAAGAAAATAATGAAAGGAAGACATTTGACATTCCACACATGAAGAGGGGTGTACAAAGAGAGCTCTGATGGCCATTCCAGAGAAAGAGTTCCAAAATTACTTTGAGGGATGGACTAGGCACTGGCATCAGTGCATAGCTTCCCAAGGGGAGTACTTCAAAGGTGACCACAGGGATATTCAGCAATGAAGTATGTAACACTTTTACTAGGATGAGTTTGAAAACTTATTGGAAGTTCCATACTTTCTTCTCCAATGTGTGTGGAACATTCTCCAAAATAGACCACATATTAGGCCATAAAGCAAGTCTTAACAAAATGCAAATCATTGAAATATTGCAAAACATCTTTTCAGACGATAAAGCCATAAAAGTAGAAATCAATGGCAGAAGAAGCAAAGGTTAAAAAAGAAGTCAAACACAAAGAAACTGAATTACACCTTGCTCAAAAACTACTTGGTTATAGACAAAGGCAAAGGACAGAATAAAGAAATTCAGAGAATCAAATGAGAACAAAGACACATATTATCAGAACCTTTGGGACACAACAAACTCACTGCTCAGAAGTCAGTTTATTTCAACAAATGCACACATTTGTAAAGAAGAAAGGGCCAAAATAAAAGCGCTAATGCTACAATTCAAACAAGTAGAATAAGAGCAGCAAAAAATTGTTCGGGCACCAGAGGAAAGCAAACAATAAAAATTAGAGCAGTCTAAAATAAATAAATAAATAATAAAAATAGGGTAGAACTAAACAAATGAGAGAAAAGAGAAATGATTGAAAGCTAGCAAGATCAAAAGTTGGTTCTTAGAAAAGACGAGCAAAATAAATAAATCACTGGCCAACCTAAAAAAACAAATCTGAAAAGGAAGCAAATTACTCAAATAAGAAATGAGATGAATGATATCAAATGAGACACAACAAAAATTTTAAAAATTATAGCAGAATACTAAGAAAAATTGTACTCTAACAAATTGGAAAACCTAGAAGAAATGGATAAATTTCTAGAAACACTAGTTATGTAAACTAACACAAACAAAAGTTGAACTAAATAAACCCATCATAAAAGAAGAGCCTGAAACGGTAGCTAAAAAATCCTCAACTGAAACAATGCCTGTCCTTGTCAGCTTCACTGGAGAATTCCACCAAACTTTCAGAGAATAGTCAACTCTACTATTACTAAAAGTGTTTCAGAGCATAGCAAAAGGATAGAAAACTTCCAAACTTGTTCTATAAAGCCAGCATAACCTGTTACCAAAATCAGGTAAAGACACACATAAAAGGAAAATTATGGGCAAATACCTCTCATGAGGAAACCCTGGCGGTATAGTGGTTAAGTGCTAAGGCTGCTAACCAGAAGGTCAGCAGTTTAAAACTCTATGGGACATTTTTTTTTAATATCTTATGAATTTAGCTGCAAAAATCCTCAATAAATTTTAGCCAAAAGAATTCAACAACAAAATTAAAAAATAATTCACCATGACCAGTTGGGATTCATACCAGGAAAGCAAGAGTGGTTCAACTTTAGAAAAACCGTAAATGTAATCAATCACATAAATAAAACAAAAGACAAGAAATGCTTTGATTTTTATCACCTGATGCAGAAAAGGCATTTGACAAAATTCAACACCCATTCATGTTAAAAGCCCTCAGCAAAATAAAAATAAAAGGGAAACTCCTGAACATAATGAAGGACATCTATACAAAGCCAACAGCCAACATCATCTAAATGCAACTTTTATCCAGATGATATGATGTTATACACCAAAACCAAACCCACTGCCATCAATTCAGTTCTGACTCGCAGTAACTGCACAGCACAGAGTAGAACTGCCATGTAGAGTTTTCAAGGAGCACCTGGCAGATTCAAACTGTTGACCTTTTGGTTAGCAGCCATAGCACTTAACTACTACACCACCAGGGTTTCCATTTTATACATAGAAAACCCCCAAACCAAAAACCAAACCCATTGTCACACAAATAGATAAATGCACACCAATGTTCATCACAGCACTATCCACAACAGCAAAAAGATGGACTCAACCTACGTGCCCAACAACAGATGAATGGGTAAACAAACTATAGTATATTCACACAATGGAATATTACACAATGATAAAGAACAATAATGAACTTGGGAAGCATTTTGCAACATGGAGAAATCTGGAAGCCATTATGCTGAGTGAAATTATTCAGCTGCAAAAGGACAAATATTGTATGAGACCACTATTATAAGGACTCAAGAAAGGGTTTAGACACAGAAGAAAACAGTCTTTGATGGTTGCTAGGGAGTGGAGGGAAGGAGACAGGTGTTTACTAATTTGATTCCAAAAATTATTTTAGGTAAAAGGAGGGACAATGAACAGTAGATGATAAGTGAGTACAACTAGATTAAACCAAAAGTTAAGAAGTTTTCTAAATACAGCTAAACACTTTGAAGGGCAAAGAAGCACGGCTGGGGTCTGGGGACCATGGTTTCAGGGGACATCTAGGTCAACTGACATAACAAAGTTTATTAAGAAAATGTTCTGCCTCCCATTCTGTGAGTGACATCTAGAGTCTTAAAAGCTAGCAAGAGGCCATCTAAGAAGCACCAGCTATCCTCAATTCATCTAAAGCAAAAGAGAATGAAGAACTTCAAAGACATCAGGAAAATATGAGCCCAAGAGACTAGAGTCTACATCAACATGAGACTAAAAGAACAGGTGGTGCCTGACCTCCACCAATGACTCCTCTTTCTCAACAAAGAGTCTCTGATGGAGCAGGAGAAATGTGGGATGCACAATTTGAGCTCTAGTAAAAAGAACTGACTTGACGGTTTAACAGGCTGGAAGGGCCCCAAAAGACATGACCCCTAGACTCTCTGTTAGCCCAGAACTGAAATCATTCCAGAAGGCAGCTTCTCAGACAAAGATTGAACTGATCTGTAAGATATAAAATGATACTGGTGAAGAGTATGCTTCTTGGCTTAAGTAGATACATGACACTAACTGTGCAACTCCTGTCTGGAGTGAGATGAAAAGAAAGAAGGTGATAGGAGCTAGTTGAACGGACATGGGAAATTTGGGGTAGAGAGGAGCATGCTGTCACAGCATGGGGAGAACAGTTAGGTCACATTACCAAGTGTATGTAAATTTTTGTATGAGAACTAGCTTCAATTGTAAATTTTCACTTAAAATGCAGCAAAAAATGTATAAAAGAGGCAGGGCCAAGATGGCAGACTAGACACACATCTCCTCAGTTCCCTCTGAGAACTAAGACCTGAATTAATAATTGAATGACGAACTCTGAACACCAAGGAAGCCCTAGCATATGGCATAGGGTTGCCAGATTGTGCTAAGTGCCACTACATGGGAAACTACCTCTCTCTGACGAGGCAGTACACACTGAGCCCCACTCCTGCTGACTCACCACTTAGGCAGACTTCAGGTACTGACATCATCTTCGTTAACCAGGAGGTGGGGGCTGGGTATGAGCAGGGAAACATGCTGAACTGCAGTGCTTAAGTAAACAGCATATAGTGCAGCAGAGACAGTACATGGAATGCCACATTTTGAGAGTCCAGTTGGTGACTGAGGGCACCACTGCCCCTCCACCCTCTCTTTTCTGAGCTGCACCATAGATTCTGTGGTTTCACAGTGGGAAGGACAGTTCGGTCGGGACACCACCTTGGTCAGCTGGGAGACAGTCATCAAGCTAGAGGCCTCAGCAGGGGTTAATACCCAAGCTGAGAAGCAGTGCCAATCCAGAAAGAGCTTTTCCAGCAGAAAGGCTCTATAGGACAGTGTTACCTTACAGGAGTGGCATGGCTGAGGATAGCAGCAAGGCTGTAACCCCTCCATGACTGATCTACATCATACCATGTGGGGACGGCCCAGTGGAAGAGGTGGATCCATTCTGAGTCAGAAAGCTGGGGCTGCCACACCTGATGGCCTGACTGATTTTGGCAGCTGTCAGTCAACTCCCAGCTTCTTAAAATAAGAGTGCTTGGAGAAATAACTGCTGTGTGGGCCAGGAGCATCTCTTCCAGCCTTTACTGACCTATATCATAGGATCAGTGGATGCCCCCACTAAGGAGCTATCTCTGCCAGCCGGGAGTACACAGAGACAGGTGGTGACCAACTGCATTCTTGGAACTACACCTGAGCTCCTGTTGAGGTAACACCAGTGTCTCTAGATGGCCTGAAGGCAACAAACCATTCCTAACCATTTAAACAAGCAGTCCGCTATGTCTCCAGAAATCTCCCAAAATAAAGAACCAAAAAATTTCCCAGATGAAGAAGCCTTTCTGAAACTATCAGAGGCCAATAACAAGAGAATTATCTATAGATCCCCTCTAGAGATTAAACAAAATGCAGCAGAACTAAATGAAAAATTAAATAAGCTATTTGAACTGATGGAACAACAACAATCTGAAATCCAGCAGATCAATAACAAAATTACAGAATTAGACAATTCAATATAAAGCCAAAAGAGCAGATTGAGGAGATGGAAGTCAGACTTAGTGACCTCGAGGACAGAGCAACTGACACCAGCATTTATGAGGAGAAATCAGAGAAAATAAGGAAAATGAAGAAGCATTAAGAAATGTGTGGGATTCTGAACAGGAAGAGATAGCTGAAAACACATAGAATATTGTTGTTGAGTTACTGACAAAAAAGTCCCTGAAATTATGAAAGAAAATAACATAGATATCCAAGATGTGTACTGAAAGCCACAAAAATTAGACCCTAAAAGAAAGACACCAAGACATATTATAGTCAACCTTAATACAATAAAACATAAACAGATACTCTTAAAGACAGTGAGGCTCAAAGCAAAGCTAACATTCAGAAGGAAGCCCAGTGGGCTTTCATTTGACTTCTCAGCAGAATTGATATTGGCAAGGAAGCAGTGGGATGACACATTCAAAGCCTTGAAGGAGAAAAACTTCCAGCCAAGAAATATATATCCTGCAAAATTGTCTCTCAAATATGAAGATGAAATTAAGGCATTAGTAGATAAACAGAAGCTTAGAGAATTTGTGAAAACCAAACCAAAAGTACAAGAAATACTGAAAGAAGCTCTTTCCTTAGAAAAGCAAAACCATTAAGTGTGTATTTAAGGATGCCACACAGGACTCAGCATCCAAAATCCTACTCAGTTAGGAAAGTCACAAAACTCAATCAAGGCTACCATATTAAAAGAAGGGAACCAGTGATAATATCAAGAAAACTATGACATCATCACGCTAAAAAAAGAGATATACTACACTAGTTATAGTCCTTCCAGATAGAAAGGAAGTTAAAAAGATAAGCAGAAGTTAAAATTGGGTTTAAACTTAGAATATTAAGGGGAATCATAAAGGTAGCTGCAAAGCATAAATACAATGAAACATATCAGAACAACAAACATAATACAAAAGTGTGAACAAACACAAAACCAAAACAGAAAAAGATGAAAAGTCAACCCATAAAGAAGATGGACCCAGAACAGAATACTAAGAACAACACAGAAAATAGCAACACAAAAACAAATACATCAAAATGACAGCACTGAACACGTATCTATCAATAAGTACCCTGAATATGGACACGCTGAATGCTCCAGTAGAGAGACAATAGTGACATCCTGGATCAAAAGACACAACCCATTTATATGCTGCTTACCAGAAACACAGCTTAGACTCAAAGATATGAACAAACTGAAAATTAAAGGATGTAATAATATATACTAAGCTGACAATATACAAAGAAGAGCAAGTGTGACATTACTAACCTCAGATAAAATAGATTTTAATGTAAAACCCACCATCATAGACAAGGATGGTCACTATTACTGAAAGGTTCAATACACAAACAGGACTTAACAATATTAAATATTTATGCACCCAATACCAGAGCATCTAAATACATCAAACACTGACTACATTCAAAAATGAGATAGGTTACTCCACAATAATAGCTGGAGGCTTAAGCTCAGTAAAGACACAGAAAATCTTCCTGTGACAATTAACCAACTAGATCTCATCAACATATATAAAACTTTTTATCTATCAACAGATAAATACTCCTTCTTCTTCAATGCACATGGAACATTTTCCAAAATAGACCATGTATTATGACATAAAAGCAAGTCTCAACAAAATCCAAACTACTGAGTTATTACAAAGCATCTTCTTGGACCTTAAAGCCATAAAAGTCAAAACCAATAGCAGAAAAAAACATAGAAATTTGAATTTATGGAAATTGAAAAAACACCTTGCTCAAAACTCCATGGGTTAGAGAAGAAATCAAAGTGCAATAAAGAAATTTACGGAATCAAATGAGAATATAAACACAACCTACCAGAACCTATGAGATACAGCCAAAGCAGTCCTCAGAGGTTAATTTATCTCTATAAATGCATACAACCAGAAGGGAAAAAAAGGACCCAAATGAAAAAAATTAACCCTACAGCTTGAACAAGTAAAAAGACAGCAACAGAGGAACTCCTCAGGGGCCAGAAGAAAACAGATAATAAAGATTAGAACAGAACTGAATGAATTAGAGAATAGAAGAACAGTTGAAAAAATTAACAAAACCAAAAGCTGGTTCTGTGAAAAGAACAACAAAATTGATAAATCACTGGCTACATTTACAAAAGAAAAACAGGAGAGGAAATAAATAACCCAAATATGAAAAGAAGTGGGAGATGTCACAACAGATCCAGCTGAAATTAAAAGTATCAGCATACTACAAAAGGCTATACTCTGATTTGAAAACTTGGAGAAAACAGACAAATTTCTAGATTTATATCACCTACCAAAATTATCATAAGAAGAAGTAGAACAACTTAATAAACCATCACAAAGGAAGAGATTGAAAAGTCATCAAAAAACTACCAACCAAAAAAGTCCTGGCCTAGATGGTTTCACTGCAGAATTCTACCAAACTTTTAGAGAAGAGTTAACTCCAGTACCACTGAGACTACTTCACAGCGTAGAAAGGGATGGAATACTCCCAAATTCATTCTATGAAGCCAGCGTAACCCTGACACCAAAGCCAGAGAAAGATCCCACTGAAAAAGAAAACTACAGACCAACATCACTCACAAACCTAGATGCAAAAATCTTCAACAAAATCCTTGCCAACAGAATTCAACAACACATCAAAATAACAATTCATCATCACCAAATTGGATTCATACCATAGATGCAAGGCTAGTTCAACATCAGAAAAACAATTAATGTGATCAACCACATAAATAGCACAAAAGATAAGAATCACCTGATTTTGTCAGTTGATGCAGAAAAAGCATTTCACAAAGTCCAACACACATTCCTGCTAAAAACTCAGCAAAATAGGCATAAAAAGGAAATTCCTCAATGCAATAAGGGTCATCTATGCAAAGCCAATTGTCTACATTATCCTAAATGGAGAGAGACTAAAAAATTCCCCTTGAGAATGGGAACTAGATGAGGATGCCCACTCTTACCAATTCTATTCAACATTGTAATAGAAGTTCTAGCCAGAGAAATTAAACAAGACAAAGAAATAAAGGGTATCCACATCGGCAAAGAAGAAGTAAAAATCTCCCTGTTTGCAGATGATATTGTCATGGACTGAATTGTGTCTTCCCAAAAATATGTGTAGCCATGTGGCTGGGCCATGATTCCCAGTATCTTGTGACTGTCCTCTATTTTGTGGTTTTCCTATACTGTATGTTAAAGGATTAGGATGGGCCTGTAAATCCCTTCATAGGATTACCTCCCTGCTCCACTGTAAAGGGAGTTTCCCTGGAATAGGGCTTGCCCCACTCTTAATCCTTTCATCCTATGAGAGATAAAAGGACAGAGAAGCAGGCAGAGAACTAGAAACCTTGTACCACCAGGAAATCTGCACCAGGAGAAGAGCGTGTCCTTCAGACCTGAGGTTCCTACACCAAGATGCTCCCTGGACAAAGACTGATGCAATACTGGACTTTCCTTCAGAGCCGACAAGGGGGAAACCCTTCCCCTGGAGCAGACACCCTGAATACAGACTCATAGCCTACCAGACCATGTAAGAATAAACCTTCCTTTGTTAAAGCCATCCACTCTGTGGCATTTCTGTTAGAGCAGCCCTAGCTGACTAAGACAATATGATTAATAGAAGAGTCCAGCAAAGTATCAGGATATAAGATAAGCATAAGTAAATCAGTAGGATTTCTTTACACCAACAAAGAGATCATCGAAGAAGAAATCACCTCATCAAGACCATATACTATAGCCCCCAAGAAGATAAAGTACCTAGGAATAAATCTAACTAGAGAAACAAGAGACCTATACAAAGAAAACTACAAGACCTTACTGCAAGAAACTAAGAGAGACTTACATAAATGGAGAAATATACCTTGCTCACAGACAGGAAGATTTAACATTGTGAAAATGTCTATTTTACCCAAAGCGATCTACATATGCAATGCAATCCCAATACAAATTTTTTAAGGAGATAGAGAAAAAAATCACCAACTTTGTTTAGAAATGGGGAGAAAACCTAAATAGGCAAAGCATTACTGAAGAAGGGGAACACAGTGGTAGGCCTCACACTACCTGACCTTAGAACCTATTACACTGCCACAGTAGTCAAAACTGCCTGGTATTGGTACAGAAAAAGACATATAGACCAATGCAACAGAGTTGAGACTCCAGAGATGCCACCATCCTCTTATGAACAGTGTATATTCAAAAAAGGCCCTGGGGGGCGGAGTCAAGATGGCGGACTAAGCCCACGTCTCTTTCTATCCCTCTGGAAACCAAGACCTGAACTGACAATCAAACAGAGCCTTCTGAGCACCTAATCAGCCTCAGGACACAGCACAGAGCTGTTAATTGGGACTTTATATCATTCAGCGAAAAACCTCCTCTCTTTTGCTGACTCCCGCTCCTGGTTAGCCCCGGCTCTCACGGACGGAAGGTAAACGCACCATTTTGACTTTTTTTTTCCTCGGTCTCAGCTGGCGGGTGGAGCTGGGCCTTGCCTGGAGGCTGGACTCAGACGCGCTGCTGGGGGGATAGGTAGGCAAAATTCCCATGTTCTGACAGCCAGGCTCGGGACTCTGTTAATCTAGACACTTTGAGCCTTTCGTTTTGTAGCTGCCTCAGTGGGGTTTGTGCGGAACTCCGTGGTCAGGGTGCGGGACGCCATGTTGGTACCGAGATTTTAGCGGGACCTCGTTCTTAGCCTCGGAGCCAGCGCCTGTAAACGGGACAGCGCTTCTCCATCAGAAAAGTAGTGATTTTGCATAGTGCTGCCTACACTGGGAGCCCTGCAACAGAAGCAGAGGAATCGCTGCCTCTTGGCACCTTTAGCCCCTCTGTCTGCTGCCTGTGTGGAGGACGCCATCTTGGGTACGGTGGCTGCAGCTGGACCTAATTCTTAGCTTGGGAGCCAGAGCCTGCACACAAGAGAGCGCTTTTCTATCACAAAACCAGTACTCAACGCAGTGTTGGATAAGGCTAGGCCCTGTCAGCAGAGACCACCAGGGCACTAGCAGTGCTGTATTCTGAACTAGTTTGTTATCATCTGGGGTTGGATACAGTGGCGCTTACTTTGTCAGATGAGAAGAGGGACCTCTATACCTGAAAACCTAACTGACTTGTGAACTGGTCAGATACCTTTTGCTTTACATTTGAAGACAGCCTAGAGAAACATTTGCAATCCACCCTCACAGTACCTCTTCCAGCCTCTATATACTCACACGGGGCCCAAAAAGCAACAGACAATTGTGGCATACAAGCAATCACTCATGGCTTCAGAAGGCTCCCAAACAAAGCAACCAAGGAGTTTTCCAGATGAAGAAACTTTTATGAAAGCATCAGGAAGTGAATACAAATTGATTATATACAGAGCCCTTCTAGACCTTATACAAAATGCAGCAGAACAAAATGAAAAATTAAGCAAGTTGTTCGATCTGATGGAACACCAGTACTCTGAAATCCAACAGATCAAGAAGAAAATCAAAGACATAGAAGCTTCCATGCAAACCCAAGAAAACAGAATGGAACAAATGGAAAAAAGAATTTCTGACTTGGAAGACAGAGCTACTGATGGCAGTGTCTATGAGCAGAAATCAGAAAAAAGAAACAAGAAAAATGAAGAAACATTAAGAAGCATGTGGGACTCTATTAAGAGGAACAACCTTCGATTAATTGGAGTCCCTGAACAGGGTGAGACATCTGAGAACACAGAGAGTATTGTTGCTGAGCTGCTGAAAGAAAACTTCGCCGAAATCATGAAGGAAGAGAATAGAGACATCTCAGATGCGTATCGTACGCCACCCAATATAGATCTCAAAAGAAAGACTCCAAGACATATTATAATCAAGCTTAACAAAATGAAACATAAGCAGCAACTCTTAAAAGCAGCAAGACTCAAGGCAAAGCTAACATTCAGAGGGAAACCCTGTAGGCTCTCGTCAGATTTCTCAGCAGAAACCATGCTGGCACGGAGACAGTGGCATGACACATTCAAAGTCTTGAAGGAGAAGAACTTCCAACCAAGAATTATATATCCTGCAAAACTGTCTTTCAAACATGAAAATGAAATTAAGACATTTGCAGATAAACAGAAACTCAGAGACTTTGTAAAAACCAAACCAAAACTACAAGAAATATTGAAAGAAGTTCTTGGCTCTGGCTTAGAAGAACAAAACCACTAACTTTATATTTTAGAACGACACACTACTCAATACTCATTTAGGGAAGGCTCCAAAGTCAATCACAGCTTTGATACAGAAAGAAGGAATCCAGTGATCATCATGAAAACTATGGTGTCATCATAATAAAAGAGGGATGTACTACAGTCGTTATAGTCCTTCCAGATGGAGAGGAAGATGACCAGACTGGTAGTAATTAAAATTGGGTTTATAAATAGTTTATTAAGGGGGTTCATAGGGGCAGCTGTAAAGCACAACAAAGATGTATCATACCATTTCAAGAAATCTAACACACGAGTCTCAACAACTATAAAACCAGCTCTGAAAAAGGTGAAAAATCAACTCTCAAAAAAGAGTGTCTCAGAACAGACTAATAAGAACAACAGAGAAAACATCAACATAAAAATAAACGTATCACAATGGCAGCAGTGAACACATACCTATCAATAATTACATTGAATGTGAATGGACTGAATGCTCCAGTAAAGAGACATCGAGTGTCATCTTGGATCAAAAGACACGACCCATCCATATGTTGTCTACAAGAAACTCACTTGAGACCTAAAGACAGGAACAAACTGAAAATTAAAGGTTGGAAAAATATATATCAAGCTAACAATGAACAAAGAAGAGCAGGGGTGGCAATTCTAATCTCAGACAAAATCAACTTTAATGTCAAATCCACCATCGTGGACAAAGATGGACAATATTTACTGCTGAAAGGTTCAGTACACAAACAAGACTTAACTATATTAAGCATTTATGCACCTAATGTCAGAGCACCTAAATATGTCGAAGAAACACTGACTATGCTCAAAAGAGAGTTAGATGACTCTACAATAATAGTGGGAGACTTTAACACTCCACTCTCATTACTAGACAGATCATCTAGAAAAAAGCTCAGTAAAGATACAGAAGACCTCATTGACACAATTAACCAACTAAACCTCATTGATATATACAGAACTTTCCACACCTCAGCAGACAACTACACCTTCTTCTCCAGTGCACATGGAACATTCTCCAGAATTGACCACGTGATAGGCCATAATGCAATGCTCAACAAAATCCATACCATTGAATTATTGCAAAGCATCTTCTCAGATCATAAAGCCATCAAAGTTGAAATCAATAGCAGAAAAAAACAGAGATATAAAGTGGAACTCTTGGAAACTGAACAACATCTTGCTCAAAAAAACATGGGTTATAGAGGAAATCAGGGATCAATTAAAGAAATTCAAGGATTCCAATGTGAACAAAAACACTTCCTACCAGAACCTATGGGATACAGCCAAAGCAGTGCTCAGAGGTCTGTTTATCTCCATAAATGCACACATCGGGAAGGAAGAAAGAAACCAAATCAAGGAACTAACTCTACAGCTTGAACAAGTAGAAAGAGAACAACAGAGGAACCCCTCGGGCACCGGAAGAAAGGAGATCATAAAGATTAGAGCAGAGCTAAATGAATTAGAGAATAGAAAAACAATTCAATAACTTGAAAAGACCAAAAGCTGGTTTTTTGAAAAGATCAACAAAATTGATAAACCACTGGCTAAACTTACTAAAGAAAAGCAGGAAAGGAAACAAATAACCCAAATTAGAAATGAGAAGGGAGTTGTCACCACAGATGCAACAGAAATCAAAAACATCATAACAGAATACTATGAAAGACTGTACTCTAACAAATTTGAAAACCTAGGGGAAATGGACAAATTCCTTGACTCATATCACCTACCCAAATTATCACAACGTGAAGCACAACAACTTAATAAACCCATCACAAAGGAAGAGATTGAAAAGGTCATCAAAACACTGCCAACCCAAAAATGTCCGGGCCCAGATGGCTTCACGGCAGAATTCTACCAAGCATTTAGAGAAGAGTTATCCCCAATACTACTGAAACTATTTCACAGTATAGAAAGGGATGAAGTACTCCCAAACTCATTCTATGAAGTCAGCATAACCCTGATACCTAAGCCCGGGAAAGATCCAACAAAGACAGAGAACTACAGACCGATATCACTCATGAACTTAGATGCAAAAATCTTCATCAAAATTCTTGCCAACAGAATACAACAACATATCAAGAAAATAATCCATCATGACCAAGTGGGATTCATACCAGGGATGCAAGGCTGGTTCAACATCAGGAAAACAATTAATGTGATTAACCACATAAATAACACAAAAGACAAAGATCACCTGATTTTGTCCATTGATGCCGAAAAGGCATTTGATAAAGTCCAACACCCATTCATGCTAAAAACTCTTAGCAAAATGGGCATAGATGGCAAATTCCTCAACACAATAAGGGCCATTTATACAAAGCCAATTGCCCACATCATCCTGAATGGAGAGAGACTGAAAGACTTTCCCCTGAGATCAGGAACTAGACAAGGATGCCCACTCTCACCTCTCCTATTCAACATTGTGCTAGAAGTTCTAGCCAGAGCAATTAGACAAGACGAACAAATAAAGGGCATCTGCATCGGCAAAGAGGAAGTTAAAATCTCCCTGTTCGCAGATGATATGATTGCATATGCAGAGAACCTCAAGGAATCTATAAGTAAGTTACTCAAACTGATAGAAGAGTTCAGCAAAGTCTCAGGATACAAGATAAACATAAGTAAATCAGTAGGATTCCTTTATACCAACAACGAGACTGTTAAGGAGGAAATTATCAAATCTATCCCATTTGTGATAGCTCCTAAGAAGATAAAGTACCTAGGAATTAATCTAACCAGAGAAACAACAGACCTTTACAAAGAGAACTACAAGCCCTTACTACAAGAAACTAAGAGAGATTTCGATAAATGGAAAAACCTACCCTGTTCGTGGATAGGAAGACTTAACATTGTGAAAATGTCTATTTTACCCAAAGCAATTTATTTATATAATGCAATCCCAATACAAGTTCCAGCATCATTTTTTAATGAGATGGAGAAACAAATCACCAATTTCGTTTGGAAAGGGAAGAAGCCCCAGATAAGTAAGGTACTACTAAAGAAGAAGAACACACTGGGAGGCCTCTCGTTACCCGACCTTAGAACATACTGTACTGCCACAGTGGTCAAAACAGCTTGGTACTGGTACAAGAACAGACAGACTGATCAATGGAACAGAATTGAGACCCCAGAGATGACACCATCTGCCTATGTACAGTTGATATTCGCCAAAGGCCCTAAGACATTAAACTGGGGTAAAAACAGTATCTTCAACAAATGGTGCTGGCAAAATTGGTTATCCATCTGCAATAAACTGAATCAAGATCCATATCTTACACCTTATACAAAAACCAACTCCAACTGGATAAAAGACCTAAATATCAAACCTAAAACAATAAAGCTCATCCAACAAAAGGTAGGAACAACAATGGAAGTTTTAATACACAGTAAGGACAGACTCCAAAATCTGTCAAAGAAACCTCAATCAACAGAAGAGAAAATAGATAAATGGGAACTATTAAGAATCAAACACTTTTGCTCATCCAAAGACTTTATTAATAGAATTAAAAGAACACCCACAGAGTGGGAAGAAATATTTGGCAACTCTATGTCAGATCGACGCCTGATCTCCATAATCTATAAGATACTACAAAATATCAATAAGAAGAAGATAAACCATCCAATTAAGCGATGGGCAAAGGAGATGGACAGATACTTCACTAAAGAGGAGATCCAGGCAGCCAAAAAACACATGCGGACATGTTCATGATCTTTAGCTATTAAAGGAATTCAAATCAAGACAACAATGAGATACCATCTCACCCCAACAAGATTGGCCATGATCCAGAAAACACAAAACAACAAATGCTGGAGAGGCTGTGGAGAAAGTGGAACCCTCCTACACTGTTGGTGGGGTTGCAAAATGGTCCAGCCTCTTTGGAAGGCAATCTGGTGCTTCCTTAAAAAAATGGATATTGATATACCATTTGACCCAGTAATTCTACTACTTGGAATATATCCTACAGATTCAAGGCCTTTCACACCAACGGACACATGCACCAAAATGTTTATCGCAGCACAGTCCACAATAGCAAAAAGGTGGAATCAACCTAGATGCCCAACAATAGAAGAATGGATAGGTAAACTGTGGTACATATACTCAATGGAGCACTACACAATGATAAAGAATAACGATGATCCCAGGAAACATCTCCTAACCTGGTTTCAACTGGAAGACATTATGTTGAGTGAGAGTAGTCAGCGACAAAAGGACAAATACTGTATGAGACCTCTACGATAAGATCTCAAAAACAGACTTGTGTATAGAAGAAAAGACTCTTTGACAGTTGCAAGGGAGGGGATGGAGGGAGGGAGGGCAAGGGGGGAGGGTTTAGTTTAGGTAGTTAGTGGAAATCTAGTTGGGAGAAAGCGGTGACAGCACACATTAGGAACAAGAACAACATTAAGTGGACTTCAGCATAACTGGAGTACTCCTTCCATCTTAACCAATACTGCAAGGATAGAGTAGCTGGGGCGGGGGGGTGGGGGACTATGCTCTTAGGCGAATTCCAGGCCAATTAGCACAACTAGCATTTTGCTAAGAGAGCTCTCTGCACCCCACATTGGTGAGTGGCGTCTGGGGTCTTAAAAGCTGCCAAGCTGCCATCCGAGGACACAGCAAATGGTCCCAACTCAGCAGGAACAGATGCTCACCGAGGGCCAAAATGGCATGCGGTAAAGACAACCGAGAAGACAGAGAGACCCACAAGAGTGGGTGCCTACGTCGACCTGGGACCGGAAGAACCGGATGGTGCCCAGCCACCACCAGTGATAGCCATGACGGAGCTCACAGAGAGGAGCCTCACTGGCAACACAAGAATAAAAAGAGGTGCATCATGAGATCTCCACTGAAAGATCCCAATTGATGGTCCAGCGGTTTGGGGGTTCCTCTGAGAGCATGGCCCCCGGCTCTGATGCTGCCCGTTCCCATAAATTATAACAAATTTCCACTCTTTGGACAGTAATGGAATGGACTTGGCAATGCGGAGTAACCATATGTTGGAAGCACTTTGTGTTTCTATACATCTGTAGGATATCATCTTGCTGACCTCTGGCTGGAGTAAGGGGAGTGGACGGAGAGGAGGGGAAAGGAGACTGTTGGCAGGATGAGATATGTATGGAGCAGAGAGGAATAGTGTGCAGTCACCGGACAGGGAGAGCAGTGGAAGCTGCATAGAGGGGGGCATGTAAATTTACATGTCAATGTACATTTTTACTCAGTTATGTTAAATAAAAAAAAAAAAAGGCCCTAAGATTGTAAACTAGGGTAAAAACACTCTCTTTAACAAATGGTGCTGGCAAAACTGGATATCCATCTGCAAAAAAATTGATACAAGCCCCCTGGCCCTGATGCTACCCTCGCCCATAAATCATAACGAAGACCCACTCTTTGGACATGAATGGATTGGACTTGGCAATGCAGAGTGACCATATATTGTATGTGCTTTATGGTTCTATACATCTATAGGATATCAGCCTGCTGACGACTAGTTGGAGGAAGGAGAGTGGTTGGAGAGGAGGGGAAAGGAGACTGTTGGGAAGATAAGACATGTATGGAGCAGAGAAGAATAGTGTGCTGTCACCAGACAGGGAAAGCAGTGGAAGCTGCATATAGGTGGGCATGTAAATTTATACGGGAATGTATATTTTTACTCAGTCATATTAAATAAAATAAAGTAAAATTGATACAAAACCCATATCTCGCAACTTACACAAAAACTAACTCAAATTGCATAAAAGACCTAAATATCAAATCTAAAACAATAAAGATCATCCAATAAAAAAATAGGATCAACAGTGGAAGTTTTAATACACAACTTAGACCAACTTAAAAATCTGACAATGCACGATCAACAGAAGAGAAAATAGATAAATGGGAACTACCAAGAACTAAACACTTCTGCTCATCCAAAGACTTTATCAAAAGAATTAAAAGACCTCTTACAGATGGGAAAAAATATTTGGCAGCTACTTGTCGGATTGAAGTCTGATCTCCATAATCTGCAAGGTACTACAAAATATCAGCAAGAAAAAGGTAAATAACCCAATTAAGCAATGGGCAAACGAGATAGACAGACACTTCATGAGAGAGGAAGTCCAGGCAACTAAAAGGCACATGAGGAAATGCTCATGATCATTAGCTATTAGAGAAATCCAAATCAAAACTACAATGAGATACCATCTCACCCCAGCAAGGTTAGCCATGATCCAAAAAAAAACACAAAACAACAAATGTTGGAGAAGCTGTAGAGAGACGGGAACTCTCCTTCACTGCTGGTGGGATTACAAAATGGTACAATCTCTATGGAAAGCAATTTGGTGCTTCCTTAAAAAGCTGGAAATAGATATACCATTTGATCGAATAATCCCACTGCTCGGAATATATCCTGCAGAATCAAGGGCAGTCACACAAGCAGATACATGCACATAAATGTTTGATAAGCACAGTCCACAATGGCAAAAAGATGGAATCAACCCAGATGCCCAACAACACTTGAATGGATGAACAAACTATGGTACATATACTCAGTGGAACATTATGCAATGATAAAGAACAATGATGATTTAGGAAGTATCTCATAACCTGGTTTCAATTGGAAGACCTTATGCTGAGTGAAATCAGTCAGCAGCAAAATGACAAATACTGTATGAGACTCCTACTATAAGGACTTAAAAGTAAACTCATGCATAGAAGAAAAGACTCTGACAGCTGCAAGGGTAGGGAGGGAGGGAGAGGGCTGGTCATAGATCAGTTGACAGAAATTTGGTTGGGTAAAAGCAGTGACAGTACACAGTAGAAAGATAACTGGACTTCTACATAAACTGAAAACTCTTCTGATCTTAAGCTGATATTAAAAGAACAGAGTAGCAGGAATGGAGGTCTGGGGACCAGAGGCCAATTGGCATAACTAGCCTATTGCTAAGAGTCTTCTGCTAAGAGTCACCCTAGGTGAGTGGCACCTAGGTTCTTAAAAGTTAGCAAGCTGCCATCTGAGGTACACCAAATGGTCCCTACTCATCTGGAACAGATGATCACAAGAACAGCAAAGACAAAAGGAAAAAAGAGCCCAGGAGACAGAAGGAGCCTGATGAATGGGTGACTGTATCAACACGTGACCAGAAGAACAAAACGGTGCCCAGCCGCCACCAAAGACAGCAGCGATGAGGCACACAATGTTGAATCCCAATGGCAACCCAGAAAAAATAGTAGTGCAGCTCAAGAACTCCACTAAAAGACTGCAACTGATGGCCCAGAAGCCTGACGGTTCCTCTGGGATCATGGCCCCTAGAACTGCTGCTGCCCCTGAGCAGAAAACTTTATTGAGGTCAACTCTTCGGATACAAATGGACTGGATGGGGGGACACAATGACACCATAAGATGTGTGTACTTTATGGTTCTATGCATCTATAGGACTCTGTCCTACTGGCCTCTTACTAAGAGGGAAAGGAGAAGGTGGAAAGGAGGGGATAGGGGATTGTTAAGAGGGTACGACAAAAGGAAGAGTGTGTTGTCACTGGTCAAGGAGAGCAGAAAGAGCTGCAGAGAGGCAGGCATGAAAATTTAATTTGGATTGTATACTTTCACTCAATCACATGTATACATATATTTTAAATGTGCCCGCAGATGCAGAGGTTTCCTTTTAAATGTATTTTTCAGGAGCAGAACTGTGACTCAAACATCAGCTTATACCTTCTGGGCTATAGATCCGTTGAATTCATTTTATGTGTTTAAGGGGCTACGGTTTGATCCAGAGACATGTAGACAGATTTATTCAGAAATGGCCACTCTGCATCACCAAGTCCAACTGTTGGGAGGATGAGACATGTATGGAGCAGAGAGGAATAGTGTGCTGTCACTGGGCAGGGAGAGCAGTGGAAGCTGCATATAGGTGGGCATGTAAATCTACACAGGAATGTACATTTTCACTCAGTCATAATAAAAAAGAAAAAACTCCATCTGTTAAACAGCAAAATCATTTTTAACACTACAGGAGGGTGTGAGGCGCCAAGGGCCTCCTTTTTGTTTTATTTTATCCTCAAAAAAATTTTGTCTAATAATTGATATTCTCCTCACATTTACAAAACAACAACAAAAATAAAACATTGCCATTAAGTCTGTTTCAATTCATAGTAACCTTATAGGACACAGTGGAACTACCTCATAAGCTCCAAGGAGTACCAGATGGATTCAAACTGCTAAGCTTTTGAGTAGCATCAGTAGCTCTTAACTATTATGCTACGAGGGTTTCCAGAAGAGGAAATTAAAGCTCACAGACATTAACAGTCTTGCCTAAAGTACACAACCGGTGTATGACTGGTGGTATGACCCAGATTTAATCTCACCTAAAGTCTGATGGCTCAGTGGTTAGGTGCTATCTCTGCTAACCAAAAGGTAAGCAATTCAAATCCTCAAGGAGCTCCTTGGAAACTCTATGGGGCAGTTCTACTTTGACCTATTGGGTTGCTATGAGTCAGATCTGACTCCATGGCAGTGGATTTGGTTTGGTTTGTCTGAACTGGAGGTGCCTCAGAAGACAGGCCTCGGGATCTGCTTCTGAAAGATCACAGCCTTGAAAACACTGTGAGTTGGAATAAATCCAATCAATGGCAACTGGTTTTGCTTTTTGTTTTTGCTTTCTGGGTCTGAACCTGGGGCTATGAGCACTGTAAACCATTACAAGACTTTCTGCCTTTGCATTGTGTACTTGCTTTCTCTCATGAATTATGTCCCCCCAAAAACATGTGTAGCAGTTTGGGTAGGTCATGATTCCTAGTATTGTGTAATGTTCCTATATGCTGTAAACCCTGCCTCTATGATATTAATTAAGGAAGATGGGTGGCAGTTCTGTTGCTGGGGTAGGACTCAATGTGTAAGATTGTATTGTGTCTTGAGGCAATTTCTTGGGATATAAAGGGAAGTAAGCCAAGCCAGCCAAGTGCGTGAAGCAAGCAGAAATTTGAGGACCTCCTATCACCAAAAGCAGTGCCAGAAGCTGAACATGTCCTTTAGGAAGGTCCAGGGTCCCTGTGTCTCAGGTAAATGGCCACCATAGCACCTTCTAAATAGGGCCAAAAATAATCAGTTACCATAGCCCAGTGTCTTTCACCATTGACAGATCACAGGAGACCTCATTCATCTTGGAAAAACTAAGAGCCAATGATTCTGCCAGACCAATATCCACACCAACAGTAACTTTTAGGGGATTGTCATGGATTGAATTGTGTCCCCCCAAAATAGTGTAGCCACATGGCAGGGCCATGATTCCCAGTATCTTGTGACTGTCCTCAATTTTGTGGTTTTCTTATGCTGTATGTTAAAGATTAGGTTGGGGCTGTAAGTCCCTTCGTAGAATTACCTTCCTGCTCCACTTTAAAGGGAGTTTCCCTGGAGTATGGCTTGCCCCACCCTTAATCCTTTCATCCTACGAGAGATAAAAGGACAGAGAAGCAGGCAGAGAATTGGGAACCTCACACCATCACAAAAGCAGCACCAGGAGCAGAGTGCATCCTTCAGACCTGAGGTTCCTGTGCCAAGATGCTCCCTGGACAAAGACTGATGCAATGCTGGACTTTCCTCCAGAGCCAACAAGGGGGAAAGCCTTCCCCTGGAGCAGACATCCTGAATTGGACTTGTAGCCTACTGGACTGTGTAAGAATAAATCTTCCTTTGTTAAAGCCATCCACTGTGCAGTATTTTTGTTAGAGCAGCCCTAGCTGACTAAAACAGGGATGAAGTGGATGTTCTTGAATCTCCATTGGGTTATCATTGCTCCAAACACAACAGTTTTGTTTGTTAACAAAACCATTCATCTAAAAGTGGGCCTCATCACTGAAGACAACTTTTCAGCCAAAAGTAGGGTCAACTTCCAGTTTGCTCCAGAGCCCGGTCGCAAACATACGGTGCAATCAATCTATGGTCATTGGACTCCAGTGCTCAAGTGAGTTAAGATAATTTTGTAAGAGTAAAGCTTCAAGTCCAGATACAAAATGCGCCAAATTGTGGTCAACAAAAGACTCAGTTTTTGTGCTCCACAAGAAATTAATTGGAATGGATTCTTGCATGCACTATGACAAACAGTGAAGATGTTTTCATTGGAACATGTGGTTCGTTGACACAGAGGCATTGCCAGATGGGCAACAGACCTGGTTGACCCAAATTTTTTGATGAAATGTAGAATTATTCTCTGAGTGGGATGATATACACACCGTAATTTTCACGTATTGCACAGAATATTTCTGTTGTGGAATAGTGTAACTTTTCATGACTATTTGTCAAGACAAATCAAAAAAACATGATAAATATGACTGCTATAGCTTTACAAATGTGGCCTGTGTGAGCTGCCAAAAGCAAGACATCCTTCTTGGAAGACCCTTTAGCTCTGTGTCTGCTCAGCAGCTGAAAATTTAATCTTGCTACTTAAGATATTCTAGACATTTCTGATTTAAGCCCAGTCTTCGGGCCATAAATATTCAGTCAAAAATAAAGATCACTATCTTTGACACTGTTTACTTTTCTGTCTGAGCTTCCTCCCTTCTCAGATGTTTTCCCTTCCCCTTGCTCCTGGCCCTGCTTCCGGTTCCCACCTAGCAGAAGCAGGAAGGTACAGGCACAACTGCTGAGGTTGAGGTCTATATCAGTGGGCTTTCTTGGGCTGCTTTACTTCTTGTATTAAGACTGATGCTTCCTTGCTTCCATCAGGGTGTCATAGACTCATGGATTTTTCTCTTGACATGGGGTGAGAAGTGTGTTGAGAGTTGGGCCCCTCTCAGCACAGCCATGTTGTATGACCTACTACAAAAAAAAAAAGTTGTTGTCAATTTGATTCCAATTTGTGGAGATCTTATGTGTACCAGATTAAAACTGCACTCTATGGGGGTTTGCAATAGTTGTGATCTTTTAGAAGCACATATCCAGGCCTTCCAGAATGTCTTTGGGTGGATTCAAACTGCAACCTCTCAGTGAATAGCCTAACCCTTAACCATTTGTACTGTCCAGGGGCTCCCTCATTTCCCAGTTAGGCATCCTTCTACTACCTCTATCTGACTCAAGCTGTGTGTGAGTACTCCTACCCAGTAAAATACACACATACATGTGTATACCCTTCCCTTTGTTTTTTTAGCCCTTGCCCACAGCACTCTGTCCACCAGTCTCCCTGTTCAGACTCATTTTCCTCTAGGTCACCCTGTGACTACATGGTCTCATTGCACTAATCAGAAGCCAACTTGTACTGTTACTTCTATGTTTTTCTAATTCTTCCTTTTTGACTCCTTTCTTCCTAGCCCCATACACCAGCATCCCCAATTCCCACTAGCCTCTGCAATGCTGCCATAGCTAATGAGCCAGCAGCCAAACACCACTTCCTATCCACCTTGCCCTCGGCCATTAGCTTCCCCTTTTTTCTCTCTGTCTGTCTATTTACTTTCTCCCTCCCACCTAGCCCTATATGTTACCTTCCCAGGGACTCTGCCATCCCACTACAGCTACAGCCTCCCCAGCACTCAGACCCACACTACACTTCCATTTCTTCCACTCAACCAGCTGCTGAACAGTGGTAAGTGAGCCCATACTGTCACCATCCAACACCCCCATACACCTGACAAGGGGGTGTGAACACACCAGCACTGTTGTACCAACATCAGAAGGCAGACAGTATCCACCCAGTCCACCATCAGCCACCTCACCAAACCAGTATCCAATGAAGTGGGATCATCCTACCTACTGCTTCTTGCCCTACTTGGACAAGCTGGTGAGAGCTCTCATGTGCACAGATAAGCAAGCAGCAAAACATGCCCAGCCTGCCTACCCCAATATATCAAAACAAACAAACAAAAGAATAAAACAAACAAACTTATAATCAATAAATAAAGGAAATAACACTTCATGCCTTGGGGACAACAGACAAATATCAAAACATATAAAAACAGGATTAGATGGCTCCAGCAAATGGACAAAATAAGAAATCAGATAATCATCCAGTAGAAAAAAAAATGCAGTGAAACTGCATGATATGGAATTCAAAAAATGAATATTTAGGGTTTTCCAAATTTAGGAAAGAGATCAAGGAGAACAGAGACAAAACCAAGGAAGACCTATACAAAAACATGGAAACAGATAAAACCAATGAAAATACAGCTGAAATCAACCAAAACTGCAGGCAAACAATAGAAAAATTCAGGAAGAACAAAACATCGAAAATAAATAAACAATTAGAAATTATACAAATGTGCAACTAGAAATTCAAAAGATAAACAAAAATATTTCAAAGATGGACAATTCAATGGAAGGTTTCAGCAGTAAACTTGAAACAGTGGAAGACAAAATCAGCGAGATTGAAGAAAATGTACAGGTGCCACTTTGTAAGAGGAAAGTTAAGAAAAAAAGGAAGAAGAAAAATGAAAGCCTAAGAACTATGTGGGACATAATCAAGACCACAGTTTGCATGGGATTAGTGTTCCAGAAGAGCAGGGAAATGGAAAACACAGAGAAAATTGTCAAAAATTTGCTGATAGAGACTGACAGTATTAATCTCAGCAAAAAGATGGAAACAATCTAGATGCCCATCAACAGAAGAATGGATAAACTGTGGTACATACACACAACAGAGTACTGAGCAACAATAAAGAACAATGATGAATCTGCAAAGCATCTCATAACATGGATGAATCTGGAGAGCATTCTGCTAAGTGAAATAAGTCAATTCCAAAAGGACAAATATTGTAGGAGACCAATACATACTCATGAAAACTTTACAGAGAAAAAGAAACAATCTTGGATGGTTATGAGGGAAGGAAGGAGTAAGGATGGAAAAACTCTAAGCAGACAATAGATAAGTGGTAACTTTAGTGACCCCCCCAATCATCAGTTTGGCATACTGTGGGGGCTTGTGTGTTGCTGTGATGCTTGAAGCTATAGCACAAGTATTCGTATACTAGTAGCATCATCCATGGTTGACAGGTTTCAGGTAAGCTTCCAGACTAAGACAGAGTAGGAAGAAGGATCAAGTAGTCTACGTCTAAAAAGAATTAATCAGTGAAAACCTTAAGAATAGTAGCAGAACACTGTCAGATATAGTGCCAGAAAATGAGCCCCCAGGTTGAAAGAGCTCTGGGGAAGGGCTGCCTTCTCAAAGTAGAGTCAATCTTAATAACATGGATGAAGTAAAGCCTTTGGGACCTTCATTTGCTGATGTGGAACGACTCAAAATGAGAAGAAACAGTTGTAAACATCCACTAATAATTGGAACATGGAGTGTACAAAGTATGAACCCAGGAAAATTGGAAATTGTCAAAAATGAAATGCAACACATAAATATCAATAGCCTAGGCTTTAGTGAGCTGAAATAGACCAGTACTAGCCATTGTGAATCAGACAACCATAAGGTTTTCTATGCTGAGAATGAAAACTTAAAGAGGAAAGGTGTTGTGTTCATTGTCAAAGAGAACATTTCAAGATCTGTCTTGAAGTACAATGCTGTCAGTGCTAGGATAGTATCCATATGCCTACAAGGGAGGCCGGTTAATATGACTATTATTCAAATATAAGCACCAACCACTAAGGCCAAAGACGAAGAAACTGAAATTGATTGAGCATGCAATTAGTATGCATTAACAATCACTGGTGATTGAAATGCAAAAGCCAGAAACAAAGATGGATGAGTAGTTGGAAAATATGGCCTTGGTGATAGAAATAATGCTGGAGATCACATGACAGAATTTTGCAAGAACAAGGACTTCATTGCAAATACTTTTTCTCGCCAACATAAATGGAAACTGTTTTAGACAGCTAGGGCTGCTGTAACAGAAATACCACAGAGTGGATAGCTTTAACAAAGGAATGTTTATTCTTACATAGTCTGATAGGCTGCAAGTCCATATTCAGGGTGTCTGCTCCAAGGGAAGGATTTCCGCCTTGTCAGCTCTGGAGGAAAGTCCAGTATTGCATCAGTCTTTGTCCAGGAAGCATCTTGGCGCAGGAACCTCAGGTCTGAAGGACACGCTCTTCTCCTGGTGCTGCTTTCTTGATGGTACGAGGTACCCAATTCTCAGCCTGTCTCCCTTTCTTTTTATCTCTTGCTGAAATGATTAAGGGTGGGGCAAGCCATACCCCAGGGAAACTCCCTTTACAGTGGAGCAGGGAGGTAATCTTATTAAGGGATTTACAGTCCCACCCTAATCCTTTAACATACAGTATAGGAAAACCACAAAATGGAGGACGGTCACAAGATACTGAGAGTCATGGCCCGGCCACATGGCTATGCTTATTTTGAGGGGGACCCAAGTCAATCCATGACAGAAACTATACACATGAACCTCACCAGATGGAACACACAGGAATCAAATCTACTACATCTGTAGAAAGAGACAATGGAAAAGTTCCACATCAGCAGTCAGGACAAGACCAGGTGCTGACTGTAGTGCAGGCCATCAGTTGCTCATATGCAAGTTCAAACTAAAACTGAAGAAAATTATAACAAGTCCACAAGAGCCAAAGTATGACCTTGAGTATATCCCTCCTGAGTTCAGAGACAATCTCAAGAACAGATATGATGCACTTAACACTAATGACCAAGACCAGATCAACTGTGGAATGACATCAAAGACATCATCCATGTAAAAAGCAAGAGGTCATTAAAAAGACAGAAAAGACCAAAGTGGATGTCAGAAGAGACTCTGAAACTTGCTTTCAAATGTCAAGAAGCTAAAGCAAAGGGAAGGAATGATGAAGTAAAAGAACTGAACAGAAAACTTTAACAAGTAGCTTGAAAAAACAAAGTATTACCATGACACATACAAAGAGCTGAAAATAGAAAACCAAAAGGAAAGAATATGGTCCACATTTCTCAGGATGAAAGAACTAAAGAAAAAATCGAACCCTCAAGATGCAGTAGTGAAAGATTCTGCAGGGAAAATATTAAACAACTTGGGAAGTATTAAAAGAAGATAGAAAGAATTCAGCCACTGTACCAGAAAGAACTGGTTGATGTTCAACCATTTCAAGAGGTACATATGATCAGAAATCAATGGTACTGAAGGAAGAAGTTGAAGCTGCATTGAAGGCTTTGGAAAAAAACAAGGCTCCAAGAACTAATATTCCATCAACTAAGATGTTTCAACAAATGGATGCAGCCCTGGAAGTGCTCACTCATCTGTGCCAGGAAATTTGGAGGACAGCTACCTGGCTAACTGAATGGAAGAGATCCATATGTATGCCCAATCCAAAGAAAGGTAATCCAACCAAATGCAGATATTATCAAACAGTATCATTAATATCACATGCAACTAAAATTTTGCTAAAGATCATTCAAAAGTGACTGCAACAGTTTATTGACAGGGAACTGCCAGAAATTCAAGCTGGATTCAGAAGAAGATGTGGAACCAGAGATATCATTGCTGATGTCAGATGAATCTTGGCTGAAAGCAGAGAATACCAGAAAGACGTTTACTTATGTTTCATTGACTATGCAAAAGCATTCAACTGTGTGGGTCATAACAAATTTATGGATAACATTGTGCAAGGTGAACTCCAGAACACTTAACTGTGCTCTTGAAGAACCTGTATATGGATCAAGAGGCAGCTGTGTGAAGAGAACAAGAGGACACTGCACGGCTTAAAGTCAGGAAAAGTGTGCATCAGAGTTATGCCCTTGATCATATCTTTTCAATCTTTGTGCCTAGTATATATTCTGAGAAGATGGCCCATACGAAGAGCAAGATACCAGGATTGGAGGAAGGCTCATTAACAACTGCGTTATGCAGATCATACAACCTTGCTTGCAGGTAGTGAGGAGAATTTGAAACATTTACTGATGAAGATCAGAAACCACAGCCTTCAGTATGGATGGCCCCTCAACATCAAGAAAACAAAAATCCTCACAACTAGACCAGTAAGCAGTATCTTGATAAATGGACAAAGGATTGAGGTTGTCAAGGATTTCATTTTACTCAATTCTATGGTCAACACCCATGGAAGCAGCAGTCAAGAAATCAAAAGACGCATCTTACTGGGAAAAGCATCCGCAAAGACCACTTTAAAGTATTAAAAATTAAAGCTGACACCTTGAGACTAAGGTCCTCCTGACCCAAGTCGTGGTATTTTCAATTGCATCATATGTATAGGAAAGCCAGACAATGAACAAGGAAGACAGAAGAATTGATGCCTTAGAATGATGGCATTGGAGAAGAACATTGAATGTACCATGGGCTGCCGAAAGAACAAACAGATCTATTCTGTAAGAAGTACAACCACCCAATACAAGTTTCAGCGTCATTTTTTAATGAGATAGAGAAACAAATCCATAATTTTGTTTGGAAAGGCAAGAAGCCCTGGATAAGTAAGGTACTACTAAAGAAGAAGAACACACTGGGAGGCCTCTCATTACCCGACCTTAGAACATACTACACTGCCACACTGATCAAAATAGCTGGGTACTGGTACAAGAACAGGCAGATCGATCAATGGAACAGAACTGACACCCCAGAGATGACACCATCTACCTATGAACAGTTGATATTCAACAGAGGTTCTAAGACATTAAACTGCGGTAAAAACAGTCTCTTCAACAAATGGTGCTGGCAAAATTGGATATCCATCTGCAACAAACTGAAACAAGATCCATATCTTACACCTTATATAAAAACCAACTCCAACTGGATAAAAGACCTAAATATCAAACCTAAAAAGATAAAGCTCATCCAAGAAAAGGTAGAAACAACTATGGAAGTTTTAATACACAATGTGGACAGACTTCAAAATCTGTCAAACAATCCACAATCAACAGAAGAGAAAATAGATAAACGAGAACTATTAAGAATCAAACACCTTTGCTCATCCATTTATTAATAGAATTAAAAGAACACCCACAGAATGGGAAAAAATATTTGGCAACTCTATGTCAGACGGATGCCTGATCTCCATAATCTATAAGATATTGCAAAATATCAATAAGAATAAGATAAATCATCCAACTAAGTGATGGGCAAAGGAGATGGACAGACATTTCTCTAAAGAGGAGATCCAGGCAGCCAAAAAACACATGTGGACATGTTCATGATCTTTAGTTATTAAAGAAATTCACGTCAAGACGACAATGAGATACCATCTCACCCCAACAAGGTTGGCCATGATCCAAAAAACACAAAACAACAAATGCTGGAGAGGCTGTGGAGAAAGTGGAACTCTCCTACACTGTTGGTGGGGTTGCAAAATGGTCCAGCCTCTTTGGAAAGCAATCCGACCCTTCCTTAAAAAAATGGATACAGATATACCATTTGACCCAGTAATTCCATTACTTGGAATATATCCTACAGAATCAAGGCCTTTCACACCAACGGACACATGCACCAGAATGTTCATCACAGCACAGTCCATGATAGCAAAAAGATGGAATCAACCCAGATGCCCAACAACAGAAGAATGGATAGGTTAACTATGGTACATATACTCAATGGAGCACTACACAATGATAAAGAATAACGATGATTCCAGGAAACATCTCCTAACCTGTTTTCAACTGGAAGACATTATGTTGAGTGAGAGTAGTCAGCGACAAAAGGACAAATATTGTATGAGACCTCTACGATAAGATTTCAAAAACAGACTTGTGTATAGAAGAAAAGACTCTTTGACAGCTGTAAGGGAGGGGAGGGAGGGAAGGCGGGGGGGGAGATTAGATAGTTGCTAGAAATCTGGTTGGGAGAAATCAGGGATAGCACAGATTATAAACAAGAACAACATTAAGTGGACTTCAGCATAACTTGGGTACGCCTTCCATCTTAATCCAATATTGCAAGGATAGAGTAGCTGGGGCAGGGGGCAGGGGACCATGCTCTTAGGCGAAATTGAGGCCAATTGGCACAACTAGCATTTTGCTAAGAGGGCTCTCTGCAGGGCTCTCTGCACCTCACATTGATGAGTGGTGTCTGGGGTCTTAAAAGCTGCCATCCAAGGGCACAGCAAATGGTCCCAACTCAGCAGGAACGGATGCTCACTGAGGACCAAAATGACACGGGGTAAATACAACCCAGAAGATAGAGAGACCCACATGAGTGGGTGCCTACATCGACTTGGGACTGGAAGAGCCTAATGGTGCCCAGCCACCACCAGTGATAGCTGCGATGGAGCTCACAAAGTTGAGTCTCACCAGCAACACAAGAATAAAAAGGGGTGCATCCTGAGATCTCCACTGAAAGACTTCTATTGATGGTCCAGCGGTTTGGGGGTTCCCCTGGGAGCATGGCCCCTGGCCCTGATGCTGCCCTTGCCCATAAATCATAACAAAGATCCACTCTTCAGACACAAATGGATTGGACTTGGCGATGCAGAGTGACCATATATTGGATGCACTTTATGGTTCTATACATCTATAGGATATCATCCTGCTGACCTCTGGCTGGAGGCAGGAGAGTGGGTGGAGAGAAGGGGAAAGGAGACTGTTGGGAGGATGAGACATGTATGGAGCAGAGAGGAACAGTGTGCTATCACCGGACAGGGAGAACAGTGGAAGCTGCATGTAGGTGGGCATGTAAGTTTATATGGGAATGTACATTTTCACTCAGTCATATTAAATTAAAAAGAAAAAAATGAAGTACAACCAGAGCTCTCTTTGGAATCAAAGCTGGTGAAACTGTGTCTTACATACTTGGGACATGTTGTCAGGAGTCATCACTCCCTCGAGAAGGATATCATGCTTGGTAAAGTAGATGGTCAGCAAAAAGAGGAAGTCCCTCAATGAGATGAATTGACAGCGGCAACTGCAACAATGGGCTTAAGCATAAAAACACTGTGGGCATGGCTCAAGACTGAACAGTGCTTTGTTCTGTTGTGCATAAGGCCACTATGAGTCAGAACCAACTCAACAGCACCTAACAACAACAACTTTGGTGAAAGGTAAGACAGTAAACAATACCAAAGAAGTCAGTACAACCTGTGTAAGGCAAGCTCCTGGAAGCTTCACAGACACATCCAAACTCCTTGAGGGACAGAGTTACTGTGCTGTGGACTGTGGGGACAATTGTCTTGGGAAGCGTCTAGCTCATTTGGCATAACATATAAAGAAAATGTTCTGCATTCTATTTTGGCGAGTAGTTTCTTGGGTCTTAAGAGCCTGTGTGCAGCTTCTAGGATACTCCACCACTCTCTCCCCTTTCAGAGCAAGAGAGAATGAAGAAAACTAAAGATACAAGGGCAAGATAAGTCCAAAAGACTAATGAATTACATCTATAAGGAACTATACCAGACTGAGCCCTATATAACTAGATGGTACCCAGCTGCCGCCACTGACTGTTCTGACAGGGATCGTACTAGAGGGTCTCAGACAAAGCTGAAGAAAAATGTAGAACAAAATTCTAATGTACAGAGGAACACCAGACTTACCGGCCTGACAGAGACTGGAGAAACCCCAACAGTATGGTCCCAGGACATTATTTTAGCTCAGTAATGAAGTAACACCTGATGTTTACCCTTTATTGAAAGATTAGACAGGCCTATAAAACAAAATGAGACTAAAGGGGCACAAAAGGCCAGGGGCCAGGAATGGAAGACAGAAGGGGACAGAAAAGCTGGTACTAGGGAATCTAAGGTGGAAAAGAGAGAGTGCTGAAATGTCATAGGGTTGGTAACTAACATCATCAAACAGTATGTTTTAAAGAAAAAAATCAAATGACATATTGTATTAGAAAATCTGGTGCAGAAGACCTCTTTAAAATGTTGAAAAGGAAAGATGTCATTTTGATGCTAAGATGTGCCTGATCAAAGCCCTGATCTTTTTATTTCATAAGGATTGCAAAGCTGGATGGTGAAAAAGGAAGACTGAAAAAGAATTAACACATTTGAATTGTGGTTTTGACACAATATACCATGGACTGTAAGAAAGGCAAACAAATCAGTCTTGAAGTAAGTACAGCCAGAGCATTGATTATAAGAGGAGATGGCAAGACTCTGTCTCATTTACTTCGGAAACGTCATCAGTAGGAACCAATCTCTGCAGAAGGATGTTGTATTTGACAGACAGTAAGCAAAAAAGAGGAAGACCTTCAATGAGATAGGTTAACATAGTGGCTGTAACAGTGAGCTCAAACACAGCAATGATTCTGAGGATGGCACAGGACCTGGCAAGATTTAGTTCTGTTTTATGTAGAGTCACTATAAGCTAGAGTCAATTTGATGGTGTGTAGCAAGACCATGCAGTTTTTATCTAGGATTACTTTTTTCAGCTAAAATTTTCTAAGATTTTCCTTGATAATTAAAAGTTGTAAGTATGTTTTTATTGGTTATGCAACATTTCAGTGCTTAGATGTATTCTAAGTTCTTTAACCACTTTCCTAACATTGGCTATTTGTTTTCATGTTTTCACTAATTAAAATGTATAAATATTCAACAAATACTTTATGTTAATGTGTTGTGTTTTATTTTGTTTTGCTAGCATAAAACTTCCCAACTATCATGAAGAATGAAAAGTTGACATTCCAAAAATACTACAAACCCCATGTAGGATACATTGCCCCAAAAAAGTCACCACAGCATATCATAATCACAGTTGCCAAAACCAAGAAAAAGAAAGAATCCTGACAGCAGCTCAAGAAAAGTGGAAAGTCAGTTACAGGGCTAAAACATTAAGACTAAACACTGAATATTCAACAAAAACTGTGCAGGAAAGAAGGCAATGGGGTGATGTATTAAAAAAAAAAACTGGAAGACAAAAACTGCCAAAAAAATAATAACATATTCTGCAAAACTGTAAATACAATGATGCAGTTAGGACAGTCCTACATAAACAGAGATTAAGATAATTCATAAAAGCTAAGTAACATTAAGGAGAGTCCTTTATTAAAGAAGTAACAACTTCTGAAGTCTAGGACACAGGACATCATCAGCCAGATTGCAAAGTATATTAAAGCCATCCAGACCTGTTGCTACTGAGGCAATCATGACTTACAGCAACTCTATTGCATAGAGTAGAACTGCCCTGTAGTGTTTCCAAGGAGCACCTCATGGCACTGATCTTGTGGTGAGAAGCTGTAGCTCTTAACCACCATGCCACAAGGGTTTCTGTTCTAGATAAAGAACTCTCAATTATGAAACAAAGTTAAAAGACTTAGAACAGGGAAATAGAGCCATCAATCTGTAAATGACAAAATCATCAAAACAATAAAGCTGTGTAGACATAGAACTTGAAAATGGAGAAGTGAAGCCAATGTCAAGTAATAAAAGACTCCTTCAGACTTAGAAGGATAAGGATAAATTTCAAGGTAACCACAAAGAAAGTTAACAAACCTACTAATCAAAAGAAAAAAAAATACTTAGTAAACACAAAATCTATAAAGATGAAAAAATATTTCACAAACAAAAGGAACACAGCACAGGAAAGTAACAGGAATAAAGAAAACTTCAGCATCACACACACCAAAAAAAAAGTGTGATAGCAATAAACTCACACTTATTAATAATCACAATGAATATAAATGGCTGAAACGCACCCACGCAGAGACAAATGGTGACAGAATGGATTAAAAAAACAACTCATCAGTATGCTATCTACAAGAGATATATCTTAGCCACAAAGACACAAATATATTAAAAACCTAGGGACTGGGGAAAAATACATTAAGCAAACAGTAAAACAAAAAAAGCATGAACGGCAATGTTAATTTCAGATAAAATAAACTTTAACACAAAGTCAGCCATAAAAGACAAGGAAGAATATTATATAAATGACTAAAGGAAGAATCTACGAAGAAGACATAAGCTTAATAAATATCTATGCACCCAACAGAAGTGCTCCAAAATACATAAAACAAATTCTAGCAGCACTGAAAGAGAAATAGACAGTTCAACAACAATAGTAGAAGACTTCAACATACTGCCCTCAGTAAAAGACAGAACACCTAAAAGAAACTAAATAAGATACAGAAGGTTGAAAGGCCAAAAATCAACCAACTTGACCATGTAGACATATATAGAACATCCCATCCATCAGCAGAAAATATATATTACTTTGCAATGCACATGGAACATTATTCAGATTAGACCACATTTTAGGCCATAAAGTCCCAATAAAATCCAAAACATTGAAATATGAAGGCAGAAATTAATAAGAGGAAGAGCAAGAAAAAAAAATCAAATACATGGAAACTGAAAAAGACTTTGCTTAAAAACAACTGAGTAATAGATCAAAGAGGAAATTTAAAAATTCCTAGAATCAAATGAGAATGAAAATACGTCATAACAGAACCTTTAAGACACAGCATAAGCAATGCTGAGAGGCCAGTTTATAGAAACAAATGCACACATCGAAAAAGACAAACAGACCAAAATCAAAAGCTAGTCCTACAATTCAGATAGTAAGTGAACAGCAAAGGAAGTCCATAGGCACCAGAAAAAAGAAATAGTAAAGATGAGAACAGAAATAATGAAATAGAAAATAGAAAATCTTAGAATCAACAAGACC
The DNA here is from genome assembly GCA_028571685.1 of Heterohyrax brucei. Classification (NCBI taxonomy): domain Eukaryota; kingdom Metazoa; phylum Chordata; class Mammalia; order Hyracoidea; family Procaviidae; genus Heterohyrax; species Heterohyrax brucei. The sequence continues at coordinate 8,745,776 of CM053165.1, read as the reverse complement.
AAAAATCAGTTCTTTAAAAAGTTCAACAAAATCAACAAACCACTGGCCAAACTGACGAAAGAAAAACAGGAGAACCAAATAAACCAAATAAGAAATGAGATAGGGGGTGTTATGACAGACCCAAGTGAAATAAAAAGGACCATAACAGTATACTACGAAAAATTGTATTCTAACAAATTTGAGAGCCTACAACAAATGGAAAAATTTCTAGAAACACGCCAGCTACCTAAACTAATACAAGCTAAGATACAAAATAGATGCAAGACAAGAGAAAAGACTGAAGAGGTAATAAAAAAGAAAAAAGACTTCCAACAGAAAGAAAGACTATGCCCAGAGGCTTCAGTGGAGATTTCTGCCAAACATTCAGAGTAGAGCTAGTGCCAGTATTACTCAAATTATTTCAGAACATAGAAAAGGAAAGAATACTCCCACATTCATTACACGAAGCCAGCACAACCCTGACACCGAAGCCAGGCAAGATATCATGCACACAAAAATTACAGACCAATATTGCTCATGATAGATACAAATGTTCTCTACAAAATTCTAGCCAATATAATTCAGAATCATATCAAAATAATAATAATAATACACCACAACCAAATGGGATGCATACCAGATATTCAAGGATGGTTCAGCATTGGAAGACCACACAACATGATCTACCACATAAATACAACAAAAGAAATGCATCATCTCAACTGACATAGAGAAGGCATTTGATAAAGTCCAACATCCATTCCTAATAAACACTCTCAGTAAAATAAGAATGAAAGGAAAATTCCTTAACCTAATAAAAGGCATCTACACAAAACCAACAGCCACAGCATTCTCAGTGCAGAAAGGCTGAAAACATTCCCCCTGAGAACAGGAACAAAACAAGGAATTCCCTTATCATCATGCCTATTTAATACTGTGCAGGAAGCCCTAGTTAACTAGACAAATAATGCAAGAAAAAGAAAAAAAGGGGGGGAATTCAAACTGGAAAAGAAGTAGAACTATCTCTATTTGCAGATGAAATGATCTTACAAGTAGAAAACCCTGAAGATCCTACAAGAAAACTACACAAACTAATAGATAAAACAGAATAGCTGGATACAAGATCAATATTCAAAAATCAGTTGGACTCCTAATCACCTAGAAAGAAGACATCAAAAGGAGATCAGGAAAAATATCTTATTTATAATAACACTTAAAAAGATAAAATACTTCTGAATAAGCCTAACCAGAGGCATAAAAGACCCATACAAAAAAAACTACAAAACATTCTTAAGAGAGAGCTACATAAATGGAAAAACATACCGTGCCCATGGATAGTAAGACTCAACATTGTAAAAATGTCAGTTCTACACTTAGTGATCAACATATACAAGGTCCCACAATTAGGTCCATGAACCTAATTGTTCTAAGTGCTACATCCCTCATTGCCGACTATCACTACAGTCACCTTCAAAATACTCCCCTTGGGAAGCTATGCACCAATGCCAGTGCCTAGCCCACCCTTCAAAGCAATTTTGAAACTCTATCTAAAATGGCCATTGTGCACAATGGCAAGGTGACAAGTTCACAAAGTTAATTGTATAGTTGTCTGTGAGGGAGTTTTAGCCAGTAAACAAATAGCTGTATTGGAACACTCTATGTAATCACCTGATCTGGCCCCCAATAACTTTATTCTTTACCCAAACATAAATGAAACATTGAAAGGAAGACATTTTGATGACATTCAGCACATCAAAGGTAATATGATAGCTCTGATGGCTGTTCCAGAAAGAATTCCAAAATTGCTTTGAAGGGTGGACTGGGCATTGGCGTCAGTGCATAGCTTCCCAAAGGGAGTACTATGAAGGTGACCATAGTGGTACTCAGCAATGAGGCATATAGCACCTTTTTAGGGTGAGTTCGTGAACTTAATTGCCACACCTCATGTAATGCAAAGTTTTGTTGAAGAGAAAAGCGAAGTAGGAGGCCTCACATTACCTGATCTCAGAACCTGCTATACAGCCACCGTAGTCAAAAAATCCTGATACTAGTACAACAACAGATATGAACCTACAGAACAGAATCAAGAACCCAGATGTAAATTCGTCAACCTGTGGATGATCAACACATGACCGAAGTCCCTTAAATAGGGAAACCAAAAAGAAAAAAAAAAAAATTTACCATGAATTGATTCTGAAAAGACAGTCTTTTTAACAAATGACGTTGGCAAAACTGAAATACCGGTTTTTAAAAATGGTGTGGGGGCAGTGTCTGACCTCCTCTAGCTTCACAAGGGGAAAACAGAAGCAAGTTCAACAGCCCAAGGCTGATTCCTATGAGGTAGAGGTCAGCCATGCTTCCTGTCTCTGTCATCTTTATCAGTTCCAACCCCAACCATCCTTCCCAGATCACTCTATATTTCTGAGCAAATTTTGATAATTTGTTACAATGGCAACACAAAATTGACAGACAATACTCACAATATGGGATTCATTATGAAAGTAACAGATTACAATTCAGGTTCAGGAACACTCAGAATATAGTTCTTCTATCAAGACAGCCTCTTCTAACTGTGCTCCCTCTCCCTGGCCCTTCGTCTCGCCCCAAAGGCACTCAGCCTTCTCTCTCCTTGGGCTGGGAAACTCCCTGTGCCATCTCCTGCTGCCAGATCAGTGCTGCTGGGTCTGTGCTGCGAGGTCTCTGCCACTGCCTCTTGCTGTCTTAAAGGTTATATAGTTCAATTTCTGTCTCCTGGGTCCAGGAGCTTCTCAGCACAAGAATCTCTGGTCCTAAGGACTTGCTGGCTCCTGGCTGAAGTGATAAGATTCTCTTTTTCACCTTTGAGGAGGCTCATTTCAATCCCAAGGATGTCAAAATTGACCAATACTTTTGGTGAGTCACAATTACCCTATCTGCAAAGGCTTGCTCAGTCACTGTTTTAGTCAGCTAGGGCTGCTCTAACAGAATTACCACAGAGTGGATGGCTTTAACAAAGAAAGATTTATTCTTACACAGTCCGGTAGGTTGCAAGTCCATATTCAAGGTGTCCGCTCCAGGGAAAGACTTTCCCCTTGACGGCTCTGGAGGAAAGTCCGGTATTGCACCAGTCTTTGTCCAGGGAGCTTCCTGACGCAAGAACCTCTGGTCTGAAGGATGCGCTCTGCTCCCGGTGCTGCTTGCTTGATGGTAGCGAGGTTCTCATATTGTCCTTTGTTTCTTTTTCCTTTTATTCCTTGCAAGCTAAAAGCATTAAGGGTGGGGCAAGCCATACTCCAGGGAAACTTCCCCAACAGCAGGAATCCACAGCCCCACCCTAATCCTTTAACATACAGGTTAGCAAAACCACACAATGGAGGACAGTCCCAAGATACTGGGAACCATATCCCAGCCACGTGGCTGTACACATTTTTGGGGGGACACAATTCCAACCATGACAGTCACTTAAGTGGGAGCTACAAAACCTTCACCACAAAGCCCACACAAAAATGATCTACAACACTGCAGTCTCTGAAAGCAAAATGAAACAAGATCCATTCCTCACACCATACACAAAAACTAAATAAAAATAGATTAAAGACGTAAGTATAAAATCTCAAGCAATAAAGACCATGGAGAGTAAAATAGAGACAACACTAAGGGGCCTAATACATGGCATAAATATAACAAACTGTAACTAACAATGCATAAACACCAGAAGATAAATTAGGTAACTAGCATCTTCTAAAAATTCAACATTTATGCTTGTCAAAAGAGTAGAAACAGAACCTGAAAACTGGGGCGGGGGGGTGGATTGACTACAACATACTCAACAAGCAGCTAATCTCTGCAATCTACAGAACACTTAAACAGCTCAACCACAAAAGACAAATAATCTGATTAAAAAGCGGGCAAAGGATTTGAACAGACATTTCACCAAAGATATTTAGGCAGCTAACAGACACATGAAGAAATGCTTACAATCATCAGACATTAGAGAAATACAAACCAAAGCTATGAGATATTGTGTCATCCCAACATTACTGGCACCAATCAAATAAAAAAAAAAAAACAAAAAACAGAAAATAACAAATGTGGTAAAGGTTGTGGAAAGATTGGAACTCTTACACATTGTTGGTGGGACTGTAAAATGGTACAACTACCATGGAAAACAACATGGCACCTCCTTAAAAAGCTGCAATTAGAAATACCATATAATCCACTGACCCCTAAGAGCCATTACACAGACAGACATATGCATACCCATGTCCACTGCAGCATTATTAACAACAGCAAAACTAAGTGCCCATCAACCAATGAGTGAATAAACAAAGGATGGTATGTGTATACAATGGGATACTATGAATGAAAACAATGTTGAATCTGCAAAACAATTCACAATATTATTCTGAATGAAATAAGTTAATCACAGAAGAACAAATACTGCATGAGATCACTAATACAAAAAAAAACAAGAAAAAGTTCACATGCAGAAAAGAAAACAATCCTGATGGCTACAGGGGAAGAGAGGGGTAGGGAAGAGAAATTATTAATGAGATACTAGACAAGTGCTAATTTTGATGAAAGAAAAGACAATACATAACACAGGGGAAGTCAGTATAACTTGACCAAGACAAAGTCATAGAAGCATCCTAGACACACCCAAATTCCCTGAGGAATACAGTTACTGGGGCGGAGTACTGGGGACTGTGGTCTCTGGTAACATCTAATTCAACAGGCATAACATAATCCAGAAAACATTTTTCTGCATCCTGCTTTGTTGAGTACTGGTCTGGGGTCTTAAAAGCTTTCAAGCAGCTACCTAAGATACATCTATTTGTCCCTTTGTGTTTGGAGCAAAAGAGAATGAAGAAAACCAAAGGCACAAGGAAAATAATCATCCAAAAGACTAATGGACGACATGAACCAGCCTCCACCAGTCTGAGCCCAGAAGAACTAGATGGTGCCCAGCTACTACCAGTGAATACTCTGACAGGGAACCGTGTACAGAGTCTCAGATAGAACAGGAGAAAATTGTAGCACAAAACTCAAATTCACACACACACACACACACACACACACACACACAAAGAGCAGACTTAACTGGCCTGACTGAGACTGGAAGAACCTCTGAGACTATGGCCCCCCAAAACTCTGCTGACTCAAAATTAAAGACACTCCCAAAGATCATCTTTCAACCGAAGATCAGACAGGGCTGTAAAGCAAACAGTAACACATGTGAGGAATGTGCTTCTTAGTTCAATCAAGCATGAGACCAAATGGGCAACTCCTACCAGAAGGGAAGAGGAGAAAGCAAAAACAGACAGGGAAACCAGCAGAATGGACATGGGGAGCCTAGGGTGTAAAGAGAAAAGAGGAGAGGGCTGACACAATTTGTATGTAAATTGTGATGCAATTTGTATATAAACTTTTGAATGAGAAACTAACTTGTGCTGTAAACTACATAATGCACAACAAAATTTTTTTAAAAGGCAGCAGCACAAATGACTGTGGCAAGTCAGGGCCAGCCCAGAAGGTACCTTTTGCACAGAGTAGAACCAGTTACCACTTTCGCACAGATGCAGTTCCCATGAGGACAGGTGGCCTTTCAGGCCCAGATCCCCAACCCTGCAGGGAATGCCTGTTCTTGGAAGACAGCAAAGACTCCTCAAGGGGCATTGTCAGGGATGTCCCTCTCTCCATGCCTTGTCCTTCAGAAATTCCAAAATATCACCTTCAGAGAAAAAAAAAAAAAAAAAACTAGGTTTCGAGAGAAAGGTAACCAAACTGACACTGTGAGCACCAGTCAAAGCAGAAAATCTAAATAATTAAATCTGGGACAGAAACATATTCATTAGCCTGAAATATGAATTGTTCCTTCTTACCCTCAATCAGCAAGGGAAAACAGAAAAAGAAAGCAAGCCTGCAAAGCCAGTGGGCCCTGCATATATCCCCAGATACTAGCCAGCCAGCATAAAGTTTAAGAAAAACTCTTCCACTTTAAGAAATTAGTTTCGACCCAGAACATCATGATGAAAAAACTTGAACCAGCAAGGCCACAGCACAAACACATCAACCAGCTTTCTCAGTGACTTGGACAGCCAAAGCAAGTCACAAGCCTCATTTCAATGAGAAGGGATGGGCAGTCCTGTCAGGGTGCCAGAAGGAGAAAGAGCTGAAACATCTGTGAACAACTCAAAAGACTACCGAACACCAGCTGTCAGAGTTGATTTGTGCTTCACAGGGTTTTCAATGGCAGATTTTTCAGAAGTAGATCACCAGTCTTTTCTTCTGAGGTGCCTCCAACCTTTCAGTTAGCAGCCAGTCGTGTTAACTTTTTGCACCATCCAGAGATTCCAAGACTCTCAGAGAAAGAAAGAAAAGAGTAGACGGGAGAGGCCCTGGATAGTACAGTGAGCACACTCAACCACTAAGCAAAGGTTGGCCATTCAAGTTTACCCAGAGGTGACTTGGAGGAAAAGCCTGATGATTACTTCTGAAAAATCAGCCATTAAAAACCTAATGGAGCCTCATTCTACTCTGATACACTTGGGGTCACCGTAAGTCAGACTTAACAGCAACAAGCTAATTAGTGATTAAAAATCTTAAATAATTGAGGACAAGTATGGTAAGTTTGTTGTTCAAACTCTGTTAACAGAGACAAATCTGGGCATTTTCACCCTTGTTCTGGGCCTGCTAGAAGGGAACAAACCCAGGGCTCAAGAAAGGCTCTGCCATTTCCCCTCACCACCTTCTCTGTCTCACCACTGTCTGCCCTGGCTGCCCCGCTTCTATCTGATTCATCTCGCCTGTCTCCACTCTGTTCCCCACAGGCCTCTTCAGCCACATAATGTCTTTCTGAAGAATTGCATATTGCACTTCCTGTGACATCCAGGAGGCAGCTCTATAAATCAAGCCTTGCTAGAGTCAGCAAAAGCCTTGCATACAGGATGTTATCACCAGCATCAGAGCTGTATTTCTGCAAAGCCTAGGCCTAGAGCTTTGCATGCATAGGGCACTCCCTTGCCTGTATCCCTGGGAGCCAAGACCTACAGAAATGTGGCCATTTGCAGCACCAAGTCCTCTCACTTAAATTCTAAGGCCTAAGGAAAACAAGAGCACAGTGTGCCGACTCAACTTTACAACTAGAGCAAGAACAGAGCTTCCCAATCCAAGCAGAGCACAGAAGAATCCATGTGCACCAACTGCAATGCCTTAGGTTAGATTTGACTGTTTAGCTGATGTATCAAAATAAGGAAAACCAAAGTTCAAGAATCTGGTAATAAATTCTTGCAGTATTTTCCACTACCATTCTCATCTCACCCAAGAGAAATTATAAACTTCAAATCATGACTCCCTTGTGGGTCAAACATCAATTTTTGGAACAGGATGGGGTGGGGTACAGTGGGGTGAGATGGGGTAGGGTGGGGGGTGGCCTGGCATGGCGTGGCCTGGCCTGGCATGGAATGGATCAGACAAGAGTGTCTCACTTTTAGTCAGGTTAGATATTGTATGAAACTTTAGTTTATATGTACATGTGAACATAAAAGTACAAACGCCAAATATGTGTCTTAACACTGTTCATCGTATCAAAATGGCTCCAGAAAACAGCCACAATGTCCAGTGAAAGGTGAGTAGACAAAGAAAATGTGATACATTCATTCAATGGAAAACTACTTAGCAACAAAAAGGAACAAGCTATCGATAAACTTAACAATATGAGTGAGTCTCAAAAACAACATGCTTAGCAACAGAAGCAAGATAGGACAAAGCTTATATTGCACTATCTCATTTATGTGAAATTCTACAGTAAGAAAACTAACTGAGGTGGCAAAAAACTAATCAGTAGTTTCCAGGACAAAAGATTGGGGGCTAAATGCAAAGAGGCATGGGAAACTTCTGGGATGGTAGAAATGTTCTAGATCTTGATTGGGGTAGTTGTTACACGTATGCCCGCATTTGTCAAATGTTATCACACTGTACACTCAGAGAAGTATGTTTTATAACACACCCATTACACTCTAACAAAGCTGATTTTAAAAATCTGTCAATAAAGAACTTCAGGGCTTCTGAATTGGATCACATATAAAAAAGCCCAGAGAATTCTAATCCCTGTCCCAGAATGCTGAACTGCATGCCTCAAACTGTTGTTATTAGCTGCCGTAGAATCAGCCTGACTCATGGCAACCCTGCACACAAAGAAACAAAATGCTGTCCAGTCATACAGAATCTCCATGATTCACTACAGATACATTACCTTTAATCCCACATCACTTTAATGTGGGCTTATTTTTCTCACTGTAGAGATGAAGAAACTAAGACTCAAAAGGGCCACTTACCCACATTTTACACCCGTGAGTGGTAGAGCTGGTTTGCAAACCCAGTCTGTCTGACTATAGCTGATGTTCTTTCCGCCAAACTCAGGCCAACTTATAAGCCACAGATTGCTTGAAGTTCGAGCATTAATAGGTTTTGTGCAATTTATTTTGTACCTAATATCAGAAACATCCTCAGGATCTTATAGATAAGAACTGCTCCTAAGTTTTCAGCTCCACAGATAAAGAAACTCTGATACCCTTTCCTTCACCCTGGTGAAAAAGAAATTTGTGGTGCTGTGAACAAAAGTCCTTGGACAAAGTCCCTGTCATGGATTGCACTGTGTCACCCCTAAAATGTATGTATTGATTTCACTTGGCTAGGAGTCCTAATATGGTGCAGTTCCTGTGTTGTGAATCCTGCATCTGTGAGGCTGATGAGGGAAAATGGACAGCAGTTGTGCTGGTGAGGCAAGACTCAAGTCACCAACTGTAGGATATGAGAGAGAGAAGTGAACAGAATAAGTTGGGAACCTCATACTACTAAGAAGGCAGCACCAAGAGCAGAGCATGTCGTTTGGACCTAAGGTTCCTGTGCCAAGATGCTGTCACTGAATTTGGACTCAGCCTACCGGACTGTGATAAACTCTCCTAATGAATGGACTTATAACTCATCGATGGATTTGTGGCTTACTGGACTGTGACAATAAAGTTTCTCATCATGAAACCGTCCACTCACGGTATTTCCTGTTGGAGCAGTACCAGGTAACTAAAACAGCCCCCATCAGCCTCCAGCTGCAACATAATTCAAAGGAAAAAAAAACTCTGCTCCCCAAATTAATTCTCATTGTGTATGAGAACAAGACGGGGCAGTGATTGTTCAATGATAGTATTCTTTCCTTCCGTATAAGAGACTAGGGTTCAATTCTCAGTCAGTATACCTCACAAGCAGCCACCACTGTTTGTCAGTAGCAGCTTGTGGGTTGCTATCATACTGAACAGGTTTCAACAGAGCTTCCATGCTTAAATAGTCCAGGGAAAAAAAATCTACTCCCAAAATTCAGCCAGTGAAAACCCTATGGATCACAATAGCCTGATCCACAATCAATCACGAAGATGGCACAGGACCAACAATGCTTTGTCCTGCCACGTTGGGGGAAAAGTGGATTTCTAAGCACTCACTCAGCCAACAAAAATGAGAAGCTCACTGGCTTGTATCATATTTGTTCTTAGATCGAAATCATCTGCAGGAACTTCTGAAGGATGATCCCGTTGCAGCATACCCATCTGTGCATCTCTGCAGCAGGCTGCACCCTGTACCAAGGCTGACCCATGTGCCGAGCAGAATCTCCCTGTGAATGTCTGCTGATTCTGGTGCCACAAAACCGCCCAAGCACTGTATTGGGACTTGTCTTGAGGCCTTTCACTCTTGCTCTGGATTACAATGTGACAGGAGTGAGACTGATTAAAGGGTGAGATTTCTTCCACTGCCCCGTCTCACTGTCTTTACCTCCATCCTAGGGAAGAAACTCATTTGGCAACTGCTTCCAGAATATTCTGTGATGCTTGGAGATCTGAGGAGTTTAATCTTAGTGAAAGAAGCTAAACTGAGCTACACTGGAAAGAAGAGCATAAAGAATGTGAAAGTTAAAGACACCAGGACTAAGAAGTAGAGAGCCTGGATTTGGAATGTGAGCCATTCTGGAATCTTCTGTGGGAAATAGAAACGGAGGCACAAAAGAAGGTTTGAAAAGTGCAGATAAGGATTGGAGACTGGGCTGCTGATGTTCTTTAGGACACATGAGGATTGCATACAGAAAGGCAGCCACATGGACTCTTGAGGCTATGTAGTTAGATGGTTATCCATGTCATCAACTGATTCTTACACTAAGCATTGAGTTTCTAATCAAATGTAAACTATGTCCCACCTGTTTAGCTCCTGGGAGAGGGCAGTGTCAGCATGGTCTGTGCCCAGGGCTTCGTGTCCCAGAGCTCAGGAGGTCCCTGATGAGTGAGTACATACCAACTTTCTATGAAAAGTCACAGGACACAAAATCTAGCTTTTAGAAGGAACCCACAGCCTTCTGAGGGTGCACTTGAGCTCTGAGTCTGTCTTCTCCTAAGGGAGGGATCTGCACCAACCATACTCTTTTCAGTCACCATCTATACACACAGAAGTTGGATAGTAAAAAGGCAAGATAGAAGAAGAATTGATGTGTATGAATTCTAGTGTTAATGAAGAATACTGAACATATTATAGACTTCCAGAAGAACAAACAAATCAGTCTTAGATGAAGCACAACAGAATGCTCCTTGGAAGGAAGGATAGTGAGACCGACTTTGGACACATGGCCAGAATGCCCAATTGCTAGAGAAGGACGTCATGTTTGGTGGGTGGCCAACAAAAACAAAGAAACCCTCAGTAATACAGACTGACATAACAGCCATAACAGTTGACTCAGACAAATGAAGGACAATGAAGATGGCCCAGTACAGAGCAATGTTTCATTCTGCTGTACATTTGACAAGTTTAATTTCTTTGCTATTTATCATGATGTTGTTTATTGGATGCAAGAAAAGATATCCAAGCCACTTATATCTTCTTTAGTCTCACCCTATACAAACTTCCTGTATCATTTTAGTATTGTCACATTCATAGTCTACTTGTTACCAAAGACCTTATTCTTGCAGCCAGGGCATTGCCAAAGCACAACCACAATGTGGTAGATTCCTGTGACTCGGACAGAGCCAAACCTGTCTAGGCTTGTAAACTACATTTGGTTGACCCTTCTGCATAAATTAAATAGTTGGATCACTAATCTTGATCTCAAGATACAGATGATTCAAATTTTCACATTTTTAAAGATCATAAAATACGGGTTTTTCACTAACAAAATTACCAGAACAGTATTTCAACCCTACTCCATCCAAAGAATTACTCAGGTTTATTGACAGGTGTCTCAGTCCTAGACCTCACATATGAATCACTTCTTGTGTTGTACAAAGTGCCTAGAGCAAAAAAAAATTGACAGCCATCTCCCAGCACTCAATGCAGGAAAAAATTTGGCTGGAATTACTGAATTATAAAAATTATTGGACTACTGAATTATAAAAAGTGTCCGTACTAGCCCGCCAGGGTCAGTCAGTCTCCTCTCTTAATTTCAGTTTTAGTGGAGACACCGTTTTCATAAAGCAAAGAAACCCTTTTCCATTCTTTCTTTTTCTTTTTTGAAGAAAAGGAATAGAGAAAGAAAATAAGTAATTACCAGTATCTGGCAATTTAACTTTGTGGAGCCCCCAAAAATCTTCTTACACAATTTGACTTTTCCTCCCCAGCTCTTAGAGATTAAAATTAGTGTAGTACGAAATGCCACAGCCTTGTCATTTCTAAGAAAGGAGAAGCCATCAACGTTCTCCTGTGCTCTTGTCCCCTGCACTTGCTGGAAGAGGGATCAATGTCACCACTAAGGCTCACATGTCACCAGCACTGACAGGTACTGCTGTGAGCACCACAGAGAGATGCTATCCCACTGACACCATCAGCTGGTGTTCTACATGTTCCCTATTGGGAAGTCATGCCCAATAGAAACAGCCAGCAGGGAAGAGCCCCAAACAAGCAAGGAGTGTCATACGGAGAATTAGCTCAAGCCTCTCCCTCAGCCTCTCCTCTCCTGTTCATACCAGAGGTGCCCAGACCCCCTTTCTCACTCCCTCCACACACAAAAATGAATACCTAAAATCTGCCTTTGATCCACTTCACTTATTCACTCATTCCATTACAATTTACTGAGTTCTATTGTACGCCAGCTGCTGGGAAGCTCTGGGAAGGAATCTGTTGTGGGCTGGATTATATCTCTAGCATCATGAACAATAATCAGAAGGTAGTAAACAACAGAAGAATGAACACAGTGTATTCTATATATACGATGGAATACTACTTAGTCACAAAGAGAAATGAAGTGCTGATACATGCTATGATGTGAATGACCCTTGAACACATTGTGCTGAGTGAAAATGTTGGTTACAAGGCGAGAAATGTGGCATGATCCCACTTAGGTGCAATATCTAGAATAGGAAAATGCATAGAGACAAAGTTTATCTGTGGTTACTAAGGGCTGTAGGGAGGAGGAAACAGGAATTATTGCTCAAGGGGAAATAAGTTTCTGTTTGAGGTAATGCTAAATTTGGGGAGTAGATAGTGGTGATGGTGAATGTAATTAACAGAAGTAATTTGTACTCAAAAAATATCTCAAGTGGCAAAATTTTAGTTACACAGATTTTGCCACGGTCAAATTAAACGATACATCCTAACCTCTATAACTATGAATGTGACCTTGTTCTGGCAAGCAGGGTTTTCTTCAGTTAAGAAAGGGCATGGCCTTGACAGTGTGACACAGCTCCCCATTTCTATTTGCAGTTCCACTGGTCAATTCCAGTCAACTATAACATCATGGTGACCTGATGTATATCAGAGCAGAACTGTGCTCCATTGGGTTTTCAAAGGCTACTTTTTTCAGCAGTTGATTATCAAGGCTTTCTTCCATGATATCTCTCAGTGGGCTTGAACCTCCAGTCTTTTAGCTAGCCACCAAGCATGTTAACTGTTTGCACCACCCTCCTTTTACACAAATTGCCTCTGTCTGTGAACACAGAACCCAGCTTCAGAAGGTCTGTTTCAGCATTTAAAGAGATAGCATATGTCCATGCCTAGCTCATGCTAGTGTTCAGGAATTGGTACTAAAGGAAGCATTTCAGCTGGATCTGAAGGTGCTGAAATTTCAGCACAAAGTGGGGACAAGGAGCTTTTTCACAAGATGGGCCACCTCCCTTCAGAAGCAGCCTCCTTCCAAAAGTGCAGTGTTTTGATATTGGGAGCTCAGAATTCTAAGCCAAATCCAGACCCTACAGGATTCATCCAGGCCAAGAGGAGCTGGTGCCCTGATGGAAAGGCAGGTGCTCTTTTTTGTCTCATCCGCTAGCCTATGAGGGGCCTCCCCATTGGGATCCACTTCTCGCTCTCTCTCTCTTCTTTTTTTTTTTTTTTTTTGGACTTTAGATGAAGATTTACAGAACAAACTAGCATCTCATTAAACAATTAATACACACATTGTTTTGTAACATTGGTTACTAACCCCACCATATGTCAACACTCTCCTTTCTCTGCCTGTTATCAGCTTTCCTATCCTCTCCTGTCTTCTAGTCCTTACACCTGAGCTGATGTGCTCCTTGGGTCTTGTTTTGCTTTATGGGTCTGTTCAATCCCTGGCCGAAGGGTGAACCTTAGGTGTGACTTCATTACTGAATTAAAGGGCTGTCTAGGGGCCATACTTTCAGGGTTTCTCCAGACTCTGTCAGGCCAGTAAGTCTGTTCTTTTTGTGTGAGTTAGAATTTTGTTCTACAGTTTTGTCCAGTTTGAGGCCCCCTTCTTTATAACAAACCAAAAAAGCCCATTGCCATCAAGTTGGTTTTGGCTCATAGCAACACTACAGAGGACAGAGTAAAATTGCTGCATAGAGCTTCCAAGAAATATCTGGTGAATTCGAACTGCTGACCTTTTGGTCATCTAATGACCTTTTGGTCACCTAATGACCACACCACCAGGGTTTCCATTCTTTATATTAGGTAAGTATGAAAAACACCATGGCCTGACTGAAGGAAAGGCCCCTTGTACATTTTAGAGGTGAAGAAAGTGATTCCCTAGATGGGGTGATTTGGACAAATCACTCGAGTTGTGGATGTACCCTGATTTCTGTCCCTTAGGACAATGCCTCTCCCTTTCATCCAGCATTCTCTGTCTGGATCTGCCTAGAATTCAGAAGGTAACATGAACATACAGAAAAAAGTTGCCATCGAGTTAATTCTGATTTATAGCATCCCCCAGAGTAGAATTGTGCTCCAGGAGATCAAGAGCTAACTTTTTGAAAGTAGATCACCAGGACTTTCTTCTGAGGTTTATCTGTGTAGACTCCAACCTTCCAATTTAAGTGGTGAGCACATTAACCGTCTGCACCATCCAGGAAATCCAAATGAATGTCTAATATCTGTTTTTTCACTGATGACTTCTGTTTTAGTCTGCTACTGCTGCTCTAACAGAAATATCACAAAGTGGATAATTTCACGAAGAGAAATTTGATTGTCATAGTATAGTAAGCCACAAATCAATTTATGGGTTATAGTGAATTCACTAAGAGAATTTATCATATCCCACAGCTGGTACCACCTCACTTACACAACTTCCTTCCATTTTCCTTCATCAGCATTACAGAAGAAGGATTCACAACACATGGAAAGAATGGCACCATATTGGTACTCAACAGCCAAGTCAAGCCAACACATATATTTTTAGGGGGACACAATACAATCCACGACAGCTTGCTACACACCAGGTACCTTGTCAATGCTCTCTACTCATTACACAAGTCTACAGGAAGGTATTATGATGTCCATTTTATGGTTGTGGAAACAACACTCAAAAACCTTAAATGACTTGGCCAGATATTTACATTGGAATGCTTTTATACAGGCAACTCTTTTATGCAGAAAACTCACTGAATGTGCCATTAAGCAAAAGAATGCATATGGTTTATGACATAGGAAGTCTAGAGTAAGTCAGCCTCTTGGCTAACTTCCTAAAGGCCCCAGTTGCCTCATCTCTATGCTCTGTCAGCCAGCTTCAGTGAGTTCTGATGACTCACAACTCTGTGAATACGTTAAAATCCACTTAATTGTTTATTTTTATTTATTTTTTTATTATGATTGAATGAAAATATACAGTCCCATATAAATTCACATGTTC
This sequence comes from Heterohyrax brucei, assembly GCA_028571685.1. Lineage (NCBI taxonomy): Eukaryota > Metazoa > Chordata > Mammalia > Hyracoidea > Procaviidae > Heterohyrax > Heterohyrax brucei. The sequence goes on along the minus strand of CM053165.1, from coordinate 8,730,709 downwards.
ACCTATATGCAGTTCCCACTGCTCTCCCTGCCCAGTGACAGCACACCCCTCCTCTCTGCTCCATACATGTCCTATCCTCCCAACAATCTCCTATCCCCTCCTCTCCACCCACTCCCCTTCCTCCAGCAAGAAATCAGCTGGATGACATCTTATAGATGCATAGAACCATAAAATTCCCACAAGATACAGTCACTCTGCATCACAAAGTCCAATTCATTGCTGTTGGAAAAGTTGACCTTCATTATGATTTATGGACAGCAACAGCATCAAGGCCAGGGGCCATGCTTCCAGGGAAACTCCAAGGCACTGGACCATCAACTGTGGTCTTTTATTGAAGATCTCAGGGTATATCCCTATTAATTCTCTTGTCACCAGTGAGACTCCACTTTGTGAACTCCATCGTGTCTATCACTGGTGGTGGCCGGGCACCATCCAGTACTTCTGGTCACGAGTTGATGTAGAGACCCACTCACATCGGTCTCTCTGTCTTCTGGGTTCTCTTTTCCCCATGTCATTCTTATCCTCAGTGATCATCTGTTCCTGTCGAGTTGGGACCATTTGCTGTACCCTCAGATGGCAGCTTGGCAGCTTTTAAGACCCCAGACACCACACACCAACGAGGGATGCAGACAGTCCTCATTCGCAAAACGCTATCTGTGACAATTGGCCTTGATTTCGCCTGAGAGCATGGTCACTGGCCTCACGCCCCAGCTACTCTGTCCTTGCAATGTTGGGTTAAGATGAGAAGAGTACTCAAATTGTGTTGAAGTCCGGTTATTACTGATCTTCTTACTAGTGTGTGCTATCACCGATTTCACCCAACCAAATTTCTACCAACTATCTAATCTAAACCCTCCCCCCTCACACTCCCACCCTCCCCTCCCTTGCAGCCATCAAAGAGTCTTTTCTTCTATGCCTAAGTCTGTTTTTGAGTTCTTATCATAGGAGTCTCATACAATATTTGTCCTTTTGTGCTGACTACTTTCACTCAACACAATGTCCTCCGGTTGAAGCCAGGTTAAGAGATGTTTTCTGCAATCATTGTTGTTCTTTATCATTGCATAATGTTCCACTGAGTATATATACCATAGTTTACCTATCCATTCCTCTGTTGCTGGTCATCTGAGTTGATTCCATCTTGTTGCTGCAGTGGACTGTGCTGCGAAGAACATTAGTGTGCATGTATCAGTTGGTGTGAACGGCCTTGATTCTGTAGGATGTATTCCAAGCAGTGGAATTACTGGGTCGAATGGTGTCATGGTTTGAATTGTGTCCCCCCAAAAATGTGTGCAGCCACGTGGCTGGAATATGGTTCCCAGTATCTTGGGACTGTCCTCCATTGTGTGGTTTTGCTAACCTGTATGTTAAAGGATTAGGGTGGGGCTGTGAATTCCTGCTATGGGGGAAGTTTCCCTGGAGTATGGCTTGCCCCACCCTTAATGCTTTTAGCTTGCAAGGAATAAAAGGAAAAAGAACCAAGGACAATTTGAGAACCTCGCTACCATCAAGCAAGCAGCACCGGGAACAGAGCGCGTCGTTCAGACCAGAGGTTCTTGCGTTAGGACACTCCCTGGACAATGACTGATGCAATACCGGACTTTCCTCCAGAGCCGTCAAGGGGAAAGTCTTTCCCTGGAGCGGACACCCTGAATATGGACTTGCAACCTACTGGACTGTGTAAGAATAAATCTTTCTTTGTTAAAGCCATCCACTCTGTGGTATTTCTGTTAGAGCAGCCCTAGCTGACTAAAACAAATGGTATATCTATATCCATTTTTTTAAGGGAGCACCAGATTGCTTTCCACAGAGGTTGCGCCATTTTGCGATCCCACCAACAGTGTAGGAGAATTTCCCCACAGCCTCTCCAGCATTTGTTGTTTTGTGTTTTTTGTATCATTGCCAACTTTGTTGGGGTGAGATGGCATCTCATTGTAGTCTTTATTTGAATTTCTTTAATAGCTAATGGTCATGAGCATGTCCACATATGTTTTTTGGTTGCCTGGATCTCCTCTTTAGAGAAATATCTGTCCATCTCCTTTGCCCATTGCTTAATTGGATGATTTATCTTTTTCTTATTGATATTTTGTAATGCCTTATAGATTATGGAGATGAGGCATCGGTCTGACATATAGTTGCCAAATATTTTTTTGAGCAAAAGTGATTGATTCTTAGCAGTTCCCACTTATCTGTTTTCTCTTCTGATGACTGTGATTTGTTTGACAGATTTTGAAGTCTGACTGTGTTGTGTATTAAACCTTCCATTGTTGTTCCTACTTCCTCTTGGATGAGCTTTATTGTTTTAGATTTGATATTTAGGTCTTTTATCCAGTTTGAGTTGGTTTTTGTATAACGTGTAAGATATAGGTCTTGTTTTAATTTAGTGCAGATGGATATCCAGTTTTGCCAGCACCATTTGTTGAAAGATTGTTTTCACCCCAGTTTAATGTCTTAGGGCTTTTGTCAAACATCAACTATTCATAGGCAGATCAAGTCATCTCCAGGGTCTCCATTCTGTTCCACTGATCTATCTGTCTATTTTTGTATCAGTACCAGGCTGTTTTGACTACTGTGGTAGTGTAATAGGTTCTAAGGTCAGGTAATGATAGGCCTCTCAGTGTGCTCTTCTTCTTTAGTAATGCTTTACCTATCCAGGGCTTCTTGCCTCTCCAGACAGTTAATTTGTTCCTCCATCTCCTTAAAAAATGTCATTGGAACTTGTATTGGGATTGCATTATATAAGTAGATTGCTTTGGGTAAAATAGACATTTTCACAATGTTAAGTCTTCCTATCCATCAGCGTGGTAGGTTTCTCCGTTTATGTGTCTCTCTTAGACTCTGGTAGTAAGGGTTTGTAGTTCTGTTTGTAAAGGTCTATTATTTCTCTGGTTAACTTTATTCCTAGGTATTTTGTCTTGTTAGGGGCTGTGGTAAATGGTATTGACTTGGTGATTTCTTCCTTAATAATCTTGTTGTTAGTATAAAGGAATCCTACTGATTTACTTATGTTTGTCGTGTATCCTGAGACTTTCCAAACTCTTCTGTCAGTTGAGCAGTTTCTTAATTGTTTATTTTAAATAGGTGAATCTATCTCAACAAAGCTATTAAAAAAATAAGCTTAGCATAAAAGCCCTTAGTGGAGCCCCTGACAGCCCAGAACTGAGCCCCAAAATTTTCCTTTCAGAGAGATACTCATGTGTTACCCAGTTGGTAGTCAAGAGCATCTATAAGAACACCCAAAATGTGGGGCAGATCACAACTCTTCTGCCAGCCCAGATAGCCATGGCACACAGTAAGCCATGGGAAAGAACTTGGCACCTCCCAGAACTGAATGATGCCTCACTACTGTTATTGAACATTTTGGTTAAGGATTCCTTAAACTAAAGTTTTTTTTAGATCCTGCCCAGAAAACTGAACCAAATAACATTACCCACCTTGTCCAGGGACCTGAAAAAGCTACAGAGTCCAGATAGCATCACAGTTCCTCTAACAGAGGAAAGGTTTCTTTGGGACAGAATTTGAGAAGTTATTTTCAGGACTGCCCAAACTAGGCTGTTTACGCACTCTAGTAATGGGAACCATAGTCATAAATGTATCTAGATTGCTTGCTGCTTTATACAATGTACACCCTGCCTCATGATTTACTGTCATGAGGTTATAGAGGGTCAATTCATAATCAAAGACTGGATCCTAGAACTGACGCTATAAATCAAAGCAGTTACTTTTATTTAAAACTTATTTCATAGATATGAAAATTATAAAACTAGAAGTGGAGAAACGATGGTAAATGTGAAGGCCTAACAAAGGTTGCTTAGGTTGTTAGGCTACATTCTATTCTCTTCCTTAATAACCTCCCTCAGGCCAGACTAGCAGGTCTACATTCTTTTCCCTATCTCTTCCTCTCCCTGTTTCTGCGCATGTAGAGTTGATTAAGACCTCAGGGAAGGATAATAAATTTTTGGGTAATGCACACTGTCTGTTAGATGTAATAAAACCTTGTGACTCTTGACTATTGTTCTGTGACAAGCTTGTGACCTTACTCTGTTTGATTGTCTTGTGACAAACTTTTGAGTTTACTCTGTTTGATTACCCTGACAAATCTAACACCACCAACCCCTTTGAATTCTGGCTATAAAAACCTACAGAAATATAGCTCACTTTCTCCGAGGTTGCTAGCAAACATGCCAGTAAATTATTCCTTGAATCCCATGCTGTCTCTGAGTTTTGGGCTACAGTGACAGGTGCTACAAACTTGGTTTTAATTTGGCAGCAGAGTCACAAGATTCCTTTACATCTTATCAAACCATATAAATTCATTACCTTCCTGAGGGTTGATTTACTACCCTGGAGACACGTAAAGGAATGTAAATCTCTAGATCTGGTTCGGACAGGGAATGGAATTTAGTTTATCAGTGTAGATGACCTTAATTAAGTCCAAGCCACTAACAGAATTGTCTTGTAAGCAGTAAAGGGGTGTCTGTCTTCTGTTCACTGTGCAATGATGGACATACAGAGGTGACCTGGCCTACCTAAATACCCACTCTGCCACCTGAACACTTCAGCCTATGCTAACTCAGTAACTAGTTGCTGTCAAGTTGATTCTGACTCAGAGAGACCCCGTAGGAGTCAGAGTAGAACTGTGGGGATTTCAGTGGCTGCATTTTTGAAAGTAGATGGCCAGGACTTTTTTTTTAAAGGTGCCTCTGAATGGACACAAACTGTCATCCCTCATGTTAGCAGTGAGTATATTCACCATTTGCTCCCACTGCCAGAGACTCCTCAGTCTGTGTCACTGTCTCTTGTCCCTCAGCTGTTGCTCCTCATGTCCCTGATGTCCCAGCTGCAGTCTTGCTCATGACTGCGTTCCAAAGAAACTGAGTGTTGTTACTGAAGCCTAGAGTTTCCCTTCACCCAGTCCAAGGGTATTGGCCTTCTACATGCTTCTCGCAGTCCCCATTTCCCACCCATATCAGGTTTGGCCTCCAGGCTCTTCCCCTATTTTGGTCAAAATTGAGGTCACACTAGAAGGGGGAAATCTTGTCTTACCTCCTTCGTGGGATCATGTGTAGATCTGTAACATTTTCCAGGAGATGAGGAGTCAGCAGGTTACCAGGAAGGGATCCCTGTTCTGTTGAGTGGGGGCTCTGAGGGAAAGGCTGACTCTCCATTAACCTGGCATTGGCTTCTAGGTCCTCATATGGTGGAATGAATCCAGGTAAGGATGGGGCCTACTCAGCCACATGTGGTGAATGAATCAACAGAGGAGAGTATCAGGACCTGGGCTTCTGCTCAGAGCTCTGGTCATCTCCTTCCTATCTGAAAACAAGTGGCACCCCCATCTACATTTGCCATGGTTCTAGACACTTACAGAAAGTCTTTACAAGGTACCCCTGCTGTGCCAAATACATAATTTGGCACAAAGTAGGCACTCTGCAAATAGTTGCCTAGTTAAGAAGCTTCTTCCTTACTCTCACCCACCCAAAAATTGGAAATCTCAGCCCCAGTCTGGGCAGGATGCTGACCAAGTGTGTTTAAATTACTTTTATGATTATAAGGAGTCTTGCTGCTGAGTGGACAGTTGGCCCTCTGTCCAGAGCCTTCTCTGGGGAGGTGCCCAAATACTGGCTTTCTGGGTGCAGCTGGGCAGAGGCCAAGATGGACCCTTTACTGAACATGGGCCTGTCCACCTGGCCCTTTAGTTGAGAGACCTGCTGAACACTTTGTTATAAACTGTTCTGGACACTCCACCTTACAGTGGCCTCATTTTTGACAGTACCTGTAATCACCAGGATCCTTATTCACTAGCCAGTGAGGTGTTTCAAACCTTGACCTCCTCTGGGAGCCAACTGGGTTATCTAGAGGTAGGCCTCTCAGAGTTACAGCCAACAACAGAGGATTCATCTTTTTTTCCCCCCTTCTGCCACCAAATCTCTGATTAAACATCTTAAGGGACTCTTTTACCAATTGGGAGAGTGATGTCTGAGGTTTTTGTCTCAAGTTCTGTAGTCTTCTGTCTCATGTGAACCAGGATATAAAATATATAGCTATAATGGTTTTTTCTATGTTTAAAACTGGCACCAGTATTTTTTTCAAAAAAGCTTTAGTGAGCCCAGCCAGAGTAAAACCGCTGCCTCTTTTCCTCTAGGTCTTCAGCTGAGAACTAGACATTTATCTTTTTAATGTAAATGAAACACATATCTCTCAGGTCTCTTCCTTGATGGGGTGAGGGAGGGGCATAAAGTTTTTTTTAGCATCTCAGGCATCATACAGAGAATTAAGAAGTAAAAGAGAAACACTAACAATATCACGCCAGTTATCTCAAATAACCACAGAAACTACGACCCTAAGGTCTTTGAAAAAGGAAATAAATTTAAACACCTCGTAAGTAGGATCAGTAACTGTTTTTCATGTATCTACAGCAATTGTATTTTGCAAAATCTCAAATTCAAACCAATTAGTTAAATAGGAGAAAGAAAATGTTTTTTTACATTTAGGAAGTAGAACCTTATAACATCAGCAATATTTTTTACAAAATACCCATGGTATATTTATTTATCCAGCCTTGTGCTATTGTTTTCTGTTTCACTTATTCTAGACCAGCCACAATTAGTGAAGCCAAGAGCCTTGGATATCTAGAGCCACAGTCCTTGTCATAAGTCTAAAATTCTGGTCAAATGTTTTCAGAAAAGTAGGCAAAAACTGTAGATGACAAAATTTAGTAAGATTTAGATTAATAAAAATAAGCAAACATAATGGTCCAATAAAATTAAATCTGTCAAAAAACTTTAGACAATAATTTTAAGTTCAATTATTACCCATATTACTAAAGAACTTCAGATACCAAATATAATAATCTTGAGGCATAGTACCACATAGTCAGGGCATATCAAGATTATTATGTCTCTAAATACTTATACAGTACATAATATATTTATAAGTAAATAATGTGAATTTTCCAGTCACAGCATTGGCTTTGATGTTGCTAGACAAAGTTGTAGTAAAGTTAGCAATTAAACCCAAACCAAACCATGTGTTGTGGAGTTAGATCTGAATCATAGCAACCCTGTCAGACAGAGCAGAACTGCTCCACAGAGCTCTCAAAGAGCCCCTGGTGGACTCCAACTGCTGACCTTTGTCAGTGTCAGTGCTGTGTCAGTGCTGTGTCAGTGCTGACATAGCACTTAACCAGGGTTTTTCCAAATAACAATTAAAAAACAATAATAAAATTATGATTTAATATTACATATTTGCTAAACAATATTAGACAAAAACACAAGAGGAAATAAGCAACATAAATTTCAAACCAGTGAGAACTGGGAACCTGATTTCAACCCACGTCATATAATACATCAATTAAGACTCATTTTACATTTTCCCCTCCGAAAGGGGCACTTATGGCTTTCCATGAAGCTTCAGAGTTGTCAGGAGTTTGTTACAGGTCGACAAGAAACAATATTAAAGTTGTTTCAAGATCTAACAGTAAGAAAATCTTAGCTTTCTCTCTATTAAGCCTTGTGACATGGTCTGTCAACTCGGGAAATCTTATTCGAATGACACACCAATTGCCTTTAAGAGAGATTATACAAGGAACAAATTAACTGTTTACTCAGAAATCAGAGAAAATTGTTATTTAGCAGCGAACAAGCCAATTCTTTCTAATAATGTTCTGAAAAATCTTGTAAATTAAACCATTAAACTTTTGTCAGACAGACAAAATTTTTGACCATATCAAACACTTATTAACAGACTCTATAGCATAATCTCTTATCAACAGATCTGTATAGTATTATCACTTATCAACAAACTTGTATAGTATAATCCCTTAAACAACAAAGAGCTCTCTTAGTAAGACTCATTTTCCTTGTTGCTTCAAAAGCAAACAGTGTATTAATTTACATTGCATCAGTTACCCTTAAAGTCCAAGACTGAAATAAAGTTTGTTTAAACATTCTTAGTCTTTAACTACTAAAGTTTTATCAGCTGAGTTTGGAAGTTACACAAGTTATTGTTCAACTTGTGACTGGAAATCACAAAGTCCCATCCGTGATAAAGACATCCTTGTAAATCTCTGAGATAAGTCTCAGAGTAGTCCTGCAATAGTGAGAATTATTTTCTAGATTTACCCAGTTTATGATAATCAAAGTAAAGCAGTAATCCTTATCTATTTTTCTGTTCTCAAAAGCTTCCCTGTAGCTATGACTTGTGGGTAATTTCTACCCTGCTCTCTACTTCTTTCTGGAGGGCAAAAGATTATCACTTTCCCTTCTACTCTTTTGGAATTGTTACTTTCTCTTTAAGACAATGTCATCTCTTTAACTGAGAGCTGTAAAGTTAGTTTTTTTCAGCCCAGTGACAATATGTCTGGATCTACTTGAAATTCAGCTTTTTATCAAACTTAATTTAGTTGAAGTAAGACTCTTAAAACTAGGTACATTACCAAAGACAATTCGGTAATTTGTAATTTTCACAGAAAATTACAGATCTGTGGTCCCTATAAACAGCTTGTAGAAATACAACAATAACAAAGATATTTCCAAAACCCCATGAGGGCACAAATCTGGGGGTTTCTATGAACAGCTTGTGCAAGTACAACAATAACAAAACTATTTTCAAAATCTCACAAAGGCAAATACAAAAGCACACCACAAATATATTTATCTCATCAAACACACACACAGGTGACCTCACACTTTATGACACACATATCTAGCTTCACCAGATTCACACGCAGGCTGTTTCTTTTATTGAAAATGAGCTCAGTGAGCACTTTCCTGATTTAACAGAAGAGCTCTGACTGTAGGATGGAAAGAAAATTTTATGGATCCATTCAATTGTTAACTTTCTCTGGAGTCTAGTTAGTACCTTGGCCAGATCATATTATAGTATAACTTCCTTTTAGTCACAAGTGGGTCCCCTCACTGAAAATTTGCCCATTCAGGCTTTCTTTAGGAACAGAGGCCTTATTTCCCACATTACAGTATATGAAGATACAGAAAAAGCTTTCTTGGTTGGGACAGACATTCCTTTTTTACCAGACAGATAGAGGTACCAACCTTGATGAGAACCTGAATTCTGTGTGTGCAACCAAAATAAGGCGCTTGAACCCTCTTTAAATTAGTGAGGGTGGCGGAGTCAAGATGGCGGACTAAGCACACGTCTCCCTTAATCCTTCTGGAAACCAAGACCTGAATTGACAAGCAAATGGAACCTTCTGGTCACCTGGTGAGCCACAGGACATTGTACAGGACTGTTAATTTGGATTTCATACCACTGAATGAAAAATCTCCTCTCCTTCACTGACTCCTGCTCCTGGCTAGTCTTGGCTCTCGCAGACTGAAGGTAACTCACCATTTTGACTTTATTTCTTCCGTCTTCGCCAGCGGGTGGAGATGGATCTTACCTAGCGGCCAGTCTCAGGTGCACTGCTGCTGGGATAAACCAGGTGAAATTGTCATATTTTGAGAGCCAGGCTTAGGACTCTGTGCATCTCACCACTTTTGGCCTGTTTTTCAGCCTCTGCCACAGTGTAGTTTGTACAAAAGCAGGAGTGCCCTTGTGCAGGACACCTTCTTGGATACGGAGATTTTTAGCTGGACCTAATTCTCAGCCTGGGAGCCAACACCTGCCAACAGAAGTGCGCTTTTGTGACAGAAAAGCAGTAGTTCACACAGCATCACCTATGGCTGGGTCCTGGCAACAGAGGCTGAGGACTCACTGCAACTTGGCACCTTTGGCTCCTCTGCCTCAGGGTAGTGTGTGCTGAAGCAGTGGTGAACCTGTGCAGGATGCCATCTTAGATATGGTGGCTGAAGCTGGACCTAATTCTTACCTGGGGAGCCAGCACCTTCCCACAGGAGAGTGCTTTTCTGACTAGTTTACAGAGCGTTGCCTACGGCTGGTACCTGTCAGCAGAGGCCAATGGGACAGTAGCATTGCTGTATTTTGAACCAGTTCATATCATCTGGGATTGGATATAGAGGTGCTTATTTTGCCAGTTGCATAGTGGGACCTCTACACCTGAAAACCTGACTGACTTGGGAAGTTGTCAGATACCTTTTATTTTTCATTTTAAGACAGCCTAGAGAAACATCTGCAGTCCCTCCTGACAGATCCCTCCCAGTCTTTGTCAACTTACATGAAGCCAAAAAAGCAACAGACCTTTGAGGAAACACCAAACAAGAAATCACCCATGGCTTCAGAAGGTCCCCAAACGAAACAACCAAGGAGCTTTCTGGATGAAGAAATTTTCCTGAAATTATTGGAAGGTGAATAAATGTGATTATATATAGAGCCCTCCTAGACCTTATACAAAATGCAGCAGAAAAAAATGAAAAAGTAAGCAAGCAGTTTGATCTGATGGAGCACCAGTACTCTGAAATCCAACAGATCAAGAACAAAAATCAAACACATAGAACTTCCATTCAAAGCCAAGAAAACAGAAAGGAACAAATGGAAGAAACTTTCTGACTTGGAAGACAGAGCTACTGGCTCCAGCATCTATGAGCAGAAGTCAGAAAAAAGAAACAAGAAAAATGAAGAAGCATTAAGAAGCATGTGGGACTCTATTAAGAGGAAAAACCTGTTATTAATTGGAGTCCTTAAACTCGATGAGACACTTGAGAACACAAAGTATTGTGGCTGAAATGAAAGAAGAGAATATAGATATCCCAGATGCATATCGAATGCCACGCAATATAGATCTCAAAAGAAAGACTCCAAGACTTATTATAATCAAGCTTAACAAAATGAAACATAAGCAGAAACTCTTAAAGGCAGCAAGACCCAAAACAAAGCTAACATTCAGAGGGAAACTCTGTAGGCTTTTGTCAGATTTCTCAGCAGAAACCATGTTGGCATGAAGACAATTGCACGACACATTCAAAGCCTTGAAGAAGGATTTCCAGCAAAGAATTATATATCCTGCGAAACTATCTTTCAAATATGAAAATGAAATTAAGACATTTGCAGATAAACAGAAACTCAGAGACTTTGTAAAACACAAGCCAAAGCTACAAGAAATACTGAAAGACTCTCCTGGCTCTGGCTTACAAGAACAAAGCTGCTAACTTTATATTTTAGAAGGACACATCATTGAGAATCCTACTCAGAGAAGGCTCCAAACTCAATCAGAGCTTTAATACTGAAAGAAATAATCCAGTGATTATCAGGAAAACTATGGTGCCATCATATTAAAAAGTCTTTATAGTCCTTCCAAATGGAGAGGAAGTAGACAAGACTGGCAGTAATTAAAATTGGGTTTATACATAGTTTATTAAGGGGGACCATAGGTGCAGCCATAAAGCACAACAAAGATGCAACATACTACATCAAAAAATGTAACACAAGAGTCTCAACAACCACAAAACCAACTCTGAAAAAGGTGAAAAATCAACTCACAAAAAAGAATTCCCCAGAACAAATTAAGAACAACAGAGAAAACATCAACACAAAAATAAACATATCACAATGGCAGCACTGAACACATACCTATCAATAATTACATTGAATAAGAATGGACTGAATGCTCCAGTAAAGAGACATCATGTGACATCTTGGATCAAAAGACAGGACCCGTCCGTATGTTGCCTCCAAGAAACTCACCTTAGACTTAAAGACAGGAACAAACTGAAAATTAAAGGATGGAAGAATATATATCAAGCTAACAGTGAACAAAGAAGAGCAGGGGTGGCAATTCTAACCTCAAATAAAATTGATTTTAATGTAAAATCCACCATTGTGGATAAGGATGGACACTATTGCTGAAAGGTTCAGTACACAAGCAGGACTTAACTATGTTAAATATTTAGGCATCTAATAGTAAATACATCAAAGAAATACTGACTACACTCAAAAAGGAAATAGATCGCTCTACAATAGTAGTGGGAGACTTCAGCACTCCACTCTCAATATTGGGCAGGTCATCTAGAAAAAAAGCTCAGTAAAGATACAAAAGACCTTATTGCCACAATTAACCAATTAAACCTCATTGACGTATTCAGAACTTTCTACCCATCAGTGGACAACTACACCTTCTTCTCCTGTGCACATGAAACATTCTCCAGAATAGACTATGTGTTAGGACATAAAGCAATTCTCAACAAAATCCATACCATTGAATTAATGCATAGCATCTTCTCAGATCATAAAGTCATAAACGTCGAAATCAATAGCAGAAAAAACATAGATAGAAAGTGGAACTCTCGGAAACTGAATAACATCTTGCTCAAAAAACCATGGGTTATAGAAGCAATCAAAGATGAAATAAAGAAACTCATGGATTCCAACAGGAATGAACACACTCCCCACCAGAACCAATGGGATACAGCCAAAGGAGTGCTTAGAAGTCAATTTATCTCCATAAATGCACACATCAGGAAGGAAGAAAGCAACAAAATCAAAGAACTAACCCTACAGCTTGAAAAAGTAGAGAGAGAAAAACCGAAGAACCCCTCAGGTACCAGAAGAAAACAGATCATATATATTAGAGCAGAACTAAATGAATTAGAGAATAGAAAAACAATTGAAAAAATTGAAAAGACCAAAATCTGGTTTTTTGAAAAGATTAACAAAATTGACAAAACATTGGCTAAACTTACTAAAGAAAAACAGGAAAGGAAACAAATAACCCAGATAAGAAATGAAAGGGGAGTTGTCAAAACAGATCCAACAGAAATAAAAAATGTCATAACAGAATACTATGAATGACTCTAACAAATTAGAAAACTCTTTAAATTAGTGAGTTGAAGCCAGGTGCAGTATGGATGGTTTTAGAAGGCTCCTGAGAAAGAAGGATTCTCAATAGTGCAGTTTCAGAGCTTTTGGAAGCCATACCTCTGGACTTCTGTGGCCAGGTGGAGAAGGGGAACTCCTCCAAGTGCCCTCCATCCCTGGTCAAGCCAGAGAGGAGAAAAGGAAAGGAGGCTGAGCAATCTGGTTTTTAATCTAACAGGATAGCTAGGTCCAGGGAAACAGGAGGTGTTATGCTTGGAACAGTGAGTGCCTCACGTTGTGTGGAGTATGTCTTATAGAGGACAGACACTTTCCTCTTCCACTCTGTGCACCTCCTGATCCTGTCGTGGAAGCCTTCTGGCAGCAGACACTTTTTAGCTCTTAAATGCCTGACCCGTGCCCACAAATTATTTTATAGACCGTATCCTTGGCCTTTGAATAGAACAGACAGATACCTTCACCCTTCTAGGCCACAGTTACTGGGGAAGTATGAAGCATCCGGGCCTGCTGAGTTCACCAGGGAGTGCCCTGGACAGAACTCTTCAATTACCATGTGTCGTGGGTCGAATTGTGTCCTCCCCAAAGTAGGTGTAGCCATGTGGCTGGGCCATGATTCCCATATCTTGTGACTGTCCTCCATTTTGAGATTTTCCTAAACTGTATGTTAAAAGATTAGGGTGAGGCTTTAAATCCCTTCATAGGATTACTTCCCTGCTCCCCTGTAAAGGTAGTTTCCCTGGAGTATGGCTTGCCCCACCCTTAATCCTTTCATCCTACAAGAGACAAAAGGACAGAAAAGCAGGCTGAGAATTGGGAACCTCGAACCATCAAACAAGCAGCACTGGAAGAAGAGTGTGTCCTTCAGACCTGAGGTTCCTGCACCAAGATGTTCCTTGGACAAAGACTGATGCAATACCAGACTTCCGTCCAGAGCCGACAAGGGGGAAAGCCTTCCCCTGCAGCGGACACCCTGAATATTGACTTGCAGCCTACCAGACTATGTAAGAATAAATCTTCCTTTGTTAAAGCCATCCACTCTGTGGTATTTCTGTTAGAGCAGCCCTAGTTAAATAAAACACCATGGTAGCTTTCCACCTTTTCACTGAGGACTTTTAGAGATGTAGCAGAAAAGGAAAGGAAAGGAAAGTTGGCTCTTCCTTGGGAAAGGACTTAACAGATGAGTCCCTGTGCCTCCTGGTTGGCTCACCAAAATGTTGCCAAATTGAAACCAACTTCATCCCACCTGTCACTGTAGCTGAAAATTCAAAGATAGTGTGGGTTTCAAGGAATAATTTATTGGCAGATTTGCTAGCAACCTGGGAGACAGCAAGCCAAAAGCTGTCCCACTTGGATTACATTTCTAACAGTTTTCATAGCCAGAATTCAAAGGGGAGGGGGTTTGTCATAGAACAATAGTCAGAAGTTACAAGACTTCATTACATCGTAAGGTTTCATTACATTTAACAGTGTGAATTACCCAAAAGTTTGTCACAAGGAAATCAAAAAGAGCAGACCCAAAAGTTTGTTACAGGATAATCAAACAGAGTAAACTATCCAAAAATTTTTACCTCTCTCTGAGGTCTTAATCAACTCTGTCATCAGAGATAGGGAGAGGAATGCAGACCTGTTAGTCTGGTTATTAAGGCAGAAAACAGAATGTAGCTTAATAACATAAGTGACCTCTGTTAGGCTTTATGCTTACCACGGAGACTGTGTAAGGATAAACTTTCCTTTGTTAAAGCCATCCACTTTGTGGTATCTCTGTTAGGGTGGCACTGGCTGACTAAAACAGACTCTGCCCCTGAAATTCAGTAACATCATTAAGAGGACTCTGTCCCTGAAATTCAGGAAGGTTGCCTTATCCAATGATCAGACTTTTCCATTGGCTGTGAACAGCCTGGTGTACCCCATCTGGTATAACCATAAATCAATAAATAAATTTATGCCTGTCACCCCACCCTCCTAATCAAAGTCCTTCCCTTATCAAAATCTTGACCATAAACAAACCTTATCCCCTCTCCATTCTAATCAACACTTTTTCCTTATCAGACCATAAATCCCCTAACCAGAATTTCTCACTACCTATTTCCACTTTCTTTCCTCATCAAACCATAAACCCCTCACCCCACACTAAAAAAGTTACTTATTGGAACTTTAAAATTATTTAAAAAAAAAAACTTGCCATACCGGGGAGAGGCAGGCTGAGCCACCCTCTCTTTCTCATTGAATAAACTTCACTGGATCCTCAGACTGATGTGTCTCTTCCTGTTTCAGGACACTCTTGTTACCTGCCAAAACTCCAGATTCTCATTACCTACCCCAAAAAGTAAATTGCTGGGACAGGTATTTTGGGTGAGTGATCAAAAAGGTTTATTAACCATGTTCTGCCAGCTGGAACATGGGGACAGACATATTTGAATCTCCAAGACTGTCCAAATTGGGCAAGCCAAACTGGAGTATATAGAGAGAAAAAATGTGCACAGAGGTCTCACAAAAACACTGGGGGCAATTTGGAGGGGCATGAGGGGTTTTTTTTGGGTAGAAGTGAACTGGCTGGAGGCTGTCTGCTTCACAACCTGGCAAGCTATCACCAGCCATCAAGGAAACATAGTGGTGCTAGACATCACCTGGCCAGCAATCTGAGAGAAGAATGCTTAAACACAAGTTACTTCTCTGCCTAATTCCTTTATCATTAGTTAAGAGTTCACTCATCACAACGAAAGGAGTCATTCATATCCTAAAGTTCAATAAATCTGTAGTGGTGCCTTCGAGGTCACCTGGGGCCTGTGGAATGTGCAAGTCATGTCTTTCCCTGTGAATTGGGGATGATCTGAAACAAAGCATGTTAGGCCTCTGATATTGAGCATCCCTCACATGGAGGCTTTTTCACACTCCAGTTTCACCCTCTCCCCAACAAAAACAGCACAAAATAGCTAATAATAATGGCTAGCATTCACTGAGACTTTTCCCATGGAAGACATTAAACAGCACCCTTTCCACATGTTAATTCACATTGACAGAGGAAGAAAAAGCTTTTAAGAAGATACCACTTAAATTCCAGAAAGCCTGGGTTCAGGGCTTGTGAGCCTGTGAATGAGTGATTGTAAACAGCCAGAAATGGCTGGAATTCATGACATCAGACCCTCAAAAATGATGGGTCTGGCCAGCTGAATGTGACCTCTGTACCCACACCTAAGCCTATATGCTTTCCTCCTTGAGAGGTGAATTCACCTGGGGAAGTAGCCTTTGTTATACTGTGTAGATAAGAGGGCACCAGTTTGCTTTGGGAGGAACTTCACAAACCCGCTGGAATCAATGTCTGCCTTACCTGTCCTGTAAGGCAGATAAAAACGAGCTGATGCCTAAATTAGAGTCAGGGCATCAGAGATACCAGCTTCCCTCCTCTCCCCCCATAGAAATCCTGAGACGCGCTCAGTTTCTAAGAAAAAGGTAAAAAGTCCAGAGGCCTCTCTCTGGCACCAGCCCAGGATGCTCCACTCCCCCTATAGAAATCCCCAATAAGCCTAGTTTCCAAAAATAAAAATAAAAGAAGCACCTTCCTATGTAATGTAATACTAATTGCTTATCTAGTGCCTCATTAAGTACACTGCTCCTATAAGAACACAACATGGAAATCTGTATACCTGTAGCTGCCAATTAGAAAGATGCATGGAAATTCTTTCGTCTACTTTCTTAAAGAAATGTATAAATGAGTATGTCTGATAATGCAATAGGGTGCATGGCTATTTTTCAGTCTTAAGTCTGACTACAGCACTGCCGACAATAAAAACTCTTCCTCTTAAAGGCAAAGTGGTGTTCAAGGTGTTTTCTGCTCTGTGGGTGAAACTTATGTTTTTCTCGCTACAACGTAATCTTCACAAGGCCCAAAGAACAAATACAACATGGGATCATTATAAAATCACCTTACAGACAAAGAAAGAGCAAGTGTGACTATAGACTACAAACAGATTGGATAGTTTGTGACAGGTACTAGGTTTAAATATAAGCTTCTCATTGCTGTTGGTTGCTGCCAAGTCGACTCTGATTCATGATGCCCTTGTGCATGAAGAATGAAATGATGTCCAGTCCTGGACCACCTTCGTGACCTTTGATATGTTTAGGTCCACTGTTGTGGCTATTGTGCTTCTCTCATTTTCACTGGCCTCCTACTTTCACTGGAAACCTTGGTGATGTGCTAGTTAAGTGCTATGGCTGCTAACCAAAAGGTCAGCAGTTCAAATCTGCCAGATGCTCCTTGGAAACTTTATGGAGCAATTCTACCCTCTCCTGCAGGGTCACTATGAATTGGAATCAACTAGATGATAGTGGATTGGGTTTTTGTTTTCTACTTCACTAAATACGATTTCCTTTTCTAGGGAGATGTCTTTCCTAATGACTTGTCCAAAGTAAGCAAGACTAAGTGTCTTCCTTCTCACTTCTAGGAAACATTACAGTTTTATTTATTCTAAGCCTGAATCTTTCATTCTTCTGGCAGCCCATGGTATATTCAACGTTCTTCACCAACATCATATAGGCAGGCAGTTCCAGATCACGTTCTCAGCCACTGAACTTCCAACTTTCCGACATAAATAAATAGCAGCTCCTGAGTCCCTGCTCTGTGTCTCAGCTGCATATTAACTTCTGAAAAACCATTTCCCAAGTTTTTAGGGCAGATAGTTTGGAGGAGAAATAACTAATGAAAATTTGTAGTTAGCAAAGATCTCACTCATCACAGATAAAGTGTTACCAGAACAGCCTAGGAGTCCAGCTACCTGCTGCAAAAAGCCAATTCACTGAGATGGGAGCTTTTGGGGTGACAGCAAAAGTTTTATTTTCAAGCCAGCATTGCAAAAGGACAGGGAGATAGTCTCATCTTCCAAGCCTGTCCAAATTGGTCAGCCAAGTCTAAGTACTTAAAGGTAAAGGCAACATGCAGACGTAGGGAACAATGTGGCAGTTGGGACATCTAGGGGTTGACTAAGTGGAAGTCAGCCAGGTGGAGGCCAAGCAGGAAGAGGAGGTCAGCTGGGTGGGGATTGACTGGATGGAGGTCTGTTTCACAATCTTGCAGGCCATCACCGCCCATCAGGGGAAACAAAGTGGTATTAGACTCTTCTAGCCGGTAACCTAGAAGAACAGTGTTCAAAAACAAGTTACTTCGTCTTCCCAGGCTCCTGCTTGATTTTTTTTATTATTGGTTTTATCAACACACAGGAGTCATTTATTGTTTATAGTTTACTGAGTCTATAGCAGAGCCTACAGAGGGCCCCACCCTAGTGTTGCCAGCTGGGGCTTGTTCAGTGTGGAGGTCGTGTCTTTTTTGTGTGTTAGGGGTAATCTGAAACAATGTCTCTTAGGTCCCCTTAGTTTTTAGCACCCTTGACATGGAGGCTATTTCAGGCTCTAGTTTCAAAAATACAGTTACAAGATTCAAATGCTACAAAAGAAATCACCCTGAATGTGAATATTAATATTTACTATCATGAGAGTATTGTAAATCAGGTCTGCAGCAACCTAATTCAGCTGCATCCTGCTCCCATACAGTTATGCTGTTGAAATGAGACATAAGCAGCTCCATTTTGAGGAAGGGTGCAGTAAAAATTCAAGGTATTAAAGTAGAAAGCCCCAGGAAACAACTGAATAGCAGAAAATACCATAGAGTAATCTCACCTTTGTCTTGCAAAACATCTGTCTGTCACAAAACAAAGCCTGGAGACAGCCTTACAAATGACCCCTAGACCTTGACCACAATCTACTAAAACATTTGCTAACAACCACATTTTACAACTAACAGGAATTCCATGTGGCTGAAACATTCACTAATGACTATATTTTGTAACTTACAGAAATTCCATATGGCCTCGTCCAATCAATGCAAAGGTCAGCTCCCGCTCCCTGCTTTGTGGTTTCACAGTTTAAATGCTGCATGCTAGGGAAGCTGGGGTCACCTCCAGCTCTGCATAGTTTGGAGTGTGTCCCTGGTGCACCAGCCCCCTTTTTTTCCTATTGGGCACATTTTTAATAAAATTTAACTTTTAAAGAGAAACTGCATCACATCTTGAAATCCGAACCTTAACAATGCTTGCATCATCCTTGCTGCACATTTACATACCCACTGCTGGTGAGCCAAACTTTCAAGTCTCACTGGCCACCTCCAGAAACCTCAGACCCTCTGCACTCAGGGCTCCCTGCCATTCATCTGCTATACTAGCTATGACCTGAAAGCTGCAGGACAGGTGCCAGACAGGACTGGGGACCACTGAGAAAGAGCCAGGCCCCAACTGTGTCCAGCTGGCAAGGCCAAGAGCAGGGCTATCACAATTCTCTCTTCCTGGAGACACAAACTTTCCCATGCCCCAAAGAAAGTGGAGAGTGTCTGTTTTAGTCACTTGGTACTGCTTTTACAGAAAATACCATGAGTGGAAGGCTTCACTGAAGAGAAATTTTATTATCAAACTCTGGTAAACCATAAATCTGTTCACAAGTTGTAAGTCCATCCAATAAGAGAAATTATCATAGTCTGGTAGTCCAAGTCTAAATTCAATGAGAGCATCTTGGCACAGGAACTTCAGATCCAAAGGACATGCTCTGCTCTCCTTGCTGCTTTCTTGGTGGTATGAAGTTCCCAATTCTCTACTTGCTTCTCTCTCTTTTTATCTCTTGTAGGATGAAAGGATAAAGGGTGGTGCAGGCCGCATTCCAGGGAAACTCATTTAGCAAGAGTGTGGCAGTCCCACACTAATCCTCTTTTAATGTAATTATCATACCTGTTAGCCACAGGCAGAGACTAGAATTTACAGTATTAGGAAAACCACAAAATGGGGGGCAATCACAGAATACAGGAAATCCTGGCCAAGCCAAATTACTACACACATTTTTGGGGGGACACAATTCAATCCATGACAGTGGCCTTCAAGTGTCTGATTTCTCAGGCCCTGTTCCAATGAAGTTGGCTTTCCTTCCATCCAGGTGCTGTATGCCAGTATTTACATTTCCCTGGAGTCAGTCTAATATGGACTCAGATGATGCAACTGCCTTTAACTCACCACATCCTTCCATCTGACAAATGCACACACACGTGTACATGCAATATATTCACACACATGCATGTGTGCCACATGCATGCACATAACACATACACAGGTTGCCCTTTGACTCCCTTGGAGGAGCTAGACCATTTGTCCGTGAAGACTCTGGACTATACGAGGAACTAACTGATGTACCCAAATTCACTAGTGAAGAGTACTGACTGGAAATCAGATGGAGCCCTGAAGAACATGTGGGAACATGGTATCAAAAATCAGTTTCAGAGGTACATGGGCTTCTTAGTTAAAGAGAGATTAGTAGATAAACCGATAAAATGCTAGTAGCTCAAGAGATCCAAATTATGCTCAAAGCCCTTCCTGCTGGTGTGCAGATGGGAGCAGCAGATGAGCTAACAGAAAGGCAGCATTCCTTTACCCCAGTGTGGACTGCAACACTGAACTGGAGATGGACAGAGACAGCCAGGCTAGAAGGTTCTCAGCTGTTTTCTAGACCAACAAGCTCCTTTTACAAAAGAGGGAACTGAATTTGAGATGCCCAAACCCACTGTTTGCCAGCTTAGCAGGATTCTGTCTCCCAGCAGACAGACCAGTCTACAGCCTTCCCAGCACAAAGGATCTCCATACCTCTGAGGTCTTCCAGAAGTTTCCTTCAGTCTACAGAGCTCTCTTTGCTCTTCCTCTTAGTTTCATTATCCTCAAGACTGAAAACCTTGTAGAAGCAAAGACATTTCTCTCTCCTCAAGAGAGAAGAGTCCTGGTTCTGGGTGATTCATGCTCATCTATTGGCCTAAGTTTCCCATCTGTAAAATAGGGGGACAAGAGGTATTGAACTAAGTTGCCTCGCAGCTATCCTTCTCTGTGACCCTATATCATGCCACAAGGACAGCAAAATACCATGCTTGTGAGATTTGCCCTCTGTTGCCCTGTGCGTCCCCATTTTCCATCTCAGTAGAGAAATCCAAAGTGCATGCATTACCCTCTTTGTCAAGTCATGGAGAACAGATCATTAGAGGAAAAAAACTCACAATAAAGTGGGAGAAACTAGAGCCTGAAGAGGGCGAGGCTGAGCCCATCAGAAAGACAGGAAATGGCTGAGCGCAATCCTCAGTGGGTCCCCTGACCGCAGCTCTTTCAAGCTCCCTGCCTCTGGGGCCTGTTCTCTCAGAGTGCCCCCCCATCCCAGAGTGCCCATCCTCATGGACCCAGGCCTTGCCTTCATGGGCATACTTCTACCACTGGCCTGCAGTTACCCAGGGCAATGGTCCAGACACAATCTAAACCCAAAAGGAAAGCTGTGCTGTTACATTTTGTCTGGCTTTCCTTCACACCCACCCTGGCTACCTTGTGGTGAGGCTCAGGAGGAAGCACTGGTCTCTTCTAGAGATTAAAACCCAGAACCCTTCTCAGAACACCATACTCTCAGGACATTTTCTGTAAGGCTCCAGAACCTCTTGGCCTCAGCAGCTCCTTCACCCCCTCCATCACCATCTTCTCAAGAAACTCCACTATTAGGCCAGAGTCATCTGAGAAACTTCTCCCCTGACATCTAACCACACATGGCCCTGCCTACCTATATTGACCGTTTCCGTCCCTCAGCATCTGTCCTCAGTCCAAATACCTCCTCCAGCCTCTGTCATCCTTATCCCTCATATACCGGGTGTCTTTCTGAAATGGCAACTTGATAATGTCACTCCCAGACTGAAATCTTTACATGGCTCCTATGTAACTTTTGAGAAAAGGGTCAAAACCACAGACGTGGCACATAGGCCTTCTGCGGTCTGACCCTGGTCATCTCTCTAGCACACATCCTCCACTTCAATCAGCATGTCACACCCTCGACCCTGACCCCTTTGATATTCTCTAAGTTAACATTCTCAGGTACTAACCAAAAGACTGAAGGTTCAAGTCTACCTATAGACATCTTAGAAGAAAGCCCTGGTGATCTACTTCAGAAAAATCAGTCATTGCAAATGCTGTGGACCACAGTTTTTCTACTCTGACACATACAAGCCTGCCGTGTGTTAGTCAACCCAAAGATAACTGGTTTTTCTTACATCCCTTCTCACACCACCAGGCCTTAACACAAGTGGCACCCTCTTCCAGGAAAGACCTCTCTATACCTCTATAAAGTGCCTGTTTTAGTCAGCTAGGCTGCTCTAACAGAAATACCACAGAGTGGATGGCTTTAACAAAGAAAGATTTATTCTTACACAGTCCGGTAGGTTGCAAGTCCATGTTCAGGGTGTCCGCTCCAGGGAAAGACTTTCCCCTTGTCGGCTCTGGGGGAAAGTCCGGTATTACATCAGTTTTTGTCCAGGGAGCGTCCTCATGCAAGAACCTCTGGTCTGAACGACGCACTCTGCTCCCCGTGCTGCTTGCTTGATAGTAGCGAGGTTCTCAATTGTCCTTTGTTTCTTTTTCCTTTTTATCTGAAAGCATGAAGGGTGGGACAAGCCACACTCCGGGGAAACTCCCCCTACAGCAGGACAGGGAAGTAATCCTATGTAGAATTCGTAGCCCCACCCTAATCTTTTAACACACAGTTAGCAAAGTCACACAATGGAGGACATTTCCAAGATACTGGGAACCATATCCCAGTCACATGGCTACACACATTTTTGGGGGGACACAATTCCAACCATGACAGTGCCCCTCCCTCCTTCCACACCTTCGTCCCCCAGTTTGAGCTACTTGATCCTTCCTGTGGGCCCCGTATCACTTTGCATTGGTCTTTAAAATAAAACACTTCACAGTATATCACATAGTGACTATTGGTTTCTCTGGGTCCTTGATGACCACTGTCACAGATTGAATTGTGTTCCCCCAAAAATATGTATAGCCATGTGGCTGGGACATGATTCCCAGTATCTTGTGATTGTCCTTCATTTTGTGATTTCCCTATGCTGTATGTTAAAGGATTAGGGTGGTACTGTAAATTGCTTCATAAGATCATCTCCCTGCTCCACTGTAAAGGGAGTTTCTCTGGAGTATGGCTTGCACCACAGTCAGTCCTTTCATCCTACAACAGACAAAAGGAAAGGGAAGCAAGCAGAGAATTAGGAACCTCATGCCATCAAGCAAGCAGCATCAGGAGAAGAGCATGTCCTTCAGACCTGAGGTTCCTGTGCCAAGATGCTCCCTGGACAAAGACTGATGCAATATCACACCTTCCTCCAGAGCCAACAATGGGGAAAGCCTTCCCCTGGAGCAGACATCCTGACTTTAGACTTGTAGCCTACCAGACTGTGTAAGAATAAACTTTCATTTGTTAAAGCCATCTTCTCTGTGGCATTTCTCTTAGAGGAGCACTAGCTGACCAAAACAACCACAGAGACCTTTTAAGAGTGCCCATGTCATCTTGGGGTCTCCTGCACCCTAACTTTGGTCCCACCTCACTGACCTAGAGCTTAATTCCACAGTGTCTCCTACTCAGCTATGAGACCCCTGAGGGGTCTCTAGTGGCCAGAACAGAGCCTCATCCACAATTCATTGTCATTAATTGATGCCTGTTATTTTTATTATGATCAGTATTGTTACATCTTGAAAAAGAAGGAAAGATTCAGCATTTCTTCTTGAGGTAGAAAATGATGTGCTCAGTCCTCCTCCCCTCCATCTCTATAGTGGGGAAGGAATTCCAACACCACCCAGGGAAAAAGGAAGATTCTGGTCTCAGAGCCACACTAATTAACAAGTTTAGTGCTCAGTAGCAAACCAAAAGCCAGGTATTGAACCCACTATCCACATGGCTACAAGCTGAAAGATCAGTGGTATAAACCCATTAGCCACCTTGAGGGAGAAAAGACCTAGTGATCCACTCCTGTAAAGATTAAATCAAATACCAAATTCAGGCTGTAGAGTTGATTCCAACTCATAGCAACACTACAGGACAGAGTAGAACTGTTCCATAAAGTTTCCAAGGAGCACCTGAGGAAATGCTTATGATCATTAGCTTTTAGAGAAATCCAAGTCAAAACTACAAAGAGGTACCATCTCACCCCAGTGGGGTTGGCAATAATCCAAAACAACAAATGTTGGAAATGCTATGGAGAGACCAGAACACTCCTACACTGCTGGTGGGAATGCAAAGTCATACAACCTCTGTGGAGAGCAAACTGACACCTCTTTAAAAAGTTAGAAATAGAAATATCATAGGATCCAGGAATCCCACTGCTCAGAATATTTCTTACAGAAATAAAGGCATTCACACAGATACATGGAAATGAATGTTTATCTCAGCACTGTCACAATAGCAAAAAGAGGGAATCAACCTAAGTGCCCATCAACAGACAAATAATCTATGGCACATATACACAATGGAACACTATGCAATGATAAAGAACAATGATGATTTTAGGAAGCATCTCATAACCTCATTACCTAGAAGACGTAATGCTGAGTGAAATCAATCCAATTCAAAAGAATAAGTACTGTATGAGATCTCTGCCACAAGGACTTAAAAATAGACTTATGTACAGTAGAAAAAATCCTGATGGCTACAAGGGTAGGGAAGGAGGGAGAGGGATATTCATAGATTAGATAGTCAATAGAAATTTGGTTAGATGAAGGGAATGACACCACACAGTAGAAGGCAGATCAGCATAACTGGACTACACCGTAAACTGAAAGGTTTTCTAAACTCAACCTAGCATTTCAAAGGATAAAGCAGCAAGAAAGGGATCTGGGGACCATGTTTTCAGGGGACATCAAGGTTAATTGTAATAACTGTCTTTTTCTAAGAGACTACAATGCACCCCATATTGGTGAGTGGTGTCTGGGGTCTTAAAAGCTAGCAAGCTGCCATCTGAGGTACACCAAATGGTCTCAACCCACCTGGAACAGATCATGACGCAAAACACCAAAGACATGAGGAAAACTGAGCCCAGAAGACCGAAGGACCCTTATGAATGGTGGGCTGTATGAGCATAAGACCAGAATGAGATCATCTCCAGCCACCAACAAAGACAGCCATGATGGTAGGCACAATGTAGAAGTTCGAAGGCAATATGAGAAAAAGACATGTGCAGTTTAAGAACTCTACTATAAAAACAGGGATGTGTTACAGTCGTTATAGTCTTTCCAGACAGAAGGAAGTCAAGAAGACTGCTAGTAATTAAAATTGGGTTCATTAAGGGGGATCTTAGGGGCAGCCATAAAGCACAACAAAGATGCAACATACCATATCAAGAAATGTAATACAAGAGCCTCAACAACTACAAAACCAGCTCTGAAAAAGGTGAAAAATCAACTCACAAAGAAGAATGTCCTGGAAGAGATTGGTAAGAACAACAGAGAAAACATCAACACAAACATAAACATATCACAACGGCAGCACTGAACAAATAACTATCAATAATTACATTGAATGTGAATGGACTGAATGCTCCAGTACAGAGACACTGAGTGAAATCTTGGATCAAAAGACATGACCCATCCATGTGTTATCTACAAGAAACTCACTTGAGACTTAAAGATAGGAACAAACTGAAAATTAAAGGAGGGAAGAATATATATCAAGCTAACAATGAACAAAGAAGAGCAGGGGTGGCAATTCTAATCTCAGAGAAAATCAATTTTAATGTCAAATCCACCGTCATGGACAAAGATGGACACTATTTATTGCTGAAAGATTCAGTACACAAACGAGACTTAACTATATTAAATATTTATACACCTAATATCAGAGCACCTAAATACATCAAAGAAACACTGACTATACTCAAAAAAGAGTTAGATGACTGTACAATAATTGTGGGAGACTTCAACACTCCACTCTCAATATTGGACAGATCATCTAGAAAAAAGCTCAGTGAAAATACAGAAGACCTCATTGCTACAATTAATCAACTAAACCTCATCGATATATACAGAACTTTCTATCCATCAGCAGACAATTACACCTTCTGCTTGGGTGCACATGGAACATTCTCCAGAATTGACTATGTGTTAGGACATAATGCAGTTCTCAACAAAATCCATACAATTGAATTAAGGCAAAGCATCTTCTCAGATCATAAAGCCATAAACACTGAAATCAGGAGCAGAAAAAACATAGATAGAAGCAGAACTCATGGAAACTGAACAACAAAGCTCAAAAAAGCCATGGGTTATAGAAGAAATCAAGGATGAAATAAATAAATTCATGGATTCCAGTGAGAATGAAAATACTTCCTACCAGAACCTATGGGATACAGCCAAAGCAGTGCTCAGAGGTCTGTTTATTTTCATAAATGCACACATCTGGAAGGAAGAAAGAAATGAAATCAAGGAACTAACCCTACAGCTTGAACAAGTAGAGAGAGAACAACAGAGGAACCCCTCAGGCAACAGCAGAAAACAGATCACAAAGATTAGAGAAGAACTAAATGAATTAGAGAATAGACAAACAATTGAAAAGACCAAAAGCTGGGTTTTTTGCAAAGATCAACAAAATTGACAAACCACTGGCTAAACTTACTAAAGAAAAACAAGAAAGGAAACAAATAACCCAAATTAGAAACGAGAGGGGAGTGGTTCCAACAGATCCAACAGAAATCAAAAATATCATAACAGAATACTATGAAAGACTGTACTCTAACAAATTTGAAAACCTAGAGGAAATGAATAAATTCCTTGATTCATACTACCTACCCAAATTATCACAACGTGAAGCAAAACAACTGAATAAGCCCATCACAAAGGAAGAGATTGAGAAAGTCATCAAAAAACTGCCAACCAAAAAAAGCCCAGGACCAGATGACTTCACTGCAAAATTCTACCAAGCTTTTAGAGAAGAGTTATCTCTAAAAGCTGAGATTATTTCACAGTATAGAAAGGGAAAGAGTACTCTCAAACTCATTCTATAAAGCCAGCATAACCCTGATACCAAAGCCAGGGAAAGATCCAATCAAAAAGGAGAACTACAGACAGATATCACTCATGAATCTAGATGCAAAAATATTCAACAAAATTCTTGCCAATAGAACATAACAACATATCAAAAAAATCATCCATCATGACCAAGTTGGATTCATACCATAGATGCAAGGCTGGTTCAACATCAGAAAAACAATTAATGTGATTAGCCACATAAATATCACAAAAGACAAGAATCACCTGATTTTGTCCATTGATGCAGAAAAGGCATTTGATAAAGTCCAACACCCATTCATGCCAAAAACTCTTAGCAAAACAGGCATAGATGAAAAATTCCTCAATGCAATAAGGTGACTCGACAGCACTTGGATAGCTGGCATACAAAGCAAACTGCTACATCATCCTGAATGGAAAGAGACTAAAGGTGTTTCCCTTGAGAACAGGAACTAGACAAGGATGCCCACTCTCACCTCTCCTATTTAACATAGTACTGGAAGTTCTAGCCAGAGCACTAGACAAGACCAAAAAATAAAGGGCAACTGCATTGGCAAAGAGGAAGTCAAAATCTCTGTTTGCTGATGCTATGATTGTATATGCAGAGAATCCCAAAGAACCTATAAGTAAACCACCCAAACTGATAGAAGACTTCAGTAAAGTCTCAGGATACAAGATAAACATAAATAAATCAGTAGGATTCCTTTATACCAACAGTGAGACTGTTAATGAAGAAATCATCAAATCAATACCATTTACGATAGCCCCCCAGGAGGTAAAGTACCTAGGAATTAATCTAACCAGAGAAATAACAGACCTTTAGAAGGAGAACTACAAGCCCTTACTACAAGAAACTAAGAGAGACTTAGATAAATGGAGAAACCTACCCTGCTCATGGATAGGAAGATATAACATTGTGAAAATGTCTGTTTTACCCAAAGCAATTGACTTATACAATGCAATCCCAATACAAGTTCCAGTGACATTTTTTAATGAGATGGAGAAACAAATCACCAACTTTGTTTGCAAAAGAAAGAGACCCCGGATAAGTATAGTACTACTAAAGAAGAAGAACACACTGGGAGGCCTCTCATTACTCGACCTTAGAACATACTACACTGTCACAATGGTCAAAACAGCCTGGTACTGGTACAAGAACAGACAGATCCATCAATGGAACAGAATTATGATCCCAAAGATGACACCATCCGCCTATGAACAGTTGATATTCGACAAAGGCCCTAAGACATTAAATTGGGGTAAAAACAATCTCTTCAACAAGTGGTGCTGGCAAAATTGGATATCCATCTGCAATAAATTGAAACAAGATTCACATCTTACACGTTATACAAAAACCAACCGAAATTGGATAAAAGATCTAAACATCAAATCTAAAACGATAAAGCTCATCCAAGAAAAAGTACAAACAATGGAAATTTTAATACACAACGTAGACAGACTTCAAAATCTGTAAAGCAAACAACAATCAACAGAAGAGAAAATAGATAAATGGGAACTATTAAGAATCAAACACTTTTGCTCATCCAAAGACTTTATTAATAGAATTAAAAGGCCACCTACAGAATGGGAAAAAATATTTGGCAACTCTAGGTCAGACAGACGCCTGATCTCCATAATCTATAAGATACTACAAAACATCAAGAAGAAGATAAATCATCCAATTCAGTGATGGGCTCATCCAACAACTTTATCACAAGTTAAAAGGCCACTTATATGTCAACTATATTTGGCAACTATATGTCAGACCAACACCTGATCTCCATAATCGATAAGATACTACAAAATGTCAATAAGAAGAAGATAAATCATCCAATTCAGTGATGGGCAAAACAGATGGACAGACGTTTCTCTAAAGAGGAGATGCAGGCAGCCAAAAAACACATGCAGTCATGTTCATGATGTTTAGTTATTAAAGAAATTCAAATCAAGACTACAATGAGATACCATCTCACCCCAACAAGGTTGGCCATGATCCAAAAAACACAAAACAACAAATGCTGGAGAGGCTGTCGAGAAAGTGGAACTCTCCTACACTGTTCGTGGGGTTGCAAAATTGTCCAGCCTCTTTGGAAAGCAATCTGACCCTTCCTTAAAAAAATGTATATAGATATACCATTTGACCCAGTAATTCCACTGTGTCATGGTTGGAATTGTGTTCCCCCAAAATGTGTGCAGCCATGTGGCTGGGATATGGTTCCCAGTATCTTGGGACTGTCCTCCATTGTGTGGTTTTGCTAACCTGTATGTTAAAGAATTAGGGTGGGGCTGTAAATTCCTGATGTAGGGGGAGTTTCCCTGGAGTATGGCTTGCCCCACCCTTAATGCTTTTAGCTTGCAAGGAATAAAAGGAAAAAGAAACAAAGGACAATTTGAGAACCTCGCTACCATCAAGCAAGCAGCACTGGGAGCAGAACTCGTCCTTCAGACCAGAGGTTCTTGTGTCAGGACGCTCCCTGGACAAAGACTGATGCAATACCGGACTTTCGTCCAGAGTCTTCCCCTGGAGCAGACACCCTGAATATGGACTTGCAACCTACCGGACTGTGTAAGAATAAATCTTTCTTTGTTAAAGCCATCCACTCTGTGGTATTTCTGTTAGAGCAGCCTAGCTGACTAAAACACATGTTTGGAATATATCCTACAGAATCAAGGTCATTCACACCAACGGATACTTGCACAAGAATGTTTATCGCAGCACAGTCCACGATAGCAAAAGGATAGAATCAACCCAGATGCCCAGCAACAGAGGAATGGATAGGTAAATATGGTGTATATACTCAATGGAGCACTACGCAATGGTAAAGACCAGTGATGATTCCAGAAAACATCTCATAACCTGGTTTCAACTGGAAGACATTATGTTGAGTGAAAGTAGTCAGCAACAAAAGGACAAATATTGTATGAGACCCCTACAATAAGAACTCAAAAACAGACACGCATAGAAGAAAAGCCTGCTTGATGGCTGCAAGGGAGGGGAGGGAAGGAGGGTGAGGGGGAGAGGGCTTAGAATAGATAGTTGGTAGAAATTTGGTTGGGTCAAATCAGTGATAGCACACATTAGAAACAAGATCAGTATTAAGTGGACTTCAACATAACTTGAGTCCTCCTTCCATCTTAACCCAATATTGCATCAAGGCCAATTGGCACAACTAGCGTTTTGCTAGGAGGGCTTTCTGTACCCCACACTGGTGAGTGGCTTCTGGGGTCTTAAAAGCTGCCAAGCTGCCATCCAAGGGCACAGCAAGTGGTCCCAACTCAGCAGGAATCAATGCTCACAGAGGACCAAAATGACAACCCAGAAGACAGAGAGACCCACATGAGTTGGGACCTACATCAACTTGGGACCAGAACAACCAGATGGTGCCTGGCCACCACCAGTGATAGCCACAATGGAGCTCATAAAGTTGAGTCTCACTGGTAACCCAAGAATAAAAAGGGGTGCACCCTGAGATCTCCACTAAAAGACCGCAATTGATGGTCCAGTGGCTTCGGAGTTGCCCTGGGAGCTTGGCCCCTGGCCCTGATGCTGCCCTTGCCCATGGCTCGTAATGAAGTCCACTCTTCAGACAGAAAGGGGTTGGACTTGCGACACAGAGTGACTATATATTGGGTGCACTTTATGGTTCTATGCATCTATAGGGTGTCATCGTGCTGACCTCTGACTGGAGGAAGGGGAGTGGGTGGAGAGGAAGGGAAAGGAGACTGTTGGGAGGATGAGACATGTATGGAGCAGAGAGGAATAGTGTGCTGTCACCGGGCGGGGAGAGCAGTGGAAGCTACATATAGGTGGGCATGAAAATTTATATGGGAATATAAATTTTCACTCAGTTGTAATTAAAAACAGAATTCTGCTAAAACACCAGACTTGATGGTCTCACAGCCTAGAGGGTCTCCTGGGAACATGGCTCCTAGATTTGCTGCTGGCCCTGAACTGAAACTAGTACTGAGGTCAACTCTTAAGACAAGAATCGGCTGGATTTGGGGACACAGTGTGAGCAGTACAGTGGTTGTGTAATTTATTGTTCTATAAATGTATACGAGGTTGGCCCACTAGTTTATTTCTAGATGGGAAAGGAGAGGGAGGAAAGAAGGAGAAAAGTGTTTGTTGAAAGGATGCTAGAAGTATAGAGTGAAAAGGAAGAATGTGCTGTCAGTGAGTGAGGAGAGCAGGTGGAGCTGCAGATAGGCGGGCATGCAAAATTGATTTGGATTGTATACTTTCACTTAATCATAATAAAAAAATTAAAATATATGCATAAATGTTAGAACACAATAACCAAACCAATAAATTACAATGACTTTCTGATGGCTCTGAGACAACAACAGATTTTGTCATTTAAAGAAGCAGACCACCATGGTTTCAGAAAATATCTAAAACAAAGAACCAAAAAATTTTAGACAAAGAAGACTTCCTGAAATTATCAGAGATAAAATGTCTTCCAATAGGATGTTCTTTGAACTTGAATAAAACAAATTGTGTAAATAATAGTTTCAATTGTTTTATTATTTTGAAGTACATTTGATGGCATTATGTGTGGAAAAGAACTTCAGAAAAATGGCTGTCAGGGCACCTTCCAAATGGAGCCCCAAATAATCAGTTATCATAGCTCAGTATCTTTCACCATTGACAGTTACAGTCTCTCCTCTTTCATCTTGGAAAAAATAAAAGCCAGTGATTATACCAGACCAAAATCCACACCAAAGAGTAACTTTTTTGGAATGAAGTGTATGTTCTTGAATCTCCATTGGATTATCACTCCAAATGTGATAGTTTCGCTTGTTAACAAAACCATTCATCCAAAAATGGGCTTCATCACTGAAGATAATTTTTCAGCCGAAAGCACGGCCAGCTTCCAATCGCTCCAGAGCCCAGTCAGCAAACATGGCACAATCTATGGTAACTGGACTTCAGCTCTTGAATTGATACAATTTTGCAAGAGTAAAACTTCAAGTCTAGGTGCAAAATCTGCCATGTTATGGTTGAGAAAAGGCCCAGTCCTTGTGCTTAGCAAGAAATTGATTAGGATAGATGCTCACGTACACTCTGACAAACAGTGGTGATATTTTCACTGGAACATGTGGTTTGTTGATGCACAGGTATTGTCTGACTGGCAACAGATCCAGTTGTCCCAAGTGTTTTGATTAAATCTCAAACTGTTCTCTCAGTGGGGCAATTATGTGCCTCATAAATTTCATTTTAAAAAGTGATGAATATGGCTACTATAGCTTCACAAACGTTGCTTCAATGAGCTGTCAAAAAACCTTATTGGAAGACCCTTTAGAATACAAAACAGTAGTGTTTAGAGCTCTTTAAGACATCAAGAAGGATGTTAGGCAAAGTGCAGCAGAGCATAATGAAAAATTAAACAGGCTTTAAGAAATATTTGAGTGACAACAATCTTAAATTCAGCAGATTAACAATAATATTACAGAATTAGACAATTCAATAGAAAGTTAAAGGAACAGGATTGAGGCAATAAAATGTAGAGTTAGTGAGATTAAAGCTAAAGCAACTGACACCAGCACACTTGAGGAAACATCAGATAAAATAACATAAAAAATTAAGAATCAGTAAGAGTTACATAAGACTCTACTAAGAGGAATAATTTATGAATAATTGAAGTACCAGAACAGGAGGAGAAAGAACAGAAAATACAGAGAGAATTATTGAATATATCTTGTCAGAAAACTTCCCTGATATCATGATAGATGAGAAGATATCTATCCAAGACGCTCACCAAACTCCATGCAAGGTAGATTTCAAAAGAAAGACATCAAGACATATAGAAAAAACTTTTCAAAACTAAAGGAGGGCTTTTAAAGGCAGCTAGGCTTAAACATTCAATTGGATCATCTTTCTTTGGAATGGGTATAAATATGGATCTCTTCTAGTCAGTTGGCCAGGTAGCTGTCCTCCAAAGTCCTTGGCATACATAAGAAAACATTTCCAGCACTGCATCTGTTTGTTGAAATATCTCAACTGATATTCCATCAATTCCTGGAGTCTTGTTTTTTGCCACTGTTTTTAAATCAGCTTCGACTTCTGCCTTCAATATCTTTGGTTTGTCATCATGTGCTACCTCTTCAAACAGCTGAACATAGACCAGTGCTTTCTGTTATAATGACTGTGTATTCCTTCCATCTTCTTTTGATGCTCCCTGAGTTGATTAAAAGTTTCCCTGTAGAATCCTTCTCAATTGCAACCTGAGGCTTGAATTTTTACTTCAGCTCTTTCAGCTTGAAATGCAGATTGTGTTCCTCCTTTCTGGCTTTCCGTTTCCAGCTCTTCTCACATGTTATTATAACATTTTATTTTACCTTCTTGAGCTGATCTTTGAAATCTTCTGTTTACGTCTTTTATTTCACGGTTCCTTCTTTTGCTTTAGCTACTTGATGTTCGAGAACAAGTTTCAGAGTCTCTTCTGGTATCTTATTTGGTCTTTTCTTTCTTTCTTGCCTTTTTAATGATGTCTTGCTCTCATTATGGATGATGTCTTTGACATCATTCCACAATTCATCAGGTCTTCAGTCACTGGTGGTCAACACATCAAATCTGTTCTTGAAACAGTCTTTAAACACAAGTAAAATTTTACTCAAGATCATTCAAAAGTGATAGCAATAGTATATTGACAAGGAACTTCCAGAAATTCAAGCTGGATTCAGAAGAGGTTATGGAACCATGGATGTCATTGCTGATATCAAATGTATCTTGTTTGAAAGCAGAGAACACCAGAAAGATGTTTTCCTGTGCTTCGTTGACTGTGAAAAGACATTCATCTGAGTGGATCATAATAAATTATGGCTAACATTGTGGAGAATGGAAATTCCAGAACACCTCACTGCGCTCTTAAGATATCTGTATATGGATCAAAAGGCAGTTGTGTAAACCCAATGAGGGAACACTGCATGGTTTAAAGTCAGGAAACATGTGCATCAAGATTGTACCCTTTCACCGTACCTTTTTAATCTGTATGCCAAGCAAATAATCTGAGAAGCTGGATTATATGAAAAATAGTGAGGCATTAGGATTGGAGAATGACTCATTAACAACCTGTGCTATGCTGATGACACCACCTTACTTTCGAGATTGCACCTCAACATCAAGAAAACCAAATTCCTCACAACTGGACCAGTAAGTGACATTGTCATAAGTGATGAAAGGATTGAAGTGTCAAGAATTTCATTTCATTTGGGTCCACAATCAACACCCATGGAAACAGTAGTCAAGAAAACAAAAGACATTGCATTAGGAAAATCTGTTGCTAAGGACCTTTTTCAGGTGTTAAAAAGTAAAGACATCACCTTGAAGACTAAGCTGTGCCTGACTCAAGCCATGTTACTTTCAATCACATCATATGCATGTGAAAGCTGAACAATGATCAAAGAAGACAAAAGAAGAATTGAGGCCTTTGAATTGTGGTGTTGAAGAAGAATATTGAATGTACCACAGCCTGCCAAAAGAACTAACAGATCTGTTCTGGAAGAAGTGCAACCAGAGTGCTTCTTGGAAGCAAAGATGGCAAGACTGCATCTTACATACTTTGGATATGTTGTCAGGGAGAATCAGTCCCTGGAGAAGGACATTATGCTTGGTATAGTGGAGGATCAGCAAAAAAGTGGAAGACCATTGATGAGATGGATTGACACAGTGGCCACAGCAATAGGCTTAAGCATAAAAATTCCTGGGGGCATGATGCAAGACTTTGCAGCATCTTGTTCTATTGTTCACACGGTTGCTATGAGTCAGAACTGACTCTATGACATCTAACAACTACAGCAGGCTTAGAAAAATGTAACCTACAAAGGAGAATCAATAAGACTTAGTTCAGATTACTTAGCAGAAACCACACTGGCAAGAAGCAATGTGATGACACATACAAAGCTTTGAAGAAAAAAACTGCTAGCCAAGAATTATATATCCTGCAAAATTGTCTTTCAAATGTGATGGTCAAATTAGGACATTCCTAGATAAACAGAAGTTGTGAGACTTTGCAAAAAGTTACAAGAAACACTGAAGAAAGTTCATGGATTACAACATTAGTAATATCAATAAATACTCAAGGATGTAATGCAGGACAGAACATCCAGATTGCAACACAGACAGGAAAAACACAAAAATATAGCAAAGCTAAAACATTAAAAATACAGAAACGGAAGTCAGTATGTAAGTGATGACAACATATGAAAATCAGGGACTAATTAATGTATTCATAGACCTTTCAGATGGAGAGGAAGTGAAAATGATACAAAGAAATTAAAGACTGGTTTAGGTGTAAATACTAAGGTTCTAAGGTAATCACAAAGGAAATTAACAATGCTACACATTGCAATGAGAAACAAAACCAAGAAGTGTCAGCAAATATAAAACCAGCAATGAGAAAAGTGAAAAGAAAACCCATAAAGAAAAAAGACTCAGCACAGAAAATTAAGTGGAACAAAGCAACTGTCAACAACACGCACACACGAAGACACCAAAATGACAGCACTGACTTCATACTTAGCAATGATTACATCAAATGTAAATAGGTTAAATGCACCAATAAGGAGACAAAGGGTAGCAAAATAGATTGAAAAAGACAAGCTATATGCTGCCTGCAAGAGGCACACTTTAGACTTAAAGATACAAACAAAAATTCAAAAGATGGGAAAATATATACAAAGTTAAAAATATTCTAAAAAGACCAGGAGTGGCAATAGTGATTTCAAATAAAATAGACTTTGAAGTAAAATCCACTACAGTGGGCAAGGAAGGCCACTATATACAGCTTAAAGACTGGCTACAT
The DNA here is from genome assembly GCA_028571685.1 of Heterohyrax brucei. Lineage (NCBI taxonomy): Eukaryota > Metazoa > Chordata > Mammalia > Hyracoidea > Procaviidae > Heterohyrax > Heterohyrax brucei. Next base: position 8,695,287 of record CM053165.1, on the reverse strand, counting down.
CAGGAGGACATAATCATATTAAATATTTATACACTCAATGACAGAGCTTCTAAATATATCAAATGAATGCTAACATTGAAAAGTGAGACAGACAGCTCCACAATAACAAGATATTTCAACATACTACTTTTGGTGATAGACAAAATATCCAGAAAGAAGCTCAATAAAGACATGGAAAATCTGACTGCCACCATCAACCGACTTGACCTCGTAGACATATACAGAACTACTGACCAACAAGCAAGTGTACCTTCTTTTCTAATGCACATGGAACATTCTCCAGAATACACCACATATTAAGCCATAAAGCAAGTCTTGACAAAATCTAAAGCATTAAAACACTCCAAAGCATCTTATCAGACCATAAAGCCATAAAAGTTGAAATCAACAACAGAACAAGCAAATGTGAAAAATCAAACACATGGAAATTGAACAACATCTTGTTGAAAACTTCTGGATTATAGAAGAAATGTAGGACAGAGTGAAGAACTTCACAGAATAAGGTAAGAACAAAAACACATGCTACCATCACCTATGGGACACAGCAAAAGCAGTGCTCACAGTTCAAATTTATCTCAATAAATGCACACACTAAAAAAGAAAAGAGAGCCCAAATCAAACCATTAACCTACAACTTGAACAAGTAGAGAGCAACAAAAGAAACCCTCAAGCACCAGAAAAATAATAATTAGAGAAGAGCTACATGAATTAGAGAATACATAAACAATTGAAAGAGTTAACAGGACAAAAATCTGTTTTTTTGAAAATATCAACAAAATCAAGAAGCCATTGGCCAAACTGAGAAAAGAAAAACAGGAGAGGAAGAAAATAACTCCAATAAGAAATGAGATGGGCAACATCACAACAGACACAACTGAAATAAAAAGAATCCTATGAAAAACTGTACTCTAATAAATAGGAAAGAAACCAGAGGAAATGGACAAATTTCCAGAAACACACTACCTACCTAAACTAACCTAACACAAACAGAAGCAGAACAACTTAACAAACTCATCACAAAAGAAGAGATTGAAAAGTTCATTTAAAAACTCCCAAACAGGAGAGGAGGGGAAAGGAGACTGTTGGGAGGATGAGACATGTATGGAGCAGAGAGGAATAGTGTGCAGTCACCGGACAGGGAGAGCAGTGGAAGCTGCATATAGGGGGGCATGTAAATTTACATGTGAATGTACATTTTCACTCAGTTATGTTAAATAAAAATAAAAATAAAAAAAACTCCCAAACAAAAAATCCTGACCCAGATAGCTTCACTGGAGAATTTTACCAAACTTTTAGAGTAGAGCCAATAGTACTATTACTAAAGGTGTTTCAGAGTATAGAAAAATATGAAGCCAGCATAACCCTGATACTAAAACTGGGTAAAGATACCACAAAAAAGGAAAATTACAGACCAATATTTCTTATGAACTTAAATGCAAAACCCCTCAACAAAATTCTAGCTAATGAAATTGAACAAAATATCAAAAAAAATAATTTACCATTGTCATGTATTGAACTGTGTTCCCCTGCCAAAATGTGTATATCCATGTGGCTGTGCCATAATTCCCAATATTTTATGATGGTTCTCCATTTTGTGATTTTCCTATGCCGTACGTTAGAGGCTTAGAGTGGGACTGTAAATCCCTTCATAAGATCACCAACCTTCTCCACTTAAAGGGAGTTTCCCTACAGTATGGCTTGCACTTCCTTTTATCCTTTCATCCTACAAGAGATAAAAGGAAAGGGAAACAAGCAGAGAATTGGGAACCTCACACTATCTAAGAAAGCAGCACTGGGAGAAGATCACATCCTTCAGACCAGAGGTTCCTGCTCCAAGATGCTCCCCGATGCAACACAAGGACTTGCCTCCAGAGCCGACACAGAGGGAAAGCCTTCCCCTGGAGCAGACACCCTAAATTCAGACTTGTAACTTACCGGACTGTGTAATAATAAACTTTTCTTTCTTAAAGACCCTTTGTGGTATTTCTGTTAGAGCACAACTAGATAATTAAAACAACCATGATCAAGGAGGATTCATACCATGGATGCAAGGATGGTCCAACATTGGAAAAACAATTAGTGTAGTCAATCACATAAATAAAACAAATGAATCACTTGATTTTATTAACTGATGCAGAAAAGTAAGTTGACAAAATCCAGTTAGTACCCACTCATGTTAAAACTCCCAGCAGATCCTGGGGTCTTAAAAGCCAGAAAGCTGCCATATAAGGAAAATCAACCGGTCCTAACCCACCTGGAGCAGATTAAAATCAAGAACATCAAAGACATGAGGAAAACACGAGCCCAGGAGACAGAAGGGTCCATGTGATTAGGAGACTACATCAGCATGAGTCCAGAAGAACTAGATGGTGCTCAGCCACAAACAACAACTGCTCTGACAGGGAACACAATGCAGAATCCCTGATATAGCACAAGAAAAGGGGGATTATACATCTAGAACTCTATTAAAAGACCAGACTTGATTGTCCAACAGCCTGGAAAGTCCCCTGAGAACATGGCCCTGAACTTGCTGCTAACCTAGAGCTGAAACCAGTACTGAATACAACTCTTCAAAGATTGAATTAGACTATAGGACATAGAGTGATGCAGGTGCTATATGTACTTCTTGGCTGTCTGAGTTTCCTCTCTGTAGAGGAGAGAGGGGAGGGTGGAGAAGAAGTGACAAGAGATACCAGAAGTACCGCATGGAAAGGAACTGTGTCATGTCACAGGATGAGAAGAGCAGATGGAGTTGCATAGATGTGTATGCTAAAGGAACTGTGTACTGTCACAGGATGAGGAGAGGAGATAGAGTTGCATAGAAGTGTATGTTCAGGGTTTTATATGGCAAATTGACTTGGATTGCAAACTTTCACTTAATCACAATACAAACAAAATTTAAAGAAACCTCTCAACAGAATAGGAATAGAAGGGAAATACCTCAACATAATAAAAGACATCTACAAGGTCTGACAGTTAAGTGTTGAACTTGCCACCATGTGCTTAAACATTCTCAGCACTGTAAAAGCAACTCAGTAAGGTTTCACAACCTTTGTATATCAGTGTCACACAGCTGTATTTGTGTCAAAATGTGGTGCTATCTTTCCAAATGGCTTTCATTATTGCTGCTGTTTGTTTTTGTGTGCTGTTGTGAGAATGTTGGAGCTTGGATTAGAGCAGTGAACAAACATTAAATTTCTTTTTAAACTTGGCAAGAGTGGAATTGAAATCAGGGACATGTTACTCTAAGTTTATGGGGATAATGCCATGAAGTAAATGGCAGTGTACAAATGGACTGAACGCTCTTCTGCAAGGAGAGAAAGTGTCCCTGATGAAGAGAGTTTGAGGTGGCCAGTAACAGTCAGAACTGACAAAAACATTGCAACATTTTGTCAAATTATGTGTCAAAATCATCAGCTTACTGAGAGAAGCATAGCAGACCAAGTAAACATCAATAGAGAAACAGTTTGGAAAATCTTAACTGAAAATCTTACCATGAGAATGGTGTGTGCAAAAGTGATGTCAAAGGCACTCACCAATGAACAAAAACAAAGGAGAGTTGAAGTTTGCAAGAGCCCAAAAGCATTCCTCTTGGAAACAGGTAACAGATAAGGATACACTTTGTCATCAGTTTTGTTCAGTGCTGGAAGTTCTACCCAGAGCAATCAGACAAGATAAAGAAATAAAGGTCACCCAAATTGGTAAGGAAGAAGAAAAAATTCCTCTATTTTCAGATGATGTAATGTTACACGGAAAACCCTAGAGAACCTACAACAAAAAAAAACTTACTGGAATAGAAGAGTTCAGCAAAGAGTAAGAATATAAGATAAACGTACATATGAAAGATCCAACAATTAAGTTGGTGAACTTAATTGCTCTAACAGCTACATACCTCATTGCTAATATCACTATGGTCACCTTCCAAGTACTCCCCTTGGGAAGCTGTGCACCAATGTCAGAGCTAGGGTAATGCAATGACAGCTCTGATGGCCATTACAGAAAAAGAGTTCCAAAATTGCTTTGAAGGGTAGACTAGACATCAGCACTGGTGCATAACTTCCCAAGAGGAGTACTTTGAAGGTGACCATAGTGATATTCAGCAATGAGATAAGTAGCACTTTTTCTAGGATGAGTTCACGAACTTCATTGTCCTACTTTATAAATCTGAATTCCTTAACACCAAAGGACAAACAAGAGGAAATCACTAAATCAGATCATTTACAATAGCCCCCAAGAAGATAAAATACCTAAGAATAAATCTAACCAGAGACGTAAAATGCCTATACAAAGAAAATTACAAGACTCTACTGCAAGAAACCAAAGAGACCTACGTAAGTGAAGAAACCTACCTTTCTCGTGGATAGGAAGACTTAGCATGATGAAAATGTCTGTCTTTCCCAAGGCAATCTCTACTTACAGTGCAACACCAATACAAATTCCAACTGTATTTTTAATGAGATGGGGAAACAAATCACCAACTCCATATGGAAAGGGAAGAAGACCCAGATAAATAACAAATTACTGAAGAAGAACAAACTAAGAGACCTCACATTACCTGACTTTAGAACCCACTACACTGACACAGTAGTGGTACTGGTAGAAAATCAGACACATAGATAAATGGAACAGAATAGAGCATCCAGGTGCAACCCTATTCATCTATGAGCAGCTGATATTTGATAAAAATGCCAAGTCCATGTGCTGGGGGCCAGCCTCGGCAGGGTCTGGGATCATGAAAGGATGGGTGGTGTCGGCGAGGAAATGATGAGACTCAGACAACCAGGAATCTGGAGGTCAGCAGCCTGCTAAGGCCTGTCTTTCTTTACTTTTTACATAATCAATGAGGTGACGTGATTTTATTCTGGTCTTTGACCATGAAAACCGTTGGCTAGTAAGAAACTGATACCTTATGGTCTCTTTTCATGTTAATCATTAGGGCTTTCTAGATAATGGCCTGAGACAGTGGTCTCTTTTCATGTTAATCATTAGGGCCCTCTAGGTAATGGCCCGAGACAAGTATACTGTGGTGATAATTAACAGTGAAAACAAAGTTGTGCCTTGAGCTCAATCAGCTCTACCTATGCGTCTAGGTCAAAGGTGCAGGAAGAAGGGGAGATTCATCTAAAGGTTATTATCTGGCTGTCTCTATTTGTTCCTTCTTTGCTCTTATTTTCTTCCTGATGCAGGGAGTGGGATATCTATATCTAAGGGTTGTGGGGATGCTTGTCCCTGGGGAGCTTCCCAGGGCCTTCCTGCAATCTTGTATTTCACATGTGGAGGGGGATGTGCAGTTGGGAGAAGTCAGCGGAGCTGGGCCAGCCTCGGCATTCCCAGGCTAGGTGTGCCGTGTCGGAATTCATTAAGCTGAGGGGGTTGTAAAGCCCTACTTAAAAGGCATCTTCTTTAATTCTTGTGCCGGGAGATGAGAGGGTACTTTTGTGGAAGGTTTGATTAGGATGCAAAATATCAGGGAGAGTACAGCCAAAAAATATGCCAAGGGTGGGATGCCTCTGCCCACCATCACATAGGCATGTGGCTTTGCTTACAGAGGCTTCTGTGGGTGGCGGTCTTCAGCATCCATGAACTGGGGCAAGGACAGTCTCTTCAACAGTTGATGTTGGCAAAACTCGATATCCATCTGCAAAAAAAGAGAGATGAAACAAGACTCGTTTCGTGCTCTATGCACAAAACTAACCCAAAATCCATCAAACCCTAACTGTAAAATCTAGAAGACTAAAGATCATGGCAAAAAAAAAAAGGGGGGGGGGAGACAATGCTGGGAGACCTATTACATAGCATAAACAGACTGCAAGATATTACTCACAATGCACAAACACCAGAAGAAAAGAAATAGATAAATGGAAACTCCTAAAACTCAAATATTTTTGCTCATCCAAAGACTTCAACCAAAAAAGTAAAAAGGCTACCTACAGACTGGGGAATCTGATTGGAGTCCAATCTCTATAATCTACAAGGTACTGTAAAACCTCAACAGGAAAAAGACAAATAACCCAGTTAAAAAAAATAGGCAAAGGATGTGAACAGACACTTCACCAAAGAAGACATTCAGAAAGCTAATAAGTACATGAGGAAATGTTCACAGTCATTAGCTGTTAGAGAAATATAAATCAAAACTACAATGAGATACCATCTCATCCCAACAAGATTTGTGTTAATCTAAAAAACACAAAATAATAAATGTTGGAGAGGTGATGGAGAGTCTGAACTTCTCTACACAGCTAGTTGTGACGTAAAATGGTACAACCACTTTGAAAATCAATTTGGCACCTTCTTAAAAATCTAGTGTGATGCATTGAATGTGTTCTGTAAAAATCCCTAAGAATTTGGCTGTGCCATGAATCCTAGCATTGTGTGATGTTCCTCCATGATGGAATTCCTGCCTCTATTATGTTAATTAGGGTGGATAGGTGTCATGGTTGGAATTGTGTCCCCCCAAAAATGTGTGCAGCCATGTGGCTGGGATATGGTTCCCAGTATCTTGGGACTGTCCTCCATTGTGTGGTTTTGCTTACCTGTATGTTAAAGGATTAGGGTGGGGCTGTGAATTCCTGCTGTGGGGGAAGTTTTCCTGGAGTATGGCTTGCCCCACCCTTAATGCTTTTAGCTTGCAAGGAATAAAAGGAAAAAGAAACAAAGGACAATTTGAGAACCTCGCTACCATCAAGCAAGCAGCACCAGGAACAGAGCGCGTCCTTCAGACCAGAGGTTCTTGCATGAGGGCGCTCCCTGGACAAAGACTGATGCAATACCGGACTTTCCTCCAGAGCCGACAAGGGGAAAGTCTTTCCCTGGAGTGGACACCCTGAATATGGACTTGCAACCTACCGGACTGTAGCCATCCACTCTGTGGTATTTCTGTTAGAGCAGCCTAGCTGACTAAAACAATGGGCAATGGGAAGCAGTTGCATTCATAGAGTTTTGCACCTTGAGACAGTCTCTTGAGATATAAAGGAAAAAACCTGGCAGAGAGAACATGGAACCTCACACTATCAAGAAAGTGGTACCTGAAGTACAGCGGGTCCTTCAGACCTGAGGTTCTTGCCCCAAGATGCTCCCTGAACAAAGAGTGATGTAATACAAACACTTTCCTCCAGAGCCGACAGAAAAGGGAAGGCCTTCCCCTGGAGTGGACACTCTGAACTCAGACTTGTAGCCTACCAAACTGTGTAAGAATAAACTTTCCTTTGTTAAAGCCATCCACTCCGTGATATTTCTGTTAGAGCATCACTAGCTGACGAAAACAGCTAGAAATAGATAGACCATATGATCCAGTAATCCAATGTTTATTGCAGCACTGTCAGCACTTGCAAAGGTGGACTCAGTGTAGCCCACCAACAGATGAATAAATAAACAAACTATGGTATATTCACACAATGGAATGCCATACGTTTTAGTCAGCTAGGGCTGCTCTAACATAAATACCACAGAGTGGATGGCTTTAACAAAGAAAGATTTATTCTTACACAGTCCGGTAAGTTGCAAGTCCATATTCAGGGTGTCCACTCCAGGGGAAGGCTTTCCCCTTGTTGGCTCTGGAGGAAAGTCCGGTATTGCATCAGTCTTTGTCCAGGGAGCATCCTGACGCAAGAACCTCTGGTCTGAAGGACGTGCTCTGCTCCCGGTGCTACTTGCTTGATGGTAGCGAGGTTCTCAAATTGTCCTTTGTTTCTTTTTCCTTTTATTCCTTGCAAGCTAAAAGCATTAAGGGTGGGGCAAGCCATACTCCAGGGAAACTCCCCCTACAGAAGGAATTCACAGCCCCACCCTAATCCTTTAACATACAGGTTAGCAAAATCACACAATGGAGGACAGTCCCAAGATACTGGGAACCATATTCCAGCCACGTGGCTGCACACATTTTTGGGGGGACACAATTCCAACTATGACACCATACAACAATAAATATCAACAATGATCTTGGGAAGCAACTGATTTTAACATGGAGTTGTCTGGAAGACATTATGCTGAGTGAAATTAGTCAGTCATAAAAGGACAAATATTGTGTTAGACTACTACCATAAGGGCTCAAGAAAAGGTTTAAGTATGGAAGAATATAATCTTTTCTCTCCCATTGTACCTTTTTATTCATTTATTTATTGATTCATTTATTACAGTAAATGAGTAAAATTTCTAACACCTATCAACTATCTCAGCTATGATAAAAACCTAATATCCTGTCCTTGTAGCCATCAAAGTTATTTTCTTCTGTAGACAATTCTATTTTTAAGTCCTTTAACAGGGGTCTCATACAATATTTGTCCTTTTGACACTGGCTGATTTCACGCAGCATAATATCTTCCAATTGAAACTTTGTTATGAAATGTTTTCTAAAATCTACATTATTTTTTATCATAGCATAGTGTTCCATTGAATATATGTACCGTAGTTCGTTTATCCATTCAACTGTTGATGGACATCTGCATTGATTCCATATTTTAGCTATTGTGGACTGTGCTGCCATAAACATTCATGTACATGCGTCTGTTCATGCAACAGCCTTTGATTCTGAAGGATAAATTCCAAGGAGTGGAATTACTGCATCAAGTGGTGTATCTATTTACAGCTTTTTAAGGAAGTGCCAGATTGCGTTCCAAAGAGATTGTAACAACTTACAATCTCACCAGCAGTACAGGGGAGTTCCAGTCTCTCCACAGCCTCTCTATTGTTTGTCATTTCATGTTTTTTGGATCATGACCAACCTTGCTTGGGTGAGATGATGTCTCATTGTAGTTTTGTTTTCGATTTCTCTGATATCTAATGATCATGAGCACATTCTTATACGTCTTTTGGCTGTCTGGATGTCCTCTCTAGTGCAGTGTCTGCCCATCACTTAATTGGGTTATTTACCTTTTTCTTGTTGATATTTTGCTGAACCTTGTAGATTATGGAGATCAGATGATGACCCAACATGTAGTTGCCAAATACATTTTTCCACCTCTGTAGGTGGTCTTTTAGCTCTTTTGATAAAGTCTTTCAATGAACCAGAGTGTTTGATTCTTAGTAGTTCCCATTTATCTATTGTCTCTTCTGTTAATCATGTTTTGTTTGTTAGATTTTGAAGTCTCTCTAAGCTGTGTATTAGGACATGAGACATTGATCCAATTTTTTCTTGCATGATTTTTATTGTTTTAGGTTTGTTATTTAGGTCTTTGATCCATTTACAATTAGTTTTTGTGTAAGGTATGAGATACGGGTCTTGTTTCAGTTTTTGCAGATGAATATCCAATTTTACCAGCACCATTTGTCAAATAGATGTTAAGAAGATAAACGATGGTGGACTAGACACACATCTCCTTTCCCTCTGAGAACTAAGGCCTTGAATGACATTTGTATGGAGCACTGAACATTTGGGAAGCCCTAGAACCTGGCGTATTTGACTATGCACCAGTATTAGATTAATCTTCCCCTCTCAAAGACAAGCCAGCAGTTGTCTGACCTCCACTTCTGCTGTTTCATTCTATCAGAGAACTACAGCTTCTACGAACAGCTGGTAACATACTCTGATTATCAGCTGGAAGACTTCTTTCCAGCAGCACCTAGGATATCTGCTGGTTCAAGAGTTTTCCACTTTTCAGCACCTGGGACACTTCTCCACATAGAAGTGAAGCTTAATTTTAGGGTTGAGAGGCCCATGTACTTGTCTGGAGATCTGTCTGTTGAGAAGCCCGGCAACTTTTTCCCACACCCTTCTCTGACACACACTGTAGGGTCAGCTGACACCCCCCAGTATCTCCATAAGTAGGGCAGTGTCTTTGCCACCTAATAGGCAGAGACTTCCACCCTAGAAAGTCCACTTTGGACAAATCACCAGAGCATATACAGATGCTTAGTGACCAACTCCTCTCTTAGTACTACACCTCAGCTCCTGTTGAAGTAACATCAGAGAAATCAAACAGTGTCTAGATAGCATGCAGACAACAGACCATAGTTATCATTTAAAGAAGCAGTCCACATTGAATCCAGAAAAGTCTCAAAATAAAGATTCAAAAACTTTCCCACAAGTCTTTCTGAAACTATTGGAGGTCAAGTACAAAAGAATTATATATACAAACCTCATAGAGATTAAACAAAATGAAAAGTTAAGTAAGCTATTTGAATTTATGGAACTTCAATGATCTGAAATACAGCAGATCAATAACAAAAGTACAGAATTAGATAATTCAACCCAAAGCCAAAAAAGTAGAATGGAAGAGATAAAAGTTAGACTTAGTGACCTTGCAGGTAGAGCAACTGACACCAGCATTTATGAGGAGAAATCAGAGAAAAGAAATAAGAAAAATGAAGAATTAAAACATATATGGGACTCTATTAATAGGAATAGTTTTTGTTTAATTGGAGTTCCTGAACAAGCGGGGATAGATGACAATACAGAAAGTGTTGCTGTAGAGATGCTGACAGAAAACTTTCCTGAGATTATGAACAAATAGGACATGGATATCCAAGATGTGTATTGAACACCACTTAGCTAGACCCTGAAAGAAAGGCACCAAGATATATTATAATCAAGCTTAGTAAAACAAAACATAAACAGATGCTTTTAAAGGCACTATGGCTCAAAGCAAAGCTCGTATTCTGAGGGAAACACTGTAGGCTTTTGTCTGACTTCTCCACAGAATTGATGTTGGCTACAACAGTGGGTTGACACATTCAAAGCTCTGAAGGAGAAAAACCTCCAACCAAGACTTATATATCCTGAAAAATTCTATATTAAATATGATGGTGAAATTAAGACATTCACAGACAAAGAGAAGCTTACAGACTTTGTGAAAACTAAACTGAAGCTGCATGAAATACTGGATCTCTTTGCTTAGAAAAACAAAGCCATTAGACATATATTTAATGTGACAATGAAGGACACAACATCCAGAACCCCACTCAGTTAGGGAAGTCACAAAACTCAATCAAATCTACAATATTAAGAGAAGGGAATCAATGATCATATCATGAAAACTATGACACCATCACACTAAAAAGAGGGATATACTACAGTAATTACACTCCTTTGAGATGAAGAAGTTAAAAAAGTTATGCAGAAGTTAAAATTGAGTTTTGTCTTAGTATGTTAAGGGGGACCATGGGTGTAGCTGCAAAGCAAAATAACAATGCAACATATCAAAACAAAAAAATGTAATACAGGAGTCTCAACAAACACAAAACCAACACTGAACCCCATAAAGAAGAATGAACCAGAACACAATATTATGAGCAATATAGAAAACATTAACATAAAAATAATTACATCAAAATTATGGCACTAAACACACATCTATCAATAATTACGCTGCATATAAATAAATGGTCTGAACTCTCCAATAAACAGACAGTGAGTGACATCCTGGATCAAAAGATACAACCCATCTATATGTTGATTACAAGAAATACATCTTATACTTAAAAATATGAACAAACTGAAAATCAAAGGATGGAATAATATATACCAAGCCAACAACACACAAAGAAGAGCAGGTGTGGCAATACTAATCTCAGATAAAACACATTTTAATGTAAAATCCACTATTGTGAACAAAGATGGTCACTATTGCTGAAAGATTCAATACTCAAGCAGGACTTAACAATATTAAATATTTATGCACCCAATACCAGAGAATTTAATACATTGAACAAACACTGACAACACTGAAAAATGAGGTAGACCATTCCACAATAATACCTGGAGACTTCAACACTTCTCTTTTAGTAATGGATAGATCATCTAGAAAAAAACTCAGTAAAGATACAGAAGACCATATTGCAACAATCAACCAACTTGACCTGATTGACATATACAGATCTTTTCACCCATCAATGATAAGTACACCTTCTTCTCCAATGTTCATGGAACATGCTCCAGAACAGACCATGTGTTAGGTCATAAAGCAATTCTTCTCAGAGCATAAAGACATAAAAAATAATAATAATAACAGAACAATCATGGGTAGAAATTCAAAATTTATGGAAATGGAACAACACTTTGCTCAAAAAGCCTTGGGTTATAGAAGAAATCAAAGACAAAGTAAAGAAATTTACAGACTCTGATGAGAAAGAAAACACATCCTACCAGAATCTATACGGTACAGCAAAAGTGGTACTCAGAGGTCAATTTATCTCCATTAACTACACACATCTGGAAAGAAGAAAGGGCCCAAATTAAAGAATTAACCCTACAGCTTGAACAAGTAGAAAGAGAGCAACAGAGCAAAGAGGCACCAGCAGAAAATAAAGATTAGAGCAGAGCTAAATGAATTACAGAATAGAGGAACAATTGAAATCAACAAAATGGATACCATTGACTAAACTTACAAAAGAAAAACAGCAGAATATACAAATAATCTGATTAAGAAATGAGATGGCAGATGTTAAAACAGACCAAGCTGAAATAAAAAGTATCATAACAGAATACTACAAAAGGCAGTACTCTAACAGGTTTGAAAATCTAGAGAAAATGGACAAATTTCTAGATTCATATCACCCACCAAGATTATCACAAGGAGAAGTAGATCAACTTAATAAACCTATCACAAAGGAAGAGACTGGAAAAGTCACTAAAAAACTGCCAACCAAAAAGAAGTTTGGGTACAGATGGCTTCACCAGAGAATTCTGCCAAACTTACAGAGAAGAGTTAACTCCAATACTATGGAGGCTATTTCGCAGTATAGAAAGGGATGGAATACTGCCAGCTTCATTTTATGAAGCCAGCATAACCCTGATACCAAAGCTAGGGAATGATCCCACAAAAAAGGAAAATTACAGACCAATATCATTCATGAACCTAGATGCAAAAACCTTCAACAAAACAAAATCCTAGTCAATATAATTCAAGAGCATATTAAAAAAAAAAAATTCATCATCATCAGCTGATTTCATTCCAGGGAACCAAGGCTGGTTCAACATCAGAAAAACAATTAATGTGATCAGCTACATAACACAAAAGATAAGAACCACCTGATTTTGTCAATTGATACTGTTTTAGTCAGCTAGGCTGCTCTAACAGAAATACCACAGAGTGGATGGCTTTAACAAAGAAAGATTTATTCTTACACAGTCCAGTAGGTTGCAAGTCCATATTCACGGTGTCAGCTCCAGGGAAAGACTTTCCCCTTGTCAGCTCTGGAGGAAAGTCCGGTATTGCATCAGTCTTTGTCCAGGGAGCGTCCTCACGCAAGAACCTCTGGTCCAAAGGACGCACTCTGCTCCCGGTGCTGCTTGCTTGATGGTAGGGAGGTTCTCCATTGTCCTTTGTTTCTTTTTCCTTTTATTCCTTGCAAGCTAAAAGCATTAAGGGTGGGGCAAGACATACTCCAGGGAAACTCCCCCTACAGAAGGAATTCACAGCCCCACCCTAATCCTTTAACATACAGGTTAGCAAAACCACACAATGGAGGACAGTCCCAAGATACTGGGAACCATATCCCAGCCACGTGGCTGCACACATTTTTGGGGGGACACAATTCCAACCATGACAGATACAGAAAAGGCATTTGACAAAGTCCAAAACTCATTCATCCTAAAAACTCTCCAAAAATTAGGAATAGAGGGGAAAGCATTCAACACAATTAGTGGCATCTAGACAATGCTAACTACCTTCATTGTCCGGAATGGTGAAAGACTGAGAGAATTCCCCTTGAGAATGGAAACTGGACAAGAATGCCCACTCTCACCATTTCTGTTCAACATTGTGCTGGAATTTCTAACCAGAACAATTAGACAAGACAACAAAATAAAGGGCATCTGAATGGGCAATGAAGAAGTAAAAATCTCCCTATTCATGGATGATATGACTGTATATACAAAGCATAACAAGGAATCCATAAGTAAACTACTGGAACTAATAGAGTAGTTCAGCAAAGTATCAGGATAACAAAATAGACATAAGTAAATCAGTAGGATTCCTTTATACCAACAAAGAGTTCATCAAAGAAGAAATCACTAAATCAATATCATTTACTATAGTCCCCTAGAAGATAAAAGATATAGGAATAAAACTCTCTGTACACAGAGAGAACTGTAAGACCTTACTGCAAGAAACCAAAAAAGACTTACAATGAGCCAAAATTGGAAGAACCTACCCTGCTCAGGGATAGGAAAATTTAACACTGTGAACATGTCTGTTTTACCTAAAGCAATCTACTTATACAATTCAATCCCAATACAAATTCCAGTACCATTTTTTAATGAGATGGAGAAACATCACCAAATTTGTTTGGGAAGTGAAAAAACCTCAGCTTAGTAAACCACTGCTAAAGAAGAGGAACACAACGGGAGGCCTCACATAACCCAACCTTAGAACTTATTACACTGCCACAGTAGTCAAAACAGTCTGGTACTGGTAGAAAAAGAGACATATAGACCAATAGAATAGAGTGGAAACCCAAGAGATGCCACTATCCTCTTAGAAGCAGTTGATATTTGACAAAGACCCTAAGATTGTAAACTGGGTTAGAAAATAATCTTTGGTGGTTACAAGGGAGGGTAGGGAAGGAGTGGAGTATTTATAGATAGATAGGAATTGGGTAGATGGATTAGGATTGGGTGTAAAAGGGACCAAGGTTGCATGCAAATGGAAATACAGGTATTTGTGCTGGTGTCATGGAAACAATGGGATCAATTAGGTTTAAATGCAGGATCCATCCAGACTTCTCTCTGGAGTCCTTTGCAGATTGCTTTGGATTGTCTTTGGAAGCAGGGAGATCTCTCTGGTGTCGGGGTCTTTGCCCAATTTGATGTTTCCAATGAAATCGGCGAAAAACTGCAAAAGACATTATTACTCTGGTTCTTGTCAGTTAAATGTAAGATTTGCTGCCAGGACCAGGAAAATAGAAAAAAACAAGCAAAGATCAGTCTTTCTGTAGAGGAAAATGGCATTTCTCAGTTACAAAACTTCCTGTACAATGAAGAGGAGAGTTGACCTTATGAAGGGATTTACAGTCCCACCCTAATCCTATGTAACAGACAGCATAGGAAAATCACAAAATGGTGATTTTCCTATGATTTTATGATTGTTCGATCATAAAATATTGGGAATTGTGGCCCAGCCAAATGGCTACATACGTTTTTGGGGGGGGGACACAGTTCAATTCATGATAGTGACCCACTTGGCTGCTAAAAGGAATGCCAGTGGTCTGAACTCAGCCACCAACTCCAGGAGAGAAAGCCCTGGTGATCTGCTCTCATAAACTACCTAGCAAACCCTATGGGGCACTTCTACTCTGTCATATGTGGTCGCTATGCTGCTAAATGTAAAGGCCTAATAAAGGTCACTCAGGTTATAAGGCTACATTCTATTCTCTGCCTTAATAACCTCCCTCAGACCAGACTAGCCCATTGGCTTATTGTCCTCTAGACTGCTAGCAAATCTGCCAATATAATACTCTTGAACCCCACGCTATCTCTGAATTTTTGGCTACTGTGATGGGTGAAATAAACTTAGATTCAATTTGCCAACATTTTGGCTATATATATAGCCAGCCGTGAGGACGGGACTCTGGTAAGTCCTTTCCCAGGGAAGAGCTAACTTTTCTCTCCTCCACTTTTCTGCCACATCTCTAAAAGCCCTCAGTGAACAGATGGAGAGTTGTCATGGTGATTGAAGAATTCTGGCCAGGGCACTTCCTGTTGGATTCTGAAGGTGCAGCACTTCTAGCTGTCAGAAATTCTGGCCTAGAAGGATGAGGGTATCTGTCTGTTCCATTCAAAGGCCAAGGATAAGGTCCCTAAATAATTTGCAGGCATGGGTCAGACATTTAAGAGCCAAAGGATGTCTGCCGCTGGAAGGGTCTCATGACAGGACAAGAAGGTGTGCAGAGTGGATGAGGAAAATGTCTGCCCCCTGAAAGACTAACTCCACACAACGTGAGGCACTCACTGTTCCAAGCATAACACATCCTGTTTCCTTGGACCTTGCTATTCTTTTAGGTTAAAAGAGGATTCCTCAGCCTCCTCCCCTTTTCTCTTTCCCTCTTCAGCTCAACCTGTGATGGAGGGTACTTGGAGGAGTTCCCCTTCTCCTCCTGGACAGATGGGTCCAGAGGTATGAATTCTGAATGCTCTGAAATAGTGATACTGAGAATCTTTTTTCTCATAAGCCTTCAAAAGCTATCCATACCACAGCCAGCATCTATTTACTAATTTAAAGAGAGTTCAAGTGCTTTACTGTGGTTGTGTGCAGAGAACTCAGGTTTTCATCAGGATTGGAACTTCTGTCTGTCCAGGTACTGTCTGTCTGGTAAGAAAGGAACATCTGTCCCAACTAAGACAGCTTTTTCTATATCTGTACACCCTGCAATGTGGGAAATAAGGCCTCTGTTCCTAAAGAAAGCCCAACAGGGCTAATTCTCAGTATGGATACCCACCTATGACTGAAAAGCAGTTTTTACTATAATATGGCCTGGCCAAGATACTAACTGGACTCCAGAGAAAGTTAACAATTGAATGGTTCCATAAAATTATCTTTCCATCCTGCAATTAGAGCTGTACTGTTAAACCATGAAAGAGCTCACTGAGCTCACTATTACCTAAAGAAACAGTCTGAATGTGTGTGTACAGTCAAGTTGGATGTGTGTGTAATAAAGTGTGAGGTCTCCTGTATGTGTGTTTGATAAGATAAATGTACTTATGGTGTGCTTTTGCATTTGTCTTTGTGAGATTTTAGAAATGTCTTTGTCATTGCACAAGCTGTTCGTTCATACAGACACCAAATTTGTAATTTTCAGTAAAAGAGTGTCTTTTGTCTTTGCTAACATACCTAATTTTAAGAGTCTTTCTTGAACTAAATTAAGGTTAATTAAAAAAAAAAGGTAATGATTACTGCTTTACTTTGTCGTAAATCAGGATTTCTCACTGTTAAAGAATAACTCTGTGTTTTAGTCAGATAGGCTGCTCTAACAGAAATACCACAGAGTGGATGGCTTTAACAAAGAAAGATTTATTCTTACACAGTCCAGTAGGTTGCAAGTCCATATTCAGGGTGTCCGCTCCAACGAAAGACTTTCCCCTTGTCAGCTCTGGAGGAAAGTCCGGCATTGCATCAGTCTTTGTCCAGGGAGCATCCTCATGCAAGAACCTCTGGTCTGAAGGACGTGCTCTGCTCCTGGTGCTGCTTGCTTGATGGTAGCGAGGTTCTCAAATGTCCTTTGTTTCTTTTTCCTTTTTATCTGAAAGCATTAAGGGTGGGACAAGCCACACTCCGGGGAAACTCCCCCTACAACAGGACAGGGAAGTAATCCTATGCAGAATCCGTAGCCCCACCCTGATCTTTTAACACACAGTTAGCAAAGCCACACAATGGAGGACATTTCCAAGATACTGGGAATCATATTCCAGCCACGTGGCTGCACACATTTTTGGGGGGACACAATTCCAACCATGACACTCTGAGACCTGTCTGAGAAGTTTAGAGAGATGTCTTTATCAGGTATGGGACTTTGTGATTTCCAGGCCAGTTGAACAATAATTTATATAGCTTCTAAAAGCCAGCTGATAAAACTTTAGCATTAAAGACCTAGAATGTTCAAACAAGATTTATTTCAGCCCTGGACTTTGAAGGTAATTGAACTTAATAACTCACTGCCATTGAGTCATGTCCAACTCACAGCGATCCTATAGGTCAAGGTAGGACTGCCCCATAGAGTTTCCACAGAATGCCCAATAGATTTGAGATGCCGACCTTTTGGTTAGCAGATGTAGCACTTAACCCACTACACCACCAGGGTTTCCATTGAAATTAATAGATATCTGATACAATGTAAATTTATATACTGTTTGCTTTTCAAGCCACAAGGAAAATAAGTTTTATTAAGTTACCTCCTTGTTGTTTAATGTATTATACTATAGAGATCTGCTGATAAAAAATTATACCATAGAGGTCTGTTAATAAGTGTTTCATATGTTCAAAAATTTTGTCTGACAAAAGTTTAGTGGTTTAATTTACAAGATTTTTCAGAACACCAGTATTAGAAAGAATTGGCTTGTTCACTACTAAATAAAAATTTTTCTCTGATTTCTCAGTAAACAGCTAATTTGTTCCTTGTATAGTCTCTCTTAAAGGCAAAGATCTGATCTCTCATTGGAATAAGATTCCGAGTTGACAAATCATGCCACAGGACTTAACAGAGAGAAAGCTAAGGTTTTCTCTTACTTTTAGATCTTTAAACAACTTTAATATTATTTCTTGTTGATCTGTAACAAAATCCTGACAACTCTTAAACTTCATGGAAAGCCACGAGGATCCTTTTCTGAGGGAAAAAGGTAAAAGAATCTTATTTGATATGACATGGGTTGAAATCAGGTACCCATTTCTCACTGGGTTTTTGCCTAATATTGTTTTGTTTTGTTTTATTTTTTCATTTGATATGATTGAGTGAAAATGTACAGTCCTGTATAAATTTACATAATATTAAGTCATAATTTTATTCCTTTTTTTATTTACAGTCTGGAGAAATTCTGGTTAAGTGCTGTGTCTGCTATCCAAAGGTCAGCAGTTCAAGTTCTTGGGAGGGGCTCCTTGGGAGCTCTATGGAGCAGTCCTGCTCTGTCTGATAGGGTTACTATGATTCTGAATTAACTCCATAACACTCGGTTTTGTTATAGTTGCTAACTTCATTATAACTTTATCTAACATCACAAAGCCAAGGCCTTGATTTGACTTCAGATTATTTACTTATAAATCTATTTTATACCACATAAGTATTTAGAGACTTAATCTTGGTGTGCCCTGATTCTGTGGTATTATGCCTCAAGATTATCATATACAGTACTTGAAGTTCTTTAATAATATGGTTAATAATTACATTTAAAATTATTGTCTAAAGTTTTATGACAGATTGAATTTTATTGGACACTTTGTTTTGCTTGTTTGTATTAATCTGAATCTTACTAAGTTTTGTCATCTGAAGTTTTCGCTTATTTTTCTGAAAACTTTGACCAGAATATCTTAATGAAGATTTAGACTTATGAGAAGGACTGTGGCTCAAAATATCCAAGGCTCTCCAGAATAAGTAAAATAAAGAACAATTACACAAAGCTGGGTAAATGAATATACTGTGGCTCTTCCGTAAAAAATAGTACTGATGTTTTAAGGTTCTACTTTCTAAGATATAAAGAAACCTTTTCTCCTAAAGTATTTAACTAATTGGTTTGAATCTGAGGTTTTGAAGAATATAATTGCTGTGGCGACATGAAAAACAGTTACTGATCCTAGTTATGAGGTGTTTAAATGTATTTCCTTGTTCAAAGACCTTAGGGTCATAGTGTCTTTGGTTGTTTGAGATAAATGGCCTGCTATTATTTAGTGCTTCTCTTTTACTTTCTAATTCACTGCATGGTACCTGGAATTTTAAGAACTTGATGGCATTCAATTACTACTTATTGAACATTTTTAATCAAAGATTCCTTAATAGGGAATAAAAAGGGGTGCATTCTGAGATCTCCACTAAACGACCTCAATTGATGGTCCAGCGGTTTCGGGGTTCCCCTGAAAGCATGGCCCCCAGCCCTGATGCTACCCTTACCCATAAACTATAACAAAGGTCCACTCTTTGGACAGGAATGGATTGGACTTGGCAGTGCAGAGGGACCATATATTGGATGCACTTTATGGTTCTATACATCTATAGGATATCATCCTGCTGACCTCTGGCTGGGGGAAGGAGAGTGGGTGGAGAGGAGGGGAAAGGAGACTGTTGGAAGGATGAGACAGGTATGGAGCAGAGAGGAACAGTGTGCTGTCACCGGGCAGGGAGAGCAGTGGAAGTTGCATATAGGTGGGCATGTAAATTTATACAGGAATGTACATTTTCACTCAGGCATGTTAAATAAAATTAAAAAAGAATTCTTTAATAGGATTATGATCCAAAAGAGAAAACCATGAAAGGCAGGCATAATTCTTCTAAAATTCAAATTTCGGGCTTCTGTGGAGATTGCGGTAACCCACGTAGGCTACTGCTTTTCAAAGGAAAAGCTGTTTCCTCAAGCTAGTGAACCATTTTTATGTAAGGGGCAAAGCTTTATGGCCCTTTGCCATCCCATCAAAGAGAAGGAGTCCTGAGGGATAAGTGTCTCATTTACATTAGAAAAGATAGAAGACTAGTCCTCAGCTGGAAACCCGGAGGAAAAGAGGCAGTGATTTTACTCTGGCTGGGCTCACCAACCCTTTTTTGGAAAATGCTGGTGAGAGTTTTAAATGTAAGTAAAAGCCACTATGGCCATATATTTTATATCTTGGTCCACATCAGACATAAGACAAAGATTACAAAGCCTGAGACAAAACCTCAAACCCCACTCTCCCAGATGTTAGAGGACACCCTCAGGTGTTTGATCAAAGACTTGATGGCAGGATAAAAAAAAAAAGGCTCTGTTGTTGTCTGTAACTGTCAGAGGTCCACGTTGAGGTAGCTCAGTTGCCCCCAGAGGAGGTTAAGACTTGGGTCACCTCACTGGCCGGTGAATATGGACCCTGGCTATTACAGGTACTGTCGAAAATGAGGCCACTTTAAGGAGGAGTGTCCTAAAAGTCCTGCAGGAAGATGTTCAGAAGACCTCCGCAAGAAAAAAGCACAGATGAACAGGCCCTCCTGAACTATCTCTAAGAAACTGACCACTAATGGAAGCCACATGGCCAGTCTGCTTCCTGGCCACACATCAGAGAGGTAAAGGTTACACTCAACATGGAAGGTCAGAAAATTGTTTGCCTTAGACACAATAGCTACCTTCTCAACTTTGAACTACCCAATGGGTCTACTCTCCAAGAGGGACTATATGCTTTTGTGTCTGATGGGGTCACAGTTGTTGAGACATTACCATGTAGAAGAAGAAAGGAAGAAAGTTAAGAGAAGGTAAAGCGGAAGTAGAAAAAGAGAGGGAGAAAGATTAAAAACTAGGTAACTCCAGTCTGGGTTTCCAAAACCACTTATATCTCTTAGACTGTTGCAACAGTTACAATTAAAATAATGTTTCATGGGTCTTGACTGATACTCAGTAATTGTCATCCTAGCCATTATAAATGATTCACTCTGTCGAGGAGAGATTTCTACTCAGATAGGTAGGCCTACACCCTTACTCAACATGAAGCAGATACAGAGAAAGAGATCTCCACCCATTTTCCCCATGAAAATTTTGAGTATAAAAATCTCTCAGGAAAGTTATAGTGAAAACATGCTAAAGACCAGGACAATTACTTTTATGGGAAATAAAAGTACTAATAATTGCAAAATACTGATTAAAAATCCTTGCCTGATCTCTCAGGCTGAAACTAACCTGTAGACTGAAGTTTTTTTTAGATCCTACCCAGAAGACTGAACCAGATAACATCATCCACCTTTCCCAGGGGCCTGAAAAAGCTGCAGAATCCAGATAACATCACAGTTCCTCTAACAGCAGGAAGGTTTCTCCAGTACAGAATTTGAAAAGTTATTTTCAGGACTCCAAACCTAGGCTGATTATTTGTTTGCTGTTTTATGCAATGTACCCCCTGCCTCACAACTTACTGTACCTCATGTTGTAAAGGGACAATTCATAATCAAAGACTTAATCCTAGAACTAGTACTATTAAACCTATTTCATAGATATGAAAATTATAAAACTAGGAATGGGGAAATGATGGTAAATATAAAGGCCTAACAAAGATCACTCAGGTTATTAGACTACATTCTATTCTCTGCCTTAATAACCTCCCTTGGACCAGACTAGCCCAAGATGACTTAAGAGGTTGTTAGCCACATTCTATTCTCCGCCTTAATAACCACCCCCAGGCCAGACTAACAGGTCTGTATTCCTCTTCCTAATCCACATTATTTATTAAACGTAATGAAACCAACCTTATGATGTAATGAAACCTTGTGAATCCTGACTGTTGTTCTGTGACAAACTCCTACCCCTTTGAAAGGGAGGCCCTTGGCCAGCCCACCTCCATCTTGCTACAAACAGTAGTTAAGACAACCATGTTATAAATACTGAGTCCTGAGAACTTGATTTTCCCCATCCATGAGAATTTACCTTGTACTGGTCATAAGTTACATGGCTATTCTTTCCTCTTAGGAACATTGATTAATTGTTCTGTTTATGCCCTTTCAGTTATTCTCTAACACTAATGAACTGAGTTACCATGTAGTTTGGATGATTATCAAGCCCCAACTTGTTGGAGTCATGGAGACTACCACAAAAAATATTGTTGAAACATCAAAAGAATTACTTGAGTGGACAGAGAAAAATATTAACCATCACCCCCTCCCCTTTAATCAACCTATATAACCTCCAGACTTAGCCTATGCATACAGACAAACTTTGGAGGAACTGATTCCCCCTTGCCTCTTGTGTGTCGGCACTCAATAGATGTCCTTATTTAATCACCTTACCTCCTGTCTCCGTTCTTTGCAGACAGGTGGCATGGATGCACAATTGTGGTTACACCTTTGAATTTTGGCTATAAAAACCACTAGAAATGTAACCCAAATTGGGACAGCTTTTGGCTCATTGTCCCCCAGACTGCTAGCAAATCTGCTTATATATTATTCCTTGAACCCCACACTGTCTCTGAATTTGTGGGTATAGTAATGTACTGAACGAACTTGGATTCAATTTGCCAACAACTGTGAGTTGAAATTGTCTTGAGGGCACCTAACAACAACAAGGGGTTTGTCAGTTTGTTATGCTATGTTGGATACCATGTTGCTTTGATACTGGAAGCTATACCACCAGTATTTCAAACACCAGCAGTCATACATGGTGGACAGATTTCAGCAGTTTCCAGACTAAGACAAACTAGGAAGGAAGGCCTGGTGGTCTACTTCCAAAAATTAGCCAATGAAAATCATATAGATCAGAAAAGAACATTGAGCAATACAGTGCTGGAAGATGAGCACCCTAGATTGGAAGACACTCAACTTGTCCAGTAGCCACAACAATGGACTCAAGCACACCAACAATCATGAAGATGGCACAGAGCTTTTTACAACAGTGAGATTAGGCAACATATGTCCTTTTGTAATTGGCTTACTTCATTCAGCATAATGTCTTCAAGTTCCATCCATGCTGAAGCATGTATCAAGATTTCATTCCTCCTACTGACTGTGTAGTATCCTACCGTACGTATGTACTACATTTAGTTTTACCTTAATTTGTTGATGGGAATTTTAGTCATCTGGTACTGTTCTAACAGAAATACCACAGAGTGGATGGCTTTAGCAAAGAAAAGGTAATTCTTTCACAGTCTAGTAGGTTACAAGTCCACATTCAGGGTGTCTGTTCCAGGGAAAGGCTTTACCTCTGTCAGCCCTAGAGGAAAGTCCTTGTGTCCTATCAGTGTTTGGTCAGGGAGCATCTTTGTGCAGGAACCTCAGGTCTGAAGGATGCACTGTTCTCCTGGTGCTGCTGTCTTGATGGTGTCAGGTTCTAAATTCTCTGTTTGCTTCCCTTTCCTTTTGTCTCTTGTAGGATAAAATGATACGAGGCAGTGTAAGCCATACTCTGTGGAAACTCCCTTGGCAAGGGTGTTGCAGTCCCACCCTAATCCTCTTTTACTATAACTATTCTATTTATTAGCCATAGGCAGAGACTAAGATTCACAGCATCAGAAAATCACAAAATGGAGGGCAATCACAGAATATAGGGAATTCTGGACCAGTCAGATTACTACACATATTTTGGGGGTGTGAGAAGTAAATTTCAAAATGGTCCGTCTTCAGAACAAAGGCTAAGATAAGAAGTTACCAGCTAACATAAAGAGAAAGGGAGAGCGGGGAGGGGGGACCTTTTCATTAAGCAGGAGATATAACCCTTGAAAGGGAAGAGAATGCTAAGACTTGGACGATATCCAAGAGACTGTTCACCTCATAGTACTCATCCAATGAGGAACTGAGGGAGGTATTCATGAGCTGGAGAGTAAGAATGGCTTGTAAGGAACAGTGGCACATCCCTAGATCTAGCCTCCTTTGTGTGCTCAGGCACGCGATTTTGCAAAATCTTTCAATAAAACCTCACTCTAGCTAACTGAATTTCAATAGGATTTCTTCAGCTTTCATTGGAAAAAGACTCGGGTGACTATGTATCATTGACCTCATAAGGGATAAGGCAGCCTGTCTCAGTCATTGAGGTAGGGTCCTAGCTGTGGGTTTATACCAGCTTGCCAGTTGCCAAAACAGACCAAAGCAGTATCCAGGGAGCCAACATTGTTTCTTAGAGGGGGCACACAATTCAATACAGGACAAAGGAAATTAATTTTGTTTACGTGATTTGACAATGAATACTGGTGTAGAAGTATTTTTTTGGATCTCTGCTTTCAAGTCTTTTGGGTATATACCTAAGAGTGGAATTGCTGGGTCATACGGTAGCTTTGCTTTCAGTTTTTGAGAAACTGTGACACTGTTTCCCACAGTGACTGTACCATTTTGGGTTCCTACCCACAATGAATAAAGGTTCCCATTTGCCCACTTCCTTGTCAACATTAATTTTCTGGGGGTTTTGTTTGGTTGTTTAATCTTAACCGTTCTAGCAAGAGTGAAATGTGATCTCTGTGTGGTTTTGATTTATATCCCTCTGACGGCTAATGACACTGAGCATCTTTTCATGTAGTTGTTGGCTATTTGACTATTGTCTTCTCTGATATGTTTATTCAAGTCTTCTGTACATTTCATGATTAGATTGTCTTTTTCTCATTTTATATATATTTTGGTTACAAGATTCTTGCCAGCAACATGGTTTCTTAAGATATTCTCCCAATGGGCAGCTTGTTTTTTCACTTTTCTTCTGATGAACAGAAGTTTTGTTTATTTTTTATGAGTTCCCCCTGCCTTTTTTTAATGTTTGTGCTTTGTTATTATGTTAGATAATCCTTGAATGAAATTGAGGACCGAAAGCATGGCCCTGCTTGCCCTTCTAAGAAGTTTAAAGTTTTAGTTCACATAATTAAGTCCTTCATCCATTTTTAATTTGTTTTTGTGTGTGATGTAAGGCAGGGATTCTGTTTCATTTTTCTTCACATGGAAATCCAGTTTTCTCAGCACCATTTATTGAAGAGATGGCATTTGGCTGGCTCCTCTTCCCAGCGAATGGACTTTGAACTCTTGTCAAACTTAGTTGACTGTGGATGTGTAGGTTTATTTCTAGACTCTCAACTCTAACCTATTGGTCTATGTTTCTATTGTCAAGTCAGTCCCCAGCTGTTTTGATTGCTGTAGCTGTATACTGTGTTTTGAGATCTGGTGGTACAGTGGTTAAGATCTCAGGCTGTTAACCAAAAGGTCTGTAGTTCAAATCCACTAGCCACTCACTCCTTAGAAACTAGAGGACAATTTTCCTCTTTCCTCTAGGATAAATTCAAGTCAGAGTTGACTGAACAGCAATGGGCCTGGTTTTGGTTTGTGAGGAAGGCAGTGAGTAACCAAGCTAGCTGATAAGTCAAACTGTCATATGTGTCATGTTAACCCAGCTGTGCATGACATTTCATTGATTGAGGATTTTACCCCAGTGGAGTAGTATTGCACAGTCTTGTGAGCTGTCATGCTAAGGCCCATGGCAAAGAACATGAATATTGGGGGCTGGGGGTGGGGATAAAACTACACCCATCAATTCCGACTAATAGTGGCCCTATAGGACAGAGTAAAACTACCTCATAGAGTTCTGAAGGATCATCTGGCAGATGCAAACTGCCAACCTTTTGGTTAGCAGCCATAGCACTTGACCACTATGCCACCAGGGTTTTCTATTGGAAAAGGGAGAGCTGTAAAATAAACTGGGACACCCATATTTAGGAAGGGCCCAATCACAAACCTCCCCTTCTGAAATATGTACACATATTCCCCTGATTAGGTTTATACATACAAACAGTCATTTGGGGAGACAGAACTAATTGAAACACAAACATAAAAAAACTGATTGAAAGCACAAAAAAAAAAAGAGAGGGAACCTCATAAAAAATAAAAACTTTTGTTCATCAGAAGAAAAGTGAAAAACCAAAGTGAGGATGTTACCTTGAAAACCAAAAACGTGCCTTACCCAAGCCATGGTATTTTCAATTGCATCATATGCATGCAAAAGCTGGACAATGAACAAAGAAGACAGAACTGATGCCTTTGAATTGTGATGTTGGAAAAGAATGTTGAATGTACAATGGATCATCAAAAGAACAAATGGATCTGCTCTGGAAGAAGTACAACCAGAGTGCTCCTTGGAAGCAAGCATTGCAAGACTGTGTCTTTCATACTTTGGACATGTTGTCAGGAAAGATCAGTCCCTGGAGAAGAACATCATGCTTGGTAGAGTGGGGGGGGGGTCAGTGAAAAAGAGGAAGACCCTCCACGAGATGGATCAACACAATGGCCACAACAATGGCCTTAAGCATAAAAACAATTGTGGACATGGTGCAAGATCAAGTAGTGTTTCCTTCTGTTGTTCATAGGGTTACTATGAGTCAGAACTGACTCACTGGCTGACTGATTTAGCAAAACACACACATGCAGGTGCACACATACATATACAGTGGGGAAACTTTGTAATGCAACGGAACAAATTGTTTCTCAATGTAGCTTCTGTCCTAGATTGAACCCAGTGAAACACATTAAGTATTTCCTTGGTAGTAAGTGGAAACCCTGGTGGCATAGTGGGTTAGCAGTTCAAATCCACCTTGGAAATTCTATGGAGCAGTTCTACCCTAACCTATAGGGTCACTGTGAGTCAGACACAACTCTATGGCAATGGGTTTGGTTTTTTGGTTTGGGTTGGTGTCATGGTTTGAATTGTGTCCCCCAAAAAATATATGTAGCCATGTGGCTGGGCCATGATTCCCAGTATCTAGTGACTGTCCTCCATTTTGTGGTTTTCCTATGCTGTATGTTAAAGGATTAGGGTGGGGCTGTAAATCCCTTTATAAGATCACCTCCCTGCTCCATTGTAAAGGGAGTTTCCCTGGAGTATAGTTTGCCCCACCCTTAGTCCTTTCATCCTGCAAGAAATAAAATGAAAGGGAAGCAAGCAGAGATTTGGGAACCTCAGACCATCAAGCAAGCAAGCAGCACCGGGAAAAGAGCACGTCCTTCAGACCTGAGATTCCTGTGCCAAGATGCTCCCTGGACAAAGACTGATGCAATACCAGACTTTCTTCCAGAGATGGCAACAGGGAAAGCCTTCCCCTGGAGCAGATACCCTGAACATGGACTTGCAGTCTACCAGACTATGTAAGGATAAATCTTCCTTTGTTAAAGCCATCCACTCTGTGGTATTTCTGTTAGAGCAGCCCTAGCCGACTAAAACAGTTGGGTAGTACCTGTCCTTTGCCCTCTGGCCTTTTGTTAAGTGGCAAATGCTACCCTCTAATGGCTACAAATAAGTATTGGTAATGACTGGAAGATTTTTTTACTGAGTAGAAGCATTTCTGTGCCAAAATGCTACTGATGATTTTGTAGCCAAGAAACTCAAAGAATATTACTCTTACTGTGGAGCCCCAACAACATTTTGCTATGATTGAGGGACTCATGTCACTGTCCAGGTCATCTGAGATACTTGTAAATTTTTTCCTTTTTTCTAGAGATTACATTACCTCTAGAACTCATGGTCTTCTGGTTAGTGGAGAGAAATAATGGTATAATTAACATTCAACTAGTTAGACTTTGTGCCTACATTGGACTGAAGTTTTCGCTTTAATCCTGTCAAGTTTAAAAACTTTGTGGCTCACAAACTTAACACTTATGAAATAGTAACTGGGAAACCTATGAATCTTCTTATGAAGACTGCCAATTAAGTTCACAAACTAATCCTAGAAAGAGTGCTACTCATCTCACTGCTGAATTTCATTATGGTCACCTTTGAAGTACTCCTCCTGGGAAGCCATACTCCAATGTCAGCACCTAGTCTACCCTTAAAAGCAATTTTGGTACTCTTTCTGAAGCGGCCATCAGAGCTGTAGTTGGCTTACCCATGATATCCTAAATGTCATCAAAACATCTTCCTTTCAATATTTCCTTTACCTTCAGGTAAAGAAAAATGTCATTGGAGACAGATCACATGAGCAGGCAGGCTGTTCCAATACAGTTGTTTGTTTACTGGCTAAAAACTCCCCACAGACAACCATACAATTAAGTTTGCTAATTTGTTACCATGGCACCATCCACAATGGTCTTTCCAGAAAGAGTTCTAAAATTTCTTCGGTGCATGGACTAGGCACTGACACCGGTGCATAACTTCTTGAGGAGAATACTTTGAAGGTGATCATAGTGATATTCAGCAGTAAGGTATGTAGTGGCACTTAGAACAACTAAGTTCATGGACTTAATTGTTGGACCGCATATGCCAAAGCGAAGTGCCATCATATGTACCCCTCAAATATAGCCCAATTAGACCTTTTAAAATGTTACCAATCCTTGACGCAATGGCCTTGTGAAAACCATATACAGGTAAAAAAGTCTCTCAAAGACCAGGGGTCTGAGCTTCTTAAAACATCTAATATTCTAATACATGTATACTGAAAGTGGCACCAACTGAAGGACTCTTGGGAGCCTCACTGTAAAGGACTTTATTTGGTCCTTAACAATCCATGTGTCCCTAAACTTCAAAGTATAGAGACCTGGGTTCACTTTTCACACTCAAGAAATCCAGGGAACCACCTGCTGTCATGGACCTGTGAACCCACTAGGGACTTGAAATTCACTTTAGGATACCCCAGGGAATAGAAGTAGATGGCACTGACAAAGTGGACTGCTAAGCTAAGGCCACAAAACAGAACTGCATGCAAGCAGCTAAGATTTTTGGACTACACTTGATAATTTTGCTTTCCTATTTATGTTGATTATCCTTCACCAAGTTGGTATTTTCCCTTGGTAAGGTACACTGTATGGAAACCCTGAAGTAGTTGCTGTTTGTTTCACATTTATAACTTTTAAAATGGCACTGTTTTATCAGCTAGAATTTATAAATTGGTAATTTCTCACCCATTACATCCTGATTTACATCCACTCCTTTCTTTGCCAAGCATACTCAGGCTGTTGAAATCCTTGGATTTCTGTTCCTGTCATCGTAGGTGAACCTCATGGGATTCAATTTAGCTTACTTTATCCCTGTGTAAAGAAACTTTCGTCCATGGTGCTAAATCTTTATGTCCCCAGTAGATGTCATTAGTAATTGTCAAAAATGAAATGCAGCTTATAAACATTAATATCCTAGGCATTAGTGAGCTGAAATGAACTGGTATTAGCCTTTTAGAATCTTTAGAATCAAACAATTATAAAGTCTGTTATGCCAGAAATGACAACTTGAAGAGGAATGACATTGCATTTGTTATCAAAAAGAACATTTCAAGATTCATCCTGAAGTATAGCACTGTCAGTGATAGGATAATATCCATATGCTTACAAGGAAAACCAGTTAATCTGACTACCAGTCAAATTTACCCACCAGCCACTAGGCCAAAGAAGAACAAACTGAAGGTTTTTATCAACTTCTGCAATCTTGAATTGATTGAACAGGCAATCAGGATGCTTTAATAATTGCTAGTGATTGGAAAGTGAAAGTTGGAAACAAAGAAGAATTCATAGTTGGGAAATATGGCCTCAGTTAAAGAAACAATGCCAGAGCTCACAAGATCAAATTTTGC
This sequence comes from Heterohyrax brucei, assembly GCA_028571685.1. Taxonomy (NCBI): domain Eukaryota; kingdom Metazoa; phylum Chordata; class Mammalia; order Hyracoidea; family Procaviidae; genus Heterohyrax; species Heterohyrax brucei. The sequence continues at coordinate 8,665,693 of CM053165.1, read as the reverse complement.
AAGGCCAATGACTTTTTCATTGCACATACCTTTCTTCACTAACATAAATGGCAAATATACATGTGGATCTCACCAGATGGAATACAGAAGAATCAAATAAACTACATCTGTAGAAAGAAAGGGTGGAAAAGCTCAATATCATCAGTCATAACAAGGCCAGAGTCCAACTGTGGAACAGAGCATCGATTGCTCATGTGCAAGTTCAAGCTGAAACTGAAGAAAAGTAGAACAAGTCCACAAGAGCTGAGGTACCGTAAGTATATCTCATCTGAGTTTAGAGACCATCTCAGGAATAGATTTGATGCATTGAACACTAATAACTGAAGACCAGAGGAGTTGTGGAATGACATCAAGATTATCATACATTAAGAAACAAGAGTTCATTGAAAGGACAGGAAATAAAGGAAAGACCAAAATGAATACCAGAAAAGACTCTGAAACTTGCTCTTGAAATTCAAGAAGCTAAAGCAAAAGGATTGATAAAGAAATGAACAGAAGATTTCAAAGGTCAGCTTGAGAAGACAAAATATTATAATGGTATGTGCAAAGAGCTGAAGATAGAAAACTAAAAGGGAAGAACATGCTCGGCATTTCTCAAGCTAAAAGAATTAAGGAAGAAATTCAAGTCTTAAATTGCAATACTGAAGGATTCTACAGGGAAAATATTAAATGATGCAGAAAACATCAAAAGAGTACAGAAGGAACACAGAGTCATTATACCAAAAAGAATTGGTCAGTGTTCAACCATTTCAAGAGAGGCAGCATGTGATCAAGAACCGATGGTACTAAAGGCAGTAGTCCAAGCTGCACTGAAGATGCTGGCAAAATACAGGGCTTCAGGAACTGACAGAATGCCAACTGAGATGTTCCAACAAAGAGATGTAGTGCTGAAAGTGCTCACTCATCCATGCCAAGAAATCTGGAAGGCAGCTACCAGCCCAACTGACTGGAAGAGATCCATATTTACACCTGTTCCCAAGAAAAAGGATCCAGTCAAAATGTGGAAATTATCAAACAATATCACCAATATCAAACATAAGTAAAATTTTGCTGAAGATCGTTCAAAATCAGCTGCAGCAGTATACTGACAGGGAACTGCTAGAAATTCAAGTTGGATTCAGAAGAGAATGTTGGACCAAGGGTGGCATTGCTGATGTCACATGGATCTTGGCTGAAAGTAGAAAATAATGGAATGATGTGTACCACATTTGACTGTGTGGATCAGAGCAAATTATGGATAACATTGCAAAGAATGGGAGTTCCTGAACACTTCATTGTGCTTATGAGAAACCTATACATATATGATGAGGCAGTTGTACAGACAGGATGAGAGGAAGTTCAGTGGTTTCATGTCAGGAAAGCTGTACATCAAGATTGGATCCTTTCACCATATATATTCAGTCTTTATGCTGAGCAAGTAATCTGAGAAGTCATATGAAGAACAAGACATCAGGATAGGAGGAAGACTCATCAACAACCTGCGTTATGCAGATGACATAATGCTTGCTGAAAGCAAAGAGAACTTGAAGTTTTTATGATGAAAATAAAAAATCACAGTCTTCAGTATGGATTACACCTCAACATAAACAAAAATCCTCACAACTGGATGAGTTAGCAATAAATATCACGACAAGTGCAGAAAAGATTGAGGTCATCAAGGATTTCATTTTACTTGGATCCACAATCAACAGCCATGGATGCAGCAGTCATAAAATTCGAAAGACACATTGCATTAGGAAAATCTGCAAAAGATTGCTTTAAAATATTGAAAAGCAAAGATGTCACTTTGAAGATTGAGGTGCCACAACTGAAGCCATGATATTTTCAATCACATCATGTGCATGCTAAAGCTGGACAATGAATGAAGAAGACAGAAGAAGAACTGGTGTTGGTGGAGAATATTGTATATACCATGGACTGTCAAAAGAACAAACAGATCTGTCTTGGATGAATTGTTACCAGAGTGTTACTTAGAAGCAAGAACGGTGAGACTCTATCTTACGTGCTTTGGACATTTTGTCCGGACTACTTAGTCCCTGGAGAAGGACGTCATGCTTGGTCAGGGAAAAGAGGAAGACCGCCAATAAGATGGATTGGCACAGTGGCCACAATAATAAGCTCAAGCATAACGTGGTTGTGAGCACAGCACAGGACCAGGTAGTGTTCCGTTTAATGGTACATAGGGTCACTACGAGTTGGAATCAATTCAAGGACACCTAACAACACAGATGTCATTGGCTGCTGACTAATACTAGTACCTTTGGAAGTTGCCTTATTCTAGTAGTTAGAATTCACAGATCGGTAATTTTTAACTAATTATTTTCATGTTAGAATTATTAGATAATATTTTGTTAATCATCATTGTCTTGCTAATTATAATAGCCACTGTTTTCATGTTAGAAACAGTGTGTTATGCCTTTGAATGTAGTTTTAAATTAGTTTGTAATTGCTATAATTTTTATGATGCTTGCTTACTGTATTATTTATTAATACTTTTAGATTGTAGAGCTTTTTAAAAAACATATTATTTTACTCTTTCCCACAACCACCATTAAAACATGACATAAAATAGGATAGCCCGATCAGTAGCTAGTACCAATAACCTGTCTGACTGTTGGACTTGCCATCAAATTTCAAAATCTAACATCCTGAATTCAGAACCAGTAGCTTCTCCCACATTGAGTGAGCTATGATTTTGTCCCTCAGGTACTGTAAATGCTGATATCATCTTTAAACAAGTCGTATGTGTGAGACTGTGGCATCTTTTGGGATGTCACAACCTCAGGTCCTCACCTGAGGTCCTATGTTTCAATCTAGTGCAGATTTTAGTTAAGGATTATTCTAAAACAGCCTGGAGCCCTTCAGATTAGAAAAACGAATGCTTATACTGACCACAGTGACAGAGATCACAATAGTGCCCCAGACAGAGTGGGAGAAAAATGCACAACTAAATTCACCAAAAAGTCACTACTGGTCTGATAGTGACTGATGGACTGCTGAAGACTCTGGCTGCTGGACATACTGCTAATTCAGAACTAAAGCAACTTCCAAGGTCCACCTTTCAGCCAAAGATTGTTCTTATTGTTGTAGTTAGGTGCCACTGAGTTGATTCCCACACATAATCACTCTGTGTATAGCAGAATGAAACACAGCCAGGTACTGCACCATTCTCACAGTCATTGCTGTATTTGAGGCCATGGCCACACATTATACACGACTACAAAATAACCCATAACACGTGTAAGGAACATGTCTCCTAGCTCAGCAGGTACACGGAACCAAATGGGAAACATCTACCAGAAAGCAAAGACAGGAAAGCAGAAAGGAACTGGAAAACTGGGTGAATGGACCCTGAAAACCCAGGGTAGAAAGGGAAAGTGGAGGACTGCTGGCACTTTGCTGGGATTGCAACTGTTACAAAACAATTTGTGTATTTAAAAAAAAAAAATGAGTGCTTAGTTTCATCTAATGTTCCTTCCAGACTGTGATAAATTGCCTTTACAGGAAATTCTGTATTCATATGAGAAACTGGGTAAGGTTAGGATGATTGCCTATTTGTAGCAACTCTTTGATAGAAAATGGGCTTGAACAAATAAAGCATTCCTCTCCCAAATAAATACACTGGAACTGGCATAATATGTGCCCCACATGGATACATATTTTTACGTGGAAAATCAAGATATCCAACCACAGCCAATGCAAATTCAAATGAGTCCCGTACCTGGTTATCCAATACTGCTAAAACAGAAACACCATAAATGGGAGGCTTTAACAAAGTGAAATTTATTCTGTCACAGTCCAGAAGGCTGCAAGTCCAAATTCAGGGCATGAGCTCCAGGAGAAGTCTTTCTATGTTGACTCTGGAGGAAGGTCCTTGTCATTAATCTTCTCCTGGACTGGGAGTTTCTGAGGTTTAGAAATATTGGGTTAAGAATGTGCTGCGCTCCCAGCACTGTTTCTTGGTAGTATGAGGTCCTCAGCTCTCTGCTTGCTTCAAGGCATGATACAATTTTACACCAACAACACAACTGCCACCCATCCTCCCTCACTGGCATCATAGAGTCAGGGTTTATAGCATATAGGAACATTACACAACACCAGGAATATAGCTTAGCCAAATTGCTATACACATTTTTGAGCAGACACAATTGAATCCATGACACCTGGGCTTTATCCTGTTTGGATGATTGTAATATGACAGGGCAGTGTACATTAGAACATCTAGGATTTCCTCTCATTATCGATTTCTATGATGAAAGCAAACATTGAACAAATGATGTGGGCACCGTCACTCGTCACAAAAAGAGTATATTACAAAATCGAATACCTTGTTTGTGTTCCTGAATGTGAGCAATCTACTGGCAATTTATCTGCCACTGTGCACCAAATGGAAACCCTGGTGGTGTATCGGGTTAAGTGCTATGTCTGCTAACAAAGAGTAAGTAGTTCGAATCTGCCAGGCACACCTTGGAAACTCTATGTGGCAATTCTATTCTCACCTCTAGGGTTGCTATTGCGTCAGATCTGACTCAACGACAGTGGGTTTGGTTTGGGGTTTGGTATGCACCAAATAACAGATAAACTTGCTAATAGCATAGAAACCCAATAACAGTCCCTAAGTTCTTTAGTTAAAATTGCACTAGATTATGGAACTGCCCTTGACTTTCCTCTAGCCAGACAAGGAGAAGTCTGTGCAGTTGTCTGTATCTCCTGCTACACTTGAGTCAATATTTCAACAGAAGTAGAACAAGACTTCACACAGGTCCTACAAAAGGCTACTTGACTTCGAGTGTCCCCCATGTCAGACCCCTCTTTTCTAGTTCTTTTCAGCTGGCTATGCTCTGGGATTGGATCATGGATCACAACTATGTTGTTAACTGGATTAATTATGCTTATTGTTATTGAAACCATCACACACAATGTAAAAGTCACCAGCAATGTTTAGAATGAGAAAACCAATCTCTTACCTGTGAGAAGAATAATTTACATTGCTAAACTATTTTCCAGATGAGTTTCAACTTTCTCCTGCAATGAGTTCCTTCAAATGACCAGACAGTTCCACCTAACGTAGAACCGTCTCTCTCTCTCTCATTATGTCGCTTATACCAAATGACTTACATGAGTCATTTGGTATAAGCAGAGGACCCTGACCCAGGCCTGAGAACAAACCTCATTTTCAAACAGCAGTTTTTCTGTTCTATGATTAACCTTTAGTCATCCTTAAAAATACACTCTTAGGGAAATTTCTCTGTAATCAAGTAGCAACACAATTTCACAGCCTGTTCCCAGACAGTCTTTTCATCTGTGGTCAAGCCAATGCTTGATATTGAAAGTCTGTTCCTAGGGAATCTTCACACACAGCTTTATCAAAAAATCCCTTTTACAATGGACCCCTAGAAAAGACATGCTTGAGAAAGCAGTTTTAATAGCGTGTTCCTGTTGCCGAATTGAAAGTCAGTTTCATCCGCCTGTCACCGTAACTGAAAATGCACAGACAGCATAGTGTTCAAGAAATAATTTACTAGCAGGTTTCTGCAGCAAACCTGGGAGACAGTGGCTGATTAACTGTCACCCTTGGGTTAAATTTCTAGGGGGGTTTATATCCAGAACTCAAAGGGGAGAGGGTTTGTCGCTGAACAATAGGAGTAACAAGATTTCATTACATCTAGCAAACAGTATGAATTGTCTAAAAGTTTGTCACAGGATGGTCAAAAATGGCAGACTTAAAATTTGACACAGGATAACAAATCAAAGCAGACCCAAATGTTTGTCACAGGATAATTAAAACAGTGCAGACTCAAATGTCTGTTACAGGATAATCTAGCAGAGTAAATCATCCAAAATTTTTTTATCTCCCTATGAGGTCTTAATCAACTCTACATCCCCTGAGATTGGGAGAGAACAGGATAGGGGGAGGAATAGATAAAGAGAGAAATACAGACCTGTCAGTCTGGTTTACAGAATGTAGCTTAATAAACTAAGTGATCTTTGTCAGGCCCTCACATCCACCATCATTCCCAGACCAGCACATCCTGTCATTGCCCTGTGATTCCCTATGTATCCCCTACCTGCACATACTTCCACAATTTACGTAATTCACCAATCACTTGAAGTCCACCCAATCACTAATAAGCCCTTGTGTTGAGAAAGCCTGCTTCTAACTGCCCTGATTGCCTGAAAACCAACCAGAATATTGTTGCCCTTGCCTTACTTAAAGCCTGTAAAAAAAGGTTTGTACCATTACAATGCCTCAGACTTCATGGTTTCATCTTCATGAGTCACAGTTTCCAGTTGAAGGGTGTTGACCCTTTGATGAACATCTTTGATTTATTTTATTTTTTATCATTGATTGAAAATGTACATTCCCATATAAATTCGCATGCTCATCTATATGCAGCTCCCACTGCTCTCCCTCCTCTCTGCTCCATACATGTCCTACCCTCCCAACAGTCTCCTTTCCCCTCCTCTCCACCAACTCTCCTTCCTCCAGCAAGAGGTCAGCAGGATGACATCCTATAGATGCCTAGAACCATAGAATTCCCACAAGATAAGGTCACTCTGTGTCGCCAAGTTCAATCCATTGTTATCAGACAAGTTGACCTTCATTATGATTTAAGGACAGGGGCAGCATCAGGGCCAGGGGCCATGCTCCCAGGGGAACCCAAAGCCCATGAATCATCATTTGAGGTCTTTTTTGGGAAATCTCAGGATGCACCCCTGTTTATTCTCTTGTTGCCAGTGAGACTCAACTTTGTGAGCTCCATCGTGGCTATCACTGGTGGTGGCCAGGCACCATCCGTTTCTTCTGGTGATGAGTCAATGTAGAGACCCACATGGGTCTTTCTGTCTTCTGGGTTCTCTTTTCCCCATGTTGTTCTTCTCCTCAGTGATTTTCCATTCCTGTTGAGTTGGGACCATTTTCTGTACCCTCAGACAGCAACTTGGCAGCTTTTAAGACCCCAGACGTCACTCACCGATGAGAGGTGCAGAGAGTCCTCATTAGCAAAACACTACCTGTGCCAATTGGCCTCAATTTCCCTTAAGAACGTGGTCCCCAGCACCCCACCCCAGCTACTCTGTCCTTGCAATATTGGGTTAAGATGAGAGAAGTACTCAAATTGTGTTGAAGTCCAGTTATTATTGGTCTTCTTTCTCATGTGTGCTGTCACCAGTTTCACCCAACCAAATTTCTATTAACCAATCTAAACCCTTCCCACCTCACTTTCCCTCTCTCCTCACCCTTGCAGCCCTTAAAGAGTGTTGTCTTCTATGCACGAGGTTGTTTTTCAGTTCTTATCGTAGGGGTCTCATACAATATTTGTCATTCTGTCGCTGACTACTTTCACTCAGCATAATGTCCTCCAGTTGAAACCAGATTAAGAGATGTTTCCTGCAATCATCATTGTTCTTTTGTTTTATTTTTAAATTGTGTGCTAGTTTTCTCTTCTGTGTCTCTTAGAAATGTAACCTCAGGTAATCTTCTCCTGTTTCCTGGAAGATTATTATAAATTCATGTGGCCCAGCCCTATCTCCAGGCCAGAAAGACTTGAAGTTTAACAGTCATCTTAAAAACACGAACATAGTGGACTATATTCCCTTGGCTGTATAAAGGCTAAGATTCCTTTCAATCTTTTCAGTGTCTTAGTGAGTTGCCATGATGCATCACATTCTGGTTTAATGTTCCTTGAATAATTATCTTCTGGTTTTTGTGGAAAGGTGCTCTGGATGAGGAATAGATTTTGTTATGAGTAACTTTTCCCCAACAACTGCTAAAATCCAAAACAGTGACAACGTCAAATGTTGGTATGGATGTGAATCAACAGGAACTCTCACTCATTGCTGTTGGTCATGAAAAATGGTTCAGCCACTCTGGAATACAGTCTGACAATTTCTTAGGAAGCTAAACATAGGCTTAGCATAAAATTTAGCAATCACGTTATTTGATAAATACTAAAATTAGTTGAAAAAATATATATCCATACAAAAACCTTCAAATGAATGTTTATAGCAGCTTTATTTACCACTGCTAAAAATTGGAAGTAATTAAGATGCCACTCAATGAGAGAACAGATAAACTGTGGTATATCTATGTAGTGTAGTATTACTCAGTAGTAAAAATAAATGAACTGTCAAGCTATGAAAAGACTTGACGGAAACGTAAATGAATATTGCTAAGTGAAAGAAGGCAGTCTGATAAAGCTGCATGCTATGATTCTAACTATACCTTCTGGAAAAGACAAAACTATAGGGACTATAAAAAGATCAGTGGTTGCCAGGAGTTAGCGCGAGGAAGGAAGGATGAACTGGTGGAGCATGGGACGTTTTGAGAATGAAACGATTCTGCATGATACTCTAATGGTAGATATATGACATTATGCATTTTTCAAAATCATAACACTGTACAATACCAAGAGTAAATCCCAACAGAGAGTATGGCTTATGCTAGTAAAAATGTATATCTGCCTATCAATGGTAATAAATTTACCATGGAAATGTGAGATATTAATAATAGGAGAAGCTGTGTGCAGGGGGCAGAAGGGGTTTATGGGAACTGCCTGTACTTTATAATTCTCCCCCTCAATATAAAGTGTACGTTTTAAAAATAACAAGGATAGAGATGATAAGAGTAGAAAAGAATAAGATGATAGGGGTGTGGCTGATAAAAGTGGAGAAGATCAGATGGAGATGACAGAGACATAGATTAGAGATGTTAGAGATACACACAACCCTGAGACTTGGCCTTCAAATGTCATAGGACCCGGCTTCTTGGGGCTTACTTTGAATTCCTTGAAATCTCTAATCACTAACAGTACCAGAAGGTCCAAGACTAGTTCATAATTAAATGAAAGAACTGCCACAAATTTAGAAATGCCTCTTGGGAAAAGCATAGAATAGATAACATTTGGTAGGTGATTATATCTAAGATGCCAGGCACTATGCTATGTTCCTCTCCCACTGTTGAATACAGAAATCAATAACAGACATCTTACTTTGATTTTAAGGTTATTCTTATTAATGAAACCAAATTTTAAAAAATAGAGAAACCAAACCCATTGCCATTGAGTCAATTTCCAACTCATAGAGACACTATAGGGCAAAGCATAAGTACCCCATAGAGTTTTCAAGGAGTAACTGGTGGATTCAAATATTAACCATAAAATGCTTGACCTAAACTGCAAAAGTCTGCCAGAAACTGAAATATAGCAATGTAAATTTGTCTTATTCTGCTAGAATAAGGTAATGGTCAAACCATTGCCTCCTAATTTAAATCTCAAAAAGCCTCATGACTACTGGTGGGGAGGCAGTCAATTATTAGACAGTAGGCCAGAAGTAATCCAGTATCAGTGAATTTCAGTAAACAGGGAAGGCAGGGGTCAATCAATCAATCATGTTAAGGTTAGCCAAAGGTCGACCTTCTATAGCTCTCCCTACTCTTTTCTTCATGGAAAATCTGGTGGTATAGTGGTTAAGAGCTATGGCTGGTAACCAGAAGTCCATAGCTCAAATACACTAGGTGCCCCCTGGAAACTCTGTGGGGCAACAGGGGCGGGTTTGGGTTTTGGTTTGCTTCTCTTCATAACCCCCATCCTACTTAGCTTCTTCTAGCCATTTCCCTTTGTCTGGAATCAATGACTCAGAATAAAACTTATGTTCAATTTCAATGAATTTTCACTATTTTTAACATTATGTTGCTGATAAAACAGTATATTATTCATGTTAGAGTTTTTCCTTATTTTTTGACACGAACTGTAAGTAAATACTTTTTTCCCAAATTGCTAATCACTTCCTTGATACTCTAAACATAGTAGTTGTTTTCTCATTTGATGGCTTCTTTAGCATTATTTTATTCTACTAAGTACTTGAGTTTAACTACCGGATCTAATGTTTAGTATCTTCTGATGCTCTTCTTATTATATTACATTATATGCTTATTCATTCTATATTCTATCAGTCAGTTTTTTCTAGCTTATACTGAAGTTCTTGAGACGGTCTACAAACTTAGGAGGAATGTATTCAAGGTCTTGCTTTGGTTCTCATGGACTTGTTTTAATTTTACTCACCTACAACTTTAACTTGCACATGAGCAATTGATGGTCTGTGGTGCAATTGGCTCCTGCTCTTGTTCTAACTGATAATACTGAGTTTTTCTACTGTCTCCTTCCACATATGTAGTAACTTCCAACATATTCCATCTGCCAAGGTCTACATGTACAGCCGAAAAAAGTTATTTGCAATAAAGAAGCCATTAGTCTTGCAAAATTCTGTCATGCAATCTCCAGCATCATTTGTGTCACCAAGGGCGTATTTTCCAACTACAAATCCTTATTCTTTGTTTATTAACTTTCTCATCAGCAGTTATCATTGCATACTGATTGCATGTACAGTGAATTTCAGACTGAAGAACTTGGCAAAAATCTTCAATTTCTTCATCTTTGGCCTTAGTGGTTGGTGTGTAAATTTGAGTAGCAGTCATATGGGTCCGACCATTAAGTCCACAAACTTAACTGTTCTAAGTGCTACATACCTCATTTCTGAATGTCACTATGGTCACCTTCAGAATACTCCCCTGGGGAAGCTCTGCACCAACGCCAATGCCTAATCTACCCTTCAATGCAATTTTGGAACTCTTTACAGAATGGCCATTGTTTTAGTCAGCTAGTGCTGCTCTAACAGAAATACCACAAGAGGATGGCTTTAACAAACAAAAGTTCATTCTTACACAGTCTGGTAGGCTACAAGTCCAAATTCAGGATGTCTGCTCCCGGGGAAGGCTTTCCCCTTGTCAGCTCTGGAGGAAAGTCTGGTATTGCATCAGTCTTCATTTAGGGAGCATCTTGGTGTAGGAACTTCAGGTCTGAAGGACACGCTTCTTTCCTGGTGCTGCTTTCTTGATGGTACGAGGTTCCAAATTCTCTGCCTGCTTCCCTTTCCTTTTATCTCTTGCAGGATGAAAGGATTAAGGGTGATACAAGCCACACTCCAGGCAAACTCCCTTTACAGTGAAGCAGGGAGGTGATCTTCTGAAGGGATTTACAGTTCCCCCCTAATCCTTTAACATACAGCATAGGAAAATCACAAAATGCAGGACAATCATAGAACACAGGGAATCATGGCCCAGCCACATGGCTACACACATTTTTGGGGGGGGATACAATTAAATCCATGACAGCCATTGTGCCATCATAATGCCCATTGTGCATGGTGGCACAGTGGCAAGTTTGCTAACTTAATTGTGTAGTCTGTGAGGGAGTTTTTCACCAAGTAAACAAATAACTGTATCGGAGCACCCTCCATTCTCATCAATCTGGCCCCCAGTGACTTTTTTCTTCACCCAAAGATAAAGGAAATACTGAAAGGAAGACCTTTTGATGACATTCAGTGCATTAAAGGTAACATGATGACAGATCTGATGGCCATTCCAGAAACAGTTCCAAAATTGCTTTGAAAGGTGGACTAGGCATTGGTGTCTGTGCATGGATTCCCAAGGGGAGTACTTCAAACACGATTATATTGATATTCAGCAGTGAGGTATGCAGCACTTTTCTAGGATGAGTTTGCTAACTTAATTGGCTGACCTCGTATTAATCGGTCTCCGTTGTGGCACATGGATATTATAACTATCATTGACAACATTGTACTTTGGGATACATCTCTAAATGTCCTTTTTGACAATGAATGTAACACCATTACTCTTCAATCTGTTATATCCAGCATAGTAGACTATAAGATTGTCTGATTCAAAATGGCTAATACCAGTCCACTTAGCTTCCTAATTCCAAGTATATCGATGTATATGCATTCTATTTCATTTTAGACAATTTCCAATCCATCAAAAAGAGACCTGATGCATTGAACACTAATGACTGAAGACTAGACAGGTTGTGAAAAGACATCAGACATGAAAAAAACAAGAAGTCATTAAAAGACAAGAAAGAAAAAGACCAAAATGAGTATCAGAAGAGACTCTGAGACTTGCCCTAGAATGAAAGAAATGACGATGTGAAAGAGCTGAACAGAAGAATTCAAAGGGTTAATCAAGAAGACAAAGCAAATTATTATGACGTGCAAAGACCTGGAATTAGAAAACTAAAATGAAAGAATATACTCAGTACTTCTCAAGCTGAAAGAACTAAAGGAAAAAAATTCAAGCCTCAAGTTGCAATAGTTGAAGATTCTGTGAACAAAATACTGAACAACTGCCATGTATTGAATTGTGTAGCCCCAAAATATATGCCAACTTGGAAAGGATGTGATTCCCAGTGCCATGGATTGAATCATATCCCCTGAAAAATATGTGCAGCCATGTGGCTGGGCCATGACTCCCAGTATCTTGTGACTGTCCTCCATTTTGTGGTTTTCCTATGCTGTATATTAAAGGATTAGGGTTGGGCTGTAAATCCCTTTATAAGATCACCTCCCTGCTCCATTGTAAAGGGAATTTCGCTGGAGTATGGTTTGCACCACCCTTAATCCTTTCAGCCTGCAAGAGATAAAAGGAAAGTGAAGCAGGCAGAGAATTGGGAACCTGTACCATCAAGAAAGCAGCACTGGGAGAAAAACTCGTCCTTCAGACCTGAGGTTCCTGTGCCAAGATACTCCCTGGACAAAGATGATGCAATACCAGACTTTCCTCCAGAGCCAACAAGAGGGAAAGCATTCCCCTGGAGCGGGCATCCTGTAAATGGACCTGTAGCCTACTAGACTGTGTAAGAATAAACCTTCCTTTGTTAAAGCCATCTGCTCTGTGATATTTCTGTTAGAGCAGCACTAGCTGACTAAAACACCCAGAACCACATGATTGTACATCATTTTGTTATCCATTGTGATTTTCCTGTGTCATAAATGCTCTCTATCGTGTTAAGAACATAGGATTGCAGCAGTTATGCTGATGAGGCAGGACCCAATCTACAAGAGTAGGCTGGGTCTTAAGCCAATCTCTTTTGAAATACAAAAGAGGAGAGCAAGCCGACAGACAGGAGGAGCTTATACAACCAAGAAAGCAACACCAGTAACATAGCCTGCTGTTTGGACCCAAGATTCCTGCACCCGAGAAGCTCCTAGACCAGGGAGAGACAAATAATAAAGATCCTCCCTGCAGAGCTGACAGACAGAGAAAGTCTTCCCTTGGGGCTGATGCCTTGAATTTGAATTTCTAGCCTACTAGACGGTGAGAGAATAAAAATCTGTTTGTTGAATCCATCCACTTGTGGTATTTCTGTGACAGCAGCTCTAGATAACTATGACAAGAAAGCATCAAAAGAAGGTGGAAGACTTGAAACAGACACAGAGTCACTGTATCAAAAATAATTGCTCTACATGCAGCCATTTCAGAAGGTAGCATATGATCAAGAAACAACAGTACTAAAGTAAGAAGTCCAAGCTGCAATGAAAACGCTGGCAAAAAAAATTTCAGGAATTGGCGAAATATCATTTGAGATGTTTTCACAAATGGATACAGTTTTGGAAGCACATTGTTTTAATCAGCTAGTGCTGCTCTAACAGAAATACCACAGAGTGGATGGCTTTAACAAAGGAAGGTTTATTCTTACACAGTCTGGTAGGTTGCAAGTCCATGTTCAGGCTGTCCGCTCCAGGGAAAGACTTTCCCCTTGTTGGCTCTGGAGGAAAGTCCAGTATTGCATAAGTCTTTGTCCAGGGAGCGTCTTGGTGCAGGAACCTCAGGTCTGAAGGACTCACTCTTCTTCCAGTGCTGTTTGCTTGATGGTTTGAGGTTCCCAATTCTCAGCCTGCTTTTCTGTCCTTTTATCTCTTGTAGGATGAAAGGATTAAGGGTGGGGCAAGCCATACTCCAGGGAAACTCCCTTTACAGGGGAGCAGGGAAGTAATCCTATGAAGGGATTTACAGCCCCATGCTAATCCTTTAACATACAGTTTAGCAAAATCACAAAATGGAGGACAGTCACAAGATATGGGAATCATGGCCCAGCCACATGGCTACACCTATTTTGGGGAAACCTGACCAACTGACAGGAAGAAAATCATGTTTATGCCTATTCCAAAGAATGGTGATCCAACCAAATGTTAAAATTATCAAACAGTATCATTACTATCACAAGCAAGTAAAATTTTGCTGAAGATTATACAAAAGCAGTTGCAGCAGGCCACTGAGAAGGAACTGTCAGAAGCAGAAACCAGATTCAGAAAAAGACGTGGAACAAGGGATATCACTAAAGATATCCGATAGATCCTGGCTAAAAGCAGACAATACCAGAAAGATGTTTACCTGTGTTTTATTGACCATGCAAATGCATTTGGTTATGTAGATCATAACAAATTATGGACAATATTGCAAAGAATGGAAACTCCAGAGTACTTAATTGTGCTCATATTGAACATAGAGTCAGTCACTTGAATGGAACAAGGGCTTGTTGCATGTATTTAAAATCAGGAAAAGTGTATACCACAGTTGTGTTCTTTTGCCATACTTATTCAGTCTGTGTGTTGAGAAAATAACTCATGCAGCTTGACTGTATGAAGAAAAACACACCATCAGGATTGAAGGAAGCCTCATTAACAACCTTCAGTACGCAGATGACACAGCCTTGCTTGTTGACAGTCAAGAGGACTTGAAGCACTTATTGAGGAAGATCAAAGACAACGTCCTTCAGTATGGATTACACTTTAACAAAAAGAAAAGAAAAATCCTACAACTGGAGCAATATGCAACATCATAATAAATGAAGAGAAGATCAAAGTTGTCAAGGATTTCATTTTACTTAACCCACAATCAACACCCACAGCAATACAGTCAAGAAATGAAACAATGCATTGGATTGGGCAGCTCTGCTGCAAAAGACCTCTTTAAGAACTTACAGACTGGGAAAAAAATTGGAGCTGTTAAGAATCCAAAAAAACTGTAATCTCTAAAATCTGTAAGAAAACCCAACAACATCTACAACAAAAAGACAAAGAATCTAATTAAAAATTGGACAAAGGAACACACACTTCACCAAACAAAATACTCAAGCAGCTAACAGACACATGAGCAAATACAGTTACCAGCAATTAGAGAAGTGTACATCAGAGTCACAATGAGATACCATCTCATCAGCACTACTGGCATGAATACAAAAAACAAAATAACAAAAGTTGGACAACTATCAGGGAAATTGAAATTATTATGCTCTGCTAGTGGAGATGCAAAATGGCACAAACACTTTTTTTGCTGACTTTACAGTTACCTTAATATTTACCCATATTTTTCTAAGTATAAACCAGTCTTTTAGTTCTTTGTATCACCTTGATTTTCTCTCCGTGTGAAAGATCTACATTTTTAGGTCTTCCTTTTTGTTATAATGTTGTTATCATTTACATAATGACATCGTTTCTCTATTTTCAGTGTTTTAGCTTTGATTTATTTTCATGGTTTCCCTGTCTGGGTTGATAACTGGTTGCTCTGTCCTGCTTTCTGGTCTTGGGTTGCTATCTGATGCTACTGATTTTCTAACCAAAGGACTCCCTGTAGTATTTCTTGTAATTTTGGTTTGGATTTTGCACATTCCCTAAATTTGTGTCTATCTAGAAATATCCTAATTATGCCATCATATTTCAGATGCAATTTTGCTGGATGTATAATTCTTGGTTGCCAATTTTCTTACCGTCGAGATTTTATATATGTCATCTCATTGATTTCTCATCTGTATGGTTTCTGCTGAGTAGCCCAAGCTTAGTCTTACTGACTCTTGTTTGTAAATTATGTCCCATTTATCCCTAGTCACTCTTAAAATTCTCTTTATCTCTGATTCTGGTAAACTTGATTATTCTTCTGAAACCTATTTTATGTAGAGTTCAAGGAGCATCTTGGTAGATATCTTCTCGTCTTTCAAAACATTAGGGAAGCTGTCTGCTAACAAATCTCCAACAATTCACCCTGTATTTTCTGTTATCCCCTACCTCCACTCCCTGTTCTGATACTGCAATCACTGGTAGGTCATTTCTCTTGATAGACTCCCACGTAATTCTTAAGAGTTTCTTTATTCTTTAAAATTCTTTCATCTGGTTTTAACTCAAATATGTTGGTGTCAAATGCTTTATCTTCATTCTCACTAATTTTGGCTTTCGTTGCTTCAGTTCTGCTCCCTTGACTTTCTACTCAGTTGTCTAATTCTGAAATTTTTTTTATTATTATGATTGAACGAAAATGTACATTCCCATATAAATTTGCATGCTCACCTATATGCAGCTTTCACTGCTCTCCCTGCACAGTGACAGCATATTCTTCCTCTATGCTCCATACATGTCCTATCCTCCCAACAGTCTCCTATCACCCACCCCACCCACTCCTGTCCTCCAGTATGAAGTCAGCAGGACAACATCCTATAGATGCCTAGAACCATAAAGTGCCCAAAAAATCTGATCACTCTGTGTAACCAAGTCCAATCCCTTGCTGTCCAAAGAGTTGACTTTCATTATGATTTATGGACAGGGGCAGCATCAGGGCCAGGGAGCATGCTCCCAGAGGAACCCCAAAGCCCCTGGACCATCAACTGCCATCTCTTAGTGGACATCTCATGGTGCACCCGTATTTATTCTTGTATTGCCAGTGAGACTCAACTTTGTGAGCTCCCTCGCGGCTATCACTGGTGGTAGCCAGGCACCATCTGGTTCTTCCAGTCACAAGTCGATGTAGACACCCACTCACGTGGGTCTCTCTGTCTTCTGGTTTCTCTTCTGCTGTGTCATTATGGACCTTGGTGATCATCTGTTCCTGCTGAGTTGGAACCATTTGCTGTACCCTCAGATGGCAACTTGGCAGCTTTTAAGAGCCCAGACACCACTCACCAGTGTGGGGTTTTGGAAGTCCTCATTAGCAAAACACTAGTTGTGGCAATTGGCCTCGATTTTGCCTGAGAGCACAGTCTCCGACCCCCTGCCCCAGCTACTCTGTATTTGCAATATTGGGTTCAGATGGGAGGAGTACTAAAGTTGTGTTGAAGTCCAGTTAATATTGATCTTCTTACTAGTGTGTGCTGTCACCGATTTCACCGAACCAAATTTCTAACAACTATCTGCTCTAAACACCCCCCCTTTGCCTTCCCACTCTCCCACCCTTGCAGCCATCAAAGAGTCTTTTCTTCTATGCATGAGTGTGTTTTTAAGTCCATATCATAGGGGTCTCATACAATATTTGTCTTTCTGTTGCTGACTACTTTCATTCAACATAATGTCCTCCAGTTGAAACCAGGTTGAGATGTTTCCTAAAATCATCATTGTTCTTTATCATTGCATAGTGTTCCGTTGAGTATACATACCATGGTTTACCTATCCATTCCTCTGTTGTTGGTCATCTGGGTTGATTCTATCTTTTAGCTATTGTGGACTGTGCTACGATAAACATTTGTGTGCATGTATCAGTTGGTGTGAACGGCCTTGATTCTGCAAGATATATTCCAAAGAGTGGAATTACTGGGTCAAATGGTATGTCTATATCCAGTTTTTTAAGGGAATGCCAGATTGCTTTCCTCAGAGGTTGCACCATTTTGCAATCCCACCAGCAGTGTAGGAGAGGTCCACTTCCTCCACAGCCTCTCCAGCATTTGTTGTTTTGGGTTTTTGGGATCATGGCCAACTTTGTTGGGGTGAGATGGTATCTCATTGTCATTTTGATTTGAATTTCTTTATATACCTTATGATTGTGAACATGTCCATATGTGTTTTTTGGCCGCCTGGATCTCCTCTTTAGAGAAGTGCATGTCCATCTCCTTTGCCCATTGCTTAATTGGATGATTTACCTTCTGCTTACTGATATTTTGTAGTACCTTATAGGGTACAGAGATCGGGCTTCGGTCTGACGTATAGTTGCCAAATATTTTTTCCTATTCTGTAGGTGGTCTTTTAATTCTATTAATAAAGTCTTTAAATGGGCAAAAGTGTTTGATTCTTAATAGTTCCCATTTATCTATTTCCTTTTCTGTTGTTTATGGTTTATTTGACAGATTTTGAAGTCTGTCTACGTTGTGTATTAAAACTTCCATTGTTGTTCCTACCTTTTCTTGGATGAGCTTTATTGTTTTAGATTTGATATTTAAGTCTTTTATCCCTTTAGAGTTGGTTTTTGTATAAGGTGTGAGACACGGGTCTTGTTTCAATTTATTGCAGATAGATATCCAATTTTGCCAGCATCATTTGTTGAAGATACTGTTTTTAACCCAGTTTAATGTCTTAGGGCCTTTGTCAAATACCAACTGTTCGTAGGCAGATGGCGTCATCTCTGGGGTCTTGATTCTGTTCCATTGATCTGTCTTTCTCTTTTTGTACCAGTACCAGGCTGTTTTGACCACTGTGGCAATGTAGTATGTTCTAAGGTCGGGTAATGAGAGGCCTCCCAGTGTGTTCTTCTTCTTTAGTAGTGCTTTTCTTATCTGAGGCTTCTTCCCTTTCCAGACAAAGCTGGTAATTTGTTTCTCATTAAAAAATGCCACTGGAACTTGTATCAGAATTGCATTATATAAGTAGATTGCTTTGGGTAAAATAGACATTTTCACAATGTTAAGTCTTCCTAACCATGAGCAGGGTGGATTTCTCTGTTTACGTAACTCTCTCTTAGTTTCTTGCAGAAAGAGCTTGTAGTTCTCTTTGTAAAGGTCTATTATTTCTCTGATGAGATTTTTTCCTAGGTACTTTACCTTCCTAGGGGCTATAGACTTGGTGATTTCTTCTTTAATAATCTCGTTGTTGGTATAAAAGAATCCTGCTGATTTACTTATGTTTATCTTGTATCCTGAGACTTTGCTGAACTCTTCTGTCAGTTTAAGTAGTTTACTTATGGATTCTATAGGATTCTCTGAATATACAGTCATATCATCTGCAAGTAGGGAGAATTTTACCTCTTCTTCACCGATGATTGGTCTTGTCTGATTGCTCTGGCTAGAACTTCAAGTACAATTTTGACTAGGAGAGGTGAGAGTAGGCATCCTTGTCTAGTTCCTGTTCTCAAGGGAAAGTCTTTCAGTCTGTCTCCATTCAGGATGACGTAGGCAGTTGGCTTTGTATAAATGGCCCTTATTGCATTGAGGAACTTGCCATCTATTCCTACCTTGCTGAGAGTTTTTAGCATGAATGGGTGTTGGACTTTATCAAATGCCTTTTCTGCATCACGTGATTCTTGTTGTGGTCAGGATTATGTCAACTTGGCTACTCCATATTTAGCTGCTGTACTAAGTGGCAGGGTGGGGTCTGTGGTGGCTTCCCACCCCTCAGCTCTCATCTCTTGACCTTCCACTGCTGCTGGTCTGCTCATGTAGTCAGGAGCTCCTGCTCTCTTCCAGCGTCTGGTTCCTGGACTTGAACTAGTAGCTGTTGGATTCATCAATCCTTACAGTTGGCACTTGAGAGTCCTGCTCCCTGACCTGCTGATCCTGGGTTCGCCAGCCTCTTCCACTCCATCTCACCACCAGCTTGGGATCCACCGACCTACACAACCGGTGATTTAGAACTCTGGTCTCTGACCTGCTGACTTTGGATTCATCAGCTTCTGTGGCCACATGAGGCTTGTGCCAGCACTTGGAACATTCAGCTTCTGTGATTGTATGAGCTGTTTCTTATATCTCTATCTATCTATATATATTATAAATTTTTCCTTGTACCTATACATGTTACTAGTTTTACTTCCCTAGAAAACCCAGCCTAAGACACTTGTCTTTCGTGGTATATACGTGGTTGATCACGTTAATTGTTTTTCTTTATTTTTTACTTTTTTATTATAACTGAATGAAAATATATATTCCCCTATAAATTCACATGCTCACCTATATGCAGCTCCCACTGCTCTCCCTGTCCAGTGACAGCACATCCTTTCTCTCTGCTCCATATGTGTCCTATCCTCCCAGTAGTCTCCTAACCACCCCGACTCCCTTTCCTCCAGCAAGAGGTCAGCAGGATGCCATCCTACAGATGCATAGATCCATAAAATTCCCACAAGATATGGTCACTCTGCATCGTGAAGTCCAACTCATTGCTGTCCAAAAAGTTGACCTTCAATTATGATTCATAGATAGGGGCATCAGAAAAACAATTAACATTCTTCATTATGTTGCCCTGTCCATAAACCATAATGAAGAACATTAATCATTTTTCTGATGGTGAAGCAGCCTTGCATCCCTCTCATATGAATCCAACTTGGGCATGATGAATTGTTTTTTTGATTGTTGTTGTATTCTATTTGCAAGAATTTTGTTGAAGAGATTTGTGTCTAGATTCACGAGTTATATTGGTCTGTAGTTCTCCTTTTTGGCTGGGTCTTTCCCTGGCTTTGGTATCAGGGTTATACTGGATTCGTAGAATGAATTTGGGAGTATTCCATCCCTTTCTGTACTTTGAAATAGTCTCAGTAGTATTGGAGACAACTCTTCTCTAAAAGCTTGGTAGAATTCTGCGATGCAGACATCTGGGCCCAGGCTTTTTCTGGTTGGCAGTGTTTTGATGACCTTCTCAATCTCTTCCTTTGTGATGGGTTTATTAAGTTGTTCTGCTTCACCTTGTGATAATTTGGGTAGGTGATATGAATCAAGGAATTTGTCCATTTCCTATAGGTTTTCAAATTTGTCAGAGTACAGTTTTTCATAGTATCGGTACAATATTTTCTATTTCTGTGGATTTGTTGTAACAACTCCCCTCTCATTTCTAATTTCGGTTATTTGTTTACTTTCTTGTTTTTCTGTAGTAAGTTTAGCCAGCAGTTTGTCAATTTTGTTGATCTTTTCAAAAAACCAGCTTTTGGTCTTTTCACGTTTTTCAATTGTTTCTCTATTCTCTAATTCATTTAGCTCTGCTCTAATCTTTATGATCTGGTTTCTTCTGGTGCCTGAGGGGTTCCTCTGTTGTTCTCTCTCTACTTGTTGAAGCTGTAGGGTTAGTACCTTGGTTTGGTTTCTTTCTTCCTTCCAGATGTGTGCATTTATGTAGATAGACAGACCTCCGAGCACTGCTTTGGCTGTATCCCACAGTTTCTGGTAGGAAGTGTTTTCATTCTCATTGGAATCCATGAATTTCTTTATTTCTTCCTTAATTTCTTCTATAACCCATGGTTTTTTGAGCAAGATGTTGTTCAGTTTCCGAGTGTTCCACTTTCTGTCTATGTTTTTTCTGCTATTGATTTCAGCTTTGTGATCTGAGATGATGCTTTGCAGTAATTCAACGGTGTGGATTTTGTTGAGAATTGCATTATGTCCTAACACGTGGTCAATTCTGGAGAATGTTCCATGTGCACTGGAGAAGATGTTGTTGTCCACTGATGGGTAGAAAGTTCTGTATATATCGATGAGGTTTAATCGGTTAATTGTGGCAATAAGGTCTTCTGTATCTTTACTGAGCCTTTTTCTAGATGTTCTGTCCAGTATTGAGAGTGGAGTGTTGAAGTCTTCCACTATTATTGTGGAGTAATCTAACTCTTTTTTGAGTGTAGTCAGTGTTTCTTCAACGTATTTAGGTGATCTGATATTGGGTGCATAAATATTTAATATAGTTAAGTCTTGCTTGTGTACTGAACCTTTCAGCAATAAATAGTGTCCATCTTTGCCCACGATGGTGGATTTGACATTAAAATTGATTTTGTCTGAGATTAGAATTGCCACCCCTGCTCTTCTTTGTTCATTGTTAGCTTGATATATATTCTTCCATCCTTTAATTTTCAATTTGTTCCTATTTTTAGGTCTCAAGTGAGTTTCTTGTAGACAACATATGGATGGGTCATATCTTTTGATTCAAGATGTCACTCGATGTCTCTTTACTGGAACATTCAGTCCATTCACAGTCAATGTAATTACTGATAGAGATGTGTTCAGTGCTGCCATTGTGATATGTTTATTTTTATGCTGATGTTTTCTCTGTTGTTCTTATTAGTCTGTTCTGGGACATTCTTTTTTGTGAGCTGATTTTTCACCTTTTCCAGAGCTGGTTTTGTAGTTGTTGAGACTCCTGTGTTACATTTCTTGAAATGGTATGTTACATCTTTGTAGTGCTTTACAGCTGCCCCCTTGAGCCCCCTTGATAAAGTATATACAAACCCAATTTTAATTACTACCAGTCTTGTCACCTTCCTCTCCATATGGAAGGAGTATAAAGACTGTAGTATATCCCTCTTTTTAATATGATGGCACCATAGTTTTCATGATAATCACTGGATGCTTCTTTCAGTATTAAAGCTGTGATTGAATTTGGAGCCTTCCCTAACTGAGTAGAGTTTTGCGTAGTGTGTCATTCTAAAATATAAAGTTAGTGGTTTTGTTCTTCTAAGCCAGAGCCAAGAACTTCTTTCAGTATTTCTTGTAGTTTTGGTTTGGTTTTTACAAAGTCTCTGAGTTTCTGTTTATCTGCAAATGTCTTCATTTCATTTTCATATTTGAAAGATAGTTTTACAGGATATAGAATTCTTGGTTGGAAGTTCTTCTCCTTCAAGGCTTTGAATGCAGCATGCCCTTGTCTCCATGCCAGCATGATTTCTGCTGAGAAATCTGACGAAAGCCTACAGGGTTTCCCTCTCAATGTTAGCTTTGCTTTGAGTCTTGCTGCCTTTAAGAGTTGCTGCTTATGTTTCATTTTGTTAAGCTTGATTATGTCTTGGAGTCTTTCTTTGGAGATCTATATTGGGTGGCGTACGATATGCATCTGAGATGTCTCTATTCTCTTCCTTCATGATTTCTGGGAAGTTTTCTGTCAGCAGCTCAGCAATGGTACTCTCTGTGTTCCCAGGTGTCTCATCCTGTTCAGGGACTCCAATTAATCGAGGGTTGTTCCTCTTAATAGAGTCCCACATGCTTCTTAATGCTTCTTCATTTTTCTTGTTTCTTTTTTCCGATTTCTGTTCATAGATGCTGGCCTCAGTAGCTCTGTCTTTCAAGTCAGAAATTCTTTTTTCCATTTGTTCCATTCTGTTTTCTTGGCTTTGAATGGAAGTTTCTATGTCTTTGATTTTGTTCTTGATCTGCTGGATTTCAGAGTACTGGTGTTCCATCAGATTGAACAGCTTGCTTAATTTTTCCTCAAAATTCTTAAAATAAGTCAAAAAAAGAACTCATGTAGCATGATTTTACTCTGACATATGTGAGGTCACCATGATTCAGAGTTGGCTAGATGGCAGCTGGTTTGTTTTGTTCTCTAAATGTCCCTAGGGACCATTTTTGATAAATAAAAACTCCAAGCCTCCATAGCACTAATAGAGAACATTCATTAGTCTGTGAAGCTATCTGTTTTTAAACAATTGTCATATAAATATGGAACAATCACCACTGAACTCAGATGTAATTAACTGCTTCTATTGGAAAGAATAACACAACATGAAAAGAATGTAAAATCCAGGAAAAAAGGCAGCCAGCATGGCTGCCTTTCGTCTTTTTAATCCCTGTTCTGTAGCAACTGAAGCAACCCTCTCTTTGTCTGAAGAGCCATCATAATCAACAATTGCTTGTTCTTCTTACTATTTTTAAATATCTTTTGGCAAGCCACCAAGCAATTCACTTGGCCAAAAGAGGAGATCATGCAGTCCACGATTGTTGTGAACAGTGGTTAACCTCCATCATACTGCTTAAAAATGTTTGCCTGGGGATTGTCTCTTTTCTTGGAGTGAAAAAAAAAATCCTCTTACACAGCTAGGCTTACAATACACTTCTTTTCCTGACCTTGTTAGGAAGGTAATCCTGACCTTCTAAGATGAGCTTGTGAGCTGATCCTAGAAAAAGTGCTACATACCTCATTGCTGGATATCACTACAGTCACCTTTGAAATATTCCCCTTAGGAAGCTATGCACCAGAGGCCAGTGCCTACTCCACCCTTCAAAGGAATTTTGCAGCTCATTTTTGGGAATGGTCATGAGATCTGTCGTTTGGTGTCCTGAATGTCACCCAAATGTCTTCCTTTCTGTATCTCCTTTATTTGGGGGTAAAGAAAAAAATCACTGGGGGTCAATTCAGGTGAGCAGGGAGGGTGTTCCAATACAGTTATTTGTTTACTGGCTAAGAACTCCCTTACAGATTTTGCGAACTGGCCACCGTGCCACCGTGCTCAATGGTCATTCCAGCTAAAAGAGTTCCAAAATTGCTTTGAAGGGTGGACTACTCACGGGCATTGGTGCATATTCCCAAGGAGAGTGCTTTGAAGGTGATTATAGTAGTATTCAGCAACTATATAATTAAGTTTGCAGACTTAATTGTTGGATCTCACATTCATTTTTATACTGAAATAAAATTTTGTAGCTTAAGAATTTCAAACACATTTCAAGTAACCCCGAATTATTCTGGAACATTTACTAAGTAAATGAGCAACCAGCTGGAAAGACTGGCCACCAGTGGCAACATGGGTAGCAGCTGAGCTTGGCTCTACAGTTGTTGCAGCTTTTATGCCATAGCCATCTTCCCGTATTTACAGCTCAAAAAATGCAACCCTTGTGTGTTTGTATCCAGGTGTAGGTTTCTGTGAGTCAACAAGGTGCCACTCACCATCTGTGGGTGACCTGCACACTATTTATAACGTTTATCATCTTTATTCATTCGGGCATGTATTTTCCAAAGCACTAGAATTTCTGGGGCATTTTGACAATGTAAGGAGACAAGGAGGGCATGTCTGAAGACTGATTGGGAGATCTGGTGTACAGTGTATAACAAAACCAGTCTCTTTGAGCCTGTTTAGGCATGAGGACACTCAGGGATAAAACAGTACATGGAGTTAATGCCCAATACCTCTTTCTATATTAGGTGAGAAGAGTAAAATAAGATTCTAGATAGAGCCAGACAAGAGAAATTCTTTCTTTGCTCCCTTCAGAGGATAAGATGGTACTAAAACCAACCAGTTGTCTTTGAACTGATTCTGACTCATGGAAACCTCGTGTTCACAGAGTAGAACTGTACTCCATAGGGTTTTCATGGCTATGTCCTTTCAGAAGCAGATTGCCAGACCTTTCTTCTAAGGCTCCTGGATAGGTACAAACCACCAATCTTTTGGTTAGTAACCAAGTGCTTAACCATTTGCCAACCAGGAACCTGAAATGGTACTACACAGTGGAGAACAAATTTGGAAGTCAGGGAGAAACCCAGGAAAAAGTGGCAAAGAAAAGCTGGTCCTCAGGCCAGGTTCTGTTGGCCACTTGTAAGAAAAGTCTGCTTCACCTAGCATAAAAACTTCCCCAAACTTAGTGGCTTGGTGGCTTTCCCTCATGAATATGAAATGTGGATAGGGACTGATTGGCATAACTCATTTATGATCTACTTAGTGTCAGCGTGAATGCTAGGCCTGGAACCATCTGCAGGCTTTCTCTCTTCTGCTTCCAGTGGTTGGGCTGGCTGTCAGCTGGGACCTCAGATGTGGCTGTAGGCAGAACACTTCTGCATGGCCTCCCCGTGGAACTGCCCATGGGACTGCGTGCCTTCGATGTGGCTGTGTTACAAGGGTAAGCGCCTCAGGAGAGATCCAGGTGAAAGCTTTTTCTAATAGACTTCATGCCTTGACCAGAAAGTGTCAAGGTTAGGAAGAGTGTATGGGACTGGAAACATCGTAGAGACTGTATCTGGGAGAAACAGACTGCCTCAGGGCCTCCAAGTACCCTACCAGCTCCTGGAGAACGAAAATGGAGACAGTAAGGAGGAAAGCTACAGGAGCTACAGCGTCACCACTGATGGTACATCTGCCACTCCAAAGATCCCCCAGCCACCATCTAGTGGCAGCAAGCTAGTCAGAGTACGGGCCTAGAGGAGAATCAGGGGTGCCCCCACCCTATAGATCTGACAAGCTACTTATGGATATATCTAATTAATTTCTTCTCCCCATCTCTCCCTCCCCTCCATATCTGTCACCCCAAGTCTCACTCTGGGTCCATCATTCCAAAGTCATGTCTCTCCAAGTCCTTCTCCAACTATTCCCTCCAAATCAGGTTTCTCCTTCCACTCTTCCCTAAACATCCCACCTCAAATATCTCATGCCAGCCTCTCCCACACCACAACCTCTTCTGCCACCTCACAAGTTGTAAAGTTTGGATTCTCGGGGCTGAGCATAGGAAGGAAATGGAAGCCACGGCAGAGCCAATTGGGGGCCTCAACTCTGATAGAACTTTGTTCCCTGAGCTGAGTAGTCGGTTGTGTGTCAGCTTGGCTGGGCCATGATTCTCAGTTGTTTGGCAGTCATATGATGTTATATTCATTTTCACGAAGAGATTTAATATAATGTGATCATCTCCACAATGGTATCTGCTGTGGATAGCCAGTCAGTTAAAAGGGAGTTTCCTTGGGGGCATGGCCTCCTTGAAATGTGAGCAGACATCCTGGCAAGGCTTGTGGGCTTTTTGCTTGCTCTGGGTCCTACAGTTGGCTTCTGTTCACATGACCTCTGGTTCTTAGGACTTGAGCTAGCAACTTACGTAGGTCTTGTCTGCTAATATTGGGATTCATTGGTCCCTGTGAATAAGTGCCTTCCTCTTTGACCTGCTGATCTCAGAGTTACCATCCCCTGCTGCTATGTGAACCAGGAGAAGCCTCTGTCCTTACCCGCAGACTTAGACCTTTCTAGCCTCTACAATCATGTGAGCAATTTCCTTGATATAGATCTCCTTATATATATTTACATGCTTTTCTGATTTTGCTACTCTAGAGACAGCCTGAGACACTTATTTATTATCTCATGTATTTCTGAAATACTTTATAATAAATATAAATTTTAAAGACACTGGTGAGCTTTTGTTATTATTATTAGTTGCCTTCAAGTCAGCTCCAACTCATGATGACCCCCATGTATATTAGAATAATATGTTGCCCAGTCCTGTGCCATCTCCCTGAGTGTTGGCATGCTCAAGTTCATCATTGCAATCACTGTGTATTTTTAATAACTTCCAACCTAGGGGGTTCGTTTTGAAGCACTATAGTGAACAATATTTTCTGTTGTGATCCACATAGTTTTCACTGAATAATTTTCAGAAGTACATCAGAAAGCCTTTCTAGTCTTATTCTGGAAGCTCTGTCCACCATGAGTGGCCCTGCTGGTATTTGAAATACTGGTGGCCCAGCTTCTAGCATCATAGTAGCACACATGGCAACACAGTATGACAGACAAGTGGTTAGTAGACTAGTAGAGTCCCCAGACCTCAACCCAGAGATGTAGGCTACATGCTAGCCTTCTCCTTGTACAGGAAGCCATCCCCCAGGGCTCTCCTACCTGCCGGGCAGCCATGTGATCAGCACTGCATGACTGTACCCTCATTGGCCATAGTGGATTAAACTATGACTAATCACTCTTCCCAGCTGGACCAATTACATTCTTCCACGAAGCATTTGGAATCAGAGCTGAAATACAGCAGGTAATGTACCACTGTTGGCAATACAATACCCCACAGTCCTGATGTCTGGAACCCTGATATCTGATATCTGTTTTGAGTGTGTGTTGGGAACAACACTGCACAATCTCAAGAAAGATTCCATTTAGATTCCTTGATTGAAAACATTCCAGTTTTCTTATGGAAGGTGATGATTTATGCTGAGTGTAACCTCAGCAAAAGGAGGCTGAGACCCCCAACCTGCCCCATTTTTCACCTCTATGGATTCATTTGGGTTGGGGCTACAGAGTGAAACTGGACATTTACCATCAGCTTAAAAAAAAAAAAAAACAAGGTTGTCATCCAGTCAATTTTAATTTTCTTGGCTGCGATCTTTCAGGAAGCATACTAACAGGACTTTCTTGTATAGTGCCACTGAGGGGATTTGAACCACCAGTCTTTCAGTTTGTTGCCAAGACCAAACTGCTTGCATTAGCCAGTTAACTATCAGTTTCACCAGGCTAGTTTTTCTCTCCTCAACTAGATCAAGCTTTAGTGTTAGGGTTAGGCTCACTCTTACAGTCCAGGTTATTTCCAGGATTAGGATTAGAGTTAGGGTTAGGGAGAGGCCAAGCACTCAGGCTTGTGTTAGAATTATGATTAGGTTTATTGGTAGATATAGGCTTTTTTGTTGTTGTTAGGTGCCATCAGGTCGGCATCAAGTCATAACACCCTTAAATAAAACAGAATGAATTATTGCCCCATCCTATGCCATCTTAGTAAGCCTTGCTATGTTTGAGTCCATTGTTTCGACTATTATATCAATTCATGTCATTAAGGATTTAGGATAAGGCTGGGTTTAGAGTAAACACTTGGGCAACATTTAGAGTTATGGTTAGGTAAATCTTACGGTTAATTTAGACCTCACTGCCCTTACTTGGCCTTGCTTATTTGGCTTCTACCTTCTTACTAGTTTTCCCCAGTCTTCTTTGTTTATCTCTTCTACCCACTGTATTCCTGAAGCCTCTGTGTACCCTCACCAGCTCTCACTTGAGTCTGTAGCCCATGGACTGCTTTTGTACAAATTAGAAAAAGCAACTCTCTCACTTTCTTTTTACTCCTGTAAAATTGTCTTACTATTCTGACATTTTCTTTACATTTAACTTACCTATAGCCAAATTTGTATGTCTTCAGGGTACAATCCAATCAGTATTCCTAAGTGCATATACCCACGTAACTTGCAGAGCTATTGAGACACAAAGCATTTCATCACCCCAGACATTTGTTCTGTGCTGCTTGTAACCACAGATCTCATTCCTATCACTGTAGAATGGTTTTGCCTTTTCTAGACTTAATATAAATGAAACCTACATTATATATTCTTCTGTGTGAAGCTTCTTTCAAATGGCATTTGAGATTTATGTTTTATTTTACTATCTTTACTATTTTGCTAAAAAGTACTAGACTTACATTCTGATTCTTTTTGTGTTAAATACCTTATCACTATCTGCCTACAAAGCTCGTCACACTAAATGTACAATTTTGGTGTGACTTCAACTTGCTTACTTAGGACCTCTCACCAGGAAAGGCCAGTCACTAGAAAAGGACATCCTGTCTGATAAAGTTGAAGGCAAAAAAGACAGAGAGAGAGAGAAACCTTCAGTGATGTTGACTGACACAAGAGTTACAACAATGGACTCAAATATATAAAGATAGCCCAGGATTGGGCAACATTTTTTTGTCTTATACATAGGGTTGCCATGAGTCAGAGGTGA
Source organism: Heterohyrax brucei (assembly GCA_028571685.1). Taxonomy (NCBI): domain Eukaryota; kingdom Metazoa; phylum Chordata; class Mammalia; order Hyracoidea; family Procaviidae; genus Heterohyrax; species Heterohyrax brucei. Next base: position 8,636,667 of record CM053165.1, on the reverse strand, counting down.
TTAGACAGCAGCCAAAAACAAGTATTAGCTGCAACCTCTGCTCTCATACAATGTACTCTGCTGAGAAATCGCAAGCGCTTGATGATGTCTACACTTAAAACTGCTTTGTCTGGGAGGGAAAAGCCAAGATGGTGGCTTAGTCAGACCTACCATGTCGTCCTTCTGTATCAAAGACCTGAGAAACCAAGTGAAACAAAAGCAGATGACAAACCTGGAACCCTGAGCATCATAAGGAACAATGAAGAATTTAATACAAAAACTAATTGGAACAAGAAATTGAATGAAAACAGCAAAAGAAGAGTGATACGGAGTATAGATGCCCTGTCAGCCATCCTGGCACAGTGTGACCATCTCAACACAAAGGCAGTATGACCCTGGGTGAGCAACACAGAAAGATAACCTCATGGAATTCCCATTAAGACAGAAAAACTGTGGACACACACCCAGAGCCAAGCAAGGAGAGCAAAACATGATCCAAATCTAAGGAGGAAAAGTACAGGAAAGAGGTGAGAGCTCCAGGGATTCTGGTACCAACAGAGTAAGTAGGGATCCAGGATCCAGAGTCAGATACACTGGCAGCAGACACTAACCATTAGATTGGGTGGTGCAAACAGAATAATAGATCCATAGAGTATGAATGGGAACTTCTCCACCCAACCAGACCCCAAGCAGCCCCCCTACACCTGGCTGGGGCCAGGTCCCCATTGTTGGTTGCACCAAGGAGAGGTGCCCAGGCACACTTATCTTGTGATGAGAAGAATATCCTCACCGCTCCCCAATCACTCACTGCAGAAAACACCTGCTTGTATAGCCCCTTCCTTTCTCCTCTGATTCAGTCTGCCACCCTCTGCCCACCCAACAAGCAGCAGTAAGTGCACTCTTGCACTCCTTTCACCTGCCAACCACCCCTACCTGCTGAAAAGGCAAGCAGCAATGAGCTCCCACACAACTACTTACCTGCCGCCCCTAATTCAAAAGAGGGGTGGTAAACTTCCACCAATACACCTGCTGGAATTTCACCCACCTGCCCAAATTGGCAAGTGGTAGCAAGTGAACACCTGCATACTTGTTTGGCCAATACCCACCGCACATCCCCGCAACCACCTGTTACCTTATACCCATGCACCTGTTTGATCACCACCCTCCCCAGCCCACTGATGCAGCAATCAATGGAGAAAGTGCTTCTGCATTCCAGTCACCCACCCCTATATTTCAACCCAGAGAATGGCAGAGTGTGTTCTCTCACACCTGCACACATACCAAGTGCAGCCTGCCAATCAAGTCAGCAGAGATAAACATAACTTCACTTGCCCATTCACCCACCATTTTCACCATTACCACCGCCTCACTCTCTCAGCCAATACTACTACTTTCAGCTGCACCACTGGACAGATGACAAACAGCAGCCAATGCCTGCCCACCTTGCTCTCAGACAACCTGTGTGACCAACAGAGACCCATGCTCACACTGCCTGCCACTGCCCCACCCATTCAGGCCATATCAAGAAGCGGGACAAGATAAGTCAAGTAAGCGACTAGGATAAAGAAACAGGAGAACCTTTCTCAGGGAGAAATGGTAGTGGAACTACCTTACAAGGAATCCGAAAGACATATATAGGATCCTCAAAGAGATCAAGGAAAGCACCCATCCTCCCTCTTTAATGTCATAGAGGCAGGATTTACAGCACATAGGAACATCACAAAATACCAGGAATCATGGCCTAACCAAATGACTACACATTTTTGGGGGGACACAATTCAACCCATGACAAATACAAAGATGCAAATAGGATGGAAAAAAATCTATCAGGCAAACAAAAATATGAAAACAGGAGGAATGGCACTATTAATCTCTGATAAAATAGACTTTATGATCATTAAGGGTGTGTGTCAACTTGGCTAGGCCGTGATTCTGAGATTTGACAGTTATAACGTAGTTCGGTAGTCAAAGGATACGTGATCACCTCCAAGATGAGACTTGATATAATGTTATCACCTCCATGATAGAATCTGTGCTGAGTTATCAATCAGTTGAAAAGGAATTTCCTTTGGAAAAAAGGCTTACATGCTTTTGCTGGTTCTGGATCCTGCAGCTGGCTTGAGCTACTAGCTTACCTATGGGCTTACCTGCCAATCATGGGATTCATCTGTTTTCACAGCCTGGCAGCAAGAGCTCTGCCATGTGTCCTGCCAGCCCATGTGGCTACATGAATCAGGAAGCCTCTATCCTAAAGTGGGATGTTCCAGCTGCTATAATTCTGTGAGCCATTTCCTCAATATTAATCTCTTCATACAGATTTTTATATGCTTTTCTGCTTTGCTTCTCTAGAGAACCCAGCCTAAGGCAGACATTAAGTCAAAATCCATCATGAAATAAAAGGAAGGGAATTACACAGTGATTAAAGGGACAACCCACTGAGAAGATGCAACCACGATAAGTATTTACATACCCAATGACAGAACTCCAAAATACATAAAATAAACTTTAACACACCACAATCAACAAAAAACAGAAAAACTTGAAAGAAACTCAGCGAAGATACAGATCTAAATAGCACAATCAATCAAGTTGACCTAAAAGACATACATGGAATACTCCACTCAATAGCAGCAGCACTATACACATTCTTTTCCAACACACATGGATCATTCTCCAAATTAGGCCATATTTTAGATCATAAAGCAAGCCTCAATAAATTCAAATAATTTGAAACAATACGAAGAATCTTCTCTGCAGACAAAACTATAAAATTAGAAATTGATAACAGTTGGAACAAGCTAAAAATCAAATAGATGGAAACTGAATAGCACCTTGCTTAACAACAACTGGGTAGGGGTAATTCCAGTCACCTTGGTGAACAGAATAGTGGCATTTGGAGGAAATATTCCTCAGAGGGAAAGACAAAGCAACAACTTGTACCTCAGGAACAAGCAGAAATCAGCACTCGATCATCAAAAGCTAAGTGGCTTCCATCTAACCTACCATGTGTGAATACAAAACTTTCCTTTGGAATAATCCTCTCTCCCTTTCCCAGTGCTTCCCTCTCCCTTCTCTCTCTGCACGACGTCTGGCTCTGGAGTTTGACAGCTTACCTGAGACAGGAGAAGGACTCCTTAAACATGCCATGAGCCATTCTTCTAGACTGGGAGAGGGAATAATTTAACAAACAGGGAGAAGGGGAGGGGAATCTCCTGACTCCCCAAAGCCAGAAATTCAGTGCAGAAACAGTTCCTTTATCTCAGACCAGGCATAGGTGACATATATTCCTCTCAGACACTGAGGTGGCTGTTCACCCCCTCCCTTTCTTGGTGAGTAAAGCCAGATGCCTGTGCTACACCAATCAACACCGCCCACCTAAGACAATGAAGGAAAGCCTGCACCACACACTAGTGACTGAATTAACTGGACAGCTGAACTGAATCCCTATAAGAGAAGTAAGTGAACTCCAGGGCTCACATGTATAGTGATAGCTCTGACGACCTAGTGACAAGGTGTCAGAACTTCACACCCTCCAAACTAGCACACACAATCAGCCTATTTGGATATTTCAAAACAAGAAGCCAAAATACAGGAAGCAAATATAAACAAATACAACTTACTGGTGGCTCAGATCACTTAAAGAAGCAGATCACAGTGACTTCAGAAAGCCCCCAGAATAACAATGCAAGAAATTTTGCAGAAGAAGAGAAATTCTTGGGATTATTGGAGGTAGAATATAAAAGACTGGTATTTTTCAAGAGATCAGCAAGGACATAAGGCAAAATACAGCACAGCATTATGACAAATTGAACAGCCTGCAGGAAAACATGCAAAAACAGCCTGCAGAGATTCAGAAGACAGACAATAAAATTACAGAATAGGATAATTCCACAGAAAGGCAAAGGAGAAGAATTGAGGCAATAGAAGCCAGAATTAGTGAAATTAAAGATAAAGCACATGATACCCACACATTTGAGGAAAACTCAGACAAAAGAATGCTGAAAAATCAAGAAACACTAAGAATTATATAGGATGTGTTGGATCTGATTTGACAGCACTTGGCTTTTATCAAGAGGATTGTACACTTTCACTCAGTCACAATAAATGAAAGAAGAAAAAAAAGAATAATCAGGTCTTAAAAGCTAGCAAGCTGCCATCTGAGGTACACCAAATGATCCCAACTCAGGCAGAACAGATGGTCACTAAGGACAACAAAGACATGAGGGGAAAAAGAACCCAGAAGACAGAAGGACCCCACTGAATTTGTGACTGTATCAACATATGACCAGAAGAACGAGATGGTGTCCAGCCACCACCAAAGACAGCCGTGGTGGGGCACACAATGTTGAGTCCTAGTGGCAACACAGGAAAAAGAGGAGTGCTTCTCAAGAACTCCACTAAAAGACTGCAATTGATGATCCGAAGTCCTGGGGTTTCCCCTGGGAACATGGCCCCTAGACCTGCTTGCCCCTGACCGAAAAACATTACTGAGGTCAACTCTTCAAACAGGGATGGATTGGACTCGGGGGCACAATCTGACCATACAGTCTGTGTACTTTATGGTACTATGCATCTGTAGGATGCTGTCATGCTGGCCTCTTACTAGAAAGGAGAGGAGAGGTGGAGAAGAGGGGACAGGAGATTCTTAAGAGGACATGACATGTATAGGATGGATAGGAGGAGTGTGCTGTCACTGGGCAAGGACAGCAGAAGGAGCTGCAGATAGGCAGGCATGAAGATTTAATTTGGATTATACCCTTTCACTCAATCACAATAAAAAAAATAATAAATTTTTAAAAAAAGAAAAAATAGATGAGGAAGCAAATAACCCAAATAAGTAATGAGATGGGTGATAACACAACAGACCCAACTGAAATTTTAAAACTCATAATAGAATACTATGAAAAATTATGTTCCAACGAATCTGAAAACTAGAGAAAATGAATAAATTTCTAGAAAAACACTACCTGCCTAAACTAATACAAATGGAGGTAGAACAACTAAATAAGCCCGTAACAAAGAAGAGATTGAAAAGGTTATTTTTTAAAACCCCAAGCAAAATACGCCCTGGTCCTGACAGATTCACTGGAGAATTCTACCAAGCTTTGAGAGAAGATTTAATAAGTGCTACGTCTGCTAACCAAAAGGTCAGCAGTTTAAATCTGCTAGGCACTGCCTGGAAAGTTTATGGGGCAATTCTACTCTGACTTATAGAGTCACTGTGAATCAGACTCAACTCGACAGCAGTGGTTTTGGTCTTTTTGGTTTATTACTGAAGGAATTCTGGAGCATAGAAAAGTATGGAGTACTTTCAAGTTCATTCTATGAGGCCAGCGTAACTCTGATACCAAAACCATATAAAGATAGCACACAAAAAAGGAAAATTACAGACCAACATCTGTCATGAACTTAGATGCAAAAGTCCTCCACAAATTTGTAACCAATAGAATTCAACAACATATCAGAAAAAATATTCACCATGACCAAGTGGGATTCATATCAGGAATGCAGGATGGTTGAAAAAACAGTCAATGTGATCAACCACATAGATAAATCAAAAGACAGTCAGTCACTTGATCCTATCAACTGATGTGGAAAAGGCATTTAACAAATTTCAACATACATTCATGTTGAAAACTCTCAGCAAAATAGGAATGAAAGCAAAATTCCTCAGCATAATAAGGAACATTTACACAAATCCAACATCCAGCATCATCCTAAACAGATAGAGTCTGAAACATTTCCCTTGAGAACAGGAAGCAGACAAGGATGCCCTTTGTCACCACTCTTATTCAACACTGTGCTGGAGATTCTAGCTAGAGCGATCAGGTAACATAAAGAAAGGGAATCCAAATGGGTAAAGAAAGAGTAAACGTATCTTCTACTTGCAGATGATATATTCTTCTACACAGAAAACACTAAAAAATCCACAAACAGAAGAATTCAGCAAAGAATCAGGATACAAGATAAACATACAAAAATCAGTTGGATTCCTTTACATTAATAAACCAAATACCAAAGAGGAACTCACAGAGTCAATGTCATATACAGCAGCCCCCAAGAAGATCAAGTACATAGGAATAAATCTAACCAGAAATGTAAAAGATCTGTTGCTGTTGTTATGTGCCACAGAGTCAGTTCCAACTCATAGTGACCCTATATATAACAGAACGAAACACTGCCTGGTCCTGCACTATGCTAACAATCATTTTTATACTTAAACCCATTATTGCAGCCACTAAGTCAGTCTATCTCTTCGAGAGTCTTCCTCTTTTTCCCGATCCTCTACCAAGTATGTTGTCTGTCTCCAGAGACTGATCTCTTCTGACAACGTGTCAAAAGATGTAATACACAGTCTTGCCATCCTTGGCTCCCATGGAGCACTCTAGCTGTAGTTCTTCTAGAACAGAACTGTTCCTTCTTTTGGCAGTTCATGGTATGTGTGTTCAGTATTCTTCTCCAACACTGCAATTGAAATGCATCAATTCTTCTATCTTCCTTGTTTATTGTCCAGCTTTTCCATACATATGATGCAACTGGAAATACCATTGCTTGGGTCAGGTGCACCTTAGATGACATCTTTACTTTTCAATGCTCTAAAGAGATCTTTTGCAGCAGACTGTCAATGCAATGCATCTTTTGATTTTCTGACGGCTGCTTCAGTGGGTGCTGATTGTGGAACCAAGTAAAATGAAATCCTTGACAACTTTGGTCTTTTCTACAGCTATCATGATGTCCTTACTGATCCAGTTGTGAGGATTTTTGTTTTCTTGATTTTGAGGGGCAACTCATACTGAAGATTGCAATCCTTCAAGTCCTCTTCACTTTCAGCAAACACAGTTGTGTCATCAGCATATTGCAGATTGTTAATGAGTCTTCCTCCAATCCTGATCTCTCGTTCTTCATATAGTCCAGTTTCTCCTATTATTTGTTAAGCATACAGATTGAAAAGGTATGGTGAAAGGATACAGTCCTGATGCACACCTTTCCTGACATTAAACTATGCAATGTCCTCTCATTCTGTTCACATGACTGCCTCTTGATTCATGTATGGATTCCTCATGAGCACAGTTAAGTATCATGGAATTTCTATTCTCTGTGATGTTAGCCATAATTTGTCATGATCCACACAGTCAAACGCTGTTGCACAGTCAATGAAACACAAGTAAACATCTTTCTGATAGTCTCTGCTTTCAGCCAAGATCCATCTGACATCAGCAATAATATATCTGGTTTCAGGTCCTCTTCTGAATCCAACTTGAGTTTCTGGCAGTTCCCTGTCAATATACTATTGCAGTTACTTTTGAATGATATTTAACAAAATTTTACTTCTGTGTGCAATATTAATGATATTGTTTGGTAATTTCTGCATTTTGGTTGGATCACCTTTCTTGGGAATAGTCTTCTAGTCGGCTGGTCAGGTAGCTGTCTTCCAAATTTCTTCACTTCAATGAGTGAGCATTTCCAGTGCCGCATCCATTTGTTGAAATATCTCAGTATTCCATCAATTCATAGAGCCTTGTTTTTTGTCAATGCCTTCAATGCAGCTTCAGTTTCTTTCTTCAGTATGATAAGTTCCTAATCATACGCTACTACTTGATTTTTCATTTTTTTCTGCTGCATTTTGTATAAGGTCTAGAAGGGCTCTGTATATAATCATTTTGTATTCACTTCCTGATGCTTTCATAAAAGTTTCTTCATCTGGAAAACTCCTTGGTTGCTTTGTTTGGGAGCCTTCTGAAGCCATTGGTGATTTCTTGTATGCCACAAGTGTCTGTTACTTTTTGGGTCCCATGTGAGTAAGTAGAGGATGGAAGAGATACTGTGAGGATGGACTGCAGATGTTTCTCTAGGCTATCTTAAAATGTAAAGCAAAAGGTATCTGACCACTTCCCAAGTAGGTCATGTTTTTAGGTGTAGAGGTCCCTCTTCTCATCTGACAAAGTAAGCGCCACTATATCCAAGCCCAGGTGATATAAACTAGTTCAGAATACAGCAATGCTACTGCCCTGTTGGCTTCTGCTGACAGAGCCCAGTCTTAGGTGACACTGTGTAAAGTACTGCTTTTCTGGTAGGAAAGCACTCTCTTGTGGGCAGGATCTGGCTCCCAAGCTAAGAATTAGGTCCAGCTGAGGCCACTGTATCCAAGATGGCGTCCTCCACACAGGCAGCAAATAGAGGAGCTAAAGGTGCCAAGCAGTAGTGATTCTTCTGCTTCTGTTGCAGGGCCCCCAATGTAGGTGGTCTTCAGTAAATTACTATTTTTCTGATGGAGAAGCACTGTCCTATTTGCAGGCACTGGCTCCCAGGCTAAGAATTAGGTCCCACTGAAATCTCCATACCCAACATGGCATCCCGCACACTGACTGTGAAATTCCATACAAACCCCGCTGTGGCAGAGATAAAACGACAGGCTCAAAGTGGCTAGATTAACAGAGTCCTAAGCCTGGCTCTCAAATTATGGAAATTTTGCCTGTCTATCCCGCCAGCAGCACGTCTGAGTCTAGCCACTAGGCAAGACCCAGCTCTGCCTGCCGGCCAAGACAGAGGAAAAAAAAGTCAAAATGGTGCGTTTACCTTCAGTCTGTGAGAGCTAGGGCTAGCCAGGAGCAGGAGTCAGCAAAAGAGAGGAGGTTTTTTGCTCCATGGTATGAAGTCCAAAGTAATAGCCCTGTGCTGTGTCCTGGAGGCTCACTAGGTGACCAGAGGGCTCTGTTTGATTATCACTTCAGGTCTTGGTTTTCAGAGGGATAGAAGGAGACGTGTGCTTAGTCCGCCATCTTGACTCCGCCCCCTAATGCTACTACTTGAAATGGTCAATTATAAACCAGTTCTTTCTGGTATGATGACTCCGTGTATTCCTTCCATCTTCTTTTGATGCCTTGTGAATCATTTAATATTTTCCCTGTAGAATCTTTCACTATTGCATCTCAAGGCTTGAATTTTTTCTTCAGTTCTTTCAGCTTGAGAAATGCAGAACATATTCTTCCCTTTTGATTTTCTATCTCCAGTTCTTTGTACATCATTATGATATAACACTTTACTTTGTCTTCTCAAGCCACCCTTTGAAATCTTCTGTTCAGCTCTTAATCATTGTTTCCTTTTACTTTAGCTGTTCAACTTTCAAAAGCAAGTTTCAGAGTCTATTCTGATATCCAATTTGATCTTTTCTTTCTTTTTTAATGACCTCTTAGTTTCTTTATGGATGATGTCTTTGATATCATTCCACAACTCATCTAGTCTTCTGTCACCTGTTCTTAAGATGGACTCTAAACTCGAGAGAGAGATACTCAAGATTGCACTTTGGCTCTTGTGCACTTCTCCTAATTCTCTTCAGTTTCAATGTGAACTTACATACGAGTAGCTGATAGTCTGTGCCACGGTCAGCAACTGGTCTTGTTCTGACAGATGATATTGAGCTTTTCTACTGTCCTTTTGCACAGATGCAGTCAGTTTGATTCCTGTATATTCAATCTGGGAAGGTCTAGGTGTATAGTCACCATTATGTTGATCAAAAGGGGTATTTGCAAAGAAGAAGTCATCTGTCTTGCAAAATTCTATCATGTGGTCTCCAGCACCATGCCTATCACCAAGGCCATATTTTCCAACTACCAGTCCTTCTTGTTGGTTTCTGACTTTTCCGTTCCAATCACCAGTAACTATCAGTGCATCCTGATAGCAAGTTCAATCAATTTCAAACTTCAGAAGTTGGTAAAAATGTCCAGCTTCATCTTTGGCCTTAGAGGTTGGTGTGTAAATTTGAATAAAAGTTGTATTAATTGGCCTTCCTTGTAGGCATAAGGATATCATCCTATCACTGACAGCATTGTACTTCAGGACAGATTTTGAAATGTGAATGCAACACCATTCCTGTTCAAGTTTTCATTCCTGACATAGTAGACCATACAATTGTTCAACTCAAAATGGCCAGTACCAGTCCATTTCAGTTCACTAATGCCTGAGATAATGCCTAGGATATTGATGATAATGCCTTCCATTTCATCTTTGACAATTTCCAATTTTCCTAGATTCATACTTCATACATTCCATGTCCCAATTATTAGTGGATGTTTGCAATTGTTTCTTCTCATCTTGACTCATGCCATATCAGCAAATTAAGGTCCCAAAAGTTTTCTTCCATCCATATCATTAAGGTCAACTTTACTTTGAGGAGGCATCTCTTCCTCAGCCATCTTTTGAGTGCCTGACAAATGGAGGGTTCATTTTCTGGCACATTATCTGACAATGTTCTGCTGCCATTCATAAGTTTTTTGCTGGCTAATTCTTTTCAGAATTAGACTGCCAGGTCCTTCTTCCTAGTCTGTCTTAGTCTGGTAGCTAAGCTGAAACCTGTCCACTACAGGTACCCTGCTGGTATCTGAGTATCAGTGGCATAGCTTCCAGAGTCACACAAGCCCCCACAGTACTATTGACTGACAGACAAATAGGGGAAATGGATGAATGGATAAGCAGATTGTAGTACATAACACAATGGAATACTATACAACAATAAAGAATAATGATGAATCCATGAAACATTCCACAACATGGATAAATCTGGAAGACATTAAACTGAGTGAGGTAAGTCCATCACAAAAGGACAAATATTGTATGAGAGCACTATTATGAAAAGTCAAGAAAAGTTTTGTATGCAGAAAGAAATACTTTACCAGGAATGGGAGAAGGACAGAGGGAGGATCAGTGACTAAACAGTAGACACATATTAATTATGGTGAAGAGAAAGGCCATTCCCTATATGGGGGAAGCAGCACAATGTGAACAACACAAAAGAAGACACTGAAAGGTACACAACAATAAAGGGCAACTACGGTAAATACTATAACATACACAATCCTGGAACAACAGTAGTAACAAACAATAATTTACAAATGGATGCACATGCTAAATAGGTGTGAGAACACACAGGAGTACACTTGTGTGCATATATAGTATGGTTGTGGATATTTCTGCATGTATGTTTGTATGTACTGTACGTATATTCATATATGTAATAGAACACATAGAGAGCACAGTTATGGAAACTTCTTAAATATAACCAAACACCTTGTAGGACTGAGTTACTAGACTTGAAGGTTAAGGACCATAATCTTGGGAGCATCCACGTTAATTTGGCATAACATGGGTCATAAAGATAATGTTCTACATCTTATTTTGGTGAATAGTGTCTGGAGTCTTAAAAGCTTACATGCAGGGCGGAGTCAAGATGGCCAACTAAGCACACATCTCCTTATATCCCTCTGGAAACCAAGACCTGAATTGACAATCAAACAGAGCCTTCTGATCACCTAATCAGCCTCAGGACATGGCACAGAGCTGTTAATTGGGACTTCATACCACTCAGCTAAAAACCTCCTCTCTTTCGCTGACTCCCACTCCTGGCTAGCCCCAGCTCTCACGGACGGAAGGTAAACGCACCAGTTTGACTTTTTTTTCCTCGGTCTCAGCTCGCGGGAGGAGCTGGGCCTTGCCTGGAGGCTGGACTCAGACGCACTCCTGGGAAGATAGGCAGCGGGGATAGGCAGACGAAATCCCCATATTCTGAGAGCCAGGATTAGGACTCTGTTAATCTAGACACTTTGAGCCTTTCATTTTGTAGCTGTCTCAGTGGGGTTTGTGCAGAGCTCCGCGGTCAGGGTGCGGGACGCCATGTTAGTACTGAGATTTTAGTGGGACCTCGTTTTTAGCCTGGGAGCCAGCGCCTGCAAACGGGATAGCGCTTCTCCATCAGAAAAGTAGTGATTTTGCACAGTGCTCCCTGCATTGGGGGCCCTGCAACAGAAGCACAGGAATCACTACCTCTCGGCACCTTTAGCCCCTCTGTCTGCTGCCTCTGTGGAGGGCGCCATCTTGGATACGGTGGCCGCAGCTGACCCTATTTCTTAGCTAGGGAGCCAGAGCCTGCCCGCAGGAGTGCGCTTTCCCATCACAAAACCAGTACTCAACGCAGTGTTGGACAAGGCTAGGCCCTGTCAGCAGAGGCCACCAGGGCAGTAGCATTGCTGTATTCCGAACGAGTTTGTTATCATCTGGGGTTGGATATAGTGGCGCTTACTTTGTCAGATGAGAAGAGGGACCTCTACACCTGAAAATTTAACTGACTTGTGAACCGGTCAGATACCTTATGCTTTAAGTTTGAAGACAGCCTAGAGAAACATTTGCAATCCATCCTCACAGTACCTCTTCCAGCCTCTATATACTCACATGGGACCCAAAAAGCAACAGACAATTGTGGCATACAAGCAATCACTCATGGCTTCAGAAGGCTCCCAAACAAAGCAACCGAGGAGTTTTCCAGATGAAGAAACTTTTATGAAAGCATCAGGAAGTGAATACAAACTGATTATATACAGAGCCCTTCTAGACCTTATACAAAATGCAGCAGAACAAAATGAAAAATTAAGCAAGTTGTTCAATCTGATGGAACACCAGTACTCTGAAATCCAACAGATCAAGAAGAAAATCAAAGACATAGAAACTTCCATGCAAAGCCAAGAAAACAGAATGGAACAAATGGAAAAAAGAATTTCTGACTTGGAAGACAGAGCTACTGATGCCAGTGTCTATGAGCAGAAATCAGAAAAAAGAAACAAGAAAAATGAAGAAACATTAAGAAGAATGTGGGACTCTATTAAGATGAACAACCTTCGATTAATTGGAGTCCCTGAACAGGGTGAGACATCTGAGAACACAGAGAGTATTGTTGCTGAGCTGCTGAAAGAAAACTTCCCAGAAATCATGAAGGAAGAGAATATAGACATCTCAGATGCATATCGTACGCCACCCAATATAGATCTCAAAAGAAAGACTCCAAGACATATTATAATCAAGCTTAACAAAATGAAACATAAGCAGCAACTCTTAAAGGCAGCAAGACTCAAGGCACAGCTAACATTCAGAGGGAAATCGTGTAGGCTCTCATCAGATTTCTCAGCAGAAACCATGCTGGCACGGAGACAGTGGCATGACACATTCAAAGTCTTGAAGTAGAAGAACTTCCAACCAAGAATTATATATCCTGCAAAACTGTCTTTCAAACACGAAAATGAAATGAAGACATTTCCAGATAAACAGAAACTCAGAGACTTTGTAAAAACCAAACCCAAACTACAAGAAATACTGAAAGAAGTTCTTGGCTTTGGCTTAGAAGAACGAAACCACCAACTTTATATTTTAAAACGACACACTACTCAATACTCATTTAGGGAAGGCTCCAAAGTGAATCACAGCTTTGATTTGGAAAGAAGCAATCCAGTGATCATCATGAAAACTATGGTGTCATCATAATAAAAGAAGGATGTACTACAGTCGTTATAGTCCTTCCAGATGGAGAGGAAGATGACCAGACTGGTAGTAATTAAAATTGGGTTTATAAATAGTTTATTAAGGGGGTTCATAGGGGCAGCTATAAAGCACAACAAAGATGTATCATACCATTTCAAGAAATCTAACACATGAGTCTCAACAACTATAAAACCAGCTCTGAAAAAGGTGAAAAATCAACTCACAAAAACAGTGTCCCAGAACAGACTAATAAGAACAACAGAGAAAACATCAACATAAAAATAAACGTATCACAATGGCAGCAGTGAACACATACCTATCAATAATTACATTGAATGTGAATGGACTGAATGCTCCAGTAAAGAGACATTGAGTGTCATCTTGGATCAAAAGACACGACCCATCCATATGTTGTCTACAAGAAACTCACTTGAGACCTAAAGACAGGAACAAACTGAAAATTAAAGGATGGAAGAATATATATCAAGCTAACAATGAACAAAGAAGAGCAGGGGTGGCAATTCTAATCTCAGACAAAATCAATTTTAATGTCAAATCCACCATAGTGGACAAAGATGGACCCTATTTATTGCTGAAAGGTTCAGTATACAAGCAAGACTTAACTATATTAAACATTTATGCACCTAATGTCAGAGCACCTAAATATGTCGAAGAAACACTGACTACGCTCAAAAGAGAGTTAGATGACTCCACAAAAATAGTGGGAGACTTTAACACTCCACTCTCATTACTAGACAGATCATCTAGAAAAAAGCTCAGTAAAGATACAGAAGACCTCATTGACGCAATTAACCAACTAAACCTCGTTGATATATACAGAACTTTCCACCCATCAGCAGACAACTACATCTTCTTCTCCAGTGCACATGCAACATTCTCCAGAATTGACCACGTGATAGGCCATAATGCAATGCTGAAAAAAATCCATACCGCTGAATTACTGCAAAGCGTCTTCTCAGATCATAAAGCCATCAAAGTGGAAATCAATAGCAGAAAAAACAGAGATAGAAAGTGGAACACTTGGAAACTGAACAACATCTTGCTCAAAAAAACATGGGTTATAGAGGAAATCAGGGATCAATTAAAGAAATTCATGGATTCCAACAAGAACGAAAATACTTCCTACCAGAACCTATGGGATACAGCCAAAGCAGTGCTCAGAGGTCTGTTTATCTCCATAAATGCACACATCTGGAAGGAAGAAAGAAACCAAATCAAGGAACTAACTCTACAGCTTGAACAAGTAGAAACAGAACAACAGAGGAACCCCTGAGTCACCGGAAGAAAGGAGATCATAAAGATTAGAGCAGAGCTAAATGAATTAGAGAATAGAAGAACAATTGAAAAAATTGAAAAGACCAAAAGCTGGGTTTTTGAAAAGATCAACAAAATTGATAAACCACTGGCTAAACTTACTAAAGAAAAGCAAGAAAGGAAACAAATAACCCAATTTGGAAATGAGAAGGGAGTTGTCACCACAGATGCAACAGAAATCAAAAATATCATAACAGAATACTATGAAAGACTGTACTCTAACAAATTTGAAAACCTAGGGGAAATTGACAAATTCCTTGACTCATACCACCTACCCAAATTATCACAACATGAGGCAGAACAACTTAATAAACCCATCACAAAGGAAGAGATTGAGAAGGTCATCAAAACACTGCCAACCAAAAAAAGTCCGGGCCCAGATGGCTTCACAGCAGAATTCTACCAAACATTTAGAGAAGAGTTATCCCCAATACTATTGAAACTATTTCACAGTATAGAAAGGGATGGAGTACTCCCAAACTCATTCTATGAAGCCAGCATAACCCTGATACCTAAGCCAGGGAAAGATCCAACAAAGACAGAGAACTACAGACCGATATCACTCATGAACCTAGATGCAAAAATCTTCAACAAAATTCTTGCCAACAGAATACAACAACATATCAAGAAAATAATCCATCATGACAAAGTGGGATTCATACCAGGGATGCAAGGCTGGTTCAACATCAGGAAAACAATTAATGTGATTAACCACATAAATAACACAAAAGACAAAGATCACCTGATTTTGTCGATTGATGCCAAAAAGGCATTTGATAAAGTCCAACACCCATTCATGCTAAAAACTGTTAGCAAAATGGGCATAGATGGCAAATTCCTCAACACAATAAGGGCCATTTATACAAAGCCAATTGCCCACGTCATCCTGAATGGAGAGAGACTGAAAGACTTTCCCCTGAGATCAGGAACTAGACAAGGATGCCCACTGTCACCTCTCCTATTCAACATCGTGCTAGAAGTTCTAGCCAGAGCAATTAGACAAGATGAAGAAATAAAGGGCATCTGCATCGGCAAAGGAAGTTAAAATCTCCCTGTTCGCAGATGATATGATTGTATATGCAGAGAACCCCAAGGAATCTATAAGTAACCTACTCAAACTGATAGAAGAGTTCAGCAAAGTTTCAGGATACAAGATAAACGTAAGTAAATCAGTAGGTTTCCTTTATACTATCAACGAGACTGTTAAGGAAGAAATTATTAAATCAATACCATTTACGATAGCCCCTAAGAAGATAAAGTACCTAGGAATTAATCTAACCAGAGAAATAACAGACCTTTACAAAGAGAACTACGGGCCCTTACTACAAGAAACTAAGAGAGACTTAGATAAATCGAAAAACCTACCCTGCTCATGGATAGGAAAATGTCTGTTTTTACCCAAAGCAATTTATTTATATAATGCAATTCCAATACAAGTTCCAGTGTCATTTTTTAATGAGATGGAGAGACAAATCACCAATTTTGTTTGGAAAGGGAAGAAGCCCCGGATAAGTAAGGTACTACTAAAGAAGAAGAGCACACTGGGAGGCCTCTCTTTACCCGACCCTAGAACATACTACACTGCCACAGTGATCAAAACAGCCTGGTACTGGTACAAGAACAGACAGATCGATCAATGGAACAGAATTGAGACCCCAGAGATGACACCCTCTGCCTATGAACAGTTGATATTCGCCAAAGGCCCTAAGACATTAAACTGGGGTAAAAACAGTATCTTCAACAAATGGTGCTGGCAAAATTGGTTATCCATCTGCAGTAAACTGAATCAAGATCCATATCTTACACCTTATACAAAAACCAACTCCAACTGGATAAAAGACCTAAATATCAAACCTCAAATGATAAAGCTCATCCAAGAAAAGGTAGGAACAACAATGGAAGTTTTAATACACAATGAGGACAGGCTCCAAAATCTGTCAAAGAAACCTCAATCAACAGAAGAGAAAATAGATAAATGGAAACTATTAAGAATCAAACACTTTTGCTCATCCAAAGACTTTATTAATAGAATTAAAAGAACACCCACAGAATGGGAAAAAATATTTGGCAAGTCTATGTCAGATCGACGCCTGATCTCCATTATCTATAAGATACTCCAAAATATCACTAAGAAGAAGATAAACCATCCAATTAAGCGATGGGCAAAGGAGATGGACAGACAATTCACTAAAGAGGAGATCCAGGCAGCCAAAAAACACATGCAGACATGTTCACGATCTTTAGTTATTAAAGAAATTCAAATCAAGACAACAATGAGATACCATCTCACCCCAACAAGATTGGCCATGATACAAAAAACACAAAACAACAAATGCTGGAGAGGCTGTGGAGAAAGTGGAACCCTCCTACACTGTTGGTGGGGTTGCAAAATGGTCCAGCCTTTTTGGAAGGCAATCTGGCGCTTCCTTAAAAAAATGGATATTGATATACCATTTGACCCAGTAATTCCACTACTTGGAATACATCCTACAGATTCAAAGCCTTTCACACCAATGGACACATGCACCAGAATGTTTATCGCAGCACAGTCCACAACAGCAAAAAGATGGAATCAACCCAGATGCCCAACAATAGAAGAATGGATAGGTAAACTGTGGTACATATACTCAATGGAGCACTACGCAATGATAAAGAATAACGATGATTCCAGGAAACATCTCCTAACCTGGTTTCAACTGGAAGACATTATGTTGAGTGAGAGTAGTCAGCGACAAAAGGACAAATACTGTATCAGACCTCTATGATAAGACCTCAAAAACAGACTTGTGTATAGAAGAAAAGACTCTTTGACAGCTGCAAGGGAGGGGAGGGAGGGAGGGTTTCATTTAGATAGTTACTAGAAATCTAGTTGGGAGAAAGCGGTGACAGCACACATTAGGAACAAGAACAACATTAAGTGGACTTCAGCATAACTTGAGTACTCCTTACATCTTAACTCAATACTGCAAGGATAGAGTAGCTGGGGCAGGGGGTGGGGGACCATGCTCTTAGGTGAATTCCAGGCCAATTGGCACAACTAGCATTTTGCTAAGAGAGCTCTCTGCACCCCACATTGGTGAGTGGCGTCTGGGGTCTTAAAAGCTGCCAAGCTGCCATCCGAGGACACAGCAAATGGTCCCAACTCAGCAGGAACGGATGCTCACCGAGGACCAAAATGGCATGCAGTAAAGACAACCTAGAAGATAGAGAGACCCACAAGAGTGGGTGCCTACATTGACTTGGGACCGGAAGAACTGGATGGTGCCTGGCCACCACCAGTGATAGCCACGACGGAGCTCACAGAGAGGAGCCTCAGTGGCAACACAAGAATAAAAAGAGGTGCATCATGAGATCTCCACTAAAAGACCTCAATTGATGGTCCAGCGGTTTTGGGGTTCCTCTGGGAGCATGGCCCCCGGCCCTGATGCTGCCCTTTCCCATAAATTATAACAAAGGTCCACTCTTTGGACAGGAATGGATTGGACTTGGCAATGCAGAGTAACCATATGTTGGAAGCACTTTATGGTTCTATACATCTATAGGATATCATCTTGCTGACCTCTGGCTGGGGGAAGGGGGGTGGACGGAGAGGAGGAGAAAGGAGACTGTTAGAAGGATGAGACATGTATGGAGCAGAGAGGAATAGTGTGCAGTCTCTGGACAGGGAGAGGAGTGGAAGCTGCATATAGGGGGGCAGGTAAATTTATATGTGAATGTACATTTTCACTCAGTTATGTTAAATAAAAATAAAAATTTTTAAAAAAAGCTTACATGCAGCTATCTGAGATAAAAATATTTTCTTTCTCCTGTCTGAAGCAAATGAAAGCAAAAAAAGAAACAAACAAAACTTCAAGGAAGCAATAAATCCAAAGGATTAATGGCCCACATGAGCCGCAGTATCCTCCAGTCTTAGGCCAAAAGAACTAGATGGTGCCTAGCTGTAACTACAGAATGCTCTGACCAGGAATACAATAGCAGATCACCATTAAAGTGAGAGAAAAATGTAGAAAAAAAATTCAAATTCATAAAGAAGACCAGACTTACTGGTCTAATAGAGACTGGAGAAAACCCACAGACAACAGCCCAAAGATGCTCTTTTGAACCTGGAGCTGAAGCTGCTTGCAGCGATCACCTTTCAGCCAACAGATCTGTTGATCTGTTGCTATCAAATCCATTTTGACTCACAGTGACCTTCTAGGACAGAGTAGAATTGTTCCATAGGGTTTCCAAGAATGGCTGGTGAATTCAAATTGCCAGCCTTCTGGTTAGCAGACATAGCTCTTAACCAGTCCCCCACTATAAAATAAACAATAATATCTGTAAGGAATGTTCTTCTTATAACAATCAACTATACCAGACCAAAAGGGCAACATTTGCTCAAAGATGAGAATGCAGGAAGGAAAAGGGAAACCAGATGAATAGAAGTGGAGAACCCAGGGTAGAAATGGGGAGAGTGCTGACACTTTGCAGGGGCTGCAACCATTTTCACAAAACAATGTGTGTACCTGTTATTGAATGGGAAACTAATTTGCTTTATAAACTTTCACCTAAAGCATGACAAAATATTCCAAAAAAAAATCAGTGATTAAAAATTGTTAAAAATAAAAAAATTTGTGTCCACATCCATTTACTTATCAGTTCTACCACTAATAATCTGTACTGTAGAAATACTCACATAAATTCATGAAGTTCACTATTGCCAGCAGATTGTTGGAAATGGATGATGGTACATGAATTCATTATACTACAGTCACTAGTTTTGTACATAGTTGAAATTCTCCAAAATGAATTTTTGAAAATCTATATAACAAATGAAATAAAATTGAGAGTCCAGAAATAAACCCGTATGTCTACAGTCAATGGATTTTCAACAAGAATGCTACATCCATTTAATGGAGAAAGAACACTCTCTTAAATAAATTGTTCTGGAACAACCTAAATCTCCACAAACAAAATAATGGAGGTGGACATATGCCTCACATGATATGCAAAATTTTACCCAAAATGAATGAAAGACCTAAATGTAAAAACTAAAACCATAAACTCTTCAAACAAATCAAAGCAGTAAAGCCTTGAGACCTAGTTTCAACAATGAAAATTTAAATGTGACACCAAAAGTACAAGCAATGAAAGATAAAATGGATCAATCAGATGTCACCAAAACTAAAAAGTTGGTGCACCAAAGGACTCTATCAACAAGGAGACAACTTACAGATTGGGAGAAAATATTTAGCAACCATATATCTGATACCAAACCCACTGCCATCAAGTAAATTCCAACTCCTAGCAAGCCTACAGGACAGGGTAGAACTGTCCCATAGAGACTCCAAGGGCTGGCTGGTGAATTTGAACAGCCAACCTTTTGGTTAGCAACTGAGCACTTAACCACTGTATCACCAGAGCTCCTAATATCAAGAGTATATAAAGAATTCCTATGAATCAACAACAACAAAAAAACAATCCAATTAAAAATTGGGCAAAGGACCTAAATTTCACTAAAGAAGATATAAAAGTGGCTAATAAACATGAAAAGATTTTCAAAGTCATTAATGAAATACAAATTAAAAACACAATAAGATGCCATTTCACCTCCACTAGGATGACTATAGAAACCTTTGTGGCATAGTGACTAAGTGTTACAACTGCTAACCAAAAGATCAGCAGTTCAAATCCACCAGGCACTCCTTGGAAACTCTATGGAGTAGTTCTACTCTGTCCTATAGATTGTTATAAGTCAGAATCTATTCAATAGCAGTGGAGGGGGATGGTAAGGATGACTATTACCAGAGAAAATGAAAAATAACAAGTATTGGTGGAGAAATTGGAACTCTCGTCCATTGCTGGTAAGACTTTAAAACAGTACCAACACAGTGGAAAACAATATAGCAGTTCCTCAAAAAGTTAAACATAGAATTATATGTCCCATCAATTACAGTCCTAGAAACCTGGTATCAGGGACCCAAATACCTATGTTTGCTGCAGCATTATTCACAATACAAAAAACAAAATCCCACTGCCACTGATTCCAACTGATAGCAACCATACAGGACAGAGTAGAACTGCCCCGTGGAGTTTCCAAGGACTGCCTGGCAGATTTGAAATGCTGATCTTTAGGTTAGTAGTTGTAACACTTAACCACTATACCACCAGGGTTTCCATTCCTAATAAACAAAAGGCAAAAACACTCTCATCTACTCTGAGACCAGAAGAACTAGATGGTGCCCAACTACTACTATCAACCATTCTGAACAGGACACAACAGACAGATCCACAAAGAATGGGAGAAAAAAGCAGAACACAACTCAAATTCTTTAAAAAATCCCAACTTCCTGGACCAGTTACGGCTGGAAGACTCCCTGAGACTATTTCCCTGAGATTCTGTGTTTTTACACAAATAACACATAGCTCCTACATTTGTTTACCAACCAGGCTTGCTCCCTAGGAGGTATTTTTGTCAGATCAGTTCGCTAATTTCTGTATGGTAATATACAAAAAAAATTGGAGGACAGCTACCTGGCCAACCAACTGGAAGAGATCCATATTTGTGCCTATTTCCAAGTAAAGCACTCCAACCTAATGTAGAAATTGCTGGACAACATCAGGAATACCACATGCAAGTAAAGTTGTGCTGAAAATCATTGAAAAGATACTGAAAAGTATATTGAGAGGGAACTGCCAGAAATTCAAGCCAGATTTCAGAAAAGGACTTGGAACCAGGAGTGTCATTACTGATGTCAAATGGATCTTGGCTGAAAGCACAGAATACTGGAAAGATGTTTGCTTGTGTTTCATTTACTGTGCAAAGGCATTCAACTGTGTAAATCATAACAAATTATGGCTAACATTGCAGAGAAAGGGTATTCTGGACCACTTATTCTCTTAAGGAATCTGTACATGGATCAAGACACACTCATACAAACAGAACAAGGGGACACTGCATGGTTTAATGTCAGGAAAGGTGTGGATTAGGGTCGTAGCCTTTCACCATACCTTTTCAATCTGTATGCTGAGTAAATAAACTGAGAAGATGATCTACATGAAGAAGAATGAGGCATCAGGATTGGAGGAAGACTCATTAACAACCTGTGCTATGCAGATGACACAACTTTGCTGAAGGTGAAGAGGATTTGAAACACTTGCTGGTGAAGATCAGTGACTACAGCCTTCAGTATGGATTGTACCTCCACATTAAGGAAATGAAAATCCTCATGACTGGACCAGTAAGCAACATCGTCATAAAAGGAGAAAGGATTGAGGTTGTCAAGGATTTCCTTTTACTTGGGACCACAATCAATGCCCACAGAAATAGACATCAAGAAATCAAAAGATGCATTGCATTGGGAAAATCTGCTGCAAAGGATCTCTTTAAAGTATTGAATAGTAAAGATGTCACCTTGAAGACTAAAGTGCACCTGACCCAAGCCATGGTATTTTCAATCACATTATATGCATGTGAATGCTGGACGATGACCAAAAAAGAAGGAAAAAGAACTGGTGCCTTTGAATTATGGTGCTGGAGAAGAATGTTGAATGTACCATGGACAGCCAAAAGAACAAACAGATCTCTCCTGGGAGAAGAACAACCAGAGTATTCCTTGGAAGCAAAGACAGCAAGATAGCGTCTTACGTACTTTGGGCTTGTTGTCATGAAAGATCAGCCCCTGGAGAAGGGAAAAAGAAGAAGACCCTCAATGAGATTGACACAGTGGCTGCCAGCAGTGGCCATAAGCATAAAAATTATTGTGGGCATGGCACAAGACCAGGTAGTCTTTTATTATGTTGTGCGTACATTGGCTATGAGTTGGAATCGATTCAATGGCATCTAACAACAACACGCAAAAAAAAAAAAAAATCACCGTATCACTGTTTATGAGAATTCATTGTTAAGGGAGGGAGTGGTTGGCAAATGCAAAAGACGTGTGTTATTTGCAATGAAAATATGACACTCTTTAAACCTTGTCCCAGAACTCTCTCGTGAAGTCACATTTTAGTGAAATAGCAGACTCACATACAAATTAAAGGATATTACCCAAGAGTGTGGGGCTCCATTATTAAAACATCTATATGAGACCTAAATGTCAAAACTTACTGTAAAGAAAAATTAAAAAGTTGGGCGGGGAGCAGAGCACCAAGGAAGCTAGAGTACCGGAAATAGAACAATCAGGATGCAATCGGTGAGAAGGTTGACACTTTGAGAAAAATATAACTAATGTTTTATAGAAATTGTCAGATAGATCAGCCAGGACAGAGGACACAATGTAGAGTTCTTGATCCAACATGAGAAAAAGAGGGGGGCAGTTCAAGGACTCTTCTAAAAGACCTGAACTGATGGCCCAACAACCTGGATGCTCCCCTGGGAACATGGCCCCTAGACCTGCTGCTGTCCCTGACCAGAAACCAGTAACGAGGTCAGCTCTTCAGACAAGAATGGACTGGCCTCAGGGACACAGTGTGACCATGTGGTGTGCGTACTTTATGGTGCCACGTATTTATAGGAGGCGGCCCTACTAGTCCCTTTCTGCATGAGAGAGAAGAGGGTGGAGAGGAGGGGACAGACGCTTGTTGAAGGAACACTGGAAGTACAGAGTGGAAAGGAGGAGCGTGCTGTCACTGTGTGGGGACAGCAGAAGCAACTGCAGATAGGTGGGCGTGCAAAACTGATTTGGGATGTACACCTTCACTTAATCACAATAAAAAAAGAAAGTAGTTATCAGATGGAAACAATTTTCTATGTAAACTTTCGCAGGAAACACAATAAAATATTTTTTAAAAGGTGTAAACTGTAAAGTGCTATTGAAGGACTTGCCATCACCCTTCAAGGATTTTGCAAAGTTAGCTCAGCAGAGTGAATCCTGTATGGACCTTCTTTGTATGCATTTTCAGCACAGGCATGTCTCCCAAGTCTGACCATGCTGTGGGCCTACCTACTGACATTCTCCAGGCTTGAGACCACAACAGCTGTTTTAAAGTCTCCTAAGTGATTCTGATGGGCCTGTCTTTGAACAGCACCAAACTTTTTGGAGAATTTGGAGTTTAGGTAGCACTATGAGGATGGTAATTTCTCAGAGAAAAGTTTTGTTAGTTAATGCTACTCGTGACCTTCCGAGGACAAGGTCGGCCCTACAGTCCAGATGAGAAACATTACCCTACAAGATGATACCAACAGAGAGGGTACCTGCCGCCATTGCTTCACACTGCCATCTCTCAGAATGGCAAGGAAAGCAAGGTAATTGCCATGCCAGAGAAAGCAGTGCTCACCAAAAATGCCATGGTATTGTTAATCATTGTTGTTAGATGCCGTCAATTCTACTCTGACTCATGGTGACTTTGTGTACCACACAACAACATGTTGCACAATTCTGCATCATCTTCAGAGCTATTGGTATGCTCTAGTCCACCAATGCAGCCATTGTGGGTTTCGAGTGCCTTGCAACCTATGAGCTGACTTCTAGCATTATATAAGACAACATACTGTTGTGATCCCTAGGGTTTTATTGGCTAATTGTAGGAAGTAGACCAACAGTCCTTTTTCCTTAGTCTGTCTTTGTCTGGAAGCTTCACTGAGACAGTCCACCATGGATCACACTTCACACCATGACAAACTGACAAACAGGCAGACAGCTGGTGGGAAGATGCCATAAGTTGCCCTATATTTCTCAGCCTCAACTGTAGAGAGACTGGTGCTGTGTATCTGCTTTTGGCCAATGGACTGTACACTGAAATGACACATGTCACTCCCAAGTCATGGCAGTTAAAGCCGTTCTCTCTTCTCTTTCCACAGACAGCTCAGGAATAACATGTTCTCAGTGATGTTTCCTTCAGCCTGGTGTGGCAGAGTATCTCTCCATACCAGGTCTTGAATGATTGCATGGAACAGAGAGAGGGTCTTGTCAGCTCTCACAGGGAAGAAACACCAAGCTACTACCATTGAGATGATACCAACTCATAGCCACCCTACAGGAGGGAGTAGAACTGTCCCATACAGTTTCCCAAACTACGAATCTTAATAGAAATAGATAGCCATATCTTTGTCCAGTGGAGCAGCTGAGTAAGTTTGAATCACTCACTTTTTGGAAAGCAGATGTGTGTGGTTAGCAGAATTGTGTCCCCCCACAAAATGTCAGTTTCACTAGACTGTGATTCCCAGTATTGTGTGATTGGCCACCATTTTGTCATTTTATGTGATTTTCCTATGTGCTATAAATCTTACCTCTATGATGTTAATGAGGTAAGATTAGTGTCAATTAAGTTAGTGAGGCAAGACTCAATCTACAAGACTGTTGTACTTGTTACTAGGTGTGTTGTTACTAGAGACCCCTATGTACAACAGAACTAAACACTGTCAGGTCCTGGACCATTCTCACAATCTTGCTTATGCTTAAACCCATTGTTACAACCATTGTGTCAATCCATCTCCTTGAAGTCTTCCTCTTTTTCACTGACCCTCTAACTTACCAAGCATGACATTCTTCAAGGACTGATCTCCCCCTGACAACATGTTCAAAGTACATGAGATATAGTCTCATCATCCTTGTTTCAAGAAGCATTCTGGTTGTATTTCTTCCAAGACAGATTTGTTCATTCTTTTGACAGTCCATGATAGATTCAATACTGTCTTCTGACACCACAATTCAAAGGCGTTAATTCTTCTTTGGTCTTTTTTATTCATTGTCCAGTTTTTGCATGCATAGGAAGTGATTGAAAGTACACTTTGCTTGGGTCAGCTGCACCTTAGTCTTGAAAGTGACAACTCTGCTGTTCAGTAGATCTCTTTGCAGAAGATTTGCCCAGTGCAATGCATCTTTTGATTTCTTGACTGCCACTTCTATGGTGTTGTTATGCATTGAATATGTCCCCTGAAAATGAGTGTAGCAGTTTGGCTAAGCCATGATTCCTGGCATTGTAAGATATTTTCCTCCATGTTGTAAATCCTGCCTCTATGATGTTAATGAGGGAGGATGTGCCATGGTTATATTGGTGGGGGAGGATTCAGTGTGTATGACTGTATTGTGCCTTGAGGTAATCTCTTAGAATATGAAGAAAGAAGCTAGAAGAGACATTTGGGAACTATATACTACTCAGAATCAGTGTTCAGAGTTGAACACTCCCTTTGGAAAGGATCTAGGGTCCCTACGAGCTCCCATTCCAAGAGAAGATTGACAGCAAGGACCTTCCTCCATAGCTATCAGAGAATGCATTCCCCTGAAGCTGAAACCCTGAATTTAGACTTTTTGCCTACTGGACTGTGACAAAATAAAATTTCTCTTTTTAAAACCATCCCCTTGTGATAGCTCTGTTATAACAGCACCAGATGACAAAGACAGAATTTTGTTCTGAGAAAGTAGGATGCTGCTGTGACAGATACCTAAAATATGGAGGTTATTTTGAAATTATGAATGGATGAGAGACTGAGAAAGAACTGAAGAGAACTCTTAACACTAAGGAAGACACAAATGATGAGTAGTAACAGTGAACCAGCAATGCAGAACCTGAAGCTAACCCACAGAGAGCTGAGTACCTGTACACAGCAGGCTTCCTGGCAGAGTGGGGTGCCTATGGGCATTTAAAATGGTGGAGATACAAAGATTTGGGTTACCGGCCACAGCAATGCAGATGTGAGCTTGAGGCCTGAGCCATGAGGCCACAGGAAGCAGAAGCTAAAGAGCCAAGGAACATGAGAGCTGAGCTGCCTTGTTTTCGAAAGGTATGCCCATGACCTTAGGGGTTTTCTAGGAGTGGAACCACAGCTTTTGGTTCCAAGAGCGGAATTGCTACACAGATAGACTAGGAAAACGGTGCACCTAAAGCCCAGGAAGCAGAGTTGCTGTCCCAAAATCCCAGTGTCCTAGTGTCTCAGTGTCCCAAAGCTGTAGCATAGTGCCAAGAAGTCTCCTCTCAGAATCTCCAGAGTGTGGCTAATACCTAGAGTCTGGAGGGCAGGGTAATTGTGTAAAATGTCTCAGAGAGTGGATAATTATTTTCAAAGCCATGAGGGCTAATGTAATGTGTTCTGTTAACTTTCTTGGTGCCTATTATGCCTTCTTTCCATAAAGCTTCTCTAATTAGTAATGGAGGTTTCTAGCTCATGCCTGCCTGCTCTCCCATTATATATTGGAAGCAAATAACTTGTGTTCTACATTTCAGAGTTGAAGAATTTCTGGATTTTGTCTTGGACTTAAGACTTTTGCTATGATATGGTGAATATGTTTTGCATGTTGCAAGGATGCAACTTTTGCAGTGCTAAAGGGTGGAAACTGTGCCTCACCTGAAAAAAAAATGTGTGTAGCAATTTGGCTAAACCATGATTGATTCCTGGTATTGTGTGATATTCCTCCATGGTGTAAATCCTGCCTCTATGACGATAATGAAGTAAGATGGATAGCGGTTGTGTTGGTGGGGCAGGATTCAGTGTGTAAGATTGTATTGCACTTTGAGACAATCTCTTGGGATATAAAGAGAGAAGCTAGCAAAGAGATTTGAGACCTCATACCACCAAGAAGCAGGAGCGCATACTTTGGAAAGGACCTGGGGTCCCTGGGCATAAGAAGCTTCTGGTCCAGGAGAAGACTGACAACAAAGACCTTCCTCCAGAGCCAGCAGAAAAAGCCTTCCACTGGAGCTGACACTCTGAATTTGAGGCTACTGGACTGTGATGAAATAAAATTTCTCTTTTTAAAGCCATCTTTGTTGATGTGACACTCTTCAAAATAAGAAGAAACAGCTGTGAACATCCATTAATAATCAGAACATGCAAAGTACAAAGTATGAAACTAGGGAAACTGAAATTGTCAAAAATAAAGTGGAACACATAAACATCAATATCCATAGCATTAGTGAGTTGAAAAGGACTGGTTTTGGCCATTTTGAATCCAACAATCATATAGCCTACTGTTGCTGGTAATGAAAACTTGAAGAGGAACTGTGTTGCGTTCATCATCAAAAAGAACATTTCAAGGTCTGTCCTGAAATACAATGCTATTAGTGATAGGACAATATCCACATGCCTACAAGGAAGGCCAGTTAATACGACTATTATTCAAATTTATGCAGCAACCAATAAAGCCAAAGATGAACAGATTGAAGATTTTTATCAGCTTCTGCAGTCTGAAATTTATCAAACATGCAATCAGGATGCATTGATAACCACAGGTGACCGGAATGCAAAAGTTGGAAACAAAGAAGAAGGATTGGTAAATAATTTGAACTCCCTAGTCAGATCCGACTCGAGTGCCTTGGCAGTCAAAGCATTGGCTTTGATGATGTTAGATTAAAACATAATAATAAAGTTATAATCAAGTTAGCAATTAAAACCAAACCAAACTAAACTGGCATTATTTCTAGAAATAATGCTGGAGAACTCACGAGAGAATTTTGCAAGACTAACAACTTCTTCATTGCAAATACCTTTTGTAACCAATACAAATGGCAACTGTACACATGGACCTGACCAGATGGAATACAGAAGAATCGAATCAATTACATCTGTGGAAAAAGACAATGGAAAAGCAGTCAGAACAAGATCAGGTGCTGACTGTAGCACAGATCATCAATTGCTTGTATGCAAATTCAAATTGAAATAGAAGAAAATTAGAACAAGTTCATGAGAGGCAAAATGTGATCTTGACTATACCCCTCCTGAGTTTAAAGACCATCTCAAGAACAGATTTGATGTGTGGATCACTAATGACCAAGGGCCAGATGAATTGTGGAATGACGTCAAAGACCTCATCCATGAAGAGAACAAGAGGTCATTAAAAAGCCAGAAAAGAAAGAAAAGACCAAATTGGATGCTGAAAGAGACGCTGAAACTTGCTCTCAAACATCAAGCAGCTAAAGCAAAAGGAAGGAATGGTGAAATAAAAGACCTAAACAAAGGACTCCAAAGAGCAGCTGGAGAAGACAAACTAAAGTATTATAATAACATGTGCAAAGAGCTGGAAATGGAAAAAAAAAACAGAAGGGAAGAACATGTTTTGCGTTTCTCAAGCTGAAAAAGTTGAAGAAAAAATTCATGCCTCGAGTTGCAATAGTGAAGGATTCTACAGGGAAGATACTAGACAACTCAGGGAACATCAAAAAGAGATGGAAGGAATACATAGAAGCATTATACCACAAAGAACTGGTTGAAGTTCAGTCATTTGAAGCGGTAGTGTATGATCAGGAATGAATGATACTGAAGGTAGAAGTCAAAGCTGCATTGAAGGCATTGGCAAAAAAACAAGATTCCAGGAACTGATGGAATATCAATTGAGATATTTCAGGAAACAGATGCAGCACTGGAAGTGCTCACTTGTCTATGCCAAGAACTTCGGAGTACAGCTACCTGACCAACTGACTGGAAGAGATCCATATTTACGCCCATTCCAAAGAAAGATGATACAGAAACATTAAGATGTTTCTTAATTGCTAGCTGGAGAAACCCGATTGGCATAGTGGATTAAGTGCAGGGACTGCTATCCAAAATGTCAGAAGTTCAAGTTTGCTAGACACTCCTTGGGAGCTCTGTGGAGTGGTTCTAATCTGTTCTACAAAGTTACCATGATTTGGAATTAGATCTGCAACACTTGATTTGGTTTGGTTTTAATTGCTAACTTAATTATAACTTTATTATTGTTATTTTAATCTAACATCATCAAAGCCAGTGCTTTGACTGGGGAATTCAAATTATTTACCTATAAATTTATTTTTATACTATACAGGTATTTAGAGCCTTAATAATCTTGGTATATCCTGACTATGTGGTATTATGCCTCAAGATTATTATGTATGGTGCCTGAAGCTCTGTAAGAGTTTTTTGTTTGTTTGTTTGTTGATTTTCTGAAAACATTTGACCAGAATAGCTTAACAAAAATTTTAGGCTTATAAAATGGACTGTGGTTCGAGATATCCAAGGCTCTTTTGCAAAACTGATAGCCTCACAAACTGCAGCTGGTCCAGAATAAGGGAAACAGAACAATTACACAAGGCTGGGTAAATGAATATACTGTGGGGTTTATGTAAATAAAAAATACTGATGATGTTTTGAGGTCCTACTTTCTAAATATAAACTAAATTAATCTAGTGGGTTTATTAACATGGAATCTGAGGTTTTATAAAATGCAATTTCTTCTGAGACACATAAAAAATTATTACTGATGCTACCAAAGTATAAATGCCTTGTTCAGAGACCATGGGTTGTAATTTCATTGGTTCTTTCAGATAACTGGCCTGCTAATTGTTGGTGTTTCTGTTCTACTTCATAGTTCATTGCATGATGCTTGAGATCTTGAAAATCTGATAGCATACCATTAATATCCTTTTAAACTGTGAGCTTTAGGAAAGCTGGTTCCTAAAGCCACTTAAGTCAAATGATGATACAGACTAAGCCTGGCTGTTTTACTCTGGATGTTCTGTTTTGTAAACATAGGGGAAAAGGGAAAGATGCCCTATGTACAGACATTCATGGCCCTCTATCAGAACCTCAGACCCCACTATCCCAGTTGGTAGAGGAGGCCTTTAAGCTTTGTAATAACAACAGATTTGGTGGCAGGAAAAAAAATGAAAAAGAAGGCCCAGTTGTTGGCTATACCCCTCCAGTGCCTACCTCGAGATAACCTAGTCAGCCCCAGAGATCAAGACTTGGATCACCTCACCAGCTGATGAGTACTGACCTCAACCAATACAAGTGCTGTCAAAAAATGAGGCCAGGAAAGTGGAATGTCCTGGGGAGGCCAAGAACATGGAATGTCCTGGGTGCCCCAAAACAGGATGCCTAGCTGACTTCCCATGGGCCCAGATGGACGGGACTTCCTGAAACCTGTGAATGTCATTTTCTATGGTAATATGGACTTTGCAAATATGATTAAGTTCAGGATTTTGAGATGGGGAGAATATTCTGGATTCTCCAAGTGGTGCTTGAATGTAATCATATTGTTATTGGTGTTGTTAGTTGCTGTCCATCAACTCTTGTCCCCAACTGGGTGAGTAAACGCACAGAGACTAGACCTTTGCATTCCATAGAGTTTTCATTAGCTAAAACACTCAGCATTTGTCAAGCTGAAAAAACTGAAGAAAAAATTCAAAACTCGAGTTGCAATACTGAAGGATTCTTCGGAAGAAAAATGAAAAGAAACATCAAAAGAAGATGGAAGGAATACAGAGTCAGTGTACTAAAACAAATTAGTTAACACTCAACCACTTCAAAAGGCAGCATATGATCAAGAACCAACAAGCTGAAGGAAGAGATTCAAGCTGTACTGAGAGCCTTGGCAGAAAACAATGCTTCAGGAATCGACAGAATACCAGTTGAGATGTTTCAGCAAATGACTGTAGCACTGGAATTACTCATCTATGCCAAGAAATCTGGAAGACAGCTACCTGGCCACCCAAATGGAAAAGATTCGTATTTGTCCCCGCCCATACAACTACATGATGCACTTCCTTGATATAAGTCTTTCTATGCATATACTTGTACACTTTACCAGTTATCCTTCTCTAGAGAATCCAGCCTAAGACCGGCTTCAATAAGATGAATTGACACAGTTGCTGCAACAGTGAGCTCAAGCATAACAATTGTTGAATATGGCACATACCAAGGAATACTGGTAGCCACCAGACGCTTAAAAGGGCAAAGATACAAATTCTCTCCTAGAGCCTCCAGGAAGTGTGAGGCCCCACTAATGTCTCAGCTTGGGCTCAGTGATATTGATTTTAGACTCTGGCCTCCAGAATCATAAGGTAACAAATTCGTGGTGTTTTAAGCCAAGCTTGCTGTCATTTATTACAGCACCACAGGAAACTCATGTTCTCAATAATCAAGATAAATAATAATTTTAAAAATTAAAATTAACTCAAAACTTATGGGATAAACAAATTATCAACATTCTAAATAAAAATTGGGTCATCTTGCTGATTTTCCCTTTTGCTTCTGGCACAGCACTGTTACAGATTCTGTCAACACTTTCCTCAGCTTGGCCCCAGTTACCCACAACACACTGTCCCTCCTCCCCTGTACATTCCCCAGCCAGCTCAACCCTAGATGGAGCATGGTGTTGTCACCAGAGAAATATCAGAGTTCACATTACCTGCCACAAGGCTAATCACTGAGACAGGAGGTTAGGGTGAATTAAATCAAAGATTTTATTTGTATGCTAGCTTACACAAAAGTGGCAGAGGGGACAGCTCCTCCAAAAGTCTACCTACCCCATTGTTTCATATAAGAGTTTTTGAAGGGGGAGGCTACATGTTAAAGATCAGAAGTAGGGAATTCAAGGAGTTAGGGAAGATGCTTTGAAGAGCAATGTGGAGATTTTCAATCCTTTTGATTTTCCTAGGTACCAGGCACCACTTGGGCCTGCAGTCTCATAGGCCATTATTGGTCTTTAGGGCCAGAAGCATTAGGTGCCATTCAGCCACCTGGAAGGGAAAACTCAAAACAAATCATTTGTCATGCCCTCCCTAGTTTTTTCCAAGTCATCAATTGCCGGGTTGGAGTTCAGTTACCCACTGGCCTGGAGCTCAGCAGGGCAGGAGGTACCACCCCTAAAGCACAGTGAAGTTGCTAAACTCTTATCAGATTTTCAAGGCTGTGAGTTCTCCTCTTACTATCGCCACCTGGGCACTATGGAATGCCACTTCTCTAAGTCATAAAACTTCCCCCAACAGACTCACATACACACAACACACACACACATTCACCACACACACCCTCATAATTCATAGCACCCCCTCCTCCCAACACACAAAGCCACACTCACATACAACCTCCTAGTCACAACACCCCCCAACACACACAGTTACACACACATCCACTTTAGTTACAATACCTCTCCCAACACTCCCGGCCACATACTTACACACGGCTTCTTAAGTTATAACCATTCCCCTAAGACACACAGCCACATAGTCGCAACCGCCTTTTAAGTCATAAAACCTCCCCCAATACACACAACCACACTTGCAATCTACCAGACTGTGTAAGAATAAACTTTCCTTTGTGGGGGTGGAGTCAAAATGGTGGACTAATCACACATCTCTTTATATCCCTCTGAAAACCAAGACCTGAACTGATAATCAAATGGAGCCTTCTGGTCACCTAATCAATGTGCAGCATACACATTTCTGTTATGAACTGAATTGTGTCCCCCTCAAAACTGTGTAACAATTTGGCTGGGCCAGGATTTCCTGTATTCTGTGATTGCCCTCCATTTTGTGGTTTTTCTGATGCTGTAAATCCCAATCTTGTGGTTAACAGAGTGGGTTATGTTAGAGAGGATTAGGGTGGAACTGAAAATCCCTTCCTAAAGTCACCTCCCTGCTCCACTGTAAAGGGAGTTTCCCTGGAGTGTGGCAAGCAGAGAGTTGGGAACCCCATACCATCAGGAAAGCAACACCGGGAGTAGAGCACATCCTTCTTAGCTGAGGCTCCTGCACCAAGATGCTCCTTAAACAAAGGCTGATGCAACACAGAGCCAACGTCCGTTGAAGCAGACATCTTGAATTTGGACTTGTAATCTACCAGACTGTGTAAGAATAAACTTTCCTTTGCGGTGGTGGAGTCAAAATGGTGGACTAATCACACGTCTCCTTATATCCCTCTGAAAACCAAGACCTGAACTGATAATCAAATGGAGCCTTCTGGTCACCTAATCAACCACAGGTCACGGCACAGGGCTGTTAATTTCGACTTCATACCACTGAGCAAAAAAACCTCCTCTCTTTCGCTGACTCCCGCACCTGGCCAGCCCTGGCTCTCATAGACTGAAGGTAAACGCACCACTTTGACTTTTTTTTTTTTCCTCTGTCTTGGCCAGTGGGCGGAGCTGGGTCTTACCTAGCAGCTAGACTCAGACACGCTGCTGGGGGGATAGGCAGGCAAAATTCCCATATTTTGAGAGCCATGAAATTAAGATGTTCCCAGATAAACAGAAACTAGAGACTTTGTAAAAACCAAACCAAAACTACAAGAAATACTGAAAGAAGTTCTTGGCTCTGGCTTAGAAGAACAGAACTACTAACTTTATATTTTAGAATGACACACTACACAAAACTCTACTCAGTTAGGGAAGGCTCCAAAGCCAATCACAGCTTTGATATGGAAAGAAGCAATCCAGTGATCATCGTGAAAACTATGGTGTCCTCATATCAAAAAGAGGGATGTACTACAGTTGTTATAGTCCTTCCAGATGGAGAGGAAGATAACAAGACTGGTAGTAATTAAAATTGGGTTTATATATAGTTTATTAGGGGGATCATAGGGGCAGCTGTAAAGCACAACAAAGAGGTATCATACCATTTCAAGAAATGTAACACAGGAGTCTCAACAACTACAAAACCAGCTCTGAAAAAGGTGAAAAATCAACTCACAAAAAAGAATGTCCCAGAACAGACTAATAAGAACAACAGAGAAAACATCAACATAAAAATAAACATATCACAATGGCAGCAGTGAACACATACCTATCAATAATTACATTGAATGTGAATGGACTGAATGCTCCAGTAAAGAGACATCGAGTGACATCTTGGATCAGAGATCAGTTTATCTCCATAAATGCACACATCTGGAAGGAAGAAACAAGCCAAACCAAAGAACTAACCCAACAGTTTGAACAAGTAGAGAGAGAACAACAGAGGAACCTCTCAAGCACCAGAAGAAAACGATCATAAAGATTAGAGCAGAACTAAATGAACAAGAGAATAGAAGAACAATTGAAAAAATTGAAAAGACCAAACTCTGTTTTTTTGAAAAGATCAACAAAGTTGACAAATCATTGGCTAAACTCACTAAAGAAAAACAGGAAAGGAAACAAATAGCCCAAATAAGAAATGAGAGGGAAGGTGTCATAACATAGCCAACAGAAATAAAAAATATCATAACAGACTACTATGAAACACTGTGCTCAAATGAATTTGAAAACCTAGAGGAAATGGACAAATTCCTTGATTCATATCACCTACCCAAATTATCACAAGGTGAAGCAGAACAACTTAATAAACCCATCACAAAGGAAGAGATTGAAAAAGTCATCAGAAACCTGCCGACCAAAACAAGCCCAGGCCC
This sequence comes from Heterohyrax brucei, assembly GCA_028571685.1. Taxonomy (NCBI): domain Eukaryota; kingdom Metazoa; phylum Chordata; class Mammalia; order Hyracoidea; family Procaviidae; genus Heterohyrax; species Heterohyrax brucei. Next base: position 8,602,010 of record CM053165.1, on the reverse strand, counting down.
AGATGGCTTCACCACAGAATTCTACCAAGCTTTTAGAGAAGAGTTCTCTCCAGTACTTCTGAGACCATTTCACAGTATAGAAAGGGATGGAATACCACCAAATTCATTCTATGAAGCCAGGCTAACCCTGGTACCAAAGCCAGGAAAAGACCCAACCAAAAAGGAGAACTACATAAAAATATCACTCATGAATCTAGAAGCAAAAATCTTCAACAAAATTCTTGCCAATAGAATACAACAACATATCCAAAAAAAATCATCCATAATGACCAAGTCGGATTCATACCAGGGATGCAAGGATGGTTCGACATCAGAAAAACAATTAATGTGATCAACCACATAAATAACACAAAAGACAAGAATTGCCAGGTTTTGTCTATTGATGCGTAAAAGGCATTTTATAAAGGCCAACATCCATTCACGCTAAAAACTCTCAGCAAAATAGGCATAGACAGCAAATTCCTCAATGCAATAAGGGCTATTTATACAAAGCCAACTGCCTATGTCATCCTGAATGGAGACAGACTGAAACAGTTTCCTCTGAGAACAGGAACTAGACGAGGATGCCCACTCTCACCTCTCCTAGTCGACATTGTACTAGAAGTTGTAGCCAGAACTTAGACAAGACCGAGAAATAAAGGGTATCTGCATCGGCAAATAAGTAAAAATCTCCCTATCTGCAGATGATATGATTGTATATGCAGAGAATCCTAAAGAATCTGTAGGTAAACTACTCAAACTGATAGACAAGTTCAGCAAAGTCTCAGGATACAAGGTAAACATAAGTCAGTCAGTAGGATTCCTTTATACCAATAACAAGATTATTAAGGAAGAAATCACCAGATCAATACCATTTACTATAGCCCTTAAGAAGATAAAGTACCTAGGAACTAATCTAACCAGAGAAATAGCAGACATTTACAAAGAGAACTACAAGTCCTTACTTAAGAAACGAAGACTTACATAAATGGAGAAACCTACTCTGCTCATGGATAGGAAGACATAACATTGTGAAAATGCCTATTCTGCCAAAAGCAATTGACTTATATAATGCAATCCACTACAAATTCCAGTGACAGTTTTTAATGAGATGGAGGAACAAATCACCCCCTTTGTTTACAAAGAGAAGAAGCCATGGACAAGTAAAGTGCTACTGAAGAACACACTGGAAGGACTCTCAGTACTCAACTTTAGAACCTATTATATTGCCACAGTAGTCAAAACAGCCTGGTACTTGTACAAAAAAGAGACAGATAGATAAATGGAACAGAATTGAGACCCCACAGATGACACCATTGTCCTATGAACACTTGATATTCAACAAAGGCCCTAAGACATTAAACTGGGGAAAAAACAATCTCTTCAATAAATGGGGCTGGCAAAGTTAGATATCTATCTGCAAGAAATTTTAAGAAGACCCATATCTTACACTTTATACAAAAACCAACTCAAACTGCATAAAACACCTAAATATCAAATTTAAAACAATAAAGCTCATCTAGAAAAAGTAGGAAAAGCAACGGAAGTTTTAATGTGCAACATAGACTTCAAAATCTGTCAAACAAACCACAAACAACAGAAGAGAAAATAGATAAATGGAAACTATTAAGAATCAAACACTTTTGCTCATCCAAAAAGTTTATTAATCAAATTAAAAGGCCACCTACAGAATGGGAAAAAATATTTGTCAACTATATGTCAGACCGTCACCTGATCTCCATACTCTATAAGGTACTACAAAATATCAATAAGAAAAAGATAAATCATCCAATTAAGCAATGGGCAAAGGAGATGGACAGACATTTCTCTAAAGAGGAGAATCAGGCAGCCAAAAAACACATGCGGACATGTACATGATCTTTAGTTATTAAAGAAATTCAAATCAAAACTATAATGAGATATCATTTCACTCCAATAAGGTTGGCCATGATCCAAAAAACACAAAACAACAAACGCTGGAGAGGCTGTGGAGAAATTGGAACTCTCCTACACTGTTGGTGGGATCGCAAAGTGGTGCAACCTCTTTGGAAACCAATCTGGCACTCCCTTAAAAACTTGGATATAGATATACCATTTGACCCAGTAATTCCACTGCTCAGAATATCCTACAGAATCAAGGCCATTCACACCAACTGATGCACGCACACGAATGTTTATTGCAGCACAATCCACAACAGCAAAAAGATGGAATCAATCCAAATTCCCAACAACAGAAGAATGGATAGGTAAACTACGGTATATATATTCAGTGGAACACTATGAATTGATAAAGAACAACAGTGACTTTAGGAAACATCTCATAACCTGGTTTCAATTGGAGGACATTATGTTGAGTGAAAGTAGGCAGCGACAAAAGGACAAATATTGTATGAGACCCCTACAATAAGAACTTAAAAACAGACTAAGGGGTAGAAGAAAAGATTCTTTGATGGCTGCAAGGGTGGGGAGGGAGGGAGGATGGAGGGGAAGGGCTTATATTAGACAGTTGTTAGAAATTTGGTTGGGTGAAATCAGTGACAGTACACATTACAAAGAAGATCAATATTAACTGGATTTCAGCATAACATGATTACTCCTCCCTTCTTAACCCAATATTATAAGCACAGAGAAGCTGTGGCAGGGGGCCAGAGACCATGCTCTCCGGAGAAATTGAGGCCAACTGGCACAACCAGTGTTTTGCTAATAAGGACTCTCTGCACCCCACATTAGTGATTGGCATCTGGGGTATTAAAAGCTGCCAAGCTGCTATCTGAGGGTACAGCAAATGGTCCCAACTTTTCAGGAACAGATGATCACCAAGGACCAAAACAACATGGGGGAAAGAGAACCCAGAAGACAGGCAGACCCACGTGAGTGTATGACTACATCAACTTGTGACCAGAAGAACTGGATGGTGCCCGGCCACCACCAGTGATGGCCATGATGGAGCTCACAAAATTGAGTCTCTCTGGCAACACAAGAATAAAAAGCGGTGCACTCTGAGGTCTCCATTAAGAGACCGCAATTGGTGGTCCACTGGCCTTGGAGTTCTTCTGTGAGCATGTCACCTGGCCCTGATGCTGCCCCTGTCCATAAATCATAATGGAGGTCAACACTAGGACAGGAATGGATTGGACTTGGTGACACAGAGTGACCATATCATGCATGCACTGTATGGTTCTATGCATCTATGGGATGTCATCTTGCTGACCTCTTACTGGAGGAAGGGCAGTGGGTGGAGAGGAAAGCATAGGAGATTGTTGGGAGGGTAAGTCATTGTCTTAGGCTGGGTTTTCTAGGGAAGCAAAACCAGTAACACGTGTAGGTACAAGGAAAGATTTATATTTATATATAGATAGATGGATAGATACAAATATAGGAAACAGCTCACATAATCACAGAAGCTGAATGTTCTAAGCTCTGGCACAAGCCTCACGTGACCACGGAAGCTGAGGAACCCAAAGTCAGCAGGTCAGAGAGCAGAGTTCTAGATCACTGGTTGTGTAGGTCAGTGGATCCCAAGCTGGTGGCTAGACGAAGCTACAGAGGCTGGCAAAACCAGTATCAGCAGGTCAGGGAGCAGGAGCGGGCAGAGGCTGGTGAACCCAGGATCAGCAGGTCAGGGAGCAGGACTCTCAGGTGCCAACTGTAAGGACTGATGAGCCCAACAGCTGCTAGCTCAAGTCCCGGAACCAGATGCTGGAAGCAGAGAGAAGGAGCTCCTGGCCACGTGAGCGACCAGCTGCCATAGTCAAAGGTCGCGAGATGAGAGCCGAGGGGCAGGGAGCCACCACAAGCCCTGCCCTGCCACTTAATACAGCAGCCAAATATGTAGTAGCCAAGTTGACATAATCCTGACCACCACAGTCATGTATGGAGCAGAGAGGAAGAGTGTGCTCTCACCAGACAGGGAGAGCAGTTGGAGCTGCACATAGGTGGGCACACAAATTTATATGGGAATGCACATTTTCACTGAATCATAAAGAAAAAAAAAGTCAAATGTGGAAATTGAACAATATCTTGCTAAAAGTCTGCAGGGTTGTAGAAGAAATAAAGGGAAGAATATAGGAATTCACGGAATCAAATGAGAATGAAAACACATCCTGCAAGAACCTGTGGGCTACAACAGAAGCAGCACTCAGAGGTCAATTTACCTCACATATCCAAAAAGAAGAAAGGGCCCAAATCAAAGAATGAACCACGTAACTCAAACAAGTAGAAAGAGAGCAGTAAAAGATTGCCTTGGGCACAAATAATAAAAATTGGAGGAGAACTCAATGAATTGGAGAATAGAAAAATAATTAAACAAGTTAGCAACTCCAAAAGCTGTTTTTTAAAAGATCAACAAAATCAGTAAATCATTGACCAAACTGACACAAAAGAAACAGAAGAGGAAGCAAATAACTTGAAGAAAAAATAGAAGAAATGAGAAGGGCAATATCACAACAGACTCAACTGAAATTAAAAGACTCCTAGCAGAATACTATGTAAACTTGTACTCTAATAAATTTGAAAACCTAGAGGAAATGCACACATTTCTAGCAACGTGCTACCTACCTAAACTAACACAAACAGAAGTAGAAAAACTAAATAAACACATCACAAAAGAAGAGATTGAAACAGTAATTTTAAAACTCCCCGCCAAAACCCTCCCTGGCCTTGGAGAAACATCTTCACTGGAGAATTCTACTAAGCTTTCAGAGAAGAGTTAACACTGCTATTACTGAAAGTATTTCAGAGTATAACCATGATACCGAACTCAGGTAAAGGCCACAAAAAGGAAAATTACAGACCGATATATCTCATGAACTTAGATGCAAAAATCCTCAACAGAATTCTAGTTAATAGAATTCAACAACATATCCAAAAAGCAATTCACCATGACCAGTGGGTGAACTGGTTCAACATTAGAAAAATAATTAATGTGATCAACCGCATAAATAAAAGACAAGAACCACCAGATTTTCCCAATTGATGTGGAAGAGGCATTTGACAAAGTCCAACACACACTCATGCTGACAATTCTCAGCAAAATAGGAATAGAAGGGAAATTCCTCAACATAATAAGGGGTATTTATACAAAGTCAACAGCCAACATTATCTAAAAGAGTCTGAAAGCACTTCCCTTGAGATCAAGAACAAAACATCAATGTCTATTACAACCACTTTTATTCAACATTATACTGAGTTTCTAGCAACACCAATCAGGCAAGATAAAGAACTAAAAGACATCTAAATGAGTAAGAAAGAAGTAAAAGTATTTCTATTTGCAGATGAGATGATCTTATATACAGAAAACCATCAAGAATCCACAAAAAAATACTGGGACTAATAGAAGAGTTCAGCAAAGTATCAGTGTATAAGGTAAAGACACAGAAGTCATTTGGATTCTTTTACTTCATCAAAGAGAACATCAAAGAGGAAATCACCAAATCAATACCATTTATAATTGTCCCCAACAATATAAAATACCTAGGAATAAACCTAGCCAGACACATAAAAGACATATACAAAGAAAATTACAAGACTTTATTGCAAGAAACCAAAAGAGACCTACATAAGTGAAGAAACCTACCTCACTCATGGATAGGAAGGCTCAACATTGTGAAAGTATCTCTTGTATCTGAAGCTATCTATAGATACAGTACGATCCCAATAGAAATTCCAATGGCATTTTTTAATGAAATGGAGAAAAAAATCACTAACTTCATATGGAAGAAGAAGAATCTCCAGATAAGTAAAATATTACTGAAGAAGAACAGAATGGGAGATCTCTCACTACCTGCCACAGTAGTCAAAACAGACTGGTGCTGGTGCAAAAACAGATACATAGACCAATGGAACAGAATTGAGAATCTAGATATAACATCATCCACCTGTGAGCAGCTGATGTTTGTAAACTGGGGAAAAGACAGTCTCTTTAACAAATAGAGATGACACAACTGGATATCCATCTGCAAAAAAATGAATCAAGACCCATGTCTCACACCACGTAGAAAAACTAATTCAAAATTGATCAAAGACCTAAATATAAAACCTAGAACAATAAAGACCATGGAACAAAAAAAAACAAGGACAATGCTGGGAGCCCTAATACACAGCATAAACAAATCACAAAACATTACCATCAATGCACAAATACCAGCAGAGAAAATAGGTAACTGGAAACTCCTAAAAATCAACCGCTTATACTCATCCAAAGACTTCACCAAAATAATGAAAAGACAGCCTACAGACTGGGATAAAAAAAAAATGGCTACCATAAATCTGTTCAGAGTCTAATCTCTGTAAGATATCACAAAACAGCAAGAAAAACAAATAACCCAATTAAAAAATGGGCAAAGGACATGGATATACACTTCACCAGACATCCAGGCAGCCAAAAGACATATGAGGAAATGCTCACAAACATTAACCATTAGGGAAATCCAGATTGAAACTACAATGAGATACCATCTCAGCCCAACAAGGCTTGCATTAATCCAAAAAACACAGAATGATAAATGTTGGAGACGTTTTGGAGAGACTTGAACACTTCCAAAAATCACAAAATAATAAATGTTGGAGAGGTTTGGGAGAGACTGGAACACTTCTACACTGCTGGTAGGAATGTAAAATGGTACAACCACTTTGGAAATCAATTTGGCACTCTCCTAAAAAGCTAAAAATAAAAAATACTGTATGATCCAGCAATCTCACTTCTTGGAATGTGTCCTAGAGAAATAAGGACTGTCATACAAACAGACACAGGCATACCAATATTTCTTGCAGCACTGTCCACAATAGTAAACAGATGTAATCAACTTAGGTGTCCATCAACAGATGACTGAATAAACAAGCTGTACTGTAGTCACACAATGGAATACTATGCAATGATAAAGAACAATGGCGATCTGAGGAAACATCTCATGACATGGAGTTATCTGGAAGACACTATGCTGAGTGAAATTAGTCAGTAGCAAGACCACAAATATTGTATGAGACCACTATTATAAGGATTTGAGAAACGGTTTAAGCACAATAGAAATTAATCTTTAATGATTACATGGGTGGAGAGAGAGGGAAGGAGAAGAGTATTTATTCATTAGATAGTAGACAGGAATTGAGTTTGGTGAAGACAGTCACAGCATGCAGAAGGGAGGTCAGCAGAGCTGGACCATACCAAAAGCTAAAAGATTTCCTAAATATTACTCAGCTTTTTGAAGGACAGAGTAGCAGGGGCAGGGGTCTGGGGACCATGGTTTCAGGGGACACCCAGGTCTCCTGGCATAACCAAGTTTTTTTAAAGAAAGTGTTCTGCGTCTCACTTTGGTGAGTAGCATCTGTGGTCTTAAAAGCTAGCAAGTAGCCATCTAAGTAGCATCAATTTGACCCAACTGATCTAGAACAGATGACAATGAAGGACATCAAAGCCATGATGAAAGTATGAGCCCAAGAGACAAAAAGGGGTCACATCATCCAGAGACTACTTCAAGCATGAGACCAGAAGAACTAGATGGTACCTGGCTACCATCTGTAATTTCCTTAACCCAGAAAAAACCCAGTGCCGTGGAGTCAGATCCAACTCATGGCGCCTTCCTTATAAGGGAATACAATATAGAGTCCCTGACTTAGCAGGAGAGAAACAGGTGTGCCAAAATAGAACTCTAAGAAGGAAGAGGATTGGCTCAGCTCAGACAACTCCTGCCTCTTTAAAAACACAGTCGAAGAAATCCTCCCAACCCACTTTCAGGCAACTGCTTTTGCAGGGCCTAAGGCCTATATTGACAAGGAACTGCCAGGTGTTCAAGCCAGATTCAGAAGAGGTCATGGAACTGTAACCGGAATCATAGTCACAGCTTCATACTATCCATCATCACAAAGCCAGATGTAGAGATGGGGAGACATTGTACTTATACTTTAATTAGATGGCCAGTGACCCGAGAAGATGGTATGTTAACACCCTAAAAATCAACTTAACACCTCAACTCAAGCCAGAGACTTTTCTAGGAAGGAGGAGAAAGGGTTAGGAAAAAAAAGAAGTGTTGCCCATGTGTGCAGAGGGGGTTGTTGTTAGTCGTGAGATGAGGTGGGTTATTAGAAGGGTGAAGCACATTTTTTCCAGGAACTGGATGGTATCTTAATATCTCATCTTAAGTCAGAAGGTTTGGAGGTCACAAAGTGGGTCACAGAATGAGCCAGAGTTATAGGGCTGTTGTTAGTCATAAGGTGGGTCTAATCTCTTCTTAGAAATTGTGATATTATCTGAGCAGTGGTCTGTAGCTTTCTGGTCAGTGACTGAGACGCATAGTCTCAGGTCCTTGAGTAAGGTCTGAAAAAAACAACCTCACATTCTCCAGATTGATCATTGTAATTTTTTTAGTCAGTCCGAGAGATCAGGACAGGATTTTAGTCAACATTTTACAATTATTAACCCTACCAGAACCAGGGATATCATTGCCAACGTCAGATGAATCTTGTCTGAAAGAAAGGAATGAAATTAGAGGCTGAGAAAGCCTCCATGTGAGGGGTGCTCAAGATAGGGGGCCTGAGAGGCTTCGTTTTAGATCACCCCTAATTCACAGGGAAAGACATGACCTCCTTGGCACTAGAGTGGGGCCCTCTAAGGCACCACTACAGATTCAGTGAATTATAGACAATGAATGACTCCTTTTGTTTCAATAATTGAACTCTTAACTAATGATAAAATAATTAGGCAAAGGAAACACGGAAGTAACTTGCGTTTGAGCATTCTTCTTTCAGATTACTGGCCAGATGACTATCTGGCTCCACTTGGTTTGGAATAGCTGTGATGGCTTGCCAGGCTGTCAAGCAGGATGACCTTTACCCTCACATACTTCTCCCAATTTCCTCCACTGTTCTTGAGAGACCTCTGTGCTTGTGAAACCAGAGGCTGAAATAGCCTCCCTGTCAGGGGTGCTCAAAACTAAAGGGACCTGAGAGACGTTGTTTGAAATCACCCCTAACACAAAAGGAAAACCATTGACCTCCACACCACAAACCCCAGGCAGCGTCACTAGGATGGGTCCCTTTGTAGGCTCCACTATAGATTCAATGAACTACACATATTTAACGACTCCTTTTTGTCAGGGGCCATGAGGAAGCCTCAGGCCCCTAACAAACAGGAAGTCTGGATAGTCCCTGAGAACGCGCACGCGTTCTCAAACCCCACCCCACCCCCGTCACTGCCTAACGTCAACTGTACAGGCATACTGTCTGCCCAATCATAGAACGCCAACTGTCTCATACCAGCTATCTTCCGATCCTAAGCCCTTCCCCTCCCCAACTTCTATATATATTACTCTGCTACAATAAAACCTCGAGGCTTGATCAGAATTTTGTCTTGCCTCCATTTCTTCGCATCCCTTGCTCCACTTTCATTTTCACAGGCTCAACCTCGTCCCTCGGCTTATTCACCCCGCGGGTCGGGGCACCTTTTGTCTTGATAAAACCAATGATAAAAGGACCAAGCAGGAGGCCAAGATGATAAACTAACTTGTGTTTGAGCATTATTCTTCTAGGTTACTGGCCAGATGAGTCTAACATCACTTTGTTTTCGTTGATGGCAGGCAATGGCCTTGGAGACTGTGGCACAGACCTCCTTCCAGTCAACCGTTGACCCTGCCACCCAGTCAGCCTCTACCCAGCTGACTTCCACTCAGTCAACCCCAAGATGCCCCAACTTCCCACATTGTTCCCTACATCTGCATATGGTCTTTCCCTTTAAATATGCAGACTTTGCCTGACCAGTTTGGACAGGTTTTCAGGATGAGAATGTGTCCCTGTCCCTTTGCAATGCCAGCTTGCATATAAAACCTTTGGTGTCACCCCAAAACTCCTTTCTCAGTGAATTGTCTTTTTGCAGCAGATGGCCGAACTCCCAGGCTTTTCCCGTGACACTTGTGTGCCCTTTGTTCCCTGTATAAGCCCCTGGTTTGTCCTGCCCAATTAGGACAGCCCTGGAGATTTGAATATGTCTGTCCCCTGTGTTCTAGCTGGGAGAACAAAGTCAATAAACTTACTCTTTAATCACTCACCAAAACCTGTCTCAGATTGGTTATTGTGTTAGGGGTTCGGATTTCAAGACGCAACCCAGAATTTCTTTAAAGGTTAAATTTTATTAAAAAATGTGCCCAATAGGAAAAATACTGGTGCACCAAACTGTACAGAGTGAGGAGGCAACCACGAGTTTCCTCAGCACCCAATATTTAAGTCATGAGATTACAAAGCAGGGAGGGTGAACTGACCTTTACATTGATTGGTTAACTCCTATTAGTTGTAAAATGTGGTCAAGGTCTAGGGGTCACTTGCAGGCTTGTCTTGTGACAGTGTTTTGTAAGACAAAGGTGAGATTATTTTATGGTATTTTCTGCTACTAAGTTGTTTCCTGGGGCTTCCTCAAATTTTTACCGCGCTCTTTCTCATTTCAACATTCCCCCCTTGAGTTCTTATTCCAGAGTCAAATCTTAGACTCTGAGTGGGTGTCGGGCTGATCAAGGTACTGGCTGTTCAGGGGTGTGGTAGGCCTGGTACTGGGGCAGATGTTTTAGGACCAGGAGCTGGACTGTAGCCAGTCTCTCTCGTATGAATTTAAGTAGTTTATTTAGAATGCAGGGACCCAAAGTTAAAGCTAGGATGAAGAGGACCAGTGGTCCTGTTAACACAGTGATGAGGGTGGTCAGCCACGGGGACCAGGAGAACAGAGACTCATACCAGTTCTGTTTTTGTTCCCTAATTCTTTCTCGGTCTTCTAATCACTTTCTGACTGTAGCCAGACTATCTCTGACTATACCTGAGTGATTTACATAAAAACAGCATTGTTCTCCTAGGGCTTGACACAATCCCCCCTGTTGGAGGAAGAGCAGATCAAGGCCCCTCCTGTTCTGGAGTACCATCTCAGCTAAGGAATCTAGGGAATTTTCTAGATGATGGATGGACCTCTCCAATTCAGCCAGGTCAGAGTCTATAATTTTCTTTAATGCCTGATAATTCTGTTCTCCCTTTGTTAAAGCGGCTGTTCCCGTCCCCACTCCGGTGGCTATCCCTGCCCCCACTAGGACGGTGAGGAGGATAGTCGAGGCTCCAAAATCTCTCTTATCTCGTCTAAAAGGGTAAGCAGGCTCTGGCAGGGCTTCCAGATAAGTACTTACAGGGAGATAATATACTTGCGGGAACAAGGTAACCAGTACACACAAACTGTCTTTTGTGAGCACCTGCTGATGTATACAGGGAGTTAATCCGGTGGTGCATGCAAACCAAGTATCGTTAGGCGGCACCAAATATACAGCAGAGGAATTAGCCCGGTACATTCTAGTACAGAGGTGCCGTAAATAAGGGAAACTATCCAAGGATCCCTCCTTATTCAGCACACACAACCCAGATCCTGTGACTTCCTGGAGTGTTATCACTGGAAACCTTCCCCATGAACACTTGGAGCCTGGATGAGACTCTGTGGACAGGTTTCTTTCAGTGGCCCATCCGGTATAAAAAGGGGGCCTAGGGTCTAAGCATAGCCAACAGTCCTCTCTAGTCAAGTTAGTAGTTGAATTGAGATAATTGTAGGTAAAATTCAGTAATGAGTATAAGGTACTCGTGCCAGGACTAGTGTTATGTGGGGGAGGTACTGTGGGAGGAATCTGGCCAGAGGGTAAGCTTTGGGTGTAGTTCTTTTTTGTCAGGAAGGGTCTCGTCATGGGCTCCCTTGGGCCAACTGGGCTGGGGGCTGCCAGCCCAATGGCAACTGGTGGGTGGCTATAGGGCTGTGGCAGCCTCTGAATCTTGAAGAGGAGCCCCCAATCATACCCCAAAAGGTACAGCCTGAGTCCCCAGATTTTTCCTGCCTCCCAACCTCTTGTATTTTTCCCTCGTTCAGTTAGAAATATGGAAATGGGGTTTCATCTGTTCTGCCTGGTCTCATTTTTAGCTCGACTTACCCTGATAAGGTCCCTATCTTCTCTGATCCAGGGTGCATTGGTTTCACAGCCCCATGCATAACAGAAATAGTCATTTGTTCCTCCACATGATCCATAGTCATTAACACAGGGACAGACGTAAAATTGTTGTTTGGCCAGTTGTTGCATGAGGCAGTCAGTAGCACAGCCCCACCCACCCCTGCAGCGGCAAGGGTCACCTTTTAGCATACACAAACCGAGTTCGTCGTCTCCACGAGAGTCTCCTATAAGGTCACATAAGTCAAGGTGAAAAACTGGTGAAGTTACCTCAGGAGGGCCAGTTAGGGTCAGTTCCTGAACTTGCCAGCCGAGGTCTCTTGGAGCTGTCTCAGGGCCAGTGAGGATCCACCTGTAGGTCTCTGGTTGGTGTGGGTTGGTGGATCGGGTGGCCGTGGCTGGCAACAGGAGACCCCACAGGACCCACGTGATCAGGCTGAAGATAGAGCTCGGACGAGGCGCAGCTTGAGGGGGTCCTCGGGATGTTGTTGCCCCTTCCATCGAGGGTCAGAGTCTAGTGTTGCTTTTTTTAGGTGGGAGTGATGGACCCAGGGCCGGATCCCGTCGACCTTGGCAGCAGTTGGAGTTGTCAGGATCACCGTATGTGGTCCTTTCCAGTGGGGCTCCAAAGTCTCCTTCTGGTGTCTCCGGATCCAAACTAGATCCCCCGGTTGAAACTGATGTGGCTCTACAGGAGGGAGATCATGGAGGTGTCTCAACAAGGGGAAGAGCAGATCTTGAGTTTTCTGCAGGGCCTGGAGGGATTTAAGCAGGTCATGATTACAGATTTCAGCAAGCATGTCATCCCTTGGTTTAGGGCAGAGGGGTGGTGGCCTTCCAAAAACAATTTCATAGGGTGTTAGGCCTTGGAGGTAGGGAGAATTATGCACACACATTAAGGCAAAGGGAAGCAGGGCTGTCCAGTCACCGCCAGTTTCTAGGGTCAATTTGGTTAAGGTCTCCTTAAGGGTCCGGTTCATCCTCTCTACCTGTCCTGAACTCTGGGGGTGATAGGCACCATGTAATTTCCAATTAATCCCCAGAACAGATGCTACTCCCTGAGAGACTATGGCCACAAAGGCAGGGCCTTTGTCTGATCCTAGTGTCAACGGAACCCCAAACCTAGGTATAAGTTCTTCCAGGAGTTTTTTTGAGACTATCTGAGCTGTTTCTCTCTTAGTGGGAAATGCTTCAGTCCAACCAGAGAATGTGTCTATGAAAACTAAAAGGTACTTATATCCATATCTGCTGGGCTTCATTTCAGTGAAGTACAGTTCCCAATGTACTCCAGGCATAGTGCCTCTTTCTCTCTTACCTTGGTGGGCCTTACCAGATCTGCCTGCATTAGTAGCTTGGCAGGCTTGGCAGGTGTGTGCTATTCATTCAGCCAGCCAGGGTAGATGGGGTATATAGTACCTTGGAGACAGAAGTTCCTGGATTTTTGCTGCTCCCAAATGGGTAGTCTGGTGGATCTGGCGGACGAGTTTCTCTCCCAGTTTTTGAGGGAGAATGGGGAGTCCTCCCGAGGTATAGCATCATCCTTTCTCCTGTTTTATTTCTGGAATCTTCTTGTGCAGGAGGGTATCCTCTGGGGTGTAGGCTCTTTGGGAAGGGTTGGCTCAAGGAGTTGGATAGAATTGATCTCCGGGAGGCTGAGGGCAGTTTCCTTAGCTGCTCTATCCGCCAGATTATTGCCTTGGGCTTCCACTGTTTCAGACCGCTGATGTCCAGGGCAATGGATGATGGACAGCTTTGTGGGCAGCCAAATAGCTGCCAGTAAATCTAATATTTCTTGTTTATTTTTAATAGTTTTTCCTTCTGCTGTGAGTAATCCTGTTCCTGATAGATGGCCCCATGTACATGTGCAGTAGCAAAGGCATACCTGCTGTCAGTATAGATGTTGACCGCCTGGCCAGCCCCTAGTCTCAGTGCCTCGGTGAGTGCTAGGAGCTCTGCCCGTTGTGCTGATGTTCCAGATGGTAGGGCTCGTGACCAGAGGACCTGATCTTTGGCTACCACTGCCGCCCCTGCCTACCTGGTGCCATCCTTGATGAAACTGCTCCCATCAGTGAACAGAGTGAGATCAGGGTCCCGCAGGGGAATGTCTATAAGATCTCGGCGAAGGCTGTGTTGTTGGTCGAGCACCTCAGTGCAGTCATGTGGTTCGGCCTCCAGGTCCGGATCAGGCAGCAGCGTGGCTGGGCTGTGGGCTGAGCTAGAAGCAAACACAACTCGGGGCTGATCTAGTAATAAAGACTAGTAGTGGGTTAGCCGGGCATTGGAAATCCATTTATGAGGCGGGCTACGCAGGACTCCCTCAATGGCATGGGGGGTAGTGATGGTCAGGGGCTGTCCCATAGTCAGTTTATCAGAGTCCTTTGCTAGCTGAGCGGCAGCTGCAACAATTCTAAGGCACCTTGGCCATCCTGAGGCCATTGGGTCTAGCTTTTTAGACAGATAGGCCACCAGCCTTTTCCATGGGCCGAGTGTCTGGGTAAGGACTCCCTTGGCTATTCCTTTACTTTCATTGATGTATAGTTGGAAGGGCTTTTCCAGGTTGGGTAATGCCAACGCTGTTGCCTCCAGGAGTGACTTCTTTATAATCTGGAAAGCCTGCTCTGTTTCTTTAGTCCCTATAAAATTCTTCTCTTTTCCTCGGGTCAGCTCATATAGGGGACATGTTATCTCTGCAAATTCTTGGATCCAGAGCCGACAGAACCCAGCTGACCCCAAGAACTCCCTCACCTGCCGCGGCGTACATGGGGTGGGAATCCCAAGGATAGTCTTTTTCTTGCTTTGGATAGGGAACGTTGTCCCCACTTGAGTTGGAAACCCAAGTAACTCACCTCCTAGACGCAGACCTGTGCCTTTTTAGCAGAGACTCGATATCCCAACTCCGCCAAGAGAGTTAACATGGACTTGGTGGCCTTGAAGCAAATGTCCTCATCAGGTGCCCCAAGTAATAAGTCATCTAAGTATTGTAGAAGGGAAATGTCAGGCCACTGATGTCTATACTCACGTAGGTCCCAATGAAGGGCCTCATCAAAGATGGTGGGGGAATTCTTGAACCCTTGTGGCAGACATGTCCAGGTCAGCTGTCCACTGAAGCCATCTTCTGGGTGCTGCCATTCAAAGGCGAAGAGCAGCTGACTCTGTGGGCTCAGGGGTATGCTGAAGAATGCATCTTTTAAATCTAGTACTGAATACACCTGGTGCTCTGGTGACAGAGAGCTCAGAAGCGTGTACAGGTTCGAAACAGTGGAGTAGATATCCTCCACTCTTTTATTGACCTCCCTCAAATCCCGGACTGGTCTATAGTCCAGCCCTCCTGCCTTCCTCACTGGCAGGAGTGGGAGTATTCCAGGGTGACTGGCAGGGCACTAGTATTCCATGTTTCCTGAGTCTTTGAATGTGGGCCCTGATCCCCTTCCTCGCTTCTGAAGCAATAGGGTACTGCCGCACCTGAATTGGGTCGGCAGACCATTTTAAAGTCACTATAACTGGTGTTTGGCTAGCCCTGGGGAGTTGTTTTCAGCCCAAACCTGAGGAATCTCTTTGATCAATTGATCTACTGATACCAGGAGGTTGGAGTGGGGGACCCTGTCAGAATCATCATAAAGTCTGTATTCTTCCTCTAAAGGGGCTACCACATTGACTTGGGGTGTCAGGTAAGCATGATTTCCAGTAAAGTGGATAGTCGCTTGCATTTGTGATAACAAGTCTCTTCCAAGTAAAGGGTATGGGCATTCAGGCATGACCATGAAGGAGTGGGAGACAGTTTTAGTTCCCAGGTCGATTTTTCGCTTAGTAGTCCATGAGTAGGCACCGATTACAGTAGCTCCCCGTGCTAGGGTTTTGCTCTTGGTTATGGGCCCTAAGGTTTCAGTTAGAACCGAGTCGCTAGCCCCGGTGTCGACCATGAATTCTACTGGCTGTCCCCCTACTTTTAAGGTTACCCTGGGCTCAGGGGGCACCAGTGAGCCCTGACGCCCTCAGGCCTCTAGGTTAAGAACCTTTAGAAGGGGCTTTCTTTTGGGGCACTCACCCTTCCAATGTCCGATTTCCTTGCAGTAGGCACACTGGTTTCTCTGCAGGGGCTTCCTCATCTGATTTGGTTTCTTTTCCCAAGGGCACAGCAGCACGTGGCCCTGGGCTTCTTCCAGGAGGATTCTGCTTACCTTTTTGGCTTGTTTGTCTTCTGGTAGTTCACTGTTATTGAAGGTTTTCATAGCAATTTCCATCAGCTTGAATAGGTTCTTTCCCTCAAATCCTTCTATTTTTTGTATTTTTCTTTTGATGTCAGAGGCTGACTGTCCGACGAAGGCTATATTAATGGCCCGTTGATTTTCGGGAGACTCAGGGTCAATGGGAGTATATGTGCAGTATGCCTCCATCAGTCGTTCCAGAAAGGCTACTGGGGATTCTGAGGGTTCCTGAATTACCTGTGTTACTTTAGACAAATTTGTGGGGTGCCTAGCGGCGGCCC
The DNA here is from genome assembly GCA_028571685.1 of Heterohyrax brucei. NCBI lineage: Eukaryota > Metazoa > Chordata > Mammalia > Hyracoidea > Procaviidae > Heterohyrax > Heterohyrax brucei. Next base: position 8,585,597 of record CM053165.1, on the reverse strand, counting down.
GGAAACCCCCCATAAGAATCTGGCAGTAGATAGTTAGGCGCTGCTTACCTGCAGTGGTGTTTGGGTCCCAGTTCAGGCGAGTCAGGGGAAAAGCATGGTTAATTTCATCTAAATCACTTGTAAAGTTTCCATCATCTCCCGGCACCCGTTTTCTGGCTAGGGAAACAATCTTAGTCCTCTCCTCAGTGGTAAAGAGGGCTTGGAGAAGTTGCTGTATGTCTTCCCAAGTGGGCTGGTGTGTTACAAAGATGGTTTCTAAGAGGGATATCAAGGTTTGAGGTTTTTCAGAAAAAGGGGGATTTTGCATTTTCCAGTTGTAAAGGTCAGAGGTTGTAAAAGGAGTATAGACCAAGAAGGGGGTCCCAGCCTCAGTCATGTGTCCTATAGCTCGCAAGGGGAAAATATGAGGGGAGGGTTCTGTAAGTGGTTGAAAAGATCCACCCGAGCCGGTATGGGCTGGGCTCTGGAGGTCAGAGGAAGGTGGTGCCGCAGAAGTGGCGGGAGTCAGGGGAGCAGTCGGGACTGGAGGGTCTGCGGGGACCCTATACAGGCCACGGAGACTGGCTTTGGTTCCCTTGGCCCCAGCGGCGGCAGGAGGAGAAACGGGAACTGGGGGGTAGGGAGGTGGGAGACTCAGTAAGTCATCAGGGTCAGAGGAATCGGATGGAGGAAGGGAAGCTGGCGGGGGTTTCAAGGAGCCCTGAACCGCCAGGGTTGTAGGAGGTTGTTTAGGGGGAACATAGGGTTGCAGCCAGGCAGGTTGCCGCCTGAGGAGGTCCTACCAAGCAATAATGTAGGGCATTTGGTCAGGGTGACCCGGATCGCCAAAGATGACCTGAAAAACAGAATGGGTTTGGTTAACGTCTAGGGATCCCGTCGGTGGCCATCCAGTACCGAAGGCTGGCCATTCCAGATTACAAAGTGTGCAGAGTTTTCCTGACCGCACCTTGCCGAAGTCTCGGGCTCGTTTCTGGAAATCTGAAAAGTGGTTAAGGAACAGGTCTGGGGTGTTACGGAGTGAGAAGAAGATTGCCCCATGGTGGCAAAAGTAACAATCAGGACAAACAACACAATCAAACACACAACGGAACAGACACAGACCGGTCACGGAAGAAACGAAACGAAAACCAGATGCGGATTTACAGGCCGCAGAACCCAGAAAGGAACCAGCGGTGCCCGCCCGGATGGAGAACTGAGGCATCCCCCAGCCTCCGACTCAGAGAGCAATTCTGCGTCCAGATTCTGTCTCAGTGAGTCCCAGAACCAGAGCTCGAGCACAGACAGACAATATCCAGACTCACCGGTGAGGTCCAAACCAGATGGGCTGGCCGCAGAGGTTGCTCTTGAAATCCCGAACAAGCCCCCAAATGTTAGGGGTTTGGATTTCAAGACGTGACCAGAATTTCTTTAAAGGTTAAATTTTATTAAAAAATGTGCCCAGTAGGAAAAATACTGGTGCACCAGGGACGCACTCCAAACTGTACAGAGTCAGGAGGCGACCACGAGTTTCCTCAGCGCCCAGTATTTAAGTCATGAGATTGCAAAGCAGGGAGGGTGAACTGACCTTTACATTGATTGGTTAACTCCTATTAGTTGTAAAATGTGGTCAAGGTCTAGGGGTCACTTGCAGGGTGTCACTTGCAAGGTTGACCCCAGGCTTGTCTTGTGACAGTGTTTTGTAAGACAAAGGTGAGATTATTTTATGGTATTTTCTGCTACTAAGTTGTTTCCTGGGGCTTCCTCAAATTTTTACTGCACCCTTCCTCATTTCAACAATTGGAGGCAAGCAATAAGAACCTGGAGTTTTGTTCAGTAACAAGAATACCAGAAAGATGTTTGCCTGTGTTTCACTGACTATGCAAAGGTACTAGAGTGTGCTGATTACAACAAATTACTGCTAACATTGCAGAGAATGGGAATTCTAGAACACTTAATCATGCTCTTAAGGAATCTGTACTTAGATTGAGAAGCAGTCGTATGAATAGAACAGGGACATAGTACATGTTTAATGTCAGGAAAGGTGTGTGTCAAGACTGTATCCTTTTACCATACCCTTTCAATCTGTAGGCCTAGCAAATAATCCAAGAAGCTGGAATATATGAAGAAGATAGAGGCTTCAGGATTAGACGAAGACTCGTTAACAACCGGGTTACCCAGATGCTTATTGGAAGTGAAGAGAACCTGACAACCCTCAGTATGAATTGCATCTCAACATCAAGAAAGCAAAAATCTTCACAATTAGACCAGCAGACAATATTGTGATAAATGGAGAAAAGACTGAGGTTGTCAAGGATTTCATTTTACTTGGCTCCACAATCAACAGCCATGGAAGAAGCAGCAGTCAAGAAATCAAAAGGCACATTGCATCAGGAAAATCTGCTCCAAAGGATCTCTTAAAGTATTGAAAAGTAAAGATGTCACCCTGAAGACTAGGGTGCACCTAACCATGGTATTTTCAATCACATCATATGTATGTGAAAGCTGAACAATGAATAATGAAGACAGAAGAATTGTTGCCTTTGCATTCTGGCATTGGAGAAGAATACTGGATTTACTTTGAGCTGTTAAAAGAACAAACATTTGTTCTGGAAGAAGTACAACCAAAGTGCTCCTTGGAAGCAAAGATAAAGAGACTGCATCTCACATGCTTTGGAAATGTTGTCAGGAGGGATCAGCCCCTGGAGAAGAACATCAGGCTTGGTAGAGTGGAGGGTCAGTGAAAAAGAAGACCCTCAACAAGATGGACTGACACTGTGGCTGCAGCAATGGGCGTGAGTGTAAAAAATTGACTGCGGGCATGGCACAGGATAGGGCAGTGTTTCATTCTTTTTGGCACAGGGTCACTATGAGTCGGAATTGACTCAATAGCAACTACCAACAACTTTCTGCCATCCAACTCCACTCTTCCTCTGACTCTCACCAGATCACTGTTACTTTCATTATGTGTAAATCCCTGGATGCCTCCCACGTTTATTAACTTCTCTTTTTGCTTCCCATTTAAATCCTTTACCTGGGACAGGGCTTTGAGAATAGGGAGAGATGAAGGGTTTGCTGTCACTTCCCTTTAATGTATAGGAAAACAGAACAGTACACTTTTCCTAAAAGTGTACTTCCGTTGTGACAGTTGCTCCAGGAGAGCTTCCTTTTTTCTAAGCACAAGTGAGAAAGGGATGTGAAGGGCCAGTCTAACCACACCATGGAACATGCCAAAGTGATAACCAACTTACTTTATCACCCACACATGTGGACAAGTTGCTTAAATTATCTCTAAAGCTGTCTTATGAGGTGGAATCAACTTGATGGCATTGGGTTTGGTTTTAAAGTTGCTTTTCAGAAAAGCCAGTTTAGACCAAATTCAGAGACATAGGCAGACAAGACAAAACTGACTGCTGTATGTCCTTCCAACAGGAGCACCAGCGAGCTACAATCAGGACCAGAGAATTGAAAAAAGAGATCAAGAAACTGCACAGGAGTAATACCCCATAACCAGTCCTGCTTATTGGGGAAAGGGTGGCCCAAAATAGAGGCCGAGACACAACAGTCCAAGGGTCCAGTGAAGCTTTTCGGAAGAGAAAGAGAGTAGGGTCCAAGCCAGAGTGGCTCAGCCCCTGTCTCCCTCGTACGGCAGGTTTTTTATAATTTTAAAGTCTCTATGAAGTCGTGTAGGGAGAGGGGCTTACAGTATGGTAAGGAAAGAAAGAAGGATAGCAAGAAATTCTGGTTTAGGGGATATATAGTCTAAATAAGAAAGAAGTGTTGATTAGAAGGGGAAGGGCTAAGCTTTGTTTATGGTCACGATTTTGATAAGGGAAGAGCTTTCAATTAGGAAGGTAGGAAAGACAGGCATAAAGTTATGGTTTTATACTGGGGGGCCTACCAGGCTGTTTGGGGTTATCCCTATGAGGCATGCATTCTGGGCTGATGGTGAGGTGTGATCATTGGATAAGATGACCTCTCTGAATTTCAGGGACAGAGTCTTCTCAATAACCTCCCTGAATTTCAGGGACAGAGTTCCCTTATTGTTAGAAGTCCCAGAAGCTGCCACTGCAGAAACCATCTTCAGGTCTGTTTACACGTGCATCTAATTTCCCTAGCCCCGCCACTTCCTGGAAATCTCCACTTCCAGTATGAATAAAACATGAGACCCTTCCTTCCCAAGATCCTTTATCAGCTCTGACGAAACCTCTGCTCAGGCAAGGGTTGGCGAATAAGTGTTGCTTAGGCTTCCCTTACCTCTGCCTGGAAGCTCTTTTCTAATGAAGCTTTGTTCATAGGAATAGATTCTCCGTAACTTACCTCTTCATTCTTGATCAGTGAGGGGCAAAATCCTCAGTGGGTCCATGGCATCTTAGATGCCACCTGATAACACACAAGGGGTTCAACTTTTTGTGATCGAGTTTCAGAAGTCCTTAGCAGTCACTCAGGTGTCTGTGATTTGCTAGACCTCAGGACCCACATCCTTTAAGCAGCAGAGGAGCACAAGCATTGTGAGAGCTAAGAAGTGAGGTTTTCTGAGGTCCATTTATAACTGTGACCAGCACTGTTCAAGAGAACTTCCTGTGATGATGAAAATGTTCCATGTCTGCGCTGTCTAATAAGGTAGCCACTAGCTACACATGACTTTTGAGCACTGAAATTGTTGCTAGTGACTGAGGAACTAAATTTTAAATTTTAATTAAATTTATATAGCTACCACTGCTAACCACAAGGTCGGCAGTTCAAATCTACCTGGCATTCCTTGAATACTGTGAAGGTCAGTTCTACCCTGGCCCCTAGGGTTGCCATGAGTCAGATCCAACTCGACGGCACTCGGCTAGCTATAGCCACTTGTGGTTAGTGGCTATCAAGGGAAAAACTACCAAAAATGAAATCTGCTCTTAACCCAGAAAACATCTTCACAAAAGTAGAAAACAAAGAAAAATTTTATTATTGAGTAAGCATTCAACCAGAACGTGCTGCTTCACAGTCAACAAAAACATTGCAAAGATAGAAATAATGTCATTTATGTAGCTGGGTGGATAAAATTTTAAGTTAAAATTGCTAATTATCTACTACATTTATGGCAAAATACCAAAATTAATCTCTTAACAGGGAAACTGAGAGGTAGGGGTGTTCACTTTTTTGATGACTACATTTTCAAAGAAGTGGCTCCCAGTTCCTTGAGGAAACATAATTGATTTACATACTTTTCAGAAAGACCCATATTTTACTATTGTGTGTTATCTAAAGAGAATTCTGAAAGAACAGGGAGAAGAGGAGCCTTTTCTTGTATTTTCAACAGAGAAAATTAAAAACTTTTGGCTTTCAATCTACGTTTTTTCTTAAATGACTGACTTATGGAATAGTGTAGGACTAAACCAAAACCACAACCAAAAAAAATGTAAGGACTTACAATAAAAATGGAATATATGACTCAGTGATAGTACTATTTCTTCAGACATCAGTATCCACGAGGACCTTAAAGAACATGGGAAGGACTGATTAAAAACAGGCTGTTCTTAAGAAATCCTTCTATTTTCAATTTAGTTGGCCTCTAAATTTGGTTTATTAATTTTATAGTGAATGTGCTAAGCTTTTCCACTGTTAATACACAAGATCCTTGTTGACTGCAAACTCCCTTTAGAAGGTATTCGTTCATTTGGAAAACATATGTAATGAATATCTACTACGTGTTTGCTGTGTGTTAATCTAGTCATACAAAGAGAACACAAAATAGTCTAAAAGGGAAGATAGACAAATAGATTAACACAGTACAGTGTAATATGTAAATAGTTTAAAATGAGAACTTAGCTATAGTCTTTAGGGAACAGAAGTGATAATTTGGGAGGGAAGTACTTTTACCAGAGGTGTGCATGTGTGCGTGTGCATGTGTTTAACCAACCTCAGCAGAGACTTGAAAGTTGAGAAATGTTATAGAGTGAAAATACCAGAAAGTTCAGTAAATTAAAAAGTTTTATTCAGCATACATTCAAAAGCGCAGAAGTAGGAAGTGGACAACCATGTTGCCAGAGCTAATGTCTACGTAAATCCAAGGAAGGTTACATTGCAAAACAGGTAGAGTCATTCACAACCTTTTCACAAACTGGCTGGAAACTGTGATCTTACATTTTGAGTTCTCTTTCTTAACTATTGTTGATACAGGTTTCAGTGGAGGGTCATCTTTGGTCCAGCAAATTTCTATTCACTAGATGCTAGTAGAAAAAGATAAGAGTGGAAAGTCTTTTGTGTTTTGTTTCATTCATTTAGTGAGAAAGTGTCCTTAAAAGATATTTCTCTTTCCTAAAAGATGATTTCCAAGATTGTCCCACATATTGTCTTTATTTCAGGGCCCAGTTGTTGAGTGCTTGTGAGTCCTTGTGGGCCCAGCTCCAGGAGTCCTTGTGGGCCCAGCTCCAGGAGTCCTTGTGGGCCCAGCTCCAGCTAGATCACATTCTGTATGCTCAAGGAAATAATGATTCCAATATTATTTTCTAAATCAGGAATAATGCAGTTAGATAAAAGCAGAAGAGATTTTTCTGAAGAGAGACCAGAAAGTTCACAGGCAAAAGAATAGAAGGGCAAGTAGTTCTCTACTACTGGCACCAAGAATGGATAAAATGTAGGGAAGTAGAGGCCAGATTGTCAAAGGCCTTTTACAGTGTGCCAGGGTGTTTAGATTTTATCCTTGAAGAGTTTTAAATAAGTGAATGATATGGTCAGATATTGGTCTTAGAAAGGCCACTCTGTCAGCACTGTAAACAGGTTCAATGAGTTCAGAGGCAATAGTCAGTACCCTAAAGAAACCCTGGTAGCATAGTGGGTTAAGTGCTACATCTGCCAACAAAAACACTGGCAGTTCAAATCCCCCAGGCACTCCTTGGAAACTCTATGGTTCAGTTGTACTCTGACCTCTAGGGTCACTATGAGTCGGACCTGACTCGACAGCGGTGGGGTTTAAGAGAAGTGAAGGTGTGGTCTCTGATGGTAGCAGTAGATACAAAATGATTGATTACGATGACTAGAGATGAGAGGAGAGGGAGACAAAGGAAGATAGGATGTCTGTTGGCTTCCAAATTTGGCAATCAGATGGATAGACTTTTGCTATCATTCACAGGATTAGAAATTTCTGGATGAAGAATGTCCTAGGGTAAAATCACTGCAGAGTTACAGTAGAGCAAGAAAGAGGTTTTATTAAGCATGTGTTCCAAGAGACAAAAGTAGGGTATGGACAAACATGCTCCCAGAGTTATGCCTGCCCAAATCCAAGGACTATTATATAGATATTATAAATAGGTAAATTGTTAAAAGCTTCACTTTTTCACACACAGACACAAACACAAAATCAAATCTGTCTTCAAATTTACCTTGACTCACAGTGACCCTATAGGACACAGTAGAACTGTCCACAGAGTTTCCAAGGAGTTACCGGCAGATTTGAACTGCCAAGCTTTGTTAGCAGCCAAACCCCTTCATCATTATACCATCAGGGCTCCACTTTTTCACAGATTGGCTAAAAACTGCTAAATCACTGTTTTGAATTGTCTGTTCTTAACAATCATTGCTGCAAGTTTCAGTAATGATAGTCAGGAAGGTTTTCATTGGTCCACCAAATCCTATTACTTACTAAATGCTAATAGAAAATCGTAAGAGTAGAAAATACAGGAGTCTTTTGTGCTGTTTTTATGCGAAAAGTTTTCTAAAAAAGATGTTTTCTAAGATTGTCCTGTCTACTGTTTTTCTATCTGAGGGCCTAGCTGATGTGTTCTTGTGAGTCCTTGTCACTGTGGTTGGATCACATTCTTTATACTCAAGGACAGGGTGTCATAGCTTTAATTTTAATTCCTAAGTCATTTCCACCTTTTGATCAGAGATTGGAGGTAACACATCCATGGTCAAAACCTAGACTTAGTTCAGTTCCTAGACAGCAGCCCAAGTCTTGTGGTTTTCAAATGTATAGGATAACAGAAGATAAGTGTTATTAAGCCTAATGCTATCAAGATTCAGACTATTACAATTTCTTGAAATAGTGGTCTAGCCCATATACTTAATTCCTAATGGTAACCGACAAAATAAACCCGTTGTCTGTAATATTACAGTGTTGTTTTGTATGCTATTTGACATTAAAGCTCCTAAAAATCTCATAAATTAAACTACTGAACTTTAGCCATTTAAAACTTTTGATTATATCATATAAATTTCCTTTCAGTGAGCCTCTTAAATGTTGCTTTTGCTGTGTATCTTCTGTGGCACATCCCTTTAAATGGCAAAAATGAAGATGCTCATTAGCAGACCCCCCAAGTATCTATATGTAGATGTAGATACATACCTAGATGTGTATGTATCTATATATATTTACATACTTATGTAGTTATATATTTACATGTCTATATATGTTTATATACTTTTGCTTTTTGTCCCACAAAAAAAGGATATACAGAGATACAGATATACATATGTGTCTGTATCTGTATCTCTATATATCCTTTCTTTGTGGCATAAAAAGCAAAAGTATATAAATTTAAATTATAATAAATATCTATTAATTCAGTTTAATGTAGTAAGTTATTTAAAAGGCCTTGGAAATGACTTTAGCTCACATATCATAAAATATAATTACGGTTGAAATAGTTTATTTAAATATTCTAAGTTTTTATTCAGTTTTTATGATTTCCTGTATTTTCTTCAATCAGACTTTAGCCCTTAAAAGTTTTGTTGACTGACTTTGAAAATCAAAAAGTTTCTACTCAATTGACCAATCCACTGATCTAGACATACCTTTAGTCTCTGGCTAGGACTTGAAAACATCCCCTAGACCATTTCAGGTGTTTCTGTCTTTTGGCCTGCTGGAATTCCTCCAAAACCGAGAACTTGTTTATCTTTCGTTTGTGACTGAGATCCACCCAACTTCTAATAACTGTAATGCAGCATTTTTTTCTTGTTTTCTTTTGTCTATAAAAGGTCTCCACCTAGTTAGAAGGAATCTTTCAAAAGCTGTGTGAACTCCGAGGCTGGGGGCTGAGGAGAAAAGATCCTGCCGAGCCTTCTCTACTTTTGTCTCTTAATTAGAGGAAAGAACTTGACTTAGGCATTAAACCAAAACCAAACCAAGTGCCGTCGAGTCAATTCCAACTCATAACAACCCTACAGGATAGAGTAGAACTGCCCCGTAGAGTTTCCAGGAAGCACCTGGCAGATTTGAGCTGCTGACCTTCTCGTTAGCAGCCACATCAATTAACCACTATGCCACCAGGGTTTCCTGGCTTAAGCCTTAGAGAAATGCAAATCAAAATTACAATGAGATAACATTTCACCCCAGTAAGGTTAACAGTAATCCAGGAAACACAAGACAATAAGAGGTTGTGGAGAAACTGTCACTCCACTACTGGTGGAAATGTAAAATGGTACAACCACTTTGGAAGTTGAGTTGGTGCCTCCTTAAAAACCTAGAAATAGAACTACCATGTGATCCAGCAATCCTGCTCCTTAGAATATACCTTAGAGAAATAAGAGCCATCAAATGAGCACATATGTGCACACCCATGTTCACTGCAGCACAGTTCTCAGTAGCAAAAAGATAGAAACAGCCTAGTAACCCATCAATGGATGCATAAACAAACAAATTATGGTATATTCACACAGTGGAGGACTATACAGTGATAAAGAACAACAGTGAATCCATGAAACATAACAGGGATGAATCTAGAAGGCATTATGCTGAGTGAAATTACCTGCAAAAGAACAAGTATCATGAGACCACTATAATGAGAACTCAAGAAAACATTTTCACATAGAAGAAAACGTTCTCTGATGGTTACCATGGTCAGGCAGAGAAAGTGCTATTCACTAACTGAATAAAAAAAAAACCACAAACCAAACCTCATTGCCTTCAAGCCAGTTACAACTCATAGCAACCCTACAGGACAGAGTAGAACTACACTGTGAAGTTTCCAACTGTCTACCTTTTTATCAGCAGCCATAGCACTTAAGCCCCATGGCAACAGGGTTTCTAAACTAGATAGCAGGTAAAAATTATCTTAGGTGAAGGGAAGGATAACACGTAATACAGAAGTAAGCACAACTGAACTAAAACCGAAGTTAAGTAGTTTCTTGAACACAGCCAAACACTTTAAAGGACAGTAGCAGAGACAACAGCTTGGGGTCCATGGTTTCAGAAGATATCTAGATCTACTGGCATACCAGTTTATTAAGAAAATGTTCTGGATCCCTCTTTGGTGAGTGGCATCTGGGATTTTAAAATTTAGCAAGTGGCCTTCTAAGAAGCATCAATTGGCCCCAACCCACCTGAAGCAAAGGACAATGAAGAGCACCAAAAACACAAGGAAAATATTAGTCCAAGAGACATGAAGGGCCACATAAATTAGATTCCATCAGCCTGAGACCAGAAGAGCCTGATGGTGTGTGTTACCACCAATGACCGCCCTGACAAGGAACACAGCAGAAAGTCCCTTTAGGCATAGATGAAAAGTGAGGTACAGAACTCAAATTCATGTAAAAAAAAAGACTAGACTTGATAGTCTCACTGATACTGGAGGGGCCCCAAAAGACAAGGCCCCAAACCTTCTGTTAACCCACATCTGAAGCCATTCCCAAAGCCATCTTTTCGGACAGAGATTAGACTGGACTGTAAAACATAAATTGATATTCATAAAGAGAGTACTTCTTAGCTCACATAGATCCATGAGACTAAATAGGAGCTCTGCCCAGAGATGACAATGAGAAGGCAAAAAAGAACAGGAGCTAAGTGAACGGACACAGGAGACTCAGGGTGGAAAGGAGGAGTGTGCTGTCCTTTGTAGGCAGACTAACTGGGGTCATGTAACAATGTGTGCATAAATTTTTTTATGAGAAACTAACTTGAGGTGTAAACTTTCATCTTAAAGAGTGATCAAAACAAAAAGTTCCACTTACGTATTTTGAAAGACAAAAAGATAACTAAGTTTTTTCCTTTTTCTTATTCTTTTGGGAAGCAGTTTTGCTTTCTCTCTATGGCAACTTTTTGTCTCTACCTAGTACATACCAAAGCTCTTTAGCAATTTTATAAATGAACCCACTAGTGCTCGGGTAACCCTTGTTTTGTTTTTTTCTTTTTCTTTTAGGCTTGTCTTATATCCCCTTTTTCCTATTCCAGAACTGCTAGTTTTATTTTAAGGCAAAATTGCCCTTTTTCCTTAAATACAACATATTTCATAAGATATCTACCTTAAGTTACTTAGAAAACTTTACCTTTTAACATTGACACAGTCCATCTCTTACCTATTTTGCAGTGTGTTTTGGAGAAGCAATATAGAAGACTCTGCTTTTAAGACTTTGACAGCACTTGGCTGGCTGGCTGTACCAATTAAAATAAATGATTCACTGGTTTTCATGTGTGTGCACATTTCAAATTAACCAATTTATGTTTAAAGAATTCAAAAATTTTGAAATAGTAAGGCAGTCACCAGACACAATTTATCCTGGATGAGAATAAAAACTAAGGTTTTAAGACAGTCTTACAAAAAATAGCAACTGTCAGCCATAGCCTTCAGCCTGATAAAAAGCAGAAATTCAAACACAGCATTCTAGACCAGAAGCAAGATCTCAGAGCAAAATGAGAGAAACTGCATAAACTCACTGGTCTGTAAGGCATCTCAAAGAACAGGCTTATACTACCATGGCAAACAAGGATATGGAGAACCTATTTTCTTAAGGTGTATATAGCAATTTTTGGTAAGATTGCATCAGTTCAATGGAAAAAGAAGGCTTTAGATAAAGCTTACCAAGTTGTCAAATCCTCTTATGGAAGAGAAGAGTATTAGATCTTTTGACAAAACCTGAGCATCAACCAAAGATCCCCAAAGAGGAAAGAAAAGAACACAAGTGGGAGCTGACTTCCCCAACTGGAAGAAAAGAAAAACAAAAAACAACAAATTGGAACTAATTTTTCCCATATGATCACTAAAATTCCAATTTGCTTCTATTGTGTTCAGCTTTCAAATATAAATCCCAAATGTGCAGCTCAGTGAAAGGTGGGAGAAATTCAGGTTCATTTGTCAACGATGTTAACCTCTAAGATTCAAACTGTGGTTTCCCTCTGTTTGAACTTTATTATTCAGGCTGGAGATTTTATGGGTGCCTATATTTTCATATGAACATTCTAATTAATAAAATAAACATAATTACGTTAAAAAATGTTAACATTTAAAATAATACTTTCACTGGTTTTTCAGTGAAAGTTTACACAGCAGTTTGGGCTCCCATTTGACCATTTCTATGTAAATTGTTAAGCGACATCAGTTACTTCTTTCAAGGACATCAATTTTCTCTTTAATTCCATTCTGGTCTGTTTCAGTGCTCTAGTTTTCCTGTTCCCTTGTCTTCTTATATTTGCTTTAGAGTTACTTTTGACCTTTGATCTCATATGGATAGTTCTGTAATGAAGCTGCATACTCACAGGTAATAGCCTTTTATTTCATGTGCCAATTTATTAGTTTCCTAAAACGTGACCTCTGGATGTAGTTTTGGTCCAAGTTTTTAAATAGCATCTGTCTCAACTAGGCCGGTAAATCTAGACCCTTTAAGGATTTGGGTTCTCTTCTGTGTTGTTCTCCTGTTCCATCAAGGTTCGTCTGTTGCGGCCCTGATCAGAATGGTTGATGGTGGTAGCGTGGCATCATGTAGTTTTTCCAGTCTCAGAGAAGATGAGGCTGTGGCTCACATACGCTATTAGCCCTGTAGACTACATTTTTCTCTGTGACTGTTGTTTCCTTCTTTCTCTTTCGCTTCTGTTGAGTAGAGACCAATACTTTTATCTGAGATGGCTGTTTGCACACTTTTAAGACTCCAGATGCTACTCATCACACTAGGATACAGAAAATGAACTTTGTGAACTATACCATGGCATTTGACCTGAGTTGTACCATGAGACTAAAGGCCTCTTTAAGCCTTCACAGAAAACCAATCTCATGAGGTATTTAGTTATGACTAAGAAATATCTCTGTCTCCTCTCTGAATGTATGAGTATATACAAATATTTGTACTTACACATATATACAGACACTTCCATCTGTGCACATATATGCATATACCTGCACACTTGATAAGTTAAGTGTGCATTCAAATAACTTTATGTCAATATTGGAACATTTAGATTAGAAGGAAAAATCACCAGAAAAAAAATTTCCAAAGTCGACTAAAAAATAAGAAGTTCTCAACAGTATTATAACTTTCAAATAAATGGAATCTTCAGTCAAACATTCTCACTCAAAGAAAACTCCAGGCTTGTATGTCTTTGCTGAAGAGTTCTACCAAACAACCAAGTAGTTTCACTTGTGCACAAACTCAGAGATTTAAAAGACAGGAAATATTTCTCAACTCCTAAGTATAGCATAATCTTGTTTAAAAAAAAAAAAAAGGAAAAAACCTGACAAAGGAAGAACAAGAGAGGAAAATTACTGGCTGGCCTCACACATGAAAAACATTCCACAGGAATCCAGCAATGTATTTATTTAAAGGTGTTGTGAGTTAAAATAACAGTGAAATACAACTGTCATACAGTTACAGGAACTTACAATATTATGTTGGCTAAAATTAAGCAGCCTGACAATACCATATTTTGGCAAGAAATTAGAGCAAGAAGAATTACCTTTCATCAATGCTGGAAGTTTAAATGGGTACATTCACAAATGGATTTCCATTCTGGAAAACAGTGCAACATTCTCTGTGTAAAAAGAACATTGGAGCAGTCTCTGACATCCTCTAATTTCCCAAAGGGGAGGGAGAATCAAGATTAACACCTTAAAGCTGATTCATATGAGGCAGAAGTTAGACATAGCTTCCCTATCCACCATCTTCACTGATTCTGACACCAATCATCCCTCCCACGACACTCTGTACTTATCTGCTAAGTGTGATAACTCATTGCAATGGCCACGCTGAAATCACAGACAGTACTGACGACTATGTGGTTTATTACGGAAATAATAGGTTGTAACTCAGGTTAGGGAATGCTCAGGATACAGCTCTTCCATCAGGACAACGTCTTCCCAGGACGTTGCCTCTGCCCTGAAGTGTTACAAATCTCTTTTCAGTTCAGCCAATAAGTGCCCAGAGGCACCCACATCTGCCAATAAGCTTCGGCCCAATGGCACTCATTCTCACTACCTTGGCTCTTAAGCCAAGGCCATCTTCTGCTGATCTTTCCTGCTACAGTCTCTCTGCCACTGCTTTTCCCTGTCTTTAATGTTACAGCTTTCTTCCTCTGTTCCCGGGTTCCAGGAGCTTCTCAGCACAGAGATCCCAGGTCCAAACAATGCTTTGCAGTCTCGACTCTTCATTGGTGGTGCAGAGATCATCTCTGTGTTCTGGAATTAGCTCTCTTTTAAGTCTCACCAAATGACAAAACAGACCAATCCCGTTGGTGGACCCAAATCACCCTGTTTTCACACTCCTATCTAACCACCTACAAGTCGGAGTCAACTCCATAGCACTGGGTTTGTTTTTTTGTTGTTTGTTTATCTAATCACCTGGGTGGGAGTTACAAAACGATGGTGAGAAAGGCCACACAAAAGCTGTCATACCAAAGTTTACTATTGTTTAAATGACAAGTAAGCTAACCAGTACAGATGCTATCTAGTGGAGTTCTGCTCACAGCAAGGAGTCCCTGGTGATGCATGCATGTAACTCACTTTGCTGTTAACCCAAGAACTGGAGGTTCAAGTTCACTCAAAGGCACCTCAGAAGAAAGGTATCGAAATCTACTGGAAAAAATCAGCCACTGAAAACCCTATACAGTCCAGTTCTACTCTCACTCGTGCCTTGCATACTCTATCACCCAGCACTTTCATTTTTAGACGAATACTTTAGATGGGTAATTTTATGTGATTCTCAAAAGTGTGTTTCCTGGATCAACAGCATCAGTAACACTTGAGAATTTGTAAAAAATAGCAAATTTCTGGGCATCACCAAAACGTATTCAGCAATTTTAGGTTGCAATCTGTTTTAACAAGCCCTGTAGATGATTCTGGTACATGCTGAAGTTTGAGAACCACTGCCCTAGAGAAATAGGGATGGCTTTCTACCAGGTTGCATGTACAAAGATATTTTTAACAGCATTGTTTGTAACAGCCAAACACTGAGCATAAGCAAAATGTTCACCAACATCATACTAAATGAGCTATGGAATGAGTTATTTTATACATTGAAAACAATAAAATGAATGAATCAGCTACATAAAACAGATGAAAGACTGAAACATAGTGTGGAATAAATACTTAAAACAAAAAATGTGTATTTATTCTGATATACATAAAAAAGATTCCTACCAAACTGTACATATGTTTTAAGAATCTAAAACAGCACTTAAAACCCTAAGCTTTTCTTTGAACTCCACACTAGTATACAGTTGCTGTTGTTGTTAGGTGCCCTCGAGTTGGTTCAGACTCATAGCTGCCCTATGCACAACAAAGTAAAATACTGCATGGTCTTGCCTCATGTGCACAATTGTTTTTATGCTTAAGCCCATTGTTGCAGCCACTGAGTCAATACACTTCGTTGAGTGTCTTCCTCTTTTTTGTTGACCCTCCACTCTACCAAGCATGATCCTTCTCCAAAGACTGATCCTTCCTGACAACATATCCTAAGTATGTAAGATGCAGTCTTGCCATCTTTGCTTCCAAGGAGCATTCTGGCTGTACTTCTTCCATAATAGATCTGTTTGTTCTTTTGGAGGTCCGCAGCACATTCAACATTCTTCTCCAACACCACAGTTCAGACGCATCAATTCTTCTTTTGTCTTTTTTGTTCATTGTCCAGCTTTTGCATGCATGTGATGCAAATAAGAATACCACAGCTTGGGTCAGGTGCACTTTAGTCTTCAAGGTGGCATCTTTACTTTTCAATACTTTTAAATGTTCCTTTGCAGCAAGGTTTCCCAATGCCATGCATCTTTTGATTTCTTGACTGCTGCTTCCATGGACGTTAATTGTGGACCCAAATAAAATGAAATCCTTTACAACCTCAACACTTACTGATGAAGATCAAGGACCATAGCTTTCAGTATGGATCGTACCTCAACATCAAGAAAACAAAAAATCTTCACAACTGCACCAGTAAGCAATGTTGTCATAAATGGAGAAAGGATTGATGTATATAATTAGTGCCTGCCGTATGAAGTATACTCAGTATACTATATCTGATTTTTTATAATGACTACAGTGTTTTGTAATATGTATAGATCATATTTATGTAACCACTTCCTTTTTGAAGGGCCTTTTCAAAAATATAATATTGACTGCACCCATAGGCTGAAAATTACATGAGGCTAGAGACCATACCAATAAGAAGAAAAGAATGCCCTGGCCAGTTTTATCAATCTTTGTTATGCCATAAATGGAAATTACAGAACAATATCGTAAATATCACATGCAAGTACAATTTTGTTCAAGATCATTAAAAAGCGACTGCAATGGTATATTGACAGGGAACTGCCAGAAATTGAAGTTGGATTCAGAAGAGGGTGTGGAACCAGGGATATCATTGCTGATGTCAGATGGATCTTGGCTGAAAGGAGAGAATACCAGAAAGATGCTTACCTGTGTTTCACTGACTATACAAAGGCAATCAACTGTGTGGATCATAACAAATTATGGCTAAAATTGTGTAAAATGAGAATTACAGACCACCTAATTGTGCTCTTAAAGAATCTGTATATGGATCAAAAGGCAATTGTGCAAAGAGAACAAGGGAACACTGCACGGTTTAAAGTCAGGAAAGGTGTGTGTTAGGGTTATATCTTTCACCATACCTTTTCAGTGTGTATACTGAGCAAATAAAATGAGACACTGGATTATGCAAAGAAGAATGAGGCATCAGGACTGGAAGATGACCCATTAACAACCTGCATTATGCAGACAACACCACTTGCTGGAAGTGAAAAAGATTTGAAACATTTGCTGATGAAGATCAAGGACCACAGCCTTCAATATGGGTTGTACCTCAACATCAAGAAAACAAAAGTCCTCACAACTGGACCAGTAAGCAACACTGTCATAAATGGCTAAAGGATTCAGGTTGTTGAGAATTTCATTTTAGTTGGGGCCACAATCAACACCTGTTGAAACAGCAGTCAAGAAATCGGAAGACTCATTGCATTGGGAAAATCTGCTGCAAAGGATCTCTCTAAAGTATCGGAAAGCAAAGATATCACCTTGAAGACTAAAGTGTGCCTGAACCAAACCATGGTATTCTCAATCACATCATATGTATGTGAAAGCTGAACAATGAACTAAGAAGACAGAAGAAGAATTGATGCCTCTGAATTGTGGTGTTGGAGAAGAATGTGGAATGTACCATGGGCCGCCAAAAGAAAAAACAGATCTGTTCTAGGAGTACAGCCAGAATGCTCCTTGGAAGCAAAGACAGCAAGACTACTTCTTACATACTTAGGACGTGTTGTCAGGAAGGATCAGTCTTTGGAGAAGGACATGATGCTTGGTAGAGTGAAGGGTCAGAGAAAAAGAGGAAGATCCTCAAAGAGAAGGATTGGCACAGTGGCCACAACAACAGGCTTAAACATAAAAACAATTGTGGACGCGACGCAGAACTGGACAATGTTTCGTTCTGTTGTGCATAGTGTTGCTATGAGTTAGCACCTAACAAGTCAACTTGACAGCACCTAACAACGACAACAACAAATGGATTCCTTGTGAATTTTGTTTATAGTGAAACCAGTCTCTTTAATAGAATCCAGTCATCTCTGGGTGCAACAACAGGTTAAAAGTTCTAGACTTGGAAAATGAAGCACTGGATTCCAGGGTAGAGTGATCCTCTAGGGTTAGCTGTGACATCTCTCTCTCTGTGACCTGTCTCCCTCTGTGACATATCATCTCTGTCTCAGTGCAACAACATCCAGAAAATATGTCAAATCTTAGACTTATGGAAACCATATATCTCACAGTTTCTGAGAGTATCTACCTAAGACAGCCTAGCTTTCTTAAATGTACTTAATTGCATATTCTGATTTTTATTTTTGAACGTAGGGAGATGTACTTAGACCTCTGGGGAGTGAAGGGCTCCAGAGACTATACATACGGTGCAGAACAAGTAACTTGGAAGCTTTGCTCCTTTAACTCTGTCGTAGTGACCTGATGTGACTGTAAAAGAACTACGCCAAGGGAGTTTTTAAATAACAGGATTGATTTCCTCACAGTTTTGGAGATTAGGAGTCGAAATTCAGGGTGTTGACAGGGCTTGGCTCTATCCACTCCGGGAGAATTTTGTTCTTGTCTCTTTCAGCTTCTGGCAGCCCTAGGCATTTCTTCATGCTGTTTAGCTGGATACTCACATGGCATCTTTGCCAGTGTCTAACAATTCTCCTTACCTGTTTTCCGTTTTTATAAGACACCAGTTAAAATGGATTAGGTTTAGGACCCACCCTAGTCTCGTATGACATCATTAATATAACAACCAGTAATCAGTTGCCCTTGATTTGATTCTGATGCATGATGACCTCATGTGTGTCAGAGTAGAACTGTGTTCCATAGGTTTTTCAGTGACCTATTTTTTGGAAACAGATCACCAGGTGTTTCTTCCAAGGCAACTCTGAGTGGATTCCAAACTCCAACCACTCAGCATCCCAGTGCTTGAACCATTTTCACTGCCCAGGAATTTCTAACATAATGAAAGAAAACCCGTGTTTCCAAACAGGTTGCACTTACACCTACAGGGACTAGGACTCCAATGTATCTGTTTTGGAGATAAACTCAATCTGTAACATTTCACCCATTGTCCCCCTCCCCCAAATCATTCGTGTTCTTCCCATATGCAAAATACATTGACCCTACTGCAGCGTCCCCCAAATGTTTGCTTAGCCCATTCCAGCATCTGCTCTAAGTCCAAAATCTCGTCTTCTGAATCATCTAAATCAGATATTGGTGAGATTCTGGGTGAAATTCCTCTACATCTTTAGACCTGTGAAACTAGAATACACATTATCCGCTTCCAAAGTACAGTGGTGAAGTAGGCATGAAGTAGACATTCATTCAAAAAGCAGAACTTAGAAAGAAACAAAGGGCCATAGACACCAAGCAACTCTGATGACCAGCAAGACAAATCTCACTGCCCCTAAGGCTTGAAAATAATCATCTGTTCCTCAGTACGGTATACTTTCCTTCTGCACTCTGGATATAGGCTCTGCCGTGCAGATTCTGGGTGGAGGCTCTTCAGTCCTAGATTTCCAGATCTGAGGAGCTTCTCCTTTCCCATTTTCCAGACCCAGTTGGGACAGCAATCTCTCTCCTTCAGCTTTGGGCAGCCCCATTCTCCTGGGCCACCCGAGCACTGACTCTAGCCCCTTCCACCTGGGTCTTGCCTTGCCCCCATACTCTCTGCATTATGACAAGTTATCTAGCCTGATCCTAGAAGAATCAAAAGAAGAGCTTCTTTTGAGCTCTCGGCATTAGAGCAGAGCCATGGGCAGTTGTAGGAAGAAACAGGAGGAGGAGCACATTTTTTGTACCCTGTCAGGCTTACCTTGAAGTGTTCATTGTGATGTCACTGGCAGTAACAGACTTAAGGGAGGAAACTCTTGAGCTGAGCAGGACATGGGGTTGAGTAATGGCACCGGTTTGGGAGCTAGCCATCCCACTGCCATCAGGTTTCAACCTTCTTTTTTTTTTTTTTTTGGTGTCTCAGTTTTGTTTTCTGGGGATCAGAGCAGGAATCAGGAGGCAGCCAAGACAAAGGTATGCAGTGCAACCCTGCCTTGAAACTCGCTGCTCCCTCCTCCCGAAGTCATGAATGCTTCTACACTTTGGGCCACTGGAGAAATTAGGAAGAAGTAGGGGGAACTGGGTCACTATGAATCGAAATTGACTCAGAGATAGTGGGTTTGGTTTGGGTTTTTAAGGAGGGATAGTGGAGCTGAGACAGCATCCATGATGTCTTCCTCTAAACCAGTTGCCATCGGGTTAATTCTGATTCATGGTGACCAGTGAGGAACTGTGCTGCATAGATTTTCAGTGGCTGATTTTTCAGAAATAGATCACCAGACCTTTCTTCTGAGGTGCCTCTAGGTGGACTCTAACTGCCAACCTTTCAGTTTGCAGACAAGCATGTTAAATATTTGCATCATCAGAAACTCCTGATGGGAAGAAATGGGAAGTAAGTAAAAGAATCAAAGCATTAAAGTGGAAGACAGTGCATGGATTTATTCCCCAAATAATTATCACTCATCACCACCACCAGTGGCAAATGAAAGAGACAAAAACCTCTACCCTCAGGGATATGAAAGAGTAGGAGGACACCGGGGTGATGTTTAGATTAGGGAAGTGAGACAGAAGGAGAAAGAAGGCACCAAGTGTTTTGTTTTGTTTTGTTTTGTTCGCATCCCATGATTGGACCTCAGGTGCAAAGAGTTCCTTGTAAACACAGCTCTCTCTAAGAGGACTATATTCACCTTCCTATCCCCAAGGCTGACTGTACTCCCTGGTGTATGGTAAGTGCTCATATCTGCTTATGAAATCTGTTACCCGATTTTAATTGTGAGTGAATGACAAAATAATGGCCTTTTAAACAAGTAAGGAAACATCAGGCAGGAGAAGTTGTGAGGGTAATGGGAAGCTGTCTTTGAAATGCTTGTAAAACTTGTATAGAGATACCTGTCAAGCAGCTCAAATTGGAGATCTAGAGCTGTGCTGTATGATGTGGTAGCCCCTAGCTACATGTGGCTATTTAAATTTAAGTTAATTAAAATTAAGCCACAAATTAAGTAAGATTTTAAATGCAATTCATCAATTATATTAGCTATATTTCAAGTCCTCATATCCTCATATGTGGCTAGTCTCTATCATATTGGACTGGACAGGTATAGAATATTTCCATTATTGTAGAAAATTTTATTGGACAAGACTCATCTAAACTTATATGGATGTTGTCTCTTAAGTTCCTGAGAGTTTCTTCAGTCCCAAAAGACTACAGATTAGGAGAACCCAGGCCATAATGTTCTCACAGCCTGGCAACCTTCCTTGGGGTACGGGGTAGGGGGGACATTTTTTTTTTTTCTCAGAAGGATCCATCAATAAAAAATAAAGCATACTATTAATTATTAAATTGATCAGTCTGATAAAATAATTAATAAACCTTATTACTACATGTTTATGTAACAAAAACCCTTCTTCGGTGGAAAAAAACATTTTGTATTGAGGTGTAATTGCATATAGCAGAAATACAGATCTCAAGTATATAGTTTGGTGAGTTTTTATAAATTTGTACACCATATATTTAACACCCCAATTAAGATACAGCATTTCCATAACCCTAGAAAGTTCTCCACTCAGAGACAATTCTGATTTTGTCATCATGAGTGGTTGTTGTTAATTGCCATCAAGTTTATTCCCACTTATAGCAACCTCAGGTATGCCAAGTAGAAATGCTCCACAGGGTTTTCAAGGCTGTGACATTTCAGATGTAGATCCTCAGGCTGATGTCAAAGCCTGTCTTTGGAGGGGTGCTTTGATGAGTACAAATCTTCAACCTTCTGGTTAATAGTTGTGTGTTTAACCATTTGGGTCATTCAGAGACTCTTCATCATGGATTAGTTTTACATGTTCTTCTGTTGTCATTCTTGCTGTTGAAAACATACACAACAGCATATACTAATTTAACAATATCTAGACATACAATTTTTTATTGCACTTTAGGCGACCGTTTATGGAAAAAACTAGTTTCTCATTAAACAGTTAGTACCCATGTGGGTTTATGACATTGGTTAACAACCCATGACCTGTCAACATTCTCCCTTCTCAGCCTTGGGTTCCCTATTACCAGCTTTACTGTTCCTTCCTGCCTTCTAGTTCTTGCCCCTGGGCTGGTGTGAGCTTTTAGTCTTGTTTTGTTTTCTGAGCCTGGCTTATCTTTGTTTAAAGAGTGAACCTCATTACAGAGCAAAAAGGTTGTTTAAGGGCCACGCTCTCAGGGTTTCCCCAGTCTCTGTCAGGCCAGCAAGTCTGGGCTTTGGTTTTGAGTTAGAATTTTGTTTTGTATTTTTCTCCGGTCTGTCCAAGAACCTCTGTTGTGATCCCTAACAAGGCGTCAGTGGTGGTAGCTGTTGTTCTGGACTCAGCCTGGTGTAGGCTGCTGTAGATGTGGTCCGTTAGTTCTTTGGACTGATCTTTTCTTGTATTTTTAGTGTTCTTCATTCTTTCTTGCTCCTGAAGGGGTGAGACTGGTGGAGTATTCTAGATGGCTGCTCGCTGGTTTTAAGATCTCAGACACTACTCACCAAAGAAGAATGTAGAACATTTTCCTTACAAACTATGTCTTTTAAGCCAGATATTTCCCAAGATCATTATCTCCACAGCCCTCTGCCCAGCAATTTGGTCCCTCAGGGAGTTTGGACATGTCTATGGAGTTTCCATGACTCTGCCTTGTGCAATTTGTGCTGGCTTCCCCAGTATTGTGTACTGTCTCACTCTTCATCAAAGTTAACACTTGTTTACTGTCTGTTTAGTGGTTTTCCACTCCTACCCCTCTTCTCCCTCACAACCATAAAAGACAATTGCTTTTTATGTGTAAACCTTTTCATGAATTCTTACATTAGTGGTCTCATACAATATTTGTTCTTTCGTGACTGACTTATTTTACTCAACATAATGCCCTTCAGTTTCCTCTGGGTTATGAGATGCTTCACAGATTCATTGTTGGTCTTTATTGTTGTGTAATACTCTATTGTGTGTATGTACCACAGTTTTTTTATCCATTCACCTATTGATGGGCATCTAGGTTGTGTTCATCTTTACACTGTTGTGAGCAACGCTACAATGAATATGGGTATATGTATGTCTATTCATGTGATGACTCTTATTTCTCTAGGATCTATTCCTAGGAGTGGAACCGTCATCTTTTTCGCTCCCTTAAGGAAACTCTGGTGATGTAGTGGGTTAAGTGCTACATCTGCTAACCAAAACGTGGACACTTCAACTCTGCGAGGTGCTCCTTGGAAACTCTATGGGGCAATTCTACTCCGATCTCTAGGGTCTCTACGAGTCAAACACAACTCTACAGCAGTGGGACAGGGTTTTTTTTACTCCCTTAATGGTGTCTTTTGATGATCAGAAGTTCTCAGTTTTAATGTGATCCAATTTATGATATTTTTCCATATGATTAGTGCTTTTTGTTTTGTTCTAAAATGTTTGTCTACCCCTAGTTTATGATAGTATTCTTTTAAGTTTTCTTGTAAAATCTTTATTGTTTAACCTTTCACATTTACATTGGTAGTTAATCTGGAATGGATTTTGTGTACAATGTAGGGATAAGATACAATTTACCTCCATATGAATCAGCACCTTTTACTAAAAGCACCATTCTTTCCTCACTGTACTGAAATGTCATCATTTTTATAAATCAAGTGACTGTATACACACGTCACTTTCTAGACTCTTATTTTTCTCCACTGAAGTTTACCCATGAGTCATAACATGTTACCTTACTGTAATTTTATAAACAAATCTCAATAAATGTAGACCATAAGTCCTCTAATTTTGTTTTTTTCTTTAAGATTGTCTTTACTGTATGTGGCAATTTTTTCAAATGTTTATATAAACCTTAAAATCACCTTGTCAGTTGCTGAAAAGTAATTTATGGGGTTTTGGTTGGGAGTACATTGATATTCTAAGTCAATTTGGGAAGAAATAGAGTGTTTATAATATTGAGTTTTCCAATGCATAAATATAGTTTATCCCCCATTTATTTATACCCTCCATTATTTCTTCTCTAATTTCTGTCAGTATTTTGAAGTTTTCAGTATGGTAATGTTCTGCTTCTTTTTTGTTAGATTTATTCTTGGACATTTGGATTTTTAACTTTATATCATTTACAATTTAAAAAAATTATTTGTTGCTGTTACATAAACATAATTGGTTTATTATACTGAACTTTCATCCAGAGACTTAACTAATTAATTATTAATTTTCTTAGTTTATGTAATCTTTTCTATGAAGACAATTATATCATTTGAAAATAAGGGTAGTTTAATTCTTCCCTTCAAGTCCTCATACTTTTTCCCCTTATTGCACTGGTGACTTAGGCTGGGTTCCCTAGAGAGGCAAAATCACTGAAGCCTATACATATAAAAGTTGTTAAGGATTTCATTTTGCTGGGGATACACACTCACCATCCATGGAAGCACCTATCAAAAAATCAAAAAATGTACTGCATTGGGCAAATCTGCTGCAAAAGACCTCATTAAAAACATGTTAAAAAACAAAAATATCACTTGAAGGACTAGGTATACCTGACCCAAGCTATGCTGTTTTTTATTACCTCATATGCACGCAAAAGCTGAACAGTGAATAAGGAAGCACAAAAAAGAAATGATGCTTTGACTTATGTTGTTGGCAAAGACTACTGAATACACCACGTGCTACTAAAAAAATGAACAATCTGTCTTGGAAGAAGTAAGACCAGAATGTTCCTTAGAAGCAAAGATGACAGAACTTCAGGTCAAATACTTCAGACATGTTGTCAGGTAGGATCAGTCCGTGGAGAAGGACATCGTGCTTTGTAAAACATAGGGTCATCAGAAAAGAGGAAGACCCTCAACAAGATGGAGTGATACAGTGGCTGCAACAATTGGCTCAAGCATAACAGCAATCATGAGGATGGAGCAGGTCTGGGCTGTGATTCAATCGGTTGTACACAGAGTTGCTGTGAGTTAGAATCTACTCAACAGCATCTAACAAGGACAGCAACAACACACACGCACACACACACACACGATTTATCTTAGGAAAACGGCTTGCATGTTTGTAGTCTGGTAAGCCCCAAGTCTGTGCGTCAGGCTTCTCCTGACACATGTAGCTACAGGGACTAATGAATCCAAGATTAGTAGATCACGTGGCATTTTCCCACACATTAAGTTCTGCCTTACCAACTCAACTGCCACCCACCCTCTCTCATTAACATCACAGAGAGAGGGTTTACAATATATTCAATATATCAGGAATCATGGTCCAGCCAATTTCTACACATATTTTTAGGGGAATACAGTTCAATCCATGACATTCCATTCTTTATTCCCTAAAAAGTTATATCCTTGCAACATGCCAAAACATACATAGTCATTCCATCAGAGCAAAAGTCAAAAATCCAGAAATCCCTCTTCAGCTGTAAAATCTAGAATACAAGTTGTTTCCAAAATACAGTCACAGAACAGCCAGGCACAATTTAAATGTTTCCATTACATATGACAGAAAGAAGGGAAAAGGAGACATCCTGCACAATGGTGCTACCCTCCAGACTCTGTGTAGTAGCCACACTCTCTGGATTCTTAGTGGAGACCCTTTGGCCTTGTGCTACAGCTCTACCTTCCAGGCCCACTGGGACAGCTACTCTTCCTCCCTTGGCATCAAGCACACAATTTTCCAAGTCTGTCTGATTGGCATATCCACACTTAGAAACACCAGGGGCCATGGAATATCATCAAATGAATTGTGTTGTCCGCCCCCAAATGTGTGGCTGTTCGGCTGGGCTATGATTCCTGGTATTGTGTGATTTTCTTGTATGCTGCAAATTCTGCCCATATGATATTAATAAGGGACAATCTGTGACAGTTGTGTTGGTGGGGCAGAACTGAATGTGTGCTACTGTTTTGTGCCTTGAGGCAGTCTCATGAGACCTAAAGGAGAGAATCTAGCATGAAGATTTGGAGACCTCATACCATCAAGAATGAAAAGTGTCAGGAGCTGAATGCATATTTTGGAAAGGATCAGGGTCCCTGCGTCCCAGAAGCTTCCAGTCTAGGGGAAGACTGCTGACACAGATCTTCCTCCAGAGCCAGCAGAGAAAGCTTTCACCTAGAGCTGGCACCCTGAATTTGCACTTTTAGCCTCCCAGACTGTAACAAAACAAAAATGCTTTCTAAAGCCATAAGCACTAGATGACTAAGACATGAGACAATAGTTTTGAAGGTTCATCTTGCCTCCTTGGCTTCAGAAAATCTAGTTTTCATAAAAATATGAAGCTGTTCTACATTTCCCCCATTTTATTCAGGATTCTTCTATAGTAGCTTCAATAGAAATGTCCCACAATGGTAGCCAGGCATCATCCAGTTCTGATCTCAGGGCAAAGAAGTCTTTGTTTGTGGAGGCAATTAGCTATATGTTTCACTCCCTTCTCTTACTCCTGATTCTCCTTCCTCCTTTGTTGCTTCTGACAGAGATGAATTATTGTACCTCATTTAACCCTATTTTATTTTTTTGCCAGAAGCAAAATAGCTGCCCCCTGGAGATAATCTCACTCTGTATGTATGTGGGTGTGCTTCAGATAAAAGTTCATGTGGCAAATTATTTCTCATACAAAAATTTATGCATGATTTGTTTCATACATTGGTTACAAGCCTTTAAGGCCCCAGGCATTACCCAACAAATTAGGAGGTAGAAAAGAAACACTGAATACATTATTATACCAGTTAACTGGGATGTTCTGTGAAACCATGACCCTAAAGCTTCAAACTAAGGAACCAAATCCCAAGAGGTGTTTGGTTGTGTATATAAGAAGTATCAACAGCTAATCATTTTTTATTTTGGTCATTGTCGTAAATATGCCTATCACACTTCTACCAATTCAGCTTTTTACAGGTGTACAACTTATTGATAGCACTTAAAAATCAACTGTACAACCCTATGCTCAATCAATGTCATTTTTCTATTACCGTAAACTGAAGCTCAATACTTCATAATCAAAGATCCTTTTCCCCTCTCTCTCCTGCCCCTGATAACTAGTAATAAACTTTGATATCTATACTTTAGCCTTTTCTTATCTTTTTATGTGAATAAGGTCATACAGTGTCCTACTGCACTTGGCATTGTGTCTTTAAGTTCCATCTGTATTGTAGCATGTATCGAGACTTTCTTCTGCTGGCTGAGAAGTACTCCACTGTAGGTGTATCTCACATATTGTTTAATCATTTATCTTTTGATAGACATTTAGGTTGTGTCATGGATTGAATTGTGTCCACTAAAAATATGTGTAGCCGTGTGGCTGAGCCATGACTCCCTGTATTCTATGATTGTCCTCCATTTTGTGATTTTCCTATGCTGTGTTAAAGGATTAGGGTGGGACTATAAATCCCTTCAGAAGATGCCCTCCCTGCTCTGCTGTAAAAGGAGTTTCCCTGGAGAATGGCTTGCACCACCCTTAATCCTCTCATCCTCCAAGAGATGAAAGGGAAGCAAGCTGAGAACTGGGAAACACACCGTCAGGCAAGTAGCACTGGGAGAAGAGTACATCCTTCAGACTTGAAGTTCCTGCGCCAAGATGCTCCCTAGACAAAGACCTATGCAATACCAGACTTTCCTCCACAGCCAACAAGGAGGAAAGCCTTCCCCTGGAGCAAACATCTTGAATTTGGACTTGTAGCCTACCAGACTGTGTAAGAATAAACTTTCCTTTGTTAAAGCCATCCACTTGTGATATTTCTGTTAGAGCAGCACTAGCTGACTAAAACAAGTAGTTTCCACTTTTTGGCTATTGTCAGTGCAGTGAACATTGCTGTACAAGTCTCTGAGTTTCTGTTTTCCAGTCTTTTGAGTGGAATTGATGGGTCAAATGCTAGTTCTGTGTTTAGTTTTGGGGGAACTGCAGCACTGCTTTCCACAATCTACCTTTATTCATTCCCACCAGCATGGATAGGAATTACAATTTTCCCACATCCTCGTTTTTTTTAAACTTAGCTATTCTAGTGGAAGTGAAATGGTGTCTCATTGTGGTTTTGATTTGTGTCTCTCTGACAGTTAATAACATTGAACATCTTTTCATTAGTTTGATGGACATTTGAATGTTGACCTTAGTTTCTTGAGTCTGGCCTGTTTCAGGTTTATCTCTACTTCCTGGTTATGGCCCTGTGAGGATCCTAACTGAAATCCTGTGGTATTTATTAGACTCCTTCCTGTGTGATCCCTGAACTCTCTTGTTTGTCCATTTGTTTTCATAAAACCACTGGAAGTTCAGCTTAGCTTCTCAGCCTCCACTCAGCCTCAGTCAGCTACTGTTTGAGAACTGGCAAATGCCTTGAGAAGAAGATGTAGGTCCACTGTTCTACATTCTACATTTCCCTTCTTTCTGGGATCTTGCCTCCTCTAGTCTTTAGTGCCCTGATAATTGTCCAACAAATTCAAATTGATGTTATTTTGTTTTGATTTTTCAATATTTCCTCCAACATTTCTAGTTTTTCTCAGCTGGGCAGTTCATCTGCAATAAACCATTACTATAAGCAAAAATCTTGGATTAATTATTACTTTTATCTCTTCATTTTTGTTCCATTCTAGTAGCTTGAAAGTTATATACTATTTCTATTCTTTTAGTGGTTACACAGGAATTTCAATACGCATATAAATCAATTTCTCTACTAAAAATTAATTTATCAATGCTGTTAAGTTTATCCATTAAGGTTTTAATTTCAGTACTGTATTCTCAATTTCTAGAGGTACTATTTAGTTCTTTTTTTAATCTGTTAGATCATGTTTTATGGGGTTTTTTTTTGTTCCTTATAAATATAATTTAAGCTTGTGTTTTATTTAAGTGTTTTCCAATCTAGATCCAATAATTCTAATACCTGACGTCTTTTTGGAAACCCTGGTGGAGTAGTGGTTAAGTGCTATGGTTGCTAACCAAAAGGATGGCAGTTTAAATCCACTAGAACTCTCCTTGGAAACTCTATAGTGATAATTCTACTCTGTCCTATGGGGTCATTGTGAGTCATAATCTATAACAGGTTTGGTTTTTGTTTTGTTTTGAATTCTACTTTAGTTATCTGGTACTACTCTAACAGAAATACCACAAAGTGTATGGCTTTAACAAAGGAAAGTTTATTCTCATAGAGTCCAGTAGGCTACAAGATCAAATTCAGGGCATCCACTCCAAGGGAAGGCTTTCTCTGCCGGCACTGGAGAAAGGCCTTTGAATTGTATCAGTCTTTCACCAGGGAGTATCTTGGCATGAGAACCTCAGGTCTAAAGACATGCTCTACCGCTGGTACTGTTTTGTTGGTGGTGTAAGGTTCCCAAATGTCCCTGCTAGCTTCTTTCCTTCATATCTCAAGAGACTGCCTCAAGGCACAAAACGATCTTACACATTGAGTCCTGTCCCACCAACACAACTGCCACCCACCCACCCTCCTTCACACCATAGAGGCAGGATTTACAACATGGAGGATATAACACAGTATCAGGAATTGTGGCCTAGCTAAATTGCTACACAGATTTTTTGAGGAACACAATTTAATTCAACAATGTCTTTTTGTTTCTTCAAATGTGCTTAATTTACAGTATTAAATATTTCAAATTAATATTTGTGAAACTGGGATACGTTTTATAAGTGATGATGTTTCATAATTGGTAGGCTTTTTAGTTTTTTGCCACTGCCTCTTCAGAATGCCAGTCTTCTAACGTCTAATTCCCACTACACCCTTTGGTTCTCTGATTTGCTACAGTGACTCAGAGAAAGCACTAAACGTAGGTTAGTTTCTCAATAGCAAAAAAGTATACAAATGAAGAGACACATAGAGAAAAGCCTGGGAAGATTCCCAACACAGAGCTTTCATATTCCACAAAGGGCTATGTTACACTCCCAGGTGTATTGACATCTTTCACTGGCCAGGAAGCCTATGGAGCTTCAGTGTCTGGAGTTTTTATTGGAGTGTCATTACATAATTTAAACTCAAGCCCTTCTCCCCTGAGGTTGGTCAGTATCACAAGGTTGATACCACATGATTGATATCACACAGTGGGTCTCTCTGGCCTGGCCTGGTCCCACCCAACAGTCACCTCATTAACATAATCTGTTAGGTTATGGTCTGGAGCCCTCATCAATGGCTAATGTTGTCTGGATATCTTACTAAAGACATTTATGATTACTGGGGAATCTCCAAGGTTTTGGAGGTTATGTCTCAGAAACCAGTGGTTATATCTCAAAGCCCAACTGGTTTCGGTAAAATTAAATTTTCTACACCACAGATGATGAATGTCGCTATGTTTATATATGCCAACTGTGTCAATATCTGTATCTATAAGATGTCGTGCATTTTCAATAATGTTTCTAACCTAGAATACAACCTGTTTTCATTTTTTCTTTTTGTTTCTCTCTAGACTTCAAAGCACCATAAACTGAAAAAGATCCAGAAACTCACAGGTCAGAAAAACCCAATCCTTTACTCTTTCATTCTGCAAGAATCCACTACATAGCTACTTTAAGGCTCTATAAATAGCAGGTGGAGGGAGGCTGAAAAAGCGGATATGATTAAAAGTGCCATTCTTTCTGGCATCTCCTCTTCCAAAGAGACATAAACAACTCCATAGTTCTTTCCATCCTTCCTTTACTCATTTCTTTTTGTGCAAATCCTAGAAGAGTTAGGAAAGAAACTTAGTAAGATTAGAGAATATAGAAGAGGACTAACAAGAATTTGGTAAGGAAAACTTCAGTACTTTCTCTGTCCCAC
The DNA here is from genome assembly GCA_028571685.1 of Heterohyrax brucei. NCBI lineage: Eukaryota > Metazoa > Chordata > Mammalia > Hyracoidea > Procaviidae > Heterohyrax > Heterohyrax brucei. Next base: position 8,555,131 of record CM053165.1, on the reverse strand, counting down.
CATAGATACCAGAAAGATCTCTCTGGAGGAAAAGATACAGGTCATGACCTCAGTTTTCCCAACTCTACCTACCTATTACAGTGAGTATCCTGCTTGTATCCATCATATGGTGACCACAGTATTACAAAGAAAAATAAATTGCCATTGACTTGATTCCATGTCATAGTGATCCCAAAGGACAGAGTAGAACTGCCACATATGCTTGGTGGATTCGAACTGCCAGCCTTCGTATTAGCAGTCAAACTCCTAACCACTATACCACCACAGTTTCCAAAGGTAGGATAGCATTAGTTTAAAAACAAACAATTTGAGACCTCAGTTGAATCTGAGCTATGCTACTAATTAGCTTTACAGTCTTCTGCATGACTTCACCTTTGTTTTCACATTTGAAAAATAAGGAGGGAAGACTAGGTGTTGCCTATAATTAATGATGCTAATGAATTCTTCACATCTACTGCCAGATCCCAAATGGGAAAAATACCTCAGAATGAATTGCACTGAAGCTAATGAGCAAAAGTGAGTAAATTCTGTTTTCACTGTGTCTAGTCTTTCTGCCTTCAGCCTATCATACTGACAAATTCTATGAAAGTTAGAAGTAAGGTACCTGGGACTCTGTTTTACTTACAAGAATAGCTGCCTCCTTTTTAAGTCTTTCTTCCCATTGGTGTCCTTCCCAGTAAGTTAATATCGCATCTATTAGGCTGACATACTCTCTTGTATCCAGCTTTTCAGGATTCCTTGTTTACTGGGATCAGGAATATGTACTCTGGTTAATGGACAGGAGTCTTCAAAACATCGTCAGATGCCTGGAAAGTGCAAGGTCGGAGAACAGTAGTTTTTAGACAGTACTGAAGATGGTAGTACTTTTAAGAGGGAAGAAAGGGATAAACGAGAGAAAGGGAAAAGGAAAGAGGAAAAGAGCAAGGCACAAGGAAAGAGTGGGGAGAGGAAAAGAGACTGAGAGACAAGAGACAAAGTTAGTTTTGACATTGGAAGAAAGTTCTAAGTTCAAAGGAAGTTTAAGAACTACCAGACTACAGAAGAACTGGATGGTGCCTGACTATGATCAATGAACATTTTGATCAAGGATTCTATGAAAGAACTGTGATCAAAAGGGTGAAAATACAAAAGAAAATTTCAAATTCTCAAGGAAACTACTTTGTTTGAGCCATGAAGGCTGGCTAAACCTCCAAAACTATCACCCTAACATAGTCTTTAACTCTAAGTCAAAAATATATCCTGAGGTCTTCTTGCAATCAAACAATTATCTAGCATAACTAATTTAAAAAAAAAGAAGAAGAAGAAAGCCTGCCTTGAGAATGAGGTTCTTTTAAGAACTAGCTATATAGAATGAAACTGATAACAGCAATTTGAAAGGTTAGGAAATTTAGGGGGCAAAGACAATATAAAAGAGAGGAACAACTCAGAAAAGAAAGGAGTAAATCGTTGTACAACTTGAAGAATACAATCAGTGTCACTGAATTTTACATGTAGAAACTGTTGAACTGGTGTATGTTGCTGGGTATACCCTCAACAACAATAAAAGAAATGTTAAAAAATGAAGAATAACGATGATTCCAGGAAACATCTCCTAACCTGGTTTCAACTGGAAGACATTATGTTGAGTGAAAGTAGTCAGTGACAAAAGGAGAAATACTGTATGAGACCTCTACGATAAGACCTCAAAAACAGACTTGTGTATAGAAGAAAAGACTCTTTGACAGCTGCAAGGGAGGGGAGGGAGGGAGGGTGGGGGGGGTTAGTTTAGGTAGTTACTAGAAATCTAGTTGGGAGAAAGCGGTGATAGCACACATTAGAAACAAGAACAACATAAAGTGGACTTCAGCATGACTTGAGTACTCCTTCCATCTTAACTCAATACTGCAACGATAGAGTAGCTGGGGCGGGGGGCGGGGGACCATGCTCTTAGGCGAATTCCAGGCCAGTTGGCACAACTAGCGTTTTGCTAAGAGAGCTCTCTGCACCCCACATTGGTGAGTAGCATCTGGGGTCTTAAAAGCTGCCAAGCTGCCATCCGAGGACACAGCAAATGGTCCCAATTCAGCAGGAATGGATGCTCACCGAGAACCAAAATGACATGCAGTAAAGACAACCTAGAAGACAGAGAGACCCACAAGAGTGGGTGCCTACATCGACTTGAGACCAGAAGAACCGGATGATGCCCGGCCACCACCAGTGATAGCCACGCTGGAGCTCACAGAGAGGAGTCTTACTGGCAACACAAGAATAAAAAGGAATGCATCATGAGATCTCCAATAAAAGACCTCAATTGATGGTCCAGCGGTTTGGGGGTTCCTCTGAGAGCAAGGCCCCCGGCCCTGATGCTGCCCTTTCCCATAAATTATAACAAAGGTCCACTCTTTGGACAGGAATGGATTGGACTTGGCAATGCAGAGTGACCGTATATTGGAAGCACTTTATGGTTCTATACATCTATAGGATATCATCTTACTGACCTGTGGCTGGAGGAAGGGGAATGGACGGAGAGGAGGGGAAAGGAGGCTGTTGGGAGGATGAGACATGTATGGAGCAGAGAGGAATAGTGTGCAGTCACCGGACAGGGAGAGCAGTGGAAGCTGCATATAGGTGGGCATGTAAATTTATACGGGAATGTACATTTTCACTCAGTTATGTTAAATAAAAAGAAAAAGAAAAAGAAATGTTAAAAAATAAAGAAATGGAACCACACACACACTTTTTTTGTTGGACTGAGAAAAATGGCCTTTATTTGTCCCGTGGAAGGAATTCTTTCCATAAGTAATTCATGTTATGGAAAGCCACCATTTCACGTGGACTGCCAAGTAAGTTTGCAAACTTATCCTAGAGAAAGTGCTACATACCTCACTGCTGAACATCACTATGTTCACCTTTGGAGTACTCCCCTTGGGAAGCTGTGCACCAATACCGTTGCCTAGTCCACCCTTCAAAGCTATTTGGGGACTCTTTTTCTGGAATGGCCATCAGAGCTGTCATCATGTTATCCTGATGTCCTGAAGGTCATCAAAGCATCTTCCTTTCAATATTTCTTTTATCTTTGGGTAAAGAAAAGTCATTGGGGATGAGGTCAGGTGAGTAGGGAGGGTCTCCAATACAGTTATCTTTTTACTGGGCTAAAAACTGCCTCACAGACAACTGTACAATTAAGTTCACAAACTTGCCATCTTGCCACTGTGCACAAGGGCTGTTCCAGGAAGAGTTTCAAAATTGATTTGAAGGGTGGACAACAAGGCTCTGGCAATGGTGCATAGCTTCTCAAGGGGAGTACTTCGAAGGTGGCTGTAGTGATATTCAGCAGTGAGGTATTTAGCACTTAGAACAATTAAGTGCTTGGACATCATTGTCAGACCTCAAATTTTTATTATTATTCTCTTCTTCAGGCCAAGAGTATTTTATATTTGAAAAGACCATACTGTTTCCCTTTTCCCCATTTCTTACATCCAAGCAAATGAAACCTTCTCTTTTTGTGTTTTAGATCCAGTCTTACGGTATGGTCTATGACTGAACCACAGGATATGATTTCTTTCTACAACTTCTCTGTTTTTGTGGCTCAGAAGCCTGTTTTACCCAGGTAGGGATTGTAAAAAGGCAAAACATTGTACTGACCTCAACATCTCCTCTAGACCAGTCGGCAGCATTTGCAGCCTGTCTCACCTTCATGTCTCTTCTGAAGTGTAACCACTACAAAATCCCAAAGCCATCATTTACCTGTTTCTCTCAAAAAGCAGTCTTCTGGGATCACAAAACAAGATGCATCCCTGCCTTCTTTTTGGGCCCCAGAACCTGAGAAATCAAAGCTTTTTCAGAATTTGGCAGTTCCTTCATCCTTAAGTAGACAAAGCTCTTTCATGAACTCTGTTTTTGAATCACCAGATATATGCAAACAAGAAGGGAAAACAAAGAATGAGAGAAGGAACAGAAGTCATTTGGCATCAGATTGTGGGCCAAATTCTGTTTTCAAGGACAAACCACAGCTCCCATAGTGGCCTCTGATCCAGCTGTCTCCTCTGGCTAGGCAGGTGCTAGAGGGACATGTAGCTTGGAAGGCATGTACTTTGCAGGAACAAACAATGCCTCTGGCTGTGAGGGAATCATGGGCAACTTTCAAGTATTTAATTGAAGTACGAAGGGTTCCTAAACCAAAGAAACCCCAAACCCAGTCATCTATGCCCATTCATGAAAATACTGAGCAAAATACCAACAATAAATCCCCAGAATTTTGGTCATTTTGGCTCCATGTGAACACTGGAGTGGAATCCATATTACACAGGATAGAAACCAAAATTTCACAGTCATTTGTCCTGGATAAGCAGTCACAACCTGGAGATGGCCCCCAAATTCTTAGATCCAGACCCTTAGTGACATCCATGGTCACTCCACCTGGCAGAAACCTGGAAGCTGACAAAAATCAAGAAGACACCACTTTATTGAAGAAGAACCAAAAACATGTTCTAGAGCTTAGTACAGAACAGAGAGTTTTAGGTTACTCAGAGAAAAGAGGAGAGCCACAGAAGACTCAAATAACTAAGGTGGAGTTGACCCCTATACTGCCTTATCAAGTCAAAAATAGCATAAAGGTTACTCCATCAGCATTCCTTCAGGTCAGAGATTCCCCAGGGGTGATCTCAGAATCACCTTCAGAAGTGACAGAATCTGTGGGTTTGTTCCCAAGGCCATCAAATCAAGACATAAAGCCAATGGAAGCCATGGAAACAGTGAGTATGACTCCAGAACCACCATATCAAGAAACTAAATCATTAGAAGCAAACCCAAGGCCTCAGCATCAAGTTATAGGATCAAAGAGACTGACCCCAAGATCACTGAATCAAGTCACAGATAATGGGAAGGTAACTCCCATAGCATTGCTTCAAGTCATGAATTCTGTGGGGATGATTAACAAACCACACCCACGTATCATAGGATCAGTGGAGACAACCCCAAGATCACAATTTCATATTTGTGACTCAGTGAAGATGGACCATAAATTCATAAAGTCAGGAGCAGTGAATTCATTGTCACAAGACGCAGTCATGGAAACGGTGGATATGAATCCAAGGCCACAACATAAAGTCGTGGAATCAGTGGGCATCACCTCAAAGCCACAGAGTCAAGTCACAGAACCACTGAAGATTATTCCAAAGCCAGCATATCAAAGCACAAAATTATCGTATATGTTCTCAAGGCCAGTACATCAAGTTATAGATGACAAGAAAGTAACTCCAATGGCACTGTACAAGCTACAAATTTCATAGGCATAATTCCACCAGAACAGCCACATGTTATAGATTCTGGGGGTTTTACCCAAAATTCACAGTCTCCGATTGCAAATTTGACCACAAGGCTAACTTATTCAGACAGGTTGACTTCTTCCTATAGCTCACCTACTACAGCTGTTCCCCTTGGAGTTGTAGAATCTGTGGATTTACATCCGAGGGCCCACCCTAAGATCACGGAATCAGTAAGAATGATTCCAAAGCCATCACATCAAGCCATAGAGTCTCCAGTAGCATTCAGATCACCCATGGGTGTGAAGATAGGCCCACAGGCACAAATTGTAGAGTCTCAGGATTTGACCCCACTGGCAATATCTCAAGTCAAGGAACATCTGGAATTGACATCTGGGTCACAAAGTCAAGTGCTAGAATCCATGGGAATGACTCCACATCCACATCATCAAGACACAAACTCTGTGGCATTAACCCCATGACCACCTCATCAAATCATGAAACCTTTGAGGCTGACTGTATGTCATCCAATCCCAGAATATTCAGAGACAAGTCCAAGGCAAGTTACAGAAACTCCTATGATGATGTCTGGGCCACGTCTTCAAAATTTTTCAGAGAAGACCTCTGGGCCAGACTATCAAGACACAGAAACTGGGAGGTTTACTTCAGAGGCTTTGTTTCACATGCCATTAACACAAACACCAACAGGTCAAGTTCAAGAATTTATAGAAATGACCCCAAGACCAGATCTTCAGGTTACTGAATGTTCAGAGATCACTCTAAAATCAGAATATGAAGAGACAACAACTGTGGGATTGACATTGCTTCAAGCTGAAAAATTGCAGAAGACAATCCCAGTATCACCATATTTAGAGAAAGGATCTCTGGAACTGACTCTAGTTCCATGTGTGAGAGATGAGAAATCAGAACCAATGATGAAAGATTTGAAATCTGTGGATTTAACTCTTAATCTATCTCCACTGGTAGTGGGATCTAAAAGGTTAATTACAGAGTCAAAGACACATGTTATGGAGTTGACCTCTGGGCCACAGCTCCAGGGAATGACATCTAGGCAGTTGGATCCAGAGCTACAGTTGCCACATATGAAACATGTGAATTTAACCAAACAGTTAACTTCAAATGTGATAGAATCTGAGTTGACACCACGTATAATGTCAGAAGAATTGACTGAAGAGGCACAACTCCGCGGTGTGACATTTGGGCATTTAATTCTGAGCCCATTGTACGAAAGTGTCAAATCCTCTGGATTGACCCTAGGGCCACAACTGCAAAGTGTCAGATTTTCTAAATTAACTCCAGGGCCACTTCTTCAAGGACAGAAATATGTGGATTTAATCTCAGGGTCCCCACATCACAGCATGAAATCTGGTGAATCTATCCCATGTTCTCCAGTGCAAGAAATCAAATTATCAGATTTCATTCCAGGGCTAAAGCATCAAAATATCAAATTGATTCAGTTGACTCCAGAGCCACAACTTCAAGGTATGAAATTTGCGGACTTAATCCCAAGGCCATCCTTATAAGATGTCAGATTTTCTGATTTGACTTCAGAGCCAAAGCACCAAGTTTCAAACCTGTGCAGTTGATACCAGGAAAAGATGTACCACAGTCATTTTTGCAGTTAAGATAGGGTCCACAGGTCAAAGATATGAAATCTGTTCTACCTACTCCAGGGCCGCAGTTCCACAGTGCCAGATCTGGGAAATAGACCTCACAACAATTTCAACGTGAAAAATTTAATCACTCAAACCTAGGGCTATGGCAGCAATATGTTAAATTTTCTCAGTTGACTCCAGGGCCAAAGCTTCAAGGTGTCAAATTTTGGGAACAGAACCCAGCACAAGTGATTCACAGTGAGAATTCCCCCAGTAGTGATCCCAGAGTTGGGGCTGCATGATTCCAAATTAACGAACATTTCTCTAGGGCTTCAAGGCATAAAACAGGTGGAGTTTCACCCAAGACCACAGGTACAAGACACAAAAGTTTTTGATTTGACCCCAGGAAAGCAACCTCTAAGTGTGAAATCTTCAGAGTTAAACTCAGAGCCACAGCTGCAACGTGTAAAACTTTTTGAGTTGACCCCAGAGCCAAAGATGCAAGGGATTAGATCTATGGAGTCAATCCTAAAACCAGAGAGAAAAAGACCTAAGCCTGACGTATTAGTACCAAAACCACTGTTTCAAGATGTAAAACATTTGGAGATGAACCAACTACCAGTTTTTTATAAACTAGACTCAGTGTCACAGAGACAGTGTCTGAGTTGACCAGAAAATCACAGTTCCAAGGTACAAAATCTTCTGAATTGTTCCAAGGACGACATCTGAAGGATGAAAAGGTGGAGTGGACCCCAGTCTCAACCTTTCAAGGTTTAAACTCTGAGGACATGACCCTAGAGACACAGGTTGAAGGTGTGAAACATGTAGAGATAACCTCACCACCACGGGTAGAAGATGTCAAATCTACGAAATTCACTCCACTTTCCAAACTTCAAGCTATAACATCCATGGCAGTGACTCCATATTCAAGAACCCAAGATTTAAAACCTGTAGAGATGGCCTCAGGTCCACAGCTGCAAGATGTGAAATCTGTGGAACTGGACCTTGGGTCAAATATGCAAGGTGAGAATTCTATGGTTTCGGCACCAGAGCCATTGCATCCAGCTATTAAATCCATGGAGGTGGTCCAAGGACTCCAACTACAGGATGTGACACCTGCAGAGTTATCTCCAAGCCAACAGTTTCAAGGAATGGTGGCTGCGGATTTAACTCCTGGATCAGAACAGAATGGTGATATTTCTCTATTATTCTCACCAGATGAGCAATGCATTGATTTAGAACAATTGAAGACAGGGTCCAAGTCAGAAGATATGATGTCCATAGAGTTAATTCCAGAACCAGAACTTGAAGGTGTACAATTCACAGACCTCAACACTGAAATGCAGTTGAAAGGTATGAAATCATTTGAATTGACTACAGAACCAAATATTCAAGGAATAAAACCTGAAGCTTTCAGGTTTAAACCACAGCTGCAAAGAAGAAAGTGTTCCAAGTTGACACCAGGACCACAACTGCACCAAGTGAGACCCATGGATAAAGCTTCAGGGCCACAGCTTCAAAGTGAGAAAACTGTGGAGTTAAATCAAGAGCCAGAGTTCAGAAATATGAGATCTATACAGTGGATTCCAGTACCAGAGTTTCAAGGTGCAAAACCCCTACAGTTAGCTCAAGGTTTACAATCTCTAGGTGTTAAAACTACAGAGTTGAAGACCATGCTACAGTTGAGAGGTGTGAAGGTATTTGAATTGACTCCAGAGTCAAAACTTCAAGGTTCAAAATCTATACTCAACCTTGGGCCACAGCGGCAGAGTGTGAAAACCTCTGACTTGTCCCCAAGACCACAACTTCAAATGAAAACAAGTAAAGTCAACCTTACCACCACAACTTAAAGGAATGAAAACCATGGGGTTAAATCAAGAGCCAGAGCTTGGAGGCATGAAATGTGTTCACGGGATACCAGGACCAGAGTTCCAAAGTAGGAAATCTGGAGTGTTGAATACTGAGTCACCATCTCAAGGTGTCAAACCTGCAGATTTGAAACCTGTGTTACAATTGAGAGGTATGAAGTCAACTGAACTGACTGTAGGACCAAAACTCCAAAGTGAGAAATCCATGGAGTTCAACGCTGAATCACACTTGCAGAGTATGAAAGCCTCTGACCCGTCCCCACAACCAGAGCTGGAAAAAGGCAAAAATTTGCGGTCAACCTTGGAGCCACAGATTCCAGGTATGAAAATTGTGGAGTTATACCACCGGCCAGAACTTGGAAGCATGAAATGTGTTCAGTGGATACCAGGAACAGAGTCCCGAGGTAGGAAATCTAGAGTATTGAACACTGGGTCACCATCTCAAGGTGTCAGACCTGTAGATTTGAAACCTGATCTGCAGTTGAAAAATATGAAACCATGTGACCTGACTTCAAGGTCAAAGCTTTGTGGTGTAAAATCTATGGCATTCAAACCCGGGCTTCCAACACAAGATTTAAAATCTGAGTTACCCCTCAGATCACAGCTGCAGGAGATGAAAACCTTAGTGTCATCTCCAGGGACACAGCTTCAAGAGGTGTAGTCTCTAGCGCTTACACAAGAGCCGCAGCTTCTGGGAGTGAAATTTGGGCTTTTAAGCCAGAGTGCACAATTGCAAAATGATGAAACTGTAGAGTTGAACCCCTCACTACACTCAAAATGTATGAAGTCATCTGCATTAACTCTTCACACAGAGTTTCAAGGTGTACAGTTTGAGGAGTTCAACTCAGGACTACAATGGCAAGGTATAAAACTTTTTAAAAGTAACCCCTGAGACAAAGTCCCAGAGTACAAAATCTATTGAGTTAAATCCCAGCTCACAGTGGCAAGACGTAAAATCTTCTGAGTTGACCCTGGGAACAAAGATTCAAGGTGCCAAATCTGTAGATTTTAACCCTAGGCTACTGTTGGAAGGTATGAAATCATCTGAAGGTGCCTGACAGTCAAAACTTCAAGATGTAATACATACAGAATTCAGCCCTGGTTCCCAGACACAAGTTGGGAAATCTGAGCTGATCCTAAGATCAAAACCTCAAAGTGTGAAATCAGTGGAGCTCAAATGTGAGCCACAGTCACAAGATGGGAAATCTTCTGAGGTAATCTCAGAAACAAATTTTCAAGATGAGAAATCTGTGGAATTCAAATCCAGGCCCCAGTTTCCGAGTGTGAAATCTTCTGAGTCTGTCCCGGGAACAAAACTTAATGAACTAAAATCAGTGGAATTCAACTCCGGCCCACAGCTGCAAGATGCAAAATCTTCTGGGCTGATCATGGACAAAGAGCTTCAGGATGTAAACATTAGGGATCTCAGTTCTAGACCACATCTGCAGGGTGTGAAAACTTCAGAAATGATCCCAGGGATAAAGCTTCAAGATGTAATATCTATAGAATCCAAACCTGGTCTAAAGTTTCAAGGTGATAAACATTCCAATATGATCCTGGAATGTAAGTGTCCAGATGTGAAATATGAAGAATTTAACCCTAGACCACAGATACAAGATGAAAACTCTTCTGAGTTGAATCCCGGGCTAGAACTTCAAGGTATAAAATCTAATGAGGTCTGCTGTGGGCCACAGTTTCAATGTGTAAAATCTGAACTTCTTTCAGAGCCAAAACTTCAACGTGTAAGTTCTTTGGGGTGCAACCCAGGGCCACATTTGCAAAGTGTGAAATTTTCTGAATTGACTTCAGTGTCAAAACTTCAAGGCATGAACACTTCCTTGTTGAATCCAGGGACACAGATTCAAAATGAAGTAACTACAGTGTTCAATCCTGGGCCATATTTGCAAGGTTTGAAGTCTGAATTGACTCCAGAGTCACAGTTTTTGTATCGAGCACTTATGGAATACAACCATGAGCCACAAGTAGGCTCTTGTGGTATGCCATCAGAGCTGGGAATTCAAGCTCCAGAATCTGTGGGTTGGACCTCTGAACAACTGCAGATGGAGAGATCTTCAGAGTTGCCCCCAAAGCAAACTGCTTAAATTGCAGAATCTGAATAACTCACCAATAAGACCCAGGAGCAAGAGGAGAGACCAAAGGGATTAACAGAATCACAATGTCTACAAGATCTGGAGCTAAAAATAGCAGCAAAACTCTTAAGTATTCAACTACCCCCCCCAGTATGCCTCCACCTCCAGCTACAGGGCTAGTACTAAGATATCCTATCTGCCTAGAGTGTGGCCGATCTCCAGAACTGAATTGCTGTCATAAAGTACAGCCCACTTTGAGCCCTCACCTTCTCATCTATCCACAGATCCACCCTGTAAACACTCCTGAGCACTGAGGTAAGATTCACATGCATCTTGGCTTTAGGTCACAAACTCAGAAAAGACCTCAAGTTCCAAAGAATCATGAAAGAGACAGTCCTGTTATACAAAGCAGCTCTATATCACCATTATGAAGGAAAGCTTGTACCTATACTTCAGGTTCCAAGAGTTCTACTTCCATCAAGGAAGACAGAACACGAAACAATAGATGCATAATACAGAGTCCCACCAGGGAATTACCAGCCCACTTAAGAAGGAAGAGGATTGGAGCAGCTCAGAAAACTCTACCCTCTTTAAAAACACAATCTAAGAAATTCTCCCAGTTCTCCCAACCCACTTTCAGACCACTCCTTTTGCTGGGCCTAAGTCAGGCATTCCAAACTGTACACAGAACTTTGATGCGTCTTATGAAGAAGGAGAAGAAGCCTGAGGCTAGGGAAAAGTCAGACAACTTGTTGAACAACAGCCTCCCTTTACAACAAAAAGCCAGGTCACCAGTAGACAACAAGAAAAGACAGAGTACTCCTGAGAGAAGATTCAGTCTCTCTGAGAAGACTCTGCAGCTCTGAGAAGACAAGACCCCATCCCTGAGAGAAAACTCATTGCCTTTGAGAGGAGAAGACACGGTCTTTCTGAGACAAATGGAAGTAGTACTTACAACAGCACCTATAACAGAGGCCAAAGTTCTGAGAGAATCCGAACCATTGCTCCAAAGGAAAGGATCATCCACAGTTCCCCCAGGAAAGGCCTGCACTGAGAGTGGAAAGCCTGAAGAATTACAGCCTTTCCTAAAATACCAGAAGCCTGAGGGCTTCAAATCTGAAGAGTTACAGCCTTGTTAAAAGCACCAGGAGCCTGGAAGCCTGGCACAAAAGAAACCCCCACACAAGTGCTTCCTGTGAGCAGTTCGACTCCAGTGAAAGGAGAGCCCCTCCTCTCAACTTAAGAATTTGTTTATCTTTATCTTTGTAACCATGTTAACACCAGTTAGAAGGTAAAATGATAATTTGTGAAACTGCTATGCCAATGAAGTTGCAATACAAAAATCTGTAAACCTGTAGTTGCCAGTTGGAAGAATGTAGGAAAATTCCTTTGTTCTCCTTTGAGAAAACATATAAATAGGAACATTTGATAATAGAACAGTGTGTGCAGCTATTTTTCCTACTTGGGTCTGACCGCAGCACTGCTGGCAATAAGTCCCCTTCCTCTTAAAGACAAAATGGTGTTTGAGGTGTTCACTGCTCTGTAGGCCAAATTTGTCTTTTTCCTGCAACAGCACAATTTATTTAAACATTTTATGAACTAAACTGTGGAAGTTTGGAGGCCCATCCCGATAACTCATTGTCTCACTCAAGCTATGTTTTCCTGCTCATCCATTGCCTCCTATTCCTGTGCCCTCACCAATAAAAGGGCTCCGCTCTGGAGTGGGGGAAGGGTGCTGGGGAACATGTGAAGGGAGGGTATGAGTCTGTAATTACTTTAAGTCAGTAAAGGGTAAATAACTAAATGGAACATTGATCTTAATGTGCATCTGAAAACCCACTCCTTTCGCTCAGTGGAGAAGGGCAGTGAGAGGGGCACCAGGTGGAGCTGAAACTGTGCAAATGAGCAGGAGGGCTTCTGGGGACAGGTGAAGGCTTCACACTCCTCCCTTTTGTCCCAATCCCTACCAATCACTCCCATGATCCCAGGATTCAGTCCGTCCCCTGGCAGGGTTTGAGAGGAATCAATGAGAGCTCATCATGTGGTTTACTTGGGCCCCAGCCCCCTTAGAAAGAAGCAGACTTTCAGAACAGAGCTCAGGCGGTTCTGAGTCCACATCTGAACAAAGAGAGAGCAGAAGTAGCATTGGTCTGGCTGGAGCCCTGAGTAAATTTATTAGGTATGGAGAGGCAGTGGCATCTTCCAGACTCAGTAGGGTATCACTTGTGAATTTGACTGTTATGCTTCAGGGATAGAGCCACTGAACCTGGAACACACAGCCCTTTGCTTCTATCCCACACCCAGAGTTAGTTACATATGTGCCAAGCATAGTCCCCACCCTTCCGGGTTATACTCACCTGTTCCTTTTTTCTATTCCCACTTTCTGGCATCCTCTTTGGACTCATCTTCTTGACAGACTGCAGTTAGGTTTATTGTCCTTAAATCCTCAAATGCCTCCCATGTTGGTTGTCTTCTCTTTTTACCTCCTTTTTGGAGCCTTTATCTGACACAGGACTTCGAGAATGGAAGGAAATGAAGGCTTTGCTGTTGTCACCTCCTGTCGCAGATTGACTTGTGTTCCTCATCATTCCTGGTATTGTGTGATGCTTCTCTGTGTTGTAAATCCTGCCCCTGTGATGTTAATGTAAACCCTAGTGGCACAGTAGTTAAGTACTACGGCTGATAACCAAAGGGCCAGCAGTTCAAATCTGCCAGGCACTCCTTGGAAACTCTATGGTGCAGTTCTATTACATCCTATAGGGTCACTATGAGTCAGAACTAACTCCATGGCAGTATGATGCTAATAAAGGTGGATGGGTGGCAGCTGTGTTGGTGGAGCAGGGCTCATGTTTTGTACCTTGAAGCAGTCTCCTGAGATATAAAGGAAAGAAGCTAGCAGAGGGACTTGGGGGACCTCATACCATAAAGAAATCAACAGTAACAACAGAGCAGGTCCTTCAGACCTGAAGTTCCTGTGCCAAGATGCTCCCAGAACAGAGAATGATGCAACACAAGGACCTTCCTCCACAGCCGACAAAGAAGGACAGCCCTCCCCTGCAGCAGACGCCCAATTCAAACTTCAGCTTATTGGACTGTGACAAAATAAAATTTCTCTTTTTCAAGCTATCTACTTGTGGAATTTCTGTTAAAGAAGCACTAGATGACTAAGACACTTCACTTTACTGTACAGAATTACAAGACAGTGCACTTAAAAAAAAAGGAAGTATTACTTCTTCCATTTGGGATAGTTGCTCTGGGAGCTTTTTCCTGAGACCGGGGTGTTCAACTTTTTGAGCTCAAGGTTCAAAGGTCCCTAGCACTCACTCACTTGCCTATGATTTGCTGGATTCTGGGATGCACAGCCTTTAAGCAGCAGATGGGCACAAGGCTCACAAGAGCTAAGAGGTAAGGGACATTTTCTGAGGTCCATTTATAATTGTGTCACCAGCACTGTTCAAGAGAACTTCCTGTGGTAATAAAAATGTTCCATGTCTGCACTGTCTAATAAGGTAGCCACTAGCTATGTATAACTTTTGAGCACTTGAAATGTTGCTAGTGACTAATGGGCTGAATTTTAAATTTCAACTAAATTTACATAGCCACCTGTGGTTAGTGACTTTTTGGGGGGAGAACAACAAAAATGAAATCTGTGCCCAATCCAGAAAACATCTTTTAAAAAAATAGAGAAGTTTTGTTATTAAATAAGCATTAAACTGGAATGTGATGCTTAACAGTCACACAAATATTGCAAAGATAGAAATTTTGCCTTCTATGGAGATGAATAGATAAGATAAAACTGAGATAATATTGCTAATTTTCTATTATGCTTATGGCAGAATACGCAAAGTTATGTTAATCTCCTTATGGAGAGAAACACACCACATGTACAACATTCATTGACCTTGTGCTGTAGAGGAAACCTCTACATACTTGCGTGTTGGGAGAACTTTAATCTCCACCCAGTAATGTCCCCAAAAGGCAGACTTCTTACCCATCAATCAACACTAGTTAGGCCCACACAAAGCTAACGGCTGTGGTTAAAAAACCAAACCCACTGCTGGCACTGGTAGGGCTAATTTGAACTAATTATTACACAAGTAATTCTCAGTGTTAGTGATTCAGGCAAAAAAATTATATAGACTTAAACACAAAAGTTCTCTTTATCTTTCATCCTTTACCTTTTTTCTTTTGAGAGTACACTGTTAACTTTTTGCCTATCAACTTATATACAGAATTCAATCCATGACATCTTCCTTGGCCCACTAGCATTTCCTACCATTCTGTAGGAAACCTGAGAGATGTATAAGAGGGAGGCCTAGTAGTTCTAGAACAATAACGAAGACACAACACCACTTTAGGCTCCCCATGATCTCACAGGACTTCCTTGTGGATCTTAGATTGATTCCTCCAGGGATGGTGTTGAAAGGAGGCCTAAGTGACTCCATTTTGAGGAAGGGCGCAGTAAAAATTCAAGGTATTAAAGCGAGCCCCAGGAAACAACTTAATAGCAGAAAATAGCATAGAGTAATCTCACCTTTGTCTTACAAAACATCTGTCACAAGACAAAGCCTGGGGACAGCCTTGCAAGTGACCCCTAGACCTTGACCACATTTTACAACTAACAGGAATTCCAGGTGGCCTTAACCAATCAATGTAAAGGTCAGTTCCCCCTCCCTGCTTTGTAATCTCACGACTCAAATACCGGGTGCTGAGGAAGCTCGGGGTTACACCCTGCTCTGCATAGTTTGGGGTGCGTCCCTGGTGCATCAGTCGTTTTCTTGTTGGGCATATTTCTTTAATAAAACATAACTTTAATAAAAGGAAACTGTGTCATGTCTTGAATCCCGGCCCCTAACAATGGAATTATAGCACATGTGGGACAGGCAAAGGCAGAGAAGCAATAGCAGCAGACTCCAAAAAGTGTCAGTCTTGGCTTCTCATCCTCTTTACTACTCCTTTCCCATGAAGCATTTCTCTTGCCTTCCCCTTTTTCTCTTGGCCACCCCATCTCTCAGTTGCTAGCCTCACCAATTTCTCTAATCTTATAGATGATGTTCTCAGTCTGTCCTACAGCAATTTTAGTAGAATCGGGAGAAAAAGCTGTGCCCTTCACCAGATAGCTCATCCTGCTACACTAAGAGTTAAAAAAAAAAAAAGTAATGAGTGTACATAAGAAGAAATGAGAAGAAAAAGTACATATATAACTACAATTGGATTGAGGTATGTATCCTAGGAAAAGGAACCATGGGCCATTTCCTAAGCCCAGGGCTAGGAAGATAGTTAGGAAGCTTTGCTGTGGAAAAGATCCCATCAACAGGTTAAGGTACACATGAGTACTCTCTTCACCTTCATGTCAGCTGGTTTGGTGCAGAATTCCTCTCTTCACTCTCTGTGATATACCAAAGCCATTTGGTCCACTGGCATTGTTTGAGGACCAGACCATGCAGGTGACCTTTGCATGGAAATAAAAGTAAACCTAGGTGCTGGTCTAGAATGCCAGAAACACTTCTAGTTCCCTTACTTCTGGTGTGACTGTCAGTATTCTTCCTGCCATTGTCCTTTCCATAAAACAGAAGTACTTGCAGCTCATGCTGGTTTCCAAGGCCTTCAGACACTGGACTAAGTACACAGTGTGCTTCCAGAGGCCCATAATGCAAATGCACTGAGAGGTGATGGTTCAGTTGTACCAAGGCATTCCTGCTGTTTTAGTCAGCTAGTGCTGCTCTAACAGTAATACCACAAAGCGGATGGCTTTAACAAAGGAAAGTTTATTCTTACACAGTCCAGTAGCCTACAAGTCCAAATTCAGGATGTCCGCTCCAGGTGAAGCCTTTTCCCTTTGTTGGCTCTGGAGGAAAGTCCGGTATTGCATCAGTCTTTGTCCAGGTTGTGTCTTGGCGCAGGAACCGCAGGTCTGAATGGCATACTCTTCTCCTGGTGCTGCTTTCTTCATGATGTGAGGCTCCCAGTTCTCTGCTTGCTTCCCTTTCCTTTTATCTCTTGTAGGACGAAAGGATTAAGGGTGGGGCAATCCATACTCCAGGGAAACTCCCTTTACAGTGGAGCAGGGAGGTGATCCTATGAGGGATTTACAGCCCCACCCTAATCCTTTAACATAACAGCATAGGAAAACCAGGAAATGGAGGACAGTCACAGGATACTGGGAATCGTGGCCCAGCCACATGGCTACACATATTTTTGGGGGGACACAATTCAATCCATGACACCTGTGGTGGCTTGCTTGTTTCCTCATATGATAGGTATGCTACTGATATAAATCTATTGGTCTGTTAAGTTTTGACCTATAGCTATTCATTTAATTAATACTGTTCGAGCACCTTACTGAGGAAAGTGCTTGTCTAGGGGCTGAAAGGGGTACAAAGAACAAATCATGGTTCCCATCCTTATAGGGTTTAGCATCTACTAAGATGATACAAACAGTAAACTAAAAGGTTTTCTAAATTCAACCTAACATTTCAAAGGCTAGAGTAACAGAGACAGAGGTCCAAGGACCATGTTTTCAGGGGACATCCAAGCCAATTGGCATAATTTAACTTTTGCTAAGAGAGTCTTCTGTAGCCTATATTGGTGAGTGGTGTCAGGGGTCTTCAGAGTCAGCAAGCTGCCATCTGAGGAACATCAATTGGTCCCAATCTATTTGGAACAGATGATGACCGAGAACATCAAAGACACAAGCCAAAATGAGGCCAGGAGACGGCAGGACCTACACAATCAGGAGATTGTATCAGCATGAGACCAGAAGAATCAGGTGGTGCCCAGCCACCACCAAAGACAGCTTTGATAGGGGACACAAGGTAGAGTCTTTGATGTAACAGGAGAGAAAGAAGTATGTAGATCAAGAACTCTGCTAAAAGACTACGATGCCTGGAGTGTCCCCTGGAAACATGGTCCTTAGACTTGTTGCTGCCCAGACTTGAAACCAGCACTGAGGTCAACACTTCAGACCAAGAATGGACTGCACCCAAAGACACAGAATGAGCATATGGTATGTGTGCTTTATGGTTTTATACATTTATAGAAGACTGTCCTACTCATTTCTAGAGGGGCAAGGAGAGGGGAGACAGGTGTGGACAGGTGTTCATTGAGAGGATACTAGCAGTAAAGTGAAAGGGAGGAGTGTGCTGCCACAGGGTGGGGAGAGAAGATAAGAGCTGTAGAGAGGTGGGTATGCAAAATTGACTGGGACTGTATACTTCCACTCACTCCTAATTTTAAAAAACAAAAGTCAAAAAAACGATGATGCAAACAGGAAAAGTTCCACAACAGAGGTACACACAAAATGCAATAATAGTTTGGATAAGTCTGAGATAATTTTATGTTTAACTTATCAATTATCCATTGAAGAATGGAAGCAATGAAATTATCAGAGCATGACCAAAGAAAAATTCTGGTCAAGAGGCAGTAACTTAGTTTAGCTGGAAATGCCATGTAAGTGGCAAAATAGAGGAGGTGAGACAAGAAAATCAGACTGGGCTTATTTGGCAGGACATGGAGAAAAACCAAAACTTTCCGGAAAGGAGAGTAAAATGATCATCGTAGAAATTTAAGATGGACAAGGCTACTTTTTTAAACTATTCACTTCCTAGGAGCCCAGTGAATTATTCAGGTCACATCTGTTCTTCTCATCACCAGCCCTAGTCCTGTATGATTCTGCCACTAAGGATTTCCTTGCTTTACAATTTCTTTTTAACCGCTCCAATTCTGTGATTAAATGGCAGCAGAACACTGACTTAACTTACCACTATTTTCCTAACTCACCTACTTTCGGAGTCAGAAGTTTAATGTTCTTTTCATCAAAATCCTCAGACCAGAGTCAGAAGATAGTCATACCTCCACCATTATTACTCTTCAGATCGTGCCTACATTGGTTACAAGGGCTGAGGTCTCCTCAACAACTTTTGGTGACTGTCTTGCTTCAGCATTTTGCCCCATCCTGGGCATTCAGTCTTCCCTGCATCATGACATCATCTTATTTTGAAAGATTGAAGGAGGATTTCATTTCTAATTACTCTACTAGGGTAACCCAAAAGCAAAAAAAAAAAAAAAAAAAACCGACTGGCATCGAGTAGATTTCTGACTCATAGTGACCCTATAGGACAGAGTAGAATGGCCCATGAGGTTTCTAAGGGGCATCTGGTAGATTTCAACTGCTGAATTTTGGGGTTGCAGCCGTAGCTCTTAACCACTGCATCTAAGGTAAAGGAATGTTTAAATTACAGATTCAGTACACAGTTTACTGAGGAATGAGCACATCTTTCTTTTCTTCCAATTTTTCCATAGTCTCTAAATGCCACATCCTCTGTGACTCCTGATTTCCATAACCAATCATTTCTTTACAGTATGTTCCTCATAGAACTGTCATGTGAGGCAGGTAATAGGACAATAATAACAGCTCACCTTGAACAAGCACTTACCATAGACTAGCCACTTTGCTAAGGGCTTCACATGCGTTATCTCATTTAACCTTATAGCTCTGATGTAGATGCTATTACTACCCCCTTTACGTGTGGGGAAACTGACTTTGCCCAAGGTAACTGAATAGCAGAAGCAAGATTTAAATCCATGTGTGTCTAATCACATGGACCACCATTCTAAGTCCTTTACCAGTTCTACCCTGATACCCTGATGCATAATAAGCACTCAGTAATGGTAGATAACTTTGGACATGTTATTAGGTGGGACCAGTCCCTGGGGAAGGACATTATGCCTGCTAGAGAGTCAGTAAAAAAGAGGAAGACCCTCAGCAAGATGGGCTGGGCATAATGGTTCCAGTTCAAGCATACGGTGATTGTGAGGATGCACAGAATCAGGCAGTGTTCCTTCTGTTGTACATAGGGTGGCTATAAGTTGACACTGATTCAACAGCACCTGACAGCAGTAACAATGGTAGATATTAATGTTATTAGCAGTGCATTATTTTATCTATTGAATTTGAATGTCCTTCCTTCCTTTATCAGTTTCACAGTGCTTTTTAATTCACAAAGTTCTTTTGTCCAATCGCTTTAATTAGTTCTCCAAATCTTCGAAGACCACTACTATTATTAGTCTCATTTTCCAAACGAAGAAGCGGAGTGAGCCCTCAGAGACGTACTTTAGTAAGGGCTAAAGTCAGATCAAGTATTTCAACGAGCTGGAGGAACTGGGGCTTGAATTCAGGTGTCCTTACTGCCAAGCCCTGAGTATCCTCACACAGCATCGGGGTTCTTCCACTACTGCTTTGCCTCTTCTGAATTCTAAGGTCTTCCCCATTGTGATGCACCACTCAGTTTTATGCACTCTCTCTATACTACGTTTAATTTTGTGCAGATTTATGTCAGTTGTCTATGTGTGCACCTCTCCCTATGTGTGCACATTTCGAAAGGAGGAACAATTTCAGTGGCTTGGGGTCCCTCGAACCTCTAGCACGCGCAGGCCTCATATGCAGTCTCCTACTGAACACTCTCTATCAGACAGAGCAGAGTCCAAAACATCATTCGCAGTCTTATGCACAGAGTAGGAGCTCAACATCCTTAAAACTTCACCCACTTCTCTGTGATCTTGAAAGCCAGAGTGGAAGAGAAGAGGCGTGTTAACTCCTCACCTGAGGGTTCAGCACGGTCCTCGGGTGCTTCAACTTCATCACGAACACCTGGCTCTCAAGTGCCACCACACAGCTACAACCCTGTGGTTACATAGGCACCTAGCCAAGTAGCCGCAGCGATAGCCAATGAAGCAGGTACCAGGAGAGTGCCGCAGGTGTTGCATGGTCACCACGTGGGTTCACAGCGAAACTGGAGAATGTGGGAACGAACTTAAGGATTTTGCTATTGTGCATGCTATTCATAGATGAAAGGACACCTAACCTACTAAATGCATCAGAGACTGTGCCTGGGATGGGCTTTAACAAATGAAGCACGGAACGCCGTGCATCTAGGCAGAATGGAAGACCACCCTGAATGCCCTGTCAGAAGTCTCTGAAAACACCTTAAACTGTACTTCAGTTTCCTTGTAGAAAGAAAAATGTCTTGCATGACCTAATATCACTTCATGGTTATTTTTCTCCTTTTTCCACCTTCATTTTACAATAAGTATGTGGGACCACAGGAAAACTGGGCTCTCGACCTGGAGGGTCGTTAGCCCCCTGATCCCACTTTTACTTGTTCTTGTGTCTGTTTTCCTATCTTTGGCATGGCCCGTCTTCGGCCGTGTCTGCTGGGAAAATTGCCCAGCAGGAGAACAGGCACTAGCACAGCGAGGTCTAGAGCCGGCCCCAAAAGGGTGTGATGAACCCTGTCCTGGTCCAATCCCCTCACGGCTTGCCATCACCGCCCCCTCACCCATCCCCACCCCAAGCCACACCCCTGCCAAGACCACGCCTTGGTACAAGTTTTAGGGAACTCCGGCTCTATATAATGGTTGTCTTTCGAGTTCTTTCACGTACACTTTGGGTTGATACAACCCTAAAGGAAAGCAGGGCAGTTTCTGTTTATAGGCGTTTTGCAGTTGATGTTAATAAACCCCAATAGGTTACATGACTTGCCCGGGATCACAAGACTATCATTATTAAATGATAGTTAATAGTGAATACTTCACATGTGTCTGCCAGGTACTCACGTAATCTCAAAACCATCTTTTGGAAGAAATAATGTCATTAGTCCCATTTCACATAAGAACTCAGAATTAGACAGGTTGCTTTTCCAAGCTAACATAGCCAGGAAAAGACTCAACTGGGATTCAACTCAGAGCTGCTGGATTTAAATATCCTTTATATTCTTTCTCAACTTTTAGCTTCCTATTTCCGTGCCATGCCACTAAAGCCTGTGACACTCCCATCCCAAAACATTATGGTGTGTCCAGAGTCTATGAAGGTGTTCTGCAATCAGTGGCCAGGGAGAAATGTCTTACTTCGCAACATGGAGACAGGTATTTAAAGACTGTTCCTTAGATCAGGATGCCTTTACACCTCAGAGTGGAGGGCAGACCAGGGATTGGTTCACCTGAGAGGTAAGTCTTGGGATATCTGAGATTAGAGCTTGGCTAAGTAGAAAAAAATAGCAACTTCTTAATTTTAGGACTGTGTAGCTAGGGTCTTTTCTGGAATTACTGGCCTAATTTCTTGTAAAATCAGAGATAGAAGCAGAAAAGGAGATTTAGTTATAAAACCTTCTATGGAGTGATCCCAAATAGGAAGATTCTTAACCCTCCAAGACTGTAGCAAAAGCTATCCAAACACATTTTGGTTCCTGAATCCTTTTCCCCCCATGATAGTTACAAATGTCAGTAGGTATTTGTCTCACCACCACCAAGCCGCCTTTGAAATTGGGAAAGAATAGAGGACAGCTTCTATTTTCACAGGAAACCACTAGGCCCCAGAAAGCCAAAAACCAAATTAGAATTCTTTCCCAAGGGAGTCCAAACCCTTCAGTTGTATTTCCACAATCTTCTTGTGGACACAACAGCAGTGCCTCAGTATAAACTCATGTACACTTCTTGATTGTTGTTAGTGGCTTTGACTGAATGAACAGATCCAGAGACAGATGGAGACCAAAAAGAAAACAAAGTCAGGGGAGCACAAGGGCAGGGGTCCACAGACAGGAGCACACGGCACCGAGAGAGCCACGTGTGCAGTTGCTCTTTCATTAGTTCCCAAGGCATTAGTCCTTCCTGGCGTAATGGCTAGGCAGAAGAATGAATGATGAGGAGTTGGCCTGCCAACACAGGTAGTGAAAATAAAAAGGCTGTTGGCCCCCTCATGTGACATAACCTTAGCTTTCACTGGAGCTGGAAGAACTTAATTCATTCTCGGATCCTTCTCCACCTTCTCATGCAACAGAGTAAAAGAACTAAGGCTCTAGTTTTCTACACCCATCATTTCTCAACCCCACCACTGATTCGAGGCTGGAGAATTGAAACAAACATCTTACAATGAGACTCTGCTCTCACCAAGTTGTTGGTGTGAGGCCCATCAACAGCTAGGAGCGAATCAAGGTGGGGGAAATATCTTCAGCATTCCAGGCAGTATGCCATACAGCTACCTCATTTGTCCAAGAAACTTTATGGAAAAAATGTCCAAGGGCTGAGATCATCTACAGCTAGAGGGGCTGCCAGGTGACAGGGGGACACCTGAGGCTCAAAGGAAGACACTGGAGTGGTTCAGGGCAGCATGTGCCTTCAAGCTCAAAAGATTCCTTTCATTTACTGGGGGAGAGGGATTACCCTCAGAAACACCATTCTCTGAGACCCTGTCACAAGATGGGGGGACAGCTGGGATGCTGAGAGTCCTGATGTAGGTGAAATAGGGCCCCTATTTGGGGCCCATCATGGATTGAATTTTGTCCCCCCAAAAATATGTGTAGCCATGTGGTTGGGCCATGATTCCCAGTATCTTGTGACTGTCCTCCATTTCCTGGTTTACCTATGCTGTATGTTAAAGGTGGGACTGTAAATCCCTTCATGGGATCACCTCCCTGCTCCACAGTAAAGGGAGTTTCCCTAGAGTATGGCTTGCCCCACCCTAAGTCCTTTCATCCTACGAGAGATAAAAGGACAGAGAAGCTGGCAGAGAACTAGGAACCTTGCACCATCAAGCAAGCAGTACTGGTTGAAGAGCGTGTCATTCAGACCGGAGGTTCCTGTGCCAAGACTCTCCCTGGACAAAGACTGATGCAATACCGGACTTTCCTCCAGAGCCGACAAAGGGGAAAGCCTTCCCCTGGAGTGGACACCCTGAACATGGACTTGTAGCCTACCGGACTGTGTAAGAATAAACCTTCCTTTGTTAAAGCCATCCACTCTGTGGTATTTCTGTTAGAGCAGCACTAGCTGACAAAAACATGGTCTAATGGAATAGGATTGAACAAGCGCCTGAGGGCTGGGAGGAGACATCTGATTTCTACTCCCCAGGTCCAAGGGCTCTAACTTCCCTTTGACCCTGCTCCCAGTGGAAAGAGGATGGGTACCAGGCCTGCGATTTGGGGATTATCATTACCCTCTGAGAGACTGTGGGATCCTTCCATCTTGGACAAATCATCACCTTAGGCTTTGCCTGGCCCCATTCCCAATCCCCAGGTTATTAGTGCCTGTCTTCTATCACTCTGTTTCTGTCACTCATGTGTCAATGTATGTCATATGTCAATAGTATGGATGGATGCTGAACTTTTCTGTGAAAGAAAATGATTTGAATCTTTAACTTCAGAAAGAAGTAGGTGCCACCCCTTCTCTCCAGGCTCCTCCATCCCAGGCTTTCCATTTTCCCTCTTTTCCTACCATTCTGTGGCCTGTCTCTTTCCTTAGGGGTAAAAATCGCTGTTTCCTCCCTCTTCACTTGCACCCACATCACCTGCCTTGTCCCCAATTGTCTTCCCAGAGGAATCTGTTCCAGCTCTTTCTCTTTCTCTTTCTCTTTGGAGTTGTTGTTGGAGTCATTGTCCTAGATGATGTCATGCTGATGACAAAACAGCCAACTAACAACTAAAATGGCAACAATACAAATCTGAGCCTTGATCTCACCTTCCCTAGTCACAGCCTTGAAGGCAGTGAGACACCCACACAGCTTCTAGAAAATACAAGAAGAAAATCTTTGAATTTTTGGTGCCCATGTGCAAGCACCAACCCCCTCTTAATCTTCCTCTCTGGGTTCCCGACAGCCTCCTTTCACTCTTTTCCAAATTCTCCTGATCACCCCCTCAACCAGCATCTCCCCATTCCATTTCTCGCATGTTCTTTCTTCCAACAACCTTTGTCACCTCCCACTTTCACTGAGCCCCAGTCCATCAGTCCCTCGTCCCCCATTCACTGCTTACTCACCAGCCCCCATAAGCATCACCACTACAATCATGACCACTTCCCCATCTGAGTGGTTACGCTCCAGATAAACCTTCCACTGTGATGTCACCTGAGAAGGGAAGATTCTCTCTCTGGGTTGTGAGGAAACCTGCTAGAGAGCGCTATCTATGTAGAGTTAACGATGGAGACGTGGGGGCTTAGAGTTGGGGTAGACCCATCTGTGGCACCCTAGAGCTTCCAGGGCAGTGTTAACTACCCTGAACGGGGGGCGTTGCCTGTGTGGCCTGGCCACTAGCCTGGGTCACCGTGCGGATGGTAGTGCTACTGCTCCACTAGCCCCTGCAGCAGGGTGTGACCAATCTGGCCCTTGAAGTTGTAAGGTAGGTCCTCTTGGTGGAAGCCATTGGTTAACTCATGGTTAGACACTGAAACAGAGTAGGGCTTCAGGTCAGTTGTGCAGTCATGCAGGCTGCAGCTGCGGTCATCTGAGGTTGGGGATAAGGAGTCTTTCCAAGTCTTCCCTCAAATGATTCATCAGCAGTCTGTCTATTACGGTACATCTGCCTACCTGCTGCTTTTCTTTCCTTCTCTGGCAGTGTGATCAATGAAATAATCCTTCAATTCATCTAAGCTAAACTCTTGCTTGCCTTGGAGAAGTAAATAAGAGGGGCAAAAGGCCAGGAGGAAAGAAAAACACAAACAAAACTTCAGTGAATAGGGAATAGATCAGACCCTTACCTAGGCTTGAGCTATTTGAGTGCATATAGTCAGAG
This sequence comes from Heterohyrax brucei, assembly GCA_028571685.1. Lineage (NCBI taxonomy): Eukaryota > Metazoa > Chordata > Mammalia > Hyracoidea > Procaviidae > Heterohyrax > Heterohyrax brucei. Next base: position 8,529,756 of record CM053165.1, on the reverse strand, counting down.
CCCTTGAGTGTTTGGAAGTACACTAGAATCTTGGGGGTCTCTTTTCCTGAAGGCCAATGCTCCTGACCTGCACCCTATAGTCCTTGTGTGCAGCCAAGTCCCAGAGGGCACAGGCCTAAGCAGAGGTGTCCACCTCTCAGGTCACATGCTGCCTTGGGCCACTCTGCCTGTCCAGGAAGATGATGGGAGAGGAAGACAGCCTCACTTGTGTCCCAACCTGCAAGGTATGGCTCAGGACTCTGACCACCCAAGCACTTGAAGGGGGTGAGGTGAAAAGAGATACCTGAGACACTAGAGCTAGAAAACACCAGGTTCCTGTCTGGACACCTCTGGGAGCCGGTAGGGATTAAGAGATAACAGATAAAATATTTTGAGAGCCAAGGACACAATGGGAGAGCAAAGGGATGATCCATACTTGCTGGGATATGCAGCAGCCAATGATAATGTTGCCTTTCAGGATGTCCCAGGATATGTGGCCAAGTTGGCTCTGAGGTGAGTGACCATTACATTAGCAGCCTGTCCGTTACCTTCTGGAGTCTGGCCTGTGGGTGTCAGTTGCATAATTAGTTAATAGGCTTCACTCACAGACTAGGTCTGGTTGACCTCTACCCCCAACCTTCTTGACTCAGCTGTTCCCACAAAACCCAGGTCACAACCAACAAGCCAGAGGACCCTGGGGCTGATATATGGGGGGAGGGGTATCAGCAAAACCATGATCCACACCCAGTCTGCTAGGGGACTCTGGTGTACCTGCTTGACTTCCAGTCAGGGATCCTGAAGGTGGGAAGAGTTGTGGGGTGTCAAGTTCTGCTCAGAACACATGAGTGGGCAACAGCAGTTTGTCCCACCTCCCATAGCCACAGCAGCACCAGAACCCACATTGCCTCCATGACTTGTCCTCCAGATATCACAAGGGTGCTGCTCAGAGTGTAGCTTTGTATTGTGCTTACCCATCTCCCAGTTCTCATGGTCTGTCAAGCCTTCGGTGGCTGCTCGGTTCCCAGAGGGAGTCCCATCACCCAACTCTATAGCACTGCACCTACCCCATCCTGGGGCAGGCCAGGAGACTGCAGCACCCGTGTCAGCTACGAGCTGAGGGCTGAGGCAGAGCAACTGTGGCCTGGGCTCTGTAGCACCCTAGAGCTTTGACGGAGGTGTTGACTGCCCAAGCAGGGAGCGTTGCCTGTGTGGCCTGACCCCAAGCCTGGGTCACCCATGCAGATGGTAGTGTGGCTGCTCCACTAGCCCCTGCAGCAGGATGTAACTGACCTGGCTAGCCAGTCACCACCTTCCGCAGAGCTGGCCCCACTAGCTTCGCAGCAGCCAGGTTGGACTTGAAGGCCCACCCCACCCTTCCTGGTTTCTGGTCGTTGTCTTGTCCCTTTAAGGCCTCTCTGTTGTCTCGAGGCTCCTGCCACTATCCTGCCAGTGGCAGCTACCCCAGGCCCCCATGCCCCACTTTTCAATCTCAATGCAAGGGGCCCTCAGGATGCAGGAGCCAGGATCTTCAGCATCTGGGCAAGCTCCTCCTCTCTGATCTGAATTAGCCAAGTTGAGAAGAAAAATTCCATCTCCAGTGGAAGGGGATAAGAGAGGTGGAAACAGAGTAATGGAGACAACTGTTTTAACAATCCCTTACCTGAAAAAGTGAATCAACTTTTAAAAACCCCATCCCCATTCACAATCAGCCATTCAGTCGTTTGCTCTCATTTGTTCAATCACTGAGCAGATATTTCTTTCAGTGCCTCCTGTGCGTCCGGAGCCCTGGTGGCACAGAGACTAAGAGCTTATCAAAAAGACAAGCAGTTCAAATCCACCAGCAGCTCCTTGGAAACTCTATGGGGCAGTATGTGTGCGTGTGTGCGCACACTCGTGTGTGCGTGCGCGCCTGTGTGTGTGGTGGAAGTCCAAATATGGTGCTTGTTGGCCACTCCCCATTCCATTTCAGCAGTCATGAGTGAGGCTTTGGCTTCCTCTCCTCGTTATGTCCCCACGTTCCTTCTAGTTTCCAAGTATGAGGTAGCCCTGCCAGTCACAGAGAAGTCAAAACTACTTATCCAGGATCTGGACAAAGCAGATAGCCAGAAAATTGTTCAAATGCTGGGCCAATGTGATGCTGAGATCTTCCAAGAGAAAGAGGCAAACCATCCCCATGTACCAATTGGCCCAGACAGGTGACCTTGGACATAGCAAATAAAGATGTCAACCCCAAAGCTTGCTCTGTCAGATCATAGCCCCTGATTTGGGAAACCCTGAGAGCCCTCCCCAAATCCACTGTCTTCTCTTCTTGACTTCTGATTCTCTTCCCTACACCGACTCTATAAGAAATCAATTCTCACCACATGGTACCATCTGCTCCCTGCCTAAACTTCACTTTTTCCCTCTTCTCTTTCTACTTTTTAAGTCTATTTGTTGTTTTTTGTAAATCTCAGGCCCCCTTTCTCCTTTGCCACTTTATTGATAATAATAAAAAGAAAGAAAAAATCTGACTTGGAAGAAGTGCCACCAGAATGCTCCTTAGAAGCAAGGATTGCAAGACTTCATCTTGCATACTTTGGACATGTTATCAGGAGGGATCAGTTCCTGGAGAAGGAGATCTTGCTTGTTAAAGTAGAGGCTCAGTGAAAAGGGGGAAGACTCTCAAGGAGACATACTGACACAGCAGCTGCAACAATGGGTTCAGGCGTAACAATGATTGTGGGCATGGTACAGGACCAGGCAGCATTTTATTCAGTTGTAACTAGGATTGCTGTGTGTTGGAACCAACTCTCCAGCATCTAACAACAATAGGATGTGCATAATGCTTTAGAGTTTACAATCTGTCTTATGAGGTCATGTAGAGTTCACACTGTCTTAGCCATATAGTGCTACTATAACAGGAATACCACAAGTGGGTGGCTTTAGCAAAGAAAAGTTTACTCTAACAGAGTCCAGCAAGCTGGAAGTACAAATTCAGTGTGTTAGTTCCAAATGAACACATTCTGCCTCTGTCAGCTCTGAAGGAAGCTACTTATGCTGCATCAGTCTTTCTTTGGTTTGACAGCATCTTGGCACAGGAACCTCATTTCTGAAGAGAACATGCTCTGTTCTCAGTGCTGCTTTCTTGGTGGTATGAGGTCCCCAACTCTCTGCTTGCTTCCCTTTCCTTTCATCTCTTATAGGATAAATGGATAAAAGGTGGTACAAACCACATTCCGGGGAAACTCCCTTAGTAAGGAAGTTGCGGTCCCACTCTAATCCTCTTTTAGCATAATTCTATCTGCTGGGGGCCAGCCTTGGCAGGGTCTGGGATCACGAAGGGATGGGTGGCGTCGGCAAAGAAATGAATGAGACGCAGACAACCAGGAATCTGGAGATTAGCAGCCTGTTAAGGCCTGTCTTTCTTTATTTTTTATATAATCAATGAGGTGATGTGATTTCACCCTGGTCTTTGACCACGTAAGCTGTTGGCTAGTGAGGAACTGATACCTTGTGGTCTCTTTTCATGTTAATCATTAGGGCCTTCTAGGTAATGGCCAGAGACAAGTATACGGTGGTTATAATCAACAGTGAAAACAAAGTTATGCCTTGAGATCAATCAGCTCTATCTATTCCTCAAGGTCAAAAGTACAGGAAGAAGGGTGGGCTCATCTAAAGGTTATTATCTAGCTGTCTCTATTTGTTCCTCCTTTGTTCTTATTTTATCTCTTCCTGTGGGGATAGTAAGCACCCACCGTCCCCCTCTCTTAAGCTGTTCGAAGAAGGATATTTCTTTAGTATTTACTCATTTGTCATACCAATTATAATAAACTTGGGAGCCTATGCATTTTCCTGATGCAGGGAGTGGGATGTCTATATCTAAGGGCTATGTGGGGGGTCATCCCTGTGGAGCCTCCCAGGGCCTTCCTGCAATCTTGTATTTCACATGTGGAGGGGGATGTGCAGCTGCGGAAAGCCAGCAGGGCTGGGTTGGCCTCGGCATTCCTGGGCTGGGTGCTCCCAGGCTGGGCATGCTGTGTTGGAATTCATTAAACTGAGGGGGTTGTAAAGCTAGCATCTTTAGAAGGCATCTTCCTTAATCCTTGTGCCAGGAGGTGAGAGGGTACTTTTGAGGAAGGTTTGACTAGGATACAAAATATTATCAGGGAGAGTACAGCCAAAAAATATGCCAAGGGTGAGATGCTTCCGCCCACCATCACATAGGTGTGTGGCTTTGCTTACAGAGGCTTCTGTGGGTGACAGGCCTCGGCATCTATCTGTCACCCACAGGCAGAGATTAGGATTTATAGAATAGGAAAATAACAAAATGGAGGGCAATCATACAACACAAGGAACCATGGCCCAGTCAAACTGCTACATATGTGTGTCTGGGGGGGTGACACAATTCAAGCCACGACAACACCCATGACCCTCACAACAAACTGAAAATAAAATGCTCAAGCAATGTGCCCAAATACAACTAAGAATTGCAGGGTAATGCTGCTTTCATTATTTATTTCTGTCTAGGTGACAAAGCTGTTTTCAGTCCTTTCTGGAATAAGTAAGCATTTGAGTAAGTAGATAATCCAGAGACAAATGTCGCATTAGTTTTTTTCCTCAAATGTAATGCTCTTCTTGCTATACCACTCTGGTAAGTGTTCAACTTTAGCCTTTCAGTTTTGCCATGATAGAAAGGATGAGTCTCCCTGACTTCTGCTCTGCTACTGAAAAAGAAAGGAAGGTGCATCACCCAACCTGAGCTGAGCCCTGGCAAACTTGACACTTTTCCATCTTCAGGAGCCTAAGGAGGTGAGGAGTTATTCTCGCCAGGTGACCTCCCCCCTGTCAGTGAGTACTCAGACCCTGGTTTCCCTTTCCTCTCACTCTCAGGATGTTCCCAAGGACTATAAAGTTCACTGTCACTAAGCTCCTGTGTGGACCCCTCACTAGACCTCTCAACGTAGTGCCTCCTTTCTTCTGAGTCCCAGTCTATTGCCAATATCTCTGCATTCCATTGGATGCATGATCTGAAAACTGCAGCCTTAAATGTCAGATTCCAAAGCAGGGTTAAGGACCCATTTGGTCCCAGCTGTACAGATGCTGGAAGATGGGGAAGGGATCCCACCTATCACAGAACAATTGTGGATCAATCTATTCAACAGCCAGACAGATGAGCTAGTCCAGAGGTCAGTAAACTAGGCTGGCAGCCAATCTGACAAGCTGCCTGCTTTGCAGTCTAAGAGAATTATACAGCCTCTGCCACTTAGGAGTTAAAAGTCCAAAGCAATTTGTTCTTTTACTGTCTTCACCTCTTCCTATTTTCTCCTCACTGACAGATGTCCTTTAACCAGTTGATGAAAAGCCTGGGACAGAAAGCTCTTTACATTTACCTCATTGCAGGTCATGACAGATAAAACAAGTTGCCTATAAATGTTTCATTTTGCCCTAATATCCAAAGTTCCTTTTAGAAACTGAATTTGAGTGTCATCGGACAGAGACTGTGTCCAGTTTGTCCCCATCACCACCATTCATTCCTATTCCCTTGCCTTTGGTCCCCTTCACATATTTATGCAGCCTGACTGGCAGCTCCTGTAGTACTTCAGTTTTTTTGTCCACCAGATCATCTGTACACTGTCCAGCAAACAGTAACTCAGTGATAGATTTTCCTTCTGTCATGGATTGAATTGTGTCCCCCCAAAAATATGTGTAGCCATGTGACTGGGCCATGATTCCCAGTATCTTGTGACTGTCCTCCATTTTGTGGTTTTCCTATTCTGTATGTTAAAGGATTAGGGAGGACTGTAAATTCCTTTATAAGATCACCTCCCTGCTCCACTGTAAAGGGAGTTTTCCTGAAGTATGGCTTGCTCCACCCTTAATCCTTTCATCCTACAAGAGATAAAAGGAAAGAGAAGCAGGCAGAGAATTGGGAACCTCAAACCATGAAGCAAGCAGCACCAGGAGAAGAACGTGTCCTTCAGACCTGAGGTTCCAGCACTAAGATGCCCCTAAGGAGGGCTGTAGGGTACACACCTGTGTGGGGATATCAGGACCAGCAAAAGAGGAGGAGACAAGACTTTCCCTGAACTCTTGGGGCTTCTGCGTCCCCTTGTGGAGGAACAGACAGAGCATGTGATTGGACACAAACTGGACAAAGACTGATACAATACCAGACTTTCTTCCAGAGCCGACAAGGGGGAAAGACTTCCCCTGGAGTGGACATCCTGAATTTGGACTTGTAGCCTACAGGACTGTGTGAGAATAAACCTTCCTTTGTTAAAGCCATCCACTCTGTGGTATTTCTGTTAGAGCAGCCCTAGCTGACTAAAACACCTTCATTCCCTTCTCTCATTGCAGCCTGTCCTAACAAACCATAGGCTTCCGCTGTCCAGCCAGTACCACTGACCTTGTGTCTGTTCTCTTAAGTCTGTGGCGACCTCTAGGGAGGAACGGAAGACAATGCCTTGTATAAGACTGAGGACCCCAAGAAGGTCTGGGCTTTCTGCTGACTCTCAATCACCTACTTCTGTGTCCTCCACAAGGGGACACAGAAGCCCCAAGAGTTCGGAGAAAGTCTGTCTCCTCCTCTTTTCCTGGTCCTGATATCCCCACATAGGTGTGCACCCTACAGCCCTCCGTAAGGGCACTGCCTCACCCATCCTCCTCTGCTAGGTGGCTGCAGGAAAGCAGAGAGTGATCATCATCGGTAAATCTGTGGTATTCTCTGTAAATGTGAAGACAGGTTGAGAATGTCTATTTTATAGGTAGGAAAGGGGTAGAAACGGAAAAGCATGGAAGATGGATTAATAAGGTGGATGCCAGAAAACAGGAAGGGTTTGTGTGAATGCTGGAAGGTGGGGAAGGGAGCCTATCACAGAACAGCTGTGGAGCAATCTGTTCAACAACCAGACAGATGAACCAGTCCAGGGGTCAGTGAACTAGGCTGGCAGCCAATCTGACAAGCTGCCTGCTTTGCAAATAAAGTCTTACTGGAATACAGGTACATTCATTTATATACATGCCGCCTATGGCTGCTTTCATTACAGTGGCAAGTTTGAATAGTTATAACAGAAATCATAGTATTCACAAAACCCAAGTATTTACCCACTGACCCTTCACCAAAAGAAGCTGATCTTAAAGTATGGTTCCTGCATCAGCAGTACCCTGAGACTTACAAGAGATTCAGAATCTTAGCCCCCTACACCAAATCTACTGAGTCTGAATCTTCATTTTAACCAGAGTCCCTGGCAGGTTGTTTGAGAAGCGCTGTGCTCAATGACTCTCCGTCCCTCTCAGCTCTGTAGCTGAGTTTGAGAATTCACTGAGCAGAAGTTAGATGGCAGCATTTCTAGATGTGGAGGGAGGCACACAAGCAGAAGTGGACACTGACTTCAAAGAGTTTATGATTCAGCTGAGTAGTTTTTAAACATCATCAGGCATGTGATTTCCTTAAGGAGCTTGTTAAAAATCTAGGTACTTGGGTCCTCTCCTTGAAATTCTTATTCAGCAGATCTTAAGTGGACCCAGAAATCCACAGTTAATAACAAGTATTCTGGGAGATTCTGATATACATGCGCTCAGGCAACCCTCAGGGTAACTTTTTTCATCGTACCTTCCTCTCTCTCCCTACCAAGAGGCTCTCTTTGTGCCAGGCCAAATGAACTACTGCATCGATCGCCCAGCTGTCTTCTTGTCAGTCCTGGTATGTTTCAATCCAGCGAACCTGCTGTAATGAAGGTTAGTGAATCACCGGACCCTGGGGAAGGCCAGGAGGGGCGTGGTTAAAGTCTATACAACCACAGAGAAGACGGGGCAGTGAACATGGTCTAGTTCACCAAATCTCAGAACGTTTAATATGGGGTACCACTAGCATATGAAGATTTTTGGTTTGTTCTTTCATTTACTCACCTTCTTGTTTCAGAAAGGATTAAAGGCAGCTTATAAAGGATACATTAAAATACAAAATAGCCTATGTTCAAAACAGGGAATGAAGAAGCCAGGAAAATAAGGGCAGGAGGATAAACTTGGGCCTGGAATGACCTACACTACAAAGATTGGTTCCTTCATAAGGTTTGGGCCCGAGGGCTTTTCAAAGAAGAATTCGTGGGTCGTGAGCAGCCCCCTACTCCTCTGTCCAGCTAAATTCTTGTAGTGCCCATTCTCCCTCATCCTTGCAGGTATCCCTAAGTCCCCCTCTGGCTATATGAATTCCCTACCCTGTTCTCTGTCCCTGAGGTCCCTGAACCCCCAAATTACTTCCCTCTTATGCTTATTCTCTACCTAAATAGCTCTTTTGTTTGATCTCAGAGAAAGTGGGTATATTAAACCAACAGTACTCAGATATGGTTCTGTGGATGGGTTACCTGGGGAGTGCTGAAAGAAACAAGGAAGAAAGCAGATTCCTTGATCCACATCTAAGAGTTCCGGTTTAGTAGGTTTGGGGTAAGGTCCTGAGATACATAATTTTTTTTTAACGCATCCCGGGTGATTCTGATGCACAGCCAGACTTGGGCTACCTGATAAAGCTGAGAGCATCCTGTCACGGGAGGTATTCCAGTAAGCCAAAGCCAAGTGCCATCGAGTCATTCCAGTAAAGGCTTGCTGATTATTCAGAAATAGCTTTGTGTTTTTAGTGGTGATCTGGGAGCAGGCCGGGTTCTTTCTCAGCTACTTTTTTTAACCTTCAGCTTGTAGCATAACTCATACAAAGGTGTAAATGAGTCTGAAGCACTCTCAACCCTGATTTCTTTTTAACATCTTATGCTTTCTCTAGGGTTGCCGTGAGTCCGATCTGACTTGACAGCACTGGATTTTTTTATTTTCAGTCCAAGTTTACAGTCTGAGTCAATTGCTATATAACTCTAGCTGCTCTCCTCACCCTGTGACAGCACACTTCTTTTTGCCTTGTATTTCCCATGTCCATTCAACCAGCTCTGGTCCCCCTGTTCCCACTCGTCTGGCCTCTGGACAGCAGCTGCCCGGTTAGTCTCATGTATCTGCTTAAGCCAAGAAGTACACTCTTCACCAGTATCATTTTATGTCTCATAGATCAACTCAATCTTTGTCTGGAGAGCTGGCTTCAGGAATGATTTCAGTTTTGAGCTAACAAAAAGTCTGAGGGCCATGTCTTCCAGGGACCTTCCAGTGAGTCAGACCACCAAGTCTGTCCTATTTAATAACTGAACTATGATTTTTTTTTGTTTTTTAACGGAGGACTCTCCATCACCAGAATTAATCTACTGCAGTGAATGTTAATTTCAGGTACTGTGACTGAAATGAGGAATTTCAAAAGTCTGAGATATGGAAATATTCCAGCTATTCCTTAAATCAAGGGCTCCCAAACTTGTCCGATCTTCAGAGTCGTGTGGAAAGCTTTATAAAAAACAAATTTGGAAGCCTCTCCAGAACGAGTGAATTTGAATCTAAGTGTGAGGGCGTACTCAGAAATGGGTAGTTTGGGGAAAAAAAATGCTCCCCAGGCGGATTTGATCACCAGTCAACACTGGGAATCACAGTTTTAAACCACACCACAATGCAGACATTGTTGCCTCTTTGTCTATAAAGGATTTAGGTCTCTAGAAAGTTTCAGATGTAGTTTGAGAAAAAATTATAGGAAACACTTCATATAATTGGGTTTGAAAACTCATCCTCAACTCTAAGGAAGTGTGTGTATCTGTGTGTGTGCACGTGTGAGTGCACACATCAGTGTGTGTTTGTAAACTACTGAAAATATTCTTTCAGTTACAAGTATGTGACAGAAACTAGTTGAGACTGGGTTAAGCTAAACAAGACAAATGATTAGCACATGTAAGTGAAAAGTCAGAGGGCTAGTAGGTCCAGATATTCAAATAATGTGCAATGGAACCTCCAGCCCTTAGCTATGACTTCTTTCCTATTTTATTGTGATTAACTGGAAGTACACAATCCAAACTAGTTTTGCATGTCCACCTACCTGCAGCTTCTGCTCTCCCCACCTGGTAACAACACACTCCTCCTTTTCACTCTATATTTCTAGTAACCTCTTAACAAGCATCTGTCACCTCCTCCACATCCTCCTCAATCCCATCTAGGTACAGACCAGCAGCACAGCCTCCTATAAGTGCATAGAACCCTAAAGTATGCAGACCACGTGATCACACTGTGTACCCGAGTCCAGTCTATTCTTGTCTGAAAAGTTTAACTCATTACTGGTTTCCAGTCAGGGACAGCAGCAGGCCTAGGGGCCATGTTCCCAGGGGATCCTCCGGGCTGTCAGACCAACAATTCAGGACTTTAGTAGAATTCTCGGTGCACACCTCTTTTTCTCATGTTGCCTCAGGGACTCTACATTTTGCCCCCCGCCAGAGCTGTCTTTGGTGGTGGCCAGACACCATCTGGTTCTTCTAGTCTCAAGTTGACACAGTCTCCCATTTATTCGAGTCCTTCTGTCTCCTGAGTTCTTTTTACCTCGTATCTTTGTGTTGTCAGTCATCATTTGTTCCCGATGAGCTGGGACCATTTGATGTGCTTCAGATGGCAGCTTGTTAGCTTTTAAGACCCAAGAGCCATTCACCAACATAGGGGGCATAAGACTCTCTTAGCAATAGACTAGTTATGTCAATTGGCCTCGATGTCTCCTGAATACGTGGTCCCTAGACCCCTGTCCCTAGTACTATGTCCTTTGAAATATTGAGTTTAGAACACCTTTCAGTTTGTGGTAAAGTCCAGTAAACTTGTTCTGCTCTCTACTATGTGCTGTTTCTTCTTTCACCTAACCAAATTTCTATCAACTATCTAATCTATGACCAGCCCTCTCCCTCCCTCCCCATCCTTGTAGCCATCAAAGAGTCTTTTCTTCTGTACATAAGTCTAATTTTAAGTCCTTGTAGCAGGAGTCTCATACAATATTGAGTATATGTACAATAGTTTACTTATCCACTTAATCTGTTGATGGGCATCTAGGTTGCTTCCATCTTTTTCCTATTGTGAACAGTGCTGCAGTAAACATTCATGTTCATATATCTGTTCGTGTGACCACCTTAATTTCTGTAGGATATATTCCGAGTAGTGAGATTACTGGATCAAATGGTATTTCTATTTCTAGCTTTTTTTTTTTAATTTTTTATTTAACATGACTGAGTGAAAATGTACATTCCTGTATAAATTTACTTGCCCACCTATATGCAGCTTCCACTGCTCTCTCTGTCCGGTGACTGCACACTATTCCTCTCTGCTCCATGCATGTCTCATCCTCCCAACAGCCTCCTTTCCCCTCCTCTCCACCCACTCTCCTTCCTCCAGCCAGAGGTCCAAGCCAAGTAAGCCAAGTGGTCAGCAGGATGTATAGATGTATAGAACCATAAAGTGCAACCAACATATGGTCCCTCTGCATTGCCAAGTCCAATCCATTGCTGTCCAAAGAGTGGACCTTCATTATAATTTATGGGTAAGGGCAGCATCAGGGCCGGGGGTCATGCTCTCAGGGGAACCCTGAAACTGCTGGACCATCAGTTGAGGTCTTTTAGTGGAGATCTCAGGATGCACCCCTTTTCATTCTTGTGTTGCCAGTCAGACTCAACCTAGCGAGCTCCATCATGGCTATCGCTGGTGGTGGCCAGGCACCATCCAGTTCTTCCAGTCCCAAGTCGATGAAGGCACCCTCTCTTGTGGGTCTCTCTGTCTTCTAGGTTGTCTTTACCACATGTCATTTTGGTCCTCGGTGAGCATCTGTTCCTGCTGAGTTAGGACAATTTGCTGTGTCCTCGGATGGCAGCTTGGCAGCTTTTAAGACCCCAGATGCCACTCACCAATGTGGGGTGCAGAGAGCTCTCTTAGCAAAATGCTAGTTGTGCCAATGGCCTCGATTTCGCCTACGAGCATGGTCCCCTGCTCCCTGCCCCAGCTACTCTATCCTTGCAATATTGGGTTAAGATGGAAGGAGTACTCAGGTCATGCTGAAGTCCACTTAATGTTGTTCTTGTTTCTAATGTGTGCTATCACCGCTTTCTCCCAACCAGATTTCTTCTGTTTCTAGCTTTTTAAGGAAGTGTCAAACTGTTTTCCAAAATGGTTGTACTATTTTGCACTCCCACCATCAGTGTAGGGGAGTTCCAATCTCTCCACAGCCTAGCCAGCATTTGTTGTTTTGTGTTTTCTGGATTATGGCCAATCTTGTTGGGGTGAGATGATATCTCAGTGTAGTTTTGATTTGAATTTCTCTAATAGGTAGTGTAGCAAGCATTTCCTCATGTGTCTTTTGGCTGCCTGGATGTCTTCTTTTGTGAAGTATCTGTCCATCTCCTTTGTCCATTGCTTAATTGGGTTATTAACATTTTTCTTGTTCATATTTTGCAGTACCTTATAGATTATGGAGATCAGATGTCGGTCTGACATATAGTGCCAAACGTTTCTTCCCATCCTGTAGATAATCTTTTAACTCTCTTGGTAAAGTCTTTAGATGAGCAAAAGTGATTCTTAGCAGTTCCCATTTATCTATTTTGTCTTCTGTTGCTCTTGCTTTGTCAGATTTTGAAGTCTGTCTAAGCTGTGTGTTAGAACTTCCATTGTTGATCCTCTTTTTTCCTGCATGATCTTTATCATTTTAGATTTGATATTTAGGACTTCGATAGATTTTTAGTTATTTTTTTATGAAAGGTGTGAGACATGTGAGATATATTTCAGTTTTCTGCAGATGAATATCCAGTTTTGCCAACACCATTTGTTAAAGAGACTGTTTTTACTGGAGTTTATGGCCTTTAGGGCTTTGTTGAGTATCAACTGTTTATAAGAAGATGATGCTATTTCTGGAGTCTCGATTCTGCTCCATTGGTCTATAATGTCTCTTTTTGTACCAATACCAGTCTGTTTTGACTACCGTGACAGTGTAATAAGTTCTAAGGTCTGGTAGTGTGAGGCCTCCTACTGTGTTCTTCTACTTTATGTGGCTGATCACATTAACTGTTTTTCTGATATTGAATCCACTTGCATCCCTGGTATGAATTCAATTTGGTCATGAAGAATTATTTTTTTATACGTTGTTGAATTCTATTCGATAGGATGTTGCTCAAGATTTTTGCACCCAACTTCATGAAGGATACTGGTCTGTAGCTTTCTTTTTTGGTAGGATCTTTCCTAGGTGTTGATATCAGGTTTACAGTGGCTTAATAGAATGAATTTGGGAGTATACCGTCCTTTACTATGCTGTGAAATAGCCTCAGTGATATTGGAAATGACTCCTCTCTAAAAGGTTATTAGAATTCTCTGGTGAAACCATTTGGGCCAGGACTTTTCTTGGTTGTTAGTATTTTTGTTACTTCTTTAATCTCTTCTTTTGTGATGGGTTTATAAAGCTGTTCTACTTCTCCTTGTGATAACTTTGGTGGATAATGTGAATCTAGAAATTTGTCCATTTTCTCTAGGTTTTCAAATCTGTTAAAATACAGTCTTTCATAGTATTCTGTTACGATACTTTTGATTTCTGTTAGGTCTGTTGTAACATCCCCATCTCGCTTCTCATTCAGGTTACTTTTTTTCCTCTCCTGTTTTTCTTTAGTAAGTTCAGCCAGTGGTTTATCCCTTCTGTTGCTCTTTTAAAGAACTAGCTTTTGGTTTTGTTTATTTTTCAGTTGTTCTTCTCTCCTCTAATTCATTTGGGTCTATTCTAATCTTTATTATCTGTTTTCTTCTGGCACCTGAGGGATTCCCTTGTTGCTCTCTTTCTACTTGTTCAAACTGTAGGGTTAATTGGTTTGAGCCTTTCTTCATTCCAGATGTATGCATTTATAAAGATAAATGGACCTCTGAGCACTGCTTTTACAGTATCCCATAGGTTCTGGTGGGTTGTGTTTTCAATTTCATTTGATTCCATAAATTTCTTTATTGCATCTTTGATTTCTTCTATAATGCGTGGATTTTTTTAACACAGTGTTGTTCAGTTTCCGGAAGTTCAGATTTCTACCTAAGTTTCTTCTGCTGTTGATTTCAACTTTTATGGCTTTATGGCCCAAGAAGATGCTTTGCATTAATTCAATGGATTGGATTTTGTTGAGACTTACTTTATGTGCTAATACATGGTCTATTCTGGAGAATTTTCCATGTGCATTGGAAAAGTAGGTGTACTTATCTGTTGTTGGTTAAAAGTTTTGTATATTTTGATGAGGTCTAGTTGATTGATTGTCACAACAAGATCTTCCGTATCTTTACTGAGCTTTTTTCTGGATGATCTGTCCAGTCCAGAAAGCATACTATTGAAGTCTCCTACTATTATTGTGGAGTGATCGGTCTCATTTTTCAATGTTGTCAGTGTTAGTTCAATTTATTTAGTTGCTCTCATACTGCGTGTATAAATAAATATTTAACATTGTTATATCCTGTTTATGTATGGAACCTTTCAGTAATAAATAGTGACCGTCTTTGTCTATAATGGTAGATCTTACATTAAAAATCTATTTAATCTGAGATTAGTATTGCCACTTCTGCTCTTCTTTGTGTGTTGTTAGTTTGGTATGTATTTTTCCATCCTTTGATTTGCAGTTTATTCATACCTTTGAGTCTAAGTTGTGTTTCTTGCAAGCAACGTATAGACAGGTAGTATCTTTTGATCCAGGCTGTCACTCTCTGTCTCTTCATTGGAGCATTCACATATTGGAGTATTTACATTCAGCGTAGTTATTGATAGGCATGTGTTTAGTGCTGTCATTTGGATGCCTTTATTTTTGTGTCATTAATCATTTCTTTGTTTCTCTTAATATTCTCTTTTGGGCTGTTTTTCTTTATGGATTTACTTTTCATTGTTTTCCGTGTTGGTTTTGTGTTTGTTGAGACTCCTGCCTTATGCTTCTTGTTTTGATATGTCACACTGTCCATTTGCTTTGTGGCTACGCCTTTGATTCCCCTTAGTGTACTGAGTTTAAATTGTTCTTTAACTTCTATACATCTTCTTAATATCCTCTCTATCTGAAAGAGTTTTAACTACTATAATGTACCTCTTTATATTGTGATGATAGCATAGTTTTTGTTAAGATCACTGGTTCCCTTCTTTTAATATTTTAGCTTTGATTGAGCTTTGTGATTTCCCTAGATGAATAGGATCCTCAGTGCTATGTCAGTCTTTGCATCCTTAAGTATACATTTGTTGCTTTTGTTTTCCTAAACAAAGAGCTTCTTTCATTATTTCTTGTAGTCAGTCTGTTTATCTGAAAATGTTTTGACTTTACCTTCATATTTGAGGGACAATTTTGTAGGGTATATTTAATTATTGGTTGGAAGTTTTTCTCCTTCAAGGCTTTGAGTGTGTTATCCCACTGCCTTCTTGCCAGTATGGTTTCTGCTGAGAAGTCAAAAGAAAGCCTGAAGGCTTCCCTTTGTATGTTAGTTTTAAGTCTTACTGCCTTTAAGAGCCTCTCTTTATGTTTCACCTTATTAAGCTTGATTAATATGTTTTCCTGTAGACCAGTTCCACTCTGGCCTACAGAGTCACTGTGAGTCAGAATTGACTTGACAGTACTGGGTTGGGTTTAGTTCTATAATATGTCTTTGTGTCTTTCTCTTGGGGTCTTGTTTTTGTGGCGTTCAGTAAGCATCTTGGATATCTATGTTCTCTTCTTTCATAATTTCAAGGAAGTTTTCTGTCAACAACTCTTCAGTGATTCTGTCTGTATTTTCAGCTATCCCTCCCTGTTCAGGAACTCCAATTATTTGTGGATTATTCCTCTTGATAGAGTCCTACATGATTCTCAATGCTTCTACATTTTTCTTATTTCTTTTCTCTGAATTCTCCTCATAAATGCTGACATCAGTTGCTTTATCTTCAAGCTTACTAACTGCCTTCCCACTTATCAATTCTGCTCCTTTGGTTTTTCATTGAATTGTCTAAATCTGTAAGTTTATTGTTGATCTGATGGATTTTAGGTTGTTGATGATCCAGCAGTTCACACAGCTTACTTAATTTTTCATTTGTTTCTGTTGCATTTTGCCTAATCTCTAGAAGGGCTGTATACATAATTCTTTGGTATTCTACCTCTAATAGTTTCAGAAAGGCTCCTTCATCTGGGAAGTTGTTTGAATTTGTATTTGGGGAGTTTTCTGGAGCTGTGGTGGTCTGTTTCTTTAAATGATTAGATACTGATTGTTGTCTTCACACCATACAGAAGCTGTTCAGTTTCTCCAGTGTTACAACAGTGGGAGCTATGGTGTAGGTCTAAGAAGGGAGTGAGTAAGTGGACTGCTTGATTTGGTCTCTAGCTGCCACTGCATTTTTTAGGTGCAGCTGACTTACATATAGCTTCTCTGGCAGTATAGATTCTGTCAAGCCCTGTGGTGTTGCTTAGCTTGGTGGCTGGCTCCACCTGGGCCTTCAGGGGTGGCAGGCGCCACCTCCTGGCTGATAAAAGTCGTCAACTACTTGTCCAGACAGGCAATGTTGCTTGGTGTGAGAATTAGCCTCAGCTGAGCCCTCAGGCAAGGCTGATTCCACCTGAGTCACCTGTTACGGAGCAGCTCAGAGAAGAGAGGGGGGAGGGTCACCGGTACTCTCAGTCACTCTCCACCTCTGGATTCTCCCAGTGCAGCTGACTCAAGCACAGTATCTCTCCTGTAGGATACACTGTTTACTCAGGCACTTCAGATCAGCAAAGCAGCCAGTCCTTGCCAGGCTCAAAGTCTCAGCAGACCCAGACCCAGCCTCCCAGCCAACAAAAAATGCCTCCATACCTGCAATCCTCCCAGGCACCATGCCAGCACAAGCAGTACTCACTGTGTTACTGTCTCGCCACCAACCTGATATTTCCCCCCTTCCTATAGTGCTGTCCAATCTCATGACCTTTATCTAATCTTGAAGCTCCCAGCATGTCCATAGTGCTCCTTTCAATTATTGTTCTAGGCCTTAGTTCTTAGCAGGAATTAAGGAAAAGTGTGTCTAGTTTGCCATCTTGGCTCCTCCTCTTGCTTTCTTGTTTTGCTCATTCTCAGGCATATTTTTTTCATTAGGTGGCAAATTGGCCACCAGCAATGCTGGTCTAATATCTTTTCTACTTAGTGGAATTTATGAGTCAGAACTGACTCAACAGAACTGGATTTGGGTTTTTTGTTTGTTTGTTTTTGTTTTTTGTATCTATCCCTTAAGTCTCTCAAATTCCAGGAGAAGGGCTTATGCTGGTTTGATTTTGATAACATGCCCACACCTGAACCAATCCCTCTTCTTCACAATAAGAAGGCTCTCTATCGAGGCCTGATTCTGATGCTCTCCCTTGAAGATGGTGATGGGTGAAGCAGGGGAGGAGATCCTCAATCAAACTACACAGCTTGAAAATGGGGAACAATAGTTTCCTAGAGAAAAATCAAGGAGGAGTGGGTGCTGGGAAGACAGCACAACAGATGGCCATGACAGTAAGACTGCCAGGACAAATACTGAATACTCAGCTAAAGTTCAATTTCAGGTAAATAAGGAGTCATTTTTTAGTAAAAGTTTATCCTGTGAAATATTCAGGACAGACTTACATTAACTTATTTTTGTTCCTTATCTGAAATTCAAATTTAACTGAATCTCCTGTATTTTTGTTTGCTAAATCTGGCAACTCTACAGAAAGGAATCAATTGATGAACATCCAGTGAATGCTACCACCCCCCAAAACAAACATCTCAAGTAAGTGGACTCAACTAACCAATCTCTCCACCTCACTCTCACCCCACCCCCTACTCCCTGCGTTCTTCCCACTTCCTCCACCACCCACTCCTACCACGCCCCTGCAAACAAAATAAAACATTCTTTATACTGTTCTATGTTCTGGGAATGGTGCAAATGGGGGGCCTTGGATTTATTTAATCTAGTCCTTGCCGTCTCATAGCAGACGGTCTTGGAGACAGAAAACCAACACTTGAAACAGAGAACAATTAATTGTCAAACAATATAGTCCTCACTGAAGCTCAAGAGATGTGCAAGAAGGTAGGATTCAGTATGTGCTACAGCAAAAGAAAAGGCTTCATGGAATGATGTTTGAGCTTGGCATGGTGGTCATGGCATAGGACAAAGGAACATTCCTGATAGAGCATTTGTCAAGGCCCAGAAGAGGAACTAGGCATGGCATGTGGGAGGCACACGTTTGGCTACAGTGGTGAATTCTTTTACAGAACAGTAGGGGATGGCGGGGAACAGGAACAGTGGAAGCCCAACAGGAATTTAGACTTGCCCAGTGTAGCTAGACCTGTGCTGAGTGGCTAGTGTGACTAAGGAACTAATGTTTCATTTTATTTAAAAATCAAAGCAGTGTACAATTTTTTTTCCATTAAATGCAACTTTGTGGCTATGGTATGACTACATTTCCCTTCAGCATTGCAAATTTAGCATCTGAACAGTGCCAGATTTCAAATATTTCTCACAAAATTGTTGTAAGGTAGTTCACTAATATTTTAAAATGCTATATACATGTTGCAACTATATTTTGATATGTATGGGATTAATAAAATCTGTAGTTAAAACTAAGTTCACCTATTTGTTTTCATTTATTTTATTTTTACTTTCTGTGAGAAAGTTTAAAATTATTTTTGTGGCTTGAGGTAAACAGAGGGAGGGGGTAGTAATAAAATAGAGACTATGTTTGCAGTTGAACAGGGCTAACGGCACTGTGCCTGAGGGATTTGGTTAGGGAGGAAGCTAAACCAAAAAACTCTTTGCCCCTGAGTTGATTCTGACTCATAGCGACCCCATAGGTAGTAGAACTGTCACGTAGGATTCCCGCGGAGTAACTGTTGGATTCAAACTGTTGATCTTTTGGATAGCAACCAAGCTCTTAACCTCTGTGCCACCAGGGATCCGGGGAGGAAATGAGAAAGACTAAATCCAGTTTAAGATTACTAACCTCTGGTATTGGTGGGACACGGTTAAAAGTTTGACCAGGTTACCATTAACCTTCCAGCTTAATCTAACCCATCAAAGCATCTCATCAACTCCTTGAATTTAGTCCTTCTTTATACCTGGGGATTGTAGGCTCAGGATCCTTACAGGGACAAATTCTCTACAGCCAGTTTTCAGGATCCCAGCCTTCCATTCTCCAGACTTTCTCTTTCCTCTGCCTGTTCTCACATCCCCTGGCCTTCTAGCCTAACACTAACATTACCACTTCTTTCACAGTACTTCTCAGGACAGCCCAAGGCTAGATGCTTCAAGAGCCTCCTCCAAGTGATCTACAGGTATGACATTTAAGTTTGTGAACTTGCCACTGTGTGCTTACATTGGCAGCTCTACACAAGCAACTCAGTAAGGTTTTGTAACTTAGGTATATCAGTGTTTCATAGCTGTATTTGTGTTGATGTGTGACGGTATCTTGCTGAGTGGTGTCCATTATTGTTGTTGCACATTTTTGTGTGCCATCTCAAAAATGTCAGAGCTTGAATTAGAACAATGAACAAACATGAAATTTCTTGTTGAACTTGGCAAGAGAGACATGTTAGTCCAAGTTTATAGGGATAATGCCATGAGGAAAATGGCAGTGTACAGATAGATTAAATGTTTTTCTGAGGAGAGAGAAGCATCACTGATGAACAGAGGTCAGGGTGACCAATGATGAGCAGAACTGACAAAAACATTACAAAAATTCATTGAATTGTGCATCAAAATCTTTGACTGACTGTGACAAGCATAGCAAACCAAGTAAACGTTCATAGAGAAACAGTTACAAAAATCTTAACTGAAAATCTTGGCATGAAAAAGGTGTGTACAAAAATGGTCCCAAAGGACCTCACCAATGAACAAAAGCAAAGGAGGGTAGAAGTTTGTCAAGACCTCTTGGAGAGGCAAGATGATGTTTTGGGTCATGTTATCAAAGATGATAAAACATGGGTATACCAAGATGACCCTGAAACAAAGCATCAAAGTGCACAATGGAAGTCAATCAGTTCTCCACGATGAACAAATATCCGTCAGTGCAAATCAAAAGTCAAAAGATCATTGCTGACCATTTTTTTTATATCATAGGGACTGGTCATTATGAATTGGCACCGTCTGGACAGTTAACCAAGTTTACTATTTGAAAGTGCTGAAAATGTTGTGTGAAAAAATCGGATGAAAACAACCTGAACTTTTTACCAACAACTCATGGCTCTTGTATCACAACAATTCACCAACTTACATAGCACTGTCTGTGAGGGAGTTTTTAGCCAGCAAACAAATAACTATATTGGAACACACTCCCTACACACCTGATCTGACCCCCAGTGACTTTTTTCTTTACCCAAAGATTACAGAAATTTTGAAAGGAAGAGATTTGGGTGACATCAAGGGTAATACAATGACAGCTCTGGGGACCATTCCAAAAAGAGTTCAAAAATTCCTTTGAAGGTGGGCTAGGCTCTAGCATTGGTGCATAGCTTCCCAAGGGGAGTACTTCAAAGGTAACCATAGTGATATTCAATAATGAGGTATGTAAGACTTTTTCTAGGATTAGTTATTGAACTTAATTGTCAGACCTCTGTAGTCCTCTCAGCCGCTGTTGAATGATATACAGGTTGTACCTATCTCCTCTCACATCCAGATTGCATATGAGAAGAAACAGGTATCCTGCCTAAAAGGATAATTTATTATATTATAAATTGATTTATAAGAATCAGCAGATAGTTGGTTCTAAAAGGGTAGAAGTTGAAGACGTCCCAAACGTCCAACTATTCCAAACTGCTGTACTATTCCATCATTTCTAACACCAGCTACTGACCCTCCTCTCAGTGTTCTCCCTCCAGCCTTTGGTTCGGTAATGCCCTGCATTGTCTCACAGAACTCACAAACCATACTTACAGTTAAGTGGTTTATTAGGGAAGTAACAGGTTACAACTCAGGATCCAGAACAACTCGATACAGTTCTTCAGTAAGGACAGTTTTTAGGCAGTGTGTACATGAAGGCCTGTCTCTGGCTCTCATCCTCTCACCTCATGGCCCGTCAGCCTGGCCTCTACCCCAGGTCAGGCAAGTGTTACAAAGCTCTTCAACTCTCTAGATAAGTGCCATGAGGCACCCCACTCCACCAGGATACCTTCTCCCTGAAGGCTTATGCGCACCTGGCTGCAGCTCCCTCTGTCTGTGAGGCTCTCAGGAGTGCCATTAATGGGCCAAGTCTGAAACTTAGATGAACCCCCAGGAGACCCTAGAGCCTGCACTGCAGTGAATCTTCATTTCTGGGCATGTGGAGGGGGCCTACCCAAGCCCAGCTCAGCCCATGAGGGCCTGTGTTGCCAATAATACAAGTGATGAGACAGCCCCTGTCTCCACAAGCATCAGCAGCCCAGAGTAGGGAGGAAGAGTCTTGCTTTCTCCTGATTTATTCTGGCTTATTCTGATTTCACAAATAAAATGAAATGTCTTGTTTTGGAAAACTAGCATTCCAAACAATGTCAGTAGATGAAAGGTAGGACAACACCCAGGGGGCATACAGTTGTCCCAACAGCAGGTTTGTTTCTTACACACCCACCCCATTGACCCAAACCTTCATGCTTGGCCCACATCTCTATACCCCCAACTCCAACACACAGGCGCATGTATAGGAGTGAACACATACACGGCCCCACACAAACTCACACAAGCAAAGAAGAGGCAGAGTATATATATTATAAGAGGAAAAGGAAGAAGCGTGCCATCAGCATACAGCTCTCTGAGAAAGTCGACTGAGGAGGCATGACAGGATCTTTGTCTCTAGAATGCTATATCCAAATATTAGCTGTAAAGTGAGAGTTACACCACCTGTCCTATGTTTGTTAAAGGAAGAAAATGAATCCTGAGGACTGAACATCCTTTGCTGGTAGGACCCAACAAAGAATAGTGACTGAAGTGTGTGCATTTGGGGCCACAGGTATCACATGTTTTGATAAGTCAAAGTGACCTTCCTCATCGGAGGCCCACATCAACTTCCTAGTGTTGGTGACGTAGCTCTGATAGTAGGGAGCTGGCTCCCCCTTGTGTTGAAGAAATAGCTGTTGCAACAAGTCTTCTGACTAAGTGACTTCACAGGACGGAACAGAATTGCTCAAAGAACAGGCGGTGGACTCAAATTGCAGACCTTTAGCTGAGATATTAACAGCTGTGCCACCAGGGCTGCATTCTGATTCACAGCAACCGTACAACAGTCACCCAGAAAACTCTTCTGGGGACATAATCTCTCCTTAAGGAAACTCATTAGAACCTTTAAGCAGGAGGATGATTATGAAGGAAGCAGTTTTGTACTTTATAAGAATAATCAACCTTTTAAGGCAGCTGTAACATCCCTCTATATGCATGAGCTATGTTTTCCTGTTCTTTGCTTTTACATTGCTGCCCTAGATCTTTAATCAACTCCTTTCCACAACCACCACCCACATAAATGCCATCTGAATGTCATCCTATCTCTTTCACCCTCCATAAACACCACTTCCGAATGGCACAACTCAAGATGGGTAGTTAGGAAAAGGTTGTATAGAGACTACTCCTGTTTACCCACAAACCCCTTCAGTGTTGTCACTTAATCTTGCTAATAGTAGGAACAAGGTCAAGTAGGAGAAGGTAGCCAGCTTTCTAGGGCCTGAGAAGATCACCTCTTGATTTTGTTGATGATGTCAACATGCAGCAGCCCTGCTCCCACATCTGGATGGAATATGATGCAAAGTCTGATTTTCCCAAGCTACATCCAGGAAAACTATAGAAAACCAGGTTCTTTCATGTGCCAAGTACTTAGACTGCACAAGGAAAGTCCTATCACACAGTGGTTAAGTGCCACAGCTGCTAACCAAAAGGTTGCAATTCAAATCTAACAGGTGCTCCCTGGAAACTCTATGAGACAGTTCTACTGTGTTCTACAGGGTCACTATGAGTTGGAATCAACTCAATGGCACTGGATTTGTTTGGTTTTTTTTGTTTGTTTGTTTATTTTGGGTTTTTTGGTAGACTGAACAAAGACATCACATAAATTCAGTTCTTACATAGTTGCACGTGATATTCAAGTATTAGCGATACGATGGAGTACTGCTTGCCCTTGAATCTTAGGATCTGGATACACTCTGGCTTTGTAGATGAGACAGATGACTAAATGTATTCCCTACCCTTGAGGAACTCACAAGCCCACATGAACAATTGGAAAAAAAAATAGAGTTTCAGTGAGTTGGAGCAGACAACTAATACAGAATTATTTTACTTGGTAGTTCAAGAGTCAAGGGAAGTTTTAAAATAAATTAGGTTGCAGTAGCATGAAGGAACATTCAAAGAAAACCTGACAATGTTTAGAGGTTTGAACTAGTGTGTGGGGCCAATATCAGAAACTCAGGTCATTGTCGATGGAAACTATGTTCTAGGCAGTGTTAAAGAGGTTCAATTTTTTTTCTTTAAAACTATCCAGAGACAAACACAGTGACAATCTTTACCATTATTTGGAGGAAGCAAACATGTAGGGGCCAGAGAGTGATATACTATCAATACATGGCAGTAATTATGCTGAAATGACTACAGATACTGGCCCACAAGACTGGGTTGGAAGATAAGGGAAACTCTTTCCTGGTAAATCTATTTGGTGAATCAAAAGCAAGAGATGGGAGGAGGGGCAGAAGATATTTGCATACTGCATATAAATAATGTACTTTTTTTAAAAAGGAACTCACGATCTCCCTCAAAATCCATTATTCTTTTCATAGCTTAGGCAGCCTTGAGTTTTAAATAGGCCAGGGCCATGTCATATAGGGTAGGATTGATGTGGAAAAGCCAGCTGGCACCATTAGTTTACAGAAGCAGTAGCAGTTTATTACGTTAGAGGGCCAGCTGGAGTTAATGCTCTCCAAAGAGCTGGCCCCATGTATCAAGGGTTTGGGTGTTTTATGGGGTTGGTTGCAGGTGGGGATGGAGCGGCTGGGGGAAGTGGAGAATCAGGAGGCGGGGATGGAGCAGCTGGGGGATGTGGAGGGTCAGTAGGGTGTAAAAGAAAGGAAGAGGAAGGGGGATCTTATCGGTCTGGTTCTCAAGAGGGGGATGGGATTAGCTAATTTCCTCTTCAGAATGATTGAAAGAGGATGTTGAGATGCTATGAAAAGGTGAAGGGAACCCATTCTAGTTCCAGAGATAGGCCCCACAAGCACAACAAAATGTCGAAGATCCAATCCAAACTCAGGTATGATTAGGACAGGTGGGTCAAATCCTAGAGCTACAAGGATGGCAAGGCAGTCGTAGGATATTTTGTTGTTGTTAGTTGCTGTCAGGTCAGTTCTGACTCTCGGCAACCCAGTGTGTGCAGAGTAAAACTGCTCCATAGGCCTTCAAGTCTGTGACCTTTGGAAGCAAATCCCGAGGCCTGTCTTCGAAGGTTCCTCTGAGTAGATTTGAACTGCCAATCTTTTGGCTAGTAATTGAGTGCTTAACCATTTCAGCCACTCAGGAAGGACCTTGGAGGAAATCTAGTTGGTACAAAAGGCTTCAATCCTGGAAGAAGAATTGAGCTCACTGATAATCTAGTAGCTGGAGTGCTGTAAGTGGAAGAAAAAGACAGAAAGAGGAGCCTGGAGCATCTTGTAGAACCAGAAAGCAAACTAGAGGTACAGCTCAAAAAAACAAAACAAGTAGGTCATTTCAAAGGGACATAGAATCAGAACCAACCTGATAGAGCTCCCAACAGCCAAAGATGTACAACAAAATATATAATGTAGTATATACAACATAATACAATGTAGTATATAATATAATGTAGATATATACAATAAAATATATAATGTAGTATTAAAATATAACATAAAGTAGAAAATATATATAGGTATCTGTATTGATATGAATAAATGTTGTTGTTAGGTGCTATCAAGTGGGTTCTGACTCATAGTGACCCTTTGAACAACAGAACGAGACACTGCCCAGTCTTGGCCATGTCTACAATCATTTTTATGCTTAAGCCCACTGTTGCAGCCACTGTGTCAATCCATCTTGTAGAGGGTCTTCCTTTCTTTTGCTCATCCTCCACTCCACCAAGCATGATGTCCCTCTCCAGGGACTGATCCTTCCTGACAACATGTCCAAAGTATGTGAAATGTAGTCCTACTATCTTTGCTCTCATGGAGCACTCTAGCTGTACTTCTTCCAGAACAGATCTGTTTGTTCTTTTGCGAATCCATGGTACATTCAACACTCTTCTCCAACACCACAATTCAAAGGCATCATTTCTTCTGTCTTCTTGTTCATTGTCCAGCTTTCAAAAACCACATGACATGATTAAGATTGAAAATACCAGAGGCGGAGTCAAGATGACAGACTAAGCACACGTCTCTTTATATCCCTCTAGAAACCAAGACCTGAAATGATAATCAAACAGAGCCTTCTGGTCACCCAGTGAGGCCCCAGGATACAGCACAGGGCTGTTAATTTGAACTTCACACGACTGAATGAAAAACCTCCTCTCTTTCACTGACTCCCACTCCCGGCTAGCCCTGGCTCTCACGGACTGAAGGTAAACGCACCATTTTGACTTTTTTTTCTCCATCTTGGCTGGCGGGCAGAGCTGGGTCTTGCCTAGTGGCTAGAGTCAGATGCACTGCTGGGGGATAGGCAGGTGAAATTCCCATATTTTGAGAGCCAGGCTTAGGACTCTGTACACCTAGCCACTTTGGGCCAGTCTTTTTATCACTGCCACAGTGGGGTTTGTACGGAACCACACTGCCAGTGTGCGGGACACTGTGTTGGATACAGAGATTTTAGCAGGACCTAATTCCTAGCCTGGGAGCCAGCACCTGCAAACAGGACAGCACTTCTCCAACAGAAAAGCAGTAGTTTACACAATGAGGCCTACGGTGTGGGCCCAGCAACAGAGGCAGAGGAATCACTACCTCTAGGCACCTTTAGCCCCTATATCTGCTGGCCTTGTGGAGGGCGCCAGCTTACATTCGGTGGCCGCAGCTGGACCTATTTCTTAGCTTGGGAGCCAGAGCCTGCCCACAGGAGGGTACTTTTCTACCAGAAAAGCAGTAGTTTAGACAGTGTTGCCTAAGGCTGGGCCCTGTCAGCAGAGGCGAACAGGGCAGTAGCGCTGCTATATTTTCAACTGGTTTGTAACATCTGGGGTTGGATATAGAGGTGCTTACTTTGTCAGTTGGGAAGAAGGACCTCTACACTTGCAAACCTGACTGACTTGGGAAGTGGTCAGATACCTTTTGTCTTACATTTTAAGACAGCCTAGAGAAACATCTGCGGTCCATCCTCACAGTATCTCTCCCAGCCTCTGCTTACTCACATGGGACCCAAAAAGCAACAGACACTTGTGGCATACAAGAAATTACCCATGGTTTCAGAAGGCTCCCAAACAAAACAACCAAGGAGTTTTCCAGATGATGAAACTTTTATGAAAGCATCAGAAGGAGAATACAAAATGATTATAGACAGAGCCCTTCTAGACCTTATACAAAATGCAGCAGAACAAAAGAAAAAATTAAGCAAGCTGTTCGATCTGATGCAACTCCAGTACTCTGAAATCCAACAGTTCAAGAACAAAATCAAAAACATAAAAACTTCCATTCAAAGCCAAGAAAACAGAAAGGAACCAATGGAGAAAAGAATTTCTGACTTGAAAGACAGACCTACTGAGGCCAGCATCTATGAGCAGAAATCAGAAAAAAGAAACAAGAAAAATGAAGAAGCATTAAGAAGCCTGTGGGACTCTATTAAGAGGAAAAACCTGCAATTAATTGGAGTCCCTGAACAGGATGAGATACCTGAGAACATAGAGAGTATTGTTGCTGAGCTGCTGATAGAAAACTTCCCAGAAATCATGAAGGAAGAGAATATAGACATCTCAGATGCATATCGTACACCACCCAATATAGATCTCCAAAGAAAGACTCCAAGACATATTATAATCAAGCTTAACAAAATGAAACATAAGCAACAACTCTTAAAGGCAGCAAGACTCAAAGCAAAGCTAACATTGAGAGGGAAACCCTGTAGGCTTTCGTCAGATTTCTCAGCAGAAACCATGCTGGCACAGAGACAGTGGCAGGACACATTCAAAGTCTTGAAGGAGAAGAACTTCCAACCAAGAATTCTATATTCTGCAAAACTATGAAAATTAATGAAAACTAATGAAAATTCTTTCAAATATGAAAATAATAATTTGGATATTCCCAGATAAACAGACTCAGAGACTTTGTAAAAACCAAACCAAAACTACATGAAACACTGAAAGAAGTTCTTGGCTTTGGTTTAGAAGAACAAAACCACTAACTTTATATTTTAGAATGAAACATTATTCAGAACTCTACTCAGTTAGGGAAGGCTCCAAATTCAACCACAGCTTTAATACTGAAAGAAGCATTCCAGTGATTATCATGAAAATTATGGTACCATCATATTAAAAAGAAGGATGTACTGCAGTCATTATAGTCCTTCCAGATGGAGAGGAAGATGACAAGACTGGTAGTAATTAAAATTGGGTTTATGTATAGCTTATTCAGGGGGATCATAGAGGCAGCTGTAAAGCACAACAAACATGTAGCATACCATTTCAAGAAATGTAACACAGGAGTCTCAAAGTCTACAAAACCAGCTCTGAAAAAAGTGAAAAATCAACTCACAAAAAAGAATGTCCCAGAACAGACTAATAAGAACAACAGAGAAAACACCAACACAAAAATAAACATATCACAGTGGCAGCACTGAACACATACCTATCAATAATTACATTGAATGTTAATGGACTGAATGCTCCAGTAAAGAGACATCGAGTGACATCTTGGATCAAAAGACATGACCCATCCGTATGTTGTCTACAAGAAACTCACTTGAGACCTAAAGATAGGAACAAACTGAAAGTTAAAGGATAGAAGAATATATGTCAAGCTAACAATGAACAAAGAAGAGCAGGGGTGGACAAAGATGGACACTATTTATTGCTGAAAGGTTCAGTACACAACCAAGACTTAACTGTATTAAATATTTATATACCTACTATCAGAGCACCTAAATACATTGAAGAAACACTGACTACACTCAAAAAAGAGATTACTCCACAATAATAGTGGAAGACTTCAACACTCCAGTCTCAGTACTGGACAGAACATCTAGAAAAAGGCTCAGTAAAGATACAGAAGGCCTTATTGCCACAATTAACCAATTAAACCTCATTGACATATATAGAACTTTCTATCCATCAGCAGAAATTACACCTTCTTCTCCAGTGCACATGGAACATTCTCCAGAATTCACCATGTAATAAGACATAACGCAATTCTCAACAAAATCCCTACCATTAAATTACTGCAAAGCATCTTCTTAGATCATAAAAGTCAAAATCAATAGCAGAAAACACATAGACAAAAAGTGGAATGCTTGGAAGCTGAACAATGTCTTTCTCAAAAAACCATGAGTTATCAAGGATGAAATAGAGAAATTCATGGATTCCAATGAGAATGAAAACACTTCCTACCACAACCTGTGGGATACAGCCAAAACAGTGGTCAGAGCTCTGTTTATCTCCATAAATGCACATGTCTGGAAGGAAGAAAGAAGCCAAATCAAGGAACTAACCCTATAACTTGAACAAATAGAGAGAGAAAAACAGAGGAACCCCTCAGGCATCAGAAGAAACCAGATCATAAAGATTAGAGCAGAGCTAAATGAATTAGAGAATTGAAAAACTTGAAAAGACCAAAAGCTGGTTTTTTGAAAAGATCAACAAAATTGACAAACCACTAGCTAAACTTACTAAAGAAAAACAGGAAAGGAAACAAATAACCCAAATTAGAAATGAGAAGGGAGTTGTCACCACAGATCCAACAGAAAATAAAATGATCATAAAAGAGTAAAGCGATAGACTTGTTAGACTGTACTCTAACAAATTTGAAAACCTATAGGAAATGGACAAATTTCTTGATTCATACCACCTACCCAAGTTATCACAACGTGAAGCAGAACAACTGAATAAACCCATCACAAAGGAAGAGATTGAAAATGTCATCAAAACACTGCCAACCAAAAGAAGTCAGGGCCCAGATGGCTTCACTGTAGAATTCTACCAAGCTTTTAGAGAAGAGTTAACTCCGATACTACTGAGACTATTTCACAGCATTAAAAGGGATGGAGTACTCCCAAACTCATTCTATGAAGTCAGCGTAACCATCATACCAAGGCCAGGGAAAGACCCAACCAAAAAGGAGAATTACAGACTGATATCACTCATGAATCTAAATGCAAAAATCTAGAATACAACAATATATCCAAAAAATCATCCATCATGAACAAGTTGGATTCATACCAGGGATGCAAGGCTGGGTCAACATCAGAAAAACAATTAATGTGATTAACCACATAAATATCACAAAAGACAAGAGTCACCTGATTTTGTCCATTGATGCAGAAAAGGTATTTGATAAAGTCCAACACCCATTCATGCTAAAAACTCTTAGCAAAATAGGCATAGATGGAAATTTCCTCAATGCAATAAGAGCCATTTATACAAGGCTAACTGCCTATGTCATCTTGAGTGGAGAGAGGCTGTAAGACTTTCCCTTGAGAACAGTAACTAGACAAGGATGCCCACTCTCACCTCTCCTAGTCAACATTGTACTAGAAGTTCTAGTCACAGCAATTAGACAAGACCAAGAAATAAAGGGCATCTACATCGGCAAAGAAGAAGTCAAAATATCCGTGTTTGCAGATAATATGATTGTATACGCAGAGAATCCCAAGGAATCTATAAGTAAACTACTCAAACTGATAGAAGAGTTCAGCAGTCTCAGGATACAAGATAAACATAAGTCAATTAGCAGGATTCCCTTATACCAACAGTGAGACTGTTAACGAAGAAACCATCAAATCAATACCATTTACAATAGCCCCTAAGAAGATAAAGTACCTAGGAATTAATCTAACCAGAGAAATAATAGACCTTTACAAAGAGAACTACAAGCCCTTACTACAAGAAACTGAGAGAGACTTAGATAAATAGAGAAACCTAATCTGCTCGTGGATAGGAAGACTTAACATTGTGAATATGTCTATTTTACCCAAAGCAATCTATTTATATAATGCAATCCCAATGCAAGCTCCAGTGTCATTTTTAAATGAGATGGAGAAACCAATCACCAATTTTGCTTGGAAAGGGAAGAAGCCCCAGATAAGTAAGATACTACTAAAGAAGAAGAACACACTGGGAGGCCTCTCATTACTCGACCTTAGAACATATTACACTGTCACAATGGTCAAAACAGCCTGGTACTGGTACAAGAATACACAGATCGATCAATGGAACAGAACTGACACCCCAGAGATGACACCATCTGTCTATGAACAACTGATATTCAACCAAGGCCCTAAGACATTAAACTGGGGTAAAAACAGTATCTTCAACAAATGGTGCTGGCAAAATTGGGTATCCATCTGCAGTAAATTGGAACAAGATCCATATCTTACACCTTATACAAAACCCAACTCCACTGGATGCCAGCCAAGCCAAGTGCCATCAAGTTAGATCTGACCCATGAAGACCTAAATATCAAACCTAAAACGATAAAGCTCATCCAAGAAAAGGTAGGAACAACAATGGAAGTTTTAATACACAACATAGACAGACTTCAAAATCTGTCAAACAACCCACAATCAACAGAAGAGAAAATAGATAAATGGGAACTATTAAGAATCAAACACTTGCTCATCCAAAGACTTTATTAATAGAATTAAAAGGCCATCTATAGAATGAGAAAAAATATTTGGCACCTCTATGTCAGACCAACACCTGATCCCCATAGTCTATAAGATACTACAAAATATCAAGAAGAAGAAGATAAATCATCCAATTAAGCGATGGGCAAAGGAGATGGACAGACATTTCTCTAAAGAGGGGATGCAGGCAGCCAAAAAACAGATGCAGTCATGTTCACAATCTTTAGTTATTAAAGAAATTCAAATCAAGACGACAATGAGATACTGTCTCACCCCAACAAGGTTGGCCATGACCCAAAAAACACAAAACAACAAATGCTGGAGAGGCTGTGGAGAAAGTGGAACTCTCCTACACTGTTGGTGGGGTTTCAAAATGGTCCAGGGTCTTTGGAAAGCAATCTAGCGCTTCCTTAAAAAAATGAATATCAATATACCATTTGACCCAGTAATTCCACTACTTGGAATGTATCCTACAGAATTAAGGCCTTGCACACCAATGGACACGTGCACAAGAATGTTTATCACAGCAAAGTCCACAATAGCAAAAAGATGGAATCAACCCAGATGGCCAACAACAGAGGAATGGGTAGATAAACTATGGTATATATACTCAATGGAGCACTATGAAATGATAAAGAATAATGATGATTCCAGGAAACATCTCATAACCTTGTTTCAACTGGAAGACATTATGCTGAGTGAAAGCAGTCAGCAACAAAAGGACAAATATTGTATGAGACCCCTACGATAAAATCTCAAAAACAGACTTATGTGTAGAAGAAAAGACTCCTTGAAAGCTGCAAGGGAGGGGAGGGAGGGAAGGCGAGGTGGTGAGGGTTTAGATTAGATAGTTGGTAGAAATTTGGTTGGGTTAAATCGGTGGTAGCACACATTAGAAACAAGAACAATATTAAGCGGACTTCAGCATAACTTGAATACTCCTTCCATCCTAACCCAATATTGCAAGGACAGAGTAGCTGAGGCCAGGAGCCGGGGACCATGCTCTCAGGCAAAATCAAGGCCAATTGGCACAACTAGTGTTTTGCTAAGATGACTCTCTGCACCCACATTGGTGAGTGGCATCTGGGGTCCTCAAAGCTGCCGAGCTGCCATCCAAGGGCACAGCAAATGGTTCCAACTCAGCGGGAACAGATGCTCACTGAGGACCAAAATGACATGGGGTAAAGACAACCCAGAAGATAGAGACCCACATGAGTGGGTGCCTACATCGACTTGGGACCAGAAGAACTGGACGGTGCCCAGCCACCACCAGTGATAGCTGCGATGGAGCTCACTAAGTTGAGTCTCACTGGCAACACAAGAATAAAAAGAGGTGCATCCTGAGATCTCCACTAAAAGACCGCAGTTGATGGTCCAGTGGCTTTGGGGTTCCCCTGGGAGCGTGGCCCCTGGCCCTGATGCTGCCCTTGCCCATAAATCATAACAAAGTTTCACACTGCAGACACAAATGGATTGGACTTGGCGATGCAGAGTGACCATATATTGGATGCACTTTATGATTCTGTGCATCTATAGGATATCGTCCCGCTGACCTCTGGCTGGAGGAAGAAGAGTGGGTGGAGAGGAGGGGAAAGGAGACTGTTGGGAGGATGAGACATATATGGAGCAGAGAGGAATAGTGTGCTGTCACCAGACAGGGAGAGCAGCGGAAGCTGCATATAGGTGGGCATGTAAATTTATACAGGAATGTACATTTTCACTCAGTCATAATAAATAAATAAATTAAATTAAATAAAGAATTTCATTTCATCCAGATCCACAGTCAACACCTATGAAGCAGCAGTCAAGAAGCCAAACAATGTGGACCAACATCAGATCTTCATAATCTACAAGGTACTGCAAAACATCAACAAGAAAAAGGTAAATAACCCAATTAAATGATGTGCAAAGGAGATGGATGCACACTTCCCCCAAAGAGGACATCCAGGCAGCCAAAAGACACATGAGGAAATGCTCTCAATCATTAGCTATTAAGGAAATCCAAATTAAAACTATGCTGAGATTGCATCTCACCCCAGCAAGGTTGGCCATGATCCAAAAAACACAAAACAACAAATGCTGGCCAGACTGTGGAGAAATTGGAACACTCCTACACTGCTGGTGGGATTGCAAAATAGTACAACCTCTTTGAAAGACAATCTCGCACTTCCTTAAAAAGCTGGAAATAGGTATACCTTTTGATCCAGTAATCCCACTGCTCGAAATATATCCTATAGAATCGAGGACAGTCACACAAAAATATACATGCACACTAATTTTTATTGCAGCACAGTCCACAATATCTGAAAGATAGAATCAACCCAGATGTCCAACAACAGATGAATGGATAAACAAACTGTGGTACATAGATGCAGTGGAACACTATGCAATGGTAAAGAACAATGATGATTTTAGGAAGCATCTCATAACTGGTTTCAACTGGAAGACATTATGCTGAGTGCAATCAGACAGCAGCACAAGAACAAATATTGTATAAGACCCCTCCTATAAGGACTTTAAAACAGACTCAATGTGTACAAGAGAAGACTCTTTGACGGCTGCAAGGGAAGGGAGGGAGAGGGCTGGTCATACATTAGATGGTTGATAGAAACTTGGTTGGGTGAAAGTAGTGATAGCACACAGTAGAAAGATCAACTTGACTTCAACATAAACTGAAAACTTCTCATCTTAACCCAATATTTCAAGGATGGAATAGCGGGGGCAGAAGCCTGGGGATGATGCTCTCAAGGAACATCGAGGCTAACTGGTGTAACTAGCCTATTGCTAAGAGAGTCTTCTGCACCCCATATTTGTAAGTGGCGCCAAGGGTCTTAACAGCTAGCAAGCAGCCATCTGAAGTACACTAAATGGGCCCAACTCAATCAGAACAGATGATCACCAGGGACAACAAAGACATGAGGGAAAAAGAGCCCAGAAGCCAGAAGGACCCATGTGAATGGGTGACTGTATCAACATGTGACCAGAAGAACAGATGGCGCCTGGCCACCACCAAAGACAGCCATGATGGGGCACATAATGTCGAGTCCCAGCAGCAACACGAGAAAAAGAGGTGTGCATCTCAAGAACTCCACTAAAAGATGGCAATCGATGATCCAAAGGTCTGGGGCTTCCCCTGGGAGCATGGCTCCTAGACCCGCTGCTGCCCCTGACCAGAAAACATTACTGAGGTCAACTTTTTAGACAGAAATAGATTGGACTCAGGGACACAGTGTAACCATATGGTATGTGTACTTTACGGTTCTATGAATCTATAGGATGGTGTCCCACTGTCCTCTAACTAGAAAAGAGAGGGTAGAGAGGAGGAGACAGGAGATTGTTAAGAGCATGTGACATGTATAGAACAGAAAGGAAAAGTGTGCTGTCACCAGGCAAGGAGAGCAGAAGGAGCTGCAGATAAGTGAGCATGCAAATTTAATTGGGATTGTATACTTTTACTCAATCACAATAAAAAAAGAATGCATTGCATTGGGCAAACGCTGCAAAATTTAAAGTGACTTTAAAGTATCAAAAATCAAAGATGTCATTTTGAGGGATAAGGTGGGCCTGACTCAAAACATGATGTTTTTTAAACAGCCTCATATGCATGCAAAAGTTGGACAACGAATAAGGAAGTCTGAAGAACTGTTGTCTTTCAATTACAGTGTTGGTGAAAAATATTGAATATACCATGGACTTCCAGAGCAGACAATTCTGTCTTGGAACCAATATGTCCAGAATGCTCCTTATGACTTCATCTCACATACCTTGACTATGTGATCAGGAGGGACACATCCCAGGAAAAGGACATCATGCTTGGTAAAAGGTCAACAAAAACGATGAAGACCCTCAATGAGACGGATTGATACAGTGGTTTTAACAATGGGCTGAAACACAGCAACAATTGTGAGAATGACACAGAACCGGGTAGTATTTTCTTCTACTGTACAAAGGGTCACTGTGAGTCAAAACAGACTCAGTGACAGCTGACAACAGAAACAGCCCTGGGCATCTTTACCTGCAGGAGGGAAGCAAGCTGGAGGGAGCAGAGGGAGAAGGTAAACCTCCACTGATCCCAGAGGGTACTCTAGAGCTAGCAAGTTGGCCAAGATGACTGGGTCTTTACTTCCTCAGTGAATGCTCTTTTAGCGTAAGAGTACACAGAGGTCAAGCCACTGTTGAGCCAGCTTTCATCTGGGAGAGGGCCTCAGTTTTCTGAGGAGACAGGATTGGTGACTCCAGCCAGGGAGGGAGAGGCCAGCTACAGCACACCTGTCTTGGACGCACCAAAGGCTTGAGAGCAACCACCAAGACCAGGAGACGGTTCTCAGGAGGAGGAGGAACATGAACATACAACATGGTGGGAGAATGTGAGTACAAGTGAGACACCCCTGGGACTCCTGGAAACAAATAAAAGAAACTTTGGAAGGTATAAGAACCCCATCAGAGAACAAAGGAAATAAGTCAGAGTAATACTTTTTATTACCATTGACGTAACCCCTTTTTGCTCCTGTACTGAGAACGATAACTTAGAAGATATAGTATAATATAGAAAGGGAACTCTTGGAAACTGAACAACATCTTGCTCAAAAAAAAATGGGTTATAGAAGAAATCAAGGATGAAATAAAGAAATTCATGGATTCCAATGAGAATGAAAACACTTCCTACCAGAACCTATGGGATATAGCCAAAGCAGTGCTCAGAGGTCTGTTTATGTCCATAAATGCACACATCTGGAAGTGAGAAAGAAACCAAATCAAGGAACTTACCCTACAGCTTGAACAAGTAGAAAGAGAACAACAGAGGAACCCCTCAGGCACCAGAAGAAACAAGATCATAAAGATTAGAGCAGAGCTAAATGAAT
Source organism: Heterohyrax brucei (assembly GCA_028571685.1). Lineage (NCBI taxonomy): Eukaryota > Metazoa > Chordata > Mammalia > Hyracoidea > Procaviidae > Heterohyrax > Heterohyrax brucei. The sequence goes on along the minus strand of CM053165.1, from coordinate 8,494,329 downwards.
TAGAGAATAGAAAAACAATTGAAAAAATTGAAAAGACCAAAAGCTGGGTTTTTTTTAAAAGATCAGCAAAATTGAGAAACCACTGGCTAAACTTACTAAAGAAAAACAGGAAAGGAAACAAATAATCCAAATTAGAAATGAGAGGGGAGTTGTCACCACAGATGCAACAGAAATCAAAAATATCGTATCAGAATACTATGAAAGACTGTACTCTAACAAATTTGAAAACCTAGGGGAAATGGACGAATTCCTTGACTCATACCACCTACCCAAATTATCACAATGTGAAGCAGAACAACTTAATAAACCCATCACAAAGGAAGAAATTGAAAATGTCATCAAAACACTGCCAACCAAAAAAAGTCCGGGCCCAGATGGCTTCACGGCAAAATTCTACCAAACATTTAGAGAAGAGTTATCTCCAATACTACTGAGACTATTTCACAGTACAGAAAGGGATGGAATACTCCCGAACTCATTCTATGAAGCCAGCATAACCCTAATACCTAAGTCAGGGAAAGACCCATCAAAGAAAGAGAACTACAGACCAATATCACTCATGAATCTAGATGCAAAAATCTTCAACAAAATTCTTGCCAATAGAATACAACAACATATGAAGAAAATAATCCATCATGACCAAGTGGGATTCACACCAGGGATGCAAGGCTGGTTCAATATCAGAAAAACAATTCATGTGATTAACCACATAAATAACACAAAAGACAAGGACCACCTGATTTTGTCCTTTGATGCCGAAAAGGCATTTGATAAAGTCCAACACCCATTCATGCTAAACACTCTTAGCAAAATGCACGTAGACGGCAAATTCCTCAACACAATGACGGCCATTTATACAAAGCCAATTGCCCACGTCATCCTGAATGGAGAGAGACTGAAAGACTTTCCCTTCAGATCAGGAACTAGACAAGGATGCCCACTCTCAACTCTTCTATTCGACATTGTGCTAGAAGTTTTAGCCAGAGCAATTAGACAAGACCAAGAAATAAAGGGCATCTGCATCGGCAAAGAGGAAGTTAAAATCTCCCTGTTTGCAGATGATATGATTGTATATGCAGAGAATCCCAAGGAATCTATAGGTAAACTACTCAAACTGATAGAAGAGTTCACCAAAGTCTCAGGATACAAGATAAACATAAGTAAATCAGTAGGATTCCTTTATACCAACAACGAGACTGTTAAGGAAGAAATTATTAAATTAATACCATTTACAATAGCCCCTAAGAAGATAAAGTACCTAGGAATTAATCTAACCAGAGAAATAACAGACCTTTACAAAGAGAACTACAAGCCCTTACTACAAGAAACTAAGAGAGACTTAGATAAATGGAAAAACCTACCCTGCTCATGGATAGGAAGACTTAACATTGTGAAAATGTCTATTTTACCCAAAGCAATCTATTTATATAATGCAATCCCAATACAAGTTCCAGTGACACTTTTTAATGAGATGGGGAAACAAATCACCAATTTTGCTTGGAAAGGGAAGAAGCACTGAATAAGTAAGTTACTACTAAAGAAGAAGAACACACTGGGAGGCCTCTTATTACCTGACCTTAGAACATACTACACTGTCACAGTGGTCAGAACAGCCTGGTAGTGATACAAGGACAGACAGATCAATCAATGGAACGGAATTGATACCCCAGAGATGACACCATCTGCCTATGAACAGTTGATACGCGACCAAGGCCCTAAGACATTAAACTGGGTTAAAAACAGTATCTTCAACAAATGGTGCTGGCAAAATTCGATATCCATCTGCAATAAACTGAATCAAGATCCGTATCTTACACCTTATACAAAAACCAACTCCAACTGGATAAAAGACCTAAATATCAAACCTAAAACAATAAAGCTCATCCAACAAAAGGTAGGAACAACAATGGAAGTTTTAATACACAATGAGGACAGACTCCAAAATCTGTCGAACAAACCACAATCAACAGAAGAGAAAATAGATAAATGGAAACTATTAAGAATCAAACACTTTTGCTCATCCAAAGACTTTATTAATAGAATTAAAAGAACACCCACAGAATGGGAAAAAATATTTGGCAACTCTATGTCAGACCGACGCCTGATCTCCATAATCTATAAGATACTACAAAATATCAAGAAGAAGAAGATAAATCATCCAATTAAGTAATGGGCAAAGGAGATGGACAGACATGTCTCTGAAGAGGAGATCCAGGCAGCCAAAAAACACATGTGGACATGTTCACGATCTTTAGTTATTGAAGAAATTCAAATCAAGACGACAATGAGATGCCCAACAACAGAAGAATGGATAGGTAAACTATGGTACATATACTCAACGGAGCACTACGCAATGATAAAGAATAACGATGATTCCAGTAAACATCTCATAACCTGGTTTCAACTGGAAGACATGTTGAGTGAAAGTAGTCAGTGACAAAAGGACAAATACTGTATGAGACCTCTATGATAAGATCTCAAAAACAGACTTGTGTATAGAAGAAAAGACTCTTTTGACAGCTGCAAGGGAGGGGAGGGAGGGAGGGGAAAGGGGAGAAGGGCTTAGTTTAGATAGTTGCTAGAAATCTGGTTGGGAGAAATCAGTGATAGCACACATTAGAAACAAGAACAACATTAAGTAGACTTCAGCATAACCTGAGTACTCCTTCCATCATAACCCAATATTGCAAGGATAGAGTAGCTGGGGCGGGGGCAGGGGACCATGCTTTTAGGCGAAATCAAGGCCAATTGGCACAACTAGCATTTTGCTAAGAGAACTGTCTGCAGCCCACATTCGTGAGTGGCGTCTGGGGTCTTAAAAGCTGCCAAGCTGCCATCCGAGGACACAGCAAATGGTCCCAACTCAGCAGGGACAGATGCTCACCGAGGACCAAAATGACATGTGGTAAAGACAACCTAGAAGACAGAGAGACCCACAAGAGTGGGTGCCTTCATCGACCTGGGACCGGAAGAACTGGATGGTGCCTGGCCACCACCAGTGATAGCCACGATGGAGCTCGCTAGGTTGAGTCTGACTGGCAACACAAGAATAAAAAGGGGTGCATCCTGAGATCTCCACTAAAAGACCTCAACTGATGGTCCAGCGATTTCAGGGTTCCCCTGAGAGCATGGCCCCCGGCCCTGATGCTGCCCTTACCCATAAATTATAATGAAGGTCCACTCTTTGGACAGGAATGGATTCAACTTGGCAATGCAGAGTGACCACATATTGGTTGCACTTTATGGTTCTGTGCATCTATAGGATATCATCCTGCTGACCTCTGGCTGGAGGAAGGAGAGAGGGAGGAGAGGAGCAGAAAGGAGGCTTTTGGGAGGATGAGACATCTATCGAACAGAGAGGAATAGTGTGCTGTCACCGGACAGGGAGATCAGCGGAAGCTGCATATAGGTAGGCATGTAAGTTTATACGGGAATGTACATTTTCATTCAGCCATGTCAAATAAAAAATAAGTAAAAAAAAAAAAGACTACAATGAGATACCATCTCACCCCTACAAGATTGGCCATGATCCAAAAAACAGAAAACAACAAGTGCTGGAGAGGCTGTGGAGAAAGTGGAACCCTCCTACACTGTTGGTGGGGTTGCAAAATGGTCTTCTTTGGAAAGCAATCTGGCACTTCCTTAAAAAAATGGACATTGATATACCATTTGACCCAGTAATTCCACTACTTGGAATATATCCTACAGATTCAAAGCCTTTCACACCAACAGACACATGCACCAGAATGTTTATCGCAGCACAGTCCACAACAGCAAAAAGATGGAATCAACCCAGATGCCCAACAACAGAAGAATGGATAGGTATACTATGGTACATATACTCAATGGAGCACTACGCAATGATAAAGAATAACAATGATTCCAGGAAACATCTCCTAACCTGGTTTCAACTGGAAGACATTATGTTGAGTGAAAGTAGTCAGCGACAAAAGGACAAATACTGTATGAGACCTCTATGATAAGATCTCAAAAACAGACTTGTGTATAGAAGAAAAGACTCTTTGACAGCTGCAGGGGAGGGGAGGGGGGAGGTTTTAGATTAGATAGTTGCTAGAAATCTGGTTGGGAGAAATCGGTGATAGCACACATTAGAAACAAGAACAACATTGAGTGGACTTCAGCATAACTTGAGTACTCCTTCCATCTTAACCCAATATTGCAAGGATAGAGTAGCTGGGGCAGGGGGCAGGGGACCATGCTCTTAGGTGAAATCGAGGCCAATTGGCACAACTAGCATTTTGCTAAGAGGGCTGTCTGCACCCTACATTGGTGAGGGGCATCTGGGGTCTTAAAAGCTGCCAAGCTGCCATCCGAGGACACAGCAAATGGTCCCAACTCAGCAGGAACGGATTCTCACCGAGGACCAAAATGACAGGGGGTAAAGACAACCCAGAAGGTAGAGAGACCCACATGAGTGGGTGCCTACATCGACTTGGGACCAGAAGAACCGGATGGTGCCCGGCCACCACCAGTGATAGCCGCAATGGAGCTCACTAGGTTGAGTCTCACTGGCAACACAAGAATAAAAAGGAGTGCATCCTGAGATCTCCACTGAAAGACCTCAACTGATGGTCCAGCGGTTTCGGGGTTCCCCTGAGAGCATGGCCCCTGGCCCTGATGCTGCCCTTGCCTATAAGTCATAATGAAGGTCCATTCTTTGGACAGGAATGGCTTGAACTTGGCAATGCAGAGTGACCATATATTGGATGCACTTTATGGTTCTATACATCTATAGGATATCATCCTGCTGACCTCTGGCTGGAGGAAGGAGAATGGGTGGAGAGGAAGGGAAAGAAGGATGTTGAGAGGATGAGACATGTATGGAGCAGAGAGGAATAGTGTGCAGTCACCGGACAGGGAGAGCAGTGGAAGCTGCATATAGGTGGGCATGTAAATTTATATGGGAATGTACATTTTCACTCAGTCGCATTAAATTAAAAAGAAAATATAATATATATAAAGTACCCCTCACACGGCCTAGCCATGGTAGTTTTTCTGGACTTTCTGATACGGTCGACCACCACAATGAGCTCTGGAAGAGGAAGGCTAGGCTGGAGGGTTTCTTGGGAGTCTACCCTCCAATGGGCCCTGTGGCTGATCCACAGAAGATAACACATGTAACTGTCACAAAGTCTCAAACATCCTTTCAGGAGTGAGATCTGGCATGACAGCACCAAGCGTCCAAGCCCTATCTGAACAGCTGGGGAGCTCCCTTTGGGTTCAGGACCTTGGGAACCATAACAGGGTCAGGGCCAGGCACCAAGCTGAGTCAAACAAGAGATTTTCCCAAAGAGATGAAAGAACACTGTATTAGTTTTGTGAAAGTGTTGTGATAAATCCCGCAAACTTGGTGATTTCAAACAACAGAAATTGATTCTCTTCAAGTTTGGGGACCAGAAGTCCAAAATCCATATTACTAAGTTGAAATCAAGTAGTTTCCAGGGCTACACTCCCTCTGGAGATTTTGGGTGAGAATTCACTCCCTGCCTTTTCCAGCTTTTGGCGGCGGCTGGATTTCTGAGGCTTGTGGTATCGCCACTCCACCCTGCCTCTGTGGTTGCTTTGCTTCCTCCTCTTCTGCGTCAGATCTCCATCTTCTTCCTTACAAGGACACTTGTGATTACACTGAGCCCACTTGGATAATCCACAATAAACTCCTCATCTCAAGATCCTCAATTTAATCACATCTGCAATGGACCTTTTTTCATATAAGGTAACATTCACAGGCTCTAGGAATTAGAACCTGAATGTCTTTGGGGATTATTGTCAGCCTGCTACAAGCACAAACGCTGGTATGAGTTTGATGATCTAGAGGCTGAAGTCAGAGCTGGAAAAGCAGGGTGGACAGCTCTGTCTAAGAATAAGGGAAGGAGAGGGTGTAAACAGGAAACAATCTGGAATCAGAAACCAAGGAGACAAGTAGGTCAGAAAGTCACACTTGAGGTGAGTCTAACAGTGCCAGTCTTGAGCCCAGAGGCCCCTCTAGTCAGTCTCATCAGGCCAGAACAGAAAGCCACTATGGCCTCTTTTGCAGGTTGAAGAGGAAGGTGCTTACAAAGGGCAAAGACCAGAACCCTGCCACAAGGTAAATCCTGGGTCGAGCTGAGTTGCATTTGTTTCCTTGGCTGCTTATAACAAAATTTGCCATCTGAATGGCTTTGTGCAACAGATATTTATTGTCTCACAATTCTGGAATCTAGAAATTTGAAATCAGGGTGTTCACGCAGTTGGTTCCTTCTAAGGGCTCTGCAGGAGAATCTGTTCCATGACTCTCTTCTAGCTTCAGGTGATGGCAGCAATCCTTGGTGTGTCCTTTGGCTTGTAGAGGCATCTTCCAATCTCTACCTCCTCCATCCCACGCTGTTCCTCACTATGTGTCCATCTGTCTATATACTCTCCTCCTCTTCTTACAAAGACACCAGTTATTTTTAATCTGGTCCCACTCTACAGTAGTATGACCTCGTATTAACTAATTGCGTCTACAAAAGACCCTCTTTCCAAAGAAGGTGACATTCACAGACACCAGGAGTTAGGACTTAAACACTAGAGAAAGCCACTGATGTGATGAAGGGGAGGCAGGAGCATAGTGAGAGTAATGAGCACCCAACAGCCATCTAAGTTGCAGTTCTGCCCCAATTTCAAGATCAGTAGATGTTGAGCAGAAACACCTTCACCCTACTTGTCCAGCTGTCTCAGTGCAGTGTTTTTCATATTTGTGGCACCTCAGAATGTCTTTCCATGCCTCTTGTGGTTTCCCCTTGGACTTGTGTCCTGAAGCAAGCACTCCCCTCTGCCCCATGGCCCTTGCTACACCTCTGGGAGAAGGGCAACCACTCATCCCTACTGACCTTTGATCGAATTAGAAAACATGTCCCTTTCTCAGGATGCTTCCTTTCCATCTTTAGAAAATAATCATAATCTGCTTTATAAAGCAAGCTATTGTGCTGTCATTGTTGGAAGAGTTCTAGATAGATACAAATCTATGATATTTAAGGTATGAATGATATCTGCGGTATACACAGAGCCTATACAGCCACCCATGGATGCAGGAGGATAGGAGCATGGAAATGACACGTCCTTGAGCAATACCAGAGATGAGGCCCTTCCTGATAAAGGATGACAACCAGGGAGCTGGAATGCAAGGAGTTCCTGGCTCCCAAGGGAGACTGGCAGAGGCTTAGGCAGGGTCCAGAGATGGGCTCTTATGCTGCCCCACAGAGGGGTTTTTATACACATCCATCATTATTATCTACCTAAGTGGCCGCCTCCACTTAAATGATCACAGTGGGATGGGCAGATGAGTAGTAGGTAAAGACCTGTGGGCTACTTCATCTGGTGCTGACGGTGTGACTCAGTGCAGAGTCACGCATGGAGAGATTTCCCAAGGCCAGCAGCAAGTGCTATTTCCTCTGAGAACTTTGGGCCTTGGAGCTCAGTTTCAGTACCCAGTAATAACTACCTTTTATTGGCCATCTACCACATGCCAGGCACTGCCCTGTAAGCCACATCATGTCCAATACTCACCAAAACCCTTATATAGTAGTGTTATTATCCCAGCACGACGGATGAGGACACTGAAGGGAGTAAATGGCTTGCTTAGGGACACACAAGAAGTAAATACCAAAGCTGAGCTTTAATCTTAGGCTGCTTGGGACACCACACTACCTCCTATGCAGTTCCAGACTGACAACACATGGGGCGTAACAGTGCCTTCTGAGCGTGGTTCCAGCCTTCCAGGTTCTCAGGCTGGGGAGTGAAGCTGCTTGACCCATATGTACAGTTTGGGAGTTGAAATTAAGGGTCTCCATGACCTTATTTAAGAGTGGAATAAACACTTTGCAAAAGTTAATACATTAACTACAATCAAGTTCTGAAAAGTTCTCAATCACTGGGAGGAATGTCTCCTGACAAATTGCTCTTTTTAGTTTATGTGGCTAATGTCACATGAATGATCCCAGCAGTGTCCACAGTACATGTTCTCTGTGTCCTTCCAAAGAATTTGAACGAGATGAGCTTCCTTCCCAAGACGTCAAACCATCTTTGCAATGCCCAGGAGGATGTTCTAGGTGTGGTTCCCTCCTCTGAAGCCTCCCGAGAAAGAAATCTTGGCTGCTTCAGATCTAGCATTCCTGCCACCTTTTGAGGTTCCTACCTTCTGATTAGGGCTGTGGCTGATCACCAGCAGATAATGCACAGCAGCTGTCACAAAGACCCCCAACACCCACAGGTGAGATCTAGCATGACCAGGGGCAGGTTCACTGATAGCACAGTATACACCAGATTATAGTAAGCAAGGTACACATGGGCTTAATTTGTGTTATTTACTAATTTATAGTACACAGTTTCACGTGTATCACAATTAGATGCTCTAGAAAAGCAAAGCCAGTGAAACCCGTGTGTGTATCCTATTTATGTAATCTGTGTATTAGGGTCTCTAACATTGACCTTATTGTTTTTTTCTATAACATTTAAACTTTTTGGTTTCGTATTTAGGCCCTTGACCCATTTTCAATTAGTTTCTGTGTGTGGTATGACATATGGATCCTGTTTCTTTCTTTTTTACAGAGAGACATCTGATTTGCCAGCACCCCTAATTGTTAGAAAAACTGTCTTTCTCCCATCTGAGAGATTTGGGGACTTTATCAAAGATCAGGTGACCATGGGTGGATGAATTTACATCTGTGTTCTCCATTCATTTCCATTGGTCACTATGTCTACATTGTACTAATACCAGGCTGTAGCTGTATAGTAGGTTCTGAGGTTAGGTGGTGTTTCATTTAATGCTCAGTAATGCTTCATTTATCCAGGACCTCTTTCTTTTCCCTATAAAGTTAGTGATTAGTTTTTTCATCTCTTTTAAGAATGCTGACTCAACAGGGCTTAACAACAACAGCATTGGTAACTGGATCATTATTGCAATGTATTTGTAGATTGCTTTTGCTAGAATTAATGTTTTAATAATGTTGAGTCTACCTATTCATGAACACAGTATGTTTTTCCATTTATGTAGATCTCTTGGTTTCTTGTAGTAATGTGTTATCGTTTTCTTTGTGTAGGTCATTTATATCCCTGGTTACGTTTATTCCTAAGTATTTTGAATTTTTTGAGGAGTTCCTATAAATGGTACTGGTTGCTTGATTTTCTTTTCATCATGCCCTTTATTGGTGTTTAAGAATCCAACTGATTCTTGTATGTTTCTCTTGTATCCTGCTGCTCTGATGAATCTTTGTATTCATTCCAGTAGTTTCCTTGTAGAGTTTTTAGGGTTCTCTACTTGTGCTTTTATATCATCTGCAAGTAGGCATAGTTTTACTTCTTCCTTACCAATTTGGATAACTTTTATTTCTTATGTTTATATTACTGATGTTGCTAGGGCTTCCAGCACAATATTAAATAGGGGTGGTGATAAATAGCAGCCTTGTCTCATTCCCATTTTCAGGGGAAATGATGTTGGCTACTGGTTTTATGTATATGTCCTATATTATGTTGAAGAATTTCCCTTCTGTGCCTATTTTATTGAGAGTTTTTATCAGAAAATAGTGTTGGACTTTATCAAGTGCCTTTTCTGGATTGAGATGATCATGTGATTCTTTTGTTGTTTTTAAGTGGTAGACCGCATTGACTGATTTTTGAACCACTCTTACATACTTAGTGTGAATCTCACTTGGTTAGAGTATATGTTTTTATACATGATGCTGAATTTTTAATTTTGTTGAGAAGTTTTTCATCTACATTCATGAAAAATACTGATCTGCAATTTTTTTGTGATGCTTTACCTGAATTCAGTGTTGAGGTTATAAATTTGGAAGTATCATTTTCTCTTCCAGGTTCTGAAATAGTTTGAGTATGATGACTGCTGATTAAGTTCTCAAACTAAGCCTAGAAAAAGTGCTACTTTGCTGAATATCACTATGATCACCTTCGAAATACTCCCCTTAGGAAACTATGCACCAATGCCAGTGCTTAGTCCACCCTTCAAAGCAATTCTGGAACTCTTTTTCTGGAGTGGACATTACAGCTGTTATCGTATTACCCTTGATGTCCCGAATGTCATCAAAATGTCTTCCTTTCAATATTTCCTTTATCTTTGGGTAGAAAAAAACTCACTGGGGGCCAGATCAGGTGTCCCAGCAGTATTTGTTTACTGGCTTAAAACTCCCTCACAGACCACTATACATTTAAGTTGGCAAACTTGCCACCATGTTACCATGCATAAAGGCCCTTTCAGAAACAGTTCCAAAATTGCTTTGAAGGGTAGACTAGTCACTGGCTCTGGTGCATAGGTTCCCAAGGGGAGTACTTCAGAGGTGACTGTAGTGATATTCAGCACTGAGATATGTAGCAGTTAGAACAATTAAGTTTATGGGCTTAACTGTCAGACCTTGTAGTACTGTTGTGGGCTGTTCTCTGACTATTTGTTAGAATTCTCCAGCGTAGCCATCCATGCCAGGACTTTTTGTTGCTATTGTTGGAAGTTTGTTTTTGCTTTTTAATTAATTTTTCAATCTCTCCTCTTGTGATAGGTTTGTTCAAATTGTCTACCTCAGCTTGTCTTAGTTTGGGGGGATAGTGTATTTCTAGAAATTTTTCTATTACTCTAGGTTTTCAAATTGAGTATAGTTTTTCATAGAACTCTCTTATGATCCCTTTTATTTCAGTTGGGTCTGTTCTAATGCACCCTATTTCATTTTTCATTTGGATTTCTTGCATCTTCTCCTGTTTTTCTTTTGTCAATTTAGCCAGTGGTTAGTCAGTTTTGTTGATCCTTTCAAAGAACCAACTTTTGGTTTTGTTGTTTACTCCAGCTTTGATTTCTTCTATTATTCATTGGGCTTTGGTTTTGTTTTTGTTTTTCTAAGGATTACTCAGTTTCCATTTATTTGAAGGTTTTTTGTTGTTGTTGTTTTGCCCTTCCTGTTATTAATTTCTTCTTTGATGATACTGCCATCAGAGAAAATCCTTTGTAATATGTCAGTGACTTGGATGTTGTTGAAGGTTGCTTTGTCGCATAAGATGTGAAAAACATTCTCTGTGAATTGGAAAAGAATATATACTTTGTTATTGTCAGGTGGTGTGTTCTATACGTCTATGAGGTCCAGTTGGTTGATTGTGACCTTTAGATCTTCAGTATCTTTACGGAGTTTCTTCTTAGGTGTTTTTGTTGTTTACAGAGAATGATGTGTTGATGTCTCCTACTGTTATTCTGGAGCTGTCAATTCTTCTTTTCAGTGTTGTTAGAGTTTGTTTTATGTATTTTGGAGCCCTGTCATTAGGTGTGTAAATATTACGGTAGGTTCCCATGGTAGATTATCCCTTAAAGCATTATATAATGCCCTTTCTTGTCTTTTATGGTGAATTTTGTTTTAAAGTCCATTTTACCTGAGATTAGTACTGACACTTCTGCTCTTTCTTGATAGTTGTTTGCTTGATATATATTTTTTCTATCCTTTGATTTTTTAATATATTTGTATCTTTGTTTCTAAAGTATGTCTCTTGTAGTCTGCATATTAATGGTTCCCATTTTGTATCCATTCTGTCATTCTCTGTCTCTGTATAGGTGCATTTAAGTCTTTTACATTCAGTGTGATTATTGATGCCAAGTGCCGTCGAGTCGGAGTGTGCATTTATTGCTGTCATTTTATAGTGCTTGTGTGTGCTGCTGACATTTTCTTTGTTCCTCCTGTTCCCTATGCTGGATTTCTTTTTTTTTTTTTTTTTTTGAGATTTTTTTTTCTTCCAGTTTTGTAGATTTTGTGTTTACTGGAACTCTAAGTTTTTCTTCCTCATTTTGATGAGTAGATCTGTTAACTTCCTTTATGGTTACCTTGAAACTTACTCCTATCTTCCTAAGTTTAAACCAGTCCTTTATAAATTGATATCACCTTCACTTCCTCTCCATTGAAAGTTCTATACCTACACTGTTTATTCCCTCTTTTACTGTTCTGATGTTGTTATTTACAGATTGATCACTTTGGTCCCTGTTGCAAATCTGTTGGTTTTATCTTTGAGAGTTCATTACCTATGCTGGTATCCAGCTGATATTGTCCAGTGTCCTAGATTTAGGTTTTGTCTGGTATTATTGGTTCTCTAATTGAAGCACTCTCTTTTAATAATTCTTGTAAACTTGGTTTAGCTTTTATGTACTTCCTTAATTTCCATTTATCTGAAAATGTCCTAATTTTCCCATCATATTTTAGTGAGAGTTTTGCAAGATATATTATTTTTGGTTGGTAATTTTTTTACTTTCAAGGTTTTACATATGTTAGTCCATTGCCTCTTGCCTAGGTGGTTTCTGCCAAGCTGCTCTCAGGATTCCTTCTTTGTGCTTGGTTCTGGTAATCACAGTTATCATATGACTTAATGACTTTCATTTGGGGTTTACCCTTTTTGGAGTTCATAAAGCTTCTTGGATGGTCAGCTTTTCATCTTTCATTATACTAGAGAAGTTTTCCCTCAGCAAATCTTCAATTATCCTGTGTTCTCTGTTTTGTCCCCCTGTTCTGGACTCTGATCACATGGAAAGTTTTGCTTTGGAATATATGCCACTACATTCTCAGGTTTTCCATCCCTGTTTGCAGATAATATAATGCTCCACCTGGAAAATCCAAAAAGCTCCATGAGAAAACTACTGGAATTGATAGATTCAGCAGAGTTTATAAGATAAAGATACAAAAATCACTTGGATGCCTACACAAATAAAGAGAATGATGAAAAGGATCTCAAGAAAATAACACAATTTACAACAAACCTAAAAAAAAAATAAAATACTTACAAATAAATCTAACCAGGGATGTAAAAGACCTATACAAGGAAAACTACAACACATTACTGCAAGAAACCAAGAGACTTACATAAATGGAAAAACATACTATGTTTGTGGATAGGTAGACTCAACACTGGGAAATGTCAATCCTGCCCAAAGCAGTCTACAAATACAACACAATCCTGATCCAAATACCAATATCATTCTTAAAAGAGATGAAAAAACTAACCACTAACTTCATATGGAAAGGAAATAGGCCCTGGATAAATGAAGCATTACTGAAGAAGATGAATAAAGTAGGAGGTTTCGCACTACCCAACCTCAGAACCTGTTGTACAGCTACAGTAGTCAAAAAAGCCTGGTATTGGTATGATGACAGACAAATTGAACAGTGGAGCAGAATAGAGAGCCCAGATGTAAATTCATCCACCTATGGTGGTCACCTGATCTTCAAAAAAGTCCCAAAATTCCTCAAATGGAGAAGAGAGTCTTTTAACAATTGGTGTTGGCAAAACTGGATGTCCATCTGTAAAAAACAAGAAACGAAACAGGACCCATATCTCATACTATACACAAAAACTAATTGAAAATGGACCAACAACAGATGAATGGATAAACTATGGTATATATACTAAACAGAACACTATGCAATGATGAAGAACAATGATGATTTTAGGAAGCATCTCGTAATTTGATTTCAATTGGAAGTCATTGTATTGAGTGAAATTAGTCAGCAGCACAAGGATAAATATTGTATGAGACCCCTACAATAATTACTTAAAAACAGACTCGTGTGCAGAAGAAAAGACTCTTTGATGACTGCAAGGGAGGAGAGGGAGGGAGGGAAAGGGCCAGTAATAGATTAGATAGCTGATAGAAATTCGGTTGGGTGAAATCAGTGACAGCACACATTAGAAAGAAGATCAATTTAACTGGACTTCAACACAATATGAATACTCTTCGGCTCCAATCTTAACCCAATATTGCAAAGACAGAGTAGCAGGAGCAGGAGCCTGAGAACCATGCTGTCAAGGAACATCGAGGCCAACTGGTGTAACCAGCATATTGCTAAGACAGTATTCTGCACTCCATATTGATGAGTGGCATCTGAGGTCTTAAAAGCTAGCAAGCTGCCATCTGAGGTACACTACATGGGCGCAACTCAGCAGGAACAGATGATCACCAAGGACCAAAATGACAAGGGGGAAAGAGAACCTAGAAGACAGAGAGACCCACGTGAGTGGGTGGCTACATCAACATGTGACTGGAGGAACCAGATAGTGCTCGGCCACCACCAGTGATAGCCATAATGGAGCTCACAAAGTTGAGTCTCACTGGCAACACAAGAATAAAAAGGGGTGCACCCTGAGAACTCCACTAAAAGACCACAGTTGATGGTCCAGCGGCTTCGGGATTCCCCCGGGAGCATAGTCCCTAGTCCTGATGCTGCCCCTGTCCATAAATCACTACTGAGGTCAATTCCTCAGACAGTAATGAATTGGACTCAGTGACACGAGTGACCATATCATGTGTGCACTTTATGGTTCTATGTATCTATAGGATGTTGTCCTACTGGCCTCTTACTAGAGGCGAGGGAGAGGGTGGAGAAGAGGGTACAAGAGACTGTTAAGAGGATATAACACATATAGAACAGATAGGAGGAGTGTGCTGTCACCAGGCAAGGAAAGCAGAAGGAGCTGCACGTAGACCGGCATGCAAATTTAAACCAGATTGTACACTTTCACTCAATCACAATAAATAAAATAAATAAATAAAAATACAGATGCCTAAATAACAAACAAAAAGAAAAGAAAATGGACCAGAAACCTAAATATAAACCCAAAATCTATAAAGAGCATAGAAAAAAATAGAGTCAATGCTAGAGGCCCTAATACATGGCATTAACAGGATACAAACCATAAGTGACAACACATAAACACCAGAAGATAAACTAGATAACTGGGATCTTTAAAAATTAAATACTTATGCTCATCAAAAGGCTTCACTAAAGAATAAAAAGAGAACCTACAGACTGGGGGAAAAAAAGTTTACACTATGACAAAGCTGACAAATCTTTAAAATCTGCGGGAAAATCCAACAGCTCTACAACACAAAGACAAATAATTCAACCAAAAGATGGGCAAAGACTAAGTACAGATACTTCATTAAAAAGCTATTCAAGAGCCTAACAGATAACATGAGAAAATGCTTGTGATTACTAGCTGTCATGGATTGAATTATGTTCCCCCCCAAAATTTATGTGTTGATTTGACTCAGCTAGGAGTTCCAATATGGTGCCATTCCTTTCATGTGTTGTGAATCCTGCCTCTGTGATACTGCAGCTGTGTTGGTAAGGCAGGATTCAAGTTACGAGCTTATGGAATATAAGGGAGAGAAGTGAGCAGAAGAAGCTGGGAACTTCATATCACCAAGACTGAGAGCAGAGCATGTCCTTTGGACCTGAGGTTCCTGTGCTGAGATGCTCTCCTGGAACATAGACTACTGGACTGTTACAATTTCTCCTACTGAATGAATCTATAACTCATAAATGAATAACAAATGCATATTCCGATGTGCAGGGAAATTGGAACTCTTATGCACTGCAATATAGTTCAACCATTCTGGAAAGCAATGTGGCATTTCCTTACAAAGCTAAAAATAGAAATATATACAATCTAGCAATCCCACTCCTAGAAACATATCCTAGAGAAATAATACCTGTCACATGAATAGACATATGCATACCCATGTCCACCCCTGTCTTGTTCACAATACCAAAAAAAAATGGAAACAACTTATATAACCATTAGCAGATGAATGGATAAGCACATACACAATGAAATAAGATGCACCAATAAAAAACAATGATAAATCTGCAAAGCATCTTACAACACTGATAAATCTGGAAGATATCATGTTGAGTGAATAAGTTGATCACAAAAGGACAAATACTATATGAGGCTATTACTATGAAAACTCATAAAAAGGTTCACATACAAAAAGAAACTATCTGTGAAGGTTGTGAAACAAGGGAGAGGTGGAAGGGAAAACCACTAACTAGATAACAGCTAAGTGGTAACTTTGGTGAAGGATACCCCCTCAAAAAAACCCATTGCCATCGAATTGATTCTGATTCATAGTGATCCTGTAGACAGAGTAGAACTGCCCCATAGAAGAGCTCTTGGTAGATGTTGACTTTTTGGCAGCTTGGTGAAGGGTAAGACAGTACATAATACTAGGGAAGCCAGCACAACTTGACTAAGGCAAGGTCATGGAATCCAAACTTCTTAATGACCAAATTATTGGGCTAAGGGCTGTAGGGACCATGGTCTCAAGAGACATTTAGCTCAATTTGCTAAACATGGTTTATAAAGAAAATGTTCACCACTCTACTTAGGCGAGTGGCATCAGGGATCTTAAAAGCTTGTGAGCGGCCATAGAAGATAACTCCACTGATCTCATCCCATCTGAAGGATGAAGAAAACCAAAAACACGAGGGGACGATTAGTCCAAAGGACTAATGGACCACGACTACCACAGCCTACACCAGACTGAGTCCAGACAACCAGATGGTATCTAGCTACTACCACCAAGTGCTCTGACAGAGATCATAATACAGTGTACTAGACAGAGCTGGAGAAAAACATAGAATAAAATACTAATTCACCAAAGAAAAAAAGGAGGGAGATCAGACTTAATGATCTCACAGAGAGTGAAGAAACCTTGAGAGTATGGCCCCTGGACCATTTTATAGCTCAATAAAGAAGTCATTCCTGACACCCACTGTTTTAGTCTGCTAGGGCTGCTCTAACAGAAATACCACAGAGTGGATGGCTTTAACAAAGGAAGGTTTATTCTTACACAGTCCGGTAGGCTGCAAGTCCATGTTCAGGGTGTCCACTCCAGGGGAAGGCTTTCCCCTTTGTCGGCTCTGGAGGAAAGTCCGGTATTGCATCAGTCTTTGTCCAGGGAGCATCTTGGCGCAGGAACCTCGGGTCTGAAGGATGTGCTTGTCTCCCAATGCTACTTTCTTGATGGTAAGAGGTTCCTAAATCTCTGCTTGCTTCTCTTTCCTTTTATCTCTTGCAGGATGAAAGGACTAAGGGTGGGACAAGCATAGTCCAGGGAAACTCCCTTTACAGTGGAGCAGGGAGGTGATCTTATAAAGGGATTTACAGCCTCACCCTAATCCTTTAACATACAGCATAGGAAAACCACAAAATGGAGGACAGTCACAAGATACTGGGAGTCATGGGCCAGCCACATGGCTACACGTATTTTTTGAGGGACACAAGTCAATCCATGATACCCACATATCAGCCAAAAATTAAACAGATGTATTAAAACAGAACTAGCCTAAATGGGCACAACAGCCCAGGGGCAAGGACAAGAAGGCAAGAGGGGATAGGAAAGCTGGTAATGGGAAACCCAATGTTGAGAAGGAAAGAGTGTTAACACATTGTGCAGTTAGTAAACAATTTCACAAAAAAATATGTATATTAATTGTTGAATAAGAAACTAATTTGCTCTGTAAACCTTCACGTACAGTTCTCTATATGTACATATATGTACACCTTACATGTGTGTGTATGTATACCTATATGTGTATATATACATATATGTACTCGTGTGTGTGTGTGTGTGTGTGTGTGTGTACAAGATTACAGCTTAGAAACCCTGGGGGGTACGAGGTCTACAGTTAAATTCACAAACTCATCCTAGAAAAAGTACTGCATACCTCATTGCTGAGTATCACCATCGTCACCTTCGAAATACTCTCCTTGGGAAGCTATGCACCAAAGCCAGTGCCTAGCCCATGCTTCAAAGAAATTTTAGAACTCTTTTAGTGGAATGGCCATCAAAGCTGTCATCATACACCCTTGATGTCCTCAATGTCATCAAAATGTCTTCTTTTCAATATTTCCCTTATCTTCAGGTAAAGTAAAAAGTCATTGGAAACCAGAGCACGTGAGTTGGTAGGGTGTTCCAACACAGTTATTTGTTTACTGACTAAAAACTCCCTCACATACAATGTGTGTGAGCTGGTACATTGTTGTGGTACAAGAACCATGAGTTGTTGGCAAAAAGTTCAAGTTACTGTCATCTAACTTTTTCACACAACCTTTTCAGCAGTTCAAAATAGTAAACTTGGTTAACTGTTTGTCCAGTTGGTACAAATTCATAATGAATAATCCCTCTGATATCAATAAAGATTAGCAATATTGTTTTGACTCTTCATTTGGACTGATGGAAATTTTTTGGTTGTGGAGAATTGGCTGACTTCCACTGAACACTTTGATGCTTTGTTTCAGGGTCTTATTGGTACACCCATTCTTTATTACCAGTAATAATGATACTAGAGAAACACTGGAGTTCGTGCCACCCGCCACAAGGCCAATGACTGAGACAGGATGTTAGGGTGAATTAAAGATTTTATTTGTGTGCTAGCTTACACAAAGTGGTAGAAGGGATAGCTCCTCTGAAAATCTAATCAACCTATTGTTTCATACAAGGGTTTTTAAAGGGTGAGACTATGTGCTAAAATCAGAAATAGGGAGTTCAAGGGGTTAGGGAATATGCCTTGAAGAGGAATCTGGGTTTCTTCAATCTTTTTGATCATTTTGGGCTGTTCAAGCAATATGGTACCAGGTGCCACCTGGGCCTGCAGACTCACAGGCCATTATCAGTCTTCCAGGCCATGAACACAAGGTTTGGGCCCAAGTTCAGCCACCTGCAAGGAGAAAAAACTCAAAACAAATTATTGGCTGTACCCTTCCTAGTTTCTTTAAGTCCTCAGTTGTTGGCCTGAAACCCAATTACTGGCCTAGAACCCAATTACCAGGGCAGGAGGGGTTATCTCTCGGCCCACAGTGAAGTTGCCTAATTCTGTCAGTGTTTGTCAAGGCTGTGAGTTTTCTTCTTACTGTCACCATCTGGACCCTTTGGAATGTGAGTGCCAGGTTTCCCAAAAGGGGGTTGGGGCAATTGCTTTGTAGCAAAGCCACTCAGGCCTCCAACCTCAGTTTCCCCTGTTGCTGGAAGAACTATGCTTTTCAGGCCTCTGGTTTCAATAACATGGCCCAAAACACCATCTTGCCTCTCCAAAAGGTCTTGGCAAACTTCTACTCCCCTTTGCTTTTGTGCATTGGGGAGCTCCTTCGAACCATCTTTGCACACACATCTTTCTCATGTCAAGATTTTCAGTTAAGATTTTCCTGTTTCTCTATCAATGTTTACTTGGTCTGCTATGCTTCTCACAGACAGCTGATGATTTGATTTTTAAGATGAAAGAAGGGGTCATAAACCAAAGAATGCTGATAGCCTCTACAACCTGGAAAACAAAAGTAAATGAATTCTGTGCTGGATCCTCCAGAACAGCTCTGCCAACACCCTGACTTCTAGCCCAGTGAAACACATTTTGTACTTCTGACTTTTGGAATTATAAGACATAAATCTGTGTTCTTTTAAGCCAAAACTTAATAATTAAATTTTATCTGAGATTTAATAATAAATAAATGGATTGGTGCTGAGGGGCACAATTGTATTGGGAGGCAGGGCAAAATCAGGGTGGCAGTGAGCCGGTATCCCTCTCACTGCCAGTGCAGCATGATCCCTCAGGAGGGATCAGAGGTAGGAGGGGGCCTAGATGAGAGGGAGAAGGAGAAAGTAGGAGGAGAAAGATTTAAAAAATACGGTATTGAGGGAGCCAGCCTGTTGGGGCAACCTAAACCTGGGAAGGCCATGTACCAGACGGTCTCTAGCTAAGTGGTACAGCATGGCTTATGGGGATGGGGAAGAGACACAAGAGGCTGGGTGGGTGGGAGAAAGGAAACGAGGGAAGAAAGAGAAAAAGAGAAGAAACAATAACAAAGACCAAGCACAGACCGAGAAATGCCAATGGGGAGCCGGACAGTAACTCCAGCACAAACCCACAGAGGCCATGTTTCAGTGGCTCTCTACCCAAGTGGTGCAGCACAGCCCTTCAAGAAGGGGCAGGACAGTTCATAGGGCTAGGTGGTCAAGAAAAAGGAAAGGAAGGGAGGGAGAAGAGAAAAATAAGTGGCGCTGAGGGAGTAGTCAGCCAGTGGAAGCAGCAGGGATCCAGGGAGGCTGTGTGCTGGTGGCTTTCTAGCTGAGAAGTGCAGCATGACCCTTCGAGAAGGGGTGGGGGTGGTGCATGGGGTTAAGCAGGCAGGAAAAAGGAAAGGAAGGAAGGAATATAGACAGAAAAAAATTTTTTTTTAAAAGTGGTGTTACAAGTTAAAAGTTTTTCTAAATTCAATCCAACACTTCAAAGAACAGAGTAGCAGGGAAGAGTGTCTAGGGACCATGTTTTCAGGGGAAATTGAGGTCAATTGGCAGAACTAGTCTTTTGCTAAGAGAGTCTTCTGCACCCCATATTGGTGAGTAGCATCTGGGGTCTTAAAAGCCACCATCTGAGGAACATCAATTGGTTTCAACCAACCTGAAAAAGATGAAAACCAAGAACATCAAAGACATGAGGAAAAATGAGCCTGGTGGTAAATGTAAGAACCTAACAAAAGTCACTTAGGTTATGAAGCTACATCCCATCCTTTGCCTCAGTTATCACCATCAGACCAAATGGTGGTAAATCTAAGACCCTAACAAAGGTCACTTAGGTTATTAAGCTGCATTCCATCCTCTGCCTCAATTATCGCACTCAGACCAGATTAGCAGGTCTGCATTCCTCTCCCTATCTCTGAGAAAATAGAGTTAAGACCTTAGAGAGGGGTAATAAAATTTTAGGTAATTCACACTGCTTAATTATTATGTGACAAACACTAACCCCTTTGAATTCTGGCTATAAAAACCACTGGAAATGTAACCCAAATGGAACCGTTTGCCTGCATATCTTCAAATAAAATATTTCTTCAACCCCATGCTGTTTCTGAATTTTTGGCTATAGTGACAGACAGAACAAACTTGGTTTAGGTCAGCAGCAAGCCCAGGAGACAGAAGGACCCATACGATTGGGGGACAATGAAACTGGGAGCTGAAATAGCATCCAAGTCAGGGGTGCTAAAAACTTAGAGGACCTCAGAGACATTATTTCAGATCACTCCTATCACTCCTAACACAAAAGGAAAGACATGACCTCTGCCCTGCACAAGCCCCAGGCAACAACGCTAGGATGGAGCCCTCTGTGGGCCCCACTACAGATTCAGTGAACAATAGACAATAAATGACTTCTTTTGTCTTGATAAAACCAGTAATAAAAGAATCACGCAGGGGGCCAGGAGGATAGAGAAGTGCTTGTGTTTGAGCATTACTCTTCTAGGTTACTGGCCAGATGACAACTAACAACACTCTGTTTTCCTTGATAGTGGACGAGATTGTGAAGCAGACCTCCAACTAGTTGATACCTTCCACCCAGTCAGCCTGAACTCAGTTGACTTCCACATGCCCCAACCTGCCCACATTGTTCCCTACATCTGTGTTGGTCTTTCCCTTTAAATACTCAGATTTCGCCTCACCAGTTTGGACAGGATTTGAGGATGGGAATATCACCCTGTCCCTTTGCAATGCTGGCTTGCAAATAAAACCTTTGGTCTCACCACAAAGCTCCTGTTTCGGTGAATTGGCTTTTTTGCAGCACCTACGTAGCTGAACTCCTGGGCTTTTCCAGAACAGCAGCAGCATAAGACCAGAAGAACCAGATGGTTCCCGGCCACCACCAAAGACAGCCCTGATAACTGCACACAAGGTACAGTTCCCTGATGCAGCATGAGAAAAAAAGGGTGTGTAAATCTAGAAATCCACTGAAAGACCAGACTTGATGTTCTGACAGACATGGAGGGTCCCTTGAGTACATGGTCCCTGCACTTGCTGCTAGCCCAGAGCTAAAACAGGTATTGACAAAGAATGGACTAGACTTGGGGACACTGGGTGATACATGTGGTGTGTGTACTCTATGGTTTAATACATATATGAAGCTGTCCTACTGGTTTTAGTGGGGAGAGGAGAGGGTGGAAAGGAGGGAAAAGTGTTGGTTGAATGGATACTGGAAGTAAAGAGTGAAAGAGAAGAGTGTGCTGTCACAGGGTGAGAAGAGCAGAGGGAGTTACAGAGAAGTGAGTACTTGGGGTTTTACATGGAAAGCTGACTTGACTTATGTTTTAGTCAGCTAGTGCTGCTCTAACAGAGATACCACAAAGTGGATGACTTTAACGAAGGAAGGTTTATTCTTACACAGTTCAGTAGGTTATTCGAGAAATAAATTTCAAAATGGTCCACTTCAGAGACAAGGCTAAGAAGTTACCAGCTAACCTAAACAGAAAGGCAGAGGGGAGAGGTGAGAAAAACCTGGTTGGGAAGCAGGAGATAGAACTTTAAAAGGGAATGGAATGTTAAGACTTAAGCAACATCTGGGACAGACTGTTCATCTCATAGTACTCAGCCAATGAGGAACTGAGGGAGGAAGGGACTAGCCAGATCGGAGATCAAAATGCTTTGTAAGAAACTGGCACGCCTTTCTGTCTAGCCTCCTTTGTGTGCTTGGGCGTCCGTTTTGCAAGATCATTCAATAAAATCTCACTCTTGCTAACTAAATTTAACCTGGATTTCTTTGGCGTTCGTTGGAAAAAGACTCTGGTAACTATCTCTCAGTGACTTCATAAGGAATAACGCAGGGTCCCAGCCAGGGATTTATACCAGCCACCTGTTGCCAAGACAGGCCAAGCAGTATACCAGGGTGCCAACAATGTTTCTCACAGATTACAAGTCCAGATTCAGGACGTCCGCTCCAGGGGAAGGCTTTCCCCCTTGTCAGCTCTGGAGGAAAGCCCTTGTGTTATATCAGTCTTTGTTCCGGGAGCTTCTTGGAGCAGGAACCTCAGGTCTGAAGAACGCTCTACTCCCGGTGCTGCTTTCTCAATCTTGTAAGGTTCCCAGTTCTCTCCGCTGGATTTTTTTCCTTTATAGCTCAAGAGACCGCCTCAAGGCCTCAAGGCACAACAAAAACTTACGCACTGAATCCTGTTCTACCAACACAGTTGCTGCCCATCCACCCTTGTTAACATCATAGAAGCAGGAATTCCAACACGGGGAAACATCACACGATACGAGGAATTAAGGCACAACCAAGTTGTTACAGATTTTTTAGGGAATACATTCAATCCATGACAGATTGTAATCACAATAAAAAAAAAAAATCTAATGGTGCTAAAGGATCAGCCAGTAGGGGGCAGCACAGATCCAGGAGGTTACATACCAGGGGATCTCCAGCCAAGTAGTACAACATAACCAATCAAGGTGTGTGGACAGCCCACAGGGCTAAGTGGTTGAGAAAAAAGAAGGGAGGGAGAGAGAAGATAAAATAGCAACAAAAAATGTAGATATATGGTGCTGAGGGAGTCAGCGAGTCGAGGCAACACAATCCCACGGAGGCTGCATGCTGTGGCTTTCTAGCTGAGCAGTATGGCATAGCCCTTTGAGAAGCGGTGGGGATGCACAAAGGGCTAGGTGGATGGGAGAAAGGAAAGGACAGAAAGAGAAGGGAAAAAAATCAAAAACAACAATTATATATGGTAATAAAGAAGCCAGCCAGCAGGGCAGCACGGACCCAAAGAGGCCATGTGCCAGTGGCTCTCTAGCCAAGCAGTGAAGCACATCCTGTTGAGAAGTGGTAAGGACAGCACATGGGACCTAGCTGGGAGAGAGAAAGAAAAGGAAGGAAGAGGGAGGGAAAGAGAAGAAACAAACAAAATAACAAAGATTTTTAAACCTGTGACTCTGGGGGAACCGGTTACTACAGCCAGGGGAGACATGGGCAGCAATGAGCTAGTGTCTCACCAGCTGAGTGAGTATGGCCTATTGGTTAGGGGTGGGAAAGCATGTATTTCTGGTCACCAGACACTCTGTAGCCTGTTGGGAGCTCCCTGATATTTTCCCCTCTACTCCCCCTTCTGCATTCCTTGGTGACTGTAGCCTGAGACGGTGAATACCTGCTGCGTTATCTGATAGGGGACTTCCGCTTCATGACTCTCCTCATCCTCTGTTCCCTGTGAGCGTCTTATTCCATTTGATGCTTGATCAAGTTCTTTATCCCTTCATTTGACACTTAACATTCCAGTTGTATTTGTTTTACTTAATTTTGTATTTGTTTTATTTCTTTCTATTTGTTTTACTTAGTTTTTTAGATCTTTGCTACAGAAGGACAGCATGGTGCTTCCATTTATGTAGGCTCTACCTCTAAGACTGAAGAGACTTCTATCAAAGTTGTTGGGGTTCGGATTTCAAGACGCAACCCAGAATTTCTTTAAAGGTTAAATTTTATTAAAAAAAATATGCCCAATAGGAAAAAGACTGGTGCACCAGGGACGCACCTGAAACCACACAGAGCAGGGGGTGACCACGACCTTCCTCAGCACCCAGTATTTAAGTCATGAGATTACAAAGTAGGGAGGGGGAACTGACCTTACATTGATTGGTTAAGGCCACCTGGAATTCCCGTTAGTTGTAAAATGTAGTCAAGGTCTAGGGGTCACTTTCAAGGCTGTCCCCAGGCTTTGTCTTGTGACAGATGTTTTGTAAGACAAAAGTGAGATTACTCTATGGTATTTTCTGCTATTCAGTTGTTTCCTGGGGCTTTCTTTAATACCTTGAATTTTTACTGCACCCTTTCTCAGAACAGAGTCACTTATGCCTCATTTCAACAAAAGTCTTCAAAGACTTGATGGTGTCTTGTCCTGTCCTAGCTCAGAGCCGGCATAAGAAAGAGGAAAGGGACTTACTGATTCAACCAGTGACGTTCCTTATATCCCTCCTGCATGTCTAGTCCCAGGGCTAGGCCTTCCCTTGGAGGACCTGAGAAAAGCTCTGTTAACTGGCTCCTCTTTTCCTTACCTCCCCAAGCCTTAGTACCCCTATCTGTAGAAAAGACACATAAATCCCTATCCCTCAAGAGGATCAGATCCAGCAAGGCCCATTCAAGTACCCACAAGAAACCCAAAACATGTCCATTTCCTGCCTTTCCTCCTTTATGGAGAACACACCAGCCTGTAAGGAGTCAGCAGGAGAAATTACAGATAGGGCTTGCCTTTAGGGCCAGACTGCCAAAAAGACCATTCATTCCTTCAGCAGATTCACTGAGCACCTACAGTGGGCCAGGAACAGCACTGCATGCTTTCCTAGAGACATTCTTTTATTTAATTCCCACATGCACACACACTGTGTTACTCATTTTACAGATAAGGAAACCAAGGCAAAGAAAGACTAAATGGCTTGTATAGTGCAGAAGAGGATGAAGACCAGATTCAGACCAGTCCCTACCCTCTGTTTTGCAAATACATTTTCCCCGATGCCTCACTATCCTCAGCTATCCTCAGCAGAGGCATCAATTGGTGTCTGGTATCTGTGATATAGTATGTAAATTTGCAGCAAAGAGGCTAACTCTAGTCCTGGGGGTTCCTGGCCAAGTTGGCAGCCCTGGGAACACTGAGAGGGAAGGACCTGTTCCCCAGATCAGAATAATGGATGATACGGATTAAGTCCTGACTTTTTACATTAATCCAGTCAACTATACTTTAGGGACCAGAAATCTTTTCCTATGAGGATGGGGGTGTAGGGAAAGTATCTCCAACAGAGTCAGAAAAAGTTCTTCCTACCACTGTGTGTAAAGAAGGTGACTAAAGCCTCGGCACCCTCACAATAGGCTGACAAGATGTCCATTTAATCAGGTTCCTCCCCTGTTCAAGAACTCTCAGCGAGTCCCCGTGGCTTTCATCATTGTGTGTCAAACTCAGGGGAGGTGATTAAACCCCCCTAAAAGATGCCCCCCCCAGACAAATAGAGTTCTCCTGACCCTGCTCTCCTGCCTTCCTTCTTCCATCACCACCCCTTCTGAGCAGTCTCAGGCCTCCACACCCAGCACTCATCCCTTTCTGTGACCACATGGAGCTTAAAAGTTTCAACTCCCAGCAGAATCCAAATCCAGGCTCTAAGGATTTCCCACAACTTGGCTGTAACTCTCCCAACTTTTTGAATCTAACATTCTACTGGAGATTGCTCTAGTGGTTCCCAACCAGCTATTGCCAGCTTCTATGGCATACTTTCAGTGACAGAGAACTCACTATCTCAAAGTAGTCAAGTGTCCATCTCTAGGCCTTTGTGCTGGCCATCGCTTCTGTCTGCAGATTCTTTGCCCATATCTTTGTAAGATGACCTGCTTGCCACCTGTGGGTCTCAGTTGAAATGTCCCCATTTCAGATCACCAGTCTTGATCAGTTCACTTGATTCTATTATCTCTAGAGTATGTATGTTTCTTTTTATGTTTCTAGACTGTAACTTCCCTACCAAAGTAAAATGTACATCTTGCTTACCTCTGAAGCCCCAGGAGGGCTCCTCCACTTGGTCCTTCTGGAATTTGCCCTTGGGTGTCAGGGTAATAGATTCACAGGTAATAGACAGGGAAAAGGACCCCATCACCTGATAGTGGCCACACACCTTTGCACTGACATGGCTCCTCACAGATTACAAAGGGTCCCTGCCAGTGTGGAAATCCTACAACATCCTCATGGAGTAACTTTATTATCCCAATTTTAAAGATATGGAAACTGAGGCTCAAAGGTCATGTGACTTGCTCAAGGACATACAGCAACAGTGACGAGACTAAAATCCAGACACACTGGCTTGACTGTCAGTGTTGGAATTTCCCACTTGATCTTCCCTAGACTCTACAGAACATTCTACTCATCTGTCTCATAAATCTAAGTCATGAGAATGGAAGCATCAGAAGGTATTGTTTGCCGCTCTGAAGGCAAATCCCAAAAAGGAGCTTGGATTTGTTTTGAAGGATAGTGGTATGGGATTTTAAACCTGGAAAAAGGGACCAAGATCATCTAGGCTACTCCTTCCATTTTATGGACAATGAAACTAAATCCCAAAGAGGAGAATGGCAGAGTCCTGATCCCAGATCCACTGTGGCCAGTCACTATGACTCCGCACCTCCATCCATAAATTTGTTCATTGAATAAACATTTGTTGAGTCCCTACCGACTGTTACGAAGTTTCTAGGTAGCAAAGAAATTAAAGACTGGTTTAAATTTAGAAAAATAAGGGTAAATATTAAGGTAATCACAAAAGAAACCATCAATCCTACACATCAGAATAAAAAAAACAAGAAAAGCGTAAAGTCTCAGCAAATACAAAACCGCCAACATTGAAAAAGATGAGAACATATAGAGAAAAAAGAAAAAAGACTCAGCACAGAAAACTGAATGAAACAAAGGAATTGTCTACAACACAGACAAAAAAAAAGACATCAAAGTGACAGCACTAAGCTCATACCTATCAATAATCACACTGAATATAAGTGGACTCAATGCACCAATAATGAGACAGTGGCAGACTTACATATTACCTACAGAAGACACACCTTAGATTCAAAGACATCAACAGACTACAACTCAAAGGATGAAAAAAATATATCAGGCTAACAACATTCAAAAAAGAGCAAGAGTGACAAAATTAATCTCTGAAAAAATAGATTTTAAAGTAAAATCCACCACATTGGATAAGGAAGGACATTATATAATAGTTTAAGGTTCAGTACTCAGAAGAAATATTCAGTGTATCTATGCACTCAACAGGGCTCCAAAATACAAAACACAAGCATTATTTGCATTGAAAACAGAAATAAACAACTCCATGATAATTGTAGCAAACTTCAACATGCCACTCTCAGTGAAGGACAGAACATCTAGAAAAAATCTCAACAAAGCCACAGAAGATCTATATGCCACAATCAACCAAACTGATCTCATAGACATACACAGAACACTCCACACAACAGCAGTCAAGTATACATTCTTTTCCAATGCACATGAATATTCTCCAAAAATTGACCACATATTAGGCCACAGAGCAATCCTTAACAAAATTCAAAGTATTGAAATAATTCAAAGTATCTTTTAAGACCATAAAGCCATAAAAGTAGAAATCAATAATAGAGAAAACATGGGAAAAAAATCAAAACCACAGAAACTGAATAAAACCTTGTTCAAAAACAACTGGGTCATAGAAGAAATCAAGGATGGAATAATGAAATTCATAGAATCAAATGAGAATGAAAACATATCTCAGCAGAATCTGTGGAACACAGCAAAAGCAGTCCTTAGAGGTCAATTTATCTCAGTAAATGTACATATCCTAAAACAAGACAGGGTCCAAATCAAAGAACCCTACAATTCAAACAAGTGGAAAAGGAGCAGCAAAAGAAGCCTTTGGACACCAGAAGAAAGCAAATAATAAAAATCAGAGCAGAACTAAATGAATCAGATAACAGAAAAACAATTAAAAGAGTTAGCCAGGTGAAAAGTTGGGTTTTTTTTAATATATAAGATCAACAAAGTAGATAAACCATTGGCCAAACTGACAAAAGAAAAACAGGAAAGGAAGCAAATTACTCAGATAAGAAATAAGATGGATGATATCACAACAGACCCAACTGAAATTAAAAGAATCATAACAGACTACTATGAAAAACTGAACTCTAATACATTTGAAAACCTAGAGAAAACGAACAAATTTCTGGAAACATATTATGTACCAAAACTAGCACAAACAAAAGTAGAACAATTAAATAAAGCCATCACAAAAGAGATTGAAAAGGTAATTTTAAAACTCCTGATTGAAAAAAGCCCTGGCCCTGAAGGCTTCACTGGAGAATTCTACCAAACATTCAGAGGAGAATTAACACTATTATTACTAAAAGTATTCCAGAGTATAGAAAAGGATGGAATACCTCCAAATTCATTCTATGAAGCCAATATAACCCTGATATCAAAACCAGGTAAAGACAACAAGAAAAACAAAAATTACAGACCGATATCTCTCATGAACATGGGTTCATACCACAGATGCAGGGATGTTCCAACTTGAGAAAAACAATGTAATCAACTACATAAATGAAACAAAACACAAGAACCACTTGATTCTATCAATTGATGTAGAAAAGGCATTTAACACCAATTCATGTTAAAAACTCTCGGCAGAGAGAAGGGAAATTTCTCAGCATAATATGGGGCATCTATGTAAAAGAAACAGAGAGAGTCTGAAAGCTTTTCCCTTGAAAACAGGTACCAGACAAGAATGCCCACTATCCTATTCAGTACCGTCCTGGAGGTTTTATCCAGAGCAATTAGGCGAGACAAAAAAATAAAGGGCATCCAAATTCATAAGGAAGAAGTAAAAGTATCTCTGCTTGCAGATGATACGACCTTATACACAGGAAATTCTAAAGAATCCACCAAAAAAACTACTGGAACTAATAGAAGAGTTCAGCAAAGTATCAAGATACAGGATGAGCATACATAAATCAGTTGGATTCCTTTACATCAATAAAGAGACCATGAAAGAGGACATCACCAAATCATCACTATTTAATATAGCCACCAAGAAGATAAAATACCTGGGAATAAATCTAACCAGAGAGTAAAAGATCTATATAAAACAATTACAAAACTACTGCAAGAAACCAAAAGAGACCTACATAAGTGGAGAAACTTACCTTGCTCATGAACGGGAACACTTAACATTGGGAAAATGTCTTTTCTACTCAATCTATACATACAATGCAATCCCAATACAAATCCCAACGGCATTTTTTGATGAGATGCAGAAATAAATCACCAACTGCATATGGGAAGAGAAGACACCTCAGACAAGCAAAGCATTACTGAAGAAGAACAAAGTGGGAGGCCTCACACTACCTGACTTGAAAACCTATGAGGTTCAACAATGAAGTCCGTGAACTTAACTGTTCTAAGTGCTACCTACCTCATTGCAGAATGTGACTACAGTCACCTTCAAAGTACTCCCCTGGGGGAACTATGCACCTATGCCAGCACCTAGTCCACTCTTCAAAGCAATTTTGGACCTCTTTCTGGAATGGCCATTGTGCACGGTGGCATGGTCTTAATTATACAGTTGTCTGTGAGAGAGTTTTCAGCTAGTAAATAAATAACTATTGGAACACCCTACCTACTCACCTGGATCTGGCCCTCAGTGACTTTTTTCTATAGCCAAAGATAAAGAAAATATTGAAAGGATGACATTCAGGACATGAAGGGTAATATGATGAGAGGTCTGATGGCATTCCAGGCAGAGTTCCAAAATTGCTTTGAAGGGTGGGCTAGGTGCCGGCATCAGTACATAGTTTCCCAAGGGAAGTAGTACTTCAAAGGTAACTGAAATTATGTTCAGCAATGAGGTATGTAGTACTTTTTCTAGATGAGTTCATGAACTTAATTGTCAGGCTCCATGTTACACTGCCGTGGTAGTCAAAACAGACTGGTACAAACCAGATACACAGACCAATAGAACAGAACAGAGAATCCAGATATAACGTCATCCACCTACGAACAGCTGATATTTGACAAAGGACCAAAGGCCATGAACTGGAGAAAAGACAGTCTATTTAACAAATAGATTTCTGTATATCCATCTGCAAAGAACTGAAACAAAACCCGTATCTCACACCATGCACAAAAACTAATGCAAAGTGGATCCAAGTCCTAAATATAAAATCTAAAACAATAAACATCATGAAACAAAAAATAGGAACAATGCTGGAATCTCTAATAAACAGCATAAACAGACTATAAAAAATTACAAACAATGCATAAACACCAGAAGAGAAAATAGGTAACTGGGAACTCCTAAAAATCAAATCCTTATCCTCATCCAAATGCTTCACTAAAAGAGTAAAAAGACTACCCACAGAGTGGGAAAGAACTTTCAGCTATCAAGAATCCAGTCAGCATCTAATCTTTATAATCTACGAGGTACTGTAAAACCTCAACAAGAAAAAGACAAATAACCCAGTTAAAAAATGAACAAAGGATATGAACAGTCACTTAAACAAAGAAGACATTCAGGATGCTAATAGATACATAAGGAAATGCTCATGATCATTAGCCATCAGAGATATCCAAATCAAAACTACAATAAGACACCATCTCATCCCAACAAGGCTGGTATTAATTCAAAAAACACAAAATAATAAATGTTGGAAAGACTGTAGAGAGATTGGAACTCCTCTCCACTGCTGATAGGAATGTAAAATGGTACAACAACTTTGGAAAGAAATTCAGTGCTACCTTAAAAAGCTAGAAATAGAACTATCATATGATCCAGTAATCCCACTACTTGGAATATATCCTACAGAATGGATACACAAACTATGATATATTCACACAGCGTAATACTATGAAATGATAAAGAACAACAATGATTTTAGGAAATATCCCATAACATAGAATCATCTGGAAAATATTAAGCTAAGTAAAATTAGTCAGATGCAAAAGAACAAATATTGTACGAGATCATTATTACAAAGACTTAAGGTTTAAGCACAGAAAAAAATAATCTTTGATGGTTACAACGTTAGGGTCTGCGATTTTCAAGATGCGACGCTGTTACTTTAAAGGTTAAATTTTATGAAAAAATATGTCCAATAGGCAAAATACTGGTGCACCAGGGATGCACCCCAAACTACACAGAGCAGGGGGCGACCACGAGTTTCTTCAGCACCCAGTATTTAAGTCATGAGATTACAAAGCAGGGAGGGGGAACTGACCTTTACATTGATTGGTTAAGGCCACCTGGAATTCCTGTTAGTTGTAAAATGTGGTCAAGGTCTAGGGGTCACTTGCAAGGCTGTCCGTGGTCAAGGTCTAGGGGTCACTTGCAAGGCTGTCCCCAGGCTTGTCTTGTGACAGATGTTTTGTAAGACAAAGGTAAGATTACTCTATGGTATTTTTTGCTATTAAGTTGTTTCCTGGGGCTTTCTTTAATACCTTGAAGTTTTTACTGTGCCCTTCCTCAAAGGCTGTCACTTATGCCTCATTTCAACATTCCCCCCTTGGGTTCTTATTCCAGAGTCAAATCTTAGACTCTGAGTGGGTGCCGGGCTGATCAAGGTCCTGGCTGTTCAGGGGGTGATAGGTCTGGTGTTGGGGCAGATGTTTTAGGACTAGGAGCTGGACTGTGGCTAGTTTTTCTCGTATGAATTTAAGTAGTTTATTTAGAAGGTAGGGACCCACTGTTAAAGCTAGGATGAAGAGGACAAGTGGTCCTGTTAACGCAGTGATGAGAGTGGTCAGCCACGGAGACCAGGAGAACAGAGACTCGACTGATCCTAATGAGGTCCCTATTTTCCCTGATCCAGGGTGCATTGGTTTTACAACCCCATGTATAACAGAAATAATCATTTGTTCCTCCACATGATCCATAGTCATTAGCCCTGGGACAGACATAAAATTGTTTCTTAGCCAGTTGTTGCATGAGGCAGTTAGTAGCACACCCCTACCCATCAGCATACATACATCACCCAGTATTTATGAATGTTCTGTGTGCACAAACCGGGTATGGGTCTTTCTTAAGCTATGAGTCTATAGAACCCCCCCACAAGGTCACATAAATCAAGGTGAAAAACTAGTGAAGTCACCTCGGGAGGGCCAGTTAGGGTCAGTTTTTGAATTTGCCGGCCAAGGCTTCTTGGAGTTGCCTCAGGGCCATTATGTTGTCGCACCCTCCATTGAAGGTAGATGGGAGTGATGGACCCAGGATGGATCCTGTCAACCTTGACGGCAGTGGGAGTTGTCAGGATTACTGTGTGGGGTCCTTTCCAACGGGGCTCCAAAGTCTCCTTTTGGTGTCTCTAGACCCAGACTAGCCCCCCAGCTGAAACTGATGTGGCTTTACAGGAGGGAGATTGTGGAGGCGTCTCAACAAGGGGAAAAGCAGATCTTGAGTTTTCTGCAGAGCCTGGAGGGACTTAAGCAGGTCATGATTACGGATTTCAGCAAGCAGGTCATCCCTTGGTTTAGGGCAGAGGGGTGGTGGCCTCCCGAAAACAATTTCATAGCATGTAAGGCCTTGGAGGAAAGGAGAATTATGCACACGCATTAAGGCAAAGGGAAGCAGGGCCATCCAGTCACTGCCAGTTTCTAGGGTTAATTTGGTTAAGGTCTCCCTAAAAGTCCGGTTCATCCTCTCTACCTGTCCTGAACTCTGGGGGTGATAGGCATAATGTAATTTCCAGTTAATCCCCAGAACAGATATTACTCCCTGAGAGACTATGGCTACAAAGGTAGGACCTAGTGTCAACAGAACCTCAAACCTAGGTATGAGTTCTTCTAGGAGTTTTTGTTTGTTTGTTTGTTTTTGAGACTACCTGTGCTGTCTCTCTCTTAGTGGGAGATGTCTCAGTCCAACCAGAGAATGTGTCTACGAAAACTAAAAGGTACTTGTATCCACATCTGCCAGGCTTAATTTCAGTGAAGTCCAATTCCCAATGTACTCCGGGCATAATGTCTCTTTCTTTCTTACCTTGGTGGGCCTTACCAGAGTCGCTTACATTAGTGGCCTGGCAGGCTTGGCAGCTGTGCGTTATTCCTTTAGCCCACCAGGGTAGCTGGGGTATATAGTACCTTGGAGACAGAAGTTCCTGGATTTTTGTTGCTCCCAGATGGGTGGTCTGGTGTATCTGGTGGACAAGCTTCTCTCCCAATTTTTGAGGGAGAATGGGGAACCCTCCCGAAGTACAGCGTCATCCTTTCTTCTCTTCTAGGTGGGCTCTTCGGGAAGAGTCAGCTCAGGGAGCTGGATAGAATTGATCTCAAGGGGGCTGAGGGCAGCTTCCTTAGCTGCTCAATCCACTAGATTATTGCCTCGGGCTTCCATTGTTTCAGCCCGCTGATGTGGAAGGCATCTTGTAGCCACTGGTGGCGGGCATTGAGAGTCTGGGGCACAGTGATGGGTGGTGGGTCAGGAGGCAGGATGGCGTCAGGAGGCTCCTCGGCATCTGAGAGGCCGGCATCTGGTGGGTAGGAGCTGTCAGAGTGCAGGGAGGAGGACAGATCCTGGCACAGGCTCAGGTCTTGGCACAGGTGCTTGTAGTCCTGGATTGACTCATACAGACCCCACAGCTGGCACAGCAGCAACATCTCCAGTTGTCGCAGTCCCACCTGTAGGCAACATCTCCTTGCGCAGCACCACTAACGCAGTGTCAAGGTTGACTGGGTGGTGTGGAGCAGCGGAGCCAGCGACGGGGCCCACATTGGCAGTGCCGGCGCTGTGGTGGGGTCTGTCTGGAGCGCCAGCTACGTGGCTCAGTTCGTCGTGGATGCAGCTGTGCTGGCTGTAGACACGCTCCAGCTCCCACCACGAGCCCCTGCCGGCGTTGAGAAGGCCACTGAGGCCGCGTGGCAGTGGCGGGAGCCTGGCCAGGGAGCAGCCCACGCCCCCCAGTGCCTCAGCTGAGGGCAGCCCATTGCGCTGATGTTCCAGATGGTAGGGCTCGTGACCAGAGGACCAGAACTTCAGTTACCACCACTGCCCTTGCATACCTGGTGCCATCTGATCACCTGGTGATAAAACTGCTCCCGTCAGTGAATAAAGTGAGATTGGGGTCCCACAAGGGAACGTCCTAAGATCTCGGCGAAGGCTATGCTGTTGGTCAAGCACCTCAGTGTAGTCATGTGGTTCAGCCTCCAAGTCTGGGTCAGGTAGCAGCGTGGCTGGGTTGAGGGCTGAGCTATAAGCAAACACAACTTGGGGCTGATCTGCTGTGGCGTACGCGGTGTGGGAATCCCAAGGATAGTCTGTTTTCTTCCTTTGGATGGGGAACATTGTCCCCCCTTGAGTTGGAAACTCAAGTAAGTCGCCTCCCGGACGTAGACCTGTGTCTTTTTAGCAGAGACTCAATATCCCTAATTTGCCAAGAGAATTAACGGGACTTGGTGGCAAGTGTCCTCATCGGGTGCCGCAAGTAATAAGTCATCTACATATTGTAGAAGGGAAATGTCAGGCCATTGATGCCTGTACTCACGTAAGTCCCCATGAAGGGCCTCATTAAAGATGGTGGGAGAGTTCTTGAACCCTTGTGGCAGGCAGGTCCAGGTCAGCTGCCTGCTGAAGCCATCTTCTGGGTCCTGCCATTCAAAGGCAAAGACCGCTGACTCTGCGGGCTCAGGGGCATACTGAAGAATGCATCCTTTAAATCCAGCACTGAATACACCTGGTGTACAGGTTAGGACTGGTCTGTAGTCCAGCCCTCCTGCTTTCCTCACCGGTGGGAGGGGAGTATTCCAGGGCGACGGGCAGGGCACCAGTATTCTTTGAATGTGGGCCCTGATCTTTCTCCTTGCTTCTGGCAAAATGGTGTACTGCCACACCTGAATCAGGTTGGCAGATGATTTTAAAGTCACTATAACCGGTGGTTGGTGTTTGGCCAGTCCTGGGGAATTGTTTTCAGCCCAAATCTGAGGAATCTCTTTGATCAGTTGATCCACTGATATCACTAGGATAGAGTGGGGGCCCCTGTCAGAACTATCATAAAATCTGTATTCTTCCTCTACAGGGGCTATCACATTGACTTGGGGTGTCAGGTAAGCATGATCCCCAGCAAAGCGGATAGTCACCTGCATTTTTCATAACAAGTCTCTTCCAAGTAAAGAGTACGGGCATTCAGGCATTACTATAAACGAGTGGGAGACAGCCTTGGCCCCCAGATCTACCTTTCATTCGTCAGTCCATGAGTAGGCATTAATCCCAGTAGCTCTCTGCATCAAGGTCTTGGCTTCAGTTGTAGGCCCCAGGGGTTCAATCAGAACTGAGTCACTAGCCCCCAGTGTCGACCATGAATTCTACTGGGTGTCCCCCTACTTTTAAGGTTACCCTGGGCTCAGGGGGGACCAGTGAGCCCTGACACCCTCAGGCCTCTAGGTTAAGAACCTTTGGAGGGGGCTTTCTTTTGGGGCACTCACCCTTCCAATGTCTGATTTCCTTGCAGTAGGCACACTGGTTTCTGTGCAGGGGAGGCTTTCCTGGCTTCCTCATCTGATCCGATTTCTTCTCCCAAGGGCACAGCAGTGCGTGGCCCTAGGCTTCTGCCAGGAGGATTCTGCTTACCTTTTTGGCTTGTTTGTCTTTTGGTAGTTGGTGGTTTTTGAAGGTTTTCATAGCAATTTCCATCAGCTCGGGTAGATTCTTTTCCTTGAATCCTATTTTTTGTATTTTTCTTTTGATGTCAGGGGCCGACTGTCCCACGAAGGCTATATTAATGGCCCGTTGGTTTTTGGGAGACTCGGTCAATGGGAGTATATGTGCAGTATGCCTCCATTAGTCATTCCAGAAAGGCTGCTGGGGATTCTGAGGGTTCCTCAGTTACCTGTGTTACTTTGGACAAATTTGTGGGTGCCTAGTAGTGGCCCAGAAACCCTCCATAAGAATCTGGCTGTAGACAGGCGCTGCTTACCTGCAGTCCCAATTTGGGTGGGTCAGGGGAAAAGCGTGGTTAATCTCATCTAAATCACTCATAAAGTTTCCATCATCTCCCGGCACCTGTTTTCTGGCTAGGGAAACAATCTTAGTCCTCTCCTCAGTGGTAAAGAGGGCTTGTAGAAGTTGCTGTATGTCTTCCCAAGTGGGCTGGTGTGTTACAAAGATGGTTTCTCAGAGGGGTATCAAGGTTTGAGGTTTTTCAGAAAAAGGGGGATTCTGCATTTTCCAGTTGTAAAGATCAGAGGTTGTAAAAGGAGTATAGACCAAGAAGGGGGTCCCAGCCTCAGTCATGTGACCTATAGCTCACAAGGGGAAAATAGGAGAGGAGGGTTCTGTAAGTGGTTGGAAAGATTGCCCTGAGCGTGTATGGGCTGGGCTCTGGAGGTCAGAGGAAGGTGGTGCCACAGAAGTGATGGGGGTCGGGGGAGCATTCAGGACTGGAGGGTCCGTGGGGACCCTATACAGGCCACGGAGGCTGGCTCTGGCTCCCTCGGTCCCAGCAGCGGCAGGAGGAGAAACGGGAACTGAGGGGTATGGAGGTGGGAGACTCAATAAGTCGTCTGGGTCAGAGGAATCGGATGGAGGAAGGGCAGCTGGAGGGGACTTCGAGGAGCCTTGAATCAGCAGGGTTGTAGGAGGTTGTTTAGGGGGAATATAGGGTTGCAGTTAATGTCTAGGGATCCTGTGGGTGGCCATCCATTACCAAAGGCCGGCCATTCCAGATTACAAAGTGTGTGGAGCTTTCCTGACCGCACCTTGCCGAAGTCTTGGGCTCGTTTCTGGAAATCTGAAAAGTGGTTAAGGAACAGGTCTAGGGGTGTTACAGAGTAAGAAGAAGATTGCCCCATGGTGGCAAAAGTAACAATCAGGACAAACAACACAATCAAACAGATGATGGAACAGACACGGACCGTCACGGAAGAAACGAAACAAAAACCAGATGTGGGATTTACAGGCTGCAGAACCAAGAAAGGAACCAGCGGTGCCCACCCAGATGGAGAGCTGAGGCATCCCCCAGCCTCTGACTCAGAGAGCGATTCTGCGTCCAGATTCTCTCTTAGTGAGTCCCAGAACCAGAGCTCGAGCACAGAGACTAACAGACAATATCCAGACTCACTGGTGAGGTCCAAACCAGATCGGCCAGCCTCAGAGGTCGCTCTTGAAATCCCGGACGAGCCCCCAAATGTTAGGGTCCGTGATTTTCAAATGCGGCGCTGTTACTTTAAAGGTTAAATTTTATTAAAAAATGTGCCCAATAGGAAAAATACTGGTGCACCAGGGACACACCCCAAACTACACAGAGCAGGGGCGACCACGAACTTCCTCAGCACCGGGTATTTAAGTCGTGAGATTACAAAGCAGGGAGGGGGAACTGACCTTTACATTGATTGGTTAAGGCCACCTGGAATTCCTGTTAGTTGTAAAATGTGGTCAAGGTCTAGGGGTCACTTGCAAGGCTGTCCCCAGGCTTGTCTTGTGACAGATGTTTTGTAAGACAAAGATGAGATTACTCTATGGTATTTTTTGCTATTAAGTTGTTTCCTGGGGCTTTCTTTAATACCTTGAATTTTTACTGTGCCCTTCCTCATTTCAACAACAAGAGTGGGGAGGGAGGCAGAGGGGTATTCATAGATTAGATAGTAGGTAAGAACTGGATTAGGTGAAGAATGTGACAGCGTGCAGTAAAGGAGAGATTAACACAACTGGGCTACACAAAAAACTAAAAGGTTTCCTAAATACAACCCAATATTTTGTGTGTGCGTGTGTGTGTGTGATAGAAGATGTAGATTCTGAGTTTATTATTTTCAGTGACTTAAGCAAGATAGAAATTTACTTTCCTCTTACACAACAGAACCCCAAAGCAAGTAGTGTGGGGCTGGTATGACAGTTACATGACATCAGGCCTGAGAGTCCTTCAGTCTTGTTTTTACTCTATCCTTAACAAATATCACATGGTCTCATATGGCTGCTAGAATTCTAGCCACAATTCCATATTCACAGAATAACTGTTTATGTTACCACTTTCATTTACATTTTATTGGTGTAAACCAAGTTACATGGTTACTTAGCTACTTGGGATGCTTGTGAAATGGCTTTATAGCTAGGCAATGATATGTGCTAAAACAAAAGCAAACAACAAAAGATTTATTATCCAGCCAATTCAAATTCAGAGTGACCCTGTAGGGCAGAGTAGAACTGTGCCAAAGAATTCCAAGGTGTGATCCTTAAAGCAGCAAAGGATTCCATAACTGCTTTCAGTTCCCCACCCCCCAGAAATAAACTTTTTTTTTTCAGTTGAAAGCATTTCAGAGGGTTTCAGTTCCTAATCTCTAACCATATTTCTGGTACCCCTTGATAAAGGTACAACCAAATATTTTGAAGGACAGAGTAGCAGGGACAGGGGTTTTGGGACCACGGTTTCAAGGTACACTTAGGCTAATTGGCATAACAAAGTTTTTTTTTTTTTTAAGAAAATTTTCTGCATGTCACTTTGGTGAGTGGCGTCTCAGGTCTTAAAATCTAGCAAGCTGCCATACAAGTAGCACCTGCTGTTCCCAATTCACCCACAGCAGTGGAGAATAAAAGATGTCAAACACAAGAGGAAAATATGAAGCCAGCAGACAGAGGTGCCATATGATCCAGGGACTACTTCAGCATGAGGACAGAAGAACTAGATGGTGATTGGTAACTATCAATGACTTCCCTGACAAGGAACACAGTCCCTGATGTATTGGGACAAAAATGGATGTGCAGAACTAGAAGTTTTAAATTAAAAGATCATCCTTGATGGTGTGCCACACTGGAGGGTCCCTTGAGGACATGGCCCCCAGTCTCTCTGTCAGCACAGAGCTGACAACAGTACCAAAGCTAACTCTTCAGACAAAGACTGGACTAGACTGTAAGACATAGAGTGATCCTGGTGAAGAATATACTTCTTGGCTTAAAATATATACATGAGGCTGCCTGAGCAGCTCCTGTCTAGAAGCAAGGGGTAAGGATGGAGGGAGACAGGAACTGGCTGAACACATATTGCAAGGACAGTGTGGAAAAGAGGAGTATGCTGTCATAGTGGGAGAGGGGAGAGCAGTTAGTGTTGTACAGTGGTGTGCATTTCGGGTTTTATATGGCAAATTGATTTGGATTGTAAACTTTTACTTAAAGCACAATAAAATATTAGGAAGGGAGGGACAGAGGAAAAGAGACAGAAAGAAAGAAATATAGACAGACAGGAAGGAAAGAAGAAACAAAGGAAAGAAGGAAGAAATTAATTAATTAATTCCTGGGTGATACAAACAGTTAACATTACACACAGAAGAATCTCAGCAGAAATGCCTGGCAATCCACTTTTAAAAACTCAGCCTTTGAAAGCCCTGTGGGGCATGGTTCCACTGTGATACACGTGAGGTTACCATGAGTTGGAATTGACTTAAAGGCAGCTGGCTTTTTTAACATATGCTGTGAGCCTACCATGTATTCAGTACCATGGTGTAAGCTTTCTAACATTTTATTCAGTCTTCATTGCCACCCACCAGGGAAGATCTTTAAAGGAAACAAGCATCCACAAAGATAAAGCAACTTGTCCAAGACCACACAGCAGGAAGAAGGCAGCATGAGAACTCAGATGTGTCTGCCATCAGGGACCATGTCCTTAATCAGGACAGGGCCCTCCTCTCAAAGAGAGACACATACCCCAGACTTGTGGAAAGGTCATGGAAGGCTTCCCAAAGAAGAGGACGTTAGAGGTAACATAAAGATGAGTTTTTTGGCCTTTCTCAGGGCCAGAGGCAGTAAGAGGACAGAGGCAGAAGTGAGGCACCTTGATGGAGGAAGAAGCACAAGGCTATGTGAGTGGTGGCAGGGTGTCTGAGTCAGCACACTAGGATGGGTCCAAGAATTTGCCTTTCCCACAAGTTTCCAGATGATGCTGAGGCTGCTGAAAAAGGCACTTTGAGAGTCACTGGATTAAGGCCTCGATGTGATGGGGGTCAACCTTGGCTGCATATTTGCAGTGTCTGCTTCCCACTCTAGACCAACTAGCCAGGTTGAACATTCCTGTCTTGGGGTGGAAACTTCTCTGAAAGAGGTAGATATTATGCCTGGTCATTTGCCAAGGGAAGTCCATGGGTGACGCTAGCAATTAACCTGATCAGCTGCTAATCAAAGGGCTGGAGGTTCAAGTCCATGCAGAGGCACCTCAGAAAAAAGACCAAATGATCTGCTTCCAAAAGGTCAGAGCCCTGCAAGCCCTACGAAGCACAGTTCTATTCTAACATATATGGGCTCACCATGAATCAGAGTCAACTGAACTAGCATATGTATCTTCCAGAGTGGAACTGGGCCTTTAGTTTGGCAGTGCAGAGGTAAGCCCATGCTAGGCCTTGGACAGGCAGAGTGAGAACTCCTGCCTGTTATAGATGCCTCTGTCTTAGGTCCAGAGATTCCAGACATAAGCAGAAAGGTGCTTGCTGGGGGCCCACATGCCCACACCCACCCCACCACTGTGGGGTGATCAAGAAAGACCTGAAGAGCCCATAAAGGACACAGGCCCAGGCTTGTTGAAGTAGGGCAGGACCCGGGCCTCAGCATTTTTACCAACTGCCCAGTTGGTACTGGTACCTGCCAGAGTCTAAAAACCACCACTGTAGGGCAGTGCTGCCCAGGAAAAATATAATGCAAGCCATGTACAATTTTAAATTAAAGAAATTAAAAGTGAAATAGTAAAACAAAGTTTTAAAATGTCTTTCATAGAACCCAACTTTCAGAATATTATCATTTCAAAATGTGATTGATATGAAGAACTACTAATGAGAAACTATACAGTCTTGTTTTTATACTAAATCTTTCAAATCTACTATGTATTTTACTCTTTCAGCATATCTGAATTCTGATGCTTAATTTTCACCCAGAATACTTGATCTGTATTAGCTGTTATTGTTGGCTGCTGTCAGGTCACCATGACCCCATGCACAATGGAATGAAATGCCTAGTTCCGCACCATCTCTGTGACTAGGTGCCAATGGGACAATTGTGAGTCTAGGATTTTCATTGCAGATTTTCAAAAATAGATTCCCAGACTCTTCTTTTCAGTCTGTCTTAGTTTGAAAGCTCCACTGAAACCAGTGCAGCATCATGCAATACACATGCCTTCACTGACGGACAGGTATACATGAGACGCATTGGCCAGGAAGTGAACCCCGGTGTCCTACACAGAAGAGAAGAATTCCGTCAGTGAATTGACAAAGTCCCATGATCTATATTTAGATTTCATTACATTTAACAATTTAAAGATTAGATTTATAGAACTAAGTTATTTCAAAGTAGGTGACCAATTAATCCCAGCTCACCCAAGATTATCCTGATTTTGGAAAACTTTGTGGCATAGTGATTAAGAGCTATGGCTGCTAATCAAAAGCTCAGCAGTTCAAATCTACCAGGTACTCCCTGGAAACTCCATGAGGAGGTACTACTCTGTCTTACAGGGTTGTTAGAAGACAGAATCAACTCAACAGCAATGGGTTTGGTTCGGGGCTTTTGAATCCTGGAAAAGGAGCCCTGGTGGCACAGTGGGGTTGAACACTCAGCTGCTAACAGAAAGATCAAAGGTTTGAATCCATAGCCTCTCTGTGGGAGAAAAGGTCTTGTGATGTGCTTCCATAAAGATCAAACAACCCAAAACAAGTCATTACCATTGAGTAGATTCTCAGCCATAACCACTCTATAGAACAGAGTAGACCTGCCTTACAGAGTTTCCAAGGCTATAAATATAAACAAAGCAGACAGTCACATCTTTTTCATGTGGAGTGGCTAGTGGGTTTCAACCACTGATCTTTCAGTTAACAGTGGCACACTTACTGACTGTGCCATCAGTGCTTGTTCCCATAAATACTATAGCCTTGGAAACCCTGTGGGGCAGTTCTATTCTGTCACCTGGAGTCAGCACCCAACAACAACAATCTTGCTTTTAAAAACTGAAAATCCCACATCCAAGGAACCTCTTTAGCATACTCGGAAATTTTCTAATAACCTAATCCAGCAGAACTGCCCCATATGGTTTCCGACGAGTGCCTGCTGTATTCCAATTACTAATCTTTTTGTTAGCAGCCATACTTCTCAAGCACTGTGCTACCAGGGTTTCCAAACCAAATATTAAGGTTTTCTAAAATTTAAATTTAAGTTATTTAAAATCAAATAAAATTAAAACATGGCCAGTTGCTAATGCTTGCCTCCTAGCTATAGTTCAGGTATGGCTAATAGCTACTATAGTGGAGAGTACAGCTCTAGGAGATAGGAAGTTTCCTTCCCTTTTATCCGTGCAACCTAGGGTCTGGGATTGGTTTTCTTTCCTCTTGTGGCCCTTGAAGGCCACTACACACAGGAGTACGGGGCAAGACCACAGTGTACAACAGCAGGGAATCATCTAGGATAGTGTGGTTACCAGGATAACCTGAAGTGGGCCCAGGATGGAAAAAGAGAGTGGATTACAGTGGTGTGCAATATCTTAAATCATTAAGACTTGGTGATTGATTAGTTATAAGGAGGCAGAAAGCAAGAAGTAGCACTAATCCTCCCTCCACATCACTAGATTGATAACAGAAGATTATCTACCATTGGTGAAGACTATTAATATACCGTGGGCTACTAGAAGAATGAACAAGTGCTCCTCAGAAGAAAGGGTGGTAAGACTTTGTCTCATGGACTTTGGATACACTGTCAGAAAACACTAGTCCCTTAAGAAGGATATCCTGCTTGGTAAAGTAGAAGGTCAGTGAAAAAGAAGATCTTCCACAAGATGGATTGACACACTGACTGCAAAAGTGG
Organism: Heterohyrax brucei; assembly: GCA_028571685.1. Lineage (NCBI taxonomy): Eukaryota > Metazoa > Chordata > Mammalia > Hyracoidea > Procaviidae > Heterohyrax > Heterohyrax brucei. Next base: position 8,451,419 of record CM053165.1, on the reverse strand, counting down.
GCTCAAACATAGCAATGACTGTGAGGAGGGCACAGGACCAAGCACTGTTTCATTTCATTGTATGAAGGGTCACTACGAGTCGGAAGTGACTCCACAGCACCTAACAACATCCACTGATATTTAACAAATCATCCTAGCAAGATTCTCCTGAAGATAACTAAAACAACTGCAGCAGTACATTGACAAGGAATTGCCAGATTCAGAAGCTGAATTCAGAACAGAACACAGAATGAAGAATATCTTCGCTAATGTCAGATAGACCTTGGTCTAAAGCAGAAGATACCAGAAAGACATTTGCCTCTGTTTTACTGGCTATGCAAAGCATTAGACTGTGCCGATAAAAACAGATTAAGTATGGATAACATTACAAAGAATGGGAATCTCAGAACACTCGTGTTCATGCAGAATCTGTACATGGCATTTAAAAGCAGCTCTTTAAACAGGACAAAAGGATAGTGTGTGGTTTAAAGTCAGAAAAGGTGTGCATTGGGATGGTATCCTTTCATCATACTTATTTAATCTGTATGTTAAGCAAATGATTCCAGAAACTGGACTATATGAAAAAGAGTGGGGCATCAGGAGGAAGATTCATTAATAACCTGTGGTACACAGATAAAAAAAAGCCTGGTGCTGCCGTGGTTAAAGCACTCAGTTGCTAACTGAAAGGTCAATGTGTGAACCCACTATCTTTTCCACAGGAAGAAGATGTGGTAGTCTGCATCTGTAAAGATTTATAGCTTTGGAAACTGTGGGGGAGTTTTACTCTGTCCTATGGAGTTGCTAGAAACCCTGGTGATATAGTGGTTAAGTGCTACAGCTGCTAACCAAAAAGTCTGCAGTTTAAATCCACCAGGCACTCCTTGGAAACTTTGTGGGGCAGTTCTGCTCTGACGTCTAAGGTTGCTATGAGTCGGAATTGACCCAGTGGTAGTTTTGGGGGTACAGAGGTTTTTTGGTTCTGTGGGGTACAGAGGTACCGTGCTGTCCTATAGGGTTGCCATGAGTTTGGATCAACTCGACAGCAATGGGTTTGGTTTGGATTTTTTTTTACACTTATAACACAACCTTTCTGCAAAAAAAAATAAGAAAACGTGAAGCAATCATTGAGGAAAGTCAAAGACTAGGGTTTCCAGTGTGGATTATGTCTGAATGTGAAGAAAACAAAAATCCTAATTAGACTGATAAACAACTTGATACATTCAAAGAATGGTGTTGGTAGAGAATATTGAATATACTGTGGACTGTCTAAAGAACAAACAAATCAGTCTTACATGAAATACAACCAGGATGTTCCTTAGAAAGTGAGGATGGTAAGACTTTGACTCAACACACTTTAGATGTGTCTTCAGGAAAGACCCATCACTAGAAAAAGTTACCACATTTGGTAAAGTAGGCCAAGTGCCGTCGACAAGGGAAACACTCAGCGAGATGGGTTGACACATACTGACAATCATGAAGGACAGGATCAGATTTTTTTTTCTGTTATACATAAGGCCACCACCATGAGAGGGAGCTGACTTGTCAGCAACTATCAACAACAACAACAAACCACCCCAAAATTTAGTGGCTTAAAACACCAGTCATTATTTTATTATTTCTCATGGTTTTAGAGACTGGCTGGGTTCAGCTAGATGGTTCTCACCCAGGGTCTCTCTTCCATTTGCAGTCTGATGACAGCTGTAACTGGAGTAATTTTAAACGTTCCTCACTCATGTGTCTGCTTAATGAGGCTATCAGCTTGAACCTCAGCTGGGGCTATGGACAGAAGACCTTCATGTAGCCTTGCCGTGTGACCTGTGTATCTCCACAGCATGGCAGGTAGGCTCCAAGAGTGAATATCCTAAGAGAACCACATAGAATTAAATCACCTTTCTTGGTCTAGGAAATCCTGGAGTCATAGTGGTTAAGTGCTACAACTGCTAACCAGAAGGTCAACAGTTCAAATCTGTCAGGTGCTCCTTGGAAACTCTTTGGGGAAGTTCTACTCTGCCTATAGGGTCTCTATGAGTTGCAATCAACTCAATAGCAGTGGGCTTCTTAACCTAGTTTTGGAAGTCACATAGCATCATTTCCTCCATAGTCATGGACTTGCTCAGATTCAAGGGGATTTCTTAGACATATCTCTTGATGAAATGATTGTCAATTGTCATGCTGTAAAAAAGGCATGTATAATGGAAGATCTTGTTGCAGTCATGTGGAAAATACAATGTGCCATGCAAGGTTTATAGCTTGAAAGGTTGAGTGGATGATAGTGTCATTAACTAAGACAGGAATTACAAGAGAAAGAGAAGTAGATAAAGGCAAGTTAGACATTAAGGTAAAATCTGCACCGATTGCATTGACTAGCACCGTGGACATGCAGGAGGACACAGCCACCCACTAGGGCCTCAGGAACACATTCAGAACTGAAACTCAGTTTGGAAACCTTATTAGAAGCTAGAGACTAGGTGTACCCATAGAACGAGAGAATATGAAGGCTGAGGGAATATACCAGCTATCTACTGCTGCATTACAAGCCAGTCTAAAAGTTATTGGCTTAAAACAATACTTCCCCCCCCATTTTTCTGCGGGTTGACTGGGTGGTTCCTCTACCTATTTTACTTGGGCTAACTCCCTTGGCCTGCATTTAGCTGGAAAGTGAGCTGATGGGGAAGGTCCAAGACAGCTTCACTCACGCAGGGTGCTGGGCTCCCCGAGAACACTGAGAATCTCTGTCTCCATGTGGTCTTTCATCCTGGACTTCTCATAGCACAGAGGTTCCAGGTTGGCATTCTATAAGGCAAGCCCCAAAGCACAACATTTAACAAGCACATTTCCTAATCATTCATTGGCCAAAGAAAGTCATGTGACCAACCCCAACATCAAAGTGGGAGGACTTACAAGTTATGGAACAGGGGGCATGTATCGCTGGCAGCCACTACTGTAGAAATCTACAACCCTAGGTAGCCCTCTACCTCGTTTAAGGGTGGGCAACTAACACCAGTGGACTCTGACTCCTGGTGACCCCATGTATGTCAGACTAGAACAGCACTTCACAGGGTTTTCAGGGGCTGATCAAAAGTAGATCATCAGGCATTTCTTCTGAGCCACCTCTGGGAGGACTTGAACCTCTGACCTTTTGGTTAGCAGCCAAAAACATTAACTGTTTACACCACTTAGGGTCTCCTAGGATTGGACAGAGGAGGAGAAACCAAAGTTGGAAATCCAAAGGAGCTAGGAAAGAAGAACCAGGAGAGTGCACTGCTAAAGAACTAAGATCAACAAACAAACCAACCCATTGCCATTGAGTTCATTCCAACTCATAGTGACCCTATAGTACAGAGAAGAACTGCTCCATAAAGTTTTCAAAGAGTGCCTGCTGGATTTGAACCGCTGACCTTCTGGTTAGCAGCCATAGCACTTAACCAGGGTTTCTGAAGAACCAAGATATGGGGGAAATTCCACTAGGAAAATGCTGACCCCCACATCTGCATGATATCAAAAATGAGTGAGTGTCTCCTTAAGTTTGGGGGCATGGGTGCCTCATTTGCCCCACCCTAGTCCTGAGCCTGAAACCGCTTTCCAATTTTGGCAATGCAGAGGTCAGTTTCCTTAAGGCTCCAACATTAATTTCAGCAGTTAGTTTCACAAAAATCTTAAACACTAACTACAGCTCAGTGAAAGCAGTTCTCAAAGTCAAACCAGTATGGTCCAAACAGGATCAAATTGGCCAATAGGTAAGGTAAGCAAGATGCTTACTATGCTTACCAGATCATATGTAGCGAACAATTTCACATTTCTTTCGCTATATCAAAGATGGTGCTTCCTGGTACAGCTGGCATCTATCTTTCTACCAACTCCACAGTACCTTCCTTTAGAATTGAAGTCTCTTTTCAAATTTACAAGCCTTGACAGGGGCAGATGACCCAATAATCAAGGTAAACATGGGTTTACTTTTGCTTACTTAATTCGTAGTTAACAATTTCACTGGACAGTCTGTCCCGGGGCCTAAATTTGCAAATGGTATGGTGGTCTGACTTGATTGAGATTAAGCCTAGTGTTCTCAAATGTTTTAGATTAAGATTTACACTAAGAAGTGGCTTTCATGTCAAGACCTAGTACGCTGTGTGGGCACATACACATATACACATATGCACACACACATGCTCATACACTTGCTCACACATCATCAAAATGAGAGTTGTTTTAGTCAGCTAGGGCCTCTCTAACAGAAATACCACAGAGTGGATGGCTTCAACAAAGGAAGGTTTATTCTTACACATTCCGGTAGGTTGCAAGTCCATATTCAGGGTGTCCACTCCAGGGGAAGGCTTTCCCCTTGTTGACTCTGGAGGAAAGTCCGGTATTGCATCAGTCTTTGTCCAGGGAGCGTCTTGGCGCAGGAACCTCAGGTCTCAAGGACACGCTCTTCTCCCAGTGCACATTTCTTGATGGTGCGAGCCTCCTCATTCTCTTTGTTTCCCTTTCCTTGCAAGCTGAAAGCATTAAGGGTGGGGCAAGCCACAATCCAGGGAAACTCCCCCTAATGCAGAGCAAGGAAGTAATCCTATGCAGGAATTTACAGCCCCTTTAACATACAGTTTAGCGAAACCACACAATGGACGACAGTCCCAAGATACTGGGAATCATGTCCCAGCCACATGGCTGCACATATTTTTGGGGGGACACAATTCAACCCATGACAAGAGTTTACTGAAACACAGTAAATAGTACCCTACTGTTACTATGTGGACATATTCTGTTATTTTCTACTCTACTCTTCCTCCCCCCCACAACAAATGCTAGTCATGCCCTGCTGAACTGATTTCACCATCCAATTATGGGACTTAGGCTGCAGAGCAGAAGTCAGAAAACTGGCCCAATCCTACATTCAGTTTCATTTGTTTTGTTTCATCTGTTGGATATTTTTTTAAATTGGATGACAAGTCTTAAAGCAGACTGTTTTAGGCTGGGTTTTCTAGGAAAGCAAAACCAGTAACACATATATGAACAGGGAAAGATTTATACATAAAGGAAACAGCTCATGGAATTGTAGCAGCTGAACATCCCAAGTCCTGGCACAAGCCTCTAGTGGCCATGGGAGCTGGTTAGCAGGTCAGAGACCAGAGTTCTAGATCATTGGTTGTGTAGGCTGGCAGATCCCAAGCTGGTGGTGAGACTGTGAGGTCTCTGCTGACTCATGGAGCTGCAGAGGCTGGCGAATCCAGGATCTGTAGGTCAGGTAACAGGACTCTCAATCGCTGGCTGTAAGCATTGATGAATCTAACAGCTGCTAGTTCAGTCCAGGAACCAGACACCAGAAGAAAGCAGGAGCTGCTGGCAACTGAGCAGACAGGAAGTAGATGGTGGAAGGCAGAGAGATAAGAGCTTTAGTAGAGGGAAGCCACCAGAGGCCTTGTGCTGCCACTTGATACAGCAGCCAAATATGGAGCTGCCAAGGTGACACAATCTTGACAACCACAGTTTACCTCTTGTCAACTTGGCATCTACACACATCTCCCCTTACCATCCATGGTCTCTGAAGGAATACAATTATAAAGTCATACTTATGTCTAATATGACATAATAACACACGTACAAATGAAAGTGCATTATCCCACTTACATCTTATGTTTCTTAAGTAAACAAAAATATCTGATACACACATACAAAGCAAAAATACTCATAACAATTACAGTTTGAGTTTCTGCAACTGGTCACATGACCATCACTAATATTTAGAACTACCTTCTTCTACAACTCATTCTGTATTCCCTTTGCCCTCAGCAAGCACCTTAGCTGGTCATGGTTCCTTTCCTCGTGAGGTGATCCAAACCTTCATTCCTGAAGCGTCCAGGCTATTAGCAGTCATTTTGGATTGAGTTCCTGTAGTTTTCCGTTGACCTTAATCACAGGACACAGTAGTACTAGAAGGTGTCCTAACGGATCTCTTGAATTCCAGACATACTCTTCTTTACCTCCGTTATGTAATGTCAGTCCAATTTCATTTTCATAGTCAGGATCAATCACATCAGCCTGTATTGTAACTCCCTTTTTTATCTGTTGATCCAGAGGCACAAGGAGCCCAAAATGGCCTGGTGGCAATTTTAGCTTCCAGTTCAGTGGAATTGTTGATGTGTCTCCAGGTGGCAGCGTTCCTCCCTTTGGAACTAAGACATTTAGACCGGCCGAACATAACGTCATGGGATCAGGAAGCAAAAAGCTTGCAAGTAGGTCACTAGGGGTAACACAGTGAGAGATGCCACTCCTGTTTCCACCCCTCAATTCCTAGACCCATGAATCCTAGCACCATATATTGGATGCTGGTTTAGAGCATATACTCCCATTCAACTTGCCTGTTTGGCCAGTACAGAAAACAGATACAGAATGACAGTAGATTACTGCAAACTTAATGAGGTGGGTGGGACTGTAAATTGCTACATAGGATCACTTCCCTGCTCCACTGTAAAGGGAGTTTCTCTGGAGTATGGCTTGCACCACCTTTAATCCTTTTATCCTACAAGACATGAAAGGAAAGGAAAGGAAGCAGAGACTTGGGAACCTTATGCCACCAAGAAAACAGCACCAGGAGAACAGCACATCCTTCAGGCCTGAGGTTCCTGCACCAAGATGCTCACTAGACAAAGACTGATGCAACACTGGGCTTCCCTCCAGAGCTGACAAGGTGGAATGCCTTCACCTGGAGCAGACATCCTGAATTTGGACTTGTAGCCTACTGGACTGTGTAAGAATAAACCTTCCTTCGTTAAAGCCATCCACTCATGGTATTTCTGCTAGAGCAGCACTAGCTGACTAAAATATAGGCCTACCCTCTGCATCACTCCAGACTGTCTGACATCTAACTACTCGCACATCTATCTGGCTCCCCAAAAGCATTTCTGCTCAGGCCCTCTAGACTTCTAGGTTATATCAGGGTAGTTACATGCATGTTTCTACTCGACAAATACTGAAAAAGGTGTCTTCTGTGCCAGTCACTATTGCAGGATGGACTGGGAACCACAAAGAACAAGGCAGACAGAAATCTCTGTTTTTGTGGAAGTGACCTTCTACAGAAGGAAATGGACAACCAAAAGATTAAAAAAAAAAAAAAAAGTAAATATATTCTTTGTTTTTAGCTGCCTTCTGGAGGTGACCCCATGTATAGCAAAACAAAATGTTCCACACTGTTAAGGATTCTCATTGGCTGCTTTTTGGAGGTAGATCACCAGGCTTTGTTTCCTAATTTTTCTGAGTCTGGAAGCTCTGCTGGAACCTGATCAGCACCATAGCAACATACAAGCCTTCAGTGATAGACAAGTGATCACTGCACATGAGGTACATTGGCCAGGCATTGAACTGAGATCTCCCGGGTTTCCTACATGGAAAGCAAGAATTTTGCCACTGAACTACAATACACCCATATGTTTCTCTAAGATAGTGATCCTGTAGGACAGAGCAGAACTGCCCCATGTGGTTTCCAAGGAATGGATGGTGGATTCTGACTACCCACCTTTTGATTAGCACAAGGTTCTTAACCACTATACCCGCAGGGCTCCATATTGTTTAATAGAAGTTGGCAAGTTCTTTAGTAAAAATAAATAGGCATGCTCTAAGAGCCATCATAAAATACGGGCTCAGCCCCTTTGTGGAAACAAAAGATGGGTTCCTCTACCACCCATCAGTCAAGTTGCCATACTGTGGTGGCTTTCTTGTTGCTGTGATGAGGAAGCTGTGCCACTGATTTCAATTACCAGCAAGGTCACGGATACAGGTAAAAGTAGAGTTTGCGGACTAAAATAGATTAGGAAGAAAGGCCTATAGATCTACTTCCAAATATCAGCCTATGAAAACCTTATGGATCACAACAGAATATTGTCTGACTTGCTTATTTAGCAAAACAGAGGGCCCATGAGGGTGAAGATGACCCTTGGTGAGATGGATTGGTGCAATAATCCCAATCATGGGCTCAGACATACTCATGATGATGAGAATGATGAAAGGCCTGGTAGCACTTGGTTCTGTTGTACATAAGGTTCCCATTAGTCAGTGGACTCTACAGTGACTATCGATCTAATAGGTTCCTACCTAAAGCCCTATTCCACGCAGAGGAGTGCTAAGGGTGTATGGGAGAGCAAAGCCAGCAGAATTTTCCTCGAAAATAAAAGAGTTTCCAGCCTGCCCGAGCATGTCCCCAAATTACTCTGCCAAAGGGCAATAACATCGTCAACTTAAACCTAGAAAATGTCAAAACCAGTCAGTCAGCAAGGGGGAAAACTTGTGGGCTGTGGTCACTGGCATGTTGACCTGGAGTCAAGAACCATCAAGGGTATGCTACATACCTTTTGCAAATTCAGCTTTCACAGTCCCAATCACCCCTCTTGTGACAGGATAAAGGACTCCCTCTTCAGGTCAACACACAATGACGCCTCTAGACTCGCCTCTTGGTTACCACTCCTTATCTCTTCCCTCTCCTCCCTCACATTTTCCGCTCCAACAAAGCCAAACATAATGCTATGAGGATTTTCACGCTTCTGTGCTTTTGGACACGCTGTTCTCTTTGCCTGGGAGGCCGCTGCCCTCCAACTATGCCTCCCCACTCCCCGGTGAACTCCCATTCATTCTACAGAACTCAGTCTAGACGTCTTCTCCTCCAGGAAATCCTTTTTGATCTCTCAGAGCCAATTCCTACACCCCCTGGCCACCACTCTGTCCCGGGCACCCCTTCTGTTTCGCTTCTGTATAATGTAATCGCCGGCTTCTCTAAATCTCTGGCCTCCTCCAGAGCTGGAGTAGTCTTGCTTATTTTGTATCCCCCCCCAGCGCCGCCCTAGCTCTGATTGACAGAGCTTGCACCTAAGGACGGGCTGCCAGGAAGCGCCTCATTCTCGCCTCGACCTCCCTATGACGCTGCAGAGACCTCATGCCTCCGTTTTCGGAGCACCACCGGCCACCAGCGCAGCTGACCCACCCCTGACAGCAGTAGGCGGCAGTGCCCAGGCGGGTAGAGACTACAAGTCCCGGCACACCCCGCGGCGGCTGCGCCTGCGCAGCGGGAGCGCGTTTGAGTGGCAAGTTGTTTGTTCCACCGAACACCAGCTGCTAAACGCAGGGGTGTGCGCTGCTCCTCCGCCGGCGCTGCCTGCTCTGTTGTCGCCGCTCGCCGCAGTCGCCGCTGCCTTTCTTCTCCCGTTTACAGCCCCCGGCAACTTGGCAGGGCCCCTTTGTCCACCGAGCCGCCGTTCGTGTCCCCGCCGGCTGCCGCGGCGGCTCGGTGCCGGCGGGCGGGAGCGCAGGGGGCGGGGGCCGACTCGCCCCCTGCTGATGAGCTGCCGCGGCGCGCGGGCGGCGGACGATGGAACTCCACATCCTGGAGCACAGGCTGCAAGTTGCAAGCGTCGCCAAGGAGAGTATCCCTCTGTTCACCTACGGCTTGATCAAACTTGCCTTCCTGTCGTCCAAGACCAGGTGAGCACGGGTGAACGCTGCGCGGAGACGAGGCGCCGGCCAGGCAGACAAAGAGGCGCAGCCAGGCAGCAGTTCTCGCGCGGCGGCTGGAAAACAACTTGGAATCCCGGGAGCGACTGCTCCTGCCTCCGGGCGCCCGGCGCTGTGACAGAGGGATCAGTCTTGCTCTCTAACGGGGTCTCTCCACCCTGACACCCCGAGCATGAATTCTTGCCACAGTCTTCCCCCACCTCAGGCCCTCCACCCGTCCCCGAAATCCGGAGGGCTGGGCGGTCTGCGATGACGAATCCTGGAATGAATGAACGAACGAATGAATGAATGAAAAACAAGTATGGGGGTGCGGCAGTGGAAAAAACAAACTAAGCCCATCCCCCACCCCTTCGGTTGGGCCAACCCTTGTCGCCAGGGCGGGGGAAGGGATTGTGCTGAGCGCGGCTACTTAGAGAAGAGAATCATAAAATCAGTAGTGGCTGTTTATCTCAAGGTGCCTGCGAGGGTTGCAGGAGGGTGGGGGATGGCAGGGAAGGATCTGCCAGTGAGGGTCGCGGTGATTCTTTCTTCTTGGGGTCCAGAAGATGGGAGGGGGGGCTGTTTTGCGGAACCGCGAAAGTAGGGAGGAGTAGAGGTGTTTATGGATTTGCCTGAGGGCTGGGCTTAGATGCTGCTGGAGGAAAAATAGTTGAAGGCCCTGGGAGGTAAACCAAACAAAAAAAACACTTGGGAGTTTTCCAGTGCTAGGTAAGAGTTTGACAGGGAAGTGCTTGGATTAGGTGTTTTCTGGTTTGTTTGTTTGTTTTTATTTTTTTAAAAGGGTTAGTCCGTTAGAGTTCAAGAGAGCTGCTAGAATGTGAGTCCCTTGTTTTCACACCATTAGGATATCCCACCAAAGGGGTATTGAAGTTGTCGCTGGTTGGTTTTCGGTCACTAGGGTAAAGGTGGTTTTTCATGACTTAAAATGAATGAATACACTGCAGGTCAAGCTTAACATTGAAAGCCCCACCCCGGGGGGGGGGGGCGCGCTATCCGCTTTGGTGTTGAGCTCAGGGGACCAGGGGATAATTCAGCTGGAGCCTCCCATCAGCCTGTTAAAGTTCTTCCTTGGAAAGCCCGTTTTGCTGTGTGTCTGAGCCTGGAATTCAGTCTTGCCATTGTTTGTGAGATGGAGAAAGACTGGCTAGTGGCATCTTGTATACTTTTCTTCTCTGGCTGCTCAGTGCTATATGGAGGATTGAAATGCTTGGCTTCACAGGGCCAGGGACCTGGGAGCTCTGGCCCTTTGATTGCAAAGGTAATCATTAAACAGGTTATTTGAAAACAAGCCAACAGCTCAGGTTCTCAACAGCTCTGCAACCCCCCACCTACCCTTAGCGTCCTTGTGACTGTTGACACTCTGTCCCCCGACCCCTAGCTGGTCTCTGGGTTCCTTGCTTGGAAGTAACCCAATGGCCATGTTTTTCCAACCCTTGCTCCTTCTTCTCAGTAGCCCCTTGGCTGTCTCCTCCGCTACCATTCAGATAGGGATGATGACTCAGGCCGCTACTGTGCAGGGGCTTGGCGCTGGCAGGAAAGGGCATGGGGGGCTAAGAAAGGCAGCAGATGGCAGACTCCCCTCCCCTCCTTCCCCAGGTCCCTTTGCTGGAGGGCCTGGCCCTCTTCCAGCCCCTCACTCCCCTCTTTATGGTGAAGACTGTTAGATGCCTGTCTCTGAGGTTCAGCCACCTCTGCCTTTCTGACTCTGGAAACCAGCTACTCGGTGAGATTGCTTTGTCCTTGTCTTGCAAGATCCGTCAGTCTGAGTCCCAGGTGACTAGTCTGGTCTCTAGATGACTTAGGTCAAAGGTCACCTCCTTAGCTCCATAGTCTGCCTCCGGAAGGTGCTGAGCATGTCTGTCAGATGACTGAAGGCCTGCTACCCTGAGCACTTGGTGCCAACGCCCTAGCTTTAGATTGTGAGTAGCCGAGTGTTGCTTGAGTGGCCAGGACAAGATCTCTGGCCTTCTCTGGTTCTCACTTTGCTTGTATGTAAAATGGAGATAGCACCCCATGAGCCACTCCTGTTCGTAGAGCTACTATGTGCGTGGCATGGGCTGACTAGAAAATGGCGAATGGTTTGCTCTGTTTCACAGTTCATATCTACCCAGCAGCACCACAGAAGAAAAGTCTGGCATTCCACTGCCATAGGGTTACAGCCATTGCTGTACTACAGGTTTCTTTCTAGAGGAGAGTGGAGAGGAGGGGACAGGTGTTCATTCAGAGGATACTAGAAGAGTGAGAAAAGTGTGCTGTCACAGGGTGGGGAGAGCAGATTGAGTTTTAGAGGCAGGTATGCAAAATTGACTTGGATTGTGTACTTTCACAGTAAATTTCTTTCTTAATTTAAAAAAAGATTACACCATTGAAAACTATGCAGCGTGGTTTACTCCGACATACATATATAGGGTTACCTTGAGTCAGAAGTGATGATGACAATGGGCTTGGGTTTGTTTGTTTTTTAAGAGGTTATTCAAGTTATTTTCTCTGTCACAAAGTAAAACTGTTGACCCTTCTTGACTTTTCTGCTATACCTGTCCCCAGGTGATGGCCCATAGTGTACCTGTCTTTTTTCCCCTCACATGCCACCCCTGCCTTCCCATACCCCCAGACCAGTGTGGTTTCCCCCAAAGATCTTTATGGCCCCTGTATGGGGCAGTTCTACCCTGCTGTCTAGGGTTGTTGTGAGTCGGACCGACTCCTTGGCGGTGGGTTTGTGTGTTTGTTTGCTTGTTTTTAATTCTCACTAACCAGTTCATCTTCCCAGCAGTTGCCTGAAAATGTATATTTAATGACTACATGCTTCTGGTTAAAAATTTTTAATCACTTTCTATAGGTAGTGTGGCATCCAAGGCGTTTTTGGGATCTGGGTCAATTCCTCACCTTAGCTACTCCTTAACAGATAGTCTAGTGACATACAGTTTACCTGTGCCTTCTCTCGTCTCTGCCTGGAATGTTCCCCTTCCTTACATATGTCCCATGTATCCTTCACTTACAAATGATACCACCCTGAAACCTTCTTGACACACCTTGGGCAGACTTAGTCACTTCTTTCTTCTCTGGGAGGGAATTGTATGGGGGGCACAGCATCACGCCAAGATACCCTGGCCCTCCTTCTGGAAAACCCAGAGCCTGGCAGGTAAAGGAGGTTGGGGTCTGAGAAACGACTGTCTAGGGAAGTAGAGGAGGGGCCTAAGGCGCTACTCAAGAAAGTCTGGGAGGCTTCCTGCACGAGGTGGTACTGGACCGTAAGACTGTAAAATGGGACTTGATCACTGCCGTAAGTTGCCCTCCGGGTGACCCTGTGCACAAGAGAAGGAAGCCCTGTACCATGCCACCCTCATGATCGACTGTGGACAGAACTGTTGTGATACCTGGGATTTTCATTGGTTGATGTTTGGAAATGGATGGTCAGGTCTTTCTTCCTAGTTTATCTTAGGGGAGTGCTCTGCTGTTAACCATTTTAACACTGTGCCATCGTCTGCTGACAAATGGGTGATGGCCAGGCTTGAAGTGCTTTGGAAGAGATTTGAGTCCAGCTCTCCCACTTGGAAGCTGAGAATTCTACCACTGAATTACCACTGTCCCTAAATAGGAATGAGCTAGGTGGAAAAGAAGATTCCAGTCCCCAAACACTGTGACTACAGTGCTACAACTCTGTGAATTAGGTGTTAATTATACCCTCTTTGCAAAGAAGGTTCAAAGGTTTAGTGACTCGCACAGTAAGTGGTAGAATCTGGATTTGAATCTTCTCTCTGGCTTCAGCTCTGTGGCACCCATGGCCTTTCTGTGTTTCCTGCTGTTAGGCCTTGATGGGTTTTCTTCCACCAGAAATGCTGGTCCCTGATCACCTCTCATCTAAACTTTCCACTTCTTTGGAGCCTCACCCAGATGTTCCTCCCTTGTCACCGTATCTCACATCTCAGCTTTCCTACAGAACACTGTTGCTTATTCATCCTCTTAAATTAAAAACTTTAATCTCAGGAACTTTTTATGCATCTTTTTACCCACCTATTCTTACCAGTGACAATAAAAACAACCATTTATATCACCACATCTAACATAGAAGTGAAGATACTAGATTCAAGGAAGTAAAATGGCTTGCTGGGAAGAAACAGGATTGAGATTTGAACCAGGTTCTTTCTCCAGTGTGCTTAGCATACTGCTGTGTAGGCTCTTAGTAAATGTTTGGTAAATGATCGACCCATGTACATAGTAACCCAGATTCCAGCCAAGTATTTGCTAGTGTCTTTTGAGTGTCCTGGAGGCTGAAAGAGGCACAGCTGACAGAAGCAACAGCTGGAAGCACAGCTGGCAAGAGAGAGGTCACCAGCACTGGGTCTGCTGAGCAGAACTGTGCACTGGACTTTGGATCAAAATGGGTGTGTGGCTGGAACAGGAGGTCAGAAGGCTAGTCAGGTGTGCTTATTTTATGCACAAAGCTAGAGGATGAGACCTTGAATGAGGTACACAAAGCAATTTAGTCTTTGTTTTTGGTTCCCTGAACTCTAAGGTTCCTGGTTGGTGAGAACATCTGCCGTCTCTTGGATGGGAAGCACGTTCCAAGGGGATGGTAGAAGCGCTGCGCTGGTATTTCTTCTGGGCCTTACCCTGTGTGTCTCTTGTTTGCTGTGTTTTTTGCTTATAATGTATCTGTAGCTGAAAGTAAGGCATATTCTTCTGAATCTGTGTGCAGTTCCGGAAAATTACCAAACCCAGCTACTATAGGTGGCATCTGCCTGTTTAGCACTCTGAAAGAAGGTATCCTAATTTGTGAGGTCTGAGTGGCCAGGGTCAGAAAAAGAAAATGCTGCATGAGCAGTTGATGATAAGGATGGATAAGTGGGAAGGTGTGGACCAGATCCCTGTCCGTATTTTGGGGTTTGGATTCATGCTGTTTCTTACTATGCAGTTGGAAGTTGAGGAAGGTTTGTCCCTTGTTCATTGTACCCAAGAACCAGGGTGGCCACAGAACTTCTCCCCTGCCTGTAACTTGGCTTCTCAGCCCTCCACAACCTACACACCTGTTCCTCCAGCCTCATCTCTTGTGGCTCCCAGCCACACAGGTAAAATTTCTACTGCTCCCACACACCCTATTGTGTTTGTAGCCTCCAGGCTTTTGTTCCATCTGCCTAGAATGTTACTCTATGTCCTGTCCCCTTTGTTTGCCTGCACAGCCTTTCAGAGTCTGTTTTAGCTTCACCTCCTGCAAGAAGTCGCCCCTGAATGCCGAGCCAAGAGACCGTTCCTGTCCATATGGTGGACTTAGTCTGAAAAAAAGAGGACATAATGACCATGGAGTATCAGCAGGATGCTTTGGGCTACAAGTAAGGAGAATCTGTGACTTACCTGGTTTAAACAGTAAAGAGCTTTAACGTCATGTAATAGGAGGTCATGAGTTGGACTGCTTGAGGTTGGTTAACTTAAAGGCCTAACAGTGTCATCAAGGAGCTAGGCACATCTATTTGCCCATAACTCCCTGCTCAAGACTGGCAGCTCGAGGCATTGTGGACAATCATCAGGAAACCTGATGAAGGGAAAGGGCTCTTGGCTCCAGGATGTCCATGAGAAAATCCTTCTAAGACCTCCTCCCACCCCTGACAGACTTCCTTATTTCATTGGTTGGAGCTGGGTCATATGAACATACTTAAACCAGTCACTGGCACAGTGAATGAGGCCGTCGTGGACCAATCAGGATTCACTGCTGAAGTTGGGGCCTGCCCATTGAGAGGTGGAGGCTTATGGTCCCATGGCAGAACTGCCTAGGGGCTGTCCTGGAGGCTGGCTCAGATGTGAGAGGTCTGGAGAGGGTTCTGATCCCATACTTGGTTAGGACTAGCTTCATAAACATAAACATCATCCCTGATCTAGAAGGGGGTTCCGATGCTCCCCCTTGCCTAGCTTTCCCCGACCCCACTGGAACGTGGACGTGTTTCTGGAGCCCCTCCTAAGGGCTGTGGCTTGCCTGGATGAAGCTCTGGGCTCCACTGGAGCTTCTCTGCTAGGGTCTCAGAGGGGCTGGGAATATGTAAGACAAGGCAGCTGCTGACTCCCCTCCGGGCTAGTAAAACTTTGAGGATTTAGGTTTGTTCTCTGTTGGCCTGTAAAGCAGAACTGGAGAATACAGTAGTAATGGCAGCAATAACAGTACGAGTGAGAACACACATAAAACTTTTCCTGCATCCACATATACATATGTTGGAGTTGTTAGCTACCATCAAGTTGGTCCCTGACTCGTGGTGATCCGATATACAATGGTATGAATTGCTGCCCAGTCCTGTGCCATGCTTATCTGTTTAGGACCGGACCTTGATGAGCCATTGGGTTTTTTTTGGTAAGTTTTGGCAGTAGATCACCAGGCCTTACTTCCTTATCTTTCTTAATCTGGAAGCTCTGCTAAAACCTGTTCAGTGTCATTAGCAACACGCAAGCCTCCACTGCCAGACAGTGGTGGCTGCATGTGAGTTTCATTGGATGAGACTTGAATCCAGGTCTCCCATGTGGAAGGTGATAATTCTGCCACTGAACCACTACCTTGTGTACATATATTTGCTCATTTAACCCTTACAGCTTCATAAAGTAAGCTGTCTATGCTCTCATTTTGTGAATGAAGAAAATGAGATGCGTTAATGCACAAGAACACTCAGAAGTGGCAAAGCTGGGATTTGATCCCAGAAAGTCTGGCCATAGAACCTGTTCTGATACCTCATCTTGCCAGACATAGGCAGACATTTGGGCTTCCTGTCAACCAAGAGCTACTTGGCAGAGGTGCTGCTGAGAAGCCATGAGGAATGAAAGGGGGTCTGGGCAAGATCATTATCCCAGAATGTGTTCAGATGGCAGGAAGCCCGCTGTGTCATCATCTCTTTTGCCCATGCAGCGCTGTTACCTATAAATACCATCCTGCAAAGCCCATCTCATTTGATTGGCTAAAATAGAACTGGGGTAACTGTGCAGTAAGCATGTGCCCACAGAAACCATTGCCCGCCCAGCTGGAGCTGGTATGTGCAGGCCTTTGGCTTGTTTTGGCCTGCAGTAGTTCTTTCGTGTTGTCACCTACTGGCAAACTTGCCACCAAGCCATGACGAGCCCTAAAGGCTTAAGAGGCCTTTATGGGAGAAAAACTTAAAATTGCAAAAGGCCTTTCCAGAGTCCTGTGAAGGGACTCTGTTTGACTGAGTTTAGAGAAGGGCTAGCAGAAAGTTTGGGCTTTGGAACTTTGTTTGGAATCCCAACACTCCACTTCTTGCTGTGTGACCTTGGGCCAAGTTGCTTAATTTCTCTGTTCTGTTGTTTTTTACCTCTGAAATAGAGATGATGCCCGTGCCTACTCCCTAGGCTGTTGTGAGGACTTAATGAGTTGAATCATTCTGAGCACTTAGAATAGTGCCTGGTTCACCAAAAACTATAACACTAGCTGAGGAAGAAAATGTCCTGGTTAAGGTGGCCTGCACGAGTCTGAAGACATAATCTGGAAAGCTTGGGATTAGACATCTTAATATTTCTTACATGCATAGGAAACTCTGGTGGTAATAGTGGTTAAGCACGAAGGTTGCTAACTAAAAAGTCAACAGTTTGAATCCAGCAGGCACTATTTGGAAACTCTGTCGAGCAGTTCTCCCCTGTCCTGTAGAGTCGTTGTAGAGTCAGAATCAACTTGACAGCAGTGGGTGAGTCACTGGGTGGTACAAATGGTTAGCATGCTTGGCTGCTAACCCAAACCTTGGTGGTTTGAGTCCACCCAGATTCACCTCAGAAGAGAGGCCTAACAGACTACTTCTGAAAGGTCACAGCTGTTTAAAATCCTGTGGAGCACAGTTGTACTCTGACACACATGGAAGGAAGCACCATGAGTCTGAGTCTCCTGACTAAATGGCAACTGGTTGGTTACATGTACATGATCACTCTCTCATTCTGAGAAGTGGAGGTTCTGTCACTGCTCTCAGACCACTTGGCCGAGGACACCAGTCATTTCAGCATAGGGCCTTTTGAAAGGAGGAAGCAAGTAAGGCTTCCTATGAGAGGTGACACCATTCCATCATGCAAGCAGAGTGTGGGTAGACAGGATGATATCTGGAGGTGAGGGTGTTTAGGAACAGGGCAGGAAGTTGGAGGGGTAGGCCTTGTAAGGCAGTGAAGTGGAGGAGGGGAGGTGGGGAGAACACAGGGTTCCCAGAGCCATTTCCCGTGCTTGCCCGGTATAGCATGGCTACTTGTGGCCCCACAGAAGGGGCTGACTCAACCCTAGCTCTAGGTATCAGGTGTAGAAGGTACAAGTTTGTCCTTGGCCTCTTCCACGTCCAGCAGCTTGTCACATTCTATCCCTCTCCTCCTGGTGCTCTCTGCCAGTTCTCATCATCTCTGCCAGAATTATCCAAACATCTTCCTTTGGGGCAGTCTTCAGGGCAGCACAGATGGTCAGTCAGTCAGAGCTCTGCAGACAGAAGGAAGAGTGTGAGCAAAGAGACGGAAAGGGGAAGGTGTGGGTAGAGAGTATTGTGCTGTCTGATGGTTGGTGCAGATTGATATGTGTTGTTCATTCAGAAATCCTGCAGTATGCACCCACAATGTGGAAGGCACAGTGGAAGATATAAAAGAGTTTCTGTCCAGTGGGGAGAAACATGACCTTCATCATAAAGTAAAAGATACGAGTCCCAATGGTTCAGAGGGAAGAGACAGCGCTAGGGAGGGGCCAGGTAGAGGCAGTGGCTGGGTGGGAGGTTGGTGTTGGGACAGGTTTCATGGGTTCATTCTGAATGCCTAATCACATCCCTGTCCAGTCCCAAACTCTTAGACCCCTTGCCTGACACTGAATATTCCTTGATCTGACTTCTTTTCTCTTTGGCTTTGTCTTGTCCCTGTTCTGTGCAAGTTCAGTTTTTAGGATAATTGTGATAGCTTTCAAGTATCATAAGTCCTTTGATAGTCTTCTGTTCAAAAACTAGAGCATCCCCCCTTCAAATGTAATGTGGATTAGTGATTCTTCTAACACAGAAAAGGGCAGAAGCAATGCTATGGCTTTTGGGTATAGGTCGTCATAAAAGGATAGTATCTGCCTGGTTTATTCTCTGTCTCCCTCTGTTTTCCTGCCTCTCTGTCAGTCTCCCTCTCTCACCAGTTACTCTGAAAGCCAGCTGCCGTTCTGTGAGAATACTCAGGCATCCCTATAGAGAGGTCCACAGTGGGAAGAAACCGAGATCTCCCAGCTAACAGCCTGCACCACTTTGCCTCTGTGTGAGTGAGTCACCTTGACAGCAGATCCTGCAGCCCCAGTCCAGCCTTCCAATGACGACAGCCTAAGTTGGCATCTTTTTAAAATTACATATTTTATTGTGCCTTCAGTGAAAGTTTACAGTCTATGTCATTTGCCATATAAAACCTTATACCTACACTACTGTGCAACTTCAGCTGCTCTCCCCACCCTGTTATAGGACACTCCTACTTTCAACCTTGTGCTTCCAGTATCCATTCAGCCAGCTCCTGTCCCTCTCCACTCTGTCATCTCACCTCTGTACAGGAGCTGCTCAGACAACCCCTTGTATGTATTTAAGCCAAGAAGCACACTCTTCACCAGCATCACTCAATATCTTATAGTCCAGTCCAGTCTTCTGGGTTGTCTTTACCCCATGTTATTTTGGTCCTCAGTCAGCATCCATTCCTGCTGAGTTGGGACCATTTGCTGTGTCCTCGGATGGCAGCTTGGCAGCTTTGAAGACCCCAGACTCCACTCACCAATGTGGGGTGCAGAGAGCCCTCGTAGCAAAACACTAGTTGTGCCAATTGGCCTCGATTTCACCTAAGAGCATGGTCCCCCACCCCCTGCCCCAGCTACTCTATCCTTGCAATATTGGGTTAAGATGGAAGGAGTATTCAAGTTATACTGAAGTCCACTTAATGTTGTTCTTGTTTCTGATGTGTGCTACCACCGATTTTACCCAGCCAGATTTCTAGCAACTTTCTAATCTAAACCCTTCCCCCCTCACCCTCCATCCCTCCCCTCCTTTGCAGCTGTCACAGAGTCTTTTCTTCTATTCGTAAGTCTGTTTTTGAGATCTTATCATAGGGGTCTCTTATGATATTTATCCTTTTGTCACTGACTACTTTCACTCAACATGTCTTCCAGTTGAAACCAGGTCATGAGATGTTTCCTGGAATCATCGTTATTTAATATTGTGTAGTACTCCATTGAGTATATATACCATAATTTACCTATCAGTTCCTCTGTTGTTGGGCATCTGGGTTGATTCCATCTTTTTGCTATCATGGACTGTGCTGCGATAAACATTTTTTTGCATGTGTCCATTGGTGTGAAAGACCTTGATTCTGTAGGATATGTTCCAAGCAGTGGAATTACTGGGTCAAATGGTATATCTGTATCTATTTTTTTAAGGAAACGCCAGATTGCTTTCCAAAGAGGCCGGACCATTTTGCAACCCTACCAACACTGTAGGAGAGTTCCACTTTCTCCACAGCCTCTCCAGCACTTGTTGTTTTGTGTTTTTTGGATCATGGCCAACCTTGTTGGGGCGAGATAGTATCTCATTGTAGTCTTGATTTGAATTTCTTTAATAACCAAAGATGTGTTTTTTGGCCTGGATCTCCTCTTTAGAGAAATGTGTGTCCATCTCCTTTGCCCATCACTTAATTGGATGATTTATCTTCTTCTTACTGATATTTTGTAGTATCTTATAGATTATGGAGATCAGGTGTCAGTCTGACATAGAGTTGCTAAATATTTTTTCCTATTCTGTAGGTGGTCTTTTAATTCTATTAATAAAGTCTTCGGATGAGCAAAAGTGTTTGATTCTTAATAGTTCCCATTTATCTGTTGTCTCTTCTGTTGACTGTGGTTTGTTTGACAGATTTTAAAGTCTGTCTGCATTGTGTAGTAAAACTTCCATTGTTGTTCCTACCTTTTCTTGGATGAGCTTTATCGTTTTAGATTTGATATTTAGGTTTTTTATCCAGTTGGAGTTGGTTTTTGTATAAGGTGCAAGATATGGATCTTGTTTCAATTTTTTGCGGATGGATATCCAGTTTTGCCAGCACCATTTGTTGAAGATTGTAGGTAGTCTTTTTTGATGAAGTCTTTGGGAGAGCATAAGTGATTAATTTTTAGGAGTTCCCAGTTATCAGTTTTCTAGTGTTTGTGAATTGTTGGTAATATTTTTATTGTTGGTGGTAATATTTTGTATGTTTTGCCATGTATTGGGATTCCAGCATTGTCCCTGTTTTTTCTTCCATGATCTTTATTGCTTCTTGATCTATTTTCAGTTAGTTTTTGTACATGGTGAGAGATATGGGTCTTGTTTCATTTTTTTTGCAGATGGATATCCAGTTATGCCAGTACTAAAGAGAATATCTTTTTCTCCAGTTCACAGACTTTGTACCTTTGTCAAGTATCAGCTGCTCATAGGTGGATGATGTTGTATCTGGATTTTCAGTTCTGTTCCATTACTCTGTATATCTGCTTTTGTAACACTGCCAGTCTCTCTGAACTATTGTGGCAGTTTAATAGGTTCTAAAGTCAGGTAATGTGAGGCATCTCACTTTGTTCTTCTTCAGTAATGCTTTACTTAAATCAGGACCTTTTCCCTTTCCATATGCAGTTGGTGATTTGTTTCTCCATCTCATTAAAAAAATACCATCGGAGTTTGTATTGGGATTGCATTGTATCTGCAGATTGCTTGGGGTAGAACAGACAGTTTTATGTTGTAAAGTTTTCCCATCCTTGAGCAAAGTGGATTTCACCACGTATGCAGATCTCTTTTGGTTTCTTGCAGTAGAGTCTTGTAATTTTCTTTGTGTTGGTGTTTTATATCTCTAGTTAGTATTTTATCTTCTTAGGGGCTATTGTAAATTGTATTGATTTGGTGATTTACTCTTTGATGGTCTCTTTGTTGGTGTAAAAAATCCAACTGATATATGTATGTTTATCCTATGTCCTGATACTTTGCTGAACTCTTCTGTTAGTTCCAGTAGTTTGTGTTTATTTTTGTTTTGTTTTGTTTTTTGCTGTTTTGTTTTGTTTTTGAGGATTCTTTAGGGTTTTCGTGGCATAGTGGATTAAGTGCCACATCTGCTAACCAAAGGGTTAGTAGTTCAAATCTGCCAGGCAATCCGTGGAAACTCTATGGGGCAGTTCTACTGTGACCTGTAGGGTTGCCTTGAGTTAGACCCAGCTCGACAAAAATGGATTTGGTTTTTGTTTTTCTTAGGGTTTTCTGTGTATAAGATCATATCATCTGCAAATAGAGATACTTCTTCCTCACCAATTTGGATAACCTTTATTTCTTTGCCTTGCCTGATTGCACTGGTTAGAACCCCCAGCACAATGTTGAATAGAAATGGTGACAGTGAGTTTCTTTATCTGGTTCCCATTCTCAAGAGGAATGCGTACAGATTACTTTAGGTTGATGTTGACTGTTGGCTCTGCATAGATGCCTCTTACTGTGTTGAGGAATTTCCCTTCTGTCCCTATTTTGCTGAGAATTTTTAATAAGAATGGGTGTTGAACTTTGTCAAGTGCCTTTTGTACATCAGTTGGTAAAATCAGGTGGTTCTTTTATTTTATTTATGTGGTTGATTACATTAATTGTTTTTCTAATATTGAGCCATACCTGCTTATGAATCCTGTTTATTTGGTCCAGTGAATTATTTTTTTGATGTGTTGTTGAATTCTGTTGGCTGGAGTTTTATTGACGATTTTTGTATCTAAGTTTATGAGAGATACTGGTCTGTAATTATCCTCCCTTTTTCTGCTGTCTTTACTTGGTTTCAGTGTCAGGGTTGTGCTGGCTTCCTAGAATGAATTTGGGTATATTCCATTCTTTTCCATGCTAATCATAGTGGTGTTAGCACTTCTCTAAAAGTTTGGCAGAATTCTCCAGTGAAACCATCAAGGATAGGACTTGTTTTCATTGGGATGTTTTGCTTTTTTTTTGGTGATGGGTTTATTTATTTGCTGTACTCTAGTTGGCATTGTTTTTTTTGATTGAAAATGTATATTCCCATATGAATTTGCATGCGCACCTATACATGCAGCTCCCATTGCTCTCCCTACCCGGTGACAGCACATTCTTCCTCTCTGCTCCATACATGTCTTATCCTCCCAACAATCTCCTATCCACTCCTCTCCACCCACTGCCCTCCTCCAGTAAGAGGCCAGCTGAATGACATCCTATAGATGCGTAGAACCATAAAGTGCACACATGATATGGTCATGCTTTATTGCCAAGTCCAATCCATTCCTGTCCGAGAATTGACCTCCATTATGATTTATGAACAGGGACAGCATCAGGGCCAGGGCCAGGGCCCATGTTCCCAGGGGAACTCCGAGGCCCCTGGACTATCAATTGCTGTCTTTTATTGGAAATCTGAGGCTGCACCCCTTTTTATTCTTGTGAGCTCCATCACGGCTATCGGTGGTGGCTGGGCACTATCTGGCTCTTCCGCTCACAAGTCAATGTAGCCATCCAATCACGTGGATCTCTCTGTCTTCTGGGTTCCCTTTCCCCCGTGTTGTTTTGGTCCTTGGTGATCATCCATTCCTGCTGAGTTGAGACCATTTTCTGTACCCTTAGATGGCAGCTTGGAAGCTTTTAAGAGCCCAGGCGCCACTCCCAGTGTGGGATAGAGAGGGCTCTCTTAGCAAAACACTGGTTGTGCCAATAGGCCTCGATTTCTCCTGAGAACAAGGCCCTAGGCCCTCCGCCCCAGCTACTCTGTCTTTGTATATTGGATTCAGATGGGAGGAGTAATCATGTTATGTTGAAATCCAGTTAATATTGATATTCTTTCTAATGTACTGTCCCAGATGTCACCCAGCCAGCCAAGCCAAGCCAAGTGCCGTCGAGTCGGATCCGCCAAGTTTCTGTCAATTATCTAATCTAAACCCTCCCCCCTCACCTTCCCTCCCACCTTTGCAGTCATCATGCATGTGTCTCTTTTTTAAGTTCTTGTTGTAGGGGTCTCATACAATATTTGTCCTTTTGTCGCTGACTACTTCACTCAACATAATGTTCTCCAATTGAAACCAGGTTATGAGGTGTTTCGTAAAATCATTGTTGTTCTTTATCATTGCATAGTGTTCCATTGAGTAGATATACCATATGTTACATATTCATTCCTCTGTTGTTGGACAGATTCCATCTTTTTGCTATTGTGGGTTGTGCTGCAATAAGCATTTGTGTGCGTGTATCAGTTGGTGTGAATGGCCTTGATTCTGCAGGATATATTCTCAGTAGTGGAATTACTTGTTCAATGGTATATCTAGATCCAGCTTTATTTTAAGGAAGTGCCAGATTGCTTTCCAAAGAGGTTGCACCATTTTGCAATCCCACCAACAATGTAGGGGAGTTCCAGTTTCTCCACATCTTCGCCAGCATTTGTTTTTTTGTGTGTTTTGGATCACAGCCAACCTTACTGGGGTGAGATGGTGTCTCATTGTAGTTTTGATTTGAATTTCTTTAATAGCTAATGATCGTGAGCATGTCCGTACGTGTTTTGGCTGCCTCGACCTCCTCTTTAGTGAAATGTCTGTCCGTCTCCTTTGCCCATCGCTTAATTGGAAGTATCTTTTTCTTGTTGATGATTTGTAGTACTTTACAGATTATGGAGATCAGGCGCCAGTCTGACAGACAGTTGCCAAATATTTTTTCCCATTCTGTAGATAGCCTTTGAATTCTATTAATAAAGTCTTTGGATGAGCAACAGTGTTTGATTCTTAATAGTTCCCATTTATCTATTTTCTCTTCTGTTGTATGTGGTTTGTTTGACAGATTTTGAAGTCTGCCTGCGTTGTGTATTAAAACTTCCATTGTTGTTCCTACCTTTTCTTGGATGAGCTTTATTGTTTTAGATTTGATGTGTAGGTATTGTATCTAGTTAGAGTTGGGTTTTGTGTAAGGTGCAAGATACAAGTCTTGTTTCAATTTTTTGCAGATGGAGATCCAATTTTGCCAGCACCATTTATTGAAGAGATTATTTTTTCCACAGTTTAATGTCTTAGGGCATTTGTGGAATATCAGCTGTTTATAGGCAGATGGTGCCATCTCTGGGGTCTCAATTCTGTTCCATTGATTTATCTGTCTCTTTTTCTACCAGTACCAGGCTGTTTTGACTACTGTGGCAGTGTAATAGGTTCTAAAGTCAGGTAGTAAGAGGCTTCCCAGTGTGTTCTTCAGTAGTGCTTTACTTATCCGGGACTTCTTCCCTTTCCAAACAGGGTTGGCAGTTTGTTTCTCCATCTCATAAAAAAAAAGTCACTGGAATTTGTTGGCAGTTTGTTTCTCCATCTCATAAAAAAAAAGTCACTGGAATTTGTATTGGGATTGCATTTTATAAGTATATTGCTTTAGGCAAAATGGACATTTTCACAGTGCTAAGTCTTCCTATCCATGAGCAGGGTAGGTTTCTCCATTTATCTAAGTCTCTCAGTTTCTTGTAGTAAGGGCTTGTAGTTCTCTTTGTAAAGGTCTGTTATTCCCTGGTTACATTTATTCCTAGGTACTTTATCTTCTTAGGGGCTATAGTAAATGGTATTGATTTGGTGATTTCTTCATTAACAGTTTCATTGTTGGTATAAAGGAATCCTACCGATTTACTTATGTTTCTCTTGTATCTTGAGACTTTGCTGAACTCTTCTATCAGTTTGAGTAATTTACTTATGGATTATTTAGGATTGGTGGGGGTCAGTTGTACCCTGGCCCCTAGGGTCACCATGAGTCGGATCTGTCGATGGGACTTGGCTTGGCATGGCTATGTATACAATCATATCGTCTGCAAATGGGAGATTAAAACTTCTGTGTGCTGATGCAGATGCCCTTTTTTCTTGGTCTTGTCTAATTGCTCAGGCTAGAACTTCTAGTACAGTGTTTGGAGAGGTGAGAGTGAGCATCCTTGTCTAGTTCCTGTTCTCGGGGAAAACGGTTTCAGTCTCTCCCTTCAGGATTATGTAGACAATTCACTTTGTATAAGTGGCCCTTGTTGTATTGAGGAATTGGCCATCTCTTTCTGTTTTGCTGAGTTTTTAGCATGAACGGGTATTGGACTTTTCTCAGATGCCTTTTCTGCGTTAGTAGACAAAATCAGGTGATTCTTGTCATTTGTGTTATTTATGTGATTGGTCATATTAATTGTTTTTCTGGTGTTGACCTGGCCTTGCATCCCTGATATGAATCCAACTTGGTCATGATGGATTATTTTTTGGATATGTTGTTGTATTGTTTTGGCAAGAATTTTGTTGAAGATTTTTGCATCTAGATTCATGAGTGATATCAGTCTGTAGTTCTTTTTTGTTGAGTCTTTCCCTGGCTTGGTACCACGGTTATGCTGGCTTCATAGGATGAATTTGGAAATATTCCTTCACTTTCAATACTGTAAAATAGTCTCAGTAGTATTGGAGATAACTCTTCTGTGAAAGCTTTATTCTGCAGTGAAGCCATCTGGGCCCAGGCTTTCTTTCATTGGTAGTTTTTTGATGACTTTTCCAATCTCTTCCTTTGTGATGGGTTTATTAAGTTCTTCTTCACCTTGTGATAATTTTGGTAGGTGATATGAATCAAGGAATTTGTCCATTTCCTCTCGGTTTTCAAATTCGTTAGAGTACAGTCTTTCACAGTAGTCTGTTACGGTATTTTTGATTTCTGATGGATCTGTTGTGACAACTCCCGTCTCGTTTCCTATTGGGGTTATTTGTTTCCTTTCCTGTTTTTATTTAAGTTTAGCCAGTGGTTTGTCAGCTTTGTTGATCTTTTCAAAAAACCAGCTTTTGGTCTTTTCAGTTTTTTCAGTTGTACTCTGTAATTCCTTATGTTTAGCTCTAATCTTTGTATTCTGTTTTCTTCTGGTGCCTGAGGGGTTCCTCTGTTGTTCTCTCTCTGCGTGTTCAAGCCGTAGGGTTAGTTCTTTGATTTGGTTTCTTTCTTCCTTCCAGATGTGACCATTTGTCGACATAAACTGACCTGTGAGCTCTGCTTTGGCTGTATCTCATTGGTTCTGATAGGATGTGTGTTCATTCTTACTGGAATCCATAAATGTCTTTATTTCAGCCTTGCTTTCATCTATAGCCTGTGGTTTTTTTAGCAAGATTTTGTTCAGTTTCTGTGAGTTCCACTCTCTATCTGTGTTTTTTCTGCTATTGATTTTGACTTTCATGGCTTTATGATCTGAGAAGATGCTTTGCATTAATTCAGTGGTATGGATTTTGTTGAGAATTGCTTTGTGTCCTAACACGTGGTCTATTCTGGAGAATGTTCCGTGTGCACTGGAGAAGATGTAGCTGTCTGCTGATGGATAGAAAGTTCTGTATATGTCGATGAGGTCTAGTAGGTTAATAGTGGCAGTAAGGTCTTCTGTGTCTTTATTGAACCTTTTTCTAGACCATCTGTCCAATATTGAGAGTAGAATATTGATGTCTCCCAGTATTATGGTGGAGTGATCTGTCTCCTTTTTTGAGTGTAGTCAGTGTTTCTTCAATGTATTTAGGTGCTCTAATATTAGGTACATAAATATTTGATATTGTTAAGTCCTGTTGTTTATGGAATGTTTCAGCAATAGTGTCCATCCTTGTCCATGATTGTGGATTTTACATTAAAATCGATTTTATCTGAGATTAGAATTCCCACACCTGCTCTTCTTTGTTCATTGTTAGCTTGATACATATTCTTAACAGCCTTTAATTCTCAATTTGTTCATATCTTTTAAGTCTGAGGTGAGTTTCTTTGAGGCAACACATGGATGGGTCATGTCTCTTGATCCAAGATGTCACTTGATGTCTCTTTACTGGAGTGTTCAGCACATTCACATTCAATGTGATTATTGATGGGTATGTGTTCAGTGCTGCCATTGTGATATGTTTATCTTTGTGTTGATGTTTTCTCTGTTGTTCTTGTCAATCTATTCTGGGACATTCTTCTTTGTGGGTTGGTTTTTCACCTTTTTCAGGGTTGCTTTTGTGGATGTTGAGACTCCTGTATTACGTTTCTTGATTTGATTCGTTGCATCTTTATTGTGCTTTACGGCTGCCCATAAAATCCCCCTTAGTAAACAATGTGTAAACCCAGTTTCAGTTACTACCATTCTTATCAGCTTCCTCTCCATCTGGAAGGAGTGTAACAGCTGTAGTATATCCCTCTTTTTAATATGATGACATCATAGTTTTCATCATATGATCACTGGATTATTTCTTTCACTATTATAGCTTTGATTCAGTTTGGAGCTTTCCCTAACTGAGTACGATTCTGGGTGACGTGTCCTGTATTTATTTCTAAAATATAAAGTTAGTGATTTTATTCTTCTAAGCCAAGAGATTCTTTCATTATTTCCTGTAGCTTTGATTTATTTTTGACGAAGTCTCTGAGTTTCTGTTTATCTGCAAATGTTTTAATTTCAGTTTCATATTTGAAAGATAGTTTTGCAGGATTTATAATTCTTGGTTGGAAAGTCTTCTCCTTCAGGGTTTTGAGTGTGTCATGCCACTGTCTCCATGCCGGCATGGTTTCTGCTGAGAAAGCTGACGAAAGCCTGCAGGGTTTCCCTCTGAATGTTAGCTTTGCTTTGAGTCTTGCTGCCTTTAAGACTTTCTGCTCATGTTTGATTTTGTTAAGCTTGGTTATATGTTTTGGAGTCTTTCTTTTGAGACCTATATTGAGTGGCATTCGATATGTATGTTGAATATCTATGTTCTCTTCTTTCATAGTTTTTGGGAAATTTTCTGTCAGCAGTTCAGCTGCAATACTCTCTGTGTTCTCAGGTTTCTTGCCCTGTTCAGGAATTCCAATTAATCGTAGGGTGTTCCTCTTAATAGAGTCCCACATGCTTCTTAATTCTTCTTCATTTTTCTTGTTTCTTTTTTCTGATTCCTCCTCATGGATGCTGGAGTCAGTAGCTCTGTCTTCCAAATCAGAAAGTCTATTTTCCATTTGTTTCATTCTGTTTTCATGACTTTGAATTGAAGTTTCTGTCTTTGATTTTGTTCTTCATATGTTGGATTTCCGAGTATTGGTGTTCCATCAGATCGAACAGCTTGCTTAGTTTTTCATTTTGCTCTGCTGCATTTTGTATAAAGTCTAGGAGAGCTCTATATGTAGTCGTTTTGTAGTCACCTTCTGATAGTTTCAGTAAAACTTATTCATCTGGGAAGTTCTGGGGTTGTTTCTTTTGAGGCCTTTCTGAAGCCGTGGGTGATTTCTTGGTTACAGATTTCTCCAGACTTTGTTGCTTTTGGGGCTTTATGTGAATCAGTAGAGGCTACGAGAGATGCTGTGAGAATGGACCACAGTGGTTTCTCCTGGCCATCTTAAAATGAGAGGTAAAAAGTATCTGACAGCTTCCAAAGTCAGTCAGGTTTTCAGATGTATAGGTCCCACTTCTCAGCTGGCAAAGTAAACACCTCCATATTGAACCCCAGATGTTATAAACTAGTTCAAAATACAGAAAGGCTACTTCCCTGATGGCTTCTGATGTCGGGCCCTATCTGTAGGCGATACTATGTAGAATTCTGCTTTTCTTTGGGAAAAGTGCTCTGTTCTGGGCAGGTGCTGCCTCCCAGCCCAGGAATTGGATCCAGCCTAGGCTTCCATATGGATATCTCCACCTTCCAGTGGAATAAGATGGTGTCCTGCCCAAGCTTGTCACTTGGCTGGGACCAGGCTACTGGCAGAAAGGAAGACCAAAGGTCCCAAGATGCTCAGAGTCCACAACCTCTTTTGCCAGGCAACACTGTGCAAAACACCACCTCTCTGCCAGAAGAGAACTACCCCCTCTGGGCAGGTGCTGCCTCCCAGCCTGGGAACTAAGTCCAGTTTGGGCCTCCGTATGGGTGTCTGTGTTTCCCAATGGATCAAGATGACGTCCCTCACAAGCTTGCCTCCAACTCCTTATGGCTCCTATATGGCAGAGGTACAAAGATAGGCCAAAGGTGCTGAGATGCACAGAGTCCAAAGCCAGGCTCTCAGAATACAGCAGTTGCACCTACTGATCCCACCAGTAGTGTGTATGAGATTAATGGCTAGTCAAGTCCCAACAACGCCCACCAGCTGAGACAGAAGAAAAAAATTAAAATGGTGAGTTACCTTTGGTCCGTGCAAGCTTGTGCTTGCTGAGATCACAGTCAGCAGGAGAGAAGAGGTTTTGTGTTCAGTGGTATGAAGTCCAAATTAACAGCCCTATGCTGTGTTCTGGGGCTCACTAGGTGTCCATAAGGCTCAATTCAGTCATCAGTTTAGGTCTTAGTTTCCAGAGGGATTTAGGGAGACATGTGTTTGGTCTACCATCTTGACTCCACCCCCTCTAACCTAATTGGCATCTAGACCACAGCTTTGTGAGAGGTCCTGAGCCAGAACTGCCCAATTAAACCACACTCAAATTTCTGACCCATAGAAAGTGTAAGGTCTAATAAACATTTGTTGTTGTTACAATGCTTTGAGGTAACTTGTATGCAGCAGTAGATAACTAATATGGTGGGTATCTAAATTACCATCCAAATGGGTCGGATCCCAACAGGGATCACTAAAAATAATTATCCCACAACAGTGTAAAATTACCCTATGCATTGTCCAGCCAGACATCTCCTGTAAGTCCTTAAACATATCACAAACTCCTCTTTCTCCTTGGAGTCAGGGTGAGCAACACCTCCTCTAGAAAGCCATCCTAGAATTGAGTGAGTGGCTTCCTAGTATCACCCATGCCTTGGAGATGTAAGTTGGGAGGGCAGGTCTCTTTCTGTCCTCACCCACAAATGTATGTCTGAGGCCTCAGGGGCAGTGTTTCCCTAGTACTGTCTTATCTACCATGGGTCAAGAGAGACTGATCTGTGAAAGATGGAATTGGTTTCTTCTGAGCCCCATACTTGGGTGGCACATGTGTCCTTGTAATAAACTGTTCCTCCCATGAAGAATCCAGTCCTGAATTATTGTTAGCTGGAACCCACACACAACTGAAGAAAAAGCTGTCCAGTCCTGCATCGTTCCCATTAGTTTTCAGACCATGGTGATCCATAGGTTTTTAATGACTGATTTTCAGCTGGCCTTTCTTCCTAGTCTGTCTTAGCCTGGAAGCTCTGCTGAAGCCTGTTCAGAGTAGTAGCAACATGCAAGTCTCCACTGACAGGTGGTGACTCTGCATTAGGTATGCTGGCTGAGATCCGAACCTGAGCCTTCTGCGTGGAAGGTAAGAATTCTGCCACTGAACTCATTCCTCCCCACCCACCCCCGGCATCCAGTCCTGAATAAAACACTCTTATTCCACAGGAGGTGGAGCCACTCAGTGTTCTGTTGTCTGAGGTCCCCTAAGCCTCAGGGCCACAGCAGCTAATGGCTTACCTAAACTTTAATACACAATGTGTTGTGTATTAAATTAAAATAGTTCAAAGAAACTTCACTTTTGGATGCCTTACATGCTTCCTTGCAAAGCTGTGAGTAAGATCTGTGTTAAAAATTTTGGGGTCTTTGAATGAAACAGAACTAAGAAACAAGATATAAATCCACCTGCCTATGGTCACCTGATCTTTCACAAGGGGTGAAAGTGTATCAGATAGGGAAAAAGACAGTCTTTTTAACAAGTAGTGCTGGTAACACTGGATCTCTGTCTGCAAAAAAAAAAGGAAGCAAGACCCATACCTCACACCATACACAAACACTGATTCCAGATGGATCCAGGACCTAAGTACAAGGTCTTCCAATGAAGTTCATAAACTCATCCTAGAAAAAGTGCTACTGTATACCTCATTGCTGAGTATCACTACGGTTCCCTTCAGAGTACTTCCCGTGGGAAGCTATGCACCAGTACCAGTGCGTAGTGCACCATTCAAAGCCATTTTGGAGCTCTTTCTCTGGAGCGTCCATCAGAGCTGTTGTCGTATTACCCTTGATTTCCTGAATATCATCAAAATACCTTCTTTTCAATATTTCCTTTATCTTCAGGTAAAGAAAAAAAGTCATTGGGGAACAGATCAGGTGAGTAGGGAGGGTGTTCTAATACAGTAGTTTTCTGGCCAAAAACTCCGTCACAGATAACTGTACTTATTAAGTTTGTGAACTTGACATCATGCTCAATGGCAACTGCAGAAGGAGTTCCAAAATTGCTTTGCAGTGTGAATTAGGTGCTGGTATTGGTGCATAGCTTCCCAAGGAGAGTACTCAGAGGTGACTATAGTGATATTCAGCAATGAGTTACGTAGCAATTAGGATAATTGAGTTCATGGACTTAATTGTCAGACCTCGTATAAAACCAAAAAACCATAAAGATTATAGAAGAAAAAATAAGATCAAAGGTAGAGGCTCTAATACATAGGATCAACAGGATACAAAACATAACTAACAACACATAAACTCCAGAAGGTAACGTAGATAACTGGGATCTTCTAAAAAGTAAACATTTAACACTCATGAAAAGACTTCACCAAAAGAGCAGTAAAAAGAGAACCTATAAACTAAGACAAAAACAAATGACAATTTCAGATCTGACAAAGGTCTAATCTGTAAAATTTGTAGGAAAATCTAACACCTGTACAAC
Source organism: Heterohyrax brucei (assembly GCA_028571685.1). Lineage (NCBI taxonomy): Eukaryota > Metazoa > Chordata > Mammalia > Hyracoidea > Procaviidae > Heterohyrax > Heterohyrax brucei. The sequence goes on along the minus strand of CM053165.1, from coordinate 8,419,430 downwards.
AAAAAGACAGATAATCCACTTAAAAGTGGGTGAAAGATATGAACAGACACTTCACTGAAGAAGACATTCATGAGGCTAAAGACATATGAGAATATGCTTGCAATCACTAGCCATTAGAGAAATTTAAATCATAACCACGGTGAGATACCGTCTCACGCAGGCATTACTGGCACACACAGAAAACCCCCAGAAAACAACACATGTTGGAGAGGCTGAGGGCAGATTGAAACCATTATGTGTTGCTGGTGGGAATGCAAAAGTAGAGCCATTTTGGAAAATGATTTACTACTTCCTTAGAAATCTAGAAATAGAAATACCATGTGATCCAGATTCACTCCTAGGAATATATCCTAGAGCAATAAGAGTGGTCACATGAATAGACAGATGTATGCACATCTATATTCATTGTGTCATTGTTCACAACAGCAAAAAGATGGAAACAACCTGGATGTCCATCAAAGATATGAGTCTATAAACTGTGGTATATGTACATAATACTGTACTTCACAATAACGAAAAATGAAATTTGCAAGGCATCTCACAACATGGATGAACCAGACAGTGTTACGAGGAGTGAAATAAGTGAATCACAAAAGGACAAACACTGTGTGAGACCTCTACTATAAAAACTCATGATAAGGTTTACACACAAAAAGAAGCAGCCTTGTCTTTGAGGGTTGTGGAGAAGGGGATGGGTGGAAATGCAAAAGCCCTAACTAGACAATAAGTAAGTGGTAATTTTTGTAAAGGGTAATGTAACTGAACTCGGGTTCTTGTCTTGTCCTACCAGCTGATCAAAATAAGAGGGATGCCACACCATCAATTACAACACCAAAAGTGGGAGTTTATTGTTTTCAAAAACAAGGAACAATGTGGGGCCAAGAGCTTATGTCCTCCACTACCCAGAGGTTTGAAATTAGCTCCTGAAATCTGAAACCCTGAGCCTGATCATGCCTCTGTTTGGAGATCTGGGTGCTGAGTCATGCTGCAAAGGAAGGGAACTTTGACTTTTCAAATGGGTCCAGCCACAGCTGTGTGCTGGAAAACATTTTCTTGTCCCACAAAGTTCAGGTCCAGGGTCAAGTTTGAGGCACAGCTCTTCAGATCCTCCTAAGGGCTGTGGGGATCATGGACTTGGGGAACATCTAGCTCACTTGGTATAACTTTATATTATAAAGAAAAGGTTGTACATTCTACTTTGGTGAATAGCATCTGGGGCCTTCAAAGCTTATGAGCTGCCTTCTTAAGACACTCCACTGGTATAGGTATCATTCCTGTGGGAGAAAGGGGTATGAAGAAAATGAAAGACAAAGGGGAAAGATTAGTCCAGAGAACAAATGGGCTGCATCTGCAGCAGCATCCACCAAACAGTCTAGTACAGCTAGGTGTTGCCAGCTACTACTACCAGTTGCTCTGACAGGGATCAGAAGAGGGGGTCTCAGGCAGAGCTGGAGAGAAGTGTGGAACAGAATTCTAACTCACAAAAAAAGACCAGACTTACTGGTCTGACACACTGGAGAAACCCCAGGAGTACGGCCCATGGACAGTTTATAGCTCAATAATCAAGTCACTCCTGAAGTTAGACAGGGCAGTGAAATAAAATCAAGACCAGGGACAAAGACTACAAGGCAGGAGGGGGCAGGAAGGCTGGCAGTAGGGAACCCAAGATAAAGATGGGAGAGTGTTGACAGGCTGTGGTGTTATTAACCAGTGTGATAAAACAGTATGTGTACTAAACGTTTAAATGAGAGGCTAGTTAGGTAAACAGTCATTTGAAGTGTGATTAAGAATAAAAGAAGCTGGAGATCTTCATTGAATACCAGCTATTCTAGAAGAAAGAGGTGTTCTTCAGTCTTTTGAGGTGTGTGGAGGGCTTGTTTGCCCCAGTTTGCAGTGGCTCCTGAAGTTTTTCTTCCTTATGGTCTTTTCTTGCTACTGTCAGGGTCTTTACCGTCGACAGCTTTAAAACAAGCATGAGCTTTGAGTCTAGACAGACTCATGTTCAAATCCTGACTCTGCCGTTCCCTCTGGTACTTCCTGAGACCCTGTTGTGTGCTAGGCAGTATTCGTGTCTGTGGGGAGACAGACAGCAGGGAAGAAGTCAGAGGCCGAGTTTATGGAGCATATCTGCTTGTTGGTGAAGATAGGCAGTACACAGATGAGCAAAATTTCAGAGAGTGCAGTTAGCAGCTGTGAAGTCATAAAGCAGAAAGGTGACAGAGGTTGAGGGAGACACTGGTTAGTATTTGATAGACAGGGAAAGTCTCCAGGTGACAAGCAGGAGCCAGCCACACTAAGATGTCGGGGCCAACAGTGAAAACTGCCAGGGCCTGGTGTGTGTACGTAACTCCAGCATGATGTCTGACTTCTTCCACTCAGCATGATGTTTTCAGGATTCATCTATGTTGTAGGCCTTTATTTCTTTTTATGGCTGAGTAATATTCCACTGGATAGCTATATCACATTGTGTTTGTCCATTCATCAGTTGATGGACATTTGTATTGCTTCCACTTTTTGACTATTCTGAATAATGTGGCTATAAATGTTCATGTACGAGCTTTTTTTGGTGGACATTTGTGTTCATTTTCCTAGGATATACTGTATGTAGGAGTGGTCATGCTGTTAACTGTTTCAGGAACTGCGAGACTCTTCATAGCAGCTTCCCTATTTGACAGTCTGAAGGACTAGAGATTTGAACCCAGGGTTTCTAGCTCCAGAGTCCTTGTTCTTAAACCACCAGTGTAGCTTAGTGTGGCTTTTACTGTTAGATGTCATCAAGTCAGTTCCAACTTACAGTGACACAACAGAATGAGACATCGCTGAGTCTTGCACCCTGTCCATAATCACTTTTATACTTAAGCCACTTTGTCAGTCCATGTTGTTGAGAGTCTTCCTCTTTTTCTTTGACTCCCCAACTCCACTAAGTATGATGTCCTTCTCTAGGGACTGATCCTTCTGACAACATGTCCAAAGTATGTAAGATACAGTCTTACCGTCTTTGCTTCCAATGAGCACTCTGGTTGTAGTTCTTCCAGGACAGATCTGTTTGTTCTTTTGGCAGTCCATGGTACATTCGGTATTCTTCTCCAACACCACAATTCAAAGGCATCAATTCGTTATCTGTCTTCTTTGTTCATTGCCCAGCTTTCGCATGCATGTGATGGAATTGAAAATACTGTGGCTTGGGCGGCACTTGGCTTTGGCTGGCTTGGGTCAGGCACACCTTAGTCTTCAAGGTGACATCTTTACTTTTCAGTACTTTCAAGAGGTCCTTTGCAGCAGGTTTTCCCAGTGCAACACGTCTTTTGATTTCTTGACTGCTGCTTCCATGGGCATTGATTGTGGAATCAAGTAAAATGAAGTCCTAGACAACCACAGTCCTTTATTTATTGTGATGTTGCTTACTGGTCCAGTTGTAAGGATTTTTTGTTTTTGGGATGTTGAGCTGCAATCCATACTGAAGGCTGTGATGCTTTGATCTTCATCGGTGTTTCAAATCCTCTTCACTTCTAGCAAGTAAGGTGGTGTCATCTGTGTAACACAGGTTGTTAATGAGTTTCCCTCCAATCCTCTTGCCTCATTCTTCTTCATATAGTCCAGCTTCTCAGATTATTTGCTCAGCATACAGATTGAAAAGGTATGGTGAAAGGATACAACCCTGGTGGACACCTTTCCTGACTTTAAAAGCCATGCAGTATTTTCTTGCTTTCTTCACGTGACTGCCTCTTGATCCGTGTCCAGATTCCTTAAGAGCACAATTAAGTGTTCTGGAATTCCAGTTCTCCACAGCATTAGCCATAATTTGTTATGATCCACAGTCAAATGCATTTACATGGTCCATGAAACACAAGTAAACGTCTTTCTTATGTTCTCTGCTTTCAGCCAAGATCCATCGGACAATCAGCAATGATGTCCCTGGTTCCATTCCCCCTTCTGAATCCAGCTTGAATTTCTGGCAGTCCCCATCAGTATACTTTTGCAGTCACTTTAGAATGATCTTGAGCAAAATTTTACTTGAGTGATATTAATGATATAATTCATTTCTGCATTCAATTGGATCACTTTTCTTTGGAATGTCCATAAATACGAATCTCTTCAGTCAGTTGGCCAGGTAGCTGTCCCCCAGATTCCTGGGCATTGGTGTGGCTAGGACCATGGAAACTGTCAGAGATCTTTACCAGCTGAGTGACTGTAGTCTAGGGTACTGAACCTCTGTGGAACTTGGTTTCTGCAAGAGCAAGCAAGATTACAGGGATAAGATGGCCTAGATAGAACAGAAAGTTCACAGCTGGCTTCTCCTGGTGTCTCAGTACTAAGCTGCAGGAATTTAGTGTAACTGTCTATAGATACTTCCTTGACCATGCATGAAGTAGGTGAAAATTCAGTGAATTCGATTGCTGGAATCTGGGAGGGTGAGTTGGCCCTGAGGTGGCCACTCCCACGATGAAGTTTGAAGAAAGGCAGCCTCTTTCTGTGATCTTGCCAACACTGGCCACGTGATTTGAGGCAAGACTTCCAGAAGATGGACATTTGGGAGGAGAGAGGGGCACAGCCCTGCACCCCCACCAGTGGACTGGTACTTGTCTTCAAGGGAGTGTTAATTTTCCCTCAGTGCCCCCAATGGACGGCAGTGTTCAGCTGAGTTGGACGTGGCACCCTCTCTCGCCCTGCCATCATTCCTTCTGCCTCCCAGGATTTACTCCCTTTCTTGAGCAGGGAAGTTGGTGGGTGGAATATTGTTCCTAAAGTTCAGTCTTTTTCTTTCAGAGCTCTAAGTCACAGTGGCAGCAACCGTTAAGCGTGGGTTTAGAACAAAGTTTGCCTCAGCAGACCTTCTTCAAGAGCCTTCTACACCCCAGGCCCTCTGTGGGACTCCCCACAGGTTACCCCTCACAGCAGCTCTGTAGGAAGGACATGGTTTTGCCCAGGTGACGGGAGGCCAGGTGACACAGGGTGCATCACGGAAGGTTCAGTCTCAGCTCTCTCAGCTTAGTCTGCTCAGTTTCGTCTGTCACTTCTAGAAGCTGGGAGTCATGGAGGTTACACATGTAGTGATGTCACTGAATTCTAATTTTTTAAAAAATGGTTAAAGTGGCAAGTTTTGTCTTTTTTTTTTTTACAGGCAAGGTTCCTTATGGAAGCAACTCTTTTTATTTTATTTTTTTTGTGATTAAGTGAAAGTAATGCAAATCCAAATCAGTTCAGCATGCCCTCCTGTCTGCAGCGACATATGCTCACCTCACCCAGTGACAGCACACTCCTCCTTTTCATTCTGTACTTCTAATATCCTCTTAACAAGCACCTGTCCCTTCCTCTCCACCCTCTTCTTTCCCATCTGGAAAGAAACCAGTAGGACAACCTCCTATAAATGTATAAAACCATGAAGTACACACACCACATGCTCACACTGTGTTCCCGAGTCCAGTCCATTCTTGTCGGAAGAGTTGACTTCAGTACTGGTTTCAGGTCAGAGTCAGCAGCAAGTCTAATGGCCACGTTCCCATGGGACCTTCCAGGCTGTTGTACCATCAGTTCTAGTCTTTTTACACACCTCTTTTTCTCATGTTGCCTTAGGGACTCTAGACTGTGCCCCCGTCACGACTGCCTGTGGTGGTGGCCAGGCATCCCGTGGTTCTTCGGGTCTCATGCTGATACAGTCTCCTGTTCATATGGGTCCTTCTGCCTCCTGGGCTTGTTATTCCTCGTGTCTTTGATGTTTTGGTTGTCATTTGTTTCAGTAGGCTGGGAACATTTGATGTACCTCAGAGGGCAGCTTGCTAGCTTTAAAGACTGCAGACTTACCATGAACATGACAAGTTTTTTTTTTGCTATGCAGTTCTTTTTTAAAAAAGAAACTTTATTCTATTGGGGTAAAATATGTTTAACAGAAATTTGCTACTTCAGCTGTTTTTTAAGTTTATAGTTCAATAGCATTAATTACATTCACCATGTTGTGCAGCTGTCACCCCCGAAAGAAACTCAGTACTCTGTAATGACTCCCCATTCCTCTCAACCCCAAGGAAATCTATTTTTAATCCAGATTTTGCCACTTAGCAGCCATATGATCTTAGGCAAGTTTTTAAAATTCTTTGGGACTCAGTTTCCTCTTCTTTAAAATATGACTAATGGTATCTGCATCTTTGAGGGTTGTTGTAAGGATGAGATGGGAGATTTTATGTCATGGAGTTAGGTGTTATTTGTTAGCTGCCATCGAGTCGTGGTAACCCTGTGCACAAGTGAACCAAACACTGCCCAGTCCTCTGCCATCTCCATGGTCCCTTACAGACTGGACTGTCGTGATCCATAGAGTTTTCATTGGCTAGTTTTCAGAAGTAGATTCCTAGTCTCTTGTGGTCTGGAGGCTCTGTTCAGCAATCTAGCAACATACAAGCCTGCACTGACAAAAGCATGGTGGCCACCTATGAGGTGCATTGGTCAGGAATCAAACCCAAGTCTCCTCCATGAAAGGCTAGAATTTTACCATTGATCCATCACTGCCCTTGTTTGCTGCTTTTACCTGTCTGAGATTTACCAAAGGGCCTAGCTGGACACCATCTGTCTGTTCTGCTTGTGGCTAATTCAGATGTATGTTTGATGAGGGGAGTTTTCTCCAGACTGGATGAGCTGTGGGGACTGATATAGTTGGGGCTGAGGGGCTGGGGAGGGTGCAGCTCTCAGGAGAGGAGAAATGTACAGGCACCCAGACCGAAAACCTTTGGGTCCAGTGGACAGCCCCACTGCAGGAGCAGCTTCTCAGAACACAAAGTGTATCTTCCCAGCAAGGCCTCAATGGCCCTGTTTGCACCCCACACCAGCCAACTCGCTGTGGCTTAGATGCTCAGATTCCACCTGTCTTCAATGGAGTGAGTGTGTCACCTTCCCCCACCCTTGCTCTCAGGCACTGTGGTGGTCAGGATTGTGTCAACTTGGCTACTCCATATTTGGCTGCTGTGTTAGGTGGCAGGGCGAAGTCTGTGGTGGCTTCCCACCCTTCAGCTCTCATCTCTCGACCTCCCACTACTACTGCTGGTCTGCTCACGTAGCCAGGAGCTCCTGCTCTTTTCTTCCGGCATCTGGTTCCTGGACTTGGACTAGCAGCTGCTGGATTCATTAATCCTTACAGTTGGCACTTGAGAGTCCTGCTCCCTGACCTGCCGATTCTCGGTTCACCAGCCTCTGCTGATCCGTCTCGCTGCCAGCTTGGGATCCACCGACCTACACAACCAGTGATCTAGAACTCTGGTCTGACCTGCTGACTTCGGGTTCATCGGCTTCCATGGCCACGTGAGGCGTGTGCCAGGACTTGGGACATTCAGCTTCTGTGATTGCGTGAGCTGTTTCCTGTATCTATGTCTGTCTGTCTATCTATATTACAAATCTTTCCTTGTCCCCAGACATGTTACTGGTTTTGCTTCCGTAGAAAACCCAGCTGAAGATAGGCACCTTCCAGAGCACCCTGCTTGATGAGCAGCTCTAACCACCTGTCTCTCTCCCCAAGATCCTCCACATCCGTTCTGTCTCTGAGTCGGTCCCCTTGACTCTCAAACCTTTTCTCTGATCCCCTTTCTGCCCTCATTCCTGTCAACACTCCCTGTCCCTCTGTTCTGGCCCCCTCACTCCTGGCCTGGACTTGCAGGCCCATGACCAGGCCACCCTCAGGAAAGCCCCAGCGCCCCCCTCCCCAGCCTTCCCATCCTTGGTTGGTTCCACACAGGCTGCAGCCCCTCACACTGTAGTGCCCCATGCCCCTTCTCTGACCAGGACAACTTCCACCCTGTCCGTGTCCCACCAGCCCATGTTCCCACCCTCCAAGTTTGGTGCCTGGCTCTACCATGGGCAAGCTGGACAGCCGCACTCTGGTCCCCTTGTACCTCTGAACCTGGCTGAACGCGTGTGTAAGGGAGTGAAGGAGAGTGTGAGGTTGTTGTGTTCTGGGCAGCTTGAAAGCTTGGCCCAGGTCAAACCTGTCTTCACAGAAGACCAAACCTGACAGAGTGATGTGTTATGGTATCTCAAGTGGTCCTGAGACCAGGGCTAACACTGCTGGAGCCTGCAGGCCCAACTTGGCCCTTCCCTGGCAGTCTTTGGGGTACAAGGGTGTGGCTGTAGTGGGCTTCTTTGGGGACAAATTTAAGTGTAGAGGAGTGCCTGGAGGAGTGCCCTACTCCTTTCCCAGAATTACTGCGTCACTCAGTTTTTGGTGGGAGACAGGATGAACGTTAGAAAAGGGGTAGAAATCCATCATACCACTGGTTCCTGTGTTCTGGTCAGAATGACTGTCAGTAAGGGTTGGGCTTAGAATTAACGGTGATCAGGGTTCTAGAGTCTTTGGGTGGTACAGTTAATGCCCTCTGCTGCTACCTGGAAGGTTGAAGGATCAAGTCCACTTACAGGTGCCTCAAAAGAAAGGCTTGGTAGTCTGCTTAGGAGAATCAACCCCTGTAAACCTTATGGAGTACAGATTACTCTGACACACCACGGGTTACCATGAGTCAGTCGACTTGACAGGAACTGGTAACTGGTCAGGATTCTAGTCTTCTCAGCTGCCCTAGAGGTGAGTCTGGGGGGTGGATTCTCAGAGAAAGGAGATGCCCCTCGTTTAGGAGCTGATTCATCTCTGCTTCTGGTAGGGCCCCTTTTTTTCTACCCAGCTGTTTGGCCCCAGACCTCCGGGTGAATCATACTAGTCCTCCATTTCATGGCACCCAGCAAGTGCAGATCTCAGAAGACCCCACAGAGGACCACCTGGAATGATGCTCTTGCACCGCCCAGTGCAGTGAAAATGATTTTCTTTTTTATCTGTTTTTTTTTCTAAATACTCTTCAGGCTTGGTTCTCTTCAAAGCAATTATTCCTTCAGCTTCTGTCAGCCAGTTTACCTCCCCATCTCCTTAGTCCACACTGCTGCTGCTGTTGCTGCTGCTGAGCCAATCGCTGACACATAGCAACCCCATGCGTAAGGAACAAAATGCTCCCTGATCCTCCACCTTCACACTCTGTTGCAGACCAGACTGTTGTGATTCATAGGGTTTTCACTGGCTGTAGAGCTTTCATTGCTTGATTTGCAGAAGTACATCACCGGGCATTTCTTCTCAGTTCATCTTTAGTCTGGAAGCTCTGCCAAAACCTGTTGAGCATCATAGCAACACACAAGCCTCCACTGACAGATGGGTGGTGACCACATCTGTGTCTGTTTCTGCTGTGACATGGAGAAGGTCCTAGGGCGGCTCCAAGTATTACGTAAGACCATGTAGGAAACCCTGGTGGCTTCATAGTAGTTAAGTGCTACAACTGCTTACCAAAAGGTCAGCGGTTCAAATCCACCAGGCACTGCTTGGAAACTCTATGGGCAGTTCTGTAGGATTACTTGAGTCAGAATCAGCTCGACAGCAGTGGGGTTTTTTGGTTTATATCGGTCAGATGCTCAGAGTAGCATGGTGTCTGCCCCCAGTGAGAGTTAACTGGCACTTGTCCCTGTGTCTCCCCAACCCCACTGAGGCCTCATGGTGATTTTACAGACTAGATCACTGGAGAAATCCACAGGCTCTCTTGAGCCTGGCATGGCTGGTGAGTCACGGAACAGGTCCCAGCCTCACAGCACCTAAACCTGGGAGAAGACATATTCTTGGGAAAGTGACCAGACCTTATGGGGGGGGTCTCTGGTTGTCATCTGTGAAATGGGGTTCTAAGGATGAAATAAGGCAATAAATGGGTATAAAATAGGTCCTTGACTGAGTTATAGCTGGGTCTCTGGGGCAGGAACTGGCTGAGACAGCATAGCCCCAAGGCAGGCTGTTATACCTGCAGACACTGAAAGTGGGGAGGAGCAGATTGCTTGTGGCCTGGGCTATTCAAGGAGGTGGAGTGAGGAAGAAGACAGTCAGCCTTGGAAGTGGAACCCTGGGCACTCAAGGGAGAACTCTGCAGTGGTGCCTCTGGGTGGACTTGAACCTCCAACTTTTCCACTCATAGCCAAGTGCATTCACTGCTTGTACTATCCAGAGATTTCCACTAGGTTTGTTAGCTCCCTGACTTTATAGATGAGGAAACTGAGGCTCTGAAGAGTGAGGACTTACCCAAAGCCATATAACTTAGTCAGTGGAGAAGCCAGGCTTGGACACAAGTAGTCCAACTCAAGAGCCACTCTTTACTGCAGTGTGCCACACCCTCTTCACGGGCCTCTCAGGGCAGCCCCAAAGGTGTGAAGGAAGCATGGATCTACCCTTTCTAGGGGATGAGTCTTGATCTGACTCCAAGGGCTTCTGCAGGAGCAGAAATTGAGCCTCTTTTGAGTGCCCATGTTGGAGTCTCAAGGTAGCCCTTATCCATGGACCAATGTGGCCCCTGGCTGTGGGCCTTTGGACATGTTGCATCACTCCAAGCCTCTGTTTTGCATCTTTGGAGTGTGTGGCATGAAAATTGATGACATCACACAAAGCAGAGCGTAGCACTGTGTGTGGTGCAGGTGAGGACTCCAGAAATGACCGCTTCTTTCTCTTTTTCACTCCATCAAGCTCTTGACACATGCTGTCATCAGAGCCTCCTAGAACTTCAGTGCTGCAGGAAGGTCCTGTAGGACTGTTTGCTTCTACACAAACACCAAGGACTCAGCCTCAGCTCCGATACACCTCAGGGCTTCTGGTCACCGCACCCCTCGATGCCCCTCTGTGCATGTGGGGCTGGAAAATGGTGTCTCCCCAGAGCCCCTCCACACTGTGGTTGTAAGATCCTGCACCCCAACAGTATTCATGCCCTACTCTCTACAGCATATGTGGTACTGAAATGTCCTGTGAAGAACCAGCCATTACAAAGAGTTGCCTACAGTGTTAATGCCCTAAAGAGAGCTTGTTTTCAAAAGCCAGGACTCCAGAATTCTTCTGTAGAATGAAGAATTCTTGTGTCACCCCACCCACTGCATGCAAACACACACGTGCCCTGTGCAGGGAAAGTGTCCTCTGAAGCCTCATCCCTTTCTTGAGAAGAGCAGGGACAGCCAAGGAGGCAGCCAAAGGAAGCAGTCCAGGCAAGTGTGAGGTCTTGGAGGCCTGTACCTATCTAGGGTTGACTTCTACCTGTTGTGGGCCCTTGAGGCCTCCATGGTATTCAGTAGTGCACCAAGTGCCGAGTGCTGGAGCCTTGAGGCCTCGGACCAGGACCCAGACCCTGACTTGAGTTATTTCCCATTTAGTAGGGAGAGACTGACCTTAATTATGCCATTACTGTGATGAAAAGAAAGTTCTTGAGGCTGCAAAATCAAGATGCTGGAATGAAGCAGTGAGCATAGCTTGTATTTTTAAAAAGGTGAAATAGCACACACATTCACATACTTGCCGACAAGGGGAAGGAGCCAGGCTGAAAACATGAGAAGGAAAGGACCGAGGAGGAACAGCATGCATAGAAGCCGGAGTGGTACTGTTGGTGGGGTGCTGTTGGTCAGAGACCTAATCCCGGGTCCAAAGAAGGCTCTTGAGAGAGGACAGGAAAGAGGGTACTGGAGAACTAGGGAAGGATCCAGAGACTTGCCCAGTGGAAGAGTGGAGTGAGAGGGAACATGGTATGGTGGCTCTAGGACAGTAAGTAGCAGAAAATCCAAGCTGGGATGGAGGGGTTGTTGGGGCAAGGACCTTCAGCAAGGAAAAGTCAACATCCTGAGGCCTTGACAGGCCTGGATTTGAATCCTGGCTGGCTGCTTTGGAAAGTTGGTTGACATTAGTAAGTCTGTTTTCATGCCTGGACAGTGGGGTGGTGGTGTAGAACTCTCATGAGCTCATCTGTCTCCAGTGCTGCATATAGAAGGTGCTCAGCAGATGGACTCAGTTGGCACCACCAGACTTTCCTGAGTGCCTCTCCACTGGTAGCAGTAGCCTACCCTCTGAGCCCTCAGACCCAAAGTCTTGGCTGTGGATGATGCTATGGTTTAGGAGGCTGCTGCTGGACCTTGGGGCCCTCATCTTGAAGTGAGGGCCTATGGGTGGTTTCTGTCTCCACAGTGAGTCTGGAGACTGGTCTTGGGTACCCTCCCTGTGGGGCCGAGGCTTCCTAGGGGGATGATCCAGTAGCTGCTGCCTGGTTGGGGAGAGGGGTAGGGCTAGATCAGCTTTAGGACAGTAAGTCACTACGCTGTGACATAGGTCAAGGTCGGAGTCTTCAAGCAGGGCAGGAGAGGCTCACCCCAGCCTGGTGAGGCAAGGAGCCCCTCATCTCCTGTGCTCCTTGGGTTTCAGACATCGTGGTTAGCTAGATGTCCCCAGGGTCACAGTACAGGTAATGACAAGGTAGGTGCAGTTTGATACCACAACTGTGTTTCCTGACACCGTGCTCTTGATCATGAACCCCATTTCCTGCACCTTCTCTATGCACCCACTTCCTACCAACCCCTTGCCTTGGCCAGTCCTGCTGTCTCCTGCAGGAAGGCCTCCTTGCCTCTTGTTTTGTTATTTTTAACATTGCCTTTTGAGTAAATTCACTGAGTTCAAAATGCCAGTATACACCAAGATACCCAGTGTAAACTCCCTCTCACCTCTGTTCTCCAGCCACTGAGTTTCACCCAGGAAGACACCAAATTCTTGGGAACTCTTGGTGACGTTCTCTGCATATATATGCAAATGTGTTGGTCTTATTTTCCCTCCTTTTTTTAATATGAATTGGTATTAAACTGTGATCTTTTTTTCTGGGCTGTAGTAAGGCCTTTTCAGTAACGTTCATCTTAGCAACAATTTTATCTAGTTCCTTTTTAACTGCTGCACAGTTTTCCATGGAATGATGACTGGAGTGCGTTTTGCCTGTCTCCCACTGAGGAGCACTTATTCCCAACCTTTTCTTCAAGCCAGTAATGCTGTGGTGCTTGGTGCACAGCCCTCATTTCCCGAGGACGGAGGTATATTTGTGGATACATGCTTAGAAGCAGAATCATGGGTCAGTGTGTGTGTACCTGTTGTTTTCTCATGTTGTGTTGCATAGAGGGAGTCGCGGGAGCAGAGTGTCCCTGGAGAGGGTGTCCCAGGGGATGGGTGTCTTCAGGAAAGGGTGTCTGGGGGAGAAGTGTCCAGGGCGGGGTGACCCAGGAGACGGGTATCTTGGGAGAGGGCTCAGTTTCCCCACTCACCAGCACAGCACATCATCTGACCTATGTTTGAGCTTGACCACTTGAAAAGACCTTCTTCATACTACCGTTTTTGGGTGTGTGTGTGTGTGTGTGTGTGTGTGTGTGTGTGTGTGTGTGTGTGTGTGTGTGTGTGTGTGTGTGTGTGTGTGTGTGTGTGTATATGTGCACATGAAAGCACACGCACACCGTGTGCACCATGCGTGTACAGGCGCTGCCATACCTCGTTTATGGTTATCTGCTACTACTCGTTTTGTTCTCCAGCCAGATTACAGTCTATAAAGGTCACGTTTTTAGCTTCTGCAGTACCTCTCCCTCACCCCGTTACTGAAGTGCTGATTTTGTTGCTTTGGGTGACTTGAATATTTGTTCAGCTATGGTTGGCTCCTTCCTTTCCTTCCACACACAGATAAAGGCAGAACAGGAGCCAGACTCCCCAGACTCCACCCTGCTCTCTTCTATGCCTGGCTCAGGTAGTCAGCCTTTCTCTTAGCCAGTCAGTGTTTAAGACCCACCCCCAGGCTGCCTGGCCACCAGCCCAGGCTCAGCTTCTCCCTGTCTGGGAACGTTGCAGTCTGTTCCTGGATCGCACTAGCCGGGCACCCATCCCCGTCCAGCTCCCACCCCTCACCCAGCTTGCCTGAGGGGAGGATCCAGGGTCTTTTGCACTCAGGTGGGGCTGAGCATCACCCTCCCTAGGCCCTGGCTGTAGCACCAAGTCTGTGCACAGGGACCAAGTACACTCAGACACCACACAATACTTTGTGGCCCAGGGAATTGAGTCCAGACCTCTGATTCCACCAGTCTGTTGCCAAAGTTGTTTGTCCCTGAGGTCACCTACCTCCTGTGTTGGCAAAGGGGATGTTGGCAACATGGCAGGCCAGGCCTCTTTGGGCCCAGGTTCCTCTCATGTCTTCTCCTCGTCTTTTATCAGTCACAAGGGCACATTCTTTCAACTCAACAGCTTGTTGGGCCTTTGGCAGGGTGTTGACCTCTCAAGCTTCAGTTTCTTCTTTTGTAAAAGGGGGTAATCACGCAGACATTATGGGATTGTAAGAGCTGTATTTTCATATTGCTATGGTCTAATTTGCAGGGCATTGGTGGTCCAGTGGTAGAATTCCCACCCTCCATGTGGGAGACTGGCTTTGATTTCTGACCAGTGCACTTCATGCACAGCTACCCTGTTCTGTCAGTGAAGGTGTGTGTGGTGTTGTGATGCTGACCAAGTTTCAGTAGAGCCTCCATACTAAGATGAACAGGTAGGAAATGCCTGATAATCTACTTCTGAATATCAGCCTGTGAAAACCCTGTGAATCGTAAGGGTCCGTTGCATTGTGCCTGAGGTCTCCATGAACTGGGAGCTGACTTGACAGCAGCTCACGACAGTAACATGTTCTGGTTTCTGTGCCTGTCTCCGCTTAGCAGCCTTGATGCCATTGGACTCGGCTCCCAGGGTTGGCTACAGCCAAGGAAGAAGTAACAGAAGTGAACTGTTCGGCCCAAAGTCCTTGAAAGGCCCAGGGGCCTAGACTTCCTCACTATGGGGAGTTGGTGGTGAGTGGGTGCTGCTGGACCTTTCCCAACCCTCCGTGGTAGCTAGGAAAGGCGCTAACAGGTGCAGACAGCGAACAAAGTGCTGCATCTTACAGGAAGTGTTTGTTCCCGAGGAGGTTGAGAGGCTGACCTGGCTTGATTTTAGGCTCTCCTCCTGATTCCAAACACATGGATGCTTTCATCAGCCAGGATGGTAGGGTGACTGGAGGTTGGCAGGAGTGCTTTAGCTGTAGCTTGACCCCCAGGTTGGTGGCCAGGTGCTTTGAATGGAGCAGAGACTGGGGGGTTAGAAGCACAGCCATCCTGCAGAATGAGTCCGACCTGGCCTGGGGGAGTCTCCCAGCACTGTACTGGACGAGCAGGAGCTGAACAGAAGGGTCAGGACTGAAGACACAGGGCTGTGGTCTTCACTTAGCCTGCAGTGGGCAAGGAACAGGCCCTCTCCTGCTCCTAGTCCCAGGTGAAGGACAGCGCCTTGTGGATTCAGCATTGTTCTTCCTAGTCAAGAAGGGTAGTGATGTTAAGCATCTCATCCTGGCCAGCTCTGGGCTGGGCCACGCCTGATGTGGTCATCTTTATTTCAAATTTTAGTTCGTGGATTTGGAACTGAGTCCCTTGCTTGAGCTTACTGCAATCACACAGATCCCCTAGTGTACAGAGGGGCCCAGTGAGCCTGGCTGCCACCCCCTGGGCCCTAGGTGGTTGCCCACTAATGGGTATTTTGGGACAGACCTGTGGAGGAGGAGGGGATCTCTGGCGCTGAAGGGCTAGAGTGAGGAAGGGTGCTGCCACACACCCAGCTTCACACCTGGAGGCTGTGCCTCCCTCCTTGGGCCAGGCGTCAAGTGCTCTCCCTTGGATGTCTTCCGGAACCCTCTACTCTGCCCTTCCTGTAGCCATTTGACAGGGCTGAAGGCACTTCCTTAAGTTCAGAATGTGATGTGGGCAGTATGTTTTTTCCTGGCATTGTATTTGGTCAGCTCTTATCCCTCATCTTTGCCGTTGTCACAAGTGTCTCTTTCCAGTAGACCACTTACCGTGGAATCAATTCCAACTATGCTGATGCCATGTGTGTTAGGGTAAAACTGTTCTCCATAGGATTTTTAGTGGTTATTTTGGAAATAACCAGGCCCTTCTTCCAAGACTTGCAGTTAGCACGTAAGTGCATTGACCATTTTATACCACCCGGGGGTTCCTGTGCTAGGTAGGACCTGGTTATACACACATGAGAGGAGCTTACCTACCCAACTCACACTTCTTCCACCTGCACGCACTTCTTCTGCTCCCATCTGAAAGCTCTTTCCATAAGGAGTTACAGGGAAGACCCATGGGAACTGTCCTTAGGCATGGGGCAGCTCCAGAAGGAGTCAGGTGGCAGCCCAGGTGAGCAGCGAGCTGCTGAGAGCTCCTGAGTTAGTGCTTCCGTGGTTCCTCCACTGTGTGTAGCCGACAGAGGGTCACAGGACACAGGCCAGTTCACTTGTATCTGGTTTGCGGTGTTGAACCTTTTCCTGCCTCCACCCTGAGGGCAGTTGAGGGAAGTCTGGCACGGACCCTGCCAGCCGTCACACACAGGGACCCTTTGCTGTTCAGGAAATTATTCCTAAAACCCAAGACACTGAGAGCTGCTGGGGATCTGAAAAGGGAAACCAGGGTCTCTGTAAGCCAGACGTGTTTTCTTTGACCCACCAGTATGTTTTTTTAAATTAAACTAACATTTTAGAATTAAGACAGACTTTTATTGTAAAAATAAAATTCTGGATTTTCATCTTTTCTTGCAAAATTGGAGGATCTTGCCACCCAGGCCCATGTGGTGATGCCTCCTGTCAGCAGGCAAGGAAACCCCGCGCAGCCTGAGTCCTTCCTACCTGGTGTCCTGCCACACTGACACCATGTTCCGGGTGCTATTTGTCATTGCGTTTACACTGGCTGGTGTCTTGGGTACAGAAAAATGTTTCTCTTGTATTCTGTCCCAGAAGTGTAATGAAGACTGATAAACTGAGAGGGCCACGTGTTTCTTTGTGAAAACAAGGAGTGTTCCGGGCATTCAGTGTGCAGAGCCTGACTGCGTGGATTTGCCTTACTGTCACCATAAATCTCGGTTGCCTGCTGTCTGCAGGCCTGGAAGCTGTAAACCCTGCTCTAGAAGTTTCTGAGCCCTTTCTCGGTGGAGGTCCTCCCCTCTCTCACCACCCCCCAGTGTTTCCTGTCACTGGGCCCCTGCAGAAACTGAAGCACATCTGTGTCCTACTGCTGGTGCTGTGGGGGACTCTGTCCTTGGAGAGTCTGGCTGACAGAGCTGACTTCATAGTAACAGCGAGGCTTGCCTTCTCTGCACTTACGCACTCACCCATGTATATATACATATGTAGATGTAATATGTACATGTGTGGTGAAAATATATATTATAAAATAGGCCATCTCAACAACTTCTACGTGTATAATTCAGTAGTGTTGATCATACTCTTCCAGTTGCACCACCATTGTCGCTGTCAGTTTCCGAATCATTCCATCACCATTAACATGAACTCAACGCTCTTTAAGTAGAAACTTATCCCTTCCTCCTCTCTGCCTCCCCTGGTAACCGGCAGTAATCTTTGGTTTCTATAGATTTGCTTATTTCATGTAAGAGACTGGAATTTGTCCTTTTGCAGCTGACTTAGCTTAGCATGTTTTCAGAGGTCATCAGTGTAGTGGTATCCATCAGGACTCGCTTCTTATTATGGCTCAGTAGTGGTCTCTGCATTCTTAGCTGTTTGTCTGAACTCCACACTCAGGGCGCCTCTATGGAGGGTCATGGCCCAGGATCATCTTACGGCTTCAGTTTTGGGTCCCATGTCCCAGCCTTCCCTTGGGAGCTCAGATGGGCACAGAGAGAAGTCCTCATAGGTTGAACCACGTGATGCTGGGTAAGATACAGGCCCATCTCCTCGTAGCAGCCATTGTGAGACTGAAAACAGTTAGGACTTCTCAGTTCCCACCCTTAGTCTATCCTCAGACATGTCACAGCCTTGCTTCAGATGGAAGGTACACAGAATTTGATCAGTCATAATCCTTGTTTTGTGATATACTTATCGTTAATCCATGCCAGCTTTTACTTTGTGTTTGTTTCAATAACAGTGACCTGAGGAGCCACTGCCCCCAGCTGCCACGGTGACATTGATGGTAACTGCTGTCAACCCATGTTTATCTTTCACTTAATTTTCTTTTTGAACAGTTTTTATGTGTACATGTGTATATGTACTCGTGTTTTTAGGAGCCATCATGTCAGTTCTGACTCATAGCAACACTGTGCACAGCAGAATGAAACACTGCCTAGTCCTGCACTGTGCCCGCAATCATTTTTATGCTGAAGCCCATTGTTGCAGCCACTGTGTCAGTCTGTGTTGTTGGGGAGGAGTCCTGTTTTTTGCATGAAAATCTTTTTCCAGGGGTTGATCAATCCTAAGAATATGTCTGAAGTGTATAAGATGCAGTCTTGCTATCCTTGCTTCCAAGGGCCACTCTAGTTGCACTTCTAGGACAGATATTGTTTGTTCTTCTGGCAGTCTATGGCGTATTCAGGAAACCCTGATGGTGTAGTGTTTGAGTACTATGGCTGCTAAGCGAAAGGCTGACAGTTCAAATCTACCAGACCCTCATTGAACACTGAAGGGGGTATTCTGCTCTGTACTGTAGGGTCAGTGTAAATCGGAATTGACTCCATGGCAGTGGGTTTTTTTGGGGATTTGGTACATTCAGTATTTTCCAGCACCACAATTCAAAAGTGTCAATTCTTTCATCTTTCTTATTCACTGTTTGGGTTTCCTATGTATGTGATATGATTAAAAATACTGTGGCTTTAAGACATGAGGCTGTCAGAGCAGCTCCCCAGTAGTAATGAGAGGGGAGGGAAGAGAGGAGAAGACAGGGCCAAATTGAATGAATATGGGAAGTATAGAGTGGAAGAGGTGAGTATGCTGTTACAGGGCTGGAATAGCAGTTGGAGTTGCATAGAGGTCTCTGTAGGGTTTGATATGGCAAACTGACTTTGTTGATAAATTTTCGCTTAACCGTTATAAAATGTTCTTAAAGAAAAAAAATACCATGGCTTAGGTCGGAAACCCTGGTGGCATAGTAGTTTAGTGCTACATCTGCTAACCAAAAGGTCGACAGTTAGAATCCACCAGGTGCTCCTTGGAAACTCTGTTGGGCAGTTCTGTTCTGTCCTATAGGGTTGCTATGAGACGGCATCGACTGGTTGGCAGTGGGTTCAGGTTAGTTGGTTGATTGAGTATGGCTTAGGTCAGGTGCACCTTCGTCTTCAAAGTAACATCTTTGCTTTTCAGCAGTTTAAAGAAGTCTTCTGTAGCCAGTTTTTCCAGTACAGTGTGTCTTTAGATTTCTTGATTGCTGCTGATTGTGGAACCAAGTAAAGTGAAATCCTTGACAGCCTCACTCCTTTCTCCGTTTATGATGATGTTGCTTACTGGTCCAGTAGTGAGAATTTTTGTTTTCCTGGTGTTGAGGTACAATCCATACTGAAGGCTATGGTCTTTGATCTTCACCAGTGATTCAAATCCTCTTCACTTCCAAAGAGTAAGGTTGTGTCATCTGCATAACGTGAATCTTCCTGAAATCCTGATGCCTCGTTCTTCTTCATATAGTCCAGCTTCTCAAGATTATTTGCTCGACATACAGAGTAAAAGAGGTATGGTGAAAAGATACAACCCTGACACATACCTTGTCCTGACTTTAAACCATGCAGTGACCCCTTGTTCTGTTTGCACAGCTGCCTCTTGATCCATGTACGGATTCTCATGTGTACAATTAAGTGTTCTCAAATTCCCATTTTACACAATGTTAGCCGTAGTTTGTTATGTTTCACACAGTTGGATGCCTTTGCATAGTAAATGAAACATAGGTAAACATCTTTCTGGTAATCTCTGCTTTTAGCCAAGATCCATCTGACATCAGCAGTGATATCCCTGGTTCTATATCCTCTTCTGAATCTGGCTTAAATTTCTGGCAGTTTCCTGTCAGTATACTGCTGCAGTTGCTTTTGAATGATCTTGAGCAAAATTTTACTTGCATGTAATGCAGCACTGGAGGTTGGATGACAGCTACCTGGCCACCTGACTGGAAGAGATCCATATATGTGCCTATTCCCAAAAGAGGCGATCCAACTGAATACACCAATTATCAAACAAATTTTGCTGAAGAAGTACTTGTGATACATTGATATTATTGTCAAGTTGATTCTGTTCCCCCTCAGGACAACCCCGTGTGATCAGAACTGTGCTCTGTAGGGTTTTCAGTGGCTGATTTTTTTGGAACTAGGTTGCCAGGACTTTCTTCTGAGGCACTTCTAGGTAGACTTGACCCTCCTAATTTTCAGTTAGCTCCTGTGTTTGTTGCCTGTTAGCACCAATGCCCAATGCTCTAAGTTAGCATTCTGTGGAGTTAGGCCCCCTGTATGACCACCAGAACGTGGTGGTACATGTATAGTGTAAAGCTCTTTGCCAGGCAGCATCCAGCAGCCTGGCCAGTACAACCCAAGCATCCAGGGAAGTAACTGGCTCCCTAGTGTAAAAAATGGCGTTGGCAGGTGTCAGCACCCTGGATACCACTTTGGTCCCTCTTGGCAACCGGCAGGCTGGTATAAACCCCCAGCTAGGACCCTGCCTAGATGTTGGAGGTAGGTCACCTTATCCCTTATGAGGTCACTGATACGTAGTTACCAGTGTCTTTTTCCTACGAATGCTCAAGAAATCCAATTCAAATTCAGTTAGCAAGAGTGAGGTTTTATTGGACAATTTTGCAAAATCAGGCCCCTCAACCCACAAAGGAGGCTAGACAGAGGGCATGCCTAGCAGTTCCTTAAAAGCCATTCTTATACCCTAGCTTGCAAGTCCCTCCCTCAGTTTCTCATTGGCTGAGTACTGTGAAGTGAACAGTTTCTCCTGGACATCGTAACATTCCTTTCCCACTTTTGAGGTTCTGTCTCCTGCTTCCAGAACAGGTTCCCCCCACTTCCCCTTTCCTCTCTAAGTTAGCTAGTAACTTCTTATCTTAGCCTTTGTTCTGAAGATGGACCATTTCCCTATCTGTAGGGATATGCAGATTGAGGCTGGATGTCCCCTGTCAGGGATGCTACGGATGCATGGAATAACCTTCTAGTTTTGGTTCTTTGATTACTTGGGGCGCAGCCTCCCTGGCTGGGTGAACCCAAGAAGGTTCTTTTGTAGTTGGGGCTGAGGGGAACATTGGTAAATTGTCCCGCAGATTAAGTGGACTGTCTTTCCTCTGCTCCTTAATCTGGCTCATCAATCTGAAGTCTCACTGAGTGAGTTTTGCTGGATGGACTTAACCTGCCCATCCTTCCTCTGCTGTTCCAAGCCCCCCTCTTCCCGTTTGCTTTCTGCTGGAAGGTCTTCCTAGCACAGGCTGAGGCTTGTCACCTAGAGTGCCAGGAAGAGACCCACGTGAGGGCCTCACTCGGCTGCATTTGGAATCCAAGAGTAAACAGATCAAGTTTCCAGAGTCTGCCGGGCCACCCAGCATGGGTAGCCACAGCTATTGAAGATGAGAATATTCTCAGGGATAACTCAGTTTCTCAGCCACATTGTAGGGCAGCCCTGTGTCATAGCTCTGCCCTGGTGGTAGGCTGCAGGTCAAGCCCAACAGAGACTAACAGTGGATGTTTAGAGTCAAGCAACTGATAGTAAGTGACCTCTTACCACATCAAAACGGGGGCACATTTCAGATTTCAGAAGGCCAGCTTCAGGCTCGATTGTCACCTTGCTCATCCTCACCAAGTTCCTGTTTCCTCTTCTGTAAAATTGAAATCTGCAATTCCTATCTCAGAGGACTGGTATGAGAAATGAGCACCAGGCATCTCAACCAGTGTATAGATAGAGAAGTGCAAGTCTGCAGCTTCAGGAAAATCCTGGGCCCTGGTGGCGTGAACCACAGAGTTAGGAGAGTATAGGGAGTGTGGATAGTGAGAGTGGACTCCCTGGGTGCTGCAGATGGTTAATGCACTCAGCTCCTAGCCTAAAGGTTGATTAATGGTTTGAGTCCATCCAGAGGCACCTTGGAAAAAAGGCCTAGTAATCTACCTCTGGGGGGGTAAAAAACAGCCATTGAAAGCACAGTCCTACTGTGACATACAGAGGTCACCATGAGTTTCAGTGAGCTCAATAGCAGCTTGGATTTGGTTGTATAGTGTGAGATTGAGTGGCAAAAACAGTTAAGTAGTATTCTCTGAAAGATAGGTGATTGAACAGCACCTTGAAAGAGAGGCCTAGTGATCTGGTTCTGAAAGGTCACAGCCAAGAAAACCATATGGAGCACAGTTAGTTCTACTGTGTAGCACCTAGGGTTTCTGTGAGTTGGAATCACCTCAGCTGCGACTGGTTATTGTGAGATTAGAAGGAACTTGAGAATGGCCCCTTTAAGACAGTGACACTGGAGAGGGAGAAGTCACTGCAAGAAACAGAAGAGGAACACCAGTGTCTGAGAAGTTGGAGGACACTGCTTGGTAGATGGAGGCCTTGGTCAGCCATATTATATCCAGCAGAGTCAAGGACAGGAGGGCCTGAGGGAAAAGACCATGAGATTTGCCTGGTGGATATGTTTGGTGAGCTGATCAGCATCAGTGGGAGGGGTTGAGGCCTGGCTGGCCAGGTAGCAGTGGCTTGAGGGTTGGTGTGAAGAGTTGGGAGGCACATTTAGTGGTGGCCTGAGGAGGAGATGGGGATGAGGGATGCCTTTCATTGATGGTGGAAAAACCTTGGGCCTGTTTGCCAGCTAAGAGGAAGAAGCTGTGTGTGAGGCAGAGACTGCTGGGAGAAGTGCTTTTGGGAGTAAGTAAAGGGAAAGAAGTTTGCCTCAGAACCATTTTTATGAGTCCAGAGGATAGTTGACAATTTTCGGAGGGGACCCTCACTGGCTGGGGAGTAAAGTGTGCCAGACCAGAAGTAAGAGAGTCTTCAGAAGGGCAGTGCAGGAGCTGACCCAGTGAGGATGGATGGGAGCTAGATCCTAGTAGGGATTTGCGAGCTGGAGGCCATTGCTGAAGAGGGAGAGAATCATCTACAGGGACATGGTGATCTATAAGGACAAAAAAGACAATAACCAAACCCATAGCTGTCAAGTAGATTCTGACTCCTAGTAACTGTATAGGACAGAGTGGAACTGCCTCTTAGGATTTCCAAATGTGTAATGTTTATGGTAGTAGACAGACACACCTTTCTTCTAAGGAAAGGCTAGTGGGTCTGAGTCTCCAGCTTCTCAGCAACCAAATGTGATGCCACTGTGCTACCACGGCAATGAGTGGGACAGCCAAGGACACTACTATACTAGAGGCCAACAGCAATGTGAGGAGGACTCAGATGACCTTCCCAGGTGCCAGGGAACTCAGAGAGTTGCCAGGCAGTGAGACAACAGTGCTGACTCCAAAGTCCTGTAATAGCAAAACTGGTGGGAAATGGTGATTCCAAGTTAATAGGGATGGGACTTGAGTCACATGGCTACAGATTATTTTAAAAAACAAAAAGCAACGGGGCAGAGTCAAGATGGTGACTAAACACATCTCCGTAAGTCCCTCTGGAAACCAGGGCCTGAATTGGTAATTAAATGGAGCCTTCTGGGTACCTAGTGAGCCCTAGGACATGGCACAGGGCCGTCTGTTTGGTCTACATAACACTGAGCAGGAAACTTCTTCTCTGTTGCTAACCCCTGTCCTTGATGAATGTCGGCTCTCACAGACTGGAGGTAAATTGCCATTTTAACTTTGTTTTTTCTCTGTCTTAGCTGGTGGGAGGGACTGAAGTTTGACTGGCAGCAAGACTCAGAGATGAGATTGGCGAGCAGAGTTGCCACATTTTGAGAACTTGGCCTTGGAATCTGTGCGACTTGACATCTCTGACCTCTCTGCCTGGGAGTCTCTGAAATTTCACTATTGAATAGCCGTTTCCAGGGTGGGTTGGGGAGCTTGTGTGGGATACCATCTTGATTCACTCGGAGGAAGGGTTTACTATACAGAGGCCTCAGCTGGACCTAATTCGCAGGCTGGGAGGCAGTACCTACCTGGAGAGCACTTTTCTGGCAGTAAAGCAGTCTTTGTTGTAGAGGAGCTTACTTTGCCACCTAGGAAGAGGGACTTGCACGCCAGAAAGCTTGACTGATTTTGGAAGCTGTCAGATACCTGTTACCTTTCAAAAGAGGAATAACTGTGGTGCATCTGGACAGCATCTCTTCCAGCCCTTACTGTCTCACAGTATAGGGTCAGCTGATGCTCTCCAGTGACTCTGTAAGTGGGACTGTGTCTTTGTCAATCAGGAGGTGGAGCCTGCTACCCAAGATTCCACTGAGCCAAGTCATTGGAGTACACAGAGGTGTCTGGTAATCAGCTTTTCAGATTGACCTTTAGATCCCATGAAGGTTAACACCGGAGAAACAAAACAACCTCCAGATGTGAAAAAAGCAACAAACTTTGGACCAGAAGATTAGGAACAGTTCACCCATGGCTTCAGAAGGCCCACAAAAGACAGATCCAAAGAAGCTCCCAGATGAAGAAGCCTTTCTGAAACTATTACAGGGTGAGTACAAAAGGATTATATAGAGAGCCCTCCTAGACCTTATACAAAATGCAACAGAGAAAAATGAAAAATTAAGCAAGCTGTTTGATCTGATTAAACCCTGGTACTCTGAAATCGAGCAGATCAAGAACAAAATCAAACACATAGAAACTTCAATTCAAAGACAAGAACACAGAATGGAACAAATGGAAAATAGACTTTCTGATTTGGACGATAAAGATACTGACTCCAGCATCTTTGAGGCAAAAGAAAAAAGAAACAAGAAATATGAAGAAGCATTACAAAGCATGTGGGACTCTATTAAGAGGAACAATCTATGATTAATTGGAGTTCCTGGACAGGGTAGGACAACTGTGAACACAGAGAATATTGTTGCTGAGCTGCTGACAGAAAACCTCCCAGAAATTATGAAAGAGGAGAATATAGAAATCCAAGATGCGTATCGAATGTGACTCAAGACAGACCCCAAAAGAAAGACTCCAAGACATACTATAATTAAGCTTAAAAAAATGAAACATGAGCAGACTTAAAGGCAGCAAGACTCAAAGCAAAGCTAACATTCAGAGGGAAACCCTGTAGGCTTTCGTTGGATTTCTGAGCTGAAACGATGCTGGCAAGGAGACAATGGAATGACACATTGAAAGCCTTGAAGAAGAAGAGCTTCCAACCAAGAATTATATATCCTGTAAAACTATCTTTCAAATGTGAAAATGAAATCAAGACATTCACAGATAAACAGAAACTTAGAAACTTTGTAAAAACCAAACCAAAGCTACAAAAAATACTGAAAGAAGTTCTTGGCTTAGAAGAACAAAACCATTAATTTTATATTTTAGGAAGAAATACAAGACATACCATCCAGAAACCTCCTCAGTTGGGGAAGGATCCAAACTCAAAGCTATAACATTAAAAGAAGTGATCTAGTGATCATATCATGAAAACTATGATGTCACCATATTAAAAAGGGGGATGTACTACAGTTGTTATACCCCTTCCAGATGGAGAGGAAGTTAATAAGACTTGTAGTAGTTAAAATTGGGCTTGAACATAAACTATTACGGGGGATCACAGGGGCAGCCACAAAGCACAGTAAAGATACGACATGTGAAATCAAAATACATAATACAGGAATCTCAGCAACCACAAAACCAACACTGAAAAGATGAAAAATCAACTTATGAAGAAGAATGTCCCAGAACAGATTAATAAGAACAACAGAGAAAACATCAACACAAAAATAAACATATCACAGTGACAGCACTAAACACGTACCTATCAATAATTACATTGAATGTGAATGGACTGAATGCTCCAGTAAAGAGACAACGAGTGAAATCTTCAATCAAGAGACACGACACGTCCATATGTTGCTTACAAGGAACTCACCTTAGACTTACAGATATGAATAAACTGAAAATTAAAGGATGGAAGAATATATATCAGGCTAACAGTACACAATGAGCAGGTGTGGCAATACTAATCTCAGATAAAACAGATTTTAATGTAAAAACCACAATCATGGACAAGGATGGACACTATTGCTCAAAGGTTCAATACACAAGCAGGACTTAACAATATTTATGCACCCAGTACTAGAGCATCTAAATACATCAAAGAAACACTGACTATACTCAAAGATGAGATAAATCACCCTACAGTAATAGTGGGAGACTTCAGCATTCCACTGTCAGTATTGGACAGATCATCTAGAAAAAAGCTCAGTAAAATCACAGCAGACTTTATTGCCAAAATTAACCAACTAGACCTCATTGACGTATGCAGAACTTTCTGTCCATCAGCAGACAGCTACACCTTCTTCTGCAGTGCATGTGGAAGATTTTCCAGAATAGAGCATATGTTGAGACATAAAGCAAATCTCAACAAAATCCATACCACTGAATTGTTGCAAAGCATCTTCTCAAACCACAAAGCCATTAATGTCAAAATCAGTAGCAGAAAAAACATGATACAAAGTGAAACACATGGAAACTTGAGCAACATCGTGCTGAAAAAGCCATGAGTTATAGAAGAAATCAAGGAATAAATAAAGAAATTCATGGGTTCCAACGAGAATGAAAACACTTCCTACCAGAACCTATGGAATACAGACAAAGCAGTGCTCAGAGGTCAGTTTATCACTGTAAATGCACACATCTGGAGGCAAGAAAGAACGCAAACCAAGATCTAACCCTACAGCTTGAACAAGTAGAGAGAAACAGAGGAACCCCTCAGGCAACAGAAGAAAACAGATCATAAAGACTAGAGCAGAACTAAAACGAGTTAGAGAATAGAAGAACTATTGAAAAAATTGAAAAGAACAAAAGTTGCTTTTTGAAAAGATCAACAAAATTGACAAACCACTGGCTAAACTTACTAAAGAAAAAACAGGATAGGAAACCAATTACCCAAATAAGAAATGAGAGGGGAATTGTCACAATAGATCAATCAGAAATGAAAAATATAACAGAATACTACTAAAGTCTGTACTCTTAATGAATTTGAAAACCTAGAGAAAAAGCATAAATCTTAGATTCATATCACCTACTAAAATTGTCACAAGGTGAAGCAGAACAACTTAATAAACCCATCACAAAGGAACAGATTGAAAAAGTCATCCAATAACTACCAACCAAAAAAAGACCAAGGCCAGATTGCTTCACCACAGAATTTTATCAAAGTTTTAGAGAAAAGTTATCTCCAGTACTATTGAGAGTATTTCACAGCATAGAAAGGGATGGAATACTCCCAGATTCATTCTATGAAGCCAACATAACCCTGATACCAAAGCCAGGGAAAGACCCCAACAAAAAATGAGAACTACAGAGAAATATTACTCATGAATCTAGATGCAAAAATCTTCAATAAAATTCTTGCCAGTAGAGTACAACAACATATCTAAAAAATAATTCTTCACAACCAAGTTGGATTCATACCAGGGATGCAAGGCTGGTTCAACATCAGAAAAACAGTGTGATTAACTACATAAATAACACAAAAGACAAGAATCACCTGATTTTGTCTGATGCAGAAAAGGCATTTGATAAAGTCGAACACCCGTTCATGCTAAAAACTCTCAGCAAAGTAGGAATAGACAGCAAATTCCTCAATGCAATAAGAGCCATTTATACAAAGCCAACTCCCTACATCATCCTGAATGGAGAGAGACTGGAACAGTTTCCCTTGAGAACAGGAACTAGACAAGGATGCCTGCTCTCACCTTTCCTATTTAACATTGTACTAGAAGTTCTAGCCAGAGCAATTAGACAAGACCATGAAATAAAGGGCATCTGCATCAGCAAAGTGGAAGTAATAATCTCCCTATTTGCAGATGATATGATTGTATACGCAGAGAATCCTAAAGAATTCGTAAGTAAGCCACTCAAATTGATAGAAGACTTCAGCAGAGTGTCAGGATATGAGATAAACATAAGTCAATCAGTAGGATTCCTTTACACCAACAATGATATTAAAGAAGAAATCACCAAATCAGTACCATTTACTGTAGCCCCCAAGAAAATAGAAAACCTAGGAATAAATCTAACCAGAGAAGTAACAGACATTTTTAAAGACCTTACTACAAGAAACTAAGAGAGACTTAGATAAATGGAGAAACCTACCCTGTTCATGGGTAGGAAGACTTAGCATTGTGAAAATGTCTTATTTTACCCAAAGCAATCATATAATGCAATCCCAATACAAAATTCCATGACATTTTTTAATGAGATGGAGAAACAAATCACCAACTTTGTTTAGAAAGGGAAGAACCCTTGGATAAGCAAACCGCTACTGAAGAACACCACCACACTGGGAAGCCTTTCATTACTCCACTTTATAACCTATTACACTGCCACAGTTGTAAAAACAGCCTTGTACTGGTACAAAAAGAGACAGATCAATAGAACAGAATTGAGACCCCAGAGATGACACCATCCTCATATGAACAGTTCATATTTGACAAAGGCTAAACTGAGGTGAAAACAATCTCTTCAACAAATGGTGCTGGCAAAATTGGATATCCATCTACAGTAAACTGAAACAAGACCCGTGTCTCACACCTCATACAACAACCAGCTCAAACTGGATAAAGGATCTACATATCAAATCTAAAACAATAAAGGTCATCCAAGAAAAATTAGGAACAACAATGGAAGTTTTAATATACAGCATAAATGGACGTCAGAATCTGACACAGGAACCGCAAACAATAGAAGGGAAAATAGATAAATGGGAACTACTAAGAATCACACACTTTCGCTCATCTGAAGACTAGCAAAAGAATTAAAAGACCACCTACAGAACTGGAATGGAAAAAATATTTGGCAACTGTATGTGAGACTGATGTCTGATCTCCATAATTGGTAAGGTACTACAAAATATCAATAAGAGAAAGATAAATCATCCACTTCAGCAGTGGGTGAAGGAGGTGAACAAACTCTTCTCTAAAGTGGAGATCCAGGCAGCCAAAAAAGACATGTGGACATGCTCACAATTATTAGCGATTAAGGAAATTCAAATCAAAACTACAATGAGATACCATCTCACCCCAACAAGGTTGGGCATGATCCAAAAAATGCAAAACAACAAATGCTGGAGAGGCCGTTCAAAAACTGGAACTCTCCTGACTGTTGGTGGGATTGCAAAATGGTGCCACCGCTTTAGAAAGCAATCTGGCACTTCCTTAAAAAGTTGGAAATAAATAATACCATTTGACCCAGTAATTCCACTGCTTGGAATATACCCTATGAATCAGGGCCATTCTCACCAACTGATACATGTACAAGAGTGTTTATTGCAGCATAGTACACAATAGCAAAAAAGATGGAATCAACCCAGACGCCCAACAACAGAGGAATGGATAGGTAACTATGGTATATATACTCAGTGGAACACTGTACAATGATGAAGAACAATGATGATTTTAGGAAGCATCTCATAACCTGGTTTCAATTGGAGGATATTATGTTGAGTGAAAATAGCAGCAAAAGGACAAAGATTGTACGAGACCCCTACGATAAGAACTTAAGAACAGACTCATGAATAGAAGACTGACAGCTGTAAAGGTGGGGATGTAGGGAGGGAGAGAGTGGGGTATGGATAGTTGATAGAAAGCAGGTTGGGTGAAATCTGTCACAGAACACATTAGAAAGAGGATCAGTTTTAACTGTACTTCAAAATAACATGATTACTTCTCCCATCTTAATGCAGTATTGCAAAGACGGAGTAGTTGTGTTGGGGAGCCAAGGACCATGTTCTCAGGGGTTATCAAGACCAATTGGCATAACTAGCATTTGCTAAGAGAGTCTTCTGCACCCCAAGTTGGTGAGTGGCGTCTGGGGTGTTAAAATCCGCCAAGCTGCCATCTGAGGTACACCAAGTGGTCCCAAGTCAGCAGGAACAGATGATCTCCAGGGACCAAAATGACATGGGGCAGAAAGAACCCAGAAGACAGAGAGAACCATGTGAGTGGGTGACTACATCGACATGTGACCAGAAGAACCAGATGGTACCTGGCCACCACCAGTGATAGTTGTGATGGAGCTCACATAGTTGAGTATCACTGGCAACACGAAAATAAAAAGGGGTGCACCCTAAGATCTCCACTAAAAGACCGCAATTGATGGTCCAGGGGCCTCAGGGTTCCCCTGAGAGCATGGCCCCTGGCCATGATGTTGCCCCTCTCCATAAATCATAATGGAGGTCAACTCTTTGGACAGAAATGGATTGGAATTGGTGACACAGGGTGACCATATCATGTGTGCACTTGATGGTTCTATGCATAGGATGTCATCCGGCTGACCTCTTAGTGGAGGTGGGGGACTGGGTGGAGAGGAGGGTATATGAGATTGTTAGGAGGGTGTGACATGTACAAAATGGAGAGGAATGTGCTGTCACTGGGCAGGGAGAACAGTGGGAGCCACGCTTTGGCGGGTATGCAGATTTATATGGGATAGTGTATTTTCACTCAATCATAATGAAAAGAAAAGGGAAAAGAAAAAAAGCCAAACCAGTTGCCACTGAGTCCATTCTGATTCATGGTGATCCATGTATGCAGACTGGAACTGCAGCGTAGGGTTTTCAAGGCTGTAACTTTTGTGTATGCGTATGTTGTGTACATTAAATGAAAATTTAGACTTTAAGTCAGTTTGCCATACAAAAACTCACATGTACATTGTTATGTGCGTCTAGTAGCTCTTCCCATGCTGTGACACCATGCTTCTATCTAATCTTGTGTTTCCTCTGGCCATTCAGGCAGTCCTCTCCCTCTCTGCCTTCTCATCTTGCCTCCAGACAGTAGCTTCCCATTTAGTCTCACGTATCTGCTTAAGCTACAAAACACACTCTTTACCAGAATCCTTTTTTTATACTCCATTCCAGTCTTTGAAGAATTGGCTTCAGGAATGGTTTCAGTTCTGAGGTAGCAGTCTGGAAGCCATGTCTTATGAAGACCCTCCAATCCATCAGACATCTGTCAGACTATCAAGTCTGATCTCTTTACTGCGGTTTCAGTTCTGCACCTTGCATTTTTCCTGCTCCATCAAGTACTCTTTTGTTGTAGTCCCTTTCAGAGAAGTTATTGGTGGTAGTCAGGGACCATCTAGTTTTTGTGGTTTCATGCTGGTGTAACATCTGGTTTATGTGGCCCTTGGAAAACCTGGTGGTACAGTGGTTAAGTGCTATAGCTGCTAACCAAAGAGCTGGCAGGTCTAATCTGCCAGGCACTCCATGGAAACTCTGTGGAGCAGTTGTACTCTGCCCTATAGAGTCACCTTGAGTCATGATCACCTTGACAGCAGTGCATTCTCTCTCTCTCATATGTTCCCTGTGTCTTTTGTGTTCTTCATTCTTCTTTGCTCAAGACGGGTTGGAACCAATAGATGCTTCTTAGATGGTCATGTGCTAGCTTTTACAACCAACCACAGCCATCACTCCACAAAGTGGAATGCAGAACGTTGTCTTAATAAACTTTGTTATGGCAGTTGATCTAAATATCCTCTGAAACCACAGTCTCCACATCCCCTCCCTTGCTGCTGAGTCCCAGGCATTTAAATTGTGTTCACGAAAACTTGCCAGCTTTTTGTTTAGTCCAGTTATGCTGACTTCTCCTGTATGTATGTCGTCCTTGCCTTCACTATAAATAATTCTTGTGTACTATCTAACTAATGAGTACACCTCTCCCTCCCTACCCTTGTAATGATCAAAGAATTTTTTT
The DNA here is from genome assembly GCA_028571685.1 of Heterohyrax brucei. NCBI lineage: Eukaryota > Metazoa > Chordata > Mammalia > Hyracoidea > Procaviidae > Heterohyrax > Heterohyrax brucei. The sequence goes on along the minus strand of CM053165.1, from coordinate 8,387,981 downwards.
GTTTTCCTATATTTAAACCATCTCTTGCATTCTCACAATTGTGGTTTCGTGCAATATTTGTCCTTTCATGACTAATTTCACTCAGCATAATGCCTTCTGGATTCCTCTGTGTTAGAGATGTTTCTTGAATTTATTGTTCTCTATAATTTCCTAGTATTACATTATGTGAATGTAGCGTGATTTGTTTATCTATTCATCTGTAGATGGGTACAGAGGTTGATTCCATGCTTTGCTGTTATGGACAGTGCTGCAGTTAATGCTGGTTTGCATGTATCAATGCATGTGACACCTGTTACTTCTCTAAGGATATATTCCAAGGAGTGAGACTGCTGGATCATACGGTATTTCTGTTTCTAGCTTTTTTTTATTATGATGGAATTAAAAGGTTCATTCCCATATAATTGCTTGCTCTCCCTGCCCAGTGGCAACACACTCTTCCTCTCTACTCCATACATGTATTATCCTCCCAACAGTCTCCTGTTCTTCCTCTCCACCCACTCCCCTTGCTCCAGTGGGGTGAACAGGACAACATCTTATAGATGCATAGAACCATAAAGTGCGTGCATGATATGGTCACTCTGTGTCACCAAGTCCAATCCATTCCTGTCCAAGAGTTGACCTCCATTATGATTTATGGATGGGGCAGCGACAGGGCTAGGGGCCATGCTCCCAGGGGAACCCTGAGGCCCCTGGACCATCAGTTGTGGTCTTTTAATGAAGCTCTCAGAGTGCACCCTTTTTTATTCTTGTGTTGCCAGTGGGGCTCAACTTTGTGAGCTCCATCACGGCTGTCACTGGTGGTGGCTGGGCACCATCTCGTTCTTCTGGTCACAAGTCAATGTAGTCACCGACTCATGTGAGTCTTTCTGTCTTTTGGGTTCTCTTTCCCCCATGTGGTTTTGATCCTTGGTGATCATCCGTTTGTGCTAAGTTGGGACCATTTACTGTACCCTCAGATGACAACTTGGCAGCTTTTAAGACCTCAAACACCACTAGCCAATGTTGGGTGCAGAGGACTCACTTAGCAAAATGCTGGTTGTGCCAGTTGGCATAGGTTTCCCCTGAGAACATGGTCCTTGGCCCCCTGCCCCAGCTACTCTGTCTTTGTAATACTGGATTAAGATGGGAGGAGTAATCATGTTAAGTTGAAGCCCAGTTAATGTTGACCTTCTTTCTAACGTGTTTTTGTCCCATATTTCATCCAAGTTTGTATCAACTATCTAATCTAAAACCTCCCGCTCCCATGCAGCCATCAGAGAGCTTTGTCTTCTGTGCATGAGTCTGTTTTTAAGTTCTTATTGTAGCGGTCTCATACAGTATTTATCCTTTTGCCACTGACAACGTTCACTCAATATAATGTCCTCCAATTGAAACTGGTTATGAGGTATTTCCTAAAATCGTGGTTCTTTATCATTGCACAGTGTTCCATTGAGTGTGTATACCATAGTTTACCTATCCATTCTTCTGTTGTTGGGCATCAGGGTTGATTCCATCTTTTTGCTCTTGTGGACTGTGCTGTGATAAACATTCATGTGCATGTATCAGTTGGTGTCAGTGGCTGTGATTCTGTAGGATATATTCCAAGCAGTGGAATTTCTGGGTCACATGGTATGTCTAGATCCAGCTTTTTAAGGAAGCACCAGATGCTTTCTAAAGAGGTTGCACCATTTTGGAATCCCACCAACAATGCAGGAAAGTTCCAATTTCTACACAGCCTCTCCAGCATTTGTTGTTTTGTGTTTTTTGGATCATGACCAATCTTTTTGGGGTAAGATGGTATCTCATTGTCATTTTGATGTGAATTTCTTTAATAGCTAATGATCGTGAGCATGACCGCATGTGTGTTTTGGTTGCCTGGATCTACTCATTAGTGAAGTGTCTGTCCATCACCTTTGCCCATTGCTTAATTGTATGTATCTTTTTCTTGTTGATATTTTGTACTGCCTTACAGATTATGGAGATCAGGCGTCAGTCTGACATACAGTTGCCAAATATTTTTTCCCATTATGTAGCTGGCCTTTTCATTGTATTAATAAAGTCTTGGGATGAGCAACAGTGTTTGATTTTTAATAGTTCCCATTTATCTATTTTCTGTTATTTGTGGTTTGTTTGATAGATTCTGAAGTCTATCTGCATTGTGTATTAAAATTTCCATTGTTGTTCCTACTTTTTCTTGGATAAGCTTTATCATTTTAGATTTGATATTTAGGTCTTTTATCCAATTGGAGTTGGGTTTTGTATAAGGTGTAAGATACAAGTCTTGTTTCAATTTTTGCAGATGGATATCCAGTTTTGCCAGCACCATCTGTTGAAGAGATTGTTTTTTCCCCAGTTTAATGTCTTAGGGCTTTTGTTAAATATCAGCTGTTTATAGGCAGATAGTGTCATCTCTGGGGTCTCGATTCTGTTCCATTGATTTATCTGTCTCTTTTTGTACTAGTACCAGGCTGTTTTGACTACTGTGGCAGTGTAATAGGTTCTAAAGTCGGGTAGTGAGAGTCCTCCCAATGTGATATTCTTCACTAGTGCTTCACCTATATGGGATTTCTTCCCATTCCAAACAGAGTTGGCAGTTTGTTTCTCGATGTCATTAAAAAATGTCAGTGGAGTTTGTGTTGGGATTGCATTGCATAAGTAGATTGCTTTAGGCAAAGTAGACATTTTCACAATGCTAAATTTTCCTATCCATGAGCAGGGTAGGTTTCTCCATTTATGTAAGTTTCTCTTAGTTTCTTGTAGTAAAGACTTGTAGTTCTCTTTGTAAAGGTCTGTTATTTTTCTGGTTAGATTTATTCCTAGGTATTTTATCTCCTTAGGGGCTATAGTAAATGGTATTGATTTGGTGATTTTTTCATCAGTAATCTTATTGTTGGTATAAAGGAATCCTACTGATTTACTTATGTTTATCTTGTATCCCAACACTTCTTTGCTGAACTCTTCTATCATATTGAGTAGTTTACTTAGGGATTCTTTAAGATTCTCTGCATATACAATCATATCAAGTGCAAATAGGGAGATTTTGACTTCTTTTTTGCCATGGCAGATGCCCTTTATTTCATGGTCTTATCTAATTGCTCTGGCTAGAACTTCTAGTACGATGATGAATAGGAGAGGTGAGAGTGGGCGTCCTTGTCTAGTTCCTGTTCTCAGGGGAAACTGTTTCAGTCTCTGTCCATTCAGGCTGATATAGGCAGTGGGCTTTGTAAAATGGCCCTTATTGCATTGAGGAATTTGCCATCTATTTTGCTGAGAATTTTTAGCGTGAATGGGTGTTGGGCTTTATCAGATGCCTTTCCTGCATTGATAGACAAAATCAAGTGATTCTTGTCTTTTGTTATATTTATGTGATTGATCACAGTAATTGTTTTTCTGATGTTAAACCAGCCTTGCTTCCCTGGTATGAATCCAACTTGGTGGTGATGAATTATTTTTTTGATATGTCATTGTATTTGCACAAATTTGCTTGAAAATTTTTGCATCTAGAGTCATGAGTGATGTTTGTCTGTAGTTCTCCTTTTTTGTTGTCTTTCCCTTGCTTTGGTACCAAGGTTGTACTGGCTTCATAGAAAGAATTTGGGAGTACTCCATCCCTTTCTATACTGTGAAATAGTCTCAATAGTACTGGAGATAACTCTTCTCTAAAAGCTTGGTAGAATTCTGCAGTGAAGCCATCTGGGACTGGGCTTTTTTCCATTGGTTGTTTTTTGATGACTTTTTCAGTCTCTTCCTTAGTGATGGGTTTATTAAGTTGTGCTTCACTTTGTGGTAATTTTGGTAGGTGATACGAATCAAGGAATTTGTCCATTTCCTCTTTAGTTTTCAAATTTTTAGAGTACAGTCTTTTGTGGTAGTCTGTTATGATATTTTTTATTTTTGATGGATTTGTTGTGACAACTCCCTTCTCATTTCTTATTTGGGTTATTTCCTTTCCTGTTTTTCTTTAGCAAGTCTAGCTAATGGTGTGTCAGTTTTATCTTTTCAAAAAACCAGCTTTTGCTCTTTTCAATTTTTTCAGTTGTATTTTCTAATTCATTAAGTCCTGCTGTAATCTTTATATTCTGTTTTCTTCTGGTGCCTGAGGGGTTCCTCTGTTATTCCCTCTACTTGTTCAAGCTGTATGGTTAATTGTTTCATTTGATTTCTTTCTTCCTTCAAGATGTGTGCATTTATGAAGATAAACTGACCTCTGAGCACTGCTTTGACTGTATCCCGTAAGTTCTGGTAGGAAGTGTTTTCATTCTCATTGGAATCCATGAATTTCTTTATTTCTTCTGTAACCCATGACTTTTTGAGCAAGGTGTTGTTCAGTTTGAACATGAGCAAAGCTAAGATTCAGAGGGAAACCCTGCAGGCTTTCATCACATTTCTCAGCAGAAACAATGCTGGCATAGAGACAGTGGCAGGAGCTCTGTTGCGTTTTTCTTGTGCTGTGGCTGCCCCTATGATCCCCCGTAATAAAGTGTATATAAACTGAAGCAAGGTGTTTGGAAATTCTGTTTGGAAAACAGACTTTCTGATTTGGAAGAGAGATCTACTGATTCCAGCATCTATGAGAAAAAATCAGAAAAAAGAAACAAGGAAGGTGTTGTTCAGTTTCCATGTTCAGTTCCACTTTCTGCCTATGTTTTTGGGGGCTATTGATTTCGACCATTATGGCTTTACGGTTTGAGAAGATGCTTTGCATTAATTCAGTGGTATGGGTTTTGTTGAGAATTGTTTTGTGTCCTAACACATGGTCTACTCTGGAGAATGTTCCATGTGCACTGGAGAAGAAGGTGTAGTTGTCCACTAGAAAGTTCTGTATATGTCGATGAGGTCTAGTTGGTTAATTGTGGTAATAAGGTCTTCTGTGTTTTGAGCTTTTTTCTAGTTGATCTGTTCAGTACTGAGAGTGGAGTGTTGAAGTCTGCTACTATTATTGTGGAGTTATCTGTCTTTTTTGAGTGTAGTCAGTGGTTCTTCAGTGTATTTAGGTACTCTGATATTAAGTGCATAAATAATATTGTTAAGTTGTGCTTGTGTATTGAACCTTTCAGGAACATATAGTGTCTATCCTTGTGAATGATGGTTGATTTTTACATTGTAATCTATTTTATCTAAGACTAGAATTGCCACCCCTGCTGTTCTTTGTTCATTGTTAGCTTGATATATGTATTCTTCCATCCTTTAATTTTCAGTTTGTTCATATCATTAAGATGAGTTTCTTGTAGGACACATATGGATGGGTCGTGTCTTTTGATCCAAGATGTCACTCGATGTGTCCTTACTGGAGCATTCGGTCTGTTCACATTCAGTGTAATTATTGATAGGTCTGTGTTTAGTGCTGCCATTGTGTTATGTTTATTTTTGTGTTGAGGCTTTCTCTGTTGTTTTTGTTAATCTTTTCTGGGACATATGTCTCTGTGAGTTGATTTTTCACCTTTTCCAGGGTTGGTTTTGTGGTTGTAGAGACTCCTGTGTTGACATTTCTTAATATGGTATGTTGCGTTTTTCTTGTGCTACGGCTGCCCCTATGATCCCCCGTAATAAAGTGTATATAAGCCAAATTTTAATTACTACAAGTCTTGTCAACTTCCTCTCCATCTGGAAGGACTATGACAGCTGTAGCACATCCATCTTTTTAATATGACGGCATCATAGTTTTCATGATATAATCACTGGATCATTTCACTGTTACAGCTTTGACTGAGTTTGAAGCCTTGCCTAACTGTGTGGGATTGTGGATGATGTGTTCTTCGAAAATATAAAGTTAGTGTTTTTGTTCTACTAAGCAAGAGATTCGTTCAATATTTCTTGTAGCTTTGGTTTTGTTATCACAAAGTCTCTGAGGTTCTGTTTTATCTGTGAATGTCTTAATTTCATTTTCATACTTGATCATTTTACAGGATATATAATTTTTGATTGGAAGTTCTCCTTCAAGGCTTTGAATGTGTCCTGCCACTGTCTCCATGCCAGCATTGTTTCTGCTGAGAAATCTGATGAAAGCCTGCATGGTTTCCCTCTGACTCTTAGCTTTGCTTTGAGTCTTGCTCCCTTTAAGAGTTTCTCCTTATGTTGGATTTTGTTATGCTTCATTATAGTATGTCTTGGAGTCTTTGTTTTGAGATCTACATTGAGGGGTGTTTGATATATATATTTGATATCTGTATTCTCCTCTTCCATAACTTCTGGGAAGTTTTCTGTCAGCAGCTCATTAACAGTATTCTCTGTGTTCTCCAGTGTCTCTCCCTGTTCAGGAACTGTAGTTAATCTTAGATTGTTCCTCTTAATGGAGCCCCACATGCTTCTCAGTGCTTCTTCATTTTTCTTGTTTCTTTTTTCTGATTTTTTCTCATAGATGCTGGAATCAGTAGATCTCTCTTCCAAATCAGAAAGTCTGTTTTCCATTTGTTCCATTCTGTATTCTTGGCTTTGAATGGAAGTTTGTATGCCTTTGATTTTGTTCTTGATCTGTTGGATTTCAGAGTACTGGTGTTCCATCAGATCAAACAACTTGCCTAACTTTTAATTTTGCTCTGCTGCATTATGTATAAAGTTTAGGAGGGCTCTATGTATAATCCTTTTGTATTCACCTTCTGATATTTCAGAAAAGCTTCTTCATCTGGGAAGTTCTCAGATGGTTTCTTTTGGGGCCCTTCTGATGCCATCAGTGATTTCTTGGTCACAGCTTTCTCCAGAGTTTGTTACTTTGGGGGCTTCATGTGGCTCAGTAAAGGCTGGAAGAGATGATGTGAGGATGGACCGCAGTTGTTTTTCTAAGCTGGCTTAAAATCAGAAGTAAAAAGTATCTGACAGTTTCCAAAGTCAGTCAGGTTTTCAGCTGTAAATGTGTCCTCTTCCCAGCTGGCAAAGTAAGCACCTCTATATGAAACCCCAGAAGTTATAAACTAGCTCAAAATACAGAAAGGCTACTGCCATATGTGCCTCTGCTGCTCCACCCCAGCTGTAGGCGATACTGTGTAGAATTCTGCTTTTCTGCTGGAAAAGCACTCTGTTGTGGGGAAGCTGAGGCTTCCGTATGTGTATACCTACCTCCCAGCAGAAATTGTGTCCTATACAAGCCCACCACCTGGCTGGGACCAAGCTGCTGGCGGAAAGAGAGGCCAAGAGTGCCTAGATGTCCAGTGTCCACAGCCTCCATTGCCGGGCCCCAGCCTAGGAACCAAGTCCAGCCAGGGCCTCTGCCTGGGTATCTCCATCTTCCAATGGATCAAGATCACGTCCTGCACAAGTTGATCACGGCATCCGTACAGCGGCCGAAGGTGCCAAGATGCACAGAGTCCAAAGGCAGGCTCTCAGAGCATAGCAGTTGCACTTGCCCATCCCACCAGCAGTGCGTCCACGACCAGTGGCTAGTGAAATCCCAGCTCCACCTGCCAGCCAATGCAGAGAAAAAGAAAAAAAATCAAAATGTTGAGTTACCTTCTATATGTGCAAGCCCACTGTTGCCGAGAGTAGGGTCAGCAAAAGAGGATATTTTGCGTTCAGTGACATCAAGTCCAAATTAATAGCCCTATGCCGCATTCTAGGGCTCACTAGGTGTCCAGAGGCTCTGTTCAATTATCAGTTCAGGTCTGCTTTCCAGAGGGATTTACGGAGATGTGTTTAATCTGCCATCTTGACTCTGCCCCTTATTCCCTTTTTTTAAAAAATATTTTATTGTGCTTTATGTGAAAGTTTACAAACCAAGTCAATTTGCCTTATAAAACCCTGCATATAGTCCCCAATACAACTCTAGCTGTTCTCCCAGCCCTGTGACAGCACACTCTTCCCTTATACCCTGTACTTTCCATATTCATTTTGCTAGCTTCTGTCCCCTCTTTTCCACCCTCCCATCTTGCCTCCAGAGAGGAGCTGTTCTGACAGCCTCGTATATGTTTTTAAGCCAAGAAACACACACTTGACCAGCATCACTCTGTGTCTTATGGTCCAGTCTAATTTTTGTCTGGAGAATTGACTTTGGTACTGGCTTCAGCTCTTGGCTAGTGGCAAGTCCAGGGGCCATGTTCTCAGCATACCCTTTATGATGTCAAACTATCACATCTGTTCTTTATTAATAGAGTTATAGATATGCATTCCCACTTTTCCTCTCACTAAGTCAGGGACTCTACACTATGGTCCCTGTCAAGACAGTCATTGATGGTGGCCAGACACCATCTACTTCTGGTCTCATGCTGATGTTGTCCCCCCATCATGTGGCCTCTTCTATCTCTTGGCTCATATTTTCATGATGCCTTTGATACTTTCTTGAAAGAACAAAGTTATGCCAGTTAACCTAGATGTCCCCTGAAGCCGTGGTCCCCAGACTCCTGCCACTGCTACTGTGAACTTCAAAATGTTGTGCTGTATTTAGGAAACCTTGTAGATTTTGGTATAGTCCAGCAGTGTTAATCTTCTTTCTCCTGTGTGCTGTCACTTCCTTCACTAAACCCAATTCCTATCTACTATCTAATCTATGAATGTCTGTCTCCCTCCCACCCCTATCTTGTAACCATCAAAAATTATCTTGTTTAGTGCTTAAACATATTCTTGAGTCCTTACAATAGTGGTCTCATACAGTATTTGTCTTTTTTTAACTGGCTAATTTCACTCGGCATAATGTCTTCCACATGACTCAATGTTATCACATTTTGGAACATTATTGTTCTTTATCATTGCATAATATTCCATTGTGTGAATACACAATAGTTTGTGTGTATATTCTTGTGTTGACAGGAACCTAGGTGGATTCCATCTTTTTACTGTTGTGGACAGTGCTGCAGTAAACATTGGTGTACAGGTATCTAGTCATGTAACAATCCTGATTCCTCTAGGATATATTGCAAGAAGTGGAATTGCTGGATCATATGGTATTTCTGTTTCTAGCTTTTTAAGAAAGCGCCAAGTGATACTGGAAGGTCCTCTTGAGAATGTGGGCCCTGGACATGCTGCTAGCACAGAACTGAAACCAGTACTGAAGCCAACTCTTCAGACAAAGATTGGGATATAGAGTGATGCAGATAGTGTATGTTCTTCTTGGCTTTGTATACTTACACACACACACACGCACACACACACACACACGGTCTGACAGTTAAGTCCATGAACTTAATTATTCTAAGTGCTACATACCTCATTGCTGATTATCACTACAGTCACCTTCGAAGTACCCCTCTTGGGAAGCTATACACCAATGCCAGCACCTGGACCATCCTTTAAAGCAGTTTTGAAACTTTCTGGAATGGCCACTGTACACGGTAGCACAGTGGCAAGCTTGTGAACTCAACGATATAGTTGGCTGTGACAGAGGTTTTAGTCGGTAAACAAATAACTGTGTTAGAACACCCTCCCTACTCACCTGATCTGGCCCCCAGTGACTTATTTCGTTACCCAAAGATAAAGGAAGTAGTGAAAGGAAGACATTTTGATGGCATTCAGGGCATCAAAGTTAATATAACGACAGTTGTGATGGCCATTAGAAAAAGAGTTCCACAATTGCTTTGAAGTAGGTGCGAACTACAGTGCATGGCTTCCCAAGGGAAGTACCTTGAAGGTTGCCGTAGTGATATTCAGCAGTGAAGTATGTAACACTTTGTCTAGGATGAGTTTGGGAACTTAATTTTCAGACCTCGTGTTAGGGGCTTGGAGAGAGAGCACACTGTTGAACAGGTTCCTCTGTAGAGGTGAGAAGAGAGAGTGGAGAGGAAAGAACAACTGTTGGTTGAGTAGATACCAAAAGTACAGAGTGGAAAGGAGTGTGCCTTCCCAGGGTGAGGAGAGCAGATACAGTTGTGTAGCAGAATGTGTTCAGAGTTTTATTATGGCAAATTGATTTCCATTGTAAACTTTCACTTAATCACAATAAAAATAAAATAAAATAAAGATGTATTTAATCTGGACCTTAAGAAAGTTGAAAGGGAGGGGGAGTCAAGATGACGGACTAAGCACACATCTCCTTATATCTCTCTGGAAACCATGAATTGATAATCAAAATGGGGCCTTCTGGTTACCTAGTGAGCCCTGAGGACACGGCACAGGGCTGTTAATTTGGACTTCATAACACTGAAAGAAAAACCTCCTCTGTTTCACTGACTCGCACTCCTGGCTAGCCCTGGCTGTCACAGAATGAAGGTAAACACACCATTTTGACTTTTATTTCCCTGTCTCGGCCAACAGGAAGAGCTGGGTCTTGCCTAGTGGCTAGACTCAGATGCACTGCTGGTGGGATGGGCAGGCAAAATTGCCATATTTTGAGAGCCAGGCTTAGGACTCTGTTACTCTAGCCACTTTGGGAGTGTCTTTTTGTCACTGCCACAGTGTGGTTTGTACGGAACTGCACTGCGAGTGTGCGGGACACCATGTCGGATACGGAGATTTGGCGGGACTTAATTCTTAGCCTGGGAGCCAGCACCAGCAAACATGACAGCACTTCTCTGACAGAAAAGCAGTAGTTTACACAGAGTCGCCCTACAGTGGGAGCCCAGCAACAGAGGCAGAGGAATCACTACCTCTTGGCACCTTTAGCGTCTCTTATCTGCTGACTGTGTGGAGAGCGCCATCTTAGATACGGGGGCCGCAGCTGGACCTATTTCTTACCTTGGGAGCCAGAGCCTGCCCACAGGAGAGCACTTTTCTACCAGAAAAGCAGTAGTTTACACAGTGTTGCCTAAGGCTGGGCCCTGTCAGCAGAGACGAACAAGGCAGTAGCATTGGTGTATTTTGAACTAGTTTGTATCATCTGGGGTTGGATATAGAGGTGCTTACTTTGCCAGTTGGGAAGAGGGACCTCTACACCTGAAAACTTGACTGACTTGGGAAGTGGTCAGATACCTTTTGCTGTACATTTTAAGACAGCCTAGAGAAACATCCACGGTCCATCCTCACAGTATCTCTCCCAGCCTCTACATGCTCACATGTGACCCAAAAAGCAACAGACACTTGTGGCATACAAGAAATCACCCATGGGTTCAGAAGGCTCCCAAACAAAACAACCAAGGAGTTTTCTAGATGAAGAAACTTTTCTGAAATCATCAGAAGGGGAATACAAAAGGATTATATACAGAGCCGTTCTAGACCTTATACAAAATGCAGCAGAACAAAAGGAAAAATTAAGCAAGCTGTTCGATCTGATGAAACACCAGTACTCTGAAATCCAGCAGATCATGAACAAAATCAAAGACATAGAAACTTCCATTGAAAGCCAAGAAAATGGAAAGGAACAAATGGAGAAAAGAATTTCTGACTTGGAAGACAGAGCTACTGAGGCCAGCATCTGTGAACAGAAATCAGAAAAAAGGAACAAGAAAAATGAAGAAGCATTAACAAGCATGAGCGACTCTATTAAGAGGAACAACCTTCAATTAATTGGAGTCCCTGAACAGGATGAGACACCTGAGAACACAGAGTATCGTTGCTGAGCTGCTGACAGAAAACTTCCCAGAAATCACAGAGGAAGAGAATATAGACATCTCAGATGCGTATCGTACACCACCCAACATAAATTTCAAAAGAAAGACTCCAAGACATATCATCAAGCTTAACAAAATGAAACATAAAGCAGCAGCTCTTAAAGGCAGCAAGACTGAAAGCAAAGTTAACATTCAGAGGGAAACACTCTAGGCTTTCATCAGATTTCTTAGCAGAAACCATACTGGGACAGAGACAGTGACAGGACACATTCAACGCCTTTAAGGAGGAGAACTTCTAACCAAGAATTACAGATCCTGCAAAACTATCTTTCAAGTATGAAAATGAAATTTAGACATTCCCAGATAAACAGAAACTCAGAGACTTTGTAAAACCCAAACCAAAACTACAAGAAATACTGAAAGAAGTTCTTGGCTGTGGCTTAGAAGAACAAAACCAATAACTTTATATTTTAGAACAACACATTATTAAGAACTCTACTCAGTTAGGGAAGGCTCCAAATTCAGTCACAGCTTTAATACTGAAAGAAGCAATCCAGTGATTATCATGAAAACTGTGGTACCATCATATTAAAAAGAGGGATGTACTACAGTCATTATAGTCCTTCCACATGGAGAGGAAGATGACTAGACTGCTAGTAATTAAAATTGGGTTTATATATAATTTATTAAGGGGGAATCATAGGAGTAGCTGTAAAGCGCAACAAAGATGTAACATACCATTTCAAGAAATGTAACTCAGAAATCTCAACAACTACAAAACCGGCTCTGGAAAAGGTGAAAAATCAACTCACAAAAAAGAATGTCCCAGAACAGACTAATAAGAACAACAAAGAAAACAGCAACACAAAAATAAACATATCAAAGTGGTAGCAGTGAACACATACCTGCCAATAATTACATTGAATGTAAATGGACTGAATGCCCCAGTAAAGGGACATCGAGTGACATCTTGGATCAAAAGACGTGAACCATCTATATGTTGTCTACAACTCACTTGAGACCTAAAGATCAGGAATAAACTGAAAATTAAGGATGTAAGAATGTATATCAATCTAACAGTGAACAAAGAAGAGGAGATGTGGCAGTTCTAATCTCAGACAAAATGAATTTTAATGTAAAATCCACCATTGTGGACAGAGATGGACGTTATTGCTGAAAAGTTCAGTACACAAACAAGACTTAACTATACTAATACTTATGCACCTAATATCAGAGCACCTAAATACATAAAAGAAACACTGACTACACTAAAAAAAGAGATTATTTCACAATAACAATGGGAGACTTCAGCACTCCACTCTTGAATACTGGGGAGATCATCAGAAAAAAAGCTCAGTAAAGATGCAGAAGACCTTATTACCACAATTAACCAATTAAACCTCATCGAGATATACAGAACTTTCTATACATCAGCGGGCAATTACCCCTTCTCCAGTGTACATGGAACATTCTCCAGAATTTACCGTGTGTTAGGACATAGTGCAGTTCTCGACGAAATCCATACCATTGGATTACTGCAAAGCGTCTTCTCAGATCATAAAGCCATAAAAGTCAAAATCAATAGCAGAAAAAAAAGACACAAAGTGGAACTCTTGGAAGCTGAACAACGTCTTGCTCAAAAAAACATGGGTTATAGAAGAAATCAAGGATGAAATAAAGAAATTTATGGATTCTAATGAGAATGAAAACACTTCCTACCAGAACCTGTGGGATACAGCCAAAGCAGTGCTCAGAGGTCTGTTTCTCGCCATAAATGCACCCATGTGGAAGGAAGAAAGAAACCAAATCACGGAACTAACCCTACGGCTTGCACAAGTAAGTAGAGAGAGAACATCAGAGGAACCCCTCAGGCACCGGAAGAAACCAGATCATACAGATTAGCACAGAGCTAAATGAATTAGAGAATAGAAAAACCATTGAAAAAATTGAAAAGAACAAAAACTGGTTTTTTATTTATTAAAGAAAAATTATTTATTTATTATTATTATTATTATTATTTATTTATTAAAGAAAAACAGGAAAAGAAACAAATAACCCAATTTAGAAATGAGAGGGGAGTTGTCACAAGAGATCCAACAGAAATCAAAAAGATCATGACAGAATAAAGCCATAGACTTGTTAGACTGTACTCTAACAAATTTGAAAACCTAGAGGAAATGGAAAAATTCCTTGATTCATACCACCTACCCAAATTATCACAACGTGAAGCAGAACAACTGAATAAACCCATCACAAAGGAAGAGATTGAAAATGTCATCAAACCACTGCCAACCAAAAAAAAAAAGCCTGGGCCCAGATGGCTTCACTGCAGAATTCTACCAAGCTTTTAGAGAAGAGTTGTCTCCCATACTAGTGAGACTATTTCACAGTATAGAAAGGGATGGAATACTCCCAAACTCATTCTATGAAGCCAGCATAACCGTCATACCAAAGCCAGGGAAAGACCCATCTGTCATGGTTTGAATTGTGTCCCCCCAAAAACGTGTGCAGCCACGTGGCTGGGATATGGTTCCCAGTATCTTGGGACTGTCCTCCATTGTGTGGTTTTGCTAACCTGTATGTTAAAGGATTAGGGTGGGGCTGTGAATTCCTGCTATGGGGGAAGTTTCCCTGGAGCATGGCTTGCCCCACCCTTAATGCTTTTAGCTTGCAAGGAATAAAAGGAAAAAGAACCAAGGACAATTTGAGAACCTCGCTACCATCAAGCAAGCAGCACCGGGAGCAGAGCACGTCCTTCAGACCAGAGGTTCTTGTGTGAGGACGCTCCCTGGACAATGACTGATGCAATACCGGACTTTCCTCCAGAGCCGTCAAGGGGAAAGTCTTTCCCTGGAGCGGACACCCTGAATATGGACTTGCAACCTACCGGACTGTGTAAGAATAAATCTTTCTTTGTTAAAGCCATCCACTCTGTGGTATTTCTGTTAGAGCAGCCCTAGCTGACTAAAACAGAATTGGTACCGGGAGTGGGGTGCTGCTCTAGCAAATACCTAAAATGTGGAAGCCACTTTGAAACTGCGAATGGACAGAAGATTCAGAAGGAACGAAGAAGGCGCAGATGGTGAGAAACAACAGAGGACCGGCAGCAGTAGCAGCAGCGGCAGCAGCAGAACCAGAGGCAGCGCTGGAGCCGACCCGTGGAGCGAGAGAGCGGAACGGGGTGCCTCTGGGCACTTGAATCGGTGGAGCTGGCCTTGCTGACCCACGGAGCGAGAGAGTTGAGTGCCTTTGGGCAGGACGCTTTCCAGCAAGAGTGGGGTGCCTCCGGGCACTTAAACCAGTGGAGATACAGAGCTTTGGAACACTTGCCCGGCAGGGCAGATGTGGGCCTGAGGCCCGGGCCATGAGGCCATAGGAAGCTGAAGCTGAAGAGGCAGATAGCGTGAGAAGCTGAGCTGCCTCAGTCTCAAGAGGTATGGCCATGACTTCAGGGGTTTGAAAGGGTGGAACCATGGTGTCCTGTGTTCGTAAGGGTGGAATTGCCACTCAGTTGGGCTTAGGGTGCTCCTAAAGCTGATGGGACAGAGTTTCTGTCCAAGTGGGCCTTGAAGGCAGAGTTGTAGCACGGGGCTAGAGGTCTCCACTCAGAAACCAGAGAGTGTGGCCGATACCTAGAGTCTGGAGAGCATTGCTGCTGTGTAGAATGTCTCAGAAAATGTAAGAGTATTTCCAGAGCTCTGAGGGCTAATGTAATGTGTTCTGTTGACTTTCCTGTTGCCTGTTAATGCCTTCTAAGTTTCACAGATGTAGAAGAGTTTTTGTATTTTGGACTTGGAACTGATTTAAGACTTCTGTTATATGGATGGACATAATTTTGCTATGGTGAGATGAACGTGTTAAATGTTTTGTGATGTGATTTTTGGGTTGTCAAAGGGTGGGATGTCATGGTTTGAATTGTGTCCCCCCAAAAACGTGTGCAGCCACGTGGCTGGGATATGGTTCCCAGTATCTTGGGACTGTCCTCCATTGTGTGGTTTTGCTAACCTGTATGTTAAAGGATTAGGGTGGGGCTGTGAATTCCTGCTATGGGGGAAGTTTCCCTGGAGCATGGCTTGCCCCACCCTTAATGCTTTTAGCTTGCAAGGAATAAAAGGAAAAAGAACCAAGGACAATTTGAGAACCTCGCTACCATCAAGCAAGCAGCACCGGGAGCAGAGCACGTCCTTCAGACCAGAGGTTCTTGTGTGAGGACGCTCCCTGGACAATGACTGATGCAATACCGGACTTTCCTCCAGAGCCGTCAAGGGGAAAGTCTTTCCCTGGAGCGGACACCCTGAATATGGACTTGCAACCTACCGGACTGTGTAAGAATAAATCTTTCTTTGTTAAAGCCATCCACTCTGTGGTATTTCTGTTAGAGCAGCCCTAGCTGACTAAAACACCATCCAAAAAGGAGAACTACAGACCAGTATCAGTCATGAATCTAGATGCAAACATCTTCACCAAATTGCTTGCCAATAGAATACAACAACATATCCAAAAAATCATCCATCATGACCAAGTTGGATTCGTACCAAGGATGCAAGTCTGGGTCAACATCAGAAAAACAATGTGATTAACCACGTAAATATCGCAAAAGACAACAATCACCTGATTTTTTCTATTGATGCAGAAAAGGTGTTTGATAAAGTCCAACACCCATTCATGCTAAAAACTCTTAACAAAGTAGGCATAGATGGAAAATTCCTCAGTGCAGTAAGGACCATTTATACAAAGCCAACTGCCTATGTCATCCCAAATGGAGAGAGAGTGACTTTCCCTTTAGAACAGAAACTAGACAAGGATGCCCACTCTCACCTCTCCTAGTCAACATTGTACTAGAAGTTCTTGCCTGAGCAATTAGACAAGACCAAGAAATAACGAGCATCTGCACCAGTAAAGAAGAAATCAAAATCTCCCTGTTTGCAGATGATACCATTGTATATGTAGAGAATCCCAAGGAATCTATAAGTAAACTACTCAGACTGATACAAGAATTCAGCAAAGTCTCAGGATACAAGATAAACATAAGTAAATCAGTAGGATTCCTTTATACCGACGAGACTGTTAACAAAGAAATCATCTAATCAATATCATTTACTGTAGCCCCTAAGAGGATAAAATACCAGGAATTAATCTAAGCAGGGAAATAACAGACCTTTATAAAGAACTACAAGCCCTTAATGCAGGAAACTAAAAGAGACTTGGATAAATGGAGAAACCTACTCTCCTCATGGATGGGAAGACTTAACATTGTGAAAATGTCTGTTTTACCCAAGGCAATCTACGTATATAATGCAATCCCAATACAAGTTCCAGTGTCATTTTTTAATGAGATGGAGAAACAAATCACCAACTTTGTTTGCAAAGGGAAGAAGCTCCAGATAAGTAAGGTACTACTAAAGAAGAACAACACACTGGGAGGCCTCTCATTACCCGACCTTAGAACATACTACACTGTCACAGTGGTCAGAACAGCCTGGTAGTGGTACAAGACAGACAGATCGATCAATAGAATAGAATTGAGACCCCAGAGATGACACCATCTGCCTATGAACAGTTGATATTTGACAAAGGCCCTAAGACATTAAACTGGGGTAAAAACAGTATCTTCAACAAATGGTGCTGGCAAAATTGAATATCCATCTGCAATTAATTGAAACAAGATCCATATCTTACACCTTATACAAAAACCAACTCCAACTGGATAAAAGACCTAAATATCAAACCTAAAACAATAAAGCTCATCCAAGAAAAGGTAGGAACAACAATGGAAGTTTTAGTACGCAATGTAGACAGACTTCAAACTCTGTCAAACAAACCAGAATCAACAGAAGAAAAACTAGATAAATGGGAACTATTAAGAATCAAACACTTCTACTCTTTCAAAGACTTTATTAGTAGAATTGAAAGGCCACCTACAGAATCGGAAAAAATATTTGGCAGCTCTGTGTCAGACTGATGCCTGATCTCCATAATCTGTAAATTACTACAAAATATCAAGAAGAAGAAGACAAATCATCCAATTAAGCGATGGGCAAAGGAGATGGACAGACATTTCTCTAAAGAGGAGATCCAGGCAGCCAAAAAACACATGCGGACATGTTCACGATCTTTAGTTATTAAAGAAATTCAAATCAAGATTACAGTGAGATACCATCCCACCCCAACAAGGTTGGCCATGATCCAAAAAACACAGAACAACTAATGCTGGAGAGGCTGGAGAGAAAGTGGAACTCTCCTGCACTGTTAGTTGGGTTGCAAAATGGCCCAGCCTCTTTGGAAAGCAATCTGATGCTTCCTTAAAAAAATGGATCTAGATAGACCAGTTGACCCATTATTTCCACTACTTGCAGTATATCCTACAGAATCAAGGCCATTCACACCAGTGGACACATGCACAAGAAGTTTTATCACAGCACAGTCCATGACAGGAAAAAGATGGAATCAGCCCAGATGACCAACAACAGAGGAATCGATAGGTAAACTATGATAAAGAATAATGATTCCAGGAAACATCTCATAACCTGGTTTCAACTGGAAGACATTATGTTGAGTGAAAGTAGTCAGTGACAAAAGGACAAATATTGTATGGGATTCGTACGATGAGATCTCAAAAGCAGACTTAAGTATAGAACAAAAGACTCTTTGATGGCTCCAATGGAGGGCAAGGCCGGGGGATGTTTAGATTAGATAGTTGGTAGACATTTGACTGGGTGAAATTGGTGATAGCACACATTAGAAACAAGAACAGTATTAAGCGGACTTCAGCATAACTTGAATACTCCTTCCATCTTAACCCAGTGTTGCAAGGACAGAGTAGCTGGGGCAGGGGGCCATGCTCTTAGGCAAAAGTGAGGCCAATTGGCACAGCCATTGTTTTGCTAGGAGGGCTGTCTGCACCCCACATTGGTGAGTGGCGTCTAGGATCTTAAAAGCTGCCAAGCTGCTACCCGAGGGCACACTCAGCAGAAACGGATGCTCACTGAGGACCAAAATGACATGGGGTAAAGACAACCCAGAAGGTAGAGAGACCCACATGAATGGGTACCTACATAGACTTGGAACCAGAAGAACTGGATGGTGCCCGGCCACCACCAGTGATCGCCGCGATAGAGCTCACTAAGTTGAGTCTCACTGGCAACACAAGAATAAAAAGGGGTGCACCCTGAGATCTCCACTAAAAGGCCGCAATTGATGGTCCAGCGGCTTTGGGGTTCCTCTGGGAGCATGGCCCCTGGCCTTGATGCTGCCCTTGCCCATAAATCATAACAAAGGTCCCCTCTTTGGACACGAATGGATTGGACTTGGCTATGCGGAGTCACCATGTATAGGATGCACTTTATGGTTCTATGCATCTATAGGATATCATCCTGCTTACCTCTGGCTAGGAGAGGAAGAGTGGGTTGGGAGGAGGGGAAAGAAGACTGTTGGGAGGATTAGACATATAGAGCAGAGAGGAACAGTGTGTTGTCACTGGGCAGGGAGAGCAGTGGAAGCTGTATATAGGTCGGCATCTACTTTTATATCGGAATGTACATTTTCACTCTGTCATAATAAAAATAATAAAGATAAAAACTGTGTTGACCAAGAAAATAAAAAAGGTGAAAGAAAGAGCTAAGTCGATTTCCAAAGTGATTGTATCATTTTACATTCCTACTAGCAATGTAGAAGAGAGTGGATCTCTCAACAGCCTCTGCAGCATTTACTATTTTATGTTTTTTGGCTTAATGCTAACCTTGTTGGGGTCATGTAGTATCTCACTGTGATTTTGGTTAGCATTTCTTTAATGGCTAACAATCATGACCGTTTCCTTATGTATCTATTAGTTGCCTGGATGTCTTCTTTGGTAAAATGCCTGTTCGTGTCCCTTGCCCATTTTTTAAGTTGAGTCATTGTCTTTTTGTTGTTGAGGTCTTGCAGTATCTTGTAGATTTCAGAGATCAGATGCTTATTAGATGTATCATACCTGAACATTTTGTCCCAGTTTGTGAGTTGTCTTTTTTTTTTTTTTAATAAATTTTATGGTGGTATAAGTTCAAGTTTACAATCTGTATCAATTTGCCATAAAATACCAAGAATTCGCACACTATTCTTCTCTAACTGCACTCTCCTCTTGCCACTCCCCCCATTGTGACATCACAGAAGTTCTGTTACCATTTGATTGAGATCTTTCTTCCCTCACACTATTACCTCAGCACCAGCAATGAACTTCTTGGGGAATCCCACATGTATAAGTCCAGCCTCACTCCATGTCTTACATAGTCCAGTTCAGTCTTGGTCTAGAGAGCTGGCTTCAGTTCTGGATGTGGTTTGGCGTTAGAGGATCTGGGGGCCACATTCCCAGGGGACCTTCCAGACTGACAGATCATCATGTTTGGTCATTTAGTAGAGTTCTAGTTCTGCACACTTACTTTCTACCACTGTCTCAGAGTCTCCATACTGTGCGCCCCATCTGGGCAGTCAGTGGTAATTGGACACCGTCTAGTTCTTCTAGTTCCATGCTAAAGGAGCCTTTGGATCATATGGCAGCTTCCATCTCCTCGGGTTATGTTCTCATCTTCTCCTTGATGTCTTCAGTCTCTCTCTGGTCCAGGTGGATAGGGACCAATTGATATTACTTAGATGTCAACTTCTTAGCTTGTGTCTTAGTCACCTGGTACTGCTCTAACAGAAAATTCCATGAGTGGAAGATTTCATGAAGAGAAACTTTTATTGTGACAGTCCGGTTAGCCACAATTCCATTAACAAGTTAGAAGTCCATTCAGTGTCAGAAATCATCGCAGTCCAGTTGGATAAGTCCAAATCCAGTGAGAGCATCTCAGCACAGGAACCTGGGGTCCAAAGGACGTGCTCTGCTCTCGGTGCTTCTCTCTTGATGGTGTGAGGTTCCCAGCTTCCTTGCCTCACTTCTCTCCCATATAACTCACAAGCTTGTAGCTTCGAATCTGCCTCACTAACGCAACTGTTGCCCATTTTCCATCATCAATCTCACAGAGGCAGGAGTCACAGCACATGGGAGGAAGAGTACCATATTGGGACTCAGCCAAATCAAATCGACACATACATTTTGGGGGGGGAGGGACACAATTCAATCCATGACATTCCACTTTTTGGCACCCCAAAAATCATATCATCAGAACATGCAAAATGTAGTCATTTGTACCATAGCAATAGTTTTTGTTCATCGCATACACCAAGCAGATTATTAGATAGCCTTCATGGTTTCAGAAACATTCCATACTCTGAGACATTTCATAACCATTCTGTTCAACTTTAGGTATTGGCCACACTATACAGATTTTTAGTGGAGGCTCCTGGGCTTCAGCTTGGCCTTCAAGGCCCACTTGGACAGTACCCTGCCCCCTTGGCTTTAGGTGCTCCCTAAGCCCAACTGAGTGGCAGTCCACTCCCACAAACACAGAAAACCCTGGCTCCACCCTTTCACAGCCATACCTTCTAAGACTGAGGCTCATCCTGTCATCAACACTGGGCCACAACCCCACATCTTCATCAACTTGTCTCAGCTTCTACTTCCAGTGGCCTCGTGGCCTGGGCGTCATGCCCACATCTGCCCTACAGGGGCAAGTGTTCCAACACTCCATAGCTCCATAGCTCCACCAATTCAAATGCCTGGAGGCACCCCACTCCATCAAGTAGCCTATTGCACACAAGCACTCAGCCCTCTTGTTCTGTGGGTCAGCAAGCCTAGCTCTGCCTATTTAAGTGCCCGGAGGCACCCCACTCTGCCAGGAAGCCTTCTGCACACAGGCATTCAGCGTTCTTGCTCCATGGGTTGGCTCCTGGTTCTGCCACTGCCAATTCACTGCTACTGTTGCTTTCCTCACCATCTGCTGTGCTCTCAGGTGCTAGCAGTTCTCTTGGCTGCTTTCTTTCATCCATTCATAGTTTCAAAACAGAAACTCCAACATTTTAGGTATTTGTTAGAGCAGTGCCCTACTCCTGGTACCAAACTCTGTCTTAGTCACCTGGTTCTGCTCTAACAGAAAATACCACTAGTGGAAGGTTTCATGAAGAGAAGCTTTTATTGTGACAATCCGGTAAGCCGCAAATCCATTAACAAGTTAGAAGTCCATTCAGTATGAGAAATAATCACAGTCCGGTAGGATAAGTCCAAATCCAGTGACAGCACCTTAGCACAGGAACCTGGGGTCCAGAGGATGTGCTCTGCTCTTGGTGCTTCTCTCTTAGTGGTATGAGGTTTCCAACTCATTTCACTCCCTTATAATTCACAAGCTTGTAGCTTGAGACCTTCCTCACTAACACAACTGTTGACCATTTTCCATCATCAGTCTCACAGAGGCAGGATTCACAGCACATGGGAGGAAGGGCACCATATTGGGACTCATAGTCAAGTCAGATCAACACATACATTTTTGGAGGGACACAATTCAGCTTGTAAGACCCCAGACACCAGTCACCCAAGTAGTATGCAAAACATTTTTGTTAGAGGAAAAAGAAAAAGCCAATTAGTCTAGAAGTCCCCTGAAAGCATGGCCTCCAACCCCTATCCCTGTTATTCTGTCTTTCCAAAGAGTTTGTATTTAGAGAGCAATTTAGTTTTGATGTAGTCCATTTGTGGGTGCCTTTTTTCTAGTGCATGTTGTCATACACTACACCTAACATGCATCTTAACTACTGTCTAATTTATAGAAATCTCCTTCCCTCCCTCCCTCCCCACCCTTGTAACTATCAAGGATTATTTTCTTCTGCATCTTTATAATAATGGTCTCATACAGTATTTGTCTTTTTGCATTTGGCTAATTTCACTCAGCATAATATCCTCCAGATGGTTCCACATTACCAAGTTTTTCCTTAAATCATCATTGCTCCTTATTGTGTGGTATTCCACTGTGTCAATATACCATAGTTTGTTTAACAATACATCTGTTAATGTACATCTAGGTTGAGTCCGTCTTTTTGCTGTTGTGGAGAGAGCAGCAATAAAGATTGCTCTGTGTAGCTTGTCTTTTTACTCTTTTGGTGAAGTTTTTGGATAAGCATAATGTTTCAGTTTTAGGAGCTTCCAGTTATCTATTTTCTCTTTTTGTGTTTGTGCATTGTTAGTAATGTTTTGTGTTCTATTTATGCTGTGTTTTGTAATGTTTTGTGTTCTGTTTATGCTGTGTTTTAGGTTTCCTAGCATTGTCCTTATTTTGTCTTCTGTAATCTTTATTGTTGTAGATTCTACGTTTAGGCCTTGGATCTATTTCCAGTTAGTTTTTGTGCATGGTATGAGGTGTAGATTTTCTGTTTTTGTTGTTATTGTTGTTTGTTTGTTTGCAGATAGATCTCTAGTTATTCCAGCACTGTTTAAGAGGATGTCTTTTCCCCCAATTAATGGACTTTGGGCATTGTCAAATAGGAGTTGCTGCTGGGTGGATAATTTTATGTCTGGATTCTCAGTTCTGTTTTATTGGTCTATTTGTCTGTTGTTGGAAACCCTGGTGGCAAAGTGGTTAAGTGCTATGTCTGCTAACCAAAAAGTCTGCAGTTCACATCTGCCAGGCACTCCTTGGGAACTCTCTGGGCCATTCTAATCCAACCTCTAGAGTCGCTATGAGTCAGACTAAACTCTGTGGGAGTGGAAATGTCTATTGTTGAACCAGTACCAGGCTGTTTTGACTACTGTGGCAGTATGATAGCTTCTAAAGTCGGGTCATGTGAGGACTCTCACTTTGTTCTTCTTCAGTAATATTTTACTTATCCAGGGCCTCTGCCATTTCTATGTGAATTTTGTCATTTGTTTCTCTATTTTATTTAAAAAATACTGGAATTTGGATTGGAATTGCATTGTATCTATGGATCACTTTGGATAGAGTAGAAATTTTTACAGTGTTGAGTCTTGCTATCCATAAGCAACTTGTGTTTCTTCACTTTATGTAGATCTCTCTTGGTTTCTTAACAGTAGTACCCTGTAGTTTTCTTTGTATGGGTTTTTTATGTCTTTGGTTAGATTTACTCCTATTTATTTTGTCTTCTTGGGGATTGTTGTAAATGGTACAGATTTGGTCATTTCTTCTTTAATGTTCTCTTAGTTGCTAGGGTCGCCATGAGTCGGATCCGACTTGAAGGCACTTGGCTTTTGGCAGTTGCTATAGAGGAAACCAGCTCATTTTTGTGTGTTTATCTTGTATTCTGATAATTTGTTGAACTCTTCTGTTAGTTCTAGTTGTTGTTTTGTGAATTATATAGAGTTTTCTGTATATGAGATCACATTGTCTGCAAGTAGAGATACTTTTATGCCTTCCTTGCCTGTTTGGTTGCCCTTTATTCTTTTTCTAGCCTAATTGCTCTAGCTAGAACCTCCAGCACAGTGTTGAATAGAAGTGGTAACTTTGTGCATCCTTGTCTGGTTCTTATCCTTAAGGGGAAGATTTTCAGACTCTCTCCATTTAGGGTGATATAGGCTGTTGACTTTAAATAAATGCTCTTTATTTCGTTAAGAAATTTTCCTTTTATTCCCATTCTGCTGACAGTTTTTAACGTGAATGGGTGTTGGACTTTGTCAAATGACTTTTCTGCATCAGTTGATAAAATCATGTGGTTCTTTTGTTTTATTTATTTTTCTTTCCATTGTGAATTAAGAAAAATTTTACAGTCTATATCATGTTGCTGTATAACACCTGGAACTGTCACCTCTGTTCTGTTCTACCTGCCCCTGCCCTCCGCACCCAATCAACTCAGCTCTGGCAGAGTGCCCCTCAGAGAACCCCATGTACATTTTTATAGGTCTGATCACCTCCAGTATCACTATGTTTTGTCTGATCCAGGTCAGTCTTCCACTGGGAAGCTAGCCCTGGTGCTGGATGCAGTTTGGGTTTAGAGAGTCTGGGGGCCATGCTTCCAAGGGACTCTCTGTTCAAGGACCATCAAGTGTGGCCTTTGTAGAGATCTAGCTCTGCCTCTACTGCACTATCTGCTGTGTCCAGAGCTCCAATCCACATATCCCATCTGGGCTGTCACTGGTGGTGGTCAGGCACTGTCTAGTTCTGGTTCCATGCTGAAGCAGGCTGTGGCTCCAGGGCCCCTTCTATCTAGTGGGCTAATATATTTCTCCTGTCCCCAATGTCTTCTATTTGCTCTGGGTCCAGGTAGACTGGGACTGTTTGGCGCTATTTAGATGGCAGTTTGCTGGTCTGTAAGACCATAGTCGCCACTCACCCAGGTGGTATGTGGAGTGATAACCTGAGAGAGGGAGAGAGAAAAACCTTGGTTATCCCAATTAGTCTGGATGTCCCCTGAGAGCATGGCCCACCAATCCCAGACCCCATTTCTCTGTTCTTCCAAAGGGGTGGTCTACATTAAGAGGACAATTTGGTTTTGAAGTTGAGTAGTTCAGGGTACCCGACCTCTAGTGGGTGCTGTCACACCCTATACCCATCCCGAATCCTAACCACTATCTAATTTGTAAAAAATCCCTCTCCTTCCCTGCCCATCTGCCTTGTAACTCAAGTACTGATTTCTACTGTGCTTAAATGATTAGTTGTGTTCTCGTAGCAGTGGTCTCATACAAAGTTTGTACTTTTGTGTCTGGCTCACTTCAGCATAATTTCCTCCAGATGGTCCCACATTGACAGGTACTTCTGTAAGCCATCGTCATTTCTTATTGTTATGTAGTATTCCATTGTATGAATATACCACAGTTTGTTTGATCATTATCTGTTGATGGGCCTCTAGGTTGTTTACAACTTTTTGCTATTGTGGAGAGATCTGCAGTCAACATTGGTGTGCAAGTATCTGAGTGGTATTCATTATTTCTTTGAGATATATTCCAAGGAGTGGGATTGCTGGATCATACGGTATTTCTATTTCTAGTTTTTTAAGAAAGCAACAGTTGATCTCCATAGTGGTTAAGCCATTTTATAGTCCCACCAATGGTATAGGAGGGTTCCAGTCTCTCCACATCTTCTCCAGCATTTATTAGTCTGTGTTTTTTGGATTATTGCTGTCTTTGTTGGGGTAATTTGTTGTGGTTTTGATTTGGATTTCTCTGATGGCTGACAGTTGTGAACATTTCATGTATCTGTTGGCAACCTGTATGTCTTCTTTGGTGAAGTGCCTGTTCATGTCATTTGCCCAGTTTTTAATTGGATTGTTTGTCTTTTTCCTTTTGAGGTTTTGCAGGATCTTGTAGATTAGAGTGATTAGGCAGTGATCAGAAGCATGATGGGCAAATATTCATTCCCACTCTGTAGGTAGTCTTTTTACTCTTGATGAAGGCTTTGGATGAGCATACATGTTTAACTTTTAAGAGTTCCCAGTTACCTATTTTTGTTTCCATTGATTGAAGATTATTGGTGGTTTTTGGTAAACTGTTGATGCCATGGATTAGCGCTTCCATCATCTTCCCAATTTTTCCTTCCAAGAATTTTATTCTTCTAGCTTTTCTATTTAGGTCTTTGATCCATTTTGAGTTAGGTTTTGTGCATGGTGGGAGATAGGGTCTTGTTTCATTTTTTTGCGAGTGGATATCTAATTATGCCAGCATCATTTGTTGAAGAGTCTGTCTTTACCCCAAATCACTGTCTTTGGGCCTTTATCAAATATCAGCTGTTCGTAAGTGGGTGAAGTTATATTTGGATTTTTTATTGTGTTCTGTGGGTCTGTACATGTGTTTTTCTGCCAGTACCAGGCTGTCTTGACTACTGTGGCAGTGTAGTAGGTTTTAAGATCAAGAAAGGTGAGGCTTCCCACTCTATTCTTCTTCTTTAGTAATAATTTACTTATCCATGACTTCCTTCCTTTCCATGTGAAGTTGGTGATTTGTGTCTCCAACTTGTTAAAAAACGTCACTGAAAGTTGAATTGGGATTGCATTGTATAGATTGTATAGATGTATAGATTGCCTTTGGGTAGTATAGACATTTTCGCAATGTTTAGTCATCCTATCCAGGAGCAAGGTAGATTTCTCCACTTGTATAAATCACTTTTCGTTTCTTGCAGTAGGTACTTGTAGTTTCTTTATATAGGTCTTTTACAGCTCTGGTTTGATTTATCCCGAGGTATTATATTGTCTTGGGGGCTATAGGAAGTGGTAATGATCTAGTAATTTCCTCTTTTGTAGTCTCTTTGTTGGTGTAAAGGAATCCCACTGATTTATGTACATTTATCTTGTATCCTGATACTTTGCCGAAGTCTTTTATGAGATCTGGTAGCTTTTTGGTGGCTTCTGTAGGGTTTTCTGTGTCTAAGATCATATCATCTGCAAATAGTGATAGTTTAACTTCTTCTTTGCCAACTTGGAGGCCCCTTATTTCTTTATCATGTCTAATTGCTCTGGCTAGGACCTCCAGAACAATGTTGAATAGCAGTAGGGACAGTGGGTATCCTTGTCTAGTACCTCTTCTTAAGGGGAATGTTTTCAACTTCTCTCCATTAAGTATGATGTTAGCTGTTGGTTTAGAGTAGATGGCCTTTATTATTATGTTGAGAAACTTCCTTTCTATTCTGATTTTGCTGAGAGTTATCTTTTGTTTTATTTATGTGATTCAGTACACTGATTGTTTTTCTAATGTTGAACCATCCCTGCGGTTTATCTGTGGTATAAATCTCACTTCCAAAACCAAGCCATACTCTCTGCCATCGAGTCAATTTGGACTCATACTGACTCTATAGGACAGAGTACAACTGCCCCATAGAGTTTCCAAGGAGAGCCTGGTGGATTCAAACTGCTGATTTTTTGATTAGCAGCCATAACACTTAACCACTGTGCCACCAGGGTTTGCAAATCTTACTTTAAAAAAAGAACTACTGCCATTAATTCTGATTCATAGTGACCCTGCAGACAAAGTAGTACTGCCCCATAGAGTTTCCAAGGAGCACCTGGTGGATTTGAATTGCCCATCTTTTGGTTAGCAGCTGTAGCATATGACCACTGTGCCACCAGAGTTTCCATATCTCAGCCATGGTGAAGTACTTTTTTTTCAATATGTGATTGAATTCTGTTGGCTAAAACTTTGTTGAGGATTTTTGCATCGCTGTTCATGAGGGATATTATTCTGTAGTTCTGTTTTTTAGCTATACCTTTACCTTGTTTTGTATCAACGTTACACTGGCTTCAGGGAATGATTTTTGGGAATGTGCTGTCCTTTTGTATGCTTTGAAATACATTTAGTAACAGTATCGTTAACTCTTCTCTGAAAGTTTGGTAGAATTCTCCAATGATGCCGTAAGGACCAGGTATTTTTTGCTGTTTTCAGGGGTTGTTTTTTGTTTGTTTTTAATTGTGATTAAGTGAAAGTATACAATCCAAATTAATTTGCATGCTCACCTATGTACAGTTCCTTCTGCTCTCCTTCCTGGTGACAGTAACCCCTCCTCCTTTTCATTCTATACTTGTTGTATCCTTAGAACAATCTGTTCCCTCCCCTCCACCCTCTTCTCTCCCAACTAGAAAGAGACCAGTAGGACAGCATCCTACTGGTCTGTGTGGAGCTGTAAAGTACACACACCATATGGTCACATTGTATCCCTGAGTCTAGTCCATTTTTGTCCAACGAGTTGATTGACCTCAGTAGTGTTTTCTGGACAAGAGCAGCAGCAGGTGTAGGAACCATGCTTCCAGGAGATTCCCCAGGCCATTGGACTATCATAGTTATTGGGAGTTTTTTAAATTACCTTTTCAGTCCCTTGTTTTAGGCTTATGTAGTTGTTCTACCTCTGTTTGTGTTAGTTTAGGTGGATACCGTGTTTCTAGAAATTTATCCATTTCCTACAGGTTTTCAAATTTGTTAGAGCACAGTTTTTCATAGTATTCTGTTATGGTTTTTTTAAATTTCAGTTGGCTCTGTTGTGATGTTGTCCGTCTTATTTTTTATTTGAGTTATTTGCTTCCTCTTCTGTTTTTCTGTTGTCACTTTGGCCAGTGGTTTACCAATTTTGTTGATCTTTTGAAAGAACCTATTTTTGGTTTTGCTAACTCTTGAGTTGTTTTTCTGTTGATTCTTTCGTTTAGTTCTGCTCTAATTTTTATTATTTGCTTTCTTATGGTACCTGAGGGCTTCTTTTGACCTTGTCTTTCTGTTCTTTCGAGTTGTAGGGTTAATGCTTTGATTTGGGCCCTTTATTCTGTTTTGGTGTGTGCATTTATTGCTATAAATTGACCTCTGAATGCTGCTTTTTCTGTGTCCCAAAGGTTCTGGTAGGATGTATTTTCATTCTAATTTGACTGTGTGAATTTCTTTATTCCATCCTTAATTTGTTCTATAACCCTGGAGTTTTTGAGCAAGATGTTATTCAGATTCTGTGTGTCCAGTTTTTGTGCTTGCCTTTTCTGTTACTGATTTCTATTTCCATGGCTCTGTGGTCAGAAAAGACCCTTTGTAATACTTCAGTGCTTTGGATTCTGTTATATGTCTTGCTTTATGGCTTACTATGTGGTCTGTCCTGGAGAATGTTTTATGTGCATTAGAAAATAAAGTATACTTGGCTGCTATTGGGTGGAGTGTTCTGTTTATATCTGTGAGGTCACAGTGGTTGATTGTGGCATTTAAATCCTCTGTGTGTTTATTGAACCTCTTTCTGGATGTTCTGTCCTTCACCAAAAGTAAGGTGTTGAAGTCTCCTCCTGTTACTGTGTAGCTGTGTGTATTTTGAATGCTGTTAGTTTGATTTATGTATTTAGGAGCCCTGTCATTGGAAATGTAAATATGTAGTATGGTTATGTCCTCCCGGAGTACTGACCCTTTAATCATTATATTATGTTCTGCCTTATCCATTGGGATAAATTTTAGTTTAAACTTTATTTTTGTCAGTAATGAATATTGCCAGTCCTGCTCTTGTTTTGAATGTTGCTTGCTTAATATATATATATTTTTTTTTTTTTTTCTGTCTTTAGAGTTTCAGTTTGTTTGTGTCTTGAAGATGTGTTTCTTGTAGGCAGCATGTAGATGGATCATGGTTTGTTTTAAATCCATTCAGCCACTCTCTGTCTCTTTATTGATATATTCAATCTGTTTATAGTCTGTAATTATTGACAGATACTGAGCTTAGTTCCTTGGAAACTATGGGGCAGTTCTGCTGTGACCTCTCGGGTTGCTATGAGCTGGACATGACTCGACGGCAGTGGTTTTTTTTTTTTTTTTAATTGAGTTTAGTGCTATCATTTTGATGCCTTTTGGGCTCATTGTTGACAGTTTTTTTTTGTTTCACTTAGTTTTCTGTGCTTAGTTATTTTTTCTGTATGTATTTTCTTTTTATCTTTCATTGTCGTGGGTTCTTTATTTGCTGAGTCTATATGTTTTTCTTGTCTTACATTTTGATGTATAGGCTAATTAGTTTAGTTTGTGGTTACCTTAATATCTACCCATATTTTTCTAAATGTAAACCAGTCTTTATGTTGCCTTGACTTGTCTGTATAAAAGGATGACTACAACATTTTTTAGTCCCTCCTTTTTTGTATAGTATTTTTCTTCATCTTTTACAAAAGCCTTTCTGTTTCTGTATTTTCATTGTTTTAGCTTTGATGCATCTTTGTGATTTCCCTATGTGGGTCACTGTGTTGTTACTCTGTCCTGTGTTCTGCAGTTGGGTTATATGATATTACTGATTTTCTAATTGAAGGACTCCCTTTAGTATTTCTTGTAATTTTGGTTTAGTTTTTGCAAATTCCCTAAACTTCTGTTTATCTAGGAATGTCCTCATTTAGTTATTGTATTTGAGAAACAGTTTTGTGGGAAGCATTCTTGGCTGGTGGTTTTTATTCCTTTATGGCTCATGTGTACCATCCCATTGACTTCTTGTCTGCATGGTTTCTTCTGAGTAGTCCAAGCTTAGTCTTAGTGACTCTACTTTGTAGATTAATTTACAATGATCCCTACTTTTAAAATTATCTTTGGCTTTGGTAAGTTTGATTATAATTTTGGGGATTTTCTTGGGGGGAGCTATCGTATGTGAAGTTTGATGAACTATGATATCAGGGAAGTTTTCTGTCACCCAAGCTTCAACACTTCTCTCTGTATTTTCTGTTATCTCCCCAACCCCACCCCAGGGCTGGTGCTCCAGTCACTGGTAGGTTATTCTTCTTGATACAGTCCCATATAGTTCTTAGGGTTTCTTCTTTTTTTCTTTTTTTAATTCTTTTATCTGATATTTCCTCAAATACACTAGTGTGATGTACTTCACTCTTACTACTTGTGCATTCCATTGCCTTGTTTCTCCTCCTTTGACTTTGTACTGAGTTGTCTAATTCTGAAATTTTATTATTAATCTTCTTAATTTCTCTTTGCTGTTTCTCTGTGGTTTCTTGCAGCCTGTTCGGTTTGTTATTATGCTCTGCTCTAAACTTCTTAAGTGTCTCAATTGCTCAGTGTGTGTCTTCCTGCATTTTGCCTAATATCTTGTAGTGTTTTGTACTCTAGTCTTTCGATTCTACATCCAGTAATTTCAGAAAGTTCTCCTCATTTGGAAAATTTCTTCATTCTTTGTTTTGGTAGCTTTCTGAAGCCTTCATAGTCTGCCTCTTTATGTGATTTGAGATTGTCTCCGAGCCATCATTGTCATATGTATTTGTCTTATGTTTGCTTACTGTTTTCTAGCTTCTTGTTTTAAAATGTCTAAAAAGGCTGGTCATGTGAGCTGGCTTGATTATTGGTGCCTTTGAAGTACTAATGTTATCACCAGGTAGTTAGAGCTATTGATAGGTATGTAAGTCCAGGAGTTTATCTACTTTTCTCACATGAATTCAACTCAGTTATCCAAGTACTTAGTCACCAAGTATGTAGTGCAGGTTTTCTGCAGCAGTTCCATATGGACAGGGGTGATTGGTATAGGCACAGGTATCTGGTTTCACATGCTGAGTAAGGCAGGGGAGTGACAGTGACCTGAGTGTCTGTGAGGAAAGCATGTCTGTGTTCCCGAAAGTGTATGAGTGGGTGGGTTTTTGCAGCCAGACTATGGGTGCCAATGCTGTTGACTGTAAGAACTGGGAGACACCATTTATTCTTGGACCCCTGTCACAAGTGGCTAGGTGGCATAGGTGGAGCTGCCAGTCCTCAGACCCCTGCTACAGGTAGGTTAGGAACCTGCCTTTCTGATAGCTGATACAGTAAAGTTAGGATTCAAGTATATGTGCTATTGTACTGTGCTAATGAAAGCTTACAGCGTTGTAGTGGGCCCACACAGGTCTATGCAGGAGTGAAAGGCTTTCAGAGTCCGTGGACACCTTATGCCTGTGCCTAGCCAAAGGAGCTCTTTGTGCTGTGAGTTCCTGGTTTAGGGGAGCAGGCAGATTATTTTTTTCCATTTGTTTATTTATTCGCTCTCCAAGGCTGGGAAAATGGCTCAGGTTACTTAAGGGATACTACTTCCAGCCCAAAGGATGTGTCAGTCTCTGGAACCAGCTTAGACAGTGAAAGGAGGGCAAGTCAAAGGCAGATTTATCCCAAAGGATAGTTTTTTTTGGTGAGTTCAAGGTATGTTAGATGTATGCTACTTACCTTTCAAGTGCTGTTTTTCACTGATTCTGGAGGAATGCCTGGATTCTCTGCCACTTGGTTTCCCCAGATATGGAAAACACATTCCAAATACCACTACTTGTGTCACCAGGCTTGCACCAGCAAATCTGCTTATAGGATGCCAGTACCCATTGGGTCAGGTCTGATCACTCTTCACTGCTTCTGGACCTTTTCTCCATCCACTGTTGCTTAGTCTAGTATCTCTACTTTGCCTTTGATCTTCAGAGCTCTTAGAATTTCAAATATAATTAATTCATTTTTTTTACAGGTATTTGTTGTAATAGGGATTACAGGAAGTGTCTGACTACCGTCTTGGCCCCACCTACAAGGCTGTAGCTTTTCAGAAACAGATCACCAGGCCTTTCTTCGAGGTGCCTCTGGGTAGGTTCAAATGCTTGACCATTTGTGCCACCCAGGGTCTCCCTATAGATTGTCTATGGTCAACTATTTCAATTACTGTTTTTAATGTGTTGGCAGAAAATTGGTTGCATCCTTAGAAAGGTAAGAGGTTGTGATTGGTTTAAGGCCAGAGAGCCAGAACCAGAACTGGAGCTCAAACCTGGACCCTCTGACTTAAAAGCACTTGTTTGCAAAACATCTTGTTCATTACCCATAGCACCATTAGGGGTCCAGGTGGAGGCTAGGCTGTGATCCAGAGGTCATAGTTAGGGAGTAAAAATACATCCATGGAGCCACAATGAACCCCAGAATTACCATGACCAGCCAAGGCCAAATGAGATGATCCCAGTGGGGAGGTGGCTGGCTCTGGCCAGTGTGCCTTTTGGCTATGGGGCTTCTTGCCTGATGGTGGTACTTAGGCTCCTGTCTGGGTAGCTCTTAGCTGCTGACACTGGCATCTTTTCTATAACTTTCAGGCTGCCCTGACTCTATTTCCATGGCAAGGCCCTCCATGCCCTTCTGCCAGACCTGTAATCCTACTCACCTGCTGCCTAAACTCCCACCCTATCCATGTTTCCCAGAAATACCTTCTGCCTTCCAGGGCATGCCTGTAGCCATCCCTTTCTGCACTGGAGGACATAACCCCAGCCACCAGGGGTTTCTGCACAGTCTGCTTTTGTTCAGTTTTCTGATTAGTGTATGAATGTAATGAGCTTGTATAAAGCCAGTTGTAATCTGCTTCTGTAAAGATTACAGCTAAGAAAATCCTGTGGGTAAGTTCTACTCTGTAACACATGGGGTCACTGTGAGTTGAAATCAGCTTGACTGCAAGCAGTCAAGTTTTTGGTTTGGTTTTCATTTTGACCACTGAGTAATATTCTTTAAGGAGCCCTGGTGGTACAGTGTTAAATGCTTGACTGTCAACTGACAGGTCAGCAGGTTGAATCCCCTAGCCACTCCTTGGGAGACAGATGTGTGGCAGTCTGCTCCTATAAAGATTACAGCCTTAGCAATCCTATGGGGCAGTTCTGCTCTTTCTTGTAGGGTTGCTATGAGTCAGAATGACTCAATAGCAGCAGGCTATAATACTCTGTGAGCAGAAACTGCCATTTATTCACCCCCTCTCCTGGGTTGGACATCAAGCTGTCTCCAGGTTTCTGTTACTGACAGCAGGCAGTTGGGATTGTGGATCCCTGTATGCACAGATGTAAAAGCTACTCTGGAGTGAATGCTTCAGAGTGGAGTAGCCCATAGGATGGTAGGGAATGTGGTACTATTGACTTCTGCCAATAAGCTTTCACGGCCAAACCTGCCTTCAGGCTGCCTCACCTTAGACACAACACAGCATGGCGGACCCATGGGACCTGCCTTAACCTGACTGAGCTTCAATCCTCCTATCTGTAAAGTAGGAATCATTCTACCATATATTCATTCCCTTCTAGGCAGTGGGGCCTAGGTGGGTGGGATGTAGCATACCTTGAAGGAGCAGGTGTCTTGTTAGGGCAAGAATCTCAGAGGTGTGAGGAATGTTATTGCTGGGGAGGGAAAAGGATGTTTGGTGAGGAGCTAGGTAGGAAGAGAAGGCGTTGCCTGTCTGCAGGTCTCTGTGTGAGCCTGATTGTACTTCCAGTAGGGACTGGGATTAGACCCACAGAGGTTGGGGAGACCCTGAATGAGACAAGGCTCATGTAATACCAGAGCAGCCGGGATCTGAAAAGAAAGAGGAGTGCTGCTGGCCGCAGGGAGTCGCCCAGCTCAGAGAACTGTTAGAGCAGTCCAGTTCCACCAAAGGGCCTCTGGATCCTCTTTAACTTAATGACAGTGAGTGTGAGTGACCACCGCATGCCACACTGGTCCTGAAGTCTTCCTTGAACATTCAATACCATAGGTGTTGCTAGGATGCTAAATAGACTAAGAAGAAAAGCCTGCTGATCTACTTCAAAAAAATCATCCAGTAAAAACCTTTGGATCACAGTAGTCCAGTTCTCAGCCAGTCCTGGGGATGGTACAGAACTACCAGCCTTCCGCTGTGCATGGGGTTACGATGAGTCAGGGTCTTTCTGACTCAATGGAAACAAACAACACACTTGCAAAGGAGATACTGTCAGACCTTTTTGATAGATAAGGAAACTAGGTCTAATTGAAAATCCACCTCATTGTGGGTAAGTGGTATGCTATGCTCATTTCCAAAGGAAGAAGGAAAACCACCATTCATTGCCTCACATGTACCCTGCATGTCTGTGTGTTCACGAAATGGGAGCTGGCTGTCCCCAGGCTGTGTTGTCACAGTAGCTTTGGCCAGATATTTTCCACTGCCTTCCTGGACATGGTTTGGCCCCCCCTTGAGGCAGAACAACTCCACCATCCTACTTCCTTAGCTTTCCCAGGTGTCTTGTGGGAAAAAGTCCTGAAACAGCTGGGTAAGGCCCAGTCCAATACCAGAAAACCAAATCCATTGCAGTCATGTTAGTTCTGATTCATGGCAACCCTGTGTCACAAAGTGGAACTGCGCCATACAGTTTTCCAGGCTGTGATCTTTATAGAAGCAGATCACCAGGCCTTTCTTCTGTCGAGCCTCTGGGTAGGTTTAAACTGCCAACCATTTTATTGGTTGAGTGCAAACTGTTTGCACTATTAGGCACCCAGGGCCTCATGGGGGAAAAAAAAACACAGTGTTGCTGTTGATTCAGTTCTGACTCACAGCAAACCTGTATCAGAGGTGAGTAATTTCAGCGGCCAGCAATTCAGGGCTTGCCCTCGCCTGTTGACCTCCCTCTTAGAAGTGGGCCCTCCGTGTCTGGGGTCTTAAAAGTTAGCATGTGGCTGTCTAAATAGCATCAATGGGTTCCAACACACCCAGAGCAGAGGAGAATGAAAAACATCAAAGACATAAGGAAAATAATGAGTGCGAGAGATGGAAAAAAACAGCCATGTAATCCACAGACTGCATCAGTATGTGCCCAGAAGAGCTAGATGGTACCCAGCCACCACCAGTGACGGCCCTGACAGGGAATACAACATAAAGTCCCTGATGTAACGGGAGAAAAATGGGTATTCAGAACTCTAACTCTATGAAAAAGAGCAGACTTGATGGTCCAACAGGCTGGAGGGTCCCCAGAAGACATGACCCCCAGCCTTTCTGTTAGCCCAGAACTGAAACCATTCCCAAAACCAACACTTCAGACAAAGGTCGGACCAGGCTGTAAGGTATAAAATGATACTGGTTAAGTGTGTGCTTCTTGGCTTAAGTATATATATTAGGCTAAGTGAGTAGCTCCTGTCCAGAGGTGAGATTTGGGGGGACGGTGTTGGTTGAATGGACACAGGGAATGGAAATACAGGGTAGAAAGGAGGAGTGTGCTGTCACGGGGTGGAGAGAGCAGCTAGAGTTACATAGTAATGTGTGTGCAAGTTTTTGGGTGACAAATTGACTTGAACTGTAAACTTAAAAACAATAAAATATTTTAAAAGGAGAAACAAATGGGCCCTCCGTAGTGACTCTGCCCAGGGACCCTGACAGTGGAGACAGTAATCCCCTGCCTCAGCCTCATGTTTCTAACTAGCTCACTGCCCCCAGTTTGTTGAATGTTATTTCTTGGCCACAGACCTGTCTCCACCACTGCCAGCATGGCCAAACCAGCATCATCTCTCACTTCACAATAAAAAAGAGCTTCCTGAGTGAACTATTCCAGTTGTTACAGTGGCAGCCACCCCCTTCCCTCCTCCACCGCAGCCTGTGGTCGTTGTTGCTTGCCTTCTGTCCCATCCCCCTCCTCCAACCTTGAATCCTCTGTCACTCTAGGCTCCATCACTGCAGACTGTCCCCAGATCGGCTACACACTCACTTCCTCATGCTGGCAGCTCCCTGTCCACCTCTTGCAGATCTAGGGCACCCCCCCACCCCATCCACCATAAATTGTAGAGCTCTGCTTCCCCAGACCAACTGCTATCGTGTCAGTTCTGACTCATGACAGCCACGCTGCATGTGTCTGAGTAGAACAAGGCTCCATGGGGGTTTCAGTAGCTAATTGGTCTGAAGTAGATTATCAGACTTTTCTTCTGGGGTGCCTCTGGGTAGACGGGAATCTCTAACCTTTCCATTAGCAGCTGAGCATTTTAAAAGTTTGTACCACCCTTCCCCTCTTTTTTCTTCATAACAGTGATCACTGTCTGACATACTGTGTATTTTATTTATTTGCCCCCCCCCCACCCCTGTGTAAATTCCAGAAACTCTGGTGGCATATTGGCTGAGAGCTATGGCTGCTGTAATCAAAAGGTCAGCAGTTTGAATCCACCAGGCACTCCTTGGAAACCCTGTAGGTCAGTTTTACTCTGTCCTGTGGGGTCACTGTGAGCTTGACGGCAATTGGTTTTTGATTTGGCTCATAAATTCCAATCACGTCTAAACCCCTAAAGCAATGTCTTCCACATAGAGGTGCTTCAAAATGTTTGTTGTGAGTGGATGACTTCCCCATTGGATAGGACTGTTGTCTGGGTCGCAGGGGGTTATCCAGACCCTTCCAGTTTCTCTGCCTCCCTCTCTTTGTAGTCCTGCTCTTCCCATCATTCCATATTCTGCAAAACATCATCACCCACACTGTCTTCAGTGGATTGCCCTGATTGCCCAGGACATAAGCAGATTTTTTTTCCATCTTACAGAAAAAGAAAATCTGTTCAGACTGGCCATTGAAATCACAGAACCTCTACAAGGTTTTTTGTTTTGTTTTCTAACTGAAACTTGAAAAGGCTTTTGATTGCTAAAGGCAATAGAAGTGAAATGTAAATAGCACGAGAGAGCTACTGAAGACCTGGGAGAAACATGAAAGAGCTGGGGCTAGTGCACAGAACAAAACCTGGTATGCTGTCCCCATTTGCCTGGTGTTCCTGGGGAAGAGCCTAGCTAGCAATGAGGCTGAGGCCGCTGCCTCCCTACAGCCCCATTCTGCAATAGGAATTCAAGCCCCATGGACAATGAGGCCAGCACCCCCTAGCAGTCTCCATTTGCAATATGAAGTCAAGCCCCTACTCCCCGCCTTCCACCATCAGCCCCAGAGCAGTTCTGTCCCTTGTGTGTTTTAAAAGCTCCCTGGGCTCCAGAGTTTACAGCACCTGCTGAGAGATGGACAGCGACTGGGCAACAAGGATAAGTGGGTGGGTAGTTTCTGGAAGAGAGTCAGGCCTTGGACCCTTTCATCTCCTCCCTGGGATTTGCTGCAGAAAAGAATGAGGTAGAACCTCCTTCCTTCCAGATGGGAAAAGCTATGTTTGACAAGAAATAGCTGTGGCTCTGAAGTTCCAAGTGAGCAAGGGATCAGAGGCCCTAGGGGACCTCATTCAGGCACCTGGATGGTATGAACAGTTTACACTTAGCTTAGTAACCTAAAGGTTGGCAGTTTGAACCTATTCAGCAGTGCTGCAGAAGAAAGACCTGACAGTTTGTTTCCATACAGATTATAGCCAGGAATACCTATGAAGCAGTTCTACTCTGTAACACACAAGGTTCCTGTATGTTAGAATTGAGTTGACATCAGCAAGTTTGGTTTTGGCTTTTTTAGAGGTGTTGCTTTAACAAAGACATGAGAATGGCTTGTCAACCGGTACTCGAACCCTGCAGAGAGCCTGTTCTGAGGCCTGCTGGCAGGACCCCTAACTTTGCATGGTCAGTTGTGTTGTAGAAGTCGTGGAGCTCATTTCAAGGCAGGGCTTACTCGGCCGTTAATTACAAAGGTGTGGACTTGCTTTTTGGCCAGCTAGTAGGTGACCTTATCGGGGCGAACCACAATACCAGCTACCACCCTCCAGAGCGGGGTAGAGTCCTAATTCTGTAAGGGGACCTATGTGGTGTCCAGAAAGCTGGAGGAAGAGGGCATGGCCCACCTCCTGCCTTGAGCGTCATGGCACAGTCTGCTGGGTCCTGGCAAGGCCAAAGGGTAGATGGAGAAGGCCAAATGAATACTGCTAGTGGCCATTAATCAGGCCTTCTTCTTAGCTGTCCCTGGACAGACAGCCCTGTGCTTGGACCTGCTTTGCGTCTATAGAAGTTTCTGAGGATCAGATGGCCAGATTGGGCCAGGTCTAGATCTGTAAATCTGGCTCTAGTATGATATCTCTGGGGGACTTCAGGCTTTGTCAGTCTTACCAGTGA
Organism: Heterohyrax brucei; assembly: GCA_028571685.1. Lineage (NCBI taxonomy): Eukaryota > Metazoa > Chordata > Mammalia > Hyracoidea > Procaviidae > Heterohyrax > Heterohyrax brucei. The sequence continues at coordinate 8,349,574 of CM053165.1, read as the reverse complement.
TAAGATAAGAGTTACCACTTCTTAGGTGGTTAACTGGCAGGAAGTGGACTGCTGGAGCACTAAAGCATATTGCTTTGCAATACTATGTGTAAGAATCAGATGTCTCAAGGAATTGGACACCTAGAGCTCTAGGGAGCCAAAAGTGGTTTAATCCAATCTCCCATCAGGGTAGTAATCTGCCACAGCTTGCCTCCTTGTCTGGGTTGTTTAACCCCTCTGAGGATGGACATCTCATTACCCCCCAAGCCACCATGTTAACCTGTCATGACCCAGTTGCTGTGGTGCTTTTCTTCCCTACAAACACAAGTTGACCAACCTGTAGCACCCCTTCAGCTGCCTATAATCTTCACGAAGGAAAAATGAGCACGGTCATGTTACTCTTGTAGTGGTGGTGCTAGCTGCTGTCAAGTCAGCCCCTGACTCATGGCAGTCACATGCTGCTCTGTCCTGCCCCATCTTCATGATCACTTGCAGATCAGACCACTGTGACCCATAGGGTTTTCATTGGCTGATGTTCAGGAGATTGCCAGGTTCTTCTTCTTAGTCCATTGTAGTCTAGAAAGTCCACTGAAACCTGTTTAGCATCGTAGTGACATGCAAGTCTCACTGACAGGTAGGAACGGCATTTGAGGTGCATTGCTGAGAGGCAAACTTGGGTGTCCTTCATGGAAGCTAAGAATTCTACCACTGAACTACCACGTACTTGAGTATTAACTCATTCGTCAGCAGCAGCCCTATGAAGTAGGTGCTATTATCTCCATCTGTAAAGATGCAGAAACTGAGGCACAGAAAGGTTAAGAAACTTGTATAGGGTTATACAGCTGTAGTGGCTACATTGGCTTTCCGATTCCAGGCTCTCAGTCACTCTGCTCCACTGAACAAGCCTGCACTGCATGTCCAGGACAGGCCTCCAGAGATTTAACAGTGGTGGCCAGAACCTTCTCTAGGTATGTTTCATGTTGACCTTGAGTCTCTAAGCCCTGTAGCCCTTCGTCGCTCAGGGTTATAGGGTTTTGTGTCCTACCTAACTAATTACTGTTACTACACTAACATGAATCAAAATCACAGTTGCACAGGTTGCACACTGCCCAACTCTCAGGGCACACTTCATCTAGCCTGTAAGATGAGTGAGCCCCCCAGAGTTGTGATGCCGCAGTCCCTTTATGGTCCCCAGTGGCCTGGAGGTTAGCTGAAGGCCACCTAAGGAGAACCACCTCTGATAGGAGTTGAGAAAGGGAGTGGCAGGTACAGAACAGGCATGTGTCACTCCAGAGGAGACTTAAACTGGGTCTTGAAGGCTGAGCAGGAACCCTCCAGCCAGCTGAGAGGGAAGGATGTGTGGGCAGCAAAGAGAACACTTGTCAGCCTCTGGGTTGTGAACCAGGGAGGCAAGGGAACTGAGAGTGGAGGAACAAGACAAGGCAGAAGCTACAGCAGAGCCGTCATGACAGAACCACGGAGGAGAACACGTCAGAGTATAAGCGGGCACAGGAGATCGGGACGGAGAAGCGGAGGAGGCTGAAGAGTCTGGGGCCAGCTCACTAGGGTAGTGACAGTGCTGACTTGACCCCCTAAGGTTCGCCTTGGCCAAGGTGCACATTCTGAGATTGACATCCACTATCTGGCCAGGCCTTGGAAGTGCTAGGCCTGGGACACAGGTCACGTCAATGACATATTTATACCCTACTTACACAACCACTGCTCCTTCTGCCAGTGTTCACAGCTTCCAGAATTGTTTGTGTGGTCTATTTCTGGAGAGCCCATCACCCTGGGAGGGCAAGGGGGACTAGCACCAAACCATTGGCCTGCATGGGGCACTGAGACAGCTGGCAGCTGTTCCGCCACCCAGTGAGTACCCACTTAGCGGAGTCTGGTGATGGGGGCGCTTCTGGGGCTCTTTCCAAGTACATTTGGGGCCCTGGAAAGGAGCGAAGCCTGACTGTGGAGAGGGTGCAAAGGATGCAGATAGTGCCACTTAATAAGGTAGGTGTTTACTGCTGTCCTCAAAACAATTATCAGTTTCTTTTGTCCAGGCAAAAGCTGCAAATTGAGTATGGGACAGAGATGTAATTTGAAAACCAGAGCACTGGAGGCGAATTGAAGAGTGCAAGCTGTTGGTTGAACATAATGTTAGAGGGGAAAGGGAGAATGCCACCCTCCTTTCCTACACAAGCACTGTTTTCTAAAGTCAGGTTCATAGAGGTATGATTTCCAGACAGCAGAATTCACTGTTGTTGGTAGGCAGTTCTTTGAGCCATGCCACATAGATGTGCTCTTGTAACCACCACGACAGTTGAGGTGCAGAACAGTGCCAAGACCCCAGGTGTGTTCCTGATGCCCATTACGGCAGCCTCCACCCCAACTCCTGGCTACCGTTGATTTCTCCTCCATCCTTAAGGATTTACTGTTTTCAGAATGTCATCTAAGTAATCATGCAGTGTGCAGCTTGTTAAGTCTGCCTTCTTTCACGTAGGAAAATGCATTTGAGAGTCATCTGTGTTACTGCCTGAATCAGGAACTCATTCCTTTTTGTTGCCAGGTAGTGCATAGTTCCTAGGGTGGTGCACATGGCTAACATACTCTGCTGCTAACTAAGAGGTTGGAATTTCAAGTCTATCCAGAGGCCCTTTGGAAGAAAGGCCTGACCATCTGCCAAGCCAAGTGCCGTCGAGTTGGATGCGACTCATGTACTGCTCAAAAAACAAAAGTTAGCTATTGAAAAAGACTACAGAGCAGTTCTCTGATACAAAACAGGGTCTCCATGTGTCAGAATGGACTCAGCAGCAACTGATCTAGTATTCTATTTTATGGATGCATCAGAGTTTATCCATTAGCCAATTTAAGTAAGAGCTGCTGTCAAGTCGGGTCCAGCACATGGTGACATTAGAAGTCAGAGTAGAACTGCCCCACAGAGTTGCCAAGGAGTGCCTGGCAGATTGGAACTGCTGACCTTTTGGTTCGCAGACCAGCACTTAACCCACTGGACACACCATAAGGGTTTCCTGGGGTGTCTCCAGTTTGGAGGGTGTAGTTACAAGTATTTACGGAAACTCTGGTGGCCTAGTGGTGAAGTGCTGTATCTGCAAACCAAGAGGTCGGCAGTTGGAATCCACCAGGCACTCCATGAAAACTCTCTGGGGCAGTTCTGCTCTGTCCTGTAGGGTTGCCATGGGTCAGAGTCAACTTGACGGAACCTAACAACAAGTATTTACATGCACATCTTTGTGTGAACATGTGTCTTCTTTTCTCATGAGTAAATGCCTAAGGGTAATATTGCTGGGTTAAGCATGTGTTTTACTTTGTAAGAATAAAGTGCCAGATTTTCTTCCATCATGCTGTGCTATTTTACATTTCACCACAGCACAAAGAGTTTGAGTTGTTCCTCACCCTTAATGATAAGCGTGAAGTGTTGGGGCGGGGGGCCATGGTGCCTGCTGGGTAGGGAGGATTGTAGAGAGTGAGTTATGAACATTCTGGCTGCAGCTGTCCTCAAACCGCATCATTTCTGCTTCAAGATTTGTGGTCCTTGTAAAAGCGATGTTTGGGCCCTTGCCTCCCTTCCTGCATGGTACCTGGGCCTCTCTGAGTCTCAGCTTCTTGACAAGCTAGCATGGGGCCTGTCTTAGTCATCTTGTGCTGCTTTAACAGAAACAGTACAAGCAGATAGCTGTAAAAAGAGAAATTTTATTTTGTCAGTCCAGTAGGCTAAAAGTTAAAATTCAGGGTGTCAGATCAAGGGAAATGCTTTCCCTGATGGTTGTGGAGGATGGTCCTTGTCATCAGTCTTCCCCTGGACCGGGAGCTTCTGATGCACAGGGGTCCCAGGTCCTTGGGGAGCTGATGGTCTAGTTTTAGGGAGAAATAAACAACATGCATCCCAGGCTAAACAGTATTTCTAAAGAAAATACAGCATCACAGGGATTCTTACCCCAGAATGTCACAGTATGCTGTACTGCGCCCATCCAGGGGGCAGAGTCATCTGGGGGATGGGTTTCGGTCAAGTTACAGTAAGTTAGGCCTTAATTGGCTGTTGGAGCTCCAGAGTGGGAAAGTGGAGGGGTGGGGACAATCCGGCAGGAGAAGGCCAGCTAAGGCCAACAGGTTGGAAATTGAGGAAACGTGGAAGAGGTGGTTACTCTGTATGACCCTGCCAAGACCCAGTCACTTAACAGTCACTTCTTCCCTCAGGAAAGTAAGTCTAAGACTTTGGGGCCTGGACTGGGCCTTAGGGGCTTGCTCACTCAGTGGTTCCCCAAAATTGGGGAGGGCAAGGGGATGATGAGCATCTCTATATCTCAGCTGAGACTTGAGTCAGAACTAGAGGTGGGGGGGCAGAGGCAGAGCTGGAGGGCCACACCACACCTCGCCAGCAGCCTGCAGGCAGAGCTCTGGGTAAACTGAGGCAGCCCTACTGCGTCACACTGCCCCGAGAACTGCGCTATAGGGGCCTGTCCAGGAGAAGTGGGCCTGACTTGCCATGCGATGTCTCCCCTGTCACAGGTGCAAGTTCTTCAGTCTAACCGAGACACCGGAGGATTACACTATCATTGTGGATGAGGAAGGCTTCTTGGGTAAGTGGTTCCCTTGCCCAGGGCCCGAGGTCAGTGCTGGCTGTCACTTAGATCTGCTTCTATGCACTGTCAGGTCCTCAAAGAGTCTGTTAGCCTCTTGCTGTGTCTGTGGCTGATCCCCTCCGCTGCTTCTCTCTTGAGACTACATTAAGGAAAGTCCCAAAAGTGAAAGGGTCAGTGAGACTCAGTGTTACCTACCAGAGGGTAAAAGAGTCAGAAAGGAGAAGAAGGAATGTGTTTCATTTAGCACTTACTATGTAAAAAAGTCCCTGGTGACAGAGACGCAGCCAGCAGCACCGAGGAGGAATGGCCTCAAAGTCTGATTCCACAAAGATTATAGCCAAGAAAACCCTGTGGAGGTTTTCTTGGGGATGTCTTCAGCTGGAATCGACTCAACAGCAATGAACTTCATGCTGTTAACTACAAGCCAGGTACTTTAAAATGCCCTCAGGAATCACATCTTCATCTAAGGAAACCCCAATCATCATTATTACTTTTTCCCTTTGTAAAAAGTTGAGATATAATTCAATTCACGTAACAAACTTCACCATGCTAAAACATGCAATTAGTGGTTTTTAGTATTTTCACAAGTTTGTATAACCACCACCAGTCATTTCTTAAGGGATACTCATTATTGGTTTAGGGGAATGGAAACAATTTGAAAATGAGTAGTGGGGACCACTGTACAGCATGGTGAGCATAAGTGAAGCCACTGGATTATACACGTAAAAGTGCTTAAAATGGCGTGACATTAAATTATTTATGGAAACCCTAGTGGCGTAGTAGTGAAGTGCTGTGTCTGCAAACCAAGAGGTCAACAGTTGGAATCCAGGTGCTCCGTGGAAACTGTGATGCAATTCTACTGTGCCCTATAGGATGACTGTCAGAACCAACTCCACAGCACCCAACAACAACAAATATTTACATGCAAGTCTTTGTGTGAACATCTGTCTTCATTTCTTTCGAATAAATACCTAAGAGTAATATTGCTGGGTCTAAGGGTAAGCGTGTATTTAAATTTATAAGAATAAAGTGCCAGACTATTTTCCATCATGCTTTGCTATTTTGCACTTCACTGCAACACTGTAAGAGTATAAAATAAAAATTAAATGCTTTAAATTCAGTCCTTGACCTGCACTGGCTGCCTTTCAGGTGCCCATTAGTCATTGTGGAGAGTAGCCATCATACTGGACAGCACAGAAGAGAACACAGCCGTCTTCACTTGAAGGCCCCTGGACAGTGGTTAGGGGATAACATCACAAGGAGGTTGGCCTTTACTGAAAGGGAGATAGGGAAGCCACCAGGTTTTCAGGGGTGAGGTTCAGACAGGGCAGAGGGTGAATCACAAAGCTAGCATGGTTCTGTTGTTTCAACATGGGGTAACATACCCACCTTACCAGAAATTTCTCCAGAAGGTTTTAGCAGTTCAGCTGTCAGGAAAAGGGGTATTTTTTATTGTACGTTTAAATATATTAAATGGCTGTGTTAGAGTGACCGGTCATCCAGGCCATATGATGCCCAGACAGCATGCAGGATTACAGGGAGTTGGTGCCTGAGCTAGGGACTGGCTGTCTAACAAGGACTGGAACACAGGGCATTCTGGCTCTCCATGGCTCCTGGGTCTGTGCCTTGCCACCAACACCGCCCCCAAGCCTGGTCCCTGTGTGTGGCCTCTTAGGGGGTTGTGGCTGTATACGTGTGGAGACATGTGCATACCTATGAACCTATGTTGCATGGGTATGCTCCTCCGGGTGCCCTCTGCAGAACAGGGCAGAAGGCACTGTCTGAATGTGGGTTGTGGGTCTGCATGAGCTAGCCAAGCAGACATGGGTTGCTGACCCTCCAAACCTCTTGCTCTCTCCAGTGGCAATCCCAGGGCCTCTGGGCTCTCAAGAGGGACTTGTGTGACTGTGACTACCCCCAAGTGTGACAGCCTCAGGAGCCCTGTTGGAGCTGTGAGTTGTTCCAGAGAAACCAACATGCAGGTCTGGTTAGTGCAGGAAAGGAATTTCTAGGCACCACCCTGTATTCTGGCCTCACCCTCTACCCTCAGATCTCCTGCCCAGAGGTGCCCATAAAACTAGTTTGAAAACGGCGAAGTCAGTTGTATGTGGAATGATGGTAGTAACAACAGCATCTGACACACAGAAAAGCTGTAAGAATAGAAAATGACAGTGAAAACCATTACTGACTGCCCCCTCCTGTGAGACTGAGCCTGTTACCTGCATCTGCATGCTGAGATTCAAGAGCGCTTGAACTGTTTCTCCACACTGCACTTGTTCAGTTGAGCTGCCTGGCGTACCTGGAGTTCTCTGAGAAAGGGCCTCTGAGGTGGGTCCAGAGAGGGGCGGGACTGGTCAGAGTCTTACAGCACATCTGGAGCAGTGGAGCTGGCCCCAGAGCCTCAGTCCCTGTCACTGGGGTCTGTCCCTGCCCTGGACCCCAGCAATCACAGGGCTGCCTTCTCTGCCCCACTCCAGAACTGCCCTCCTCAGAGCACTTGAGTGTGGCAGACGCCACCTGGCTGGCCCTGAATGTAGTGTCTGGCGGCGGCAGCTTTTCCAGTTCTCAGCCCATTGGTGTGACCAAGATCGCCAAGTCAGTCATCGCCCCGCTGGCAGACCAGAACATCTCTGTGTTCATGCTCTCCACCTACCAGACGGACTTCATCCTGGTAAGCCAGAGCTCTGCATCACAGACAGTCCATGAACACAGGTGAGCCCTGAGGCAGCTACAGGCACAGGCATTCACGCTGCACACCTCATTACACACCCCCTCAGTTTCCCTTCATCACGGACTTACTCTCACATCCCACACACAGTCTTGCTTACACACCCTCACACATTATCACACACACCCTCCCACACTTGAATGCATCTACTCACACCATTCACATACACTGCTCCTTGCACAACCTACTCATACACCGTCTCCCTCACACCACTTGCATACACACTCACCATTCATGCTCCCCTCGCGTTCCTCATTCCCCATTATAGTACTTGCACGTGCAGTACCGTCACACACACACTCCCTCATGCATCCTTGTGTCCCTTGCACACCTACTTACACCCTCACCCATGTACCCCAGCTGTCTCTTTGATGTTGGCTTGCTGTGAGATCTTCTTCCACAGAGTTCTGTGGTACCCTCATCAGTCCAGAGAGACGTTCAATATGGCCCAGGCTGGGCTTTAGGTTTCTGCTGCACCACTCATGTCAGTTACCTGCGCCATGGGTTGGTTTGGCCTGGAGCCAGGACATGGGAGGGCTGGAGGCACACTGGACAGAGGCCTCCAGCTGAGTACTTGGCACCTATCTTCCTCTTCCTGTGGAAGCAAGTCTTCCAGGCTCCTGTGTTCTTCCTCAGCTGGGCCTGGGGTCTGGAAAGGGGCCGGGACTGATCAGGGTACCCCACTGCCTCCCCAGACCCTCCTGTCTCCTACCACCAGGAAGACAGGAGGCAAGGACAGGATGTGAAGCTAATTCTGGGGACAGAATCTCAGAGTGGCGGGGGTCAGTGCCCCCAGGCCCACTTATCCAGGGCCAAGGGACACCCAAGTCCTTCACATCCACCCCCAGGTTCGTGAGCGGGACCTGCCTTTCGTCACCCACACCTTGTCATCAGAGTTCACCATCTTGCGGGTCGTCAATGGAGAGACAGTTGCAGCTGACAACCTTGGCATCAGCAATGGCTTCGTGAAGCCCAAGATGGGTGAGTACATGAAGGCATCTGTCTTAAGGGAGACCCAGGCCCTGCCCTGTGGGGTGTGGCTTCATCCACCAGGCAGTCCTGGAATGCCAGGTATGGTGCCAGGGTCCCTCTCTCTCAGATCCTCCCCCAGGGACTAGTGGGGCAGCAAAGAGGAAACAGCAGTGATGGCCAGAGGCCCTTCCCACGAGGGCTAGGGAGGATTCACAGAGACAGTGACACTGGTTCTGAAACCCAGAGGACTAGTCAGAGCTGAGCCTGATGGGGAGGGCTGGGAGGACATTCCAGGTAGGCAGCGTAGTGTGGGCAAAGGCCTGGAGGCTGCAGGCAGGCCTGGAGAGCCAGTAGGCTGGGCCTGCCTAGGGCCGCTGCACAGCCAACACTGACCCTCCTTCTTGGGTCCCATACTGCTCCTCTCCCTCCAACCTCAGCTATCCTGTTGTCTTGGCACTCTTGCAGTCCAGAGACCAGTCATCCACCCGCTGTCCAGCCCAAGCAACAGGTTCTGTGTCACCAGCCTGGACCCTGACACACTGCCTGCTGTTACCACACTCCTCATGGACGTCATGTTCTACTCCAACGGGTAGGAACAGCCAAGGAGGGCTCTCAGGGCCTGCACCAGCCCCCCAGCACCCTTTGGCCTGAGATGCTGCACTGTAGGCCAAGGGGAGATGCAGGTCTGAAGGGGGAGCCCCAGTCTGAGGGAAGAGACGCCACCCTGCCCTAGGAGCTAGTCTGAGGGAGGAGACACAGCCCTGTGCCAGGAGCTCGTCTCGGGTGAGGCACTGTTTGGGGGAAGGCCAGATACCATACGGATGGAGTAAATACCCTATTGTCCCCTGAGCTCCAAGGACTATCCCAGTCAATTGGTGAGCTGGAAACTCAGGTTTTTCATTTAGTAACAACGTTGTGTCTTTGTCAGGGCTTGTTTTGTTACAGTGAGGCCAACACTAAGTGGGTTAGGGCCTACATCTGGCAAGCTGGCAGTAACCACCAATGGTGACCTGAGATGCAGGCAAACACAAGGGGGAGGGATATCCTTCCTCATTTTGAACACACACAACCAACACAAGCCAGCTGCACCCTGGTGCTGTGTCCTGCATAGGCCACCCACTCCCCAGCAGTGTCCCATGTGTTGCTAATCTGTGTGGATGCAGTGGAGTCATCTTAATCGCACAGATGAGCAAGCTGAGGGACACATAGCCTCAGAGACCCCAGCAAGGGAGGATCAGAACCGTGACTTCGCCCCAGGTTTCCCAAACTAATATTCTTGTTGGCAACCTCATGCCAAGGCTGACAGGCAAAGCAAGCAGGTTGGCTGGGGGGTTGGGTTAAGTTGGGGCCCAACCTGCCTCACCAGCTCCTCTGCCCCTAGAGTGAAGGACTCTGTGGCTGCTGGTGATGACTGCGGCCACATCCGCTTCTTCTCCTTCTCCCTCATCGAGGGCTACATCTCCCTGGTGATGGATGTGCAGACCCAACAGAGGTGAGCAAGGCCCATGGCAGCACCAACCCCTGCGTGGCCAGGCTCCCTGCTGGGCACACCACCTGCCCTTTTCCTCATACGTCCTTGCCACCCCTCAGAAGATAATCAGCTAGAGATTAGAGGCTGAGCGAATTGCCTGAGATCCCTGGTGGCTCAGTGGCAAAGTGAAGATTTTGTGGCCGCAGGTCTGAGCGCTGTCGCTGAAGCTGGGGAGTGATCTTAAGCTATTTAGCAAGAGGTACTTGCCCCACACCCTAGCCCCAATCATTGCCTTCTCATCCCATAAGATGAGGAGAGGTAGAGTAGGTGCACTGAGAGGAGTGAAGAGTCAGAAGTAGGGGACAGTCCTTGGGGCCTCTGAGCTTTGCCCTTCCAGGGACAGGTGGAACCTGGCCAACACACCCTTTCCCTGCCCTGTACCCAGAGGGTGGGGACATCCTTGAGGAGCTGGCCAGGGAGGTATGATTAACAGCAGCCCCTGGGTTTCTCTCATCTCCTAAGGTTTCCTAGTAATTTGTTGTTCACAAGTGCATCTGGAGAGCTGTGGAAGATGGTGCGGATCGGAGGCCAGCCCCTTGGATTCGGTGAGCCACGCGGCATGTAACGCTTCGGCTGGGCCTGGGGCTGCCAAGGACCGCCACGTAACAGCTCGCTGACCCATGGCAGCCCTTCCAGGCGGCTCCTTGGTGGTTCTAGAACGATGGGGAAACTGAAGCCCATAGAGCCTGATGTACCCACTGCTTGCAGTCCCTTGATTAGTATCTGTCACACATATATGGGCCTCAGAGGACAGGAGTACACATCAACAAAAGGGTGACTTTTCTTGCTGTCATAGTACTGTTAGCTGTTGTAGAGTCAGCACCAGTTCATGGTGACGCTAAGCACAGCAGAATTAAACGCAACCCAGTCCTGTGCCATTCCCAGAATTGGTTGTGGATGGGGCCTTTGTGATTCATAGGGTTTTCATCAGCTGATTTTCAGAAGTAGATCTCCAGGCCTTTTTTCCAGGGCACCTCTGGGTGCATTCGAACCTGCAGCCTCTCAGTTAGCAGACCAGTGCATTAACTGTTTGCACCACCCAAGGCTGAATCAGGGACAGAGGCCTGCTCCCTGGAGTGTTAGGGTATGTACACTGAAGGCTCCTGGTCCAGTGCTTGAGCCAGTGTGTGTATCTGGGCCTCCACAGACCCCAGTGTTTATCCAAGCCCCATTCCTGGCACGGGGCTAGATCATGGGAATGTGGACATTTAAGTAGTCCCGTGAAGGAGACTGAAAGAACCAACATGTCCTCAGTGATTCACCTAACTGACTCTTAGCAGGGTCATTCTGAACCTTTAGCAGCACATCACGCATGTATTGCGTGGAATGTCACATGCATGTATGGATGTATGGCGTAGGTTGTCACATGCATGTGTTGTGTGAAGTGTTCAGCATGGTGAGTGCTCGCACTAGTGAGTGTTCTGTAAGCCCAAGTTACTGTATAAGGACCAGGTGATTCAGAGGAGGTCAGGAAGGGAAGTTTTTCCAGAGAAGGTGATTCTGGAGCTCACTGTTGAAGGATGGGTTGACACTCTATGGCAGACAAGGGGAGGGCATTACCAGCAGAATGGCTTAACCACACTGCACAGCTAGCTCAAGGTGGCTGGGCCCAAGTGTCCAAATAAAAGGGCAGGCAAGGTGCGTGACTGGGTCACAACAGGCAGATGGAACAGAGTCTTGACTGCCAGAGTAAAGGATCCTTCAAGATTTTATCCTAAAAGCAGAAGGAGCTTTAAGTGAGGAAGGAAGGGGTGAAAGGTCACTGGGAAACCCTGAGAAAAACTGATTTGAAAAGACACTAGCAAGACGTAAGTAGACGTGTATATTTGCTATCTATTTCCAGCTTTGGCCCCAAAAGATGTTTAGGTGGTGGAAAACAGTTTGGCTGCTGTTCTTCAAAAAATTAAACATAGAATTACCATGTGACCCAGAAATCCACTCTAAGGAATATGCCCAAAAGAATGAAAGAGGAACTTAGAAGAGATACTTGTTTACCAGTGTTTATAGCAACATCATGCGTAATACTCAAAAGGTGGGAACAACCGAAGAGTCCATCAACAAATGAATAGATAGACAAAATATGGACTTTATAAACAATAGTACTTTCTTAACCATAAAGAGAAATGAAGTTATGATAGATTCACTGATACCTGGATAAACCCTGAAAACATTATACTACATGTGAAAGAAGCCACATAAAAAGACAAGTATTGTATGATCCCTCTTCTACGAAATCGTGGAAGACACAGGTACATAAAGACAGAAAGGAAACTCGCAGTTAGCAGGAGCTCTGGGAAGGAGTGAGCCATTACTGCTCATGTCTCTGGGGTTTTAGAAATAGTGATGTTAGTTGTATTAATTAATGTAATTAATGCCATTGAAATTGGAAACTTTAAGGTGGTTAAAATGGTTCATGGATGGTAGGATTGTATGTATAGAAAAGCCCAAAGAATCTGCAACAAAACTAAAGCTGATACAGGAATTTAGCAGAGTTGTAGGGTACAGGGTCAACAAACAAAAATCAGCTGGGTTTCTACACACCAGCAATGAGAAATCTGAAAGAGAAATTGAGAAAAGTTCTATTTATAAAAGTATCTAAGAAAATAAAATACCTAAGAATAAACCTAACCAGGGCTATGAAGTACTTCAAAACCAAAACCAAACCCACTGCTGTTGAGTTTATTTCAACTGTTAGCAACCCCACAGACAGAGTAGAACTGCCCCATAGAGTTTCCAGGGAGCACCTGGTGGATTTGAACTTCCGACCTTCTGGTTAGCAGTCGTAGCATTTAGCCACTATGCCACCAGCGTTTCCATGCTGCTGGAAATAGTAAGCCAAAGCCAAGTGCCATCGAATCGGATCTGCAAGTAAAGACAACTAAAAAAATGGAATAATGTTCTGTGTTCTTTGGTGGGAAGACTTGATATTGTTAAGATGTCAGTACTACCCAAGCAACGTGTAGATTGAATGCAGTCTCAATCCATTCCAACAACCTTCATTATAGAAATGGAAAATCTTCAACTTTATATGGCAAGAGGCCTCACATAGTTAAAGCAGTGTTGAAAGAAAAGAGCAAAGTAAAAAGACTCACACTTCCTGATTTTAAAACATAAATAGCTACAGTAACCCAAACAGCGTGGTACTGCTGTAACAGTAGACACACAAACCAATGTAATAAAACTGAGAGTCCAAAAATAAGCTCACACACCTCTGGTCAACTGAATTTTGACATGAGCTCTAAGTCCATCTGGTGGGAAAGAAGAATTTCTTTGATAAATGGTGCTGGGAAAACTAGATTCCCACATGCAGAAAAATGAAATAGGATCCATGCCTTATGCCATACACAAGAAGAAATTCAAAACGGACTAAGGATCTAAACTTGCAGACTAAGACCATAAAATTCTTAGGAAAAAACGTAGGAGCAATGTTGTGAGGCTTAGCTTTTAACAGTGAATTATCTAGTGTAATAGCAAAAGCACAAACAGCAAAAGATTAAATAATAAGACCTCATAAAAATGAAAAACTTTTATTCATCAAAAGACTTTACCAAAGACTTAATATTGTGAAAATGTCAGTTCTACTCAAAGCTGTCTACAAATACAATGGAATCCTAATCCATACATAAATGGCATTCTTTAACAAAGTGGAAAAACTTATCATTAATGTTACATCGAAAGGGAAGAAGCGCCGATAAGTAAAGCACTATTGAAGAAGAATAAAGTAGAACAACTCCTGTTACCTCATCTCAGAACCTACTGTACAGCTATGGTAGTCAAAACAACCTGGTATTGGTACACCAGATACATGACTAGTGGAACAGAATCGAGAACTCAGATGTAAATCCATCCACCTATGGTCACCTTCAACAAAGGCCCACTGTCTATCAAATGGAGAAAAAGACAATCTTTTTAACAAATACTGCTGGCAGAACTGGATGTCCATCTGCAAAAAATGAAATAAGACTCGTACGTCACACCATACACAAAAACTAATTCAAAATGGATCAAAGACCTAAATATAAAAGCAAAACCCATAAAGATCATAGAAAAAAAAAATAGTATCAAAGCTAGAAGCCCAGGTACACGCATGAACAGGATATAAACCATAACTAACACCGCCCAAGCTCTAGGAAAGTAGATAACTGGGATTTTCTAAAAGGTAAACACTTGTGCTTATGAAAAGACTTCACCTGAAAAGTAAAATGAGAGCCTACATACTGGGAACAAAAATTTTGACTATTACAAATTTGAAAAAGGTCTGATCTCTAAAATCCACAGGAAAATCCAACACCTCTGCAACAAAAAGACAAACAGTCCAATTAAAAATGGACAAAGGATGTGAACAGACATTTCACCAAAGAAGATATTCGTACAGCTAAAGACACAGGAGGAAATGTTCAAGACCACTAGTCATTAGAGAAATGCAAATCAAAACCACGATAAGGTATCATCTCACCCTGGCATTACCAGCATGAATCAAAAAATCCAGAAAATAACAAATGTTGCAAAGACTACAAGAAGATTGAAACTCCTATGCACTGCTAATGAGAATCCAAAATGATGCAACCATTTTAGAAAATGAAGCTAGAAATAGAAATACTATATGATACAGCTGTTGCACTCCTAGGAATATATACTAACATAGCAAGAGCTGTCAGACAAGTAGACATATGCAGACCCACATTTGTTGCAGCTTTGTTCACAATAGCAAAAAATGGAAACAACCTTATGTCGGTCAACAAATGGCTAGAGTAACAAACTGTGGTACATACACACTTTGTGCACCATTAAGAAACAGTGTTGAATCTGCAAAGCATCTCACAACATAGATATATCTGGAGGGCATTATACCAAGTAAAATAAGCCTGTCACAAAAGGACAAATACTGCATGAGACCACTATAAAAACTTTTGAAAGGTTTACACACAAAAGGAAACAATCGTGATAGTTACAAGGGAGGGGAAGGGCTGGTATGGAAAGACACTGAATAGGTTAACTTTGATGAAGGGTAAGGCAGTAAACAACACTGGGGAAGCCAGCACAGCCTGTACAAGATAAAGCCATCGAATCCTTACACCAGAAAAAATAAAACCAAACCTGCTGCGGTGGAGTCGAGTCTGACTCATAGTGACTCTGTAGGACAGGGTATAACTGCCCCATAGAGCTTCCAAGGAGTACCTAGCAGATTGGAACCTTTTGGTTAGTGGCCAGGGTGCTTAACCACTACACCACAAGGAGAATCTCTGTAGATACATCCAAACTCCCTGAGGAACCAAATTCGTCTACATTGTACTTTGGTAAGTGGCATGTAGAGTCTTAAAAGCTTGTGAGCAGCCATCTAAGATCCTTCACTGGTCCTACCCCATCTAGAGCAAGGGAGAATGAAAAAAGAGACGCAAGGGAAAGATTAGTCCAAGGACTAATGCACCACATGAACCACAGCCTCTGCAACAATGAGTCCAGTACAACCAGATGATGCTCAGCTACCACCACTGACTGCTGTGAGAGGGATCAGAGTAGAGGGTCCTGGACAGAGCTGGAGAAAAATGTAGAACCCAATTCTAACTCACAAAAAAAGGCCAGACATACTGGCCTGACAGAGACTGGAGAAACCCCAAAAGTATGGCCTCAGACTCCTTTTTGGCTCCTACTGCTTACCCTTCAGCTGAAGATTAGACAGACCCATAAAACAAAATGGGACTAAAGGGGCACACAGCCCATGGAGCAAGGACTAGAAGGCAGGGGGGGACAGGAAAGTCAGTAATAGGGAACCAAAGATTCAGAAGGGAAAGCACTGATACATTGTGATATTGGTAAGCAACATCATGAATTATATGCTGATTGTTTAATGAGACTGGTTTGTCTTGTAAACATTCATCTAAAGTACAGTAAGTAAAAATAAAAAGAATGTGCTAAGAGTGATTTATCAGCCATAAGTGGTCTTTGTTAGACCTCAAGGTTTATAACGTAGTATAACTGTGTTAGAACATATAGCCTTTTCTGCCTTGTTTTTAGATTGAGTAAAGGTTAAAACCAGTAAAAGTTTTGAAATATTGAAAAAGAAGATGCGAACAGAAGAACAAGATGGGGACGCAATATAGAGTCAGATCAATAACTGTACCGAAAGACCAGAATCGATGATCTGGCGATCTGGAGGATGCCCTGGCGATCTGGAGGATGCCCTGGGAACATGGCCCATAGACTTGCTGCAGGCCCAGAGGTGGGTATGCGAAATTGACCTGGATTGTGTACTTGTGCTTAGTCCTAATAAAAGAAGATGAAGATGAAGAAGAAGATCTTTAGCAAGAAAGTGGAAAAATTGGGAGAGTATCTTCAGAAACCATGTATCTAACAAAGATCTAGTAACAAAAATATATATAAAGCTTCTTCAGCCTAACAACAAAAAGACAACCTAGTCATACAGTGGACAAAAGACTTGACATCTCACCCAGGTAGCCACCATACATGGAAGGATGCTCAACATCATTAGCCGTCAGAGAGATACAACTCAAAACTGCAGTGAGATACCATTTCGCTCCCACTGGGGTGGCTAAGGAAATCCTAGTGACATAGCAGTTAAGAGCTACAGCAGGTAACCAAAAGGAACTGTCCTGTGACCCAGCAATTCCACTGCTGGGTATGTACCCAAAAGACTTGAAAGCAAAGATTCACAGAGAAACTTAGCTGTCACTGTTCATCCCAGCAGTATTCACAGTAGCCAGAAGTTACGAACAACCTAAATGTTCATCAGCAGATGAATGGGTAGACAAAATGTACATACATACAGAGGAGTACTGTTCAGTTAGTACTACAGATGAAGTCCTGGTACATGCTGTAGTGGAGTTCAAAGACACTATGCTGAGTGAAATAAGTCAGTCACAAAAGGACAAATAGTGTATGACCTCATGTACATAAAAAGACAAGGAAAAACAGATATATAGAAACTGAAGTCTATTAGTGGTTACCAAGAAAGGGGAGTTTAATGACAATGAAAAAGTTACATTGATCTAAGAGTGGTGTTGTGTAGCCAATTATTGTAATTGTTGTTGATAAGTCGTAAAAGCTGAATTTGCAAAAGTTCTGTGACAGACACATTTACAGCAATGACAGAGCAGCTGGTGAGGCTGCTATGTACAACCAGCACTGCATGGGGTTTAGTTCCTTGGTTTGGAGGTTTAGGGTCGTGGTTTCGTGGAACATCCCAGTTTAATTGGTCTAATAACATGTTTAAGGAAACCCTGGTGGCATAGTGGGTTAACTGCTGTCTGCTAACCAAATGATTGGCAGCTCAAATCTGCCAGGGCCCCTTGGAAACTCTGTGGGGCAGTTCTGCTCTGATCTCTAGGTTGCTATGAGTCAGACCCAACTTGATGACAGTTGATTTTGGTTTAATAACACGTTTAGTGCTTCATTCTGTCTCCTAGTTAACAGTATAGTGCCCCTGAGGTCTTAAAAAGCTTACCAGCGGCCACCAAGGCATGACAGTTGATCTGTATTCACTTGGAGCAACAGCAGAAGGAGAGTTAGGAATAGAAGGAGGATATGGAATGTGTGACTAACTG
The DNA here is from genome assembly GCA_028571685.1 of Heterohyrax brucei. Classification (NCBI taxonomy): domain Eukaryota; kingdom Metazoa; phylum Chordata; class Mammalia; order Hyracoidea; family Procaviidae; genus Heterohyrax; species Heterohyrax brucei. The sequence goes on along the minus strand of CM053165.1, from coordinate 8,332,207 downwards.
CCTCCGTGAACACCTACCTGCCTCCTTTGCCATGAGACCAGAAGAACTAGATGGTTCCTGGCTACCATCATTGAACATTCTGATCAAAGATTCTATAAAAGAACCGTGAGCAAAAAGGGGAAAATGCAGAATCAAACTTCAAATTCTTGTCAACTCCAGGCTTTCTGGGGTCATGGGGGCTGGATAGACCTCTGAAATTACTGTTCTGAGATCATCTTTAAACCTTAAACCAAAAATATCTCCTGAAGTCTTCTTTTTTTTTATTTTTATTTTTATTTAACATAACTGAGTGAAAATGTACATTCACATGTAAATTTACATGCCCCCCTATATGCAGCTTCCACTGCTCTCCCTCTCCGGTGACTGCACACTATTCCTCTCTGCTCCATACATGTCTCATCCTCCCAACAGCCTCCTTTCCCCTCCTCTCCGTCCACTCCCCTTCCTCCAGCCAGAGGTCAGCAACATGATACCCTGTAGATGTTTATATCCACAAAGTGCTTCCAATATGTGGTCACTCTCCATTGCCAAGTCCAATCCATTCCTGTCCAAAGAGTGGACCTTTGTTATAATTTATGGGAAAGGGCAGCATCAGGGCCAGGGGCCATGCTCTCAGAGGAACCCCTAAGAGCTTCACTTCTAACCAAAGGGGGAGCAGTTTTAATCCACGTGCCACTCCTTGGAAATCTGTGGGGCAGTTCTACTCTGCCCTTAGGGTTTCTGTGAGCCGGAATGGACTCAGTGGCAATGAGCTTGGTTTTATATGGGATCAAAGTGGGAAATCCTGGTGGCATAGTGATTAAATGCTGTGTCTGCTAACCAAAAGGTTAGCAGTTTGAGTCCACCAGGCATTCCTTGGAAACTATGGAGCAGTTCTGCTCTGTCCTGTAGGGTTACTGTAGGGTCACTGTGAGACGGAATCAGCTCCACAGCAGTGGATTTGGTTTTTGGTTTGAGATCAAAGTGGCAATAGTAACTCTTAAGATTAGATAGCTAACTTAGAGGGCAGTGAGTTTATGTTAATGGAGGAGTAACAACTCATAAAAGGAAGGGGAGAATAGGTACATGACTTCATGTACATAGTCACTGAACTGTACACGTAGCAATGAGTTGGTTTTTGTTTCTGCTGTATGTGTTCTCAACAGCAGCAACAAAATAATTTTTCTTATTAAAATAGCAAATTTTACATTATATTTTGGCCACAAAGGGATTTTTGAGGCAATTTACCAAAATGCACTCAGTGTGATTGTACCACCAAAACGCGTCAGGTGGTGAGGGGAGGTAAGAGTGGAGCGGTAGGATGACTGCTGGCCATTGTTGGCATGGTACTGTAAGGCTGTTTGGTCAGTGGCCTTGTAGGCAGTGATAAAGGCAAATGAATATGTCAGAAACACTGTTGTAGGTTCTGGTGAACAGCAGCAGGATTTGCCTTCCTTCCCAGGATGTCAGGATGTTTAGAGCCATATTATGCAAAGAGCATAATTGTAGAGAATCTGCCAGGTTTTAGGGTAGTGGCTTCCTGTATTTTCGACCATGGTCTTCAGAAATTTATTTTACATCATAACCCAGTACACACACACACACAACTTACACAGAAGCTTCACAGAAACATGCTTCGCTGGCTACCTGCTGCTCCTTTGACCTTGTCCGTCCTTTGTCATTTTACACAACACTGGTCTCCAGCCTTCTCAGTTGATGTCACAGGACATTTGAAAAACGTCACTTCAGACCCTAATGGGAATCTCTTGGTGCGGCATATGGTTAAGGCTCAAGTCCACCCAGAGGCACCTCAGAAGCAGCAGCTGGAGATCTATTGCTGACAGATCCGCCATTGAAAACCCTGTGGAGCACAGTTCTCCTCTAACACACATGGGTACGCTGCTCACGGCCACTGGTTAGACCCTGACAGACCCTAGCCAACTCCTTTTTTATAGAAGTAGCTGTTCTGGCTCAAAGTATCTAAGAACACAACCAGTCTATATCCTCCGGCAAGAGGACTAGCCTGCAGTGCAGGGTAGCATAGGGGCCTGTGGATCTAGCCATGGGCTCCTGGCAGACCTACCTGGCTTTCCTGCACAGGTGAAGCATGATCGTGAGAACTGGACTGGGGAATGAAGGGGAAGGGTGGTGGGGGGGGTGAAGGGTGAAGTCCAGGTTGGTCCCTTGGCTTTGGGCTTCAGAGTACAGTGGGGCACTGGTAACAGTCCTACCCACGGGAGGAAGTGGGGAAAGCATCACTGCCACATCAGAACAGCAGCTTTTAGGGAAATAATCAGGGGGGTTATTGGTCACAGTAGATAAATCTTAGTCTGTTATTTGCAGGTAAATTCAAGCATGAAGATTTTCTTTTGGTTTAAACAGCCTTATGGCAACATGTGGGGACATTGGTAGTTCCATGGTAGAATTTCGTCTCCCATGTTAGAGACCTAGATTCTATTTCTAGCCAGTGCACCTCATGCACAGTCACCACCATCTGTCAGTGGACACTCACGTGTAGCTATGATACTAAACAGGTTTCAGGACAGCTTCTAGACTTAAGACGAGGAAGAAAGACCTGATGATTTACTTCTGAAAATCAGCCAGTGAAAACGCTGTGGCTCATGAAAAGCCTACAACAGCTGATGATGGCGACAGCACAGGACTAGACAGTGTTTTGTTCCATTGTATGTAGGGTCACTGTGAGTTGAAGGCCCACTTGACAACAGCTAGCAACAGCATAGCAGCATCTCCTACACTCTTGTGTGTGTGTGAGAGAGAGAGAGATCAGTCTTGTTGCTGTTGAGTTGATTACAACTTAGAGTGACCCCTATAGCAGAGAGTAGTACTGTTTCTCAGGCTGTAATCTGTACAGAATGAATCTGTTCATTTGGCCCACTGTGGGGGCTGGCATGTTGTTCTGATGCTGGAAGCTATGCCACCGGATTTCAAATACCAGCAGGGTCACCAGACAGGTTTCAGCTAAGCTAGGAATAAGGACCCTGTGATGTAGTCTTGAAAATAATGACCCAATAAAAACATTACAAATAGCAGTGGAACACTGTCTGACATGGTGCCAGAAGATGAGCCTCATCAGGTTAGAAGGCATGCAGCACACCACTAGGGATAGCTGCCTCCTCAGAGTCAGCCTTAATAACGTGGATGGAGTCATACTTTGGGGACTTTCCTTTGCTGAGGTATCACAACAGAAATGAGAAGAAACAGCTGCAAACATTCATTAATGGCGTCAAATATACGAAGTATGAATCTAAAAAAATTAGAAATTGTTAAAAGTGGAATGCATAAACATCAATATACTAGGCATTAGTGAGCTGAAATGAACTAGTATTGACCATTTTGAATTGGACAGTCATAGGGTCCACTGTGCCAGGGATGACAGATTGAAAAGGCATGATGTTGCGTTCATCATCAAAAGGAACATGTAAAGATCCTGAAAAATAATGCTGTGGTAGGATGTTCATGTGCCTACAAGGAAGACCAGTCAATACAAGCTATTATCCATATGTATGTACTAACCACTAAGTCCAGAGATGAAGAAATTGAAGGTTTTTACCAGCATCTGTGGTCTGAAGTTGATCAAGCATGCAGTCAGTTTCATAGGTAATTATCAGTGATTGGAGTATGAAAGTTGCAAACAAAGGATTACTTGTTGGGAAATATGGCCTTAGAGATAAAAAATGATGCCCAAGATTCCATGGAAGAGTTTTGTGAGACCAACAGCTTCTTCATTGCAAATAGCTTTTCTTCGCCAATGTAACAGTGAGTTATCACATGTACCTCACCAGGTGGAATACACAGGAATCAAAGCAGCTACATCCATGGGAAGAAACAATGGAAAAACTTGTTATCATCAGTCAGTACAAGGCCAGGGACCAGCAGTGATACAGACCATCAATGGCTGACAGGCAGTGTCAAGTTAAAACTGAAGAAAATAGGACAAATCCACAAAAGCCAAAGTATGATGTTAAATATACCCCATCTGAATTTAGAGATATCTGAAGAACAGATTTGCTATGTTAAACACAAATGACTAAAGACCAGAAGAATTGTGGAATGACATCAAGGGCATCATACATGAAGAAAGCAAGAGGTCATTAAAAAGAAAGAAAAGAACAAAACGAATGTCAAAAAAGAATTTGAAACTTGCTCTTGAATGTTAAATAGGTATAGCAACAGGAAGAACTGATGAAGTAAAAGTACTGAACAGAAAATTTCAAAGAGTGGCTCAGGAAGACAAAGTAAAGTCTTACAATGATGTGTAAAGACCTGAAGGTTGAAAACCAAAAGGAAAGAACACAGAGCATTTCTTAGGCTAAAAACTGAAGAAAAAAATTCAAGCCTCGAGTTACAATACTGAAAGATTCTTTTTGTTTCTTTAATGATTGAATGAAAATGTACGTTCCCATATAAATTCACATGCAGCTCCCACTGCTCTCCCTGCCCGGTGACAATACAACCCCCCCTTTCTGCTTCATGCATGTCCTGTCCCCTCCTCTCCACCCACTCCCCTTCCTCCAGCAAGAGGTCAGCAGGATGACATCCTATAGATGCATAGAACCATAAAATTCCCGCAAGATACGGTGATTCTGTGTCACCGAGTCCAGTCCAATGATGTCCGAAAAGTTGACCTTCATTATGGTTTATGGACAGGGGCAGCACCAGGGCCAGGGACCATGCTCCCAGGGGAACCCCAAAGCTCCCGGACCATCAATTGTGGTCTTTTATTGGAGATCTCAGGGTGCACCCCTATTTATTCTCTTGTTGCCAGTGAGACTCAACTTCGTGAGCTCCATCGTGGCTATCACTGGTGGTGGCCGAGCACCATCCAGTTCTTCTGGTCATGAGTCAGTGTAGAGACCCACTCACATGGATGTCTCTGTCTTCTGGGGCCTCTTTTCCTCATGTCATTCTTGTCGTCGATGATCATCCATTCCTATTGAGTTGGGACCATTTTCTGTACCCTCAGATGGCAGCTTGGCAGCTTTTAAGGCCCCAGAGGCCACTCACCGATGTTGGATGCAAAGACTCCTTATTAAGTAAAACGTTAGCTTTGCCAATTGGCCTCGATTTTGCCTGAGAGCATAGTCCCCGGCCTCCCGCTCCAGCTTCTCTCTCCTTGCAGTATTGGGTTAAGATGGGAGGAGTACTCAAATTGTGTTGAAGTCAAGTTATTAATGATCTTCTTTCTAATGAGTGCTGTCACCAGTTTCATCCAACCAAATTTCTATTAACTAACCTAAACCTTCCTCCCCTACCCGCCCTCCCTCCCCATTCTTGCAGCCATCAAAGAGTCTTCTTCTATGCATGAGTCTGTTTTTAAGTTCTTATTGTAGGGGTCTCATATAATATTTGCCTTTTTGTTGCTGACTGCTTTCACTCAACATAATGTCCTCCAGTTGAAACCAAGTTAAGAGATGTTTCCTGCAATCATCGTTCTTTATGACTGCATAGTGTTCCATTGAGTATATATACCATAGTTTACCTATCCATTCCTCTGTTCTTGGGCATCTGGGTTGATTCCATCTTTTTTCTCTTGTGGACTGTGCTGCAATGAACATTCGTGTACATGTATCAGTTGGTGTGAAAGTACTGAAAGATTCTATCAGGAAAATATTAACAGGAAGCGTTAAAAGAAGATGGAAGGAATCAGTGCATAGTCTATCAAAAAGAATTGATCAGTGTTCAACTGTTTCAAGGGATAGCGTATGATCAGGAACCAGTGGTACTGAAGGAAGAAGTTGAAGCTGTACTGAAGGCACTGGCAAAAAACAAGGCTCCAGGAATCGATGGAGTATCAGTTGAGATGTTTCAACAAATAGATGCAGTACTGGAAGTGCTCACTCATCTATGCCAAGAAATTTGGAAAACAGCTCCCTGGTCAACCAACTGGAAGAGATTATATTTATGCCTATTTGTAAGAAAGGTGATGCAGCCAAATGTGCAAATTATCAAAGAATATCATTAATATCACACAAAAGTGAAAATTTCCTGAAGATCATTCAAAAGTAGCTACAGCAATATATCACCACCTCCTCTGTTCAGCATCACACTGCCTCTGGGCTCTGTCTGCAGAGAACTCCCAGATCAGCAGGGAAGCAGGACTGAGAATCCTCACAGGGCCTCCACAGAGGGTGGTCACGGTGGGCTCTCTGGACAAGAGCTGATGGTTGGCTCAAGGATCTGAGAAGGCACTTCGAAGATAGCCCTGAGAGTGAAGCCTTAAGGACAGAGATGGAGGTGCTCTGGGAAGACTGGCTGTAGCTTGAAAGGGGTAGGCTCAGGGCATGCTGGCTGGGTGCCCTGGGAGACAAGACCCCCTGGGCCTGAGCACTGTACCCACCTTTCTCCACAGATGAATGTGGAATTGTGGCCCAGATCTCCGAGCCCTTGGCTGCTGCAGACATCCCTGCCTACTACATCAGTACTTTCAAGTTCGACCATGCACTGGTGAGTGTCCAGCCCCCGGGATGGAGCTGCATGGGGTGGGAGTTCCCAGGCTCATGGGTATTCACTTCCTGTCCTTTGCAGGTACCAGAAGAAAACATCAGTGGCGTCATCAGCGCCCTGAAAGTCAGTCAAGCCAAGAAGCATTAGGATGGCCCCATCTGCTCCCCGATCCAGGCTCTAGCCCCCACCTACCCTGAAGATTGTTCTTACAGTATTTCTCAACAGACTGGAAAATCAGCCCCAGAGACCCAGAGAAGGGGCTTCTGGGAGACTCTGACTCCTCCAGGCCTGGGGCCCACACCAAGGCCTTTTGCCCATGACCCTCGCCCTTACTTTCTCTGAGACCACAGAGCCTCCTGAGAACTAACTGCCTGTCTCCTCCCTCAAATTCCACCCCTGAAAATGGCTTCTGCGGCCCAGGCAACTTGTCAGTGGTCCCCTTCTCATCATCCACACCAGTGGGCAGGTGCCAAAAGGAGCCGCTTCTCCTGCAAGATTCAGGAATCTAGCAGGCTGCCCTGGGGTCTGGTGGAGGATGGCCTGTGTGTGTGGAGCCTGAGAAAGTTCCTGCTGTGGGGGGCTGTGTGCTGAGCTCCCTGGTCTTATCCATCAGCTCAGGGCTGGCTCCTGACTAGAGGCCAGAGGGCCACACTTGGGTCATAGCAGCTGTGGAGGTAGGACAGGAGCACGGGTGGATACCCAGCACGTCACTACCAACCACAGGCCTGCATCCAGCTCCCAGCAGGCTTGCCAAGAGGAACTTGGTCCAGCCACCCTCCCCACAAACTGTCATTCAATGAGTGGGATCCCAGGAGGTCCAGCGGTTGGGCCATGAGTTCCTTCCTGTACCCTCTGTTTTACCTGGGCCCTGTAGCAGGCAGCACCTCAGTCTGTGCATGTGGAGACATCCCCACATTCTGGGCCTGGGGTCTCTTAGGTCCCCACTCCCCAACAGTTGACGAGACCAGCATAGGACCTGTCATCCTTCTCTGCCCTACTTTTGGGGCATGAAGGCCTCTACCCACTAGCCCCAACACCAACCTGCCACCCCGCCATGTGGGGACTGTGGCATTCATAAGTACTTGACCTGGGAGGCAGCTTAACTGAGCCTTAAAGAGAAAAGCGTACTTTGTTTTAGTGTTTTATTTAATGCATTTGCACCTAGGCTGCCGTTGGCAGGGTTTCTGTTTTTAGGGGTGGAACCTCTTTGAATTCTCTTAGGGGACCCAGAGTGGAGGCTTCAGGTACAAACATGAGAATCTGGAGCTGTCAGTGGCCTCACCCTCTTCTAAGTGGGAAGCTGTTCCAAGAAAGCTCTGCCTTATGGGACCTGCACAAGTCCTCCCGGTGCACCCTAGCAGCACAGGCCTAGGCAGCTGTAGTTCTGCATGTTGACTCGGTGGAGGGTATGAAGGATCCCAGGGCAACAGTGGAGGCCTCCAGAGCAGCCACTGCTGGCTGACTGGGGAAATGGGTGGCCCCTTACCTACTGCTGTCTGGGGGTGCTTCTACATAAGCAGGACCAGAAGAGCCCACTGGGTCACCCTAAGATGCTCCCTCTGAGCCCTGGGAACCCACCCAGTGGGGAGCTCCTTTTCAGTCAGACCCTTTCCAGATGCCTAGGACCTACAGCACGGATAGGATCCCCTTCCCCCTTTTTAAGTTAAGTCATTCTACATACAACAACCGAAACTTGTAAATTGTTTCCTGGTTCCCAAAGGGAGGATGCCAGGCGGTGGCTGGAGCCCTGTGCTCCATTCTCTCCTTGTCAGGCCTTGGTTCTCCACAGAGCCTCTCATAGCTTTCTCCAGTCCTTGGTTTGAGGATGTCGCTGCTCTGCCATCCCCTCTACTGTGCAACCGTGGGCCCCTGCACCGGGATCGTGTCCCCAGCCCCAAGGACTGTCTGTTGTACACACATATAAATACCTGTGTTTTATGTTGATATAGATGTATACTGTAAATAGCATATATACTTGAGCAATATATATGTTAATATATACTGTGCTCATGCGCGCACTGTGTGGACACAGGCCCTGCCACGTGTGCACATGTGTGTGGGCGCGAGGGCCTCTGCCTATCCTGTGTCAGCTGGGCACACACGTTTTGAGCCACCATATATTTTTAATTCAAGTATATAGGCAATACAATGATTAGGGAAGTGAATTGGGCCCCCTCATACGTGGTTTGCAAGGACACAAAACCAGCAGCCCTGGGGCCTGGCACAGGACTGTGCGATGGCCTGCTGTGCTTTCCATCGTGGCCCCCTGCTCCCGGGCGCCCCAGGTGCCCCTGAAAGCTGGCCTTTGTTCTTCCCCACACTTGTTTCCACAGTGAGGACACCCAAACACCCTCGTTTTGTTTGGGAGAAACTTACAAAGGGAGAAGCAGTTGGAATTTTTTTCTTTTTGACAGAATGGCCCACTTTCTGTAACATTCTTGTGTCTGAAGACCTAGGCCAGGTGGGTGCGCCTTACTGCTTGTTTGCCATCCGGTGCTCCCTCTTCAGACGCTTGGTTTTATGTTGACAGCTTACCTGATTTTTTTGCCTGCAGGCTGAGAAATCTCAGGTTCTTTTCTCAGGCCACCTCCAAGAGCCCTGTCTAGCCAAGAAAAGGATGTTGGACCCTGAATTTTGTGTCAGGAAGTGATTGGTGTGAGGACTTGGTCTCTCTAGCCCTGGTGGCCACGTGGATATTTCCAGCTGACTTGGTAGAAACCCCAATGGGCCCTTCCTGTCCCTGTCCCCATCCCCTTCTGCCTATAAGAAGCGGGGTTCACTTCTCTGTTCTGTGTGTGCCTCTGTGTAGGATAGTCAATGGTGCGGTCTTCACAGCCCTTCGAGGGGGTGGCGTGGTTCGCAAGCACTGTTGAGCCTCGTCCCCTTGTGTGCCTCAGCTGTCTTTGTTCCCTGGATGTAAGGGTCCCTCAGATTCCACTTCATGAGGGAAATCTGTGCTTCTCAGCAGGGGTGAAGGTGATCCAGGCCCACCAGTAGTTGCATGGGGGTGCTCCCTGTCTCCCTCCAGCCCTGGGGAGTGGGCCAGGCTGAGGCTGGGCTTGTGGGTGATGGATGATGGGGCGTGTGCAGTGCGAAGGAAAATGGTGTTCCTCACAGTATAGACATTGCAGGATCCCAACTAGGCTGCCTTGCCAGACAGGGTGGTAGAGAGGAAGCGGTAGGCCCTGGACTAGGTCCCTCATGCACATGTGTGTAGTGTGTATGTGTGCACCTTTACCTCTGCATATCAGTGGTAAGCAAGGCTCAGTCTAAGCACCAACCCCGTACCTAACCCCTCACTTGACTGCTCTACACAAGTGAGAACTTAAAGGGGTAAGGGAGAGAGGACTAACCACCCCTCCTCTCAATTTATGTGAAGTTGCCTCTTCGGCACAACCCTTGGCAAAGGGCTCATTGCTTCCCATGAAACCCCATGCCTCCCGCAGCCCCTCTGCTCCTGACTATTGAAGGCATGAGTGCTATCAGCTCTGCAACTGCCTCCTTCATGGTGTATGGTGATGGGGTAGGGATGTTCTGTGGCCCCCAGGGGTGTACAGACCTGGCCCCAGTAACCTCCCCTCAACAAGACCAGGTGGGTCAAGAGCCTGCCAAACCACTGGCGTTCTCTCCCTCAACTGCAGCAGACAGTAGGTTCCAGGTGGGCAGTGGGAGCTGGGTTTAGGCAACATGGTCTCTGCCATCAGGCAGTAAGGTCACAGTAACCAGTGTTGGTTTTCAGCAGGAGGATACTTATCCTGATGATGCATATTCCTTCAGAGGGGACAGAGAGTGCTGTGGAGGCCAGGAGACAAGCAGGGAGGCAGGCCTCTATCCCCAAACGAAGGCACCATTGGGCTGATGAGGTTAACAAATGAACATGTGCCGTTTAACACCAGCCACTCTAGACTGCATTTCCCAGGCTTTGGGAGTTCCTGGGTCACCTGTGAGCTTCTGGATCTGGATATAGATAGAGTCCAATGGGGCTCTTAGCAGCCCTCAGCTGAGAGAAGGGCCTGTGGCATGCTCCCAGTGACAGCAGAGCATTCTAGCCCTGGGACAGGGTTTTCAGTGTCACTTCATCAATGAAACATAGGTTGGGGGTTGGGAGGAAAACTCCACAGCACATCTAGCTGTGAGTCCAGACTGGACAGCTTGAGTCCCTTCCATCCTAGCCACTAAAAAATGGGATCAGGGGTCTGCTTAGTGAGCAGCGCTTGTGTGAGCATGAGGCAGTGTCAACAGTGAGATTTCCTAGATACTGTGCTGAAGATCTGTAGGAGACATCAGGCCTGGAGAAGACAGTCTCCTTGAGAGGACTGCCTGGGAGGGAAGCCAACCAGGATGGCTGGTGGGTGGGAGAGGACTAGCTTCAGGGAAGAGGCCACAGGGTGTTACGAGGGCAGTTGAGCCCTGGGTTAGCCCTGATGGCCCAGTGGTAAGGCATTCAGCTTTAACTGAGAAGCTGGTAGTTCAAAACTGCTAATATCTCTGTGGGACAAAGACGTGTCAGTCTGTTTCCTTGGAAACCCCATGGGGTTACCATACATTGGAATTGACTTGATGGCAGTGGCTTTTATTTTGGGTACCTACCTAAATACCTTCTACATCCAAGCCCATCTCAGCTTTTCTTTTTTCTCAATTTTTCAAATGAGGGATAACAAAGGGATAAACTTGCTTAACAGCCTCATGCCTTTCCTGTGGCATGTAGGAGGAGACTGGGGACAGGGCTTTGGATTTCAGTATTGTCATCTACTGTCCCTTGAAGGTGCTTCTCCTTGGGAACATAAAAGTTGAAGCTGCTGGCTCAAGAACAGGCATACTCTTGGGGCTGATGACACCAGGAGGTAGCCTGGATGGAGGCAGAAGCCTGAAGCTCTGGAGGTGGGCCCTAGACTGGGGCAGCCTGGAGTGAGCAGTTGGAAGCTCTTGTGTGAAGGGCGGGGAGACTGGGTGAGGTGGGAGTTGGAACACTTCTTTTGTGCATGCCTACACATGTATCTTGAAACATACATGCCACCACAAATGTCATACACTCACACGTGCGGAGCCCAGGTCTGAACAGTTGATTTTGAGTCTTTGGCATTCTTGCTGCTGTGTACAAAGGTGGTTCAGGGGGTGGGTAGCCCCAGCCCAAGTAGAAAGTAGGGCCCCCAGGGAAGTTTCCTGGTTAGGAAGGCCCTTGCCACTTGGAAACTCCTCTCTGGAGGAGTAAGAGTGGCTCCACTGGGGCTGTACATCCCACTCGATTCCCCAGGCCAGCCAGCCCCTACACTTGATAGTCTACAGCCCCCCAGAATGAGAGACCTGCATGTGAATACTCCCCAGTCTGTGGTTATGAACTTTTTCACAGAGGGGTTGTGAATGCTAGTGCACTCCCTTGCTGGAGTTGGCCTTGGAGAGCATCTAACAAAGGTGGAAACCTAGGGGGATTTAAAAAACAAAAAAAAGCCAGATGGAAGTCATAAGACAAAGGCCAATGCCACTTCCACTGCCTCAATTTACCTGTTCGTAAGTGGCCCGAAGAGTTGAGCAGGGTTACTTCTAAAACGGGAAACTGACTACAGAGACTCCATAGCCCTCCTTGCTGTAATGCCAAAATCATTTCCGTTACCTGAGGTAGGGGTGGGTGGGTGGGGAGGTGCAGGGTGCTGAGGGGCCTCTGCCCTGCCCAGGACCTCACCTGACATGTGCCCTGTGTCACCAGCAGCAACAGCAGCAATGCTTACATCTTTGCTGAGGTCTGGGTGAAGGGGCAGGTGGGAAGCCTGCACCCCACCTGAAGGGGTCCTCATGCTTTGTTGAAGAAACACAAAACCCTTGAGATTCATGTACTGTATGGAGAGAAAAAAATGTACCTAATATTCCCCAAAACAGTATATTTTGTACTTTGTAAAGTGTTCATTAAAGAAGGAAAAACATGAAGTTGTTGGACAGCTGTCTGGTTTTGTGCTGATCCGGGACATCTCTGTCTCTGCTTTCTCCATGCTGTGGTCAGGGGACCGCAGGCCAGGGGCTGGGCAATGGGCCAGACAACATTCCAATCCAACACCCAGGATCAGAGGGACCAGCCCCCCGAGAGATAGCATTCAGTCTCTTAAGGTGATGCCACATAAAAAGCTACCCCCAAAACTTAATGGCTTAAAACAAGGATTATGTAAACACGTATTGTGGTTTCCATGGGTCAGATGTGGAGCAGTGTGGCTGAACATGTCTAGTTCAGGGTTGTCCATGAGGTTGCAGTCTTGCGTAGAACGGTGAAATCATTTATTTCTAAGGTGGTTTTATTCTCATGGCTGTAACTGAGGGCTGGCTGTTAGCCAGGGGCCTCATTCTCAGTCTCCGTGTAAGACTTCTCGAGCACTCTTGCGTCATGGTGCCTGGTTTCCCCTAAGCTGCACAATGTTTTCATCTCCAGCCTGTACTCACATGTCCTCCTTCATGCTGTCATTTGGTTATGATCTGATGGGGAAGCAAACTACCCAAGGACATGAAAACCAGGAGCTAAGATCGTTGGAGCCATCTTGGAGACTGGCCACCACACCTACCATTCCTGAAACTAGCAGAGGTGGGTCTGGGAGTCAAGGTGTGGAGCTGGACAGGGGGCGTTGCTGATGGCAGGAGAGGATGGAGGCTGTCTATCCATAGGCCCTCTTACCCATGCCTGGAGCCACCCCAGGAAGGGTACCTGGTTGCTAGAAGCCTACATAAGTTATCCTGGAGGGCACCATGAAAAGGACTCTCTCACAAGTATTCTTGGCAGATGGGCATCAGGGCTTCCCAAGCACAAAAAGATGGGCTCAAGACCAGCTGGCTCGGGGCCTCTGACACCTTGTGCCCAGGACAGTTTCATGGAGTGCGTATGAGCAGGGCAGGGCTGAAGACCCAGACCCACACCTGGCCCCTGTCCTATCCCACCCCACCTCAGACCTTCCCCTACAGGCGAAGAGGCTCTGGAGATGAGAATGAAGATGAGGCTAAATACTTTCCCCATCACCATATACCCAGAACACCCTGTCTGCTGTGAAGGTTCTTTCTGGGATCTGCAAATTGAGACCCCATCAGTCATTCAGATATCCACCGAAGCCAGGACATCCATGGAGACTCGAGTGCCCCCAAACACTCCAAAACAGTTGCAGAGCCCTACAGTGCCTGACTTCACTTTCATACCACTCACATTAACTGTCACCAGATGATGTCGAGCCCTATGTTGGGCATGTGGCCCTAGTCACTGCACCCTGAGTCACTCACCATAGGGAAGCCAGGGGGTCAGCACCCTGGTTGGCCTTCCTTTGACTTATCAGTGCAGTTGAGGAGTGGGGAGGTGAAAGGGAGCCCTAGTGTCAGGGAGGCCCCAACATCAAAACTCAGTCCCTCGGAACCACTGATGGAGCCCTCCCTCTCCCTCCCTCCCCCTCCCTCCCACTTCCACTTCAGTCAGGCTATAATTCTTCCTGGGGTGCAGTCTTGGCTTCTACCTGGCAAAGCTCCCAACCCTCACTGCATATTAACATTGGCCTAGGAGTTTACTCCCCCAGCCAGGCCTCCAACCCCAGAGTCTGACTCAGCTGGCCTTGGCTTTAAAAGCTCCCCTGCATGAGCAGAACTAAAACCCTAGTATAAGACCAGACTGGAGGGTCCCAAGAACATGGCCCCTGGACTCTCTGTTAGCCCAGAGCTGAAACCAACTCTTCAAAGATTAAACTGGACTATAAGACATGGAATGATGCTGGTGAGGAGTGGGCCGCTTGGCACACGCTATGTGAGAACAGAGTTGCACCGCAGTGTGTGTGCGTGTTTTACATAGCAAGTTGACTTGGATTGTAAACTTGCCCTTGAAGCACAATAAGGAAAAAAAGGCTCCTCTGCACTCGATTTTATCTTTCACTTGAGGGTGGGAAGCCCAGGGTTAGGAGACAGAATCTGCCTTAAGGAGTCCCAAAGTGCTCGCTTCAGCAGCATATATACTAAAATTGGAACGATACAGAGATTAGCATGGCCCCTCCACAAGGATGACAGCAAATTCGTGAAGCGTTCCATATTTCTAATCAGAATTAAAAAAAAAAAAAAAAAGAGTCCCAAAGGCCCATTATGGACATGGCTTCTCTGGTTGTTGGGCGGGGCAGGAGACTCTATTTCCTACATCTTGAGACCAGATTAAGCAAAGCCCCTGAGTACAGTAGCCTTGTCACCGTGGGCCCCTAGCTGTGCAGAGAAGCCAGAAGTGTGTGGTTCCCCATCAGTCTTCTGCTGGAATGAGAGGACTGACTCCAACAGCTGCGGAACCATCTTGTCTCATTAGCCCAAGCTTGTTCAGCTTTGGTCCACAGGGTAGATTCCAATTGGGGTGTTTTTTGCTGAGCATAGCTTCATGGGATCTGCCCTCTGGTCTACCATTGCAACTGCCACCATGCCCCTACCAGAGCAAGATGTACTTGCCATAGGTAGCTCCCACCGCCACCTGCGTTTCACCTGTTTGCCTCCCTAGCAAGAGAGCCAACTCCTGGTTTGAGAAGGTGACCACAAGATCCGAGTTTTGGCTTCAAAAATTAAACATGCCTTTTCAGCATGTACCTCAGTATGGCCCCAGTTTTAAGTGCAGGTGGAGGGGCTCCATAAGCTGTGTCCCACCAAAGCATAACCTGGACTGAGCTGTTTCCATGGTAAGTCTCAAGGTTGGCACGTGAGAAGGTTTGAAAGTCCTCAGAAATGGTAGCCTTAGTGTCTGATGGCCTTGGAGAGAGGAAAGAAGGTGCGGGGCCTTCACAGAGGTGCATGGACACTGTGCAGGCCCTGGAAAAGTGGCTGCTCTGCATACCACACCAGGGCTGAGTGCAGTCCTCAAGGCCATCAGAAGGGCCTGCCCACGCTCCAGCTCTGACAGTTCTAACAGCAACAACTGCAGAAGAATACTCCTGAACAGGGAGGGCCTCCAGCCATAGCTCGGGAGGCGGCTTTCACCCTGGACTGAGCAGCGCAGGGCCTGGGCAGAACGAGCCGCTGAACTAAACCAAGTGTTCTCTGAACTAGGGATCTCTGATTGTGCAGCTAAATCCACTGTCGTGTGAGATACAGTAAACATGTACATAATTCCCGAATTAATGAAAAGGGGGGTCAGTCATAGATTTTAAACCAAGGAGAGCTATGACAGCATTCTCCTGAGTACGCCTAAGGGGTGACACCATTATGAGAACAGCATGTCAAATTTCTTAATAGCTGATTTCACGCTTTTCATGCCAGTGAGTCATTTCTGCTCCCAGGCATCATTGGGTGTGGCCAGCATGTCAGGCAGGGCAAAGACAATGAAACCCAGGCAGCACAAGAATAAGCCTCTTGAGTGGCAAGTATCTGTGCACCTTCTCAGGCTGACAGCTGCCTGTGCTGTGCCTTCCTCTCAGGCTCCTCTTCAGGCACTGGCTCCTGACCCTAACTATATATACTGACGAACAGGCCTAGGAGCAAGAGCAGAGGGCAGCCAGAAGATGTCGGAGCAGGCAGGTGGCTTGCTTCATTCAGGTGTCATTCACACACTAAATGAAGTGAGACACTGACTTTCCACAGGAACAAAGTGACAAATCATGGCAACCAAGCTAAAGGCATCGAAGGTCTCCATGTGTGCATACACTGAAGGCAGGGAGTGCAGGACACAAGCGAAGATGGGACACCTTCTTTGCTGCAGTAACCTAAGAACTCCCCACCTCAAGGCCCCAGGGCAATGGGAGGGGCCACTTGCCCAGATGAAGGGGTCCCTGCTGCTGCAGTGATGGGGCTGCTCTGCCCCCACTGACAGCCACCTTGCTGGTCTCCATTCACAGAAAGGACACCAACTCAGTGCTCATTCTACTTACAACCACACTCTCCCCACACTTCCCACCCTGTGTTTTCCACTACACTCCACGTAACAGCTCAACACACTGTACTGCACTTGCTTCTGGTCTATCTCCTCATCTAAGATGTAAGCTTCATGAGACAAGTATTCATGTGACAAGCATGATGACCAGGACCTGGCACCCAAAGGACACATGATGTAGGTCTCCCTGAACAGATGCGGACATGAGGCTATCAGGCAGCACACACAAACACCAACTGTTCCACCACTGCCAGAGCCACTTGCCATCAAGTAACTTTGACTCAAGGTGACTCTGTGGTTAGAGGACAACTGTACTCTGTTTAGTTTGTTTTCAGAAGTAGATCACCAGGCCTTTCTTATGAGGTGCCTCCGGGTGGATTCCAATCCCCAAGTTTCCATTAGCAGTTGAACACCACCCAGGGACATCAGTTGTTCTACACTTTATGGGACAGAATCCATTCAGAATACATTTCTAAGTAGGACAGTCTTCTGAGTATTTTGTCACTGGCTTCTATCTGCCTCTGTATTACTTTTGAAAGATAAAAAGGCAAAAAATACATTTTATTTGAAGAGAGGCTTTTAAAAGATGTATTTCAAGAAAAAGACAAGTTACATTTTTAAATCAGATGTTTTTCACAATTTATGAATCATTCATTCTCCTCTAAGTCTTGGTGCTTTGCCCAAGTTTTTGAGGGATGTGTTCAAAGCCCTCAGCCCACAAGAATCTGGCCTCAATCCTATGCACGTGGGAGCTTCTTGGCTTTTCAAAGCTGGCAGCAAGAATGGTTAGTTACAAAGCTGGTGCAAGCTTGCAGCTCCACAGTGATGCCCACCTAAGCTAGTGTAGGCAGTTGGCTTTGTGTCCACAATGACCTGGCTGGGAGCAGCTGGCCAGGAATGGCAGAGGGACAGGGGGAATGTGGAGGGAAATCTCAACCAGCCGGGCTTCCTCAGCTACACTCGGCTCATCCAGAGGCACTGCACAGCATATCCCAGTATAAACCATCGCTGTGATCACGGGGCCACCAACCCCTCCTGAATATGACACTGTCAGGCAACTTCTTATGAACAAGTACAGTGACATGCTATGAGCACTCAGCTTTTCTAAGACCAGAAGTTGCCACACATGACCTGGACAGAGCTGAAAGATGCAGACCATCTTCACCGTCCCCAGGCTGGGTCTGTGGCTCTTACTCCTCAGGAAGGTGCTGTGGCTCCTCAAAGGTAGCCACACGGTGCTGAACTCAACAGATCTCATTCTTAGCCAGGAGAAGGAACTATGTCTCCAAGACTGCTACCACGTATCCTTCAAAGGGCTGCAGGAGAGTCACATGTCACACAAGGTTATGATCTCTTTGGACCCCATTAGGAGCCCTGGCAGGCTAGTACGCCTCAACCTCCACTAAGCAGTTTCTGTGGTGCTAGGGCCAGGGCAGATCGAGCTGGGAAAGCGATTCAGATGAACGACTTGGCCAGAGTCACCATGTGATCCACACCACACACTACATCCAGGGGCTCCCCAGGGATTGTGACCTGCAAAACAAGACCCATACACAGTGAGCTGGAGAATGGTTTGCCAGGAGGCAGATGGGCTGAGCCTGGCTCTGCCTCTCAGTAGGTCACATGGCCCACTAAGCTTCAGCTCCCTCCCTTTCAAGTGGCTATGACATTGACCCAGCATGTCTATTAGGACACAAAATGGACCAAGTCATCCACAGCCCAGTCAATGGCAGACACTTGCTAAAAGCACTGCTGTAGGCAGGAATATGGCCTGTCTCATTGCCCCGGAATGTCCATCTAGAGGGCCCTCTCCTCTGGACAAGCCAGGTGCTCTGTGATCTCTGCTAGGGGTCACTGCCATGGCTAACAGAGTGGCTCAGGAATGCATTCTCCTGCCACCTCCAGCTCCTGATAAGGGCAAACTGTTCTGAAACTCATATCTACCCTCAAGAAGAGTATCTCTTATCTCTGGAGATGCTAAAACACCTTGCTCAAGTCCTGTGGAAATGGCCTACCTGTGTTGACAACACTTTATTATAGGAAGGCTCAGCTAGAGGTAACAAGATGGCCTCACTGGATGTGGAAGCTCTGGGTTATTTATTTGCCTTTAAAATGACTCTCCCTTGGTCTGGAGGTTTAGGGACACAGTTTCACAGGACATCCGAGTTAACTGGTCTAGTAACATGGGTAATGCTTCTGATCTATCTCCCAGTTTGTTACATAGTGCCTTGGGCCTTAAAAGTCTCCAAGCAGCCATCCAAAGGCCAACAACTGGCCTCTGTTTGCCTTGATCAACACGAAAAGGGGTCATGAACAGGAAACAAGGTGGGGTATGTGGCTAACTGCCTCTACGCACAACTGGCTGCTTTGCCGCAAGACTGGAACTAAATGGTGCCCAGATACCATTACTGAACTGTGAAAGAATCTTTGATCAAAGGGTGCAATGCTCCCCACATTGGTGAGTGGCGTCTGGGGTCTTCAAAGCTGCCATCGGAGGGCACGGCAAATGGTCCCAACTCAGCAGGAACGGATGCTCACTGAGGACCAAAATGACAGGGGGTAAAGACAACCCAGAAGGTAGAGAGACCCACATGAGTGGGTACCTACATCGACTTGGGACCAGAAGAACTGGATGGTGCCCGACCACCACCAGTGGTAGCCGCAGTGGAGCTCACTAAGTTGAGTCTCACTGGCAACGCAAGAATAAAAAGGGGTGCATCCTGAGACCTCCACTAAAAGACCTCAATTGATGGTCCAGCGGTTTCGGGGTTCCCCTGGGAGCATGGCCCCTGGCCCTGATGCTGCCCTTACCCATAAATCATAACAAAGGTCCACTCTTCGGATATGAATGGATTGGACCTGGCAATGCAGAGTGACCATATATTGGATGCACTTTATGGTTCTATGCATCTAGTATCATCCTGCTGACCTCTGACTGGAGGAAGGAGAGTGGGTGGAGAGAAAAGGAAAGGAGACTATTGGGAGGATGAGACATGTATGGAGCAGAGAGGAATAGTGTGCTGTCACCGGGCAGGGAGAGCAGTGGAAGCTGCATATAGGTGGGCATGTAAATTTATACGAGAATGTACATTTTCACTCAGTCATATTAAATAAAAAAAAAAGGGTGCAATGCAGAACGGAATTTCAAATTCTCATGGACTCAAAACTTCCTGGAGGAATGGAAGCTTGGATGAACCCCTGAAACTATTGTGCTTAGATGATCTTTAAACCTTCAAGCAAAAACATCCCCTGTAGTCTTCTTAAAACCAAACAACAGTTTAGCTTAACTAGAAAAAACTGCCTCGAGCACTGTGGTCTTTTAAGAATCATCTACATAGGATCATAGAAACCCTGGGGGCATAGTAGTTAAATGCTACATCTGCTAAAAAGTAGGCAGTTCAAATCTACCACGTGCTCCTTGGAAATTCTATGGGGGTGCTCCACTCTGTCCTATAGGGTAGCTATCAGTCAGAATCAACTTGGTGGCAGTGGCTTCAGGTTTTTTTTGGTTATATGGGATCACACAGATAAAAGTAACTTGAAAGATTAGACAGGAACTTTAGAAGGCTGTGTTTACGTTAACGCAGGAAGAACAATTTGGAACAGGAGGAGAAGAAAGCTTGCCCAACTCGAAGATGTGATCAGTGCCACTGAATTGCACATATAGGAACTGTTGAATTGCTGTATGTCTTGCTGTGTATATAACAAAATAAACTTATAAAATTTTTAATAACAAAATAAACTTATAAAATTTTTCAGAAAAGGCTCTCCTTGTTCTACAACAGCCTTGCCTGGTCAATAGACCCTGACAGCCCACAGCGTGTTCTTGCTTACTGTTTGTAACCAAACAGGTCAAGGAAAAGGGCATTTTTCTTTTCTTCTTACTTATTATTATCACTGAATAGGTCATACACAGTTTCAAAATAAAATGATATTCAGTGAAAACATCCCCAGGTCGTGCAAAGGTTAACACACTCAGCTGCTGACTGAGAGGTCAGAGATTTGAACCAAACCTGAGTGGCCTGGAAGAAAGGCCTGAGGATCTGCTTCTGGAAACATCAGCCAAGAAAAGCCCTGCTGAACAGTTTCACTCTGACACACAGGAGGTTGCCATGAGTTACAGTCAACTCAACAGTGAGTAGTTTTTTTTAAATCCCTTTTAATACCACCCCTCATCATCTGCCCTACTCTCCTCCTTTCCTCTAAACCAGAAATTACTCACTAATTGGTTATCCTTGAAAAAATTTCTTTATGCAAAGAAAAACAAATGCAAGTATAGCTTTGTGTATGTGCCAATTTGCAAGTCAGCATCCTGTATCACTGGTCATGTGACTCTGGCTGTAGTGACCAGACCTGCCCCCCACGTTCCTTCACTGTAATAGCACTCACCAGCAGTGTGACAGCTGGAAAGGGGACCTAGACAAGCCGGTGGTGTTTACTGAGCTTTAAGAGAAGACCTGCTAATCAGGATACTGGCCTAGAAGCAGCAGCAGCAGGCACTTGGGCTGGTGCTCTGTCTCCACAGCTGGGATACTAAGCAATTGAGGACTCCTGGCCAGAGGACCTCCAGATGCTAGGAACCCAGTCACCTCTAAACAAATGTCCTGAGCAAAATCTATTATAGAAATGACTAAGCAAACAAGACCAGTGCTCCAGTTAATCACCAAGGCCTAGAGATGCAGAAAGCATTCCAGGCAGGCTATGGAAGCAGAAAACTCGATGTGCTCTCTGAAACTGCACCCAGACGGACACTTAACAATCTCCCCAAGCATCAGCAAGCACTGTATTTATATTTCCCAGGAAAGTGACAATCTTCTCACCCACCTGCAGCCCACCTTGCTGCTCTTGGGCACCTCTGACCTTACTCCCAGAGTGCTCTGCCATTACAGCCCGAAGCTGAGTCAACCGCTCCACCTTAGCCACGTCAGTCAGGCCCAGGAGGCCAAGAGTCAGGGTATGAGGGCCCAGTTCTGGGAGATCTGAAAGCCCATTCTAGGTATGATGGCAGTGTTGAGGTTCCAGCTCCACCTGGTGAGCAGTCTCACTGAGCCTCTGAACTGAGGCCAACAGAAGGTTGCTCTCTGTCATGGTTTAGTTCTGTCCTAATCAATGTTAAAAGAAGTTTCTAAACTGCCGGAATGCTCCTTAGAATCAAGATGCCAAGACTTCATCTCACATACTTCGGATATGTTACCAAAAGGAACCAGCCCCTGGAGAAAGGCACCATGCTTGCTAAAGTACAGGTTAGCAGAAAGAAAAGGAAGACCCTCACTGAGACAGACTGACACCGAGGCTGCGACAGTGGGCTGAAGCATCACAACAGCTGTGAGGATGGCACAGGACTGGGCAGTGTTTCGTTCTGGTATACATGGGGTCATTCGCTATTAACTGGAAACAACTTAATGGCACCAAACAACAACTCTAAACCAATTTACATGCACACTGTAAAGGAAAATAGTTCCAAATACCAAAACTACATTTAGTTTGAGTGACTCTTAAAAGTTTGAGCAGAACCCATTTGGGGACATCTTCCTCTACAGTTACAAGTTCCTAAAACAAACACCCACCAGGTAAGAGGCCTATAAGGAGACTGCAGTGGCACCCAGGCAGCTGCCTCCTCCATAGAAGCCGCATCTTTCGTTTTCTTCACAGTAGCAAGAGGCAGCCAAACCCAGATCGTCTGAGGAAGGGCAGCATTCATACACCAGCAGAAGAGGCACCATTACAGTGAGCTACCTTGAAAACTGCATTTCTCCTGGCTTGACAGAACCACCTGTGGTCACTGAGAGAGAGGAATGGAAGTCACAGCATCACTGGGCTGGTACTCCCAAAGTTCCACTGGCCCTGGCAGGGAAGCCTGACAAGGGACGTGCACAGCTCTACAGCAAAGTCCCAGGTTTAAATCAGAACTTACCCTACTGAGGCAAGTCCTCAGGCAGTCCTTTCAATGCCGAAAATCAAAAGGCTGCTTTGAGGATCTGAGATAACAAAAAAACAGGTTATTCAGCATATTGGACATGCTCTGCTCTCTGGTTAAAAGGCTGTCGTCCTGGCCGCCTGGAAGCAAGTGCGCTGCCTGGAGACTGAAGTGGGGAGACTTTTCTAGTCCTCCCCAAGCACCTGTTCTGATGCCTGCCTCCTCCCACCCTGCTCCTGAGGTCAGAGGGCCTGTGAACAGCCATGTGACACCTGGTACGTTGTCTCCCAGTCTGTGTACACCAGGATGCTCTCCACAGCTGGGAGGCCACAATCTCCAGTACCAGGTTTGTCCAGAGTGGATGGACAGCAGAAAAATGTCATCTTTCAAGTTAAGACATACCTGAATCTGAATCCCCTGCCTCTGTTTCTAGCTACATGATCTTCAAAGAAATCACTTGACCTTTCTGAGATTTAAGAATCAATGTTTAACAGGAAAATGTCATGAAAAGGTTCTAGAAGGACAGGTTTCAAATCAGGTGGCTCAGATGTCACTTTCTGGGCCCATTTGTGTCAGAAAAGTCCAGGTTCTAGATGTCCAAGCTGAACCAGCTGGTACCACCGTATGGGCTACAAACAGGCTTTCCTATTCTGTTTTCTGCTGTGCAGTACTTTTACTGAAATGATGCAGCATATTTCTCCACTAAAGATTTCTACTGAACATCAATTTTTAAAGATTAAAATGAAAGTCACTTACGCGAAAAAGAACAGACTAGGGCAGAATCCAGCTAGCCAACAGCAAACTACTCCAGGAGGAATCCCTGCAGTGGATCCACAGTCCGGTTGCTGACAACACTCTGCTCCTAAAGCCCCAGCCTTGCATCCCCAAGCTCACAGAGTAGGAAAGGGCCCCAGAATCAGGCCTCAGCACCATCTTTTCCAGTCCTTCCCCTTTGTCCAATACTCTTAAACCTCCCAGGTGACAAAGGGACAAAGCAGCCCAGCGGACAAGCACTCACAGCTCACAGCTCACAGAATGTGCAAGAAGGACAGCAGTGCAGCTGCCACAAAGAGGAACCTCAGCCTTGATCTGCTCTTCCTCCAACAGGGGGGACTTGATCTGATCTTCCTCCAATAGGGGGGACTTAATCTGCTCTTCCTCCAACAGGGGAGATTATGTCAAGCTCTAGGAGAACAATGCTGTTTTTATGCAAATCACTCAGGTATAGTCAGAGACAGTCTGGCTACAGTCAGAAAGCGATTAGAAGACTGAGCAAGAATTAGGGAACAAAAACAGAACTGGTATGAGTCTCTGTTCTCCTGGTCCCCGTGGCTGACCACCCTCATCACTGCATTAACAGGACCACTTGTCCTCTTCACCTTAGCTTTAACTGTGGGTCCCTGCATTCTAAATAAACTACTTAAATTCACACGAGAGAGACTGGCTACAGTCCAGCTCCTGGTCCTAAAACATCTGCCCCAGTACCAGGCCTACCATCCCCTGAACAGCCAGGACCTTGATCAGCCCAACACCCACTCAGAGTCTAAGATTTGACTCTGGAATAAGAACTCAAGGGGGGAATGTTGAAATGAGGAAGGGTGACCAGAAGTGGTTTGGCAAGTTAGGAGCTTTAGCAAGGGGAGAGGCCACTGGATGTCAGCCGTGACAGGCTCCAACAGGCTCCATGACATCAATGCTCTGCACATGCCACTTAATCAGGAAAAGGTTATTCATTTAAAATTCTATTTCCTGACTTGATCACCACTCTAATACCACGGAAACAAAGGCAGGCATGCAGGCCTTCATCACAGTGCTCATCACTTAAAACCCAGATGCTTTCTATGGTTCCCAAGCTTCCTTTCAGAAAGAAGTAAGGAATTACCAGGAGAACAAGCAGGACATGTAAATTCTGACCAGTCACATTACCTGAAATACCATACACCTCATGGCAAACCGACTCTTCATTCCTGGCATGTGTGTTTCCAGGCTCAGAAACTAGCTTCAAACGCCAACCATCTTGGAAACAACTCAGATACACAAACATTTATTTCTAACAAGTTTAAGTCTCCATTTTACATGTTCTCTCAAGAGACTCCACCAAAAGGTTTTGGTAAAGAGTCAGGGTGCTGATTAACAGGGAACCAGGAGACCAAGCAGTTGAGGGAAGGGTTTAGGAAACAATCCGTTACAGACTGAACTTGGTCCTCCCATAACGTGTGTTGGGAGCCTAACCCCTATTCCTGTGAAGGTAATATAATCTACTCTAATAGTATCAAATATAACCAATCAACCACTGGAAGTCATACCAGCAGAGGTTGGATCTTAAACCTCATCATTTCTGAGTTACAGAGACACAGAAACGTGCAGACACAATGAGGAGCCAGGCATCACAGGAGGACTGCCAAAGCCAAGGAAAGAAACTGATATGACAGAGACCCTGATCTGGACTTTTAACCTCCAGAATGGTGAGAAAAAATAATTTATGTTCTCCAAAGCCACACACTTGCAGTATTTGTGTTAGAAGAGCACTCGGTAAGAAAGACAGTCAAAGCCCTAAGGCCCTAAAATACCAAAATGCCTTGAAACAGTTTCCTGTTGGTTTCTGACAGACAGATCTTTATTTAACTTATACATTTATTTTACACTTTTACAAGTGTTTTTTAAAAGTACTTTTCACAATTTCAAGGCATACTAAACTCCAACCTTCAAAAAAAGTTCACGGCTCTGTAGACAGAGATTCTCTTGAAGGGAACATCAACAACCAGCAGAGCAGCTGCCTCCAGCAACAAAAGAGGGGTAGCTAGAAGACTAATTTTGTATAATATGCTTCGTACTTGTTATGGACTGAATTACACCTCCCCCATCCCACACTAAAAAAATTTATGTATCAACTTGGGTATTTTCCTGTATGTTGTAAATCCTAATTTCTGCCTCTGGTTAGAGGGACTAGACTGGATTGTGCTGAAGTGGATCAGTGCAGGACTGTAATAAGGTCATGTCCCTAATTCAAGGAAAAAGAGAGTTTCCCTGGTCTGCAGCCTGTACCATCTTTTATCCCACAAGAGACAACAGGAAAGGAAAGTTACACAGCGAGTTGGGACCTCACCACCAAGACAACAGGACTGCGAGCAGAGCATGTTCTCTGGACCTGAGGTTCCTGAACTGAGACGCTCCCAGACCAAGGGAAGATGATCACCACAAGGACTTTTCTCCAGAACTGACAGAGTCCAGCAGCCTTCCCCCGGAGCTGACGCCCTGAATCGGAACTTAGCCTGCTGGAGAGTAAGAGAGTACACTTCTCTGTGTTGGAGCCGTCCACCTGTGGTGCTTCTGTTAGGAGCAGCACTAGATGACTACGACAGTATCTTTTAAAGTTTCTGTCATGTGTGTATGCTTAGTACTGAAATAACAACAGAACATCCTATTTGCAACTGACTTAGTAAACAACACTAATACAAACTCCAGTTTAAGGAGGAATCTTTATCTCCTTAAATCTGAAATAAGCCTTTTTGTCTGACTGCATCCTATGCCTGAGAAAACACTGATTTTTCACTTTGGTGGTTGTGGTTAGGTACTCTATATACTGAACAGTCTGCTTTCTTTTCTCATTACAAACCATTCCAGTTGATGGGCTGTAAGAAACAGCTCCTACTATCTAATTTTTTCATTCCAACTCTCTCCCTCTTGACAGCTCTCAATACTTGCCCGCAGCTTACTCCTCTTTGGTAAGTGGGTGCCCCATGTCTCTCTGCTCTGTGTCTCAAAAGTGCAGCTGCCCCATGTCTCTGCTCTGTGTCTCTCACGCTCAGGAGCCTGGTGTCTCCCTACTCTGAGTCTCTGATGGATGGGTGTTCCATGTCTCTCTGCTCTGTGTCTCTGATGGATGGGTGCCCCAAATATCTCTGCCCTGTGTCTCTGATGCACAAGTGCCCCAAGTCTCTGCCCTGTGTCTCTGATGCACAGGTGCCTGGAGTGTCTCTGCTCTGTGTCTCCGATGCATGGGTGCTCTATGTCTCTCTGCTCTGTCTCTCGCATGCACAGGTACCCCATGTCTCTGTTCTGTGTCTCTCATGCTTAGGTCCCTGGTGTCACCCCATTCTGAGTCTCTGACACGTGGGTGTCCTGTGTCTCTCTCTTCTGTGTCTCTGTTGTATAGGTGCCCCATGTCTCTCTGCTCTGCATCCTCATGTGCAAGTGCTCCGAGTCTCTCTGCTCTGTGTCTCTCATCTGTGGATGCCCATGTCCCTTTGCTGTTTCACCCTGGGCAGCCTCCAACATGGCAGGGCAACATGGGGCTGGAATACTTGGGGTGGGTCATTCAATCAACAGGCCCTGAAAGTCAGGTGATACCCCCTGACAAGAAGCCAAGCTGAGTAAGTCCTGCAGCCTGCGTATCTGGTGCTAGCACTTGCTCCCACCTATTGCCACCAAGCAGGTGTCTGAGCCAGGGCCAAGGAATGTGCTGGGACATGCAGAGGATGGCGGTCAACCGGAAGGGAAGGAGTTCCTTTGGGCTTTATCCTATCCAACACTGCACACTTGGCGCCTGCTCTACGGGCCTGTCCTCAAGCCCACCCAGTCCAGCCTTACCCTCCATGGGAAATACTGATCCTCCAGGCGACCAATTCCCAGGCACCCTCGGATGTTCTTGCCCCACACAAACAGCTCTCCTTTGTCTGCAAAGAAAGAAAAACAGAGGTATGGATGGTGCGGTACCAAGAGCAAGAGGAAAGGTCCTAAGGATAGGCTTTCTGGCATTGGGTACAAACAGCCCAAGACTACACTCTGACATTTTACTAGCATTACTAATTTCTGTAAAACGGGAAGGTGACTACGATCATGCTCCCATACCAAAGTGTCCATGCCCAGGCTTTATGCTGTGCCCACCAAGAGGGACATGAATGCAAACACAGAACAGGGCCCACAGCCCACTCGCTCACCACTTACCCATACCTCTGCCCAGAGTTGGCTATGACCAAGTGCTTCCCTCTACAAACCCTGAAATCTGAGCATCCTCAAACCCTGGTCACACCACAGTCCTTCTAATTTGGCAGAGCAAGAAGTAGGACCACATGTCATCCTTGTTTGGGTTTCCATATCTGACTAGCACTGGGTCAAGTGATGGAAGGAGACTGGGTGCCTATGTATACCAGGTCTATGTCTACACTAGGAGCTGGGGACAGGACAGTGACTAGAAGACATGGCTCCTGCCCTCACGGAGCTCCAGCTAGTCAAAGAGCTAGAAATAAACAAATCATTAAACCAGTAAGTACCTACTTACAAACTGCAAAAAGCGTTGTGAAGGAAAAGAACAGGGTGTTATAGAAGACTAACCCAGGAGACTAGGTCTAAATTGGGTTTTAGAAATGTCTGCCTCCAGGAAGGGACCCTGAGGCCTGCGTTCACATCAGCTTGGACACTTGGCACTGAGGCGTCCATTCCACCTCTGAGTCTGGCCAAAGGTTTGGTTACAGGAAACGGAAGAGGTGCAATGGAGCAGCCACGACTAACATGATCTGGGTTCTCTTAATCCTCCACCTCAGATCATATGTGATTAACAGAAAGCTCATGTGGGCCCCAGAAGAATGTTAGTAGACCTCAGGGTACACCCTGAAAACCTACCTACTGCCATTGAGTCAGGTCCGACTCACAGTAACCCTGTAGGACAGGGTGTAACTGCCCCATAGAGTTTCCAAGGAGCACCTGGCAGATGTGAACTACTGACCTTTTGGTTAGGAGGCGTAGCACTTAACCCACTATGCCACCAGGGTTTCTTCAAGGTACACCAACCAACCTTAATTCTCAGGTGGCCACATGCAAACACAGGACACACAGATACACAGAAGCCTAAGGTCTGATGCCCACTCCACAGAGGGGCAGTACTGGCTCTTACAGGGGAACTGCTGGGTCTTGGAGAAAATCTAGGCAGAAATTTCTTTTCAGTGTGACCTGAAAAGATGACATGGCAAGACAACACACAAAAAATAAATACCCTGCTCCAATCAAATACTTTGATGGATTCCCAAATATATAACTTGGACCACAGTCAAACATCAGAACATTCTGGAAAACAGATATCTGCTACTCCCAGAATTAGTCCACAGTGATTTTTATTTGCCAGATCAAAATAGCTTTTAAAAACATTCACAGATCAGGTTTGACTGGCTAGGGCAGCACAAGATTAAGCTCCACATAGTCATTTCCTAATCACCCACTGTGGACTCTCCAAACCTCAGCTGATTTCTTCCAGCACCCTGAGATACTTAGGGGTCCCTTCTTCCTAATAATACCTAGGGTCCTGTTAAGAAACTCACTCTAACATTAGCTGAACCACAAACCAAATAAACCAAAAGCAAAATGCCAGGATGAACAACAGACACATTCCACAACCCCAAGCCAAACGACTCTCTGCTTTTCCATCCAAAGGTACCACACCACTGCAGAGATGGAAAACTGACAGCTCCCCAGTTTTGGCCTGAACCTGAAAAGATGACCTTTTACCACTGTCATTCTGGGGCTGTACACTTACTGGTAAGTGCAGCAAAGTGACTGAGTCCACATCGAATGTGGGAAACGTGGATTCCTGGGGTGAGCTCCGTCAAGCCAAAGAGAGTGGGTGGAATCATTTCTGGAAGTGCAGTTTCCACGAGGTTTGGTCCTTTCCCAAGAATTCCATACCCCCAGACAAAAACACATCCTTCTCCTACATAACAGTAAAAACAAGGATCAGAAAGTCAATCTAAGTATAATCCTCCCTTGCCAGAAATTCAAACTGCACTATAGAAAGTTGTGACATTCAAGTGAGTGTTTTTTTCCCCTTTGCTTGGCTGGAACACACTGATATTTAAAAAAATATTTCTCTTCTCCTCTTTCCCTGCTTTTTAGTTCTTGTTTGTAGAACACATCTAGCCAGCTAACCTACCTCAGAACATCAGCTTCTCGCATCCTAAGGGTAAGCTGGATGGACCATCCACCTACATGAACAAGGAGAAGCTCAGAAGGACATTTTCCCTAGCAATAGCTCAAAGTTTTACACTGATCAGAAGACCACGCCAAGTACATCAACAACTTCTGGCCAGATTCTTAGAACTCTCAGCAATGATTTTTTGGTCACCAGTGGTGCCAGACATTTAATCCAGAGCACAAATCTTGGGACATGAACCCTAAGGTCTTCTCCTATCTAAGTTTGCTTTCTTGGCATAGCTTCTCTGAAGAAGGCAGACCTAGAATGTCTAGCCCAGGATAAGGAAAGAGAATTAAGTAGTTCATTTCTCTCTACTACAGAGGTCTGCTATAGAATGACTAAGTGGTGGCTGTCTATATGTGAACTACAGGCTGTTATCTCTGTCATGAATTTCATGCTCACTCTCTAAAAACTGTATTCAGTCCAACCAGCTGTCCCCACAGCCACGTTCCCTTCCTTATACTGAGGTCTAAGGCCTATAAATCCAATGGTCCTCATCCAAACCCACCTACAGCTTTCCAATAAATTGCTTGGAAGAAGTTCTCACCATTCAATACAGCACAGGCTGTACCGCCACAGGCAGCCTGCTTAACCTTCCCCACTCCTGAGAAGGGCAGGCACCGGGGGACATTCACCTGACAAAAAGAAAGAGTCCACGTGGTTAGGAATGCAAACCAGTGAGACCTCAGGAGTATTCTAGTCCTATACACAAAGCAGATGAGTCCCATATCATTCACTCCACAAAAAAATTCCTGAACATGTAATAGGTACTAAACACCCAGATACTGGGAGATACAGTGGGGAGTATAGATCCGATTTCTGCCCTCAGATTGCTAGTCTGATGGAGGAGGCAGATGCCAACCAGAAGGCAAAGACGATGTAAAACCACATTTGTGCTAACTGCAATGAAGGGAAGTACCAGGATCTCCGAGAGCATGCAACAGGAGACCTGATCTAGTACAGGTGGAGGTCTAGTCAAGGAAGGCTTCCTTTGACCTGAGATCTGAAGAATGAGAAGGACTTAACAAGGCCAGGGAAAAAGGGAAAAACATTCTAAGTTGAGGAGCTGGCACATGGCAAAGTGAGTGAGGAGAGCATATCACATTCAATGGGTGTCAAGGTCAGAGAACAGTGGGACAGGGTAAAAGACAATGGGGACACAAAATCATGGCCAGAACCTACAGGGAACATGCAGGCCACAGTAAGGATTTGGTCTTTATCTTAAGCACAAGAAGCGGCCAGTAAGCATTCTCAGCAGAGAGAAGATACAATCAGAAACCTGATCAGATGAGATGGTCATGTAACAATATCCAAGGACCAAGGACGGAGGGGGCATGAACAAGGGCTCAGATTTGGATGAACTAAACTTGTAGTTCCCAGAGACATCCAAGTACAAATGTCAAGTGGTACTTAGAAATGTCTGGAACTCAGAAGTCTGGGCCTGAGATGCAAGCTGGTTAAGTGTGGTGAGAAGAGTTTCTTTATGTAACTTTTTGCCTTGGTTCTGTGAAAAAAAGGCAACAGCTTGGGAGGTTTCTCCCCTGAGCCCCAAGAAGTTGTTACAGTTGCCCTAGTCCTTTCAAGAAGCTTGTTACTTTTACAAGGGAAGAAGCCAGTCCCTGCCAGCAGCAAATGTCAGTTATTATGCAAATACCCACTACCCACTGTCCTGGAGTTGATTCCAACTAAGAGTAACCCTATAGGACAAAGTAGGACTGCCTCATAGAGCTTCCACAGAGCGCCTAGTGGACCTCAACTGCTGACTTTCTGGTTAGCAGCCACAGCACTTAACTACTGTACCACAAGGGCTTCCTGTTGAACTGCCCCTCCGAGCTTCCAAGAAGCGCCCAGTGGATCTGAACTGCTGACTTTCTGGTTAGGAGCTGCAGCACTTAACTACTGTACCACCAGGGTTTTCTATTATGCAAATGAGGAACACAAAATCAGAACAAGAGGATTCACCTTACTTGCTTACATAAGCAAAAAGAGCCTGGAGCAGAGCACAGGGTCCCTGTGGTGAGAACTTCTTAGACCCAGGAGATACAGCTGTAGCACTGAAACAGCAATGGCAGAACCAGGAGACTGCTGTGCAATGGTGCACCAGGTTTGCCCATTACAGAGTGAGACAGCTGAGTGCCTTTGGGCGGGAGGCTTGTGGCTGAGCCAGGTGCCTTTGGACACTTGTTGGAGGAGCTAATGGGGCTTGCTAACCCACAGAGCAAGAAAGCTAGGGACCTCCTGGCAGGAGGCCTACTGGAGGCACAGGGTGCCTCCAGGCACTTACTGAAGTAGCTACAACACTTGCCCAAGCCTGAGCAAGGGCAGACAAGACCAGGCTCCAACAGAGGCAGACAAGACCAGGCTCAAACAGGGGCCTGACAGCAGCAGCAGCAGCAGCAGCAGCAGCAGCCAAAAAGGGAGCATTCCTGATCAAAGAACTGTATCCTCAGTTACTTCCCAGTTAATCCTGATCCCATGTCTTACTTCCCTAATAAACCAAATAATTGAGAGTATGATCTGTGAGTTCTGTGTGACCAACTGCACTGAATTATGAAACTCAGCAGAGAAATAAGAGTGCCATAAGAAGGACAGCTGGTGTCAGAACTGGTAAAAGGGTTCAAGATGGGAGGTATGTCTGACCTCTATCTCACAGGAATCTACTTCATGCTGAAGCTGACTCTTCCTGAAGTTTGACAAGGTCTAACACTACTATTAACCCCTTTTTGGTTACAGAATCATTAGCATATAGAGATTAACTGTAGCTGTGGGTCTGGAGAAGTTCTTCTAAAGGAAGAACACAGACAAACTTGGAGGATCTTCAGCATTTAAAGGCTGTCTTAGTTATCCAGTGCTGCTGTAACAGAAATACTGCTCCTAAACAGTTTATTCTCTCTCAGTTTAGGAGGCTGAAAGTCCAAATTCAGGGCATCGGCTCTAGAGGAACGCTTTCTCTCTCTGTCAGCTCTGGGGCAAGGTCCTTGTACTCATTCTTACCCGGGTCTAGGAACTTCTCAGAACAGGGACCAAAGGACATGCTCTGTTGCTGGCTCATCTTTTGTGATGATAATGAGGCCCCTCTCCTCTCGGCCTGATTCTCTTTTATATCTCAAAAGAGAATGACTCAAGATACAGCCCAATGCTGTAGATTAAAGCCTATTTAGTAAGGTAACTGGCTCTAATCCTGCCTCATTAACATCACAGAGATCAGGATTAACAACACAGAGGACAGTCCCATCAGATCATAAAACGGTGGACAACTACACAATATTAGGAATCAAGGCCTAACCAAGTTGATATGCATTTTGGGGAACACAGTTCAATCCATAACAAAGGCCTTACAGGAGAGAAGCATGAGACCTGAAGGAGCAACCAGACAGACAAAAGGGTACTATAAGAATACAGTCACATGGGGAAAAGGAAGCATGCTTTCATAGTGATGGTCAACATGCCACGGTCAATGTCAATGCTACTGAGAGATCAAGAAAAATGAAGATTGGAAATTCTGCCTAGATTATTACTTCTAACATCATGGAAGTAACTGGCAATCCTGGCAAGAACCATTCAACACACGGATACTATGCAGAGCAGACTAAAGAATGAGCAGGAGATAACGCAGTGGAGACAGCAAGTACATGCAGCTCTTAAGAAGAGTGGCCTAGAAGAACAGGCAAGACGTATTACAGACAGGAGGAGAGAAAATACCAGACACGGATTTTAGACGGAAGACACAGATTGATGAGGTAGACCCAGTACAGAGACAGAGGCTGAAATTATAGGAGAGAAATCTCAGCACAAGGAATAAGGTTTTGAGAAAGTAGAGGACATGAAACCCAGGGCACAGTGAGAAGAATCAGCCTTCAAAGGCAAACAGATTTCCTCCTCCCGCACTGCAACAAAAGGCAGTAATGGGTACAGGCACAGGAAAGCATGTACCACTAGGGTGGAAAAATAAGTGCTCTCTTCTGAGAGCCTCCATTTCTCTAAGGGCTTTTGTTGAGAGTGACAGGTAGAATGGTTAGTATTTCCATGACTGAAACACGGCCAGTTGAATTTTCAGAAGACAG
This sequence comes from Heterohyrax brucei, assembly GCA_028571685.1. NCBI lineage: Eukaryota > Metazoa > Chordata > Mammalia > Hyracoidea > Procaviidae > Heterohyrax > Heterohyrax brucei. Next base: position 8,298,971 of record CM053165.1, on the reverse strand, counting down.
ATTTTCAAGCACATCGGTGACAGACATGAATATTTTTCACTTTCAAATGGAAACAGCTGGAACAGTCACTAAGTTCCCTCAAAGGAATAAAAGAGAGACTGCATGCCTCGACAGAGCTAGGCTTTCAGACCTGGGCTGAAGCTCTCAGAGAACATCTTTACTCAACTTTGCTGTGGTACAAAGCCCTTGGCAAACACTGAGAAATGCTCCAGCAAACAGCCAATAGAAACCTATCACTGTTTTCACTGACATGATGAGACTGAGGCTCCCACCCATAACAGCAGTAAGCTGCTTCCAAGATGGTGCTCATGCCCTTCTTTACGTGGGATGGGCCTAGTGACTTGACTTCAAATAAATACGATACCTGCAGAAGTAAGAGGATGTCACTTCTGAGATAAGACTATAAAAAAACGGTGGCTTTTGTCTTTATGGTGCTCTCTCTGGGCTCCTCACTTGCTTACTCTGATGACACCAGTTGCCAAATGGTCAGCTACCCTGTGGAGAAGTTCACATGGTGCACAACCAAGGAAAGCCTGGCCAACTGTTGGCTGATCAAGAGCAAGCGAGGTTGCAGTCCCACTGAGTGAGCTTAGATACGGGTCTATCCCGGTCAAACCTTAAGATGACTGCAGCCTTCTGAAAGACCCAAAGCCGGAAGACCTAGCTAAGCCACATCAAGATTCCTGACTCGCAGAAATTATGAGATAATAAATGCATGTTGTTTTAAGCTCCTAAGCTTTGTCATTCACAATGCAGCAACAGATAACAATGATAGGACACTGGATCTGTCCCCCACATGAAGGTCACAGTAGACATTTCTCTCTGGCTTTATCTTATGGAAACAATGAATCATTTAAGTGACCATGTTTTCTTCTTCGTTTTGGCTGCCAGGATGCTCAGAGCCAAATGTGCAACCAGTTCCAGCAACTGTACCAGAATATATAAAGAATGTGTCTTTCCACATTATTATCTGCCCTTGAGTTACTCCTTGCTCAGATTTCATCTATTAATATATTTTTTAAAGTCCTTCTGTGTCTTGTCAGAGATGCGATTATATTAAGGTATACAGTACGTTTTAAAATAGTCTTTATCTTTTAGAAACATGTGGTAACATTTTTTATGGCCAGGATTTCATTCAAAAAAACCCAGGGCATCTCTGCATGTAGTTACTTAGACTTCAGAGTAATGAGTAACCTCTTTCTAGGGAGGAGAGGGTGGGCGGATATGTCAGTAGCTTCAGGAAAGCTCAGACCCTCCTAACTCCAGAATTCCTCTCTTGTGGTACAGACCAGTGTACCTTCAGGCAAACAAACGTCTGGCCCTGTGCCAAATGGGCCTTGAGAAACCATCACAGGGTATTGCTCAGACCGCTGTTTCTAGGCAAATAATAAACTGCCTAATCTGGGGAGAAAAAAAAATTGCAGGTGAAAGAAAACTGGCCAGTAGGAGTATATGTTTTTTGTTTTGGGGTGGTAGGGAAAGTGATGAAAATGTTCTGGAATTAGCACAACTTTGGGAACATACTGAAAGCCACTGAATTCTACACTTTAAAATAGTGAATTTTACGGTACATGAATTGTATCTCAATTTTTAAAACTGGCTATCAGTTGTTACTTGTGAAGCTGGGCAATGAGTACAGAGGGAATAATTACACAGTTATCTCTACTTTTCTTCCTCAATAAAGTGTTAACAATCCTTCACAACAGCAAAAAGACAGAACCAACCTATGTGCTCATCAAAAGATGAATGGATAAACATATATACATCACGGAACACTGTGCATTAATAAGGAACAATGATGACTGTGGGAAACATCAGATAACATGGAGTCACCTAGAAGACATTAAACTGAGTGAAACTAGTTGCAAAAGGACAAATATTCTATGAGACCACTATTACAAGGACTTAAGGTTTAAGCACAGAAAAAAAAGAAATCTTTGATGGTTACCAGGGTGCAGAGAAAAGGAGAGTGGTAGTCACAGATTAGCTAGTAGATGGGAACTGGCTTAGGTCAAGGGGATGACAGCACCCAGTAGATGGGAGGTTAACACAATCAAACCACTCCAAAACCTGAAAGATTTTCTAAAGAAAACCCAATTATTTTGAAGGACAGAGTAGCAGGGGCAGGGGTCTGGGGACCACAGTTTCACGGGACATCTAGGTCAACTGGCATAACTAAGTTTTTTTAACAAAACATTCTGCATACCACTTTGGTGAGTGGTGTCTGGGGTCTTAAATGCCAACAAGCAGCCATTAAGTAGCATGAATTTGGTCCCAATCTACCTGGAGCAGATGAGAATGAAGGACATCAAAGAAAAAAGGAAAGTGCAGCAGACAGAAGGTGCCATATGATCCACAGACTACACCAGCACAAGACTAGAAGAACTAGATGGTGCCTAGCCCTGACAGGAAGCACAACATAAAGTCCCTGATGTAGCAGGGAAAAAATGGGTGCACATGGGTGCACACAACTAGAACTCTACTAAAATACCATACCTAATGGTCCATCAGACTGGAGAGTCCCCTGCGGATGTGCCCCCAGACTCTCTTTAGCCTAGAGCTGAAACCCATACCGAAGCCAACTCTTCAAAGATTGGACTGGACTATACGACAGAGTGATGCTGGCGAAGAATATGCTTCTTGGCTTAAATACATACATGAGGCTATCTGAGCAGCTCTTGTCCATAGGTGAGACAAGAGAGTGAAGGGGACAAGAGTCGGTTTAACAGATATGGGAAGTACAGGGTAGAAAGGAGGAGTGTACTGTCATTAGGGTGGTGGAGGCAGAAATCGGTTAAGAGGTGCACAGTAGTATATATTCAGGGTTGTATACAGCAAATTGATTTGGACTGTAACTTTTCACTTAAAGCCCAATAAAATATATTTTTAAAAACATGTTAACAATCCCACTGTATCACAATGGTTCCCTTGGTGAGAAGGAGGTGGTGGCGGTGGGGAGAGGGCACAGGCAGGGATCTGAAAGACTGTCAGGGTTACTGCTTGATCCAGGACTGCAGAGAGTACAGTAAGTGACTGCATCTTGAGCAGGACCTCTGCCATTTTGTTTCCTAATTCTGTCTACAACCATGAGTTCCGTGTTTTCCTTGGTTTCTCTCAAAGTTAAATATTAATCCATGCCATTTCTCTTTAGGACTGTGGAAAAGAAAGTGATAATAATCTAAAGACGACACACAAAAAATGAATCTACTGGGAGATTATATGACAGCCAGACCACCTCCAGGCACAAAACACCAACTAAGACATCAACATATCTGAGATGCCACTATTACGACTACCTAAGGACAATTAACTTTCTACAGATTGCTAGGACTCATAAATCTTTATCTCCTTCTCCAACAAAACCTCCAGCACATTTCTATTTCTAGGAGGCAGGTTTTAGAGGAATGGTTCCCCCTGTCTCCTTACCTACAGTCATACAATAAACATCTTGCCTCTCATCTCACCTGTCTCAAAGATTGGCTGTTTGCAGCAGAAACTGCAGTAACAGTTTCATTGAGCTGCATCTTAGGATTGTGTTCTTCTGGCATGTATGTTATACTGTAGTAAAAAGTATACTTGGTGCCAGGGACTGAACTGTCACTCACAAATGTGTCCATTTGGAAGGCCATGATTCCCAGCACTGTGTGGTTGCCCTCCATTTTGAGACTATAATTTTATGTTAAAGAGAATTAGGGTGGGATTGTAATACTCTTACTAAGGTCACATCCCTGATCCAATGTAAACGGAGTTTCCTTAGGGTATGGCCCACACAACCTTATCAGAAGGAAAGGAAAGCAAGCAGAGTTGGGGACCTCCAATTACAAAAAAACAGTGCCAAGAGGAAAGTATGTCCTTTGGACCTGAGGTTCCTGTGCTAAGACGCTCCCAGACCAAGGGAAGACTGAAGCATCACAAGATCTTCTTCCAGAGACAACAGACACAAAGCCTCTCCCTGAAACTGGTGCCCCGAAATCTGACTTCTAGACAACTGGACTGCGAGAGAATAAACTTCTCTTTCTTAAAGCCATCCACCTGTGCTGGTTCTGTTACAACAGCACCAGATGACCATGACTCTAGGACATCAGACATAACTGATACAAACAGCTTTGTATCCCTTTTGGAATGAGATTGGGCATACAAAACATACCTAAAAATTGATTTAAACCAGAACTAGTTTATCTAAGCATTGACAATGATAGCTTTTGAACCTAAGCTCTCTTCTAGGCTACCCAGTAACTTGAGGAACATTATTCTCTTAAGAGGTAGGCACTAACCAGTACTTTCTACCTTGCTCCTTGGGGAACACCTTCTTATAAATGTCCCCAACACTTTCTACTTCCAATACCCCCCATATTATAATGCAGGTTACCAAGTACCTGTGTAGAATCCGTGATGGAGGCCAGCTGCAGGTATTCCGAGTTCCCCCAGCCAAAGACATCTCCATCTGCAGAGACGGCCAGGCAGCTATCCCCATAGGTGGCTACCTGGATAATGTTCACTCCAGCAAGGTCTCCACGTAGCTTGGTGGGCATGCTGCTGATATTGTAGTGACCCAGACCTAACACAATAGAAACACTTTTAATTATTTATTCTTTCAGCAAACACTCACACATTCAGACTAAGCGCTTTAGAAATATCAGCTCTGAAGTCTTAATCTGTTCCTTTGCATGCCCATACAACTTCCTTTTCCCTGTTCTCTAAGGGGGAAAAAATAGATAATTGTAACTGGCATATTTTTAAAACTCTTGGAATTTTCCAGATCTAATTGAAGTTAAAACATTTTGCAAGATGGAATACCACTATGCAATCTACCAGATGCTGCCTAAATGACAACAAAACCGAAACCAAACCAAACCCAATGCCATCAAGTCTATGCCAACTCACAGGGACCCTATAGAACAGAACAGAACTGCCCCATAGAGTTTCCAGGGAGCACCTGGCAGATCTGGACTGCCAACCTTCTCATTAGCAGGTAGAGCACTAACCCCTGCACCACCAGGGTCTGGTTAGCAGGCGGAGCACTAATCCCTGCACAACCACATCTGGTTGTAAGGCAGAGCACTAACCCACGCCACCAGGTCTGGTTAGTAGGCGCAGAACTAACCCCTGCACCACCAGGGTCTGGATAGCAGGTGGAGCACTAACACCATGCCACCAGGTCTGGTTAGTAGGCGCAGAACTAACCCCTGCACCACCAGGTCTGGTTAGCAGGTGGAGCACTAACACCATGCCACCAGGTCTGGTTAGTAGGCGCAGAACTATCCCCTGCACCACCAGGGTCTGGTTAGCAGGTGAAGCACTAACTCCGTGCCATCAGGTCTGGTTAGCAGGCAGAGCACTAACCCCGTGCCACCAGTTCTGGTTAGCAGCAGAACACTAACTCCTGCGCCACCAGTTTCCACATGACAACAAGCCATTGCTAATGCACTGCTGGGCTTGCTGGAAAACAACGGAAATCTCTAACAGCCTGCCCCAACCTGCCATTCCACTCTAGTCTCCCCAAACCAGAAAATGAAACTGGCATAGGGAATTGCATGTAAACAGCATGCAGAGGTACAAGTTCAGCTTATCCTGATGACAAATGTCAGCTCTGGCACTGCACTGGAGGCTACTCTCTGAGCAGCAGGTAAGGGCAGAACATTGAACCTTAGACTCCTGCTTTAAGCCAGGACTCCTCAGAGGAGGTAAATGTGGTATAAGATTGGTAGCAGCAGGCAAAAGCTAATTCTCTCTTTAGGACAACATTGCCAATGTAGGCCCTCAGGCTTCCCACAAATTAAGTTCAATAGAATATGAGCTCATAATCAAACATTTCCAAACACACAAGGAAAAACGCCACCATGAATAAGAGTCACCAGAATTAACAATTTATACTCCCCAGATTTTAGGTACTAGAATTATGATACACAAAACTAAAAAAAGTAACTCTTGTGCACAGAACACAAGCAGGAACAAGAGTTTAGCAAAATGGCCGGGAAAATATAAAACAATTAGAAATAAAAAATATAGTCATTAAAATTAGACATTCAAATGGACAAAATGACAAGCCACAGACTGGGAAAAGATCCTTGTAATGCTTTAATTGATAAAAGATTCTATTCCCAAAACTCAGTACGAAAAAGACAAATACGCCAACATAAAAAAACAGGTACCACCAGATGCCCAACAATAGAAGAATGGATAGGTAAACTATGGTATATATACTCAATGGAGCACTACGCAATGATAAAGAATAACAATGATTCCAGGAAACATCTCCTAACCTGGTTTCAACTGGAAGACATTATGTTGAGTGAAAGTAGTCAACGACAAAGGGATAAATACTGTATGAGACCTCTACGATAAGATCTCAAAAACAGACTTGTGTATAGAAGAAAAGACTCTCTGACAGCTGCAAGGGAGGGGAGAAGGGAGAGTTTAGTTCAGATAGTTACTAGAAATCTAGTTGGGAGAAAGTGGTGATAGCACACATTAGAAACAAGAACAACAGTAAGTGGACTTCAGCATAACTTGAGTACTCCTTCCATCTTAACTCAATACTGCAAGGATAGAGTAGCTGGGGCAGGGGGCAAGAGACCATGCTCTTAGGCGAATTCCAGGCCAGTTGGCACAACTAGCGTTTTGCTAAGAGAGCTCTCTGCACCCCACATTGGTGAGTGGCATCTGGGGTCTTAAAAGCTGCCAAGCTACCACCTGAGGACACAGCAAATGGTCCCAACTCAGCAGGAATGGATGCTCACCAAGGACCAAAATGACATGCGGTAAAGACAACCTAGAAGACAGAGAGATCCACAAGAGTGGGTGCCTACATCGACTTGGGACCAGAAGAATCAGATGGTACCCAGCCACCACCAGTGATAGCCACGATGGAGCTCACAGAGAGGAGTCTCACTGGCAACACAAGAATAAAAAGGGGTGCATCCTGAGATCTTCAATAAAAGACCTCAATTGATGGTCCAGCGGTTTCGGGGTTCCCCTGAGAGCATGGCCCCCAGCCCTGATGCTGCCCTTACCCATAAATTCTAACGAAGGTCCACTCTTTGGACAGGAATGGATTGGACTTGGCAATGCAGAATGACCATATATTGGATGCACTTTATGGTTCTATACATCTATAGTATATCATCTGCTGACCTCTGGCTGGAGGAAGGAGAGTGGGTGGAGAGGGGAAAGGAGGCTGCTGGGAGGATGAGACATGTATGGAGCAGAGAGGAATAGTGTGCTGACACCGGACAGGGAGAGCAGTGGAAGCTGCAGATCGGTGGGCATGTAAATTTATATGGGAATGTACATTTTCACTCAGTCATGTTAAATAAAAAATAAAAAGTATATGTGTATATATATATAACGAAAAAAACAGGTACCAACACTACGTAGTTCAGAGAAAAAAACAAGACTGACCTACAAACACATAAGGCCACTCTCAGTAGTTTAGGAAAACACAAAACCATGATGAGATGCTATCTCACATCCACCAGACACATAAAAACTTTAAAGTGGACAGGCTATGGTACAAAGGTAACACAACTACTGCCATAAGGGTACCCTGTTACAACTATTTTGGAAAACAATTATTTGAATATACATGCATTTCTTATAACCTAGCAATTCTACTCCTAGGAATCTCCAATAGGGAAACTCTTGACTATGAATAAATAGACACATACAGATAGACAGGCAGAAAGCTGTTAAACCAAATGTCTATCAAAATCAAAAGGTAAATGAATAAACTGAGACACACTCTTATGACAGAGTATCATACAGATGTAAATACGAGTGAGCTGCGAGATACAGACAACAATATGGCTGAATCTTAAGACTATATATAATACAACCCCCTACATAAGCAAAACTCATTAACACACTGTTTAGAAATCTACACATGTATGTACTTTTTTTTTCCCCTCTAAGGACAGAAAATAAAGCAAGAGAACAGGGAGGAACACACAGGCATAGTTGGCAGTATTGGGAGTTTCCTAGGTCTTAAACTGGATAGCGACTTCACAAGTGTTCATTTTATTATCATGCTTCATAATTTACTTCTGTGTATCTCTTGCACACAACATATATTAAACCTGTTGCCATCAAGGAGATTCTAACTCATACCAAACCTACAGGCAGAGAAGAACTGCCCCACACGGCTTCCAAAGCTGTAAACCTTCATAGAAGCAACCTGCCAAGTCTTTCTCCCACAGAGTGGCTGGTGGATTAAAACCACTGACCTTCTGGCTAGTAACGAAGTGCCTTAACTACTGCACCACAATACATTACATGTTAAGAAAGATTTTAAATAAATGAAACTGTTTCAGGGTTATAAAAGAAAGGAGTAAGATGCTGAGATAAAAATTGTCAACGAGGAAGCCAAGCCAAGTGCTGTCGAGTCAGATCTGACTCATGGCGACCCTAGAGGCCAGAGTAGAACTGCCCTCCAGAGTATAAAGGACTGCCATTTTATAAAGAATGGTCAGGGAAGCCTCCATGGAGATGACATACAAGCTGAGACCATACGATGAAAAGGAGAGGAAGAAGAGTATCCAGACTAAGGGACAAGCAAATGCAAAGAGCTAGGCATGTCCCAGGAACTGACTAAAGGAGGCCAGTGTGGAGGACTCAGAGTCTGGAGACAAGCGTGCAGTGATACCAGCATAGATACAGCAGGGGAACAGCAAGTTTCTAGAATGATGCCCAGTAAACGGTTCACCATGGTTCTCTCCAGCAAGTGAGACTCTGACTTTTCACCTATGCCTTTTTACATTCTCAGAACGTATCAGCAATTTTATTACCTATTAAAACCTGATTAATAAAAAAATTACCTCCATGAATATTTCAAAATTAAAGAGAAGCTTGAAACTTACTAACAGAGAAATGTCTTTAAATCTGACACACAATAAATCAGCAGATTTCACCTAATATTACTCATTGCTAGAGAAGTTATGATTAAAACGGTGCTTCTACATATTGCTGTGGTGATATAAACTGGCAAAACTTTCAGAAATCAATTTAGCAATACATTCTAAGAACAACAACAACAAAAATTCAAATCTCTTGACCTCGTCCTAGGAATTCATCTTAGAGAAATAATCCCAAGGAAAGAAACAGCTGTATGTGTACACATGATAACTATGATAGGATCACCAACTGTCCCTTCCCTCCCCAAAAAAGTATGCCTGCTGATAGCAAAGGAAGATTAAACATCAGATGGTAAATTAACCTGGTGCCAAATCACACAATATTAAAACTATAATTCTGAAAACTGCAGTAGCATCAAACAACATTTTATGTAAATTACAATGATGATGCCGACACATAAAGTTAACCCATGCAATTACTGCACTAAAAGATACATTCACAGGAACAAGAACTGGAAGAAAACACACGGCAACTGTGAACTGGTGGCCAAATTATCCAAACCAAACTCATTGCTGTCAGGTCCATTTCAATTCACAGGGACCACAAAAGGCAGAGAAGACCTGCTGGATAGTTTTCAAGAAGTGCCTGGAGGATATGAACTTCTGACCTTGTGGTTAGCAGTCACAGCACTTTATCACTACGCCACCAGAATTGCCAGTCAGATTACGGATGATTTAAATTTTTTTCTGCATTGTTCTTACTGTGTTGATGGTACACTTAAAAAGAGAAACTCATTGGTCACACTCAAAGACCTTCCCCCAGATAAATATCAAAGAACAAAAAGATTAAATAACACTGATGAAATTTGTCCCTCATCCATCCCCCTCCTAAATCATATTCTTTTTAAATAGCTAAAATTGAGCTCCTTTTAGGTGAAATTTGTTCTTTTTAAATAGGCTCAGCCTCCTGTCTCAGCTGAGGCTTAGAACCCCTTTGTGGAGTTACTGGTTCAATTCTATGGCAGCACAGATGAGGGACCTGGGAAGAGACTAGGAAGTGACTGAGAGTACTAGGAACCAACTTAAGAAAGGTGAAGTCTACATAAAGCCTAAATCAACAGCAGAAAAAGGGAAACTAAAAAAACACCTTGCTCAAAAATGACTAGGTTATAGAAGAAATTAATGATGGACTAAAGAAATTTATAGACTCAGACGAGAATGAAAATACATTCTACTAGAACCTAGGGGACACATTAAAAGCAGTGCCCAGAGGCAAATTTATCTCAATAAATGCACACAAAGGAAAAAAGGCCCAGATCAAAGAATTAACCCTACAACTTGAACAAGTAAAAAGAGAGCAGCAAAAGAACCCCTTGGGCATTAGAAGAAAGTAAATAATAAAAATTAGAGCAGAATTCAATGAAATAGAGAACAGAAAAGTATTTTACAGAGTTAACAAGACCAAAAGCTGGGTTTTTTAAAAGATCAACAAAACTGATAAGCCACTGGCCAAACTGACAAATGAAAACAGGAGGGAAAGCAAATAACTTGAATAGGGAATGAGATGGGTGACATTATAACAGGTCCAAATGAAATAAAAGAATCACAATAAATACTCTGAAAACCTGTACTGTAATAAATTTGAAAAGCTAGAGGAAATAGACAGATTTTAACAGAAACATATTACTTACCAAAACTAACATAAACAGAAGCAGATCAACTTAATAAACCCACTGAAAAAGAAGAGACTGAAAAAGTAATTAAAAAACACACAACCAAAAAATGCCCTGGCCCTGATGGCTTCACTGGAGAATTCTACTACTTTTAGAGAAGAATTAACACCAGTAGGAAAAGAAGAGGTTGAAAAGGCAATTAAAAAGCACCCAACCAAAAAAAGTCCTGGCCCTGATGGCTTCACTGGAGAATTCTACCAAACTTTTAGAGAACAGTTAATATCACTATCACTAAAGGTATTCCACAGCAAAGAAAAGGATGGAATACTCCCAAATTCATTCTATGAAACCAGCATAACCCAGATATCAAAACCAGGGAAAGATACCACAAAAAAAAGGAGAATTACAGACCAGTTATCCCCCATGAATTTAGATGCAAAACTTTTCAACGAAGTTCTAGCCAAAAGAATTCAACAACATATCAAACAGTAATTCTCCATGACCAAGTAAGATTCATACCAGGGATGCAGCTATTGTTCAACACTAGAAAAACACACACATAAAACAAAAAACAGAACCACTTGATTTTATCAATTGATGCAGAAAGGGCATCAGACAAAGTCTAACATTATTCTTGTTAAAAACTCTTGAAAAAAATAGTAGGGAAATTCTTCAACATAATCAGTGGTACCTATGTAAAGTCAACAGAAATCCGGATGGTGTAGTGCTTAAGTGCCATATCTGCTAATCGAAAGGTCAGCAGTTTGATTCCACCAGGTGCTCCTTGGAAATTCTATGGGGCAGTTCTACTCTAACCTATAGGATCTCTATGAGCTGGAAACGACTCAACAGCAGTGAATTTGTTTTTTTTTTTTCTGCAAAGCTAACAGCCAACATCATCGCAAATGGAGAGAGACTGGAAACATTCCCCTTGAGAATAGGAACTAGACAAAAATGCTCACCGTCACCACTTTTATGCAACATAGCACTGGAAGTTCTAGCCAGAGCAATCAGGCAACATACAGAAATAAAGGGAATCCAGATCGGTAATGAAGATGTAAAAGTATCTGTATTTGCAAATGATATGTATGATCTTATACACAGAAAACCTGAAAGAATCCTGATTAAAAAAAAAACCACTGGAAATAATTCAAGAGTTCAGCAAAGTATGAATACATAAGATAAACATACATAAATAATTTGGATTTCTTTACACCAACAAAGACACCAGCAAAAAGGATATCATCAAATCAACACCATTTACAACAACCCTCCAAGAAGGTAAAATACTTAGGAATAAATCTAACCAGAGATGTAAAAGACCTATACAAAGAAAATTACAAGATTCTACTGCAAGAAACTCACAGACCTACATTAAGTGGAGAGACCTACCTTGCTGATGGATAGGAAGACTCAACATCATGATAATGTCTATTCTACCGAAAATGATCTATAGATACAATGCTACCCCAATATAAATTCCAACAGCATTTTTTCTCTTGCCTGAGGGGTTCCTCTGTTGTTCTCTCTCTACGTGTTCAAGCTGTAGGGTTAGTTCCTTGATTTGGTTTCTTTCTTCCTTCCAGATGTGTGCATTTACGGAGAGAAACAGACCTCTGAGCACTGCTTTGGCTGTACCCCATAGGTTCTGGTAGGAAGTGTTTTCATTCTCATTGGAATCCATAATTTCTTTATTTCATCCTTGATTTCTTCTATAACCCATGTTTTTTTGAGCAAGCTGTTGTTCAGTTTTCAAGAGTTCCAGTTTCTATGTTTTTACTACTATTGATTTTGACTTTTACGACTTTATGATCTGGATGCTTTGCAGTAATTCAATGATATGGATTTTGTTCAGCACTGAATTATGTCCTAACACATGGTCAATTCTGGAGAATGTTCCATGTGCACTGGAGAAGGTGTAGTTGTCTGCTGACGGGTGTAAAGTTCTGTATGTATCAATGAGGTTTAGTTGGTTAATTGTGTCAATGAGGTCTTCTGTATCTTTACTGAGCTTTTTTCTAGAGGATCTGTCCAGTACTGAGACTGGAGTGTTGAAGTCTCCCACTATTATTGTGGAGTGATCTAACTCTTTTTTGAGTATAGTCAGTGTTTCTTCGACATATTTAGGTGCTCTGATAGTAGGTGCATAAATATTAAGTATAGCTAAATTTTGCTTGTGTACTGAACCTTTGAGCAATAAATAGTGTCGATCTTTGTCCGTGATGGTGGATTTGACATTAAAATTGATTTTTGTCTGAGATTAGAATTGCCATCCCTGCTGTTCTTTGTTCACTGTTAGCTTGACATATATTCTTCCCTCCTTTAATTTTCAGTTTGTTCCTATCTTTAAGTCTCAAGTGAGTTTCTTGTAGACAACGTATGGATGAGTCATGTCTTTTGATCCAAGATGTCACTTGATGTCTCTTTACTGGAGCATACAGTCCATTCACATTCAACGTAATTACTGATAGGTATGTGTTCAGTGCTGCCACTGTGACATGTTTATTTTTCTGTTGATGTTTTCTCTGTTTTCTTATTAGTCTGTTCTGGGACATTCTTTTTTGTAAGTTGATTTTCCTCCTTTTTCACAGCTGGTTCCGTAGTTGTTGAGATTCCTGTGTTACACTGCTTCATATGGTATGTTGCATCTTTGTTGTGCTTTATGGCTGCCCCTAAGATTCCCCTTAATAAACTATACACAAACCCAATTTTAATTACTACCAGTCTTGTCAGCTTCCTCTTCATCTGGAAGGACTGTAACGACTGTAGTACATCCCTCTTTTTAATATGATGGCACCATAGTTTTCATGATAATCACTGGATTGTTTCTTTCGTTAAAGCTGTGATTGAGTTTGGAGCCTTCCCTAACTCAGTAGAATTCTGGATGATGTGTCGTTCTAAAATATAAAGTTAGTGGTTTTGTTCTTCTGTGCCAAAGCCAAGAACTTCTTTCAGTATTTCTTGCAGTTCTGGTTTGGTTTTTACAAAGTCTCTGAATTTCTGTTTATCTGGGAATGTCTTCATTTCATTTTCATATTTCAAAGATAGTTTTGCAGGATATATAATTCTTGGTTCGAAGTTCTTCTCCTTCAAGGCTTTGAATGTTTCACGCCACTATCTCTGTGCCAGCATGGTTTCTGCTGAGAAATCTGACGAAAGCCTACAGGGGTTTCCCTCTGAATGTCAGCTTTGCTTTGAGTCTTGCTGCCTTTAGGAGTTGTTGCTTATGTTTCATTTTCTTAAGCTTGATTATAATATGCCTTGGAGTCTTTCTTTTGAGATCTATATTGGGTGGCATACAATATGCATCTGGGATATCTATACTCTCTTCCTTCATGATTTCTAGAAAGCTTTCTGTCAGCAGCTCAGCAACGATACTTTCTGTGTTCTCAGGTGTCCCACCCTGTTCAGGGACTCCAATTAAATGCTGGTTGTTCCTCTTAATAGAGTCCCACATGCTTCTTAATGCTTCTTCATTTTTCTCGTTTCTTTTCTCTGATTTGTCCTCATAGACACTGGCATCAGTAGCTCTGTCTTCCAAGTCAGAAATTCTTTTTTCCATTTGTTGCATTCTGTTTTCTTGGCTTTGAATGGAAGTTTCTATGTCTTTGATTTTGTTCTTGAACTGCTGGATTTCAGAGTACTGGTGTTTCATCAGATTGAACAGCTTGCTTAATTTTTCATTTTGTTCTGCTGCATTTTGTATAAGGCCTAGAAGGGCTCTGTATATAATCCTTTTGTATTCATCTTTCGATGATTTCAGGAAAGTTTCTTCATCTGGAAAGCTCCTTGGTTGTTTTGTTTGGGAGTCTTCTGAAGCCATGGGTGATTTCCTGTATGCCACAAACATCTGTTGCTTTCTGGGTTTCATGTGAGTAAGTAGAGGCTGGGAGAGATACTGTGAGGATGGAATGCAGATGTTTCTCTAGGCTGTCTTAAAATGTAAAACAAAAGGTATCTTACCACTTCCCAAGTCAGTCAGGTTTTCAGGTACAGAGGTCCCTCTTCCCAGCTGGCAAAGTATGCACCTCTATATCCAACCCCAGATGACACAAACCAGTTCAAAATACAGCAATGCTACTGCCCTGTTCGCCTCTGCTGACAGGGCCCAGCCTTAGGTGACACTGTGTAAACTACTGCTTTTCTGGTAGAAAAGCACCCTCCTGTGGGCAGGCTCTGGCTCCCAAGCTAAGACTTAGGTCCAGCTGCAGCCACCGTATCTAACATGGCGCCCTCCACATGGTCAGTGGATAGCAGGGCTAAAGGTGCTGAGATGTAGTGAGTCCTCAGCCTCTGCTGGCAGGCCACCACCGTAGGTGACACTATGTAAACTACTGCTTTTCTGTTGGAGAGCGCTGTCCTGTTTGCAGGCCCTGGCTCCCAAGCTAAGAATTAGGTCCCGCTAAAATCTCTGTATCCAACATGGCGTTCCGCACACTGGCAGTGCAGTTCTGTACAAATCATGCTGTGGCAGAGATAAAAAGAGGCCCAAATTGGCCAGGTGTACAGAGTAAAATCTCAGTATCCAACATGGCGTTCCGCACACTGCTGTGGCAGAGATAAAAAGAGAGGCCCAAATTGGCTTAGGTGTACAGAGTCATAAGCCTGGCTCTCAAAATATGGCAATTTCACCTGCCTATGCCACCAGCAGTGCATCTGAGACTACCTGCTTAGCAAGACCCAGCTCCGTCCGCCAGCCAAGGCAGAAGAAAAAAGGTCACAATGGTACGTTACCTTCACTCCATGCGTGCCAGGGCTAGCCATGAGCGAGAGTCAGTAAAAGAGAGGAGGTTTTTTGCTCAGTGGTATGAAGTCCAAATTAACAGCCCTGGGCCATGTCCTGGGGCTCACTAGGTGACCAGAAGGCTCCGTTTGATTATCAATTCAGGTCTTGGTTTCCAGAGGGATATAAGGAGATGTGTACTTAGTCTGCCATCTTGACTCCGTCCCCCCAACAGCATTTTTTAATGAGATGTAGAAACAGATCACCAACTTCATATGGCAAGGAAGAAGCACCAGATAATGTATCACCAAAGAGCAAATTGGGTACCCTAACATCACCTGACTTTAGGACCTGTTGTACTTCCACAGCAGTCAAAACAGCCTGATACTGGTACAAAAACAGATACACAGACCAACGGAACTGAAATGAGAATCCAGACATAACATCATCCACCTATGAGCAGCTGATATTTGACAAACGCCCCAAGTCTGTGAACTGGGGGAAAAAAATCTCTTCAACCAATCATATTGGCAAAACTGGCTATCTATCTGTCAAAAAAGAAAAAGAAGAAAAAAACCCATATATCACACCATTCACAAAAACCAACTCAAAATTGATCAAAGACCTAAATATAAAATCTAAAACAATAAAGATTATGGACAAAAAAATAGGGACAACACTGGAAGCCCTAATACATGGCATAAACAGACAATAAAATGTTACTAACAATGAACAAACATCAGAAGAGAAAACAGATAACTGGGAACTCCTAAAAATCAAACCATTCATCCAAAGACTTCACCAAAAGAGTAAAAAGACTACTTACAGATTTGGGAAGCATTTTTGGCTACCACAAATCTCATCAGCAAGTAATCTCCATAATCTACAAGGTACTGCATAAGCTCAACAAGAAAAAGATAAATAACCCAATTAAAAAATGGGCAAAGGATATAAACAGGCACTTTACCAAAGAAGACATCCAGGATGCAAATAGATACATGAGGAAATGTTCATAGGATCATCAGCTGTCATGGATTGAATCGTGTCCTCCCCAAAATATGTGTAGTCATGTGGCTGGGCCATGATTTCCAGTATCTTGTGACTGTCCTCCATTTTGTGGTTTTCCTATGCTGTATGTTAAAGGATTAAGGAGGGGCTGTAAATTCCTTCATAGGATTGCCTCCCTGCTCCACTGTAAAGGGAGTTTCCCTGGAGTATGGCTTGCCCCACCCTTAATCCTTTTCATCTTGCAAGAGATAAAAGGAAAGAGAAGCAAGCACAGATTTGGGAACCTTGTACCATCAAGAAAGCAGCACCAGGAGAAGAGGAAGTCCTTCAGACCTGAGGTTCCTGAGCCAAGATGCTCCCTGGACAAAGACGGATGCAATACCGGACTTTCCTCCAGAGCCAACACGGGGGAAAGCCTTCCCCTGGAGCGGACACCCTGAATATGGACTTGTAGCCTACTGGACTGTGTGAGAATAAACTTTCCGTTGTTAAAGCTATCCACTCTGTGGTATTTCTGCTAGAGCAGCCCTAGCTGACTAAAACACCAGCCATTACAGAAAGCCAAATCAAAACAACAATGGAATATCATCTCACCCCAACAAGGCTGGCATTAATCCAAAAAACACAAAATAATAAATGCTGGAGAGACTGTATAGAAATTAAAATTCTTCTACACTGCTGGTAGGAATGTAAAATGGTACAAACACCTCAGAAAGTGATTAGGTACTACGTTAAAAAGCTAGTGATAGAAATACCATACGATCCAGGAATCTCACTTCTTAGAATACATCCGAGAGAAATGAGGGCTCTCTCATCAATAGATATGTGCAGACCAATGTTTATTGCAGCACTGTCCACAGCAGCAGAAAGATGGCATGAACCTAGGTGCCTATTCACAGATGAATGGATAAAGAAACTATAGTATATTCATACAGTAGAATACCATGCAGTGATAAAGAACAAGGATGATCTTCCAAAATGTGATAACATGGAGTCATCTAAAAGACATTATGCCATTTGAAATTAGCCAGCTGCAAAAGGACAAATATTACATGAGATCACTATAAGGACTCAAGAAAAGGTTTAAGCACAGAAGAAAATCTTTGATGGTTACAAGGGTGAGGAGGGAAGGTGAGGGGTATGCATCAACTAGATAGTAGATAGGAATTGGGTTAGAGACAGGAGTGACAGCACTCAGTAGAGGGGAGATTAACACTGCTGGACTAGACCAAAAGCTAACTGGTCTCCTAAATACAACCCAACATTTTGGAGGACACAGAGCAGCAGGGACAGGGGTCTGGAGATAACGGCTTCAGGGAACATCTAGGTCAACCTGCACTAAATTTTTTTTTTTAAGAAAATGTTCTGCATCCTACTTTTGTGAGTGGCATCTGGGGTCTTAAATGTTAGCAAGCTGCTATCTAAGTAGCATCAATTGGTCCCAATCCACCTGGAGCAGAGAATGAAGGACATCAAAAATATGAGGAAAATGTGCCCTCAGGAGACAGACATACAACTCAAGAGACTGCTCAAGTGCCTGAGGTTCCAAGGAGCAAATCCAAATAGAACTACATGGTGCCTGGCCACCATCAATGACTGTCCTGACAGGGAACACACAGACAGTCCCTGACACAGTGGGAGAAAAACAGGGGTAGAGAATTAGAACTCTATTAATAGACCATAGTTGATGGTCCAACAGACTGGAGGATACCCTGAACACATGGCCTCCAGATTCTCTGTTAGCCCAGAGCTGAAACCAATACCGAAGCTAACTCTTCAGACAAAGACCAGACTGGACTGTAAGACATGGAATAATACTGGTGAAAACTGTGCTTCCTGGGTTGAATATATACTGTCTGAGGCTGCCTGAGCAGCTTTTGTCTAGACACAAGATGAGAGCGTGGAGGGCAGGACACAGGAGTTGGTTGAACTGATATGGGAAGTACAGGGTGGAAAGCAGTGTGCAGTCACAAGGTGCAAAGAGCAGCTAGAGCTGCACAAAGATGAGTGTGCAAGGTTTTACATGGCAAACTGACTTGGATTATAAACTTTCACATAAAGCTAAAGAAAAAAATACTAAAAAAAAGGTGAGGTCTAGCCCATGAAAGGCTTATAGCATACAGCTCCACACCGCACGGGCCAAGACCCAAACTGCACCAAACAGGTAAAAGTACACTACCTGTTTGCCCATCTGCGCCCCAGCCACAGGAATAGACTTCTCCTTTATCTGTTAGGAACAGACTATGGTCCTGACCACAGGCTACCTACCAAAGAGAGGTGAGAAGAAACATTCAGAACTAGTGTCCTGTTCAGTGCCTCCCCCAAAACCAGCACCACCACATCATTTCTCCTATGGTACCTAAGCACAGGGAGGAAAGGACACCAGCAGCTATCTAGAACTGCCTTCACATCTTACTCTTCCTAAAGCCATTGCAGCCTAGCTTTCATCACCGACCCACTGAAACTGCTGGTGCTCAAGTGCCTGAGGTTCCAAGGAGCAAATCCAAGAGCTCCTCTACTCCACACCACCTCTGAGGAACCATAAGCCTTCCTCTCACCCAGTGTTCTATTCAGTCTCTAGTAGCTTCCAATCTTTTTCATCAGCACATCCACTGCCCCATCTCTCCTGTGTTACCATTCTTCTCCAAGGCTGTCTTCCACCCTCCCCTCTCCTCACTCTTCACCTCCCTGGCAGCCTACACCCACTCCCAAGGCTTTCACTGCCACTTCTGCAAGGCTCTCTCTAGTCCCAGTAATTATCAAGTTCAGCTCTGTTACCCTGTCTATCATGCCAGGTCTGTGCTAAGTCCTCTGCACACAGAACCACCCTGTGAGAAGTTTGGTAACTTGCCCAAAGTCACTCACTTATTAAGCAGAGGAGCTGAAACATCCACAGAACTCTGCAACCTATGGAAGACACCCTGCACTATGCTGCACCCTTATGTTCACAAGCCCCAAAGCAAATGCATTTTGTAGCTCCCCTTACTTCTTCCTCACTACCCACCCAAGCCTGCTCATCCTCCAGTCTGCCCATTTTGGTTAAGAATATCCATCCCTTTGCCTACTAGAGTTATACTCAGTCCTTCTACCTCACTCCCAGCCTATCTACCAAGCCCCCAAATCCAGTCAGTTCTTCTCCTATACATCTCTGCCACCTACCCCTTCTCCCCAAGACTCCCAGCTGGCCTTCATCACCCCCTCACCAACTCTGCCCTACATCCCGGCCAACGCTACCTCTCTGATCATGATGTGGCTGTCACCTGCTCTGCTTAGGACCTCTGACAACCCCAACTGTCAAGACAATGAGATCTAAGCTTTTTCACACATCACAGGAGACCTGACGTCATTCATACTCAGCCTGTCTTCTGGCCTTCTCTCCTGCCACTCCAACTTAAGCAGACCAAACTCTAGCTTTGATGCATATTCTAGACCTCTGTTCATGTCACTCCTTCCCCTCTGTCACCTGCCCTTGGGCTATCCACCACCTCCTCCACAATGGCATCTCTTCCTTTCATCCCACCCCTGGCAGACTTACCACTGCCCAACTGGGTGCTCTCCCTGTGCTTTTTGTACAGCCATTTATGGATTCAAGTATGTACTTTAAGTACCTACCACTGCCCCAGACATGGGAATAAAATGGTGAACAAAACGAGCTAGTCTGGAACACACACACATGGCACTAACACACTGTGACAGAACTAATTATTCTTGTCTCTCCCATTAGAGTGTCAGTCCCCTAAAGTCTTACTCAACTTTGTAGCCCCAGCATCTAGCATAAATTCTGGCCTACTGTTAGCAGGTAGTAATTTTCATTAAAATGATTTACTAAATAATTTTCACAAACTTCCCCTAACAAGTTTGTCATCATCCCACTCAATTTCCGACCTTTCAAGTGCACCTAGAGGACAGAAGGGGCAGCTCTCAGACTGTGTCTCTTACCTGGATCACCTGTCCATCGAAGTCCTGCATTCTATGGATTTTGTGACTTTCACTATGGCCAAGAACAATTTGGAGAGAAGCAAGAGACATGGTAAGCACTGTGCAAACCTGGCCCCCCTAACTGGCTGCCTTCTACCCACATGGTCTCAGCCCTCGGGTTATTCTTATGGCAACACAGTAACCGTTAGAGAAACTCTCAGCGTCAAATACAAACCAGAGTTAGGCCTAGATATAAAATCAAAACAAAACTCTTAGGTGATTTTAATAATGCAGCCAGAGTTGACAATAATGTTTACAACCAGCAGTATAATATGAAGAACCACAGAAAAAAATTTTTAAAGACTAAAATTAATAGGCATGAAATACAGTGAATTTTTTAAGTTAATCAAGTGGATAAAAATTAAATATTAATTTTTAAAAGCCCATCAATTCAAAGAAGTTCTATGCATCACAATCAACACTCATTCAGCCTTCTCTCACAATAAGTTCAATATGGAGTTCAACATAAAATGAAGCAATTCTTATCAACTTTCCTCTAACCATGGGGAAACTTGCTTTCTGTTACGGCTCTGTGGGCCTATCACTCAGTAATTGCCAAGGAATGTTTGCTTAACACAGTAAGAGGAGAGAAGTCCTCCTGGGAACTCACCTGTAAATTTCATTTTCAACCACTTTTCTTCCACACTGCCCATACGAATTGTTTCCCATGCTGAACACTAAAGAAGAAAACTGTCAATTAGATCAGTTCTTCAACCTTACAGTACCCTAGAATGTCAAGATGGAAAGGAGCACTGTAACTGACACTCCCATCTCCTTCTCCAACACTCCCTTCCTATTAGAACACGCATAGGCATGTTGAGTCTACATCATGGCCAGGCCATCTACACCATTCCCACCGCCTTTTGCTCCAGGTCCTAGTTCTGCCCCTTGGTAATTCTACATTACCAGACTAGTACCCTCCCGAGAAAGACCTCAGTACCCCATCCTCTGCTCCCATTTCCAGGTGCCCTCAATGCCAAGTCGTTTCTTGAAGAGGTCCTTGGAAACAACACGTTTTTGGAGAGGAGCCACATTACCCAGGAGCCTGGACTATGGAAGCCCCACACTAGCTGGGAAATGTTAGCAAGAAGGCTTCTTTCAGTAGCAAACAGAAAACACAGTCTAGGAAGCCCAGTTCAGTAACTGCATGGCCAAGGAATGGCAGATGAGGCTGCCTTCTCTGCTTTGTCACTTTTAAAGTGATTTTCCAAGAACCGCAGAGAACATTAAGAAAGTCATCAAGGTCTGTCCAATGCAGCTTTCCTGAGTAACTCTACTGATTTACTTGGAAATGCTGGCAGTTTCACTAGTGAGGTGCATGACTCAATCAAAAAGTCCACTTTAGGTAATTAAGCAGCCTCCCATTTCTCCATCAGCCTTCACTAGGTCAATCACCTCCTTCACCATCTGTCAGGATGAGAGAGTGTGCTCGGCCACAGGAGACTTGAAGAACCTGTGTTTCTTGAGGTCTGTCCAGAGGCAGTGGGATGGGTGAGGGCTCCAAAACATAGTCATATCCTCTACCTGAAAACACACAACCAAGTTCACTTATTTTAAATCACATCACACTGACAGAGTGACAGCATTTTCCCAACACTGAAAATCATATTGTCTGGCCACCATACTTCCATAAAGGAAGAAAAGAGAGCGAGAGATGAGAATGGCCCACCTGGGCCTGTAAGTTAGAGACAGAGACAGAGAGAGAACTAGACCCTGGCTACCTGACTCCAAACTCATTTCACCACACCAGCTCCATCACACAAAGGGTGACCCCAAAAGCATGCTGAGTCACATAAAAGAAACCTCTTCACATCATTTACTACCAATGAATTTTTAAAGAAAGTGAAAGCACTTTCCTCCTGCAATACTCATTAAAGTTCTTTATTAAGGTTAAGAATGGTCCGTATTACATAATAATACCACTTACACAATGAAGAGCTTAAGATGCTTGAAATCTAAGGATAAACCATAAACAGCTAACACAGGTTGCCCTCAGGGGAAAGAATCCTGTGGCTGGGGGACAGAGGTGGAAGTCAGACTTTTCACCATGCATTCTACTGCACCTTTGGAATTCTGAACTAGGCAAATATGCTATCTATTCAAAGCGAAATAAAAATTAGAATGCTTTTTTTCAGTGCTGGGTAAATGCTCTATCATTCAATTAACACACACCACCAAGGAGCACAGGGACAGACTCGTTTTATTCCAGAGCCCCCCTGACTGAAAAGCCAGTGCTTCACCAAGCTTCCTCCCAGTTTTATACTGACCTCTCTACTACAGACAGATTCTCCATACTTTGCAGGTAACTCAGTATCTTCTTGCCATATGTGAATTTATACCCAAACTGCTATTACTTTAAGCAAGGGGGAGAATTTGGTAAAAGTTACTTTGAAGAACCTTCATGCTCTTTATAATGCTACTGGAAAAGCCAGACTGGCCTACGCAGGGACTTCCCTTTGCAGGCTTTTGAGCAATCAGAGAATGCAGGTTGGGGTTAAGATGCATTGGTCCTCACCTTCCTCTCTACTAATGACTCCTCTGTTTTCTCCCAGAAGCCTCACGTTTAAAATAAGGATTTTACCTACCAAACTAATGGCATTATTGGTGCTATAATAATACACTTGTCCATTTGTATTCATCAGTAACTGATACAACTTACCAAGAGAACTTTTGATCAGCATGGGATAACTGGTTTACCACAATGAGATGACAGGATTCTAGGCAAAGTCAAAGAAACTGGACAAATTTTTTAGCTTATACAACCTTACTAGCTAAAAACACACAGTACTATAAAATACTAAACAGTGACTTACAACTCCCATTGCTATCTTCATAGACTCCTAAGGACCTGGGAACCAAAAATGCTTGACATTCAAAGGCAATGTGACTCCAAAGCAGGTGAGAACAGCTGCACAACTCAAAGAATGTAATCAATGTCACTGAATTATACATGGAAACCTGAATTGTTATATGTATACTTTCAACAACAAAAAGTAAATTATCAATAAATAAAATGAAGGCAATTTGGCTCTAGATTCAACTACTAACTTACAGGAAATACGAAAGACAGAGGATTGTGTTACATAGCATCATAGGGATGTATGACAACTCCAGAGCAGAAAATTCTACAGGATAAATAAGGTGATTTCTTCAACAAACAAACTTCAAGGAAAATCTGTTCAAACAGACTTAAAAGACCTTTAAAAGACTTAATAGTCAACTGCAATGTGTGAACCTTGTCTAGATCTCATTTCAACACTTATAAAAAACCAAAATTCTAATGCCATTTATGAGACAACTGGCAACTGGAACATTGGACATTTGCTAATATTAATGTATTATACTGATAACTATTTCTAGTTGTCTTAATATTCTGGCTATCTTTTAAGAGTCCTTTAGATACATACTAAAATATTATTGAAGTATATGCTATTATCAAAATTTTATGAAATCATATTTCCATATAAACAAGAATAGGAAAAAAATGAAAACAAAATTTAAGTGCCACCCTTTATTTAAAAAAGTTTATTATTGTTCTTATAATATTGCTTAATTAATGTCTGTTTTTTAAATGTCATTGTTAACTAACGCTAACATTTTTACCATCCAAATTTCAAACGTTTAGAATAATGCTTCCATCTTAAGATGTCCACTGACTTTCTCCCCAGACCACATCCCATCCAGTATCATACCCTAAATAGTTCCAGTTGCCTCCAATCTGGGAAACAGAGAGCATTTACAGCCCTAAAGGACCACGTGCAATTATCAGCAGAAGCCAAGGCCTTGCCCCATGTCTGAAGGCTCAGTGTCATTACCAAAGAGGCTGAAAGTCATCTGATCCAGATGGTTTCAAACAACATACCTTGATGACTGCATTTTGCTGTTATGGTTTAGTTTATGTAATCATGTCCTTGAAAAGCAAAGCAAGCTTTCTCAGATATCACAGCAGACTGAAATCAAGGGAAGAAAAGACACTCACTCTTATCTTTCCGGCTCTTCTGAAATCCAAGCTGCGAATCTTTGTTGAGCCCCATACCCCAAACTTTCGTCACATCCTTTGTTTTAGACGACAGCAATGTGAATCCATAGCCACACGCAGCAGAGGAAACCTGAAACCGTCCCCATCAAACATCAACTGATTTGTGACATTATGTTTTCAGTAACAAATGACAAGTTACTCACCAAATCCAAGACCACATACTGTTAATATAACAACTTAGATTTACTGAAAACTTACTGTGTTTTTTGAAACATATTACCTCATTTAATCTTCACAATCATTCTATCAAGTAAGTATTATTATCATGTGCATTCACCAAGTGAAGAGCAGTAGCAGTTAAGTTCACAGACTACCTCAGTTTGAATCTTGGCATCTTGCCTCTCCCCCTTACCAGCCACGTGACTAGAAACAGATTATCCTTTCTAGTTTGTTCCCCCCTCTGTAAAATAGAGGAAATAACAGCATCCCTTCCTCCCACTGGGTTGTTAAGAGGGCTAGACAAGTTTACACAGCCAAAGCCTTCCGAGTAAATAGTTGACTTAATGTAACAGCTATGTAAGTTACTTATTATTATTGTTGATTTCTTGGTTGGTAAGAAAATGGAGGATCCATTATTACTATGTGGTAGATGAGAAAATCGAGGTCCCTAGAGATCAAGTAACTTGTCTAATATCGTCACGCAGCTAATATGTGGAGACTATCTGATTCCAGAGTTTACTCTTTAAGCTCTTATGTTGTACTATTTCATTCTCGAGCCATTTCCATAAAGAATTACAATACCATACGATGGAGCAATACCACTCCTAGGAATATATCTGAGAGAAATAAAAGCCCTACATAAACACACACATCCATGTTCATTACAGCATTATTCAAAACAATAAAAAGACGGAAATAACCTAAGTGTCCATCAATGGATGAGTGGATAAACAAATTATGGTACACACACATAATGGAAAAGTATACAATGATAAAGAACAACAATGAATCAATGCAACATCTCACAACATGGATGATCTGGAGGGCATTATGCTGAATGAAAAACTCAATCACAAAAGAACAAACACTGTATCAGACCACTATTATAAAAATCCAAGGAAAAGCTTACACACACACACAAAATCTTTGATGGTTATAAAGGAGGAGGTCTGGGGAGGGGTAATCACTAACTAAACAAGCATCAACTTTGGTGAAGGGAAAGACAACATACTGTACAGGGGAAGTCAGCACAACTTGACAAAAGTAAAGTCATTTAAGAGCTTCCTAGACACATCCAAACACCTTGAGGGACCAAGTTACTGGGGCTAAGAGCTTGGGTCTATGGTCTCGGGGACATCTATATCAACAGGCATTAACAGTGCATACAGAAAATATCCTACACTCCGTTTTGGTAAGTAGCACTGGAGTCTTAAAAGCCTGCAAGTGGTCACCTAAGACATGAATTGGTGCCATCAAGTTCATTGCAAAGGAGAATGAAGAAAGCTAAAGACACAAGAAAAATAGCTGTCCAAAGGACTAAAGGACTACACGAACCACAGCTTAAGCCCAGAAGAACTAGATAGTGGCCAGCTACCACCACTGACCACTCTGACATGAATAATAAGAGAGGGTCCCAGACACAGCAGGAAAAAAAAACACCGAACAAAATTGAATTCACACACACACAAAAAAAGTCTAACAGCGACTGGAGGAATCCCCAAGTCCATGGTCCTCAGATACCCTGCTAACTCAGAATTGAAGCCACTCACAAAATCCACCTTTCAACCAACATCTAGAAAGAGGAACATGTTTCTTAGTTTAATCAAGTGTATGAGACCAAATGGGCAACATTTGCCTAAAAGCAAAGGCAAGAAGGCAGGAAGGGACAAGAAAACTGGATGGACACAGAGTACCCAGGGTGGAAAGGGGAAAGGGAAGAATGCTGACACATTATGAGGATTACAACCAATGTCACAAAACAATCTGTTTATAAATTTTTCTAGTAAGAAACTAATGTGTGCTGTAAACATTCATCTAAAACACAATTAAAAAAAAAAAAAACACTCTTACGTGCCGTGGAGTCCATTCAAACTCACAGCAACTCTACTTGACAAACTACAACTATCCATAGGGTCTCCTAGGCTGCAATCATTCCAGGAGCAAACTGACAAATATGCTCACCCTTGCAGCCGCTGAATGGTTTCAAACCACCAACCTTAGAGTTAGCAAACCAAAACCAAACTCAGTGCCATCGAGTCGGTGCCAACTGTAATGCATTTAACCATTGAGCCACCAGGGGTCCTTACTATCACAGCTACTGTGAATTTAACATATTAACAAATTAATAACGTCAGGTTCATTGTTGGGTGTTTTACTCACACTCATCAACCCTCACCTTCAGGGACCAAATGAGGAAACTGAGGTGTTCATGGTGGCTAGAAGAAAACCAAGGAAAACCTGGTGACATTGATTACGTGCTATGGCTGCTAACCAAAAGTCTGCTAACCAAATCTGCCAGGCACTCCTTGGCAACTCTACAGGGCAGTTCTACTTTGTCTACAGGGCCACTACGAGTCAGAATCAACTCAATGACAAGTGGGTTTTCTGGGTTTAGAAGCAAACCAAAGGCTGCCTACCTTCTTCCCAGACTATCCAGAGTGATCAAATTCCTGGTTGGCCTGAGGCTGTCCTGGTTTATGCCTGATGTCCTAACGTTCATTCTCAAAAGTGTCAGACAACAAATTCCAGGGTCACACTAATTATCCCCCACTATCTTGCAGCTGATATGAGTTGGAATCAACTCCTAACAAGGATTCTTTGGTCGGGGGAGTTATCTTTGAGCCCTGGTAATGTAGTTAATCCACGGGGCAGTTCTACTCTCTTCTACAGGATAGCTAAGTGTCAGAATAAACTCAGTGACAATGAGTTTGGTTGGGTTGATCTTGTACTGTATACAGGTAACCAGAGACAACATTGAAGTCTAACCTAATCTGGCAGGAAGCACCAGCTTTCCACTGCTAAGGAGTAGAAGCAAGCATGAGGCAATTTTTCTAATATTATTATTCCGGCATTTCTTCAAAGTTAGTTGAGTATTTTTTTAATTTGATTTTTTGAAGCCTTGCTTAGTTGGTTCGCCAAAAATGTTATTTTCCTCCCCTCGCCTTGTGCTGCTTTTCCTCATAACACTCATACAGAACATAACACACAGTCAAAAATTCTCAGTTCTCTAGCTTCTCAGAGACCGCATGCTTTCAGAGGCACGCTCTGACCATGCGCCCAGAAACAAAGGAAAGAATAAGTCCAATCACAATGTAGTTACTGACAAACATGATCCTAAATTCTTCATTTTTGTTTTTACTTTTTATTTAACATGACTGAGTGAAAATGGACATTCACATATAGATTTACATGCCCACCTATAAGCAGCTTCCACTGCTTTCCCTGTCCGGTGACAGCACACTATTCCTCTCTGCTCCATACACGTCTCATCCTCCCAACAGCCTCCTCTCCTCTCCTCTCCGTCAACTCCCCTTCCTCCAGCCAGAGGTCAGCAAGATGATATCCTACAGATGTATAGAACCATAAAGTGCTTCCAATATATGGTCACTCTGAATTGCCAAGTCCAATCCATTCCTGTCCAAAGAGTGGACCTTTGTTATAATTTATGGGAAACGGTAGATCAGGGCCGGGGGCCGTGGTCTCAGAGGAACCCCAAAACCGCTGGACCATCAGTTGAGGTCTTTTAGTGGAGATCTCATGATGCACCCTATTTTATTCTTGTGTTGCCAGCAAGACTCCTCTCTGTGAGCTCCATCGTGGCTATCACTGGTGGTGGCCGGGCACCATCCGGTTCTTCCGGTCCCAAGTCGATGTAGGCACCCACTCTTGTGGGTCTCTCTGTCTTCTCAGTTGTCTTTATCACATGTCATTTTGGTCCTCAGTGAGCATCTGTTCCTGCTGAGTTGGGACCATTTGCCGTGTCCTCGGATGGCAGCTTGGAAGCTTTTAAGACCCGAGACGGCACTCACCGATGTGGGGTGCAGAGAGCTCTCTTAGCAAAATGCTAGTTGTGCCAACTGGCCTGGAATTCGCCTAAGAGCATGGTCCCTTGCCCCCTGCCCCAGCTACTCTATCCGTGCAATATTGAGTTAAGATGGAAGGAGTACTTAAGTTATGCTGAAGTCCACTTAACGTTGTTCTTGTTTCTAATGTGTGCTATCACCGCTTTCTCCCAACTAGATTTCTAGTAACTATCTAAACTAAACCCTCCCTTCTCCCCTCCTTTGCAGCTGTCAAAGAGTCTTTTCTTCTATACACAAGTCTGTTTTTGAGATCTTATCGTAGAGGTCTCATACAGTATTTGTCCCTTTGTCGCTGACTACTTTCACTCAACATAATGTCTTCCAGTTGAAACGAGGTTAGGAGATGTTTCCTGGAATCATCGTTATTCTTTATCATTGCATAGTGCTCCATTGAGTATATGTACCATGGTTTATCTATCATTCTTCGATTGTTGGGCATCTGGGTTGATTTCATCTTTTTGCTATCGTGGACTGTGCTGTGGTAAACATTCTGGTGCACGTGTCCGTTGGTGTGACAGGCCTTGATTCTGTAGGATATATTGCAAGTAGTGAATTACTGGGTCAAATGGTATATCGATATCCATTTTCTTAAGGAAGCGCTAGATTGCCTTCCAAAGAGGCTGGACCATTTTCCAACCCCATCAACAGTGTAGGAGGGTTCCACTTTCTCCACAGCCTCTCCAGCATTTGTTGTTTTGTGTTTTCTGGATCATGGCCAATTTTGTTGGGGTGACATGGTATCTCATTGTCATCTTGATTTGAATTTCTTTAGTAACTAAAGATCGTGAACATGTCCGCATGTGTTTTCTGGCTGCCTGGATCTCTTCTTTAGTGAAGTGTCTGTCCATCTCCTTTGTCCATCGCTTAATTGGATGGTTTATCTTCTTCTTATTGATATTTTGTAGTATCTTATAGATTATGGAGATCAGGTGTCGGTCTGACATAGAGTTGCCAAATATTTTTTCCAATTCTGTAGGTGTTCTTTTAATTCTATTAATAAAGGCATTGGATGAGCAAAAATGTTTGATTCTTAATAGTTCCCATTTATCTATTTTCTCTTCTGTTGATTGTGGTTTCTTTGACAGATTTTGGAGTCTGTCCTCATTGTGCATTAAAACTTCCCTTGTTGTTCCTACCTTTTCTTGGATGAGCTTTATCGTTTTAAGTTTGATATTTAGGTCTTTTATCCAGTTGGAGCTGCTTTTTGTATAAGGTGTAAGATACAGATCTTGATTCAGTTTATTGCAGATGGGTAATCAATTTTGCCAGCACCATTTGTTGAAGAGACTGTTTTTACCCCAGTTTAATGTCTTAGGGCCTTTGTCGAGTATCAACTGTTGATAGGCAGATGGTGTCATCTCTGGAGTCACAATTCTGTTCCACTGATCAATCTGTCTGTTCTTGTACCAGTACCAGGCTGTTTTGATCACTGTGGCAGTGTAGTATGTTCTAAGGTCGGGTACTGAGAAGCCTCCTAGTGCGTTCTTCTTCCTTAGTAGTACCTTACTTGTCCGCGGCTTCTTCCCTTTCCAAACAAAATTGGTGATTTGTTTCTCCATCTCATTAAAAAATGATGCTGGAACTTGTATTGGGATTGCATTATATAAATAAATTGCTTTGGGTAAAATAGACATTTTGACAATGATAAGTCTTCCTAACCATGAGCAGGGTGGGTTTTTACATTTACCTAAGTCTCTCTTAGTTTCCTGTAATAAGGGCTTGTAGTTCTCTTTGTAAAGGTCTGCTGTTTCTCTGGTTAGATTAATTCCTAAGTACTTTATCTTCTTAGGGGCTATCGTAAATGGTATTGATTTGATAATTTCCTCCTTAACAGTCTCGTTGATATAAAGGAATCCTACTGATCTACTTATGTTTATCTTGTATCCTGAGACTTTGCTAAATTCTTCTATCAGTTTGAGTACCTTACTTATAGATTCCTTGGGGTCCTCTGCATATACAATCATATCATCTGTGAACAGGGTGATTTTAATTCCCTCTTTGCTGATGCAGATGCCCTTTATTTGTTCGTCTTGTCTAATTGCTCTGGCTAGAACTTCTAGCACAATGTTGAATAAGAGAGGTGACAGTGGGCATCCTTGTCTAGGTCCTGATCTCAGGGGAAACTCTTTCAGTCTCTCTCCATTCAGGATGATGTGGGCAATTGGCTTTGTATAAATGGCCCATATTGTGTTGAGGAATTTGCCATCTATGGCTATTTTGCTAAGAGTTTCTAGCATGAATGGGTGTTGGACTTTATCAAATGCCTTTTTGGCATCAATAGGCAAAATCAGGTGATCCCTGTCTTTTGTGTTATTTATGTGGTTAATCACATTAATTGTTTTCCTGATGTTGAACCAGCCTTGCATCCCTGGTATGAATCCCACTTGGTCATGATGGATTATTTTCTTGATATGCTGTTGTATTCTGTTGGCAAGAATTTTGTTGAAGATTTTCACATCTAGGTTAATGAGTGACATCGGTCTGCAGTTCTCTGTCTTTGTTGGATCTTTCCCTTGCTTAGGTATCAGGGTTATGCTGGCTTCATAGAACGAGTTTCGGAGTACTCCATCCCCTTCTGTACTGTAAAATAGTCTCAGTAGTATTGGGGATAACTCTTCTCTAAATGCTTGGTAGGTTTCTGCCGTGAAGCCATCTGGGCGCGGACTTTTTTTGGTTGGCAGTGTTTTGATGACCTTTTCAATCTCTTCCTTTGTGATGGGTTTATTAAGTTGTTCTGCTTCACGTTGTGATAGGGTAGGTGGTATGAGTGGTATGAGTCAAGGAATTGGTCCATTTCCCCTAGGTTTTCAAATTTGTTAGAGTACAGTCTTTCATAGTATTCTGCTATGATATTTTTTATTTCTGTTGCATCTGTGGTGACAACTCCCCTCTCATTTCTAATTTGGGTTATTTGTTTACTTTCCTACTTTTCTTTAGTAAGTTTAGCCAGTGGTTTATCAATTTTGTCGATCTTTCCAAAAAACCAGCTTTTAGTCTTTTCAATTTTTTCAATTGTTTTTCTATTGTCTAATTCATTTAGCTCTCCTCTAATCTTTATCATATCATTTCTTCTGGTGCCTGAGGGGTTCCTCTGTTGTTCTCTTTCTACTTGTTCAACCTGTAGAGTTACTTCCTTGATTTGGTTTCTTTTTCCTTCCAGATGTGTGCATTGATGGAGATAAACAGACCTCTGAGCACTGCTTTGGCTGTATCCCATAGGTTCTGGTAGGAAGTGTTTTCGTTCTCATTGGAATCCATGAATTTCTTTAATTCATCCTTGATTTCCTCTATCACCCATGTTTTTTTGAGCAAGATGTTGTTCAGCTTCCAAGAGTTCCACTTTCTATCTGTTTTTTCTGCTATTGATTTCAACTTTGATGGCTTTATAATCTGAGAAGATGCTTTGCAGTAATTCAATGGTATGCATTTTGTTGAGCATTGCATTATGGCCTGTCATGTGGTCAATTCTGGAGAATATTCCATGTGCACTGGAGAAGGTGTAGTTGTCTGCTGATGGGTAGAAAGTTCTGTATATATCAGTGAGGTCTAGTTGGTTAATTGTGTCAATGAGGTCTTCTGTATCTTTACTGAGCTTTTTTCTAGAGGATCTGTCTAGTGATTAGAGTGGAGTGTTGAAGTCTCCCACTATTATTGTGGAGTCATCTAACTCTCTTTTGAGCGTAGTCAGTGTTTTGACATATTTAGGTGCTCTGACATTAGGTTCATAAATATTTAATATAGTTAAGTCTTGCTTGTGTACTGAACCTTTCAGCAATAAATAGTGTCCATCTTTGTCCACGATGGTGGATTTGACATTAAAATTGATTTTGTCTGAGATTAGAATTGCCACCCCTGCTCTTCTTTGTTCATTGTTAGCTTCATATATATTCTTCCATCCTTTAATTTTCAGTTTGTTCCTGTCTTTAGGTCTCAAGTGAGTTTCTTGTAGACAACATATGGATGGGTCATGTCTTTTGATCCAAGATGACACTCGGTGTCTCTTTACTGGAGCATTCAGTCCATTCACATTCAATGTAATTATTGATAGGTATGTGTTCACTGCGGCCATTGTGATGTTTATTTTTATGTTGATGTTTTCTCTGTTGTTCTTATTAGTCTGTTCTGGGACACTCTTTTTTGTGAGTTGAGTTTTCACCTTTTTCAGAGCTGGTTTTATAGTTGTTGAGACTCATGTGTTAGATTTCTTGAAATGGTATGATACATCTTTGTTGTCCTTTACAGCTGCCCCTATAAACCCCCTCAATAAACTATTTATAAACCCAATTTTAATTACTACCAGTCTTGTCATCTTCCTCTCCATCTGGAAGGACTATTAACGACTGTAGTACATCCCTCTTTTTATTATGATGACACCATAGTTTTCATGATGATCACTGGATTGCTTCTTTCCATATCAAAGCTGTGACTGACTTTGCAGCCTTCCCTAAATGAGTAGAGTATCATTCTAAAATATAAAGTTAGTGGTTTCATTCATCTAAGCCAAAGCCAAGAACTTCTTTCAGTATTTCTTATAGTTTAGGTTTGGTTTTTACAAAGTCTCCGAGTTTCTGTTTATCTGGGAACGTCTTAATTTCATTTTCGTATTTGAAAGATAGTTTTGCAGGATACATAATTCTTGGTTGGAAGTTCTTCTCCTTCAAGACTTTGAATGTGTCGTGCCACTGTCTCCGTGCCAGCATGGTTTCTGCTGAGAAATGTGATGAGAGCCTACAGGGTTTCCCTCTGAATGTTAGCTTTGCCTTGAGTCTTGCTGCCTTTAAGTGTTGCTGCTTATGTTTCATTTTGTTAAGCTTGATTATAATATGTCTTGGAGGCTTTCTTTTGAGATCTATATTGGGTGGCGTACAATACGCATCTGAGATATCTATATTCTCTTCCTTCATGATTTCTGGGAAGTTTTCTGTCAGCAGCTCAGCAACAATACTCTCTGTGTTCTCAGATGTCTCACCCTGTTCAGGGACTCCAATTAATCGAAGGTTGTTCCTCTTAACAGAATCCCACATGCTTCTTAATGTTTCTTCATTGTTCTTGTTTCTTTTTTCTGATTTCTGCTCAGAGACGCTAGCATCAGTAGCTCTGTCTTCGAAGTCAGAAATTCTTTTTTCCATTTGTTCCATTCTGTTTTCTTGGCTTTGCATGGAAGTTTCTATGTCTTTGATTTTCTTCTTGATCTGTTGGATTTCAGAGTACTGGTGTTTCATCAGATGAAACAACTTGCTTAATTTTTCATTTTGTTCTGCTGCATTTTGTATAAGGTCTAGAAGGGCTATGTATATAATCACTTTGTATTGACTTCCTGATGCTTTCATAAAAGCTTCTTCATCTGGAAAACTCCTTGGTTGCTTTGTTTGGGAGCCTTCTGAAGCCATGAGTGATTGCTTGTATGCCACAATTGTCTGTTGCTTTTTGGGTCCCATGTGAGTATACAGAGGCTGGAAGAGGTACTGTGAGGATGGATTGCAAATGTTTCTCTAGGCTGTCTTCAAATGTAAAGCAAAAGGTATCTGACCAGTTCACAAGTCAGTTAGGTTTTCAGGTGTAGAGGTCCCTCTTCTCATCTGACAAAGTAAGCGCCACTATATCCAACCCCAGATGATAACAAACTAGTTCAGAATACAGCAATGCTACTGCCCTGGTGGCCTCTGCTGACAGGGCCTAGCCTTAGCCAACACTGCATCAAGTACTGGTTTTGTGATAGAAAAGCGCTCTCCTGTGGGTAGGCTCTGGCTTCCAAGCTACGAATTAGGGCCAGCTGCAGCCACCGTATCCAAGATGGCGTCCTCCACACAGGCAGCAGACAGAGGGGCTAAAGGTGCCGAGAGGTAGTGATTCCTCTGCTTCTGTTGCAGGGCCCCCAACGTAGGCAGCACTGTGCAAAATCACTACTTTTCTGTCAGAGAAGCGCTGTCCCGTTTGCAGGTGCTGGCTCCCAGGCTAAGAATGAGGTCCCGCACACTGATCACGAAGCTCTGCACAAACCCCGCTGAGGCGGCTACAAAACGAAAGGCTCAAAGTGGCTAGATTAACAGAGTCCCGAGCCTGGCTCTCAGAATATGGGAATTTCACCTGCCTATCCCCCCAGCAGCACGTCTGAGTCCAGCCGCCGGGCAAGACCCAGCTCCGCCCGCCAGCCGAGACAGAGGAAAAAAAAGTCAAAATGGTGTGTTTACCTTCCGTCCGTGAGAGCCTGAGCTAGCCAGGAGCGGGAGTCAGCGAGCGAGAGGAGGTTTTTCGCTGAGTGCTATGAAGTCCCAATTAACAGCTCTGTGCTGTGTCCTAAGGCTGATTAAGTTATCAGAAGGCTCTGTCTGATTGTCAATTCAGGTCTTGGTTTCCAGAGGGATATAAGGAGACGTGTGCTTAGTCCGCCATCTTGACTCCGCCTCCTCTGATCCTAAATCCTTATGCAAAAGCAAAGACTCAGAATAGCCAAAAGGTTTTTTATTTTCCTTGTTAAAAGAAAAGACTTACACTTCTTGATTTCCAAACTTAATTTAAAGCTACAGTATTTAAGACAGTGTCACCACCTTGGCATATGATATATAAGAAATGTAGAGGCAGAGCCAAAGTGGCAGTCTAAACACACGTCTCCTCAATTCCCTGTAAGAACTAAGGCCTAGAAGAATAAATGAACAGAGCAGTGTGGACATTCTGGGAGACCCAAGACCTGGTGTAGGATTGTGAGACTGGGCTAGGTAAAAAGGAGGAAACTACCTCTGTTGGAGATGATGAAGTGGCACACTGATTCCTGTTTCTGCTGGTGCATTACTTCAGGGGATTACAGAACTACACTATAGCTCCTGTCAGTGTAACA
The DNA here is from genome assembly GCA_028571685.1 of Heterohyrax brucei. Lineage (NCBI taxonomy): Eukaryota > Metazoa > Chordata > Mammalia > Hyracoidea > Procaviidae > Heterohyrax > Heterohyrax brucei. The sequence continues at coordinate 8,263,844 of CM053165.1, read as the reverse complement.
CTGCAGAAACTGAACAGCTTCTTGATGGCAGGAAGACAACAATCAGTATCTAACCATTTACAGAAGTAGACCACCACGGCTCCAGAAAGCTCCCCAAATAAGCAATTGAAAAACTTCTCAGGCTCAAAATGTTGAGTCCCAGTGGAAACATGAGAAAAAAAGGGGTGCACTCTAAGAACTCCACTAAAAGACCATAGTTGATGGTCCAAAGTCCTGGAACATAATGCACAGTCAAAAACACTGGAAGCATGGTCCCTAGCCCTGATGCTGCCCTGGAGCATAAATATTTCTGAGGCCAACTCTGCGGATACAAATCGATTGGACTCAGTGAACAGAGTGACCATATGATGTGTGCACTTTATGGTTCTATGCATCTACAGGATGTTGTCTTACTGGCCTCCTACTAAAGTGGAGCAGAGAAGGTGGAGAGGAGGGAACAGGAAACTGTTAAGAGGATATGACATGTATAGGATGGAAAGAAAGAGTGTGCTGTCACTAGGCAAGGAGAGCAGAAAGAGCTGCAGATAGGCAGGCATGCGAATTTAAACTGGATTGTACACTTTCACTCAATCATGATTTTAAAATCTTCCCAGATAAAGAAGCCTTTCCAAAATTATTGGTGGTAGACTACAAAAGAACTGTACAGAGAGCCCTTCTAGAGATTAAACAAAACGCTAGTAGAACAAAATGAAAAATTACACAACCTATATGAACTGCTAGAACATCAATGATCTGAAGTCTACCAGATCAATAATAAAATTACAGAATTAGACAATTCAGTACAAAGCCAAAAGAGCAGGATGGAGGAATTGGAATGGAGAATTAGTGAGCATAAAGATAAAGCAACTAACACCTGTGTATATGAGGAGAAATCAGATAAAAGAAATAAGAAAAATGAAGATGCATTAAGAAGCACACAGGACTCTATTAAGAGGAACAATCTATGAATAATTGGAGTTCCTGAACAGGAAAGGATAGCAGGAAGGGATAGCAGAAAATACAGACAGAACTGCTAAAGAACTGCTGACAGAAAACTTTCCTGAAATAATGAAAGATATAAGCATTCCAGATGCTTACTGAACACCACAAAAACTAGACTCCACAGAAAAAGACATCAAGACATATTATAATCAAGTTTAATAAAATGAAACATAAAGAGAGGCTCTTAAAGACAGCAAGGTTTAAAGTAAAACTATCATACAAAGGGAAGCCTTGAAGGCTTTCATCTGACTTCTCAGCAGAAACCATGTTGCCAATAAGGCAGTGGGATGACACATACAAAGCCTTGAAGGAGAAAAACTTCTAACCAAGAATTATATACCCCACAAAACTGTCTCTCAAATATCATGGTGAAATTAAGACATTTTCAGATTAACAGAAGCTTACTCACTTTGCAAAAACCAAACCAAAACTACAAGAAATACTGAAAGAAGCTCTTTGTTTGGAAAAACAATAAAGCTAAATGTATACCTAAGGATGCAATGCAGGACACGCATCCAGAGTCCTACTGAGTTAGGAAAGTCACTAGGTTTAATCAAAGTTCAAACATTAAAAGCAAGGAACCAGTAATCTTAACACAAAAACTATGACATCATAATACTATAATGAGGGATTTATTACAGTAAATATAACCCTTTCAGATGAAAGGAAATTAAGAAAATAATACAGAAGTTAAAGACTGGCTTAAACTTAGAACATTAAGGGGGATCAAGAGGGAGCTGCAAAACAAACTAACAATATGACATATCAAAATAAGAAAAACATAATACAGAAGCCTCAGTGAACACAAAACCAACACCGAAAAAGATGAAAAGTAAACCCATAAAGAAAAACGACCCAGAACAGAATATGAAGAGGAACAAAGAAAACATCAACAACATATCAAATAAAAAAAAAAAATCAAATAAAAAAAAATCCATGGTTACAGAAGAAAATAAAGACACAATAAAGAAATTTATGGCGTCAAATGAGAATGAAAACACATCCTACCAGAACCTATAGGATACAGCAAAAGCAGTGCACACATAAATGCACACATCTGGAAGAAAGGGCCCAAACCAAAGGATTACCCCCACAACTTGAACAAACAGAAAGACAGCAACAAAAGAGCCCTTTGGGCACCAGAAGACAACAGATAATAGTGATTACAGTAAAACTAAATAAATTAGAGAACAGAAATACAATTGAAAGAACTCATAAAACCAAAAGCTTTTTTTTTTTAATTTAACATAATTGAATGAAAATGTACATTCCCGTATAAATTTACATGCCCACCTATATGCAGCTTCCACTGCTCTCCCTGTGTGGTGACAGCACACTATTCCTCTCTGCTCCATATACATCTCATCCTCCCAACAGCCTCCTTTCCCCTCCTCTCCACCCACTCTCCTTCCTCCAGCCAGAGGTCAGCAGGATGATATCCTATAGATGTATAGAACCATAAAGTGCATCCAATAAACGGTCACTCTGCATTGCCAAGTCCAATCCATTCCTGTCCAAAGAGTGGACCTTCGTTATAATTTATGGGCAAGGACAGCATCAGGGCTGGGGGCCATGCTCTCAGGGGAACCCCGAAACCGCTAGACCATCAATTGAGGTCTTTTAGTGGGGATCTCAGGATGCACTTCTTTTTATTCTTGTGTTGCCAGTGAGACTCAACTTAGTGAGCTCCATCGTGGCTATCACTGGTGGTGGCCGGGCACCACTGGGTTCTTCTGGTTCCAAGTCGATGTAGGCAGTCACTCTTGTGGATCTCTCTGTCTTCTAGGTTGTCTTTACCGCATGTCATTTTGGTCCTCGGTGAGCATCTGTTCCTGCTGAGTTGGAACCATTTGCTGTGTCCTCGGATGGCAGCTTGGCAGCTTTTAACACCCCAGATGCCACTCACCAATGTGGGGTGCAGAGAGCTCTCTTAGCAAAACGCCAGTTGTGCCAACTGGCCTCGATTTCGCCTAAGAGCATGGTCTCCTGCCCCCTGCCCCAGGCACTCTATCCTTGCAATATTGGGTTAAGATGGAAGGAGTACTCAAGTTATGCTGAAGTCCACTTAATGTTGTTCTTGTTTCTAATGTGTGCTATCACCGCAAAAGCTGATTTTTTGAAGAAAAGATCAACAGAACTGATAAACCACTGGCTAAAATTACAACCAAAAAATAAGAGAGGAAACCAATATCTTGAATAAGAAATGAGATAGAGATGTCATAAGAGACCCCATCAAAATCAAAAGTATCATATCAGAATATTATGAAAAACCGTTCTCTAATAGGTTTTAAAACCTAGAGGAAATGGACAAACTTCCAGATTTACATCACCTACCAAAATTATCACAAGGAGAAGTAGAACAACTTAATAAAAACACCACAAAAGATTGAAAAAGTCACCAAAAAACTACCAGCCAAAAAAAGTCCTGGCCAAGACAACTTCACCAGAAAATTCTATCAAACATTCAGAGAGGAGTTAACTCCAATACTACTGAGCCTACTTCACAGCATAGAAAAGGATGGAATACTCCCAAGTTCATTCTATGAGGCCAGCATAACCCTTATGCCAAAGCCACAGAAGGATCCCACAAAAAAAAAGAAAATTACAGACCAACATCACTCATGAACCTAGATGCAAAATTTTTCAACAAAATCCTAGCCAACAGAATTCAACAACATATCAAAAAAATAATTCACCATGACCAAGTTGGAGTCATGCCAGTGATGCAAGGCTGGTTCACTATCAGAAAAACAACCAGTGTGATCACAAATAACACAAAGGATAAGAATCACCTGATTTTGTCAATTAATGCAGAAAAGGCATTTGACAAAGTCCAACACCCCTTCATGTTAAAAACCTTCAGCAAAATAGGAACAGAAGGGAAATTCCTCAATGCAATAAGGGCACCTACCCAAAGCCAACTACCTATGTCATCCTGAATGCAGAGAGAGTGAAAAAATTTCCCCTGAGAAAGGGAACTAGAGAAGGGTGCCCACTGTCACCACTTCTGTTCAACACTGTGCTAGAGGTTCTAGCCAGATAGACAACACAAAGAAATAAAGGGCATCCACATTGGCAAAGAAGAAGTAAAAATATTCCTATTTTCGGATGACATAATTGTATACACAAATAACCCTAAAGAATCCATAAATAAACTACTGAAACCAACAGAAGAGTTGAGCAAAATATCAGCATATAAGATAAACATAAGTAAATCAGTAGGATTCCTTTAGATGAACAAAGAGATCATCAAAGAGGAAATCATCAAATCAATATTATTTACTATAGCTCCAAGAAGATAAAATACCTAGGAATAAACCTAACCAGACAAATATCTTATACAAATATCTATACAGAGAAATTTATAGCACCTTACTGCAAGAAACCAAAAAGGACTTACATAAATGAAGAAACCTACCTCGCTGATAGATAGGAAGACTTAACATTGTGAAAATGTCTATTTCACCCAAAACGACCTACATTTACAATGCAATCCTAATACAAAGTCCACTGTCATTTTTTAATGAGATGGAGAAACAAATCACCAACTTTGTTTGGAAAGGGAAGAAATCCTGGATAAGAAAAGCACTACTGAAGCAGAGGAACATAGTAGCAGGCCTCACACTACCCAATCTTATAAACTACTACACCACCACAGTAGTCAAAACAGCCTGGTACTGGTACAAAAACAGACATATAGACCAATGGACAGAACTAAAACCCCAGAAATAGCACCACCCTCTGATGAACAGTTGATATTCGACAATGGCCTAAAGGCCATAAACTGGGATAAAAACACTTTCTTTAACAAATGGTGCTGGCAAAATTGGATATCCACCCACAAAAAACTGAAACAAGACCCGTATCTCACACCTTACACAAAAAATAACTCAAAATGGATCAAAGATCTAAATATCAAACTTACAATGATAAAGATCACGCAAAAAACAGCTCAACTACGGAAGTTCTAATACACGGCTTAAACAGACTACAAAATCTAACCAACAATGCACGAACAACAGAAGAGAAAACAGACAAATGGGAACTACTAAAAATCAAATATTTATGCTCATCCAGACACTTTATCAAGAGCGTTAAAAGACTACCTATAGAATGGGGAAAAATATCTGGCAACTGCATGCTGGATCAATGTCTGATTTCCATAATCTATAAAATATTTCAAACTGTCAACAAGAAAAAGGTAAATAATTCAATTAACCAATGGGCAAAGGAGATGGACAGACACTTCAGCAAAGACGACATCCGGACAGCCAAAAGACACATGAGGAAATGTTCACAACCATTCGCTATTAGAGAAATCCAAATCAAAACTACAGTAAGATACCATCTCACCCCAACAAGGTTGACCATAATCCAAAACAGACAAAACAAATGCCGGACAGGCTACAGAGAAACTGGAACTCTCATACACTGATGATGGGGATGCAAAATGGTACAATCTCTTTGGAAAGCAATTTGGTGCTTCCTTAAAAAAGCTAGAAATCGAAATACATATGATCCTGCAATCCCACTGCTCAGAATATATCCCACAGAAATTAAGGTGGTCACATGGACAGATACATGCTCACAAATGTTTATTGCAGAACTGTCCATAATGGCAAAAAAGATGGCATGAACCTAGGTGCCCATCAACAGATAAATGGATAAATAAACTATTGTACATACACTAAATGGAATACTATGCAATGACAAAGAACAATGACGATTTTAGGAAGCATCTCATAACCTGGTTTCAACAGGCAGACATTACGCTGAGTGAAATCAATCAGTGGCAAATGGGCAAATATTGCATAAGACCTAGGCTGTAAGGACTGAAAAACAGACAATGTACAGAAGACAAAACTCTAACAACTACAAGGGTAGGGAGGGAAGGAGAGGGTTGGTCATAGATTAGATAGCAGACAGAAATTTGGTTAGGTGAAAGCAGTGACAACACGCAGTAGAGAGCAGATTAATGTAACTGCACTACACCATAAACTGTAAAGTTTTCTAAACTCAACCAAGTATTTCAAAGGACAGAGTAGCAGCAACAGGGGCCTGGATACCACATTTTCAGGGAACATCAAGGCCAACTGACATAACTAGTCTTTTGCTAAGAAAGTCTTCTGCACTCCATATTGGTGAGTGGCATCCAGGGTCTTACCTGGAACAGATGATGAACAGGAACAACAAAGACATGAAAAAAAAGAGCCCAGGAGAGAAAAAGGCCCATATGAATGGGAGATTGCATCAACATGAGACCAGAAGAACCAAATGGTACCCGGCCACCACCAAGGGCAGTTGTGAAAGGGGACACAAGAGTCCCTGACGCAACACGAGAAAAAGAGGTGTACAGCACAAGAACTGTACTAAAAGACAGAATTGATGGTTCAGCAGCCTGCAGGTTCCCCTGGGAACATGGGCCCTAGACCTGCTGCTGGCCTGGACCAGAAACCAGTACCAAGAGCAACTCTTCAGACAACACTATACTGGACTTGGGGACACAGTGTGACCATATGGTGTGTGTACTTTATGGCTCTATACATTTATGGGAGGCTGTCCTACTGGTTTCTTTCTAGATGGGAGAGAAGAGGGTGAAGAGGAGACAGGTGCTCGTTAAGAGAGTACCACAAGTATTGAGTGAAAAGGAAGAATGTGCTGTCACTACGTGAGGAGAGCAGATGGAGCTTCAGATAGGCAGGCAATGCAAAACTGATTTGGATTGTATGCTTTCACTATTATCACAATAAAAAAAGAAATATAGATCAATGGAACAAAATTCAGAGTTCTGAAATAAACCCTTGCATTTATCATCAACTGATTTTTTTTTTTACAGGTACCAAGACAATTCAATTAGGAAAGAGCAGTCTTTTCAACTAATGATGGTAAGACAATTGGACATCCACACACAAAAAAAATGAATTAAGACCTTTACCTCACACCCCATGCAAAAATAACTCCAATGGTTGTTTAACAGACCGAAATAAAAGAACTAAAATTACAAAAATTCTAGAAAAAAAAGTAGCAGGAAAAGCATAGTGACCTTGAGTTAGGGAAACATTTCCCAGTTGTAATACTGAAATACATGACAATCCGTAAAAGAAAAGGTGGTAAACTAAATTTCAATGAAATAATAAACTTTTCTAGAAAACTAAAAGAAAAGCCACAAATGGGAAGAAAATATTTTCCCACATATGTAATAGACATATTCAGAGCATGTCAAACATCTTAATTTTCTAGTCACCTGATGCTTGAATTTCCTATTTCTCCTCCATTTTCAGCTTACTTATCTTTTTTTTTTTTTCCTTGATAGAGAAGTCAGAAGCCAGACTGAACTCAGGTGTTACTTTTTTTATAATCACCCACTAAGATTTTTCGGAAACCCTGCTGCTACGGATGCTAACCAAGAGGTCAGTACTTCAAATCCATTAGGCACTCCTTGGAAACTCAACGGGGCAGCTCTATTCTGTCCTATAGGGTCGCTAAGAGTCGCCATCGACTGAACGGCAGTGGGTATACGAGTTTTCCACAACCAAAGGCAAGCAACAACTTGATCCTAAGCGCCCATTTTTAATCTTCTGAGTCGTGGCTTCCCAGAAAGCCGCCCTCGGACAGCTCCTTTGCTCTGAGCTTTTCAAATCGAAGCTCGCTAGACTAGGCACCCTGTGCAACCATTCTGGTGTATTCACACATCTCATCCTTTCTCTCATTCCTGTAACTGCTCGAATACTTCCTTTCCGAGGAGTTCCCGACCCTTAGTCTGTGCGCACCTTCTCCAGCTGTCGAAATGTGCTTTCCCAACAACTTAAGTAGAACTACTGGTTTCTGACTGTCCCGAGTGCAAATCCCGATGAGATGTCTACCTACCAGCTGTGAAGCCTCGAGCCTGTTCCTTAACCTCCCTGGGCCCCCCTTTCTTCCCCTTGGGGTGCTGTGCCAGAGACAAGGGCCCTGGGACGTTCCAGCCGCCCCTAACGCCGTCCTTCCCCTGCCTTGCAGTTAGGCTGAGGCTCGTCCTCCTCGAAACGTGGCCACCTGGCGTCGCCAACTCCTCGAGAAAAGTCGAGTGCCCCGGAAGGACGACGGGTTTCAGGAAGGTGGAAGTCAGGAGGGAGCCACAAGGCGCACCTTTTGGTCCAGCTCCAGGCGGTAGGGCACAGGCTGGATCCGGCGACGCGGCCGCAAGCCAGCGCCAGGCTCGGGCCCAGAGCCAGGCACCACGAATGTTGGGACGCCGAGCGCCCCAGAAAAGCTGAAGCCCCACACGAAAATGCGATCCGCGCGCCTTGCGCGCTCACCCACGTACTGGAACACAGGTACATCCGCCTCGGCCTCTGCTGCCTCGCGCCGGCTCCGCCAGCGCCCGGCCGCCGTCCAGTTCTCACGCCACGGTCTGAGCCCGCTAGCCCGCGACGCGAGCCGAGCCCCGACAGCCAGAGCCATTCCCCACTCCCGCCCCGGCGGCTCCCCGCCCACGCTATCTGGCGTGACCCTTGACCCCACGCGCCGGCGGAAGAGGCGGCTCCAAATTCACCGCTGGCGGGGAGCCGCCAGCAACGGGGAAGGCGGAGGGGGCGGGCCACCGAGGTCCCTGAGCGAGCGGAGCTGGGGGATCCGGTCGTGGGCTAGCTCATTTAGTGGGAGATCTCAGCGCTACATGCAGCTTCCCCGAGTCGGTTCTTGTCTGCCAGGCAAGTTAACTTAAAGGTTGCCGGCTTCGCGAGAATTCAGTGCCCCCTGCTTGTCCAAATGCTCTTTTACACCGCGTGCTGCTGCCCCTCCCCCAGTCTGACCTGGTTTTGTTGCAATTCCCTTTCCCAGATCCCTGTCCTATCCGCTAAGAGCCACAGCATCCATCCTCTAGCCAAAGCGAATTAGAGTGTTAACTCTTCCTCTTGTCTTGAGCTGCAGAAAACCTCTCAGCGAGTCTCTCCTGTTTCTTCCCTCCGCGGAGTCCTCTTTCCTCAGACCCTCACTGCACTTGAGGCAGACAGCTCTTTTGTAATTTCAGGCCTGTCGCCTTTACATCCAATATCTGGAATGCCTGTTCCACTGCCCCGCTGTGCTCCAGATATTTGGCAAACTTCTACTCATTCTCGGAGATCCAACTAGAGCATCTTTGAAGTTCCCTGAAGGCAGAAATTTCCATTAATTCGTATTCTCCTCACCAGTTTTGTACTTCTGGAGTTGAGCGTCCTTCACATGTCTGTCAGTTTGTCTTACTGTAGTGGTTTCCAAGTTCTGGTGGCTATGATGCTGAAACTATGCCACCGTATTTCGAATACCAGCAGGGTCTCCCCAGGGCCTGGCAATCTACTTCAGAAAATCACCTAATGAAAGCCTTATAGATTATAACAGAACACTGTCCAATATAGTGCTGGAAAATGAATTCCTAGTCTGGAAGACACTCAAAATACACAGTAGGGACAGCACACTTGAGTATATAAATGATTAGGAAGATGGTGCAGGGCCACCCAACTTTTTTTTTATCTTATGCGTGGGGTCACAATGAGTCAGAGTTAACTGGAGGGCAGTTAACACCAACAACTTCACCAAACCCATTCCTAACCTTCATTAAGCTGTTTTGCTAATCCTCTAATGTTGGAGTGCGGCTAGTCTGATTGAAGTTAACTGCTCACACCTCAAACGTTTTGGAGACACAACAGGAGAAGCAGAGTGGTTGGATCTGAGTGAATGTGGTGGGGAGAAGCAGGAGACGAAGTTGAGGAAAGGGAAGAAGAATGGCCAAATCATATGGGAACTTTGAGCTGGTGTAAATTTTTTGGCTTTTATCTAAATTTGTAAATATTTGTAAATTTCACCAGTGAAAGGCCATTTCTTTTTAAAAATATTTTATTGTGCTTTAAATGAAAGTTTACAATTCAAGTCAATTCGCCATACAAAAATGCACACACACATTGTTATGTAGCCCTAGTTGCCCTCCCCGTGCTGTGAAAGCATACTCCTCTTTTCCACTTTGTATTACTCTGCCCATTCAAGTAACTCCTGTTTCCTTCTGCCTTCTCATCTTGCCTCTGGACAGGAGCTGCTCAGTCTGTCTCAAACACGTATGTACTTAAGCCAAGAAGCATATTCTTCACCAGTAACGTTTTATGTCTTATAGTCCAGTCCAACATTTGTCTGAAGAATTCGCTTTGGGAATGGTTTTAGTTCTAGGCTAGTGGTGTCCGTGGGCCGTGTCTTCCAGAGACCCTCCAGTCTGTCGGACCATCAAGTCTAGTTTTTTGACTAGAGTTCCAGTTATGCAACTTATTTTTCTCCTGCTGCATCAGGACTCTGCTGTGTTCCTGTCAGGGCAGTAATTAGTGGTAGCTAAGCACCATGTAGTTCTTCCAGTCTCATGTGGTCTCTGGATTATGTGGCCCTTTCTGTCTCTTGGACTCATATTTTCCTTATGTCTTTGCTGTTCTTCATTCTTGTGAAAGGCCATTTCTAGCATAGTTGAATGCCAGTGTCTCAATTTCTCACCTCCCAGCTTTAAATCCATTCTCATTGCCTACTGTGTAAAAATAAAACTGAGTTCTTTAAATAGTTTTTAAGTACAAGTAAATATATATTACATACATATACAAAATATATGTATGCAAATAGTAATGTGTGGTGGAGTAAGCACATCCAGTGCCCCAAATCACACCCTCTTCTTGGCCTTTACTGCCAGCCATGGCTGGGATAGCAGCTTCCGTGTGAACTTTGACTCAACCTGAGGACAATGTCCATGTCCAGCTTCTTGTTCCATGTGCATGCTAAGCATTTTAATTTTCTGCCAAAAATCTCCACAGATGCCTCAGACCAAGAAAGGAGCTCACAGGCCATATACACATGTAGCTTGGAAGTGAAGAGGAATTAGCATCCTAGGAGATAATGCTTAACCAAGAGGACGGGGAGCTGATGGATTAATGCTACCACTATGGGCCATTTCCAAGGTGGATTTGAACTGTCAGCCTTTTGGTTAGTAGTCCAGCTCTTAACCATGGTACAGCCAGGGCTCTACTCCATCAGTAAAGGGGGTCAAAACAGCAGTTAGCCTCTATATAGGAAGGATAGCAGTGCTCACTAACTTTTCCTACTGTTTCCTTGATGCCTCCCAGAAACCATCTGTGTACAAGATCAGGTCTCAGGCTCTGCTTTTATTGATAAAAACTAACATAGATCAATGAAGGACAGCTGTGTAAATAATACCGAAGGGGCAGTCTCAGCACAGCCTGCTGTCTTTCCCAGGGACCCACTAATGAACCTTGTCCTTAGGACCATATACGTCAGCCTGGCTTCTTGGATGGGGTAAGAATGTGGCTGACTCACTTTCCCAAAGCATCATGACCCAAAACCTATCCCGTACTGTCAAGGTTAGCTAGGAAACTTGATCTCTGCCAGCACGTACTAATTTAACATTTTCTAGGGATAACAAAGGTCATGATTTACATTATAAAACACACAGCATTGATAAGGTCGCCAGGGGAACCTGATCTGCCACGTACCAGCAGCTCTCCCTGGCAGTTTCTCATGCAGATGTGGCTTCTTCCTGGCAGTTGAGATGCAGATACAACTGCCCCCTGGCAGTTGTGAGGTGGCTACGGTGGCCTCAGGACCAATCGGAAGCCAAGTTACTACCTCCCCCTCCCATCTATGACATCACCCCCCCCTTTTTGCCTATAAAAATTACCCACAAAATCTATGTGGGGTCTTTTTCCACTCATGGAGACTGACCCGTTCCCTCTTTGGAACATACTTTCCCTTAATAAACTCTTCCATCATTTGTTACAAAAAAGGATGTATCCATGCATCCCGTGTGCTTTGGGGAAGGGGGATTCCAGTTTGTCACCTCTCAGGAGTCTAAACTTCCTAGTTCTGGAACCCAAATCAGGTCACTCGGGGTCTAATCACTTACATGACCTCAACAATACCAGCTGGTGGCCTATGTATGCGTTCCTCCCCTCTTCCCCTGAGCACATGTCAATATTCCCAGGAACTGCTTAGCTAAGTGTGTAAGTTATATTGTACCTGTCCAACTGCTATATTCCTTCCCAGCAGGAAGGGAGCTGGGTCTCTCAGCTGCACCGTAAGAGGGATTTGTGCAGACTACCAGGCCTGTGTCAGCTGCAGAGAGTGACATGCTGGCCATTTGGGACCAACACTCACTATTAAAGCTGACTTGTCTGTCTCCTCTCTATGTGAGTAAAGCATTGTTCCAACCAGTGCCTGTGTATAAGTTGTATCTTTCTTGGTAACCTCAGACCTTGGCTCATTAAATATTCTTGATGTGTTTAGGGGATGTTAATATACTTGTGAAATAGATGTACAGTTTTCACCTGTCCTTTCATAAGCAGGAATGTCCTTTTATTTGGTTTTGGCCTGATTCGGGGATTTTAAATATCTTTTACAAACTGGTAATGATGATGGATGATAGGCTTTTTAAAAATCCATATTTGTAAGAATAAAAATTTTGTGGGTGTTCAAAATTTCTAAAAAGTAGTAAGTGGTATCTGAGGTCTTAAAACCCATCAAGCTGCCACCTGAGGAACATCAATTGGTCCCAGACCACCTGGAACCGATGACAGATGACATCCAAGAACATCAAAGACGCCAGAAAAAAATGAGGCCAGGAGACAGAAGGACCCATACGACTGGGAGAGTACATCGGCATGAGACCACAAGAATCAGATGGTGCTTGGCCGCCACCAAACACAGCCCTGACAGGGAATGCAATGTAGAGTCCCTGATGTGGCATGAGAAGAAGAGGTATGTAGAACTCTATTAAAGGATCACAACTGGAGGGTCCCCTGAGAACACGGCCCCTAGACTTGTTGCTAGCCCAGACCTGAACCCAGTACTGAAGCCAACATTTTAGACAAAGAATGAACTGACTCAGGGACAAAGAGTTATGCAAGTGGTATGTATACTTTATGGTTATATATGAGGCTGTCCTCCTGGTTTCTTTCTAGAGGGGAGAGGAGAGGGTAAGGAGGAGGGGACAAATGTTGGTTGAGTGGATACTGAAAATAAAGAATGAAAAAGAAAAATGTGCTGTCACAGGGTGAGGAGAGCAGATAGAGCTTCAGAGAGGCAGGTGTGGAAAACTGACTTGGATTGTAAACTTCTGCTTAACCACAACTAAAAAAATCTTTTTTAAATAATCTAAAAAAGAAGACTGGAAACCACTGGTTTAAGATTGGGGAGAAAAGGGTGCAGCAACGAGGTCTGCAATATCAATACAGCCGCTGGGTGGCAATGCTGGCCCATTAGTTCTATTACTTGTGCTTTTGGAGAAACAGCCTTTGGCTTTTGGCCAGTGGAGAGCTGGATTTATATAGACACAAGAGGGCTTTTCTACTTTAACCATCAAAACCTGGTTGGTTTTGTAGACAGGCTGTTTGTTGGCAGATACTTGCATTTTTGTCCAAATCCAAATTTTTGCCTTGAAAAGATGGTTCTAAAGCAAAATAATCAGCTACTCCAAAGCAGCAAAATGTTTGCTGATGTTGTTAACTACACTTGATGCAGGCTCCAACTCAAGGCAGCCTCATGTATTTCAGAGCAGAATTACATTTCATAGAGTTTCCAATGGTTGTAATCTTTGGAGCCCTGGTAGCATAGTGGTTAAGAGCTCAGCAATTCAGATCTACCAACCTCTCTAGAAAAACCCTATGGGGCAGTTCTGCTCTGTCCTGTAGGGTCACTGTGAATTGGACTCGATTCAACAGCGACAGATTCGGTTCAATTTTGGTTTAACCATGCAAAGCAGATGGCCAGGTCTTCTCCGAAGTGTGAAGGACAGATCGGACTTTTAGTCAGTAGCCAAACAAAAACTGGTTGTGCCCCCAGGCACTTTTGCTAATGGTCACCAGTTCAATTTTTCTCCATATATAATGATATTTTCTTGGAGATGTCTTAATTTCCTTGCAACTGTGGAGTAGCTAAAATAGTCTGGGGAAGAGTGAACATTAAAGTCTTACATATTTTATTGTTATTATTGACAGAGCTCTGGTGGCACTATAGTTAAGTGCCTGACTGCTAATCACAGGTCAGCAGGTCAAACCCACCAAGCACTCCTAAGGAGAACAATGTGACAGTCTGCTCCCATAAAGATTTACAGCCTTAGAAACCATATGGAGCAGTTCTGCTCTGTCATATATGGCCATTATGAGACAGAATCAACTTGACAGCATCAGATTCTTCTTAGGTGCCATTCAGTTGGTTCTGGCCCATAGTGACCAACAGAATGAAACAGTGCTAGATGTTTTTCCCAAATGGATAGCTGACTGTCCCCAAATTTATTGGCTAGTATAAAAATTTGAAATGCCATTAATTAAATATGATAAATTTCTATAAATAAATGTGTCAAAGAGTCTTTTCTTCTATGCATGCGTCTGATTTTAAGTTCTTATAGTAGGAGTCTCATACAATATTTGTCCTTCTGTCGCTGACTACTTTCACTCAGCATAATGTCTTCCAGTTGAAACCACGTTATGAGATGTTTCCTGGAATCATCATTGTTCTTTATCATTGCTGCAAGGAAGGGGAGGGCAGGAGGGCAAGGAGGGAAGGGTTTGGATTAGATAATTGTTAGAAATTTGGTTGGGTGAAATTGGTGACAGCACACATTAGTAAGACAATCAGTATTAACTGGACTTCAACACAACTTGTGTACTTTTCCCATCTTAACCCAATATTGCAAGGACAGAGTAGCTGAGGCAGAATGCCTGGGACCGTGCTCTCAGGGGAAATCAAGGCCAACTGGCACAACTAGTGTTTTGCTAATGAGGACTCTCCACACCCCACATTGGTGAGTGGCGTCTGGGGTCTTAAAAGCTGGCAAGCTGCTATCTGAGGATACAGCAAATAGTCCCAACTCAGCAGGAATCAGGATTACCGACGTCCATAACGACATGGGGGAAAGAAAATTCATATACATTGACTTGTGACTGGAAGAACCAGATGGTGCCCAGCCACCACCAATGATAGCCATGAGGGAGCTAACAAAGTTGAGTCTCACTGGCAACACAAGAATAAATAGGGAAGCACTCTGAGATCTCCACTAAAAGACTACAATTGATGGTCCAGGGTCTCCGGGGTTCCCCTGGGAGCATGGCCTTTGGCCCTGATGCTGCCCCTGTCCGTAAATAATAATGGAGGTCAACTCTTTGGACAGCAATGGATTGGACTTGGCAACGCAGAGTGACCATATTTTGTGGGCACTTTCTGGTTTTATACATTTACAGGATGTTGTCCTGCTGACCTCATACTGGAGGAAGGGTAGTGGTTGGAGAGGAGGGGATAGGATTTTTTTGGGAGGATAAGTCATTTATGGAGCAGAGAGGAAGAGTGTGCTGTCACCGTGCAGGGAGAGCAGTGGAAGCTGCACATAGGTGAGGATGCAAATTTATATGGGAATGTACATTTTCATTCAATCATAATAAAAACAAAAAATATGTGTCAATTCTAGAAACTTTTAATGACTTATTTTTAAAATTTTATTGTGCTTTAGGTGAAAATTTACAGTGCAAATTAGTTTCTTGTTCAAAAATTTATACTCAGATTGTTTTTGTGACATTGGTTGCAGTCCCTTCAATATGTCAGCACTCTTCTGCTTTTCCTTTACACATGTAGCAGGTTCCCTATGTTCATTCCTCCAGGTTTCCTGTCCCTTCGGGCTTTCTCATCTTCGCTTTTGGGCAAGTCCACTTGCTCTCATAAACTTTGTTGAACTAAGAAGCATGTTTCTCACCTGTGCTTGTTTTTATATGCCTGTCTAATCTTTGGCTGAAAAGATTGATTTCAAAAGTGGCTCCAGTTCTGAGTTAAAAGGTTGTTGGGGAGGGCAGAGTCTCTGGGACTCCTCCAAACATGTTCAGACTTGTAAGTCTGGTCTTTGTGAATTTGAGTTTTGTTCTACAGTTCTTTTTCCACTCTATCTGGGACCGTCTATTGTGTGGTCGCTGTTGGTAGCTGGACACCCTCTAGTTCTCCCCTTTGACTGGCAGAGGCTGATTGATGTAGTCCGTTATTGCTATGCGTTAGTCTTTTCCTGTCTTTGGTTTTTTTCATTCTCCTTTCCTCTGGATGGAAAGGGACCAATAGATGGAAAGGGACCAATAGATGTGTCTTAGATCATCTCTCACAGACTTTTAAGGCTCCATATGTTATTCACCAAAGTCGGATGCAGAACATTTTCTTTAACAATTTTGTTATCTAAACCTAGATGTTCTGTAAGATCCTGGACTCCAGTTCTCAACCCTAGTAATTTGTTCCTTCAAGTTGTTGGATGTGTCTAGGAAGCTTCTATGACTTTGCCTTGGTCAAGTTGTGCTGACTCTCTCTATATTGTATATTGTTTTACCCTTTATAAAAATTAACACTTGTCTACTATACAGGCAGCAATTTTCCTCTTCACTCCTCTCCTCCCTTGTAACCATCAAAGCTTGCTTTTTGTGGTGGTTTCCTGTGTGTAAACCTTTTCTTGGGTTTTTATAATAATAGTCTCCTGTAATATTTGTCCTTTTGTGATAGACTTATTACACTCAACATAATACCCCCCAGATTCATCCATGTTGTAAGATGTTTCACAGATTCATCACTGTTATTTATTGTTGTATAGTAGTCCACTGTGTGTATGTACCAAAACTTGCTTATCCCTTCATTTGTTGATGAGCACTTAGGTTGTTCCCATATTTCTGTTCTTATGAATAATGCTGCAAAGAATATGGGAGTACATACATCTATTTGTGTGATAGCTCTTATTTCTCTAGGACACATGCTTAGGAGTGAATTATTGAATCATATGGCATTTCTATTTTTAGCTTTTCAAATAGGCACCATATTGTTTTCCATAGTTCTTGTACTATTTTACATTCCCACCAGCAATGCATAAGAATTTCAGCCTCCCCAAAACCACTCCAACCCACTCCAACATTTGTTATTCTTTTTTTTTTTTTTCAGTAGGGCCAGTAATGTCAGAGTGAGATGGTATCACATTGTAGTCTTTCTCTAACGGCTAATGATTGTATTTCTTCATGCATCTGTTAGCTGCCTGAATGTCTTCTTTAGTGAAGTATTTGTTATATCCTTTGCCCACTTTTAATTGGATTATGTGTCCTTTTGTTGCTGAGGTATTGAAATATTCTATAGATCTTAGAGATTAGACTCTTGTTGGATATGTTATATGCAAATCTTTTTTTTTTTTTTTTTTTGGCCCCATCTGTAGGTTCTCTTTTTGATTTTTTTTTTGGTGAAGTCTTTTGATGAGCATAAGTGTTTAATTTTTTGGAGATCCAGTTATCTAGTTTATCTTCTGGTTTTTGTGCATTGTTAGGGTTTGTATTCTATCTGTGTCATACATGTCCCTATTTTTTCTTCCATCATCTTTATCATTTTACACTTTATATTTAGGTTTTTCAACCATTTTTAGTTAGTTTTTATGCATGATGTGATATACAAGTTTTGCTTCATTCTTTTTTTTTTTTTTTTACAGGTAGACATCTAGTTTTCCTAGCACTGTTTGTTAAAAAGACTCTTTTCCCTACTAGGTGGACTTTGGTCTTTTGTCAAAGATTTACTGACTGCAGAGAGATGGATTTACATCTGAGTTATTAATTCTGTTGCATTGATCTGTGTGTTTGTCATTTTACCAATGTCAGGCTAATTTGTAAGTTCTGTGAGCAGGTAATATGAGGCCTCCTATTTTGCTCTTACTTCTTTTCTTCTGGTAGTGTGGGTTTCTTTTGATGTTTTCTTTCTATTTGTTCAAATTGTTAGGGATAACATTTTTATTTTGGCCCCTTCCTTTTTGTGCACATTTATTGCTATAAACTGACCTCTGAGCACTGCCCTTGCTATGCCCCAAAGGTTTTGATATAGTATGTTTTCATTCTCACTTAATTCTAGGAATTATTTGATTCCTTCTTTGATTTTCTTCTATGGCTTAGTTGCTTTTGAACTAAATGTTATTCAGTTTCTATGTATTTGATTTTTTCCTTGCTCTTCCTGTTATGGCATTATGATCAGAGAGAATGCTTTGAATTACTTTGGTGTTTTGGATTTTATTGAGGGTTGACTTCGTGGCCTAAAATGTGGTCTGTTGTGGAGAATGTTCTGTGTATATTGGAAATGAAGGCATACTTTGTTGCTGTTGGGTGGAGTGTTCTTTATGTGTCTGTGAGGTCAAGTTGGTTGATTTGGGCCTTTAGATCTTCTGTATCTTGCTGATTTCT
This sequence comes from Heterohyrax brucei, assembly GCA_028571685.1. NCBI lineage: Eukaryota > Metazoa > Chordata > Mammalia > Hyracoidea > Procaviidae > Heterohyrax > Heterohyrax brucei. Next base: position 8,245,638 of record CM053165.1, on the reverse strand, counting down.
TTCTGGATGTTCTGTACTTTACCAAGATTGGTGTGTTGAAATCTCCTACTATTTTGTGAAACTGTTTATTTCTGTTGTGAGTGCTGTTAGAGTTTGTGTATTTTAGAGGCCTTTTGTGGGGTGCATAGATATTTGTTAAGGTTATGTCTTCTTCTTCATGGATTGTCCCTTTAATCATTACATAATATCCTTCCTTATCGTTTATGTTGATTTTGCTTTAAGGTCTATTTTATTGAGGTTAGTATTGCCACGCCTGCTCTTTTTTGGTTACTGTCTGCTTGATATATGTTTTTCCAAACTCTGATTTTTAATCTATCTATTTCTTTGGGTCTAAGATATATTTCTTGTATACAGCTGTCTTATTTGTCTAGTATTACTATAACAGAAATACTACAAGTAGATGGGTTTAACAAGGAGAAATTTATTCTCTCGCAGACTAGTAGATTACAAGTCTAACTTTCTCTCTTTGTTGACTCTGGAGGAAGACCTTTGTCATTTATCTTTTCTTGGTCTAGGAGCATCTCAGCTCAGGATTCTCAGGTACAAAGTTAGTGCTCTGCTCCTGACACAGCTTTCATGGTTGTATGAGGTCCCCATGTCTCTCTGCTTGCTTCTTGCTTTTATATCTCAAAAGGTATTGGCTTATAACACTATTCAGACTTGTAGATCTCATCATTATAACTGCTGCTAGTCCATTTTATTAAATTATAATGATAGAATTTACAACACAAATGAAAAATCCCATCAGATGACAAAATGGAGGACAATCATACAATACTGGGAACCCTGACTCAGCCAGACTGATATATGTGTTTTTAGAGGACCTAATTCAATCCATTACAACAGCATACTGATCGATCTTTTTTGTTTTGTTTTTTTTTAACACATTAGGCTACTATATGTCTCTGTATGTGTGCATTTCAGCCTTTATATTCAATGTGATTATCTGTAGGTCTTGAGTTTACTGCTGTTATATTGTGCTTTTTTTTTTTGTTTTTTGGTGCTGACATTTTCTTTATTCTTTTGCTTTCCTGTGCTGCATTCTCTTTTTTTGTGTGTATATATTTTCTTTCCATTTGTTATTATAGATTTTGTTTTTACGGAGTCTTTATGTTTTTCTTCTTTTTCATTCTGATGAGAAGTTTTGTTAGCTTTCTTTGTGGTTACCTTGAAACTTATCCTTGTCTTCCTAAATTTGAACCAGTCTTCTGCTACTTGACATAGCCTTGACTTCCTCCTCTCCATTCAAAAGTTCTATATATACACTGTTTATTTCCCCTTTTATTGTTTTGAAATTTTTGTCATTCACAGATTGATATTTCTGTTTCTTTGCTTTTAGTCTTTCAGTTTTGTTTTATGATTGACAGTTTTTAACTAAGTTAGTGTCTGGCTGATGCTATTCTGTATCCTAGAGTCCAGTTCTTGTCTGGTGTTGATGGTTCTGTAAGTGAAAGACTCCCTTTAATGTTTCTTGTAAGATCAGTTTGGTTTTTATGTATTCCCTTGATTTCTGTTTATTTGAAAACATCCTCCTTTTGCCATACTATTTGGGAGATAGTTTTGCAGAATCTATTTTTCTTGGTTGGCAGTTCTCTCCCCTCCCCCCCGAGTTTTTATATGTCTTTCCCGTGTCTTCTTGCCTGCATACAAGGTCTGGCAAGTCTGTTAACTTAATTGCTGTAAGTGTTACATACCTCATTGCTGAATATAACTACATGCACCTTCAAACTGCTTCTCTTGGGGAAGCTATGCACCAATGCCAGCGCTTAGCCCACCCTTCAAGGCATTTTTAGAACTCTTTCTGGAATGACCATTGCACATGGTGGCATGGTGGCAGGTTTGTTAACTTAGTAATATAGTTGTCTGTGAAGGAGTTTTTAGCTAGAAAACGAATAACAGGATCAGAACACCCACCCTACTCACCTTGAAAGAGGAAAGCCTTAAGAATTATAGCCTTTCCTAAAACACTGGAAGCCTGAGGGCTTCAAACCCAAAGAGTTATAGCCTTATTAAAAGCACCAGGAGCCTGGAAGCCTGGCACAAGAAGCACCCCCACACCAGTGTTTCCTGTGAGCAATTTGACCCCCGGAGAAAGGAGAGCCCCCTCCTCACATCTTAAGAATTTTCTTATCTTTATCTTTGTAACCATGTTAACACCAGTTAGAAGGTAGAATGATAATTTGTGAAACTACTAATACCAGTAGGAATACTGTATGAAAATTTCTTTGTTTGAACTTTCTGTAAAGCATATATAAACCCTGGAACTTAGTGGCACAGGGAACACATCAGACTCAGTCCGCTGCGTTCAGCAGCTAATAAAACGCCCTTCCTCTAGCAATTAATGGTGTTTGGAGTGATCTTTGCTCCTGGTAGCTTTGTTTAATGGTTATTTGTAAACTCCTGTTTTTCCTGCAAAATTTCTGGTGCATTGGCCAGGAAGCGAGTTTGGCTGGGTGAAATTACACCCCTCCGTCAGGAGTCCCACGAAGGAAGCTGCCCCTCTTGTATCCTTAGTGGCTGCTAAATGGGCCTGGGGTGACTATCCTGTCCCTGTGTGGCCATTCCGGAGGGCAGGGGGGAGACCCCCTATGGAGGACTCTCAGGAGGTGAACACCAGGAGGAATTGGCACTCTGGAGATGTCTGAATCATGGTAGGGACTGGTCTGGGGCAGGAAATAGGACACGCTCACTTTAAGTAGCAGAAGGAGGGGTTGATCACCTCTCGGCATCTCTCCAGTACCATTTGGAGGCTGAGAACGAGCAAGAAGCAGAGTTTGCCTAGGTAATAGGTGCAGGAAAGGTAGCAAAAGCCCACCCAGTTTGGGCCTGATCACCCCCCTGGCATTTTCCAGTACTGCTAAACTAACTCTTGCTGGCAGGAAACTGAAGTTGCTAAGGATAGGACTAAGGGTGGTAAGGGTGGAATTGTATGCTTCCCTGTGATTGGAGACTGGCAGGAACGAGTCATGTGAAGCAAGCCCTGGCTTCTTCACACCAACTGGAAGCAAGAGCTGAGTCCCAAATCACGTTTCTGTAGAGCATCTCATACGGCTAAGAAGCAGAAATTCATGCTGAGGGGTTAAATCAGCCTGCCAGAAGCTAAGAGAGCCTGATATTCCCACGAAGGAAGTGCCTGGTGACTGAGGAAGTGGTTGTGTGACCCCTCCCATTTAACCCTTACCCTCCCCTCACCTACCTTGTGGCGTGCTTGTTGTTTGTCTGAGGGAGGGATATGGGAAATGCACAGGGAAACCCTACCCTGCTGGGGACAATACTGCAGTATTTTGAAAAAAGGTTTACAGGGGACTATGCAGTAAATATGTCCCCTAGAAGGTTGAAAGCTCACTGTAAAATAAAATGGTGAGCTTTTGGAGTCGGGTGGCCAGCAAAAGGAAGTAGACCCAGACATAGTGAAAAGAGTGTGAACGGTTGTCACAGGGAACTTGACCCACTGCAGTTTTTCTGCCAAACACAGAACTGCTCCGTAGGAGGACACAAAGTAATGCATCAATTTCCGTATATGCCAGACTGCCACATCCCCCTTTTGGGTCGGGACTTGTGGGGAAAATTACGGGCCACCATTTCTTTTCCTGATGCAGGCCAATTAGACCTGCAGCTGCCTAAGCCAGGATTAATCCTGACATTCACTGTCCCAAGAGAGGAAGAGTGGAGACTCTTCATAACAGAGCCAGGAGGAACTTTAAACCTTAAGCTTATTCAGAGATGGCTGGGAGTCTGGGTGGAGGACAGTCGGGCAGACTGGCAGTCAATCAGGCACCAAAGCTGATTGAGCTAAAACCAGGAGCTCAGCCCAGCAGCCAGAGACAATACCGGATCCCTCCAGAGGCTGTAGAGGGAATCCGGGTACATTTACAAAGACCCAAAGAGCATGGCATTATTATCCCATGCCAATCTCCTTCTAACACTCCCCTTCTCCCCATGAGGAAGTCTGGAACAAAGGACTACCAACCAGACCAGGACCTGAGGGCAATAAATCAGGCAGCCATGTCATTATATCCAACTATTCTGAACCATGTACATTGTTGAGTCTGTTACCAGCTCAAACTTCTGGTTCACTTGTTTGGACCTGAAAGATGCATTTTTCAGTGTAAGACTGGCACCTGAGAGTTATGAGTTACTTGCTTTTCAATGGGAAGATCCCCTTACAGGAACAAAAACACAAACACACTTGGACTCGGCTCCTCCAAGGATTTGTAAATACACCAGCTATTTTTGGAGAGGCTCTTGAGACCTTCATCATTTTCTGGCACAGGATACAGGGTGTGTCTTCCTTCGATATGTAGATGACCTTTTACTGGTACATGAGACACTTAAGGGGTGCACCTGGGGCACAGATTGGCTCCTGCAGCACCTAGAATCTTGTAGGTACATTGTTTCCCTTCAAAGGCTCAGATCTGTCAGAGACAAGTGAAGTACTTAGGCTTCCTTCTCTGACAGGGGGAGAGAAAACTTGGAGTGGAGAGAAAGCAAGTTATTCAAAACATCCCAATCCCAAAGACACGAAGGCAGATTAGAGAATTCCTAGGAGCAGTGGGATTCTGTCATATGTGGATCCCCAGCTTTGCAGTATTAGCCAGGGCCCTGTATAAAGCCATAAAGTGGGGAGAAAAGGAGCCAATGAAATGGGAGGCTGACCAACAGAGGGCCTTTGAGAAACCCCCAAACTTAGCTACACCTTTTATACTGTATTATCAGAAAAGAATAAAATAGCAGTGGGTGTTCTTACTCAAAATACCGGGTATTGGCCAAGGCCAGTTGCATATCTCTCCAGGAAACTCAAAGAGGTTTCAAAAGGATGGCCCCCGTATCTAAGAGTGCCTGCTGCCACTGCCTTACTAGTGCAGGAAGCTTACAAACTGTGACATTGCGACAGCACATAAAGTTCAAATGCCTCATGCTGTGGTCACTCTTATGAATACAAAAGGGCACCATTGGCTAAGTAATTCATGCCTCACAAAATACCAGAGTTTGTTATGTGAGAACCCAAAGTTAATTATAGAGACAGTGACCACCCTGAACCCAGCCACCCTGCTCCCAGTTGGGGAAGGGGAACCCACACATGACTGTGTAGAAGTCATTGAGGCAGTGTACTCGAGCAGGTCAGACCTGCTTGACCAGCCTCTGAAAGACTCAGACCTCAAGCTATTTGTAGACAGAAGCAGCTTTGTAGATCCTGGGGGAGAGAGACAAGCCAGCTATGCAGTAGTCACTCTGGCTGGAGTGATTGAGACAAGGGCTTTGCCCCAAAGGACATCCACTCAGAGGGCTGAACTAATAATAACAGTGACTTGGGCCCTGGAACTGAACAAAAGGAAGAATGTGAACATTTATACAGACTCGAAATGTGCCTTCCTCACCATTCCTGTACATGGAGCTACCTATAGAGAAACAGGGCTTTTTACAGGAGGAGGAAAAGACTTAAAAATACCCAGGTGAAATCCTGTAGCTACTGGAAGCTGTGTAGAAACCCAAACAAGTAACAGTGGCATATTGCCGTGGGCATCAAAGAACTGGCACCCCAGAGGCAAGAGGAAATGCAAAAGCAGATGCTGAGGCAAAAAGGGCAGCAACCCTCCCATATAAGGGAGCCACTGTTGCCCCTTTAATCCCATGGGCACCAGACTTTATCCCTGCATATTCTGAGGGAGAGAAAGAATGAATGGAAAGAGAAAGGGCAGAGGAGGCTGCAGATGGATAGAAAAAGCTGCCAGATGGGAGAATTGTAATTCCTCATCTGCTACGGTCATTGTCCTTGCCACACATGAGGCCTGGGGCAAGAAAAATCTGAGCAACTGTTGGGGAGATATGTTTATATTCTTCTCTTGGCTACCTTAGCAAATAAAGTCAGCCAATGTTGTGTGACCTGCAGCAAGCACAACGCTAAACAGGGACCATCTCTGCCACCAGGAATTCAATCCTATGGAGTGGCCCATTTTGAGGATGTATAGGCGGACTATACTGAACTGCCTCAGTGTGGAGAGAACCAGTATCTACTGGTTCTAGTCTGCACATACTCGGAATTGGTGGAAGCATTCCCCACCAGGACAGAGAAGTAGTGAAGTAGTGATGGTGTTGCTTAGAGAAATTATCCTTCAATAAGGGCTACCACTTCGAATTGGGTCTGATAATGGACTGGACTTTGAAGCGGAAATAGTACAGAAGACAGCCAAGGCCTTGATCATCACCTGGAAACTACATGCAGCATATAGGCCTCAGAGCTTCGGCAGGGTAGAGCACGTGAACAGAACCCTAAAGACAGGAATTAGTAAACTCTTGTCAGGAGGCAAGTTCACTTGGGTACAAGCTTTACAATTACTTTTATTTAAGATCAGGTGCACTCCTTCTAAGAGGACAGGGTATTCTCCTTAGGAGATAATGCATAACAGGCCTCCACTTATCCTCTGAAATCTGCCAGGGACCCCCAAGGAACTAGGAGAGACTGAATTACACAGGCAGTTAGAGGGTATGGGGAAGATAGCTAAAGGGATTTCCACCTGGGTGACTGATCAGGTTCCTGTTAGCCTTTTTGCCTCTGTCTTCCGTTTCTCTCCAGGAGACGAAGTCGGGGTTAAGGACTGGAGTCTGGTACCACTCAAACACAAGTGGAAGGGCCCCTTCACCGTCATCCTGACCACACACATGACTGCAAAGGTGGAAGGAATCCCTGCCTGGATCCATCACAGCAGACTGAAGAAGGCTTCCCCAACCCACTGAAAGACAGAAATCACCCCAACCAACCACTGCAAGGTGACACTGAGCGGCATGCTTTGCCCCAGCCACAACCGGGAAGCTGGCTAGTCTATACACAGGTGAAGCTTGAGGATGGATGTCCATCGTAGGACTCATCCTGATTGGACTTTGGACCTTGAGAGGAGGGGAAGAGGAGTATGATCTGTGTATTCACACTACTAAGGTGGGACAGAAATTAACAATCATGTTACTGTTTTATAGTTTTTATGAATGAAAGGAAACTCACAAAGGGACATGCACTCACAATCAGACGCAATACTCTATGTGATCCTGGAGAAGATAAGGGCCCATACATATGTTACAATCCCACTGAGCCCCCCACGACTGTGATATTTGAAATAAGACAGAGAAGAGAATGGAGAGAGGGACCTGTAATAGCCCAAATTGAAGTAAAAGGGAGTCCCAGCCGGGTAACCTAAACTTTGATGCCTGTGACATGATAAGCCATTCTACAGGTCCAGGCACCTGTAGTTCCCTTAACTGACAGAAGAAATACATGAAAGAACGTAAGTGCGTATGCCAAATCTCCCTGGTGTGTGATAAGAAATGCCAATGGTGGTTGTATGTGTGCTGGGCTAATTGGAAGGACAATAATATGGGGAAGGTCTACCTAAAGAAGGGAGTAGCCTTGATTAATTGTCAGGCTAATCAGTATAACCCGCTAGAACTAGTAATAACTAACCCGATGGATCCCCGGTGGGAGCCAGGGGCACGGGTGATGTTGGGGATAATAACATCTGGAGTTTATCCGAAAACTCCTATTTTCATCAGGGGGGAAGTCCAAAGCTATCCTGAAAAGATTTACTGAGTATTCCCATATTTCTGCAAGGATGCCATCAGACCTGCACCCCAACTTCCACAAAATGCCAAAAACCTGTTTGGGGGGATAGCAGAGGGTATAGCCAAATCTCTGCATGTCAAATCATGCTATGCATGTGGAAGTACTCTTATGGGAGATCAGTGACCATAGGAAGCAAAGGAGCTACTGCTCCATGATACTATTAACATAACATACCAAAAGAGAACCCCTAAGAATGAAGCTTTCTGGGTCCTGAGGTCCCCCTTAATAGGGCAATATTGCCTGGCTAGTTAGGGTAAGGAATTCACCTCATTTGTGGGAGAGCCATCCTGACTGGAACAAAAGACCTATAATGCCTCAGCTAAGAAGAGTGAATGGTATGGAGAAAACAAAACTGAACAGAACCCCCTCAACAGGTTGACTCACCTGAGAGAAGGTTGGGAGGACCCAAGAAGGCCAAGGGACTGGGCAGCCCCAACTGGGCTATATTAGCTATGTGGAAATAGAGCATATGATCAGCTCCCAGATGACTTGAGTGAGAGCTGTGTAACAGGTATCATAAAGTCTTCTTTCTTATTGCTGCCCCTTAAAATTAGAGGGTTACTCAGCTATCCTATCTCTGCCCCTCTGCCTCACCAGAGAAAGGAGATTCAAATAGGAGATTGGAAAAATGATAAATGGCCTCCAGAGAGAATAATTCAGTATTATATACCTGCCACATGGGCACAAGATGGGTCATGGGGATACCGAACCCCCATTTACATGCTGAACTGCACAATTAGACTACAGGCTGTGCTCAAAATCATAACCAAAGAGACAAGCCGGGCTCTGACACTTCTACCACAGCAGCAAACCCAAATGCAGAATACTGTTTACCAAAATCAGCTGGCTTTAGACTCCTTGCTAGCCCAGGAAGGGGGAGTGTATGGAAAGTTCAGTCTGACAAACTGCTGCTTGCAGATTGATGATCAAAGATATGTCATAGAAGACATCATAAAGAAAATTCAAGTACTAGTCCATGTCCCACTGCAGACCTGGAGTGGGTGGAACCCCCAAAGCCTGTGGGGAGAATGGTTTTCAGCCTTTGGAGTATTTAAGACCCTATTGCAAAGAGTGTTAGATATTATGGGGCTCTGCCTAATCAATCTTTGTTTCTTGCCACTAGTGGTAGGAGCTATACACTATGACTGAGACAGTTCTTAATCAGAAAACAATTTGACATATGTTTTATGTAAGGCACTATCGATCCTGACAAGAACATGAAGATTGTGAGACCCCCAAATTAAAAAATATATATATGGGTGTCTTAGGCTGGGTTTTCTAGGGAAGCAAAACCAGTAACACGTGTAGGTACAAGGAAAGATTTATAATAGATAGATAGATAGATACAAATATAGGAAACAGCTCACATAATCACAGAAGCTGAATGTCCCAAGCTCTGGCACAAGCCTCACGTGGCCACGGAAGCTGAGGAACCCAAGGTCAGCAAATCAGAGAGCAGAGTTCTAGATCACTGGTTGTGTAGGTCAGTGGATCCCAAGCTGGTGGTGAGACGAAGCGACAGAGGCTGGCAAAACCAGGATCAGTATGTCAGGGAGCAGGAGCGGCAGAGGCTGGCGAACTCAGGACCGGCAGATCAGGGAGCAGGACTCTCAAGTGCCGACTGTAAGGACTGATGAATCCAACAGCTGCTAGGTCAAGTCCCAGAACCAGACGCTGGAACCAGAGAGCAGGAGCTCCTGGCCACGTGAGCGACCAGCCACCATAGTGAAAGTTCACGAGATGAGAGCTGAGGGGCAGGAAGCCACCACAAACCCTGCCCTGCCACTTAATACAGCAGCTAAATATGTAGAAACCAAGTTGACATAATCCTGACCACCACAGTCCTCTCCTTGTCAACTTGGCATCTGCACACATCTCACCTTACCATGCACAGTCTGTGAAGGAGTAGTTACAAAGTCATACTTATGTCAACATGACATAACTAACACATGTACAACTTAAAATGCATTAACCCATTTACATCTTATGTTTCATAAGTAAACAAAATATCCAATACACACATACAAGGCAGGAATATTCATAGCAATTACAGTCCTCGTTTCTGCAACTGGTCACGGGGCCGTAACTGATATTTAGAACTACTTTCTTCTACAACCCATTCTGTATTCCCTTTGCCCTCAGCAAGCACCTCAGCTGGTCGTGGTTCCTTGCCTGGTGAGGTGACCCAAACCTTCATTCCTGAAGGGTCTGGGCTATTATCACTCATTTTGGAGTTGGGTTGCTGTAGTTTTCCAGTGACCTTAATCACAGGACATGGTAGTACTAGGAGGCGTCCTAAGGGATCTCCTGCATTCCAAACATACTCTTCTTTACTTCTGTTATGTAATGTCAATCCAATTTCATCTTCCTAGTCAGGATCAATCACACCGGCCAGTATTGTAACTCCCTTGTTTGTCTGTTCATCCAGAGGTACAAGGAGCCCAAAATGGCCTGGTGGCAATTTTAGCTTCCAGTTCAGTGGAATCATTGATGTGTCTCCAGGTGGCAGCATTCCTCCCTTCGGAACTAAGACATTTAATCCTGCAGAACATAAAGTCATGGGGACAGGAAACAAAAAACTTGCAAGTGGGTTACTAGGGGTAAGAGTGAGTGGTGCCACTCCCATTTCCACCCCTTGATTCCTGGACCCACGAATCCTGGCAATAGGAGAAACAACACCATATATTGGACGCTGGTTTAGAGCATACACGGCCTCCTGGAGAACACTTCCCCAACCCTGCAAGGTAGTGCCACCTAGCTGGCAGCGTAATTGTGTCTTCGGGAGACCATTCCATCGTTCTATCAAGCCAGCTGCTTCAGGATGATGAGGAACATGGTAAGACCAGTGAATTCCGTGAGCATAGGCCCACTGCCGCACTTCATTTGCTGTGAAATGAGTCCCTTGATCAGAGGCAATGCTGTGTGGGATTCCATGACGGTGGATGAGGGATTCTGTAAGTCCACAGATGGTAGTTTTGGCAGAAGTATGTTGTGCAGGGTAGGCAAATCCATATCCAGAGTAAGTATCTATCCCAGTAAGGACAAAACGCTTTCCTTTCCATGATGGAAGTGGTCCAATGTAATCAACTTGCCACCAGGTTGCTGGCTGATCACCTCGAGGAACAGTGCCATATTGAGGACTTAGTGTTGATCTCTGCTGGTGGCAGATTGGGCACTCAGCAGTGGCTGTAGCCAAGTCAGCCTTGGTAAGTGGGAGTCCATGTTGCTGGGCCCATGCATAACCACTGTCCCTGCCACCATGACCACTTTGTTCATGGGCCCACTGAGCAATGGCAGAGGTAGCCGGAGAAAGAGGATGATTGGTTCCCACAGAAGGGGTCATCCTATCCACTTGATTGTTAAACTCATCCTCTGCTGAGGTTACTCCTCTTTGATGAGCATTCACATGAGACACAAATATTTTCACTTCTTTGGCCCATTCAGAGAGGTCTGTCCACATACCTCTCCCCCATAAATCTTGGTCTCCAATCTTCCAGTCATGTTCCTTTCAAGTCCCTGACCAACTGGCCAAACCATTGGCCACAGCCCATGAGTCGGTATACAGCCGCACATCTGGCCACCTCTCCTTCCAAGCAAAGTGAACAACCATATGCACTGCTTGAAGTTCTGCCCACTGGGAGGATTTGCTTTCACCACTGTCCTTGAGGGAGGTCCCAGAAAGGGGCTGTAGTGCTGCTGCTGTCCACTGTCGATTGGTGCCAGCATATCATGCAGAACCATCTGTAAACCAAGCATGAGTTTTCTCTGCCTCAGCCAGCTGGTCATAAGGAATTCCCCATGAGGCTATAGGTGCAAACTGGGAGACAGGACGTAATGTTACAGGAGTGGCGACCATGGGCATCTGGGCCACTTCCTCATGCAATTTACTTGTGCCTTCAGGTCCTGCGCGGGCCCGATCTCGTATATACCACTTCCATTTAATGATGGAGTGCGGCTGTGCTCGTCCAACTTTATGACTCTGTGGGTCAGACAATACCCAGTTCATGATAGGCAGCTCAGGACGCATGGTGACCTGGTGTCCCATGGTTAAGCGTTCAGTCTCTACTAAGGCCCAGTAACAAGCCAAAAGTTGTTCTTCAAAAGGAGAGTAGTTATCTGCAGAGGATGGCAGAGCTTTGCTTGAAAATCCTAAAGTTCTGTGCTGTAATTTGCCAATAGGGGCCTGCCAAAGACTCCAAACAGCATCTCTATCTGCCACTGACACCTCAAGCACCATTCGATCAGCTGGATCATATGGCCCAAGTGGCAGGGCAGCCTGCACAGCAGCCTGAACCTGTTGCAGAGCCTTCTCCTGTTCTGGGCCCCACTCAAAAGTAGCAGCCTTTCTAGTCACATGATAAATAGGCTGAAATAGCATACCCAAATGAGGAATATCTTGACTCCAAAATCCAAAGAGACCCACTAGGTGCTGTGCCTCTTTTTTTGTTGTCAGAGCAGCCAGGTGCAATAACTTATCCTTAACTTTAGAAGGGATATTGCGACATGCTCCACACCACTGGACCCCTAGGAATTTCACTGAGTTGGAAGGTGCCTGAATTTTTGTGGGACTAATTTCCCACCCTCTAGCACACAAATGTTTAACTAATAAGTCCAGAGTCACTGATATTTCTTCCTTACTAGGTCCAATCAGCATAATGTCATCTATATAATGGACTAGTGTCACATCTTGTGGAAGAGAGAAGCAATCAAGGTCCCTGTGGACTAAATTATGACATAGGGCAGAAGAGTTAATGTAGCTCTGAGGCGGGCAAGTGACAGTGTATTGTTGGCCTTGCCAGGTGAATGCAAACTGCTTCTTGTGGTCCTTGGAAACAGGTATGGAGAAGAAAGCATTAGCCAGATCAATAGCTGCATACCAAGTACCACGAGATGTATTAATTTGCTCAAGCAGTGAAACTACATCTGGAACAGCAGATGCAATGGGGGTTACCACCTCGTTAAGTTTGCAATAATTGACTGTCATTCTCCAAGATTCATCCTTTTTTCACACAGGCCAAATAGGCAAATTGAATGGCGATGTGGTGGGAATCACCACCCCTGCATCCTTCAAGTCCTTAGTGGTGGCAGTAATTTTAGCAATCCCTCTAGGAATACAGTATTGCTTTTTGTTCACTATTTTCTTAGGCAGTGGCAGTTCTAGCAGCTTCCATTTGGCTCTTCCCACCATAATAGCTCTCACTCCACTTGTCAGGGATCCAATGTGAGAGTTCTGCCAATTGCTGAGTATATCTATTTCAATTATGCATTCTGGAACTGAGAAATCACTACAGGATGGGTTCAGGGACCCACTGGACCCACTGTGAGACAAACATGAGCCAAGACTCCATCAATAACCTGACCTCCATATGCCTCCACTCTGGCTGGTGGGCCACAGTGATGTTTTGGGTCTCCTGGAATTAGTGTCAGTTCAGAGCCAGTATCCAGTAGTCCCTGAAAAGTCTGATTATTTCCTTTTCCCCAATGAACAGTCACTCTCGTAAAAGGCCATAGATCCCTTTGGGGAAGAGCAGGAGAAAGATTAACAGTATAAATTTTTGGCAGGGTATCAGAATTCTTCCTCATAGGAACCTGGGATCCCCTTCATTCAAGGGGTTGTGGGTCCTTAAACTCGCTCAAGTCTGGGAATTGATTGAGGGACCGTGACTCTCTCTTCTGGCAATTTGAGTTAGACTGCTATTCACCTGACCTAGAATTCATCCTTTCATACATATGAAGTAAATACTTAGTAGGCTGATCATCTATTGCACTGCTAGGGACACCATGACTAAGGAGCCAGTTCCACATGTCCACACGAGTCAGATTATTAGGATTACTATTTTGCCTCTGCTGTCCATTACTGTAAGCACGCCCACCTCATCTTTGTCGACTGAGTGCAGCCACTTGACCCCTACCACCACGGGATCCAGTCAGCCCCATTGTAGTTAGATGTCTTAATTCAGCTAGGGCAGTTCCCACTGTCATATCTGATTTACATAAAATGGCAATCACAGCAGTCTTCAAGGATCCTGGAGCTCCCTTCACAAATTTGTTTCACACAGTTGTGGTGAAAGTTGTGTCCTCTGGACATGCTATGTGTGGATTTGAAGGCCTAACTGAATAAATCCACTCTAGCATGCCAATTTCCCTAAGCCTTTGGATACCCTCTTCTACAGTACCCCAAGACAAGTCTGGCAATTCAACTTGATTTAATGTAGGCCACCGCATCAGCCATGCTTCAGCAATCCAGTCAAACAAACTGTTAGGTCCTCTCCTAACTTCTCGAGCTGAAACACTGAATGAAGAGTCTGTGCTCAGTGGACCCAGGTCAAGAAATTCAGACTGATCCAGCTTTATGTTCCTTGCACCATTATCCCACACCCTTAACAGCCATTCCCAAGCATATTCCCCAGGTTTCTGTCTGTATGTGTTAGAAAAGTCAAGTAGTTCCTTTGGAATATAGCGTATCTCCTCCTGGGTCACACTTTGTACTTCACCTTTTGGAGCTTGCTTGGACTTAAGCCTAGTTACAGGTCTAGAAGCCAAAATCGGCAGTGCCTAAGTATTTTTAGAATCTTCAGCATGCCCTCGTAAAGCATCTGCCTTAGGCCATGCCCCACACAATGACTATGGCAGGCGGTCTTCAGCGGCAGGGGGGCGACAGCTAATCGCATTAAGTTGGAGCAGAGGGGGTAATGGCTTTACTTGGCAGGGCAGTTTCGCAGACAAAGGCGAAGTAATCCCTTCACATGGGTGTGGTTCAGCTGACAGGAGTGATTTGCTGGAAGTGAGGGGCTCAGCGTCCCCAGCTTCCATATCATCCTTCCATATGTCTCCATTCCAAGTTTCAGGGTCCCATTTCTTCCCAATGAATGCCCTCACTTTAATTTCAGATATTTCTTGAGATTGGCAATTGAGCTGGTGTTGCAATTCCGCCACTCTAACAATAAACATCTGGGTTTGGCTTTCAGCAGTATTGGCTCTTCTATTACAGGTAATGAGGTTTTCTTTTAAAGCACAAGCAGAAGCTTTGAGGTCTTTTACCCGACATGAGAGCTTTGATTCCAAGGCCCTGAGCTCATCTTTTTCCTTCACCAGCTTATTTAATGCAAGTAGGACCAGCCAACCAACTTCCTTATACTGCTTATCCGCACACAATTTCGAAAAGTTATCACACATGTTTTCACCCTGAGGGTCACCTTTCACCAATATCTGATCTATTGGTGGGGCTATTTTGTGGATGTGTACTCCCACCTCAGCCCACGCACTAGCAGGGCACTTGTTACCAATAGGAGCAGAGTTAGCAACAGTGTTACTATTAGCCAGACTCAAGAACCACTTGAAAGGATTCATTTTTACAATTTTGTTTCCCTAGAACCACTCCTGGTACCAAATTGTCTTAGGCTGGGTTTTCTAGGGAAGCAAAACCAGTAACACGTGTAGGTACAAGGAAAGATTTATCATATATAGATAGATAGATACAAATATAGGAAACAGCTCACATAATCACAGAAGCTGAATGTCCCAAGCTCTGGCACAAGCCTCACGTGGCCCCGGAAGCTGAGGAACTCAAGGTCAGCAAGTCAGAGAGCAGAGTTCTAGATCACGGGTTGTATTGGTCAGTGGATCCCAAGCTGGTGGCCAGACGAAGCGACAGAGGCTGGCAAAACCAGGATCAGCAGGTCAGGGAGCAGGAGCGGGCAGAGGCTGGTGAACCCAGGATCGGCAGGTCAGGGAGCAGGAGCAGGCAGAGGCTGGCAAACCCAGGACCAGCAGGTCAGGGAGCAGGACTCTCAAGTGCCGACTGTAAGGACTGATGAGTCCAACAGCTGCTAGGTCAAGTCCCAGAACCAGACGCTGGAACCAGAGAGCAGGAGCTGCTGGCCACTTGAGCGACCAGCGCCATAGTGAAATGTCACGAGATGAGAGCCGAGGGGCAGGGAGCCACCACAAACCCCGCCCTGCCACTTAATACAGCAGCTAAATATGTAGTAGCCAAGTTGACATAATCCTGAACACCACAATGGGGTCTCAAAGAGGGGAATGAGAGAGGAAAGCCTGAAGAATTATAGTCTTTCCTAAAATACCAGAAGCCTAAGGGCTTCAAGCCTGAAGAGTTATAACCTTATTAAAAGCACCAGTAGCCTGGAAGCCTGGCACAAGAAAAACTCTCACACCAGTGTCTCCTGTGAGCATTTCAACCCCCAGAGAAAGGAGAGTCCCCTCCTCACATCTTAAGAATTTTCTTATCTTTGTAACCATGTTAACACCAGTAGAAGGTAGACTGATAATTTGTAAAACTACTAATACCAATAGGAATGCTATATGAAAATTTCTTTGTTTGAACTTTCTGTAAAGCATATATAAACCCTGGAATTTAGTGGGATGGTGAACACAGCTATTCTCAGACTCAGTCCACTGCATTTAGCTGGCTAATAAAGGCGTTTCCTCTAGCAGATAACGGTGTTTGGAGTGATCCTTCCTCTCCAGAACTTCGTTTAATGGTTATTTGTAAACTCCTGTTTTTCCGGCAACAACCTGATTTGGCCCCCAGTGACTTTTTTCTTTACCTGACGATAAAGGAAATATTGAAAGGAAGACATTTTGATGACATTCAAGACATCAAGGGTAATACGATGATAGGTCTGATGGCGATTCCAGAAGAAGAGTTTGAAAACTGCTTTGAAGGGTGGACTAAGCATTGGTATGGGTGCATAGCATCCCAAGGGGAGTGCTTTGAAGGTGACTGTTTTAAAATCAGCTAGTACTGCTCTAACAGAAATACCATAGAGTACACAGCTTTAACAAAGGAAAGTTTATTCTTACGTAGTCCGGTAGGTTTATTCTTACAAGCCCAAATTTAGGATGTCTGCTCCAGGGGAAGTCTTTCACCCTTGTTGGCTCAGGAGGAAAGTCTGGTATTGCATCAGTCTTTGTCCAGGGAGAGTCTTGGGGCAGGAACCTCCTGTCTGAAGGACATGCTTGTTTTGGTCACCTAAGGCTGCTGTAACAGAAATATCACAGAGTAGATGGCTTTAACAAAGGAACATGTATTCTCACACAGTCCAGTAGGCTACAAGTCCATATTCAGGGTGTCCGCTCCAGGGGAAGGTTTTCCCCTTGTCGGCTCTGGAAGAAAGTCCAGTATTGCATCAGTCTTTGTCCAGGGAGCATCTTGGCACAGGAACCTCAGGTCTGAAAAACGTGCTCTTTTCCTGGTGCTGTTTTCTTGATGGTACGAGGTTCCCAATTCTCTGCCTGCTTCTCTGTCCTTTTTATCTCTCGTAGGCTGAAAGGATTAAGGGTGGGGCAAGCCTTACTCCAGGGAAACTCCCTTTACAGTGGAGCAGAGAGGTAATCCTATGAAGGGATTTACAGTCTCACTGTAATCCTTCTACATACAGCATAGGAAAACCACAAAATGAAGGACAGTCACAAGATAGTGGGAATCATGGCCCAGCCCCATGGCTACACCTATTTTGGGGGGACACAATTCAATCCATGACAATGCTCTTCTCCTGGTGCTGCTTTCTTGATGGTGTGAGATTCCCAATTTTCTGCTGGTTTCCCTTTCTTTTTATCTCTTGCAGGATGAAAGAATTAGGGGTGGTGCAAGCCATACTCCAGGGAAACTTCCATTCAGTGGAGCAGGGAAGTGAACTTACAAAGGGATTTATAGTCCCACCCTAATCATTTAACATACAGCAGAGGAAAATCACAAAACGGAGGACAATCACAGAATACAGGTAATCATGGCCCAGGCACATGGCTACAGATATTTTTGGGGGGACACCATTCAATCCATGAAAATGACTGTAGTGATATTCAGCAATGATGTATGTAGCACTTTTTCTAGGATGAGTTTGCAGATTTAACTGGCACTCATAGTTTCTGCTGAGTAGTCAGAGCTTAATCTTATTGTTTCTCCTTTGTGACTTTTCATTGTTCTCAAGATTCTTTCTTTGTCTTCAGTTTTGGCAAGCATGATGATGATGTGACTTTGTAACTTTCTTATCAAGCCTATCCTATGTAGGGTTCCCTGAGGTTCCTGAATGGTCAGTTCTTGGTCTTTCATAATGTTTGGGAAATTTTCTGCCAATGTATCTTCAACAATCTTTTGTGTTTTCCATTTTGTCCCCCTGTTCTTCAACTCTCATTACACACAAATTTTTGTTCTGGTTTGTATGCTGTATGATTCTTAGCTTTTCTTCATTCTTTTCTCTGATTTTTCCCCAAACAACATGATTTTCATGGACTTGTCTTCAGTCTCACCAATTCCATCTTCCATTGTTTCAAATTTGCTCCTAAAACCTTTGATAGTGTTGTCTGTTTCTGAAATTTTGTTGCTTTATCTTTTGGATTTCTAGGTACTGTTTTTGTATGACTTCTAATTGTTTATTATTTTGATGTTTTGTTCTTAAGTTGTTTTCTTAATTCTTCTATTACTTTCCCTGTGTTTTCCCTGATTTCTTTGACAACTCTAAATATTAGTCTTTTTAAGTTCATGTTAGGTAGTTCCATTGGGTTTTCTTCTACCAAAAGATTATCTGTTTATTTTGGTCACATGCTGCAGCCATTGTCTTGGTTTTTTATGTTTAATATTGTCTGCTGTCTCTGAGACATTAAGGGTTTTTTTTGGTTTGTTTGTTTTTGTTTTTTTCACTGATTATATGCTCATTTTGTCCTGCTTTTTGGTTCATTTCATATGTTAGGGTAGGTGGCCTGCTGTGCTTTTCTGCTTGCTTGTCTGTGGGTATGTTATCTCTCAACAACTTGTCCAGGTAGACAAAGCAGCAGCAGGCAGGGTTAGTGAGCCCTTTTTGCTGTACACTGGTTTGGCAAGGTGGTTGAGGAAGGACTGGGATGACATTGTTTCCAACAGAGTGGGAGCATTCACAGCCTCTCACCAGGTTGGTGGGGATGTCAGGCAGGGGATGGTACAAGCTCACTTCCCACCATTCAACAGCTGGTCAAGTGTTGGGAATTGAGGGGCATTGTGGAACCTGTGCAGCTGTGGTTCTGAGTATCAGGGCTACTGTAACCACAACAGTGTGGTGGCAGCGAGCAGGGAGGAGGGGGTGGTATTTGGGGCTAGATGGGGGGCAGGTGAGAAATGAAAAGAGAAAGAAGAAAACAAATAGCTAGCACATTGGAGTGGGGTGGACTTGGGGACCAGAGAAAAAAGACAGAGGTTGCATATTAAGGTAGATGGCAGAGAGAAAGAAAAGAAATATAAAATAAAATAAATGGCAAGGTGGTAGAGATGAGGCAGATGCTGGGCATTGGTATGTGGTGTGCTGGTGGTACTGTATCCACAGGGGCTAGCAGGAAGTGGGGGCAGGTGGTGTACAGGGCTAGATGAGGGGGAGAACGCAAAGCAAGAAAGGAAAAAAGAAAAAAAACTGATGGCTCAGCAGGGGATTCAAAGTGGGGACAGGGTGGGTTAGGCCTGGGGATCAGTAGGAAGAGGGGAAAGGTAGCTTATGGGACTAGGTGGGATGGGGAAAAAAGAAAAAGTGGAACTGTAGTCATAGCTGGTTGTTGGGAACAAGTGGAACTGAAATGGGGTGAGCCAGTGGCTTCCAGCTGCAGCAGCACAGCAGGAGGTCAGCAGGAAGTAGAGGGTGATGGCCTACTAGGCTAGGTATAAGGGATAAAGAAAAGGAAGGAAGAGAAGAGAAATTAAAAAGTAGCAACATGTTAGGGGTCAGCAAGTGAGGGTAGCACAGACCTGGGGTCCCTGGGAGCCTCAGAGGGCATGGGGTCTTAGTTTCCCACTGGGAAACAAGAATCTGTTCAAAGTCTAACACTGAATCACTTGCGTAGTCAGACGGTCCTCGCAGCAGGATTTTATTGAGCAAAGCACCATAGCAAGAAGCAGCAATACATTTCAGAAAGAGAAACAGGTCATCCTCCACAAATGACAGAGACTCTGATAGGAGGATTTTTGTTGGGGGTTTTTATTAGATTTTTAACATTCTAAACCTGTTCCCCAGCAGGGTAGATGATGTCTTTGGGCTAGGTGTGAGGGATTTCTGACATTCCTGGCCTGATCACAAGGTAGATTTATTATAATGCCTAATTAACATAGAGAGGCTAATTGAGGGACCCCTGGGGCTGTGTCTGTCATATATCCTTGGTGGGGGAGAAACTCTTGTTGGCTTTTCTGGTTTCTTCTGTGGCTCACGCTGGGCCTAAACCTCAGTAGTAAGTCTTACAGTTGTCCAGTTTTTGCAAAATCAGGCACACAGCCCACAAAGGAGGCAGGCCAGAGCTCACAAATACAGTTCCTTACAAGTCTTTTATCTCCTAACTTGCTAGTCCCTCCCCTGGGTCCCCATTGCCTAAGTACTGTGCGGGTATACAACCTTTCCCACAGGTAGCCTAAGTCTTCCCATTTAAGGTTGAATTCCCTAAAAAGTTCCTTTCCATCTTTCCCCCTTCCTCCTTCCCCTAATTCATTCTGTTTGCACACACATTTCCCAGGTACTTGAGCTTTATGCTCTGGGTCAGCTAGTAACTTCTTATCCTAGCCTTTGTTCTCCATTTTGAAATTTATTTCTCTCAAGTTCCCCCTTTTTCTTTTTATACTTGTTGGTCTCATCTTCATTGATGCCTTCCAAACTTTTCTAGTGTATGTTGACTTTCTTACTAGTAGAAAGTGTCATCTCTATGGGTTTCTAATAGCAGCAAGCTGGTTTCCAGGTGTGTCATGGGGGTCTTTTTACTGATAGCCATTTGGAGTAGTCTTTGGTCTAGTCCCTGGAGACAAAGTATAATGCAACATCCAATAGCTGTCAAAACTCCTGCTACTATTATGAGAGAGGTCAGTGTGAGAAATGCTGTCAGCACCCTGGACACTCTCTGGTTTCTCTTGGCAACAGGTGGGCTGGTATAAACCCCTGGCTAGAAACCTGCCTCCGTGGTCAAGGCAGGCTGTGTTATCCTTTACGAGGTCACCAATGGCAGTTACCAGTGTCTTTTTCCAACAGACACTCAAGAAATCCAATTCAAACCCAGTTAGTGAAAGTGAGGCTTTATTGGTCCTTTTTGTGAAATCAGGCATCTAAGCCCACAAAGGAGGCTGGTCATGTTACCAAACTAAAGCAAGTTCATTCAGAGATGGTGTGGGGTTCCGTGCTATATTTTCAGATGGCCAGCATGTGGGAATTATACAAACACTCTTAACATGACTATGGCCATCTTGAGCCACCATAAGCTACTTATCAGAACTCTTTCGTACTAGGGGACATAATATTAATATCTTGAGTCCTTTAACCTAGAGGTGACCTAACAGTACATCCAGATCAAAGAGAGAAATCATGGAAAACCATCAGAAAACAAAGGGTGTGGGAAACCACTCCCTTTTGGATAAGGAATTAAACAGATCTGGATGTCTTTAACTCTTTGACGTTAATGAGATTAACCTCTCCTAGTACAAACTATAAATACTCTAATACAGCTCAGTTCTGGGCTCCGGGTGTGATGACCGTTAGCCCCCTGATCCCACTTTTTTGTGTCTGTCTTTTTCCTTAATCTCGATGTTGACCCCATCTCTGACCCTGTTCATCAGGGAACTCTCAATACCTGCGAAGTGACACCCAACTGCAGCAGAGAAGGAAGAATCCCACCGACAGGACCAGAAGCGAAGCAATGTCACCAAGACTCTAAGAATAACCCCAAGCCAGGGGATCACATCCTAAAAAGAAGTTAGTCCATGCTCGTGAAGTAGATAGCAGGGTAACAATGGGAAAGAATCAACCTTCCTTTGAGACTTGTAAGCTTTTGCTTAAAAACCTCCTATACTCAGGAAGGGTAAAAGTTAGCTCTTCTGGTCTTACTTCTGTCTTTAATCTCATCCATCAACATTGTCCCTGGTTGCCAGGGAAATGGACGCTGGACATCCAGGTATGGCATAGGGTGGTGTCTTGCCTTAAGCGGGCTGTTTTAGTCAGCTAGGGCTGCTCTAACAGAAATACCACAGAGTGGATGGCTTTAACAAAGAAAGGTTCATACTTACACAGTCCAGTAGGATACAAGTCCACATTCAGGGTGTCCACTCCGGGGGAAGTCTTTCCCCTTGTCGGCTCTGGAGGAAAGTCTGGTATTGCATCAGTCTTTGTCCAGGAAGCATCTTGGCGCAGGAACTTCAGGTCTGAAGAACGTGCTCTTCTCCCGGTGCTGCTTTCTTGATGGTACCAGGTTCCCAATTCTCTGTTTGCTTCTCTTTCCTTTTATCACTTGTAGGATGAAAGGATTAAGGGTGGGACAAGCCATGCTCCAGTGAAACTCCCTTTACAGTGGAGCAGGGAAGTGATCCTATGAAGGAATTTACAGTACCACCGTAATCCTTTAATATACAGCATAGGAAAACCACAAAATGAAGGACAGTCACAAGATACTGGGAATCATGGTCCAGCCACATGGGTACACGTATTTTGGTGGGGACACAATTCAATCCATGACATGGGCACATCGACAGGGAGAAGTTATTCAGGTCTATATCTGGTCTTTGTGTAACTTCATTTCTGTAGCTTTAGAATCCCTGCAGTTAGAGGGGTAAGTAGAGGGCAAAGAGGGAGAAAAAGGCCAGCAGGACTCAGAGGTGCCAAGTAGCCCCTCTGTAAAAAAAGGCTGCTTTCTTCTTGGGGCCCCCTTATGCCCCACCTGAGGAGGCCTCTGCCTTCTCCTACACTTTCTAAAAACTTGAAGCCAAGTCCACTGCTCTTTTCTGCAGTCATGGAAGGTATTAGGAGGGCCAGAGAAGGGGAAGAGCCAGATGCCTATCTGTTCCCAGTGACGGTCACAGAGATTACTCTGCCTCGACAGGATGAAGAAAATCCTGATGGAATCTATCGCTTTGACCATCACCCTATTCCTTTCCTTGTCTTAAAAGAAACAAAAAAAATCTGTCAGCCAGTATGGCCCTACTGCACCTTTCATGATGGGATTAATAGAAGTGTTAGCAGAAGGCGAACATCTCATTCCTCATGACTGGGATGCACTACGATGAACCTGTTTATCCTCTGCAGAGTTTTTTGCAGTTCTGGACATGGTGGTCTGATGTGGCCCAACAACACGCCCAGAGGAATGTCCCAGCTCAAATTACTATTTTTGAAGAACAGTTGCTGGAACAGGAACCTGGGCTGGCATCGAAGCTCAATTGACGATGAATAATCAAGTCATATCCCAAGTGAGGTTTGTTTGTCTAAAGGCCTGGGAAATAATAAATCAGAAATGACAAGAGACCCCCACATTTAGCTCTGTGAGGTAGGAAGCGAAGGAGCCTCATGTTGATTTCCTGGCAAGACTTAGGGATGCCTTGCAGAAGACTATTGAGAATCCAGAGGCCAGGGATATTATTCTACAAATTTTGGCATTTGATAACGCCAACCCAGATTGCAAAAAGGCCCTTTGCCCCATTGGAAGACTGTATTAGAACAAGGGGTTGGAACTGAGACTTTTGGGTCTGCCCTGGCAGAGGCCATGGTAGCATTAAATATGAAGAATAATCACTGCTTTGGCTGTGGCAAGCCAGGTCACATGAGAAAGGATTGCAAAAAGATACAAGATAAACATAAGTAAATCACTAGTATTCCTTTATACCAACAACAAGACTGTTAAGGAAGAAATCATCAAATCAATACCATTTACTATAGCCCCTAAGAAGATAAAGCACCTAGGAATTAATCTAACCGGAGAAATAACAGACCTTTACAAAGAGAACTACAAGAAACTAAGAGAAACTTAGATAAATGGAAAAACCTACGCTGCTCATGGATAGGAAGACTTAACATTGTGAAAATATCTATTTTACCCAAAGCAATCTACTTATATAATGAAATCCTAATACAAGTTCCAGCATCATTTTTTAATGAGATGGAGAAACAAATCACCAATTTTGTTTGGAAAGGGAAGAAGCCCCGGATAAGTAAGGTACTACTAAAGAAGAAGAACACACTGGAAGGCCTCTCATTACCTGACCTTAGAACATACTACATTACCACAGTGGTCAAAACAGCCTGGTACTGCTACAAGAACAGACGCATCGATCAATGGAACAGAATTGAGACCCCAGAGATGACATCATCTGCCTATGAAGAGTTGATATTCGGCAAAGGCCCTAAGACATTAAAATGGGGTAAAAACAGTATCTTCAACAAATGGTGCTGGCAAAATTGGATATCCATCTGCAATAAACTGAATCAAGATCCATATCTTACACCTTATACAAAAACCAGCTCCTACTGGATAAAAGACCTAAATATCAAACCTAAAACGATAAGGCTCATCCAAGAAAAGGTAGGAACAACAATAGAAGTTTTAATACACAATGTGGACAGACTCCAAAATCTGTCAAACAAACCACAGTCAACAGAAGAGAAAATAGATAAATGGGAACTATTAAGAATCAAACACTTTTGCTCATCCAAAGACTTTATTAATAGAATTAAAAGAACACCTACAGAATTGGAAAAAATATTTGGCAACTCTATGTCAGACCGAGGCCTGATCTCCATAGTCTATAAGATACTACAAAATATCAACAAGAAGAAGATAAATCATCCAATTAAGAGATGGGCAAAGGAGATGGACAGACATTTCACTAAAGAGGAGATCCAGGCAGCCAAAAAACACATGCAGATGTGTTCACTATCTTTAGTTATTAAAGAAATTCAAATCAAGATAACAATGAGATACAATCTCACCCCAACATTTGGCCATGATCCAAAAAACACAAAACAACAAATGCTGGAGAGGCTGTGGAAAAAATGGAACAATCCCATGCTGTTGATGGGGTTGCAAAATGGTCCAGCCTCTCTGGAAAGCAATCTGGCGCTTCCTTAGAAAAATGGATATTGATATACCATTTGACCCAGTAATTCTGCTACTTGGAATATATCCTACAGAATCAAGGCCTTTCACACCAACAGACACATGAATAAGAATGTTTATCACAGCACAGTCCACGACAGCAAAAAGATGGAATCAACGCAGATGCCCAACAACAGAAGAATGGATAGGTAAACTATGGTCCATATACTCAACGGAGCACTACACAATAATAAAGAATAACGATGATTCCAGGAAACATCTGCTAACCTAGTTTCAACTGGAAGACATTATGTAGAGTGAAAGTAGTCAGTGACAAAGGGACAAATATTGTATGAGACCTCTAAGATAAGATCTCAAAAACAGACTTATGTATAGAAGAAAAGACTCTGACAGCTGCAAGGGAGGGAAGGGAGGGAGGGGAAAGGGGGAGGGTTTAGATTTGATAGTTGCTAGGTATCTGGTTGGGTGAAATTGGTGATAGCACACATTAGAAACAAGAACAATATTAAGTGGACTTCAGCATAACTTGAATACTCCTTCCATCTTAACCCAATATTGCAAGGATAGAGCAGCGGGGGCAGGGGGCTGGGGACCATGCTCTTAGGCGAAATCAAGGCCTATTGGCACAACCAGCGTTTTGCTAAGAGGGCTTTCTGCACCCCACATTGATGAGTGGCGTCTGGGGTCTTCAAAGCTGCCAAGCTGCCATCCGAGGACACAGCAAATGGTCCCAACCCAGCAGGAATGGATGCTCACCGAGGACCAAAATGACATGGGGTAAAGACAATCCAGAAGATAGAGAGACCCACATGAGTGGGTGCCTACATCGACTTGGGACCGGAAGAACTTGATGGTGCCCGGCCACCACCAGTGATAGCCGCGATGGAGCTGACTAAGTTGAGTCTCACTGGCAACACAAGAATAAAAAGGGGTGCATTCTGAGATCTCCACTAAAAGACCTCAACTGATGGTCCAGCGGTTTTGGGGTTCCCCTGAGAGCATGGCCCCTGGCCCTGATGCTGCCCTTGCCCATAAATCATAATGAAAGTCCACTCTTCAGATACGAATGGATTGGACTTAGTGATGCAGAGTAACTATATATTGGATGCACTTTATGGTTCTGTACATCTATAGGATGTTGTTTTAGTCAGCTAGGCTGCTCTAACAGAAATACCACAGAGTGGATGGCTTTAACAAAGAAAGATTTATTCTTACAAAGTCCGGTAGGTTGCAAGTCCATATTCAGGGTGTCTGCTCCAGGGAAAGACTTTCCCCTTGTCGGCTCTGGAGGAAAGTCCGGTATTGCATCAGTCTTTGTCCAGGGAGCGTCCTCACGCAAGAACCTCTGGTCTGAAGGATGCGCTCTGCTCCCGGTGCTGCTTGCTTGATGGTAGCAAGGTTCTCATATTGTACTTTGTTTCTTTTTCCTTTTATTCCTTGCAAGCTAAAAGCATGAAGGGTGGGGCAAGACATACTCCAAGGAAACTCCCCCCACAGCAGGAATTCACAGCCCCACTCTAATCCTTTAACATACAGGTTAGCAAGACCACACAATGGAGGACAGTCCCAAGATACTGGGAACCATATCCCAGCCACGTGGCTGCACACATTTTTGGGGGGACACAATTCCAACCATGACA
The DNA here is from genome assembly GCA_028571685.1 of Heterohyrax brucei. Classification (NCBI taxonomy): domain Eukaryota; kingdom Metazoa; phylum Chordata; class Mammalia; order Hyracoidea; family Procaviidae; genus Heterohyrax; species Heterohyrax brucei. Next base: position 8,219,553 of record CM053165.1, on the reverse strand, counting down.
GATATCATCCTGCTGACCTCCAGCTGGAGGAAGGAGAGTGGGTGGAGAGGAGGAGAAAGGAGACTGTTGGGAGGATGAGACATGTATGGAGCGGAGAGGAATAGTGTGCTGTCACCAACAGGGAGAGCAGTGGAAGCTGCATATAGGTGGGCATGTAAATTTATACGGGAATATACATTTTCACTCAGTCATATTAAATTAAAAAAATCCAAAAAAAAAAAAATAAGAAACAATACTGGGTTCAAACTTGGAACCAAGGAAAAGGCACCAGGGCTGTGTCCCAGATGTAGAAAAGGGAATCACTGGGCGAACCAATGCAAATTTAAATTTGACAAGGAAGGTCAGTCTTTGCTGGTGGGAAACAGGAAGGGGGGCCATCCCTGGGCCCTGTTCAGTGAGGGTATTTAGCCCGTCCTGTTCTCCAGCCTGTCCTCTCTCTCACCCCAGCCACAGCTGGGAGTGCAGCTGTAGATCTCTGCTCCCGTGTTTCCATCTCTCTATACCCCAACCAACCACTTTGTAAAGTTTCTACAGGGGTCTCCAGGTCCCTACCTAAGAATATGGTAGGATTGATCCTAGGTAAAAACAGTCTAAATGCTCAAGGGGTGCAAGTCCGTACAGGAGTCATCAACTGTGATTATACTGGAGACTTAACGGTCATGATGACTTCATCAGTCTCTCTCCAAATTCAACACTGTCAGCAAATAGCCCAATTCCCCCTGCTTCCCTATATCATGATTGGTCATCCCAATAACAAGTGCACAGAGGGGTTTGAAGGCACCTCACTTGCAGTATTTTTACAACAGTCTGTTTCTAGGGACAAACCTCAATGCACCATCAAAATTTCAGGAAATACTTTTATAGGACTATTAGACACTGGAGCTGATATTTCTACTAGAGTTGAACAACATTGGCCATCTCAGTGGCCCTCCAAAGCTGTGCCAACACAATTGCAAAGCATAGGTCAGGCCCCTTGTGTTCATCAGAGCCTTCACATTTTACCGCGTGAGGGACCAGAGGGCCAACCCGGGACAATTTGTCCCTACATAACAAACATCCCGATTAACTTGTGGGGTAGAGATTTGTTAGAATGATGGGGAGTGACTCTTACTATTCTAGAAATGTCACCCCCTGTAGATTGTGACAAGGTTTATCAAATCATGCTGACTGTGGGTCACACTCCTAGTAAGGGCCTAGGAAAAAAAACAACAAGGTGTTAAGCAGCCTGTAGAGTTGAGACCTAATAGAGGAAAACAAGGATTAGTTACCCAAATTTATCATGAGGGCCACTGCTGATCAAAACCGCTAAAATGGCTAATGACAAAGCTGGTGTAGGTAGAGCAGTGGCTTCTTACTAAGGAAAAACTGTGAGCCCTACAGAACCTGGTGCTTGAACAACTAAAACAAGGGCACACTGAGACCTCCTTTAGTCCTTGGAATTTCCCTGCACTTGTGATAAAAAAGAACTCTGGTAAATGGAGAATGTTGATGGACCTTCAAGGTATCAATGCCGTTATTCAGCCTATTGGGGCTTTGCAACCCGGAATGGCTAGTTTGTCAGTCTTAACACCAAACTGGCCATTGCTCACTGTAGATTTCAAAGATTGCTTTTTTACTACTCCTCTTCACCCTTCTGATTATGAGAAATTTGCTTTTACTATTCCTTCAGTAAATAATCAGGAACCTACTAAAAGATACCATTGGAAAGTTTTGCCTCAAGGAATGCTTCATAGCCCCACAATTTGCCAAACCTTTATTAATAGAGCTCTATCTCCTGGTGGTGTAGTGGGTTACATGCTACCACTGCTAACCACAAGGTCGGCAGTTCAAATCCACCAGGCGCTCCTTGAATACTCTAGGGGTCAGTTCTACCCTGGCCCCTAGGGTCACCATGAGCCGGATCTGACTCGACGGCACTTGGCATCTCCTGTCAGAGAATCTTTTCCACAATGTGATATCTTCCATTATATGAATGATATTCTGTGTGCGGCTCCCAAACAGCAAGTACTACAGTCAGTTTACGCTCAGTTGTGAATGTTTATGAGAAAAACTGGGTTAATCATCACTCTAGATAAAGTACAATTGTCTACTCCCTATTTCTATCTTGGGCATAACCTACTTGAGACTAAAGTACTCTCTCAGAAGGTACAGATCTGGAGAGATGATTTAAGAACCTTAAATGACATCAGTTGGCTGTGCCCTACTTTGGGCATTCCAATTTACCAATTTATTCACCTCTTTCAGACACTCTAAGTAGATCCTTAGATCTATAGCCCAAGAGTATTAACCAAAGAAGCTGAAAAGGAGCTTCAACTCGTGGAACAAAGAATCCACGAAGCTCAATTAGACAGGACTGACCCTACACAAACCTATCAGATTTTAACCTTACCCACTCCACATTCCCCTATTGGAGTTATAGTACAACAGCATAAGACTGTAGAATGGGTCTTTTTGCCCAATACTGAAACCAAAAGATTAACTATATACCTAGATAAGGTGAGGAAACTAATTTTTGCAGCCAGAAAAAGATTGTGAACCCTTGCTGCCTCGGATGCCTCTGAAATTATTTTACCCTTAAATAAGGATAAAATACAAAAGGCATACATTAATAACCTGGAATGGCAATTAGGATTGTCCGATTTCCTCAGACAGCTGCATAATGCCTTCGCCAAACATAAACTTTTTCACTTCCTGCAACAGATATCTTAAATACTTCCCAGGGTTACTCGCCCCAAACCTAATGCTGATGCTGCCACTTATTTTACTGATGCAAGTAAAAGTGGGAAAACTGAGTATCATGGTAAACTCAATAAAGTATGACAAACCTTATTTATCTGTACAGAAGGCTGAATTAGAAGCCATGATCCAGCTGCTACATGATGAGTCTTTCTCTCTTAATATCTGATTCACAATATGTAGTAAATGATTATTGAGACAGTACCCTTGTTTCTTGATATAAAAGATACAGAACTTGCTGCTCTTTTCTTTCATTTGCAGGACTCTATTCAAGCCCGATCTTACCTATAAGAGCAAATACTAGCCTTCCAGGGCCATAATCAAGGGGAAATGCAACTATTGACTCCTCAGTGGCCTCTGTTTTCCAAGATGCTCAAGAATTCCATTCTCTTACTTATGTTAATTCTAAAGGCCTAAAGAAACAATTTGCCATTTCTAATCAACAAGCTAAAGATATAGTTGCTTCTCACCCAATCTGTCAACAACTTGTGATAACTCATTTTCCCTCAGGGCAAAACCCAGGAGGAGACATGCCCAACAGTTTATGGCAAATGAATGTCACTCATGTGCTTTCTTTTGGTAAACTTTCCTGTGTTAATGTCTGCATAGACACGTTCTCTAACTTTATTTGGGCAACTGCACGGAACAGGGAATCTGCCAAACAGGAAAAACATCTCCTCTCCTATTCTGTGGTGACGGGTAAGCCATCACAAATCAGCACAGGCAATGCGCCTGCATATATAAGCAACTCCATACAAACCTTCTTTGCTCAATGGCAAATTCATCACCTTTCAGGTATTCCATATAATCCTCAAGGCCAAGCCATCATAGAGCGCACTCAAAACATACATTAAAAAATTAAATAAAAAGGGGGGAGATACCTTACCCCCCGCAACAATCCTGCAACAGGCATTGTATCCTCTTAACTTTTTGTACATCCCAGAACCCTCCACAATTTCATCTGCTCAGGCTCATTGGTCTCATATATATAATTCTCAAAAGTTCCCAAGACAACCTATATAGTGGAAAGATACACCAACTAATACCTGGCATAAGGGGGAAATAATAACTTGGGGAAAAGATTTTGCTTGTGTTTCTCTGGGTTCTGGAATTGACCCTATTTTGTTCCCGTCACGAAGGATTTGCCCAAGATATGGACTCCCCTGAAAGAAGAGACACTTGGAATCTCCAACAGAACAGATGATGAGGATGACATCGAAGGGGACCTTGGCACCGACCTCCTGCACACAAGAAGCTCGTCCGCTGACATGGGGACAACTAAAGAAGATGGTGCAGGAGGCAGAGAACCTACTTCATAGTACTGACATTCCTCACTCTCCCATCTCCCTTTTCCTTGCCATAATCACGGTCATCAACCTAACTGTATGTAAGGCACCCGGCGCCTTTGCTGTCTGTGGTACAGCATATGCCCCAGACCCTCTGTTGACTGTGTGAGAAACAGAGGGACTCTTACCAGAACAAGAAGGGTCAGTAATTGTCCTGCGTTGTGAGATATCAGGACTATAGCCCACAGGACCAGTAAAGTGGCTCAAAAATGTTAATGTCAATGAAACAGTAATTTGGGAACAGAAGATGTCAGACCCTTGTATCACTCCTTTATGAGATCAAACAAATGATAATTCAGACTTTTCAATAATTATAGATCCCTTAAATAAAGAAGACAAGGGCACCTATTTTTGTGTAAAGTATCAAAAGTCTAGCCCATATGATCAGATTTACATGAGAGGAGGTGGAGTTCAACTGTCAATCATACCACCACCCAGTGCTTGGGATTGGGCCTCAAATGGTCTGGTGACTGCTTCTGAATCAGTAGCTAGAGGGGCTCGATTGAAGAATTGTTGGATTTGTCATCACATTCCCAAATCAGGGGCACCTCTACTTCTGCTGGCAGTCCCCCTAAATAATCATACCTTTCATTATGTCTATAAAGGTGACTACAACTGCCCCTAAGGGCTTGAAGAGTCACCTATGAACATACTATACAATGTATAACCTTGAGTGAGACTTCCTCAAAATCATTAATCTGAAATTAATGCCTCACTGCTCAGGGGAACTCCCTAAGCGAAACTTTCAAAAACCTTACTTTTGTGCACTGCCTGGCTTAGCTCTTCTTTGTGGTGGCACCATGACATCCTGGTCATGGGTCATACAATGCTTATCGCATATCAGTTACACAGGCCAATGTACCATTGGTGTCCTTGTCTCTCCCTTACATGTTCATCAGAATGCATGATCTGTCCTACTTTATAACTACAAGAGACGCCACTTCAAATCCCTTTATGGAACGTACTGGATTTAATTGGTGGCTTCTGAGAACCATGATTCCTGGGCTAAGAATGTATCAACTTGATATGGCAATACATAATTTATCTGACACTATCCATCTATTGGCATCCAATACCAAAAAGGCTCTAAAAGCACAACGGACTTCTTTAAACTCATTAGTCAAGGTTGTCTTGGACAACAGAACGGTGTTAGACTTCCTATTGGCCAAGATGGAGGGTGTTTGTGCAGTCATTAATAAAACTTGTTGTACCTGGATTAATACTTGTGGGGAGGTAGAAGTCAGTCTAAATCAAATTCAATGTATGATCAACCAAATTCAACCCTCATTGGAAGCGCTGGGGCAGTTCGTTTACCTTTTGGTTTCCTAATACTGAGTCATTTATTGCCCCACTACTGTTACTAGTAGGTGTGGGGCTCCTTATTTATTGTTTAGTACTGATTTTAAAGAAAATTTATATGAAAGTCACTAGCTCTATTTTACATGTTTAATATTATCTTTTTAGTATGAGACAGCAATGGGAAAACCCTTGAAGAAAGAAGATTAATGTTTATCAAATGAAAAGCGGGAGATGTAGGAATTATACAAACACTCTTAACATGACTGTGGCCATCTTGAGCCACCATAAGCTACTTTTCACAATTCTGCCTAACCTTTTGTACTAGGGGACATAATATTAACATCTTGAGTCCTCTAGCCTAGAAGTGACCTAAGAGTTCATCCAGATCAAAGAGATAAATCACACAAAACCATGAGAAAACAAAGGATGTGGAAAACCACTCCCTTTTGGTAAGGAATTAAACAGATCTGGATGTCTTTAACGCTAAAGAGAGTAACTTCCCCTAGTACAAATGTAATGGAAAATTTTAACAAGCCTAAACTGTTTCTTTGTTTCAGAGAACAACCCTCCCCCCCCCAACTTCCTGAGTTCTCAAAGATGTTACAGGCTACTGAGCGAAAGTCCCGCCTACAAATTTAGCCCTTAAATACCCAACCCCTTCCTCTGCTCGGGGTTCCAGCCTCTCAACTCCTGCGTGAGTCCGAAGCTGGGCCCCAGCGCGCTGGTTTTTTCAATAAAGCCTCTTGCTGTTTGCATCAAGCTGCGAACTTCGTGACTGATTGGGGTTTGCGTCGTTGCCTGTGACTCGAGGAGGGGTCTCCCCTCTCGGGAACCTTTCATTTGGTGCATTGGCCGGGAAGCAGGGCGACCACCCCCTCAGGTTCGAAGCCGCTCTTGGAGGTAAAATAACGGGCTAGCCTTGTCTGTTTGTCCAGTTCGTCGTGTCTGTGTTTTTGTTTCAGTACGGCCACTTAGACTTCTGGTTTTGGTTTTGGTTTTGCAGTTGTTTGAATTCACTGTGAGGGTGAACAAACCAGCGCGGCTTAGACTTCTGGTTTAGGTTTTGGGTTTGCAGGTGTTTGAATTCACCGTGAGGGTGAGCAAACGGAAGCCGGTAGATGTGCCTGAAGGGTCTCAAACTGCACCCTGGGGGACGCCCCAGGGAGAGAGAGAGGGACCAGGAACGCGTGGTTGCCTCCTATGAGAAGGACGAGGATACGGTTCAGTTTTTGGATGTGGAAATTCCTGATTACCGCCCGTCTGACTCCCTCTTCCTTTTGTGAAAAACTAAGCCTGGCTGCTGACTCTAGCTCACAGGTAAAGAAACGTCTGTGGCAGAAACTCAATACAGCCATAGTCTTGTTCTGTCTTTGTCTTGTTTTGTCTTTGTTTTGAGTGTGTGACTGACGATGGGTCGGATGGTGACTACCCCCCCTTACTTTGACACTTAACCATTGGACTGAGGTGAAGGGAAGAGCTGTAATCTGTCCGTTGAGGTCCGGAAGAAGTCTTGGAAGACTTTTTGCGCCTCAGAATGGCCCACTTTCAATGTGGGATGGCCCCCCAAAGGCTCTTTCAATCTTTATTAGTTATTTTCCAGGAAGGACCCAGCATCACCGTATGGCTAGCTCTGGTTCAAAACCCTCCCCCTTGGATAAAACCCTGGATGCTAGAACAGATGTATGTCACGGTGGCCCGCCCACCCCCAAAAGGAGAGGCTGGCCAAGCAGGGCAAGGTGCCCCACAAAAGGAAGAACGTGCCAAGGACCGATGGACGACCCACACAGCTCCCTAACGAGATAGACTGAGGGTTTCCCCTGACAAGACCCCTTTGGGACTTCAACACTCCTGAAGGTAGGGAGCGGCTAACCGTCTATCGCCAGGCTCTTGCAGCAGGTCTCCGAGGGGCTGCACGACACCCCACCGATTTGGCTAAGGTAAGAGAGATTCAACAGGGACCAAAGGAGGTTCCGTCCATCTTTTTCGAAAAAATAATAAAAGCCTTTAAAAGGTATACTCCCTTCACTCCAACCTCTGAGGGACGAAGGGGCTCAGTAGCCATGGCTTTTATAGGACAAGCCGCCCCAGACATTAGAGGGGCTACAGGATCAATCACTGCAGGATCTTGTTAGAGAGGCAGAAAAGATATACCATCATAGGGAAACGGGAGAGGAGAAAAAACCACGCACAAAAAAAGAACAGGAGGAAATAGAAAGACAAAGAGATTGCAGACGAAATAAAGATCTTACACGGATCTTGGCTGCAGTTATTGATAGGGAGGGAGTGAGCCAGTCAGGCAGAAAGAGCAACCTGGGCAATCAGGGGACCAGAAGACGGAGGCTTGAAAAGGATCAATGTGCCTTCTGTAAGGAAAAAGGGCATTGGGCCCGGGATTGCCCCGAGAAAAAGGCCCAGAAAAAAATCCTGAGCCTAACGGAGGATGATTAGGGAAGTCAGGGCTCAGACCCCCTCCCTGAGCCTAGGGTAACTATTAAAGTGGAGGGGAAGCCAGTTGAGTTCCTGGTGGATACGGGGGCTCAACACTCTGTTTTGCTGCGCCCTTCTAGACCCCTCTCTAACAAAAAGTCCTGGGTGCTAGGGGCTACAGGCCAGCGAAAATATTCATGGACTACCCGAAGAGCTGTGGATCTGGGAGTGAGCCGGGTAACTCACTCATTCCTAGTCATACCTGAATGTCCTGCCCTTTTGCTGGGGCGAGACCTTTAACCAAGCTGGGGGCTCAAATTACCTTTACCCCCGAAGGGCTCAAAGTCACTAAAGAAGGCCAAATAATTACAGCCCTTACCATGAGGTTGGAAGACGAACACCGACTTTTTGAGTCGGCCCCCGAGACTGTAGAGATAAAAGACTGGATAAAAAATTTTCCTGAGGCCTGGGCTGAAATGGCTGGAATGGGACTAGCCAAACAGCGGCCTCCTGTGGTCATAGAGCTGAAAGCCTCGGCTGACCCTATTGCAGTCCGCCAATGAGGGGCTGAGGTGCTCCACACCTGCCAGGAGATACTAGCGGAGGAAACAGGAGTCCGACATGATCTCAGCGACCAGCCCCTTCCCGACGCCGAGCTTACCTGGTACACCAACAGAAGAGATTGGCTGGGGCTGCGGTAGTTGATTCCAAAACTGTAATATGGGCCAGCAGTTTACCTGAAGGAACATCGGCCCAGAAGGCTGAGCTAATTGCCTTAACCCAGGCCCTAAAACTAGCAGAAGGTAGAAAAATTAACGTATATACAGTCGATACGCATTTGCTACTGCTCATGTACATGGTGCCATCTACCGGCAGCGAGGACTCTTAACATCTGCAGGAAAAGATATTAAACACAAAGAAGAAATTTTAGATCTGCTAAAAGCAGTACATAAACCTCAAAAAGTGGCTATTATCCACTGCCCAGGACATCAGCAGAGACAGTCAGATATAGCCCTTGGGAACCAACGGGCTGATAAAGAAGCCAAACGAACAGCTGAAGGACTAAACGTCCTCACCCTAAATACATCTGAAACCAAATTGACTGCTAATGATGATACTATCCTGGTTGCCAGATACCCCCCAATTCAGGACACTCCCACTACAAGTGCTATGTCTCTAGGGCTGCTTTCTCAGACCCCTATAGATGAGAACTTGAAGCCTGATAAAGATCTCAAATATATTGAGCACCTTCACAAAATGACTCATCTAGGAGTACGGCGCCTCCAAGCATTAACTCAAAAATCTCCCCACTACCAATGTCCTCATAAATTAAAGAAACTGAGAGAAAATGTAAAACAGGTAGTAAAGAACTGTGTGCCTTGTCAACTGGTAAATGCTCATGCGTCCTCTAAAACCCAAGGCAATAGATTCCGAGGAGACCGCCCTGGAGTCTATTGGGAAGTTGACTTCACAGAAATAAAACCTGCAAAATATAGAAACAAATATTTACTAGTATTTATAGATACCTTCTCAGGATGGGTTGAGACATACCCTACAAAGGCTGAAACGGCATTAGTGGTTACCAAAAAGATCCTAGAAGAAATTTTACCCAGGTATAGAGTCCCCAAGATGTTGGGGTCAGACAATGGTCCTACCTTTATTGCCCAGGTAAGTCAGGGTCTGGCCAAGATCCTTGGGGTACTGTGGAAATTACATTGTGCTTACAGGCCCCAAAGTTCAGGTCAGGTAGAGAGAATGAATAGAACTCTAAAAGAGACCATGACTAAATTATCCATAGAGACTGGCTTAACAGACTGGATAGCCCTCCTTCCTATGGCCCTATTCAGGGCTTGAAATACCCCTAACTGGATGGGACTGACCCCTTTTGAAATCCTATATGGAACAACTCTGCCCTTAGCCACTCTAAGATCACAGGCTTCCCCCGAAAATGTAACTAATTCCTCTCTACTCTCTAGACTCCAAGCCCTTAAGCTGATCCAACAGGAGGTGTGGAAACCCCTCACAGCTGTCTATCAGCCAGGTAATAGCAGGACTCCACACCAGTTCCAGGTCAGAGACACCGTCTACGTGAGGCGACATCGCTCTGGGAACCTTGAGACAAGGTGGAAAAGACCTTACGTCGTGCTCCTAACCACCCCCACTGCCATCAAGGAAGACGGAGTCAGCACCTGGATCCACGCCTCCCATGCCAAGCCCGCTCCACATGGAAACCAACAATAGACTGCAGATAAGACTGATAATCCACTTAAGCTTCATTTGCGTCGTGTTTCTGCCTCCAGTGATAAGTAATACCAACTCTAACACCCCTTACACATTAACCTAAAAAATAACTAATTTCCAGACCCATGAAACCCTCAATTCCACCTCAATGGTGGCCCCCTTGGGCACTTGGTACCCGGACCTCTATTTCAACCTGGAGGAAGTGGCAGATCTCAAGGGGATCCAGGAAATATGGAGACAAAAACAACGGAGGGTCTCTATAAGTAGAAATAGATTCTATGCATGTCCCAGATTTAGACCCAAAAATGAGAGAAATAAATACGGAGGAATAGAAGTTTTATATTTTAGAAGTTGGGCTTGTATAACAACAAATGATGGGGAGTAGAAATAAACTACTAATCCATCCCCAGGTTTAATCACTATGAAATTAGTGCAGCCTTGTACTCACACCCACTATTCTGACACTTACAATTTAGTAGCCTTTATAAGGAAAAGAATAAGTGCTGTACAGATTATGGTCCTCAGACAACAATACCAGCAAATAGGAACTAAAGAAACGGCCATACCTTAAGGGTTCCAAGATTGGACCCCAAAACATTCCCAAAAAGAAAAGGGGGGGAATGTAATGGAAAATTTTAACAAGCCTAAACTGTTTCTTTGTTTCAGAGAGCAACCTTTTCCTGCCTGTTTCTTTGTTTCAGAGAGTAACCTTTTCCCCCAAACTGTTTCTTTGTTTGAGAGAACAACCCTTCCCCCCGCAACTTCCTGAGTTCTCAAAGATGTTACAGGCTACTGAGCGAAAGTCCCGCCTACAAATTTAGCCCTTAAATACCCAACCCCTTCCTCTGCTCGGGGTTCCAGCCTCTCAACTCCTGAGTGAGTCGGAAGCTGGGCCCCAGCGCGCTGGTTCTTTCAATAAAGCCTCTTGCTGTTTGCATCAAGCTGCGAACTTTGTGACTGATTGGGGTTTGCGTCGTTGCCTGTGACTCGAGGAGCGGTCTCCCCTCTCGGAAACCTTTCACAAACTGTAAATAATGAAGCTCAGTTCTGGGCTCTCGGCTGTGATGACCGTTAGCCCCTGATCCCGCTTTTTTGTGTCTGTCTTTCTCCTTAATCTTGATGTTGCCCCCATCTCTGACCCTGTTCATTGGGGAACTCTCCGTACCTGACACCAGCAGATCTGGCAGACAGTGAGAATAATTTCTCCAAAAATCTGTCCCAATTTGGGTTATATTTCTAGTGATTTTTATAGCCAGAATTCTAAGTGGTGGGGTTTGTCACAGAACAATAGTCAGGAGTCACAAAGTTTCATTACATCACAAGGTTTCATTACATTTAACAAGTAATGTGTATTAGGAAGAAGAAATGCAGATTTATTCATCTAGCCTGAGGGTACTCACCAAGGCAGAGAATAGAACGAAGCTAAGTGAGCTTGGAAGAGGAAATGCAGACCTGTTAATCTGGGCTTTACATTACGATCATTTCCCCACTCTTAGTTTTATAATTTTCATATGAAATAGACTCTATATTATTAGTTCTAGGATTAAGTCTTTGATTGTGAATTGTCCCTCTACAACATGAGGTACAGTAAGCCATGAGGCAGGGCATATGTTGTATAAAGCAGCAAACAAATAATCTACAGACAGTTACTAGCGTGTGTAGCCAGCCTAGGTTGGGAGTCCTGAAAATAACTTTTCAAATTCTTTCCTGAAGAAACCTTCCCACTGTTAGAGGAACAGTGATGTTATCTTGACTCTGTAGCTTTTTCAGGTCCCTGGCCAAGGTGGGTGATGTTATCTGGTTTAGTGTTCTGGGAAGAATCTAAAAAACAAAAAAAAAAAACCTGTAGTCTCCAGGTTAGTTTCAGCCTGGGAGATCAGACAAGGAGTTTTTAATCAATACTTTACAATTATTAGCACTTTCATTTCCCATAAAAGTAACAGTCTTGTTCTTTAGCATGTTTTCGTTATAACTCTGCTCTGCTGAGAGATTTTGTACTCAAAATTTCATAGGAATATGGGTTGGAGGTCTCTTCTTCTGTATCTACTTCATGCTGAGTAAGAAATCTCTCCTTGAAAGTGATAATCATTTATAGTGGCCAGGATGACAATTACTGAGTATCAGTCAGGACCCATAAAACATTATTTTGTTTGTAACTATTGCAGTCTGAAAGATATAAGTTGTTCTAGAAACCCAGACTGGAGTTGCCTAGGGTTTTTTTTTGTTTGTTTTTTGTTTGTTTGTTTTATCTTTCTTTTTCTAGTTCCTCTTTACCTTCCCTTCACTTCCTTAGTCTTTCTTCCTTTCTTCTCCTATATGGTTGTCATGGTTGGAATTGTGTCCCCTCAAAAATGTGTGCAGCCACGTGGCTGGGATATGGTTCTCAGTATCTTGGGACTGTCCTCCATTGTGTGGTTTTGCTAACCTGCATGTTAAAGGATTAGGGTGGGGCTGTGAATTCCTGCTGTGGGGGGAGTTTCCCTGAAGTATGTCTTGCCCCACCCTTAATGCTTTTAGCTTGCAAGGAATAAAAGGAAAAAGAAACAAAGGACAATGGAGAACCTCCCTACCATCAAGCAAGCAGCACTGGGAGCAGAACTCGTCCTTCAGACCAGAGGTTCTTGCGTGAGGACGTTCCCTGGACAAAGACTGATGCAATACCGGACTTTCCTCCAGAGCCAACAAGGGGAAAGTCTTTCCCTGGAGCGGACACCCTGAATATGGACTTGCAACCTACCGGACTTTGTAAGAATAAATCTTTCTTTGTTAAAGCCATCCACTCTGTGGTATTTCTGTTAGAGCAGCCTAGCTGACTAAAACAGAATTGGTACCGTGGGAGTGGGGTGCTGCTCTAGCAAATACCTAAAATGTGGAAGCCACTTTGAAACTACAAATGGATAGAAGATTCAGAAGGAACGAAGAAGGCGCAGATGGTGAGAAACAACAGAGGACCGGCAGCAGCGGCAGTGGCAGCAGCAGAACCAGAGGCAGCGCTGGAGCCGACCCGTGGAGCGAGAGAGGTCAGTGCCTGTGCAGAGTTTTCCTCGCGGAACGGGGTGCCTCTGGGCACTTGAATCGGTGGAGCTGGCCTTGCTGACCCACGGAGTGAGAGAGTTGAGTGCCTTTGGGCAGGACGCTTTCCAGCAAGAGTGGGGTGCCTCCGGGCACTTAAACCAATGGAGCTACAGAGCTTTGGAACACTTGCCCGGCAGGGCAGATGTGGGCCTGAGGCCTGGGCCATGCGGCCATAGGAAGCTGAAGCTGAAGAGACACATAGCGTGAGAAGCTGAGCTGCCTCAGTCTCAAGAGGTATGGCCATGACCTCAGGGTTTGAAAGGGTGGAACCATGGCGTGCTGTGTTCGTAAGGGTGGAATTGCCACTCAGATGGGCTTAGGGTGCTCCTAAAGCTGATGGGACAGAGTTTCTGTCCAAGTGGGCCTTGAAGGCAGAGTTGTAGCACGGGGCTGGAGGTCTCCACTCAGAAACCTGAGAGTGTGGCCGATACCTAGAGTCTGGAGAGCATTGCTGTTGTGTAGAATGTCTCAGAAAATGTAAGAGTATTTCCAAAGCTTTGAGGGCTAATGTAATGTGTTCTGTTGACTTGCCTGTTGCCTGTTAATGCCTTCTAAGTTTCACAGATGTAGAAGGGTTTTTGTATTTTGGACTTGGAACTGATTTAAGACTTCTGTTATATGGATGGACATAATTTTGCTATGGTGAGATGAATGTGTTAAATGTTTTGTGATGTGATTTTTGGGTTGTCAAAGGGTGGGATGTCATGGTTGGAATTGTGTCCCCCCAAAAATGTGTGCAGCCACGTGGCTGGGATATGGTTCTCAGTATCTTGGGACTGTCCTCCATTGTGTGGTTTTTCTAACCTGTATGTTAAAGGATTAGGGTGGGGCTGTGAATTCCTGCTGTGGGGGGAGTTTCCCTGGAGTATGGCTTGCCCCACCCTTAATGCTTTTAGCTTGCAAGGAATAAAAGGAAAAAGAAACAAAGGACAATGGAGAACCTCCCTACCATCAAGCAAGCAGCACTGGGAGCAGAGTGCGTCCTTCAGACCAGAGGTTCTTGCGTGAGGACGCTCCCTGGACAAAGACTGATGCAATACCGGACTTTCCTCCAGAGCCAACAAGGGGAAAGTCTTTCCCTGGAGCGGACACCCTGAATATGGACTTGCAACCTACCGGACTTTGTAAGAATAAATCTTTCTTTGTTAAAGCCATCCACTCTGTGGTATTTCTGTTAGAGCAGTCTAGCTGACTAAAACAATGGTAATGCCTCAACAGCTATGACACCATCAGACACAAAAGTAATTATTCACTTTGGACTTTAAGTCAATAATTTCAGAGTCTGTCTTACAGAGTGGACCCATTGGGTAGTTCAAGGAAGAGAAGGTGGCTATTGTGTCTAAGACAAATGTAATTTTTTTACCTTCCACATCAAGTGTAGCCCTTAGCTCTCTGGTGTGTGGCCAGGAGGCAGACGGGCCATGGGGGTCCTGCTAGTGGTCAGTTTCTTAGACTCCTCTTCTGAGAGAGTCTAGGAGGGCCTGTCCATCTGGACCTTTTTGTTGCAGAGGTCTACTAAACATTGTGCTGTGGGATGTTCAGGACACTCCCCTTTAAAGTGGCCTTATTTTCGATGGTACCTGTAATAACTGGGATCCGTGTTCACTGGCCAGTGAAATGTCCTAAGTGTTGACCTCCTCTGGGGGACCAACTTGGTTGCCTTGAGGTGGACATGGAGGGCTATCGCCACAAGTGGGCTTTCGTTTTATCTTGTTTTCTCTGCCACTGTCACGGGTTGAATTGTGTTCCCCCAAAAATATGTGTAGCCACATGGCTGGGATATGGCTCCCAGTATCTTGGGACTGTACTCCATTGTGTGGTTTTGCTAAACTGTATGTTGAAGGATTGGGGTGGGGCTGTAAATTCCTGCATAGGATTACTTCCTTGCTTTGCTGTAGGGGGAGTTTCCCTGGAGTATGGCTTACCCCACCCTTAATGCTTTCAGCCTGCAAGAGATAAAAAGGGAAAAAGAAACAAGGAGAATTGGGAGCCTCGTTACCATCAAGAGAGCAGCACCGGGAGAGAAGCGCGTCCTTCTGACCTGAGGTTCCTGCACCGGGACGCTCCCTGGACAAAGAATGATGCAATGCCAGACTTTCCTCCAGAGCCGACAAGGGGAAAGCCTTCCGTGGAGCGGTCACCCTGAATATGGACTTGCAACCTACCAGACTGTGTAATTCCCATCCACTCTGTGGTATTTCTGTTAGAGCAGCCCAGCTGACTAAAACAGCCACCAAAATCTCTAATTAAACACCTTAAGGGTCTCCTTTACCAATTGGGAGGGTGGAGTCTCAGGTTCTGTTTCAAGCTTTGTAATTGTTGTCTTACGTCTGATGTTGTTGAAATAAGACATAAGTAACTCCATTTTGAGCCCCAGATTCCATCTTAGGAAAGGGCAGTGAAAATTCAGGGTAGAAGGCTCCAGGAAATAACTTAGTAGAAAATAACAGGGAATACCCTAGAGTGGTTTCACCTTTATCTTGCAAAAGACAAAACCTGGAGACAGCCTTACAAATAATCCCTGGAGGCAAGCCCAACCACAAGCTATTGAAACATCCATTTTTACAACGTACGGAAATTCCATGTGGTTGAAACATTCACCAATGTAGCTGACACACTCACCAACAGCTACATTTTGCAACTTGCAGAAATTCCATATGGCCTGAACCAATCAATGCAAAAACCAGCTTCCTCTCCCTACTTGGTGGTTTTACGGCTTAAATACTGCGTGCTAAAGAAGCCTGGGGTTGCCTCCTGCTCTGTGTAGCTTGGAGTGTGTCCCTGGTGCACCAGTTTTTTTTAATTGGGCACATTTTTAATAAAACTTAACTCTTAAAAGGAAACTGCATCACATCTTGAAATCTGGACCCTAACAATGTGGACCAGGATATAAAATATATGGTCATAATGGCTTTTTCCTGCATTTAAAACTGGCACCAGCATTTTGTGAAAAGGCTTGGTGAGCCCAGCCAGAGTAAAACTGCTGGCTGTTTTCCTACAGGTCCCCAGCTGAGGACTAGTTCTTATCTAACTTAAATGAGGCACTTATTTCTGAGGCCTCCTGGGGAAAGCCCATCAAGTTTTTAGAATCTCAGGCACAATACAGTGAATTAGGAAGTAAAAGAGAAGTAGTAACAATATCATGACAGTTATCTCAATGTTTTAGTCAGCTAGGGCTACTTTAACAGAAATACCACAGAGTAGATGGCTTTAATAAAGGAAATTTTATTCTTACATAGTTTGGTAGGCTGCAAGTCCATATTCAGGGTGTCCACTCCAGGGGAAGGCTTTTCCCTTGTCAGCTCTGGAGGAAAGTCTGGTACTGCATCAGTCTTTGCCCAGGGAGCATCTTGGCGCAGGAACCTCAGGTCTGAAGGACATGCTCTTCTCCCAGTGCTGCTTTCTTGATGGTACGAAGTTCACAATTCTCTGTCTGCCCCTTTCCTTGTATCTCTTGCAAGATGAAAGGATTAAGGATGAGGCAAGCCAAGCTCCAGGGAACTCCCTTTACAGTGGAGCAGGGAGGTGATCCTATGAAGGGATTTACAGGTCCCACCCTATTCCTTTAACATACAGCATAGGAAAACCACAAAATGGAGAACAGTCACAAGACACTGGGAATCATGGCCCAGCCATGTGGCTACACCTATTTTGGGGGGATGCATTTCAAGCCATGATACTCAAATAACCAAAGAAACTATGACTCTAAGGTGTTTGAACAAGGAATAAATCTAAACACTTCATAAGTAGCATCAGTAACTGTTTTTCACCCCTCCACAGCAATGGTATTCTGTAAAACCTCAGATTTAAGCCCATTAGTTAAATACTTTGGAAGAAGACGTATTTTTATACCTTAGAAAGTAGAACCTTAAAACATCAGCTATATATATGTATTTTACATGAGACCCATAATATATTCATTTACCCAGCCTTGTGTAATTGTTCTCTGTTTTACTTATTCTGGAGAGACTTGGCTATCTTGAGCCACAGTCCTTCTCATAAGTCTAAAACCTTCATTGAGATATTCTCGTCAAATGTTTTCAGAAAAGTCAGCAAAAATTTCAGATGACAAAACTTAAGATTCAGATTAATAAAAATAAGCAAAACATAAGAGTCAAATAAAATTCACTGTATCAGAAAACTTTAGACAATAATTTTAATTATAATTATTACCCATATTGTTAAAGAACTTCAGATACCATACATAATAATAGTTGGGGCATCTGGGGCTTGATTGAGTGGAAGTGAGCTGGGTGGACTGACGGGGGGGGAAGGGTTCTTCACAATCTTTTAGGCTATCACCACCCATTAAGGAAAACAAAGTGGTGTTAGACTCTTCTGGGTAGTAATCTAGAAGAGTAATGACGGCACTTGGCTTGGCTAAGTTACTGCTCCATCCTCCAGTCCTCTTACTTGACTCTTTTATCATTGGTTTTATCAAGACAAAAGGAGTCATTCACTGTCTATAGTTGATTGTATCTATAGCGGAGCCCATAGAGGGTGCCACCCTAGTGTTGCCTCCCAGGACCTGTAGAGTGTGGAGGCCATGTCCCTCCCTTTGCATTAGAGCTGATTCCAAACAATGTCACCCAGGTCCTCAAAGTCTTGAGCACCCCTGACATGGAGGCCATCCAGCCTTTGGTTTCAAAACCAAACCAAACCAAGTGTTATGGAGTTAATTCTGAATCATGGCAACCCTATCAGACAGAGCAAAACCACTCCACAGGACTCCTAAGGAGTCCCTGGTGGACGCGAACTGCTGACCTTTGGATAACAGACACAGCACTTAACCAGCGTTTCTCCTTGGTTAAACAATATTAGGCAAAAACACAAGAGGAAATAACCAACATGAGTTTCAACCCAGTGAGAACTGGGCACGTGATTTCAACCCATGTCATATAGTTTATTAAATAAGATTCCTTTCACCTTTTTGCTTCAGAAAAGGGCACTCATGGCTTTACATGAAGTTTTAGAGTTGTCAAGAGCTTGTTACAGGTCAACGACAAACAATATTAAAGTTATTTAAAGATCCAAAAGTAAGAAAACCTTAGCTTTCTCTCTGTTGAGTCCTATGGCATGATTTGCCAACTCAAGAAATCTTATTCCAATGAGAGATCAAATCTTTGCCTTCAAGAGACATTATATAATGAACAAATTAACCGTTTACTCAGAAATCAGAGAATATTGTTATTTAGCAGTGAACAAGCCAATTCTTTCTAATATTAATGTTCTCAAAGAATCTCCTAGGTTAAATTATTAAACTTTTGTCAAAGAAACAAAGCTTTTGACCATTTCAAACACTTATTAACAGACGTCTATAGTATAATCCCTTAAACAGCAAAGAGCTCATTTAATAAGACTTATTTTCCTTGTTGCTTGAAAAGCAAACAGTATATAACTTTATATTATATCAGATTTTTATTAATTTCAAATACTCGTAAAGTCCATGGCTGAAATAAAGCTTGTTTAAACATTTTAGGTCTTTAACTCTTAAGTTTTATCAGCTGGCTTTTAGAAGTTACACAAGTTATTGTTCAACTGGCTTGGAAATCACGAAGTCCCATCCCTGACAAAGACATCGCTCTACCCCCTCAAATAGGTCTCAGAATTGTCCTGTAATAGTGAGAAGTCTTTTCTACATTTACCCAGTTTACAATAATCAAAGTAAAGTAATAATCTCTACCTTTTTTTTTTTCTTTTTTAGCAACCTTAATTTAGTTCAAGTAAGACTTTTAAAATTAGGTACATTGGCAAAGACAAAAGACACTTGTCCACTAAAAATTACAAATCTGGGCAATGACAAAGATATTTACAAAATCCCACAAAGGCAAATGCAAAGCACACCAAGTACATTTATCTTATGAAACACATACAGGAGGCCTCACACTTTATAACACACACATCCAGCTTCAACAGACACATACACAGACTGTTTCTTTAATTAAAAGTGAACTCAGTGAGCTCTTTCTTAATTTAACAGAAGAGCTCTAACTGCAGGATGGAAAGATAATTTTATGGATCCGTACATTGCCCAACTCTTTCCAGAGTATAGCTGGTACTTTGGCTAGATCATATTACAGTAAAATTTCATTAGATCTTTTGTCGTAGGAGTACCCATACTGAGACCAGTCAGACAGAATTTGCCAGAATTGGCTTTCTTTAGGAACAGAGGCCTTATTTCCCATATTTTAGAGGATATAGATACAGAGAAAACTTTCTTAATTGGGACAGATGTTCCTTTCTTACCAGACAGACAGTACCGAGACAGGTAAAGTTACAACCCTGATGAGAACTTGAGTTCTTTGTGCACAACCAGAATAAAGCACTTGAACCCTCTTTGGTTAGTGAAATGACGCCAGGTGAGGGAGGACAGCCTCCAAAGGCTCTCAAGGAAAAAAAAAATTCTTGAAGTGCTGTTTTAGAGCATTCAGGAGGTGTGCTCCTGGACTCATCTGCCCAGACAGACAAGGGAAACCCCTCCAAGAGCCCTCTGTCCTGGATCAAGCTGAAGAGGGGAGGAGGAAAGAAGAGGAGGCCGAGAAATCTGGTTTTTAACCTAACAGGTTAGTGGAGGTCCAGGGAAATTGGAGGTTTAGTGCTTGGAACATTGTGTGCCTCACACTGTGTGGAGTTTGTCTTGCAAGAGGCATACACTTTCCTTGTCCATTCCACATACCCCCTTATCCTGTCACAAGAGCCTTCCAGCAGCAGATGCCCTTTGTGTCTTAAATTTCTGACCCACGCCTGCAAATTATTTTACGGACCTCGTGCTTGGCCTTTGAATAGAACGGACAGATACATTCACCCTTCTTGGCCAGAGTTACTGGGGCAGTACAAAGCAGCTGGGACTTCAGAATCCACCAGGGAGTGCCCTGGCCAGAACCCTTCAATCACCATGACAACTTTCCACCTGTTCACTGAGGGCTTTTAGAGATGTAGCAGAAAAGTAAAGGAGAGGAAACTTGCTCTTCCCTGGGAAAAAACCTACCACTGGAGGAGTTCCCTGGGTCTTGCTGCAGTTGCCAGAAAACTTTACTGAACTAAAGCAAGTTCATTCCACCTATTGCTGATAGCCAAAATTCAGAGGCAGTATGGGGTTCAATGCTTTGTTTTCAGAAGGCCAGCAGATCTGGGGGACCACGAGAATAGTTCCTTCAAAAATCTGTTCCAGTTTGGGTTACATTTCTAGTGGTTTTTATAGCCAGAATTCAAACGGGTAAGGGTTTGTCACAGAACAATAGTCAGGAGTCACAAGGTTTCTTTATATTTAACGAGTAATGTGGATTAAGAAGAGGAAATGCAGATTTATTCATCTGGCCTGATGGCGGTCACCAAGGCAGAGAATAGAATGCAGCTAAGTGACCTTGGAAGAGGAAATGCCGATCTGTTAATCCAGCCTTTACATTAATTACCGTCAGAGAGGGGCACACCAAACAATTCCTTACAAGCCCTTTATATCTTCTAACTGGCAAGTCCCTCCCCCAGTTCCTCACTGGCTGAGTACTACGAGGTTAACAATCTCTCTCGAACATTGCCTAAGTCTGAACATTGCCTCTCCGATTTCCCGAACAGGTCCCCCACCCCATTTCTTCTTTTAACTATTAACTTCTTATCTTGGCATTTGTTCTGAAGAGGGACCATTTTGAACTTTATTTCTCACATCAGGATGGAAGCAGCCACATTTTACGTTTACCAAACCACCTTTCTAACCAATCAGTGATAGGGCCACTGATTCCAGTGTTTTCTACCAATTCACTGGTTAGCGTTTTTAATACTTGCAGGGCCTTCATGATGGTTCTGTCAGGAGCTGTGTTTCTAGGAACGAAAATACAACACTTGCCTCCCAACATCACACATACCCCTCCTTTCTCTGCCAGCATTGTGTCAAATGCTATTCTATTTTCCCAAGTCATTTGGCTAGTAGTATCTAATTGGATAGCTACCTTTTGTAAGGCATCCCTAGTATGGTTTATGTACCTTTGTTAGTAACAGTAGATGTGGTTAATCCAGTCTACATTTTTGTTTATTGTAGACCACCAGACAAGTATACCTTCAAACCCCGCAGCTATTTGACCTTTAGCCTTAAACTTATTAGATA
Organism: Heterohyrax brucei; assembly: GCA_028571685.1. Lineage (NCBI taxonomy): Eukaryota > Metazoa > Chordata > Mammalia > Hyracoidea > Procaviidae > Heterohyrax > Heterohyrax brucei. The sequence continues at coordinate 8,198,331 of CM053165.1, read as the reverse complement.
CCCCCCTAAGAGCCCCAAGAGTCTATGTGAATATGTGGATCAAAGGTTCCAGGGACAGGTCTCCAGGCCCAGGGTTTTCCACCATGCTCAGGCCTCTCACAGAATGGTAGGGTGAAGGGACTTGTAAGCTGGACCACAGCACGTGTCCCAGTTCAGTTGGACAGCAGCAAATCTTGGAGGTTCCCCTTTCCACAATACCATCAGACATCGACCTGGGGTACTCTGAGGGCTGAAGAGTTGCCACTGCTAGGCTCACCAATGATGTTTTGGATATAGATGCAAGTTATCAGTTCTCCTGCAGTCACCGTGAACTCTACTTTTTGGCTTGAAAGGCAAGAAGAGTAGTTCATCCTCCCTATGGAGAATGAGGGGACTGCTCTTGGGTCTGACTTCTGCAGTGCAAGAAACAGCAATGACAAGTTCTTACAGGTGTGGTTTCCCCAAGTGTCTTTGTTTTGGTACAGAGCCAGCTGTTGGGGTGAGGGTGGCCTGCAACAAAGGCAGAGACACACCAGTCCAAGGGTCCAGTGAAGTTTATTGGAAGAGAAAGAGAGTGGGGTCTGAGCTGAGAGCAGCCCAGCCCATCTCTCCCTAACAAGGTAGGTTTTTTATAGTTTTAAAGTTTCAATGAGGTAGTATGGAGCTCAGGGGGTTTATGGTTTGATAAAGGAAGAGGGGTAGAAAGAAATTCTGGTTAGGGGATTTATGGTCTGAATAAAGAAGAACTGTTGATCAGAAGGGAAAGGGCTAAGGTTTGTTTATGGTCAAGACTTTGATAAGGGAAGAACTTTCAATTAGGAGGATGGGAAAGACAGGTATAAAGTTATTTATGATTACACGTGGTGAGTCGTACCAAGCTGTTTTCAGCTGATGGCAGATCTGATCATTGGATAAGATGACCTCCCTGAATTTCAGGGACACAATTCCCTCACCAACAAGCAGTTAATTCCCATCTGATCCAATTGAGGGGAAAGGGAACCACTGGTGCCTGTGGTCGACCAGCTGCACAGGCACAGCAATCCCTTTTGTTGAGAGCTTGCACAGAATATTTGACCCATTTCACCCAAGCATTCATATTTCCATATACTGTATCTCTAAAGTCAGTCTTAAGTCTTTTACTTTAATTACTTCTGCTCTTTTGGGTTCGTTATTAAGTGACTGTGATAGATGCCTAACAAAGGTCACTTAGGTTATTAAGCTACATTCTAACTGGACTAACAGGTCTGCATTCCTCTCCCTATCTCTTCCTACACCTATCTGAGACCTCAGAGAGAGGTAAAAGTTTTTGGATGGTTTACTCTTCTAGATTATCCTGTGATAAACTTTGGATAGTCTGCTCTGATTGATTATCCTGTGACAAATTTTTGGGTTTACTCTGTTTAATTATCCTTGCCAAACTTTGGACAATTCACACTGTTTGTTAGATGTAATGAAACCTTATAACGTGATGAAATCTTGCGAATCCTGACTATTGTTCTGTGACAAATACCCACTCCTTTGAATTCTGTCTATAAAAACCATTAGAAATGTAACCCAAATGGGATAGTTTATTGGCCACTGTCCCCCAGGCTTCTGCAGGTATGCCAACAATTATTCCTTGAACTCCACACTGTCTCTGAGTTTTTCAGTTACAGTGACAGGTGGATGAATCTGACTTCAATTTGGCAACTATTAGGAACCATCGCTGGTCAGTGGAATAGGGGTAACCTGGGAAACAGGTGTTGGGGTAATGGTTAATTTGAGCATTAGCCTACCCAGGGGGTCTGTTCCTGTTATATCTGCCCCTAATCTGTACATCCAAGTAGCAACTGGTGGCCACAGATCTAAAGTGACCACAGTGTTAATGGGTAGCAGTAAAGGGTTGTAATCTAATTCTTTACAGCTGGAAGAGGTTTCATCCTTACAGAAGTGTATTTTTCCTTTTAATCCCTTCTAGGAGTGGGAGGATGATGGACTATATGACCATCCCTCAGGCATGGTCATCCACCACGAATGGGACTACTGGGACAGGGGTATATGGGCTCGTCCCAATCATCTTTGCTTTTAAAGGAATCATTAGCGCTGTCTTCAGGACATAAGTATTTATCTGAGACTGCTACCTATTTTTGATAATTTAGCTCTCCTCTTGACAAGACCTGATGAGCATCAAATTTTTTAGGATTATGGGAAATGTAGTTTTGGTCACATTGATGACTAATATGTGACCTGGGCTTACATTCTGCACTACTCACACTATAAGAAACCATCTTTCCCAAGAGCAAAGCCTTTTCACTGTGGAGGGCTAGTTGTGGAATATCCTCTCAGGCTCTCCTCAGAGTCATCCTGAGGCGTTTCCTGGGCCAGGGATGCGCCTTCCACCAATTACCATTTCTCTCGCCTTTTTCAATTGGGCCCTTCACTCCTGTATAGTGAGTCCACCCCTTTTCCATGGTCTGGATGTTGGGGAGAGGATGGCCTGAAAAGAGGCAGAGACACATCAGTCCAAGGGTCCAGTGAAGCTTATTGGAAGAGAAAGAAGAGTAGGGTGTAGGGTCTGAGCCGAGTGGCTCAGCCTAACCCCTCCCTAGTATGGCAGGTTTTTTATAGTTTTAAAGTTTCAGTGAGGTAGTGTGGGGTGAGAGGGGTTTATGGTTTGATAAGGAAAGAAAGAGAAGCAGCAAGAAATTCTGGTTAGGGGACTTATGATCTGAATAAGGAAGAAGTATTGATTAGAAAGGGAAGGGCTAAGGCTTGTTTATGGTCAAGATCTTTATAAGGAAAGAACTTTCAATTAGGAGGGTGGGGAAGACAGGCTTAAAGTTATTTACAGTTTTATGGTTACTGGAGTGAGGCCTACCAAGCTGTTTTCAGCTGACAGAGTCCTCTCAATGACCTCCCTGAATTTCAGGGACAGAGGTCCCTCACTGGATGGCTGTCTTGGTGGTCAACAGCACTTGGTAAGGACCCTCCCAGTTCAGCTGAAGTTTGTCTTCTTTCCAAGTTTTGATCAACACCAAATCCCCTCACCGTAAGTGAGGAACAATGAAATCCACGAGATGGGTTTGAGCCAGCAATCCTTTAACCTGAGGGCTGACAAAACAGAGCAAAGAGCCAGCACATAGTTCTTTAAAAATTGACCTTTGGTTTCCGTGGTGGGCAGGCCTGTGGCCCTACCCACATGGGGAGACCATATAATGGTTCATAAGGGAATAACCCTAGGTCTTTCCTCAGGGCTGTCCTGATTCTGAGGTGGGCTATGGGGACATACTTTGTTCACGGTAATTTAGTCTCTAAGACTAACCTTGTGATCTTATATATAAGGGTTTGATTCATTCTTTCCACCATTCCTGAGCAAGGAGTGTGCCAGAGTGTGATAATCCCAGCTGATATTTAAACTCTCCATTACTCTGTTAAGTACTCCAGAAGTTAAGTGACTTCTGTTGCCTGAGTCAATGTTTTCTGCTAGACCAAACCTAGGTATTGTTGAAATGAGGAAGGGCGCAGTAAAAATTCGAGGTATTAAAGAAAGCCCCAGGAAACAACTTAATAGCAGAAAATACCATAGAATAATCTCACCTCTGTCTTACAAAACACTGTCACAAGACAAGCCTGGGGGCAGCCTTGCAAGTGATGCCTAGACCTTGACCACATTTTACAACTAACAGGAATTCCAGGTGGCCTTAACCAACCAATGTAAAAGTCAGCTCCCCTTCCCTGCTTTGCAATCTCATGACTTAAATACTGGGCACTGAGGAAGCTTGTGGTCGCCCCCTGCTCTGTGTAGTTTGGGGTGTGTCCCTGGTGCACTAGTATTTTTCCTATTGGGCATATTTTTCAATAAAATTTAACCTTTAAAGAAATTCTGGGTCACATCTTGAAATCCAAACTCCTAACAATCCTTTTCTAGTAGTATTGCCTCATATTTTAAAATTTGAGTCTATCAACCATCTCCCCACCTTTTTATTTAAGATGTTTCTAACTTTGTAAGGAGTGCTCATGATTAGGGCGCCCCCAAAAGTCAGCTTCCAGCTGTCTTCCCCCAACACAGCAGTTGCAGCTACTGCCTGGACATATTCCAGCCACCCTCTTGAGACAGGATCCAATAGTGTGGACACAAAGGCAACTGTCTTCTTCTCCCCCTACCCCCCACGTCTGTGTGAGGACCCCAACAGCGATGACTTGATCCACCGTAGCAAATAGGTGAAAGGGCTTCTCTAAGCACAGTAGTGCCAGAACTGGGGCCATAATCAGGGCATGTTTTAAGTCCTCCACTTCCTGAATCTTGGGAGAGGACCAACCCAGGGGGTCAGGCTCTTTTTCTAAAAGCTTAAGGTATAAAACTTTTGTTCTTTGGGCATAGGAATCAATCTACAGCCAACAATAATCAGTTAATCCTAATAGCTTCCTGAGTTCTTTCTTTCTCTTAGGTAGGGACAAGTTTATAATCCCTGAAATTCACTCTGGATTTATCCTCCACTTCCCCTCACTGATCATGTGCTCTAGGTACTTCACATCCTTTTCTACAAACTGTATGTTATTCCTGGAGTGCCTTTCTAGCCAAGAAATTGAGTAGACAAATAGTAGTTTCCTGCACCTGTCCCTTGTTTTTCCCTGAGACTAATAAGTCATCCACATATTGCAATAACTGGCTTACTATATGTGGTTGAAACTCTTCCAAAACTTTTTCTAGAACTTGGCCAAATAAATATGGCACCTCAGTGAAGCAATTTGGTAGCACTTTCCAGTGGTACTGTTGTTTCCTTCCAGTCTAGGGGTTTTTCCACTCTAAGGCAAAGAGACCTCTGCTTTTGAGGTCACGGGGACAGAATGCATCCTTTAAATCTACCACACTAAACCACTTATGTTCATATGGGATTCTACTGAGGAGGGTATATGGATTAGGAGCCACTGGAAGAGATGTGTCGGCAATTTGATTTACGGCCCTCAGGTCCTGTACCAGCCTGTATGTTCCATCGTATTTCTTAACTGTCAGGGTGTTGTAGAGTGACATACAGAGTCCTAGGAGGCCATCTCTCACTAAGCGTTCTATCACTGGCTGAAAGCCCTTCTTCCCCTCGATGGGAATAGGGTTTTGTCTTCTACAGACCACCTCCCCTTGTTCTTCAGTTCTACTCATAAGAGTGGGATCTCCAATCCTCCCCTGTTGTCTTCTTTAACCCATACTTGGGGGTCAATTTTTCTTTTCCTCCTACCCAGTCAGAAGTCTCATCATTCCCTTTACTTGTCCCTCCTTCACCCCAGCACTAACCCCAATCTTACAATTAGGTCTTACCCTAAAAGATTTACTCTTGTCTCCGAGACATAGGAAGTCACTTCTCTATTTCATCATGTCCTCTCCTGAGCAGCATTTTCTTAATTATGGGAACCTGGTGTTGGGGACCATGGGGAAGCCCCCCAGGCCCAGCATACAGGAAGCTTGGAAAAGCCCGTGCGTCACTACTTACCAGCCTACAGGAAACTTGGAAAGTCCTGTGTGCCATTGTTTAGCATACAGGCAATTTGGAAAGTCCTGTGTGCCATTGTTTAGCATACAGGAAGCTTGGAAGTTTGGAAAGTCCTACGCGTCACTGCCCAGCACCACCACCCACGCTTGCCCCCAACCAATCACTGAATGCCAAGCACTTCTTACTAGACCTCACCTAACTACAGGACCCTCCCCTCCTCAAAGTATATATTCCGCTGTCGCATTAAAAAATTTTGAGGCTTGATCAGAATTTTGTCTTGCCTCCATTTCTTCGCGTCTCTTGCCCACCTTCATTTTCGCAGGCTCCCCCCTCGTCCCTCCGTTGATTTGTCCCGCGGGTCGGGGCAACCTGGAAGTCTTCACCCTTAACTCCCTGCACTTTCAACCTATCTGATGATAACCTGGTGCCTATCAGTTGGCAGTCAGGGAGGATCCAGCAGACCCAGTGTCAACTAGAAAAGTTATCTCCTCCTCTTCAGGCCCCACCCTCAAGTTTATCAGGGATTCCTAGTGGGGCTTAATTATGAGGAACTGCTGATCCCCCTAGTCTTCATCAAAGGTCATGAGGGGAATCACCTTTTCCTCCTTCTTTACTGGATACTCCATTTTAAAATGACCTGTTTTTCCCCACTTGTAGATCCACTGGTGGTCTTGGAAACTCAGCCTAGGACTCTCTTCCCTGCTCTTTGGAGAGGTTGGCCACTTTCCCACTTCCTTCAAAGGGGGAGGTTCTGTTCTAGCCTCCTACTGACTACCTTCTCTACAGTAGATATCATGATTTTGGCTTTCTGTTTTTGCTTTTACTCCTCTCTCCTTACAAATACTTGCTGAGCCTCTCTTTATAGCTCGTCAGTGGGTTTGTCACTCCATCCTGTCGGGAGCCATGGGTGAGCCCCCAGGCCCCGACATACAGGAAGCTTGTAGGGCTGAAAAAGCCTGCGCGCACCAAGTTTGAAAAAGCCCGCGCCCGCGAAATTCAAAAGGCCCGCGCGCACGAAAAACTTCCTGCCTGATGTCACTGCCTTAGTCCTATGTATATCCAATCCCCAGCCGACAACTACCTCACTCCAAATGTCACTCTATCCCTACGTCACTTGATCCCTCCCTCTATTCCCGCTGCTATAAATATACCTCATTATAACAATAAAACCTTGAGGCTTGATCAGAATTTTGTCTTGCCTCCATTTCTCCGCGTTTCTTGCTCCACTTTCACAGGCTCCCCCTCGTCCCTTCGTTGATTGTCCCGCGGGTCGGAACACCATCCCTCAATCTTTTGGAATTTCTTGGTGATATTGGGCCAGCTTTTGATCACAAAGCTAAATTTAAACAGTCCTTCAACTACTTGGTCCTCCAGATCCAACCCAGAATACTTTGTCATTTGATCCCTAAGTTTCTGGAGGAAAGTCAATGAGGTCTTCTCCTTCTCTTGTTGCACCTCAAAGGCCTTGGCCACATTATGGGATCTGAGGACTGATTCCCTTTTTCCTTTGATTATCATCTCACTAAGTTCCTGCATTTGGCATCAGTCCTCGGGGTCATTGTTGTCCTATTTTGGGTCAAACTTGGGGAATTTTTGTTTGGGGGAAGGAGTATCCTGCCAAAGCCCATCACCCACAAAAACCTCTGTGAGCAGAGCCTTTGTGATGGTGGGCGGACGCATCTCACCCCTGACATATTTCTGGCTGTACATTTTTCACCCTAATTAAACTCTCCCCAAAAATACTCCCTCATCTTCCTACACAAGGAAAAACGCTGAGCCCGGGAACACCCAGCCCTGCTGACTTCCCCCAACTGCACATCCCCACCCATGTGAAAAGAATTATCCTTTGTAGAACAGCTCAAGAAAGCCATAGGGTGGGGGACGGTAGGTGTTTACTGTCCCCGCAGGAGGAGATAAAATAAAGAGCAAAGTAGGAACAAATAGAGATTATAACCTTTAGACCCTTCCTCCTATACCTTTTAACCTTGAGGTATAAGTAGGGCTGATTGAGCTCGAGGCATAACTTTGTTTCCACTGTCAATTATCACCACAACACACCTGCCTCGGGCCATTATCTAGAAAGCCTTGACAATTAACAAGATCAGGAGGTTTTGGTTTCAGTTTAGCTAATAGCTCGCGTGGTTATGGGACAGAGTAAAAATCACCTCACCTCAAGATCACGAGGTTTCGGTTTCAAATTAGCCAATGGCTGTGTGGTCAGGGGGTAGGGTGGAAATTACATCACCTTGACTATAAATAATAATAAATTAAGACAGCCATGCTCTCTTCTCTTGGTCGGGCTGCCTTAAACCAGAAAATTCTTTCCTGTCTCCTTTGTTCATTTTTCCGCCGACGCCTTCCCTCCCTCCATGCAGGACCCTGAAAAGAAGCCGGGGCTGGCTCTCGGCATCTGGTGCCCAAACATGGGGCACGGAGGGTAATCTCGCCTATGCCACGCTCCTCTTAAGGGGGCAGTGGATAGGATCTCGTCCTATAAGTGGGGACGGGTAATCATCGGGAAGGTTAGGACCCTGTCCTGTGAGTGGGGGCAGGTAGTCAGAACTCTCCGACGTCACTCCTCCCTCGGCAGGACCGAAGGGTAAGTAACCAGCCAATGCCATATCACTGGCTAGGCCTCCTATAAATTGGGACAGAAAGCAGAAAAGTAAGCGGAGTGAATAGGATCTTTGTCCAGGGGATTCTGCAGGCTCCCCCATTCAATAATGGGTGAGAGGAAGGGCAAATAGGTAGAGAAGTTTATGAGCCATAAGGAATTCTAGAGGAAAGAATTCTTTATAGTTATTTAAGAGCGAAGAATTGTGCCGTAGAGAGCCTAAAGAAAAAAGTAGACTATAGTTAAGCTTAGGAGCCATAAGGAATTCCAATAGGGAGAATTCCCTATAGTTATTAAAGAGCGAAGAACTGTGCCGTAGGGAGTCTAAAGGAAGAGAAGACTCCTTACAGAAACCTCTCTGTAAATATCTTTCTTACTGGAATCTAATCTGTTATTTTCTGACTGCTCTTTTCTCCTCTTCCTAAATAGCTGTGGCTCCTTCAAGAATCAGGGAAGACACAGGGTCGATACCTGAAAAACCTGTTAAGCCGGCAGTCAACAGTAGCCATGCCGTCACAGCCATGGGGATTTAAGAATAAACTGCTCGGTTTTTTTTCTCTGCTCACAGGTACCTCTAAAGGCTTTTACGTTAGCAGCAGCCGCTGCTGCCACCGCTAGAGGATTTAAAGGAACTGGCTATCTGTTTTCTTTCCACTATCAGCCTCCTTGGGTTCTCGCGTGCCCCCCGCCAGGCGTTTCTCTAGGAGGGCACCTCTTCTCTGTGCTGGTCGGTAGTAGGGGACAATTCTAAAACCAGAATTAATACCTGAAGCCATTTCAGAACCCCTTCTTTTCAATTTAGAGGAACAGGCTATCTATTCTCTTTCGTGAGTTTCCGCGGTGCTCTCCGCTAGGCATTTCTCCAGGAGGATAACTCTTTTCTGTGCTGTTTGGTATTAAGGGACGATTCTAATCCAGAGTCAATACCTGAAGCTGTTCGGGAACCTCTTCTTTTCTAGTTTCCTAGCAAAAGGAGTTGTGTGCCATAAAGAGTTCTAAAAACAGGATTCTTTATAGATATTTAATAAGCAAGAATCATGGGCCGTAAAGAGTTAAAGCAAAGAAAACTCTTTGTAAAAGTGATTAAGAACCTCTTATGTCAACAAAGGATTAAGATTTCCACTAAAGATTTAACAGTTTTCATGGATTTTGTTCAAAAGTCTTGTCCTTGGTTCCCGGTTGGAGGTACACTAGATAAGGAAGCCTGGGAACCTATTGGCCACAGCATACAAAAAATTTACCACAACCAGGGGCCTGATAGAGTTCCTATAAGTGCTTATTCTTAGTGGAACTTAATATACTGTTCCCTACCTGGTACAGGGAATTCCTCCTCTGAGCTTCCTCTCCTAATATCCAAAACCCCTTTGAAAGAGGCAACTCCTTCTAAGGTCCCTCAACAAGCCTATGCAGTACAGCAAACTTCTAACTCAGAGTTGGTCAAACCGCTACTGCGGGCAATAGTAAAAGATCAAAAGCAGTGGGTTATTCACTTGCAAGCAGACACAGAAGATTTAAAGGAACAAACTACCCATTCTCTCTCTGTGCTCCGCCTTGTTTCCCCAAGATCGCGACTGTGTTGCCCTCGCCCCCTGCCTGCTACGGCGGTGGGCTTTCGTGGTGCCCTCCATCAGGCATCTCTCTAGGGAGACACCTCTTTCCTGTGTTGTCCGGTATTATATGATGCACCTGAGTGGGATAATGAACCTGTATGGCAGCCCCTCCCTTATAAGCTTATTAAAGAAATCAAACAAGCAGTTAAGGACTATGGTCCCACCTCTCCTTACACTCTAGCACTGGTAGAAGGTCTGAGTGGCAAATGGATATCTCCTTATGATTGGCTTCAATCTGCCAGAGCTTGTCTGTCTGGTGGGGATTACTTATTATGGAAAGTTGAATTTGAAGAGTCGGCTAAAAAGGAAGAGGCCGCAAAAAAATCCGAGCAGATTACTCTAGACATGGTTTGTGGGCAAGGTGAATATATCACTACTGCTGATCAGCTTCTGATTCCTCGAGAGGCATTAACTATAGTAACCCCCTGTGCCTTGCGAGCGTGGCACTGCCTGCCCACGACAGGAACAAAAGCACCTGGCATTGTAAATATCCGCCAGGCAGGTGAGGAGCCCTATGAAAAATTCCTCGGTAGACTTGTGGATGCTGTATAAAAGGTTATTTCCAGTGATGAGGCTGCAGAAATTTTAATAAAACAATTGGCTTATGAAAATGCCTCTTCAGCCTGCAAGACCCTACTTCGCCCAGTTCGCAAGACTGGGACCTTAAATGATTTCGTTCACTTTTGTGCAGAGGTTACACCCTCTTATCTGCAGGGAGTTACTCTAGCTGTTGCCCTAAAGAGTCAGTCTACCCAACAGGTTATGGCCCAACTACAACAGCCCCCACCCCGAACTCTCACAGAAATGAGGGATACTTCAGTTGTGGACAGACAGGACATATTAGTCAAACTTGCCCACTCTGGGTGGCCTCCTTACCTGCAGCCATGCCCAATACTACTTCTACACCTGGTCTTCCCTCTTTTCCTAAAGCTCTATGTCCCCGTTGTGAAAGAGGGTTTCACTGGCCGAAAGATTGTCATTCCAGCTTTGACAGAAATGGGCACCCGTTACCCCCTTTGCCAGCACCGGTTACTGAATACAACAGCGGTCCCCTTAAGACTGCATCTGTTCCTTCCCCTAATTCGGGAAACTGGATGCTGGGCCAGCCCCAGACCCCCCAAACAATGAGGGCATCCACCAACCCCTTTCTCCCCGGGGGATCGATTCCCTCTGCCGTGCCTCCCCAGGCAGTACAGGCCTGGACCTCCATGCCACCACAGGAACAATATTAACCCCTGACTGTCTGCCTGTCACCCTGTCTACCGGTACTTGGGGCCCTTTGCCTCCTGGCACAATGGGACTAATCGTTGGACGTAGCTCTACATCCATCTCAGGAATTAATGTCGTACCCGGGGTGATTGACTCAGAGTATACTGGAGAAATTAAGGTTATGATACAGACCCCCAAGAAAACCATCCAGAATTATCCAGGGCAGCGAATTGCTCAATTGTTAATTCTCCCTTATTGCTCTGTAGGCCAAACTGTGTCTTCTGACTCTCGACAGCAAAAGGGGTTTGGATCAAGTGACTGGGCCTTTTGGGTCCAACAAATCCGTGATCACTGTCCAATGAGGGTGATCACTGTGCAGGGTAAACAAATTGAGGGTCTGCTTGACACAGGGGCTGATATAACCTGTATAGCTGGAAAAGACTGGCCCACGAGCTGGCCAACCTCTGATGCCAATCTTACCTTGTCAGGTATAGGACAAACTAATAATGTAGCTCAAAGTTCGGCCATTCTCAAATGGGAGGCAGAGAATAACACAGGGTCTTTTCAGTCTTACATAGTCCCTTCTCTGCCCATTACACTCTGGTAGTCCCTTCTCTGCCCATTACACTCTGGGGGTGCAACATTCTCTCTCAAATGGGTTTATTGTTGGTATGTCCTGATGATAAGGTTGCTGTTCTAATGATTCAAATGGGCTATCATCCTTTCAAAGGCTTAGGAAAACAAGATCAAGGAATTACAACACCTGTCGACCCTAAGCCACACAAGTCCCGAGAAAGACTTGGGTTTTCTCAAAATTTATCCTGAGGGTCACTGAAACCACTGCTGATCCCATAGTATGGAAAAATGACTCTCCTGTATGGGTGGAACAGTGGCCCTTATCCAGTGAAAAAATTTGTGCCACTTTTGAGCTGATTCAGCAGCAGCTGCAAGCAGGTCACATTGAGCCTTCTACTAGCCCTTGGAATACTCCTATTTTTGTCATTGAAAAGAAGTCAGGGGGGGCGGAGTCAATATGGCGGACTAAGCACATGTCTCCTTATATCCCTCTGGAAACCAAGACCTGAATTGATAATCAAACAGAGACTTCTGATGACCTAATCAGGCCCAGGACACGGCACAGGGCTGTTAATTGGGACTTCATACCACTCAGCGAAAAACCTCCTGTCTTTCGCTGACTCCCACTCCTGGCTAGCCCCGGCTCTCAAAGACGGAAGGTAAACGCACCAGTTTGTCTTCTTTTTCCCTATGTCTCGGCTGGCGGGCAGAGCTGGGTCTTGCCTGGCAGCTGGACTCAGACGCACTGCTGGGGGGAAAGGCAGGTGAAATTCCCATATTCTGAGAGCCAGGCTCGGGACTCTGTTAATCTAGCCATTTTGAGCCTTTCGTTTTGTAGCTGCCTCAGCGGGGTTTGTGTGGAGCTTCGCAGTCAGTGTGCAGGACGCCATGTTGGTACCGAGATTTTAGCGGGAACTCGTTCTTAGCCCGGGAGCCAGCCCCTGCAAATGGGATAGCACTTCTCCGACAGAAAAGTAGTGATTTTTGCACAGTGCTGCCTACATTGGGGGCCCTGCAACAGAAGCAGAGGAATCACTACCTCTCGGCACCTTTAGCCCCTCTGTCTGCTGCCTGTGTGGAGGACGCCATCTTGGATATGGTGGCCACAGCTGGCCCTAATTCTTAGCTTGGGAGCCACAGCCTGCCCACAGGAGAGCGCTTTTCTGTCACAAAACCAGTACTCGAGGCAGTGTTGGCTAAGGCTAGGCCCTGTCAGCAGAGGCCACCAGGGCAGTAGCATTGCTGTATTCTGAACTAGTTTGTTATCATCTGGGGTTGGATATAGTGGTGCTTACTTTGTCAGATGAGAAGAGGGACCTCTACACCTGAAAATCTGACTTGTGAACTGGTCAGATACCTTTTGCTTTACATTTGAAGACAGCCTAGAGAAACATTTGCAATCCACCCTCACAGTACCTCTTCCAGCCTCTGTATACTCACATGGGACCCAAAAAGCAACAGACAATTGTGGCATACAAGCAATCACTCATGGCTTCAGAAGGCTCCCAAACAAAGCAACCAAGGAGTTTTCCAGATGAAGAAACTTTTATGAAAGCATCAGGAAGTGAATACAAAGTGATTATATACATAGCCCTTCTAGACCTTATACAAAATGCAGCAGAACAAAATGAAAAATTAAGCAAGTTGTTCGATCCAATGAAACACCAGTACTCTGAAATCCAACAGATCAAGAAGAAAATCAAAGACATAGAAACTTCCACGCAAAGGCAAGAAAACAGAATGGAACAAATGGAAAAAAGAATTTCTGACTTGGAAGACAGAGCTACTGATGCTAGCGTCTATGAGCAGAAATCAGAAAAAAGAAACAAGAACAATGAAGAAACGTTAAGAAGCATGTGGGATTCTGTTAAGAGGAACAACCTTCGATTAATTGGAGTCCCTGAACAGGGTGAGACATCTGAGAACACAGAGAGTATTGTTGCTGAGCTGCTGAAAGAAAACTTCCCAGAAATCATGAAGGAAGAGAATATAGACATCTCAGATGCGTATTGTACGCCACCCAATATAGATCTCAAAAGAAAGCCTCCAAGACATATTATAATCAAGCTTAATAAAATGAAACATAAGCAGCAACTCTTAAAGGCAGCAAGACTCAAGGCAAAGCTAACATTCAGAGGGAAACCCTGTAGGCTCTCATCACATTTCTCAGCAGAAACCATGCTGGCACGGAGACAGTGGCACTACACATTCAAAGTCTTGAAGGAGAAGAACTTCCAACCAAGAATTATGTATCCTACAAAACTATCTTTCAAATACGAAAATTCTGTTAAGAGGAACAACCTTCGATTAATTGGAGTCCCTGAACAGGGTGAGAAATCTGAGAACACAGAGAGTATTGTTGCTGAGCTGCTGAAAGAAAACTTCCCAGAAATCATGAAGGAACCAAATGGGGGCCAGAATACTGATGGTCTACGAATTGGTTCCTCTGGCCAAATGAAGCAGCAATATTTAATCTTTTGTTTGCTGTTATGCTGGGTTTGAGGACTATCTCTCCAAACCCTGAGCATCCTCCTCAAAGGACTGTCAGAAGGTGTATCCTTGGGAGCTTCTCCTGCTCCCTTTCTTCTCCTTTTCCTAGGCCTAGAACTTTTGTTTTCCATTTTCTATCTGTCTCAGCATTTGGTGTCTGAGTTTCCTTGTATGCTGAATCCCCCTTTCCTTGGAGGTTTCTTGCACACCTTGAGATTCGCTTCGTCCCTCTCTGGCCATTTCCCTCACGGGAGGATGGAACCACAGATTGGGACTCTGCACTCGCTTTGTATCCAAGATGCGTCTCAGTCACACACACACACACACACACAACCTCTGAAAATGCCCAACCACCAGAGTGGTGTTCACAGTCCAATTTCCCCATCCTAGCCTGTGCATGAATCGCCTGGTTGCCACAGTGATTTATTTTCTCTCCCACACGTTGCCCTTGCTGACTTTCGGACAATGGTCTCAGGTTTATTCTGGCTCTCCCGAGATGCAGGGCAACCTGGCAGAGCAGGCTGCCCAAACCAAGGCAGCACAAGTCTCCTCCTTCACCAGGATTGCCGCCTCAAGTGGCCAGAAAATCCAAGGCGAGCCCCCAATTTGTGGGAAACATTGTGAGCACGCTGGATATCATCTCAGTCTCTCTTGGCAACCGGCTGGTTGATAGAAACTCCCGACTGGAAACCCTACTGACTGGGGAGGACCTTCTTATCCCTTACGAGGTCACTGCTAGATTATGACCAGGATCAGTCTGCCCAACAAATGCCCAAGAAATCCAGTCAAAACCAAGTTAGCGAGGGAAGGCTTTTATTACCCAATTTTGAAAAATCTGGTGTATAGCCCACAGAGGCGGCAGGCTGGAACACACAACAGTTCCTTGCAAGTCCTTTATCTCCTAACTTGCAGTCCCTCCCAGGTTCCCCATTGGCTGAGTACCATGAGGGTAAACAGTCCTTCCCAGAAGTCACCTAAATCTTCCCTTTAAGGTTGCATTCCTGAAAAAGCTCCCCCCCTCTTCTCCCTCTTCCCCCTAATTCATCCTGTTGTGCACACATTCCCCAGGTATGTGGGCTTTGTGCTCTGGGTCAGCTAGTAACTTCTTACCCTAGCTTTGTTCCCCTTATTTTGAGGATGGACGATTTTGAAATTTATTTCTCACAAAAGGAGAAAGAAAAAAATGGTGGCAGGGTCTGAGGGACTCTGTCCCTGAGGTCACTGAGAGGACACTGTCCCTGAAATTCAAAGAGGTCATTGAGGGAAGCATACACAAGCCTCATTCCTCCCCCTTCTAATCAATACTTCTTCCTTATCATAGAATAAATCCCTTAACCAGAATTGCTTGCTACCCCTCTTCACTTTCCTTCCTTATCAAACCATAAACTCCTTCATTCTACACTACCTCATTGCAACTTTAAAACTATAAAAAATTTGCCTTACTGCAGAGAGGCAGGCTTAGCTACTCTTGGCTCAGACACCTCGCTGCTCAGACCCTGCTCTCTTTCTCTTTGAATAAACTTCACTATACTCTTGGACTGGTGTGTCTCTGCCTCTCTTTTGGGCCACTCTCCCCTGTACAGAGTCTACAATAGAAGTTCTAATACACAGCTGTCATGGATCGAATTGTGTCCCCCCAAAAATATGTGTAGCCATGTGGCTGGGCCATGATTCCCAGTATCTTGTGGTTGTCCTCCATTTTGTGGTTTTCCTGTGCTGTTTTAAAGGATTAGGGTGGGGCTATAAATCCCTTCATAGGATTACCTCCCTCCTCCACTGTAAAGGGAGTTTCCCTGGAGTATGGCTTGCCCCACCCTTAATCCTTTGACTCTACAAGAGATAAAAGGACAGAAAAGCAGTCAGGAAGTTGGGAACCTCGTACTGTCAAGCAAGCAGCACCGGGAGAAGAGCATGTTCTTCAGACTGAGGTTCCTGCGCCAAGATGCTCCCTGGACAAAGACTGATGCAATATTGGACTTTCCTCCAGAGCCAACAAGGGGAAAGCCTTCCCCTGGAGCGGACACCCTGAATATGGACTAGTAGCCTACCAGACTATGCAAGAATAAATGTTCCTTCGTTAAAGCCATCCACTCTGTGATATTTCTGTTAGAGCAGCCCTAGCTGACAAACCATGCTCAACAGAAGGGAAAATAGATAAATGGAAACTACTAGGAATCAAACACTGTTGCTCATCCAAACCCTTCATCAAGAGTTAAAAGACCACATACAGAATGGTAAAAAATGTTTGCCAACTGCATGTTGGACCAATGTCTGATTTCCATAATTTACAAGGTACTGCAAAATATAAACAATATAAGGGTAAATAACCCAATTAAGCAATGGGCAAAGGCAATGGACAGATAATTCATCAAAGAGGACATCCAGCCAGCCAAAAGACATGTGAGGAAATGTTCACGATCATTAGCTATTAGAGAAATGCAAATCAAAACTACAATGAGATACCATGTCACTGTTACTGGACAAAACTCCAGGTTCTTGTTACCTGTCCCAAATAGCCAATTTCTGAGACAAGCATTTTGGGTTAGTGATTAGAAAGAAGTTTATTTTCTGTGTGATAGCCAAAACACAGAGTGCAGGCTGATATTTCTCCAGCTAGTACCTATTTAAAAATCATCAACTGAGGACTGGTTATATAAGGAACCAGGGTCACATTCAAATGGAAATACAAGTAATGTGCTTGCATCCCAGAAACAATAGGATCCATCAGAGGGTAAGTGTAGGCTCCATTCAAAGGCCTCTGGAGTCCCTTGTCAGAAGCAGGAATTCAGACTGCTTTGGATTGTCATTGGAAGCAGGGGATTCTGCCTGACATCTGGGTCTTTGTTGTGATGTTTCCAACAGCTGTGAAAAACTGCAAAAGACATATTTCCACAGTTCTGGTCAGTTAAATATGCAATCTCTTGCTGTGAGAAGTAAATTTCAAAATGGTCCATCTTCAGAACAAAGGCAAAGATAGGAAGTTACTAGTTAACCTAAAGAGAAGGGGGGAGAGGAGGAGGAAAAACCTCTTTGGGAAGCAGCAGACATAAACTTAAAAGGGAATGGAATCTTAAGACTTGGGCAACGTCTGGGAGAGACTGTTCAATCTCATAGTACTCAGCCAATGAGGAACCGAGAGAGGGACTCGAGAGCTAGGGTATAAGAATAGCTTGTGAGGAATGGCAGCGTGCCCCTCCGTCTAGCCTCCTTTGTGGGCTCAGGTGCCCTATTTTGAAAAATCATTCAGTAGAACGTCACTCTGGAAAACTGAATCTGAATTGGATTTCTTGAGCGTTAGTTGGAAAAAGACTGGTAACTGCGTATCAGTGACCTCGTAAGGGATAAGGCGGCTAGCCTTGATCACTGAGGTAGGGTCCTAGTCAGGACTTTATACCAGCCCACCAGTTGCCTACAGGGACCGAAGAGTTACCCAGCGTGCCGACGTTTCTCACAAACTTAGGGGGCTAGCCTGGAATATTTTCTACCCACTTGGGGTGGCAGCCTTGGTGAAGGCGGAGATGCGTCCCACCTTGGTTTTGGCAGCCTGCTCTGCCAAGGTGCCCAGCCTCTCGCGAGAGCTAGAATAAATCTGAGATGATTATCTGTAAGTTGGAGCGAATGACACAAGGGGGTGAAAACAAACAACGGCGGCAACTCCGTGCATGGGCCAAGGTGGGACGATCAGACTGCAACTGCCCTGGGAGTTAGACATTTTCAGAGGTTGAGTGTGTGCGTGTGACTGAAATGTATCTTGGATACCAAGCGAGTGAGGAGTCCTGCTCTGCGGTTCTGTTCTTCTGCAAGAGAGATGGCCTGAGAAGGATGAAGCAAATCTCCGGGTATGCACGAAACCTCCAGGGAAAGGGAGGTTGCACACACAGGGAAATTCAGGCACCAAACACTGAGACTGATAGAAAATGAGAAACAAAAGTTCTAGGCGTAGGGAGGGGAGAAGGAAGGGAGTATGAGAAGCTCCCAAGAACATTCTTCCCGACAGTCCTCTGGGGAGGATGTTGAGTGTTTGGGGAAATAGTCCTCAGATCCAGGATAAGAACAAACAAAAGATGATTAAATATTGCTGCGTCATACGGCCAAAGGAACCAATTCGTAGACTATCAGTATTCTGGCCCCCATTTGGTTCCCATGAGGTCTTGGTCAGCTAGGCGTAGTCCACTATGTGAATAATAGAATGCCGCCTTCTCAAGAGGAAGTAACATGTGCCCTCTGCTGGTTGGAAGTGGTACCAAAATCAGACCATGGCATGTTTCCCCTTAAGGATGGTAAAGAGGGTCCTAAATCAAAACCCTGGGACCCTCTGTCTTGCCTGCCACCTCCTGATGGTGGGTCCAACTCACTTCAACTGCTTTCTAATGGCAAGTCTGATGGCAAGGGCAACCTGTCTCAGCCTCCCCCTGAGGCCACACTAAGAGAGGGACAGAAAAAGTCCACAGCTGAGAGTACTGAGGGAAATGAACTGAGTGCTCCCTCTTACACTGGTCTGAGAAAAGAATTAGAACAATACAGGAAGGACTTCCCACTAAACAACCAATGTTTCTCCTTCGGGAGGTCCCAGAAGGGTAAGCAGAGATTGGATATATTAATGCTCCCCTCACCGGTACTAAAGTCAGAAACTTTAAGAAGGAAATGAAATCTCTCCTAGGAAATTCCCTTGTCCTAGCAGAGCAGCTGGATCAGTTTCTAGGGCCCAGTTACTATACCTAAAGAGAAGTGATGTCTATTATGAATATTCTGTTTACAGGGGAAGAGAAGGGAATGATTAGAAGAGCGACCTTGTTGTTCTGGGAGTGGAAGCACCCCCCAGAGGGACAGGATGCTCCTTCCCCCAAACAAAAATTCCCCAACGTTGATCCAAAATAGGACAACGATGACCCTGAGGAACAATGCCAAATACAGGATCTTAGTAAGATGATAATCAAAGGAATAAGGGACTCAGTCCCCAGATCTCAAAATGTGGCCAAGCCCCTTGGAATCCAACAAGAAAAGGACGAGACCCCAGCAGCTTTTCTCCAGACTTAGAGATCAAGCGAGAAAATATTCTGGGTTACAGCCAGAGGAGCAAGTAGGACAGGGACTCTTAAAAGTTTGTCTTGTGACCAAAAGGTAGACAGACCTCACCAAGAAATCACGAAGATTGAGGGATAGAGCAACAAACCCACTGATGAACTATTAAGAGAGGCTCAGAAAGTCATTGTGAGGAGACAGGAGGAGAACAAAACCAAAACCAAAATTATGGTACCTACTGTAGAAAAGGTAGTCAGTAATAGTCTAGGACAGAGACCCACCCCTCGAAGGAAGTGGGAGGGTGGCTGACCTCCCCAAAGAGCTGGGGAGGGAGTCCCAGGCCAAGTTTCCAAGACCACCAGTGGATGTTACAAGTGGGAGAAAACAGGGAGTGCCCAGAGTTAAAGAGGGAGGAAAAGGTGATTCCCCTTATGACATTTGATAAGGACTAGAAGTGTCAAGGGATCTTCATGACTAAGTCCCACCAGGAACCCTTGATAAACTTGAGGGTGGGGCCTCAAGAGGAGGAGATAATTTTTCTAGTTGACACTGGGGCAGCTGGATCCTGCTTGACCTACCAACTGAAAGGCACCAGGTTACAATCAGGCAAACTGACAGTGCAGGGAATTAAGGAAGAAGAATTCCAGGTTCTCATATTTCAGAAAATGCTCCGCAGGAGAGGCCATGATCAAATAGACGGGGAGACTTCTCTATGTCCCAGAGGGAGGAGCAAAACTTTTGGGGCAAGAGCTGACTGTAAGATTGGGGATTGGGAGTGGAGCACTGGGAGCGGAAGGACGAGTGAAGGGAATGATGAGACTTCTGATTGAGGAGGAGGAAAAAAGTCGACCCCCTAGATGGGTTAAAGAAGGCAATGGGAGAGGACTGGAGATCCCACCCTTGCAAACAAAACTGAGAAAACAAGGGGAGGTGGTCTCCGGAAGACAATATCCTATCCCCACTGAGGGGAAGAAGGGCTTACAGCCAATGATGGAGAACCTGATGAAAGATGGCCTCCTAGAACCCTGTATGTCACCCTACAACACCCTGATCCTCCCAGTTAAGAAATCTGATGGGACATACGAAACCTGAGGGCCATGAATCAAATTGTCTTTACCCACCATCTAGTTGTTACTAATTAATGTACCCTCCTAAGCAGAATCCCATACGAACATAAGTGATTTAGTGTGGTAGACTTAAAGGATGCATTCTGGGCATGTCCCTTTGATCTCGATAGCAGAGATCTCTTCGCCTTAGAGTTGGAAAACCGCCAAATTGGAAGGAAACTCCACTAGCACTGGACAGTGGTACCACAGGGCTTCACTGAGGCCCCAGATTTATTCAGCCAGGTTCTAGAAAAGGGTTTGGAAGAGTTTCAACTACATACAGAAACCTAGTTATTACAATACGTGGAAGACTTACTGACCTCAGGGGAAAATAAGGGCCAGGCACAGGAAATTACTATTAGTCTACTCAATTTCCTGACTAAAAACAGACTTCAGGTCCCTAAGAGCAAACTGCAATTCATAGAAAAGGAGGTGAAACACCTGATTAGTGAGGGGAAGCAGAGGACTAAATCCAGAGTGAATTTCAGGGATTGTGAATTTGCCCCTACCTAAGACTGAGAACTCAGGAAGCTATTAGGATTAACTGGTTATTGTTGGCTGTGGGTTGATTCCTATGCCCAAAGAGCAAAAGTCTAATACCTCAAGCTTTCAGAGGAACAGCCTGACCCCCTAGTTCAGTCCACCACTGAGATTCAGGAAGTAGAGGACTTAAAACATGCCTGATTATAGTGCCAGTTCTGACACTACCATCCTTAGAGAAGCCCTTTCACCTATTCGCTATGGAGGATTAAGGCGTCACTGTTGGGGTCCTCACACAGATGGGGGGGTGGGGAGAGAAGAAGACTGTTGCCTTTGTGTCCAACTATTGGATTCTGTCTCAAAAGGGTGGCCGGAATATGTCCAAGCAGTAGCCACAACTGCTGTGTTGGGAGAGGACAGCTGGAAGCTGACTTTTGGGGGCGCCCTAATCATGAGCACTCCTTACAAAGTTAGAAACATCTTAAATCAAAAGGTGGGGAGATGGTTGACAGACTCAAATTTTAAAATATGAGGCAATACTACTAGAAAAGGATGACCTGGTTGTGACCACCAAGGCTTGCTGAAACCCTGCTACCTTTCTATGGAAAGGGGAGAGAAGCTCAAGGACTCTGGAACACAGCTGTCTAGACTTTATAGTATATCAAACCAAAGTTAGACAAGACCTAAGGGAGACTCCCTTGCATGGAGGAGACAGGCTGTTTGTAGATGGGTCCTCATGAGTGGCTGAAAGAAAGAGACATAATGGCTACACAATAGTGGATGGGATGAACCAGTCCCTCCACGGAAAGAGGAGACTGCCTAATAGTCGGTCAGCACAAACTTGCGAGCTCTAAGTCCTTGATTGAGCCCTAAAGCTTGAAGGTCGAGGAGGCACCATTTAAATGGACTTAAAAAATTCTTAGAAGGTTGTACACACTTTGGAAAAAACTGGAAGGAATGGGGACTCGTGAACAGCAAGGGAAAAGACTTAATCCATGGAAACATGGTTAGGTATGTCCTAGACAAACTCTTGCTCTCCAAAGAAATAGCAGTGTTCCATGCGAATAGTCACTAGAAGGGAAGTAGCATGGAGGCTGTCAGCAACCAGCTTATAGATGAAATGGCCAAACAGATCTCCTGTTTTAGTCAGCTATTGCTGCTCTAACAGAGATACCACAGAGTGGATGGCTTTAACAGAGGTTTATTCTGACACAGTCTGGTAGGCTTCAAGTCCAAATTCAGGATGTCCGCTGCAGGGGAAGGCTTTCCCCCTTGTCGGCCCTGGAGAAAAGTCCACTATTGCATCAGTCCTTGTCCAGGGAGCATCTTGGTGCAGGAACCTCACGTCTGAAAGACATGTTTTTCTCCCAGTGCTGCTTTCTTGATGCTGTGAGGTTCCCAATTCTCTGCTTGCTTCCCTTTCCTTTTATCTCTTGTAGGATGAAAGGATTAAGGGTGGGGCAAGCCACACTCCAGGGAAACTCTTTTTACAGTGGAGCAGGGAGATGATGCTATGGAGGGATTCCCACCATAATCCTTTAACATACAGCATAACAAAATCACAAAATGGAGGACAATCACAAAATACTGGGACTCATGGCCCAGCCACATGACTACGCATATTTTTGGGGGTGTTGCCAAATTGAAATCAAGTTCATGTGCCTGTCACTGAAATAAAAAACATTCAGAGACAGAGTGGGGTTCAAGGAATGATTTATTTTCAGATATGCAGCAGTCTGGGAGACAGCAGCCAATAAACTGTCCTCCTCAGGTTACATTTCTAGTGGTTTTTATAGCCAGAATTCAAAGAGGAGGGTGTTTGTCACAGGACAATAGTCAGGAGTCACAGGATTTCATTACATCATAAGGCTTCATTACATCTAACAAACAGTGTGAATTGTCCAAATTTTGTCAAGGATAATCAAGCAGAGCAGACTCAGATGTTTGTCACAGGATAAACAGAGGAAACCATTCAAAGTTTGTCACAGAATAATCCAGCAGAGTAAATCATCCAAAATTTTTACTTCCCTCTGAGGTCTTGATTAACCCTATATCCTCAGAGATAGGGAGAAGAAGAGATAGAGGGAGGAAGAGATATGGAGAGGAATGCAAACATGTTAGTCGAGTTATAGAATGGAGCTTAATGACCTAAGTGACCTTTGTTAGGCCTCTATCAGGGGGACATAATTCAATCCATCACACCCCACCCTTTGGCACCCCAAAAGTCACATCACTGAAACATGTAACACATTCACCCTATCATAGTATAATCATGTCCATCCCATATGACAGAAGTCTTAAATCAGTTCCAAGTCCAAAATTCAAAAATTTCTTTACATCTGTGAAACCTAGAATACAAGCTATCTGCTTCCAAAGGTACAATGGCAGAAGAGGAATAAGTTAGACATTTCCATTACAAATGGGAGAAACTGCAGGGAAAGAAGGCATTAACAGGCAACAAGCAAGTCAGCAGAATGCATTAATTAGTCCTCAAAGCTTTGAAAATAATCTTCCATTTTCTGAGACATTTTATACAGTAGTCTTGCCCTCCAAACTCTAGGTGTCAGTCACACCCTCTGGATTCTGAGTGGAGACCCCCAGCCCTGTGCTACAACTCCGCCTTTAAGGCCAATTTGGACAGAAGCTCTGCCCCATCGGCTTTAGTTGCACCCTAAGCCCAACCGAGTGGCAATTCCACCCTTACAAATACCGGGTGGTATGATTCCACACTTTCAAACCCCTGAGGTCATGGTCATACCTTTTGAGACTGCGGCAGTTCAGCTTCTCATGCTGTTTGTCTCTTCAGCTTCTGCTTCCTGTGGCCAAGCCCTGCTGGGGCAAGTGCTCCAAAGCTCTGTAGCTAGACTGATTCAAGTGCATGGAGGCACTGCACTCTTTCTGGAAAGCCTCTTGTCCAAAGGTACTCAGCTTTCTTGCTCTGTGGGTCAGCAAGTCTAGCTCCACTGATTCAAGTGCCCAGAGGCACCCATTCCTCCACGAACCTCTGTGCATAGGCACTTAGCTCTCTTGCTAAGTGAGCAAAGGACTGCCACCAGTTCTTACCATCTGCACCTTCTCTCATTCCTTGTGAATCTTCTATCCATTCAGTTTCAAAATGGCTCCCACATTTTAGGTATTTGTTAGAGCTTCACCCCATTCTCTTGGTACTAAGTTCTGTTTTAGTCAGTTAGTGCTGCTGTAACAGAAATACCATGAGTGGATGGCTTTAACAAAGGAAAGTTTATTCTTACCCAGTCCAGTAGGCTACAAGTCCAAATTCAGGATGCCCACTCCAGGGGAAGGCTTTCCCCTTGTTGGCTCCAGAAGAAAGTCCAGTATTGTATCATTCTTTCTCCAGGGAGTGTCTTGACACAGGAACCTCAGGCCTGAAGGACACGCTTTTCTCCAAGGGCTGATTTCTTGATGCCATGAGGTTTCCAATTCTCTGCTTACTTGGTTTCCTTTTATTTCTTTCATCTGAAAAGGATTAAGGATGGGGCAAACCACACTCCAGGAAAACTCTTTTTACAGTGGAGCAGGGAAGTGACGCTATGAAGGGATTTACAGTCCCACCCTAATCCTTTAACATACAGCATAGGAAAATCACAAAAAGGAGGACAATTGTAAATAAAATACTGGGACTCGTGGCCCAGCCACATGGCAACACATATTTTTGGGGGGACACAATTCAATCTATCATGGACTCCTTTTGTCTTGATAAAACCAATGATAAAACAATCAAGCAGGAGGCCAGGGAGGATAGAGAAGTAACTTCTGTTTGAGCATTATTCTTCTAGGTTACAGGCCAGATGCCATCTAACACAACTTTGTTTTCTTAGGTGGCTGATGATGGCCTGTGAGACTGTGAAGGAGACCTTATCCAGTTCACCTCCTCCACCGAGTCAGCCTCCACCCAGTCAGTGTCCACTCAGTTGACCCCCAGCTGCCTACATTGTTCCGTACATCTACTTGTGGTCTTTCCCTTTAAATATTCAGACTTTGCCTGACCAATGTGGGCAGGCTTTTGAGGATAAGAATACCTCCCTGTCCGTTTGCAGTGCTGGCTGCAAATACAACCTTTCATCTTACCCCAAAAGCTCCTGTCTTGGCGAATTAGCTTCCCACATCAGGTAGCTGAAGTCCTGGGCTTTTCCCTGTAACAAATTCTGGTGACCATGAGCTGCCTGGGCTCAACAACCTCTTGGCAGGACAACCACCCTAAGCAGCCTAGGAAGTTGTCGGCGTCTAACCGCACTATCTAGGGGTGAATATCTAATGTTTGGGGGTAAAAGATGGGTTTCTGGCAGCCAGGGTGCTTCTCCTAGTGGACTGGTCACTTGGGTGATTTTCCCTCTGCTGAATGGCTCTGGTGAGTAGGGTAAATCCTGTTCTTTTTTCCTCCAGGTGAGTTCTTTCCCTTTCTCTTCTTTGCTCCATGAGAGTAATGTGCTGGTTTCTGGCAAGGACATGTTCTCTGTTTTTTCACTGTTCCTGGTAGGTCAAATCCTCTCTATTTTCTTTCTGGGTATGAGTGTGGTGGAGCTGGCTGAGTGCAAGTATTATGTAATGGTGTGACTGACAGACTGGGTGAGTGCCAGGACTTTGATGAGGTAGCTTGGAAAAGCACTCACTACGCTCACTTTAATTAATAAAGGAACAGTGTGTGTATCTAGTGAAGCTGGGTGTGTTTGATAAAGTGAGGCCTCCTGTGTTTGATAAGGTAAAATGTATTTATAGTATGATTTTGTATTTGCCTTTGTGAGGTTTTGGAAACATCTTTTTTACTGTTGTCTTATTCAACGTCTTTGTTTTTGTAAAATGATCTTTGCCTGTTAGTGTCTTATGTGTCTGAATTTTGTATGTCTTAGACTTCCCTGTCATTGTCAATATATCAGAACCACCCCCTAACCCAGTCTAATTTTAAGATATTTCTTGTTTTAATGCTTTGAGACAAACTTGTTTGGAAGGTCAGAAAAGGTCTTCCATGCTCAGATCCTCCTGATTAGGGGTGGGGAGAGTCTTGTCTGAGCTAAAATAGATAAGAATGCTGAATTTGAAGTAGATCCTGGCATACTGTCACTGGATTGAACGAAAAAATGCTAACTTTACAGGGCAAGATCAGCCTCAAGTCATAGCCACAGGAAAACTTTTCAGAAACCCTTCATAACTGGGTAGAGAACTTTTTAAAAGACATGTAATGGATAAAAGTTGCTACTTAACTTTAATTATCAAAAATTGGATAAACCCAAGTCCTAACCAGATCTGAAATTCTGTATATATCAATAATTGGTTATTTAAACACAGACTTTGTAGTTTCTAAAGGCCAAGTGATGAAACTTTAAGAGTTACAGTCCTGAAATGTTAAGCAAACTTTATTTCAGCCCTAGACTTTAGGGTAATTAATAGATATCTGGTATAATCTAAATTTATATACTGTTCCCTTTTCAGATAGCTAAGATAATGAGTTCATCTTTACTGTTTAAGAAACATATTACAAAAGTCTATTGAAAAATATTTGGTGTGGTCAAAAGTTTTGTTTGACAAAATTTTAATAGTTTATGAGATTTCTAAAAACATTAATGTTAAAAAAACTGGCTTTTTTCACTACTAAAATAACAATTTTCTCTGATTTCTCAGTAAACAGTTATTTATTCCTTGTGTAATCTCCCTTGAAGACAAGGATTTGATCTCTCATTAGGATGAAATTCTTGAGTCAAAACTAAGCTGCAAAGAGGGAAAAGCTAAACGGTTTGACACAGAAAAAAAAGCAAAGACTGCCTGGTTCTTACTGAGTTAAAATACATATATGTTATTTCTTCTTGATATTATCCAACAAATGCATAATGTTAGGTCATGATTTTATTGTTTTCTTGATTGCTAACTGGAGAACCTAATGACACAGTGGTTGGGTGCTACAGCTGCTAACCAGACGGTCTACAGTTCAAGTCCACCAGGTACTCCTTGGAGACTCTGTGGGACAGTTTTACTCTGTTTATGGTATGATTATAGATCAAAAGCAACACCACAGTAGTGGGTTTGATTTGGTTTTAAGTTACTGACTTAACTTGGTGAAAAAAGCACCAGGACAGACACAGGCGTGAGGCCTGTGTCATGAGGCCATAAGAAACAGAAGCTAGAGAGATAGAGAACATGAAAAGCCGAGCCCTCTCAGTCACAAAGGTATGGACACGTCTTCGGGCTTCACAGGGTAGTGACACGGCTTCTGATTGTGGAGCTGCCACTTGAAGTGTCTACCTGAAGCCTAGAGAACAAGAGGTGCTGGAAGTCAGAGTTGTAGTATAAGGCTGAGAAGCTTCTACTCAAAATCTGACGAGGGTGGCAAAACTTTAAGTCTAGAGAACTGGGACATTGTGTAACGTAACTCAGGAAAAGAAAAATTCTCTTAAATGCTTTTGAGGGCTCATGTCTTGTTGCCTGTTGTGACTTTTTTTCCCTCCCATTTATAATGCAAATGATAACATGTGTCTGCCTGTTATGTATTTTGGAAGCAGATAGCTCATACTGTAGATTTTACAGCTAAAGAGGAATTTCTGGACCGTAGACTTGGACTTTAAGACTTTCACTGTGATGGGGTAAATGTTTTTCATGTTACAAGATGTTTTAGTCTGCTAGGGCTGCTTTAACAGAAATACCACAGAATGGATGGCTTTAACAAAGGAAGGTTTATTCTTACACAGTCCGGTAGGCTGTAAGTCCATATTCAGGGTGTCTGCTCCAGGGGAAGGCTTTCCCCCTTGTCGGCTCTGCAGGAAAGTCCGGTATTGCATCAGTCTTTGTCCAGGGAGCATCTTGGTACAGGAACCTCAGGTACAGGAACCACTGCTGCTTGCTTGATGGCACAAGTTTCCCAATTTTCAGCCTCTTTCCCTTTAATCTCTTGCAGGATGAAAGGATTAAGGGTGGGGGCAAGCCATACTCCAGGGAAACTCCCTTTACAGTGGAGCAGGGAGGTGATCTTATAAAGGGATTTACAGCCCTCCCTAATCCTTTAACATACAGCATAGGAAAAGCACAAAATGGAGGACAGTCACAAGATACAGGGAGTCATGGGCCAGCCACATGGCTACACATATTTTTGGGGGGACACAATTCAATCCATGCCACAAGGTAATAATGCTTTGGAGAACAAAGGGTGGGATGTCATGGATATATTTATTTAATCTGACATTATCAAAGCTTTGA
Organism: Heterohyrax brucei; assembly: GCA_028571685.1. NCBI lineage: Eukaryota > Metazoa > Chordata > Mammalia > Hyracoidea > Procaviidae > Heterohyrax > Heterohyrax brucei. Next base: position 8,170,577 of record CM053165.1, on the reverse strand, counting down.
TTGAGACATTTGAATTATTTGACTGTGGATTTATTTTTATACTATGTAAGTATTTAAAGACTTAATAATCTTGGTATATCCCGAATATGTAAGATTGTACCTCAAGATTATTATACATAGTGTTTAATGTTTCTTAAAAATATGAGTAAAGTTTGTGCGTAAGAATATTGTCTATGGTTCTTTCTAACAGTTGGGTTTTATTTGACCTTTTATATACTGGTTTGTAACTGATTCTTGTCATTATTAGGAAGTTTTTGTCATCTACAATTTTTGCAGATTAGCCAAAATATCTCAACAGAGATTATAGACTGGTAAAAGAGGACTGAGATTTGAGATAAGTCTAAAACTTTTGTGCAAAGCTGGTAACTTCACAGATGACAGCCAGTCCAAAATTCGGTGAAACAAAAAATAATTGGAAAATTGTTTTCTTTTTCCTAAAATTGTTTAAAAATTAGTTTGGGTTGTTGCAATTCTCCAGTTGAAAATTCCTGTAGGTAAACTTAGTAGAATTATAAGTATCATAATCAGGGAAACATCTAATATTTTAGCTGTGATTTGATAAATTAAAATCACGTTCGTTTATTATTCTATCAATAAAACAGTTTAAGTCTTGACTGATAAATGTCACAGTTTATATACTGATTTAAAATATGAAGTTTTACAAAATACACCAGCTGTTGAGATACATGAAAGGTTACTGATTCTATGCACGAAGTGTGTCTCCTCTCCGAGACCTAGTCATAGTTTCAGTGATTATTTCAGATAATTGGCTGAATACTGTTAATGTGTTCTATTTTCTAGCTCACACTGTATACCACCTGTTTTAGGCAGCTAACGCTGCTCTAGCAGAAATAGCACAGAGGGAATGGCTTTAACAAAGGAATGTCTATTCTTACACAGTCCAGTAGGCCACAAAGTCCATATTCACGGTGTCTGCTCCAGGGGAAGGCTTTCCCCCTTGTTGGCTCATGAGGCAAGTCCAGTATTGCATCAGTCTTTGTCCAGGGAGCATCTTGGCGTGGGAACCTCAAGTCTGAAAGACATGCTCTTCTCCTGGTGCTGCTTTCTTGATGGTACAAGGTTCCCAATTCCCTGTCTGCTTCTCTGTCCTTTTATCTCTTCTAAGATGAAAGGATTAAGGGTGGGGCAAGCCATACTCCAGAGAAACTCCCTTTACAGTGGAGTAGGGAGGTAATCCCATGAAGGGATTTACAGCCCCACCCTAATCCTTTAACATACAGTTTAGGAAAACCACAAAATGGAAGATACTCACAAGACACTGGGAATCATAGCCCAGCCACATGGCTACACATATTTTTGGGGGGACACAATTCAATCCATGACACCACCTGAGATCTTAAAAACCTGATGGCATTCAATTACCACTTATTGAACACTTTGATCAAAGATTTTATAGTGAGATATATAATTCTTCTAGGATCTAGGTTTCTGACTTCTGTAAAAATTAAGGTGACCCATGTAGGCTACTGCTTGTGGAAAAGACTGGTTCTCCAAGCCACCTTAAGTCAAATAATGCTCCATATAAATTGGTCTAGTATTTTACTCTGGGCACTGTTAGAAAAGCATTAGAGCCATACATTTTGTATCTTGGTCCACATCTGACACAAGACAAATTACAAAAGCTGGAGGCAAAGCCTCACTTCACATTCCCAATTGGTACAGGAGACTTTTTTTTTTTTATTTAACGTAACTGAGTGAAAATGTACATTCACATGTAAATTTACATGCCCCCCTATATGCAGCTTCCTCTGCTCTCCCTGTCTGGTGACTGCACACTATTCCTCTCTGCTCCATACATGTCTCATCCTCCCAACAGTCTCCTTTCCCCTCCTCTCCGTCCACTCCCCTTCCTCCAGCCAGAGGTCAGCAAGATGATATCCTATAGATGTATAGAACCATAAAGTGCTTCCAACATATGGAAGTCTATTCCATTCCAGTACAGGAGACTTTTAAGGTATTTTAGATAAGAGACTTTTGGTGGAAGAGATGAAAGGATAAAAGGAAACCCAGTTGTGACTATAGCTCCCCATGTTCACCTCAAGGTAACCCAGTGAGCTCCAGAAATGAGGACCTAAATTACCTCACTGGCCAATAAATATGGACCCAGATAAATACAGGTACTATAGAAAATGAGGCCCCTGAAAGGTGGAGTGTCCTGGGTACCCTAAAACAGAATGATCAGTCAACTTCCCCAACACATGGCCTAGACAGACAGGCCCTCTTGAGCTCTCTCAGAAGAAAATTCTACAAAATTGACCACTCACCAGGGGCTGAGTCCCATATGTCTCCTGGCCTCACATCAACATCTCCATGGAAAAGCTTGGGGTTACACTCTGACATGGACTTGAAAAGTAAAATTAGACTCACCTTAGATAAGAGGGCCACCTTCTCTATCTTGGTTTACCGAATGGGCCCTCATTCTCTAAGCAGGACTGTAAAGCTTAAGTTTTACTCATCTGATAAAAATTTTTCTCATCTCTGATGCAAGTTTGCTCTTATGTTTGATACTGCCTAAGGGGGCCACAGTTAAAAAGACACTCCTTTCCATGTGTCCCTGAATGCCCTGTTGAGTTGCTGGGACAAAGATTACTGATTAAAATGCAGACAAGACTTAAAATTGGCTATATTGTTAGCTTGGAGATACATACCAGAAAAAGTCTGGTCACATGAGGCGTTTTGGGACAGTGCTATGCCAGATACCTGGGTTGTGCTATTTAAACGAGGATGTCCTTCACACATGTTACAATTCTGCTGAGTCAGGTTTTAAAATCCTATGAACAACTGGACTCCACACACCCTCTGGAGGTGCCTGAGTTGGTCCACTTTACCACTCAGGTTGATAGAGCAACCTGTCTATAAATAGTCTGAGCCTGTAAATTACTGGGCCATTCTTCTCTTGTATACTATTATAACCATCTTCATTTACATCTTTGGGCCCTGTATCCTAAAAATAGTTACCAAGGGAACAGCCCAGACTCCACCAACTGTGGGGAGTGTTTATTCTTCAGTCTCCCCTTAGGGTCCAATAGGACATGATGGCTTTCTACACCTCCAGTTGGGTCGCCCCTGTACTAGTAACCTTCACCCCTCCTGTGCCCCTATGCAGCAGGAAGTAGTCAGAATGGTCTACAGCTCCTTCCCAAGATTGTGAAAGTTTAAGACAAAAGGGGGGATTGAAACTGGAGGCTGGAAAAGCCTCCATGTGAGAGGGGCTCAAAAACTAAGGGGGACCTGAGAGACATTGTTTCAGATCACCTCTAACATGCAAGGAAAGATATGACCTCCAATTCCACTAGCTCCAGGTGGTGATGCTAGGGCAGGGCCCTTGTCAGGATGGGGCCCTTGTAGGCTCCAGTGTAGATTCAGTGAACTACAGGCAGTGAATGAGTCCTTTTGTCTTGATAAAACCAATAATAAAAGAACCAAGCAGGAGGCTGAGGACGGAGAAGTAAGTTGTGTTTAAGCATTATTTTTCTAGGTTACTGGCCAGATGACATCTGGCACCACTTTGTTTTCCTTGGTGGGTGGTGATGGGTGATTGCAAAGCAGACCTCTACCCAGTCGACCCCCTCCACCCAGTCGGCATCCATCCAATGTCCACTCAGTTGACCCCCACATGCTCCCAACTGCCCACATTATTCCCTGTATCTATGTGTGGTCTTTCCCTTTAAATACTCCAGACTTTGCCTAACCAATTCAGGCAGGCTTTTGAGGATGGGAACACCTCCCTGCCCCTTTGCAGTGCCAGCTTGTAAATAAAACCTTTGATCTCACCCCAAAAATTCCCATCTCAGTGAATTGGCTTTTTGCAGCAGGTAGCTAAACTCCTGGGCTTTTCTGGTAACAATACAACAGGTGTAGAATGAAAAGAAGGAGTGTGCTATCACTGGGCAAGGAGAGCAGAAGGAGCTGCAGACAGGCAGGCATGCAAAATTAGTTTGGATTTTATATAGTTTCACATAATCACAATAAAAAAAAATTCAAAAAAAGAAAAAGAAAAAAATGGTGGCGTGGTCAAGACCAGTAGATGGAGATGAGACTGCTCAAGGGCAGCAACTGGGCTGTGTACCAATGGCAGTCTAGCTGAGGCAGTAAATCAGGGACCAGCACGAAGGAGCTAGAAATAGCATATGGGCCTAGGTGGGAGAAAGAAAGGGAAAAATCAGAAAAACAGAGAAAATATGAGACAGTGGGTAAGGATGGGGAGACCCATGTGGCTGTGGGCTAGTGGCTTTCTAGTGAAAGGACCCCCAACAGGGGAGACCCCTCCTCAAGTCACAGGTGACAGCGTAACCCCAATCAGTCACGAAGTCTGCAGCTTGGTGCAACAGCAAGAGGTTTTTATTCCAGCGCGCTGGGGCTCAATCCATACTCTTGTCAGAGTAGAGGGAATGGGCCCCGAACAAGAAAAGTACAGAGTATATAAAGGCAGGGTCTTACATTCTTGGGGGAGGTGGGGTTGGGGAAGGTTCCGCATGGGGTTGGTTTGTATTAGCTCGGGGCTAAGGTGGATATTTTGGGTGCATTTACTTCCTGGTATTTCTGAAACCAGCCTTTTTGGGTAAGTTCCTTCTTGTTATTCCCAAAACCAGCCTTTTTGGGTAAGTTCCTTGAACTCTGAAGGGAGGTTGGTTCTATATTGTCCTGTTGTTTCTAAAACTAGTTCTTGTGGTTAGGGAAGTGGCCCTTCTCGTTTTTGTTCAACAGTCAGGAATGTATGGGCTGAGTGCTCGGGGGGGGGGGGGTAACTAGAGGAAAGTTGTAAAAAGATCTTTTCCTTACAACAAATTTTTCCCTAACACTAGCTGTAAGCAATGTGTTGGGAGCTGGTGGGAAGAGGGTATCATGGTTTAAATGTGTATTCCCTGAAATGTATGTTGCAGCTTGGCTGGCCCATGATTCCCAATATTGTGTCATATTCCTTTATGTTGTAAACCCTGACTCTACAATGTTAATGAGGGAGGACCGGTGACAGTTGTTGGTGACGCGGGACTCAGTATGTTGGATGGCATTATGCCTTGAGGCAATCTTTTGGGATAGGAAAGAACAAAGCTAGCAGAGAGATTTTGGGACATCATGCCACCAGGAAGCAGTACCGGTATCCTCTGAAAAGGACCAGGGTCTCTGCCTCAGAAGCCTCTGGTCCAGGGGAAGACTGACAACAAGGAACTTCCTCAGAGCCAGCAGAGAGCCCTTCTCCAGAGCTGACATCCTGAATTTGTACTTTTAGCCCACTGGACTGTGACAAAATAAAATTTCTTCTTTTAACGCCATCCATTTGTGGTATTTCTGTTAAAGCAGCACTAGATGACTAAGACGGGGAGGGGGTGGGTTGGGAGGCAAGGTGGCAATATGTGGTTAGGAGAGAGAAAAAAAAGGAAGAAAGAGAAAAAAAGGCACTTGGCAGGAGAGGCTGGATGTGCTCAGGATGATGGTGTTTGTATTGTGGACCCTTGCAGTGGGGACTTCTGGGATGGGGGACTTCTTGCTTTTACTCACCAGAAGGATAATGTGTGGGAAAGTGTGTTTCTCTGGTTACTAGGTGCTATATCCCTTGTTGGGAGCTCTGTGAGGTTGCCTTCCCATACTCCCTGTCTGGGTATATTGCTGGCTGTGTTCCATGATGGCACCTCTGTGCCATGTCAGTTGGTAGGGGATCTCCACTCTGTATCTCTTCTTGTTCTCTTTTCCATCCATTTCTTCGTCTATGAGTACTATCCCTTCATTTGATACTTAGGGTTCCAGTAACGATAATTGTATATGCTTTACTTGCATTTTGGGGTCCTTCCTGTGGAGGGATAGCATGATGCATCTGTCTATGGTGTCACATTGGCTCCACTTACTGATCTATTTTTGCATTAAAATTACGTTTTGTTGAAGTGAGACATAAGTAACTTCATTTGGAGGAAGAGTGCAATGAAAATTCAGGCTCCAGGAACCAACTTACCAGGAAATAACAAGAAGAAAAATACCATAGGGTAATTACACCGAAACAGATACAGCCTGGAGGCAGTGTCACAAATAACTCCTGGAGCCAGCCTAGTAAAACATCCACTAATGGAAATTCCATGTGGTTAACACATTCACCCACAGCTAAATTTTGCAACTTGCAGAAACTCCGCATGGCCTTAGCCAACCTCAGCCAGTCAATATAAAGGTCTGCTCCCCCCCCCACCTTGCGATTTCACGACTTAAATACTGGGTGCAAAGGAAGCTTGAGGTCGCCTCCTTATTCTGCATAGCTTGGAGTGAGTCCCTGGCGCACCAGTCTTTTTCCTATTGGGCATAATTTTAATAAAATTTAACCTTTAAAGAAATTCTGGTCGCATCTTGAAATTCGAACCCCAACATTTGAGGGCTACTCCAGGATCTCAGGAGCAACCTCCGCAGCTGGCCGATCTCGTTTGGACCTCACTGGTGAGTCTAGATGTTGTCTGTTAGTCTCTGTGCTCGAGCTCTGGTTCTGGGACTCACAAGAGAGAATCTGGACGCAGAATTGCTCTCTGAGTCAGAGGGTGGGGGACGCCTCAGCTATCCATCTGGGCAGGCGCCACTCGTTCCTTTCTTGGTTCTGTGGCCTGTAAATCCCGCATCTGGTTTTCGTTTCGTTTTCTTCTGTGACCGGTCTGTGTCTGTTCCACTGTCTGTTTGATTGTACTGTTTGTCCTGATTGTTACTTTTGCCACTATAGGGCAATCTTCTTCTCACTCTGTAACACCCCTAGACCTCTTCCTTGACCACTTTTCAGATTTCCAGAAACAAGCCCGAGACTCTGGCAAGGTGCGTCCAGGAAAACTCCACACACTCTGTAACCTGGAATGGCCAGCCCTTTGGTACTGCATGGCCACCCATGGGATGCCTAGACATTAACCAAACCCATGCTGCTTTTCAGGTCACCTTTGGCGATCTGGGTCACCCTGATCAAATGCCATACATTGTTACTTGGCAGGACCTCCTCAGGTGGCCACCTGCATAGCTGCAACCCTATGTTCCCCCTAAACAACCTCCTACAACCCTGGCGATTTAGTGCTCCTCGAAGCCGCCTCCAGCTCCCATTCCTTCATCCGATTCCTCTGACCCAGACAACTTATTGAGTCTCCCACCTCCCTACCCCCCAGTTTCCGTTTCTCCTCCTGCTGCCGCTGGGGCTGAGGGAGCCAAAACCAGTCTCTGCGGCCTGTATAGGGTCCCCGCGGACCCTCCAGTCCCGACTGCTCCCCTGACCACTGCTACTTCTGCAGAACCACCTTCCTCTGACCTCCAGAGCCCAGCCCATACCCACTCAGGTTGATCTTTTCAACCACCTACAGAACCCTCCTCTCATATTATCCTCTTGCAAGCTATAGGTCACATGACTGAAGCTGCGACCCCCTTCTTGGTCTATATTTCTTTTACAACCTCTGATCTTTACAAATGGAAAATGCAGAATCCCCCTTTTTCTGAAAAACCTCAAACCTTGATACCCCTCTTAGAGACCATCTTTATAACACACAGGCCCACTTGGGAAGACATACAGCAACTTCTCCAAGCCCTCTTTACCACTGAGGAGAGGACTAAGACTGTATCCCTAGCCAGAAAACAGGTGCTGGGAGATGACGGAAACTTTACAAGTGATTTAGGTGAGATTAACCATGCTTTTCCTCTGACCCATCCAAACTGGGACCCAAACACCACTCCAGGTAAGCAGCGCCTAACTGTCTACCACCAGGTTCTTATGGGGGGGTCTCCGGGCCGCTGCTAGGTGCCTCATAAATTTGTCTAAAGTAACACAGGTAATTCAGGAACCCTCAGAATCCCCAGCAGCCTTTCTGGAACGACTAATGGAGGCATACCGCACATATACTCCCACTGACCGAGTCTCTCGAAAACCAATGGGCCATTAATATAACCTTCGTGGGACAGTTGGCCCCAGACATCAAAAGAAAAATACAAAAAAGAGAAGGATTGGAGAGAAAGAATCTATCCGAGCTGATGGAAACTGCTATGAAAACCTTCAAAAACTGCGAACTACCAGAAGACAAACAAACCAGAAAGGTAAGCAGAATCCTCCCGGCAGAAGCCCAGGGCCACACACCACTGCGCCCTTGGGAGAAGAAACCAGATCAGATGAGGAAGCCAGGAAAGCCTGCCCTGCAGAGAAACTAGTGTGCCTACTACAAGGAAATCGGACATTGGAAGGGTGAGTGCTCCAAAAGAAAGCCCTCTCCAAAGGTTCTTAACCTAGAGGCCTGAGGGCGTCAGGGCTCACCGGTCCCACCTGAGCCCAGGGTAACCTTAAAAGTAGGGGGACACCCAATAGAATTCATGGTTGACACCGGGGCTAGCAACACGGTTCTAAAAGAACCCCTAAGACCCATAACCAAAACCAAAACCCTAGCATGGGGAACTACTGGAATCAGTGCCTACCCATGGACTACTAAGTGAAAAATAGACCTGGGAACTAAAACTGTCTCCCACTCCTTCATGGTCATGCCTGAATGCCCATACTCTTTACTTGGAAGAGACTTGTTATCAAAAATGCAGGCGACTATCCACTTTACTGGAAATCATGCTTACCTGACACCCCAAGTCAATATGGTAGCCCCTTTAGAGGAAGAATACAGACTTTACGATAAGTCTGACAGGGGCCCCCACTCCATTCTCCTGGTATCAATGGATCAATTGATCAAAGAGATTCCTCAGGTTTGGGCTGAAAACAGCTCCCCAAGGCTGGCCAAACACTAACCACAGGTTATAGTGACTTTAAAACCATCTGCCGACCCGATTCAGGTGCAACAGTACCCCAATGTGCCAGAAGTGAGGAAAGGGATCAGGGCCCACATTCAAAGACTCAGGAAACATGGAATACTAGTGCCCTGCCCGTCGCCCTGGAATACCCCCCTCCTGCCGGTGAGTAAGGCAGGAGGGCTGGACTACACACCAGTCCAGGATTTAACCCATATACTCTTCTGAGCTCTCTGTCACCAGAGCACCAGGCGTATTCAGTACTAGATTTAAAAGACAAATTCTTCAGCATACCCCTGAGCCCACAGAGTCAGCCGCTCTTCGCCTTCAAATGGCAGGACCCGGAAGATAGCTTCAGTGGACAGCTGACCTGGACATGTCTGCCACAAGGGTTCAAGAATTCCCCCACCATCTTTGATGAGGCCCTTCATTGGGACTTACGTGAGTACAGGCATCAATGGCCTGACATTTCCCTTCTACAATATGTAGATCATTTATTACTCAGAGCACCCAATGAGGACATTTGTTTAAAGGCCACCAAGTCTCTGTTAACTCTCTTGGTGGAGTTGGGATATCGAGTCACCACTAAAAAGGCACAGGTCTGTGTCCAGGAGGCGACGTACTTGGGTTTCCAACTCAAGGGGGGACAACGTTCCCTATCCAAAGCAAGAAAACGGACTACCCTTGGGATTCCCACCCCGTGTATGCCGCAGCAGGTGAGGGAGTTCCTGGGGTCCGCTGGGTTCTGTTGGCTCTGGATCCCAAGATTTGCAGAGATAGCATGCCCCCTATACAAGCTGACCCAAGGAAAAGAAAAGAATTTTATATGGACGAAAGAAACAGAGCAGGCTTTCCAGACTATAAAGAAGTCGCTCCTGGAGGCACCAGCATTGGCATTACCCAACCTGGAAAAGCCCTTCCAACTATACATTGATGAAAATAAAGGAATAGCCAAGGGAGTTCTTACTCAGACACTCGGCCCATGGAAAAGGCCAGTGGCCTATCTATCTAAAAAGCTAGATCCAGTGGCCTCAGGATGGTCAAGGTACCTTAGAATCATTGCAGCTGCCGCTCAACTAACAAAAGACTCTAATAAACTAACTATGGGACAGCCCCTGACCATCATTACCCCCCATGCCATCGAGGGAGTCTTGTGTGTCCCACCTCATAAATGGATTTCCAATACCTGACTAACCCACTACCAGTCTTTATTACTATATCAGCCCCAAGTTGTGTTTGCTTCTAGCTCAGCCCTCAACCCAACCACGCTGCTTTCTGGTCCGGACCTGGAGGCCGAACTGCATGACTGCACTGAGGTGCTTGACCAACAACAGGGCCTTCACTAAGATCTTACGGATGTTCCCTTGTGGGACCCTGATCTCACTCTGTTCACTGACGGGAGCAGTTCTATCAAGGATGGCACCAGGTACGCAGGGATGGAGGTGGTAGTTGAGGATCAGGTCCTCTGGTCACAAGCCCTACCATCTGGAACATCAGCATAACAGGCAGAGGTCATAGCACTCACCGAGGCACTGAGACTAGGGGCTGGCAAGGCGGTCAACATCTGTACTGACAGCAGGTATGCCTTTTCTACTGCACATGTACCTGGGGCCATCTATCAGGAACAGGGATTGCTCACAGCAGAAGGAGAAACTATGAAAAATAAACAAGAAATATTAGATTTACTGGCAGCTATTTGGCTGCCCACAAAGCTGTCCATCATCCATTGCCCCGGACATCAGTGGTCTGAAACAGTGGAAGCCTGAGGCAATAATCTGGCAGACCAAGCAGCTAAGGAGGCTGCCCTCAGCCTCCCGGAGATCAGTTCTATCCAGCTCCCGAGCCAACCCTTCCCAATGAGCCCACCTACACCCCAGTGGATACTCTCCTGCACAAGAATATTCCTGAAATAAAACAGAAGAAAGGATGGCGCTATACTTAGGGAGGACTCCTCATTCTCCCTCAGAAACTAGGGGTAGAACTTGTCCGCCAGATCCACCAGACCGACCCATTTGGGAGCAGCAAAAATCTAGGAACTTCTGTCTTCAAGGTACTATATACCCCAACTACCCCGGCTAGCTCAATGAATAACATACACCTGCAAAGCCTGCCAAGCCACTAATGCAGGCAGCTCTGGTAAGGCCCACCAAGGTAAGAGAGAAAGAGGCACTCTGCCCAGAGTACACTGGGAACTGGACTTCACCGAAATTAAGCGTGGCAGATATGGATATAAGTATCTTTTAGTTTTCGTAGACACATTCTCTGGTTGGACTGAGACATTTCTCACTAAGAGAGAGACAGCACAAGTAGTTTCAAAAAAAAAAAAAAAACTCCTGGAAGAACTCATACCTAGGTTTGGGGTTCCGTTGATGCTAGGATCAGATAATGGCCCTGCCTTTGCGGCCACAGTCTCTCAGGGAGTAGCGTCTGTTCTGGGGATTAATTGGAAATTACATTGTGCCTATCACCCCCAGAGTTCAGGACAGATAGAGAGGAGGAACCGGACCCTTAAGGAGACCTTAACCAAATTAACCCTAGAAACTGGCGGTGATTGGATGGCCTTGCTTCCCTTTGCTTTAATGCGTGTGTGTAATTCTCCCTACCTCCAAGGCCTAACGCCCTATGAAATTGTTTTCTGGAGGCCACCACCCCTCTGCCCTAAACCAAGGGATGACATACTTGCTGAAATCTCTAATCATGACCTACTTAAGTCCCTCCAGGCCCTGCAGAAAACTCAAGATCTACTTTTCCCCTTGTTGAGACGCCTCCACGATCTCCCTCCTGTACAGCCACATCAGGTTCAACCACGGGATCTGGTCTGAGTCCAGAGACACAGAAAGGAGACTTTGGAGTCTTGTTGGAAAGGACCCCACACGGTGATCCTGACAACTCTAAGTGCTGTCAAGGCTAACAGAATGTGGCCCTAGGTCCATCACTTCCATCTAAAAAAGGCAACGTTAAATCCTGACCTTTGATGGAAGGTGCGACAACATCCCAAGGACCCCCTCAAGCTGCGCCTCATCCAATCCCTGTCTTCAGCCTAATTATGTGGGTCCTGTGTGCTCTCCTGTTGCCAGCCATGGCCACTTGATCCACCAACCCACACCAACCAGGGACCTACAAGTGGATCCTCACTGGACCTGAGATGAGTCCAAGAGACCTCAGACGACAAATTCAAGAACTAACCCTGACTGGCCCTCCTAACTTCACCAGTTTTTTCATCCTGATGTATGTGACCTTGTGGGGATTTCTAGAGACTCACAGCTTAAGAAAAAATCACTCCTGGTTCACACACACAGGTGGGCCATCATGGGGACTGGAGGGTCGGGGAGATGTATGTGTGCTAAAGGGTGGGTTGTGCTATTGATTGTCTCATACAGCAACTGACTAAGAAGCAATTTTACGTCTGTCCTGAGGCTAATGACTATGGATCATGTAGAAGAACAAATGACTATTTCTGTTATGCATGGGACTGTGAAACCAATGCACCCTGAATCAGAGAAGATAGAAACCTCATTAGGGTCAGTCGAACTAAGAATGTGACCAGTCAGAATAGAGTTTCATTAACTGAGAAATTTTCTCCTAAGTTTTATCTTTGCCTGATATAAACAACCTGGCTAGATTTTCTTGTGACTATTTTGTCATGTATATAGTTATTTGTGGGACCCCAAGTGTGACAAATATGTAGAGAACATAAAGAAAGAATAAGCAAGTGAAAGAAAGTAAAGACGATGTAGAAAGAGAAAGAAAATGAAAGACTAGAAAACTAGAGAAAACGAAAGGAAAAGGAAAGAAAGAGGAGGATCTGAAGAAAGAGGCTCATCCACTGGCCTATGTTCTGGGATCATTCAGAGGGAAAAGGTGAGGAGACAGAGATAAAGACAGGCCCCAGTAAAGAAGCTGCAAAACAAGCAAACAAACAAACAAACAAACAAACAAAAAACACTCCAGTGGGTCCCTTGCAGTCACCACAGATAATCAAACAGGCCTACATACTGTCACTCTAACGACCCCCACCCTAGGCCTATCACCCCCTAGACAGCCAGACCATTGATCAGCCTGACCCCCACTCAGAGTCTAAGATTTGACTCTGGAATAAGAACTCAAGGGGGGAATGTTGAAATGAGACATAAGTAACTCCATTTAGAGGAAGAGCGCAGTGAAAATTCAGGCTCCAGGAACCAATTTAGCAGGAAATAACAAGAAGAAATATACCATAGGGTAATTACACCGAAACAGATACAGCCTGGAGGCAGCGTCACAAATAACCCCTGGAGCCAGCCTAGTAAAACATCCACTAATGGAAATTCCATGTGGTTAACACATTCACCCACAGCTAAATTTTGCCACTTGCAGAAACTCCGCATGGCCTTAGCCAACCTCAGCCAATCAATACAAAGGTCTGCTCCCCCTCCCTACCTTGCGATTTCACGACTTAAATACTGGGTGCAAAGGAAGCTTGAGGTCGCCTCCTTACTCTGCGTAGTTTGGAGCGCATCCCTGGTGCACCAGTCTTTTTCCTATTGGGCATATTTTTAATAAAATTTAACCTTTAAAGAAATTCTGGGTTGCGTCTTGAAATCCGAACCCCAACAGTTTCAAATGTTACAGCTTCATAATACGCTCTGACTTTGATTGAGTGTTTCTCTTTTTTGCTTTATTTTGGGAGCTCTGCTATTCATAACCTTTTACTTGCATATAAATTTTTAAATTACTTTGTAAAGTTTCATAAAAATCCCACTAGGATTTTGATTGAAATTGCATTAAATTCTTGACCTAATTGAAATTAACTAGGAAAACTGATATTTTATAATCTTGAATCTTTCCATCGATGTATATGATGTTCTCTAATATTAAAATTGATTTCATTCCTCTGCTTGTAGATAAAACTCTTTTTCAGTTTTCTGAGAAAAAGATAGTCCAGCTTTTTAAGGCAGTGGTTTCCAAATTATTGTCATTATAAGTCCCTATGAGTAACAATTTTGAACAAGAAAAAAATAAATTATTCACACACAAAATTACACTAATACATACTTTATAAAATATACAAAGCAATTTAAAAATAACAAAGATGAAACAAACAATTTTTAAGCAATATGTTGGTTGTCAAGCCATTTTACTCTCATTAAAAATAATCTTGGCAAGAAAATAGTAGTAGAAAGTAGTAGTAGTAGAAAAAATTAAAGGAGTGCTGGTGGTGCAATCGTTAAGTGATCAACTGTTAACCAAAAAAGTTACTGGTTCAAATTCACCAGCCGCTCCTTGGGAAAAACAACCTGGCAGTCTACTCTGGTAAAGATTATAGCCTAGGAAATCTTATAGGGCAGTTCTTTCTGTCATACAGGGACATTATGAGTAGGAGTTGACTCAATGGTACACAACAGTACAAGACGTTTTCAGTGAAAGCAATGTGACTGCATACATGTAATTTAAAATATTGCTTTATACTTTGTATTTTAGTCAGCTAGTGGTGCTCTAACAGAAATACTATGCATGGATGGCTTTAAAAAGAGTAGCTCATTCTTACATAGTTCAGCAGGTTACAAGTCCACATTTAGGGTGTCCACTCCAGGGGAAGGGCTTTCCCTCTGTCAGCTCTGTAGGAAAGTTCTTGTGTTGCATTAGTCTTTGGTCAACGAACATCCTGGTACAGAAACCTGAGGTCTGACTGACATGCTGTACTCCTGAGTACTGCTTTCTTGCTGTGAGGTTCCTAACTGTCTGCTTGCTTCTGTTTCCTTTTATTGCTTGTTAAGAGGAAAGGATAAAAGGCAGTGCAAGCCACGCTGTAGGAATACTCCTTAAGCAAGGGTGTTGCAGTCCCTAATCCTGTTTTAATACAACCATCCTATCTATTAGCCACAGGCAGAGATTAGGATTTCCAGGACAGGAAAATCACAAAATACTGGGAATGATGGCCCAGCCAAATGGCTAGACACATTTTTGAGGGGACATAGTTGAATTGATGATATCTTGTGATACAGAATGTGAAAATATGACTCTTTAATTGACTTGTCGAATATAATTTATCTATAGTAAACTGTGTCCATTTGAAGTACAGTTTGATGAGTTTTGGAAACTGTGAGCACTGCCACAAAGTACGGCACAAACCACCCCCTCTTGCTTTGGGATGTCCTTTTCAATCAATCCCTCAATCCACCCCTAGGAAATGGCTACAGACATTGTAAGTTTTCTGCCACTTAGTTTACACTTTCAAGAATTTTACATATAGCCATTACATATAGGAGATCACATAATATGTGTTCTTCTGTGTCTGACTTCTTTAACTCTATATGACATGGAGATAGTTATATATGTGATATAAATCTTAACCTCTGTGCTGTGATTATAACCCCATTTAAGAGCAGGCTGTCTTATTAACAAGTGAGGATTAGTGTAGGGTGTTGAGTCATCTTTTTTGAGATTAAATGAGCAATTGAGAGAGCAGGGATGGGTTAGGAGAGATGCCAAGCCACATGAATGTTGCCCAGGAGCAGTAGCTCAAAAAAACCAGAAACATCCTCCAGAGCAGCTTTCCATTAGAGCCAGCACCCTGAAATTGGTCCTCTGGCTTCGTAAATTGTGAGAAAATAAATTGCTGTTTCTTAAAGCCATCAACCTGTGAGAAATGTTGCCAGTAGGTTGGTATAATGCCCCAGCTAGGACCCTGCATCGATGATTGAGGCAGGCTACCTTATCCTTTATGAGGTCACTGATAGGCAGTTAACAGTGTCTTTCTGACAAACGCTCGAGAAGTCTATTTCAAAGTTAGCAAGAGTGAGGCTTTATTGGTTGATTGGGAGGCAAGTGCTATACTTTCATCCCTAACAACACAGCTCCTGATGGAACCATCACAAAAGCCCCACAAGGATTAAATACTCTATCCAACGAACTGGCAGAAAATGCTGGAATCAGCTGCCCTATCGCTGATTGGCTGAAAGGTGATTTCATAAATGGAAAACGTGGCTGTCTCCATCCTGACTTCTCTCATCACAGTAGCAGGAGTTCTGACAGCTGTTGGTCGATTTTGCAAAATCGGGCGCCTGAGCCCACAAAAGAGGCTGTCAGAGAGGGTGTGCTAAACAGTTCCTTATAAGCCCCTTTTATCTTCTAACTCACTGGTGGCTCCCCTAGTTTCTCATTGGCTAAGTACTATGGGGTCAACAGTCTCTCCCGGATGTTGCCTAGAAGTCTTAACATTCCACTCTCTTTTGTGCTTATATCTCCTGTTTCCCCGAAAAAGATTTCCCCTCACCTTTTCACCCCTTCTTTCTTTACATTAACTAGTAACTTCTTATCTTGGCCTTTGTTCTGAAAAAGGATCATTTTTTATTTTATTTCTCACAGACTTATGGTGTTTTAGTTATCGCAGCATCAGATAACTAAGACAGCAGTTAATCCCTGCTTTTGCATGTATCAGTAATTCATTCTTGTTTATTGCTGAATAGTATTTCCTGTATGGACATACCACAAATTGTGTATTCCCTTATTGATGGATACTGGGTTGTTTCTTACATTGAATTATTATGCATAAAGCTGCTATGAACATCGATAAGTAAATTTTTGTATTGACATATATTTCTTTTCTCTTGGGTAAACACCTAGAAATAGAAAGACTGGATCATATCATGTGGTTGAATTTTAACATTTTCAAACAGATTTATGAATAGTCTACATATTGTACAGTTCACCCATTTGAAGTATAGAATTCAATGATTTTTAATTTATGAACTGAGATCGACAGCACTTGGCTGGCTGTGCAATCTTCACCACAATGTAATTTTAGAATATTCTTATAAGTCCAAAAAGAAACCCAATATACACTTTAGAGGCATTCCTCCACCACTATTCCTGACTCTTAGCCCTATCACTAATCTATCTTCTGTCTACAGATTTGCCTATTGTGAGCATTTCATTTCAATGGAATCATACAATATATAGTCTTTTGTGACTGGCTTCTTTGACTTAGCATAATATTTTCAAGGTTGATCTGTGTGGTGGTATGCATCAGTAACAAGCTCCTTTTTATTGCTGATTAATATTCCATTGTATGGCTATACCACACTTTATTTACTGATTCATTGATAGATGTTTAAATTGTGAACATTCATGTACAAATTTTTGTGTAGAAGGATATTTTCATTTTGTGTGGGTGTATAAATGAGGAGAATTTCTGGATTATATAATAAATCTGTGTTTAACATTTTAAGGAACTGTCAAACTTGTCCAAAGCAGTGGCCCCATTTAATATTTCACTAGTGGGTATGTACTCTCTGGATGGTGCAAATGGTTAATTGGTCAGCTACTAACTGAAAGATTCAAATCTACTCAGAGGGCGCTACAGGAGAAAGGCGTAGAAGTCTATTTGCAAAATATCATAGCCCTTGAAAACCTATTGAGCACAATTCTACTGTGAAACACATGTGGTTTCCAAGACTTAGAATGGACTACACAGTAACTGGTTAGTAACAGTGTATATGAGTTCCAATTCCTCCACATTTTCACATATAGTCAGTAAAGAGAATAACAGCATCAGGTAAGGAGTGTAAAGATAAGAGTGTGCGGCCCTCACTTGTCCGTCAGTGGAGGCTTGCTTGTTGCTGTGATGCTGGAAGCTATGCCTCTGGTATTTAGGTACCAGCAGGGTTAGCCATGGTAGACAGATTTCAGCTGAGCTTCCAGACTAAGACAGACTAGGAAGAAGGACCCCAGCAGTCTCCTCCTGAAAAGAATCAGCCAGGGAAAACCTTATGAATAGTAGCAGAACACTGTCAGATACAGTGCTGGAAAAGGAGACCCCCAGGTTGGAAGGCACTCAGAAGACGACTGGGGGAGAGCTGTCTCCTCAAAGTAGAGCTGATCTTAAGTGACATGGGTGGACTAAAGCTTTCAGGATCTTTGTTTGCTGATGTGGCATGACTCAAAATGAAAAGAAACAGCTGCAAACATCCATTAATAATTGGAACATGGAATGTACGAAGTAAGAATCTAGTAAAATTGGAAATCATCAAAAATGAAATGGAATGCATAAACATCAATATCACAGACATTAGTGTGCTGAAATGGACTGGTATTGGCCATTTTGAATCTAACAATCATCTAGTCCACTATTCTGGGAACAACAACTTGAAGAAGAATGGAGTTCTATGCTGGGAATGAAAATTTGAAGAGGAATGGAGTTGCATTCATCATCAAAAAGAACATTTCAAGGTCTGTCCTGAAGTACAGTGCTATCAGTGACAGGATAATATCCATATGCTTACAAGGAAAGGCAGTTAATATAACTATTATTCAAATTTACCTGCCAACCACTAAGGCCAAAGATGAAGAGGTTGAAGATTTTTACCAGCTTCTGTAGCCTGAAATTGACTGAACATGTAAACAGGATGAGTTGATAATTACTGGTGAGTGGAAATCAAAAGTTGGAAACAAAGAAGAAGGATCAGTAGTTGGAAAAATATGGCCTTGGTGATAAAAATAATGCTGGAGATTGCATGATACAATTTTGCAAGGCTAATGACTTCTTCACTGCAAATACATTTGATCAGCACAAATGGTGACTGTACACATGGACATCACCAGACAGAATACACAGAACCAAATCAACTATATCTGTGGAAAAAGCCAATGGAAAAGCTCCATATCAGCAGTCAGAACAAGACCAGGTACTGACTGAGGCACAGATCATCTATTGCTCGTATGGGAATTCAAATTGAAACTGAAGAAAATTAAAACAAGTCCACAAGAGCCAAAGTATGACTGTCATGGTTGGAATTGTGTCCCCCCAAAAATGTGTGCAGCCACGTGGCTGGGATATGGTTCCCAGTATCTTGGGACTGTCCTCCATTGTGTGGTTTTGCTAACCTGTATGTTAAAGGATTAGGGTGGGGCTTTGAATTCCTGCTGTAGGGGGAGTTTCCCTGGAGTATGGCTTGCCTCACCCTTAATGCTTTTAGCTTGCAAGGAATAAAAGGAAAAAGAGACAAAGGACAATTTGAGAACCTCGCTACCATCAAGCAAGCAGCACCGGGAGCAGAGCATGTCCTTCAGACCAGAGGTTCTTGCGTGAGGACGCTCCCTGGACAAAGACTGATGCAATACCGGACTTTCCTCCAGAGCCGACAAGGGGAAAGTCTTTCCCTGGAGCGGACACCCTGAATATGGACTTGCAACCTACCAGACTGTGTAAGAATAAATCTTTCTTTGTTAAAGCCATCCACTCTGTGGTATTTCTGTTAGAGCAGCCTAGCTGACTAAAACAATGACCTTGAGTATATCCCTCCTGAGTTTAAAGACCATCTCAAGAATAGAGTTGATGTGTTGACCACTAATGACTGAAGATCAGTTGAATTGTGGAATGACATCAAAGACATCATCCATGAAGACAGCAAGAGGTCATTAACAAGACAGGAGAGAAAGAAAAGACCAAACTGGATGTCAGAAGAGACTCTGAAACTTGCTGTTAAACATCGAGCAGCTCAAGCAAAAGGAAGGAATAGTAAAGTAAAAGACCTAAACAGAAGATTTCAAAGGGCAGCTTGAAAAGACAAAGTATTATAATGACACACGCAAAGAGCTGGAAATGGAAAACCAGAAGGGAGGAACACTTTATGCATTTCTCAAGCTGAAAGAACTGGAGAAAAAAATCAAGCCTCAAATTGCAATAGTGAAGGATTCTACAGGGAAAATATTAAACGACTCATGGATCATCAAAAGAAGATGGAAAAAATACACAGAGTCGTAATACCAGAAAGAACTGATTGATGTTCAGCCATTTGAAGAGGCAGAATATGATCAGGAACCAATGGAACTGAAGGAAGAAGTCAAAACTGAATTGAAGGCACTGGCAAAAATCAAGGCTCCAAGATTGATGGAATATCAACTGAGCTATTTTAACAAACAAAACACATGCAGTGCTGCAAGTGCTCACTCATCCATGCCAAGAAATTTGGAAGACAGCTACCTGGCGAACTCACTGGAAGAGATACATATTTATGCCCATTCCAAAAACAGGTGATCCAACTGAATATGGAAATTACCAAACAATATGGTTAATATCACATCCCAGTAAAATTTTGCTAAAGATCATTCAAAAGCAACTGCAAGAGTATATTGACAAGGAACTGCCAGAAATCCAAGCTGGATTCAGAAGAGGATGTAAAACCAGGAATATTATTGCTGATGTCAGATGGATCTTGGCTGAAAGGAGACAACACCAGAATGATGTTTACCTGTGTTTCATTGACTATGCGGAAGTATTTGACTGTGTGGATCATAAGAAATTATGGCTAACATTGCAGAGAATGGGAATTCCAGACCACTTAATTGCGCTTTTATAGAATCTGTATATGGATCAAGAGGCAGTCAGTCATGAGAACAGAACAAGGAGACTCTGCGTGATTTAAAGTCAGGAAAAGTGTGTGTCAGGGTTGTATCCTTTCACCATACCTTTTCAACATGTATGCAGAGCAAATAATCTGAGAAGCTAGATTATATGAAGAACAAGGCATCAGGCTTGGAGGACAACTCATTTACAACCTGCATTACTCACTGGTAGTGATGAAGATTTGAAACACTTACTGATGAAGATCAAGAACCACAGCTTTCTGTATGGATTGCTCCTCAACATCAAGAAAACAAAAATCCTCACAACTGGATCCGTAAACAACATCATCATAAATGGAAAAAGAATTAACATTGTCAAGGATTTCATTTTACTTGGGTCCATGATAAACACCCATGGAAGCAGCAGTCAAAAAATCAAAAGACTCATTGCATCAGGAAAAAATCTGCTGCAAAAGATCTCTTTAAAGTATCGAAAAGTAAAGACGTCACTTTGAAGATTAAAATACTCCTGACCCAACACATGGTATTCTCAGTTGTATCATATGCACATTAAAGATGGACAGTGAACAAAGAAGACAGAAGAAGAATTGATGCCTTCGAATTGTGGTGTTGGAGAAGAATGCTGAATGTACTACGGACGACCAAAAGAATAAAGAGATCTGTTAGTACAACCACAGTGATCCTTGGAAGCATGGATGGCAAGACCGTGTCTCACATACGTTGGACATATTGTCAGGAGGGATCAGTTGCTGGAGAAGGAAATCATGCTTGTTAGAGTGGAAGTCAGCAACAAAGAGGAAGATCCTTGATGAGATGTACTGACAGAGTGGCTGCAACAATGGGGTTAAACATAAAAACAATTGTGGACATGTCGCAAGACCAGGCAGTGTTTCATTCTTTGTGCACAGGGTTGCTATGAGTTGGAACTGACTTGACGGCACCTAGAAACAACAATATAATCAGTCTTTTTAGTTTGTAGCCATTCTAAATGGTTTGTAAAGGTGTCTTGTGGTTTTAATTTGCATTTCCCTAATAACTAATGCCATTGAACGTGTTTTACATGCTTATTTGACCTCCGTTTGCCTTCTTTGGTTAAGTACTTACATCTTGAGTCTACTAGAAGTTTTTTATTAGATACAGGTTTGCACACTGATTTTTCTCCTAGGCTGTGCCTTGTCTTTTCATTGTCCTAACAGTGCCATTGTAAGAAAAGAGTTCTAAATTTTGATGAAGTTCAATTTATTAGTTTTAAAAAGTGGATTGTGCTTTTGATGTTACCTAAGAATTTTTTGCCTAACCCAAAGTCACAAGGATTTTCTCCATGTTTTCTTCATGACAGTCTATAGTTTAGACTTTATATTTAGGTCTGTGATCCATTTTGCGTTTGTTTTTTTTTATATTGTTCAAGTTATGGATCCAAATGATTTATATAGATAT
The DNA here is from genome assembly GCA_028571685.1 of Heterohyrax brucei. NCBI lineage: Eukaryota > Metazoa > Chordata > Mammalia > Hyracoidea > Procaviidae > Heterohyrax > Heterohyrax brucei. Next base: position 8,149,049 of record CM053165.1, on the reverse strand, counting down.
AGATACTGAACTCTTGCAGTACAATTTATTGAAAAAGTTTCTTTCTCCATTGTATTGCCTTTGTGCCTGTGTAAAAAAATCAGTTCATATATATGCAGCTTATTTCTGGATTCTGGATTCTGTCTTATTGGTCTATTTGCCTATGTCAAAACCTTTTCATAGTGTCCTTTGACATACATGTTTTTAATTTTAATGAAGTCCAGTTTATCTGTTGTTTCTTGCATTGCCTGTGATTTCTGCGTCATATTGAAGAGACCATTTGCAAATTCTAAATCATCATAGTATACCCATGTGTGAGTTTGGCTGCTAACCAAAAGGGCTTATAGAGCCTCTGAGTCAGAATTGACTTGATGACAGTAAGTTCTGGTTTTTTATATTTTCTCCTATGACTTTTTTTTAGTTTTAGCTCTTAAGTTTAGCCCTTTGATCCATTTTGAATTAATTTACATATGCAGTGAAGGCTCTAACTTCATTCTTTTGCATGTGGATATCCAGTTTTCCTAACACCATTTGTTGGAAGGCTGTTCTTTACTCTTTGAATTATCTTGGTACGCTTGTCAAAAATCAGTGCATAATACTACCACTACTGAACATTTCAATCAAAGATTCTATAGAAGAATTTCAATCAGAAGGACAAAATAATGTCAAACTATCATACATTTCAGACTTTCTGGAGCCATGGAGGATGGATGATCTCTTAAAACTATTGCCCTGAGACAATCTTTAATGTTTAACCCAAAATTATCCTCTAAAGTTTTTTTTAAAAAAACCTAACAATACTTTAGCTTAAGTAGTCAAGAATGTCTGCCTTGAGCACTATGCTGTTTCAAGATCTATCTGTATGGGATCAAACTGACAACAACTTGAAAGATTAGACAGGAATACTAGGGGACAGCGACTTTACATAAATGGGGGACTAACAGCTCAGGAAAGGAGGGTGAGAATGGCTGCATTACTTGAAGATTATAATCAATGTCACTGAATTGTACACGTACAAATTGTTGAGCTGGTGTATATTTTGTTGTGTATTTTATTAACTATTAAAGAAATATTTAGAAAAAAATTAATTGACCATAGGCTTATTTCTATGTGAAGATTTATTTCTGTGTTCTCTATTCTAACCCACTGAGCTGTACGGTTATCCTTATGATATTAGTAATCAAACCAGCATTTTGAAGGGGAGCCAAGATGGAGGACTAGTCATAAGTTTCTGCAATTCCCTCTGAAAACAAAGGCCTAACAAAACAACTGAATGGAGCAGATTGGACAATCTTGGAGGCCCAACATCAGATGGAAGGTTGTGAGATCTGACTCAGTGACAGGAAGGGGAAAACCACCTTTGTCACAGGAGAGACAGCAGCACATAGGGTCCTGCTTCTGCTGGCTCAGCGGCACAGAGACTTGCATGTACAGAGCCATCTTTGTCAACTGGGAGATTGAGACTGGGACTGCTGTACCTCTGAGCCTAGCTGGGGCTAGCTGCCATGCTGAGCTGTAGCACCTCAGTAGACAGTCTCTCATAGCAGAGAGAATGCACTTAAGTCAGTCACATGTAGGGAACCCAGCAGTGTCTGGTGGCTGAGTGTACCAGTCCGACTTCTCTGTGCTATATCACAGATTCTGCTGCTGCACCACAGCAGAGGTGGCACAGGTAGGAACGCATCTCGGTCAGCTGTGAGGCAGGGCCTGCCACCCCTGAAGGCCTGGTTGTGAATGGCAGCTTCTGGATAGTGCCTCTCCCAACAGAAAAACTGTTTTTAAGACAAATACAACTACAAAATGCAGCAGTGGCTGGTGGCTGAGTTTGGTGGTGCCCTTCCCCTCCCTTCTCTGAACCCCATCATAGTGTCCACTGATGTAGACCCGGACAGACCGCACCACTAGCTTGCCATCTTTGTCGGCCAGGAAGTCAGCCAGGGCTTGCCACCCTGGAGGGCCCAGCTGCTGTAGGACAATTCAGTGCCTCTCTCAGCAGAAAACCTGTTTTCACACCTAGAGAATTCAGCTGTAGCTGGCAGCTGAGTGTGATGGCACACTTTCCCCCTCCCTTCTCTGAGCCACACCACAGTGTTTGCTAACACAGTCCTGTAGAGTCTTCATAAGTAGGTCTCTATCTTTGTCAGCCAGGAGGTGGGGCCCACCAACCCTGAGGGCCTGGCTGCCACCAGACATTGCTTCTGTCAGCAGAACAGATACTCACAAAGCTGAAGAGCTTTTTGATGGTATGAATACAACAATCAATATTTAACTGTTTAAAGAAGTGGACCACCATGGCTCTGGAAATCTCCCAAAATAAAGAATCAAAAACCTTCCCAGATGAAGAAGGCTGCCTGAAATTATTGGAGGTAGAATAGAAAGAATTATGTATAGAGCCCTTATAGACATTCAACAAAGTGCAGCAAAAAAAAAAGAAAGAAAAATTAAGCAAGCTATATGAATTGTTAGAACATCAATGATCTGAAATTCAGCAGATCATAAATAAAATTACAGAATTAGACAATTCAGTGCAAAGCTGAAAGAGCAGGATTGAGGAAATGGAATGCAGAATTAGCAAGATGGAAGATAAACCAACTGACACCAGTACTTATGAAGAGAAATCAGAGAAAAGAATCAAGAAAAATGAAGAAGCATGTGAGACTCTAACAAGAGGAACAATCTTCAGGTAACTGGAATTCCTGCAGAGGGAGGGATAACAGAAAATACAGAGAGAACTGTTGAAGAATTGCTGCCAGAAAACTTCCCAGACATAAAGAAAAAAGAGAACATAGCTACTCAATATACTTACCGAACTTCAAAAAAGTAAACTACAAAAGAAAGACACCAAGACATATTATAAGCAAGCTTAATAAAATGAAACATAAGGTGAGGCTCTTAAAGGCAGCTAAGCTTAAATCAAAACTAATGTACCAAGTGAAGCCTTGTAGGCTACCTCTGAATTCTCAGCAGAAACCGCAGTGGCAGGAAGGCAGTGGGATGACACACACAAAGCCTTGAAGGAAAAAAATTTCCAACCAAGAATTATATATCTTGTAAAACTGTCTCTCAAATATGATGGTGGCATTAAAACATTCTCAGATAAACAGATTTTGCAAAAACCAAATCAAGACTGCCAGAAATACTGAAAGAAGCTCTTCAATTATAAAATCAGTAACATTAGATGTATATTCAGATGCAATGCAGGGCACAGCATCCAGAGTCCTACACAGTTAGGGAAGTCACAAAGCTCAATCAAAGCTAAAATGTTAAAATTAGGGAAACAGATCTTAACGTGTGAACTATGACACCATCATACTATGAAGAGGCATATATCACAGTATTTATAGCCCTTTCAGATGCAGAGGAAGTTGAGGAGATATACAGAAGTTAAATTTAGAACATTAAGGGGAAACAAAGGAGTAGCCGCAAAGCAAACTGACAACACTACATATCAAAACAAGAAACATAAGACAGGAGTCTCAACAGACAAAACCAACACTGAAAAGGATGAAAAGAAAACTCAGAAAGAAAAATGACCCAGAAGAAAATGATAAGTGGAACAAAGAAAATGTCAACAACACAAAAATGAAGGCATCAAAATGACAGCAATAAAGGCATATCTATCAGAGATTACTCATGGCGACCCTCGATCCAACTTGATGGCACTTGGCTGGCTTGGCATCAGTAATTACACTGAATGGAAATGGATTGAACGCTCCTATAAAGAGACAGAGAGTAACAGGTTGGATCAGAAAACACAACCCATCTATATGCTGCTTACAAGAAACACACCTTAGACTCAAAGATACAAATAAACTGAAAACCAAGGGATGGAAAAATATATACTAAGCTAAGAACATGCAAATAAGAGCACAAGTGTCGATATTAATCTCAGATGAAACAGATTTTAAAGTAAAATCCACCATCGTGGACAAGGATGGTCACTGATTATTGTTTAAAAGTTCCATACATAAGGAGGATATAACAATATTAAGTATTTAGGCAACCAATATCAGAGCATCTAAATACACTGAACAAACTCTGAAAACACTGAAAAATGAGATAGATACTCAACAATAACAGTAGAAGACTTCAAACTCCACTTTCAGTAATAGATCATACAGAGAAAAACTCAATAAAGACAGAAAAGATCTTATTGTGACTATTGATCCTGACATATACAGAACTTTTTACCCAACAACAGATAAGCACACATTCTTTTCCAATGCACATGGAACATTCTCTAGAATAGACTACATAAAGCAAGTCTCAACAAAATCCAAACAGCCAAATTATTGCAAAGCATCTTCTCAGACCATAAAGCCATAAAAGTTGAAATCAACAGCAGAAAAAACATGGATAGAAATTTGAACTCGTGGAAACTGAACAACACTGTCTTAGTCACCTAGGGCTGCTCTAACAGAAATATCAGAGTGGATAGATTTAACAAAGGAAGGTTTATTCTTACACAGTCTGGTAGGCTACAGGTCCACATTCAGGGTGTCTGCTCGAGGGGAAGGCTCTCCCTTTGGTTGGCTCTGGAGGAAAGTCTGATGTTGCATCAGTCTTTGTTCAGGGAGCATCTTGGCACAGGAACCTCAGGTCTGAAGGATGTGTTCTTCTCCTGGTGCTGCTTTCTTGATGCTGTGAGGTTCCCAATTCTCTGCTTGCTTCTCTTTCCTTTTATCTCTTGCAGGATGAAAGGATTAAGGGTGGGGCAAGGCACATTTCAGGGAAACTCCCTTTGAAGTGGAGCAGGCAGGTGACCATATAAAGGGATTTACAGTCTGTCATGGTTTGAATTGTGTCCCCCCAAAAACATCTGTAGCCACGTGGCTGGGATATGATTCCCAGCATCTTGGAACTCTCCTCCATTGTGTGGTTTCGCTAAACTGTATGTTAAAGGATTAGGGTGGGGATGTAGATTCCCACATAGAATTACTTCCCTGCCCTGCTGTAGGGGGAGTTCTCCTGGAGTATGGCTTGCCCTATCCTTGATGCTTTCAGCTTGCAAGAGATAAAAGGGAAAGAGAAACAAAGGACAATTGGGAGCCTCGCACCATCAAGAAATGTGCACCGGGAGAGAACTGCGTCCTTGAGACCTGAGGTTCCTGTGCCGGGATGCTCCCTGAACAAAGACTGATGTAATACCAGACTTTCCTCCAGAGCCGACAAGGGGAAAGCATTCCCCTAGAGCGGTCACCCTGAATATGGACTTGCAACCTACCGGACTGTGTAAGAATAAATCTTCCTTTGTTAAAGCCATCCACTCTGTGGTATTTCTGTTAGAGCGGCACTAGCTGACTAAAACACAGTCGCATCCTAATCCTTTAACATACAACATAGGAAAACCACAAAATGGAGGTCAGTCACAAGATATCGGGAATCATGGCCCAGCCACATGGCTACACCTATTTTGGGGGGGACACAATTCAATCCATGACAAACACCTTGCTCAAAAATTCACGGGTTATGAAAGAAATCAAAGATGCAATGAAGAAATTCATGGAATCAGAAGAGAATAAAAATGTATCTTACAGGAACCCATGGGATATAGCAAAAGCAGGGCTCAGAGGTCAGTTTATCTCTATAAACACATACATCTGGGATAAAGAAAGAGCCCAAGCCAAAAAATTAACCCGACAACTTGAACAAGTAGAAAAACAAAAGAATCCCTTGGGCACCAGAAGAAAACAGATAATAAAAATTAGAGCAGAACCAAATGAATTAAAGAGTAGAAAATCTGTTCTATGTATCTATAGGATATCCTGCTGACCTCTGGCTGGGAGTGGGTGGAGACGAGGGGAAAGGAGACTGTTGGTAGGATGAAACATGTATGAAGCAGAGAGGAACAGTGTGCTATCACTGGGCAGGGAGAGCAGTGGAAGCTGCATATAGCAGGACATGTAAATTTATATGGGAATGTACATTTTCACGTAGTCATTAAAAGAAAAAAAGACAAGGGTTAAGTGTTCAAGATGGACTGAACAGACTGGGGAAAAAAAGAGTAGAAAAACAATTGAAAGAATTAACAAAACCAAAAATTGATTTTTTGAGAAGATCAACAAAAGTGATAAATCATTGGCTAAACTCACAAAAGAAAAATAAGAAAGGAAAAAAATAACTCCAGTAAGAAACGAGATGGGAGATGTCACAGGAGACCCAAACAAAATTAAAATATCATAACAGAATACTATGAAAAATGGTACTGTAACAGATTTGAAAACCTCTAGGAAATGAGAAATTTCTAAATTCACATCACCTACCAAAATTATCACAAGGAGAAGTAGAGCAACTTAAAAAATCATCACAAAAGAAGAGATTCAAAAACTAATTAAAAAATGAAAGCAGCTATCAACCAAAAAAGTCATGGCCAGATAGCTTCACCAGAGAATTCTACTAAACTTTTAGAGAGGAGTTAATTCCAATACTACTGAAGCTATTTTGCAACACAGAAAATGATACAATATCCCAAATTCATTCTATGAAACCAGCATAACCCTGATACCAAAAAGCCAGGGAAAGATCTCTCAAAAAATGACAATTACAGATCAATACCATTCGTGAACCCAAATGCAAAACCTTCAATAAAGTCTCACCCAGTAGAATTCAGCAATGTATCAAAAAAATAATTCATCATGACCAAGTTGGATTCATACCAGGGATGAGGGCTGGTTGAACATCAGAAGAAAAATTAACATGATCACATAAATAACACAAAGCACAAGAATCACCTGATGTTGTCAATCAATGTAGAAAAAGCATTTGACAAAGTTCAACACCCATTCATGTTAAAAACCCTCAGTAAAATAGGAATAGAAGGGAAATTCTTCTATGCAATAAAGGGTATCTACACAAAGCCAACTGCCAACATTATCCTGAATGGAGAGAGACAGAAAGGATTATCCCTGAGAACGGGAACTAGACAAGGATGCACACTGTCATCACTTCTATTCAACATTGTGCTAGAGATTCTGGCCAGAGCAATCAGACAAGACAAAGAAATAAAGGGCATCATGATTAATAAAAAAGAAGTAAAAATCTCCCTGCTTGCAGATGACGTGATCTTATATACAGAGAACCCTAAAGAATCGATAAACAAACTACTAGAACTAGTAGAAGAGTTCAGCAAAGTATGGGGATATAAGATAAATATAAACAAATCAGTAGGATTTCTTTATACCAACAAAGAGATCCTGAAAGAGGAAATCACCAAATCAGTATCATTTACCATAACCCCCAAGAAGATAAAAAGCTAGGAATAAATCTAATCAGAGAAGTAAGAGACCTATACAAAGAAAATTACAAGACCCTACTGCAAGAAACCAAAATAGACTTACATAAGTGGAGAAACCTACCCTGCTCATGGACAGGAAGACTTAACATTGGGAAAATGTCTATTTTATCCGAAGCAATCTACAGATACAATGTAATCCCAATACAAATTCCAGTGTCGTTTTTAATCAGATGGAGAAACAAATCACCAAATTTGTATGGAAAGGGAAGAAACCCCAGATAAGTAAAGCGCTACTGAAGAAGAGGAACACAGTGGCAGGCCTCACACTATCTGACCTCAGAACCTACTACACTTCCATGGTAGTTAAAACAGCCTGGTACTGGTACAAAAAGAGATATATAGACCAATGGAACAGAATACAGAACCCAGAAATATCACCATCCTATGAATATCACCATCCTATGAACAGCTGATATTGAACAAAGGCCCAAAGGTTGTAAACTGGGGTAAAAACAGTCTCTTTAACAACTGCTGTTAGCAAAACTGGATACCCACCTGCAAAACAGTGAAATAAGACCCATATTTCACACCTTATACAAAAACTAACTTAAAGTGGATCAAAGACCTAAATAAAAAACCAGTCAGTGTCACTGAGTCAGTTCTGACTCATGGTGACCCTAGAGGCCAGAGTAGAGTTTCCTCAGAAATATCAGCTTAAAATGATGAAGATCATGCAAGAAAAAATAGTCAACAATGGAAGTTCTAATACATGGCTTAGACAGACTACAAATTGTGACCAACAGTGCAGAAACAACAGAAAAGAGATAAACGAGAACTAAGAAAAATCAAACAAATATGCTCATCTGAAGACTTTATCAAGAGAGCTAAAAGACTACCCACAGAATGGGAAAAGTATTTGGTGACTATGTATCAAACCAATGTCTGATTGCCGTAGTCTACAAAGTACAGCAAAATATCAACAAGAAAAAGATAAATAACCCAGTTAACCAATGGGGAAAGTAGATGGACAGATACTTCACCAAAGAAGATGTGGAGGCAGCCAAAAGACATGTAAGGAAATGTTCACGATCATTAGCTATTAGAGAAATCCAAATCAAAACTACAATGAAATGCCATCTCGCCCCACTGAGGCTAGCAATCATCCAAAAAACACAAAACAACAAATGCTGGAAAGGCAGTGGAAAGATTGGAACTCTTCTACATGGACAGTGGGGATGCAAAACAGTACACCCTCTCTGGAAAGCAATTTGGCTCTTCCTTAAAAAGCTAGAAATAGAAATGCCATACGATCCAGGAGTCTCACTGCTTGGAATATATCCAGCAGAAATAAAGGCTGTCGCATGAACAGATACATGCACGTGAATGTTTATTGCAGGACTGTCCATAATAGCAAAATGATGGAATCAACCTAAGTGCCCATCAACAGATGAGGTGATAAACTATGATATGTGTACACAACAGAACACTATGCTCTCCTCATGCTTTGACAGCACACTCCTCATTTTTCAATCTTTACTTCCAGTGTCTTCTCAATGAACACTTGTCCTCTTCTCTCCCCTCTAGAAAGAAACTAGTAGGACAGCCTCCTATAAACGTATAAAACCGTAAAGTACACATACAAAACAACAAATGCTAGAGAGGCAGTGGAGAGACCCAACAACGATGATTTTAGGAAGCATCTCATAACCTTGTATAAACTAGAAGACATTATGCTGAGTGAAATCAGTCAGCTGCAAAAGGACAAGTATTGTATAAGACCATTATAAGGACTTAAAAATGGACTGTTGTACAGAAGACAAGACTCTTTGATGACTAAAAGGGTTAGTAGAGAGCAAGAGAGGTTTTCATAGATTAGATAAACCCACTGCCATCGAGTCTGGTCTGATTCGTATGGACCCTAGAGGTCAGAGTAGAATTGCCCCACAGAGTTTCCAAGGACCACCTGGCAGCTTTGAATTGCTGACCTTTTGATTAGCAGACGTAGCACTTAACCCACTATGCTACTAGGGTTTGGAATTTCATTAGGTGAAGGGAGTGACAGCATGCAGTAGAGGGCAGATCAACATAACTGTACCACACCATAAACTGAAAGGTATTCTAAACTCCACCCAACATTTCAAAGGATATAGTAGCAGGGACAGGGGTCTGGGGCCCATGTTTTCAGGTGACATCAAGGTGAAATGGCATAACTAGTCTTTTGCTAAGAGTCTTCTGTACCCCCTACTGGTGAGTGGAATCTGGAGTCTTAAAAGCTACCAAGCTGCCATCTGAGGAACACGAATTGGTCCCAACCATCTGAACAGATGATGACCGAGAACATCAAAGATACAAGGAAAAATGACCCCAGTAGACAGAAGGACCCATATGAATGGGAGACTGCAGCAGCATGAGAGCAGGAGAACCAGACGGTGCCTGGCCACCACCAAAGGCAGCCGTGATGGAGGACACAATGTAGAGTCCCCGACATAGCAAGAGTAAAAGAGGTGTGCAGTTCAAGAACTATACAGAAAGACCAGAATTGGTGGTCTGACGAGCCTGGAGGGTTCCCTGGGAACATGGGCCCTAGACTTGGTATTGGCCCAGACATGAAATCAGTAATGAGGTCAACTCTTCAGAGAAAAATGGACTGGACTTGGGGTAACAGTGTGAGCATGTGGTATGTGTACTTTAGGGTTTTGTACATTTATAGGAGGTTGTCCTACCAGTTTCTTTCTAGAGGGAAGGGGAGAGGACAAGTGTTTGTTAAGAGGATACTAGAAGAATAAAAAGGAGGAGTGTGCTGTCACAGCGTGAGGAGAGCAGATGGAGTTGCAGGCAGGCGGTCATGCAGAACTGATTTGGACTGCATACTTTCATTTAATCATAATCGAAGAAAAGGCACTGTTTTGATTACTTAAGCATTGTAGTAAGTTTGGAAATAGTGATGTGTAAGTCCTCTGTCATAGATTGAATTGTGTTCCCCCCAAAAAATAGGTATAGCCATGTTGCTGGGCCATGATTTCCTGTATTGTACGATTGTCCTCCATTTTGTGATTTTGTTGTGCTGTATGTTAAAGGATTAGGGTGGGACTGTAAATCCCTTCATAGGATCGCCTCCTTGCCCCACTGTAAAGGGAGTTTTCCTGCAGTATGGCTTCCCCCACCCTTAATCCTTTCATCTTAGAAGAGATAAAAGGATAGGGAAGCAGGCAGAGAATTGGGAATCTCACACCATAAGGAAAGCAGCACCGGGAGAAGAGCGCATCCCTCAGACCTGAGGTTCCTGTGCCAAGATGCTCCCTGGAGAAAGACTGATGCAATACCGGACTTTCCTCCAGAGCCGACAAAGGGGACAGCCTTCCCCTGGAGGAGACATCCTGAATTTGGACTTGAGGCCTAGTGGACTGTGTAAGAATAAACCTTCCTTTGTTAAAGCCATCCACTCTGTGGTATTTCTGTTAGAGTAGTCCTAGCTGACTAAAACAGAATTTGGTACCGTGAGAGTAGGGTTCCGCTCTAGCAAATACCTAAAATGTGGGAGCCATACGGCGGGGCCACAATCCTCAATATTTTGTTACTGTCCTCCATTTTGTGATTTTCATGTGCTGTACTAGGATTAGGGTGGGACTGTAAATATCTTCATAGGATTACCTCCCTCCTTCACTGTAAAGGGAGTTTCCCTGGAGTATGGCTTGCCCCACCCTTAATTCTTTCATCCTAGAAGAGATAAAAGGAATGAGAAGGAAGCAGAGAACTGGGAACCTCACACCATCAAGACAGCAGCACCAGAACAGCGTGTCCTTCAGACCTGAGGCTCCTGCACCAAGATATTCCCTACACAAAGACTGATGCAATACCGGACTTTCCTCCAAAATTAACTACGGGGAAAGCCTTCCCCTGGAGCTGACATCCTTAATCTGGACTTGTAGCCTACTAGGTTGTGTAAGAATAAACTTTTTTGTTGTTGTTGTTAAAGCCATCCACTCTGAGGTATTTCTGTTAGAGTAGCACTGGCTGACTAAAAACAACAGTTGGGATCTGGTTATCAATTATTTTTCCTGTTGTAGTGGTAGTCTGGGAGAAGTTAGAGTTGGTCATGTCATCTTAAGAGTTAGTGTGGGGTGTGGGTGGAGTAAAGTATATTTTCAAAGCTTTAGATCTGAGTAACTGGAAGAATGTATTGAAATGGGGAAGACTGCAGGAAAAACTGAGGAGAGACTGAACACATTCCTTTTGAGGTGCCTACTCATCTTTCAAACGAAGATTTCAAGGTAAGCAGCTGGCTATGTACATTTGGAGATCGGGATGACTGCTTGGGCTGACTATATGTATATATGAATCATATGCTTATAAGTGGTATTTAAAACCCTGACTGAATGAGATCATCTAAGGAGTGAGACTAGACATCAAATAAGACCTGGAGCACTATGCTATGCAAAGGCTGGAAAAATACAAGCAGCAGCAATAAACAGGAGGAGCCAGAGAAGGGCAGAAGAGCGTCTCACTGTGTTACGTTGGAAGCCCAGGAAAGAGTGATGAGTTATGTCAAAATGCTGACAGATCAAATAATTCCAGGCTGAAAGATGACCTTTGAATTTAGCAATGTGGAGACCACTTGTGAGCTTAGAAAGAGTTGTAGTAGACTGCGAGGAAAAAAATGGATTGGAGTCAGCTTGTGACAGAACTACAATAGAGGTATTTGAGTGTATATACAAAACCCTTCCCGATGTCAGTTCTTTCTGATGATGCTCTACAGTATTTTGATACTTTTACAGAAGTTTTCAAAACACTGAAAACTCTTCACATGTAAGACTTAAACAGGTTAGAAAATTGTTCCCAGGTTTAAGTGAACAAACCCGAGTTTTATAGGTGAAACACTCATTATTTTGGGTAACAAAACAACATAAGGCCAGTATTTTCAAACACCTCTTTTATGAATGTTCTTTTAAAAACGTACTTCATTATTGTCATCTTTAGCCTGAAAGGTTTGACTTATTTAGTTGTTGACAGTGTTATGACTAGTCAGCATACCTCTAATAGCCACTTGGAAGAAAAAAAGAAATGGCCAAATTTGAAACAGTTGTCTTTTTGCAAATAGAAATGTCTTTTACAAATGTGGATTAACCTCAAAATAGGTGTTCCCTCTAGAAGACAGAGAAATGGATGGTGCCTTAAATTATATCTGTAACATTTTAGTTTTGAGAAATAAAATATGAAGGCAAAATGTTAAATCTGTGCAATAAGTGGTTATTATCCTTCTCTTCCTTTTGACATAGTTAAAATGTCATTTAATCAAGTTATATTTTACTATCATAACATGTAATTGGTGGTAAATGTAAGACTCTAACAAAGGTCTCTTAGGTTATTATTAAGCGGCATTCTATCTTCTGCCTCAATTATCACCCTCAGACTGGATTAGCAGGTATGCGGTCCTCTCCCTATCTGTGAGGAAGTAAAATTATGATCTCAGAGAGACAATGAAATTTTCGGTAATCTACAATGTTTGATAAGGTGTAATGGAACCTTAGGATGCAATAAAGTCCTATGACTCCTGACTGTTGTCTGTGACAAACACCTATGGCTTCGAATTCTGGCTATGAAAACCACTGGAAATAGAACACAAATGGGACAGTTTTTTCTGAAAAGCTAGTCTCGCTGCCCCCTAGATTTCCCAGCATATCTACAAATAAAATATTCCTTGAACCCCACACCATCTGTAATTTTTTGGCTACAGTTACAGGCTGAACGAACTTGCTTTAGTTCCATAGCATAATCAGGCACTGCTCGTGACTGACATCAGCCACTTCACCCACCTCATCAAACTTTCAAGACATGCTGTTACAGTTTGTAACAGATAACTCAATATCTTTAAAGCAATTCAATGGTAACTCACCCTACTTGTAACTGCTTTAAAGCTATAAATTGCAAGCATGCAAAAAATATTTAGTAGTAGAATGAAAAGACATCCACATTTGGGGGGAACAGCTGGGGTGAGAAAACGTCTGTGCCTGCTACTGGTCAAAAACGACTTCTTTAAGCATGTCGAGATTTCGGCTGAAGGCGACTGCTCAAATTCCCCTACAGCTCAACTGGATTTGGCAGCACCGGAAACCGCCGCTCCCACTTGGGGCGCTGCGGACAAACGCCATCAAAGCTGCATTTCAGGAAGCAAACAACCAAAAAAAAGGAACGGGGTAAAAAAAGGAGGGATAGTGACGTGAAAGGGCCTCAGTCGTCGCATTCGCACCATCTTCCGCCTCGTTCCCGGCGCCAGGCCCTTGATCGCAGCCCTCGGCCTCTAGCCACAGCTGCCAGGTCCCGAAGGTCCAGCCCACGGACCCAGCGGCCCTCCCAGCGCAGCCCGCAGGGCAGATGCCCTCTGGTGCATACCCCACCCTGACGACATTAAGAAGAAGCGACTCTCTTTGCACTTTCTCCTCCCAACGCCAGGGTAAGCAGAGGCCGCTACCCACCTGCATGTGGGCAAGTGGCCCTCGCCTCCCTGCTGCCTCCTTCCCTCCAGCCCTGCGGCCCCGAACACTTCCCCACGGGCACCACTAAGGCGTGGGGGAGGGGCGGGAGGTCCTCCAGCCGGGCACGTCCCACCGCCGGGCAGCGGTCGCACGTAAGGCGCGCGCATCTCTCTCCTTTCTGGTGGGCTGGACATAGTGTTGGGGGCGGCGCCTGTTGACTTGTGGCTTGCTGGGGCCAGTTTCGCAAGAGATTGCGATCTACCTGGTGTACGCGAGGTGCCCGCGCTTTGAGTGGACGTACTTGATTGGTTAGGTCAGGGAGCGGGGCTCAGGCGTTGCCTGTTAACTACGCTCCTGACCGTGGGGAAGATGCGCAAGTGCTCCACCTCCCGTCAGGCGTGCCGTAGCTGCGCTTCTCGTGGTTTCCTTTGGATGAACATAAGTGCGACCACCTCCCAGTGGTTTTTGTCGAAAAACAAGTAGGGAGGTCAGGAGAAAAGTCGAGGCCCGGGTACCCATTCTGTTGTAAGGAAAACAAACCTCAGTGCTTGTTGTTTGAAATAACAGCTTTATTGAGATGTTTCCTAAAATTCGCTCTATAAAAGTATGCATTTCGGTGATTTTTAGTATAGTCCCAGAGTTCGGTGACTATCAGTGACTACGCCAATTCCGGAACGTTTTCCTCACCGGAAATAGAAACTCGTGTCTGTTAGCAATCACCTTCCATTTTCTCCTCCCCAACCTTGGGTAACCACTAATTTACATTCTACAGGACTTTGCCTAGTCTGACATTTCATAGTGTGTTAGTGTAAGAACACATACTCTGTTAAAAGAAGAGCAAAACTGTTTATTAGAGGTGTAAACTATTCACACGTGGACCCAGTTCTTTTCACTAAGATCTGAAGGGGCACAGGTACATGCATATGATAATTTCAGGAACTGTTGTTGTAAGTGCCCTTGAGTCCTCTGGACTCAAAGTGATCCTAGCCCTGCCATTCTCACAGTCATTGTTATGCTTGAGCCCATTAGTGCAGCCACTGGATCAATCTGTCTCTTTGAGGGTCTTCCTCTTTTTCACTGACCCTGATTCCATGACTCCAGGGCAGTGGGGTGTTCAAAGCATGATGTCCTTCTCTAGGAACAGATCCCCCCTAATTACATGTCCAAAGTATGTGAGAGGTAGTCTCGCCATCCTTCTAAGGAGCAATCTCGTACTTCTTCCAAGATAGATTTATCCATTCTTTTGGTTTATGCAGTATTCTTCACCAACACCATATCTCAAAGGTGTCAGTTCTTCTTTGATCTTCCTTATTCATCGTCCAGCTTTCACATACATATGTGGCAATTGAATGTTTCTGATTGGTGCTTGGTGATTTTGGAGGAGTGAGAGGCAGGACATCTGAGTGAGAAATTGAGAGGAATTGGGCCATAGTTGGACTGTTTTGATAGGTTGCATTTTAAATTGCTTAAATATGTGACTAAAGGAGGGTAGGGTAGTCCCATGATGATTACAAGACATTCTATAGTAAGAACATTTGTAAGGTCCTGAGTGCGAACGCCACCCCGCATTCACTCACAAGAGACGGTTCTTGATGCAAACAGCAAGAGGTTTTTATTCCAGCGCGCTGGGGCTCAGTCCATACTCTTGTCAGAGTAGAGGGAATGAGCCCCGAACAAGAGAATTACAGAGTATATAAAGGTGGAGTCTTACATTCCTGGGGGTGGTGGGGTTGGGGAAAGGTTCCGCGTTGGGGAGGTTGATTTCGGCAATCCGTGGTTTGCATAAACTCAGGGCTCGGGGCTAGGGCGGTTATTTCAGGTACATTTTTTTCCTGTTATTCCTGAAACTAGCCTTTTGTGGTTAGGATTCCCAAAACTAGCCTTTTGTGATTAGGATTCCTGAAACTAGCCTTTTGTGGTTAGGTAAGTTCCTGGAACGCTGAGGGGGTTGGTCCTATATTGTCCCGTTCTTTGGTATGGAGGATCTCACATTCCCCACTTTTCCTATTTGTAAATGTTTTCTCATCATAGAAAACTCAGATATCCGTGTCTCTATAATCAGGGTGTTGTTGTAGGGTCTGATATTGTTGTCTGAGTAATAAAATCTGTACTGCGCTGACTCTTTCTCTAATGAATGTTACTAGTCTATTGAGAATGCAGGGTCCTAGTGTCAGAAGTAATAGCAGTATTATCAGGGGGCCTATAAGGGAGGACATTAGGGTGGTCAGCCAGGGGGACCTGGAGAACCAGTTTTCAAACCATCCCTGTTGAGCCTCGCGATCTCTTTGTCTCTTGTCTAATCTTTCTCTCAGTTTGGTCATTGAGTCCCTGATTATTCCTGAATGGTCAACATAGAAACAGCATTCTTCTTTTATGGCTGCACAGAGCCTCCCATCCTTTAGAAATAGCAAGTCTAGCCCTCTCCTATTTTGCAGGACTACCTCAGATAGTGAGGTTAAGGATTCTTCTAATTTAATGATTGAGTTTTCTATCGCTTTTAAGTCTTCATCCATCGCTGCCCTCAACTTTTCATAGTGGTGAGATCCTTGGATCAGGGCGGTAGTTCCGGTCCCTACTCCGGCCACTACTCCCAATCCCAGTAGTACTGCCAGGGTCATAGATACTGGTTCTCTCCGGGTTCTATGTATTTTGGAATCAAATTGATCTTCAAATAACTTTGAGTCATGGTAGATGGCCCTGGGTACCAGCTGAACTAATATACAAAAGTCTTTAGAACTATTAAAAACTGAGGTAGCAACACAAGGAGTGAGTCCGGTGCTACAGGCCCACCAGCCTTCCAGTGGAGGTACGAGATAACAGGTGGTAGAAGTGTGAGGGCTGGCTAACGTCTGGTTACACAAGTGTTCTCTACTAGTAGGGACGTTTCCTAAACAAGTTCCTTTTCCTGTTACTTCGGTAAGGGTTAGTTTATTCTGGGTTCCCCAGGTGCATAAGCTGTGGGAGGTAGTATTATTAAAGTTTCCTGAAAATGCCACCCCTTCATAATAGGGAGGCCTGGAAGCCAGGCACAACCAGCATGAGTTAGTAATGCTAGGGTTGGAGGTGTTAAGTACACTGAAAGCTCCCTGCACTAAATTCAGCAATCTCTGCTCGGTGTTGGTGGGGGCTGGGGTAGTTGTAGGGGTTATTGGGATACTAGAGGGTGAGAGATTAAAGGGCTTTGGTTGAGTTAGAGCTGGGAGGGGTCCTTGTTCAGATAACACCTTGTTTGGGCCTACTGACTGGGCTGGGGGACTTTCTATTTTGAGGTGAATGTGGAGACTGGACCCTCCCCCCCCCTGTATTTCCAAAACACTGTACCCCAAGTTAAACCATTTATCCATTTTGAGGTGTCAGTTTTTCCTGTCTCTGTAAACTGGATTTTTACGTAATCTAAATCTTTCTGAGAGTATGGCCTGTCTCTGTATAGTTCCATGGTTACATGTTTACCAGGCCCTGGATTTACAAAAGAAAATTTTAAAAGGTCCCGGTTACCTACACCCCATTTCCAATCCCCATCATTCGAAGTGACACAACTCCAACTACCGCAGTAATAACTTCCTGCTCCCCCGCAGTGTCTACCCTTATTGTTCCCGGGGCAGCTGTATAATCCATAACTACGCACCAGGTTAGGGGGAGTGCTTTTTGCTGAAGGGTTGATCTGCTGTAGGCAGAAATATAGATCAGGCCACCAGGTGCCAGATGGGGCTTGGTGACTGGTACTGTTGATAGTGGTACCCGTGTCCAGGTCTATAATTATCCAAGTAAGTCTCTGGGGAGCATGGGGGTTGGCCTCGAGGAGAGAGTTAGTTACTAGTAGCCACACGGCTGATGCGAAGCTTAAGGGGGTCATCAGTCTTCTCTACTTTCCACTCCCGTCCTGGTGGAGGGGCTACTTTAACATGGGATGCATGAATCCAAGCAGAAATACCATCTACCTTAACAGCAGTTGGGGTGGTTAAAAGTACTAAGTAGGGTCCCTTCCACCGAGGTTCAAGATTCTTGGTTTGATGTCTTCTGATGTAGACAGAGTCTCCTATTTGGAACGGGTGTGGGACTGCTGACTCTCTCGGAGTATAGATTTCTTGTAGAGGTTCCCAAACTTCTTTCTGCACGGCTTCGAGGGCCCACACCCTTTCAAGTAAAGGGGTGTTAGGGACGCATTCTAAGGAACTATGTAGGTGAGCGGAAGATACAGGGGTTGGTGCTCCAAACATAATTTCAAAGGGAGTTAGACCGAATCGGCCAGGATTATTTCTAACCCGGAACAGGGCTGCAGGAAGGAGGGCTAACCAATCTTTTATGCCAGTCTTAATGGTTAATTTAGTCAGGCTCTCTTTTATTGTTCTATTCATTCTTTCTACCTGTCCTGAACTTTGGGGATGATAAGCACAATGTAATTTCCAATTTGTCTCCAGAATCTTGGCCAAATTCTGACTTACCTGGGCAACAAAAGCAGGTCCATCATCTGACCCGATTACCTTGGGCACACCAAACCTAGGGAAAATTTCTTCTAAGATTTTCTTTGCTACTATCAGGGCAGTCTCTTTTTTTTGTGGGAAAGGCTTCGGTCCATCCTGAAAAAGTATCTATGAAGACTAATAAATATTTCAAATTATACTTGGTGGGTTTTATTTTGGTGAGATCAATTTCCCAATAGGCTTCTGGTCTCCTCGTAGTCTCTTCCCGCTGCCTCTTTGGGTTTTGGGTACGTTTACAAGCTGGCAAGGGACACAGTCTTGTACTGTTTTTGAAGCTAGATTATTGAGTCCAATTATGTAGTAAGGAGATTTCTTTACTAACTTGGTTAGGTTTTCTTTCCCCAGATGGGTTAGTAGGTGTAGTTGTCTTAGGTACGTTGTTGCTTCCTTATGGGGTAGGATGTTTTTGCCATCTTCTGTCTGGTGGGTTCCTTCTGAGGTTTTGAGGGTGAATCCTATTTGTTTCATGTGGTTGAGGTCTTTCTCGGTATATTGGATTTGCTGCAGGCTTGAGTGGAGCCGAAGGAGGGTAGGAGAGGTAGGATGCAAGTCCCTTGAGCTGCCTGTTTTGCTGCGATGTCTGCTCTTTGGTTTCCCTTCGCTATTGTAGAGTTGTCTTTCTGATGTCCTAGACAGTGTATGATGGCCAGCTCCGCTGGTAAATGTCTGGCTGTTAATAGTTCTAAAATTTCCTATTTGTTTTTTATGTCCTTCCCAGCCGAGGTTAGTAAACCACGCTGTCGATAGATGGCCCCGTGTACATGGGCAGTGGCAAAAGCGTAGCGGCTATCAATGTAGAGATTGAGCCTATTTTTCTCTGCCAATTTTAAAGCTTGTGTCAGGCGATGAGTTCGGCCCGTTGGGCCGAAGTTCCTTCTGGGAGGCGGCTAGCCCAGATGATGGTGGAGTCATCGACTACTGCGGCCCCTGCCACCCACTTACCTTCAACTATATAGCTGCTACCATCGGTGTACCAAGTTAGGAGGGGACTTCCCTTCAATGGCTGGTCTCTCAGATCTCGTCGTGTTCCTGCTTCTTTGGCCAGTATTTTCTGGCATGAACGAGTCACTTCAGCTGAGATGTCCGGCAGCAGGGTGGCAGGGTTTAAGGTTACAGGGGTCCCAAACTCGATTCGGTCCCGATTTAGTAGTAAACTCTGATAGTGAGTCATTCGGGCATTTGACATCCAGCGCTCTGGGGGTTGTCTGATGATACTTTCTAATGTATGGGGGGCTATGACTGTCAATCTTTGACCCAGAGTTAATTTGTCTGCGTCTTTCATGAGGGAGGCCACGGCTGCAATAGCTCGGAGGCATGTGGGCCACCCGCTAGCTACTGGATCTAATTTTTCTGACAGGTACGCTACGGGCCGCTTCCATGGGCCCAGCGGCTGAGTTAAAACGCCCCGCGCTACCCCCTTGCGTTCATCTACAAACAGAGTAAATGGTTTAGTCATATCTGGCAGAGCCAGAGCCGGCGCTGTCAGTAAGGCCTGCTTAATAGTATCGAAGGCCTCTTGCTGTTCCGGACCCCATGTAAAGGGGGTCGAATTTTTGGTTAGTAGATAAAGGAGTGCCGCCAAAGAGGCATACCTAGGGGTCCAGAGTTGGCAGAATCCAGCTGTGCCCCAAAATTCACGTACTTGGCGGTGAGTGGAAGGTACAGGTATCTGAGTCACAGTCTTTTTGCGGGCCTCGGTGAGCCACCTCTTTCCATCTTTTAGGATATACCCCAAGTAGGTCACTTCTTGTCGACACAGTTGGGCTTTCTTTGCTGAGACTCGGTACCCCAATTGGGAGAGTTCAGTCAATAGGGCCACTGTGCCCTCCCGGCACTCAGCCTCTGATTCCCCAGCGATGAGGAGGTCATCAACATACTGTAAAAGGGTTACCTGGGGGTGCTAGGCATGGAATGGTGTTAAATCTTGATGGAGGGCCTCATCGAAGATGGTAGGGGAATTCTTGAACCCCTGTGGTAGACGGGTCCACGTTAGCTGTCCGGTGGTTCCATCCTGCGGGTCCTTCCACTCGAAAGCAAACATCGGCTGGCTGGTTGGATGTAGGCGTAGGCAGAAGAAAGCATCTTTCAAATCTAGAACTGTATACCAGACATGACTAGGTGGTAGCGAGCTGAGTAAGTTGTAGGGGTTAGGCACAGTGGGGTGGATGTCCTGTACTCTCTTATTGATTTCACGGAGATCTTGTACGGGGCGGTAGTTGCTGGTGCCTGGTTTCTTTACAGGGAGTAAGGGGGTGTTCCAAGGTGACTGGCACCTTATCAGGATTCCAAGATCTAGGAGCCTCTGGATGTGAGGCTTTATTCCTTCTCTGGCCTCCAGACTCATGGGGTACTGGCGGACTACCACTGGGGTGGCCGAAGCCTTCAGTTCTACTACCACTGGGGGTTGTAATTTGGCTAGTCCCATGCCTGCCGTCTCTGCCCATGCTTGAGGAAAAGCTTTCAACCAGTCCTCAGGGGTTTCCGAATGTTGAGGGGGGCTATAAATTCTATATTCATCTTCTAGCTGTACCGTTAAAATGCTCAGCGGGGCGGAGTCTTTATTGGTTATTTGGGGGCTGCCGGGGGAGAAACTGATTTGGGCCCCTACTTTTGTCAGGAGGTCTCGTCCTGACAGAGGGTATGGGCATTCAGGAATGATTAGAAAGGAGTGGGATACCCGGCCCACTCCTAAGTTGACTGTTCTTCGAGTAGTCCATGAATATTGGCGTTGCCCAGTGGCTCCTGTTACCCAGGTTCTTTTTCCTTGTTTTACTCCTCCCAGAGGGTAGGTTAGAACCGAATGTTGGGCCCCTGTGTCAACCAGAAAGTCTACAGGTTTCTCCTCCACCTTTAAAGTTACCCTGGGCTTGGGGAGGGGATCCGAGCCCCGTCCCCTCTAATCTTCATCTTCATTGAGGGCCAGTACCTTAGGGGGGAGGCGCTTTGGGTTTTTTTGGACAGTCTCTGACCCAGTGCCCCTTTTCCTTGCAAAAGGACACTGGTCCTTTTCTAAAGGGGGGCGGTTGCCCAGGTGTCCTGCTCTGTCCGTTCTCTTGTCTACTCGTGGACCGAGGTCCTTTCTCTTTTTCCTGAACTACTGCAGCCAAGGTTTTAGATAAGTTTTTCTCCCGCTTTCTGTCGTGC
This sequence comes from Heterohyrax brucei, assembly GCA_028571685.1. Taxonomy (NCBI): domain Eukaryota; kingdom Metazoa; phylum Chordata; class Mammalia; order Hyracoidea; family Procaviidae; genus Heterohyrax; species Heterohyrax brucei. The sequence continues at coordinate 8,127,738 of CM053165.1, read as the reverse complement.
TTTTCCTCTCTCTCTTCCCTTTCTTTTTCCTTTCCCTGCTCTTTCTCTTCCTCCGTTTCTCTTTTGTAAAACACCTTCTCTGCCTCTTTCACTAGGTCCTGGAGGGATAAGTCTTGCAGGCCCTCCAATCTTTGCAACTTTCATTTTATATCAGGGGCTGCCTGCCCAATGAAGGCTAATGCTACTGAGGCCCTTTGGCCTTCCGAGGTGGGGTCAAAGGGTGTATATCGCCTGAAAGCATCTATTATTCTTTCTAAAAATACTGACGGGGCCTCAGTCGGTCCCTGGGTCACTTCCCTTACCTTGGCCAAATTGGTGGGGCGACGTGCAGCCCCTCGGAGACCTGCCACGAGAGCCTGGCGATAGACAGTTAGCTGCTCGCTACCTTCAGGAGTGTTGAAGTCCCAAAGGGGTCTTGTCAGGGAAAACCCTCGGTCAATCTCGTTAGGGAGTTGTGTAGGTCGTCCATCAGTCCCTGGCACGTTCTTTCTAGCTTCTAGTAAAATCCTTTCTCACTCCTCAGTGGTGAAAAGCACCTGCAGAAGCTGCTGGCAATCATCCCACGTGGGCTGGTGGGAAAACATCAAGGATTCCACTAAGCTGGTGAGCTTCTGGGGGTCATCAGAGAAAGAGGGGTGATTAGTTTTCCAGTTATATAGGTCGGCAGAGGAAAAGGGCCAGTATTGGAGGGGCTGGTAAGGGGGACCCCCGTCTTCAGAACCGGGGACGGGAGGTCCATATGCTCGTAAGGGCAGGGCCACCGTGGTGTCAGGAGTGACTGCCCTCCAGCTTCTGGTCCCCCGTGCAGGTCCCTGACCTTGTGGGGGTGCCGCTGCTGCGGCCTCTATCGGGGGCGCAGTGGGAGTGGTGGTATAGGGTGGGAATCATCAAGAAGTAAGAGGTCCTGGGTTTCAGGGAAAACTGAAGGCTTCGGTTTTTGGTTGGTTGTCTCTCCTTTTGGGGGTAGGTGGGCCACCATGACATGCATCTGCTCTGGTATCCAGGGTTTTACTCAAGAGGGGGGGTTTCGAACCAGATCTTGCCATACGGTGATGTATGATTGTTGGTCTGGATGTCCTCTGGGTTCCTCCTGGAAAATAACTGATTTAATTTTCAGAATCAAAGAAAGATTGAAAGAGCCTTCGGGAGGCCATCCCACATTGAAGGTGGGCCACTCTGAGGCGCAAAAAGTTCTCCAGGGCTTCTTCTGAACCTTAACAGACAGATTATGAGCTCTCTCCTTTACCTCAGTCCAATGGTCAAGTGTCAAAGTAAGGGGGGTAGTCACCTTCTGTCCCATCGTCAGCCACACACTTAATAAAACAAAGACAAAACAAGACAAAAACAGAACAAGACTACGGCCGTATTGAGTTTTATACAGGCACCGAAACAAGCCTATGGGAGACCACTGCGATCCTAATGTTATTAAACAGGGTTCATTACTATTATGTTCAAAATTACATTACAAAATTACATTACTATTATGTTCAAAATACAGAGGGGTCCACCAGGTGTCCCTGGTCCCCTGTTCCTCCTGAGGTGTCCCCCAGGGCAGCGACCTGTATCTTTCCCACACGTCTGCAAGATACTGTCTCTGATTCCTCTCGGAGTCAGAAACGGTCGCCAAACCGAAAGTGTACACTTAAAACCTCAAACAGAAAGAACAACACACAGAGACAGAACACCGGTTAGGCCTTTTGTTCTTACCTCCAAGGTAGTCTTTGACAGTGAGGGGTGGTCGTCACATCCCGGACGAGCCCCCAAATGTAAGGTCCTGAGTGCGAACGCCACCCCGCATTCACTCACAAAAGACGGTTCTTGATGCAAACAGCAAGAGGTTTTTATTCCAGTGCGCTGGGGCTCAGTCCATACTCTTGTCAGAGTAGAGGGAATGAGCCCCGAACAAGAGAATTACAGAGTATATAAAGGTGGAGTCTTACATTCCTGGGGGTGGTGGGGTTGGGGAAAGGTTCCACCTTGGGGAAGTTGATTTCGGCAATTCGTGGTTTGCATAAGCTCAGGCCTCGGGGCTAGGGCGGTTATTTCGGGTACATTTTTTTCCTGTTATTCCCGAAACTAGCCTTTTGTGGTTAGGATTCCCAAAACTAGCCTTTTGTGGTTAGGTAAGTTCCTGGAATGCTGAGGGGGTTGGTCCTATATTGTCCTGTTCTTTGGTATGGAGGATCTCACACATTCTAATAAAATAGCTCCCTGGGAAAAGTATTTCCTAAGGGATGCTTGTGCAGGAGACTTCTGATAAACCATCTGCATCAAGACCAACACCCCCTGAAGAAATCTTTGTCACATGCTTTGTGTAACCACAAAGGAAAATATTCCCCTAACTGTAGGTTTAAGACTATGCAAAGGTTGTTGGTGGTTAGAAAGATACGCAGGCATCAAGATAGCACTTGAGCCAGGCAAACTAGTCTACTGTGGTCAAAATGCCTCATTTTTGGAAGTCTTGCACAATTTAAATGAAATCAGAATAATTTAGTGTGTGGCTTCTTCCATTCCTTTTTAGTGCTCAATAATAATCCATTGTATGGGTATGAGTTGGAATCGACTTTCATAGCAGTGTGTACCCCTGCCTGCCCCCGTATGGGTATACTATATTTTGTCCTTGAGTTGATAGATATTTGAGTTGTTTCTGCTTCTTGGCTATTATGAATAATGCTGCTGTGAACATCCATGTACAGGTTTTGTGTGAACAAATGTTTTCATTTCTCTTGAGTGGATTTCCTGGGCCATAGTATTTAATTTTTGGTTTTTCATTTTAGTTTCAGGCTGGAAACAGATGTTTCAATATAAGAGTAGAAATTGCCACATGGGATTGAGAGAAGGAGAAAAAGCTTCTAAGAAGATATCACTTACATTCGAGAAGTCCTGGGTGCGGGCTTGTGAGCCTGTGAATAAGTGAATGTAAGCAGCTGCAAACAGCTGGAATGCATGACATCAGACCCCCAAAAACAATGGGTCTGGCCTGCCAAATGTAACCCTTCTACCCACACTGGGCCTACTGCTTTCCTCCTTGAGAGGTGAATTCACCTGAGGAAGTAGCTTTTGTTATGGTGTTTAGATAAGAAGGCACCAGTTTGCTTTGTGAGGAACTTCCCAAAACCTATTCGAATCAATGCCTGCTTTATAACACCTATATCTGTTGTCTTCACTAAGTAAAAATAAGCTGCCTAATGCCTAAATTAGAGTTGGGCATCAGAGATACCAGCTTCCCTCCTCCCCCCATAGAAGTTTTGAGATAAGCCCAGTTTCTAAGGAGAAGGTAAAAGTCCAGATGCCTCTTTCCGGCATCAGCTCGAGGACACTCCCTCCTCCCCCTATAGAAATCCTTGAGATAAGCGTACTTTGTAAAAAGAGGGTAGCTTCTTCCCATGTAACTTAATACTCTAGTGCCTCTTTAAGTATTCTGTATGTCATAGATTGAATTGTGTCCCCCCCAAAATAGGCGTAGCCGTGTGGCTGAGCCATGATTCTCTATATTCTACAATGTCCTCTGTTTTGTGATTTTGCTGTGCTGTGTGTTAAAGGATTACAGTAGGACTGTAAATCCCTTCATAGGATCACTTCCCTGCTCCATTGTAAAGGGAGTTTCCCTGGAGTGTGGCCCCACTCTTAATCCTTTCATGAAGAGATAAAAGGAAAGGGAAGCAGGCAGAGAACTGGGAACCTCATACCATGAAGAAAGCAGCACCAGGAGGAGCATGTCCTTCATACCCAAGGTTCCTGTGCCAAGATGCTCCCTAAACAAAGACTGATGCAATACTGGACTTCCCTCCAGAGCCGACAAAGGGAAAGCCTTCCCCCAGAGCGGAAATCTCGAATTTGGACTCGAAGCCAATATATAAGAGAGTAGGAATAAACTTTCCTTTGTTAAGGCCATCCACTCTGTGGTATTTCTGTTAAGCAGCACTAGCTGACTGAAACACTGTACCAATGGGAATGCAATATGAAAATCTGTATACCTATAGTTGCCAATTAGGAGGATATATGGAAATTCCTTTGTCTGCTTTCCTGGGGAAATGTGTGTATAGATATGTTTGATAACAGAACAGGGTGCACAGCTAAGTTTTGGACTTGAGTTCATCCACCACACTACCATCTGATAAATGCCTCTTTCTCTACAAACAAAGTGGTGTTTGAGGTGCTTTCTGCTCTGTAGGCCAAACTTACCTTTTTTCCTGCTACAGGATTACTGTTGGTCTGGGCTGCAGGAAAGGAATAAGTAGTCTCTTCCCTTCTTTTCTGTGACTTGGAGACAAAGGCATGATGTATGTGATAGTTTCACATGGTTCAGTGGACACCAAGGTTGGCACAAGGTTTCAGCTGTTGTTAATCAGCAGTGATAATTTGCCTATGTCATGGATTGAATTGTGTCCTCAAAAGTGTGTGTCAACTTGGTTAAGCCATAATTACCAGTATTGTGTTTGGTATCCTCCATTTTGCAATGGATGTAATTTTTCTGTTTGTTGTAAATCCTCATCTCTGTCTGTAGTTAATGAGGCAAGATTAGATTATGTTAAAGATGATTAGGGTAGGATGCAACACCCTTACTTAGGTCACATCTCTGAACCAATGTAATGGGAGTTTCCTGGAATGTGGCCTGCATCACCTTTTATAAAAAATAAAAGGAAAGGGAAGTGAGCAGAGAGTTGGGGGACTTCATACCACCAAGAAAGCAGTAGTAGGAGTTGAGCACATGCTTTGCATCTGGGGTTCCTGGGCAGAGAAACTCCTAGACAAACGGAATTCTGACGGCAAAGACCTTCCTTCAGAACCAACAGAAAGGCTTCCCTTGCAACTGATGCCCTGAATTTGGACTTCTAGCCTATCAGACTGTGAGAGAATAAAATTTTGTTTGTTGAAGCCATTCTTGTGGTATTTCTGTTATAGTAGCACTAGATAACTAAGATAGCCGGCTAGCAGTTTAGCTCCTGAGGTCTGCTGCCCTTTGCTCTATGTCTTCACTGATGCCTCATTCTCGAGCTGCAGAACTTGGAAGTAATGCTCTCATGATTTTACTTCTCTCCTCTTTCCCAGTCGTTCACTCTGATACCACATGTCCTTTTCCATTTCAAGAATGTCTGACTTTCGTTCTGCCTTTGTCCCTGTGTTGTATATGGAGATACATCCAACTTTGGAGTACAGGAGTTAGATTTTATTTACTTAAGAGCGGTGAATGTTTTCATATACTAGGTGCTCAATAAATTTTGTTACATAGTGTAAACTTGAGTAGGTACACTTGGGTTTGTAATTTTCATTTACCATGAAGAATATGGTCCTTCAGGAAGTTGTTAACTTAAATCAAGGCCTCAGAGACCTGAAAAATTAATCTTTGGAAACGAAAACCTAGAAATGGTTTAAAAAATAAACCAGGCCTCTCTTTCAGTATTTCAAAGGTCTAGTAAATGGAATGGATAATGTTGCAAATGGTGAAACATTATAAATTAATTCTCTATTGTCATGGATTGAATTGTATTCCCCCACAAATATGTGTAGACATTTGACTGGGCCATGATTCCTGGTATTGTGTGAGGTTCCTATATGCTGTAAACCCTGCCTCTGTGATGTTAATGAGAGCCGATGGGTGGCAATTGAGTTGGTGGGGCAAGACAATGTGTGGGTTTGTATTGTGGCTTGGGGAAACATTTGGGGTATGAAACAAAGGGAGGCAAGCAGAGAGCTGGGGACGTCATATCACCAAGCAAGCAGCGCTAGGAACAGAGCGTGTCCTTTGGAAAGGACCAGGGTCCCTGCATCTCAGAATCTTCCATTCCAGGGGAAGATTGGTGATAAGAACCTTCTTCCAGAGCCAGCAGAGAAAGCCGTCCCCAGGAGCTGACACCCTAAGCTTGGACTTTTAGCTTACTGCATTGAGACAAATAAAATTTCTCTTTTTAAAGCTGTCTACTTGTGGTATTCCTGTTAAAGCAGCTCTGGATGACTAAGGCAAGATTAGGGTGGGCAAACTTTTTCTGTAAAGGGTCAGATAGTAAATATTTTTTGCTTTGTGGAAATGTGGTCACTGTCACAATTATGTAGCCCTGCTATTGAAGTGAGAAAAAAGCCATAAACAGTATGTAAATGATTGAGCATATCTATGTTCCGATAAAACCTTATTTACAAAAATAGATGGGAGGCTGGAGTTGCTGGACATGTTGTACATTATCAATTTCTATTCTACAAGTTTGCTTTTCGTTAGTAAAATATTTAAAAGGATATAAAGTCCTGAAGGATTCCTGGGAAAACTAGGTGAGATTTGAGAATTTTTGTTTGTTTTTTTGTATCTCCAGTTTTAGTTAAGCACTATATAAAGTCTCCAATCTAGATGAATTTTACTGATGTCTTATATTTTAGTAGAAAAGGAAGTAATCACTATGTAAACTTTGGAAAATTTTACTCTGTGGGACAAATTCTCATTGTCCTGGGTTTTTACTCTTGAAGAATGCAGTGAATTTTTCCCAGGGAAAAGTGGGAAACAGTGTATTATTTCATTATTTTTTATGTTCTACTGATGCATGCTGTATTTCATACCATTAAATGTGAAAGACAAGTTCCTGCCTCTGTTGTTACTTAATGGTTGTACACAAAGCACAATAATTATGAAATACTGATTTTTTTAAAATTATGAGTAAGAGCACAGTTGATACCAAATGATACATCTATTTTTTGAGTTTCATTTTTAGTTCCTTTTTGCCTATTATTTTAATTTTTTTTTAACATTTCTGTTAATGTTTGTTGTTAGTTGCTTTTGAGTTGGCTCTGACGTATAGTGACCCCATGTACCATAGAACACAATGTTGCCTGGTCCTGTGCCGATGTCATGGTTTGAATTGTGTCCCCCCAAAAATTGTGCAGCCACGTGGCTGGGATATGGTTCCCAGTATCTTGGGACTGTCCTCCATTGTGTGGTTTTGCTAACCTGTATGTTAAAGGATTAGGGTGGGGCCGTGAATTCCTGCTGTGGGGGAAGTTTCCCTGGAGTATGGCTTGCCCCACCCTTAATGCTTTTAGCTTGCAAGGAATAAAAGGAAAAAGAACCAAGGACAATTTGAGAACCTCGCTACCATCAAGCAAGCAGCACCGGGAGCAGAGCACGTCCTTCAGACCAGAGGTTCTTGTGTGAGGACGCTCCCTGGACAATGACTGATGCAATACCGGACTTTCCTCCAGAGCCGTCAAGGGGAAAGTCTTTCCCTGGAGCGGACACCCTGAATATGGACTTGCAACCTACCAGACTGTGTAAGAATAAATCTTTCTTTGTTCAAGCCATCCACTCTGTGGTATTTCTGTTAGAGCAGCCTAGCTGACTAAAACAGCCATCTTCATAGTTGTTGGTGTGCTTGAGTATATTGTTGCAACCACTGTGTATTTTCAGTGCCTTCCAACCTAGGTACACTGGTCCTCTAGTGCTGCTATAACAGAAATACCACAAGTGGATGGCTTTAACAAAGAGAAATTTATTCTCTGACAGTGCAGTAGGCTAGAAGTGTGAATTCAGGGAGCCAGCTCCAGGGGAAGGCTTTCTTTTGTTGTTAGCTCTGAAGGAAGGCCCAGTTATCAGTCATCCTTTGTTCTGGGGCATCTCGGTGCAGGAACCTCAGATCCAAAGAACGTACTCTGCTCTCAGCCCTGCTTTTTCAGTGATATGTAAGGTCTCCATGTCTATTTGCTCCCTTCCCTCTTTTATATCTCAAGAAATTGGCTTAAGATGCTATCTAAGCTTGTAGATCTCATCAGTGTAACTGCTGTAATCCATCTCATTACATCATACTGATCAAATTTATAACACAAAGGAAATTGTATTATCAGTTGACAAAATAGTAGCCAACTGTACATTTTAGGGAATAATGACCTAACCAAGTTGATGGGTGTCTTTAGGGAATATTATTCAATCCATGACACTGGGGGACTCCTCTTGTAGCACTCTATCAGCAATATTGTGATGTTCTCATTGGCTGATTTTCAGAAGTGGATTACAAGGTCTTTCTTCCTAATCTGTCGTACTTTGCATGCTCCACTGAAACCTGTCCATCATGCATGACCCTCCCAAATCCAAAGCCACTGTCACTGAGTAATTCTAACTTATACAAATCCAGTAGAACAAAGTAGAATTGCACCCATAGGGTTTCCATGATGGTAATCTTTTTTTTTCCATTATTATGATTAAGTACAAGTTTACAATCCAAGTCAATTTGCTACATAAAACCCCTGAGCACCTGCGTCTGTGCAAATTGTTCTGCTGTCCTCACCGTGACTGTGACAGCTTGCTCTTCCTTTCCACTCTTTACTTACAGTATCCTCTCAATCTACATGTGTACTTTACTCTCCACTTCCTCTCCCCTCTAAAAAGAAACCAGTGAGACAGCCTTATATACGTATTAATCCATAAAGCATGCACATGACCTGCATCACTTTGTGTCCCTTAGTCCAGTTCAATCTTTGTTTAAAGTGTTGGCGTCCCTACTGGTTTCAGCTCTGGGCTAGCAACAAGCCCGGGGGCCATGTGCTCAACAGATCATAGAGGTGGTTGGACCATCAAGTCTAGTCTTTAAATAGAGTCCTATATCTGCACTCCCCTTTTTTTCATGGTATGTCAAGATTGCAATCTTTATGAAAACATAACTACCACTTTTTGGTCTTGCACAATGGTTAGTTTGTTTGCACTGCCCAACCATCCAGTTAGCAGGTAAGTGCTTAGGCATTGCACCACCAAGGCTCCTTACGGGTGACCCTGCTGACTTTTTTCTTTTTCTTTTTTTAACTTTCGAATCTGACTCAATGGCACTTGGCTTTTGGCTTTTTTAACTTTTATATTTTTTATTAATTACAATAAAAGAATAAAATTTCTATCATCTGCCAATTATGTCATCTATGATAAACCCTCAGCCCCCACCCACACGTGTAGCCAACACAGTTATTTTCTTCTGTGGATAATTCTCTTGTTAAGTCCTTATAACAGGGGTCTCATACAAAATTTTCCTTTTGACACTGATTGATTTCACTTACCCTGATCTCTTCCATGAGACTGTATTATATTTTCTGAAATTGTCATTGTTTTTTATCATAGCATAGTGTTGCATTGAGTATATGTACCATAGTTTGTGTATCCATTCGTCTGTTGATGGGCATTGGGGTTGATTCCAACTTTTTGCTATTGTGGTCTGTGCTGCAACAAACATTCATGCACATGTGTCTATTTGTGTGACAACCTTTGTTTCTGAAGGATAAATTCCAAGCAGTGGAATTACAGGATCAAATGGTATATCTATCTCCAGCTTTTTAAGGAAGCACCAGAATGTTTTCCAAAGAGGTTGTACCATTTTGCAATCCCAGCAGCAGTGTAGGAGAGTTCCAGTTTCTCCACCGCCTTTCCAACATTTGTTGTTTTGTGTGTTTTGGATCATGGCCAACCTTGTTGGGGTGAGATGGTGTCTCATTGTGATTTTGATTTGAATTCATTTAACAGCTAATGATCGTGAGCAATTCTGCATGTGTTATTCAGCTGCCTGGATAATATCCTCTTTAGGGTAATGTCTGTCCATCTCCTTGCCCATCACTTAATTGGATTATTTATTGTTTTCTTGTTGATATTTTGTAATACTTTTGTCATGGTTGGAATTGTGTCCCCCAAAAATGTGTGCAGCCACGTGGCTGGGATATGGTTCCCAGTATCTTGGGACTGTCCTCCATTGTGTGGTTTTGCTAACCTGTATGTTAAAGGATTAGGGTGGGGCTGTGAATTCCTGCTGTGGGGGGAGTTTCCCTGGAGTATGGCTTGCCCCACCCTTAATGCTTTTAGCTTGCAAGGAATAAAAGGAAAAAGAAACAAAGGACAATTTGAGAACCTCGCTACCATCAAGCAAGCAGCACCGGGAGCAGATTGCGTCGTTCAGACCAGAGGTTCTTGCATGAGGACACTCCCTGGACAAAGACTCATGCAATACCGGACTTTCCTCCAGAGCCGACAAGGGGAAAGTCTTTCCCTGGAGTGGACACCCTGAATATGGACTTGCAACGTACCGGACTGTGTAAGAATAAATCTTTCTTTGTTAAAGCCATCCACTCTGTGGTATTTCTGTTAGAGCAGCTCCAGCTGACTAAAACACATACCATGCACAAAAACTAACTCAAAATGAGTTACAGACCTAAATGTGAAACTCAAAACAATAAAAATCTTGGAAGACAAAATTGGGAAGACAATGGAAGCCTGAATACATGGCAGTTACAATCTACAGAAAATCACCAATAGCCTTCAAACACCAGAAATGAAAACAGACAAATGGGAACTCTTAAAAATCAAACCCTTATGCTCATGCAAAGCCTTCATCAAAAGAGTAAAAAGACCTCCTACAGAGTGGGGAACAAATTTTGGTATCCCACCTCTGACCGTCATCTAATCTCCCTAAGCTACAAGATACTGCAGAACCTCAACAAGAAAAAGACAAACAACCCAATTTAAAAATGTGCAACGGCCATGAACAGGCACTTCACTAAAGAAGACATTCAGGATGCCAACAGAAGTATGAAGAAATGCTCATGATCACTGTCCATTAGAGAAATCCACATCTAAACGACAATGAGATACCATCTCGGCCCAGCAAGGCTGGCAGTTACACAAAATAATAAATGCTGGAGAGGATGTGGAGAGACTGAAACTCTTCTACACTGTTGGTGGGAGTGCAAAATGGTATAACCACTTTGGAAATTGATTTGATGCTTTCTTAGAAAACTAGAAGTAGAAATACCATATGATCCAGCAAGTCTACTCCTAGGAATGTGTTTTAGTCACCTAGGGCTACTGTAACAGACACACCACAGAATGGATGGCTTTAATAAAGGAAGGTTTATTCTTACACAGTCGGGTAGACTAGAAGTCCATATTCAGGGTGCCTGCTGCAGGGGAAGGTTTCCTCCTTGTCAGCTCTGGAGGAAAGTCCACTATTGCATCAGTCCTTGTCCAGGGAGCATCTTGGTGCAGGAACCTCAGGTCTGAAGGACACGCTCTTCTCCCGGTGCAGCTTTCTTGAAGGTACAAGGTTCCCAATTCTCTGCTTGCTTCTCTTTCCTTTTATCTCTTGCAGGATGAAAGGATTAAGGGTGGGGCAAGCCATGCTCCAAGGAAACTCCCTTTACAGTTGAGCAGGGAGGTGATCTTATAAAGAGATTTACAGTCCTATCCTAATCCTTTAACATACAGCATAGAAAAACCACAAAATGGAGGACAGTCACAAGATACAGGGAATCATGAACCAGCCACATGGTTACACATATTTTTGGGGGACACAACTCAATCCATGACAGAATGTATCCCAGAGATATAAGGGACACCACTGAAACAGATGCATGCATGGCAATGTTTATTGCAACTATCTCCGCAATAGCAAAAGGATGGAAGCAACCTAGATGCCCATCAACAGCTGAATGGTTAAACAAACTAGTGTGTATACATACAATGGAATACTACACAGTGATAAGAAAAAATGGTGGCTTAGAGATATATGTGACAATGTGGGACCATCTGGAGGACGTGATGCCAAGCGAAATCAGCCAGAGAGGACATAGTATGAGACCATTAATATAAGGATGTAACAAGTCGTTTTAGCATATAAGAAAGCAATTATTGATGGTTACAAGGGTGGGGAGGGAGGGAGAGGGATTTCTACAAATTAGATGTTAGGACAAGGGTTGAGTATAGGATATGACAGCAATAGAAAGGAGGTACCCACTATTACTCAATTCCAAAACTAAACTGTCCCCGAAATGTGGCCTACTCCTTTGGAAGGACAGATTAATAGGAGCTGGAGTTGGGGACCACACTGTCGGGGGATGTCTAGACTATTGGCATACCCAAATTCTTTTTTTTCCTTTTCTGTTATTCTCTTAAGACACTGTTCTGCATACCACTTGGGTGAATACCATCTTGGGTCTTAATAGCTAACAAGTTGCCATCTAAGAAGCACCAATTGGTCCCAACACAGCTGGATCAGAGGTAAAAAAATGGACATCAAGGACAGGAAGAAAATATGGACCCACCAGGTGGAAGGAAACGTACAAACCAGAGTCTGCCTCAGCATCAGACCTCAAAAACTAGACGGTACCTGGCCACCACCAATGACTGCCCGGAGGGAGTACACAAGAATGTTATTCATGCCACTTGGGTGAGTGGCGTCTGAGGTCTTAAAAACTAATGAGCTGCCATCTAAGTAGCACTGATTGGTCCCAATCCACCTGGGTAAATGAAGGACCAGGACAGGAGGATAATATGAGCCCAGCTGATGGAAGGTGCCGTGTAATCCAGAGACAACTTTAACACAGGAGCAGAAGAATCAGATGGCGCCCAGCCACCACCAATAACTGCCAGAATGGGAGTTCCAAATGTTATATGGCAAATTGATATGGATTGTATCCTAGTACTTAAATCACAATAAAAATTACTGAAATAAAAGAAGATTGTGGACTGGACAGTGTTTTGTTGTGTTGTGCGTAGGGTTGCTGTGAGTTGGAACGAACTCGGTGAAGGTCTTATGTAAATACAGGACGAGGTAGCTCTTGTTGGGTGGCAAAGTGGGAAGGTGAGTTACGAGCTGGTTGATTCGGCATGGGAATGCAGGATGGAGATAAGGAATCAGCTGTTACAGTGTGGGGAGAGCCGCTAGGGTTGCATAGCAATGCATGTGTGAATTTTTATATGAGGAACTGACTTCAACTGTAAATTTTCGCTTAAAACACGTTAAAAAAAGATTCTTAGTTTCATGATCATCGTTTTAAGAGGCAAGTTAAACAGCTTTGGTTACATTTTTTTCTTTAGAACAGTACAAATTTATCCTTGTTAATTCTTTAAAGAAAAAACAAATACTTGCTTCCTTTTGTTTATTTAAAAAATATTTTATTGTGTTTTAGGTGAAATTTATATAGCAAATTAGGTTCTTATTTAAGTTTTTATACAGATTGTTCTGTGACTGAGCCTGCTGCCCTTGAGTTGATTCCAACTCACAGTGACCTTATGAGACATAGTAAAACTGCCACATAGGATTTCCAAAGCTGTAGATCTTTACACGAGGAACTTGCCGTATCTTTCTCCCACAGAGCACTTGGTGGATTGGAGCTACTGAATGTTCAGTGACATCAGTTAAATTTTCACAATGTGTCAGCCTTCTTATTATTTCCAATCTGTCTGTTCTGTTTCCTGTAATCTGGCTTCCCTTACCTACGTTGTCTTCTTATCTTTGCTTCTGAGTAAGTGTTGATCCTTTGCTTTCATATACATTAGTTAATTGTTTAGGAGCATTTACTCATGGGCAACACTATTTATTTTATGAATCAATCTATTATTTGGCTAAATGGTGACCTCCAGGAGTAGCTTCAGTGACTTGGGAATTCCTCTAAGTTTCTGTCTATCCAGTGGGTCCGGCCTTTTTTAGGAATTTAAATTTTGTTCTATGATTTTCTCCTGTCCGGGGCGTTCAGTTGTGTCCATGGTTAGAATAGTCAGTAATGGTAGGCAGTGACCATCTGGTTATTCTCATCTCTGGTTAGAAGTGGCTGTGATTCATGTGGGTTATTAGTCCTGTGGACTAGTTTTTCCTTTGACTCTGTGGTTTACTTCATTCTTTTTGGCTCCAGAGGGGAAGAGACCATTGGAAAGCCACTAGGAAACTTTTAAAAACTCCGTATGCTATTAACCAAACTGGGTGTGGAACATTATGAGCCATGTTATGGCAGTTGACTAAAGTTGTCCCATTAGATGTGTTCCTACCCGTTTCAACCCAGTAAACCAATCCTGTGAGTTGTTTGGCTATGTCTAGGAAGTCTGAGCAACTATGTCCCTTAGGTGCTTTATTATACAAGGAATGACAAGTTCGCAAACTCGTCCTAGAACCATGTGCTACATACCTCATTGCTGAATGTCACTATGATCACCTTCGGAGTAGTTCTGTTGGTAAGCTGTGCACCAGTGCTGTGCCTAGTCCACCCTTCAAAGCAATTTTGAAACTTTTTCTGGAATGGCCATCAGAGCTGTCATCATATTATCCTTGATGTCCTGAATGTCATCAAAATGTCTTATTTTCAATATTTTCTTTATCTTTGGGTACAGAAAAAAGTTATTGGAGGCCGGATCAGGTGAGCAGGGAGAGTGTTCCAATACAGTTATTTGTTTACTGGTTAAAAACTTCCTCACAGACAACTATACAACTAAGTTCATGAACTTTCCACCATGCCACTGTGCACAATTGCCATTCCAGAAAGAGTTCCAAAATTGCTTTGAAGGGTGGACTGGGTGTTGGTGTCAGTGCATAGCTTCCACAGGGGAGTACTTTGAAGGTGACCACAGTGATATTCAGCAGTGAGGTGTGTAGCACTTAGAACAATTAAGTTTGTGTACTTTATTGTCAGACCCCCCCCAAAAAACCAAAACCCACTGCCATGGATACATATGTGAACGAGCATGTATATACATATAACTACAGATATACATGGATATGTATGTGCTCTTGTGTGTCCTCCTATAAATGTTTGCATACATATCTTCCTATGTAGCCATGCATATGTTTTTAGTTGTTATTACTATTGTTGCAAAATTATATATGTTATGTTGTTGTTGTTAGGTGCCATCAGCTAGGTTCTGACTGCTACTGACCCCACACACAGCAGAATGAAACCCTGCTGGTTGTGTTCCACCTTCACAATCATTGCTGTGTTGAGCCCAGTGTTGCAGTCACTGTGTCAGTCTGTCTTGGTGAGGGTCTTCCTCTTTTTTGTTGGCCTCTACTTTACCAAGAATGATTTCCTTTTGGGACTTTTCCTCCTGATAACATGTCCAAAGTACGTGATATGAAGTCTTGCCACCCTTGTTTCCAAGGAGCACTCTGGCTCCACTTCTTCAGAGACAGACTTGTTTGTTCTTCTGGCAGTCCATGGTACAGTCAAATTCTTTTGTCAACAACGTAATTCAAAGTCATTAATTCTTCTGTTTTTCTTATCCATTATGCCTGTTATGCATGCATATTAGGTGGTTGAAAATATCGTGGCTTGGGTCAGGTGCACCTTAGTCCTCAAAGTGACATTTTGCTTTTCAACACTGTAAAGAGATCTTTTCCAACAGATAATTGCTGAATGATTTCTTGACTGCTGTTTCCATGGACAGTGATTGTGTATGCAAGTAAAGTGAAATCCTTGACAACTTCAGTATTTTCTCCGTTTGTCGTAATGTTGCTTGTTGGTCCAGTTGTGAGGATGTATGTCAGTAAGTGCTTTAATTCCTCTTTGATTTCAGCTGGCAGGGTTGTGTCTTCTGCATGTCTACAGCCCTTGTGCTGCTTTCTCCTTCATGTAGTCTAGCTTCTCAGATTATTCAGCATACAGATTGAATAAATGTGATGAAAGTGTACAGGCCTGATACACTCCTCTTCTGATTTTAAACCACACAGTATTCCCTTGTTTTGTTCAGATAACTGCCTCTTGGTCTATGAACAGTTTCCTTAGCCAAGCCAAGTGCCTTATGGGCACAATTAAATGTTCTAGAATTCTCATTTTTCTCAATGCTGTCCATAATTTGCCATGATTTGTATAGTCAGATGCCTTTGCAGTGTCAATAAAACATAGATAAACATCTTTCTAGTATTCTCTGGTTTCAGCCAAGATCCATCTGACATCAGCAATCATAGCTCTTGTTCCCCATCCTCTTTTGAATTCGGCTTGACTTTCTGGTAGTTCTCTGTTGACTGATGTTCTGCTGCAGCTGCTTTTGCATGATCTTTAGCACAACTTTTTGTGCATGTGATATTAATGATACTGTTCAGTAATTTCCACATTCTGTTGTATCACTTTTCTTTGGAATAAGCACAAACATGAATGTCTTCTGGTCTGCTGGCCAGATGGCTCTCTTCCACATTTCTTGGCATAGAGGAGTAAGCACCTCCTGAACTGTATCTTTTTGTTGAAATGTTTCAGTAGATGTTCCACAAATTCCTGGAGCCTTCTTTTCTGCTAGTACCTTCAGTGCAGCTTGAACTTCTTCCTTCAGTATCATTGGTTCTCAAACATATGCTACCTCCTGAAGTGGTTGAATAGTGACCATTTCTTTTGGTTCAGTGACTGTATTTTTTCCATCTCCTTTTTATGCTTCCTGTGTTCAAGTATTTTGCCCATAGAATCCTTCAGAATTGCGATTACTAAACTAAAAAGGTATCCAGGGGCCAAACTCTCAGCTTTTCTTAAGTTTCTGTCAGGCCAGTAATTCTGGTCGTTTTTTTGGTTTTTAACTCCAGATGTTTGCTGTTGCTGTTGTTAGGTGCCATCGAGTTGGTTCTGACTCATAGTCATTCTATGTACAATGGAATGAAACACTGCCTGGTCTCACACCATGTCCATAATCGTTTTTATGCTTTAGCCAATTGTGTGACCATTATGTCAATCCATCTTGTCGAGGGTCTTCCTCTTTTTGGCTGACCCTCCACTCTACCAAGCATGATGTCCCTCTCCAGGGACTGATCCCTCCTGACAATCTTTCCAATGTATGCTAGATGCAATCTTGCCATCTTTGCTTCCAAGGAGCACTCTGGTTGTACTTCTTCCAGAACATACCTGTTTGTTCTTTTGGCAGTCCACGGTACATTCAGTATTCTTCCCCAACACCACAATTCAGAGGCATTAGTTCTTTGGTCTTCCTTGTTCCATTGTCCAGCTTTCACATGTATACAATGTGATTGAAAATACCATGGCTTGGGTCAGGCACACTTTAGTCTTCAAGATGATATCCTTACTTTTCAATACTTTAAAGAGGTCCTTTGCAACAGATTCTCCCGATGCAATGTGTCTTTTAATTTCTTGACTGCTGCTTCCATGGGTGCTGATTGTGGATCCAAGTAAAATGAAGTCCTTGACAACCTAAATCCTTTCTTCGTTTATGATGATGTTACTTGCTGCTCCAGTTGTGAGGATTTCTTGATGTTGAAGTGCAATCCATACTGAAGGCTAAGGCCTTTGATGTTTATCAGTAAGTGTTTCAAATCTTCACTCCCAGCAAGTAAAGTGGTATCATCTGCATAATGCAGGTTGTTAATGACTCGTCCTCTAATCTTGATGCCTCATTCTTCTTCATATAATGTAGCTTCTCGGATTATTTGCTCCTCATACAGGTTGAAAAGGTATGGTGAAAAGATACAACCCTTATGTATACCTTTCCTGATGTACACCTTAAGCCCTGCAGTGTCCACTTGTTCTAGTCTCACAACTGCCTCTTGATCCATGTACAAATTCCTTAAGAGCACAGTTAAGTGTTCTGAAATTCTCATTTTATGCAGTGTTAGCTATAATTTGTTATGATCCACACAGTTTTTTGCCTAGTCAATAAAATACAGGTAAACATCTTTCTAGTATTCTCTGCTTTCAGCCAAGATCCATCCGACACTGGCAATGATATCCCTGGTTCTATGACCTCTTCTGAATCCAGCATAAATTTCTAACAGTTCCTTGTCAGTATACTGTTGCAGTCGCTTTTGAGTGATTTTGAGAACAGTTTTACTTGTGTGTGACATTAATGATACTGTTAAGCAATTTCTGCATTATGTTAGATCACCTTTCTTTGGAATGGGCGTAAATATGGATCTCTTCCAGTCAGTTGCCCGGGTAGCTGTTTTCCAAATTTCTTGGCATAGACAAGTGAGCACTACATCTGTTCGTTGAAATATCTCAATTGATATTCCATCAGTTCCCGGAGCCTTGTTTTTCGTCATTGCCTTCAGTACAGCTTTGACTTCGTCTTTCAGTACCATTGGTTTGTGATCTTACGCTGCCTCCTCAAATGGCTGAACACTGACCATTCCTTTCTGGTGTAATGACTGTCTGTATTTCTTCCATTCTTTTGATGCTCCCTGAGTTATTTACTATTTTGCCTGCAAAATCCTTCACTATTGCAACTTGAGGCTTGAATTTTTTCTTAAGTTCTTTCAGCTTGGGAAATGCAGAATGTGTTCTTCCCTTTTGGTTTTCTATTTCCAGCTCTTTGCACATGTCGTTATAATACTTTATTTTGTCTTTTCAAGCTGCCCTTTGAAATCCTCTGTTTAGTACTTTTACTGTGTCATTCTTTGCTTTTGCTTTAGCTGCTTGATGTTTGGGAGCAAGTGTCAGAGTCTGTTCTGACATCTAATTTGGTCTTTTCTTTCTTTGCTGTCTTTTTACTAACTTCTTGCTTTCTTCATGTATGTTATCTTTGATGTCATTCCAGTTTGTCTGGTCTTTGGTGTCAATACATTAAATATGTTCTTGAGATGGTCTCTAAACTCAGGCAGGATATATTCAGGGTCCTACTTTGGCTTTTGTGGACTTGTTCTAATTTTTTTCACTTTCAGTTTGAATTTGCATATGTGGAAATGGTGATCTGTGCCTTGGTCAGCACCTGGTTTTGTCCTGACTGCTGATATGGAGCTTTTCCATCATCTTTTTCCACAGATTTAGTTGATTTGGTTCCTGAGTATTCCATCTGGTGAGGTCCATGTGTACAGTCACCATTTGTGTTGGTTAAAAAAGATATTTGCAATGAAGAAGTTGTTAGTCTTGCAAAAATCTGTCATGTGATCTCTAGTATTATTTCTATCACGAAGGCCGTATTTTCCAACTACCAAGTCTTCTTTGTTTGCAACTTTCGCATTCTGATCACCAGTAATTATCAATGCGTACTGATTGCACAGTCAGTCAATTTCATACTGCAGAATCTGATAAAAATCTTCAATTTCTTCATCTTTGGCCTTAGCGGTTGGTGGGCAGATTTTAATAATAGTCATATTAACTGACCTTCCTTGTAGGCATCTGGATATTGCCTCCTATCACTGACAGCACTGTACTTCAGGACAGATCTTGAAGTGTTCCTTTTGATGATGAATACATACCACTCTTCTTGAAGTTTTCATTCCCAGTGTAGTAGAATGGATGATTGTTCGATTCAAAATGGCCAATACCAGTCCATTTCAGCTCACTAATGCCTAAGATATAGATGTTTTTGCGTTCTATTTCATTTTTCATGATTTCCTATTTTCCTAGATTCATACGTTGTACATTCCATGTTCTGATTATTAATGGATGTTCGCAGCTGTTTCTTCTCATTTTGAGTCATGTCACATCAGCATATAAAGATCCTGAAGGCTTTACTCCATTCATGTCGTTAAGGTCGACTCTTTTAAGAGGCAGCCCTTCCCCAGTCGTCTTCAGAGTGCCTTCCAACCTGGGGGGCTCATTTTATGGCACTATACCTGGCAGTGTTCTGCTGGTATTCATAAGGTTTTCCCTGGCTAATTCTTTTCAGAAGTAGATTGCTGGGTCCTTCTTCCTAGTCTGTCTTAGTCTAGAAGCTCAGCTGAAACTTGTCCACCATGGGTAACTTTGCTGGTACCTAAATACCAGTGGCATAGTTTCCAGCATCTCAGCAACAAACAAGCCTCTGCTGACAGTTAAGTGGGGGCTGCTCATACTCCCTTTACTCAGTCTTCCTAGCCTTCTCCCTCTGTCTTTACTCGGTCTTCCTTGCTGGCTCACCCTCCCTTTAGTCAGTATTCCTAGTCTGCACCCTCTCTCTTTACTCAATCTTCCTGGCCAGTTCACTCTCCCTTTACTCAATCTTCCTTGTGTGTTCTTTCTCTTTACATAATCTTCCTAGCTTGTTCTCTCTCCCTTTACTCAGTCTCTCTAGCCTGCTCCCTCTCCCTTAACTCAGTTTTCCAGATATTTGCACATTTCGTTATAATACTTTACTTTGTCTTCTTGTGCTGCTCTTTGAAATGTTCTGCTCAGCTCTTCTTCTTCATCATTTCTTCTGTTCACTTTAGCTGCTCTGTGTGCGAGAGCAAGTTTCAGAGTCTCTGCTGATGTCCATTTTGGTCTTTCTTTTCTTCCTGCCTTTTAATGACCATTTGCTTTCTTCATATATGATGTCCTTGATATCATCCTATGACTTGTCTGTTGTTTGGTTGTTAGTGTTCAGTGTATCAAATCCATTCTTGAGATGGTCTCTAAATTGGGGTAGTATATACTCAATGTCATATTTTTTATTATGTTTTAGGTAAATGTTTGCAGAACAATTAGTTTCTCATTAAACAGTTAACACACAAATTATTTTGTGATATTAGTTGCCAACCTCACTGTCTTAATCATATCTCAGTCATCTAGTGCTACTGTAACAGAAATACCACAAGTAGATGGCTTTCACAAAGAGAAATTTATTCTCTCATAGTCCAGAAGACTAGAAGTCTTAATTTGGGAGCCTGTTCCACTGGAAGGCTTCCTTTCTCTGCCGTCTCTGGAGGAAAGTCCTTGCTATTAGTTTTCTCTTGATCTGGGAACATTCATGTAAGAACCTCAGGTCCGAAGGAAACCGTCTGCTTCTGGCACTGTGTTGGTGGCATGAGGCTCCTGTCTCTCTGCTCCTCTCTTTTATGTCTCAAAAGATGTTGGCTTAAAACGCTATCTAATCTTGTAGATCTCATCAATATAACTACTGCTAATCCATTTTATTAAATCATAACTATAGAATTTACCACATACAGGAAATTCTCACTCAAATGACAAAAAGATGGACAATCACATAATACTGGGAATCATGCCCAGAAAAGTTGGTACACACAATTTGGGGGGGACATAATTCAATCCATGACACTCATGATGTGTTAACACTCTCTCCCCTTCTTTACCTCGGGTTCCCTGTCTTCATTCATTCAGTTTTCCATCCCTGCTTGCCTTCTTGTCTTTGCTTTGGGGCTTGTGTATACTTAGTCTCATATACATGATTGAACTACAAAGCACATTCCTTGTGTGTGTGTTTTTTGGCCCTATAGACCTGTCTCATCTTTAGCTGGAGGGTGAACCTCAGGAGTGATTTTACTACTGAATAAAGAGAGTGTCTGGGCAAGGTGCTGTCTGAGGTATACCAAATGGTCCCAACTCTTCCGGAACAGACGATCACCAAGAACAACAAAGACACGAGGATAAAAGAGCCCAGCAGACAGAAAGACCCATGTGAATGGTAGACTGTATCAACATGTCACCAGAAGAAGCAGATCGTGCCCAGCCACCACCAAAGACAGCAGTGATGGGGCACACAATGTTGAGTCCCTTTGGCAACATGAGAAAAAGAGGGATACAGCTCAAGAACTGTTCTAAAAGACCACAATTAGTAAGTCTGATGGCCTAGGGGATCTATCCCCTGGTAGTATGGCCTCTAGACCTACCACTGATCCAGTCCAGAAAATACTACTGAGATCAACTCTGGACAAAAACGGACTGGACACAGGGTCACAATATGACCATATGGTGTGTATGTACTTTATGGTTCTATATATTTATAGGAGGCTGTCCTACCAGTCTTTTTCTAGATGGAAGGAGAGAGGGTGGAGAAGAGGGCCCAAGAGATTAAGAGGATGCGACAAGTATAGAATGAAGAGGAGGAGCGTGCTATTGCCAGGCAAGGAGAGCAGATGGAGGTGCAGATAGGCGGGCATGCAAATTTAATTTGGGTTGTATACTTTCACTTAATCACAATAAAAAAGAAGAAAAGAGTGTATGGGGACAACACTCTTGGGGTTTCTTCAGTCTCTGTCAGATTTGCAAGTTTGGTCTTTTTTCTTTTTGTGAATTTGAATTTTCTTCTGTATTTTTCTTGTGCTCTGTATAGGACCCCTGCCAGAGTAGTTGGTGGTGGTAAACAGGCATCATCTAGTTGTTCTGGGCTCAAACTGGTAGAGGCTATGGTAGTTCTGGTCTTTTTGGACTAATCTTTCCCAGTGTCTTAGGTTTTCTTCATTCTCCTTTGTTGCAGCAGGGATGGGACCAGTAGATGTAGCTTAGATGGCCTCACATAATCCTTTAAGGTGCCATATACTTCTCACCACTGTGAGATGTAGAACATTTTCTTATGGACTGTGTTATGCCAATTCAGATGTCCCCAGGCCATGGTCCCCAGCCCTGGGCCCAGTATCTCAGTCCTTCAGGACATTTGGATGGGTATGTGAAGCTTCTGTGACTTTGCCCTAGTCAAGCTGTTCTGACTTCCCCTGTATTGTGTGCTGTCGTACCTTTCACTAAGGTTTCTACTTATCTATTAACTAGTTAGTATTTTTTCCTCCCATCCTTACCCTAATTCATAACCAACGTAAAGATTGTTTATTTCTGTGTAGAAACATTTACATGTGTTTTTATAGTAGAGGTCCAATACGTATTTGTACTTTTGTGACTGACTTATTTCATTCAGCAGTGCCTTCCACGATGTGAGATTTTCACATACCCACTGATTTTTTTTTTAAATCATTACTGCCTAGTACTTCACTGTGTGTATGTGCCCTAATTTGTTTATCCATTCATCTGTTATTAGCCACTTAGACTTTTTCCATTCTTTTGTAATTGTGAATTGTGCAGCAATCAACATGGACGTGCATATGGCTATTCATGTTATGGCTCTTATTTCTCTATGGTGTATTCCTAGGAAAAAATTGTTGAATTATATAGTATTTCTTGCTTTTTAAGTAAATGCCATGCTATGTTCCAAAATTGTTGTACCATTTTACAGTCTTCTAGCAGTGCATATGGGTTCCAATCTTCATTAAATCTCTCCAGCATTTGTTATTTGCTGTTTCTTTGATTAGTGCCAGTAAACTCTATTGGGCAGTTTTACTCTGTCTGTAGGATTGCAGTGAGTCAGAATCAATGTGGCAGTGTGGGTTTTTTTTTTTTTTTTTTTTTTTTTAATGACTAGTAATTGTGAACATTTCCTCAAGTGTCTGTTAGCTGTCTAAACATTTCCTCTGATGAAGTGTCTGTTCACATCCTTTGCTCATTTCTTAATTTAATCTTTGTCTTTTTATTGTAGAAGTGTTGGATTTTCTTACAGATTTTAGAGCCTAGGTCGTACTTCAGCTGTCATGGACTTGCTTTAGTATTCTTCAGCTTCATTCAGTTTGAGCTTGCATAGGAGCAGTTGATTGTTCTACAGTTAGTAGGACTCATATTGTTCTGATGATGTTTAGCATTTCATCTGTTTCTACGGATATAGTCAATTTGATTCCTATTTTTCCATGTGGTGAGATCTGCTTGTGTAGTCCACCATTTATGTTGTTGTAAAAAGATTTTTTAGTAAGTAAGTTGTTAGTCTTGCAAAATTCTATCATGTGATCTCTGGCATAGTTTCTATCATCAAGGCCATGTTTTCCAACTATCAATCTTTCTTTGTTTCAAATTTTTGAATTCAAATTGCCAGTAATTATCAATACATCTTAACTGCATATTTGATCAATTTCAGCCTGTAAAAGATGCTCAAGTTCAGTTTCTTCATGTGAGGCTTTAGTGGCCAGTGCATAGAATATTGTATATTATGTGCTGCAACTTGTTTAGCATTTGTCTGTTTGTGGGCACTTATTCCATCTTTTGCTATTATGAATAATGCTGCAGTGAACCTAAGTGTGTGTATGTCTGTTCATGTCACTGCACTTATTATATCTTTTGGATGTACACCTAAGAGTAAGATTGCTCAGTTGTAGATATTTTTAACTTTTTGATAAAACACCATTCAATTTTCCATAGTGACTGTAACATTTGATAATCCCACCAGCAGTGTGTAAGGGTTCCAGTCTATACACAACCTCTCCAGTATTTGCCGTTTTCTGTATTTTTTGTTTGTTTGATTACTGTCATTTCTGCAAGGGTTAGATGGTATCTCATTGTAGTTTTGATTTGGTTCTCTCTAATGTCTCTCAGGAAACCCTGGTAGCATGGTGCTTAAATATGACATCTTCTAACCAAAAAGTCAGCAGTTCAGATCCACCATATACTCTTTAGATACTCTACAGGGCAGTTCTACTGTGTCCTGTCATGTTGCTGTGAGTTGGAATTGACTCGACAGCAGTAGGTTTAGTTTCATTTTACTTAATGTCTCTCAGTTTGTAGTAATCTGGTGGCTTGCATGTTGCTGTAATACTAGAAGGTTTGCAGTTGGTATTTCCTACACGGTAGTGTCACCCTTGGTGGCCAGGTTTCCCTGGAGATTCCAAACGAAGACAGACTAGGAAGAAGGAGCTGGAAGTCTACTTCTGAAAAAAATTGGCCAGTAAAATTCATATGGATAGCAATGGAACATTGTCTGATACAGTGCTGGAACATGAGCCCCTCAGATTGAGACTCAAAATCAAACTAGGGAACAGCTGCCACCTCTAAGTGGTATCAACCTTAGTGACGTGGGTAGAGTCAAGTTTTGGGGACCTTCATTTTCTGATGTGGCATGACTCAAAATGAGAAGAAATAGCTGCAAACATCTATTAATAATCTGAACATGGAATGTGTGAAATAGGAATCTATGCAAATGGGACGCTACCATAAGTGAAGTGGAATGCATAAATATCAGTATCCTAGGCATTAATGAGCTGAAATGGACTGGTGTTGGCCATTTTGAATCAGGCAATCATATGGTTTACTATACTGGGAATGATAAAAATGAAGAGGAATGATGTTGCGTTCATTATCAGAAAAGAACATTTTGAGGTCTATCCTGAAGTACAGCACTGTCAGTGGTAGGACAACATAATAAACACCCACAAGGTGTATTAAGGAAGACCAGTTACTATGACTCCTATTCAAATTTATGTACTGCCCACTGAGGCCTAAGATGAAGAAATTGAAGACATTTTGTCACCTTCTGCAGTCTGTAATTGAATAAATGTGCAGTCAAGATTCACTGATAATTACTAGCAATTGGAATGCAAAAGTTGAGAACAAAGAAGGATTGATAGTTGGAAAACATGCCCTTGGTGATACACTGGAAGTTGCATAATAGAATTTTACAAGGGTAACAACTTATTCATTGAAATATCTGTTTACAACATAGATTGTAACTATACACGTGGACCTAATGAAATGGAAAAAAGAGAAATCAAATCTATTACATCTGTGAAAAGAGATGGAAAAGTTAATGTCTTCAGAACAATATGAGTCATAACAAGACCAAGGGCTGACTGTAAAAGAGACCATTAATTGCTCATATGCAGGTTTAGGTTGAAGTTGAAGAAAATTAGAACAACTCTTTGAGAGCCAAAATATGACCTTGAATATATCCCACCTGAGCTTGGGGAACATCTTAAGAGTAGATTTGGCGCGTTGAATACTAATGACTGAATGCCAGAAGAATTATTGAATAACATCAAGGACATCAAACATGAAGAGAGCAAGTAGTCATTAAAAAGAAAGAAAAGCCCAGAATGTGTGTCAGAACAAACTTTGAAGCTTTGTCTTGAACATAGAGTAGCTAAAGTGAAAGGAAGAAATGACAAAATAGAAGAGCTGAGCAGAAAATTGCAAGAGAGTTGCTCAGGAAGACAGCGTAATATATTATAGTGACATGTGCACAGTCCTGGAGATAGAAAATCAAAAAAGAAAGAACACACTTGGCATTTCTCAAACTAAGAAAAAATTCAAGCCTCAGTTGCGATACTGCTGGAGTCTATGAGGAAAATATTGAACAACTCAGGAAGCTTCAAAAGAAGATGGAAGGAATACACAGAATCACTGTACCAAAAAGAATTAGTTGACATTCAACCATTTCTGGAGGTCAAATGATTCAGAACTGGTGTTATTCAAAGAATAAGTCTAAGTTGCACTGAAGGCATTGGTGGGATAAAAAAAGAAAAGAAAAACACAACCCATTGCCATTGAGTCAATTCTGACTCATAGTAATCCTATGGGACACAGTGGGACTGCCCCATAGAATTTCCAAGGAGCACCTGGTGAATTCAAATTGCTGTCCTTTTGGTTAGCAGAAGGAGCTGTCAACCACTATGCCAGCAGGGTTTCCAAAAAGGCCCCAGAAATTGATGGAACATTTACTGAGATGTTTCAACAAATGGGTGTATGCTTCAAGGACTCACTCATCTATGACAAGACATCTGAAAGACAGTTATGTGGCCAGTCACCTAGACAAGATCTATATTTGTACCCAGTCCAAAGAAAGATGATACAACAGGATAGAAACCACTGAATATCATTAATTTCACAGACAGTTAAAATTTTGCTGAAGATTATTCAAAAGTGGTTGCATTGTCAGTGGCATTGCACTGACAAGGAACTGCCAGGAATTTAAGCCAGATTCAGAAGAGGATGTAGAACAAAGGATATCATAGCTGGTGTCAGACAGATCCTGACTGAAAGCAGAGAATATTTATCTCTGTTTTATTGACTATCAAAGGCATTACTAGAATGTGTGGATCATGACAAATTATGGATAACATTGTAAAGAATGGAAATTCTAGAACACTTAACTGTGCTCCTGAGGAACCTATACTTAGACCAAGAGGTAATCATTCAAATGGAACAAGGGGATACTGCATTAGTTGAAATTAGGAAAGGTGTACATCGGGTTTTTATCCTTTTATCATACTTAATCCGCCTGTGTGCTAAGCAGATGACTGTAGAAGCTGGACTATATGAAGAAGAATGTGGCATTAGGATTGGAGGAAGACTTACTAACAAACTAAGATATGCCGATAACATAACCTTGCTTTTCTGAGACTGAAGAGAACTTACTGATGAAGGTCTAAGACCACAGCCTTCAGCATGGATTACACCTCACCCTAAAGCAAAAAAAAATCCTCACAACTGGACTAATAAATAATATCATGACAAATGGAGAAAATGGATTTCATTTTACAGGGATCCACAGTCAACACTTATAGAACCAGCAGTCATGACATCAAACAATGAATTGCATTAGACAAATCTGCTGCAAAAGAACTCTTTGAATTATTAGAGAAAGTGAAGACGTCAGTTTAAGGATTAAGGTGCACCTAACCCCAGCAATTGTGTTTTCAGTCTCATAAATGTGAAATTGAACAATGGGTAACAAAGACTGAAGAAGAGTTGATGATGCATTTTAACTGTGCTGTTGGCAAAGAATATTGAATATGCCATGGATTGACAGAAGAACGAACAAATCTGTGTTGGAAGGACAGTGAGAATGCTCACTGGAAGCAAGGATGGCAACACTTCATCTCACGTATTTTGGACATGTTATCAGTAGGGACAAGTCCCCTGGAGAAGGACAGTATGCTCGCTAGAGTGGAGAGTCAATAAAAAAGAGGAAGACTTAGTAAGATGGATTGACACAGTGGCTACTATGATGAGCTGAAGCATGACAATTGTGAGACTAGTGCAAGATGGGGCCATGTTTCATTGTCTTCTACACAGGTTCCCTGATAAATTGAAACTGCCTTGACAGCATCTAACAGGAAGAACAGTGGTTGATAATAGAAAGCATCTTTTCATGTATTTGTTGGCTGCCTGAATGTGCTTTTTGGTATTGTCTGTTCATGTCTTTTGTCCATTTTTCAATTGGATTTTTTATCTTTTTATTGTTGAGTTGTATTTTCCTCCATATTTTATAGATTAGATCCTTGTTAGGTATGTCATTATCAAATATATTTTCCCAGTCTGTGGATTTTCTTTTTACTCTTTTGGTAAAGTCTTGGTAAGCATAAGTATTTAATGTTTATGAAGTCCCAGTTACCTAATTTATCTTGCTTGTGCATTGCTTCCTTTTTTTACATAAAAATTGAATACATGTCCAATATACAGATTGACTTAAATAAGTCATTAGTGTTGTAGAATTCAGTCCTGTGATTACCAGGATCGTTGCCATCACCAAGATCATATTTTCCAACTACTGATCCTTCTTTGTTTCCAACTTTCACATTCAAATGGTAATTATCATTGCAGCTCGACTGCATGTTCGATCAATTTCAGAATGACGTAGTTTATAAAAATCTTCAATTTTTTCATCTTTGGCATTTGTGGTTGGTGTGTAAATTTCAGTAATGTATTTTTTGATCTACTTGAATGATCCCATTGCTGCCCAGATTTCAGTGACTTAAAAATGGGCAAGGATTTATTTCTTACTCGTACTAGATTTCTCTTGTGAGTTTGCTATGGATTTGTTTCACGTTGTCCTCCATCTGGAGCTCAGGCTGATGGTCCTTGCATGGGTCTGAAAGTGATATCACTTACACTTACATCACTGGCCAAAGTAAGTCATGTGATCACATTGTATTCAAGTGATGGGAATTGCACCATGAGCTCTGAGAGAAATGCTTATGAATATTTTAAAGTAACTT
Organism: Heterohyrax brucei; assembly: GCA_028571685.1. NCBI lineage: Eukaryota > Metazoa > Chordata > Mammalia > Hyracoidea > Procaviidae > Heterohyrax > Heterohyrax brucei. The sequence continues at coordinate 8,099,587 of CM053165.1, read as the reverse complement.
TATATAACCTTAATACTTCATTCCCTAAGTCTTCAGTCTTTCTTCTAAGGATGGAATTTTTAATTCTTATGGAATCCAGACTTTCTGGATCCACTGAGGTTAGAATGGCTGACCTAAAACTATTGCCTTGAAATAATTTTTGAACCTTAAACCTTGAACTGAAATTGTTTCCTAAAAGCTATCTTTAAGTCAAGCATTAGTTTAGGGTGTTATGCTCTTTTAAAGAATTACCTATGCAGTCAGTTTTGACATAGCAATTCCAAAAGTCAGAATAGAAGCTATGTTTTCAGTTCAATAGGTAATTATTTTAATTGTTCTTCGAGAAAATGTCGTATGGAATTCTGCATACCCAAAAGTTATTTTGTGAACTCTATTCTGGCCATGTTTCCATAGCAATGTGTAACTACTAGCAATAAGTCTAAAAATCTATAAAGAATCATTCTCCTCTGGAAGATTTTTGACACTAGTCAGAAATTTTGTCTTAATTTGTAAATCATATATTAAATAACCTTCAGTCACTTTCTATTATTGAGTTACCATTGTTTTTATTTTAACATGTCCATGTACATATTTGTGTTGATATGTTTATCTTTTGCTTAAAATACAGTTGACATGGGGGGTGGCATGTCTGATCAGTAATGTGCATGCATATTTCAGAAAACTCTAAGCTTTCTATAATTTTTTGGAAGAAGAATTTTAAACTAACTTGATTTAGGGCTTGGCTAAATGTTATGCAGGAAAAGTTTTAGAGGGGGTGGAGGAAAGAATTTTTCTGTTCCTGTCTTTTAAAATGCAAAATCAATGTACCTCCCTTGATGTGTGCATGTAAAACTGAATTCGATATCTGGCACTAGAATGTTAAAATCTGACAAAACATTTTTGGATAAATGAAGTACCTTTCCTATTTCTTCCTCATCTGTATAATAATTACCATGAATTTATAAATGACTGAATTTAGTTTAAGGGGAGGTGATGGCTAAGTTAGTGCAATGTACTCTATATGAAAGTTAGGATTATTTTACAGGAGATCTTGATCAAATAACTTGTCTTTAAGTGCCAGTTTCTTCAGCTGTAAAAGGAAAGCTTGAACTAGGTGATCTATGAGAACCCTCATGATTTTAAAACATTTGTTTAGAAGGGCACTGTAGAGTTCTGCTGTTCACTTTGTCAATATTTATCTTGCACAGGGATCATGGCACAAGTAGCAATGTCTGCCCTGCCAACAGGAGACGAGGAGTCCTCAGAGAACAGAATGGTGGTGACGTTTCTTGTGTCTGCTCTTGAGTCAATGGTGAGATGGCTTTAAAATTCTATGTAATGTTCAATAGTTGGATCATTGTGCAAACAAAAGAAGTATGAGACATTCCAGTGTAACTTTTTTTTTTATTATGACTGAGTGAAAATATACATTCCCATATAAATGTACATGCCCACCTATATGCAGCTTCCACCGCTCTCCCTACCCGGTGACAGCACACTATTCCTCTCTGCTCCATACATGTGTCATTCTCCCAACAGTCTCCTTTCCCCTCCTCTCTACCCACTCTCCTTCCTCCAGCCAGAGGTCAGCAGGATGATATCTTATAGATGTCAGCCAAGTGCCAAGTGCCGTTGAGTCGGATCCGACTCATGGCGACCCTAGGGGCCAGGGTAGAACCATAAAGTGGATCCAGTATGGTCACTCTGCATTGCCAGGTCCAATCCATTCGTGTCCGAAGAGTGGACCTTTGTTATGATTTATGGGCAATAGCAGCATCAGGGCCAGGGGCCATGCTCCCAGGGGAAGTCCGAAGCCGCTGGACCATCAATTGCGGTCTTTTAGTGGAGATCTCAGGGTGCACACCTTTTTATTTTTGTGTTGCCAGTGAGACTCAACTTAGTGAGCTCCATCGCGGCTATCACTGGTGGTGACCAGGCACCATCCAGTTCTCTGGTCCCAAGTCTATGTCAGCACCCACTCATGTGGGTCTGTCTATCTTCTAGGTTGTCTTTACCCCATGTCATTTTGGTCCTCGGTGATCATCCATTGCTGCTGAGTTGTTCAATAGTTGGATCATTGTGAAAACAAAAGAAGTGTGAGACATTCCAGTGTAACTTTTTTTTAAAAATTGTGATTGAATGAAAAGTGTAGAATCCAATTTAAATTTGCATGCCTGCCTATCTACAGCTCCTTCTGCTCTCCTTGCCTGGTGACAGCATACTCCTCCTTTCTGTTCTATTCATGTCGTATCCTCTTAACAATCTGCTGTCCCCTGCTCTCCACCCTATCCACTCTTTCCACTCCCCTTCAGTAAGAGGTCTATAGGACGACATCCTATAGATGCATAGAACCGTAAAGTGCACACACAACAGGTCACTCTGTGTCCCTGAGTCCAGTCCATTTCTGTCCCAAGAGTTGACCTCAGTAATGATTTATGATGAGAGGCAGCATCAGGTCTAGGGGCCATGCCCCCTGGGGAACTTCCAGGCCTCAGACCACGAGACCAGGCACCATCTGGTTCTTCTGGTCACATGTTGATATAGTTACCCATTCATGTGAGTCCTGTCTTCCGGGCTCTCTTTGCCTCATTTCATCATTGTCCTTGGTGATTATCTGTTCCAGCTAAGTTGGGACCATTTGGTGTGCCTCAGATGGCAGCTTGCTAGCTTTGAGACCCCAGATGCCACTCATCAATATGGGGTGAAGAAGACTCTCTTAGCAATAGTCTAGTAATGCCATTTGGCTTTGATATCTCCTCAGAGGATGGTCTCAGACCCACACCCCTGCTACTCTGTCCTTGCAATATTAGGTTAAGATTGGAAGAGTTTTCAGGTTATGTTGAAGTCCAGTTAAATTGATCTTCTTTCTAATGTATGCTGTCACTGAGTTTACCCAACTAGATTTCTGTCAACTATCTAATCTGTAACCAATCGTCTCCCTGCCTTTTTCCCCTCCCATCAAAGAGTCTTTTCTTTGGTATACAAGTCTGTTTTTAAGTTCTTATAGTAGGGGTCTCATACAGTATTTGTCCTTGTGCCACTGACTGATTTCACTCAGCATAATATCTTCCAATTAAAACCAGGTTGTGAGATGCTTCCTAAAATCAACATTGTTCTTTATCATTGCATAGTGTTCCATTGAGTACGTATACTATAGTTTGTTTATCCATTCATCTGTTGTTGGGCATCTAGGTTGATTCCATCTTTTTGCTATTGTGGACTGTGCTGCAATAAAGATTTCTGTGCATGTATTTGTTTGTGTGATTGCCCTTGATTCTGTAGGATACAGTCTGAGCAATGGGATTACTGGATCAAATGGTATATTTATTTCCAGCTTTTTAAGGAAGCACCAGATTGCTTTCCAAAGAAGTTGGACTGTTTTGCAATCCCACCAGCAGTATAGGAGAGTTCCAGTTTCTCCACAGACTCTCTAGCATTTGTTGTTTTGTGTTTTTTGGATCCTGGCCAACCTTGTTGGAGTGAGATGGTATCTCATCATAGTTTTGATTTGGATTTCTTTAATAGCTAATGATTGTTAACATTTCCACATGTAATGATTATAAACATTTCTGCATTTGTCTTTTGGGTGTCTGGATATCCTCTTTGGTGAAGTGTCTGTCCATTTCCTTTGTCCACTGCTTAATTGGGTTATTCTTTTCTTATTTCTCTTTTGCAGTATTTTGTAGATTATGGAGATCAGATGTCTGTCTAACATATAGTTGCCAAATATCTTTTCCCATTCTGTAGGTGGTCTTATAATTCTTTTGATCAAGTCTTTGGATAAGCAAAAGTGTTTGTTTCTTAGTAGTTCCCATTTATGTATTTTTCTTTCTGTTGATTATGCTTTATCAGATTTTGAAGTCTATCTAAGTTGTGTAGTAGAACTTCCATTGTTGATCCTATTTTTTTCTGACATGATCTTTATTGTTTTAGGCTTGATATTTAGGTCTTTTATCCAATTTGAGTTGGCTTTTGTGTAAGGTATAAGATAGGGGTCTTGTTTCAGTTTTTATGCTGATGGATATCCCATTTTGCCTGTACCACGTGTTACAGAGACTGTTTCTACCTCAGTTTACAATCTTAAGGCTTTTGTCGAATGTCAATTATTCATAGGAGGATGGGGGCATCTGTGGGATCTCAACTCTGTTTCATTGGTCTATATGTTTCTTTTTGTACCAGTACCAGGCTGTTTCGACTACTGTGGCAGCGTAATAGGTTCTCAAGTCAGGTAGTGAGAGGCCTCCCACTGTGTTCTTCAGTAGTGCTTTGCTTATCCGGAGTTTCTTCCCTTTCCAAACAAAGTTGGTGATTTGTTTCTCCATGTCACTAAAAAATGTCACTGGAATTTGTATTGGGATTGCATTGTATATGTAGATCGTTTTGGGTAAGATAGACATTTTCACAATGTTAAGTCTTCCTATCCATGACCAAGGTAGGTTTCTCCATTTATGTAAGTCTGTCTTAGTTTCTTGTAGTAAGGTCTTGTAGTTCTCTTTGTATAGGTCTCTTATTTCTCTAGTTAGATTCATTCCTAGGTATTTTATCTTCAATACCCTTGGAAGCAGCAGTCAAGCAACCAAAAGACACGTTGCACTGGTGAAATCTGCAGCAAAGGACCTCTTCAAAGTATTGAAAAGTGAGGATGTCACCTTGAAGACTAAAACGTGCCTGACCCAAATCATGGTAATTTCATTTGCATCATATGCATATGAAAGCTGGACTGTGAACAAAGAAGACAGAAGGAGAATTGATGCCTTTGAATTGTGGTGTTGGAGAAGAATGTTGAATGTATGAAGGACCACCGAAAAAACAAACAGATATTTTCTGCAATAAGTACAATCAGAATGCTCCTTGTAAGCAAAGAAGGCAAAACCGTATCTAACATACTTGGGACATGTTGTCAGGGAAGGACATCATGCTTGGTAGCGTGGAGGGTCAGCAAAAAAGAGGAAGACCCTCGACGAGACGGATTGACACGGTGGCTAGAACAGTGGGCTTAAGCATAAAAACAATTGTCGACATGATGCAAGACCAGGCAGTGTTTCACTCTGTTGTTCATAGGGTCACTTTGAGTCACAACTGACTTGACAGCACCTAACAACAATTTTATCTTCTTGGAGGCTGTAATAAATGGTATTGATTTGGTGATTTCTTCTTTAATGATCTCTTTGTTTGGTATAAAGGAATCCTACTGATTTACTTATGTTTATCTTATATCCTGATACTTTGCTGAACTCTTCTATTAGTTTGAGTAGTTTACGTGTGGGTTCTGTAGGATTCTCTGTGTATACAGTCATACCGTCTGCAAATAGGGAGATTTTTACTTCTTTTTAGCTGATGCAGATGCCATTTATTTCTGTGTCTTGTCTAATTGCTCTGTCCAGAACTTCTGGTACAATGTTGAATAGGAGAGTTAAGAGTGGGCATCCTCTAGTTCCTGTTCTCAAAGGGAAGTCTTTCAGTTTCTCTCCATTCAGGACGATGTAGGCGATTTGCTTTGTGTAGATGAGCCTTATTGCATTGAGGAATTTGCCTTCTGTTGCTACTTTGCTGAGAGTTTTTAGCATGAATGGGTGTTAGACTCTGTCAGATGTCTTTTCTGCATGAATTGACAAAATCAGGTGATTCTTACCTTTTGTGTTATTTGTGTAATTGATCACATTACTTGTTTTTATGATGTTTAACCAGTCTTGCATCCCCAGTATGAATCCAACTTCGTCATGATGAATTATTTCTTTGATATCTTGTTGAATTCTATTTTGCAGGGATTTTGTTGAAGATTTTTTTTTTAAATTAATATGACTGAGTGAAAATGTACATTCCCATTGAAATGTGCATGCCCACCTATATGGAGCTTCCACTGCTCTCTATATCCAGTGATAGCACACTATCCCTCTCTGTTCCATACATGTCTCACCCTCCCAACAGCCTCCTTTCCCCTCCTTTCCACCTGCTCTCCTTTCTCCAGCCAGAGGTCATCAGGACGACACCTTATAGATGTATAGAACCATAAAGTACATCCAATATATGGTCACTCTGCATTGCCAAGTCCTATTCATTCCTGTCCAAAGAGTGGATCTTCGTTATGATTTATGGGTAAGGGCAGCATCAGGGCCGGGAGCCATGCTCTCAGGGGAACCCAGAAACTGCTTGACCATCAATTGAGGTCTTTTAGTGGAGATCTCAAGATGCACCCCTTTTTATTCTTGTGTTGCCAGTGAGACTCATCTATGTGAGCTCCATCGTGACTATCACTGGTGGTGGCCGGGCACCATCTGATTCTTCCAGTCCCAAGTTGATGTATGCACCCACTCATGTGGGTCTCTGTGTCTTCTAGGTTTTCTTTACCGCATGTCATTTTGGTCCTCGGTGAGCATCCGTTCCTGCTGAGTTAGGACCATTTGCTGTGCCCTTGGATGGCAGCTTGGCAGCTTTGAAGACCCCAGGTGCCACTCACCACTGTGGGGTGCAGAGAGCCCTCTTAGCAAAACACTAGTTGTGCCAGTTGGCCTCGATTTCGCCTAAGAGCATGGTCCCCTGCCCCCTGCCCCAGCTACTCTATCCTTGCAATATTGAGTTAAGATGGAAGGAGTACTCAAGTTATACTGAAGTCCACTTAATGTTGTTCTTATTTCTAATGTGTGCTATCACGGATTTCTCCCAACCAGATTTCTATAAACTATCTAGTCTAAACCCTCCCCAACTCATCCTCCCTCCCCTCCCTTGCAGCTGTCAAAGAGTCTTTTCTTCTATACACAAGTCTGTTTTTGAGATCTTATCATAGAGGTCTCATGCAATATTTGTCCTTTTGTCGCTGACTGCTTTCACTCAACATAATGTCTTCCAGTTGAAACCAGGTTATCAGATGTTTCCTGAAGCATTGCTATTATTTATCATTGTATAGTGCTCCATTGAGTATATGTACTATAGTTTACCTATCCATTATTTTGTTGGGCATCTGGGTTGATTCCATCTTTTTGCTATCGTGGACTGTGCTGCAATAAACATTCTGGTGCATGTGTCCGTTGGTATGAAAGGCCTTGATTCTGTAGGATATATTCCAAGTAGTGGAATTACTGGGTCAAATGGTATATCAATACCCATTTTTTTTAATTTTATTTTTATTTAACATAACTGAGTGAAAATGTACATTCACATGTAAATTTACATGCCCTCCTATATGCAGCTTCCACTGCTCTCCCTGTCCGGACTGCACACTATTCCTCTCTGCTCCATACATGTCTCATCCTCCCAACAGTCTCCTTTCCCCTCCTCTCCATCCACTCCTCTTCCTCCAGCCAGAGGTCAGCAAGATGATATCCTATAGATGTATAGAACCGTAAAGTGCTTCCAATATATGGTTTCTCTGCATTGCCAAGTCCAATCCATTCCTGTCCAAAGAGTGGACCTTTGTTATAATTTATGGGAACGGACAGCATCAGGGCCGGGGGCCATGCTCTCAGAGGAACCCCAAAACTGCTGGACCATCAATTGAGGTCTTTTAGTGGAGATCTCATGATGCACCTCTTTTTATTCTTGTGTTGCCAGTGAGGCTCCTCTCTGTGAGCTCCATCATGGCTATCACTGGTGGTGGCCGGGCACCATCCGGTTCTTCCGGTCCCAGGTCGATGTAGGCACCCACTCTTGTGGGTTTCTCTGTCTTCTCAGTTGTCTTTACCGCATGCCATTTTGGCCCTCGGTTAGCATCCATTCCTGCTGAGTTGGGACCATTTGCTGTGTCCTCGGATGGCAGCTTGGCAGCTTTTAACACCACAGATGCCACTCACCAATGTGGGGTGCAGAGAGCTCTCTTAGCAAAACACTAGTTGTGCCAATTGGCCTGGAATTCGCCTAAGAGCATGGTCCCCTGCCCCCCGCCCCAGCTACTCTATCCTTGCAGTATTGAGTTAAGATGGAAGGAGTACTCAAGTTATGCTGAAGTCCACTTAATATTGTTCTTGTTCCTAATGTGTGCTGTCACCGCTTTCTCCCAACTAGATTTCTAGTAACTACCTAAACTAAACCCTCCCCACCTCGCCCTCCCTCCCTCCCTTCCCTCCATTGCAGCTGTCAAAGAGTCTTTTCTTCTATACACAAGTCTGTTTTTGAGATCTTATCGTAGAGGTCTCATACAGTATTTGTCCTTTTGTCGCTGACTACTCTCACTCAACATAATGTCTTCCAGTTGAAACCCGGTTAGGAGATGTTTCCTGGAATCATCGTTATTCTTTATCATTGTGTAGTGCTCCATTGAGTATATGTACCACAGTTTACCTATCCAGTCTTCTATTGTTGGGCATCTGGGTTGATTCCACCTTCTTGCTATTGTGGACTGTGCCGTGATAAACATTCTGGTGCATGTGCCCGTTGCTGTGAAAGGCCTTGAATCTGTAGGATATATTCCAGGTAGTGGAATTACTGGGTCAAATGGTATATCAATATCCATTTTTTTAAGGAAGCGCCAGATTGCCTTCCAAAGAGGCTGGACCATTTTCCAACCCCACCAACAGTGTAGGAGGGTTCCACTTTCTCCAGAGCCTCTCCAGCATTTATTGTTTTGTGTTTTCTGGATCATGGCCAATCTTGTTGGGGTGAGATGGTATCTCATTGTCGTCTTGATTTGAATTTCTTTAATAACTAAAGATCATGAACATGTCCGCATGTGTTTTTTGGCTGCCTGGATCTCCTCTTTAGTGAAGTGTCTGTCCATCTCCTTTGCCCATCGCTTAATTGCATGGTTTATCTTCTTCTTATTGATATTTTGTAGTATCTTATAGATTATGGAGATCAGGCGTCGATCTGACATAGAGTTGCCAAATATTTTTTCCCACTCTGTGGATGTTCTTTTAATTCTATTAATAAAGTCTTTGGATGAGCAAAAGTGTTTGATTCTTAATAGTTCCCATTTATCTACTTTCTCTTCTGTTGATTGAGGTTTCTTTGACAGATTTTGGAGTCTGTCCTCATTGTGTATTAAAACTTCCGTTGTTGATCCTACCTTTTCTTTGATGAGCTTTATTGTTTTAGGTTTGATATTTAGGTCTTTTATCCAGTTGGAGTTGGTTTTTGTATAAGGTGTAAGATATGGATCTTGATTCAGTTTATTGCAGATGGATAACCAATTTTGCCAGCACCATTTGTTGTAGATACTGTTTTTACCCCAGTTTAATGTCTTAGGGCCTTTGTCAAATATCAACTGTTCATAGGCAGATGGTGTCATCTCTGGGGTCTCAGTTCTGTTCCACTGATCAATCTGTCTGTTCTTGTACCAGTACCAGGCTGTTTTGACCACTGTGGCAGTGTAGTATGTTCTAAGGTCGGTTAATGAAAGGCCTCCCAGTGTGTTCTTCTTCTATAGTAGTACCTACTTATCCGGGGCTTCTTCCCTTTCCAAACAAAATTGGTGATTTGTTTCTCCATCTCATTAAAAAATGATGCTGGAACTTGTATTGGGATTGCATTATATAAATAAATTGCTTTGGGTAAAACAGACATTTTCACAATGTTAAGTCTTCCTATCCATGAGCAGGGTAGGTTTTTCCATTTATCTAAGTCTCTCTTAGTTTCTTGTAGTAAGGGCTTGTAGTTCTCTTTGTAAAGGTCTGTTGTTTCTCTGGTTAGATTAATTCCTAGGTACTTTATCTTCTTAGGGGCTATCACAAATGGTATAGATTTGATATTTTCCTCAACAGTCTCGTTGTTGGTATAAAGGAATCCTACTGATTGACTTATTTTTATCTTGTATCCTGAGACTTTGCTGAACTCTTCTATCAGTTTGAGTAACTTACTTATAGATTCCTTGAGGTTCTCTGCATATGCAATCATATCATCTGCGAACAGGGAGATTTTAACTTCCTCTTTGCCGATGCAGATGCCCTTTATTTCTTCGTCTTGTCTAATTGCTCTGGCTAGAACTTCTAGCACAATGTTGAATAGGAGAGGTGAGAGTGGGCATCCTTGTCTAGTTCCTGATCTCAGGGGAAAGTCTTTCAGTCTCTTTCCATTCAGGATGATGTGGGCAATTGGCTTTATATAAATGGCCCTTATTGTGTTGAGGAATTTGCCGTCTATGCCCATTTTGGTAAGCGTTTTTACCATGAATGGGTGTTGGATTTTATCAAATGCCTTTTTGGCATCAATGGACAAAATCAGGTGATCTTTGTCTTTTGTGTTATTTATGTGATTAATCACATTAATTGTTTTCCTGATGTTGAACCAGCCTTGCATCCCTGGTATGAATCCCTCTTGGTCATGATGGATTATTTTCTTGATATGTTGTTGTATTCTGTTGGCAAGAATTCTGTTGAAGATTTTTGCATCTAAGTTCATGAGTGATATCGGTCTGTAGTTCTCTACCTTTGTTGGATCTTTCCCGGGCTTAGGTATCAGGGTTATGCTGACTTCATAGAATCAGTTTGGGAGTACTTCACCCCTTTCTATACTGTGACATAGTTTCAATAGTACTGGGGATAACTCTTCTCTAAATGCTTGGTAGAATTCTGCCGTGAAGCCATCTGGGCCCGGACTTTTTTAGGTTGGCAGTGTTTTGATGATCTTTTCAATCTCTTCCTTTGTGATGGGTTTATTAAGTTGTTCTGCTTCATGTTGTGATAATTTGGGTAGGTGGTATGAGTCAAGGAATTTGTCCATTTCCCCTAGGTTTTCAAATTTGTTAGAGTACAGTCTTCCATAGTATTCTGTTATGATGTTTTTGATTTCTGTTGCATCTGTGATGACAACTCCCTTCTCATTTCTAATTTGGGTTATTTGTTCCTTTCCTGCTTTTCTTTAGTAAGTTTAGCCAGTGGTTTATCAATTTTGTTGATCTTTTCAAAAAACCAGCTTTTGGTCTTTTCAATTTTTTCAATTGTTTTTCTATTCTCTAATTCATTTAGCTCTGCTCTAATCTTTATGATCTCCTTTCTTCCGGTGCCCGAGGGGTTCCTCAGTTGTTCTCTTTCTACTTGTTCAAGCTGTAGAGTTAGTTCCTTGATTTGGTTTGGTTCTTCCTTCCCGATGTGTGCATTTATGGAGATAAACAGATCTCTGAGCACTGCTTTGGCTGTATCCCATAGGTTCTGGTAGGAAGTGTTTTCGTTCTCATTGGAATCCATGAATTTCTTTAATTGATCCCTGATTTCCTCTATAACCCATGTTTTTCTGAGCAAGATGTTGTTCAGTTTCCAAGAGTTCCACTTTCTATCTCCGTTTTTTCTGCTATTGATTTCAACTTTGATGGCTTTATGATCTGAGAAGATGCTTTGCAATAATTCAATGGCATGGATTTTGTTGAGCATTGCATTATGGCCTATCACGTGGTCAATTCTGGAGAATGTTGCATGTGCACTGGAGAAGAAGGTGTAATTGTCTGCTGATGGGTGGAAAGATCTGTATATATCAATGAGGTTTAGTTGGTTAAATGTGTCAGTGAGGTCTTCTGTATCTTTACTGAGCTTTTTTCTAGATGATCTGTCTAGTAATGAGAATGGAGTGTTAAAGTCTCCCACTATTATTGTGGAGTCATCTAACTCTCTTTTGAGCGTAGTCAGTGTTTCTTCGACATATTTAGGTGCTCTGACATTACTTGTATAAATGTTTAATGTAGTTAAGTCTTGCTTGTGTACTGAACCTTTCAGCAATAAATAGTGTCCATCTTTGTCCACGATGGTGGATTTGACATCAAAGTTGATTTTGTCTGAGATTAGAATTGCCACCCCTGCTCTTCTTTGTTCATTGTTAGCTTGATATATATTCTTCCATCCTTTCATTTCAGTTTGTTCCTGTCTTTAGGTCTCAAGTGAGTTTCTTGTAGACAACATATGGATGGGTCATGTCTTTTGATCCAAGATGACACTCGGTGTCTCTTTACTGGAGCATTCAGTCCATTCACATTCAACGTAATTATTGATAGGTATGTGTTCACTGCTGCCATTGTGATATGTTTATTTTTATGTTGATGTTTTCTCTGTTGTTCTTATTAGTCTGTTCTGAGACACTCTTTTTTGTGAGTTGAGTTTTCACCTCTTTCAGAGCTGGTTTTATAGTTGTTGAGATTCGTGTGTTAGATTTCTTGAAATGGTATGATACATCTTTGTTGTGCTTTACAGCTGCCCCTATGAACCCCCTTAATAAACTATTTATAAACCCAATTTTAATTACTACCAGTCTTGTCATCTTCCTCTCCATCTGGAAGGACTATAACGACTGTAGTACATCCCTCTTTTATTATGATGACACCATAGTTTTCATGATGATCACTGGATTGCTTCTTTCCAAATCAAAGCTGTGATTTACTTTGGAGCCTTCCCTAAAGGCGTATTGAGTAGTGTGTCGTTCTAAAATATAAAGTTAGTGGTTTTGTTCTTCTAAGCCAAAGCCAAGAACTTCTTTCAGTATTTCTTGTAGTTTGTGTTTGGTTTTTACAAAGTCTCTGAGTTTCTCTTTATCTGGAAATGTCTTAATTTCATTTTCGTGTTTGAAAGACAGTTTGCAGGATATATAATTCTTGGTTGGAAGTTCTTCTCTTTCAAGACTTTGAATGTGTCGTGCCACTGTCTCCGTGCCAGCATGGTTTCTGCTGAGAAATCTGACGAGAGCCTACAGGGTTTCCCTCTGAATGTTAGCTTTGCCTTGAGTCTTGCTGCCTTTAAGAGTTGCTGCTTATGTTTCATTTTGTTAAGGTTGATTATAATATGTCTTGGAGTCTTTCTTTTGAGATCTATATTGGGTGGCGTACGATATGCATCTGAGATGTCTATATTCTCTTCCTTAATTATTTCTGGGAAGTTTTCTTTCAGCAGCTCAGCAACAATATTCTCTGTGTTCTCAGATATCTCACCCTGTTCAGGGACTCCAATTAATTGAAGGTTGTTCCTCTTAATAGAGTCCCACATGCTTCTTAATGTTTCTTCATTTTTCTTGTTTCTTTTTTCTGATTTCTGCTCACAGACACTGGCATCAGTAGCTCTGTCTTCCAAGTCAGAAATTCTTTTTTCCATTTGTTTCATTTTGTTTTCTTGGGTTTGCATGGAAGCTTCTATTTCTTTGATTTTGTTCTTGATCTGTTGGATTTCAGAGTACTGGTGTTCCTTCAGATCAAACAACTTGCTTGATTTTTCATTCTGTTCTGCTGCATTTTGTATAAGGTCTAGAAGGGCCCTGTATATAATCAATTTGTATTCACTTCCTGATGCTTTCATAAAAGTTTCTTCATCTGGAAAACTCCTTGGTTGCTTTGTTTGGAAGCCTTCTGAAGCCATGAGTGATTGCTTGTATGCCACAATGGTCTGTTGCTTTTTGGGTCTCATGTGAATATATAGAGGCTGGAAGAGGTACTGTGAGGATGGATTGCAAATGTTTCTCTAGGCTGTCTTCAAATATGAAGCAAAAGGTATCTGACCAGTTCACAAGTCAGTTAGGTTTTCTGGTGTAGAGGTCCCTCTTCCCATCTCACAAAGTAAACGCCACTGTATCCAATCCCAGATGATAACAAACTAGTTCAGAATACAGCACTGCTAGTGCCCTGGTGGCCTCTACTGACAGGGCCTAACCTTATCCAACACTGCCTCGAGTACTGGTTTTATGATAGAAAAGCTCTCTCTTGTGGGCAGGCTCTGGCTCCCAAGCTAAGAATTAGGGCCAGCTGCGGCCACCGTACCCAAGATGGCTTCCTCCACACAGGCAGCAGACAGGGGGGCTAAAGGTGCCCAGAGGCAGCGATTCCTCTGCTTCTGTTGCTGGGCCCCCAATGTAGGCAGCACTATGCAAAATCACTACTTTTCTGACGGAGAAGCTCTGTCCCGTTTGTAGGCGCTGGCTCTCAGGCTAAGAACGAGGTCCCGCTAATATTTCGGTACCAACATGGCGTCCCGCACCCTGACCACGGAGTTCCGCACAAACCCCTCTGAGGCAGCTACAAAACGAAAGGCTCAAAGTGTCTAGATTAACAGAGTCCCGAGCCTGGCTCTCAGAATATGGGAATTTCGCCTGCCTATCCCCCCAGCAGCGTGTCTGAGTCCAGCCGCCGGGCAAGGCCCAGCTCCGCCCGCCAGCCGAGACTGAGGAAAAAAAAGTCAAAATGGTGCGTTTACCTGCCGTCCGTGAGAGCCGGGGCTAGCCAGGAGCGGGAGTCAGTGAAAGAGAGGAGATTTTTCGCTGAGTGGTATAAAGTCCCAATTAACAGCTCTGTGCCGTGTCCTGAGGCTGATTAGGTGCTCAGAAGGCTCTGTTTGATTGTCAATTCAGGTCTTGATTTCCAGAGGGATAGAAGGAGACGTGGGCTTAGTCGGCCATCTTGATTCCGCCTCAATATCCATTTTTTAAGGAAGCACCAGATTGCCTTCCAAAGAGGCTGTACCATTTTGCAACCCCACCAACAGTGTCGGAGGTTTCCACTTTCTCCACAGCCTCTCCAGCATTTGTTGTTTTGTGTTTTTTGGATCATAGCCAATCTTGTTGCGGTGATATGGTATCTCATTGTCGTCTTGATTTGAATTTCTTTAATAACTAAAGATGATGCGCTTGTCTGCATGTGTGTTTTGGCCACCTGGATCTCCTCTTTAGTGAAATGTCTGTCCATCTCCTTTGCCCATCGCTTGATTGGATGATTTATCTTCTTCTTATTGATATTTTGTAGTATCTTATACATTATGGAGATCAGGCATCAGTCTGACATAGAGTTGCCAAATATTTTTTCCCATTCTGTGGGTTTGTTGAAGATTTTTAAATCTAGGTTCATGAGTGATATTGGCCTATTATTTTCCTTTTTATTTGGATCTTTCCCTTACAGTGGTATCAGGGTTGTACTGGCTTCATAGAATGTATTTGGGAGTATTCCATCCCTTTCTGTGCTGTGAAATAATCTCAGTGGTATTGGAGTTCATTCTTTTCTAAAAGCTTTGTAGAATTCTGTGGTGAAGCACTCTGGGCCAGGGGCACCTCTTCCACTGTCCCTAGATGATGCCCAAAGTGTATTGCCTAAATCTAATTAGGAAAAATACCAGAAAGATTCAAATTAAGGGACATTCTACAATGTAAGTAGCCTAGACTTTCAAAATATCTCAGATTCATGACAGGCAAAGAAAGATTGAGGAAATATTTTGGGTTGAAGGAATGTAAAGAAAAAGGACAACTGAATACGAAGTATGATTCTGGGTTGCATGATGGACCAGGAAAAATGTATATAAATATTTATTTAGTTTTCTTCTCTATAATTGACATTATTGGATCACTTGACAACATATAGTTTTAATAATACTGAATCAGTGTTAATTTTTCATTATAGTAACATTACTTATATAAGAGCATGTCCTTTAGTTTTACAAAATGTACACCAAGGTATTTAGAGATCAAAGGACATCATGTCTATTACCTGACATCATGTCTATTACCTCTATAATCTGAAACAGATTAGAAAAAAATATATAAATATGCATGTAGAGAGAATGATAACAGCAACTGCAATAAAAGGTCAGCATTTTCAGAATTCTTTATACCATTGTTACAGCTTTTAATGTAGATCTAAAATGTTTTCTTTTCAAAAATTAGAATTTATATTTCTGTCTCAAATCAAGTAACTGATAATTTCTGTATCCAGAGTAAAACTTTAGATATTATAAAATTTGATGGTGGTTTTAATTAATTACATAATTTTAGGAATACTGGTATTAGGATTATACTTACAGGATTTCAGTTGAGAGACTGGAAGAATTTCAGCTCATCATTGTCCTGAAAACACATACATAGGTCAGAGAGACTCTCTTAAGGCAATTTAGCAACTAGAGAAAGGGAGACTAGGCTGAAAACTTGAAGAGGGGCTTCCAATGAAGTGCAGAAGTTAGATACACTAGATGAGAACTCCATCAACATGCAATGAGTTGATGTGTTGTGGTAGTAGTAATATCAGAACCTTCACCTTCAAGGGGAATAATGCAAATCAAGATCAGCCCAAGGCTGATTTCTGTGAGGTGGCAGTCAGACATAGCACCAGTCTTCAACTTTTTTACCCATTCTGACACCAGCTGTCCCTCCCATAGCACTGTTTACTTCACTTCTTGGTCAACATTCCATTGCACAGAACGCTGAGCGTACCTACAGTTAAGTGTTTTATTAAGGAAGTGCCACGCTACAACTTGGGATCAGATCAACAGGTTACAACTCAGGATCAGGATCGAGATGTGTATAGACTAGGTCCCTCTTCTTCAGTGCAGAACAGCTCTGTGAACTGCACTTAGTGGTGCAGGCCTTTTCTTAGCGTCCCCAGAACAGGCTCCTGTTAATCCTGCTGTCTGTCACCACAACCTCTCCCTCTTGGCCCCTTCCAGGCCTATTGCTGTCTTCAGTGTTATAGCCCTTGGCATGAGTTACAGCTCTTTTAGAAGTTTCCCTGCCTCTTTCCTCCATGCTTCTTTCTTCCTTCTTCTTTCTATTTTTGTTTGCTTCCTGTCTGAAAAATCTCTGTGGAATTGGTTGCATATATACAGAAACCCCTCATCAGTTTCAAGACATGTGTCTCCCACCAGGGCTGCAAGATGACTGTCATGGATTGAATTCTTCCCCCCCCCCCAAAATAGGTGTAGCCACGTGCCTGGGCCATGATTCCCAGTATCTTAATGACTCTCCTCCATTTTGTGGTTTTACTATGCTGTATGTTAAAGTTTTAGGGTGGGACTGTAAATCCCTTTATAAGATCACCACCCTGCTCCGCTGTAAAGGGAGTTTCCCTGGAGTATGGCTTGTACCACCCTTAATCCTTTCAACCTGCAAGAAATAAAAGGAAAGAGAATCAGGCGGAGAATTGAGAACCTCGTACCATCAAGAAAGCAGCACCGGGAGAAGAGCGTGTCCTTCAGACCTGAGGTTCCTGTGCCAAGATGTTCCCTGGACAGACTGATGCAATACCGGACTTTCATCCAGAGCCAACAAGGGGGAAAATACTTCCCGTAGAGCAGACACCCTGAATGTTGACCTGTAGCCTAACAGACTGTGTAAGAATAAACCTTCCTTTGTTAAAGCCATCCACTCTGTGGTATTTCTGTTAGAGCAGCACTAGCTGACTAAAACAATGGTCAGTTCCCTCTCAGTAGACAACACACTTCAATTACGTAGTAGACTATTTTAACTTCGTTTGCATAATCTACAGTCAAGTCTGTTGCATCAAATATTGACCAATCCCTGCAAGGTCCATTCCAATCATAAGGAAGGCTACAGCTCAAGGCTAGACAAAAAAATATCAAACCAAGTTGTTTGTAACTTACCCAGGAAATGTAGCCAACCCCCGTGGGGTAGAACTATAGAGCAAAGCTAATTCCTCAGGTCTTACGGGAAAAATCTCTGAAACTGTTTTACCAAAGAACCAAGGGAAAAGACCACATAAAGGAACTTACTTCATAGTTCGCAAAATTTAAGAGAGCAAAGAAAAGCTTTTGTAACCAGAAACATGATTTAAAACGTTTATAATTCAGCAGATAGCTTCTTTTCTGTAATGGCAGACTAGGTAATGTGGCCCAGCCCTTTCTATCTAGACAGCTAGAAAAGGAAAGAAGACTATACAGTGAAACTTATGAGAGCTGGAACTCAACAGGACTACCTTGTTTTTCCATGTCTCATCAGTTTTCTACTTTTGACAGGGTACAGTCATACCATTTTTTTCATTGCTCATTTTAGTTGAAAATATTTGAGTTTTCATTTCTGACAAGTTTCTGCTGTACATGGGTTCCAGTTTTCGCAGATATCAGAGATCTGACAAGATAGTGAAAAATTATCTGGCCCACAGCTAAGCTGTATAAAGAGACATCAATATAAGGCCTAATGCTGACCATTAAATATATAATTCTTACTAGAACTAAGACTAAATGAAGATGGGAATAATACAGTATATAATGGCTAAAAAAATGGGAAAAGAAACCGAATGGAGAAAGCATATGTGAAAGAAAATGTTTAGTGTGTACTCATGTTGGTGGCAGTTTTACTATTATTATTTTGAGATTTTGTAGAATATGAGATGAAACAAATGAGTAGCTATGGAATATTCTAATTCTGTCAGAGCCAGTGTCCTGTAGAACCAAGATTTTCAGTGTGAAAGAAAGAAGATATTGTTATAATACATTAGAAAGTAAGTAAAATTTCTGGAGTATTTTAAAAAAAAGAAAACAGCAGCAGAAGAATTATCTAGCCAAGATCTAAGAGAAAGTGAAACCAGTAGACATGATCCCAGTGTTTGAGGTGGTTTTACTTTGGGAAGAAGCTGCAGTGAGGGTGAATAGGGTCATGGTAACATTATGGCTTCAGGAGAAAATGTTAAGAGTTCTGATCCTGAAAGACCTGCCTTTGATTCGAGTCTCTAAGAGCTACTCTCTAGGAATTAGGGTGAACCTGTGAGACAGTAGTATTCACAGGAACTACAGCTTAGCTTTAAAGCAGATCAGTCCCCTAACTTGGATTATGGTAAGCGTAAGTTGCTAGTGCCACCAGCTGTGTAATAAACACAGATCTAATTCCTCTCTGTCAAAAGACAATGTCATTCAAAGCCCCAAATTATCTTTATAATCAGTTTAGCAAATATACCATCTTGCCATCGTGTATAAACAGGAACACAAGGGATAAGAGAACAGTCAGTACAACCAATGGACAGCAGAAACAGATTTAGAGGGGCTCCAGTGATGACATTCTAATTTATCAGAGATAGATTCAAAAGTAGCTATGTACTGTTTTATAGATGTAAGAAGTAAGATTGAGATTTTTGGCCAAGCATTGGAAACTGTAAAAAAAGGAGATAGTATATTTGAAGACAATCAAATAGAAGTTATAGAACTGAAAGATTTAATAATCAAAAGCAAAAATTTAAGAAATAGGTATAACAGCTAACAAGATACAACAGAAGAGAGAATTAGTGAGCTGGAAAATGAGTCTAAAGAAAATGTCTACATGAAGGAAAGAATGAGAGACCGTTAAAAGATGGCAGAGTAAACACACATATCTCCTCATTTCCCTCTAAGAACTAAGGCCTGGATGATGTTTGTATGGAGCACTGAACATTTGGGGAGCCCTAGGACCTAGCATATTTGACTAGGTACCAGTATCAGACTAATCGTCCCCTCTCAAAAACAATCCGGCGGCCTTCTGATGTCCGCTTCTGCTGTTTCACAGTATTGGAGAACTGCAGCTTCTGCAAACAGCCAATAACATACTTTCATTATCAGCTGGAAGGTGGAGTTTGACTGCCTGTTCAGGCCAAAGTGTTAGACAGCTCCCAGCTCCCTTTTCAGCACCTGGACAACTCCCCACATAGAAGTGCAGTTTACATTTAAGGCTGAGAGGCTTATGTATTTGCCTGGAGATCTGTCTGTTGAGAGGCCCGGCATCTTTTCCTCCCACTCTTCTCTGACCCACATTGTACGGTTGGCTGACAGCCCCCAGTTTCTCCATAAGCGGGGCAGCCTCTTTGCCACCCAATAAACAGAGACTTCCACCTCAGAGAGTCCACCTGGGGCAAAAATCACTAGAGTGCTGGAGACATCTGGTGACCAACAATTCTCTTAGATCCAATACCAGAGAAATCAAACAGTGTCTAGATGGCACTCAGGCAGCAGACCATAATCAATCATTTAAAGAAGCAGCCTTTAAATGCTCCAGAAAATTCCCTAAATAAAGATTTTAAGAATTCAAAAAATTTCTCAGATGAAGAAGCCTTTCTGAATCAGAGGTTGAATACAAAAGATTTACATATAGAACCCTCCTAGAGATTAAACAAAATGCAGTAAAACAAAATGAAGAATTTGGTAAGCTATTTGAACTGATGGAACATCAACGATCTGCAATACATCAGATCAATAGCTAAATTAGATAATTAGATAATTCTATCCAAAGCCAAAATAGTAGGATTGAACAGATTGCAGTTAGACACAGTGATCTAGAAGACAGAGTAACTGACACCAGTATTTGTGAAGTGAAATCAGAGAAAAGAAATAAGAAAAACACAGAAACATTAGAAACATGTGGAACTTCATTAGGAGGAATAATTTACGTTTAATTAGAGTTCCTGAACAAGGGGGGATTAATGACAACATAGAAAATATTCCTGTAGAGATGCTGAGAGAAAACTTTCCTGAGATTATGAGCAAGGAGAACATAGGTACCCAAGATGTTTATTGAACACCGCAAAACCTAGACCCGAAAAGAAAGACGCCAAGGCATATTATAATCAAGCTTAATAAGTGTCTTAGTCAGCTAGGGCTGCTCTAACAGAATGCATGGCTTTAACAAAGGAAGGTTTATTCTTACACAGTCCAGTAGGCTACAAGTCCAAGATCAGGGTGTACACTCCAGGGGAAGGCTTTCCCCCTTGTCAGCTCTGCAGGAAAGTCCGGTATTGCATCAGTCTTTGTCCAAGGAGCATCTTGGTGCAGGAACCTCAGGTCTGAAGGATGCGCTTTTCTCCAAGTGCTGCTTTCTTGATGGTATGAGGTTCCCAATTCTCTTCCTGATTCTTTTTCCTTTTATCTCTTGCAGGCTGAAAGCATTAAGGGTGGGGCAAGCCACACTCCAGGGAAACTCTCTTTACAGTGGAGCAGGGTGGTGATCTTATAAAGGGATTTATAGTCCCACCATAATCCTTTAACATACAGCATAGGAAACCCACAAGATGGAGGACAGTCACAAGACACTGGGAGTCATGGCCCAGCCATGTGGCTGCACCTGTTTTTGGGGGGATAGAATTCAATCCATGACAATAAACTAAAACATAAACAGATGCTTCTGAAGACAGCAAGGCTCAAAGCAAAACTAACACTCCAAGGGAAGTCCAGTAGGCTTTCATCTGACTTTTCTGCAGAAACAATGCTGGCTAGAAAACAGTGGGCAGACACATTGAAAGCCCTCAATGAGAAAAACTTCCATCCTAGAATTATTTATCCTGCAAAATTGTCTATCAAATATAATGGTGAAATTAAGACTTTTGAAGATAAAGAGAAATTTAGAGACTTCATAAAATCTAAACCAAAATTACATGAAATATTGAAAGAAGCTCTTCCCTAAATGTATATTTAAGGTGAAAATTCAGGACACTTCATCTGAAGTTCTAATCAGTTAGGGAAGTCACAAAGCTTCATCAAAACTACAGTATTATAATAAGGGAATTTGTGATCATATCATGACAACTATAATACCATCACATTAAAAGAGGGATAGACTATAGTACTCATAGTTGTTGTAGACTCAGAGGAAGTTTCAAAGTTATGAAGTAGGTAAAATTGAGTTTAATCTTAGTATGTTAAGGGGGATAATACATGTAGCCATTAAGCAGAGAAACAATGCATTGTATCAAAATAAGAAATGCAATACAGGAGTCTCAACGAACACAAAACCAACACTGAAACAACAACCCATAAAGAAGAATGTCCCAGAACAGAATATTAAGAGCAATATAGAAAACATCAACATAAAAGTAATTACATCAAAATGATGGCACTAAGCACATACCTATCAATAATTACAGTGAATCTAAATGTATTGAACATGCCAGTAAAGAGACAGCAGATGACATCCTAGATCAAAAGACACGACCCTTCTATGTGTTGCTTACAAGAAACACACCTTAGACTTAAAGATATGAACAAAGTGAAAATTAAAGGTTGGAATAATACATGTCAACCTAATGATACAAAAATAAGAGCAGGTGAAGCAATACTCATGTCAGATAAAATAAATTTTAATGTAAAATCCACTATTGTCGACAAGGATGGTGTCATGGATTAAATTGTGCTGCCCCCAGACAGGTGTAACTACGTGGCTGGGCAATGATTCCCAGTATCTTGTGTTTGTTCTCCATTTTGTGGTTTCCCTATGCTGCGTGTTAAAAGATTAGGGTGGGGCTGTAAATCCCTTTATAAGATCACCACCCTGCTCCATTGTAAATGGAGTTTCCCTGGAGTATGGCTTGCCCCGCCCTTAATCCTTTCATCTTAGAAAAGATAAAAGGAAAGGGAATGAGGCAGAGAATTGGGAACCTCACACCATAACGAAAGCAGCACCCGGAGAAGAGTGCATCCTTCAGACCTGAGGTTCCTGTACCAAGATGATCCCTGAACAAAGACTGATGCAATACCAGACTTTCCTCCAGAGCCTTCCTTTGGAGAGCCTTCCCTTGGAGCGGACATCCTGAATTTGGACTTGTAGCCTACCAGACTGTGTAAGAATAAACCTTCCTTTGTTAAAGCCATCCACTCTCTGGTATTTCTGTTAGAGCAGCCCTAGGTGACTAAAACAGATGGTTGCTATTTATTACTGAAGCATTCAATACTCAGGCAGGACTTAACAATATTAAATATTTATGCATCCAATACCAGAGCACCTAAATACATTGAACAAATACTGACAATGCTGAAAAATGAGATAGATCATTCCACAGTAATACTTGGAGATTTCAACAGTCCCTTTTCAGTTATGGATAGATCATCCAGAGAAAAGCTCAGTAAAGATGCAGAAGATATTACTGCAACAATCAACCAATGTGACCTTATCAACATATACAGATCTTTTCATCTATCGGCAGATAAGTACACCTTCTGTCATGGTTTGAATTGTGTCCCCCCAAAAATGTGTGCAGCCACGTGGCTGGGATATGGTTCCCAGTATCTTGGGACTGTCCTTCATTGTGTGATTTTGCTAACCTGTATGTTAAAGGATTAGGGTGGGGCTGTGAATTCCTGCTGTGGGGGAAGTTTCCCTGGAGTAAGGCTTGCCCCACCCTTAATGCTTTTAGCTTGCAAGGAATAAAAGGAAAAAGAACCAAGGACAATTTGAGAACCTCGCTACCATCAAGCAAGCAGCACCGGGAGCAGAGCGTGTCGTTCAGACCAGAGGTTCTTGCGTTAGGACACTCCCTGGACAATGACTGATGCAATACCGGACTTTCCTCCAGAGCCGTCAAGGGGAAAGTCTTTCCCTGGAGCGGACACCCTGAATATGGACTTGCAACCTACTGGACTGTGTAAGAATAAATCTTTCTTTGTTAAAGCCATCCACTCTGTGGTATTTCTGTTAGAGCAGCCCTAGCTGACTAAAACACCTTCTTCTCTAATGCACAGAGAACCTTTTCCAGAATAGACCATGTGTTACATCATAAAGCAATTCTCTGTAAAATCCAAACCACTGATTTACTGCAAAGTATCTTCTCAGACCATAGAGCTATGAAAGTTGAAATTAATAACAGAAAATTCATAGGTAGAAATTCAAACTTACGGAAATCGAACATTTTTCTCCAAATGCCTTGGGTTATAGAAGAAATTAAGGACAAAATAAACAAATTTATGGGTTCATATGAGAATGAAAACACATCCTACCAGAGTTTATGGGCTACAGCAAAAGCACTGCTAAGAAGTGAGTTTATCTTTATAACTGCACACATCCGGAAAGAAGAAAGGGCTCAAATTAAAGAATTAACCATACAGGTTGAACAGGTAGAAAGAGAGCAACATAAGAACCCCTCAGGCACCAGAAGAAACAGATTATAAGGATTAGAGCAGAACTAAATGAATTGGTGAATAGAAGAAGAATTGAAAAAGTTAACAAAACCAAAAGCTGGTTCTTTGAAAAGATCAACAAAATTGAAAAACCATTGGCTAAACTTACAAAAGAAAAACAGCAGAAGATGCACATAACCCAATTAAGAAATGAGATGAGGATGTTACAGCAGACCCAGCTGACATAAAAAATATCGTAACAGAATACTATGAAAGGCTGTACTCTAACAGATTTGGAACCCTAGGGGAAATACACAAATTTCTAGATTCATATGACTCACCAAGATTATCACAAGGAAAAGTAGGTCAACTTAATAAATGTATCACAAAGGAAGACATTGAAAAAGCCATAAAAAATCTACTAGCCAAAAAAAGTGCATGCCCAGGTGTCTTCACCAGAGAATTCTACCAAACTTTTAGAGAAGAGTTGACTCCAATATTATTGAGGCTATTTCACACCATAGAAAGGGATGGAATACTCCAAAATTCATTCTGTGAAGCCAGCATAACCCTGATACCAAAGCCAGGGAAAGATCCCACAGAAAAAGAAAATTACAGACCAATATCACTCGTGAACCTAGATGCAAAAAATCTTCAGTAAAATTCCAGCCAATAGAATTCAACAGCATATAAAAAAAATCATTCATCATGATCAAGTTGGTTTCATTCCAAGGATGAAAGGCTGGTTCAACATCAGAAAAACAATTAATGTAACCAACCACATTAATAACACAAAAGATAAGAATCACCTGATTTTGTCAATTGATGCAGAAAAGGCATTTGACAAAGTTAAACACATTCGTGGTTAAAACTCTCAGAAAAATAGGAATAGAGGGCAAATTCCTCAATGCAATCAGGAACGTCTTTGCAAAGCCACCTGTTTTCATCATCCTGAATGGTGAAAGACTGAAAGAATTCCATTTGAGGACAGGAACAGACAAGGATGCCCACTCTGACCACTTCTATTCAATGTTGTGCTACAAGTTCTAGCCACAGCAATTAGACAAGACAGAGAAATAAAGGGCATCTGTATTGCACTAAAGAAGTAAAAATCTCCCTCTTTGCTGGATGACATGCTTGTTTATACAGAGAAACCAAGGGAATCCATAAGTAAACTACTGGAACTAATAGAGGAGTTCAGCCAACTATTGGGATACAAAATAAACATAAGTAAATCAGTAGGATTCCTTTATACCAACAATGAGATTAGTAAACAAGAAATCACCAAATCAGTTCCATTTACTATAGCCCCCAAGAAGATAAAATAGCTAGGATTAAATCTAACCAGAGAAAGAAGAGATCTTTACAAAGAGAACTACAAGACCTTACTACAAGAAACTAAGAGAGGCTTACATAAATGGAGTAATCTACCCTGCTCATGGATAGGAAGACTCAACATTATGAAAGTGTCTATTTTGCCTAAAGTAATCTACTTATATAATGCAATCCCAGTACAAAATCCAGTGACATTTTTTAATGAGATGGAGAAACAAATAATCATCTTTGTTTGGAAAGGTAAGAAACCACAGAGAAGTAAAGCATTGCTGAAGAAGAACACACTGGGCAAGGCCTCTCACTACCTTACTTCAGTATGAACAGCTGATATTTGACCTAAAAGCCCCAACATTTTAAGCTGGGGTAAGTCTCTTTAACAAATGGTGCTGGCCAAATTGGATATGCATCTGCAAAAAATTCAAACAAGACCCTTGTCTCACACCTTATGCAAAAACCAACTCTAATTGGATAAAAGACCTAAATATAAAATCTAAAACATTAAAGCTCATCCAAGATAAAATAGGATCAACAATGGAGGTTTTAATACACAAAGTAGACAGACTTCAGAATCTGACAAAGCGCATTCAACAGAAGAGAAAATAGATAAATGAGAATTACTGAAAATCAAACACTTTTGCTCATCCAAAGACTTCATCAAAAGAATTAAAAGACCAGAACCGGTTGGTGCCTGGCCACCACCAGTGATAGCTGCCATGGAGCTCACTAAGTTGAGTCTCACTGGCAACACAAGAATCAAAAAGGGTGCGCCCTGAGATCCCCACTAAAAGACCTCAATTGATGGTCCAGTGGTTTCGAGGTTCCCCTAGGAGCATGGCCCCTCGCCCTGATGCTGCCCTTGACCATAAATCACAATGAAGGTCCACGCTTTGGACAGGAATTGATTGGACTTGGCAATGCAGTGACCATATACTGGATGCACTTTATGGTTCTATACATCTGTAGGATGTCATCCTTCTGACCTCTGGCTGGAGGAAGGAGAGTGGGTGGAGAGGAGGGAAAAATAGACTGTTGGGAGAACGAGACATGTATGGAGCAGAGAGGAATAGAGTGCTGTCACCGGGCAGGGAGAGCAGTGGAAGCTGCATATAGATGGGTATGTAAATTTATATGGGAATGTACATTTTCACTCAGTTATATTAAATAAAAAAATTAAAAAAAAAAAAGAATTAAAAGACCACCTACAGCATAGGAGAAAATATTTGGTAACTCTATGTCAGACCGACATCTGATCTCCATAATCTATAAGGTATTACAAAATATCAACAAGAAAAGGATAAATAATCCAATTAAGCAGTGAGCAAAGGAGATGGCAGACATTTCTCTAAAGAGGATATCCAGGCAGCCAAACGACACATGCTGAATTGCTCACAATCATTAGCTATTACAGAAGTTCGAATCAAAACTACAATGAGATATCATCTCACCCCAACAAGATTGGCCATGATCCAAAAAACACAAAACAACAAATGCTCGAGAGGCTGTGGGGAGATTAGAACTCTCCTA
This sequence comes from Heterohyrax brucei, assembly GCA_028571685.1. Taxonomy (NCBI): domain Eukaryota; kingdom Metazoa; phylum Chordata; class Mammalia; order Hyracoidea; family Procaviidae; genus Heterohyrax; species Heterohyrax brucei. The sequence continues at coordinate 8,073,290 of CM053165.1, read as the reverse complement.
CACTGCTGGTGGCATTGCAAAATGGTACAACCTTTTAGGAAAACAGTCTAGCACTTCCTTAAAAAGCTGGAGATAGATATACCATTTTATCCTGTAATTCCGCTGCTTCGAATTTATCCTTCAGAAACAAAAGTTGTCACATGAACAGACACATGTACACAAATGTTTGTTGCAACACAGTCCACAATAGCAAAAAGTTGGAATCAACCCTGATGTCCATCAACTGATGAATGGATGGGCAAACTGTGGTACGTATACTCAGTGGAACACAATGCTATGATAGAAAAACAACAGTTTTAGACGTCTCATAACATGGTCTCATTTGGAAGAGATCATGCTGAGTGAAATCAATCAGTGTCAAAAGGACAAGTTTTGTATGAGCTGCCTGTTATAAGGAGTTAACAAGAGAATTATCCATAGAAGAAAATGACTGTGTTGGCTACATGGGTGGGTCGGGGCTATCATAGATGTGATAACTGATAGATGTTAGAAATTTTATTCTTTTATTGTAATTAATAAACAATAAAAAAAGTTATATAAAAAAATAAAGTGATAGAAGTTAAAAAAGAAGGAAAGGATGAACAAAAGAGAAAGAGGATTTGCAAATAAAGCAAAAATATCTAATATATATAGGATGGAGTCCTATAAGGATCGTAGAGAAACAATACAGCCGAAGAAATAATAAGTGGGAATTTTCCAAAACTGGTAAAAGACAATCACAGACCCAGTGAACACTATGATTCCTGATCAGTATCAATAAAAATAAATCTACACCTTGGCAGCTGTTTCTGCCCATTTGGCACAGGACTGAACGGTGTTTCATTCTGTTATTCGTAGGGTTGCTATGAGTCAGAACCAACTCAACGGTACCTAACAGTAGTGCATCTTGGCATCGCATAGTAAAGTTGCTGAAAGCAAACACAGAGAATATGTTAAAAGCAGCCAGAAGGAGGGGAAAGGCACATTACCTTCAAAGGAGCCACAATTAGACTAACAACTTACTGCAAATGACAGAAATAATGGGAACTAGAAGTGCTGATAGAAATGCTCTGCTAATTTAAATTTCTATTCCCTGTGAAAACATCAGATTGAAAGAAAAATAAAGACATTTTAAAATTTTCAAAAGAACAAACCCGTAACTAACATCAGTTCAATAATGGAGAAAGATTGAGAGCTTTCCTCTTAAGATTAGAAACATGACAAGGATGCCCACTCTCACCATTGTTGTTTAATATGATGCTAGAAGCCCTAGCCAGAGAAATTAACCCAAAAAACACACTGCCATTGAATTGGGTCCCACTCATGGTGACCCTATAGGTCAGGGTAGTACTGCCCCATAGAGTTTCCAAGGAGCACCTGGAGAATTTGAACTGCTGACCTTTTGGTTAGCTGGCATAGCACTTAACCCCACTACTCCACCAGGATTTCCAAGCCAGAGAAATTAGGCAAGAAAAAATAAATAAAAGGTATTCAAATTGGGCAGCAGGAGATAAAAATATGCCTTGTCACAGAGTACATGATCTTGAATAAATAGAAAACCCCAAAGAAGCCACAAGAAAGCCACTAGAGCTAGTAAATGAATTCAGCAAAATGGCTGTGTACAGTGCTATTTTCAGCAGCATGTACGCTAAAATTGGAGCCATACAGAAAAGATTAGCATGGGCCCTATGCAAGGATGACATGCAAATTCAGAAGCATTCCATATTTTATGTGGTACACAGAACTGGGTCCCTTTTGCTGATTAACACCCCTCCCTGTGAACCCCTTAAGGTCTCCCATGAGCATCCCTGCTCAAGCATCTCTACCACCACTCCAGTTACTGATGTAGTTTCTTGTATCCATATTCAAATAAATATTGTAGGGTACACAGTCAACACACTAACACTAGTTGTGTTTCTGTACTTCAGCAATAAACATTCTGAAAATGAAATTAATGAAATAATTCCATTCCCAGTAGTAGCTAAAAGAATAAAATACCTGGGATTAAGTGTAACCAAGGAGATGAAAGACTGAAACACTGAGAAGTGTAAAACATTACTGAAAGACATTCAAGAAGACCTAAGTAAATGGAAGGACATTCTGTGCTCATGGATTAAACAACTTAAGATGTCAGTACTAAGAAGGAAACCAAAAACCACAAAGAGGCTAATCTACATAACAAATAGTCTACACAAACCACACCCTGGTAAACCCTGAAACCAGAAGAACTAGAAGGTACCTGGCCACCACAACCAACCTTCTGATTAGGGCCGCAGTAGATGGACTCTGATAAAATGGAAGCAGAAGAAAGAACAGAACCTTAAATTCCCAAAACAAAAACAAGTAGGAAAAGCAAAACAGACCTACTGAACTAATTGAGTCTGGAGGATTCCTGAAAACTACTGCCCTGAGACACTTTTCAAACACTGAACTGAAACTAACCCCTGAGTTCACATTGTAGCTAAACAACAAATTGGCTCAAAAAATAATATCACCTGTAAGTATTGGCCTTTAAAAAAATTACCTATGTGAGACCAAACAGTTAACAATTACTTTAAAATAAAGATGAGAATATAAGGGGACAGGGAAACTAGAATAATGGAAACACAACAACTAGAATGGTAAATAATGAGAATTTTCACACATTGTGAAGAATGTAACAATATCACAGAACAAGTTGTTGGATGCGAGCATAAACAGTTGTGTAGGTCTTTGCTGAAAATGCAATAAAATCTTTTTTTTTTTTTAAAGTATCAGTACTGTTCAAAGCACTCCATATATTCAATGTAGTCCCCATCAGCTTGCCAACAGCCTACTTTGCAGAAATGGAATTGCATTTATATGGTACAGCAAAACCCACTGCTGCTGAGTCGATTCTGACTTGTAGCAATCCTATAGAACAAAGTAGAACTGCTCCTGTTTTCAGAGAGTATGGTGGTGGATTCAGACTGCCAAACTTTTGGTTAGCAGCCATAGTTCTTGGCCACTATGCCACCAGGGTTTCCATGGTGCAACAAGGGACCCTAAATAGCCAAAACAGTTTTTTTTTTTAATTGTGCTGTAAGTGAAAGTTTACAATTCAAGTTAATTTCTCATACCCTTACGTGACCCTAGTTGCTCTCCCTACAGTGTGACAGCACACTCCTCTCCACCCTGTATTCCCAACCAGCTCCTATCTCCTTTTGCCTTCTTATGTCACCTCTAGGGAAGAGCAGCTCATTTAGTCTCATGTATCCACTTAAGCCAGGAAGTACTGTCTTCACCAGTATCATTTTATGTCTTATAGTCTGTTCTAATCCTTGCCTGAAGAGTTGGCTTTGGGAATAATTTAATCCTGGGCTAACAGAGAGTCCAGAGCCATGTTTTCTTTGGTCCCTCCAGCATTAGTCAGTCGGAACATCAAGTGTGGTCTTTTTACATAAATTTGAGTTCTATACCCCACTTTTCTCCCACTGCATCAGTGGCTCTCTATTGGGTTCTTTGTCAGGGTAGTCATTGGTGGTAGCCAGGCACCATCTAATTTTTCCAGTCTCAGGATAATGGAATCTCTGGTTTATGTGGCCCTTTCTGTCTCTTGGGCTCTTACTTTCCTTATGTCTTTGATATTCTTTATTTTCCTTTGCTTTGGGTGGATTGGGATCAATTGATGCATCTTAGATGCCTGCTTGCTGACTTTTAAGACCCCAGATGCCACTCCCCAACATGGGATGCAGAACATTTTATTAATAAACTGTGTTATGCCAAAGCAATTTTGAAAAAGAACAAAGTAGGAGGACTCACACACCTCAAAACATATTGTAACTCTACAGTAATATAATCAGCCCGGTCCCAGTATAATTGTAGATACATTGGCCCATGGAATAGAATTTAGAATCCAGAAATAAATCCATGCATCTATTGAAAAAATAAAACAAAAACCCACTGCCATCGATTCCAACTCATAGTGACTCTATAGGAGAGTAGAACTGCCCCACAGGGTTTCCAGGAAACACCTGGGGGATTTGAACTGGTGAACTTCTTGTTGATTTTCAGTAAGGATGTGTATTAGTTACCTAGTGCTGATATAACAGAAATACAACAAGTGGATGACTTCAACACAAATGTATTGTCTTACAGTCCAGTATGCTACAAGTTCAAATTCAGGGTGTCATCTCCAGGAGAAGGGTTTCACTCTCTGCTGGCTCTGGAGAAAGAGTCTAGTCATTAATCTTCCCTGTTTTCAGTGCAGGAACTCCTGATCCAAAAGCATGCTGTGTTCCTGGTGCTGCTTTCTTGATGGTATAAGGTTCCCTTGTCTCTCGGCTTGCTTTTCTCTTTTATGTCTCAAAAGAGATTGCCTCAAGACAATCTGGTAGATTGTTGGTGCTATTCACAAGGGACACCAGCCAGCTGGTGTGATTAACATGGGAGACCACTTACGGTGTGAGTGGTGTGAGACGGGACACCACTTACAGATGTGAGATGGGACACCACTTGTGGGTGTGGTGTATGTTTGAGAGGCTGAGGTTGAGAAAATCACACTGACAACAAACTTTTCGTTTGCTGTGGGCAGAAGAGGGACAGACCCCTGTGAGTAGAGACTGAAACCAGTTTGTTTAACCTACTGGCTTTTATTGAGCAAAGTAAACAAGTTTTCTGCTGGGAAAGTGAGAAAAAGCATCTTGTCAATGCTCCTTACTTTAAAAGAAGAAGAGGCATTCCCGGGGAGGGGGAAGAAAAAGTCCTTGAACTATCCTCGGTGAATGCTGTTTTCAGCACGTACTGGTTTCCTAGTACACCAAGATAAAACTTGTCTTAAGGACTTTTGCCAGGCTTTTGCTGTTCTCAAGACAAGTCCCTATCTAAACACAGACAAGGTTAGGGTAAGTAGGATTTTACGTTCTTTCCAAACATGCACATCCCCACAGTAGATTTCATCAATATAAATATTGATAATCCATTTCATTAACATCACGGTGATAGGATTTGCAGTACATAGGGAAATCACACTCATACAACAGATGGTGATACAATATTGGCAACCATGACCTAGCCAAGTTGACAGATATTTTGGGGGGACAAAATTCAATCCATGACAGGGTGCTAAGTTCATCAACGGAGAAAGAAGATTCTCTTTAATAAATAGTGCTGGGACAACTGGATTTCCACATGAAAAGAATAAAGCTAGATCCATCTCACAACACAGATGAAATAAACACAAAACTGATCAAAGACGTAGAAGTAAGAGCTAAAACCATAAACTTTTAGAAAGAAAATGTAGGAGTAATACTTTGGGACTTAATATTTGACAATGGGTTCTTAACTATTATTGGAACTAGACTGGCATGAAATAGGGGCTGAGACACATCAATCCAAGAGTCTAGTGAAGTTTATTCAAGGAGAAAAAAGTGGAGTCTGAACCGAGGTATGACTCAGCTCACCCGGTAGCTGGTGGAGACAGGTTTTATAATTCCAATGAAGAAGTGAGGGGTGACTGATGCAAAAAGTTATGTATGGTTTTATAGTGGAAAGCTCTGGTAAGGAGATCTATGGTTTTACTGTTACACCAGGTGGGGCATACCAGGCTGGTTTGGGTCTTTTGTGTAGGGCATACATACTAGGCTGTTTTCAGCTAATGGCAAGGTCTGGTCATTGGATAAAATGACCTCCCTGAATTCTAGGGATGGGATTCCCTCAAAGACCTCTCTGAATTCCAGGGACAGAGTTCCCAGAATGACCTCCCTGAATTCCAGGGACAGTGTTGTCCTCAGTGACCTCCCTGAATTCCAGAGACAGAGTTCCCTCAGATATGACTGGTAAAAATAAAAAAGAGCAGCAAAAGACAAGATAGATAAACAAGACTTCATCAAAATTAAAAACTTGTTCATAAGAGGACTTTATCAACAAAGTGAAGCACATTAAAGGATGCCCAGTGTCAGTCACTTGCACATCAAAACCACAGTGAGATACTACTTGACCTCCACTAGGATAGCTAGGATCAGAAAAACAAAATGTTGGCAAAGATGGAAGAGAATTGGAGACTTTATTCACTGTGGTCGGAGTGTAATATGGTGTGCTTGCTGTGTTTGGCAGTTCCTCATAAAGTTAAATATAGAGTTATCATATGATCCAACAATTCTACTACTTGGGTTTCTTAGGAAAAAAAAATTAAAAGCAGGGCCTCAAACAGTTATTTGCTTGCCAAAGTGCATTGCAGCATTATTTATGATAACTAAAAGGTAGAAACCACATAAATGTCTGTCAACAGATAAATGAATAAACAGTATGTGGTATTTACACACAATGAGGTGTTATTCAGTCATAAAGAAAAATGAGTGAGTGGCCCATGGGGTCTTAAAAGCTAGCAAGCTGCCATCTAAGATACACCAAATTGTCCCAATTCATCCGTAACAGGTGATCACCAAGAACAAAGACACAAGGGAAAAAGAACCTAGGAGACAGAAGGACCCATGTCAGTGGGTGACTATATCAGCATGTGACCGGAAGAACCAGATGGTGCTCAGCCACCACCAAAGACGGCCACAATGGGATACACAATTTCAAGTCCCAGTGGCAATAGAACAAAAGAGGGGTGCACCTCAAGAACTCCCTTAAAAGACCACCAGTCATGGTCAAAAGGCCTGGGGGTTCCCCTGGAAGCATGGCTCCTAGACTAGCTGCAGCTCCTGACCAGAAAACATTACAGAGGTCAACATTTTGGACAGGAATGGACTGGACGTGGGGACACAATATGACCATATGGTGTGTGTACCATATGGTGGTTCTGTGCCTCTATAGGATGCTGTCCTATTGTCCACTTAACTAGAAGGGAGAGGAGAGGGTGAGAAGAGGGGACTGGTAAGAGGATATGACATATATAAAATGAAAAGGAGTGTGCTGTCACCAGGCAAGGCAACCAGAAGGAGCTGCAGGTAGGCGGACATGCAAATTTAATCTGGATTGTATATTTTCACTTAATCACAATTTAAAAAAAGAAGAAAAATGAAGTCCTGATACCTGTTAGAACATTGATGATCCTTGAGTGAAGTAAGTAAGTCACAAAAGGACAGATACCATATGATCTTATGTAAATGAAATATCTAGAATAGGCAAATGTATAAAGAACAAAGTTTATTAGTGGTTACCAGGGACAGGAGGGAGGCAAACAGAGGAAAGTACTGCTTAGGAGGCACTGAATTTCTGATAAGAGTGATAAAATTGAAATAGGTAATGGTGATGTTTGCTCAGCATGATGAAAGCACGAATGTAATTAATATAATTACATGAACTGTACATATAAAAAAGATTGAAATGATGTCTTTTATATATACTTATGTTATATATGTATTTATAAATATAGACCTGCAAAAAGTGAAACATGTGTGTCATGGATTGAATTATGTTCCCCCAGAAATGTGTGCAGCAATTTGGCTAGGCCCTGATTTCTGGTATTGTGTGCTTTTCCTATCTGTTGTCAATCTTGCCTCGATGATGTTAATGAGGGAAGATGGACAGCAGTTGTGTTGGTGGGGCAGGACTCAATGTGTAAGATTGTACTGTGCCATGAGGTAGTCTCTTAGGATATAAAGGAAAGGGAATCAAGCAGAAAATTGGGGATCTCATATCACCAAGAAAGAAGCACTGGAAGCAGAGCCTGTCCTTTGGGTTCAGGTCCCTGCACCTCAAAACTCCCAGTCCAGGAGGAGGTTGATGCAAAGACCTTCCTCCAGAGCCAACGCCCTGAATTTGGACTTTTAGTGTAGTTTTCTGTGAGAAAATACATTTTCCTTTGTTAAAACCATCTCTTTGTGATATTTGTTATGGCAGCACTAGATGACTAAGCTGGGTTTTCTAGGGAAGGAAAACCAGTAAAATGTATAAATATACGTAGAGAGATATTTATACTAAGGAAATGGTTGACGTGGTTGTAGATGCTGGAACATCTCAAGTCCATGGGTCAAGCTGAAGGCTTCTCCTATTTCATTGCCGCGGGGCCAGCCTCGGCAGGATCTGGGATCACAAATGGATGGGTGGCGTCGGCAAAGAAATGAGACTCAGACAACCAGGAATCTGGAGGTCAGCAGCCTGCTAAGCCCTGTCTTACTTTATTTTTTATATAATCAATGAGGTGACATGATTTCTCTTTGACCACATAAGCTGTTGGCTGATACCTGGTGGTCTTTTTTCATGTTAATCATTAGGGCCTTCTAGACAATGGCCCGAGACAAGTGGTCTCTTTTCATGTTAATCATTAGGGCCTTCTAGGTAATGGCCCGAGACAAGTATATGGTGGTTATAATCAACAGTGAAAACAAAGTTATGCCTTGAGCTCAATCAGCTCTATCAATGCCTCAAGGTCAAAAGGTGCAGGAAGAGGGGGTAGGCTCATCTAAAGGTTATTATCTGGCTGTCTCTATTTGTTGCTTCTTTGTTCTTATTTTATCTCTTCCTGTGGGGACAGTAAGCGCCCACCATCCCCCACTCTATGCCTCTCTTAAAGCTGTTTTAAGAAAGATATTTCTTTAGTATTTACTCGTTTGTCACACCAATTATAATAAACTCGGGAGCCTATCCATCTTCCTGATGCAGGGAGTGGATGTCTATATCTAAGGGCTGTGGGGGGGGTCGTCCCTGGGGAGCTTCCCAGGGCCTTCCTGCAATCTTGTATTTTACATGTGGAGGGGGATGTGCAGTTGGGGGAAGCCACCCGGGCCAGGCCAGCCTCGGCTTTCCTGGGCTGGGCATTCCCAGGCTGGGCGTGCCGTGTCGGAATTCATTAAGCCGAGGGGGTTGTAAAGCCCTTCTTAAAAGGCATCTTCCTTAATCCTTGTGCCAGGAGATGAGAGGGTACTTTTGAGGAAGATTTTATTAGGGTGCAAAATATTATCAGGGAGAGTACAGCCAAAAATATGCCAAGGGTGAGATGCCTCCACCCACCATCACGTAGGCATGCACCTTTGCTCCCAGGGGCTTCTGTTGGTGATGAGCCTTGGCGTTTCATGTAGCTACAGGGGCTGATGACCTCAAGATCGGTGCTCAGACATCAAGGTTCTGGTTCACAGGCTGTGAAGAACAGTGAATCCCATTGTCAGCAGGCAAGACAGCAGGTAAATTAGTTAGCTCAAGTCCCAAGAGATCAGTTGAACAGGAGCCAACTACAGGATCCAGAGTGAGCAAAAGCCTGTGAGCCTTGCCAGAAAGTCCACCTGTATTACATGTAGGCCACACCCCCAAGGAAACTCCTTTTCAACTGATTGGCTACTTATTGCAGGTCCCATCATGGAAATGATCACATTATATTAAAAACTCACTATGGAGATAATTACATCACTATACAACTACTGAACTATATCATAACTTCCAAACTACTGAAAATCCTGGCCCAGCCAAGTTTACATACAGCAGTAATGTAGACTCAATGGTAGTAGGTTTGGCTTATTTGATTTTATATGTGTGTGTGCATTGCAATGAGTTCCTTTATGTCCTTTTGCTCTGGTTCTTTGGAAAAATAGCTTCAGTAATTTTTTTCCCCCGTAAACCCTGAGAAATTACTTTTGGCTTAGTTTTCTACCCAAGAGGGCTTGTTGCTTTTGCCCAGGTTGATTAATGTTTTCTGCGTGTGCTATAAATAACTTGATGGTTTGACACCGTTTATCTGGCCCTGGTCTGAGCCTGCTTGTGATTGGTCTATTTTATGCACCTTGACAGGATTGCTCAATGTACCTTAGACTATGACAGTGATCACCATGCATCTGTCAGCTTATCTTACCTGTGGGGGCTTGTCTGTGCTGTGATGCTGGAAGCTATGCCACTAATATTCAAATATCAGCAAGGTATTTGAAAAAGACAAAAGAAGAATTGATAGTTTTGAATTACAGTGTTGGTGAAGAATATTCAGTATACCACAGACTGCCGAAGGAATGAACAAATCCATCTCAGGTGGAAAAAGAACAGCCTGGGTGCTTCTCAGAGGCAAGAACATGAGGTCATGTCTCATTTACCTTGGACACATTGTCAGGAGGGATCAGCCCTTGGAGAAGGACATCATGCCTGGTAAAGTGGAGGGTCAGCAAAAAAGAGGAAGACCCTTAAGACACGGATTGACACAGTGGCTGTAACAGTGGGCTCAAGCATAGCATCAATTGTAAGGATGGCACACAACCTGGCAGTGTTTTGTTCTATTTTGCATAGGGTCTCTGTCATGGTTGGAATTGTGTCCCCCCAAAAATGTGTGCAGCCACGTGGCTGGGATATGGTTCCCAGTATCTTGGGACTGTCCTCCATTGTGTGGTTTTGCTAACCTATATGTTAAAGGATTAGGGTGGGGCTGTGAATTCCTGCTGTGGGGGGAGTTTCCCTCGAGTGTGGCTTGCCCCACCCTTAATGCTTTTAGCTTGCAAGGAATAAAAGGAAAAAGAGACAAAGGACAATTTGAGAACCTCGCTACTATCAAGCAAGCAGCACCGGGAGCAGAGCATGTCCTTCAGACCAGAGGTTCTTGCGTGAGGACGCTCCCTGGACAAAGACTGATGCAATACCAGACTTTCCTCCAGAGCCGACAAGGGGAAAGTCTTTCCCTGGAGCGGACACCCTGAATATGGACTTGCAACCTACTGGACTGTGTAAGAATAAATCTTTCTTTGTTAAAGCCATCCACTCTGTGGTATTTCTATTAGAGCAGCCCTAGCTGACTAAAACAGAATTGGTACCAGGAGTGGGGTGCTGCTCTAGCAAATACCTAAATGTGGAAGCCACTTTGAAACTGCGAATGGATAGAAGATTCAGAAGGAACGAAGAAGGCGCAGATGGTGAGAAACAACACAGGACTGGCAGCAGTGGCAGTGGCAGCAGCAGAACCAGAGGCAGCGCTGGAGCCGACCCGTGGCGCGAGAGAGGTCAGTGCCTGCGCAGAGTTTTCCTCGCGGAACGGGGTGCGTCTGGGCACTTGAATCGGTAGAGCTGGCCTTGCTGACCCACGGAGTGAGAGAGTTGAGTGCCTTTGGGCAGGATGCTTTCCAGCAAGAGTGGGGTGCCTCCGGGCACTTAAACCAGTGGAGTTACAGAGCTTTGGAACACTTGCCCGGCAGGGCAGATGTGGGCCTGAGGCCCGAGCCATGCGGCCATAGGAAGCTGAAGCTGAAGAGACAAATAGCGTGAGAAGCTGAGCTGCCTCAGTCTCAAGAGGTATGGCCATGACCTCAGGGGTTTGAAAGGGTGGAACCATGGCATGCTGTGTTCGTAAGGGTGGAATTGCCACTCAGTTGGGCTTAGAGTGCTCCTAAAGCCAATGGGACAGAGTTTCTGTCCAAGTGGGCCTTGAAGGCAGAGTTGTAGCACGGGGCTGGAGGTCTCCACTCAGAAACCTGAGAGTGTGGCCAATACCTAGAGTCTGGAGAGCATTGCTGTTGTGTAGAATGTCTCAGAAAATGTAAGAGTATTTCCAAAGCTTTGAGGGCTAATGTAATGTGTTCTGTTGACTTGCCTGTTGCCTGTTAATGCCTTCTAAGTTTCACAGATGTAAAAGAGTTTTTATGTTTTGGACTTGGAACTGATTTAAGACTTCTGTTATATGGATGGACATAATTTTGCTATGGTGAGATGAATGTGTTAAATGTTTTGTGGTGTGATTTTTGGGTTGTCAAAGGGTGGGATGTCATGGTTGGAATTGTGTCCCCCCAAAAATGTGTGCAGCCACGTGGCTGGGATATGGTTCCCAGTATCTTGGGACTGTCCTCCATTGTGTGGTTTTGCTAACCTATATGTTAAAGGATTAGGGTGGGGCTGTGAATTCCTGCTGTGGGGGGAGTTTCCCTGGAGTATGGCTTGCCCCACCCTTAATGCTTGTAGCTTGCAAGGAATAAAAGGAAAAAGAAACAAAGGACAATTTGAGAACCTCGCTACCATCAAGCAAGCAGCACCGGGAGCAGAGCGTGTCATTCAGACCAGAGGTTCTTGGGTGAGGACGCTCCCTGGACAAAGACTGATGCAATACCAGACTTTCCTCCAGAGCCGACAAGGGGAAAGTCTTTCCCTGGAGCAGACACCCTGAATATGGACTTGCAACCTACTGAACTGTGTAAGAATAAATCTTTCTTTGTTAAAGCCATCCACTCTGTGGTATTTCTGTTAGAGCAGCCCTAGCTGACTAAGACAGTCTTTATGAGCTGAAACTGACTCAGCAGCACATAACAACATCAACAACGTGCAAATGAAGCGACTATTGTCTTCGGAGGGGATTGGTCCTGCTGAGAGGACCATGCCTTGAAATTGACAAAGAGTTTGCATATATATTACAGCCAACCCCACAGGAGTTTCAGAAAGAAGGAAGGAGGGAAAATGGTAAGAGGGGCAGGAATAGAAAAGTAGCAAAGAGAGGAGGCAAGGAACCTCCTGAAAGAGCTGTAAGATGGGTCAAAGGCTGTAACATTGAAGGCAGTGAGGTTTCTGGAGGGCTTCTTGCAGCACAGGTCTTGGTGACAGCCTCAGAAGGAGCCCTGCAACAGAACTGGTGACAACAGCCCAGAAGAGGCAGTCAGTGGGGACAGTAAAAACTTGCTGCTACAGATGTAGCTAAGATTGCTGAACATAACTGCTACCCTGGCCTGTGAGCTGGGGCTAACAGCAGGGAGGCCGAAGGCAGGAAGGCCTTCCAGGTGTGCATGGTCAAAAGGCCTGTCTTAAAGGGCCTGAGAAGAGTCCTATTGAGCAGAGAGGGGGCTGAGAGGAGGCTTGCACAGCTGAGAGGGGGTGTGCACTGCAGGAGGAAAGGCCTCCTTGCTTTCATGGCCTGAGAGGAGCTCAGACAGCTGTCCTGCAATGAAGAAGGGAGGGATGTGCTCTGTACTTTGGGGAAGCCCTCTAGACTTTGCCTACATGCTGGAATCCTTACTCTGTTCCTGAGGTGTAACCTGTTGATCCTGAACCCTAGTTGTACCTTGTTCCTTTCTTAATAAACCAGTTAACTGTAGGTATGTTCTGTGCATTCTGTAAGGCTATTGCAATGGATTATTGACCCAGAAGAGAAGTAGAGAGTGCCATGAGAGGGACAGCTGGTATCAGAATTGGTAAAAATGTTGGAGACTAGAGGTATGTCTGACCTCTACCTCCTAGGGGTCAGCTTTGTGCTAATAGTGATTCTCTTACAACCCCCTGAAGTTGGAAGACTTCAGGCAGCGCTACTACAATACAATATACATTTATATATGTGTTTTTAAAAAATATTTTATTGTGCTTTAAGTGAAAGTTTACAATCCAAGTCAGTTTGTCATACAAAAGCTAACACATACACTGCTGTCCCCACACTGTAACAGCACACCCCTCCTTTCCACCCTGTATTGCTTGTGTCTAGTCGGCTGCCTCCTGTCCCGCCTCTACCCGTTCATCTCACCTCTGGGCAGGAGCTGCCCAGTTAGTCTCATGTATATACTTAAAAAGCACACTCTTCGCCAGTATCATTTTATGTCTTACATAGTCCAGTCCAATCTTTGTCTGAAGAGTTGGCTTCAGGAATGATTTCAGTTCTGGGCTAACAGTGAATGCAGGGGCCAAGTCTTCTGGGGACCCTCCCTCCACTCTGTCTGACCATTAAGTCTGGTCTTTTTCAGAGAGACCCACAAGAGTGGGTGCCTACATCGACTTGGGACCGGAAGAACCAGATGGTGGCCAGCCACCACCAGTGATAGCCACGATGGAGCTCACAGAGAGGAGTCTCACTGGCAACACAAGAATGAAAAGGGGTGCATCATGAGATCTCCACTAAAAGACCTCAATTGATGATGGTCCAGCGGTTTTCGGGTTCCTCTGAGAGCAAGGCCCCCGGCCCTGATGCTGCCCTTTCCCATTAATTATAACAAAGGTCCACTCTTTGGACAGGAATGGATTGGACTTGGCAATGCAGAGTGATCATATATTGGAAGCACTTTATGGTACTATACATCTATAGGACACCATCTTGCTGACCTCTGGCTGGAGGAAAGAGAGTGGATGGAGAGGAGGGAAAAGGAGACTGTTGGGAGGATGAGACATGTATGGAGCAGAGAGGAACAGTGTGCAGTCACCGGGCAGGGAGAGCAGTGGAAGCTGCATATAGGTGGGCATGTAAATTTATACGTGAATGTACATTTTCACTCAGTTATGTTAAATAAAAATAAAAATTAAAAAAAAAAAGTCTGGTCTTTTTAATAGAGTTCAAGTCCTGCACCACATTTTTCTACCCCTTTGTCAGGGACCCTTTGTTGTGTTCCCTGTCAAGCAGTCATTGGTGGTAGTGAGACACCATCTAGTCCTGGTCTTATGCTAATGTAGTCTCCGGATTACGTGGCCCTTCATCTCTTGGGCTCATATTTTCCGTACGTCTTTGATGTCCTTCATTCTCCTCTGTTCCAGATGGGTTGGCACCAATTACTGCTTCTCTGATGGCCACTTGCTAGCTTTTAATAACGGATGTAGAATATTCTCTTAAAAAACTTAGTTAAGCCACTTGACCTAGGTGTCCCCTGAAACCATAGTCCGCAGATCCTAACCCCTGCTACTCTGTCCTTAAAAGTGGTTACTTATACTTAGGAAACTTCTTATTTTTTGCACTAGTCCAACTGTGCTGACTTCTCTACTGTGTGTTGTCCCTCCCTTCACCTAACTTAATTCTTATCTACTATCTCATTAGTGAGTACCCCTCTTCCTTCCTCCCCAGCCTTGTAATCATGAAAGCCTGTTTTGTTCTGTATTTAAACCTTTTCTTGAGTCCTTTCAACAGTGGTTTCATACAAAATTTGTCCTTTTGCAACTAATTTCACTCAGCATAATGTCTTCCAGATTTCTCCGTGTTATGAGATATTTCCCAAATTCATCATTGTTCTTTATCATTGCCTAGTATTCCATTGTGTGAATATACCATAGTTTTTTTTATTGATTCATCTGTTGATGGGTACCTATGTTGGTTTCATCTTTTTGCTGTTGTGGACAGAGCACAATAAACATTGGTGTGCATATGTATGTTCGTGTGACAGCCCTTATTTCTTGGATAAATTCCAAGAAGTAGGATTGGAGGATTATATGGTATTTCTATTTCTAGTTTTTTAAGAAAGTGCCAAAAACATAACAAATTTTTTTCTAAGAAATTTTTCTGCATTCCATATCGGTGAGTGGCGCCTGGGGTCTTAAAAGCCAGCAAACTGCCGTCTAAGGAACATCAACTGATCCTAACTGACCTGGACCAGGTGAAAACCAAGAATATCAAAGACATGAGGGAAATAAGAGCCCAGGTGACAGAAGAACTAGAAGAACTAGATGGTGCCCAGCCACCATCAAAGATTGTCATGACAGGGAACGCAATGTAGAGTCCCTAATGAAGCACAAGAAAAAGGGGAGTGCATATCTAGAACTCTATTAAAAGTGGTTGTATCATTTTACACTCTCACCTACGTATGTATTTTTTTATCACAAATTATGACAAGCTTAGTGGCATAAAGCCAACCCAAGTGCCGTCAACAACACAAATTTATTTATCTTATAGCTCTGTAGGTCTGCGAGCCCTGGTGACACAGTGCTTAAGAGCTCAGCTGCTAACTAAAAGGTTGGTAATTTGAATCTAGCAGATGCTCCTTGGACACTCTCTGGAGCAGTTCTGTTTTGTCCTGTAGGGTTGCTGTGAGTTGGAATCAACTCCACAGCAGTGGGTTTTCTACAGGTCAGAAGTGAGAAAATAGGTATTATTATGGGGCTGAACTCAAGGGCTGCATCATCAGGCTGTCTTTGTGTTAGAGGCTCGGGGGGAAATCTGTGCCTTGCCTTTCCAGCTTGTGAAGGCTGCCCACATCACTTGGCTCATGACCCTTTCAGCAGTGGCACTGCTCACCTCTTACCCATTGTCACATCTCTTTCTCTGCCTCCCTCTTCTCTTGATAAGGACCATTATGATTTCTTGGAACCCACCTAGTTAATCCAGGATAATCTCATCTAAAGATCCTTAATCACATCTACATATCCTTTCTGCCGTATAGGGTGACATATTTGTTGGTTCTGGAGGTCAGAATTTGGACAGCTGCAGGGACTATTAGGGACTCTGGTGGAATATTGGTTAAGTGCTTAGCCACTAACCAAAAGGTTGGCAGTTTGAACCCATCAACTGTTGTGCAGGAGAAAGATGTGGCAGTCTGCTTCCATAAAGATTACAACCTTAGAAACCCTATGAGGCAGTTCGACTGTGTCCTGTTGAGTTGATCTACTTGAAAGGAATGATTTTTGGTTGGGCGTCCTGTGTCAGTGTTGTCAGTGTTGATGGAATGCACACTGCCATCTTTGGGGCCTCAAAAAAGAAGCTGAATTGGGGATACATTCAGTTTTAGTTTAGTACTATGTATTATGTGGCTTGCTGTTATTTGTGTGCATAGCTAAGTTATTGCTTGGCTTCCTGGTGCAGGGTGGATTCCAGGAATGCTCTTTTAGTCCACTGTGTCTACTCACTTGGTAACATAACATCAAGGTCCAACGTCATATTGAGGTATGGACATGTCCTGCAAGCTTAGTTTCAGAAGTAGGGGATTGTAAAGGAGAAACAAGCTTTTAAATGTACTAGGCTAGAAGCTAATCTGTAGAAAATTCTTCAATCTTTAAATGTATGACATTATCAACAGACATTTTGGTTCTTACTAATGCCTTGTTGTAACAAAAATTCTACCTGGTTAGGAAGGGAGAACATATAAGTACACTAAACATTCTTTTAAATTTGTGACAGCAATTACACAAAAAATAGAATTTATCAGAATTCTTCTGTCAGGCATAAACCTGTAGCACTTCCACAGACAGCAAGTATGCCTGTGCGTGAATTTGCATGTTTTATGCAGCCAGGTAGTACAATGGTTAAGCACTCAGCTACTAACTGAAAAGTTAGCAGTTCAAATCCACCAGCTACTGCACAGGAGAAAAGTGTAGTAGTCTACTTCCAAAGATTATAACCTTGGAACCCCATGGGGCAGTTCTTCTCTGTCCTGTAGGGTCATTATGAGTCAGAATCAACTCAACAGCAAAAGATTTGGGGTTTGTTTTGTTTTGTTCTTATCATCAAAAAGGTTTTTGTGATGATGGAAGCTATGTCATGGAATTTGAAATACTAGCAGGTCAACTATGGTGAACAGGTTTCAGTGGAGCTTCCAGACTAAGACTAGGAAGAAAGTTGTGTCATGTACTTTGACAAATCAGCCGATGGAAACCTTATGGATCACAACAGAACATTGTCTAATTCAGTTGTTTGTACATCATCAGAAGGGATCAATCACTGGAGGAAGACAGTATGTTTGGTGAAATGGAGGGCCAGTAAAGACAAAGGGCACACTTAGTGAGGTGGATTGGCATAATTGCTGCAGTGATGAAATTCAACACATGCCAGTGATTATTTAACAATGATGATGAAGTACCACGCAGTATTGTGTTCTTTTGTACATAAGGTCACCATGACTCAAGTTAACTTGGTGGTAGCTATCTCTTAACATCAGTAAGCCGTACTAGAGGAAATATTAAATTATCTTTCTGTGCATTCTTTCCAAAGAAAATGACATTACAAGATTATTGCCATGCAAAGAGGTGATCAGAGGTTTGCAGCCAGCAATGTATGAAAAAAGGCATGTTGGAGAGGCATGTCCAGCAGTTAATAAAATTCTTACATTCTTCTCTAGGTTTTATAGTATTTATGGTATTTTACAAATTTATTTTGGTATTTATGTGTGTGATTTTTCTCATTTTAAATATTCCTTTTGTATCAAAGCAGGCCCCGTAGGCCCCATAAAGTCTGTATGCATTACATTATTTTTCTTTCTATTCCAGTGTAAAGAACTGGCCAAGTCCAAGGCTGAAGTGGCCTGCATTGCAATGTACGAAACAGATGTGTTTGTCGTTGGAACTGAGAAAGGACGTGCCTTTGTCAACGCCAGGACAGATTTTCAGAAAGACTTTGTAAAATACTGTAGGTGTTAATAATTTCATAAATCTTAACATGCCTGAGGGCAAGATTTATATAACATTTCCTTCTAAGAGATCATGAGCATTATCTTAAAAATGGTCTGACATATCTACCTTGACTAGGCATATAAAATGAATAGCTACTTTAATTCTGAAAAGTCAAGGAAAAATGGGCTCTGTCCTTAGCTGTACTCTGGTTTTGTGGATTATATTTGAAGAATACAGAGAAAATTGTCTTTAATTCCTAAAATAAACCCACTTTTTGGAAAGTACTCATTTTAGTCCTCTCAGAGCAAGGGGAAGAAACTTTTTCAGGACTGATTAGCTATGTCAAGAAACAAGTGTCACCCTCTGTTAACCCTATGCAGTTTGTTTCAGTCAGCTAGTGCTGCTGCTCTAACAGAAATACCATGAGTGGATGGCCTTAACAAAGGAAAGTTTATACAAGTCCATATTCAGGGTGTCTGCTCCAGGGGAAGGCTTTCCCCTTGTTGGCTCAGGAGACAAGTCTGGTATTGCATCAGTCTTTGTCCAGGGAGCATCTTGGCGCAGGAACCTCAGGTCTGAAGGACGTGCTCTTCTGGTGTTTCTTGCTCGATGGTGTGAGATTCCCAATTCTCTGCTGTCTCCCTTTTATCTCTTGTAGGATGAAAGAATTAAGAGTGGTGCAAGCCATACTCCAGGGAAACTCCCTTTACAGTGGAGCAGGGAGGTAATCCCATGAAGGGATTGACAGTCCCACCTTTAACATACAGCATAGGGAGATCACCAAATGGAGGACAGTCACAAGATACTGGGAATCATGGCCCAGCCCCATGGCTACACATATTTTGTGGGGGAGCACAATTCAATCCATGCCACAGTTAAACGTTTTTCACTTTATTTTTTCTTGTGTAAGTGACTATGTAACACAATGAGGGAACTTGCATCTGAGCATAAAACATATACTTTCCTTGCTGATTAGCCCTACCACTATGGGTTTCTATCAAGTATTGAGTTAGCAGCTTAATATTCCCTGGAACCAAGAAAGGAAAAAAAACACACACACACACACTAAAAGATTCATCAGAGGGTATGAGGATGCGTGTTATTGTATGCTGTCAGGTCGATTCTGACTCAGTGGCCTTGCAGGACATAGTACAACTGACCCATGGTGCTTCCCAGACTCTTTTCTATAGGGTGGCTGTGAGTCAGAATTGACTTGATAGCAACGAGTTGGGCTTTTTTATTTACTGCTATGTCTTTCTCCCTCATAGCAGAAGGTAGGTTTGAACCATCAAGCTTTCCGTTAGCAGCACATCATTTTAATGTGCCACTAGGGATCTTTATAAGGATGTCTATGTAGAGAGAGGGTTGGGGGAGAGGGAAATTTATCTCCATGGATTGACAGAAGGTATATATATAAATATATTTACACATAAAGAAATAAAAAGAACAAACCCATAGCCATCAAGTCAGTTCCAGCAGAGTAGAACTGCCCCATAAGGTTTCCAAAGAATGCATTGTGGATTTGAACTTCTGATGTTTTGGTTAGACAGCCGTGGTTCTTAACCACTGAGTTACCAGAATTTCCAATTTGTGTGTATGTGTTTGTGTGTGTGTGTGTGTAAGTGTATAAGCATACCCACCAAAACTCACTGCCATTGAGTTGCTTTTGACTTGTAGCAACCCTATAGGCAGAGTAGAACTGCCCCATAGAGTTTCTAAGGAATGCCTGGTGGATTTGAACTGCCAGACTTTTGGTTAGCAGTCAGCCCTTAACCACTACGCAACCAGGTTTTCCTTGTATAAGCATATGTGTACAAAATTACAGTCTTCCCTGTCTACAAGATAGATTTAAAAATGAAGCAATCTTAAAATAGCACAGTTTGAGTACATCTTTGATTAACAGTAAGGGTAGGGGGCGGAGTCAAGATGGCAGACTAAGCCTACGTCTCCTTATATCCCTCTGGAAACCAAGACCTGAACTGACAATCAAACAGAGCCTTCTGATCACCTAATCAGCCTCAAGACACGGCACAGAGCTGTTAATTGGGACTTTATACCACTCAGCGAAAAACCTCCTCTCTTTCGCTGACTCCTGCTCCTGGCTAGCCCAGCTCTCACGGACGGAAGGTAAACGCACCATTTTGACTTTTTTTTTTCCTCTGTCTCGGCTGGCGGGCGGAGCTGGGTCTTGCCTGGCGGCTGGACTCAGACACGCTGCTGGGGGGATAGGCAGGTGAAATTCTCATATTCTGAGAGCCAGGCTCCGGACTCTGTTAATCTAGCCACGTTGAGCCTTTCGTTTTGTAGCTGCCTCAGCGGGGTTTGTGCGGAGCTCCGCGGTCAGGGTGCGGGACGCCATGTTGGTACCGAGATTTTAGCGGGACCTCATTCTTAGCCTGGGAGCCAGCGCCTGCAAACGGGACAGTGCTTCTCCAACAGAAAAGTAGTGATTTTGCACAGTGCTGCCTATGTTGGGGGCCCTGCAACAGAATCAGAGGAATCACTACCTCTCAGCACCTTTAGCCCCTCTGTCTGCTGCCTCTGTGGTGGGTGCCATCTTGGATACGGTGGCCGCAGCTGGCCTTAATTCTTAGCTTGGGAGCCAGAGCCTGCCCACAGGAGTGTGCTTTCCTATAACAAAACCAGTACTCGACGCAGTGTTGGATAAGGTTAGGCCCTGTCAGTAGAGGCCACCAGGGTAGTAGCATTTCTGTATTCTGAACTACTCTGTTATCATCTGGGGTTGGATATAGGGGCGCTTACTTTGTCAGATGAGAAGAGGGACCTCTACACCTGAAAACCTAACTGACTTGTGAACTGGTCAGATACTTTTTGCTTTACATTTGAAGACAGCCTAGAGAAACATTTGCAATCCATCCTCTCAGTACCTCTTCCAGCCTCTATATACTCACACGGGACCCAAAAAGCAACAGAGAATTGTGGCATACAAGCAATCACTCATGGCTTCAGAAGGCTCCCAAACAAAGCAACCAAGGAGTTTTCTAGATGAAGAAACTTTTATGAAAGCATCAGCAAGTGAATACAAATTGATTATATACAGAGCCCTTCTAGAACTTATACAAAATGCAGCAGAACAAACTGAAAAATTAAGCAAGTTGTTCGATCTGATGGAACACCAGTACTCTGAAATCCAACAAATCAAGAAGAAAATCAAAGACATAGAAACTTCCATGCAAAGCCAAGAAAACAGAATGGAACAAATGGAAAAAAGAATTTCTGACTTGGAAGACAGAGCTACTGATGCTAGCGTCTATGAGCAGAAATCAGAGAAAAGAAACAAGAAAAATAAAGAAACGTTAAGAAGCATGTGGGACTCTATTAAGAGGAACAACCTTCGATTTATTGGAGTTCCTGAACAGGGTGAGACATCTGAGAACACAGAGAGTATTGTTGCTGAGCTGCTGACAGAAAACTTCCCAGAAATCATGAAGGAAGAGAATATAGACATCTCAGATGCATATCGTACGCCACCCAATACAGATCTCAAAAGAAAGCCTCCAAAACATATTATAATCAAGCTTAACAAAATGAAACATAAGCAGCAACTCTTAAAAGCAGCAAGACTCAAGGCAAAGCTAACATTCAGAGGGAAACCCTGTAGGCTCTCGTCAGATTTCTCAGCAGAAACCATGCTGGCATGGAGACAGTGGCATGACACATTCAATGTCTTGAAGGAGAAGAACTTCCAACCAAGAATTATATATCCTGCAAAACTGTCTTTCAAATATGAAAATGAAATAAAGACATTCCAAGATAAACAGAAACTCAGAGACTTTGTAAAAACCAAACCCAAACTACAAGAAACACTGAAAGAAGTTCTTGGCTTTGGCTTAGAAGAACAAAACCACTAACTTTATATTTTAGAACTACACACTACTCAATACTCTACTCATTTAGGGAAGGCTCCAAAGTCAATCACAGCTTTGATATGGAAAGAAGCAATCCAGTGATCATCATGAAAACTATGGTGTCATCATAATAAAAAGAAGGATGTACTACATTTGTTATAGTTCTTCCAGATGGAGTGGAAGATGACAAGACTGGTAGTAATTAAAATTGAGTTTATATATAGTTTATTAAGGGGGTTCATAGGGGCAGCTGTAAAGCACAACAAAGATGTATCATACCATTCCAAGAAATCTAACACACAACTCTCAACAACTATAAAACCAGCTCTGAAAAAGGTGAAAAATCAACTCACAAAAAAGAGTGTCTCAGAACAGACTAATAAGAACAACAGAGAAAACATCAACATAAAAATAAACATATCACAATGGCAGCAGTGAACACATACCTATCAATAATTACATTGAATGTGAATAGACTGAATGCTCCAGTAAAGAGACACCGAGTGTCATCTTGGATCAAAAGACACGACCCGTCCATATGTTGTCTACAAGAAACTCACTTGAGACCTAAAGATAGGAACAAACTGAAAATTAAGGGATGGAAGAATATATATCAAGCTAACAATGAACAAAGAAGAGCAGGGGTGGCAATTCTAATCTCAGACAAAATCAATTTTAATGTCAAATCCACCATCGTGGACAAAGATGGTCACTATTTATTGCCGAAAGGTTCAGTACACAAGCAAGACTTAACTATATTAAATATTTATGCACCTAATGCCAGAGCACCTAAATATGTCAAAGAAACACTGACTATGCTCAAAAGAGAGTTAGATGACTCCACAATAATAGTGGGAGACTTTAACACTCCACTCTCATTACTAGACAGATCATCTAGAAAAAAGCTCAGTAAAGATACAGAAGACCTCATGGACACAATTAACCAACTAAACCTCATTGATATATACAGAACTTTCCACCCATCAGCAGACAACTACACCTTCTTCTCCAGTGCACATGCAACATTCTCCAGAATTGACCACGTGATAGGTCATAATGCAGTGCTCTACAAAATCTATACCATTGAATTACTGCAAAGCATCTTCTCAGATCATAAAGCCATCAAAGTTGAAATCAATAGCAGAAAAAACATAGACAGATAGTGGAACTCTTGGAAACTGAACATCTAGCTCAAAAATACATGAGTTATAGAGGAAATCAAGGATGAATTAAAGAAATTCATGGATTCCAGTGAGAACGAAAACACTTCCTACCAGAACGTATGAGATACAGCCCAAGCAATGCTCAGAGGTCTGTTTATCTCCATAAATGCACACATCGGGAAGGAAGAAAGAAACCAAATCAAGGAACTAACTCTACAGCTTGAACAAATAGAAAGAGAACAACAGAGGAACCCCTCGGGCACCAGAAGAAAGGAGATCATAAAGATTAGAGCACAACTAAATGAATTAGAGAATAGAAAAACAATTGAAAAAATTGAAAAGACCAAAAGCTGGTTTTTTGAAAAGATCAACAAAATTGATAAACCACTGGCTGCTAAACTTACTAAAGAAAAGCAGGAAAGGAAACAAATAACCCAAATTAGAAATGAGAGGTGAGTTGTCACTACAGATGCAACAGAAGTCAAAAAGATCATACCAGAATACTATGAAAGACTGTACTCTAACAAATTTGAAAACCTAGGGGAAATGGACCAATTCCTGAACTCATACCACCTACCCAAATTATCACAACATGAGGCAGAACAACTTAATAAACCCATCACAAAGGAAGAGATTGAAAAGGTCATCAAAACACTGCCAACCCAAAAAAGTCCGGGCCCAGATGGCTTCACGGCAGAATTCTACCAAGCATTTAGAGAAGAGTTACCCCCAATACTACTGAGACTATTTCACAGTATAGAAAGGGATGGAGTACTCCCAAACTCATTCTATGAAGCCAGCATAACCCTGATACTTAAGCCCGGGAAAGATCCAACAAAGGCAGAGAACTACAGACCGATATCACTCATGAACCTAGATGCAAAAATCTTCAACAAAATCCTTGCCAACAGAATACAACAACATATCAAGAAAATAATCCATCATGACCAAGTGGGATTCATACCAGGGATGCAAGGCTGGTTCAACATCAGGAAAACAATTAATGTGATAAACCACATAAATAACACAAAAGACAAGGATCACCTGATTTTATCCATTGATGCAGAAAAGGCATTTGATAAAGTCCAACAGCCATTCATGCTAAAAACTCTTAGCAAAATGGGCATAGATGGCAAATTCCTCAACACAATAAGGGCCATTTATACAAAGCCAGTTGACCACATCATCCTGAATGGAGAGAGACTGAAAGACTTTCCCCTGAGATCAGGAACTAGGCAAGGATGCCCACTCTCACCTCTCCTATTCAACATTGTGCTAGAAGTTCTAGCCAGAGCACTTAGAGAAGACAAAGAAATAAAGGGCATCTGCATTGGCAAAGAGGAAGTTGAAAGCTCCCTGTTCGCAGATGATATGACTGTATATGCAGAGAACCCCAAGGAATCTATAAGTAAGCTACTCAAACTGATAGAAGAGTTCAGCAAAGTCTCAGGAGACAAGATAAACATAAGTCAATCAGTAGGATTCCTTTATACCAACAACGAGACTGTTAAGGAGGAAATTATCAAATCAATACCATTTACGATAGCCCCTAAGAAGATAAAGTACCTAGGAATTAATCTAACCAGAGAAACAACAGATCTTTACAAAGAGAACTACAAGCCGTTACTACAAGTAACTAAAAGAGACTTAGATAAATGGAGAAACCTACCCTGCTCATGGATAGGAAGACTTAACATTGTGAAAATGTCTGTTTTACCCAAAGCAATTTATTTATATAATGCAATCCCAATACAAGTTCCAGCATCATTTTTTAATGAGATGGAGAAACAAATCACTAATTTTGTTTGGAAAGGGAAGAAGCCCCAGATAAGTAAGGTACTACTAAAGAAGAAGAACACACTGGGAGGCCTCTCATTACCCGACCTTAGAATATACTACACTGCCACAGTGGTCAAAACAGCCTGGTACTGGTACAAGAACAGACAGATGGATCAATGGAACAGAATTGAGACCCCAGAGATGACACCATCTGCCTATGAACAGTTAATATTCGACAAAGGCCCTAAGACATTAAACTGGGGTAGAAACAGTCTCTTCAACAAATGGTGCTGGCAAAATTGGTTATCCATCTGGAATAAACTGAATCAAGATCCATATCTTACACCTTATACAAAAACCAACTCCAACTGGTTAAAAGACCTAAATATCAAACCTAAAACAATAAAGCTCATCCAAGAAAAGGTAGGAACAACAATGGAAGTTTTAATACACAATAAGGACAGACTCCAAAATCTGTCAAAGAAACCTCAATCAACAGAAGAGAAAGTAGATAAATGGGAACTATTAAGAATCAAACACTTTTGCTCATCCAAAGACTTTATTAATAGAATTAAAAGAACACCCACAGAATGGGAAAAAATATTTGACAACTCTATGTCAGACCGACGCCTGATCTCCATAATCTATAAGATACTATGAAATATCAATAAGAAGTAGATAAACCATCCAATTAAGCGATGGGCAAAGGAGATGGACAGACACTTCACTAAAGAGGAGATCCAGGCAGCCAAAAAACACATGCGGACATGCTCACGATCTTTAGTTATTAAAGAAATTCAAATCAAGACGACAATGAGATACGATCTCACCCCAACAAGATTGGCCATGATCCAGAAAACACAAAGCAAGAAATTCTGGAGAGGCTGTGCAGAAAGTGGAACCCTCCTACACTGTTGGTGGGGTTGGAAAATGGTCCAGCTTCTTTGGAAGGCAATCTGGCGCTTCCTTAAAAAAATGGATATTGATATACCATTTGACCCAGTAATTCCATTACTTGGAATATATCCTACAAAGTCAAGGCCTTTCATACCAACGGACACATGCACCAGAATGTTTATTACGGCACAGTCCACGATAGCAAAAAGATGGAATCAACCCAGATGCCCAACAATAGAAGAATGGATAGGTAAACTATGGTACATATACTCAATGGAGCAGTATGCAATTATAAAGAATAACGATGATTCCAGGAAACATCTCCTAACCTGGTTTCAACTGGAAGACATTATGTTGAGTGAAAGTAGTCAGCGACAAAAGGAGAAATACTGTATGAGACCTCTATGATAAGACCTCAAAAACAGACTTGTGTATAGAAGAAAAGACTCTTTGACAGCTGCAAGGGAGGGGAGGGAGGGACGGTGAGGGGAGGAGGGCTTAGTTTAGATAGTTGCTAGAAATCTAGTTGGGAGAAAGCGGTGATAGCACACATTAGAAACAAGAACGACATTAAGTGGACTTCAGCATAACTTGTGTACTCCTTCCATCTTAATACTGCAAGGATAGAGTAGCTGGGGTAGGGGGCGGGGAACCATGCTCTTAGGCCAATTCCAGGCCAGTTGGCACAACTAGCATTTTGGTAAGTGAGCTCTCTGCACCCCACATTGGTGAGTGGCATCTGGGGTGTTAAAAGCTGCCAAGCTGCCATCCGAGGACACAGCAAATGGTCCCAACTCAGCAGGAATGGATGCTTACCGAGGACCAAAATGACGTGCGGTAAAGACAGCCTAGAAGACAGAGAGACCCACGAGAGTGGGTGCCTGCATCGACTTGGGACCAGAAGAACTGGATGGTGCCCGGCCACCACCAGTGATAGGCACGATGGAGCTCACAGAGAGAAGTCTCACTGGCAACATAAGAATAAAAAGGGGTGCTTCATGAGATCTCCACTAAAAGACCTCAATTGATGGTCCAGCAGTTTTGGGGTTCCTCTGAGAGCATGGCCCCTGGCCCTGATGCTGCCCTTTCCTATAAATTATAACAAAGGTCCACTCTTTGGACAGGAATGGATTGGACTTGGCAATGCAGAGTGACCATATATTGGAAGCACTTTATAGTTCTATACATCTACAGGGTATCATCTTGCTGACCTCTGGCTGGAGGAAGGGGAGTGGACGGAGAGGAGGGGAAAGGAATTTGTTCAGAGAATGAGACATGTATGGAGCAGAGAGGAATAGTGTACAGTCACCGGACAGAGAGAGCAGTGGAAGCTGCATATAGGTGGGCATGTAAATTTATACGTGAATGTACATTTTCACTCAGTTGTTTTAAATAAAAAAAAAAACAAAAAACAGTAAGGGTAGTTTCAACTTACTGTGTCAGTTGAATAAGGCTGCCACATGGATTGCTAATTCCTGAATATTAATTAATTCTATTTCTCTATACGATTTCCAAGGCAGTAATCTTTACAGGAGCTGATCACCACATTTGTCTCTTCCAGTTGATGGATTCAAACCAACAACCTTTTGGTTAGCAGCCTAGTGCTTAACCACTGCACTACTGGTGCTGTTTTTTGTTAATTATAGACAGTCTATTTTAAGTTTTGTAGTTGTGTGCTAACTTTTCAGATACAGGGCTCTTCCTGTTTTCTATTTCTTACTCTGTCTATTTCAGTAAACTTCATTTTTCAGGTTACTTGTTTATTTCATCCAGGTTGTCAACATTGTTGACATAAAATGCTTTATAAAATTCTCTGTATTATTTTAATCTCGGTAAGATCTGTATTGCTATATCTGGTTTTGTTTTTGATATTGATAATTTGTGCTGTCTTATTTTTTTTCATCAGTCTTTCAAGGGAGTTACCCATTTTATTTGTCCTTCCAATGAACCAACTTGTGGCTTGGTTGATTTTCTTTACTGTTCATCTGTTTGTTTGTCATTTATTTCTGCTGTTATCTTTACTTTCATTGTATCTTCTTTCAGTTTAGTTGCTTTTCTTTCCTAGCTTCTTATTTAGTAACTTGGGTCATTAACTTTATTTCTACTACATTCGTTTTAAGATTGTAGTTTTCCCTGTAGGCTCTGCTTTAGCTGCCTTCTACTGATTTTGATATGTTGTGTTTTTATCATCTTGGTTCACAGTATCTTCTAATATCCCAAGTAATTTCTTTTTGACTCATAGGTTACTTTGAAGCATGTTGTTTAACTTCTGAATCTTGGGATTTTGCATTTAATTCTATTGTGATTTATTTATTGCTACTTTAAAAACATACTCCATATGATTTCAGTTCTTAGTTTACTGATACTTATTTTATGGCTTAACACATGGTTTGAAATGATTTATTCAGTTCATCTGCATCCTTTCTGCTTATTCTATCACTCTACTGATAGAAGAGTGTTAAAATCTCTAGCTAGATAGCGTATTTGTCTGTTCTTTTTAGCTAGTATTTTGCTTCATGTATGTTGAAACTGTGTTGTTAGCTACATACACATTTAGAACTGTAATGTCTTCCTAGTAAATTTTCATGCCACATAGCATGAAAAAACAAAATCAAAGCATTCTTCTCTTTGTTGATAGTGTGACTTGTCAGAGATCACTATCCCTGTCCGGTAGTAAATTAATTTTTTCCTACCATCCATGATGTCAGTCCTAGAGCCTCTGGATGGTGGCATTATCCAAAATATTGAGTAAGTTACAGGACGCTGTTGCTTCAGAAAGTGGTTGCCACCAGTGAGATGTGTAAGATAACATCTGAGATTTCAGGGGAAATTGATGTCCTTGATGCAATTTCATTTCTTAAACAATCAAAATGATTATGGAAGAAACTGTAAAAGATGTTTTTAAAACTGTAATTTCTTATTTGTAGTGGCAGTAGTATACAAAACAAAACCATCATCAAGCCTCATAACATCATGTAGATTAAGGCTGCAATAAATGACAGTTATAGTGGTGTTTCCAAAAATAGGGTCCCTGCTGCCTCTTACATTGATATTGACAAAGAAATTGCCACAGAAATGGATGATATAAACCTGCAAAAAGTTGTGGACTTACAATCTAAAAATGACAATAGTGAAGATAAGGAAAACCTGCCATTAGAAGATCCTGAATCTTTAAGTCAAATACACGTTTTCAGCTCTATAAAGGCCTTGAAGGAATTTGGAAGTTAAGGGAGACCAAGAGTTTTTGATAAGGTTGTGGACTTAGAACTTTGTTTCAAGAATTTCATTAAAAACAAAAACGAATTGAACAGTTGATGTTAGATATTTTTACCCATATCTTTGTTTGAGTAGTATATGCACATACCTAAACGTAATTTGAATAAACCTGACAGTCATAAAAAATGGTTTAGTTTCTCTTCTAGTTCTGTAAAACAGGGGTAGGGGTAGGGGAAACCCACTTTTTGGTGTTTATAAGGTAGACTTTTTAATAGAGAGTGATAGAAAGTAAGACTGCACCCTGTTGAAGGTGGAAAATTGGTGAGATCCAGACAACAAAGCAGCCCTATTGAATTACGACTTCTCACAGGTTTCACTTTATTAAACTTTTCCTGTTTAAATTTCTGAGATTTCCAATTAATATAATCAGTTTCAAATCCTTTGAAGTAGCAGCTGACGAAGGTGTTCATTGGTGATGGTCTTCCAAGGCAATTATTGTTACTTTTCAACTGTATAGCTAATAAGATATAGTTGTAAAATAATTTCCTTTAAAAATTCTAATATTTCATGAATCACCAGAACTACTGCCCTGAGTTTAATTGGTATAAAGGTTTATACAGAAAATGTTCTACATTCTGCTTTGGTGAGTAGTGTCTGGAATCTTAAAAACCTGTGAGTAGCCATCCGTGGTACTCCGCTGGTCTTACCCCTTTGGGAGCAAGGAAGAATGAGGAAAACTAAAGATACAAGGGAAAGATTAGTCCAGAGGACTAAGGGACCACATCTACAGTGGCCTCCACAAAACTGAGCCCAGTACATCTAGATGGTGCCTGGCTACCACTGACTGTGCTGAAGGGAACACAACAAAGGGTCCCAAACAGAGCTAGAGAAAAATGTAGAACAAAATTCTAACTCAGAAAGAAGGACCAGATTTGCTGGCCTACCAGAAACTGGAGAAACCCTTAGAGTGTGGCCCGTAAAAGTCTTTTCTGGTCAGTAATGAAGTCATTCCTGAGGATTCACCTTTCAGCCAAAGGTTGGATAGGCTCATAAAACAAAATGAGACTAGAATATCTTGGAAGTGGATGGCAGAATAGTCAAATGCTTCCTGTGATCACTGTAACAACAAAGACCAATAAAAACAAAAGAATCAATTATGTATGATATTCTAAAAGCCCTGAACCTTGACAGTGAAATTGGGAAACCAGACTGAGTGACATGGTAGGGAAATAGGCCCAGAAGTACGTAGGATTGGCCAGACCTGACCTGGAAGAAATCAGCACTACTCAGATTTTTGGCAAGAAGTGTGGTGAGGGGAGTGGTAGCATTTGGAAAGTGGCTTCAACAGTGGGGAAGACTGAATGGCAAAGAGCTGACTCACACCTCCAGGATAAGTGAAAAAGGGCATCCAGTCATGAAAAGCTAAGTCACTTGCATTTGACCTACAGCATGCAGATCTAAAACTTTCCTTCAGGATAAATCATTCTTCCTTTTACCAGCACTCCCCACTCCCTTCTCTGCACTATGCCTGGCTCCAGAGACTGACACATCCCTGGACAGGAAGTAGGACCCCTTATACACCCTGAGCCATTGTCCTGGATTGGAGAGGGAACAATTTAACAAACAAGACAAAAAGAAAAATCTGCTGCTCCCCTAAGCTGAGAATTCAGGGCAGAAACAGTTCTTTTGCTTAGACACAGGCATAAATGAATGCCTCTTCCCTCTGCATACAGCATCAATCACCTATAGTCCTGCAGCAAAACCTATCTACCGCTGTGCTTTCAGAAACAGGGATATGCTTGTCTCACAGATACGGATGGTTGTCAGTGCCTTATTTTTCTCAGCTCATGCAGCCAGATACCTGTACAATCATAGCTGCCTGTGTAGGACTTTAGGGGAGAAACTGCACCACACACTTGGTGGTGATCCAGGCTACCTGTATACCTGAGCTGAATACATACAAGAAAAATAAACGGACTCGTAGGCACATGTCTAATAACACATGCCTAATAACAGCTCTAACCACCTGATGACAAGGCGTTAGAGTCTCAAGGAGCCAGTAATGAAACTAGCTCACACAACCAGCCTGTTTGGACATTTCAAAACAAAACAAGAAGCTAGAACACAATAAGCAAGCATAAAATAAATAAATAGAAAACCTTACTGATGGCTCGGAGACAATAGTCAGTGTCAGATCACACAAAAAAGCAAACCAGAATGGCTTCAGAAAGCTAACAAAAAAAAGAATGAAGAAATTTTCCAGATAAAGAGAACTTCCTGGAATTAATCAGAGGTAAACTACAGAAGATTAATATACAGAACTCTTCAAGAGATCAAGAAAGAGCTCAGGCAAAATGCTGCAGAGCGTAATGACAAATTGAACAGCTGCAGGGAACCATAGAGAGCATGCAGAAATTCAGAAGGTTGACAATAAAATTTCAGACAATAGAAAGTCAAAGGAGCAAAATTGAGGGAGTGGAGGTCAGAATTAGACTGAACATAAAGCACTTGATGTCAGCATTTTTTTTTTAATTGTGATTGAATGAAAAAGTACATTCCCTTTGCTGACCTATATGCAGCTTCCTCTGCTCTCCCTGCACGGTGACAGCACAGTCTTCCTGTCTGCTCCATACATGTCTTATGTTCCCAACAGTCTCCTATCTTCTCCTCTCCACCGTTTCCTTTCCTCCAGTATGGGGTCGACGGGACGACCTCCTATAGATGCCTAGAACCATAAAGTGCCCACACAATATGGTCCCTCTGCATCACCAAGTCCAATCCATTGCTACCGAAAAGTTGACCTTCATTATGATTTATGGACAGGGGCCAGGGGCCAGGGGCCATGCTCCCAGGGGAACTCCAAAGTCCCTGGACCATCAATTGTGGTCTTTTAGTGGAGATCTCAGGGAACACCCCTATTTATACTTGTGTTGCCAGTGAGACTCCACTTTGTGAGCTCCCTCATGGCTATCACTCGTGGTGGCCAGGCACCATCTGGTTCTTCCAGTCACAAGTCGATGTAAACATCCGCTCACGTGGGATCTTTCTGTCTTCTGGATTCTCTTTCCCCCATGTCATTATGGACCTTGGCAATCATCTGTTCCTGCTAAGTTGGGACCATTTGCTGTACCCTCAGATGGCAGCTTGGCAGTCGCCACTCACCAATGGGGGGTGTGGAGAGTCCTTATTAGCAAAATGCTAGTTGTGCCAATTGGCCTTGATTTCCCCTGAGAGCACAGTCCCCGGCTCCCTACCCCAGCTACTCTGTCCTTACAGTATTGGGTTAAGATGGGAGGAGTACACAAGTTGTGTTGAAGTTCAGTTAATATTGATCTTCTTACTAAAGTGTGCTGTCACCAATTTCACCCAACCAAATTTCTAACAACTATCTAATCTAAACCCTCCCACCTCGCACTCCTGACCTCCCCACCCTTCAAGCCATTGAAGAGTCTTTTCTGTTATGCATGAGTCTGCTTTTAAGTTCTTATCGTAGAGGTCTCATACAATATTTGTCGTTCTGTCACTGACTACTTTCAGTCAACATAGTGTCCTCCAGTTGAAACCAGGTTAAGAGATGTTTCCTGCTATCGTCGTTGTTCTTTATCATTGCATAGTGTTCCATTGACTATATATACCATAGTTTACCTATCCATTCTTCCGTTGTTGGGCATCTGGGTTGATTCCATCTTTTTGCTGTTGTGGACTGTGCTGTGATGAACATTCGTGTGCATGTGTCGGTTGTTGTGAATGGCCTTGATTCTGTAGGATATATTCCAAGCAGTGGAATTACTGGGTCAAATGGTATATCTATATCCATTATTTTAAGGTACCACTAGATTGCTTTCCAAAGAGGTTGCACCATTTTGCAGTCCCACCAAAAGTGTAGAAGAGTTCCAATCACTCCACAGCCTCTCCAGCATTTGTTGTTGTGTGTTTTTTGGATCATGGCCAACCTTGTTGGGGTGAGATGGTATCTCATTGTTTTGATATGAATTTCTTTAATAGCTAATGATTGTGAGCATGTCTGCATGTGTTTTTTGGCTGCCTGGATCTCCTCTTTAGGGAAGTATCTGTCCATCTCCTTTGTCCGTCGCTTAAATTGGATGATTTATCTTCTTCTTATTGATATTTTGTAGTACCTTATAGGTTACGGAGATCAGGCTTCGGTCTGACATAGAGTTGCCAAATATTTTTTCCCATTCTGTAGGTGGCCTTTTAATTCTATTAAAGTCTTTGGATGAGCAAAAGTGATAGATTCTTAGTAGTTCCCATTTATCTATTTTCTCTTCTGTTGTTTGTGGTTTGTTTAACAGATTTTGGAGTCTGTCTACGTCATGTATTAAACCTTCCATTGTTGTTCCTACTTTTTCTTGGATAAGCTTTTTGTTTTAGATTTGATATTTAGGTCTTTTATTCAGTTTGAGTTTGTTTTTGTATAAGGTGTAAGATAACAGTCTTGTTTTAATGTAGGGCAGATGGATATCCAATTTTGCCAGCACCATGTGTTGAAGAAACTGTTTTTACCCCAGTTTAATGTCTTAGAGCCTTTGTTGAATATCAACTGTTCATAGGCTGATGATGTCATCTCTGGGGTCTCAATTCTGTTCCACTGATCGATCTGTCTGTCCTTGTACCAGTGCCAGGCTGTTTTGACTACTGTGGCAGTGTAATAATTTCTAAGGTCGGTTAATGAGAGGCCTCCCAGTGTGTTCTTCTTCTTTAGTAATGCTTTACTTATCTGGGGCTTCTTCCCTTTCCAGACAAAGTTGGTAATTTGTTCCTCCATCTCATGAAAAAATGTCACTGGAACGTGTACTGAGATCGTGTTACATAAGTAGATTGCTTTGGGTAAAATAGACATTTTCACAATGTTAAGTCTTCCTATCCATGAGCAGGGTAGCTTTCTCCATTTATATAACTGTCTCTTAGTTTCTTGTAGTAAGGATTTGTAGTTCTCTATGTAAAGGTCTCCGACTCGACGGCACTTGGCTATGTAAAGGTCTATTATTTCTCTGGTTAGATTTATTCCTAGGTACTTTATTTTCTTAGGGGCTATAGTAAATGGTATTGACTTGGTGATGTCTTCCTTAATAATGATGTCAACATATTTGAGAAAAAAATCAGATAAAATAACTTTAAAAAGTGAAGAAACTCTAAGAATTATGTGGGATTCTGGTAAGAGAAATAATTTACAAGTGATTGAAATACAGAATGAGGGATAATAGAAAATATAGAGAGAATTGTTGAAGATTTATTAACAGAAAATTTTCCTGATATACAAAAGATGAGATGGTATCTGTCCAAGATGGTCAGCAGACTCCATACAAGGTAGATCCCAAAAGAAAGACACCAAGGCATAATCAAACTTGCCAAAACTCAAGATAAGAAGAGAATTTGAAAAATGGCTAAGGGTAAACAAAAAATAATCTGCAAAGGAGAGTAAGTAAGACTAAACTCTGACCACTTAGCAGAAATCATTCAGGCAAGAAGGATGGCATGTACAGAGCCTTGGAGGAAAAAAAAATCACCAGCCAAGATTTATATGACCTGCAAAGCTGTCTCTCAAATATGATGGCAAAATTAGGACATTTCCAGATAAACAGAAATTTAGGGAATTTGCAAAAAAAAAAATTAAATTGCAAGAAATACTAAAGGGAGCCCCTTCAGTTAGAAAATCAATAAATACCCAAGACTAGTACACAAGAAGAGCAAAAATATGGCAGCCTACATAGGGGAATCATAAAAATAAATCTAAGATACCGAAAATAGGGAAGCAGAGATGTCAGTATGTAAAAGATGATGTTATACCAAAATACTGGACTGTGTAAGAATAAAGTTTTCTTTATAAAAGCTATCCACTTTGTGGCATTTCTGTTAGAGCAGCACTAGTTGACTAAAACAGAATTTGGTACTGAAAGGGAAACCTTTGGCCAGCCCAACCCCATTGTGCTACAAACAGTGGTTAAGACAACCCGGTTATAAACATTAAGTCCTGAGAACTTTCTGCTCCCCCATCTGTAAGAGTTTACCTTGTACTGCTCATAAGTCACACGGCTTGATTAATTGTTCTGTTTGGAGGCCCTTGGCCAGCCTGAACCCATCTTGCTACAAACAGTAGTTAAGACAACCACATTACAAATGTTAAGTCCTGAGAACTCGCTTCTTCCCCATCCGTAAGAGTTTACCTTATACTGGTCATAAATCCCACAGCTATTCTTTCCCCTTAGGAACATTAGTTAATTGTTTTGTCTATCCCCTTTCAGTTATTGTCTAAGACCTTTGGACTGAGTCACCAGGTGGTTTGGATGATTATTAAGCCCTGATTTGTTGGAGCCATGCAGACCCTCCACAAAGAATATTGTTGAAATATCAAAAGAATTACTTGTGTGGACTGGAAAAAATATTAATCAGCTCCCTCTGTCCCTTAATCAGCCTATATAACCTTCAGGCTTAGCCTATGCATGCAGGCAAGCTTTGGAGTAGCTGATTCCCCCTTGCTGTTTGTGTGTCAGCACTCAATAAATGTCCTCATTTAATCACTTCACCTCCTGTGTCAATATTGGCTTTGTGAACAGGTGGCACAGATCCGCGATTGCGGTTATGGTACTGTGGGAGTGGGATGCTGCTCTACAAATACCTAAAATGTGGAAGCCATTCGGAAACTGTAAATGGATAGATGATTCAGAAGGAACTGAAGAAGGCACAAATGGTGAGAAACAAGCAGTAGAGGACTGGTGGCAGCAGCAGAACCAGAGGCAGCGCTGCAGCCCACCCATGGAGCAAGAGAGCTAAGTGCCTGTGCACGGAGTTTTCCTCGCAGAACAGGTGCCTCTGGGCACTTGAATCGGTGGAGCTAGCCTTGCTGACCTACAGAGCGAGAGAGCTGAGTACCTTTGTGCAGGTGGTTTTCTATAGCAAGAGTAGGGAGCCTCCAGGCACTTGAACCAATGGAGCTACAGAGCTTTGAAACACTCGCCCCGGCAGGGCAGATGTGGGCCTGAGGCCCTGGCCATGCTGCCGTAGTAAGCAAAAGCTGAAGAGATAAACAGCATGAGAAGCTGAGCTGCCTCAGTCTCAAAAGGTATGGCTATGACCTCAGGGGTTTGAAAGGGTGGAACCGTGGTGCCCTGTGTTTGTAAGGGTGGAATTGCCACTCAGTGGGGCTTAGGATGCACCTAAAGCTGAGGGGGCTGTGTTACTGTCCAAGTGGGCCTTGAAGTCAGACTTACAGTACAGGGCCGGGAGTCTCCACTCAGAATCCAGGGAGTTTGGTCAATACCTACAGTCTGGAAGGCAAAACTACTGTGTAAAATGTCTCAGAAAATGGAAGATTATTTTCAGAGCTGTGAGGGTTAATGTGTTCTGCTGACTCACTTGTTACATATCAATGCCTTCTTTCCCTGTGATTTCTCCCGTTTGTAACAGAATGTCTAACTTGTGTCTGTTCTGCCATTCTACTTCGGAATCAGATAGCTGTTATTCTAGGTTTCATAGACATAAAGGAATTTTTGAATTTTGAACTTGGAACTGATTTAAGACTTATATGGGATGAATGTGCTACATGTTTCAAAGATGTGATTTTCGGGTACCAAAGGTTGGGATGTCACGGATCAAATTGTGTCTCCCCCAAAATATGTGTAGCCATGTCGCTGGGGTGTGAGTCCCTGTAGTCTATGATTATCCTCCATTTTGTGATTTTTCCTATGCTGTATGTTAAAGGATTAGGGTAGGACTATAAATCCTTTCATAGGATCACCTCCCTGTTCTACTGTAAAGGGAGATTCCCTGGAGTATGGCTTGTACCACCGTTAATCCTTTCATCCTATAAGAGATAAAAAGAAAGAGAAGCCAGCAGAGAATTGGGAACCTTGTACCATCAAGACAGCAGCACCAGGAGAAGAGCACATCCTTCAGACCTGAGATTCCTGTACTAAGATGCTCCCTGGACAAAGACTGATGCAGTATCGGACTTTCCTCCAGAGCTAACAAAGGGGAAAACCTTTAAAGTACAATAGAAAAAAAAATTAAACCTACTGTCCTGAGATAATCTTTAAACTTTAAACCAAAACATCCTCGGAGGACTTCTTTAAACCAAATGATAGTTTAGCTTAATTAGTAGAGAATGTTTGCCTTGAGCATTGTGGTCTTTTAAGAATTCTCTGTGGGATCAAACTGACAACAACAACTTGAAAGTTTTGCTAAGACGCTTAGTGGCAGTGACTTTTTATAGGGAGGAACAGTTCAGAAAAGGAGGGTGAAAATGGTTGCACAGCTTAAAGACAATGTAATAGATGTCACTGAATTTTACATGTAGAAATTGTTGAATTGGTGTATGTTCTGCTGTGTACCAGGTGTAGTGGATTAAGTGCTACCACTGTTAACCAAAAGGTCAGCTGATCAAATCCACCTGGCTCTCCTTGGATACTCTATGCGGTAGTTCTACTCTGGCCTCTAGGGTCATCATGAGTTGGATCGGACTCGACAGCACTGGGTTCGGTGTACATTTTCAACAACAATGAATAAAAGCTTGTATTTCCCTGTGTGTTGATTTCTTTGTAGTTCTTCATCAATAAATTTATTCCAGGGACGATCGGCATCTCATAGTATCCTGATCCTCCCCCCCAAAAAATTTTTATTTTTTTTTAAATTTAAAGGTTTTGTTTTCTTTTTCTGTTTCAGTAGTGGGAACATAGAATGAAGGAGGTGTACGGTACAAATGGGTGGATACTGACTTTGTCCCAATTATCCATTCACAGGCGTTGCCGAAGGGCTGCAGGAAACGAAACCTCCATGCCCTGAAAATGGGTCACAGACGAGTTCAGGAGACACAGAAATTCTCCGAAAAGCAGTCGAGGACTATTTCTGCTTTTGTTACGGTACAACAGGTGTTAGGCACTGATTCTCTAAATAGCTTAGCAAGGAGTAGGACAGTGTTGCCAATAATTTGACTAGTGTAACTATTTTAAATGTTTCTGATGTTTTAAAATCCACATTCTTATAGTGAACACCCAATTCTTAAGTACCCGCTTAAAGTTCTTCCAGAAGCAGCCCAGTCTCAGCTAATCCATTAAATCTCCCACTCTGACTCCATTTCCCTCCTTACCTCCACACCAGGACCAGTGGAACTGTTGAAGATATTCATTGTTGGCTCAGTCACCACCTTCACCCCTCACTCGCCTCTCTACCTACCTGTGTTTTTCCACAGATATTCAGAAAGGAATTTTTTAAAAAAGAAAAAAAACTGCACGTTGTTTCTACACAGAGCCCAGTGTTTATAACAGCTGTCCTTGTTGTTGGCTGCCGTTCAGCTAGTTCCGAGTCCTGGCCATACTGTGTACAACAAAACAAAACCGTCCACTCCTGTGCCATTTTCACAATATGTGGTCTGTTTGTCGTGGTGGTTGTGTCAGTCCACCTCACTGAGGGTTTCCCTGACCCTCTACTTTACTTTTGCAAGGTAAATAACCAAATAACTGTAAGGTGTTATACTTAATTACAATATAGCACCTTAGCATCATAGGGGTTATTGCACCATTCATAGATAGCGTCTCACGTTTCTGTAACCTATGGGTCCCTGTGAGCATTTGACTTTCAGAACCCCCAGCACAGGGTATCTTGAGTCTCAGGTTACACTGTTGTGTGAGAAAAGGGGTTCCAGTGCCTCAGGTCTTGTCAGGCAGTACAGACAGAGTGGCTAACACAACAGCAGATGGTGACTTGAGGCTGTGTTAACTTCACTACTTTTTCCACAGGAATGTTACCCAAACTTGTCTGGTATGATGTAGTGATGGTTAAGCTTGGATGGAGGGCATCCCTCTTTTGACTGCAGTCTAGGTGACCAAGGGAGGGATCTTCTGTAATTTGAGGAGTGCCGGGGTGTTGCCCTAGATTGAACGACCTACAAGAGAATGGGAGAAGAAACTTATTATTTTTCCCTTTTATGTGAATGTTTTAAGATAAAACAATTACAACTTTCCTGTTTTGACCCTTTTGTTAGGAATTTTATTAACTTTGGATATAGAGGAATAAGAAATTTATGACTTCGGGATATCTTCAGAGCCAAATGTCACCACATGTAACTGTTAATTCAGTTCAGCTTAAATGGTAGAGTTTTATGCTTATACCACTTAAAGATATTTTGTCTCTTCTAGGTAAAGCCTTAGGCACAACAGCAAGGGTACCTGTTCCATATGAGAAGATGCTAAGAGACCAGTCATCTGTGGTTGTACAGGGACTTCCAGAAGAAATTGCTTTCCAACGCCCTGAGAATTATGATCTTGGAGACCTGAAATGGATTTTGGAGAACAAAGCAGGCATTTCATTCATCGTAAACAGGTGACATGTTGTATCTCCTTAAAAAGATAAACTGGCAACTTAATTAGTTTATTAGCTACATCCTGTTATATTTAGAAATTGACTATTCAGATGTTTAGATAGCTAGCTAACTGCCATTGATTGACTCCATCTTACGGCAGTCTTGTGTACAACAGAACAAAATATTGCCCAGGCCAGCGCACAGCCACCAGCATGTTGAAGTC
The DNA here is from genome assembly GCA_028571685.1 of Heterohyrax brucei. Lineage (NCBI taxonomy): Eukaryota > Metazoa > Chordata > Mammalia > Hyracoidea > Procaviidae > Heterohyrax > Heterohyrax brucei. The sequence goes on along the minus strand of CM053165.1, from coordinate 8,033,930 downwards.
CGTTGCTGTGGCTGTTGTACCAATTTATCGTATCAAGAGTCTGTCTCACTCTTAATGGCCCTCTGCTTCACCAAACATGCTATTTCCTCTAGTGATTCATTCCTCCTGATGACATGTCCAAAGCAGGCAAGTCAGACAGTGTTCTGTTGTCATCCTGTTCTGTTGTGATCCATAAGGGTTTCATTGGCTGATTTTTGGAAGTAGATCACTAGGCCTTTCTTCCTAGTCTGTCTTAGTCTGGAAACTACACTGAAGCCTGTGTGAAATCATGGGTGATCCTACTGATACTTGAAATACCACCAACATGGGTGAATTCAGTTGTTTAATACTATCTTTTTCAGTCTTCATATGGAATAACAATACTGCTTTTCTTACAGACCTTCCCTGGACCCAATAGATCAGCGAGGTAAGTGAGGCTTCATACATGATGGCCACACTTAGTTCCTAAACCAATTCATTTTCCTTAATTAGAATGCAAGTTTTGTTACATTCTGAAGCCTTTTTATTCCTTAGTTTCTCCTTATTGAGGATACAACCCTTGACATTCCAGGATGGGAATGACATCTGTAGCAGATGTATAGTCCAGGGGCAGACACCCTACCCCTTCCAGCTTGGATGCCAGTAAGCCTCCATGGGAATGGTGAAGCTCACCTGGCCCTCATCCACAGGAGCATGTGGATATAGGAAGTCACTTTTTGGCTGAACTGCCAGCCACAGGCTAAGCGTTGTTGATCTTAGTTGGCAGTCTGGGCTGTGTTCCTGTATCTGTGCTTCTAAGACTTACAGAGAACTGAGGTAGCCTCTTGTGCTCTCAGGATGGCTGAGGAAGTGCCCAGAGTCGCCAGAGAGGGGTTAGAATTGTTGGTGAGAAGGATGTCCAGGAAGTGTACCCTCCATGATAAGCAAGATCTCAGCAGGCTGGTTCTCCCAGGAAGCCCATTCCATGTGATAGGCCATGTGGAAGAGGGAGCTACCAGTGTTAAAACATTTACATGCCCACCATGTCTTTAAATTATGATTAAAAAAAACAAAGCAAACATAGTGACCTTAGAGGACAGAGTAGAACACTGTCCCAAGGAACAGCTAGTAGAGTTGAAATGCCAGCCTTTTGGTTGACAGCCATGCTCTCAATTTCTTCACCACAGGGGACAAAAGAGTAACTTTACCAGAAACATCTGTAGATCTGCCTGTGCCCACCTCCTACTTTCTCAGATTGTCCTGAGAAATTATTGAAATGTAGTTGAAACCTTGGGTCATAGCTGTTAGTGAAAAACTGAGGGAGAGAGGGTGTCACATTGAGCCTGTGCCATTGGAGTTACAAGATGCATGTATGCACGCGGGGGATGGCATGGTTCACACACAAGGAGCACGACAGGGTATCGCAGGTGATGCTTTATCATGCCTTGGTGCTTCTGCAAAACACGGTGGCCACAGGCTGAACTCACTGCTGAAGCAATCATACATCCCTCTGCTCTGGAAACCCTGATGACACAGTGGTTGAGAGCTGTGGCTGCTAACCAAAAGGTTGACAGTTTGAATCTACCATCTACTCCTTGGAAACCCTCTGGAGTAGTTCTCTGGCCTGTAGGGTTGCTATGGGTCAGAATCAAGTAGATGGCAATGAGTTGGATTTTGTTTTGTTTTGTTTTGAATTTTTAAAAATTATTTTTATTATGACTGAGTGAAAATGTACATTCCCATATAAATTTACATGCCCACCTATATGCAGCTCCCACTGCTCTCCCTGCCCGGCAGCAGCACACTATTCTTCTCTGCTCCATACATGTCTCATCCTCCCAACAGTCTCCTTCCCCTTCCTCTCCACCCGCTCCCCTTCCTCCAGCCAGAGGCCAGCAGGATGATATCCTGTAGATGCATAGAACCATAAAGTGCACCCAATATATAGTCACTCTGCATCGCCAAGTCCAATCCCTTGCTGTTGTAAGAGTGGACCTTCGTTATGATTTATGGACAAGGGCAGCATCAGGGCCGGGGGCCATGCTCCCAGCGGAACCCCGATTGGACCATCAGTTGCAGTCTTTTAGTGAAGATCTCAGGGCAAACCCCTTTTTATTCTTGTGTTGCCAGTGACACTCAACTTAGTGAGCTCCATCGTGGCTATCGCTGGTAGTGGCCGGGCACCATCCTGTTCTTCCAGTCGCAAGTCTATGTCAGCACCCACTAATGTGGGTCTCTCTATCTTCTGGGTTGTCTTTACCCTGTGTCATTTTGGTCCTCAGTGAGCATCCACTCCTGCCGAGTTGGGACCATTTGCTGTGCCCTTGGATGGCAGGTTGGAAGCTTTTAAGACCCCAGATGCCACTCACCAATGTAGGGTGCAGAGAGCCCTCTTAGCCAAATGCTAGTTGTGCCAGTTGGCCTCGATTTTGCCTAAGAGCACAGTCTCCTGCCCCCTGCCCCAGCTACTCTGTCCTTGCAGTATTGGGTTAAAATGGAAGGAGTATTCAAGTTATGCTGAAGTTCACTTAATATTGCTCTTGTTTCTAATGTGTGCTATCACCAATTTCACCCAACCAAATTTCTAGCAACTATCATGAGTGATATCGATCTGTAGTTCTCCTTTTTGGTTGGGTCTTTCCCTGGCTTTGGTATCAGGGTTATGCTGGCTTCATAGAATGAGTTTGGGAGTACTCCATCCCTTTCTGTACTGTGAAATAATCTCAGTAGTATTGGAGATAACTCTTCTCTAAAAACTTGGTAGAATTCTGCAGTGAAGCCATCTGGGCCCGGACTTTTTTTGGTTGGCGGTATTGTGATGAATTTTTCAATCTCTTCCTTTGTGATGGGTTTATTAAGTTGTTATGCTTCACATTGTGATAATTTGGGTAGGTGGTGTGAATCAAGGAATTGGTCCATTTCCTATAGATTTCCAAATTTGTTAGACTATAGTCTTTCATAGTATTCTGTTGTGATCTTTTTGATTTCTGTTAGATCTGTTGTGACCACTCCCTTCTCATTTCTAATTTAGGTTATTTGTTTCCTTTCCTGTTTTTCTTTTGTAAGTTTAGCCAGTGGTTTGTCAATTTTGTTGATCTTTTAAAAAACCCAGCTTTTGGTCTTTTCAATTTTTTCAATTGTTTTTCTATTCTCTAATTCATTTAGCACTGCTCTAATCTTTATGATCTTGTTTCTTCTGGTGTCTGAGGGGTTCCTCTGTTGTTTTTTCTCTACTTGTTCAAGCTGTAGGGTTAGTTCCTTGATTTCGTTTCTTTCTTCCTTCCAGATGTGTGCATTTATGGAGATAAACAGACCTCTGAGCACTGCTTTGGCTGTATCCCATAGGTTCTGGTAGGATGTGTTTTCATTCTCTTTGGAATCCATGAATTTCTTTATTTCATCCTTGATTTCTTCTATAACCCATGTTTTTTTGAGCAAGATGTTATTCAGTTTCCAAGAGTTCCACTTTCTATATTTCTTCTGCTATTGATTTCAACTTTGATGGCTTTATGATCTGAGAAGATGCTTTGCTGTAATTCAGTGGTATGGATTTTGTTGAGAATTCATTATGTCCTAACACATGGTCAAATCTGAAGAATGTTCCATGTGCGCTGGAGAAGAAGGTGTAGTTGTCTGCTGATGGATAGAAAGTTCTGTATATGTCGATGAGGTTTAATTGGTTAATTGTGGCAATAAGGTCTTCTGTATCTTTACTGAGCTTCTTTTCTAGATGGTCTGTCCAGTACTGACAGTGCAGTGTTGAAGTCTCCCACTATTATTATCTAACTCTTTTTGAGTGTAATCAGTGTTTCTTTGACGTATTTAGGTGCTGTGATATCAGGTGCATAAATATTTAATATAGTTAAGTCTTCCTTGTGTACTGAACCTTTCAGCAATAAATAGTGTCCATCTTTGTCCACAATGGTGGATTTTACATTAAAATTGATTTTGTCTGAGATTAGAACTGCCACACCTGCTCTTCTTTGTTCATTGTTAGCTTGATATATATTCTTCCATCCTTTAATTTTCTGTTTGTTCCTATCTTTAGGTCTCAAGTGAGTTTCTTGTAGACAGCATATGGATGAGTCATGTCTTTTGATCCAAGATATCACTCCATGTCTCTTTACTGAAGCATCCAGTCCGTTCACATTCAGTGTAATTATTGATAAGTATGTGTTCAGTGCTGCCATTGTGATATGTTTATTTTTGTGTTTATGTTTTCTCTGTTGTTCTTATTAGTCTGTTCTGAAACATTCTTTTCTGTGAGTTGATTTTTCACCTTTTTTAGAGCTGGTTTTGTAGATGTCGAGACTCCTGTGTTACATTTCTTGAATGGTATGTTACATCTTTGTTGTACTTTACAGCTGCCCCTAAGATCCCTCTTAATAAACTATATGTAAACCCATACCACTCTTGTCATCTTCCTCTCCATCTGAAAGGACTATAACAACTGTAGTACATCCCTCTTTTTAACATGATAGAACCATAGTTTTTCTAATGATCACTGGATTGCTTCTTTTAGTATTAAAGCTGTCATTGACTTTGGCGCATTCCCTACCTGAGGAGAGTTTTGAGTAGTGTGTCATTCTAAAATATAAAGTTAGTGGTTTCGTTCTTCTAAGCCAGAGCCAAGAACTTCTTTCAGTATTTCTTGTAGTTTTGGTTTGGTTTTTAACAACATCTCTGAGTTTCTGTTTATCTGGAAATGTCTAAATTTGATTTTCATATTTGAAAAATAGTTTTGCAGGATATGTAATTCTTGGTTGGAAGTTCTTCTCCTTCAAGGTTTTGAATGTGTCCTGCCACTGTCTCCGTGCCAGCATGGTTTCTGCTGAGATTTCTGACGAAAGCCTTCAGGGTTTCCCTCTGAATGTTAGCTTTGCTTTGGATCTTGCTGCTTATGTTTCATTTTGTTAAGCTTGATTATAATATGTCTTGGAGTCTTTCTTCTGAGATCTATATTGGGTGGCAAACGATATGCATCTGAGATGTCTATGTTCTCTTCCTTCATAATTTCTGGGAAGTTTTCTGTGAGCAGCTCAGCAGCAATACTCTGTGTTCTCAGGTGTCTCATCCTGTTCAGGGCCTCCAATTAATCAAAGGTTGTTCCTCTTAATAGAGTACCACATACTTCTTAATGCTTTTTCATTTTCCTTGTTTCTTTTTCCTCATTCTGCTCGTAGATGCTGATGTCAGTAGCTCTGTCTTCCAAGTCAGAAATTCTTTTTTCCATTGGTTCCATTCTGTTTTCTTGGCTTTGCATGGAAGTTTCTATGTCTTTTATTTTGTTCGTGACCTGTTTGATTTCAGAGTACTGGTGTTCCATCAGATCGAACAGCTTGTTTAATTTTTCCTTTTGTTCTCCTGCATTTTGTATAAGGTCTACAAGGGCTGTGTATATAATCCTTTTGTGTTCACCTTCTGATGATTTCAGAAAAGTTTTTTCATCTGGAAAGCTCTTTGGTTGTTTTGTTTGGGAACCTTCTGAAGCCATGGGTGATTTCTTGTATGTCACAAGTGTCTGTTGCTTTTTCAGTCCCATCTGAGTAAGTAGAGGCTGGGAAAGATGCTGTGAGGATGGACTGAAGATGTTTCTCTAGGCTGTCTTAAAATGTAAAACAAAAGGTATGTGACCACTTCCCAAGTCATTCAGGTTTTCAGGTATAGAGGTCCCTCTTCCCAACTGGTAAAGTAAGCACCTCTGTATCCAACCCCAGATGATACAAAGTAGTTGAAAATAGAGCAATGCTACTGCCCTGTTGACCTCTGTTGACAGGGCCCAGCCTTAGGACATACTGTGTAAACTACTGATTTTCTGGTAGAAAAGCGCTCTCCTGTGGACAGACTCTGACTCCCAAGCTAAGAAATAGGTCTAGCTGAGGCCAGTGTATCTAAGAAGGCACTCTCCACATGGTGAGCAGATAGAGGGGCTAAAGGTGCTAAGAGATAGTGAGTCCTCAGCCTCTGTTGCTGGGCCCCCACTATAGGTGACACTGTGTAAACTACTGCTTTTCTGTCGGGGAAGTGCTGTCCTATTTCCAGGCACTGGCTCCCAGGCTAAGAATTAGGTCCCGCTAAAATCTCTGTATTCAACATGGCGTCCCGCACACTGGCAGTGCGGTTCTGTACAAACCACGCTGTGGCAGTGATTAAAAGACAGGCCCAAAGTGGCTAGATTAACAGAGCCCTAAGCCTGGCTCTCAAAATTTGGCAATTTCGTCTGCCTATCCCACCAGCAGTGCGTTTGAGTCTTGCTGATAGGCAAGACCCAGCTCCGCCCCCGGGCCAAGACGGAGAGAACAAAAAGTCAAAATGGTGCATTTACCGTCAGTCTGTGAGAGCCAGGGCTAGCCAGGAGCAGGAGTCAGCGAAAGACAGGAGGTTTTTCATTCAGTGGTATGAAGTCCAAATTAACAGCCCTGTGCTGTGTCCTGGATGGTCACTTGGTGAACAGAAGGTACCGTTTGATTATTAGTTCAGGTCTTGGTTTCCAGAGTGATGTAAGGAGACGTGTGCTTAGTCCGCCATATTGACTCTGCTTCCCTGATTTTTTTTTTTAATACTTGTCTAGCATATACTGAAGTAAGTGTTAGAGGGGCAGGGATGACAGTTAACCATGTAATTATTGTCTCTGTTCATTTGTGTTTTTCTTGCAGACAATAGCAATAATGATGATAATAATAGCAACCAACACTTAGTGAGTGCCTGCTACACACCAGGTACTATCCTGAGCTCTTGACGTATATTAATTAATCCGTACACAACTACAATTTTCAAATGAGGGAACTGAGGCAAGGGAAAGTTTAGTAGCAAGGATAGGATCCACACCCATGCCTTCTGGCCCTAGTCTCCCCATCACCTACTCCCCATCCTGTCCCTAAAATGTAGAGGTTGATGTCTTTTACCATCACTTTTCCATGGTGACCTACAACTGGGACTTCTGTTTTTTCTGTATGTGCTTTCAATTTATAGGCCTTTGGAATGTTAATCGTATTTCAGGGTACTAAAGGAAGCTCATGTGTATCTTTTTATTCCTGCACAGATGGTCATGTGATAGTAACAGATGCTGAGAGAGCAGCCGTATCATCAGATGAAAGGTAAATGACACATCCAGTGGCGCAAAAGAATAAACTCTGCATCTACATCAGAGTTTTTAGACTATGAAAAGGCCTTGTATCATTTTTTGGTGTTGTTGTTGTGTTTATTTTTTTTATTGTGATTAAGTGAAAGTTTACAATCCAAGTCAGTTTTCCATATAAAACCCCAAGCATGTGCCTCTCTGCAATTCTGGCTGTTCTCCTCATCCTGTGACAGCATACTCTTCTTTTCCATTTTTTACTTCCAGTATCCACTCAACCAACACTTGTCCCTTTCTTTCCACCTTCTCTTCTCCCCTCTAAAATGAAACCAGTAAGACAGCCTCATACGTATGTTAAACCATAAAGTACGTACACCATCTCCATCACTCTGTATTCCCAAATCCAGTCCATTTGCCTTGTATCATTTAAGGTGCAACATGAAAGGTTAATAATACTACTGTTGTTCTTGTATTCTGTGTTCTTCATTCAAAAAGATGTTTTGAGTTATAAGAGTATGTTCAATTAACAAGTTTAATTTGGGAGAAGATCTTCAGAAAGCTAATGTTACTGTTGAGACAGTTTTAAGTAGGAATGTGATGGCCTGGGCATCCAAACTTTTGAATGGAATGTGTGTGGTACTTGTAGTTGCTCTTACGTGCCTGTCAAGACTAAGGGTTACTTTTCCTTTTAGTTCTGTCCCCATCAGAGTGAAAACTGAACCCATGGAAGAGCCTGGTATGTACTGTTTCTTTAGAATCATTTATTTAGTAGGTTATCATTTGATTGTTTTGTTCTACGAAAACTATGGGAGCTAACATGCTAATTTACCTCAACTGGGGCCTTGCTTGCAGAAAATTATATTTTACTCAAATACCTAGAAAAGAAAAAGAGAGCCTTCTAATTCAGGAAATACTAAGTCCTGAGATATTATTGGAGCTTCTTGGTGGTGCATGTGGTTAATGTATTTGGCTTCTAACCACAAAGTTGAAGGTTTGAGTCTACCCAGAGGGACCTTGGAGGAAAGGCTCAGTATTCAACTTCTGAAAAATGAGACACTGAAAACTCTCTGGAGCACAGTTCTACTCTGACATACCTGGGGTCACCATTAGTAGAAGAGTACAGTTCTGCTCTGACACATGCAGGGTCACCATTAGTAAGGGCTGACTCAGTAGTTTTTGTTAAGATGTTATTAGGTAGATAGATATATTTGCAGAAGAAATATTGCTTTAATTATCTTTAAATTAGAACCTGAGAGAAATGAGTAAAAAGTCTTTTTTAAAAAAATTTATACTTTGGGTGAATGCTTACAGCTCAGTCTCTCATAGAAAATGTCATGTGACACTAGTTATGATTCCCGCAATGTGACAACAGACTCCACGTTTCCAATCCAGGTTTCCTGTGTCCGTCCAACCAGCTACTATCCCTTTCTAGCGTTTCACACTGCCTCCAAAGAAAAGCCACCATTTGGTCTGATGTATCTGCATTAACTAAGAAGCACACTCCTTCAAAGTATTATTTTCTTTTATAGTGCAGTCTAATCTCTGTCTAACAAGTGGTCTTCAGGAATGGTTTTAGCTCTGAGTTAATAGAGCTACTAGAAGCTATGTTTTCTGGGGTTCCTCCAGTCTCACTAAGGGTATTAAGCCTGGTCTTTTTATATGAATTTGAGTTCTCCTCCACTCTTTTACTCTGTCAGGGACTGTCTGCTGTGTTCTCTGTCAGGGTAGTCACTGGTGGTAGCTGGGCACCATCTAGTTCTTCTAGTCTCAGACTGATGGAGTCTCTGATTCATGTGGGCCTTTTGTTGCTAATATTTTCCTTGTATCTTTGTTTTCCTTATGTCTGTTTTGCTCCAAGTGGGTTGGAACCAATTGATATATCTTAGATGGCCACTCACAAGATTTTAAGACCCTAGACACTGCTTATGAAAGTGAGGTGCATGATATTTTCTTTCTTTCTTTATTGTGATTGAGTGAAAGTGTACAGTCCAGTTTAAATGTGCATGTCTGCCTGTGTGCAGCTCCTACTGTTCTCCTTGCCTGGTGACAGCACACTCTTCTGTTCTGTACATGTCATATCCTCTTAACAATCTTCTGTCCCCTCTTCTCCACCCTCTCCACTCTCCTCTAGTAAGAGGCCAGTAGGACGACATCCTATAGATGTGTAGAACCATAAAGTGTACAGATGATATGGTCACTCTGTGTTGCCAAGTCCAATCCATTCCTGTATGAGGCGTTAACCTCAGTAATGATATATGGACAGGGGCAGCATCAGGTCTGCAGGCCGTGCTCCCAGGGGAACCCCAAGGCCTTCAGAACATCAGTTGTAGTCTTTTAGTGGAGTTCTCAGAGACCACTCCTTTTTATTCTCGTGTTGCCACTGAGACTCAACTTTGGGAGCCCCATCAAGGCAGTCACTGGTGGTGGCCAGGCACCATCTTCTTATTCTGGTCACATGTTGATACAGTCACCCATTCATATGGGTCTTTCTGTCTTCTCGGTTCTCTTTCCCACATGTCATTGTTGTCCTTGGTGATGATTTGTTCCTGCTGAATTGGGACCATTTAGTATACTTCAGATGGCAGCTTGCTAGCTTTTAAGACCCCAGACATGAGTCACCAGTATGAAGTGGAAAAGACTCTCTTAGCAATATGCCAGTTATGCTAATTGGCCTCTATGTCCCCTGAGAGCATGGTCCCTAGACCCTGCCCCTGCTACTCTGTCCTTGCAACATTGGGTTAAGACTGGAGGTGTGTTCATGTTATGTTGAATCCAGTTAAACTGATTTTTTTAATACATACTGTCACTGATTTCACCCAACCAAATTTCTATCAACTATCTAATCTATAACCAGCCCTCTCCCTCCCTACCCTTCCTTGCAGCTGTCAGTCTTTTCTTCTGTACATGAGTCTGTTTTTAAGACCTTATCGTAGGGGTCTTATACAATATTTGTCCTTGTGCTGCTGACAATTTCACTCAACATAATGTCTTCCAATTGAAACCAAGTTATGAGATGCTTCCTAAAATCATCATTGTTCTTTATCATTGCATAATGTTCCACTGAGTATATATACCATACTTTACTCATCTATTCACCTTTTGTTGGCCATCTGGGTTGATTCCATCTTTTTGCTGTTGTGGACTGTGCTGCAATAAACATTCGTGTGCATGTATCTGTTCATGTGAATGCCCTTGCTTCTGCGGGATATGTTCCAAGCAGTGGGATTACTGGGTCAAATGGTCTATCTATTTCCAGAGTTTTAAGGAAGTACCAGATTGTTTTCCAAAGAGGTTGTACCATTTTGCAATCCCATCAGCAGTGTAGGAAAGTTGCAATTTCTCCACAGACTCTCCAGCATTTGTTGTTTTGTGTTTTGGGGATCATGGCTAACCTTATTGGGGTAAGATATCTCATCGTAATTTTGATTTGAATTTCTTTAATAGCTAATGATTGTAAGCAATTCCTCATGTACCTTTTGGCTGTCTAGATATCCTCTTTAGAGAAGTGTTTGTCCATCTCTCCTTTGCTCATCTGTTAATTTGATTATTTATTCTTTTCTTGATATTTTGTAGTACTTTATGGAGATTAGACATTGGTCTGACATATGGTTGCCAAATATTTTATTCCATTCTGTAGGTGGCCTTTTAATTCTTTTGATAAAGTCTTTGGATGAGCAAAAGTGTTTGATTCTTACTAGTTCCCATTTTGTTGATCATGCTTTGTTTGACAGATTTTGGAAGTTTGTCTGCATTGTGTATTAAAACTTCCATTGTTGATCCTATTTTTTTCTTGGATGAGCTTTATCATTTTAGATTCCATATTTAGATCTTTTATCCAATTTGAGTTGGGTTTTGTATAAGGTATGAGATATGGGTATTACTTCAATTTTTTGCAGATGGATATCCAATTTTGCCAGCACCATTTCTTACAGAGACTGTTTCTACCCTGGTTTAAAATCTTAGGGCCTTTGTCAAGTATCAACTGTTCGTAGGAGGATGGTGGCATCTTTGGGCTCTCAAGTCTGTTCCGTTGGTCTATGTATCTCTTTTTGTACCAGTCCTAGGCTGTTTGGACAACTGTGGCAGTATAATAGGTTCTAGTCCAGAATATTTTCTTAATAAACTTTGTTATTCCATTTAATCTGATATCTCCTCAATCTATGGTCCCTAGACTCCAACCCCAACTACACTATCCCTCGAAGTGTTTGGTTGTGTCCAGGAAATGGCTTAGCTTTTGGCTTAATCCAGTTGTGCTGACTTCCCCTGTGTTTGTACTGTCTTTCCTTTTACCTAAGATGATTCTTGTCTACCATCTAGTTAGTAAATTCCCACCTCTTCTCCGTCCATTCGCACTGCATAATATCAAATAATTTTTTGTTCTGTGTGTGAACCTTTCCTTGAGTCCTTACAATGTGGTCTCATATAATATTTTTCCATTTGGGACTAATTTCACTCATCCACTTCCACAAATTCTTCATTGCTCTTTCTCATTGCATAATATTCCATTGTGTGAATGTACCATAGTTTCTTTATCCATTTGTCTGCTGGTGGACACCTGGGTTGATTCCATCTTTTTGCTGTTATGAACAGTACTGCAGTGACCAGGGGTGTGCATGTGTCTATTCATGTGACAGTCTTTATTTCTCTAGCATATATTACAAGGAGTAGGGTTGCTGAATCATATGCTATTTCTAACTTTTAAAGAAGTCCCAGATTGATTTCCAAAGTGGTTGTACCATTTTACATGCCCACAAGCAGTTCATAAGTGTACCAGTCTCTGCACAACCTCTCCAACATTTATTTTGTGTTTTTTGAGTAAGTACTAGTCTTGTTGATGTGAGATGGTGTCATGGATTGAATTATGTCCCTCCAAAAATATGTGTAGCCATGTGGCTGGACCATGGTTCCCAGTATCTTATGACTGTCCTCCATTTTGTGGTCTTCCTATGATGTATGTTAAAGGATTAGGGTGGGGCTGTAAATCCCTTCACAGGATCACCTCCTTGCTCCACTGTGAAGGGAGTTTCCCTAAAGTATGGCTTGCCCCACTCTTAATCCTTTCATCCTGCAAGAGATAAAAGGAAGGAGAAGCAGACTGAGAATTGGGAACCTCACACCATCAAGAAAGCAGCACTGGGAGAACAGCGTGTCCTTCAGACCTGAGGTTCCTGCACCAGGATGCTCACTGGAGAAAGACTGATGCAATACCAGACTTTCCTCCAGAGCCAACAAGGGGGAAAGCCTTCCCCTGGAGCAAACAACCTGAATTTAGACTTGCAGCATACTGGACTGTGTAAGAATAAACCTTCTTCTTCAACAAATGGTGCTGGCAAAATTGGGTATCCACCTGCAATAAATTGAAACAAGATCCATATCCTACATGTTACACAAAAACCAACTAAAATTGGATAAAAGACCTAAATATCAAATCTAAAACGATAAAGCTCATCCAAGAAAAAGTAGGAACAACAATGGAAGTTTTAATACACAATGTAGACAGACTTCAAAATCTGTGAAACAAACCACAATCCACAGAAGAGAAAATAGATAAATGGGAACTGTTAAGAATCAGACACTTTTACTCATTCCAAAACTTTATCAGAAGAGTTAAAAGGCCACCTACAGAATGGGAAACAATATTTGGCAACTGTATGTGAGACTGATGCCTGATCTCCATGATCTATAAGGTACTACAAAATATCAATAAGAAGAAGATAGATCATCCAAATTAAGCAATGGGCAAAGGAGATGGACAGACATTTCTCTGAAGAGGAGATCCAGGCAGCCAAAAAACACATGAGAACATGTTCACGATCTTTAGTTATTAAAGAAATTGAAATAAAAAGTATAATGAGATACCATCTCACCCCAACAAGGTTGGCCATGTTCCGAAATCACAAAATAACAAATGCTGGAGAGGCTGTGGAAAAAGTAGAACTCTCCTACACTGTTGGTGGGATTGCAAAATGGTCCAGCCTCTTTGGAAAGCAATCTGGCGCTTCCTTAAAAAAATGGATCTAGATACACTACCTTACCCAGTAATTCCACTACTTGGAATATATCATACAGAATCAAGGCCATTCACACCAATGGATACATGCACAAGAATGTTTATGGCACCACAGTCCGTGATAGCAAAAAGATGGAATCAACCCAGATGCCCAACAACAGAGGAATGGATAGGTAAACTATGGTATATATACTCAGTGGAGCACTATGAAATGATAAAGAACAATGATAATTCCAGGAAACATCCCATAACCTGGTTTCAACTGGAAGACATTAGGTTGAGTGAAAGTAGTCAGAGACAAAAGGTCAAATAATCGTATGAGACATCTACAATAAGAACTCAAAAACAGACTTATGGATGTAAGAAAAGACTCTTTGATGGCTGCAAGGGAGGGGAGGGAGGAAGGGGATGGGGGAAGGGTCTAGGTTAGATTGTTGGTAGAAATTCGGTTGGGTGAAATCAGTGATAGCACACATTAGAAACAAGAATAATCTTAAGTGGACTTCAACATAACTTGATTACTCCTCCCATCTTAACTCAATAATACAAGGACAGAGTAGCTGGGGCAGAGGGCAGGGGACCATGCTCTTAGGTGAAATCAAGGCCAATTGGCACAACTAGCATTTTGTTAAGAGGGCTGTCTGCACCCCACACTGGTGAGTGGAGTCTGGGTTCTTAAAAGCTGCCATCTGAGGGCACAGCAAATGCTCCCAACTTAGCAGCAGCGGATGCTCACTGTTTCAGTCAGCCAGGGCTGTTCTAACAGAAATACTACAGAGTGGATGGCTTTAACAAAGGAAGGTTTATTCTTACATAGTCTGGTAGGATACAAGTCCTTATTCAGGGTGTCTGCTCCGTGGGAAGGCTTTCCACTTTGTTGGCTCTGGAGGAAAGTCTGGTATTCCATCAGTCTTTGTCCAGGGAGCATCTTGGCACAGGAACCTCAGGTCTGAAGGACGCACTCTTCTCTCGGTGCTGCTTTCTTGATGGTATGAGGTTCCCAATTCTCTGCCTGCTTCACTGTCCTTTTATCTCTGGTAGGGTGAAAGGATTAATGGTGGGGCAAGCCATATTCCAGGGAAACTGCCTTTACAGTGGAGAAGGGAGATAATCCTATGAACGAATTCACAGCCCCACCCTAATCCTTTAACATGCATCATAGGAAAACCGCAAAATGGAGGGCAGTCGCAAGATACTGGAAATCATGGCCCAGCCACATGGCTACACATATATTTGGGGGACACAATTCAATCCATGACACTCACCGAGGACCAAAATGACAACTCAGAAGACAGAGAGACCCACATGAGTGAGTGTCTACATCAACTTGGGACTGGAAGAACCGGATGGTGCCCAGCCACCACCAGTGATAGTCACGATGGAGCTCACAAAGTTGAGTCTCACTGGCAACACAAGAATAAAAAGGGGTGCACCCTGAGATGTCCACTAAAAGACCACAGTTGATGGCTTCAGGGTTCCTCTGGAAGCATGGCCCCTGGCCCTGATGGTATCCTTGCCCATGGATCATAATGAAGGTCCACTCTTTGGACAGCAAGGGATTGGACTTGGCGACACAGAGTGACTATATATTGGGTGCACTTTATGGTTCTATGCATCTATAGGATATCATCCTGCTGACCTCTGACTGGAGGATGGGGAATGCGTGGAGAGGAGGGGAAAGGAGACTGTTGGGAGGATGAGACATGTATGGAGCAGGGAGGAATAGTGTGCTGTCTCCGGGCATGGAGAGCAGTGGAAGCTGCACATTGGTGGGCTTGCAAATTTATATATTAATGTATATTTTCATTTAGTCATTAAAAAAAAAGAATAAAACCTTCCTTTGTTAAAACCATCCACTCTGTGGTATTTCTGTTAGAGTAGCCCTAGCTGTCTAAAATAGATGGTATCTCATTGCAGTTTTGATTTACACTTCTGTTATGCCTAATGATCATGAGCATTTCCTTATGTATCTTTTAGCCTTCTGAATGTCATCTGTGGTGAAGTATCTGCTGATATCCTTTGTTTATTTTTAATTGGGTTATTAGCCTTTTTGTTGTTAAAGTATTGCAATGTATGATAGATTTTACAAGTTGGACCCTGGTTGGATATATTATAGCAAAAGTTTTTTTTTTTTTTTTTCCCCTGTCTATACGTTCTTTTTTATTCTTTTGGTGAAGTCTTTTCATCAGCATAAGTTTTATTTTTAGAAGCTCACAGTAGCCTAGTATCTTTTCTGGTGTTTGTACATTATCAGTTATGGTCTTTCTGTTTATGTCCTGGATGAGGGCTCCTAGCATTGTCCTTATTTTTTGTTCATTGATTTTTATCTTTTTTTATTTTGTATTTAGGTCTTTGATCCATTTTGAGTTAGTTTTGGTACATGGTATGAGGTATACGTCTTGTTTATTTTTTTTTTTTACAGATGGGTAACTGGTATGCCAGCACCATTTATTAGACTGTCTTTTTCCCATTTAACAGACTTGGGCCTTAGTCAAACATTAGCTGCTCAGAGGTAGGTGAATTTATGTCTGTATTTTCAATTCTATTCAATTAGTCTGTGTAGCTGTTACTGTACCATTAGCGGGTTCTCACTATTGTAGCAGTATATGTTCTCAGATCAGGTATGGGAGAGCTTCCACTTTTTTCTTCTTCAGTAGTGCTTTATTTGTCTGGGGCCTCTTACCTTACCATATAATGATGGTGATTTGTTTCTTCACCTCATTGAAAAAAGATTGGAATAGAGTTTTTGATATAATGGGAGGAAAATGGATATGCAGAACTCAAACTGTATTAAAAAGAACAGTCTTGATGGCCTGCCAGACTGGAAGACCCCCAGAAGACATCATCCCCAGACATTCAGTTAGTCCAGAATTAAAACCATTCCTGAAACTAAATCTTCAGACAAAGATTGGACTGGACTGTAAGACATAAAATGATACTGGTGAAGAGTGTGCTTCTTGGCTGAAGCACATACATGAGGCTGAGTGGGCAACTACTGTGCCGAGATAAGATGAGAGTACAGAAGGAGACAGAAACTGGTTGAATGGATACTGGAAATGCAGGGTAGAAAGGAGGAGTGTGCTGTCGTAGAATGGGGAGAAAAGCTGAGAGTGTATAGAGTTGCAGAGCAGTGTGTGTGCCAGTTACTGTGACAAACTGAATTGGGTTGTAAACTTTCACTTAAAATACAATACACTGAAATAAAATATCCAATAAAAGAAACGTATTACATACTTGTAAACAACACAAAAAAGTGTTAATACTGTCACCCTTGAGTTGTAACCTCTAAAAGAAAAAGTGTTGGAATTTGGATCAGGATTGCATTGTATCTTAAGATTGCCTTGGGTAGAACTGACAATTTCACAATGTTATGTCCACCTATCCATGAACATGATACGTATTTTGACTTATGTGGGTTATTTTTGGTTTCTTGCAAGAGAGTCTTGTCATTTTCTTTGTACAGGTATTTTATACCTCTAGTTAGATTTATTCCTAAGTTTTTGTCCTCTTGGGGGCTACAGTAAATAGTGTTGGTTTTGTGATTTCCTCTTCAAAATTTTTTGTGGGGACAGAGAAATCCAACTGACTTTTGTGTGTTTATCTTGTATCCTAATATTTTGCAGAAATCTTTTACTAATTTCAATATTTTTCTTGTGGATTTTTAGGGTTTTCTGTTTTTAAATTCATATCATCTGCAAATAGGGATACTTTTACTTCTTCTTTATCAATTTGGATGCTGTTTATTTCTTTTTCTTGCCTTATTGCTATGGCTAGGACCTTCAGCATAATGTTTTGTTTTGTTTTAATTATTATGATTGAGTAAAAATATACAATCCCATATAAATTTGTATACCTGCCAAAGAGCAGCTCCCACTGCTCTCCCTGCCTGGTGACAGCACACTAGTCCTCTCTGTTCTGTACATGTCATATCCTTCTAACAATTTCCTGTCCCCTCCTCTCCACCTTCTTCCATGCATCTGGTAAGAGGTCATCCGAATGACATCCTATAGATGCATAAAACCGTAAAGTGTGCACATGGTATGGTTGCTCTGTGCCACCAAATCCAATCCATTTCTGTCCGAAGAGCTGACCTCTATTATGATTTATGGACAAGGGCAGCATCAGGGCCAGGGGCCATGGTCCCAGGGGAACCCCGAGGCCCCTGGACCATCAATGGTGGTCTTTTAGCCGAGATTCCAGAGTAAACCCCTTTTTATTTTTGTGTTGCCAGTGAGACTTAGCTTTCTGAGCCCCATCACGGCTATCACTGGTGGTGGCCAGGTACCATCTGGTTCTTCTGGTAACATGTTGATGTAGTCACCTGCTCATGTGGGTCTTCTGTCTTCTGAGTTCTCTTTACCCTGTGTCATTTTGGTCCTTGGAGATCATACGTTCCTGCTGAGTTGGAACCATTTGGTGCACCTAGATGGCTGCTTGGCAGCTTTTAAGACCCCAGATGCCACTCACCAATGTGAGGTGGAGAAGACTCTCTTAGCAAAATGCTAGTTATACTAATTGGCCTCAATATCCCGTGAGAGCATGGTCCCAAGACCACCACCCCTGCTACTCCGTCTTTGTAATACTGAGTTAAAGATGGGAGGAGTAATCATGTTATGTTGAAGTCCAGTTAAAATTGATCTTTGTGGTAAGCGGGACATGATGGCCCAAGATGGCGCCCAGGGCCAGAACAGCACCCCAACCACACCCTTGTTTACCAGACCTAGGGCTTTCATGGCGCATGCCTGTGGGCAGTGGCTTCCCGCTAGCCTATCGTGGGCCTTCATCTTGGGAGAGCGTGGCACATGAGGATTGGAGGAATCTAGGTTATAAATTGAGCAAGCACCAGGAGAGAGAGAAGAATAATAAGAGAAGGGAGGAGAATAATAAGAATAAGAGAATAAAGTCAGCAATCATCAAGGCAGCTCGCATCCGTGTGTCCTGTCTTCTTTCCGCTGGCGGACAGTTAGGCAGCGACAGATCTTCTTTCTAATGTGTGCTATCACAGATTTCACCCAACAAATTTTTTGTCAACTATCTAACAACTCCCCTACCCTCTCTCTTCCTCCTTCCCTATCCTTCCAGCCATCAGAGTCTTCTATGCATGAGTCTGTTTTTAAGTTCTTTTCGTAGTCTTGTACAATATTTGTCCTTTTGCCACTGACTACTTTCACTCAGCATAATGTCCTCCAGTTGAAATCAGGTTATGAGATGCTTCCTAAAATTATCATTGTTCTTTATCATGTCATGGTGTTCCATTGAGTATATATACCATAATTTACCTATCCATTCCTCTGTTGTTGGGCATCTCGGTTGATTTCATCTTTTTGCCATTGTGGATTGTGCTGCAATAAGCATTCTTGTTCATGTATCAGTGGTGTGAATGGCCTTGATTCTGTAGGGTATATTCCAAGCAGTGGAATTACTGGGTCAAATAGTATATCTGGGTCAATAGTATATCCAGCTTTTTAAGGAAGCCCTAGATTGCTTTCCAAAGAGGTTACACCATTTTGCAATCCCACCAACAGTGTAGCAGAGTTCCAATTTCTCCACAGCCACTCCAGCATTTGTTGTTTTGTGTTTTTTGGATCATGGTCAACCTTGCTGTAGTGAGGTGGCATCTCATTGTACTTTTGATTTGAATTTCTTTAATAGCTAATGATTGTGAGCATGTTTGCATGCGTTTTTGGGCTGCGTGGATCTCAGTTTTAAAGAATGTACATCTCCTTTGCCCATCACTTAATTTGATGATTTATCTTTTTCTTATGGATGTTTTGTAGTACCTTATAGATTATGGAGGTCAAACGTCAGTCTGACATACAGTTGTGAAATATTTTTTCCCATTGTGTAGGTGTTCTTTTAATTCTATTCATAAAGTCTTTGGATGAGCAAAAGTGATTCATTCTTTGTAGTTCCCATTTATCTGTTTTCTCTTTGGTTAACTGTGGTTTGTCAGATTTTGAACTCTGTCTATGTTGTGTATTAAAACTTCCATTGTTGACCCTAATTTTTCTTGGATGAGCTTTTTTTTAAAAAAAAAGAAAACTTTTTTTTCTATTTTATTTAATATGATTGAGTGAAAAGATACATTCCCATATAAATTTACATGCCCACCTATGTGCAGCTTCCACTGCTCTCCCTGTCTGGCGACAGCACACTATTCCTCTCTGCTCCATACATGTCTCATCCTCCCAGCAGTCTCCTTTACCCTCCTCTCCACCCACTCTCCTTCCTTCAACCAGAGGTCAGCAGGATGATATCCTATAGATGTATAGAACCATAAAGTGCATCCAATATATGGTCACTCTGCATCACCAAGTCCAGTCGATTCGTGTCCAAAGACTGGACCTTCATTATGATTTATGGGCAAGGGCAGCATTAGGGCCAGGAGCCATGCTCCCAGGGGAACCCCGAAACCGCTGGACCATCAATTGAGGTCTTTTAGTGAAGATCTCAGGATGCACCCCTTTTTATTGTTGTGTTGCCAGTGAGACTCAACCTAGTGAGCTCCATCGCGGCTATCACTGGAGGTGCCTGGGCACCATCTGGTTCTTCTGGTCCGAAGTCAATCTTGGCACCCACTCATGTGGGTCTCTCTATCTTCTGGGTTGCTTTACCCCATGTCATTTTGGTCCTTGGTGAGCATCCATTCCTGCTAAGTTGGGACCCTTTGCTGTGCCCTCGGATGGCAGCTTGGCAGCTTTGAAGACCCCAGAAGCCACTCACCAATGTGGGCTGCAGAGAGCCCTCTTAGCAAAACGCTAGTTGTGCCAGTTGGCCTAGATATCGCCTAAGAGCATCGTCCCCTGCCCCCTGCCCCAGATACTCTATCCTTGCAGTATTGGGTTAAGATGAAAGTAGTACTCAAGTTCTACTGAAGTCCACTTAATGTTGTTCTTGTTTCTAATGTGTGCTATCACCGATTTTACCCAACCAGATTTCTAGCAACTATCTAATCTAAACCCTCCTCCCCTCGTCCTCTCTCCCTCCCCTCCCTTGAAGCTGTCAAAGAGTCTTTTGTTCTATACACCAGTGTGTTTTTGAGATGTTATCGCAGAGGTCACATACGGTATTTGTTCTTTTGTCACTGACTACTTTCACTCAAAATAATGTCTTCCAGTTGAAACCAGGTTAGGAGATTGTCATGGGTTGAATTGTGTCCCCCCAAAAATATGTGCAGCCATGTGGCCGGGACATGATTCCCAGTATCTTGGGACTGTCCTCCATTGTGTGGTTTCACTAAACTGTATGCTAAAGGAGTTGCAAATTCCTGCATAGGATTACTTCCTTGCTTTGCAGTAGGGGGAGTTTCCCTGGAGTGTGGCTTGCCCCACCCTTAATGCTTTGAGCTTGCAAGGGATAAAAGGAAACAGAAACAAAGAGAATTAGGAGCCTCGCACCATCAAGAAATGTGCACCGGAAGAAGAGTGCGTCCTTGAGACCTGAGGTTCCTGTGCCCAGACGCTCCCTGGACAAAGACTGGTGCAATACTGGACTTTCCTCCAGAGCCGACAAGGGGAAAGCCTTCCCCTGGAGCGGACACCCTGAATATGGACTTGCACCCTACCAGAGTCTGTAAGAATAAACTTTCCTTTGTTGAAGCCATGCACTCTGTGGTATTTCTGTTAGAGCAGCACCAGCTGACTAAAACAGAGACGTTTCCTGGAATCACAGTTATTTATCATTGCGTAGTGCTCCATTGAGTATATGTACCATAGTTTAATTACCTATCCATTCTTCTGTTGTTGGGCATCTGGGATCATTCCATCTTTTTGCTATCGTGGACTGTGCTGCAATGAACATTCTGGTGCATGTGTCCGTTGGTGTGAAATGCCTTGATTCTGTAGGATATATTCCAAGTAGTGGAATTACTGGGTCAAATGGTATATCAATATCCATTTTTTTAAGGAAGCACCCGATTGTTTTTCAAAGAGGCTGGACGATTTTGCAACCCCACCAACAGTGTAGGAGGGTTCCACTTTCTCCAGAGCCTCTCCAGCATTTGTTGTTTTGTGTTTTTTGGATCATGGCCAATCTTATTGGGGTGAGATGGTATCTCATTGTCTTCTTGATTTGAAGTGCTTTAATAACTAAAGATCATGAACTTGTCCGCATGTCTGTTTTTGACTGCCTGGATCTCCTCTTTAGTGAAATGTCTGTCCATCTCCTTTGCCCATCGCTTAATTGGATGATTTATCTTCTTCTTATGGATATTTCGTAGTATCTTACAGATTATGGAGATCAGGCATCAGTCTGACATAGAGTTGCCAAATATTTTTTCCCATTCTGTGAGTGTTCTTTTAATTCTATTAATAAAGTCTTTGGATGAGCAAAAGTGTTTGATTCTTAGTAGTTCCCATTTATCTATTTTCTCTTCTGTTGACTGTGGTTTGACAGATTTTGGAGTCTGTCCACATTGTGTATTAAAACTTCCATTGTTGTTCCTATCTTTTCTTGGATAAGCTTTATAGTTTTAGGTTTGATATTTAGGTCTTTTAACCAGTTGGAGTTGGTTTTTGTATAAAGTGTAAGATATGGATCTTGTTTCAGTTTCTTGCAGATGGATATCCAATTTTGCTAGCACCATTTGTTGAAAAGACTGTTTTTACCCCAGTTTGATGTCTTAGGGCCTTTGTCGAATATCAACTGTTCATAGGCAGATGGTGTCATCTCTGGGGTCTCAATTCCTTTCCATTGATCAATGTGTCTGTTCTTGTACCAGTACCAGGCTGTTTTGACCACTGTGCCACTGTAGTATGTTCTAAGATCGGGTAATGAGAAGCCTCCCAATGTGTTCTTCTTCTTTAATAGTACCTTACTTATCCGGGGCTTCTTCCCTTTCCAAACAAAATTAGTGTTTTCTTTCTCCATCTCATTAAGAAATGACACTGGAACTTATATTGGGATTTCATTACATAAGTAGATCGCTTTGGGTAAAATAGACATTTTTGCAGTGTTAAGTCTTCCTATCCATGAGCAGGGTAGGTTTTTCCATTTATCTAAGTCTCTGTTACTTTCTTGTAGTAAGGGCTTGTAGTTCCTGTTGTAAAAGTCTGTGATTTCTCTGGTTAGATTAATTCTTAGGTACTTTATCTTCTTAGGGCCTATAGTAAATGCTATTAATTTGATGATTTCTTCATTAACAGTCTCGTTGTTGGTATAAAGGAATCCTACTGATTACTTATGTTGATCTTGTATCCTGAGACTTTGCTGAACTCTTCTATCAGTTTGAGTAGTTTCCTTATAGATTCTTTGGGATTCTCTGCATATAGAATCATATCATCTGCAAACAGGGAGATTTTGATTTCTTCTTTGCTGATGCAGATGCCCTTTACTTCTTGGTCTTGTCTCATTGCTCTGGCTAGAACTTCTAGTACAATGTTGAGTAGGAGAGGTGAGAGTCGGCATCTTTGTCTAGTTCCCGTTCTCAAGGGGAATTCTTTCAGTCTCTCTCCATTGAGGATGACGTGGGCAATTGGCTTTGTATAAATGGCCCTTACTGCGTTGAGGAATTTGCTGTCTGTGCCTATTTTACTAAGAGTTTTTAGCATGAATGGGTGTTGGACTTTATCAAATGCCTTTTCAGCATCAATGGACAAAATCAGGTGATTCTTGTCTTTTGTGTTATTTATGTGGTTAATCACATGAATTGTTTTTCTGATGTTGACCCAGCCTTGCATCCCTGGTATGAAGCCCACTTGGTCATGATGGATTATTTTCTTGATATGTTCTTATATTCTATTGGCAAGAATTTTGTTAAACATTTTTGCATCTAGATTCATGAGTGATATCAGACTGTAGTTCTTCTTTGTTGGGTCTTTCCCTGGCTTTGGTATCAAGGTTATGCTGGCTTCATAGAATGGGTTTGGGAGTACTCCATCACCTTCTATACTGTGAAATAGTCTCAATAGTATTGGAGATAACTCTTCTGTAAATGCTTGGTAGAATTCTTGAGTGAAGCCATCTGGGCCCGGGCTTTTTTTGATTGGCAGTGTTTTGGTGACCTTTTCAATCTCTTCCTTTGTGATGGGCTTATTAAGTTGTTCTGCTTCACATTGTGATAATTTGGGTAGGTGGTATGAGTTAAGGAATTTGTCCATTTCCTAAAGGTTTTCAAATTTGTTAGAGTACACTCTTTCGTAGTATTCTGTTATGATCTTTTTGATTTCTGTTGCATCTGTGGTGACAACTCCCTTCTCATTTCTAATTTGGGTTATTTGTTTCCTTTCCTGCTTTTCTTTAGTAAATTTAGCCAGTGGTTTGTCAATTTGGATGGTTTTTCAAAAAACCAGCTTTTGGTCTTTTCAATTTTTTCAATTGTTTTTCTATTCTCTAATTCATTTAGCTCTGCTCTAATCTTTATGATCTCGTTTCTTCTGATGCCTAAGGGGTTCCTCTGTTGTTCTCTCCTTTCTTGTTCAAGCTGTAGGGTTAGTTCCTTGATTTGGTTTCTTTCTTCCTTCCCGATGTTTGCATTTATGGAAATAAACAGACCTCTGAGCACTGCTTTGGCTGTATCCCATAGACTCTGGTAGGAAGTGTTTTCATTCCCCTTGGAATCCATGAATTTCTTTATTTCATCCTTGATTTCTTCTATAAGCCATGTTTTTTTCAGCAAGATGTTGTTCAGTTTCCAAGAGTTCCACTTTATATGTTTTTCCTGCCATTGATTTCAACTTTGATGGCTTTATGATCTGAGAAGATGCTTTGCAGTAATTCAATGGTATGGATTTAGTTGAGAATTGCATTATGTCCTAACAAATGATCAATTCTGGAGAATGTTGCATGTGCACTGGAGAAGAAGGTGTAGTTGTCTGCTGATGGGTAGAATGCTCTGTATATATCAGTGAGGTTTAGTTGATTAATTGTGGCAATGTGGTCTTCTGTGTCTTTATTTAGCTTTTTTCTAGATGATCTGTCCAGTATTGATAATGGAGTGTTGAAGTTTCCACTATTATTGTGGAGTCATCTAACTCTCTTTTGAGTGTAGTCAGTGTTTCCTCAATGTATTTAGGTACTGTGATATTACGTGCATAAATATTTAATATAGTTAAGTATTGCTTGTGTACTGCACCTTTCAACAATAGTGTCCACCATTGATTTTGTCTGAGATTAGAATTGCCACCCCTGCTCTTCCTTGTTCATTGTAAGCTTGATATGTACTCTTCCATCCTTTAATTTTCAGTTTGTTCCTATTTTTAGGTCTCAAGTGAGTTTCTTGTAGACAACATATGGATGAGTCATGTCTTTTGATCCAAGATGTCACTCGATGTCTCTTTACTGGAGCATTCAGTCCATTCACATTCAATGTAATTATTGATAGGTATGTGTTCACTGCTGCCATTGTGATATGTTTATTTTTGTCTTGATGTTTTCTCTGTTGTTCTTATTAGTCTGTTCTCAGACATTCTTTTCTGTGAGTTGATTTTTCACCTTTTTCACAGCTGATTTTGTAGTTGTTGAGACTCCTGTCTTACATTTCTTGAAATGGTATGATACATCTTCGTTGTGCTTTATAGCTGCCCCTATGAACCCCCTTAATAAACTATATATAAACCCAATTTTAATTATCACCAGTCTTGTCATCTTCCTCTCCATCTGAAAGGACTGTAACAACTGTAGTATATCCCTCTTTTTAACATGATGGCACCATAGTTTTCCCAATGATCACTAGATTGCTTCTTTCTGTATGAAAGCTATGATTGACTTTGGTGCCTTCCCTGAGTAGAGTTTTGAGTAGTATGTCATTCTAAAGTATAAAGTTAGTGGTTTCGTTCTTCTAAGCCAGAGCCAAGAACTTCTTTCAGTATTTCTTGTAGTTGTGGTTTGGTTTTTACAAAATCTCTGAGTTTCTGTTTATCTGGGAATGTCTTAATTTCATTTTTGTATTTGAAAGATAGTTTTGCAGGATATATAATTCTTGGTTGGAAGTTCTTCTCCTTCAAGGCTTTGAATGTGTCGTGCCACTGTCTCTGTGCCAGCATGGTTTCTGCTGAGAAATCTGATGAAAGCCTACAGGATTTCCCTCTGAATGTTACCTTTCCTTTGGGTCTTGCTGCCTTTAAGAGTTACTACTTATATTTCATTTTGTTTAGCTTGATTATAATATGTCTTGGAGTCTTTCTTTGGAGATCTATATTGGGTGGTGTACGCTATGCATCTGAGATGTCTATATTCTCTTCCTTCATGATTTCTGGGAAGTTTTCTATCAGCAGCTCAGCAAGGATACTCTCTGTGTTCTCAGATGTCTCACCGTGTTCAGGGACTCCAATTAATTGAAGGTTGTTCCTCTTAATAGAGTCCCACATGCTTCTTAATCCTTCTTCATTTTTCTTGTTTCTTTTTTCTCATTCCTGCTCATAGACGCTGCTGTCACAACCTCTGTCTTCCAAGTCAAATTCTTTTTTCCATTGGTTCCATTCTGTTTTCTTGGCTTTATGTTTGTCTTAGGCTGCATTTTCTGGGGAAGTAAAACTAGTAACACGTGTAGGTACAAGGATAGATATATAATATATATGTATAGATAGATAGGTAGATACAGATATAGGAAACTGCTCATGTAATCACAGAAGCTGAATGTCCCAAGCTCTGGCACAAGCCTCATGTGGCGACGGAAGCTGAGGAACCCAAGGTCAGCAAGTCAGATTCCAGAGTTCTAGAACACCGGTTGTGTAGGTCAGTGGATCCCAAGCTGGTGGCGAAACGAAGCAACAGAGGCTGGCAAAACCAGGATCAGCAGGTCAGGGAGCAGAAGCGGGCAGAGGCTGGTGAACCCAGGATCGGCAGGTCAGGGAGCAGGACTCTCAAGTGCCGACTGTAAGGACTGATGAGTCCAACAGCTGCTAGTTCAAGTCCTGGAACCCAATGCTGGAAGAACAGAGCAGAAGCTCGTGGCCACATGAGCGACCAGCCTCTGTAGTCAAAGGTCACGAGATGAGATCCGAGGGGCAGGAAGCCACCACAAACCTCGCCCTGCCACTTAATACAGCAGCCAAATATGTAGTAGCTAAGTTTACATAATCCTGACCACCACAACATTGAAGTTTCTATGTCTTTGATTTTGTTCGTGATCTGTTGGATTTCAGAGTACTGGTGTTCCATCAGATTGAACAGCTTGTTTAATTTCTCCTTTTGTTCTGCTGCATTTTGTATAAGGTCTAGAAGGGCTCTGTATATAGTCATTTTGTATTCACTTTCTTATGCTTTCATAATAGTTTCTTCATCTGAAAAACTCCTTGGTTGCTTCATTTGGGAGCCTTCTGAAGCCATGGGTGATTTTTTGTATGCCACAAGTGTCTGTTGCTTTCTGGGTCCCATGTTACTAAGTAGAGGCTGGGAGAGATACTGTGAGAATGGACTGCAGATGTTTCTCTACACTGTCTTAAAATCAAAAGCAGAAGGTATCTGACCACTTCCCAAGTCAGTCAGGTTTTCAGGTGTAGAGGTCCCCCTTCCCGACTGGGAAAGTAAGCACCTCTATATCCAACCACAGATGGTATAAACTAGTTCAGAATACAGCAATGAGCATTGATACTGCCCTGTTGGCTTCTACTGACAGGGTCCAGCCTTAGGCGTCACTGTGTAGAGTACTGCTGTTCCGGTAGAAAAGTGGTCTCCTGTGGGGAGACTCTTGCTCCCAAGCTAAGAATTAGGTCCAGCTGTGGCCACCGTATCCAATATGGCGCCCTCCACACAGGCAGCAGATAGAGGAGCTAGAGGTACGGAGAGGTAGTGATTCCTCTGCTTCTGTTGCAGGGCCCCGAACGTAGGAAGTAATGTATAAATTACTGCCTCTCTGTGAGAGAAGTGCTGTCCTGTTTGCAGGCGCTGGCTCCCAGGCTAAGAATTGTATCCCACTAAAATCTCAGTACTGACATGGCGTCCTGCACACTGACTGAGAAATTCCGTACAAACCCCGCTGTGGCAATGTGGTGGTCAGGATTATGTCAACTTGGCTACTACATATTTGGCTGCTGTATTAAGTGGCAGGGCAGGGTTTGTGGTGGCTCCCTGCCCCTCGGCTCTCATCTCGCGAACTTTTACTACGGCTGCTGGTCGCTCACGTGGCCAGGAGCTCCTGCTCTCTTCTTCCAGCGTTGGGTTCCGGGACTTGAACTAGCAGCTGTTGGACTCATCAGTCCTTACAGTCGGCACTTGAGAGTCCTGCTCCCTGACCTGCCGATCCTGGGTTCGCCAGCCTCTGCCCGCTTCTGCTCCCTGACCTGCCGATCCTGGTTTTGCCAGCCTCTGTTGCTTGGTCTCACCACCAGCTTGGGATCCACTGACCTACAGAACTAGTGATCTAGAACTCTGGAATCTGACTTGCTGACCTTGGGTTTCTCAGCTTCCGTGGACACGTGAGGCTTGTGCCAGAGCTTGGGACATTCAGCTTCTGTGATTACGTGAGCTGTTTCCTATATTTGTATCTATCTGTCTATCTATATATATTATAAATCTTTCCTTGTACCGACGCATGTTATTGGTTTTGCTTCCCTAGAAAACCCAGCCTAAGACAATTTGATACCAGGAGTTGGGTTCCAGGGAAACAAAGTTGTAAAAATGAATCCTTTCAAGTGTTTCTTGAGCCTGGCTAATAGTTACACTGTTGCTAACTCTGCTCCTACAGGTAAAAAGTGCTCTGCTAGTCCGTGGGCTGAGGTGGCAGTACACATCTGCAAAATAGCCCCACCAATAGATCAGATATTGTTGAAAGGTGACCCTCAGCGTGAAAACATGTGTGATAAGTTTTCGAAATTATGTGCGGAGGAGCAGTATAAGGAAGTTGGTTGACTGGTCCTACTTGCATTAGTTAAGCTGGTGAAGGAAAAAGATGAGCTCAGGGCCTTGGAATCAAAGCTCTCATGTTGGATAAAAACCTCAAAGCTTCTGCTTGTGCGTTAAAAGAAAACCTCATTACCTGTAATAGCAGAGCCAAAACTGCTGAATGCCAAACCCAGATGCTTATCATTACAGTGGCGGAATTGCAACATCACCTCAATTGCCAATCTTGAGAAGTATCTAAAATTAAAGTGAGGGCATTCATTGGTAAGAAATGGGACCCTGAAACTTGGAATGGTGACATATGGAAGGATGATATGGAACCTGGGTCCGCTGAGCCCCTCACTTCCAGCAAATCACTCCTGTCAGCTGAACCACACCCATGTGAAGGGATTACTTCGCGAAACTGCCCTGCCAAGTAAAGCCATTACCCCCTCTGCTCCAGCTTAATGCGATTAGCTGTCACCCCCCTGCCGCTGAAGACCGCCTGCCATAGTCATTGTGTGGGGCATGGCCTAAGGCAGATGCTTTACGAGGGCATGCTGAAGATTCTAAAAATACTTAGGCACTGCTGATTTTGGCTTCTAGACCTGTAACTAGGCTTAAGTCCAAGCAAGCTCCAAAAGGTGAAGTACAAAGTGTGACCCAGGAGGAGATACGCTATATTTCAAAGGAACTACTTGACTTTTCTAACACATACAGACAGAAACCTGGGGAATATGCTTGGGAATGGCTGTTAAGGGTGTGGGATAATGGTGCAAGGAACATAAAGCTGGATCAGTCTGAATTTCTTGACTTGGGTCCACTGAGCACAGACTCTTCATTCAGTGTTTCAGCTTGAGAAGTTAGGAGAGGACCTAATAGTTTGCTTGACTGGATTTCTGAAGCATGGCTGATGCGGTGGCCTACACTAAATCAAGTTGAATTGCCAGACTTGTCTTGGGGTACTGTAGAAGAGGGTATTCAAAGGCTGAGGGAAATTGGCATGCTAGAGTGGATTTATTCAGTTAGGCCTTCAAATCCACACATAGCATGTCCAGAGGACACAACTTTTACCACAACTGTGAGAAACAAATTTGTGAAGGGAGCTCCAGGATCCTTGAAGACTGCTGTGATTGCCATTTTATGTAAATCAGATATGACAGTGGGAGCTGCCCTAGCTGAATTAAGACACCTAACTACAATGTGGCTGACTGGATCCCGTGGTGGTAGGGATCAAGTGGCTGCATTCAATCGACAACAACAAGGTGGGCATGGTTACAGTAATGGACAGCAGAGGCAAAATAGTAATCCTAATAATCTGACTCGTGCGGACATGTGGAACTGGCTCCTTAGTCATGGTGTCCCTAGCAGTGTAATAGATGATCAGCCTACTAAGTATTTACTTGATATGTATGAAAGGATGAATTCTGGGTCAGGTGGACAGCAGTCTATCTCAAATCACCAGAAGAGAGAGTCGCAGTCCCTCAATCAATTCCCAGACTTGAGCGAGTTTAAGGACCCACAACCCCTTGAATGAAGGGGATCCCAGGTCCCTATGAGGAAGAATTCTGATATCCTGCCAAAAATTTATACTGTTAATCTTTCTCCTGCCCTTCCCGAAAGGGATCTACGGCCTTTTATGGGAGTGACTGTTCACTAGGGAAAAGGAAATAATCAGAGTTTTTGGGGACTACTGGATACTGGCTCTGAACTGACACTAATTCCAGGAGACCCAAAATGTCACTGTGGCCCAACAGTAAGAGTGGGAGCATATGGAGGTCAGGTTATTGATACAGTCTTGGCTCATGTTTGTCTCACAGTGGGTCCAGTGTGTCCCCAAACACACCCTGTAGTGATTTCCCCAGTTCCAGAATGCATAATTGGAATAGATATACTCAGCAATTGGCAGAACTCTACACTGGTTCCCTGACAAGTGGAGTGAGAGCTATTATGGTGGGAAGAGGCAAATGGAAGCTGCTAGAACTGCCACTGCCTAGGAAAATAGTGAACCAAAAGCAATACCATATTCCTGTAGGGATTACTGAAATTACTGCCACCATTAAGGACTTAAAGGACGCAGGGGTGGTGATTCCCACCACATCCCCGTTCAATTCGCCTATTTGGCCTGTGCGAAGAACGGACGGATCTTGGAGAATGACAGTCAATTATCGCAAACTTAATGAGGTGGTAACCCCCATTGCAGCTGCTGTTCCTGATGTAGTTTCACTACTTGAGCAAATTAATACATCTCCTGGTACTTGGTATGCAGCTATTGATCTGGCTAATGCTTTCTTCCCCATACCTTTTTCCAAGGACCACCAGAAGCAGTTTGCATTCACCTGTCAAGGCCAACAATACACTTTCACTTGCCTGCCTCAGAGCTACATTAACTCTCCAGCCCTATGTCATAATTTAGTCCGCAGGGAACTTGATTGCTTCTCTCTTCCGCAAGATGTGACACTGGTCCATTATATAGAAGACATTATGCTGATTGGACCTAGTAAGGAAGAAATATCAGTGACTCTGGACTTATTAGTTAAACATTTGCGTGCTAGAGGGTGGGAAATTAATCCCACAAAAATTCAGGCACCTTCCAACTCAGTGAAATTCCTAGGGGTCCAGTTGTGTGGGGCATGTTGCAATATCCCTTCCAAAGTGAAGGATAAGTTATTGCACCTGGCTGCTCCGCCAACTAAAAAAGAGGCACAGCGCCTAGTGAGTCTCTTTGGATTTTGGAGGCAAGATATTCCTCATTTGGGTGTGCTACTTCAGCCTATTTATCATGTGACTCGAAGGGCTGCTACTTTTGAGTGGGGCTCAGAACAGGAGAAGGCTCTGCAACAGGTTCAGGCTGCTGTGCAGGCTGCCCTGCCACTTGGGCCATACGATCCAGCTGATCCAATGGTGCTTGAGGTGTCAGTGGCAGATAGAGATGCTGTTTGGAGTCTTTGGCAGGCCCCTATTGGCAAATCACAGCACAGACCTTTAGGATTTTGGAGTAAAGCTCTGCCATCCTCTGCAGATAACTATTCTCCTTTTGAAAAACAACTTTTGGCTTATTACTGGGCCTTAGTAGAGACTGAACGCTTAACCATGGGACACCAGGTCACCATGCGTCCTGAGCTGCCGATTATGAACTGGGTATTGTCTGACTCACATAGTCATAAAGTTCGATGAGCACAGCCGCACTCCATCATTAAATGGAAGTGGTATATATGAGATCGGGTCCGTGCAGGACCTGAAGGCACAAGTAAATTGCATGAGGAAGTGGCCCAAATGCCTATGGTCTCCACTCCTGTAACATTACCTCCTGTCTCCCAGTTTGCACCTATAGCCTCATGGAGAATTCCTTATGACCAGCTGACCGAGGGAGAGAAAACTCGTGCTTGGTTTATAGATGGTTCTGCGCCATATGCCGGCACCACTCGAAAGTGGACAGCAGCAGCACTACAGCCCCTTTCTGGGACCTCTCTCAAGGACAGTGGTGAAAGCAAATCCTCCCAGTGGGCAGAACTTTGACCAGTGCATATGGTTGTTCACTTTACTTAGAAGGAGAGGTGGCCAGATGTGCGGCTGTATACCAATTCATGGGCTGTGGCCAATGGCTTGGCCAGTTGGTCAGGGACTTGGAAGGAACATGATTCAAAGATTGGAGACAAAGATTTATGGGGGAGAGGTATGTTGATAGACCTCTCTGAATGGGCCAAAGAAGTGAAGATATTTGTGTCTCATGTGAATGCTCATCAAAGAGTAACCTCAGCAGAGGATGAGTTTAACAATCAAGTGGATAGGATGACCCCTTCTGTGGGAACCAATCATCCTTTTTCTCCAGCTCCTCTGTCATTGCTCACTGGGCCCATGAACAAAGTGGTCATGGTGGCAGGGACAGTGGTTATGCACGAGCCCAGCAACATGGACTCCCGCTCACCAAGGCTGACTTGGCTACAGCCACTGCTGAGTGCCCAATCTGCCAGCAGCAGAGACCAACACTGAGTCCTCGATATGGCACTGTTCCTCGAGGTGATCAGCTGGCAGCCTGGTAGCAAGTTGATTACATTGGACCACTTCCATCATGAAAAGGAAAGCGTTTTGTCCTTACTGGGATAGATACTTACTCTGGATATGGATTTGCCTACCCGGCACGACATGCTTCTGCCAAAACTACCATCCGTGGACTTACACAATGCCTCATCCACCGTCATGGAATCCCACACAGCATTGCCTCTGATCAAGGGACTCACTTCACAGCAAATGAAGTGCAGCAGTGGGCCCATACTCACGGAATTCACTGGTCTTACCATGTTCCCCATCATCCTGAAGCAGCTGGCTTGATAGAACGATGGAATGGTCTCCTGAAGGCACAATTACGCTGCCAGCTAGGTGGCACTACCTTGCAGGGTTGGGGAAGTGATCTCCAAGAGGTGGTGTATGCTCTAAACCAGCGTCCAATATACGGTGCTGTTTCTCCTATCGCCTGGATTCGTGGGTCCAGGAATCAAGGGGTGGAAATGGGAGTGGCACCACTCACTCTTACCCCTAGTTACCCACTTGCAAGATTTTTGCTTCCTGTCCCCATGACCTTATGCTCTGCAGGATTAAATGTCTTAGTTCCGAAGGGAGGAATGCTGCCACCTGGAGACACATCATCGATTCCACTGAACTGGAAGCTAAAATTGCCACCAGGCCATTTTGGGCTCCTTGTACCTTTGGATCAACAGACAAAGAAGGGAGTTACAATATTGGCCAGTGTGATTGATCCTGCCTATGAAGATGAAATTGGATTGACATTACATAATGAAAGTAGAGAAGAGTATGTTTGGAATGCTGGAGATCCCTTAGGATGCCTCCTAGTACTACCATGTCCTATGATTAAGGTCAATGGAAAACTACAGCAACCCAACTCCAAAGTGAGTGATAATAGCCCAGACCCCTCAGGAATGAAGGTTTGGGTCACCTCACCAGGCAAGGAACCATGACCAGCTGAGGTGCTTACTGAGTGCAAAGGGAATACAGAATGGGTTGTAGAATAAGGTCGTTGTAAATATCAGTTACGGCCCTGCAACCCGTTGCAGAAATGAGGACTGTAATTGCTATGAATATTCCTGCTTTGTATGTGTGTATTGGATATTTTGTTTACTTATAAAACATAAGGTGTAAATAGGCTAATGCATTTTCAGTTGTACATGTGTTATATCATGTTGACATAAGTATGACTTTGTAACTGTACTCCTTCAGAGACTGTGCATGATAAGGTGAGATGTGTGCAGATGCCAAGTTGACAAGTGGTAGACTGTGGTGGTCAGGATTATGTCAACTTGGCTACTACATATTTGCCTGCTGTATTAAGTGGCAGTGCAGGGTTTGTGGTGGCCCCCTGCCCCTCGGCTGTCATCTCATGACCTTTTGCTACGGCTGCTCGTCGCTCATGTGGCCAGGAGCTCCTGCTCTCTGGTTCCAGCGTCTGGTTCCGGGACTTGAACTAGCAGTTGTTGGACTCATCATTCCTTACAGTCAGCGCTTTAGAGTCCTGCTCCCTGACCTGCCGATCCTGGGTTCACCAGCCTCTGCCCACTCCTGCTCCCTGACCTTCTGATCCTGGTTTTGCCAGCCTCCGTCGTCTCGTCTCACCACCAGCTTGGGATCCACTGACCTACACAACTGGTGATCTAGAACTCTGCTCTCTGACTTGCTGACCTTGAGTTCCTCAGCTTTTGTGGCCATGTGAGGCTTGTGCAGAGCTCGGGAGATTCAGCTTCTGTGATTACGTGAGCTGTTTCCTATATTTGTATCTATTTGTCTATATATATATATATTATAAATCTTTCCTTGTACCTACATGTGTTACTGGTTTTGCTTCCCTAGAAAACCCAGCCTAAGACAGACAGAGATAAAAAGACAGGCCCAAAGTGGCTAGATTAACAGTGTCCTAAGCCTGGCTCTCAAAATATGGGAATTTCGCCTGCCTAACCCCCAGTGGCGCGTCTGAGTCTAACTGCTAGGCCAGACCCCGCTCTGCCCGCCGCCCAAGATAGAGGAGCAAAAGTCAGCATTGTGCATTTAACTTCAGTCTGTTGGAGGCAGGGCTAGCCAGGAGCCGGAGTCAGTGAAAGAGAGGAGATTTTTCTCTCAGTGGT
This sequence comes from Heterohyrax brucei, assembly GCA_028571685.1. Taxonomy (NCBI): domain Eukaryota; kingdom Metazoa; phylum Chordata; class Mammalia; order Hyracoidea; family Procaviidae; genus Heterohyrax; species Heterohyrax brucei. The sequence continues at coordinate 7,999,993 of CM053165.1, read as the reverse complement.
ATGAAGTCCAAATTAGCAGCCCTGTGCCATGTCCTGGGGCTGATTAGGTGATCAGAAGGCTCCTTTGATTATCAGTTCAGGTCTTGGTTTCCAGAGGGATATAGGGAGATGTGCGCTTAGTCCGCCACCTTGACTCCCTCTCCTGGATGAGCTTTATCATTTTAGATTAGACATTTAGGTCTTTATCCAGTTTGAGTTGGTTTTTGTATAAGGTGTGAGATAACGGTCTTGTTTTAGTTTATTGCAGATGGATATCCAATTTTGCCAGCATCACTTGCTGATGAGATTGTTTATACCCCAGGTTAATGTATTAGGCCCTTTGTGAAATTTGAACTGTGCATAGGAGGATTGTGGCATTCTTGGGGTCTCAGTTCTGTTCAATTAATCTATCTGTCTCTTTATGTACCAGTACCAGGCTATTTTGACAACTGTGGCAATGTAATAGATTCTAAAGTCAGGTAGTGAAAGGCCTCTCACTGTGTTTTTCTTATTTAGTAGTGCTTTGCTTATCTGGAGCTTCTTCCCTTCCCAAACAAAGTCAGTGATTTGTTTCTGCATCTCATTGAAGAATGTCACTGGTATTTGTATTGGGATTGAATTATATAAGTTAATTACTTTGGGTAAAATAGACATTTTCACAATGTTAAGTCTTCCTGTCCATGAGCAGGGTAGGTTCTCCATTTATGTAAGTCTCTCTTAGCTTCTTGTAGTAAGGTCTTGTAGTTGTCTTTGTAAAGATCTGTAATTTTTCTGGGGGTATAGTAAATGGTATTGATTTGGTGATTTCTTCTTTAATAGTTGGTATAAAGGAATCCTACTGATTTACTTATGTTTATCTTGTATCCTGACACTTTGCTGGACTCTTCTATCAATTTGAGTAGATTGCTTATGGATTCTTTAGGATTCTCTGTGTATACAATCATATCATCTGCAAATAGGGAGATTTTGACTTCTTTGCTGATGCAGATGCCCTTTACTCTTCGTCTTGTCTAATTGCTCTCGCTGGAACTTCTAGTACAATGTTGAACAGGAGAGGTTAGAATGGGCGTCCTTGTCTAGTTCCCACTCTCAAAGGGAATTGTTTCAGTCTCTCTTCATTCAGCATGATGCAGGCAGTTGGCTTTCTATAAATGGCCTGTATTGCCTTGAGAAATTTGTCACCTATTCGTATTTGCTGAGACTTTTTATCATCAGTGAATGTTGGACTTTATGAAATGTCTTTTCTGCATCAATAGACAAAATCAGGTGATTCTTGTCTTTTGTGTTATTTATGTGGGTGATCACATTAGTTGTTTTTTCCAATGCTGAAGCAGTCTTGCATTCCTGGTATAAATCCAACTTGGTCATGAAGAATTACTTTTCCGATATGTTGTTGTATTCTATTGGCAAGTATTTTGTTGAAGATTTTTGCATCTAGATTAATGAGTGGTATCGATCTGTAGTTCTCCTTTTTCATTGGGTCTTTCCCTGGCTTTGGTATCAGGGTTATGCCGGCTTCATAGCATGAGTTTGGGAGTATTCCATCCCTTTCTATGCTGTGAAATATTCTCAGTAGTATTGGAGATAATTCCTCTCTAAAAGCTTGGTAGGATTCTGCAGTGAAGCCATCTGGGCCAGGGTTGGTTGGTATTTTTTTGATGACTTTTTCAATCTCTTTCTTTGTATTGGGTTTATTCAGTTGTTCTGCTTCACCTTGTGATAATTTTGGTAGATGATATAAATGTAAGAATTTGTCTATTTCGTCTAGGTTTTCAGTACAGGCTTTCATAGTATTTTGTGATGATGTTTTTGATTTCTGTTGGATCTGTTGTGACCACTCCCCTTCTTATTTCTTATTTGGGTTGTTGTTTTTCTTCACTAAGTTTATTCAGTGGTTTGTCAATTTTCTTGATCTTTTGAAAAAACCAGCTTTTGGTCTTTTCACCTTTTTCAGTTGTTCTTCTATTATCTAATTTGTTTAGTTCTGCTCTAATCTCTATGATCTGTTTTCTTCCGGTGCCTGAGTGGTTCCTGTGTTGCTCTCTCTCTAATTGTTCAAGCTATAGGGTTAGATCTTTGATTTGAATTCTTTCTTGCTGCTGGATGTATGCATTTATAGAGATAAACTGACCTCTCAGCAGGCATTGGCTGTATCCCATAGGTTCTGGTAAGAAGTGTTTTCATTCTCGTTGGAGTCCATAAATTTCTTCATTTCATACTCGATTTCTTTATAATCCATGATTTTTTGAGCAAGACATTCAGTTTCCATGTGTTTCACTTTCTATTATGTTTTTTCTGCTATTGATTTTGACTTTAATTGCTTTGTCATCTGACAAGATGTTTTGCAATAATTCAGTAGTATAGTTTTTTTTCAAATTTGCTTTATGTTGTAACACATGGTCTAGTCTCAGAAATGTTCTGTGTGCACTGAAGAAGAAGGTGTAGTTGTCCACTGACTGGTAGAAAGTTCTGTGTATGTCAATGAGGTCTCATTGGTTAATTGTTGCAATAAGATATTCTGTGTCTTTATTAAGCTTTTCTCTAGATGATCTGGCCACTATTTATAGTGGAGTGTTGAAGTCTCCCACTATTACTGTGGAGTGATCTATCTCGTTTTTGGGTGTAATCAGTGTTTCTTCCATGTATTTAGATGCTCTGCGATTTGTTGCATGTGTATTTAATATTGTTAAGCCCTGCTTGTTTATTGAACCTTTCAGCAATAAATAGTGTCCATCCTTGTCCACAATGTTGGATTTTACATTAAAATCTATTTTATCTGAAATTAGTATTACCACACCTGCTCTTCTTTGTGTATTGTTAGCTTGATGTATATTCTTCATTCCTTTAAGTTTCAGTTTGTTTATATCTTTATGTCTAAGGTGAGTTTCTCGTAAGCGACATATGGATGGGTCATGTCTTTTGATCTAAGATGTCACTCATTGTCTCTTTACTGGAGCATTCAGTCCTTTCACGTTCAGTGTAATCATTGATAGGTGGGTTTTTAGTGCTGGCATTGTGATATTTTTGTGTGTGTTGATGTTTCCTCTGTTGTTGTTATTAGTCTGTTCTGGAACATTCTTTTTTGTGAGTTGATTTTTCACCTTTTTCAGAGCTGGTTTTGTAGTTGTTGAGACTCCTGCATTATGTTTCTTGATTTGATATGTTTCATCCTTATTGTGCTTTGTGGCTGTCCCTGTATCTTCCTTAATGGTCTGTGTTTAAACCCAATTTTAACTACTACAACTCGTATTAACTTCCTCTCCATCTGGAAGGACTGTAGTGACTTTAGTACATCCCTCTTTTTAATATGATATCATAGTTTTCATGATATGATCACTGGATCACTTCTTTTAATATTACAGCTTTGTTTTAGTTTGGAGCCTTCCCTAACTGAGTAGGTTTCTGGATGATGTGTCTTGTATTTCCTCATGAAATGTAAAATTAATGGTTTTGTTCTTCTAAGCCAACCACCTCTTTCAGTATTTCCTGTAGCTTTAGTTTTGTTTTTACAATGTCGCTGAGTTTCTTCTTATTTGTGAATGTCTTGATTTCATTTTCATATTTGAAGGTAAGTTTTGCAGGATACATAATTCTTGGTTGGAAGTTCTTCTCCTTCAAGGCTTTTAATGTGTCATTCCCTTGTCTCTGTGCCAGCATTGTTTCTTCTGAGAAATCCATTGAAAACCTACAGGATTTCCCTCTGAATGTTAGCTTTGTTTTGAGTCTTGCTTCCTTTGTTTCTGCTTGTGGTTGATTTTGTTAAGCTTGATTATAATATGTCTTGGAGTCTTTCTTTTGGGATCTACATTGAATCGTGTTTGATATGCATCTTGGATATCTATATTCTCTTCTTTCATAATTTCTGGGAAGTTTTCTGTCAGCAGCTCAGCCACAATACTCTCTGTGTTCTCAAGTGTCCAACCCTGTCTAGGAACTCCAATTAATCTCAGATTGTTCCTCTTAAAAGAGTCCCACATGCTTCTTCATTTTTCTTGTTTCTTTTTTCTGCTTTCTCTTCATAGGTGCTGGAGTCAGTAGCTCTGTCTTCCAACTCAGAAAGTCTGTTTTCCATTTGTTCAGTTCTGTTTTGTTGACTTTCAACTGAATTTTCTATGTCTTTGATTTTGTTTTTGATCTGCTGAATTTCCAGAGTACTGGTATTCCATCAGATCAAACAGCTTGCTTGCTTTTTCATTTTGCTCTGCTGCATTTTGTATAAAGTCTAGGAGGCTCTGTATATAATTCTTTTGTGCTCACCCTCTGATGGTTTCGCCAAGGCTTCTTCATCTGGGAAGTTCTTTGGATCTTTGTTTTGTTGGCCTTCTGAAGCCATAGGTGAATTCTTTCTAATGTTCTGTCCAACGTTTGCCGCTTTGGGGGCATCTAGTGATTGTTTTCTTTCTCCATTGTTACCTTAAAGGGATCTAAAGCTCAGTCTGAAAAGGAAGTTGACCATGATACACTTCTATGTACTCCAGTGACTAGACTCAGTGGAATCTCTGGGGTAGCAGGTTCTACCTCCTGATTGGCAAAGACACAGCCCCACTTATAGAGTCACTGGGGAGCCATCAGCTGATACTATACTGTGAGACAGTAAAGACTGGAAGAGATGCCATCCACATGCACCACAGTTATTTCTCTGTTGAAAGGTAAAAGGTATCTGACCACTTCTAAAATTAGTCAGGCTTTCAGGTGTGCAAGTCCCTCTTCCTAGCTGTCAAAGTAAGGTCTTCTATATCAAAGACTGCTTTACTGCTGGAAAAGTGCTGTCCATGCAGGCACTGCCTCCTAGCCTGGGAATTAGGTACAGCTGAGGCCTCGATACAGGAATTTCCACCTCCTAGTGGATCAAGATGGTGTCCTGCACAAGCTCCCCCATCCACCTTGGAAAAGGCTATTCAGTGACTGAGATTCAGAGATTCCAAGAGAGAGTCAGAGGTGCCAAGTTGTACAGATTCCAAGGCCAGGATCTCAAAATGTGGCGACTCTGTTAGCTGATCTCATCAGCAGTACGTCTGAGCCTTGCTGCCATTCAAACTTCAGACCATCCTGCTGGCTAAGGCAGAGAAAAAAAAAGTTAAAATGGAGATTTACCTTCAATCTGTGACAGCTGAAACTCATCAACAGTGAGGTATGCTAAAGACAAGTTTCCCGCTCAGTGGTGTGTATACTAAATAGACAGCCCTATGTTGTGTCCTAGGGCTCACTAGGTGTCCAGAAGACTCCATTTAATTATCAATTCAGGCCTTGGTTTCCAGAGGGATTTCAGGAGATGTGTGGTTAGTCCACCATCTTCACTCTGCCTCTCAGCATAAGGTTGAATTAGAGTAATGATATTAAAGGCATCCTTGTCTGGTTCCCATTCTCAAGGGAAGTACTTTCAGACTTTCTTTTTAGCATGATGTTAGCTGTTGGTTTTGCATAAATGTCTTTTACCATGTCAAGGAATTTTCCTTGTATTCCTATTTTGCTGAGAGTTGTTGTCTTGCATATGTTTTGGACTTGTCAAGTGCCACTTCTGCCTAGAGTGGTATGACTGTGTGGTTTTTATCTTTGTTTTATTATGCTGGATTACCTTATAGTTTTCCTTAATTTTGAACTACCCCTGGTTGAGTGTGACGTTTAGATCTTCCTTATCTTTATTGATTTTCTTTCTGGATGTTCTGGCCTACGAAAGTGGTGTGTTGAAGACTCCTAGTATTGTTGTGGAGCTATCTGTCTTTTTACATTGTTACAGTTTATTTTATGTATTTTGGAGCCCTGCCACTGGGTACATAAACATTTATTATTATTATATCCTCCTGGAGTACTGACCCTAAGTCATTATACAGTGTCTTTCTTTGTCCTTTGTCATGGATTTTACTTTAAAATCTAACTGGTCAGAAATACTGCTACTCCTGCTCTTTTTTATTGTTGTTGCTTGATATATATTTTTTGCATTCCGTGAGTTTTAGTTTGAGTCTAAGTTGTGTCTGTTGTAGGCAGCATATAGATACACCATTTTTTAAATCCTTTCTACCATTGTCTGTGTCTTTCTTGGTGCATTTAATCCATTTACATTCAATATAATTATAGATAAGTATGAGTTTAATGCTGTTTTAGTCATTTAGTGCTAATGACCTGAATCTGGACTTGTTGACTACTGGACTGTGAAGAAATACATTTTTCTTTGTTAAAGCCATCTACTTGTGGTATTTATTTCTTGACAGTCCGGTAGGCAACAAGTTCAAATTCAGGTCTTCAGCTCCAGAGGAAGGCTTTATCTCTCTGGCAGCTTTGGAGGAAGGTCTTTGTGATGCATTAGTCATCCTTTGGTCTGGGAGCAAAGGAACCTCAGGTTCAAAGGACACAGTCTGCTCCCAGCACTGCTTTTTGGTGGTATAAGGTTCCTACTTCTCTCTAGTTACCTGTCTCTGTTATATTTTCAAGAGATTCACTTGAAACACAATTTAATCTCATAGATCTGATAAGTATTACTGCTGCTAATCTGTTTTACTGAATCATAGTGATAGAATTTACGAATATATGAAAATCTCATCAAATGGTGGACAATCACACAATCATAGGAATCATGGCCTAGCCAAGTTGATGCACATATTTTTGGCAGAATGCAATTTAATCCATGACAAATGCTGTCATTGTATGTGTGTGTATACATTGGCAGTTTCTTTGTTCCACTTAATTTTATGTGCTAAATAGTTATTCTTTCTCTATTTTCTTCTCATCTTTTTGTTGTTGATTTTGTTTGCTTAGTCTTTGTTTTTCTTGTTTTTTATTTTGACCTATCAATTTTCTCTTCCTTTGTAGTTACCTTAAAATTTACAAGTATTTTTCTAAGCTTAAATTATTGTTCATTTCTTGATACTGACTTAACTTCATCTCCATATCGAACTTCGATCACTATTCTATTTAGTCCCACTCTTTTGTTGTAATGTGATCTTCTTTTGTGTATTGATGTCTCTGTTTCTTTTTTCAGTGCTTTAGCTTCGGCATTTTTGTGACTTCCATCTCTGAGTTCATAGCTGATTGTTTTGTCCTATGTTCTAGTCTTGGGTTGCTATCTGATATTATTGATTCTCTAATTCATTGGCTCCCTTTAGTATTTACTGTAATTTTAGTTTGCTTTTTATAAATTCCCTTAACTTATGGAAATGTCCTAGTTTTGCCTTCATAGCTGAGACACAGTTTTGCTAAATATGTAATTTTTGGCTCACAGTTTTTTACTTTCCAGACTTTATATATGTCATCCCATTGCCTTCTTGCCTGCATGGTTTCTGCTAAGTAGTTAGAGCTTAGTCTTAAGGGCAGTCCTTTGTAGGTGACTGTTCATTTATCCCTAGTCACTCCTAAAATTCTTTCGTTATCTTTGGTTTGGGCTGTGTTTAATTATAATATATCTGAGTGATTTTCTTTTGGGACTTAACCTATGTGGCGTTTGATAGTTCTTGGATAGTTATCATTTCATCTTTTATAATATCAGGTAAGTTTTCTGCCAGCAAATTTTCAACAGCTCTCTATATTTTCTTTTATTCTGCCCTCCACCCCCATTCTAGTACTCTAGTCATTTATAGATTATTATTCTTGATAGAGTCCTGCTTAATTCTTAGAGTTTTTTCATATTTTTTAATTATTTTATCTGGTTTTTATCAAATAAGTTGGTGTCAAGTGCTTTATCTTCATTCTTACTAATTCTGACTTTCATTTTCTCTGTTACATTCCTATGACTTTCCACTGAGTTGTCTAATTCCAAAATTTTATTGTTAGTCTTTTGGATTTCTGTTGAGTGTCTCTCTGGGCACCTAGCAGCCTGTTATATTTGTCATTTTACTCTTGTATAGCTTTCCTAAATTATTCCATTGTTTTGTCTTTGTATTCCTTGAGTTAGTCTGAGTTTTACCTGATTTCTTGAAGAGTCCTGTGTATTAATTTTTTTAAATTCTACTTTGGCCTCTGGTAATTCCAAGACCTTCTCTTCCTCTGAGGGGTTTCCTGGTTCTTAGTTTGGGTCACTTAACGAAATCATCATGGTCTGCCTCTTTATGTGATTTGGTATTGATTGTTGTATCCAAGCCATCAAAAGTTACTGTATTTATTGTATGTTTACTCGCAGTGTCCTAACTTCTTGTTTTGTCATGTTTTGGTGTGTTCAGAAAGGCTGGGCATGTGAGGCACTTTGGTCGTTGGTATCTTTGCAGCTTTCCCTGTACAGTCACTAGGTGGCTACAGTTGCTGCTAATTATGTGATCCCAGGAATCCGTTTACTTTTCTTGTGTGGATTCAGGTCAGGTGTCCAAGTCATAAATCACTGGATGTCTGATGCAAGCTGTTAACTACATTCCTAGACCAGCAAGGCTATGTAAGGGTGATTGGAGCAGGTACAGGTAGGTATCTGGCTGCAGTGGTGGGAGGTCATATGCTGAGAAAGGTAGGGGGCTAATGGCTCCCCCTGAATGCTTAGGTGAAAGGTGTATCCTTGTCTTCTTGACTGCATTGGTGGGTGGGTTTTGCAGCCAGACTTTGGTCACCCAGTAATTTTTAAAAAAAAAAAAAAAATTGTTTTAAGTGCAAGTTTATAGCCCATGTCAATTTGTCATACAAAAACTAACACATACTGCTGTGTAATTCTTGCTGCTCTCCCCACCCTGTGACAGCACACTCCTCCAGTCCACCTTGTATTTTCTGTGTTCATTCAACCAACTGCTGTCCCGTTCTGCCCTTTGATCTTGCCTCTGTACAATTAGCTTCATGTATCTACTTAAGCCAAGAAGTACACTCTTCAGCAGTATCATTTCGTGTCTTATAGTCCAGTCCAGTCTTTGTCTGAAGGAATGGTTTCTCTTCTGTCATCCAGTGCTTTTGACTGTAAGGACTGGGAGACAGTACTTATTCTTGGGTCCCTGTCATGGGTGGCTAGGTGTGGTAGGTGAAGTTGCCAATCCTCAGACTCCTGATGTGGGTGGGTGGGAATCCTGTTTAATGGGCAAGGTGGTATCAAATGTCACAAATCAGCCACTCTCCATTAGCTGTTGCAGTTGATAATAAACTTCAGTTATAAATCCTGTTGCCCTATGCTAATGAGAGCCTGTGCTGTTAAAATGGGCCCACATAGGTCTAGGCAAGGGTGAAAGGCATTCAGAGTCCACAGAGCTCTCATACTTGTGCCTAGGCAAAAGGACAGTGTCTGCCCTGAGCTTCCAGCTTAGGGGAGGTGGTGCTTCCTTTTCAGTTTATTCATTTGTTTATTCTTTTCCCAAACCTGCAACACTGGTTCAGGCTCAGGGGGTCCCGTTCCTGACCCAGAGGGTGCAGTGGCTGCTGAATGCTGCTGGACCAGCACTGAAGTAGAGTGAAGTGGGGCAGGTGAAGGGAAGAGTGGCACTTCCTAGATGGGGAAGGTTATTTTGAGTCTGCATAGTAGGTTAGATTCTTGTACTTCTTTTTCAAAGATCCAACATGGTTTCCCCCGACTCTACAGAGGGAAGAGCCAGACAGTCTTGTGCAAACTCTCACTGTTCTGTTTTTACCATTGTGGTGAAAACACATCCCAAATTTGTCTCAGCCTGCATGTACCAAACACTCCAGCTTGCATGGTGCTAGCTAGGTCAGGTCTGGCACTTCTTTGCTGCTTCTGAACTGTTTCCACCTCCCCCTACCCACTCAGTCCATGACCTCAACTTTGTCTTTGACACTCAGGGCTCCTAGATTGTCATAAATAATTGATTCACTTTTGTGGTGGTGTTTGTTTTGAGAGACCACAAGAAGCATCTGACTGTTCCACCATCTTGGCCTTGTCTCCACTAAAAAGTCTTAAATAATCATTTTGGATTATAATTTGATTTATAGATTTAGCAATGTTTTCATTTTGGGATATGTCTTTAATTTACTACTTCTTTACAGTTTTCTATTACTTTTAGATGCTGCACAATATATATGCATTATTATGAAAATGTATTCTTGAAAAAATCCTCATCATGGATGGGAGTAGTTGACCTCCATTCATGCCTCTCTCCAGTCCGCAAAATAGAAAAATCAGCATTAATTAGAAAAAAAAAATGGTTAAGAATAGGAAAAAAAAAATTTTTTTAAAGAGCCAAATCTTTAACCAGGGATGAGAAAATAGTAAAAGCATTAAAAATGAAAAGGTTAGAAAATTAAAATCAATAATTACATAAACTCAAAAGGATAAAAATTAACACAGACTATATAAGGAGGTGAAACTAGAATTTAATCATGCTTACAAAAAATTAGCAGCTAATTGTTGTTGTGTCACTTCCCACTGACAGCAGCCTGATAGGGTTCTCAGTGGCTGATAGCATTCTTCAGTGGCTGCTTTATTGAAAGTAGATTGCCAGGATTTTCTTCTGAGTGGACTCAAACCTCCAGCCTTTTGGTTAGCAGCCAAGCATGTTAACCATTTGTACCACTCAGGGGCTCCAAAGCAACCTACAAGTATGAAATAAATAGTTCAAATAAGCCCCAAACCAAACCCATTGTCAAGTTGATTCCAACTTATAGCAACCCTATAGGAGGAATGGCACTGCCCCATAGAATTTCCAAGGAGCACCTGGTGGATTTGAACTGCTGACCTTTTGAAATATAGTTGTAGTTAAATCTATGATAATCTGAAAGAACAACAATGTTTAATACTATGAGGAAAAGAAATGGAAAAATAGAAAATGGAAACTGCAATGAGAATAAAATGGAAGGCAGACCACCAGCTTCCCTAAACCAGTTGAGGCATGATTCCTGTCCACCCCCCACTGCTAGAGAAGCTTTTTGTATTTGCCCCTCTGCCTCTGGAATCCCTTGGCTTGGAGCCCTTGGGAAGATCCCACAGAGGAGAGTTCAGAGAAGTGGAGTGGATCAGTCTCTAATGTGGGGGTGGGGGGATTGGCATTCACAGCACCTATCCTGCTCCAGAATATGGCAGCTGTTTTGACTGGGCCTCTTTCCCACATCCTTCTCTTTTGTTATCCCCAAAATACTCTCCTTTTATTGGGTGCTTGTGCCCCTCACACCCACATGTTAGCATGTTCTTCTAGCAGCACCATCTCAAAGTGACAGAGTCTGGAAAAAATGGCACCTGTCCACTTCATGGTTCTAGGTAAAACCAATACAAGGTAATGAAAGGAAATGAGCCAAGAATTTCAGCTATGCAGAATTCAGCTATAGAATCTATCTCATCCACAAAAATGCTGGGCCTTAAACTCTCACCCATTTTAATTTTAGCCGTGAGTGCTTGTTAAAGCTGAACTATATCCTGCCTGTGTCTTAGGTAGCAATGAGGGAATTCTAAGTCCCCAAGTTACAGGTTCTTTGAGTAACTGGGAAAACAGTGAGGTCGATGTGAGGAGTTATGAGTCTCTTTGGGGGCCTTCATGGGACCCGCAGCCCTGTGGCCTCCCACCTTTCTCACCAGCTGTTAGGATGAGTGAGTGTTTCTCATCCCACCTTAAAAGAGGCTTTCCTTGTTGAGGGCTCTTTTCAAGATGTAGTTCAGTGTGGACAAATGTATGCTCCCCATTAATGTGACTTTCCACTGTGGCTGTCATGGTACAATGTGGCTCACTTCCAGCTGTCCATGGGCTTCTGAGAACATGTCACCAGATGGTCTTATTTCTTGTAATATTTGTGTCATTGCTTGCTACATAGAACAAGTATTCAGATGGTTTTGAATTTTTATTTTACTCTTGCTTTCTCTTTTGAGAAAATGCTGAAGTAAATCTGCTTCATTAACATTTCAAATTCTACATTCTACATTGTCAAATCTGGTGTGTTTTTTTTTCTTTTAAAAGAATTTTTCTTTGAAAGTACATGGAAAGGACATGTATATCAACTGTTTTCCATTGTGGGGTTGTTAGTGCCTAATCAAGTTTGAACTTGCCCTTTTAATTAAAAATTTATTATGAAATATAAAACTTACACATCCTTGAATTAAAAAAAAAATGTCCAGACTAAAGGTCAGTGTGGTGATAAGTGAGATCCCTCTCTGCCTTTCACTCTCCCCTCTCAGGATGACATTCCCTAGCTCTCTTTGCACACCTCAGGTCCCTTGTACACTGTAGAGGTGACAGTTAGTAGTTTGGTGAAAATTATTTCAGATCACTGTCAGACAAGCATGTGAATAACATTTTCTATTTTTATGCATAGTAGGTCTCTGTGTCCATTCTCCACTCAGCTTTTTCATGAGATTACCATTTTGTCCCATAATTCTTTTGTAAGTTTAGCCAATGGTTCTTTTTGAAGAAGCAGCTTTTGGTTTTGTTAATTTTTTCAGCTGTTCCTCTTTTCTCTAATTTGTTTAGTTCTGGTCTAACCTTTATTATCTATTTTCTTCTGGTGACTGAGGAGTTCCTGTGTTTCTCTCTTTCTACTTGTTTAAACTGTAGGGTTAATTCTTTGGTTTGGGCCCTTTCTTCCCTCCAGATGTGTGCATTTGTAGAGATAAAGTGTCCTCTGAGCACTGCTTTTGCTATATCCCATAAGTTCTTGTAGGTTGTGTTTTCAGTCTCATTTGATCCCATAGATTTCTTTATTGTGTCTTTGATTTCTTCCATAACCCATGGATTTCTGAGCAAGGTGTCGTTCAATTTCCATGAGTCTAGATTTCTGCCTATCTTTTTTCTGCTATTGACTTGAACTGTTATGGCTTTATGGTCTGAGAAATGTTGAGACTTGCTCTGTGTCTAATACATGGTCTATTCTGGAGAATGTTCCATACACATTGGAGAAGAAAGTGTACTTGTCTATTGTTTGGTAAAAAGTTCCGTATATGTTGAAGAGGTCTAGTTGGTTGATTGTCACAAGACCTTCTGTATCTTTACTGAGTTTTTTTCTGGATGATCTATTGCTGAAAGTGGAGTGTTGAAGTCTCCTACTATTATTGTGGCATGATCTATCTCATTTTTCAGTGTTGCCAGGATTTGTTCAATATATTTAGATGCTCTGGTATTGGGTGCATAAATACTTAATATTTTTACATCCTGCTTAGATGTATTGAACCTTTCATTTATAAATAGTGACCATCCTTGTCTACAATGGTGGACCATTAAAATCTATTTTATATGAGATTAGTATTGCTACTCTTGCCCTTCTTTGTATATTGTTAGCGTGGTAAATATTCTTCCATCCTTTGATTTTCAGTTTGTTCATGCCTTTAAATCTAAGGTGTGTTTCTTGTAAGTGAAATATAGACAGATCATGTCTTTTGATCCAAGCTGTCACTCTCTATTGGAGCATTCAGTTCATTTGCATTCAGTGTAATTATTGTTACTGCTCTTATTTTGATGCCTTTATTTTCTTCTGTTTCTCTTAATATTCTGTTCTGGGTCATTTTTCTTTGTGAGTTTACTTTTCATCCATTTCAGTGTGATTGTTGAGACTCCTGTTTTATGTTTCTTGTTTTGATATGTCACACTGTTAGTTTGCTTTGCAGCTACTCCTTTGAACCCCCTTAATGTTCTATGTTTAAACCAATCTTTAACTTCTGTATATATTCCTAATTTCCCCTGCAGCTGAAAGTGTTATGACTACTGTGATATATCCCTGTTTATATTGTGATGATGTCACAGTTTTTATGTTAAGATCACTGGTTCCCTTCATTTAATATTTTTAGCTTTGATTGAGCTTTGTGACTTCCCTAGCAGAATAGGATTCTTGGTGCTGTGTGCTGTATTGTATCCTTAAGTATGTATTTAGTGCTTTTGTTTTTGTAAACGAAGAGCTTCTTTCAGTATTTCTTGTAGTTTTAGTTTGGTTTTTACAAAGTCTCTAAGCTTCTGTTTATCTGCAAATGACTTAATTTCACCTTCATATTTGAGAGACAGCTTTGCAGGATATATAATTCTTGGTTGGAAGTTTTTTTCCTTCAAGGCTTTGTATGTGTCATCCCACTGCCTTCTTGCTAACATAGTTTCTGCTGAGAAGTCAGATGAAAGCCTACAGGGCATCCCTTTGTACATCAGTTTTGTTTTAAGTTTCACTGCCTCTAAGAGCCTCTCTTTATGTTTCATCTTATTAAGTTTGATTATAATATGACTTGGTGTCTTTGTTTTGGGGTCTAGGTTTAATGGTGTTCCATAAGCATCTTGAATGTCTATGTTCTCTCTTTCATAATTTCAGCAAAGTTTTCTGTCTGCAACTCTTCAACAATTCTCTCTGTATTTTCAACTATCCCTCCCTGTTCAGAAACTCTAATTATTCATCGTTATTACTCTTGATAGAGTCCCACATGTTTCTTAACACATATTCATTTTTCTTTTCTCTGAATTCTCCTCATAAATGCTGTCAGTTGTTTTAGATTCAAACTCAGTAAATCTGTCTTCCAACTTCTCAATCCTACTCTTTTGGCTTTGCATTGAGTTGTCTAAATCTGTAATTTTATTATTGATCTGCTGGATTTCAGATCGTTGATGTTCTAACAGATCATATAGCTTACTTAATTTTTCATTTTGTTCTGGTCATTTTGTTTAATCTCTAGGAGGGCTGTATACATAATTCTTCTGTATTCTATCTCAGATAATTTCAGAAAGCCTTCTTCATCTGGGAAGTTTTTTGATTCTTTATTTTGGGAGTTTTCCAGAACCATAGTGGTCTGCTTCTTTAAATAGCTACCTATTGTTGTCTTCATGCCATCAAGAAGCAGTTCAGTTCCCCTAGTGTTCTACTGAGAGGAGCTGTGATATAGCTCTAAGAGGGAAATATTGGCCCTGCTAGGTTTGGTTGCCAGATGCCTTTGTGTTCTGCAATGACTGAGCCCAGCTGGGCTCTCAAGGGTGGCAGGCCCCACCTCCTGGCTGCTTAAGGGGGCAACTTATGGCAACTTTCCATCATTATGTCCATTGAGCCTATGGTGTAGCTTGGGAAAGGGAGGAAACAAGGGTGCCACCACAGTCAGCTGCCCAGGACTATTATGCTCTCTAGATGCATTTAACTTAAAAACTGCTGTTTTGCTGAGGGGCACAGTCCAGCAGGCACTGAGAGCTTTTGGGCCCTCAGGATTGGCAGGCCCCACCTCCTGATTGGCAGAGACAGCACCCCTAGTTATGGAATCCCTGGGCAACCATCAACTGGTTCCACAGTGTGGCTCAGTGAAGGATGGTGGAAATGCTGCCAACCCACTCAGCCACCAATGACTGCTGCACTTTCCAGCTAGTCTTATTTTAAAAGCTGCCTTACTGCTGAGACACTGTCCGGCAACTGCTGAGAATAGTGCTGTCCAGCAGCTATTGAATGCAGCAGGGCCCTCAGGGGTGGAAGGCCCCACCTCCCAGCTGATGACAGTGCCTGGTAGGCCATCCCCAGACACTATGATGTGGCTCAAAGCAGGGAGATGTTAGGGCCCTGCCACCCGTGGTTTCCAGGCCCCATCATGATCCCTAGATAGGATCATCTCATAAACAGCTTTTGTGCTGGGGAAGCACTATCCAGACAGGCATTGTTGCTCAGCTTGAGATTCAGCTCCAGTTGAGACCTCAGGCATGAGTGACTGTGCCTCTCAGCTGACCGAGATGGTGTCCCATCTGAGCTGCCTTTCTTGCTGTGAGTGAGCAGGATCTATGGTGCAGCTCAGAGAAGAGAGGAGGGAGGGACGCTGGCACCAGTTGGCAGCTGGGCTCTTGAGACGTGACTGTCACAAGCACAGTCTCTCTGCTGTGTTCTTCGCTGTTCACTTAGGCACTGCAGTTCAGCACATTAGTTTGCCAGAATCACAGGCTCAGCAGACCCCCCTCCCTGCCTCCCAGATAACAGAAACCATCCATACCTGCAGTCAGGTACCCCTCAAACAATGCGTCAGCAGAAACAGGACTTGATGTGTCACTGCCTGACCTCCAACAGAGGTAGTTTCCCGTTTTGTGTCACTCAGTCCAATCTCACAACCCTACACCAGATCTTGGGGCTCCTCAAATGCCCACTCTGCTCCTTTCACTTATTATTCTAGAGCTTAGTTCTTAGAGGGAATCGGAGAGACATGTCTAGTCTGCCATCTAAGCCACGCCTCTTTCCCTTTTCTCTTTTTGTCCTGTAATTCTAAGCTATTTAGTCAACTTAAATTTAATCATCCATTTTATAAGTATGGCCATCACCATGTCCATTCCGTTCCTTAGTTCTACCAAATTCTTCTTTTGAAGCTCTTTTATGTCTCAAAATAAATTGACTCGAATTATGCCGTACACTGATCCTCCCACAGTAACATAATAAAGGCACCCATTTCCACATGGGACTTTGACCACAAGCATGGAGATTAGGAGTTACAACATGTTTTAAAACAAACAAACAAAAAAACAAACGCACAGCCATTGAGTCAATTTCAACTCACAGCAACCCTACAGACAGAGTATAACTGCCACATAGAGGTTCCAGGGAGTGCCTGGCATATTTGAACTACTAACCTTTGCCATAGCGCTTAACCACTATACCACCAGGATTTCCACAACACATTTTAGTGGCATGTAACTTAATCCAGAACGCTATTATTAACATTAATGGTTAAATCATATTTAAAGTTTTGTGTCAGTTATCTATTGCCATGTAAAACCCGATACCCATTGCTGTTGAGTGGATTTTGACTCATAGTGACCCTGTAAGACACAGTAAAGCTACCCCATAGAGTTTTCAGGGAGTAGCTGGTACATTCGAACTGCAAGCCTTTCCATTAGCAGTCATAGCTCTAACCATTGCACCACCCGGGCTCCAATGTACAGACCTAGAAAATCAAACCCACTGCATCAATTCTGACTTACAGCAATTCTGTTGACAGAGTAGAACAGCCCCCATAGAGTTTCCAAGGAGTGCCTGGCAGATCTGAACTGCTGACCTTTTGGTTAGCATCTTTGGCACTTAAACACTACACTGCCAGTGTATAGAAGTACCCCCAAACTTAATGACTTATAAAAATGATTCTTTTTCACAACATGCAAGTGGTCTGGACCAGCTTGGCTGGGTAGGTGGCCGTCCTGTGGCCTCTCTCCCCTTGTAGTCTCATCTTCCAGGAGGCTGACCCAGGCTTGCTCCCCTAGTGATGAAATTCCAAAAGCAGCAAGCATTGGTACAGCCAGCGCTCTTTAAACTACTGCTTCCATCCCATTACCTAATGTCTCATTGACCAAAACAAGTCGTGTGGCGAGACCCTACTTCAGTGGATGGGGAAATAGATTCCACCCCTAGAAAAGAGTTTGTGGGAAGCCACATTATGAAAGAGCATATATACCAGGATGGGAAAAACTTGTGGCTACTTTTTTTTTTAATTGCATTGTGTTTTCAGTGAAAATTTACAACTCAAATCAGTTTCTCATAAAAAATCTTACACACACTTTGTTATATGACCCGAGCTACTCTTCTCACACTGTGACAGCTCACCCCTCCCCTCCACCCCATATTCCCCCTGTCTGTTCAACTAGCTGCCATCTTCTTGTGCCTTCTCATCTCCCATCTGGACAGGAGCTGCCCAGTTAATCACCTGTATTTTCTTAAGCCAAGAAGTACATTCTTCACCAGTATCATTTAATATCTTATATGCCAGTTAAGTCTTTGTCTGAAAAGTTGGGTTCTAGAATGGTTCAGTTCTGAGTTAGCAGAGAGTCAGGGGGCCATGCTTTCCAAAGACCCTCTGTTCTTTCAGACCATCAAGTCTGATCTTTTTAAGGAGTTCGAGTCCCGCATGTCACATTTCTCCCATTCCAGCAGGGGTTTTTTGTTGAGTTTCCGATAAGGGCAGTAATTAGTGGTAGTTGTGGCTACTTTTTGTGATCTTGATGATCTACTACAGTCTTCCCTTTTAAGAGCTTTTGGTTTTGCTGATATAGTTTCCCCAGGTTTTGAAATCATTTCATTACTGAAGAATATTTTCAGTATTTCAGGTAAATACATGTGTGTGTTCAACCATTTTGCAAAGGAAAGAGCCCCAAATCTGGAATCAGAACTGGAAACTAAAATCTCTGTCTTTCCCTTCCTCTATTTCTCCCTCTGTCCTTCCTTCCTGCTTTCCGCCCATGCAATGGCCATAGTATGTTCTCTGAAATAGGACATCGCATGATTTGAACAATACACAAACACTGTATTATTTTCTGTGGCAAATAACTTCCCTCTGCTGTTTACTGTATCCTTATACCTAGTAGCACAATTGCTTTCTGTATAAAAGACACGAGATACACATGTGTGCAGAAAGCTATTGCATTCACTATGTCTCATTAAGTCTGCTACATTCCAGTTCTTACACTGGGATATCTGAACTCTCATAACTTTATGGGACCATGGATATATATACAGTCAAACATTGCCCAAACAGATGTCATGCCATACATGGCTTTATTGATAAGCCAAATTGATCAAAGTGAGTGAACTTTTAAGTTCTTTTGCTGATTATAATTTTGCTCTATAATCACAACAGAATCTGGAGGTTATATTAGCTGGTGCTGTTTCTCTGTTGGTGCATTTGACCTGACAAATTATTTTATAATTTCATTTACATTTCAAGGAATTTCACTGAAGGAAGCAGCTGTGTCAGTCAAGAAAGAATCAGAAGATTCTAATTGTTATCAATATAATTTGCAAGGTAATACTGTTTTATAATAATTTTCATCTCCAAAAGTTATGTGTTAGAAATTTTTATTTATCACACATCTAAAAAGTAGGCAAAGAGCAATAAGGATTTCATGTATGTTTGTTTAGTGTCTAGCACACTGTCATTTAGAGTAAGTAATTTTAGTTATAAATCAGATTCTGTTTAGCCTAATCTCATGTGCTCTTAGGCAGATGTGACTATCTGTACTATTTCCTTGTACATTTTACTTGAGTTTTTCTATTAAATATTCTTATTTTGGGTGTCCTGAAATGTTTCCCCATTAACCCTCTCCTAGCTAGTGCCTGCCTAGCCTGTCTCTTATGTTGCTGGGAAAATATTAAAAGTTAAAAGAGGTGAAGATTCGAGTCAAGAAACTCAGATGCCCACTGTTAATAATAGTTGGCTCATCATCATACCGGTTAAAATGGAAGCAGAAGACAGTTAATATCAAATATACATACCTTTAAAATGTAACATGGGAAGTGGTCTGTGTGATCATGTGGCTTGGTTCCCTAGTAAATGAACCAGCATCCTTTTGAACATCAGCTGTTATTCGTTTTACCCATGTACAGGCTGCAGACACATCTTCCATCCTTGAGTGAAGCTGCAAGTGTGGGCAAAGTGCAGGGAAAATTATCATTTCATCCAATGTCAGCTGCTTCCTACAAACACTTAACTTCGAAATTTTCTTACAATGTTAAGTAGCTGTATAAAGCTTTTTTTTTTTTCCGCCTTCTGTTTGTTTCATTTTTAAATTTTGTCATGATAAAAACATATAAGGCCTTCTGGGAGGTACAAACAGTTAAGTGCTCTCAACTACAAGATTGTTGGTTGGAATCCACCCCTTAGTTCTTGGGAACACAGGTTTTGTGACCTGCTTCTGAAAGATTACAGCCTTGAAAACACTGTAGAGCCATGCTACCCTGTACACAGCATGAGTCAGCATCTGCTCAGTGGCAACTAACACTAGCAAAAATCCTCATAACATAAAGTTTGTCATCTTAATCATTCTCAAATGTACATTTTAGCAGCATTAAGTACTTTCAGTGTTGTGCAACTGTTAGAGCAATACTAGCTGACTAAAACAGAGCTGGTTACTGTGAGAGTAGGGTGCTGCTCTAACAAATACCTAAAATGTGGAAGCGATGTTTGAACTGAATGAATAGAAGATTCAGAAGGAACTGAGGAGAACTGTTAACACCGAAGAAGATGCAGATGGTGAGAATCGAGCAGCAGAGGACTGGCAGTAACAGGAGAACCACAGGCAGTGCTGGAACCAACCCATGGAGCAAGAGAGCTAAGTGCCTGTGCACAGAGACTTCCTGGGGGAATGGGGTGCCTTCAGACACTTGAATTGGTGGAGCTAGCCTTGCTGACCCACAGAACAAGAAAGCTGAGTGCCTTTGGGCAGGAGGCTTCCTAGCAGAGTGGGGTGCCTCCAGGAACTTGAATCAGTAGAGCTACAGAGCTTTGGAATACTTGCCCCAGCTGGGCAGATATGGGCCTGAGGCCCAGGTCATGTGGCCATAGGAAGCAGAAGCTGAAGAGACAAAGACCATGACAAGCTGAGCTGCCTCAGTGCCTCAGTCTCAAACCATATGGCCCAAGGCCTCAGGGGTTTGAAAGGGTGCAGTCAGGGCTTTCCATGTTTGTAAGGGTGGAATTACCACTCAGTTGGGCTTAGGATGCACATGAAGTCGATGGGGCAAAGTTGCTGTCCAAGTGAGCCTTTCTGGGCAGAGTTATAGCACGGTGCCAGGAGTCTCCACTCAGAATCCAGAGAGTATGGCCAATACCTAGAGTATGCAGAGCAAAGCCACTGTGTAAAATGTCTCAGAAAATGGAAAATTATTTTAAAAAATTTGAGGGCTAATGTAATGTGTTCTGCTGAGTCACTTGTTGCCTGTTAATGCCTTCTTTCCCTGCAATTTCTTCCATCTGTAATGGAATGTCTTTAACTTTTTCCTGTTGGAAGCAGATAGGTTGTATTATTAGTTTCATAACTGTAAAGGAATTTTTGAATTTTGTACTTGGAACTGATTTAAGAGTTCTGTCATATGGGATGGAAATGATTTTGCTATGATGAGATGAATGTGTTACATTTCAAGGATGTCATGGACTGAATTGTGTCCCCAAAAAATATGTGTAACTGTGTGGCTGGGACATGATTCCCAATATTTTATGATTGTCGTCGATTTTGTGATTTTCCTATGCTGTTAGGGTGGGACTATAAATCCCTTCATAAGATCATCTCCCTGCTCCACTGTAAAGGGAGTTTCCCTGGAATATGGCTTGCACCGCCCTTAATCCTTTCATCTTACAAGAGATAAAAGGAAAAGGAAGCAAACAGAGAATTGGGAACCTCACAATGTCAAGTGAGCAGCAACAGGAGAAGAGCACATCCTTCAGACCTGAGGTGCCTGTGCCAGGATGCTCCCTGAACAAAGATGGATGCAACACAAGGACTTTTCTCCAGAGCTGACAAGTGGGAAAGCCTTCCCCTGGAGTGGTCATCTTGAATTTGGACTTGTAGCTTATCATAGTATGTAAGAATAAACACTTCTCTTTTTAAAGCCATCCCCTCTGTGGTATTTCTGTTACAGCAGAACTAGATGGCTGAAACATCAACCTTCACTGTTATCAACTTCCAAAATGTGTTTATCACCCCAAGCAGAAGCTGAGACCTGTTTAACAGTAACTCCCTATTACCCCACCTCTAGTCTCCAAATCAGAAAACCAAACCTACTGTCATCAAGTTGATTACAACTCACAGTGACACTACAGGGCAGAGTGGAACTGCTCCATAGAGTTTCCAGAGTGTGTCTGGCGTATTTGCCTATTTTTTTGTTAACAGACGTAATGCCTATCCACTATGCCAGCTGGGGTTCCATCCAGTCCCTAGTCACCTGTAATCTACTTTTGTCTCTTACAAATTTGCTTTTTCCAATAAACTTTTTTTGTAAAGTTTGAAGGCAGTGACCCATGAGTATTTCTGTTGTAATGGCTTTGCCCTGGGCCAAGCCTCCCTATCCTGCTTGGCCTGTTGCTTTCCCTTGTGACTAGTCTCTTCCTCTGTAGTTAGGGGTTCCCATTTCAGTCCACCTTATAGCATACTATTGGACCTACTCCCTAACCATTAAGATCTGCCCACGTCCCTCCCCTGTTCACACAGCATCTGTGGCTCCCCAGTTCCTATAGAGCCTCAATTCACTACAGTCTTCCCACCGTTCTTTTCACCTCCTATCCTCTTCCTTCCACCCCCACCCCTCACACATGATTCTTCTGATACACTGTCTAGTCTGTGATTCCTTAAATATACCCTCTTTTCACTGGGGATTTTTTTTTTAATATTTTACCGAGGGTAGGCAGTGCTAAGAAGGTGGAGTAGTCACACATAGTCTGTGATTCCTCTAATAACAAAGAACCGGTAAAACAACTGAATGGATTATATAGAACATTCTAGGAGCCCTGAATATCAGCGAGAAAGCTGAGAGATCAGACTAGGTGACAGGAAGGGGAGAGCAGATCCAGAAGCAACTACTTTGGCCAGAATTAAATCCTCACCCAACAGAGAGACCCACGTGAATCATCTAAGCAGAACCATGGTGTGGCAATGAGTTGCCAAGCACAGCAGCAACAAAGTGAGTGGAGCACATCTTTCACAGAGAGATGACTGAGCTTTGGACAGCTGCACCTATAAAACCACAAATGAGCATCATAAGCTCACAAAGGAGCATTGTAAGCTTTGGAAGTCTTGAAGATTTAAATTTTTCACATGTGCTGATTTCTCTCCTTTCCCCAGGAATTCCACTTTCCTTTTCTGCTCTGTACTGGGTACTAAACTCTGGTGCTCTGCCTGGGAAAGAAATTGGGCACCTTACAAAAGAAGAGGTGGAGGAAAAAGTGTCTGCTGGTCTCCGTAGTGGGAACTTTCCCTAACTTTCTTAGTGCATGCATAGCTCTAACTGCCCAGTGACAGGGCACTACAATTTCTAAGACTGCAGTCATCAAGCTAGCTCAAACAGCCAGTCTATTTGGACACTCAAAAACTAAATATATACATATATTAGAATACAATGACATTTATGTGTATTTTAGAACACAATAACCAAACATAAATAAATTACAACAACTTTCTGATGGCTTAGAGACAATGATCAATTTCTTATCATTTAAAGAAGCAGACCACCGTGGCTTCAGAAAGCTCCCAAAACAAAGACTGAAAAAGCTTCCACATGAACAAGACTTCCTGCAATTATCAGGCCTAGAATACAAGAGAACAATGTTTAGAGTTCTTCAAGACATCAGGAAGGAGATTAGGCAAAGTGCAGCAGAACACAATGAAAAATTATGCAGGTTTCAAGAAATACTTGAGCAACAATAATCTAAAATTTGACAGATTAACAATAAAATTACAGAATTGGACAATTCAATAGAAATTCAGGAGAAGGATTAAGGTTATGGAATGCAGAATCAGTTAGAATGAAGATAAAGCAACTGACACCAGCATGTATAACAAATCAGATAAAAAAATTTTCAAACATGAAGAATCACTAACTGTAATATGGGACACTGTCAAGAGAACTAAGTTATGAATGACTAGAAAACCAGAACAGGGGCAATAATAGAAAGTACAGAGAGAATTGTTGAAGATATGTTGACAAAAAAATTTCTCTGATATCATCAAAGATGAAGAGATCTATCCAAGATGCTCATGGACCACCACACAAGCTAGATCCCAAAAGAAAGAAGCCAAGACATATGATAATCAAACTTGCCAAAACTAAAGATAAAGAAATACTTTTAAAGGCATCTAGGCTTAAATGAAAATTAATGTACAAAGGAAAGTCAAGAAGATTCAGCTTGGAGTATTCAGCAGAAACCATGCTGGCAAGATGACAAGGGTATGAAATAGACAAAGCCTTGAAGGATAAAGAGCTTCTAACCAAAAATGGTATACCCTACAAAATTGTCTCTCAAATGTGGTGGTGTAACTAGGACATTCCCAGATAAACAGAAGTTTAGAGAATTTGCAAAAAGCAAACCAAAATTACAAAGGAATGTCTTTGATTAGAAAATTAGTAACATCAGATATATACTGAAGGATACAGAGCATCCAGATATCAACACAGATAGGGAAACCACAAAAGTAAATAAAAGCTAAAACATTAAAAATAAGGAAACAGAGATCATAGAATGTAAATGATGACATTATACCAAAGAGAGAGATAGATTAAGGTATTTATGGATCTTTCAGATGGAAACAAAGTCAAGGCAATGCAAAGAAATTAAAGATTGGCTTAAACTTAGAACACTAGGGGTAGATATTAAGATAGCTACAAAGGAAATTAACAGTTCTACACATCACAGTAAGAAACAATCAAAATGTCTCATCAAATGTAAAAACAACAATGAAATGGATGAAAAGAAAACCCGTAAAGGAAAATAAACCGATAAAATAAAATTAAGTCAAACAAAGAAACTGTCAGCAGCACCTGTCAAGGGCACCAAAATGACAGCACTAAGTTCACATTGACCAGTAAGTATGTTAAATGTAAATGGATTAAATGCACCATTAAAAAGACAAAGAGTAGCAGAATGGATTTAAAAAACATAACCCGTCTGTCTGTCTATATGCTACCTACAAGAAACACACCTTAGTTTTAAGGATACAAACAAACTGAAACTCAAAGGATGGGAAAATATATGTGAAGCTAACAACGTTCAGAAAACAGCACAAGTGAGAATATTACTTTTAGATAAAACAGACTTTAAAGTAAAATCCACCACAATGGATAAGGAAGATCACTATATACTGCTTAAAGAGTCAGTACATCAGGAGGACATAACCATTGTGCTGGAGGAATGCAGTCAAGATGGCAGACTAGACACATGTCTCCTTAATTCCCTCTGAAAATTGAGGCCTGGAGTGATAACTCAACAGAGCCTTATGGACATGCAGTGAGCCCTAGGACATGACATATGGCTGTGAATTTGGACTACATGCCACTGAATGGGAAAATTCTCTTTTCCTGACGTCTGCCCTTGTTGAATGACTGGCTCTCGTGTACTGAAGGTAACTGAAGTTTTTAACTTTTCTTCCTTTGTCTTAGCCGGCAGATGGGTCTTGGGATTAACTGGCAGCAAAGTTCAGCTGCACTGCTGAGGTGATAAGTGGGAAGAATAGCCCCATTTTGAGAGCCTGGCTCTGGATGACCAGCTTGGTACCTCTACCCTCTCTTCCTGAACCTCTGCCATTGATTCAGCTGTCTCACAGCAGGTGAGAGAGCTGTGCAGGACACCATCTTGTTTGACTGGGTTGCAGGGCTACCCAAACAGAGGCCTCAGGAGGGACTAACTCACAGACTGAGAGGCACTGCCAGCCCAGCAAGTGCTTTCCCAGCAGAAAAGTTATGTTTCCTGCAGTGTAGCCTTATGGGTGGGGCCTGACAGCAGATGATAGCAGGGCCATAGCCTATCTGTACTTTGAACTTGATTATAGCATCTGGGGGTGGATATAGAGGTGTCTCCATTGCCAGCTGGAAAGAGGGGCTTGCATACCTGACAGCTTGACTGATTTTGGAAGCCATCAGATAACTTTTACCTTTCAAATTAAGACTACCTAGAGAAATAACTGCAGTACAGCCTGACAGCATCTCCTCCAGCATTTACTGACTGTTTTAGTCAGCTAGGTCTGCTCTAACTGAAATACCACAGAGTGGATGGCTTTAACAAGGGAAGGTTTATTCTTACATGGTCTGGTAGGCTACAAGTCCATGTTCAGGATGCCCACTCCAGGTGAAGGCTTTCCTCTTGTTGGCTCTGGAGGAAAGTTCGGTATTGTATCAGTCTTTGTCCAGGGAGCATCTTGGCAGAAGAACCTCAGGTCTGAAGGATGCGCTCTTCTCCCGGTACTGCTTGATTGATGGTACGAGGTTCCCAGTTCTCAGCCTGCTTCCCTTTCTTTTTATCTGTTGCAGGATGAAAGGATTAAGGGTGGGGCAAGCCCTACTCCAGGGAAACTCCCTTTACAGTAGAGAAGGGAGAGCTGATCTTATAAAGCAATTTACAGTCCTACCATAAT
This sequence comes from Heterohyrax brucei, assembly GCA_028571685.1. Classification (NCBI taxonomy): domain Eukaryota; kingdom Metazoa; phylum Chordata; class Mammalia; order Hyracoidea; family Procaviidae; genus Heterohyrax; species Heterohyrax brucei. The sequence goes on along the minus strand of CM053165.1, from coordinate 7,974,368 downwards.
CCTTTAACATACAGCATAGGAAAACCACAAAATTCAGGACAGTCACAAGATACCGGGAATCATGGCCCAGCCACGTGGCTACACCTATTTTTGGGGGGACACAACTGAATCCATGACACTGGCCAACAACATAGGGTCACCTGATGGCCCCCCAGTGACTCGATAAGTAGGGCCATGTCTTATCCAACCAGGAGCTGGAGCCTGCTACCCCAAAGAGTCCACTGAGCCCAGTCACTGGAGTACACAGAGGTAACTGGTGATCACCTTCTTCTCAGACTGTGACTCTGATACTGTTAAGGCAATACTAGAGAAACTAAACAACCTCTAGATGCCCCAAAAGCAGCAAATCTTGGCCAGACACTTAAAGAGAAATCCACTCATGGCTCCAGAAAGCTCCCAAAATAAAGAACCAAAGAAATTCCCAGACGAAGAAGACTTTCTAAAACTATTGGAGGTCAGGTACAAAAGGATTATATAGAGAACCCTCCTAGACATTATACAAAATGCAGCAGAGCAAAATGAAAAACTAAGCAAGCTGTTCAAACTGATGAAACACCAGCATTCTAAAATCTGACAGATCAATAACAAAATTAAAGAATTAGAAAATTCATTCAAAGCCAAGAAAACAGAATTGAACAACTGGAAAATAGACTTCCTGAGTTGAAAGACAGAGCTACTGACATCAGCATTTATGAGGAGAAATCAGAGAAAAGAAATGAAGAAGCATTAAGAAACATGTGGGACTCTACTGAGAGGAACAATCTGAGATTAATTGGAGTTCTGAATAGGGAGAGACACCTGAAAACACAGAGAGCATTGTTGTTGAACTGCTGACAGAAAACTTCCCTGAAGTTACAAAGAACATAAATATCCAAGATGCATATCAAACACCACACAAGTAGACCCCAAAAGAAAGACACCAAGACATATTATAATCAAGCTTAACAAAATGAAGCACGACCAGAAACTCTTAAAGGCAGCAAGACTCAAAGCAAAGCTAACATCAGAGGGAAATCCTGTAGGTTTTCATTGGATTTCTCAGCAGAAACAATGCTGGCACAGTGACAAGGGAATGACACATTCAAAGCCTTGAAGGAGAAAAACTTTCCACTAAGAGTTATATGTCCTGCAAAACTGTCTTTCAAATATGAAAATGAAATTAAGACATTTGCAGATAAACAGAAAGTAAGACACTTTCTAAAAACCAAACCAAAGCTACAAGAAGTACTGAAAGAAGCTCTTGGCTTAGAAGAACAAAACCACTGACTCTACATTTTAGGAAGCAATACAAGACACATTATCTAGAAACCTACTCATTTAGGGAAGGCAGAAAACTCAATCAAAGCTGTAATAGTAAAAGAAGTGATCCAGTGATTGTATCATGAAAACTGTGATATCATCATATTAAAAAGAGGGATGTACTACAGTAGTTATATCCCTTCCACATGGAGAGGAAGTTAATAAGATATGTAGAAATTAAAAATGGGTTTAAACATATATTATTGAGGGGGGTCACGGGGTTGCCACAGCACAATAAACATGCAACATATCAAATCAAGAAATGTAATACAGGAGTCTCAACAAACACAAAGCCATCACTGAAAAGGATGAACAATCCACCCATAAAGAAGAATGTCCCAGAACAGAATATTAGCAGCACGAGAGAAAACATCAGCACAAAAATAAATACATCAAAATGACAGCACTAAATATGTAACTATCAATAATTACATTGAATGTAAACGGACTAAACACTCGAGTAAAGAGAGTAACATCTTGGATCAAAGGACACTACCTGTCTATATGTTGCTTACAAGAAACTCATCTTAGACTTAAAGATATGAACAAACTGAAAATTAAAGGATGGAATAATATATACCAAGCTTACAACATGCAAAGAAAAGCAGATATGGTAATACTAATCTAAGATAAAATTGATTTTAATGTAAAATCCACCATCGTGGACAAAGATGGACACTTTCTTTTTCTTTTTTCATTATGACTGAGTGAAAATGTACATTCTCGTATAAATTTACATGCCCACCTATATGCAGCTTCCACTGCTCTCCCTGCTTGGTGACAGCACACTATTCCTCTCTGCTCCATACATGTCTCATCCTCCCAACAGTCTTTCCCCTCCTCTCCACCTACTCTCCTTCCCCCAGCCGGAGGTTATCAGGATGATATCCTGTAGATGCGTAGAACCATAAAGGTCTGTTTGGTCACTCTGCATCACCAGTTCCAATCCATTCATGTCTGAAGAGTGACCTTCATTATGATTTATGGGCAAGGGCAGCATCAGAGCTAGGGGCCATGCTCCCAGGTGAACCCCACAGCCTCTGGACCATCAATTGAGGTCTTTTAGTGGATTTCAGGGTGCACCTCTTTTTATTCTTGTGTTGTCAGTGAGACTCAACTTAGTGAGCTCCATCGCTGCTATTGCTGGTGGTGGCCAGGCACCATCCAGTTCTTCTGGTATCAAGTCGATGTAGGTACCCACTCATGTGGGTCTCTCTATCTTCTGGGTTGTCATTACCCCATGTCATTTTGCTCCTTGGTGAGCATCCATTCCTGCTGAGTTGGGACCATTTGCTGTGCCCTCAGATGGCAGCTTGGCAGCTTTTAAGACCCCAAATATCACTCACCAATGTGGGATGCAGAGAGCCCTCTTAGCAAAACATTAGTTGTGCCAATTGGTCTCAACTTCACCTAAGAGCATGGGATGGACAATATTTATTGCTGAAAGTTTGAATACACAAGCAGGACTTAACAAAGTTAAATATTTATGCACCCAATGCTAGAGCATCTACATACATTGAAGAAACACTGACTGCATTGAAAAATGAGATAGATCACTCCACAATAATAGTGGGACACTTCAACACTTCACTTTCAGTATTGGACAGATCTTCTAGGAAAAAAGCTCAATAATGACACAGAAGATCTTATTGCCACAATTAACCAACTAGACCTCATTGACATATACAGCACTTTCTGTCCATCAGCAGATAGCAACACCTTCTCCTCCAGTTCACATGGAACATTTTCCAAAATAGACCATGTGTTAGGACATAAGGCAAATCTCAACAAAATCCATACCACTGAATTACTGCAAAGCATCTTCGGAGGACATAAAGCCATAAAAGTTGAAACCAATAGCAGAAAAAGCATAGATAGAAATTGGAGCTCATGGAAATTGAACATCTCGCTCAGAAAGCCATGGGTGATAGAATAAATCAAGGATCAAGTAAAGAAATTTATGAATTCAAATGAGAATGAAAACACTTCCTACCAGAACCTATGGGATACAGCCAAAGCAGTGCTCAGAGGTCTGTTTGTAAATACAGACATCCGGAGGGAACAAAGAACTCAAACCAAAGAATTAACCCTACAGCTTGAACAAGTAGAATGAGAGCAACAGAGGAACCCCTCAGTCACCAGAAGAAAACAGATTATACAGATTAGAGCAAAACTGCACGAATTAGAGAACAGAAAACCAGTTGAAAAAATTGATAAGACCAAAAGCTGGTTTTTTTAAAAGATCAAAAAAATTGACAAACCATTGGCTAATCTTACAACATTGTGCTAGAGGTTCTACCCAGAGCAATCTTCCAGACAAAGAAATATAGGGCCTCTGTATTGGTAAGCCAAGTCAAGTGCCATCAAGTCGGATCCGACTTGTAAAAGTATGTCTATTTGCAGATGATACGATCTTGTACACAGAAAACCCGAAGAATCAACAAAAAAACTACTGAAACTAACAGAAGAGTTCAGCAAAGTATCACGATATAAGATAAACATACATAAATCGGTTGGATTCTTTTACACCAACGGAGAGACCAGCAATGAGGAAATCACCAAATCAATATCATTTATGTTAACCCCCATGAAGATAAAATACTTAGGAATAAATCTAACCAAGGATGTAAAAGACCTATACAAAGCAAATTACAAGACCCTATTGCAAGAAACCAAGAGAGACCTACATAAATGGAGAACTCTAGCTAACTTTCTCATGGATTAAAAAAAAAAAAAAAGGACTGTTGAATTGATTCTGACTGAGAGCAACCCTGTAGGACAGAGTAGAACTGCCCCATAGAATTTCCAAGAGCACCTGGTGGATTTCAACTACCTACCTTCTGGTTTGCAGCCCTAGCACTTAACTGCTACACTACCAGGGTTTCCTCCTCATGGATAGGAAGACTGAACATCGTGAAAATGTCTGTTCTACCCAAAGGAATCTATAGATACACTGTAATCCAATATAAATTCTAATGGCATTTTTTAATAAGATGAAGAAACAAATCACCAGTTTCATATGGAAAGGGAAGAAGCCCCAAATAGACAATGAATTACCAGAGAAAAAATTACAAGACTTCAGAACATACTATACTGCCAAAGGAGTCAAAACAGCCTAGCACTTGTACAAAAACAGATACATAAACCAATGGAACAGAATTGAGAATCAGATACAACATCATCCACCTGTAAGCAGCTAATATTTAACAAATGCCCAAAGGTCGTGATCTGGGGAAAACACAAGTGTTTTAGTCAGCTAGTGTTGCTCTAACAGAAATACCACAGAGTGGATGGCTTTAAAAAGAGAAATAATTATTCTTACATAGTCCAGTCAGCTACAAGTCCAAACTCAAGATGTCCATTCCAGGGGAGGGCTTTCCCCACTGTCAGCTCTGGAGGAAAGTCCTTGTGTTGCATTAGTCTGTGTCCAGGGAGCATCTTGGTACAGGAATCTTGGGTCTGAATGACACTCTCTTCTCCTAGTGCTGCTGCCTTGATGGTGTGAGGTTCCCAATTCTCTGCTTGCTTCCTTTTCCTTTTATCTCTTGTAGGATGAAAGGATTAAGGGTGATGCAAGCCATACTTCAGGGAAACTCCCTTTACAGTGGAGGGGGGAGGTGATCCCATGAAGGGGTTTATAGTCCCACCCAAATACTCTAGTATATAGCATAGGAAAGCCACAAAATGGAGGACAATCATAAAATATTGGGAATCATGGCCCAGGCACATGATTTGGGGGGGTACACAATTCAATCCATGACACACAGTATCTTCAACAAATGGTGTTGGCAAAGCTGGATATCCAGCTGCAAAAAAAAAAAGAAAAGAATGGAACGAGACCCATATCTCACATCACACACAAAAACTAACTCAAAATTAATCAGAGACCTAAATATATAATCTAGAACATTAAAGAGCATGGAAGAAAAAACAAGGACAACACCGAAAGCTCTAATACATGGCATGTATGTGCTACAAAATACTGCTAACAATGCACAAACACCAGAAAACAGGTAACTATGAACCCCTAAAATTCAAACACTTATGCTCATCCAAAGATTTTAACAAAAGAGTAAGAAGACAGCCTGTAGACTGGGGAAAAAAATTTTGGCAACCACAAATTTCAGCATCTAATCTCCAAAATCTACAAGATACTGCAAAACTTCAATGAGAGAAAGACAAATAAACCAGTTAAAAAAAGGGCAAAGGACATAAACAGGCAAAGAAGACAGACACCAAAGAAGACATCCAGGCAGCTAACAGATAAAGGAGGAAACGCCCACAATCATTAGCCATTAGAGAACTCCAAATCAAAACTATAGTGCGATGCCAGATGTCATGGATTGAATTGTGTCCCCCCAAACATATGTGTAGCCATGCGTCTGGGCCGTGATTCCCAGTATCTTGTGACTGTCCTCCATTTTGTGGTTTTCCTAAACTGTATGTTAAAGGAATAGGGTGGGGCTGTAAATCCCTTCATAAGATTACCTCCCTGCTCCACTGTAAAGGGAGTTTCCCTGGAGTAGGGCTTGCCCCACCCTTAATCCTTTCATCCTAGGAGAGATAAATACTGCTAACAATGCACAAACACCAGAAAACAGGTAACTATGAACCCCTAAAATTCAAACACTTATGCTCATCCAAAGATTTTAACAAAAGATAAAAGGACAGAGAAGCAGGCAGAGATTTGGGAACCTCATACCATCAAGCAAGCAGCACCGGGAGAAGAGCACATCCTTCAGACCTGAGGTTCCTGCACCAAGATGCTCCCTGGACAAAGACTGATGCAATACCGGACTTGCCTCCTGAGGCGACAAGGGGAAAGCCTCCCCCTGGAGTGGACACCCTGAATATGGACTTGCAGCCTACCGGACTATGTAAGAATAAACCTTCCTTTGTTAAAGCCAGTACTACCCTGGTCCCTAGGGTTGCCATGAGTCGGATCTGACTCGACGGCACTTGGCTGGCTTGTTAAAGCCATCCACTCTGTGATATTTCTGTTAGAGCAGCTTGGCTGACTAAAACACTATATCACCCCAAAAAGGCTGGCATTAATCCAGAATGTATGGAACAGTAAATGTTGGAGAGGTTGTAGAGGGACTGAAACTCTTCTACACAGTTGATGGGAATATAAAATGATACAACCAATTTGGAAATCAATTTGGCACTTTCTTTAAAACTAGAAATAGAAATATCACATTATCCAGCAGTCCCACTGCTCAGAATATATCCTAGAGAAGTAAGAGCTGCCATATGAATAGATACACGTGCACCAATGTCTATTGCAGCACTATCCACAGTAGCAAAAAGAGGGAATCAACACAGTGGCCCATCAACAGATGAATGGATAAACAAACTATGGTATATTCACACAATGGAACACTATGCAATGATAAAGAACGATGATGACCTTGGGAAACATCTGATAACATGGAGTCATCTGGAACACATTATTCTGAGTGTAATTAGCCAGTCACAAAAGACAAATACTATATGAGACCACTATTAGAAGGACTCAAGAAAAGGTTTAAGAACTAAAGAAAGTAATTTTTAAGGGTTACAAGAGAGGGAAGGAGGGAAGAGTTATTCATAAATTCAATAGTAGATAGGAGTTGGGTTAAGTGAAAAAAATGACAGCACTCAGTAGAAGGGAGATTAATACTGCTGGACTACACCAACAGCTAATAGGCTTCCTAAATATGACCCAACATTTTGAGGTCAGAGTAGCTGGGGAAGGGATCTGGGGACTATAGTTTCAGGGTACATCTGGGTCAACTGGTATAACTTTTTTTTTTAAGAGAGTGTTCTGCATCCCATTTTGATGCGTGGCATCTGGGGTCTTAAGAGCTAGCAAGCTGCCATCTAAGGAGCACTGGTTAGTCCCATTCCATGGAGCAGAGGAGAATAAAGGACATCAAAGACACGAAAATACAGGGACTAACAAGTTCATGAACTTATCCTAGAAAAATTGCTACACACCTCATTGGTTACCTTCAAAGTTTTCCCCTTGGGAGGCTGTGCACCAATGCCAGTGCCTGGTCCACCCTTCAAAAGAATTCTGGAACTCTCTTTTTGGAATGGCCATCTGAGCTGTCATCATATTACCCTTGATGTCCTGAATATTATCAAAATGTCTTCCTTTGGTCACCATGAGTCAGATCCGACTCGATGACACTTGGCTGGCTTCGCTAGATATCCATCTGAAAACAACTGAAACAAGACCTATATCTCACACCTTACACAAAAACTGACTCAAAATGGGTTAAAGACCTAAATATCCAATCTAAAATGATACAGATCATATAAGAAGAAATAGGTTAACAATAGAAGTTCTAGCACATGGCTTAGACAGACTACAAAATCTAACTAAAAATCCACGAACACCAGAAGGGAAAATAGAACAATGGTAACTGCTAGAAATCAAACACTTATGCTCATCCGGAGACTTTATCAAGAAAGTTAAAAGACTGCCTACAGAATGGGAAAAAATATTTGGCAACTACATGTCAAATCGATGTCTGATTCCCATACTCTAGAAGGTACTGCAAAATATCAACAAGAAAAGAGTAAATAACCCAATGAAGCCATGGGTAAAGAAGATGGATAGACACTTCACCAAAGACAACATCCAGACAACCAAAGGACACATGAGGAAATGCTCACCATCATTAGCTATAAGAGAAGTCCAAATCAAAACTATAATGAGATAACCATCTCACCCCAATGAGACTGGCAATAATCCAAAAAACATAAAACAGCAAATGCTGGAGAGGCAGTGGAGAGATTGGAACTTTCCTACACTGCTGGTGAGAATGCAGATTGGTACAACCTCTTTGGAAAGCAATTTGGCGATTCCTTAAAGAGCTAAACATAGAAATATCATATGATCCAGCAGTCCCACTGCTGAGAATATATCCTACGAAAGTAAACATGGTCACACAAACAGATATATGCACATGAATGTTTATTGCAGCACTGTCCGCAAAAGCAAAAAAGATGGAATCAACCTAGGTGTCCATCAGCAGATGAATGGATAAATAAACTAAGGTACATATGCTCAGTGGAACACTATGCAATGATAAAGAACAATGATTATTTCAGGAAGCATCTCATAACCTAGTTTCAATGAGAAAGACATGCTGAGTGAAATTAGTCAGCTGCAAAAGGACAAGTATTGTACGAGACCTCTGCTATAAGGACTTAAAAATGGGCTTATTTACAGAAGACAAGACTCTTTGATGGCTACAAGAGTGGGGAGGGAGGGAGAGGAATGTTCATAGATTAAATAGTTGATGGGAATTTCCTTAGGGGAAGAGAGTGACAGCACACAGTAGAAAGTAGATCAGCATAAATGTACTGCACCATAAACAAATGTTTTCTAAACTCAACCCAATATTTCAAAGGATAGAGTAGCAGGAACATGATCTGGGGACCATGTTTTCAGGGGATGCCAAGGTAAATTGGCATAACTAGTCTTCAGCCAAGAGAGCCCTCTGAACCCAGTATTGGTGAGGGGCATCTCAGGTCTTAAAAGCTAGCAATGTGCCATCTGAGGAACACCAAATGGTCCCAGCCCACCTGAAACAGATGACAACCAGGAACATCAAAGATACAACTAAAAATGATGCCAGGAGACAGAAGGACCCACATGAATGGGAGACTGCATCACCATGAGGCCAGAAGAACTTGATGGTGCCTGGCCTCCACCTAAGGCAGCGATGGTGGGGGATACAATATAGAGTCTGTAAGGCAACATGAGAAAAAGAGGTGTGTAGTTAAAGAACCCTACTGAAAGACCAGAATGGATGGTCTGACAGCCTGCAAGGTCCCTTGAGAACATAGCCACTAGACTTGCTGCTGGCCCTAACCTAAACCAGTACTAAGGTCAACTCTTCAGGCAAGAATGGACTGGACTCAGAGACACAGTGTGACCATGTGGTATGTGTACTCTGGGGTTTTGTACATTTATAGAAGGCTGTCTTACTAGTTTCTTTCTAGATGGGAGAAAAGAGGGTGGAGAGGAGGGGACAAGTGCTTGTTAAGAGGACACTGGAAGTATAGAGTGAAGAGGAGAGATGTGCTGTTACAGGTGAGGAGAGCAGATGGAGATGCAAACAGGGAGGCATGCAAAATTTATTTGGATTGTATACTTTCACTTAATCATAATTTTTTAAAAAAGAAAAAATGTCTTCCTTTCTATATTTTTGTCTATCTTCAGGTAAAGAAAAAAGTCATTGGGGGCAAGATCAGGTGAGTGGGGAGGGTGATCCAATACCGTTATGTGTTTACTGGCTAAAAACTCCCTCACAGACAGCCATACAGTTAAGTTCACGAACTTGCCACCTTGCCACCATGCACAATGGCCATTCCAGAAAGAGTTCCAAAATTGCTTATAAGGGTGGACTAGGCACTGGCATTGGTGCATAGGTTTCTGAGGGGAGTACTTTGAAGGTGACCATAGTGACATTCAGCAATGAGGTATGTAGCAGTTAGAACACTTAAGTTTGTGGATTGAATTGACAGACCTCATATGAGCTCATGAGACGGAAGAGGCCATGTGATCACAAGACAGTATAAGAAGACCAGAAGATTTAGATGGTGACCACCAATGACTGCCCTGTCAGAGAACACAACATAGAGTCCCTGAAGTAGTGGGAGAAAAATAGGACAGATCTAGAACTCTATTAAAGACCAGATTTGATGGTCTGACATTCTGGAGGGTCCCCTGAGCATGGCCCCTGGCCTCTATCCTTTCCCAGAGCTGCAGCCAGTACTGAAGCCAACTTTCCAGACAAAGACTGGACTGAACTATAAGACATAGAGTGATACCGGTGCCATGTGTGCTTCTTGGCTTAACTATATACATGAAGCTATTGGAGCAGCTCCTGTCCAAAGGCAAGATGGGAAGGTGGAGAGCTTGGGACGTGCGTTGGTTGAATGAATACAGGAAGTACAGAGTGGAAAGGAGGAGGAGTGTGCTGTCACAGGGTGAGGAGAGCAGCTACAGTTGCATAGCTGGGGGGGTGCAGGTTTATATGGCAAATTGATTTGGATTGTAAACGTCCACTAAAAGCACAATAAAGTATTTTAAAAATGGATAGTTTACTGAATGGTGAAAATTTACACAGCAAATTGATTCCCATTTAAGTGTTTCTATACATATTATGCAGTGACACTGGTTACCTTTTCCATCCTGTGTTAAAGTTCTCATTATCTGTCCTGATTTCCCTCTTTCCTTTTATCTAGCTTCCCTCTTTCCACTACCTCTCCCACCCCCCACTTTCTCATCTTTGTTTTATGGTGAATGTTGATCATTTGGTCTCATATAAATGACTTTTGTCATTGTTTTAATTAAAAGGAACATAGGATTCATGGGTGAATGTTTATTCTATGAGCCAACCAAACTTATTTAGCTAAAAGGTGATCTCTGGGAGTAGTTTCAGGACAAAGTTTAAAGGGTATGATTGTCTCAGGGGTTTCTCTAAGTCTCTGCTGGTCTAGTAAGCCTGGTATTTTTGCAAACAATTTGAGTTTGCCCTACAATTTTATTCCATACTATCTGGGACTGTGTGTTGTGACCCTAGCCAGAATTGTTTATTGTATTAGCCAAGCACCATCTAGTTCTTTTCTCAGAATAGGTGAGGCCCGGATTTGTATAGACAATTGGTCTTAGTTTCTTCTTTGAGTGTTTGGTTTCCTTTTATCTCTTTCGGTCCAGATATATAGAGACCAATAGTTGTATCTCAGAAAGCCACTTACATGTTTTAAGACCCCAGCTGCTATTTACCAAACTTAAGATATAGAACAAAAGCTTTACAGGCTATCTTGTGCCAGTGGATTCGCGATGTCCCATGTAACTATGGTCCTAAGCCTTCAAACCCAGTAAACCAGCCCTGCAAGGTGTTTGGTTATGCCTGAAAGATATCCATGACTGTGCCCATACTTTTTTGTTTTTTGGTGTTTTAGTCAGCTAGGGCTGCTGTAACAGAAATACCACAGAGTGGGTGGCTTTAACAAAGGAAAGTTTATTCTTACACAGTCCAGTAGGTTACAAGTCCAAATTCAGGATGTCCACTCCAGGGGAAGGCTTTCCCCTTGTCAGCTCTGGAGGTAAGTCCAGTCTTGCATCAGTCTTTGTCCGGGGAGCATCTTGGCGCAGGAACCTCAGATCTGAAGGACGCACTCTTCTCCCGGTGCTGCTTTCTTGGTGGTGTGAGGTTCCCAATTCGCAGCCTGTTTCCCTTTCCTTTTATCTCTTGCAGGATGAAAGGGTTAAGGATGGAGCAAGCCATACTCCAGGGAAACTTCCATTACAGTAGAGCAGGGAGGTGATCTTATTAAGGAATTTACAGTCCCACCCTAATCCTTTAACATACAGCATAGGAAAACCACAAAATGGAGGACATTCACAAGATACTGGGAATCATGGCCCAGACACATGGCTACATGTATTTTTGGGGGGACACAATTCTATCCATGACATTTGGTTTATATAACTATATATACAGCACCCACAGATACATGTATAAATATGCCCACAGATACACCTGTACATGCTCAATGTATGTATGCACATACATTTCCTGTATTCATATATGCACATATATCTACCTGTGTAACCAATCACACATTTTTTGGTTGTAACTTGTTGCCAAGTTGTGCAAGCTCTGACAATTAAGTCTGCTACCTTAATTGTTCTAAGTGATACGTGCCTCACTGCTGAATATCACTACGGTTACCTTCAAAGTAATCCCTTTGGGAAGCTGTGCATTGATGCTAGCACCTACTCCATTCTTCAGAGCAACTTTGGAACTCTTTTTGGAATGGCCTTTGCACATGATGACAAGGTGGCAAATTTGTGAACTTAATTGTACAGTTGTCTGTGAGGCAGTTTTTAGCCAGTAAACAAATAACTGTATTGGAGAACCCTCCCTACTCACCTGATCTGGCCCTCAATGGCTTTTTTCTTTACCCAAAGATAAAAGAAATATTGAAAGGAAGACATTTTGATGACATTTACGACATCAAGGATAATACAATAGCTCTGATGGCCATTCCAGAAAAAGAGTTGAAAAATTTCCTCAAAGGGTGGAGTAGGTGCTGGCGTTGGTGCACAGCTACCCAAGGGGAGTGCATTATTAGCAATGAAGTATGCAACACTTTTTCTACAAAGAGTTCACAAACTTCTCAATCCTTGTATATGTTATAGCATTTACTAATAAAGCCTCTTGCTTTTATGTATTTCTTAGGGTCATCATTTACCTGGGTCAAACTATGCTCATACCGCTGTGATTCAGTGTTTGCTTTTTCTTCACCACAACTGACAGGTGTCTACTGTCCACAGAGTTATTCCTTCTCCATCCCTGTCCATCTTCCCCCCTTGTAACCACCAAATGCCATTGATTTCTGTATGTATACCTATTTGTGTCTTTCTATAAAAGTGGGATCATACAGTATTTGTCCTTTTATGCTTGATTTATTTCACTCAACATAATGTCCTCCAGATTCATCCATGTTATGTTTCATGATTCATCATTGTTCTTTACTGTTTTGTAGTATTCCATTTTATGTATGTACCATGGTTTGTTTATCCATTCATCAGATGATGGGCATTCACGATGTTACCATCTTTTTGCTACTGTGACCAGCACTGCAGTGAACACGGGTGTGCATATGTATATTCATGTCACAGATCTTACTTCTCTAGGATGTATTCCTAGAGATGGAACTGCTGGACCTAATGTATTTTTCAACTTGTAGCTTTTTGAGGAAATGCCATAACATTTTCCATAGTTGTTGTACCCCTTCACAGTCCTACCAGCAATGGATAAGGGTTCCAGTCTTTCTGCACCCTGCCATCATTTGTTGTTCTCTGTCTTTTTTCTGTCAGTGCCATTTGTGTAGGGGTGATGTGGACTTTGTGCTCACAGGCCTTCGCAAATGCATGTCCCTCACCAAGAACCAGTGTGACCTCTGTAAATTACTGTTGTTCTGAAAAAGTATTTACAATAACGTTACATCTTAACTCCCTAGAGAATACATTTCTGAACTGAAATGACCCTGGTGACAAGCAGAATGTGTACATCTGGGAATGGAGCACTTGTAGATTCTGCTCTGACAGGCAGCAGAGAACCGACAAGTGATTACAGAAATGTACTAGCAGTTGTTATGGTTTCCCAGAAAGAACTACATTAACTGAAGAAAAAAATGCTTAGGTTAAATGTATAATTACTAATCTTTGCTTGGCTTGGAAATAATAGAACTATTTAAGATATTCCCTCTGTAGAACTCCTTTGCCGGGAGCCAGCCTCAGCAGGGTCTGGGATTCACGAAGGGAAGGGTGGCATCGGCGAAGGAGAAATGATGAGACTGAGACAACCAGGAATCTGGAGATTGGCCACCCATCAGGGCCTGTCTTTCTTTATTTTTTATATGATCAGTGACATGATTTCACCCTGCCCCCTCGACCACACAAGCTGTTGGCTAACAAGGAAGTGCTACCTTGTGGCCTTTTTCATGTTAATTATTGGGGCCTACTGGATAATGGCCTGAGACAAGTGGTCTCTTTACATGTTAATCATTAGGGCCTTCTAGGTAATGGCCCAAGACAAGTATATTGTGATTATAATCAACAGTGAAAACAAAAGTTATGTCTTCAGTTCTATCTATGCTTCATGGTTAAAAGGTGCAGGAGGATAATCTGGCTGTCTCTATTTGTTCCTTCTTTGCTCTTTATTTTACCTCTTCCTGTGGGGACAGTAAACACCTACCGTCCCCCACCCTATGCCTTTCTTAAGCTGTTCTAAGAAGGGTATTTCTTTAGTATTCACTCATTTGCCATACCAAATATAATAGACTTGGGAGCCTATCCATCTTCCTGATGCAGGGAATGGGGTGTCTATATCTAAGAGCTGTGTGGGGGGTTGTCCCTGGGGAGCTTCCCAGGGCCTTCCTGCAATCTAGTTTTTCACACGTGGAGGGGGATGTGCAGTTAGGAGAAGCCAGCGGGGCTGGGCCGTCCTTGACATTCCCGGGCTGGGCGTTCCCGGGCTGGGTGTTCTGTGTCAGGATTCATTAAGCCAAGGGGGTTGTAAAACCCTTCTTAGAGGGCATTTTCCTTGTGCCGGGAAATAAGGGGGTATTTTTGAGAAAAGTTTAATTAGGATGCAAAATATCATCAGGGAGAATACGGCCAGAAATATGTCAGGGATGAGATGCGTCTGCCTGCCATCACATAGGCTTGTAGCCTTGCTCACAGAGGCCTTTGTGGGTGATGGGCCTCAGCAGTCCTTAAGTGGGCAGTTTCCTTCCTGATAACCAAAGAAGATAAATTTGTTTGGATGCCGTAGACTGTATTCCACAGCACTGAATGCTTCTCTAACCATTTAGGTTAAATACTCACATGCTGAAGTATTGGTATTGGTGTCTTTATATGATCTTTGGAACCTGTAGTGGTATACTGATCAAGAGCTTCAGCTGCTAACCCAAAGTTTAAATCTGCCAAGGTGCCAGGGTCTACTTGGAAACTCAGTGAAACAGTTATGCTCTGTCCTATGGAGGTGCTATGAGTCAGAATTGACTCAGCAGCAATGGTTTATATATTCTTTAAACAAAGGAGAATTTTAAAAATCCACTGTCAGTTCAGTCCCAATTCATGGTGACTGTACGCACAATGGCATGAAATGCTGCCATGTCCTGCACCATACTCAGAATTAGTTGCAGCTTAGATTGTTGAGACCCATTGGCTTTTCTTCCTAGACCACCTTAGTCTGGAAGCTCCACTGAAACCTGTTTAGTATCATAGCAGCACATAAGCCCTTGCTGACAGAAAGGTGGAGACAATACATAAGGTGCTTTGGCCAGAAATTGGACCTGGGTCTCCCCCATTGAAAGCAAGAATCCTACCACTGAAATATCCAATAGCTAACACAAATGAGAAGCTCAGAATGGTGCCCAATGCTTGGGGAGCATCCAGTGAGGTCAGCTGATGTTTTGCAGAACTCAGAAGCTTATGAATGTTGTATACAGAAGTCTAGTTCTCCCTTGCCTCTAGAACCTCAGACTCTGTGTGCAGTATAAACCTCTAGAACCTCCTTCTCACCCCTACCCCACCCACACACTTAGACTCTAGTGGAGGTCACAGAAGCCCCATGAGTCTTTGACCATGGAGGTGCCCTGTCACCAGTGCCCCAGGAGTGGTGAATGCACAGTACAAGCTTGGCCAAGACACTCTTTGCCTGTGTTCACCTAAGGTTCATAGTCTCAAGGATGTCAGCACCATTCAGGTTTCCTTTTGGGTGACAAGATATGGTTTAGGGAAGAAGTCTTCCAGGAAAAGGAAAAAACAGATGCAAAGGCTTCCTCTGTCCTATCACTCTGACACTCACTTTTCTTCCTTCCTCTTCCCCATCTAAATGAGCCTTGTGATTACATTGATTGAGACCAGATGATGCAGGGTAACCTCCTTTACTTAAAAGGCCAACTGATTAGCAATCTTAATTTCATCGGCAACATTAACTTCCCTTTGCCATGTAACATAAAATATGTTAGAGGTCATAGATGTCTTTGGGGGGCTATTATTCTAGCTGCCAAAAATTCAATGAATAATTTATGCCAGTAAATTAAGTAACCTTGATGAAATGGACAAACTCAAAAAACAAAACAAACAAACAAAAAAAAGAACTGTAGACAATGACTCAAAAAGAAATAAAAAATTTGAATAGATGCATAGCAAGTCAAGAGATTGAAACAATAACCAAAAACCTTCTCACAAAGGAAGCCCAGGACCCGATAGCTTCACTGGTGAATTATCAAACTTTTAAAGAATTAACACCAGTCCTTCACAAACTCTTCCAAAAAATAGAGGAGTAGGTAGCTAGTCCCAATTCATCTTATAAGGCCAGTATTACCGTGATACCAAAGCCAGAAAAAACACCACAAGACACCTACAGACTATAGAAAACTATCCTTATGAATATAGACAAAAACCCTCACCAAAATACTAGAAAAGCGAACCCAGCAACATATGTAAAGGATTATAACTGCTGACCAAGTGTGATTTATCCCAGGAATGCTAGGCTGGCTCAAGATTCAAAAATTAATCAGTATAATACACCATATTGACAAAGGACAAAAACCTCATGATCATTCTAATAGACACAGAAAAGGCATTTGTCAAAACCCAACACCCTTTCATGATAAAAACACCCCGTGAACTAGGAATAGAAGGAATAAAGGATATCTACAAAAATCCTACAACTGTCATACTTCAATGTAAAAGGTAGAAAACTTTATCCTTACGATCAGAAACAAATAAGGATGTTTAGGCTCATCACCTTTGACGCAGTATCATACTGGATGTTCTAACCACACACACACACACACACACATATATATAAACTAAATTGAATAGTAAACTAGAAATGAGCAATTTGAAAATAAAATTGAGAAAAGAACTCAGTGACATTGATTACTTTCATCATTTTGTGCTACCATCACTACTGTCCATTTCCAGAAATTGTACCTCAGCCCACGCAGAAACTCAGTGCCCCTTCAGTAATAACTCCCAATCTCTCTTGAAGGATTGTTTTTTGTTGTTGTTGTTGAATATTATACATATAAAATTTACCGTTTTAACCATTTTAAAGTACAAAATAGTGATGTTTGGTATGTTTACAGTATTGTGCAACCATTACACTGTCTCCAAGAACATTTTGCTTGCCACAGAGGAAAACCCTTGCCCATTAACTAGTCACTTCTCTCCTCTACCAGCCCCAGGCAACCAGGTAACATGGTAGTCCTCTGTTTAATATATCATGGACCATGAAACTCTTTTCCAAAGCAGCAGTGCAGCTGATTTTGAAAACAGTTTGACGGATCCTCAGAAATAGTTACCACATGACACAGGAGTTCCACTCTTACATATATACCCAGAAGAATTAAAAACATGTCCACACAGAAACTTGTACATTACTTATGATAGCCAGAAATACAGGAACAACTCAAATGTCTGTCAACTGATGAATGGATCCAATATTATAATAGTTGCAAAATGAGGGTTTTCTAAGTTGAGCACCCCGTGGGTACAGTTATCATCTGGAGTCCATAGATGCCTTTTCACAGTTGGTTTGCTCAGATCAGAATCTCAACAAAGCCCAGACACTGTGTTTGGTTGATATGTCTCTTGGATCACTTTTAGAATAAAACAGATTGCTCTTCATCTTTTTATTTTCCCCTTGCTAGACTCCTCAGTGGATGCTAAATCTATAGCAAATTTTAGATAAGGAGCAGAATATTTGCATATTAAAGTTTCTCCTGGTAGCCTACTTGTTAATTGCAAGAGAGGGGAAAAGCAGTAATCATACAGTGGACAAATCAGACAACACCTTGCCAGTGAAGGACAGGTGGACATCATGTCCCACCTGATGGGACGTTCTGAGGTCTGTGCAGGATTCTCTCAGAGAATGCAAAACCTGAATCACAGTGAAATGGAAAACAGAGGCTGAAATAGCCTCCATGTCAGGGGTGCTCAAAACTAGGGGACCTGGGTGACATAGTTTCAAATCACATCTAACACAAAAGGGAAGACATGACCTCCACATTGCATAAGCCCCAGATTGGATGCTAGGGTGGAGCCCTCTGTAGGCTCCACTATAGATTCAGTGAACTATAGACAACAAATGACTCCTTTTGTCTTGATAAAACCAGTGATAAAAGAAGCAAGCAGAAGGCTGGGAGGATGGAGAAGTAACTTGTGTTTGAGCATTATTCTTCTAGGTTACTGGCTAGACAGTCTAACGCCACTTTGTTGTCCTTGATAGCTGGTGGTAGCCTGAGAGATTGTGAAGCAGACCTCCATCCAGTTGACCTCTACCTAGTTGACCTCCTCCACCCAGTTGGCCACCACCCAGTCGACCTCCTGATGCCCCAGCTGCCCACATCGTTCCCTGCATCTGCATGTGGTCTTTCCTTTTGGATGCTCAGACTTTGCCTGACCAAGTTGGACAGGATTTGAGGATGAGGATATCTCCCTGTTCCTTTGCAATGCCAGCTTGCAAATAAAACTTTTGATTGCACCCCAAAAGTTCGTGTCTCAGTGAATTGGCTTTTTGTGGCAGGTAGCAGAACTTCCAGGCTTTTCCGGTAACAAAACCTCAGACAACCTCAAATGAAGAGCAAGCTTTTGGAGTGAAAAAGCCACCAAAACTGAATCACTTCCAAATAATAAAAAAGGGCAAACCAAACCAAACCCACTGCCATCGAGTTGATTCTTACTCATAGCAACCCCATAGACAGAGTAGAACTGCCCCCATAGAGTTTCTAAGGAGCACCTGGCAGATATGAACTGCCAGCGTTTTGGTTAACAGCCATAGCATTTGACCACTGTGCCACCAGGGTTCCCAGAAAAAGGCACGGACGCCAAGCCAAAAGGCAAGCAAGGGTCTTATTTTAAAAAGTCAGTGTTATAAAAGACAAAGAAAGGCTCTGTAGAAACTGTTGAATGGGAACCTAAACTGCTGTGTAAATCTTCACCAAAAACGCAATTAACTATTATAAAAGACAAAGAAACTCTGTAAGTGCTCCAAATTACAGGAGTGTAAAAAGACATGACAACTAAATAGAATCACTGACCTCAGACTGCTTTTTGTACAGAGGGGGGCTATAACGGGTAGTTAGGGCAGCTGACAAAATTGGAATGTGAAAGTATGATATCGAAGTTAAGTTCCCTGATTGCTGTAACTTTACTGTGATTATGTAAGAAAATGTCCTTATTAAGAAGTAGTCACTGAAGATTTAAGGGTAAAGGGCTATGAGGTATGTAATTTTCCCCAAAATCATAGAGAAAAAGAAAATGTGTATATGTAACTCTGTCTTGATATTCAAGTAATGAATGATAAAGGAAATGGAGTGAACTTAATAACATGATCTGGATAAAGGGTGTATGTATTTTCTTTTATTATTTTTACTTTTGCCACTTTTCTGTAAGTGTAAAACTATTTCCAAGTAAAATTAATCTGACTCGATGGCACTTGGCTTTTTGGCTGGCCAAGTAAAATTTTCTTTTTAAAAAGGTATTTATGATGCCAGCCAAGATATTTATGATACAGTTGGAGAAATTTGAACAATGCCTAAATATCAAAACCTATTGCCATTGAGTCGACTGTAACTCATTTGACCTTGTAGGTCAGAGGGTTTACAAGGAATAGTTGGTGGATTTGAACTGCAGACCTTTTGATTAGCAACCAAATGCTCAACCACTGAGTGACAAGGCTAGGTGATAAATAGTATTGTTCATGGGGGTGGGGGGTTGGTAATCATAATGAGCTCTGGTGGTACAGTGGTTACAGCATTCAGCTGCTAACTGAAAGAGCAGTGGTTCCGACCCACTAGCTGACCTCCTCTACCCTGCTCTCTGCTCCCTGCTGTTGGCTTCCATAGTTAGTTCTCCTCTGTCCTGTAGTGTTGTTGTGGGTCAGAATTGACACTGTGGGCACTGGATCTTTTAATCATGTTATTGTGGTGATATTAAAGAAAAAGCCCTTTGTCTCTTAGTTAGACATACTGAAGTAGTTGCCTATTTAATTCTGTGTTATGTAGAGTTTAAATAGCCAGTGAGGTTAGGGGAGTGGTACAGATGAAACAAGATTCTAGGAGTTGATTGTTAGAATGGGTGGTGAACATGTGGGCTCATTATATGATCTCTGTGCTCTTATATTTTATATGACATTTCGAAAGTAAAAATAAAATTAAAAAGTGAGAGAGTAAAAATAGGAATCAGAAAGATCATTTGTTTGAATTTTATTTAAAAGAATAAAAGTATATTACTGTATTCCTGTGTGGGTCTTGGATTGTTTGCATTGTATTCAGTGATTTCTTTAATATATATATTTGTATCTATATTTTTTAATATATTTGTAACTCTAGACATTGTTTCTTTTCCTTTCAGGAAGTCATCTTTCTTCCTGGAGCAACAAAGTGATAGGAATGGAGTTACCAGTAGAAGGTTAGAAAAATGAAGCATCTTATTTCATGTTTTTAGTTTATGGTATTTTATAGAGAACACACTCTTTAAACATCCATGTTTGAATAAAGAAATTGACTTGCTAGCATGCCTTGTTGCAGAGCTAGGTGAGTCTGTGTGTTAAGCTGTGGTGCTAAGGGCCGCTCTCTCTGACTGTCCTGGTCTGGAAATGATGCTGCAGAAATAGCCTATGTGCACAAGTTCAGTGCTACGAAAATTCACCAGTGCTGTTGGCTCATTTTGTCTTGTTGGTGTAGTGTACCAAAATTCTTTTGATAGAACTCTTTTGAACGGAGTTGAATATGATAGAATTCACTCAAAGAGATGCATCTGTGATATTAGCCAAGTTCTAAAATTGTTCGTTCACTTATAAAATTAGTCCTGTTAGGGTCTGGATTTCAAGACGTGACACAGTTTCTCTTTTAAAAGTTAAGTTTTATTAAAAATGTGCCCAATAAGAAAAAAGGGGCTGGTGCACCAGGGACACACTCCAAACTACGCAGAGCTGGAGGCGACCCCCAGTTTCCCTAGCATGCAGCATTTAAACTGTGAAACTGCAAAACAGGGAGGGGGAGCTGACCTTTGCATTGATTGGCTGAGGCCATATGGAATTTCTGTAAGTTACAAAATATAGTCGTTAGTGAATGTTTCAGCCACATGGAATTCCTGTTAGTTGTAAAATGTGGTCATTAGTAAATGTTTTTGTAGATTGTGATCAAGGTCTAGGGGTCATTTGCAAGGCTGTCTCCAGGCTTTGTCTTGTGACAGACAGATGTTTTGTAAGACAAAGGTGAGATTACTCTGTGATATCCCTGCTATTTTCTGCTAAATTGTTTCCTGGAGACTTCCCTTCCTCAAAATGGAATCTGAGGTTCAAAATGGAGTTACTTATGTTTCAGTTCAACAGTCCCCTTGAACTTAATTGCATAAAGCCAAGAAAGCAAGTTGGACTCTGTCATTACATAACTTCTTTTTATTCTTTTTTCTTTTTCTGTATCTCAATCTTTGACCTTCTTTGCAAGGAGAGTACTCTTTTCAGTACAGTTTAAATTTGTTTCTCTTTCAGACCATTTATACTTCTATTTGTCAGAGCTTGTTAGGATACTGATTGCTTGGTCTTTTTTTTTTTAAAGATAGAGATAGTATTTACAAAGAAAACAACCTCTATATAGACAGTATTTGTAGAAATGCTGTTCAATAGAGACTCAGAATTACTTCTTTGTCTACTGGCCTTTGAAATACTTTATTTTTGAAAGATTTTTATTATTAAAGTTAGTGAGAAGTTTGTTTATAATACAAACAAATTAATTTGGATTTTGTTGTTTTAACTTTTGATTTGGAAATAATTACCAATTTTTAGGTAGTTGCAAAACAAAATACAGAGAGGTCCCATATGCCTTCGCCCAGGTTCCCGCAAAGGTTAAACTTGTGTAACATAGTAACAGTACAGGTTCAAAACAGCAAATTTGAGCCATAGTCATTCTTTCTTTACCAACAATCAATATGGACTTTGACAAACCTTCCTAAGTTGAGCGAGAATTGGGTAAAGTGATCTCCAGCAGTCAGGGGTCTGTTTCTCTTTCGCTAGGATGTATTTGTATCTTGTCTCAATACAAAACTGAATTTGCGTCACAACCCTTGTCCACCAGAAAAACATGGTGTGCTCCCATGAAATGACTTCAAATCACTCTTGAGTTGCTGGCAGGAACAGAGGGGAACCTCTACCCAAAGCAAATGACTTTATCCTAGTAATTCCTGATGACACCAGGAAAACACTGTGACCACATGATTCCTATTACCCCAAATAGAAGGATATCCTGTGTCCTAATGTGTGGGTAACTCTGTACTATTTGACAATTATTTGAATGATTCTCATCTTCCTTTATCTGTTTTCAAAATTAAACATTACTTTTGTGTTTGTAAGCCTGAAGTAAATTTAAAATATCAGCTAACTTTAGAATAAGCTACTTTTTTAGTGTAAAAAACAAAACCTGTTACCATTGAGTCGGTTCTGACTCATAGTGACCCTATAGGACAGAATAGAAGTGCCCTTAGAGGTTCCAGTGAATGCCTGGTGGATTCATACTGCTGACACTTTGGTTAATGGCTGTAACTCCTAACCACTACACCGCCAGGGTTTCCCTTCCTTTGGTATAAGAGCCATAAAGTGTTGGAACGTGAGGAGAATACTTAATAATAAATGTCATTTTAGAAATTTTTTTTCAAGAATCTACTCAGCTTGTCCCTTCAGAAACAAGTAAAGAGGCTGAGGCTGAGGTGAAAGCTGAAGGTGAGTTGCTTTGTCACATTCACATTGCTAAATGTGGTTTTTGTCATTTTTCCAAAATGATTATTGAAGGATAAACTGAAATATGCTGTGTGTACATTTAACTAAAGTGCCTCAGGGTGCTTCAGATAGTTAACACACTCAGCCACTAACCAAAAGGTTGGAAGTTCAAGTCTACCCAGAGGCCCTCAGAAGAAAGGTGTGGCAATCTCCTTCTGAAAAAACAACCACAAAATACTCTGCTTGGACACACATGGAATCACCAATGATGCCTAATCGACTGAAGACAACCAGTGGTGGTGGAGGATGTGTCACTAAAGCAGCTCATATTTCCCTTGGGTATTGCAGTGCTGTAGGCTTTTTAGATAAAATAATTACACCAGGCAAACTAGCATGGCCCACAATTCTATGATACTATGTTCTGTACAAGTGGGAAAAGGCTGAAAGAGATGGGGAGCAGGATGAGGAGACAAACTCCAACGAAAGGAAAGGAAAAGTGGCAGGGAAAAGGAAAGGACCCAGTTCATTGGCAAACACAGTGTATCTCCTGCTGGGCAGTGTGATAAAGAGAGTTAAAATGACAGCTAGCTGGGATTGGACTGGAGTCAGTGAACTCAGTGTAAGTACAAGTATTTAAATTATGTGAAATTAAAAATGCAGTTTGATCAAGATTTATTTCTTGAGATCCACTATGTAAGCTTTCTATAAAATACTTTCAAACTGACATGTAATCTGTTTTTCCTTTTTTTCAGTTTATTTGTTTAAAAACCACATTCACAGAGATTGGAGAAACCCCAACAAGAGTGTGGTCACCTACAGCTTTTTAGCTCAGTAATTAAGTCATTCAGCCCTCAGCCAAAGATTAGACAGGCATAAAAGATAAAACAAGACTAAAGAGGCATACCAGCCCAGGACAAGGACTAGAAAGCAGGAGGGGACAGGAGAGCTAGTAATGGGGAACCCAAAGTAGAATAGGAAGAGTGTCAACATATCAGGGGGTTGCTAACCAGCATCATAAAACAATATGTGTATTAACTGTTTAATGAGGAACTGGTTTGCTCTGTAAACCTTCATCTAAAGTACAGTTTTTAAAAAGTTGTAAGTATGTTTTAACACGACACTAGGTTTGGGGCTTACAATAAAGTTTTTTGAAACATTTTTGATTCTCAGGGAAATGAATGAGACAATTTATCCTAGACTTGTGTGGCTTTTCAATGCATTTAGTTAAAAGAGTGTGCGTTTTTCCTTTAGTTGTGATCCATTTAGTAATCTCCTAAAAATATTTTTGTCTCTGCTACTGGATTATGAGGTGATCCATAATGTTTTTCTACTTGAGAGGTTCTTTAATATTATACAAGATCAGACAATGAAGTTTGCAAACTCATTCCTATAAAAAATGCTACGTATCTCCTTGTTGAGTATCACTATGGTCACCTTTGAAGTACTCCCTGTGGGAACCTGTGCACTGATGCCAGCACCTAGTCCGTCCCTCAAAGCAATTTGGAAACTCTTTTTATGGAATATCCATCACAACTGTTGTCAGACAAGATCTGACAGTTATTTTTGCAAACTCATTCTAGAAAAAATGCTACATACCTCATTGCTGAATATCATACATACATATATACATCGCTGAATATCACTACAGTCACCTTTGAAGTACTCCCCTTGGAGCTATTCACTGACGCCAGCACCTAGTCCACCCTCCAAAACACTGAGGTATTCAGCAATGAGGTATGTAGCACTTTTTCTAGGATGATTCATAAACTTAATTGTCTGGCCTCATATATTTAATAATGTTATTAGGCCTTAGAATTAATGTCATTAGGTACTTAGTCATATCTTACTCACCTCTAGAGATTCAATTTTGAATTAGAAAAATATGAATTATAAGATAGTATTAAGTAATTGCAGTTTTATAATTTTTCCATCCAGAAACATGATTTAATAAGCAGATGTTAGTATTTGGATAATAGTATATAAACTATGTATTTCAGTCAGTTAGTGCTGCCTTAACAGAAATACCACCAGGTGAATGGCTTTAACAAAGAAAAGTTGATTGTTACATAGTCTAGCAGGTTACAAGTCCAAATTGAGGTTGTCTGTGCAAGGGGAAGGCTTTCCCTTTGTGCAGGAGAAAGTCTTTGTATTGTATTACTCTTTGATCAGGCAGCATCTTGACGCAGGTACCTCAGGTCTGAAGCACAGGCTCTGCTCTGGGTGCTGCTTCTCTTGATGCTTTCATGAGGTTCCCATTCTCTGCTTGCTTCTCTTTCCTTTTTATCTCTTGTAGGATGAAAGGATCAAGGGTGATACAAGCCATACTCCAGGGAAACTCCCTTTACACTGGAGCAGGGAGGTGATTTTATGAAGGGATTTACAGTCCCACCTTTAATCTTGTAACATACAGCATGAGAAAATCACAAAATGGAGGACAATCATAAAAGATTGGGAATCATGGCCCAGCCACAAGGCTATACACATTTTTGGGGAGGACATGGTTTTCAGTCCATGACACTATGCAACTTATGCTTTTCAAATAACTTTAACATTTATTTCGTTGAAGTTGTGATTTGCTTTTTGGGGGGTGGGCTGAATAAGCTCTTTATATTTAGAGATAATATTACCAGTTGCTGTTAGGTGGACTCTGAATCATGATGATCCTGTATGTGTCTGGGTAGAACTGTGCTCTGTGTTGTTCTCACTAGCTGGTTTTTCAGAAGTAATCACCAGGGTGTCTTCCAAAGACCCAGTGGGTGTACTTGAACCTCCAACCATTTGGTTAGTGGTCACGTGCATTAACTGTTTGCATCACCCAGAAATTCCACAGATACTACTCCTCTTGAAACTGTAATTGAATTCATTGTCCCATGACTTGGAGGAGTTTTGAGATTTAAAGCATGTTCCTATTCTGATTGGGTTCCTCTGTTACACATCATTTATTTGCGTTCTAAAAAAGTTTTATCAGGTTGATTGTTTACGGGGAGAAAAATTGTTATCATCATTATTTGTAATAAAAGAAGTGAGTGCAGGTTAAGTGCCCAACAGCCAGAGTGAATCACAGTGATGCATTTGGAAAAACACTCACAGGATGGTCAGTGATAAACAGACTGTCATGAGAAGTTATAAACAAAGCAGAGGAATTTGTAGATCATAATTTACAATGACATTTGAAAAATCATTATATAAGACAGAAGAAAATATGAAACAAGAAACTGTCACCAATGTAGAATTATGTGTGATTTTCATTGTTTTCTCCTGTGTTTATTTCTTCCGTAATTCTCCACAGTGAGCATAGATTACTTAATGATTGTTCCTACTGTTAGTTGCTGTGGAGTTGATTCCAACTGCTGGCAACCCTGTGTGCACAGAACTGCTTGAGAGGATTTTCAAGACTGCAGCCTTTCAAACATTGATCACCAGACCTTTCTTCCCAGGAGTGTCTGAGTGGGTTGAAAACACCAATCTTCAAGCACTTAACTGTTTGTACTACCTAGGGACTCCTGCTTATCTACTAAGAGACACAGTAGGATACTAGTTGGTCTCTGAGAGGATGTACACCTCTCTAAAGTGTTTTTAAATCCCACAGCTCTGTGAGAAGTTGTGGATCCTTGGGTGCTAGCAAAGTTCTTCCTCTCCAAGAATGATGTCATTCATCCATTGCCAGCAGGGCAGGAATTTCCAGGTGGATTTTTCTGTTAGGATGGATTTCTGCTGTCTCATCTATGCTTGAGAAGTCAGTGGGCCTGTGATGGTTAAGATTGTGTGTCACCTTGGTGGGGCCATGATTCTCACTGTTTTGGCAATTGTGTAACGCTGTGATCATCCCCATGATGGAATGTGCTGAGTGGTACTGGCATGGGCGGGGCCTGTGGTGGCTCATCACCCCCTCAGCCTTCATTTCTCCACCTTCCACTGCCTACTTCCTTCTTACTCACCTTGCCAACATTTTTGGTTTGTTGTGGATCCAGCAACTGCCTCTACCTCTCTTATCTTCTGATGCCTGGTTCTTGGGACTTGAGCTAGCAGCTTACATGTCAATCTCGGGATTCATTGATCTTCACAGCCTGCAAGTAAGAGTTCTCTTCCCTGATCTGCCAATCTTGGATTCAACAGCACCTGTAGCTATGTGAATCAGGAGAAACCTTTCAGTCTTGCCTGCCGTCTTGGGATCCATTGACCTTCAGAGCCTGCAAGCGGGAACCCTGTTCTTCAGCCTGCTGACATTGAGTTTACCAGTTTTTGCAGATGCCTTAGGCTGGGATGTTTCAGCCTGTATAGTTACTTCAACTGTTTCCTTGATATAAATCTCTCTCTATATATATTTACTCACTTCATTGGTTTTGCTTCTCTAGAGAACCCAGCGTAAGACACTTGGTACCGAGAGTGGTTCTAGAGAAACAAAGTTATAAGGATGACTTTTCTAAACTGGTTCTCAAGTCTAGCTAGTCTTAAAGATGTCAATCACTCTGTTCCAACAGTAAAGAGGGCACTCCTAATCCATAGCATGAGGTGGCATACAAATATGCAAAATATTGCCAAGGTCCTGTATCTGATTAGACCCCAGATGACCTAATTCGAGTTCTGGAGATTGGGCTAGAAAGTCCAGTCTCCTGATGGGTGGCAAGCCAGGCTTCCCCTCCCACAAGACACACAAACTTCTTGGCAGCAAAGTTTTATTAAGGGAAGTTTTAGAATGTGAAAGTGAAAGCAGAGGCTGAAATAGCCTCCATGTCAGGGGTGCTCAAAACTAAGGGGACCTGGGTGACATTGTTTCAGATCACCTCTGACACACAGGGAAAGACATGACCTCCACACTGGGCAAGCCCCAGGCAGCCAGGCTAAGGTGGGGCCCTATGTAGACGCCTCCATAGATTCAGTGAACTATGGAAAATAAATGACTCCTTTTGTCTTGATAAAACAAGTGATAAAAGAACCAAGCAGGAGGCCCAGAGGATGCGGAAGTAACTTGTGTTTGAGCATTATTCTTCTAAGTTACTGTCCAGATGAGTCTAAAATCGCTCTGTTTTCCTTGATGGCGAGAGAGACTGTGAAACAGACCTCCACCCAACTGATCACTTCTACCCAGTTGAATTCCACATGTCCAAACTTGCCCATGTTGTTCCCTACATCTGCAAGTGATCTTTCCCTTTAAATACTCAGACTTTGCCTGACCAATATGGACAGAATCTGAGGATGAGAATAGCTCCCTGTCCCTTTGCAGTGCTGGCTTTCAAATAACACCTTTGATCTCACCCCAAAAGCTCCTGTCTCAGTGAATTGGCTTTTTGCAGCAGGTAGCCAAACTCCTCAGCTTTTCTGGTAAAAGTCGTGAGATTGCAAAGCAGGGAGGAGGAACTGACCTTTACACTGATTGGTTAGGGCCACGTGGAATTCCTGTTAGTTGTAAAATGTAGTCAAGGTCTAGGGGTCACTTGCAAGGCTGTTCACAGACTTGTCTTGTGACAGATGTTTTGTAAAACAAAGGTGAGATTATTCTAAGGTATTTTCTGCTATTAAGTTGTTTCCTGGGGCTTTCCTTAATACCTCGAATTTTTACTGTGCCCTTCCTCCAAATGGAGTCACTTATGCCTCATTTCAACATTACCCCCTTGAGTTCTTGTCCCAGAGTCAAATCTTAGACTCTAAATGGGTGTCAGGCTGATCAAGGTTCTGGCTGCTCTGGGGGGTGGGAGTTCTGGGGCAGATGTTTTAGGACTAGAAGCTGGACTGTGGCTAGTCTTTCTCGAATGAATTTAAATAGTCTTATTTAGAATGTAGGGACCCACAGTTAAAGCTAAGATGAAGAAGGTGGTCAGCCACGGAGACCAGGAGAACAGAGACTTGACTGGTTCTACGAAGGTCCCTATTTTCCTGATCTAGGGTGCATTGGTTTCACAGCCCCATGTATAACAGAAGTAATTATTTGTTCCTCCACATGATCCATAGTCATTAGCCCCGGGACAGACATAAAATTGTTTCTTAGCCAGTTGTTCTATGAGGCAGTTAGTAGCACACCCCCACTCATCAACGTATATACATCCCCCAGTATTATGAGTGCTCTGTGTGCACGAACCGGGTATGGGTTTTTCTTAAGCTGTGAGCCTATAGAACCCCCCACAAGGTCACATAAATCAAGGTGAAAAACTGGTGAAGTCACCTTGGGAGGGCCGGTTAGGGTCAGTTCTTGAACTTGCCGGCCAAGGTTTCTTGGAGTCGCCTCAGGGCCAGTGTGTTGTCGTACCCTCTGTTGAAGATCAGGGTTTAGGGTTGTCTTTGTTAGATGGGAGTGATGGACCCAGGGCCGGATCACATCAACTTTGACAGCAGTTCGAGTTGTCAGGATTATCGTGTGGGGTCTTTTCCAGTGGGGCTCCAAAGTCTCCTTTTGGTGCCTCTGGACTCGATCCCCCGGCTGAAACTGATGTGGCTTTACAGGAGGGAGATCGTGGAGGCATCTCAACAAGGGGAAAAGCAGATCTTGAGTTTTCTGCAGGGCCTGGAGGGACTTAAGCAGGTCGTAATTAGAGATTTCAGCAAGCATGTCATCCCTTGGTTTAGGGCAGAGGGGTGGTGGCCTCCCGAAAACAATTTCATAGGGTGTAAGGCCTTGGAGGTAGGGAGAATTATGCACGCACATCAAGGCAAAGGGGAGCAGGGCCATCCAGTCACCACCAGTTTCTAGGGTTAATTTGGTTAAGGTCTCCTTAAGGGTCTTGTTCATCCTCTCTACCTGTCCTGAACTCTGGGGGTGATAGGCACAATGTAATTTCCAATTAATCCCCAGAACAGATGCTACTCCCTGAGAGACTATAGCCACAAAGGCAGGGCCATTGTCTGACCCTAGTGTCAGAGGAACCCCAAACCTAGGTATGAGTTCTTCTAGGATTTTTTTTTTTTTTGAGACTACCTGTACTGTCTCTCCCTTAGTGAGAAATGTCTCAGTCCAACCAGAGAATGTGTCTACGAAAACTAAAAGGTACTTATATGCATGTCTGCCGGGCTTAATTTCAGTGAAGTCCAGTTCCAAATGTGCTCCTGGCATAGTGCCTCTTTCTCTCTTACCTTGGGCCTTGCCAGAGTTGCCTGCATTAGTGGCTTGGCAGGCTTCGCAGGTGTGCATTATTCATTCAGCCAGCCGGGGTCATTGGGGTATATAGTACCTTGGAGACAGAAGTTCCTAGATTTTTGCTGCTCCCAAATGAGTGGTCTGGTGGATCTGGCAGATGAGTTCTTCCCCCAGTTTCTGAGGGATAATGCAGAGTCCTCTTGAAGTATAGCGCCATGCTTTCTTCTGTTCTATTTTGGGAATCTTCTTGTGCAGGAGGGTATCTTCTGGGGTGTGGGTGGGCTCTTAAGGAAGGGTTGGCTCGGGGAGCTGGATAGAATTGATCTCAGGGAGGCTGAGGGCAGCCTCCTTAGCTGCTCGGTCAGCCAGATTATTGCCTTGGACTTCCACTGTTTCAGACCATTGATGTCCGGGGCAATGGATGATGGACAGTTTGTGGACAGCCAAATAGCTGCCAGTAAATCTAATATTTCTTGTTTATTTTTCGTAGTTTTTCCTTCTGCTGTGAGCAATCCTCGTTCCTGATAGATGGCCCCATGTACATGTGCAGTAACAAAGGCATACCTGCTGTCAGTATAGATGTTGACCTCCTTGCCAGCCCCTAGTCTCAGTGCCTCAGTGAGTGCTATGAGCTCTGCCCATTGTGCTGATGTTCCAGATGGTAGGGCTTGTGACCAGAGGACCTGATCTTCGGCTACCACTGCCGCCCCTGCGTACCTGGTGCCATCGTTGATAAAACTGCTCCCGTCAGTGAACAGAGTGAGATCAGGGTCCCGCAAGGGAATGTCTGTAAGATCTCGGTGAAGGCCGTGTTGGTGGTGGAGCACCTCAGTGCAGTCATGCAGTTCGTCCTCCAGGTCCGGATCAGGAAGCACCCTGGCTGGGTTGAGGGATGATCTATTAATAAAGACTGGTAGTGGGTTGGCCGGGCATTGGAAATCCATCTGTGAGGCGGGCTACGCAAGACTCCCTCAATGGCATGGGGGGTAGTGATGGTCAGGGGCTGTCCCATAGTCAGTTTATCAGAGTCTTTTGCTAGTTGAGCAGCAGCTGCAACATTTCTAAGGCACCTTGGCCATCCTGAGCTAGACCACTGGGTCTACCTTTTTAGATAGATAGGGCATCGGTCTTTTCCATGGGCCAAATGTCTGGGTAAAGACTCCCTATTCCTTTATTTTCATTGATTTATAGTTGGAAGGGCTGTTGCAGGTTGGGTATGCCAATGCTGGTGCCTCCAGGAGTGACTTCTTTATAGTCTGGAAAGCCTGCTCTGTTTCTTTAGTCCATATAAAATTCTTTTCTTTTCCTCAGGTGAGCTCGTATAGGGGGCGGACTATCTCTGCAAATCTTGGGATCCAGAGCCGACAGAACTCAGCAGATGCCAGGAACTCCCTCACTTGCCGTGGCGTATGTGGGGTGGGAATCCCAAGGATAGCCTGTTTTCTTGCTTTGGGTAGGGAACGTTGTCCCCCCTTGAGTTGGAAACCCAAGTAATTCGCCTCCTGGACTCAGACCTGAGGCTTTTTAATGGAGACTCAATATCCCAGTTTTGACAAGAGAGGTAACAGGGAGTTGGTGGCCTTTAAACAAGTGTCCTAATCAGGTGCCCCAAGTATAAGTCATACACATATTGTAGAAGGGAAATGTCAGGCCATTGATGCCTATACTCACTAAGCCCCTATGAAGGGCCTCATCAAAGATGGTGGGAGAGTTCTTGAACCCTAGTGGCAGGCAGATCCAGGTCAGCTGCCCGCTGAAGCCATCTTCCGGGTCCTGCCATTTGAAGGCAAAGAGCAGCTGACTCTGCAGGCTCAGGTGTATACTGAAGAATGCATCCTTTAAATCCAGGACTGAATACACCCGGTGTTCTGGTGACAGAGAGCTCAGGAGTGTACGGGTTAGGACTGGTCTGTAGTCCAGCCCTCCTGCCTTCCTCACCGGCAGGAGGGGAATATTCCAGGATGACTGGCAGGACACCAGTATTCCATGTTTTCTGAGTCTTTGAATGTAGGCCCTGATCCCTCTCTTTGCTTCTGGTGCAGTGGGGCACTGCTGCACCTGAATCAGGTCAGAAGATGGTTTTAAAGTCACTATAACTGGTGATTGGTGTTTGGCCAGTCCTGGGGAGTTGTTTTCAGCCCAAACCTGAGGAATCTCTTTGATCAATTGATCCACTGATATCAGGAGGATAGAGTGGGGGCCTCATTCAGAACCATCATGAAATCTGTGTTCTTCCTCTAAAAGGGCTATCACATTCACTTGGGGTGTCAGGTAAGCATGATCCCCAGTAAAGTGGATAGTCGCCTGCATTTTTGATAACAAGTCTCTTCCAAGTAAAGAGTACGGGCATTCAGGTATTACTATAAACGAGTGGGAGACGGTCTTAGCCCCCCGATCTACCTTTTGTTCCATGAGTAGGCATGTCTTAGGCTGGGTTTTCTAGCGAAGCAAAACCAGTAACACGTGTAGGTACAAGGAAAGATTTATAATACATCGATAGATAGATAGATAGATACAAATATAGGAAACAGCTCACGTAATCACAGAAGCTGAATGTCCCAAGCTCTGGCACAAGCCTCACGTGGCCACGGAAGCTGAGGAACCCAAAGTCAGCAAGTCAGAGACCAGAGTTTTAGATCACCGGTTGTGTAGGTCAGTGGATCCCAAGCTGGTGGCAAGACGAAGCAACAGAGGCTGGCAAAACCAGGATCAGCAGGTCAGGGAGCAGGAGCAGGCAGAGGCTGGCGAACCCAGGATCGGCAGGTCAGGGAGCAGGAGTGGGCAAAGGCTGGTGAACCCAGGATCAGCAGATCAGGGAGCAGGACTCTCAAGTGCTGACTGTAAGGACTGACGAGTCCAACAGCTGCTAGTTAAGTCCCGGAACCAGACGCTGGAACCAGAGAGCAGGAGCTCCTGGCCACGTAAGCGACCAGCAGCTGTAGTAAAAGGTTGCAAGATGAGAGCCGAGGGGCAGGGAGCCACCACAAACCCCGCCCTGCCACTTAATACAGCAGCCAAATATGTAGTAGACAAGTTGACATAATCCTGACCACCACAGTCCACCCCTTGTCAACTTGGCGTCTCCACACATCTCACTTTACCATGCACAGTCTCTGAAGAAGTACAGTTACAAAGTCAACTTATGTCAACATGATATAACTAACACATGTACAAATGAAAATGCATTAACCCATTTACATCTTATGTTTCATAAGTAAACAAAATATCCAATACACACATACAAAGCAGGAATATTCATAGCACTTACAGTCCTCGTTTCTGCAACTGGTCACGGGGCTGTAACATATTTAGAACTACCTTCTTCTACAACCCATTCTGTATTCCCTTTGCCCTCAGTATGCACCTCAGCTGGTCGTGGTTCCTTTCCTGGTGAGGTGACCCAAACCTTCATTCCTGAGGGGTCTGGGCTATTATCACTCATTTTGGAGTTGGGTTGCTGTAGTTTTCCATTGAAGTTAATCACAGGACATGGTAGTACTAGGAGGCGTCCTAAGGGATCTCCTGCATTCCAAATATACTCTTCTTCTGTTATGTAATGTCAATCCAATTTCATCTTCATAGGCAGGATCAATCACACCGCCCAGTATTGTAACTCCTTTCTTTGTCTGTTGATCCAGAGGTAAAAGGAGCCCAAAATGGCCTGGTGGCAATTTTAGCTTCCAGTTCAGTGGAATCGTTGATGTGTCTCCAGGCGGCAGCATTCCTCCCTTCAGAACTAAGACATTTAATCCTGCAGAGCATAAGGTCATGGGGACAGAAAGCAAAAATCTTGCAAGTGGGTCACTAGGGGTAAGAGTGAGTGGTGCCACTCCCATTTCCACCCCTTGATTCCTGGACCCATGAATCCTGGCGATAAGAGAAACAGCACCGTATATTGGACACTGGTTTAGAGCATACACAGCCTCCTGGAGAACACTTCCCCAACCCTGCAAGGTAGTGCCATCTAGCTGGCAGCGTAATTGTGTCTTCTATCAAGTCAGCTGCTTCAGGATGAAGGGGAACATGGTAAGACCAGTGAATTCCGTGAGCATGGGCCCACTGCCGCACTTCATTTGCTGTGAAGTGAGTCCCTTGATCAGAGGCAATGCTGTGAGGGATTCCATGACGGTGGATGAGGCATTCTGTAAGTCCACGGATGGTAGTTTTGGCAGAAGCATGTCGTGCCGGGTAGGCAAATCCATATCCAGAGTAGGTATCTATCCCAGTAAGGACAAACTGCTTTCCTTTCCATGATGGAAGCAGTCCAATGTAATTAACTTGCTACCAGGTTGCCAGCTGCTCACCTCGAGGAACAGTGCCATATCGAGGACTCAGTGTTGGTCTCTGCTGCTGGCAGATTGGGCACTCACCAGTGGCTGTAGCCAAGTCAGCCTTGGTGAGCGGGAGTCCATGTTGCTGGGCCCATGCATAAGCACTGTCCCTGCCACCATAACCACTTTGTTCATGGGCCCAGTGAGCAATGACAGAGGTAGCCAGAGAAAAAGGATGATTGGTTCCTACAGAACGGGTCATCCTATCCACTTAATTGTTAAACTCGTCCTGTGCTGAAGTTACTCTTTGATGAGCATTCACATGAGACACAAATATCTTCACTTCCTTGGCCCATTCAGAGAGGTCTATCCACATACCTCTCCCCCATAAATCCTTGTCTCCAATCTTCCAATCATGTTCCTTCCAAGTCCCTGACCAACTGGCCAAGCCACTGGCCACAGCCCATGAATCGGTATACAGCCACACATCTGGCCATCTCTCCTTCCAAGAAAAGTGAACAACCATATGCACTGCTCAAAGTCCTGCCCACTGGGAGGATTTGTTTTCACCACTGTCCTTGAGGGAGGTCCCAGAAAGGGGCTGTAGTGCTGCTGCTGTCCACTTTCGAGTGGTGCCGGCATATCGCGCAGAACCATCTGTAAACCAAGCACGAGTTTTCTCTGCCTCGGTCAGCTGGTCATAAGGAATTCCCCATGAGGCCATAGGTGCAAACTGGGAGACAGGAGGTAATGTTACAGGAGTGGAGACCATGGGCATTTGGGCCACTTCCTCATGCAATTTACTTGTGCCTTCAGGTTCTGCACGGGCCCGATCTCATATATGCCACTTCCATTTAATGATGGAGTGCTGCTGTGCTCATCCAACTTTATGACTCTGTGGGTCAGACAATACCCAGTTCATGATCAGCAGCTCAGGACACATGGTGACCTGGTGTCCCATGGGTTAATCGTTCAGTCTCTACTAAGGTCCAGTAACAAACCAAAAGTTGTTTATCAAACGGAGAGTAGTTATCTGCAAAGGATGGCAGAGCTTTGCTCCAAAATCCTAAAGGTCTGCGCTGTGATTCGCCAATAGGGGCCCGACAAAGACTCCAAACAGCATCTTATCTGCCACTGAAACCTCAAGCACCATTGGATCAGCTGGATCATATGGCCCAAGTGGCAGGGCAGCCTGCACAGCAGCCTGAACCTGTTGCAGAGCCTTCTCCTGTTCTGAGCCCCACTCAAAAGTAGCAGCCCTTCGAGTCACATGATAAATAGGCTGAAGTAGCACACCCAAATGAGGGATATATTGCCTCCAAAATCCAAGGAGACGCAATAGGCGCTGTGCCTCTTTTTTAGTTGGCGGAGCAGCCAGGTGCAATAACTTATCCTTCACTTTGGAAGGGATATTGCAACATGCCCCACGCCACTGGACCCCTAGGAATATCAATGAGTTGGAAGGTGCCTGAATTTTTGTGGGATTAATTTCCCACCCTCTAGCACGCAAATGTTTAACTAATAAGTCCAGAGTCACTGATATTTCTTCCTTACTAGGTCCAATCAGCATAATGTCATCTACATAATGGACCAGTTCACATCTTGTGGAAGAGAGAAGCAATCAAGTTCCCTGTGGACTAAATTATGACATAGGGCTGGTAAGTTAATGTAGCTCTGAGGCAGGCAAGTGAACGTGTATTGTTGGCCTTGACAGGTGAATGCAAACTGCTTCTGGTGGTCCTTGGAAAAAGGTATGGAGAAGAAAGCATTAGCCAGATCAATAGCTGCATACCAAGTACCAGGAGATGTATTAATTTGCTCAAGCAGTGAAACTACATCAGGAACAGCAGCTGCAATGGGGGTTACCACCTCATTAAGTTTGCGATAATCGATTGTCTTTCTCCAAATCTATCCATTTTTCGCACAGGCCAGATAGGTAAATTGAAAGGGGATGTGGTGGGAATCACCACCCTGCATCCTTCAAGTCTGTAATGGTGGCAGTAATTTCAGCAATCCCTCCAGGGATACGGTATTGCTTTTGGTTCACTATTTTCCTAGGCAATGGCAGTTCTAGTGGCTTCCATTTGGCTCTTCCCACCATAATAGCTCTCACTCATCAGGGATCCAGTGTGAGAGTTCTGCCAATTGCTGAGTATATCCATTCCAATTATGCATTCTGGAACTGGGGAAATCACTACAGGATGCGTTTGGGTACCCACTGGACCCACTGTGAGATGAACATGAGCCAAGACTCTATCAATAACCTGACCTCCATATGCCCCCTTTCTGACTGTTGGGCCACAGTGATGTTTTGAGTCTCCTGGAATTAGTGTCAGTTCAGAGCCAGTATCCAGTAGTCCCCGAAAACTCTGATTATTTTCTTTTCCCCAGTGAACAATCACTCTCATAAAAGGCCGTAGATCCCTTTGGGGAAGGGCAGGAGAAAGATTAATAGTATAAATTTTTGGCAGGGTATCAGAATTCTTACTCAAAGGGACCTGGCCTCCCCTTCATTCAAGGGGTTGTGGGTCCTTAAACTTGCTCAAGTCTGGGAACTGATTGAGGGACCGCAACTCTCTCTTCTGGCAATTTGAATTAGGCTGCTGTCCACCTGACCTAGAATTCATCCTTTCATACATATCAAGTAAATACTTAGTAGGCTGATCATCTATTGCACTGCTAGGGACAACATGACTAAGGAGCCGGTTCCACATGTCCACACGAGTCAGATTATTACGATTACTATTTTGCCTCTGCTGTCCATTACTATAAGCACACCCACCTCATCTTTGTTGACTGAGTGCAGCCACTTGACACCACGGGATCCAGTCAGCCACATTGTAGTTAGGTGTCTTAATTCAGCTAGGGCAGCTCCCACTGTCATATCTGATTTACATAAAATGGCAATCACAGCAGTCTTCAAGGATCCTGGAGCTCCCTTCACAAATTTGTTTCTCACAGTTGTGGTAAAAGTTGTGTCCTCTGGACATGCTATGTGTGGATTTGAAGGCCTAACTGAATAAATCCACTCTAGCATGCCAATTTCCCTCAGCCTTTGAATACCCTCTTCTACAGTACCCCAAGACAAGTCTGGCAATTCAACTTGATTTAGTGTAGGCCACCGCATCAGCCATGCTTCAGAAATCCAGTCAAACAAACTATTAGGTCCTCTCCTAACTTCTCAAGCTGAAACATTGAACGAAGAGTCTGTGCTCAGTGGACCCAGGTCAAGAAATTCAGACTGATCCAGCTTTATGTTCCTTGCACCATTATCCCACACCCTTAACAGCCATTCCCAAGCATATTCCCCAGGTTTCTGTCTGTATGTGTTAGAAAAGTCAAGTAGTTCCTTTGGAGTATAGCGTATCTCCTCCTTGGTCACATTTTGTGCTTCACATTCTGGAGCTTGCTTGGAGTTAAGTCTAGATACAGGTCTAGAAGCCAAAATGGGCAGTGCCTAAGTGTTTTTAGAATTTTCAGCATGCTGTTGTAAAGCATCTGCCTTAGGCTATGCCCCAGGCAATGACTATGGCAGGGGCTCTTCGGTGGCAGGGAGCTACAGCTAATCGCATTAAGTTGGAGTGGAGCGGGTAATGGCTTTACTGGGTGGGGCAGTTTTGCAGACAAAGGCGAAGTAATCCCTTCACATGGGTGTGGTTCAGCTGACAGGAGTGATTTACTAGAAGTGAGGGGCTCAGCGTCCCTAGCTTCCATATCATCCTCCCATATGTCTCCATTCCAAGTTTCAAGGTCCCATTTTTTCCCAATGAATGCCCTCACTTTAATTTCAGATACTTCTCTAGATTGGCAATTGAGCTGACATTGCAATTCCGCCACTCTAACGATAAGCATCTGGGTTTGGCTTTCAGCAGTTTAGGCTCTGCTATTACAGGTAATGAGGTTTTCTTTTAAAGCACAGGCAGAAGCTTTGAGGTCTTTTACACGACATGAGAGCTTTGATTCCAAGGCCCTGAGCTCATCTTTTTCCTTCACCAGGTTATCTAATGCAAGTAGGACCAGCCAACCAACTTCCTTATACTGCTCATTTGCACATAATTTCGAAAAGTTATCACACATGTTTTCACCCTGAGGGTCACCTTTTGCCAATATCTGATCTATTGGTGGGGCTATTTTGTGGATGTGTACCGCGCGACCTCAGCCCACACACTAGCAGGGCACTTGTTACCGGTAGGAGCAGATTTAGCAACAGTGTTACTATTAGCCAGACTCAAGAACCACTTGAAAGGATTCATTTTTACAATTTTGTTTCCCTAGAACCACTCCTGGTACCAAATTGTCTTAGGCTGGGTTTTCTAGGGAAGCAAAACCAGTAACACGTGTAGGTACAAGGAAAGATTTATAATAGATAGATAGATACAAATATAGGAAACAGCTCACGTAATCACAGAAGCTGAATGTCCTATGCTCTGGCACAAGCCTCACGTGGCCATGGAAGCTGAGTAACCCAAAGTCAGCAAGTCAGAGACCAGAGTTCTAGATCACCGCTTGTGTAGGTCAGTGGATCCCAAGTTGGTGGCGAGACGAAGTGACAGAGGCTGGCAAAACCAGAATTGGCAGATCAGGGAGCAGGACTCTCAAGTGCCGATTGTAAGGACTGACGAGTCCAATAGCTGCTAGTTAAGTCCCAGAACCAGACGCTGGAACCAGAGAGCAGGAACTCCTGGCCACGTGAGCTACCAGCAGCCGTAGTAAAAGGTCACGAGATGAGAGCCGAGGGGCAGGGAGCCACCACAAACCCCGCCCTGCCACTTAATACAGCAGCCAAATATGTAGTGGACAAGTTGACATAATCCTTACCACCACAAGGCATTAATCCCAGTAGCTCCCTGCATCAAGGTCTTGGCTTCGGTTGCAGGCCCCGGGAGTTCAATCAGAACCAAGTCACTAGCCCCGATGTCGACCCTGAATTCTTCTGGGGTCCCCCTACTTTTAAGGTTACCCTGTACTCAATGGGGCCGGTGAGCCCTGACACCCTCAAGCCTCTAGGTTAAGAACCTTTGGAGGGGGTTTCCTCTTGGGGCACTCACCATTCCAATGTCCAGTCTCCTTGCAGCAGGCACACTGGTTTCTCTGCAGGGGAGGCTTTCCTGGCTTCCTCATCTGATCCAGTCTTTTTTTCCCAAGGGCACAGTGGTGCGTGGCCCTGGGCTTCTGCCAGAAAGATTCTGCTCACCTTTTTAGCCTGCTTATCCTCCAGCTGTTCATGGTTGTTGAAGGTCTTCATGGCAATCTCCATCATTTCGGACAGATTTTTACCTTCAAATACTTCTATTTTCAGGCGCTGCTTACCTGTAGTGGTGTTCGGGTCCCAATCTGGACGGGTTAGAGGAAAAACATGATTAATCTCATCCAGGTCGTTCGAGAAGCGGCTGTCTACTCCTGGTACCTGCTTCCTGGCCAGGGACACAATCCTATCCCTCTCTTCAGTAGTGAAGAGAGTCTGAAAGAGAGTCTGGAGGAGCTGTTGCACATCCTCCCAGGTTGGCTGATGTGTCACAAAGATGGTCTCCAACGGGGGTATCAAGACTTGGTGCCTCTCAGAGAAGATAGGGTTTTGCCTTTTCCAGTTATAGTAAAAGGAGTATGGACTAAAAAGGGGCTCCCTGCCTCAGTCATGTGTCCTATAGCGTGTAAGGGAAAGATGTGAAAGGAGGGCTCTGTGGACGGCTGGAAGGATAGACTCGAGTGGGTATGGGCTGGGCTCTGGAGGTCAGAGGAAGGTGGTATTGCAGAAGTGGTGGGGATGGGGGGAGCAGTTGGGACTGGAGGGTCCGCAGGGACCCTATACAGGCCGCAGCGACTGGCTTCGGCTCCCTCGGTCCCGGCGGCGGCAGGAACTGGGAGGTAAAGAGGTGGGAGACCCAATAAGTCATCTTGGTTAGGGGAATCGGATGGAGGAAGTCGAGCTCGAGGGGGTTTCGAGGAGCCCTGAACTACCAGGGTTGTAGGAGGCTGTTTAGGGGGAACATAGGGTTGCAGCCACGTAGGTGGCCGCCTGAGGAGGTCCTGCCAAGTAACAATGTATGGCATCTGGTCGGGGTGACCAGGATCACCAAAGATGACCTGGAAAACAGAATGGGTTTGTTTAATGTCTAAGGATCCCGTGGGTGGCCATCCAGTGCCAAAGGCTGGCCATTCCAGGTTACAGAGGATGTGGATCTTTCCTGGCTGCTCCTTGCCAAAATCTCGGGCTCGTTTCTGGAAATCTGAAAAGTAGTCAAGGAAGAGGTCTAGGGGTGTTACAGAGTGAGAAGAAGATTGCCCCATGGTGGCAAAAGTATCAATCAGAACAAACAGTACAATCAGATGGACAATGGAACAGACACGGATGGTCATGGAGCAAAAGTAACAATCAGGACAAACAGCACAATCAGGCACAATCAGACAGACAACAGAACAGACACAGACCGGTTGAAAACAAAATGAAAACCAGACTAGGACATTACTTTGCGTCTGTGGG
The DNA here is from genome assembly GCA_028571685.1 of Heterohyrax brucei. Lineage (NCBI taxonomy): Eukaryota > Metazoa > Chordata > Mammalia > Hyracoidea > Procaviidae > Heterohyrax > Heterohyrax brucei. Next base: position 7,933,940 of record CM053165.1, on the reverse strand, counting down.
ATTTCGTGCTGCACAACCGAGAAAGGGACTAGCGGCGCCCGCCCAGATGGTGAGCTGGGGCGTCCCCCAGTCTCCGACTCAGAGAGCAATTCTGCATCCAGATTCTCTCTTGTGAGTCCCAGAACCAGAGTTCAAGCACAGAGATTAACAGAAAATATCCAGACTCACCGGTGAGGTTCAAACCAGATCGGCCAGCCACAGGGGTTGCTCTTGAAGTCCCAGGCAAGCCCCCAAATGTTGCGGTTCAGATTTCAAGATGCAGCCCAGAATTTCTTTCTAGGTTAAATTTTATTAAAAAATATGCCCAATAGGAAAAATATTGGTGCACCAGGGACACACCCCAAACTACACAGAGGAGGGGGCGACCATGAGCTTCCTCAGCACCCAATATTTAAGTCGTGAGATTACAAAGCAGGGAGGGGGAACTGACCTTTACATTGATTGGTTAAGGCCACCTGGAATTCCTGTTAGTTGTAAAATGTGGTCAAGGTCTAGGGGTCACTTGCAAGGCTGTCTGCAGGCTTGTCTTGTGACAGATGTTTTGTAAGGCAAAGGTGAGATTATTCTATGGTATTTTCTGCTATTAAGTTGTTTCCTGGGGCTTTCTTTAATACCTCGAATTTTTACTGTGCCCTTCCTCCAAATGGAGTCACTTATGCCTCATTTCAACAAGATTAGTAAGGGAGGAGAATAGTGACGTTGTTCCTGGTACAGGTGACGTTGCTCTTTGGGGTATATGTATGTCAGCAACTGCGTGATGGTGCATCCTGGAGAGTATGATAATGATATGGAGATATGATGCAAATAAGGGCTGGGTCACTTTTAGGTCATCCCTTCTGTGCACATGGTCTTGTCTCAGAATTGTATCCTCACTGCAGCTGTTAAGGAAGGAATCATCCTATTCTTGATTACCTTTCCCAAGCTAATCTTGTCATTTCTAGCTGTAAGGAAGAAGGCATCTTATCTGTGATTACTCTTCCCAAACCTCAAACTGTAGTGACTGGGTTCACTTGGTAACCTTATCAACATCACCACCAATAGATCAGGTATCAGTCAAAGATGAGACTCTGGGTGCACAAGTTTTGTCAGAATGAGTAGACAAACTGGTGAAATAAAAGACATGCCCTCAGGGCTTATGCTCAAACACTGCATAAGTGACTTCAAAGCTTCTACTTGGGCTTTTAAAGATTTTCTTGTAACAGCTGATTTTGCCAAAAGCCAAACCCAGACTCTTAGTGTTCAAGTGGCTAAATTACAATGCCAGCTCAATTGCTAACCTTGAAAGGTGTCTGAAGTTAAAGTAAGGGCATTGATTGGGAAGATATGGGATCCTGAAACTTGGAATGGAAACGTAAGGGCAGATAATCAGGCAGCTGGAGACAGTTGCCCCTAAAATATGGTAAATCACTCCTGCTAACAGAATCACGCTCATCTGAAGAGATTACTTCATGTTTGTCTGCTACACCTCCCTGCCCAGGAAAACTGCTAGCCCCACCTCTCCCATCTAATGAGATGAGCCCTGGTAGTCACTGCCTGGGGCATCACCTGAGGCAAATGCTGTACAAGACAGTGTTAAAAGTCTCAAAATAGTTCCACATTACCAATTCTGGCTTCTAGACCTGTAACTAGAGTTAAGTCTCAGCGAGCCCCAAAAGGTGAATTACAACATGTGACCCGGGAAAAGTTAGGGCTACACTGCAAAAGGACTATTTGACTTTTTTATATGTACAAACTTGGGGAATATGTATAGGAATGGCTGCTATGAAGGGTGTGGGATAATGGTACCAGGAACATAAAGATGGATCAATTTGAATTTATTGATATGGGTCCACTATGTACAGATTCTTCGTTCTGTGTTTCAACTCAAGAAGTCAGCAAAGGATCCAATAGCTTGCTTGGCTGGGTTTCTTAAGCATGGATTACATGGTGGCCAACACTAAATGAAGTCGAAGTATCAAACCTGCCTTGGTGTACTGAAGAAGGTATCCAAAGGCTGAGGGAAATTGGCATGCTAGGGTGGATTTATCAGGTTAGACCCACAGAACCACACATGGAATGCCCAGAGGACATGTCTTTTACCACAACTGTAAGGAACAGATTTGTGAAGGGAGCTCCAGCATCCTGACAATTAATATGATGGCTATTTTATGTAAATCAGATTTGACAGTGGGAACTACCCTAAGACACCTAACTTCAGTGGGGCTGATTGGACCCTGTGGTAGTAGGGACCAAGTGGTTACACTCAGTTGATAAAGACAAGGTGAGGATGCTTACAGTGATGGACAGCAAAGTCAAAGCAGTAATCAAAAGATCAAAAAAACTCAAACCCACTGCTGTCCAGTCAATTCCAATGCATAGAAACCCTATAGATAGGACAAGGTAGAACTGTTCTGTAGGGTTTCTGAGGAGCACCTGGCAGATTTGAAGTGCAGACCTTTTGGTCAGCAGAGGTACACTTAACCACTACATTACCAGAGTTTCCAGTAATCAGAATACTCTGACTCATACGGATTTATGGAGTTGGCTACTTAGTTATGGTGTCCCTAGGAGTGGGATAGATACAAAACCTACTAAATATTTACTTGATGTGTACAGACGGTTGAATTCTAGGTCAGGTGAACATAGACTAACTCAGGTTGACAGAATAGACAGTCAGAGTCCCTCAGTCAGTTCCCAGGTTTGAGTGAATTTAGACACATAACCCCTTGAATGAAGTGGAGGCCAGATCCATCTTGAGGAGCTACTCTGATACCCTGCCAAAATTTTATACTGTTAGTAGCTGGGACTTGACCAAGGTCATCTAGACTGCTAAACTAAATTCCATTCCCTGTCCCAACTGGACCAATAGATTCACATTCCTTTACTTGTCTCTGGGGTAGTAAATCAATCTTCACGGAGGTACTGAATTTACATTGTTCAATAAGATGTAAAAGAATCTTGTAACTCCCTGTTCTATCATGTGACAAGGTTTGACATTTTCCAGATGCAAGTCCCTTTGTAATCTGGCTATAAAAGCAGCTAGAATTGTAACCCAAGTGACAGTTTTTGGAGACATTATTCTCACTGTCTCCCAGGCCTGCATGCTTGTCTGCTAATAAAGCATGGAACCTTTTTCCCTATCTGAATTCTGGCTGGCAGTGATGGCAGCACTTTGGTTCAGCAGCAATACTGTTAATCTTTCTCACAGCCTTCCCTGGAGATATCTGTGGCCTTTTATGAGAGTAACTGCTCATGGGGGAAAAGGAAATAGTTAGACTTCTGAGGGATTACTGGATATCGGCTCTGAGTTGACACTAATTCCAAAAATATCACTGTGACCTGTCAGTCAAAGTGGGGGCAAATGGAGGTTAGTTTATTAACAGAGTGTTGGCTCATGTTCACCTTGCAGCAGGTCCAGTGGGTACCTGAACCTATCCTGTAGTGATTTCCCCAGCTCCATAATACATAATTGGAATAGATACACTTAGCAGCTGACAGAACCCCCACATTGAATTCTGACAAATAGAATAGGGGCTATTATGGTAGGAAAAGCTAAGTGGAAACCATTAGAACTGCCCCTACCTAGGAAAATAGTAAACCAAAAGCAATACCACATTTCTGGAGGGATTGCAGAGATTACTGCCACCATCAAGGACTTGAAGGATGCAGCACCACATCCCCATTCAACTCACTGGTGTGGCCTGTGTAAAAAAGAGATGGATCTTGGAGAATAACAGTAGATTACTGAAAACTTAACTAGGTGGTGACTCCAGTTGCAGCTGTTCTGGATGTAGTTTATTGCTCAAGCTAATTAATACATCTGTTGACACCTGGTATGCAGCTATTGATCTACTGCCTTTTTATCCATGCCTTTATCTTCATATCTAGTTCGAAGGACCACCAGAGCAATTTACCGTCAACTGGCAAGGCCAGCAACACAATTTCACTTGCCTAATCAGAGCTAGATTATCTAGACCACAGTACTGTGATCACCTCTCTCTTCTACAAGATGTCACACTGGTCCATTACATTGATGACATTATGCAGTTTGGACCTAGTAAATAAGAAGCATCAAAGACTCTGTACTTATTGACCAAACATTTGTGTGCTAGATGGTGGTAAATTAATCCCACAAAAATCTGAACACCTTCTACCTCAGTAAAATCTCTTGGGGTCTAGTTGTATAGGGCGTGCTGAGATACTCCTTCTACAGTGAAGGATAAGTTATTGCACTTGGATGCTTATACAACTAAAAAAGTGGCACAGTGCCTAGTAGGTCTCGATTTGGGGAGCAACATAATCCTCGTTTGGGTGTGTATCAAGTGACTGGAAGAGCTACTAGTTTTGAGTGAAGCCCAGAACAAGAAGGCTCTGCAACAAGTTCAGGCTGCTGTGAAAGCCACTCTACCAGTTGGGGTATATGATCCACTTGATCCAATGGTGCCTACAGTGGCAGTGGCAGATAGAGATGCTGTTTGGCTTCTTTGGCAGGCCACTGTTGGTGAACCACAGCACAGACCTTTCGGGTTTTGGAACAAAGCATTGCCATTCTCTGCAGATAGCTACTCTTTTGGCTTGTTACTGAGCCTTAATAGAGACAGAATGCTTACCCATGCAAAACCAAATTACCATGCATCCTGAACTGCACACCATGAACTGGGTAATGTCTGACCCACAAAGTCATGAAGTTGAATGTGCACAGCAGCACTCCATCATTAAATTGAAGTGGTATATATGAGATTGCCTCAGGGAGCATCAAGAGAAGATGGAAAGAGTGCACAGAGTCATTATACCAGAAAGAACTGGTCGATGTTCAGCCATTTGAAGAGGTGGCATATGATCAGGAACCATGGTACTGAAGGAAGAAGTCAGAAGCTGCACTGGAGGCACTGGCAAAAAACAAGGCTCCAGGAATTGGTGGAATATCAATTCAGGTATTTCAACAGATGCAACACTGGAAGTGCTCACTCATCTATGCCAAGAAATTCAGAGGCTAACTGACTGGAAGAGATCCATATTTATGCCCATTCCAAAGGTGACTAAGTGTGGAAATTATTGAACAGTATCGTGGATATCACACACAGGTAAAATTGTGCTCAAGATCACTCAAACGTGACTACAACAGTATGTTGACAAGGCACTGTCATAAATTCAAAATGGATTCAGAAGTGGATGTGAAACCAGGGGTATCATCCCTGATGTCAGATTGATCTTGGTTCAAGGCGAAGAATACCAGCAAGATGTTTACTTGTGTTTCTTATCTATGCAGAAACATTTGACTTTGTGGGTCATATTAAATTACGGCTAACCAATAAACTGAATCAAGATCCATATCTTACACCTTATACAAAAACCAACTCCAACTGGATAAAAGACCTAAATATCAAACCTAAAACGATAAAGCTCATCCAAGAAAAGGTAGGAACAACAATGGAAGTTTTAATACACAATGAGGACAGACTCCAAAATCTGTCAAAGAAACCTCAATCAACAGAAGAGAAAGTAGATAAATGGGAACTATTAAGAATCAAACACTTTTGCTCATCCAAAGACTTTATTAATAGAATTAAAAGAACATCCACAGAGTGGGAAAAAATATTTGGCAACTCTATGTCAGATCGACGCCTGATCTCCATAATCTATAAGATACTACAAAATATCAATAAGAAGAAGATAAACCATCCAATTAAGTGATGGGCAAAGGAGATGGACAGATACTTCACTAAAGAGGAGATCCAGGCAGCCAAAAAACACATGCGGACATGTTCACGATCTTTAGCTATTAAAGAAATTCAAATCAAGACAACAATGAGATACCATCTCACCCCAACAAGATTGGCCATGATCCAGAAAACACAAAACAACAAATGCTGGAGAGGCTGTGGGGAAAGTGGAACCCTCCTACACTGTTGGTGGGGTTGGAAAATGGTCAAGCCTCTTTGGAAGGCAATCTGGCGCTTTCTTAAAAAAATGGATATTGATATACCATTTGACCCAGTAATTCCACTACTTGGAATATATCCTACAGATTCAAGGCCTTTCACACCAACGGACACATGCACCAGAATGTTTATTGCGGCACAGTCCACAATAGCAAAAAGGTGAAATCAACCCAGATACCCAACAATAGAAGAATGGATAGGTAAACTGTGGTACATATACTCAACGGAGCACTATGCAATGATAAAGAATAACAATGATTCTAGGAAACATCTCCTAACCTGGTTTCAACTGGAAGACATTATGTTGAGTGAGAGTAGTCAGCGACAAAAGGACAAATACTGTATGAGACCTCTACGATAAGATCTCAAAAACAGACTTGTGTATAGAAGAAAAGACTCTTTGACAGCTGCAAGGGAGGGGAGGGAGGGAGGGAGGGCAAGGGGGGGAGGGTTTAGTTTAGGTAGTTACTAGAAATCTAGTTGGGAGAAAGCGGTGACAGCACACATTAGGAACAAGAACAACATTAAGTGGACTTCAGCATAACTTGAGTACTCCTTCCATCTTAACTCAATACTGCAAGGATAGAGTAGCTGGGGCGGGGGGCGGGGGACCATGCTCTTAGGCGAATTCCAGGCCAATTGGCACAACTAGCGTTTTGCTAAGAGAGCTCTCTGCACCCCACATTGGTGAGTGGCGTCTGGGGTCTTAAAAGCTGCCAAGCTGCCATCCAAGGGCACAGCAAATGGTCCCAACTCAGCAGGAACGGATGCTCACCGAGGCATGCGGTAAAGACAACCGAGAAGACAGAGAGACCCACAAGAGTGGGTGCCTACATCGACCTGGGACCGGAAGAACCGGATGGTGCCTGGCCACCACCAGTGATAGCCATGACGGAGCTCACAGAGAGGAGCCTCACTGGCAACACAAGAATAAAAAGAGGTGCATCATGAGATCTCCACTAAAAGACCTCAATTGATGGTCCAGCGGTTTTGGGGTTCCTCTGAGAGCATGACCCCCGGCCCTGATGCTGCCCGTTCCCATAAATTATAACAAAGGTCCACTCTTTGGACAGGAATGGAATGGACTTGGCAATGCAGAGTAACCATATGTTGGAAGCACTTTATGGTTCTATACATCTATAGGATATCATCTTGCTGACCTCTGGCTGGAGGAAGGAGAGTGGACGGAGAGGAGGGGAAAGGAGGCTGTTGGGAGGATGAGACATGTATGGAGCAGAGAGGAATAGTGTGCAGTCACCGGACAGGGAGAGCAGTGGAAGCTGCATATAGGGGGGCATGTAAATTTACGTGTGAATGTACATTTTCACTCAGTTATGTTAAATAAAAAAAAAATGAATAAAATCTAAAAATAAAATAAAATAAATTATGGCTAACGTTGCGGAGAATGGGAATTCCAGAACACTAAATTGTGCTCTTAAGGAATCTGTATATGGATCAAAAGCCAGTCATGTGAACAGAACAAGGGGACACTGCATGGTTTAAAGTCCTGAAAGGTGTGCTTCAGGTTGTATCCTTTCACCATACCTTTTTAATCTGTATGTCGAGCAAATAATCCAAGAAGCTGGATCATATGAAGAATAAGGCATTGGGATTGGAGGATGACTTATTAACAACCTGCATGACACAGACAACATCACTTACTTGCTGGAAATGAAGATTTGAGACACTTAATGTTGAAGATCAAGGACCACAGCCTTCAGCATGGATTGCACCTCAACATCAAGAAAACAAAAGTCCTCACAACTGGACCAGTAAGCAGCATTGTCATAAATGGAGAAAAGATTGAGGTTGTCAATGATTTCATTTTACTTGGGTCCACAATCAACAGCAGTCGGGAAGTCAAAAGATGTATTGAATTGGGAAAATCTGCTGTAAATGACCTCTTTAAAATATTCAAAAGTCAGGATGTCACCTTGAAGACTTAAAATGCACCCAACTCAAGCCGTGGTATTGTCAGTTGCTTCATATGCATGCAAAAGCTGGACAATGAACAAAGATGACGGTGAAGAACTGATGCCTCTGAATTGTGTTGTAGAAGAATGTTGAATGTACCATGGGCCACCAAAAGAACAAACAGATCTGTTCTGGAAGAAGTACAACCAGAGTGCTCCTTGTGTCTTACATACTTTGGACATGTTGTCAGGAAGGATCAGTCCCTGGAGAAGGACATCATGCTTAGTAGAGTGGAGGGTCAGTGAAAAAGAGGAAGACCCCCTGATGAAATGGATTAACAGAGTGGCCGCAACAATGATTTTAAGCATAAAAAATGCTCAAGACTGGGCAGTGTTTTGTTCTGTTGTTTGTAATCACTATGAGTCAGAATTGACTCAGTAGCACCTAGCAACAACAATATATGAAATCAGCCCTGTGAAGGACCTAAAGACACAGGTAAGTTCCGTGAGGAAATGGTCCAAATGTCTGTGGTCTCCACTCCTGTCACATAGCTTTCGATCTCCCAGTTTGCACCTATGGCCTCATGGGGATTTTCTTATGACCAGGTGATTGAAGAAGAAAGAGTTTGTGTCCATTTTATAGATGGTTATGAACAATATGCTGGCACCACTTGAAAGTGAACAGTGGCAGCACTACAGCTCCTTTCTGGGACCTCCCTATAGCACATTAGTGAAGAGAAATCCTCCCAATGTGCAGAACTTTGCACAGTATACCTGGTTATTCAGTTTCCTTGGAAGGAGAACTGTGGAGACCTGTACTGGTATATGGATTCATGGGCATGGCTGGATGGTCAGGGACTTGGAAGGAACATAATTGGAAAATTGGAGACAAGGATTTATGGAGAAGAGATACGTGAATAACCTTTCTGACTGGGCCAAAGAAATGAAGATATTTGTGTCTCCTGAATGCTCAGCAACAGGTGGCCTCTGCAGAAGATGAGTTTAACAATCAAGGGGATAGAATGACATGTTCTGTAGAAACCAGTCATCCTCTTTCTCAGATTACTCCCTTCATTGCTTAATGGGCTCAAGAACCAAGTGGCCATGGTGACAAGGATGGAGGGTATGCATAGGTCCAGCAACATGGACTTCTACTTCACAAGGCTGACTTGGCTACAGACACTGCTTGGTACCCAATCTGCCAGCAGCAGAGACCAACACTGAATCCTCGATATGGTACCATCCCTCAAGGTGATCAGCCAGCAACCTGGAGGCCACGTTGATTACTTTGGACCACTTCCATCATGGAAAGGGCAGTATTTTGTCCTTACTGGAATAGACACTCCGGGTATAGATTTGCCTTCATGCCATGCTTCTGTCAAAACTACCATCTGTGGTCTTACAGAATGCCTTATCCATCATCGTGGTATCCCACACAGAATTGCCTCTGATCAAGGAACTCACTCGTGGCAAATGAAGTGCAGCACTGGGCACTTGCTCATGGAATTCACTGGTCTTACCATGTTCCCCATCATCCTGAAGCAGCTGGCTTGATACAGCGATGGAATGGCCTCTTAAAGATACAATTACAGCACCTGCTAGATATCAATACCTTGCAGGGTTTGGGCAGTGTTATTCAGGAGGCTATGTATGCTCTAAATGTGTGCTCTAATATGTGGTGCTGTTCTTCCCATAGCCAGGGCTCATGGGTCCAGGAAAAAAGGAAATGGGAAATGGGACAGGGGGATACTACTCACTGTTACCGCTAGTGACTCACTTGCAAGATTTTTGTTTTGTGTCCCTATGACCTTATGCTATGCAGATCTAGAGGTCTTAGTTCCAAAAGAAGGAATTCTCCTACCTGTAGACACAACACGGATTCCATTGAACTGGAAGCTAAGAATACCACCAGGCCACTTTGGGCTCCTTATACTTTTGAATCAATCAACAGGCAAAGAAGGGATTTAATATACTGGTGGGTGTGATTGATTAACAAGAAGAAATTAGGTTGATATTACCTAACAGAGGTAAAGAATATGCCTCAAATGTAGTAGATCCCTTAGGGTGACTCTTAGTACTACCATGACCAGTGATTAAAAGCAATAGAAACTACAGCAACCCAATTTTGACTTGAATATTAATGGCCAAGACCCTTCAGGAATGAAAGTTTGGATCACCCCACCAGGCAAGGAATGATGACCTGCTGAGGTGCTTGCTGAGGGCAAAGGGAATACTGAATGGTGGTGGAAGAAAATAGTTCTCAATAGCAGTTATGGCCACACATCCAGTTGCAGAAATGAGGTTGTAAATTTTAGTATTTCTGCTTCGTATGTGTGCATCAGATATTTTTGTTTTCCTATAAAATGTAAGATGTAAATAGGGCTAGTTCATTTTTAGTTTTAGATGTGTTAGTTGTGTTACATACAAGTATGACTTTGTAGTTGTGTTTATTCAAAGATTACATGTGGTATGAAGAGGTAAGTACAGATGCCAGGTCAACTAGGGGTGGGCTGTGATGGTTAAGATTGTGTGTCAACTCGGCTGGGCTGTGATTCTATTTTGGCAGTTGTATAATGTTGTAGTCACCCCCATGATGCGATGTGCTGAGTGGTACTGGCACGGGTGGGGCCTGTGGTGGCTCACTGCCCATCAGCCTTGATCTGTCCTCCTACCACCTACTTCCTTCCTGCTCACTTTGCCAAGGTTTTTGGTTTGTTGTGGATCCAGCAGCTTGCCTCCCTCTTGTCTTATGCAGCTGTGTGAGGCTTGTGTCTTGATCCTGGATTTGGGATGTTTTAGCTTCTACAATTTTACATGAGCTGTTTTCTTGATATAAATCTTTATATATTTATATGCTGTTAAGAACCCAGCCTAAGATAGGACCTGACTAGGTTTATGGATAAAACGTGGTATTTATTGTGGCCCACTTTCATATATGTTATCATGTGCTGTCAACCTGGTGGGTGGCACACTTGATTTTGGACTACTGTTTTGAGCCACACGGTGCTACTTGAGTTTTTTCCTCTAAAATTCCACAAAAGAAAGCCCTTAAAGTACTTTTTAAAAAAATTGTTGAGGTGAAATTTGTATAACATAAATTAACCCATTTTAAAGTGTGCAATTTGGTGGCATTTAGTACATGAGCAGTGTTGTGCAACCATCACCTTCACCTCTATCTAGTTCCAAAACATTTTCAGCACCCTAAAAGGAAACCCAAACCCATTAAGAAGTTACTGCCCATTCCATTCCGATTCCCCTCCCTAGCCTTGACAAACACCAGTCAGCTTTCTCTCTGTGTTCACCTATTCCAGTGATTTGTATATAGGGAAACATACAATGTGTGATTTTTGTGTTTGGCTTCTTTCTCTTACCATTTTTCAGTGTTTTCAAGGTTCATCATTGTTATAGTATGTATTAATACTTCATTCCTTTTTATGGCTGAATAATAAATACTCCATTGCGTGTAGGGGCCACTATTTGCTTACTAGTTCATCTGCTGATGGACATTCAGATTGTTTTGAGAATGTAAAGAGAACAGTCCCACTTTAGAATCTAAGTTCAGCACTAAATTTAAGTGCTAGTAGATAGGAAATGTTCTCCAGGGTAGTCTCTGTATAGTGCTATGACATTGTCAGTATAATTGTATAGGGATTAGAGGCCCAGTTATTTATTTATTTTTTTCTAGATAGCCCTTCTCTTCAAGAATTCATCATAAGTTATTTGGTAAATAATTTAGTCACTAATGTGCATTCATCTGGCAAAGCCCTAAAGCATTTGAAATCCCATCTATGGGGATGTTTTGTCTTCCTTTGTCTTAAAAGGTCATTTTCATGGCTCATATAGCAAACATGTTGCTGTTGTTGCTAGGTGCTATCAAGTCAGTTCCAGGTCATAGTGACCTTGTGTACAACAGAACAAAGCACTGCCTGGTCATGTACCATCATCATAATCGCTATGTTTGAGCCTATTGTTACAGCCATTGTTTCAATCCATTTTGTTGCAAGTCTCTCTCTTTTGCACTGACTCTCTACTTTACAAAGTGTGATGTCCTTCTCCAGGGACTGGCCCATCTTGACAATATGTCCAGAATATGTGAGCCATCTCACCATCCTTGCTTCTAGTGAGCTTTCTAGCTGTACTTCTTCCAATATAGACTTGTTCATTCTTCTGGAAGTCCATGATTATTCAGTATTCTTCACCAGCACTGCAATACAAAGGCATCAATTCTTCTTCAGTCTTCCTTATTCATTGTCCAACCTTCACATGCTCTTGCAAAGATGGAAAACACCATGGCCTAGGTTAGGCACAGCTGAGTCCTTAAAGTGACATCTTTGCTTTTTAACACTTTAAAGATGTCTTTTGCAGCCCATTTGCCCAATGCAGTGCATCATTTGATTTCTTATCTTCTGTTTCCATGGGTGTTAACAGTGAATCCAAGTAAAATGAGATCCTTGACAACCTCAATATTTTTTGTTTCTCATGTTACTTATTGGTCCAATTGTGAGGAAAGGTCAAAATGAATATAAGAAGAGATTCTGAATGTTGCTCTTGAATGTAGAGTAGCTGAAGCAAAAGGAAGAAATGATGAAAAATAAAACAGCTGAACAGAAGATTTCAGAAAGCGTCTTGAAAAAAACACAATAAAATATTATAATGGTATGTTCAGAGACCTGGAGAGAGAAAACCAAAAGGGAAGAACACACTCAGCATTTCCCAAGCTGAAAGAACTGAAGAAAAAAATCAAGCCTGAAGTTACAATATTAAAGGATTCTGTGGGCAAAATATTAAAGGACACAAGAAGCATCAAAAGAAAATAGAAGAGTCACTGTATCAAAAAGAATTGGTCACCATTCAACCATTTCAGCAAGCAACATATGATCAAGAACTGATGGTTCTTGAGCTGCACTAAAGGCATTGGTGAAAAACAAGGCTTCAAGAATTGATAAAAAAGCAACTGAGAAGTTTCATCAAATACTGTGCTGGAAACAATCCCTGGTCTGTGTCAAGAAATTTGGAAGACAGCTATATGACTGGGTGACTGGAAGAGTTTTATGTTTGTACCTCTCGTGGATTGAATTGTGTCTCCCAAAAAATGTATGTAGCAGTTTGGCTGCTTCATGATTCCCAGTATTGTATGATTGCCCTTCATTGTGTGATTTTCCTGTGCTGTAAATCCTAATCTCTGCCTGTGGTTAACAGACTGGATTATGTTAAAGAGGATTAGGGTGGGAGTGTAACATCCTTCTGAAGGTCGCCTCCCTCCTCCAGTATAAAGGAAGTTTCCGTGGAGTGTGGTTTGTACCACCTTTTTTCCTACAAGAGATAAAGGGAAAGAAAAGCAAAAAGAAAGTTGGGGACCTCGTGTCATCAAGAAAGTAGCAGTTGGGAGCAGAGTTTATCCTCTGGAGATGCGGTTCCTGTGCCCTGGTGCTCTCAGGCCACAGAAAGACTAATGTGGTGGAAGTACCTTCCTCCAGAGCCCACTCAGGGGGAAAGCCTTCTCCTGGAGTGGATACCCTGTATTCAGACTTGTTGCTTACTGGACTGTGTAAGAATAAACTTTTTGAAGCCATTCATTTTGCAGTATTTCCGTTAGAACAGTACCAGATGACTAAGAAAGTACCTATTCCAAAGGAAGGCAATCCAACAGAATTCAGAAATTATTGAACAACATCACTAATATCACCCAAGAGCAAAATTTTGATGGTCTTTCAAAAGCAGTTGCAGCAGTGCATTGAAGAGGAGCTGCCAGTTATTCAAGCTGGATTCAGAAGAGGATCTGAAACAGAAGATATCATTGCTGATGTCAAATGGGTCTGGCTAAAAACAGAGAATACTAGAAAGATGTTTGTGTGTGTCTTATTGACTATGCAAAGGTATTCAACTATGTGTATCATAACAAACTATGGATAACGTTATAAAGAGTGGGAATTACAGATACTTAGTTGTGCTCGTGAGCAATCTGTCTATAGATCAAGTGGCAATTGTTTCACCAGAATAAGGGCACACTGCATGGTTTAAAGTCAAGAAAAGTGTGCGTTTCAGGGTTGTATCCTGTCACAGTAATTACTTGATCTGTATGTTGAGCAAATAATCCAGGAAGCTGGACTGTTTGAAGAGGAACAATGCATCAGGATTAGAGGAAGACTCATTAATAGCCTGCAGTTTACAGATGACACAACCTTACTTGCTGACAGTGAAGAGGACTTGAAGCACTTACTGATGAAAGTAAAAGACCACAGCCTTCAGCATGGATTGCACCTCAACATCAAGAAAACAAAGACCTCACAATGCCATTTGTTACTGCTTTAGTCAGCTAGTGCTGCTCTAACAGAAATACCACAAAGTGGATGGCATTAGTAAAGGAAAGTTTATTCTTACACAGTCCAGCAGGTTACAAGAGAGCATTCAGAGTGTCTGTTCCAGGGAAAGGGCTTTCCCTCCATCAGATGTGAAGGAAAATCTTTATGTTGCTCCAGTCTTTGGTCAGGGAGCACCCTGGGGCAGGAGCCTCAGGTCTGAAGGACCCAATCTACTCCTTCTTGATGGTATGAGGTTCCCAATTCTCTGCTTGCTTCCCTCTCTTTTTATCTCCCATAGGATGAAAGGATAAAATGTGGTACAAGCCACACTCCAAGGAAACTCCCTTAGCAAAGGTGTTGCAGTCCCACCATAATTCTCTTTTAACATAATCATCTTATCTATTAGCCACAGGCAGACTCAGATGTATAGCATAGAAAAATCACAAAATATTGGGAATGATGGCCCAGCCAAATGGCTATATACATGGGAGGGGGCGACTCAGTTCATTCCATGACAGTTACATATTCCTGAAGGAATATTTTTTTATTGTGATTAAGTGAGAGTACATAATCCAAATCAATTTTGCATGCCCGCCTATCTGCAGGTGTTTATGCTCTCCTTGCCCAGTGACAGTACACTGTTCCTTTTTGTTCTGTACTTGTCGTCTCCTCCCAACAATCTCCTGTCCCCTCCTCTCCACCCTCTTCTCTCCCATCTAGAAATAGACCAGTAGGACAGCATCCTATAAATGCATAGCACCATAAAGTACACTCACTATGTTGTCAGATTGTATCCCCAAGTCCAGTCCGTTTTTGTCCAAAGAGTTGACCTCAGTAGTGTTTTCTGGACAGGGGCAGCAGCAGGTCTAGAGGCCATGCTCTCAGGAGATCCCCCAGGCCATTGGACCATCAGTTCTGGTCTTCTAGTAGAGTTCTTGAACTGTACCACTCTTTTTCTTGTGTTGCCACAGGTACTCAACATTGTGTGCCCCACCACGGCTGTCTTTGGTGGTGGCTGGGCACCATCTGGTTCTTCTGGTCACATGTTGATACAGTCTCCCATTCACATGAGTCCTTCTGTCTCTTGAGCTCTTTTGTCCTGACATCCTGATCATCTGCTCTGGATGAGTTGAGACCATTTGGTCTGCCTCAGATGGCAGCTTGCTAGCTTTTAAGACTCCAGACACCACTCACCAATATGGGGTGCAAAAGATTCTCTTAACCTATTGGGTAGTTATAGTAATTGGCCCTGATATCCTCCAAGAGCATGGTCCCAAGACCCCACCCCTACTACTCTATCCCTGCAGTATTGGGTTGAGATTAGAAGAGTTTTCAGTTTATGGTGAAGTCCAGTGCAGTTGATCTACTTTCTATTGTGTTCTGTCACTACTTTCACCTAACCAAATTTCTATCAACTATCTAATCTATGACCAACCCTCTCCCCCCACACCCTTGTAGCCATCAAAGAATCTTTTCTTCTGTATATAAGTCTTTTTAAGTCCTTATAGTAGGGTTCTCACACAATATTTGTCCTTTTGCTGCAGATTTCACTCAGCATAATGTCTTTCAGTTGAAACCAGGTTATGATATACTTCCTAAAATCATCATTGTTCTTTATCATTGCATAGTGTTCCACTGAGCACATGTGCCATAGTTTGTTTATCCATTTGTCTGTTGATGGGCATATGGGTTGACTCCATCTTTTTGCTACTGTGGACTGTGCTATGATAAACATTCATGTGCATGTATCTGTTTGTGTGACAGCCTCCTAAAAGGAATATTTTGCAAATAAAATATTTTAAATGTACATTTTAACTTACTGTTAACTTTTTTTTATTGTGCATGTGTGGTGAAAATACACATAACCAAACACACACCATTTCAGCACTTTCTCTGAGTGCAGTTCAGCTGAGTGGCTTACACTCCAAGTTCTGAAACCATTCTTGCTATCCTTTTGGAGATTGTTCCACTACTACTAACATAAGCTTGATAGCCTCTATGCAAGAACTCCCTTTTAATGACCTAAATTTGCTTGTGTGTTTTTTGGAGGCTTAGCGATATTACTAGTTGCCACTGAGTCAGCTCTGACTCATTACAGCCCCTGTGTGTAGAACTGTGTCAATAAGCTTTTTAAGCTGATTTTAAGGAGGGCATCACTAGGCCTTTCTTCCAAAACATCTGTAGGTGGACTCAAACCACCAACCATTAGGTTAGTAGCTGAGCATGTTAACCATTTGCAGCACCCAGGAACTGCGTTAGTGATGTTAACTACTGTGAAATATTTACCCTATTTCAGGGTGGTGATGGAACCTGGAGTAACTTCAGGAACCTCTTAGTGCTGAGCATGGCTGTTAGAATTAGACCTTCCAGGATTCATTGAATTTCCCATAAAAGTGAGTAATTTTGAGGTCTAGTACAGCAAATATGCTCCAGACAGTTCTATGTATGAACTGTTTGAAGCAGTGTGAGACTATGCAGAAAATCCTGAGGACCTTTGTCAGTGAGGAAACCCTGGTGGTATAGTACATTAAGTGCCCTGTCTGCTAACCAAAGGTCGGCAGTTCAAATCTGCTGGGCTCTCCTTGGAAACTCTGTGGGGCAGTTCTACTCTGACCCCTAGGGTTACTATGAGTCGGATTCAACTCGAAAGCAGTGGGTTTCGTTTTGTTTTTTGTCAGTGATGTGATGACTAGTGCTCCTTTGAGGCATCAGAGCATACCTAGAGTCGCTGTTAAAATTAAAAGAGTTTATTAAAAGAACAGACAGTTTGAATCACACAGCACTTGGTGAGGATTCATCAAGGTTCTTTGACATTCTTATTACCAGAAAAGCCAAGGAGTTTGGCTTCCTGTCTCAAAAAGCCAATTCACTGAGACAGGAGCTTTTGGGGTGAGATCAAAGGTTTTATTTGCAAGCCGGCATTGCAAAGGGACAGGGAGACCCTCAGATCCTGTCCAAATTGGTCAGACAAAGTCGTGAGTATTTAAATGGAAAGACCACATGGAGATGTAGGGAACAATGTGGGCAGGTTGGGGCATGTTGGGGTCAACTGCGTGGAGGTCAGCTGGGCAGAGGGGATCGACTGGGTAGAGTCTGCTTCACAATCTCACCAGCCATCAAGGAAAACAGAGTGGTGTTACTCGTCATCTGGCCACTAAACTAGAAGAATAATGCTCACACACAAGTTACTTCTCCATCCTCCTGGTCTCCTGCTTGATTCTTTTATCACTGGTTTTATTAAGGCAAAAGGAGTCACTTATTGTCTATAGTTCACTGAATCTATAGTAGCTACTGAGGGCTCCACCCAGCATCGCCAGGTGGGGTTTGTGCAATGTGGAGTTTGTGTCCTTCCTTTTGTGTCAGGGATGATCTGAAACAATGTCTCTCAGGTCCCCTTAGTTTTGAGCACCCGTGATATGGAGGCTATTTCAGCCTCGAGTTTCAATCCCCCCTTTTGTTTTAAACCTTCACAACCTTGGGAAGGGGGTATAGACCATTCCAAATACCTCATGCTGAATAGAGGCACTGTAGAGGGTAAAGGTTACCAGTACAGGGGAGATTCCACCAGAGATGTGAAAAGCCCCCAAGTTCTATTGGACTGAGAGTATGATGACTGCAATGAGAGACTGTCAAGATAAACTCTCTCCACAGCTGGTGAGGTCTGAGCTGTTCCTTTGGTAATTATTTTCAGGATACAGGGCCCCCCAAAATGTAAATGAGGATGGTTGTAATAGTTAATAAGAGGGGAATGGCCCAGGAATGTACAGGTTCAAACTATTTACAGACAGCTGGCTCCACTAACCTGAGTGGTAAAGGGGACCAACTCAGGCACCTTCAGAGAGTAGTGTTGTTGAAATGAGACATAAGTGACTCCATTTTGAGAAAGGGCACAGTAAAAATTCAAGGTATTAAGATAGAAAGCCCTAGGAAACAACTTAACAGCAGAAAATACCATAGAGTAATCTCACCTTTGTCTTACAAAAATCTGTCTGTCACAAGACAAAGCCTGGAGACAGCCTTACAAATGGCCCCTAGACCTTGACCACAATCTACTGAAACATTTGCTAACAACTACATTTTATGACTAACAGGAATTCCATGTGGCTGAAACATTCACTAATGACTATATTTTGTAACTTACAGAAATTCCATATGGCCTCAGCCAGTCAATGCAAAGGTCAGCTCCCCCTCCCTGCTTTGCGGTTTCATGGTTTAAATGCTGCACACTAGGGAAACTGGGGGTCGCCTCCAGCTCTGCGTAGTTTGGAGTGTGTCCCTGGTGCACCAGCCCCTTTTTTCCCTATTGGGCACATTTTTAATAAAATTTAACTTTTAAAGAGACACTGCATCACGTCTTGAAACCCAGACCCTAACAGTGTGGAGTAAGTTGTTCACAGGATTTTAAAACCTGACTCTGCAGAACTGTACACATATGAAAGACATCTTGATTTTAAACAGCACAACCCAGGTGTTTTGCATGGCAATTTCCCAAAACCCCCTCATGTAACCAGAGTATTTTAGGGGGGCGGGTATTACATCTCTAAACCTGGCCTATATTCCTGAACCAACAACATAGCCAATTTTAAGTCTTGTCTGTGTTTTAATCAGTAACTTTTGTCCTAGCAACTCAATATGGCATTCAGGGACCCATGGAAAAAAGTATCTTTTTAACTGTGGCCCCATTAGGCACTACCAGACATAAGAGTAAACTTCTATCAGATGTGATAAGATTTTATACAATCCTGCTTGGACAATGAGTGCCCATTGTGTAAACCAGGATAGGGATGTCATGAGCACCCAGAAAATGTCAGTGGTCGCAAAAGGAAAATAAATAAATAAAGTTTGGGATCAGTAATAAGCTTTATTTTATCAAACTACACATTTATAATTAAGCAGGAGGAAGGGAGGTACTAGCACCAGGACATAAAGCACTCTTATTTACATTACTTAAGACCTCTTATTTACATTCACATTAGTTGAGGATTCTCATTTACATCAGTTAAGACTCACACAGGTTCCACTCGGTCCCACCAGGACTGCAGCAGTTAAGTGATAACGTTAGTATGTCAACGCACTCACTTCCCTAAAAGCAGGCTTCACTCTAAGAAATTTAGAAATTGGCTGTACTGTCACCTTTCTAACGTCAGGAGGATTCCAAATAGAATTTTATGAGGACAGAATGTCTCCGAGGTGAAGCAGGCAGGAACACCACACCAAGTGTAAGCATTAACAGAAGGCTTGTCACAGTCACTAAAAGCAGGCTGTTTAGATGTCAAGAGAATGATAAGGCATCTCGGAGGTAGATCCGCCAAGAGAGATGACACAGAAGACTCAGGTAGCAATGGGAAAAGTCACAGTCGCTTGAACCAACCTTTGATGGCAAGAGAATGGATGAGGTCCCAGGGTCAGGTCACACAGCACAGCAAACCAGCAGACACAGACTCTCAGGAGGAGGCTGGGGGCCCTTGAGGGTGAAGCACAGTAACAGACTGTGGGCACAGACTTCCAGAGGGAGACGGCACCCCCAGGCCTTCAGAGATGAGGTAAACGAGGTCAGGGCAGTAGACCTCGGACACAGACCCCTGGAGGGGACTGCTGTGCCCCAAGTCCAGAGTGCTGGGTTCTTAAGACAAGTTGTTTGCTTGGTTCTGGTTGTTAATTGGTCAGTCCATAAGTCTTATCTTCTGGTACCTCCTGTTGTTGACTTCTTCCTGATTGGGTATGGCCTTTATCATCTCTCTGACCATCTGTGGACATGTCCATCTGGCAGTTGTTTTTCTCATCTTTGCCATGACCTTGTACTTTCTCACCATCTTACTTAGCTTAAGCACAGCCATTTTGTGTGTTAATAGTTTAACCAATTTATAGTTAGCCAATTTGAACTTATATTTATAACAAGGCTCCACTTTACCATATATTCTGTTTTCATATTTATGTATATACACACACACTCATATACATATGTATATGCATATGTACATACACACACATATCCTCATTCAAGAGAAGGTAGCCCTCTTGTCTAAGACAAGTCTAATTTTACTTCAAGTCCTCAGCAGAGCATAACCTTTAGCTTTTCTATGGAGATGTTGATGTGTGGCCAGGAGGCATATGGGCCTCAGCATCCCTGTCAGTCATCAGTATCCTGGACTCCTCTTCTGTGAGTCTAAGATGGCCTGTCCATCTGGGCCTTGTGTTGTGTAATCAACTAAATGTCCTGTTTTAGGGTGCTGAGGATGTTGCAGGGAAAAGACAAGTTCGGCCTGCAGAGCAGTAAACACCTCAAACACCACTTTGTCTTTAAGAGGAAGGGGATTTATTGCCAACGGTGCTGCATTCAGATTCAAGTCCGAAATATTGCTGCACACACCATTCCGTTATCAAACATACCTATTTATACATTTTCTCAAAGAAGCATACAAAGAAATTTTCATACATTCTTCAAATTGGCAACTATAGGTTTACAAATTTTCATATTGCAATTTCATTGGCATAGCAGTTTCACAAATTATCATTTTACTTTCTAACTGGTATTAACATGGTTACAAAGATAAAAATAAGCAAATTCTGAAGCTGACAGGAAGGGCTCTCCTTTCTCTGGGGTCGGATTGCTCACAGGAAGCACTCGTTGGGGGGTTTCTCTTGTGCCAGGCTTCCAGGATCCTGGTGCTTTTAACAAGGCTATTATAACTCTTCAGATTTGAAACCCTCAAGCTTCTGGTAGTTTAAGAAATGCTATAATTCTTCAGGCTTTCCGCTCTCAAGGACTCTCCACCTTTCAGTAGCCTCATTTTTTAAAACATTTGTATTTACCAGGGTCCACATTTACCGGCCGGTGAGGTATTCTCCAGTCTTTATCTCTGGGGAAACTGGGTTACCTTGAAGTGGACCTGAAGGGCTATAGCCACAACTGGGCTTTCTTTTATCCTTTTCTCTCTCTGCCACGAAAATCTATTATTTAAAATATCTAAGGGTCTCCTCTTTCAACTGGGAGTATGGACGAAGGCTCTTGTCTCAAGCTTTGGTAATTTGTCTTATGTCTGATGTAGACTAAGACACAAAAATGTATGTCCCTAATGGCGTTTTTGTAAACAGTGTCCAGAGTAAAATAATAGACCAGTTTATCTGGACCATTATTTGACTTAAGGTGGCTAGGAGAACTAGTCTTTTCCAAAAGCAGTAGCCTATATGGGCCACCTTAATTTCTACAAAAGTCAGAAATCCAGGCCCTACAAGAATTTTATATCTCACTATAAAATCTTTGATCAAAGTATTCAATAAATGGCAGTTGAACACCATCAGGTTTTTAAGATCTCAAGTATTATACAGTGTGAACCAGAAAATAGAACATGTTACAATATCAAGCCAATTATCTGAAATAACCAATGAAAACTATGAGGAGGTCTCTGAGAGGAGACAAACCTCATGAGGTGTTTATGTATAGTATCAGTAACCTATCAGTAACCTTTTATGTACCTTAACAGCAAGTGTATTTTGTAAACTCAAGATTTTAAACCAGTATATAAACTGCAACATTTATCTGTCGAGACTTAAACAGTTTTTTGATACAACAGGAAACTAATGTGACTTTAATTTGTAAAATCACTATTAAAATATTAGCTGTTTGTTTTAGTCAGCTAGGCTGCTCTAACAGAAACACCACAGAGTGGATGGCTTTAACAAAGAAAGATTTATTCTTACACAGTCCGGTAGGTTGCAAGTCCATATTCAGGGTGTCCGCTCCAGGGAAAGACTTTCCCCTTGTCGGCTCTGGAGGAAAGTCCGGTATTGCATCAGTCTTTGTCCAGGGAGCATCCTCACGCAAGAACCTCTGGTCTGAAGGACATGCTCTGCTCCCGGTGCTGCTTGCTTGATGGTAGCGAGGTTCTCAAATTGTCCTTGGTTTCTTTTTCCTTTTATTCCTTGCAAGCTAAAAGCATTAAGGGTGGGGCAAGCCATACTCCAGGGAAACTCCCCCCACAACAGGAATTCACAGCCTCACCCTAATCCTTTAACATACACGTTAGCAAAACCACACAATGGAGGACAGTCCCAAGATACTGGGAACCATATCCCAGCCACGTGGCTGCACACATTTTTGGGGGAACACAGTTCTAACTATGACACTGTTACCCTGGTCTGGAGAATTACAAGAACCCAAACTCATTTTTAAACAGTTTTAGGAAACAGAAATGATTTTCCAGGTGTTTTTTTTTTTTTTCACCTAATTTTGGACCAGCTGTCATCTGTGAAGTTGCCAGCTTTCAGTCGCAGTCCTCCTTTACCAGTCTAAAATCTCTGTTGAGATACTCCGATTAATCAACAAAAACTGTAGATGATGAAAAACTTCTTAACAATGACAAGAGTCAGTTATAAAACAGCATATAAAAGGTCAAATAAAACCCAATCTGCTGGAAGGGACCTTAGACAATATTCTTAAGCACAACATTACTCATATTTTTAAGGAATGTTAGGGTCCGGGTTTCAAGACGTGATGCAAGATTTTCTTTAAAGTTAAGTTTTATTAAAAATGTGCCCAATAGGAAGAAGACTGGTGCAGCAGGGAAGCACTCCAAACTATGCAGAGCAAGGAGGTGACCCCCAGTTTCCCGAGCGTGCAGCATTTAAACCGTGAAACTGCAAAGCAAGGAGGGGGAGCTGACCTTTGCATTGATTGGTTGAGGCCACCTGGAATTCCTGTTCATTGTAAAATGTGGTCATTAGTAAATGTTTTAGTAGATTGTGGTCGAGGTCTAGGGGTCATTTGTAAGGCTGTCTCCAGGCTTTGTCTTGTGACAGACAGATGTTTTGTAAGATAAAGGTGAGTTTACTCTATGGTATTCCTGCTATTTTCTGCTAAGTTGTTTCCTGGAGTCTTCCCTTCCTCAAAATGGAATCTGAGGTCCAAAATGGAGTTACTTATGCTTCATTTCAACATTTCCCCCTTGAGTTTTTGTTCCAGAGTCAAATCTTAGACTCTGAGTGGGGGTTGGGCTGATTAAGGTTCTGGCTGTCTAGGGGGTGGTAGGCCTAGGGTAGAGGCAGGTGTTTTAGGACTAGAAGCTGGACTGTGGCTAGTCTTTCTCGTATGAATTTAAGTAGTCTATTTAGAATGCAGGGACCCACAGTTAAAGCCAAGATGAAGAGGACAAGTGGTCCTGCTAATACAGTGACGAGGGTGGTCAACCACGGTGACCAGGAGAACAGAAACTCATACCAGTTCTGATTTTGTTCCCTAGTTTTTGCCCGGTCCTCTAATCTCTTTCTGACTATAGCCAGACTGTCTCTGACTATTCCTGAGTGATTTGCGTAAAAACAGCATTGTTCTCCCAGAGCTTGACATCATCCTCCCTGTTGGAGGAAGAGCAGATCGAGACCTCTCCTGTTTTGGAGTACCATTTCAGCCAAAGAATATAGGGACTCTTCTAGATGATGGATGGACTTTTCCAGTTCGGCTAGATCAGAATCTATTATTTTACTTAGAGCCTGGTAATTCTGGTCTCCTTTTATTAAAGCTGTCATTCCTGTCCCTACCCCGGTGGCTATCCCTGCCCCCATAGGATGGTAAGGAGAACAGCCGAGGCTCCAAAATCTCTCTTACCTCGTCTAAAAGTATGAGCAGGCTCTGACAGGGCTTCCAGATAAGTGCTTACAGGGAGATAATATACTTGCAGGAACAAGGTAACCAGTACACACAAACTGTCTTTTGCGAGCACCTGCTGATGTATACAGGGAGTTAATCGGGTGGTGCATGCGAACCAAGTATCATTAGGCGGCACCAAATATACAGGAGAGGAATTATCCTGGTACGTTCTAGTACAGAGGTGCCGTAAATAAGGGAAACTGTCCAAGAATCCCTCCTTATTCAGCACACACAACCCAGATCCTGTGACTTCCTGGAGTGTTATCACTGGGAACCTTCCCCATGAACACCTGGAGCCTGGATGAGATTCTGTAGACAGGTTCCTTTTGGTGGCCCATTTGGTATAAAAAGGGGGCCTAGGGTCTAGGCATAGCCAACAGTCCTCTTTAGTTAAGTTTGTGGTTGAACTGAGATAGTTGTAGGTAAAATTAAGCAGTAAGTATAAAGTAGTTGTGCCAGGACTAGTGTTACGTGGGGAAGTACTGTGGGAGGGGTCTGGCCGGGGGCGTGAGGTTTGGATGTAGTTTTTTTCTGTTGGGAAGGATCTCATCATGGGCACTTTGGACTAACTAGGTTGGGGGTGCTGGTCCAATGGGAACTGGTGGGAGGCTATGGAAGTGTGGTAGCCTCTGAATCTTGAAGAGGAGCCCCCAATCGTACCCCAAAAGGTAGAGCCTGAGTCCCCAGATTTTTCCTGCCTCCCAACCCCTTTCCTTTTCCCCTCATTCAGTTAGAGATATGAAGATGGGGTTTCGCCTATCCTGACTGGTTTCATTTTTAGCTCAACTGACCTAATGAGGTCCTTATTTTCTCTGATCCAGGGTGCACTGGTTTCACAGCGCCATGTATAACAGAAATAATCATTTGTTCCTCCACATAATCCATAGTCATTAGCCCCGGGACAGGTGTAAAATTGTTGTTTGGCTAGTTGTTTACTGCCTCAGTCAGTATTACAGCCCCACGGTGCCCTATAGCACTCTCGGGGAAGGAACTCGGGGTCTTTACACCAGTTTCCTGTAAGGTCACATAGATCAAGGTGAAAAACTGGTGATGTTACCTCAGGAGGGCCAGTCAGGGTTAGTTCTTGAATTTGTCATCCAAGGTCTCTTGGAGTCATCTCAGGGCCAGTGAGGATCCACTTGTAGGTCCCTGGTTGGTGTGGGTTGATGGATCGGGTGGCCATGGCCAGTAGCAGCAGGGCCCACAGGTTCCACATGATCAGGCTGAAGACAAGGATCAGATGAGGCACAGCTTGAGGGGATCCTCGGGATGTTGCTGTCTGACTCTGAGGGCTCAGGGGTATGCTGAAGAATGCATCTTTTAAATCCAGGACTGAATACACCTGGTGCTCTGGTGACAGAGAGCTCAGAAGAGTGTACTAGTTAGGAACAGTGGGGTGGGTATCCTCCGCTCTTTTATTGACCTCCCTCAAGTCCTGGACTGGTCTGTAGTCCAGCCCTCCTGCCTTCCTCATGGGCAGGAGGGGGGTACTCCAGGGCGACTGGCAGGGCACTAGTATTCCGTGTTTCCTGAGTCTTTGAATGTGGGCCCTGATCCCTTTCCTCACTTCTGGCGCAATGGGATACTGCCACACCTGAATCGGGTCGGCAAATGGTTTTAAAGTCACTATAACTGGTGGTTGGTGTTTGGCCAGCCGTGGGGAGTTGTTTTCAGCCTAAACCTGAGGAACCTCTTTGATCAATTGATCCACTGATACCAGGAGAATGGAGTGGGGGCCTCTGTCAGAATTATCATAAAGTCTGTATTCTTCCTCTAAAGGGGCTACCACATTGACTTGGGGTGTCAGGTAAGCATGATTTCCAGTAAAGTGGATAGTCGCCTGCATTTTTGATAACAAGTCTCTTCCAAGTAAAGAGTACAGGCATTCATGTGTAACCACGAAGGAGTGGGAGACAGTTTTAGTTCCCAGGTCTATATTTCATTTGGTAGTCCATGAGTAGGCACTGATTCCAGTAGCTCCCTGAGCTAGGGTTTTGGTTTTGGTTATGGGTCGTAGGGGTTCAATTAGAACCAAGTCGCTAGCCCCGTTGTTGACCATGAATTCTACTGGGTGTCCCCCTACTTTTAAGGTTACCCTGGGCTCAGGGGGGACTGGTGAGCCCTGACGCCCTCAGGCCTCTAGGTTAAGAACCTTTAGAGAGGGCTTTCTTTTGGGGCACTCACCCTTCCAATGTCCAATTTCCTTGCAGTAGGAACACTGGTTTCTGTGCAGGGGAGGCTTTCCTGGCTTCCTCATCTGATCCGGTCTCTTCTCCCAAGGGCGCAGCAGTGCACGGCCCTGGGCTTTTGCCAGGAGGATTCTGCTTACCTTTTTGGCTTGTTTGTCTTCTGGTTGTTCGCGGTTATTGAAAGTTTCCATAGCTATTTCCATCAACTCAGATAGATTCTTTCCTTCAAATCCTTCTATTTTTTGTATTTTTCTTTTGATGTCGGGGGCCGACTGTCCCACAAACGCTATATTAATGGCCCTTTGGTTTTCGGGAGACTCAGGGTCAATGGGAGTATATGTGCGGTGTGCCTCCATTAGTCGTTCCAGAAAGGCTGCTGGGGATTCTAAGGGTTCCTGAGTTACCTGTGTTACCTTGGATAAATTTGGCGGGTGCCTAGCAGTGGCCCAGAGACCCCCCATAAGAACCTGGCGGTAGACAGTTAGGCGCTGCTTACCTGCAGTGGTGTTTGGGTCCCAATTTAGGTGGGTCAGAGGAAAAATGTGGTTAATCTCATCTAAATCACTCGTAAAGTTTCCATCATCTCCTGGCACCTCCATCATTTTCTGGCTAGGGAGACAATCTTAGTCCTCTCCTCAGTGGTAAAGAGGGCTTGGAGAAGTTGCTGTATGTCTTTCCCAAGTGGGCTGGTGTGTTACAAAGATGGTTTCTAAGAGGGGTATCAAGGTTTGAGGTTTTTCAGAAAAAGGGGGATTCTGCATTTTCCATTTGTAAAGATCAGAGGTTGTAAAAGGAGTATAGACCAAGAAGGGGGTCCCAGCTTCAGTCATGTGTCCTATATCTCGCAAGGGGAAAGTGTGAGAAGAGGACTTTGTAGGTGGTTGGAAAGATCAACCTGAGCAGGTATGGGCTGGGCTTTGAAGGTCAGAGGAAAGTGGTGCCGTAGAAGCGGCAGGGATCAGGGGAGCAGTTGGAACTGGAGGGTCCGCACCATTGCGACTGGCTTCGGCTCTTTTGGTCCTGGCGGCAGCAGGAGGAGAAACGGGAACTGGAGGGTAGGAAGGTGGGAGTCTTAATAAGTCGTGTGGGTCAGAGGGATCGGATGGAGGAAGGGGAGCTGGAGGGAGCCTCGAAGAGCCCTGAATGGCCAGGGTTATAGGGGGTTGTTTAGGGGGAACATAGGGCTGCAGCCACACAGGTGGCTGCCTGAGGAGGTCTTGCCAAGTAACGATGTATGGCATTTGATCAAGGTGACCGGGATTGCCAAAGATGAACTGGGAAACAGAATTGGTTTCGTTAATGTCTAAAGATCCCATGGGCAGCCTTCCAATACCAAAGGCCGGCCATTCCAGGTTACAGAGTGTCTGGAGTTTTCCTGACTGCACCTTGCTGAAGTCTCGGGCTCGTTTCTGGAAATCTGAAAAGTGGTTAAGGAAGAGGTCTAGGGGTGTTACAGAGTGAGAAGAAGATTGCCTCATGGTGGCAAAAGTAACAATCAGGAGAAACAACACAATCAGACAGACAACAGAACAGACACGGACCAGTCGCAGAAGAAAACGAAACGAAAACCAAACCAGGACACTTCTTTGCATCTGCGGGACTTCATACCGAAGAACCGAAAAAGGAACTAGTGGCACCCACCCAGATGGAGAGCTGAGATGTCCCCCAGCCTCCAACTCAGAGAGCAATTCTGCGTCCAGATTATCTCTTAATGAGTCCCAGACCCAGAGCTTGAGCACAGAGATTAACAGAAAATATCCAGACTCACCAGTGATGTTCAAACCAGATCGGCCAGCCGCAGGGGTCGCTCTTGAAATCCCGTGCAAGCCCCCAAATGTTAGGGTCCGGGTTTCAAGACATGACACAGATTTTCTTTAAAGGTTAAGTTTTATTAAAAATGTGCCCAATAGGAAGAAGACCAGTGCACCAGGGACGCACTCCAAACTACGCAGAGCAAGGAGGCGACCCCCAGTTTCCCTGGGGGTGAAACTGCAAAGCAGGGAAGGGGAGCTGACCTTTGCATTGATTGGTTGAGGCCACCTGGAATTCCTGTTTGTTGTAAAATGTGGTCATTAGTAAATGTTTTAGTAGATTGTGGTCGAGGTCTAGGGGTCATTTGTAAGGCTGTCTCCAGGCTTTGTCTTGTGACAGACAGATGTTTTGTAAGATAAAGGTGAGATTACTCTATGGTATTCCTGCTATTTTCTGCTAAGTTGTTTCCTGGAGCTTCCCTTCCTCAAAATGGAATCTGAGGTCCAAAATGGAGTTACTTATGCTTCATTTCAACAGGAACATTAAACACTGTGTATAATAATCTTGAGGTACAGTTTCACACAGTCAAGGTGTACCAAGATTATGAAGTGTCTAAATACTTATATAGTATAAAAATATAATTTGAATGTCGCAGTCAAAGCATTGGCTTAGATGGTGTCAGATTCAATAAAATATATCTATGGCAACCCACCCTTTGTTCTCCAAAGCATTATTACCTTGTAACATGAAAAAACATGTACCCCTTACAGTGAAAGTGTAGCAGGAAAAAGATAAATTCGGCCTGCAGAGCAGAAAACACCTCGAATACTGCTTTGTCTTTAAGAGGAAGAGAGTTTATTGCTGGCAGTGCTGCGGTCAGACTCAAGTCTGAAAAATAGCATGCATCCCATTCCGTTATCAGACATACTCATTTATACATTTATTTAAGAAAGTAGACAAAGGAATGTCTATACATCTTTCTAGTTGGCAGCTACAGGTATACAGATTTTCATACTGTATTCTTACTGAAGCAGTATACTTATTAATGAGGCACTAGATAAGCAATTAGTATTACGTTACATAGGAAAGTGCTTCTTTTTTTTTTGGAAACTAGACTAATTGGGGATTTCTGTAGTGGGCTGGTGCCGGAGAGAGGCATCTGGACTTTTACCTTTTTCTTAGAAACTGAGCTTATCTCAGGATTTCTATGAGGGGAGAGGATGGAAGCTGGTATCTCTGACGCCCCAACTCTAATTTGGGCATCAGCTCATTTTTATTTAGTAAACAGGACAGGTATATGTGTGGTAAGGCAGACATTGATTCAATGTCTGGGCTCTTCTTTTCCTCATGTTTTGATATCCTTCATTCTCTTCTGCTCCAAGTGGATTGGGACCGATTGATGCTACTTAGGCAGCCACATGCTAGCTTTTAGGACCCTACTCACCAAAGTGGGTTGCAGAACATTTTCTTAAAAATAAAAGCTTAGTTGTGCCAGTTGATCTAGATGTCCCCTGAAACCATGGTCCCTAGAGCCCTGCCCCTTCTCTGTCCTTCAAAATGCTAGGTTGTGTTTAGAAAATCTTCTAGGTTTTGGTGTAGTCCAGTTGGGCTAACCTCCCTCCTACTGGGTGTTGTTACTCCCTTCACCTAATGCAATTTGTATCTACTGTCTAATCTATGAATACCATTCTCCCTCCCTTCCTACCCTTGTAACCATCAAAGATTATTTTCTTCTGTGTTTAAACCTTTTCTTAAGTCCTTGTAATAATGGTCTCATACAGTATTTGTCCTTTTGCTACTGACTAATTTCACTCAGAATAATGTCTTCCGGATGACTCCATGTTATTAGATGTTTCCCAAGATCATTGTTGTCCTTTATTGTTGCACAGTATTCCATTATGTGAATATACCATAGCTT
Organism: Heterohyrax brucei; assembly: GCA_028571685.1. Lineage (NCBI taxonomy): Eukaryota > Metazoa > Chordata > Mammalia > Hyracoidea > Procaviidae > Heterohyrax > Heterohyrax brucei. The sequence continues at coordinate 7,904,302 of CM053165.1, read as the reverse complement.
GCTTATCTGTTCATCAGGTGATGGGTACCTGGGTTGATTCCATCTTTTTGCTATTGTGGACAGTGTTGCAGTAAACATTGTTGTGCATATGTCTATTCATGTGACAGCCTTTATTTCTCTAGGATGTATTCCAAAGAAGTGGAATTGCTGGATCATACAATATTTCTATTTCTAGCTTTTTAAGAAAGTACCAAATTGACTTCCAAATTGATTGGATCATTTTACATTCCCACCAGCAGTAGAGTTCTGTCCTCTCCATGACTTCTCCAACATTTAGGATTTTGTGTTTTTTGGATGAATGACAGCCTTGTTGGGGTAGTTTTGATTTGTGTTTCTCTAATAACTAATGATTGTGAGCATTTCCTCATGTATCTGTTAGTGTCCTGGCTGTCTTCTTTGGTAAAGTACTGCCCATTGTTGAACTGGGTTATTTTTTCTTGTTGAAGTTTTCAGTACCTTATAGTTTATGAAGATTTGACACTGATCAGATTCATGGTAGTGAAAAACTTTTTGCCAGTCTGTAGTCTTTTCACTGTTTTGCTGAAGTATGTGGATGAACATAAAGTAACTTATTTTTTAATAAACAATTTCCAATCTATTTTCTAAAATAGTCTGTTAGCTCTTGCAAACATTTTCAAGACCCTTCCCTTTAAAATTCTCTGAACAGTCATTATTACAATCTTTGCTGTTACATCCTGGTGAGAAAACAATTCCTTCTTTTTGTCTAATTTAAACTATATCACTTCTCAAGCCCCTCTGCAAACATGTATGAGAGCAAAGACTGAGCTGCTTCTCTCAAAGATGGTGATAAATAAAAGTAAAGTAGCCGAAAGTAGAATTTTAAAACAGGATGGAGCTTGGCCTGCACCTTGGGCAGAAACCTCTCTGATGCCAAGCACCTGGATTTTGAGGGGCTCTTACACACAGGTCTTTCTCTTCATGTGCAGTCTCTCAAACCCCAAATATTTATCATTGGTGAAACATATGGATGGAGCTTTTAGATCCTCAGACAGGATTAGACAGGTCTGTTTACATTTTCCAAAGTTAACTTATGTGACTACTGTGTTGATCATTTGACTGGAAAATGTCGTCATCATCATATCAACCATGTTTCTACTATTCAGCCCTGCCTGAGCCTTTCTTTGACTGTTTCTGTTAAAATAATTTTTCATAGGATGTGTGCCTTTTAAATGTTCTCGGCTGGCTAACACATCTTTATGCCTTATTTCCTTTTCCTTTCCTTTAAACTGAAATTAACAACAAAGGAAATATACTTTTAAATGCACGTCTTTTTAAATAACATTAGACTGATTAGAAGTATTCCCAGTCTCAGTTCCCATTTGCCTTTAGGTCGATTATATATCTTGTGGTGACTCTCTGTGTATCAGACTAGAACTATACTCCATAGGGTTTTTAATGGCTGTTTCTGGTTTTTCAGAAGTAGATCACCTGGCCTTTCTTCCAAGGTGTCTCTGGGTGGACTTGAACTTCCAACCTTTCTGTTAATAGGCAAGCATATTTACCATTTGCACCACCCAGGGACTCCAGTGGATGTATTAGGGACTAAGAAGTAAATTACTGCTCTTGTGGCCTCTCCCCTTTGGCATCATGTTTAATTGCCTAAGGAGGAACTATCCACTAATGGCAGACCACTTTGTTTATGGCTAAATGATCTCTGAACTTTTAAAAACTCAGTCTGGGCTTCTAGTCAAAGTGGCACTTTGACATTTTAGAATTTAGCCTCATTATCTGTAAATTCTAAACTTCAATTTCTGTCTTAAGGAATCACAAATTCATCCGTTACTACAAATTCTGCAGCAGGTGTTGAGGAGGTTAACGTTGTTCAGGTGACAGTTCCAGGTATGGAGGTTTATCTGACTTTATCATAGTTTACTTTTTATTATTTTCAGTTTGTCTTAACCAATTTTAATGTGGATTAGTCTCTTGGGAGTGTTTTTGCCTAGTTCACCCTGACAACTAAGGAGTATAAAATATGCTGCAGGTTACCACAGAGTGACTATCTTGCCCATGGTAGACAGCATGAATCACTTACATTGCTTCTCTCAGCAAAGCCCAAGTATAACCTGGAAAATCCACAAATATCAACTACCACTGAACTGGAATTGTCCTCAGGGGAGAAACTTACCTGCTGCCCATTTCCAGATATGTGTATGTAAAATATATCCAGAAAGATACAAAAGGCTCTAACAGCACAGTTCCTCCAGGCACAGTAACTAAAAGCTATGTATTTTCTACTCTTGAATTTTGAGTCATGTGATTGCCTTAGTTATCCAAAATAAAATAAAAATTTAAAGTATGGAAAAGAATCCCTTCTGATCCTGATATATCTTATTCTTTTTATTCATCTTATTGCATTGGCTAGGGTTTCCAGTACAGTATTGAAGGGTAGTGGTAAAATTGGACACCCTTGTCTTGCGTGGTTGTTGAAAATGTTCCCCTAAAAGTAGTCTATAGTATTTTTACATATAATTTGGAAAATTCTCTGTTGTCTGTAGTGGTTTCCATTTGCAAATTTTCAAAATGCTTAGTTAGCACCAAGAGTAAAGCCAAGCCAAGTGCCATCGAGTCGGATCCAACTCATGGCGACCCTCAAGCAAACTGAATGATAAACCAGGCAAAGTGCTTTCTCATGTGCCTACAGGCATTTCCTCCAATAACTCTCTTGGGGGAAAATATATTAATAGTTCTGACTTGTTTGTTTAATTATTTTTAGATAATGAGAAGGACAGATTATCAAGTGCTGAAAAGATTAAGCAGCTAAGAGAACAAGTGAATGAGCTCTTTAGCCGAAAATTTGGTAAGTTGTTCTATCACTAGATAACCAAAATTTATATACTTGAATTACTTCTTTTTAACTGAATACTTTGTCCTGTAAAAAATCAATCTTTTCCTGAAGGAGCTATAATCAGAATTAGTCAATGTGTGTTTTTACTGAAGAGCTTTTACATGGGAACACTGACTAATTACAATACTATAATAATGTTAGCTATATTTGATTTGTTGAGACCTTACCTCAGTCAAGGGTTGCTTTCAGTGGCTGATATGGGTTTCATCATTCAATCCACACAAAAAACTTATTAGGTAGATAACATGGTAATGTCCATTTAATGGATGGAGAAACTGAGTCCACTAGCCATCGCCAGTTTCAAAATCAGTAAAATTATATCCATGTATCATAGCACTGCTGGGAAATAAAGTAATCAAGGCTGATCACCAGTGTTGTCAGCTGGATCTTGACATTAAACATAATGTTTTAGCACAGCTTGCAAAAGTAAGTGGCAACCCTGAGACCAAAAAAACTAGATAGCACCCAGCTGCCACTACAGAACATTCTGACCAGGGTTATAATAGAAAGTCCTGGATAGAATGGGAGAAAAATAGAGAGCGAACTTCAAGTTCCTAAAAAAATACAGACCTACTGGATAGGTAGAGACTAGAGGAAACCCAAGTGTTGCCTAGAATACACTTTGGACTTGGTACTGAAGCTACTTCCAAGATCCTTTCAACCAAATAATAGATTGGCTTATAAAATAAACAGTATCACCCATGAGTAATATGGTGCCCTAAACAATCAACTGTATGACACCAAAAACCAAAGCCATTGCCATCAAATCGATCCCACCTTAACAGCAACCTGGAAGCAAAGATGAGAAGACAAGGAGGGGAAGGAAAGCTAGATTACTGGACACAGAACTGGAACTAAGGAGAATGGTGACACATTGTGAAAATTGTAACCAGTTCCCAGAACAGTTTGCATAAAAATTGTTAAATGGAAACCTGATGTGCTGTATAAACTTTCACCTGAAGCACAAAATACTATCAGAGAAAAAAAGAAAAGAGCAGAGTCAAGTCCTTTTATGAAGCTTGTCATATTTCAGGTGAAGCGATTGGAGTGGATTTCCCTGTAAAAGTTCCCTACAGGAAAATCACGTTCAACCCTGGATGCGTGGTGGTTGACGGCATGCCTGCAGGGGTGACATTCAAAGCCCCTGGTTATCTGGAGATCAGCTCCATGAGGAGGATCCTGGATGCTGCAGAGTTTATCAAATTCACAGTCATTCGGTAAGTGATCATTCCCTGCTTTGTCCCAAGAACACCACAGGGGGTTAGGAGGCTAAGCTACCTTCCTAACAGGCATGTGTAGAAAACGGTTTGCAGTGTAATGCACTGACCAAACGAAACGCAGGAGCTTATTCATTTATTGTAAGGCTTTGTTCAAATTCTCAGCTTTCAAGTGGATTGTTATTCAGACTTTTTTTAGATTCTGTACATAAGGAAAAGATGTTCTTAGTTTGTTTCACAATGACAGAAAGGGGTTAGATAGATCCCTTGAAAAGTTGTTTTTCACTCAAACCCAGTAGACAGGGCTTTAAACTTGAACTGTGGTTGTAAACCTCTTTTTCCTCTCTACAATCCTTTGCACTCTAACCCCCATCAAGCGTGTTTTGCCAGTCTCAACTCTGAACAAACAGATCTGGATGTTCTTCCAGATCCTGCTCTTTTTCTTAAAGAATGAAGGAAAAAAGACAGGGGTGTAAGCTTTGGTGTCATTGCAAAGTCATCCAGACCATGCCCCATCTGTTGCAAATCAGTAGGCCCACACCGCACCCTAACCCAGCTGGCCTGAAGTTCTTGAAGCAGTTTTTAATTCACTCCATATTAACCCTTTTTCATTTCCCGCAGTAGCAGCTTCCACTCCTCTGCCTGGGCCACGCTTTCCCCACTTTCATCAAATGATTTTGTTTCCCTGTTGCAGGCAGCTGAAGCCTTTTGTGTGACCCCCATTGCTTCTGCACCCACTGTCTGGGTCTGCCCCCAAGCCTTTGACTAACACAATTCATTGAGGCCCCTTTTACCTCCAGGCTCACAGCTGGCTCCTGCCAACAGCGGGAGGAGCTCTAAAAAGCACTCCTTAGGGAAATCACCATGCAGCCACCCACATCAAATATCCAAGGTCACCACAATGTCTACTGTTCACACCTTTAGGACTGGCATGCGAAAAACCTATCATCTAACTCCTAACCCCTTTCTAGCCCTAAGTATAAACTCAAATGGCTACTCTCTATGAGGTTTTTCACATTGAACTGCTTGCTTCATTCCTCATGTCCATAACTAATAATTGCAACTGCCAACACCTGCATGGCATTTCGTTTCCCAGTGATTAAGAACTCAGGCTGCTAACCAAGAGATTGGCAGTTCGAATCCACGTGCCACTCCTTGGAAACTGTATGAGGCAAATCTAATCTGTCATATAGGTTCACATGTTGGAAGAATTTTCTCCCTTCCCTCAGCAACCCTGTTATGTCCCCACTTCTACAGATGGAGAAACTGAAACAGAACAATTGAGTCATTTGCCCAAGATCTTGGGGCAGTTAAATGACAGCACAGGGATTTGTGCCACGGTAGCTACCTCTAGGGTCTGTGTAGTTACTACAGTGTCAGGCTGCCCCTCAGTGGCTTTTTGTCATATTCTGCCTTCACAAGTTGTGTGGCCACTTCTGTTTCTTGGTGATGGGTCAGCCTGAATCAGTTTTATCTGGTACTGCACCTCATTAGAGCTGACACTCAGCAGTAGTTTGTTAAATAGAGCTAAATGGACAACAGAGGCAAAATGAACTGTGTTGCATTCAACAATGTCTCTTTCTCTTCAGACCACTTCCAGGAATTGAGCTTAGTAATGGTGAGTACTTTGTGTGGTGAGAATATCCTGGCACTTGTTGTGCTGTGTAAGGTGTCTCAGTGGGGCTTTGCCACAGGGTCCTTGCTTCCAGAGCCCTCAGTCTCAGCGTAGGTACTCCATTGTTCGCGTGTACTTCACTTTCTCCCTTACTGTCACATGTCTCTGTAATTCTGTGGCTTCAATGTTATTTTATTTTTCTTGTACAACAGTTTTGGGTAGCTTGCTTGTATGTCACACACTCTTATTCAATGAACTCTTACTTAAGCGTTCATTGTGGCAGGAGCCCCCTGTGGCCACAGCACAGCCTCACTCGTGGTCACAATATGGAATCCTCTATGTCAGTTGGTAAATAATTCCAACCTGACATCTGCTGCTTTACCTCAGGCATCTCAGCCTCCACACATTTCTGAACTGAAAGGTTGCGTCTGGCACAGCTCAGGTGCAGAGCCCCCTCCAGTACTCAAGCTTACCTCAGTTCTGAGGGGCAGTGCCCATGCCATTGTGTTTGTTGAAGATTTTTAATGCTCCTCTGAAATCCTTGCAAGTAAGTCAGTGTCCTGTAGGGGATGAGGCAGAGGGACTGGGGTGGGTTCAAGAGTTTGAGTCACTAGGCAGCCTCTTCACTTACAGTTTGAAACCTAAAGTGGTTTTTGTTTGTTTGCTTGTTTTGGTTTTTAATGCTAAATTATTATTTCTAAATTTGTCTGGCTGGTTGTTAAATGAGTGACATTCTTAATAGCTTTATTGAGGTACAACCTACACATCATGAAATTCTCTTGTGTTCACAGATATTTAGTAATACTTTTTAGTAAATTTAGAGAGTTGTGCAACTATCACCATATCCTGATTTTAGAACATTTCCATTACCCCAAAAAGATTCCTCCTACCCATTTTTAGTCACTTCCCACTGCCACCCTCAGCCCTAGACAACCACTGCCGTCTCTCTAGACTGGCCTCATTTTCTGAAAGTGTTTTTTCTCTCCTTGTTCCCTTAAAGCACAGCTTACCTGAGCCATGGGCAGGTCCTATCGTCTTAGCCCACTGGCATGTTTTCACTTGGACATGTTGTTTGCATGGGCACTGTGCAGTTCTGTGGGGGCCAGTGGCTATTGTGACTCAATACAAGTAAATCATAAGCCTTCTGTGCTTATCCCTTCTCTGTCATTTCCAAGTTGTCTTGAGAATAAAAGGAGAAAAGATAGGCTAACATGCAGATACATAATCCTGTCACATCATTCCTTTTCAGTCAAATGTGGCAGTCGTTTCCTGAATCTCACCCATAGTGTCTTTTAATTGGCTCATATACCTTTTCAAAATGGAAGTTGTGACCAATATTGAAACACTAGGCAATTTTTCCTAAAAGTCCAGTTTCCCAGGTTTCCTTTAGAAATGCCGAGAGTGGGCAGCAGTGGGCCCATGCTCCCTTGTAGCTACAGCTGCCAGAGGTGAATGTCACATCTCTTTCTAGGCATCTGTCCTCAGGCATCAGCTGCCCCACCCAGCCACTCTGCCTCTCACAGTTATCTGCATGCTGTGCTGTTGTTTTTCTAATAGTAAAGATAAAAGTGATGTATTTCTTGTCCCCATGTCTCTATTAAAAGTGGGAAAACGAAAGATAGACCAAGAGGGCCGTGTGTTTCAAGAAAAGTGGGAGAGAGCATACTTCTTCATGGAAGTGCAGAACATTCCTACATGTTTAATATGCAAACAGAGCATGTCTGTGTCAAAAGAATACAACCTAAGACGCCATTATCAAACCAACCACAGTAAGCACTTTGACCAGTATACTGAGAAGATGCGTGATGAGAAGCTTCATGAGCTGAAGAAGGGACTCATGGAGTATCTCTTAGGGTCAACTGAAATTGTGTGTCCTGAGCAAAACCAAGTGTTTGCACATGTGAGTTCAGCAGAGAGTACTGTCATGCAGCCTGTAGATGATGTGGCTGGGAATTTGTGGGAGAAGTTACGTGAGAAAATCAAATCATTTGTGGCATATTCTATTGCAATTGATGAGATCACTGATACAAACAATACCACCCAGTTGGCCATCTTCATTCGTGGTGTTGATGAGAATTTTGATGTGTCTGAAGAACTTTTGGATACAATACCTATGACAGGTATGAAATCTGGAAATGAGATATTTTTACGTGTTGAGAAAAGTCTTAAAAAGTTTAATATTGACTGGTCAAAATTAGTAAGTGTGGCCTCAACGGGTACTCCTACAATGGTCAATGGCAATGACGGACTTGTCACAAAGCTTAAATCCAAGGTGGCAATGTCTTGCAAAGGCTCTGATCTTAAGTCTGTCTGTTGCATCATTCACCAGGAATCACTTTGTGCACAAAAGCTAAAGATGGACCATGTCATGGATGTTGTGGTTAAATCAGTGAACTGGATATGCTCCCGTGGACAGAACCACAGAGAGTTCACAACTTTGCTTTATGAGCTGGACAACCAATATGGCAGCCTTTTGTACCACACAGAGATTAAGTGGCTGAGTCGTGGGTTGGTGTTGAAGAGATTTTTTGAATCCTTGAGAGAAATTGAGTCATTCATGTTATCTAAAGGAAAACCTATGCCTCAGCTGAGCTCTGAAGATTGGATCAAAGACTTGGCTTTCTTGGTTGACATAACAATGCATCTAAATGCTTTGAACATATCTCTACAAGGGCACTCGCAAATAGTTACACAAATGTATGACTTGATTCGAGCATTTGTCACAAAACTGTGCCTGTGGGAAACTCACTTAGCCAGAAATAACCTGGCCCACTTTCCCACCCTGAAGTCCACTTCCACAAATGAGAGTGATGGCCTGAAATACATCCCCAGAATTGCAGGATTAAAGACTGAGTTCCATAGAAGATTGTCCGACTTCAAGCTCTATGAAAGCGAGCTGACCCTGTTCAGCTCTCCTTTCTCCATGAAAATCGACAGTGTGCATGAGGAGCTTCAGATGGAGATTATTGATTTGCAGTGCAACACAGTACTGAAAACTAAGTACGACAAGGTTGGAATACCGGAATTCTACAAATACCTGTGGAGTAGCTACCCAAAATATAGACACCACTGTGCCAAGATCCTGTCCATGTTTGGGAGCACTTACATTTGTGAACAGCTGTTTTCTATCATGAAACTGAGTAAAACCAAGTACCACTCCCAGCTAAAGGATTCACAGTGGGACTCTGTCCTGGACATAGCAAAGTGATTGCAATGTGAAACCTTGACTGGAACCCTTCAGTTGCAAGAACTTGTGAGACGAGAAAATGAATAAATATCTTTAGTTTTCAGTGTCTTCCCTTTTCAGTTAGAAATATAATTTGCAATATCACACCCATTTATATGACATTTTATATGTTACCATAGTTGAGTAAAAAAAAGAATTTTTTATATGTTTCTAGTAGTTGATTTTTCTTATGTCTGGCATGTTTCTTTTATGTTACCTGCTAAGACTGGATTTGGCACCTCGAAATTACAGTCAGTCAACAGAGAAGTAGAGACAGAGATGTCTATTCATTTAGTGGTATATATGCACACAGACTTATTACCCTCTATTTGCATGATAGACCTGCTGCAACATCACATTACCCCATGTGGTGTAACATGTTTGGAAGTTCAAGCCTAAGGATAGTAAGTTGGGGGTATATCTGCATGCTACAGTATTTCTGTGTCATCTGTCTCTTCTTCCACACAAGCCCAGAAGGGTACATCTTAAACTAGAAAACCCCCAAACAACATAGACTATTAAAAGATGAAATAAATTGAGTTTGTCTTTTTTTCAATGTTTTATTTTCAAATAATTTCAGATTTACAGAAAGTTGCAAAAATAGAAGGAACATTATATCCCTTTACCCACATTTTTGTAGTTAACATTTTACACCTGTGTTTTATTATTTGTTCAGTCTCTTGCTTTTCTCTTTCTCATAGACAGACAGACATAAAGATAAATGAATGAATGCTGTTGTGGGGAGGGTGGCCCAAAACAGACGTTGTGCGTGGTAGGGGGTTTACGGTTTGATAAGGAAAAAAAGAGAAGAAGGGTATCGAGAAATTCTGGTTAGGGGATTTCTGGTCTGATAAGGCAGAGGGATGTCTTTATCTTTTTAGCTACTTCCTGCTGACAAGAGTCATCGACTTGCCCTAGGGTATATGGAGATTTGGGAGGTCCTCTGGCCTCCTGGTATTATGTAAAGAGAGAGGTTCATTCATTGTTTTTAGGGAGGTTTTGGTATAGATCTTGTCAAGTCTTTTGGGGGAGCAGAATGTGATTAACTTCTTCGTGGGTATAGGCTGATATTCTTATAGGGCCATGAGTTTAACTTGTAACTGTAGTCTGGAAGAGATAAAATGAATTAAGGTATTAAGAATTAGAGGCTCAAAAGTAAAGATAACGGAAAAGGTTAATAAGGGAACTGCCAGTGGCAATAACAGTGACATTAGCCAATTGGGTTTCTATAGCTTGTCTATGCCCAGGGTATAAGCTAGGGACAAATTAGGGATGGGGATCTAAAGTATTTATTTTGGGGATGACTTCTACTTGTCCCTTGGTTCAGTTCCCTGGTACTGATTGTATCTGTCTGGTGCCCCCGTTGGAAGGACATGTAGTGGTGGAAGTGGGACTTTCTGAGCACGTCCCTGGGGTTGGTTCCATCTGAAAAACAACTTTGAGGAAGTTTACACAATTGTTTGGGGCATTATCTCTGTGTCCCAGAACACATTTGATATTGTTTGTTGCTAGTTTCAGTCCCACCACAGAGGCCCCAGGCTCTCTGTCTTACTCCTGACTGTTGACTCAAAAGAGGTACTACACTTTTCATAAGGTTTCTATTGTGTGTTTCCCCACAGACTAGTCTGTCTGGCTCAACCCTCAAACTTTTTATGTAACCTGACTGAGAATTTCTTTTGGTATTTGCCCTTCTGGTTCTTTAGTTTTCAACATATTAAGCAACAATGTAAGTAGTTCTTAGTCCTGATTTGTTGTGTTTGTTTATTTTATATTCTTTTTTATGTTTGTTTTTATGATTGAGTGAAAATGTACATTCCTATATAAATTTGCATGCCTGCCTATGTGCAGCTCCCGCTGCTCTCCCTGCCTGGCTACAGCACACTCCTCCTCTCCATTCTCTATATGTCATATCCTCCTGACAATCTCCTGTCCCCTCCTCTTCACCCCCTCCCCTGTCTCCAGTAAGAGGTCTGCAGGATGACATCCTATAGATGCATAGAACCATAAAGTGCACAGACAATATGGTCACTCTGTGTAACGAAATCCAATCCATTCCTGTCTGAAGCATTGACCTCCATTATGATTTATGGACAGGGGCAGCATCGGAGCCAGGGGCCATGCTCCCAGGGGAACTCCGAAGACCCTGGACCATCAATTGTGGTCTTTTAGTGGAGATCTCAGGGTGCACCCCTTTTTATTCTTGTGTTGCCAGTGATGCACAACTTTGTAAGCCCCATCACGGCTATCACTGGTGGTGGCCAGGCACCATCTGGTTCTTCCAGTCACATGTCGATGTAGTCACCCACTCACATGGGTCTCTCTATCTTCTGAGTTTTCTTTCCCCCATGTCGTTTTGGTTCTTGGTGATCATCTGTTCCTGCTGAGTTGGGACCAGTTGGCGTACCTCAGATGGCAGCTTGGCAGTTTTTAAGACCCCAGATGCCACTCACCAATGTGCAGTGCAGAAGACTCTCTTAGCAAAGTGCTAGTTGTGCCAGTTGGCCTTGATTTCTCTTGAGAGCATGGTCCCTGGCCCCCTGCCCTAGCTACTCAGTCTTTGCAATATTGGGTTAAGATGGGAGGAGTAATCATGTTATGTTGAAGTCCTTATTTCTTATATTTAGTCAAGTTTTTAGATGTGTGTGTTCTCAGTTTACTCAATAGTCTTTGTCCCAGCAATATAACAGGGCATTAAGGGATATATAGGAAAGAATGTGACCTCAACAGACACAAAAGCAAACTTTCCATCTTGGATTTTTAGTCCAAGCCAGTAATTACACAGTTCTGCTTGGAAAGTGGGCCCATTTAAGGTAGAGAAGGTGGCTTTTTGTGTCTAAAACAAATTTAATCTCCTCACCTTCCACATCACATGTAACTCTTGGTTTTCCCATGGAGATGTCAATGGTGTGGCCAAGTACCAGGCAGGTCTCAGGGCTCTGTCCATAGTCTGTCTCTTCAGACCCCTCTTCCAAGAGTCATTATAAGAGGGCCTGTCCTTCTGGGCTGGCCTAGTTGTGTGGTGGTTAAGCACCACGGCTGCTAACTGAAAGTTCAGCAGTTTGAATCGGCCAGGTGCTGCTTGGAAACTCTATGAGGTAATTCTACTCTGACCTGTGGAGCCGCTATGAGTCAGAATCGAGTTGATGGCTTTTTTAGTCAGCTAGGGTTGCTGTAACAGAAATACCACAGAGTGGATGGCTTTAACAAAGCCTGCACAGTCTGGTAGGCTATGAGTCCACATTCTGGGTGTCTGCTCCAGGGGAAGGCTTTCCCGTTGTCAGCTCTGCAGGAAAGTCTGGTATTGCATCAGTCTTTGTTTAGGGAGCATCTTGGCACAGGAACCTCAGGTCTGAAGGATGTACTGTTCTCCCGGTGCTGCTTTCTTGATGGTATGAGGTTCCCAATTCTCAGCCTGCTTCTCTGTCCTTTTGTCTCTCATAGGATGAAAGGATTAAGGGTGGGGCAAGCCATACTCCAGGGAAACTCCCTTTACAGTGGAACAGGGAGGTGATCCTATGAAGGGATTTATAGCCTCACCCTAATCCTTTAACATACAGTATAGGAAAACCACAAAATGGAGGACAGTCATAAGATACTGGGAATCATGGCCCAGCCATGTGGCTACACCTATTTTGGGGGGACACAATTCAATCCATGACAATGGCATTGGGTTTTGAGTCCTTCTGGGCCTTTGGAAAATTAGCTAGGCTTCCTGTTTTAGGGTGCTCAGGACATTCCACTTTCCTGGCCTCATATTTTGACAGTAACTGTGTTGATCAGGGTCAGTACTCATCAGCTGGTGAGGTGATCCAGCTCTTGATCTTGGGGGCCAACTGGGTTACCCTTGAGGTCGGTACCAGAGGGCTATAGCCAACATTTGGACCTTCTTTTTCATTTACTTTATTTATTTTTCTGCCACTAAATCTCTTGTTATTATACAGCTTAAGGCCTCCTCTACCAATCAGAAGAGTGGGGTCTGAGGTTTTGATAGAGGGCCATAAAAGTCTGAACATAGGGGATCTTTCCATTTTCCTTTATGTTTACAAAACAGAACACCCAGAGTAAAACAGCCAGTCTATCTACATCATCATTTGACTTAAGTAGCTTTAGGAACCAGCTTTCCTAAAGCTCACAGTTTAGAAGGATATTAATTGGATATCATCAGGTTTTTAAGATATCAAGCATCATACAGTGAACTATGAAGTAGAATAGAAACACCAACAATATCATGTCAGTTATCTGAAAGAACCAGTGAAATTATGGCCCTATAGTCCCTGAAAAAGGCATGAGGCATTTATATGTAAGTAGCATCAGTAATCATTTTTCATGTGTCTCAGCATCTGACTTGACAGCACTTGGCTTGGCTCAGCAGCAATCACATTTTATAAAACCTCAGATTCCATGTTAATAAGCCCATTAATTTAGCTTATATTTAGAAAGTAGGGCTTCAAAACATCAGTGATTTTTGTTTTACATAAAACCCACAGTATATTCATTTACTCAGCCTTGTGTAGTTGTTCTCTGTTTCACCTATTCTGAACTAGTCACAGTTTAGGAGGTCATCGGTTCTGTACAAGAGCCTTGGATATCTTGAGCCACAGTCCTTTTTGTAAGTCTAAAATCTTTGTTGAGATATTCTGGTTAATTGTTTTCAGAAAATTAGTAAACCCTGTAGATGACAAAAACTCAAAAATCTACTGGAAAACACTAATGGGTTTTCCGACACTTCAGACACTATACTTAACAATCTTGAAGTATAGTACCACATAGCCAAGATATAACAAGATAATTAAGTTTCTAAATGTTTATATAGGAATAAAAATAAACTTATAAGGAAATAATTTGAATTTTCCAGTCAAAACTTTGGCTTTGATAATGTCAGATTAAATAATATAGCCAAGTTGGCAATTAAAACCAAATCAAATATATTGCTGTGGTATTGATTTTGACTTATAGCAACCCCATAAGCTGAGTAAAACTGTCCTATAGAGGCCATGAGGAGTGCCTTGAACCATGTGGTTAGCAGCTGTAGCATCCAACTGCTGTGCCACCAGGGTTTCTCCAGTTAGCAATAGATGACTCAATATGCATTTGTTAAAAAATAAATATTAAGAGGAAATAACCAATATAATTTTAACCCAGTGAGAATCAGGCATCTTTTTCCATTCTGGTTTGTGTCAAAACCTTTTACCCCTTTTCTCTCAGAGAAAGCTATCTTTGGCTTTTGCTTTTTCTCCACTTCTAAACCTCATGGCTTGGTTTTTGACTCAAGAATTTTATACTAATAAGACATCAAATCTTTGCCTTTACAGGAGATTACATAAGGAATAGATTAACTGTGTACTCAGAAATCAGAGAAAATTATTGTTTAGTAGTAAGAAAGCCAATTCTTTCTAACGTTAATGTTCTTTAAAATCTCATAAACCATTAAACTTTTGTTAAACAAAACTTTTGACCATATCAAATAAATATCTTTCAATAAACCTCTATAAGTACAATCCCTTAAACAGCCAAAAAAAACTCATTAAGATTTATCTAATATATATATTTCTTTGTCGGTTGAAAAGCAAGCAGTGTATAAATTTATATTACATCAGATATCTATTAAGTTCAATTACACTAAGGTCCAGGGCTGAAATAAAGCTTGCTTGAACATTCTAGGTCTTTTATCACTGGCTTTTAGAAATTATGCAAGTCTCTGTTCAGCTGGCTTGGAAACCACAGAGTCCCATCCCTCATGTAGACATATCTCTAAACCTCTCAGATAGGTCTCTGATGAGAATTCCTTTCTGAATTTACCCAATTTATGATAATCAAAGTAAAGCAGTAATCCTTACCTGTTTTTTTGTTTGTTTGTTTTTGTCTTCAAAAGAAGGTTTCCACCTAATTATACCATTTTTGTTTTCTTTCCAAAAGTTTCCCTAGGGCTATGAAATGAGGCTAATTTCTGCCCTGCCCTCCACTTCTTTCTGAAGGGTAAAAGATCATTAATTTCCTTTCCACCATTTCAGAATTGTTACTTTCCCCTTAAGACAAAGTTATCCCTTTAATTAAGGGCTGTAAAGTTAATTGAAATTCAGCTTCTGTATCAACCTTAATTTAGCTCAAGCAAGACTCTGACCTGCTAAACAAGTTTCAAGAGAATATCTTAAAATTAGATACATTGACAAAGACAAGACATAAGGCACACATAAAACACTTAACAGGCAAGGACTGTTTCATGAAAACAGACTTTTGATAAGACAACACTCGGGGAAAAAAAGAATTCTGAGGTTGAATTGGCCAAAATATATAGCCCAAAGCCAAACATTAAACACTGAGTCTACAGGAATCAGAGATTTTTTTCTCTGAAAATTATAAATCTGGAGTCCCTACAAACAGGTTGTATAAGTACAACAATGACAAAAATATTTCCAAAATCCAGCAAAGGCAAATATAAAAAATACATTTTATCTTATCAAACACACACAGGAGGCCCATACTTTATCACACACACACAGCTTCAGTTCACGCAGCCTGTTTCTTTCTTAGTTAATGTGAGCTTAGCAAGTTCTTTCCTGATTTTTGACAAAAGAGCTCTAATTGCTGGATGGTGGAGTACTTTTATGGATCCATTCGATATTTTCTCCAGAGTCTAGCACATTGGTCAGGCTGTGTTACAGATTGGTGGATACCCATACCGAGACCAGACAGAATCCACTCCAATGGGCTTTCCTTAGGAACAGAAGCCTTATTTCCCCATTACAGAGTATACAGGTACAGAGAAAGCTTTCTTAGTTGGGACATTCCTTTCTTACCAGACAGATGGTACCAACATAGGCTGAAGTTCAAACCCTGATGAGAACCTGAGTTCTCTGCACACAACGAGGAAAAAGCACTTGAACCTTTTTAGACTAGTGAATCGATGCCGGGCGTGGATGGGTGGCTTTTAAAGGCTCCCAAGAAAAAGATTCTCAGCAGCACTGCTCAGAGCATTCAGAAGCTGTACCTCTGGACCCTCCTGTCCAGGTGGACAAGGGAGATTCCCCCACATTCCCTCTGTCCTGGGTTGAGCTGAAGACAAGAAGAGGAAAGGAGAGGAGGCTGAAGAATCTGCTTTCTAACCTAACAGGATAGCAGAGGTCCAGGGAAATGGTAGGTATTATGCTTGGACCAATGTGTACCTCACACTGCTCAGAGTTTGCTTGCAGGGGGCAGACACTTTCCTCATCTGCTCCATGTACCCCCTTATCCTGTCACGGGAGCTTTTCAGCAGCAGACACCCTTTGTCTCTTAAATGTCTGACCTGTGCCCACAAATTACTTTATGGACCTTATCCTCAGCTTTTGAATGGAGCAGACAGGTAGCCTTACCCGTCCAGGCCAGAGTTACTGGAGCGGTATGAGAGTCAGACATTCAGAATTCACCAGGGAGTGCCCTGGTTGGAATTCTTTAGTTGCCTCAGCAGCTATCTGCCTGTTCACTGAGCGTTTTTAGAGATGTAGCAGAAAAGTGGAGGAGAGAAACTTCAGCTCTTCCCTGGGAAAGAGCTTACCGGAGGGGTCCCCAAAGTCCTGCCACAGTTGCCAGAAATGCTGCCGAACTAAAGCAGGTTCATTTGCTTGTCACTGTAGCCGAAAATTCAGAGACTGTATGGGGTTCAGGGAATGCTTGAATGCTTGCTGGAGGAGCAATGAGAAAACTTCTAAAAAAAACTGTATCCTAGATCTAGTATGTGGAAGTGAAGTGGGGGAGGGTCAGAGGAGACCCGTAAGTGGGTGGTAGGTTGTGGAATGCTAGAAGGGGGAAGAAGAGTTGTCCCAGAAGAAGAAAGCAATATTCCAGAAGTAGAGGGAGAGTCTGCTGGAGCTGAAGGTGAGGGGGAAGTACAAGAAGTGGAGAGGCTTGTCAGAGGATTGAAATTAGGTTCAGGAAGTGGTAGCTTAGAAGGCTGAGGTTTCGTTAAGGAGGAGGATTTGAAAAGTGGTATAGGTTTGGCAAAGGGGGGTGATTACAAAGGAAAAAGAAGTCTTGTATATAAGGGACTTTGGACCACTTGCTGTTGTGGGTTATGAAGTTGACTAAATCACAGAGAATGTTCCTAGGGTGCTTAGATATTTTTTAGGAGACACCCAATGGGATATTCTCAGGGGACTTAGACTGGCTATTTCCCATAGCATACAGAGTAAGTAGGAGGAAGAGAGAGGGGGAAGATTAGTCCTCACAGGGACAGGCAGGCATCCCCATTGCTCACTGGACTGGGTTCTGATCCCACCTCACTGCCTGGGTGTCCCTGGAGAGCAAAGATGGAGGGGGAGGAACCAGTGTTCTGGCATCCCGAGGGAAGCCTTGACCCAGCACTGGGATTTGTGTGAAATGGAAATGAGAGATGCCAAGACTTCCCAGCGAAGCAAATATTCCCTCCAATTGACCAGTTTAGAATTTTGTCAATGTGCTGTTGGTCATTTGGAGTGCTGTGGCAAGGGTCCAAGGGGGGGGGTGGTCTCATACACCCCTGTTCTGTGTTTCAGCACCAAAATGTTGGGGAGTGGATGGCCCGAAACAGGTAGAGACACACCAGTCCAAGGGTCCAGTGAAGTTTATCCAAAGAGAAAGGGACTGGGATCTGACTCAAGAGTGATTCAGCTTGCCTTTCCCCAGTAGGGCAAGTTTTTTATAGTTTTAAAGTTTCAATGAGGTAGTTTTGGGGTGAGGGGGTTTATAGTTTGATAAGGAAAGAAAGAGAAGAGGGGTAACAAGAAATTCTCATTAGGGGATTTCTGGTCTGATAAGGAGAAGTATTGATTAGAAGAGGAAGGGTAAGGTTTGTTTATGGTCAAAATTTTGATTAGGAGGGCAGGGATGGCAGGCATAAAGTTATTTATGGCTTTATGGTTGTGCCAGGTGGTGCATACCAGACTGTTTTCAGTTAGTGGTGAGGTCTGAACACTGGATAAGATGACCTCCCTAAATTTCAGGGACAGAGTTCCCTCAATGACCTCCCTGAATTTCAGGGACCGAGTCCTCTCAATGACCTCCCTGAATTTCAGGGACAGAGTTCTCTCAGATGCATAGGTACATGGATGGATGGATAGATAAAGGCAGATACAGACCTAGATACAGATATATATACACACACATAAACCAGACCCATTGCTATCCAGTCAGTTCTGACTCACAGAGACCCAGTATGTTAAGGAGTAGAGCTGCTCCATAAGGTTTCTTGGCTGTAATCCGTACAAAAGTAGATTGCCAGGACTTTCTTTCACAACACCACTGGGGTAGGTTTGAACCACTAGTGTTTAGTAGTCTAGCATAAAACCATTTGTTCCACAAAAGGACCTATACGCATATATGTTGCTGTTCTTAGGTACCATCAAGTATTTTCAACTCTGGTGACCCCATGTGACAGAGTAGAACAGCCCTATAGGCTTTTCTATGCTGTAATCTTGATAGGAGCAGATTGCCACATCTTTCTCCTGTGAAGCTGCTGGGTAGATTCAAATTGCCAAACTTTGGGTCCACAGCCAAGTTCTTAACCTTTGTGCCTCCAGGCTCCTTCATATACATATACATATATGCATAGGCATATGCATGTGCACATACATATATACACTTCTGAGTCTGTAACAAGTGTATGACTGCGGGGAGCCAGCCTTGGCAGAGTCTCAGATTCACGAAGGGATGGGTGGTGTTGGCGAAGGAGAAAATGATGAGACTGAGACAACCAGGGATCTGGAGATCGGCCACCCGTCAGGCCTGTCTTTCTTTATTTTTTTATATGATCAGTTACATGATTTCACCCTGCCCCCTCGACCACACAAGCTGTTGGCTAACAAGGAAGTGCTACCTTGTGGCCTTTTTTCATGTTAATTATTGGGGCCTACTGGATAATGGCCTGAGACAAGTGGTTTCTTTACATGTTAATCATTAGGGCCTTCTAGGTAATGGCCCGAGAAAAGTATACTGTGATTATAATCAACAGTGAAAACAAAAGTTATGTCTTCAGTTCTATCTATGCTTCAAGGTTAAAAGGTGCAGGAGGATAATCTGGCTGTCTCTATTTGTTCCTTCTTTGCTCTTTATTTTATCTCTTCCTGTGGGGACAGTAAACACCTACTGTCCCCCACCCTATGCCTTTCTTAAGCTGTTCTAAGAAGGATATTTCTTTAGTATTTACTCATTTGCCATACCAAATATAATAGACTTGGGAGCCTATCCATCTTCCTGATGCAGGGAATGGGATGTCTATATCTAAGAGCTTTCACATGTGGAGGGGGATGTGTAGTTGGGGGAAGCCAGCAGGGCCGGGCTGGGTGTTCCCAGGCTGGGCGTTCTGTGTCGGGATTCATTAAGCCGAGGGGGGTTGTAAAACCCTTCTTCTTTGATCCTTGTGCTGGGAGATAAGGGGGTATTTTTGAGGAAAGTTTAATTAGGTTACAAAATATCATCAGGGAGAATACAGCCAGAAATATGTCAGGGGTGAGATGCATCTGCCCGCCATCACATAGGCTTGTAGCCTTGCTCACAGAGGCCTTTGTGGGTGACGGGCCTTGGAATATGATGAATGCCTGTGAGTGTCTGTAATGTGTGTGTAAATATATATGCATAGGTCTGTTCTGAACCATCTGAGAGAAAGAACCTCATGGCCCTTTTCTCCTGATACCTCCAGGGGCATTAGGCCTAAGAAGAAAAACATTCTTATCAGACTGAGTCCAGCACAACTAGATGGTGCCCAACTAACAAGGCTGACTTCTCTGACAGAGATTATAATAGAGAGTCCCAGACAGAGCTGGAGAAAAATGTAGAACAAAATTGCAACTCAAAAGGAAGACCGGATTTGCTGCCCTCATAGAGACTGGAGAAACTCTAAGAGTATGGCCTCTGGGCACCCTTTTATCACAGGCCCATAAAACAAAATGAGACTCAAGGAGCACAGTAGCCCAGGGGCAAGGACTAGAAGGCAGGAGGGGACAGCTAGTTAATAGGGAACCCACAGTTGAGAAGGGAGAGTTCTGACAGGTCATGGGGTTGTTAACCAATGTCATAAAACAATATGTGTGCTGTTTATTGAGAAGCTGATTTATTCTATAAATCTTCATCTAAAATACAATTATTATTTTTTTTTAATGGGAGGGAAAAAAAGGAGCATTCTTTATGCAACTGTTTTAGTCAGCTAGGCTGCTCTAACAGAATTACCACAGAGTGGATGGCTTTAACATAGAAAGATTTATTCTTACACAGTCCGGTAGGTTGCAAGTCCATATTCAGGGTGTCCGCTCCAGGGAAAGACTTTCCCCTTGTCGGCTCTGGAGGAAAGTCCGGTATTGCATCAGTCTTTGTCCAGGGAGCGTCCTCACACAAGAACCTCTGGTCTGAAGGACGTGCTCTGCTCCCGGTGCTGCTTGCTTGATGGTAGGGAGGTTCTCAAATTGTCCTTTGTTTCTTTTTCCTTTTATTCCTTGCAAGCTAAAAGCATTAAGGGTGGGGCAAGCCATACTCCAGGGAAACTTCCCCGACAGCAGGAATTCACAGCCCCACCCTAATCCTTTAACATACAGGTTAGCAAAGCCACACAATGGAGGACAGTCCCAAGATACTGGGAACCATATCCCAGCCACGTGGCTGCACACATTTTTGGGGGGACACAATTCCAACCATGACAGCAACCATGGCTCAGTTATCAACATCCATGATTCCAACAGTGCCACAACATTCTTACCTAACCAGCTACCCAAATGACAGTTTGGTTGGTTGACCCAATAACATGCTGTGCAGCATCTTCCCTTGTTGGGTTGTCTTTTGAAGGCACGCATACACTTTTGCTCCTAATCTCGAGGGATTATGAAGATGGCAGAGGACAAGACAAGGTTTCGTTCCATTGTACATAGGGTCATTGTGAGTCAGAACCAATTCAACAGCACCTAACAACAATCTCAAAGAGTCACTGGATTTGGTAACCCCAAATTGTGCATACTTTTGGGGTGGGAGGCATTAATCTGCATGAAGTAGAGAAAGGCTGAGGATCCAGCCCCAGGAAGCAGCTGCAGGAGGGCGAGACCAGCCTCCAGCTATTGGTACCTGCACAAGGACTCGGCCCCAGGTGGGTCTGAGCTGTCCTCAGGGGGAAGACACCCAGGCCCATGCCACACCTGTTTTGGGAGGTTTATCACAGT
The DNA here is from genome assembly GCA_028571685.1 of Heterohyrax brucei. Taxonomy (NCBI): domain Eukaryota; kingdom Metazoa; phylum Chordata; class Mammalia; order Hyracoidea; family Procaviidae; genus Heterohyrax; species Heterohyrax brucei. The sequence continues at coordinate 7,883,223 of CM053165.1, read as the reverse complement.
CTAGCTCCAAGACTCACTTGTCCCAGACCTACTGGGTGTGTAATGGGATTGATGGAGAGGACCAGCCCCTGATGTGTCTGAGCAAATGTTGACAGGCAGCTGAGCTGAGATTTAGAATGGCTAAGTGGTATGTATATCCAAGGTCACAGCCAGTAAAGGAGTCAGGATTCAAACCAAATCTGTGTGACTCTAAAGTCTATGTTCTTTGCTAAGTGGCCACCGTGCCTGCCATGGAGGCCAAACCGGTATCTCAGCTTGTCATTCAGTCACCAGTGGTACTTCACGGTGGTTAGCACAGCTATGACAGCTGCTTTCTGTTGATAGGACCATTGGTGGGACTACTATCCTTTAAGTCAATCCCTAAGTGTGGTAAGCGGGACATGATGGCCCAAGATGGCACCCAGGGCCAGAACAGCACCCCAGCCACACCCTTGTTTACCAGACCTAGGGCTTTCATGGCGCATGCCTGTGGGCAGTGGCTTCCCGCTAGCCTATCGTGGGCCTTCATCTTGGGAGAGCGTGGCACATGAGGATTGGAGGAATCTAGGTTATAAATTGAGCAAGCACTAGGAAAGAGAGAGGAAGAATAAGAATAAAGTCAGCAACCAGTAAGGCGGCTCGTATCCGTGTGTCTTGTCTTCTTTCCGCCGGCGGACAGTTAGGCAGCGACACCTAAGGCCATAGACTCCTTTATCCTGGATTGTGTGTTGGAACTGAGACTCTGTGGGAAAGGACTGAATGAAGGGTGGTTTTCCTAGTTGTCATGATGAGGTGGGTGTGCAAAAGGAGCACACACAGGTGGTGTGGTGGGAGAGGTGTGGAAGGGCCCACAATGGAGCTGGGGCACTGGATTTGATGAGTTCCCGGTAAGGCCCAGGGGTGGAGGGTACACTGCATCTGTCCCAGGGCCTTGCCTTCCCATCCTTGAGTGGACAGAGGAGTTTCTGTGTTACCAGGCATGCATTCCCTCCTCAAGACTCCTCAGCAGAGCATGCAGCAAGAGGACTGACTTCAGATCATGGGCTGCATTGGGTCAGGTAACGTAATGCCCTGGCTCAGCCACCTACTTGCAGTGTTACCATCAGCAAATCACGTACATTTTCTGTAACTTGATTTCTCCATCTATAAAATACCTATCTGACAGTCTTGCTCACAACTAAAGATGTGGAAAGAGCCCAGTGCTGCCCTAGCCTCAAGTACAGACAGGCAGCCCTTACTCAGATGTAGACCTGGGGCTGTGCCCTTTCTTTGCCCCACTCACCCTGTCATATTCTCCCACATGCTTCCCTGCAGAACCTGAAACATAGAGAAAGCATGGAAAAAAATACTTGAGTGAACTTTAGCTTAAAAATAATGAAACTAAAAATTTTGAAAACTCATTTTTAGTTTTCTTGAAAATATTTTTTAAGTCTTACACTGTGTTTGGAGCCCTGGTGTGCAGTAGTTATAAGCTTGGCTGCTAACCAAAAGATTGGCAGTTGAAGCCTTCAAGCTACTCCCTGGATCCATGGGGCAGTTCTACTCTGTCCTACAGAGTCACTGTGCGTCTAAACTGACTCAAGGGCACCTAATAACAACATACTGTATTTACCAAAAAGGTTACAGTTACAGTTAAGAAAGCAAAAGGATGGGGTGGTTTGTGTTTACATTCTTCAGCAAACGAAACTGGTTGCCAGTGTGTGAACTGGGCTCCATAGAGCTTTCAGTGGCTTATTTTCAGAAGTAGATCACCAGATATTTCTTTTGAGGTGCTTCCAGGTGAATTCGAACTGCCAGCTTTTTGCTTAGCAGCCAAGCACTTAACCATTTGTACAATCCAGGAACTCCTAGCAAACAAAGGTTTGCAAAAATGCAGAAACAGTCGAATCCCAGATTTTCCTCAAGGCTTCTGAGTCCTTTGATAGTCCAATAGTTCTCTTGAAAAGCATCTGTCATCTTTGTTATTTTCTCATCTAAGGGGACCGTCCTCACCCATCCTCACTCCAGGCTCCAAGGCTTCCACTCTCACTTTTGGAACAAACTGCACCTTTTGCAAGGTTTGCAGCTCCACGCTTTCCCATACTTGGTACTGCAGTGGCTTTGCATTTTCGTAAAGACTAACCTGCAAAGGCTTTGAGACCAGTGAAGGTCTGTGTATCAGTGAATTCACTTTCTGGTAGTCTGTTCTAACTGGGGCAGGGTTTCTGAATAATCACAACCCCTCTCCCAAAGGATCATGTTTTGTCCAGCTACAACTTGCTAACGGGCACACAAAAGCTCATGAACTTGCCCTGACCAGCCGCTGCCCCGCCCTGTCACTCTCTACTCTTTCGCAAGGGGGTCCAGAGGCTCGGCAAATAGTTTCTGTCCAGAGAGGGTCAGCGAGGAGTCAGGAGTTCCTCTTTGCACTTGGCCTTATGCAAACTCGTTAGCCAAGACCAGGACTGTGGCCTGTGCCTCTGCTCTTGCAACTTCCTCCAGGCGAGCGCAAAAGCTCCTCTGCTGATTCTAGAAACACCCCAAAGGCAGAACACTCCAAGCAACATTTATTGAGGGTAGTGGGTAGCCGAGGGGGACAGGGGCCTGGGACACATATACACAAGACGACGGCCTGGAGTGAGGAGCGAAGGTGCGGCAGGAGAGAGTGAAAAGGCTAGGATGCCACCTGGAGCAGGGCTGCTGCTCAGACGGCCGATGCCAGCTTTTGCTTGGTGCTCTCGCTGCAGCGGTGCAGGATGAGGTCTGCACTGGGCCGCGGCGGCACGGCGGGCTGAGGCTTCGCTCGCTCTGCCTGCTCCTCTGCTGACCCGAGACCGCGGCAGTGAGGGCCCTGATCCTGCCCCCGGGCCCGGGAGGGCACTCGCGCCCCGCCCAGCGCTCTGGGGTCCCCCTCCTAGGCATCCCCCAGCACTCACGCAAACGCAGGCCCGCGCTCTGCGGTCCCGGCCGTGCAGGGCGGCGGCGCTGCTGCAGAAAGCGGACGCTGTTGCGACGGTAGGTGTCCTGAGTGAGGCGCTTCCGCGACCTCTGGTGGATGCTATGCGCGTTGCGGATGGTCGACCTGCGCGCGGCAGGACGTGGCGTCAGAGCTCTGGACACCCTCCCACGTCCCGCCTCTGTCCTCGGTATTCGGATCGCCACAATGGGGGTAAGGAACTGGCCCGAGACAGAGGGAGCAGCCAGGGGAGGGGACAGCGAGGCGATTCGGACAAGGCCTTGGCAGAATGGGAAAGGGCCTGTCTCCTCATAGATGGACCTCTTCCAACCCACACCCTCGCCGGCTTTGAACCGTTTACCACACGACCTGCCCTCCGGAAGCTTCGTCCCCAAAGAGCCCTTCGGACTGCGAAGCCCTCCCGCCCATCCCAGCGACCTCAGCTCGGCTGTTCGCATCCTGTCTGCTTTCCTCGGACCGCGGGAGTCTGCAGCATGGCCGCCCCACAACACTAGGGGACACTCCACCCACTGGACCAGGTGAGGGTCCTGCCTCCCCTGCCATGTTGCAAGCGCGGCCTTGTCACCCCGACCTAGGCATTACAGATCCAGGGCCTGGGCCACGGACTGAGGTCATAGTAGTCCTTTGTTCTTAGACACGTCTGACCCCAGGGGTTCGCTCACCTGCGAGGCGGCGCCCCTCGGCTCTTGATCTGGCGTTGGGCCTGCGTCGGGTCTTGCCCCGATTTCTGCAGGTACATGGACGGGAAGTAGCCTGTGATGTCCTCTTTCCTGCAACCAAGACAACTTTTGGGGCCAGGGCAACAGCTCGGGGACTCAGAGGGCCTGGGCAGTGCCCAGGGTGAGGGGTGCAGCCTGACCAACAGCAGATACCACCCCTTCTGGTCTCAGTTTACCCGTTTGCAGATAGGACCTTCCAACTTTGTCAGTCCTTTCAGAATTGTCTACAGGGAAGAAGCAGCTGATCTAAATCTCCCTAAGGGACATGCTCTTGGCATAAAACATCTGCAGTTTTGTCTGTCAATTCTGTCTTTTACGGTCATTACCTTCTTTGCCCTAAGGAATCTTTGCCTACCTGAAAGTCATCAAGTTCTTCTCCTATGCTTTCTTCGAACAGCTTTTGAGTTCTAGATTTTATACTTAGTGAAACCTGTGATCCACCCTCAAATAAATATCTATCTCTGGTGTGAGGTTGGGGTCTAGGTTCTTCGTGACCCCATCCAGTCATTCTAGTACTATTTATTAAGAATAGTTTCTTTTCCATTGTCAATAGTATATCTGGGGATGAATTCTTTTCTTTTGCATAATAAGCCAAGTGCCGTTGAGTTGGATCCGACTCATGGTGACCCTTGGGGCCAGGGTAGAACTGACCCCCAGAGTATTCAAGGAGCACCTGGTGGACTTGAACTGCCGACCTTGTGGTTGTCAGTGGTAGCACTTAACCCGCTACACCACTTTTGCATAATACCTACAGTATAACTGATGCAAAAGAATCACAAGACACTTCTCAGCGGTGCATGGTGTGGTTAACTTAATGTGGATCTAAAAAGGTGAGAAACACTGATTCAAAACCTTCCAGTCAAGGGCCATGCTGAGTGTATGGTGGCCTGGCCACAGCTTTGGGGTAGGTTTTCTGGGGGCATGCCTTGGCCATGGGATCCAGAGCTCTGTACACATGGACCTTAGGGGACCTAGCTTCTCCAAAGAGATTCCTGGGCAAGCCCCAGGTGTTCTGTTTTCCCTCAGAACTGAAAGAATAATAATCAGTATTCCTAAATGTACTCAAAGGGATAAACAGGTGGAGACTGCAATGAAAATTTTAAAAGGAAAAGAGATGATGAAGACCACTCTGCTAGTTATTAAATATAGTAACTGATTTCAACAGTTAACTGTGTTAGCACAGCAGGAATCTGGAGGACTCAGGGGGCAAGAACCTAAGTTGCAGAGGAAAAGTGTACTCCCTCAGACAAGTATACTCATGCAACAGTCAGGGCCAGGCTACCACTCACCTGTTACCAAAGAGGAGACCGAGCCCAGAGAGAGGCAGTGGCTTGCCCAGAGACACACAGCCAAGTCAGCTCAGAGCCCAGTAGGCCCTTACCAAGCCAGGGGTTGGGGGTGGGCTGCTCTCCTACCTGACAACCCACCAGCCATCCAGGAGCTTATGAATGACATCAATGGTCTCGCCTTCACCCAAGGATACCTCATCTTCCTCCACAGCACTGTAGGCCTTGATGGTAACATACAACTCGCCTGGTCCAGGGTGATAAGAGGTGTGTGTAAGGGCCTGCCCAGCACAGAGCTCTCCATCCCACTCTCCCCTCTGGGCCAAGTACCTTCTCCAGCTAGCCATGTCCCACCTGGATCTGTGACTCCCCTCCTCTGACTCTTCTCCTACTTCCCTGTTATGGAGTGAATGGTGCCCTAAAGTATGTGCTCTAAATTCTAATCCCTATATTTGTGGATTGTGATCCCATTTGAGAATAGAGTTTACTTGGTTATAGTAGGAAACCCTGGTGGTGCAGTGGTTAAGTGCTATGGCTGCTAACCAAAAAGTCAGCAGTTAGAATCTACCAGGCACTCCTCGAAAACTCTATGTGGCAATGCTACTCTGTCCTATAGGGTCTCCATGAATCAGAATCAATTGGACAGCAACAGGTTTGGGTTTTGTTATGGTAAGGAGGCCATATAGTGTGTATCATGGACTGAATTGTGTCCCCCCAAAATTACATGTGTTAATGTGGTTAGGCCTTGATTCCTGGTACTGGGTCTTGTTCCTTTGTCTTGTAAACCCTGTCCCTATGATGTTAATGAGGGAGGATGGGTGGCAGTTGCACTGGTGAGGCAGGACTGAGCTTGTAAGAAAGACTGTATTGTGCCTAGCGACAATCTTTTGGGATATAAAGGAAAGGGAAGCAAGTAGAGAATTGGGGACTTCATACTATCAAGAAAGAAGCAGTGCTGGGAGCAAAGCATGTCCTTTGGAAAGGACCTCGGGTCCTTAGGCTCAGAAGCTGCCAGTCCAGGGGAAGACTGACAACAAGGAGCTCCCTCTAGAGCCAACAGAGGAAGGCTTTCCTTGGAGCTGATGCCTAGAAGTTGGACCTTTAGCCTACTAGTCTGTGGCAGAATAAAATTTCTCTTTTTAAAGCCATCCACTTACAGTATTTCTGTTATAGCAGCACTAGATGACTAAGACAATGTGTATTAAACCAATCACTTTTGAGATCTATAAGGAGCAGATTAGGCACAGATGAGGGGTATAGATGCTACATCACATGAAGATTGCCAAGGAACCGAGAAATAGAAGCTGAACAGAGAAGAGCAGAGGAAAAGTCTCCGCGTAGAGCCAGTGCCCTGAATTCGGATTTCTAGCATCCTCAACTGTGATGAAATAAATTTCTATTTCTTAAAGCTACTACTTGTAGTATTTCTGTTAGAGCAGCACTAAAAAATTAAGGCAACGGGCAATTCTGCGTGTTTTCAAACTCATGTGGTGCCCATCCAGCCTGGGGTGCCTGTTTGAGGAAATCTGATCAGTGATGGCACCTTCCACCTCCAGGCAGCCCTCTTTCCTGAGCTGCAGGTTTGCACATGATTCAGCTTCCTGCTGAACCCAGCTGTGTGCCCACAGTCACCAGGTGTAAAAGGCTGACCTTACTGCTCTACCTGAGCAGGGGTACCACCTGCCCACCTGGGTTTGCAAACTGCAATCACAGGGCCTCAGCTCTGACTTCCTTCCACCCAGTGTGCAATCATGCCAGACCCCAAGTAGTACCTTCTCGCTCTCAGAATCCCTGTACCTCCAGCCCCTTCCTCCCTGACTGCTGTGGCCTTTTGGGGTAGAGGGCAGGGGCACCTGCGTAGTTGGGCTCTGGGTCCTCTGACTCATCTGGACTGTCCAAGGGCTCCAAGTAGGATGCTGGAACCCAGCCACGTTTTGTCTTCATCTGGCAAAACCACCAACCTGTGCCAGCATGCAGGAAGGCAAATTGGGGGTGGGCCTGGCAGCCTCCCATGGCCATTATGAGTGCCCTCCAGGGTGGCATAGACATACATAGCCAGCTACACAAACCTCAATCACCCAGCTCTAGAACCATCACAATCACCATCACACAGTCATAGACTGACACCCTGGACAACTGCCCACCTGGCTGCAACACCCATAAAGGCACAATCATACCATGAAATATGCACAGATTCTCAGCAGCCCCAGGTACAAGTTCTAGAGCTCTCTAAAGGCCTGAGGCTGCCTTAGGGTAGGGATAAAGAAGCATTATGGGACCAGGGCAGGGCAGGGTAGGGCTGACCACTCTCGCTCTTCTCCACCACGTCCACCACATCGCCCAAGGCCAGAGCCATCTCAGTGCCTGAGGTCTTCTCATAGTCAGCGATGGCACGGTATGTCTGCAGGATGATGGGCCCGGTGATGTCTAGGCAGAGGGGCAGGGTGAGTGGGCACTTCAGGGAAGGTCTTCTCCTCCTGGGTCTCTCCTGGGGTCCACTCTGGGGCCCCCAGAACAGCTCCAGGCACATTAGGGGTGAAAGCACTCTGTACACTGTAAAGCCTAAAGACAAGCTCATCTCTGTAGCCCTGCATTTATTAAGCATCCCATAGGTTCCAAAAGCAGCCCTGGTGACTCAGTGGTTAAAGCACTGCCTGGGAGGATGCAGCAGCTACTTCTGTAAAGATGACAGCCTTGGAAACCCTGTGAGGCAGTTCTACTCTACGTCACTGAGAGTCATGATCAAGTCCACAGCAATAGGTTTAGTAGGTTCCAAGGAGCCACTGGGGTCCTGTTAACCAAAAGGTCACTGGTTCAAGTCCACTCAGTGCTTGGCTCTGGCCACCAAGGAAGGGAAAGCACTGCTGCTCCAGGGAGCTCCCCTCACTGTGAAGCCATCTCCAAAGATCGCAGCTCTTTAGTGTGGGATCCTACACCAGCCACCAGCTTCCTGTACTTCTCCCAACACCTTGCTGTGGGCACTCCTGCCTTACTGCCCCCACTCACCAGTGGCATTAGTTTTGCTTGCATCCTTGGGCATCAGGTATGTCTCTGGCTTCTTCACCCTACAGGAGAGGCACACACCCTGGTTAGACACCCAGCTTGCACTGGGGACAGGAAGATCTACAGCAGAACTTCCCAGGAGAAAAACAGAGTGTGTGAGGTAGAAAGGTTACCACAGAGAGAAGGCAGAGTCCATGCTGCCAAGGAAGGGGTGCTGGGAATAGCAGGGGCCAGAGAACAGAGGGTGTGGAGATGCGCCCTCAGCTGTCAGCAGGCCCTCCCCTCTGGGTGATATGGTACACTGGTTTGCAAGAAGTGCATGGGTGATGCAAACAGTTAAGCACTGGACTGCTAAAGGAAGGTTGGCAGTTGGTACCCACCCAGAGGGATCTACTGCCAAAGGAAGGTTGGCAGTTGGTACCCACCAAGAGCAGGCTTGGCGATCTGCTTCTGAAAGATCCCACCTTGAAAACCCCGTGGAGCAGTTTGAGTCAATGGGAACAACAACAAGTTTGGGGAAAGGCTCATGTCAGCTCCTGGCCATCTCCCTTCTTCTGGGGACTGGAGAGGGTTGTTGTAGGGAACAAACACAGATGGGGGCCATTTGAGGGTCAACAGCAATGGCTGCAGGAGCCCTGTCTGTCTCTGCTGGCTGCAGCCTGGGTGCCAGGACGAGAGGCAGACCTCTTCTGGAGGAGGCCTCCCCACTGCTTCAGGGACTGAGAGGGCAGAGAGAGGGGCCTTCCCAGACTGTTTCACCTCATAGCTAACAACATCAGCCTCTCCAACACCTGTCTGAGAGGGCCCTGAGCTGAGGAAGGCCTGCTCATCAAGAAACACACACCCAGAGGTGCACCCCTCGAGGCTGGTAAGCCCCTGACGCTTCAGCTTGTAAGAGCACCGCATCTGCAGTTCATATCTGCTCTGCATTTTGCCCCTTGCAGCATCTCGTCTCACCACCCCCTTACAGACAGAGAAGCTAAGTTTAAAGAGGACATTGGGGTGCTCCCGGGCTGGGCATCCACAGTGTCTGGATGCTCACAGGATCAGAAAGACCCCCCAGCCCTGAGGGCTCCCCCAGGCCCCAAGAGCTGTCCCAGCTTGGAGAGGCTCAAGGAGCCAAGGGGTAGACTGGCCGGGAGGCAAGTGCACCAGGTCACACAGCCAGAGCTGCCTCCTCTCACGAGGTAATTTTGGGCAAGCAGCCTCTGGTCTCCGAGTTTCTGTCCCTTGAACAGGGAAGGTAATGTCTCCGTCCCAGTGGGAGCTGCCTGTCACCCACCCTCTGCATCTGAAGGAGGAAGCAGCCACTCACTGGCTGTCTGTGGGCAGCTTGAGGTCATCCGGGCGCACCTTGAAGAAGTCGAGCAGGTGGGGACAGCGGGAGATCTTGGTAGGCAGGCCCATGAGTGTGCTGCAGTACTCGGTGAGTGTGCCCTGGCGGCTCTCAGCTTTCCGCTGCCCATCAAACCACCGGGGGGCTGCCAAGTTGGGGAGCATTTCAGAGAACCAGTCAACACATCCACTGAGGTCAGGTGGAGGAGTGTGGGGAGGGCTGCTTGGACAGCAAGTGAGAGGACCCAGACAAAGCACCCACCAGGTGACACAGCCTGCCTCTCACCTGGCAGGTGGGGGATGATTCTGTTCTCTGGGTTGATGTCCCCTGCCTCGATAGGGAACATTTCCTTTAAGATTTTCTGGACATTAAAGAAAAGAAAACGTAAAGGAATGTTGTTTTTAGCAACACCATCTATAAAAGCACAAAAGTGGAATGACCTGAAAATATGTCCCCTTCTGATGGCTCAGGCCAGAAACTTCCCTGGCATCCTTGATTCCTGTTTTTCTCCCACCCTACATAGAAAACTAAGCCAAACTCATTGCTATTGAGTCAATTCTGACTCACAGCGACCCTAGAGGACAGTGAAGAATTGTCATGTAGGGTTTCCAAACAGTACTTAGTGGATTAGAAATGCTGATTAGAACTTACGTAGCAGCCAACCTCTTAACTAATCACTTTGCCACCAGGGCTCCTAGCAACCCACCAGCAAATCTTTTGGTTGTACTATAAAAATCTGCCAAAATCTTGACCTTTCTCACAATTCCTGTTGCCACCTCCTGGTTGGAGCCACCATCATGCCTTACCAGGGTATGTCAACAGGCTCCCAAGTCTCTTGCCTCCCACCTTGTCTACCTTAGCCCAGAAAGCAGAAGGATCCTGTGAGGACTAAGTTGGATCACATCTCTCCTCAACTCAAAACCCTCCCTGGCACCTATCCCACTCAGAATGGAAGCCAAAGGCCTCTCATGACCTGCACTTGCCCAGCTCTCCCCCTCTTCTGCTTGTTCATTCTCTCCCTGGTCCCCTCTGCTCCAGCAGCCTCCTGCCTCAGGACATTTGCAGTTGCTGTTCCTTTGCATAGTGCTCCATCCCTCTCTCCTCTCTCTCTCTCTCTCTCTCTCTCTCTCTCTCTCTCACACACACACACACACACACACACACACACACACACACACACACACGGCCCCTCTAACTCATCTCTTTCAAGTGTTTGCTGAGGTGCCATCTCTTCAGTGAGGTGTTTTTCCTGACACTGTGCTAGACCAGGACCCAACAGACAAGCTCTGCATGCCACTACAACCCTCTTCCCCGCCCAGCCCTCCCTATGCTCCTTCCCTGCTGTTCTTCTCACAGGACTGACCTCCCTCTAATCCACTGTGTAAGTGATACATTTTCTGTTTGCTTATTCTCCTGACTCCTCTGTTGGAACTTAAAGACCACAGAGAGGGCAAGGATTCATGTCTGCTTCTCAGTACCCTCACCATCTTCAGCACTCGGGCAATTGTGCAGATTGTTGTGGGCTCAGAGAGACAGAGAATGTGTGCATGTGGCGTCACCTGGTGTAGGTGCTGGGACAGAGTTAGGGGATGAAGGGAGCATTTTGTCATGTTTTGTTTCTTTTATTCTCAAACAGGCTTGAAGTAAGTGGCCCAGCGCCATCGGTGGTACATTCTGGGCGCTGGGTGTGCAGAGCTCGCTGTGGTCCTCTTTGTGCTTAGTTGCATTTCAGTTTAACTTACCGTGTCTCAGACCAGGACCAACAACCATTCTCTGCACACATGACTCCCTGACTGCCACTCCTACCCTGTCTACCCAGCTGCTGGTATCTGGAGCTGCCCCTCTAAGGTCCGCAAGCACATGGAAGGGGACTTGGAGTTCTGTTGTGTAAATCTTGGTGACTGCTGTCAAGTTGATTCCAACTCATGGTGACCCCGTGTGCATCACAGGTGACCCATGCTCCATAGGGTTTTCCAGTAGCTGATTTTCTGGAAGTAGAATGCCAGGCCTTTTTTCTGAGACATCTTTGGGGACTCAAAGCTCTAGCCTTTCAGTTAGTAGCTAAATGTATGAATATTTTGTCCCACCCAGGGACTCTGTAGAGCAAGGGGACTTGGCTCTTGAGCATCAGGATTATCAAGCCTCCTTTTGATACAACAGGAGTCCTCGGGTGGTTTAAATGGTTAAGTGCTTGGCTAGTAAATTAAAGACAACTTGAATTCACCCAGAGACACTGCAGAAGAAAGGCCTGGAGATCTACTTCTGCAAGATCTCAGCCTGTGAAAACACTGTGGAACAGCTGTATTCTGAAACACATGGAGCTGCCCTAAGTTAGCACTGACTCAAAAGCAACTGGTTTGGGTTTTTTAGTCTTTAAAAAAATTTTTTTTTGATGCACTAAAACCAAAAAACACACCCATTGCCATCAAGTCGATTCTGATGCATAGTGACCCTGCAGGACAGAGTAAATCTGCCCTATATGGAACCAAGGCCATAACTCTATGGAAGCAGACTGTCACAACTTTCTCCCACTAAGTGGCTAGTGGATTTGAATGGTCAACCTTTTAGACCTAGTTAAACCAAAAAGAACCCCAAACCTGTCTCCTTCAAGTCAATTGTGACTCATAGTGAGCCTATAAGACAGAGTAGACGTGCCCCATAGTTTCCAAGGAGCACATAGTGGAGTCAAACTGCTGATCTTTTGGTTAATGGCCAAATGCTTAAACCACTGCACCACTAGGATTCCTTGGTCATAACTGGGGGCCCTAATTAAACTAACTGCCATCATTTAAAGAGGTACGCTCCCAGGATAAACTGCAGTGGAGACACGGGCCAGGCTGCTCCCTCCAGGGATAGAGCAGGTGCTTCTCGGAACTCTAGATGCCCCCTGAACTGTGGGCTGTGAGATTCCAGATTGCACAGGTTCCTTCACCTCACCCTGCCACACCTTGACCACCGCCTGGGCAGCTTTGCTCCCCGGAGAACTGAGCTGGGACTAGTGCCCGTCCTGCCCTTCCACAGGGACTGGTACCTATCCCTGCCCTCCTGCAGACACTCACGTGAAACTCGTAGATCTCCGTGAACTTGCGGTACACCACCTTCTCTGACAAGTCCTGCCACTTCACCAGGAACATGTACACCTGCAGTGGGGTCAGGCGGGTGGACCTCATTCAGCTTCTGGAAGTGCCTTGTTGTGTACCTGGGTTGCCTCCCCCCCGGGTGGGAGCCACAGGATTGGGGCGGTCTGCCTGAACCACCTCAGGTGATAGAAAGGGCACACCTTTCATGGATCCAGAAGCTACCACCCCAGCTTTATGAACCAGAGCAAGATGGTCAGCTCTTCTGACCTCAAATTCCCCATCTGTAAATTGGGGATAAAATTAGGGCCTGACACCAAGGCCTGGTGTGAGAGTTATATGAAGTAAGATACCAAAAGGGCTGGGCTCTGGCAGTCAAAGGAGTTAGTCAGATAGTGTGTACTTCCCTCTTTATAAAATATCCATAATAGAAAAATGGATAGGGACAAAATGTAGGTTAGTGGTTGCTAGAGCCTGGGGTCAGAGGTGACTGCTAAGGGATAGGACCTTTCTTTCGGGGGATGATGACAGTATTCTAAAATGGACCACGGTGATGGCCACACAACTCCCTCTGCATGCTGAACACCGCTGACTGGTACACTTGGAACTCAATAACTGTATGGGATGTGAATTATATCTCTATAAAGCTCTATTTAAAAAGAAGAAGGAACTTGATGAAGAAAAATAAGTATGTCAAAATAGCTAAGGGGATACCAACCACTAGGCACAGCACAGCACTGGCAGACACAACAACACGGGTGAACCTCCCAGTGCTGTGCTGAAGCAGACACAACACCTTACAGTGGGGAAAATTAGTTTAGGGTGAAAACAATCAGAACAGCAGGTGACTCTGGGAGGTGGCAGTGGAGTGACTGGGCCTGAGGGAATGTTCTGGGTAATAGTAACACTCTACATCTCCATAAGAGTTTAGGTATGGAGGGGCATGCACTGTATCCTTCAGATTGGTGAATTTCATTTTACACACATTTTACATGAAAAGAGAAACAATGTATTAAAAAAAAATACTGTCCTCTAGTTAATGACATGGTTTTAGAAACATTTAGGGAGCAGTGTACTGATGTTTGCAATATGCTTTGAAATGCATGAAAAATAAGATTCTTGGATGGACAGATAGGTGTGTGACAAAGCAAGTCCACAAAAATTTCATGGTAGACTCAAGGTAGTGGGCAGGTGAGTGTTTACCTGCAAAGTTCTTCACCTCTACTATATGTTTGAAAGTTTTCATAATAAAATGTTGGTGAATAACTTGATAGTGGTGATGGTTGTACAATCCTGTCAACATACTACAAATCATTGAATTGTACACTTTAAACAGGTGAACTATATGGTAATAAAGCCATTAAAAAAAAAGGTGATAAACTTCAGTTGATCTAATATGCAGTCAGAGTTAAGAACATACGTTAGACCAGGGACAAGCAAACTTTTTCTATAACCAAATAGGAAACATTTTAGACCCTGTTGGCCCTACAGTCTCTGTCCCAGCTTCCCAATGGTCTCCTTGTGGCATGAAAACAACTTTAGGCACAATATGTAAATGAGCATGCAGGTGGGGGGGGGTGGGACAAAAACATAGTTAGGGAATCCCTAACACATAAGAGATATGTGGGGAGATTATCCCTATCAGACATTAAAACATACTATAAAATCTCTATAATTAAAACAGCTACTGATGCATGAATAAAAGACCAGTGGAATAGAAGATCTACAAACAGATCCAAGGACAAGTAGAAATTTAGTATACGATAAAAGTGGTGAAGCACAGGAGTATAGGAAGATTTTTGGAAAACTGATATTGTCACAACTGGGCAGACTTCTGGGAAAGATAAAATTAGATTAGTACCTCATACCACACACCAGGAGAAACTCCATACAGAGCTGAGATCCAAAGGTACAGAATGAAGCCAAAGTAAGTGCTAGAAGGAAGCCTGGGGGAATTCCTCTGTAATTGGGAACAAGGAAAGATTTTCTAACTGTGACTCAAAATCCAAAGACAATTAAAAAACATACATACATACATATATACGTACATGTATATATGCGAAGTTAAAAGAGTTTTACATAAAAAATAAGAAAGACAACTGATAAACAAGGACAAAATACTGGAACATACAGCATACATAAATAGCTAATATCCCCCACACATACTTAAAACTTTAGGAGTAAAAGAAAAGGCTGCTTAAAAAAAAAAAGAGTAAAATGCATGGACAATTCACAGCACTCACACACATATATATGTAACCCTTAAACACATAAAAAGCTGTCCAACTTTACTCATGATAACGTAAATGAAAAATTACGCAGCAGCAAAATAAAGAAATGAGATTTTATGAACTGGTATAACTTCCAGGACATTATAGCAAAATGAAAGAGCTACATTATAATGCTACCTTGTTTATCATTTTGCATGTAACAAGAAAGGAAAAATAACAAAACATCCATACCTAAATCTACTTGTTTTGTCAGAAGAAATACAGGGATGATAAACCAGAATGATAAGTCTATAAAGTTTTGTTGTTTCTATATGTTAATACTTTGTATATATTAAAAATAAAATTAAATTGACAAGGATTTTTTAAAACCTCAAAATTGGAAACAAACAGAAATAAATGAACTTAGCTTTGTATCAAATAGATAGCATAATCATGTTAAAGAAAAAAAAAGTCAAGTACTTTTTTTTTTAACAGAACCTTCACTTTTACAGCTGACGTGCCACAAAAGACCTCTTTAAAGTGTTGAAAAGCAAAGATGTCACTTTGAGGACTAAGGTGCACATGATCCGAGTCATCATATTTTCAATCCCTTCACATGGATGAGGAAGTTGGACAAGGAAGAAGGGAAGGGTGACCAAAGAAGAACCTATGCTTTTGAATTATTGGGTTGTTGAAAAATACTGAATATACCACGGAGTGCTAGAATAATGAACAAGTCTGTCTTGGAAGATGAACAGCCAGAGTGCTCCTTGGAAGTGAGAATGGAGAGATTTCCTCTCACGTACTCTGGATATGTTATCAGGAAGGACCAGTCCCTGGGGAAGGACAACATGCTTGGTAGGACAGAGTTAGTAAAAAAGAGGAAGATGTTCAACAACATGGGTGGATACAGTGACTACAACAGCGGGTTCGGACAATGCAGTGACTGTGAGGGTGGCGCAGGGCTCGGCAGTGTTTCTTTCTGTTGCACATAGTGTCACTGTAAGTTAGAACTGACTCAATGGCACATAACAACAGTCTAAGACAAAAAAGAAAGCCAAAACCAAAAACACTTGCACAGAGAGCTTAAACTTGATGTAACAGGTTAGTATTTTTATTATTAATAGTAGTGTGAGTTAAAAAAAAAAAATCCTTTGCTGTGGAGTTAATTTCAACTCATAGTGACCCTATAGGACAGAGTATACCTGCCCCATAAGGTTTCCAAGGAGTGGCTGGTGGATTCAAAGTGCCGACTTTTTGGTTAGCAGCCAAGCTCTTCACCACTGCACTGCCAGGGCTCCAGTGTGGGTATACTGATTGGTAAATGATTTTATGTGTCTTATAATATTGAGCAAAGCAGTAAATACAATGGCTTTTTTGAGAAGTGGAGTTCTCCCAGGGGGAGAGAGGAACTATAAGTATAAAATAGTAAAGGCAAGAATCAAATGAAATGATCATTTTGTCCAGTTCTGTTCTCTCAAAAGACATGAGCAATGACACCCGAATAGCAATGAGCACAGTTAGTACCTGGATCTTGGTTCAAACGACCATTCTCACTAAAGACAGGCAGAGTTCCTTGGAGAAGTGGCTGCGCCCAGGGTTATTCACTGCCATTGAGTCTATTCCAACAAGGAAAGTACAGGCTGAGCCTCGAGCGGTTTGTACCAGAAGTAAGGGTGTGCTCAAGGAATGAGTGGCTATGTCCAAAGGACACAGAAGCCAGTGTAGAGGAATTCAGTTAGCTAAATCTAGGACAATTTGAGCATTAAGATAGTGATACAGAGAATTAGAATCTACTGAATAAAGAATCAATCAGTAAGAAGTCTGTTTAGCACAGCAGAATGCTAACTAATACATCCAGAAGCAATGATAGAATTATAAATCACCACCTTGCAGAGATTCGATTCCAGAAACAGTCATCAATGTGCTTACTATCAAGAACAGGATATTCACAAAGTTTCAAAGAATCTCTCTTCAAAGGGAAAAATAGTAACTTACAGTAGAGAGAATTGGGGGATACCTCCACTACCCAGAGACCAAAGTCTATATCTTTAATATTCAAACAAATCAAAATCTAGTGCTACCCAATTATATAGAGACTGAAGTCTACCAGGAGTCTGCAGGAGAGAGGGAGTCACGGGGACTTACTGCTTAGGGAATGCTGAGCTTCTGGTAAGGGTAATGGAAAAATTTGGAAATGGATCTCAGTGATGGTTGGACAACATGATGCAAGTAATTAATGTCACTGAATTGTACATGTAAAAGAATGTTAAGTGGTAAATGCTTTATTACATAACATTTACCACAAAACAAAACAAAAAACCTTCAGTGGTTGCCTGTCACCCTTGGAATAAATACTGTTTGTTGTTGTTGTTACTTGTCTTGGAGGCTTTCTAACTCATGGTGATCCCACATGCAGAGCAGAACTGCTCCATGGGGTTTGCAAGGCTTTGATCTAACTCAGAGCCCCGTCTTCTGAGGCACCTCTGGGTCAAGTCCTGAATTATCTGCATTACCCAACTGTCTTAAATAGAAATGTATTACAGAAGGCCATCCTACTGCTTTCCTTCTAGAGGAGAGGGAAGAGAGTGTCTACAGGAGGGGACAGGAGGGGACAGGTACTTTCCGGAGGATAGTATAAGGAAAGAGTGAAAAGGGGGAGTGTGCTGTCACAGGGCGAGAAGAGCAAGACAGAGTTGTAGAGAGGCAGGTATGCAGAACTGACTTGGACTGTATACTTTCACTAAATAGTAATTTAAAAAAATTAAAAATGTAAACATAGTGACTCAAACAAACCAAAAAACTGCAGGCTACCTGTTACAATGTCATGAGAATACAGCCTCACTTCTGAGAAACCCCTATCCCAGGTAACCAGCTTCAATTTAACCAAGAGATGCAGATGAACCCAATCTGAGGGACAGTCTGCAAAATAACTGACCTACACTCTTAAAAATATCAAAGTTGAGAACGATGAAGACACATAGACGAAGACTGTTTCAGATTAAAGAAGAATAAGGAGGCCTGGCAACTAATCACAACGAGTGATCCTAGATTGGATCCTGAACCCTAAACATTTGCTACAGGGGGCAATCAGAACAACTGGTGAAATTTGAATAAAGTCAGTGGGTTAGCTAACAGATGTCCGGATCAACACTGATTTCCTAATTTTGAAACATTTGTACTATGATTGTGTAAGAGAATGGCTTTGATTTAAAGAAATACGCACTGCTGTGTTTAGGGGTAAAGCAATACAGGGTCTCCAACTTACTCTCCAATGATTCGGAAATGTATTAGACAGCAAGAAAGAGAATGTGGGTGAAGAAATATGGGAGTTATTGGTACCTGTTTTTAGTTGCTTTTTACAAATCTAAAGTTATTTCAAAATTACAAGTTATAAGGAAAGGGCTTGGCTTACAGCGGCAGCAGCTTCCCACCCCCGGGACCTGTGGGACCCCTGACAGACAGGCATGTCTGCGCAGCCATTTCCCCAGCCTCCCAGGGCAAGAGAGGGCACTTTCTCAGCCTCTGGGGCAGTGTCACTCTAATAGATGGAATAAGATTCCAACTGGTACCATGGGATACTAGATGGATAGACAGCCCTCCTCCTAGCCTCCCCCCAGGGCGTCCTTTCCCCGGGGATAGGATGGCTCTAGGGGTCTCGCCAGAGGATTGGGCTCTTGGAACCAAGCCCTGAGCAGAGGAGACACTCGCCTGAGCCGAGGGAGCAGAGAGTGAAGTGGCTTCAGGGGCCAGGGAGCGGATTGGTCCAAGGGTCTGGCTTCACGGCGGATGTGGGCCTTTTGAAAAAGATGCCCACAACCACCGCGGAGACAGAATGGGCACACTGAGGCCAAAGATGGGAATCCCATCCCAGGAGTGCCCGTGGCGGCGGTCTGGGGTCTTGCGGAGGAAGAGCGGTCCTCGGATACTCACATAGTGCTGGCTGGGCACGAAGCGCTTCTCGTAGCCCAGGAGGGCAATGTGCCGGATGAAGAGGTCTCCCATGGCGGGGCTGCGGCTGCTGTACTCCTCACCGCCTTAAATGAGCTGAAAAGAGGAAGTCACCTCTCCTGCGGGGCTGGGGAGGGGGAGGGGCGCGGGGGACCTTGCTTCTTCTTTCAGTTTCTGGGTAGTTAACAGGCTCCCAGGGTTGGACCCAGGGAGACACATGCACACATGTGTGAGGACTGAGAGTGCTCTTGTCCTTCTAGTGGCTACAGGGCTGGCATGTCATCTCTAAACCCTGTTGTCCTCCTGGTTCCTTCTGCTCCAGCCACATCAGCCTCTCTGCTGTTCTAGGAATACACTGCCTTTCCCCACCTCAGGGCATTTGCACCTGCTGTTCACCTGGACCCTCTTCTCCACATTCAGGTCTCTGCTCAAAGCTACCTTCTTTGGCAACTTCACATCCAATAACAAAACTTCACATCTCCCCACCTCTTTCCTTTTTTAATTTGCTCCAGAGTACCTATCCTGACTAATTTATCTCCTTAGGCTGTTGGTGGTGGTGTGGTGGAGTCAGTTCTGCCTTGTAGTGACCCTGTGTACCACGGAAAAAAGCATTGCCTGCTCCTGTGCCATCGTCTCAGTTGGTGCTACTTCTGAGCCTGTTGTTGCAGCCACTGTGTGAGTCCATCTAGCTTAGCATCTTCCTCATTTTCCGTGACCCTTTACCAAGCACAATGACCTTCTCCAGGGACTGACCCCTACTGGTAACATGTCTCCTCCAGATTCTGTTAGCCCAGAGCGGAAACCATTCCCTAAGCCAACTCTTCAGACAAAGATTGGACTAGACTGTGCCAGATGAAATCGGCAGAGTGTGCTTCTTTGCTTAAGAAGATACATGAGGCTAACTTGGCAGCTCGAGTCCAGCAGCGAGACGAAGGCGGAGGGGGACAGGAGCTGATAGAACGGACATGAGAAATACAGGGTGGAGAGGAGGAGTGTGTCGCCACAGGGTGGGGAGAGCAGCTAGAGTTACACACAGGGGTGTGTTGCAAGCTTTCCTATGACAAATTTACTTGGACTGTAAACTTTCACTTGAAGCACAACAAAATGCTAAGAAAGGAGAGAGGAAATAAGGGAGACAGGCAAAGAAGGAGGGAGGGAGGGAGGGAGGGGAAAGAAGAGGAAGGAAGGAGGAAAGAGAGAGAGTTTAGAGCTGCCTCTGTTCCCCCACCTTGGATAAAATAAGCCCATCAGGTCTGTGAGGAAGAGTATTTGGGATGAAGAGGAGAGGTGTTGAGCAGGGAGCCAGTGGAGGGGGAGCTGGCAGATGCGAGGCAGTGTGTACCTGTGTACCCTGAGCTGGTGAGTGGGCTGCTTAGATCCCCAAGGCCATGAACTCACCTAAAGCTGCCAGTGGCACTGCTTCCTCTAGAGGCCTAGGAGGCTCACATGGCAAGTGGCATCACACCGGGCAGCAGGTCAGTGCTGCACCTCTGTGATCCCTGGTAGCCAGGAGAGGACACAGCCTGTGACCCAGATCTGCCACTGCAAGAAGTGGGCCAGACTGAGAAGTGATTGCAAAGGCACCCAGCTTCACGGGGCTGGGACCCTCAGAGCAGCGGGGGTGAGGGCTGGGGTCTGGTGGAGGGGCAGAGACATGCTGTGTTGTGACAATTAAATGGCCCCATTGCTGCTGGCTTTTATTATCATCTAGAGGTGCACGGTTCATTCTATCTCTTCTGAGAGGTTCTCTTGATAGGTACACTTGGAAATGGAGCTCTTGTTCACCGAGCCCCCGCCCCTGCCACCAGGGTTCACTAGCATGGAGTAGGATCCATTCTGGAAGCCCTTTTGCTGTGCCTTTCCATGAGGATACAGGATAGGTGGACTCAATAAAACATTAACTGGCAGCGAAGGATGAAAGTGCTGCTGCATACGATGTGGTGTGAAGGGAAGGGTGCCCAGTCACCCAGTAGGTATGCTGCAGGATCTGCCACAGCCTACCCATGGTGTGGAAAACAGGGTCTGGCAATGGTAGGGTGTGGGTGACTGGATGGGTAGGACATGGCAAGTGACAAGGAGACTGATTCCATGGTGCACCGACTTCCTGAGAGTTAATCCAGCCCCATGCGTGGAAAATTTGGGTTGTTTTGCATCAGTGAGTTTAAAACAGGAGATGGTGACTGACATCATCTCACGGTTATCTTTCCTTTGTTGACCCTGTGTCTGGAGGCACCCAGGCCTGCACAGGGCGCTGGGTTCATGCTGCTGAGTGTCTGCTTCTGAATGGTGGTTCATGAAGTGTCCCCTCCCTGCCTCTAGTCTTTCTTGTCCCAAACCAGGATACCTCAAAGGTCCCAGCATGGAGGTGAGCCACAAAGCACTGTCCACCTGGGCCTGCTTAGGACTGGGGTGAAGGAATCCTGTCTGTTAGGGCCAATGGGTCAAACAGAAACCTCCTGGGCAAGGGTCACTGACCCCTGGTACTTCCCTGCTTCTCCTCCAGTGGCCTTTCCACTCTTGTGTAACTGTCTGGACAGGCTGCCCTGCCCTACTGTGGCTCACACCTGGCGGCCTGGGCCCTGAGCCAGAAGTCTAGCCCACATCGTGTCTCACTCCTCCTGTGGTGCTCTGCAGACAACAGGTACCTCTGAACTCAGGTGTGACTTTGCAGTGACCTCTGCAAGCAGGCTCACTCTGCCCAGGATGAGGTAGCATTTATTTTAAAGCATGGATAGAACTAGTGAGTCACTGATGAAGGAAAAAAATTTTTTTAAAAAGGAACAAAATTGAAGGAGGTAATAGTGAATACAATTTTAACAGATGTAAAATTTTACGCCCTTTTACTGTGAACCATACAGAAAGCTGAAGCAAAATGTACAGCTTAACTGTTATAATTATTAAAGACATCTGAGTAACCACCACCCACCAGAGCCCTGAATTGTCCCACCTTTCAGTCAGTGCTAACAGAAGGACTCAACCTGTGTACGGAACTATTCAAGTGCTTTATGTTTGTGGTCACATTTCACCCTCAAAATGAAGTCTATCAGGCTGGATTTACCGTTACCCCCATGTTATATATGGGAAAACTGAGGTAGACAGAGGTTAAGTTGTTGGACACCACATATCTTGTTACAGCAGAGGTGGGATTTGAACAGTCTTGACCTCAAGCCCATGCTCTGAAACACTGGGCTTCCCTGCCTTGAACATGTGGATGAGTGGTGTGAGGGGCTAGCCCATCTTCCACAAAGGCACCCAAAGGAGGAGGTTGCCCCACCATGCCAGGCCACAGGGAAGGCATGGCTTTCCAGTCCTGACCTCTCACCCATCTCAGGCACTTGGCTTTCCTCAAAAGGACTGAGCAGGCCAGCTGGCTGCCTAGCCAGGAAATCCCCGAGGCTGGGCCAGAGGAAACAAGGTGCAAACAGAGCATTAGCTTGTGGGCCATGCCCTCTGGGACCTTCTGTTAGAGAATCACAGACTTCCTGGGTGGGACAAAATACTCTTTGGGATGGTTCTTCCCTTAAGTTGAACGTAAACCTTTAGTGATGCCTTTTCCTTCAGCAGGAGCAGCCAGGTCTCGGGCTTGTCCCCAAAGCTGGAAACAGGCCGGGGGCTTGGACCCCCTTTGCTGTGATGCTGGGGTTGGGCTCTACCTAGGGCTATGTGGGCTGGAGCAGAGGGTTCGGGGGTCTATGGCATGAGCTGCGGCTGAGGGTGAAGTTGGGACCACTCTCAGAAACCATGACATCCCTGGCCAGGGTGGCCTAAGGACATCAATTGAGTCCTAAGTGACAGGTCTGGGCTGGGTCTGCCTGCCATTGCTCCCTGCAGTGAGTGCGCCTCACTCCACACTGGTCTGATGAGGGGAGCCTTTTCTAGCAGGTCCCATTCAGGCTGGGGTCACTGGTTGGTGCTTGCTGCCCTCAGCCCACTCTAGGCCAATAAGGTGCTGACCAGGCCCTGGTGTACCACATGGAGCACTACCTGAAGCTCACCAACCAAGCACTTTGTGAGCAGCATGCAACCACCACAGGTGGCTTGGCTGGTTTAAACTTAACCCTATCAGGCAACAGGGCTTTAAGACCCAGTCAACAGCTCTCCAGCAGACACAAAAGGAAAAGAGAGGTGAGCAGGCAACAGGAACTGGGTCAGCACGCGACTTGCGAAGGCTAAGTGTCCACGTCATGCCCCAGTGGAAATGCAGTGCCTAGGGTTGTTATGGGGCAGGGGGAGGCAAACACAGGAAGCCTGTCATGCCATCTTCGCACCATCCTGTCTTCTTCGCACCAGAACCAAGCACCCTACCCTGTAGGATTAACACTTGTCTCATGAATGCCACTCAAGGATCCCTGATGTCAGCACTTGGTACTGCTGCCGGAACACACATGGTGAATTACTGTGCCCCAAGACTGCTGTCTTGGAAGCCTGCACTTAACATGTTAAACATTTTCCCGAGTACTCTAGTACATGGGAGGACAAACTCATAAAATTATACAGCACTGATTCAATAGATTCAAGATTTACCTAGATTTTCTTCTAGCCCGTAGCAGTTCAATTTCTGGGAGGTCAATCTCATCTCTGAAGTGGCTCATTACCGCCACGGTGCCACCAAGAGTCTTTAAAACCATCTACTCGTGCTTCTGAGAAGGAAACCAGGAAGGAAACACCTTTACAAACTGGTGTTTTATCACAGCTTGTTTTCAGTACTCAAACCTTGCTGATACTTCCCCAAAATAAAACCACAAGGTATATGTGGCTGCAAGAGAAGCAACCCCATCACTGACAGAAGTTACACCAAGAAAACCACCAACCACTCAGTCCTTTTTGCTGTCTTTAATCCAGTTTCAGGGTGAGGAAGTTCCTCTGAAGCATCAGGCTGGGTGCACAGGCTGTTTACTGTAACCAGGCCACCAGACTTGGGGACACATGATTTCCAGAATCAGCTGCTTGCAACTCTGCTCTTTGAGTCAAGAAGCTGGTAGCCACAAGGTGGAAGTCTAGGCAACTAGTGGCCCTCTTACCACATACTGGAATGGTAGAAAGTGAGGGAGGAGCATGGGAGCAACCCTTTTCAAGTCTAAACACAGGCTACACAGCCCCATCTGTGGTGATCCTACCGGACTCACAGGTCCAGTATGTGCAGGAAGATTGTTACATCAAAGAAGTCATCAGCAGGTCATCTCAGTTCCTAAAATCTTGTCCTTCTTCCCTCCCCACGAGAGGAGACGACATGTCCGTGGCAGGACACACATCAAAATACAAGTCTAGAAACTGGACATCCACTTCGAAAACTGTCCAACAGAGCACCTGAAAAGAGATGCTCATGTGATGTATGGCAATTATCTGCCCACTGATACTTCAACAAACCAAGTCAAAATTAATACAACCAGGGCCTGAAGTGTTAATGCAGAAATGGTCACGTTCTGGTTACTCTAACAGAACTTTTGGTCTCTGGAAAAAAAGGAGAAGTGGAAGTGAGGGTGGATGCTGGCTCAGCATAATGCTGCTACTTCAAACAGGGAGCTGCCCATTTTAGATGGGAGAGCTACTCCAGGAGCACAGAGGACAACAGCCCTGGATTCTAGTCCACCCTTTCGAGTCTCTGGAGCTATTACTTGACTGTCTTCATCTGTAAGGTTCCAAAACCAAGTCGGTATAGCACCCAAGAGCACAGTAATTGACTTAGCCAAACTTTCCATTCTGAAGGTGCTTTTACCAATGAGAAGGTAATGATATCTTAGTGTGTTCACCTACAGATGACCAACTTACATACACTAAGTCTAGCTGACTGACAGATGCCAAGGAACTTCCAGTGTCAGGACCCGACAGCAGAGTGGCTGGCTCCTCCACTGGCTGCTCTGTGCGCCTAGGGCAGAGGCCACACCAGGACCCAGCAAAAGTTGCAGCTCCAATACCAAGTGAAGCCTCATGCCTGGAAGGAGGTTAGCACTTAGCATGTGTCAGCTGGTAGTATTTACTTTGCAGATCCCTGGAATGTAGACATTACTTTTATTGTTTTTCTGATGGAGATTCACTTATCATTAGCCACTGCACAGTCTTGATACAGTTACACAGTCTAGCCCCTGTCACTCTGACTGGTTAAAAAAAAAAAAAAATTGCTTGACCTTCAATCAGGAAGCCTGAAATTACTGAAGACACCTATTTGAACAGTACAGTCAATACTTTTCCCAGGTTCTGTATGTGCAAACCCACCCATTTAGTAAACACACACAAGAGGCAGAGAGGGGCATAGTGCAAAGTGGCAAGAAATTTCCAGCTGAGGTAGAGCGGTTTAGTGTTCACAGGGACTTTACACAGCACAATGACTATAACAACAATTAAGTGTTATTTTATTTTTCAATCCAGTCTTAACCGAGCTGGTATTTATTCTAGTAGGCAACTAGACCCATCCCTCCCCACAAAAACCATGCTAACATCAACCAAACATTTACGAAAGAACTACTCATTAGAGCAGGTAGCTGAAGGCTTCTTCTTGTAGACTGTTAGTTGGCTCTGATTAACCAGGAAAGCATGTCACTGCCACCCATTTTTATTGAGTCCACAGGCCTGAGCCCAGGGTTGAGTTTGCCAGTGCTGTCTGAGACAATATGGTTAAGGCAGTCCTCCTCTACCGGGCACATCACTGCTCTGGGAACTCCTTACCAACTGCAGGCAGACACTGGGACATGACAAGGCTCTGGAAGAGGACCGTGAGTGTTTAAGAATTGTAGTTTCCACATCCACACTCACCAGTAGAAGACAGACACAGCACCAGCACCCCACTGCCTGAGGATCGGCCTTCCTGGAAGAAACTGGGTCTGTTAAGAGGAGATGAGATTGGGCCAAGAGAGCACTCCTTATGCCTTAAAAAAGTTAAAAGGAGGAAGATGCAGCAGACTGAATCTGCACTCCCTTTCAAAACACAGCAACTAATCTACAGGGCATATGTGAAAACATTTAAATGAGTGCTTTCATATATACTGCTCAATCTTTTTCTCTCTGTGTTTACATATATATACACATGGATGTGGAATTATACACATTTATCCTGACAGGTACATACACCTTCCCAGTCATTCTGTAACTGCACAAAATTTGTGTTAAAAAAAAAAAAAAAGAGGTGAATAAAGGGTTATGTACAGGGGCTTAATTCTGTCTGAAACCAGACTTTGGATGGGTAAGATCCTCCACTAGATGGAATGAAAGCATGAGTGAAGAAGCAAATAATGCAGGACTTAAAAACACTCTAAAGGAATCACAAGACTCCATTTAGGCAGCTGTCTCCTCCTAATGCTGTCTGGCAGGTTAATGATGTAGTAGTCTTAATTTTCCTGAGCACACACTAGCAGAAAAAGAGCAGAGGTGTAAAAGGCTGTGTGGAGAGGACAGAGGACATCTACAGCCAGCATGCTCTTCTTAGGTGTAAGGGACTGACAGAGGTGCTTTCCTGGGGGAGGGAGTTCTGACCCCAAAGTCATGGTTAAGGTGCTTTCCATCTACACAGGTGACATGCCACAGAAACAAAGCTGACAGTTCCAGCTCAGACGAGATGAACACAGTGGTCTCAGGAACACCATGACAGACGGTCGTTTTTATGAGGCACTCAAGCTCTGAACGGTGCCAACATTCCACCTACCACCAGACCACCCCCAAAGTTTCCCACGACAGAATCATGAACACACTTTAGAAAGAAATGAATTAGTGTGTGAAAGGCATGGATGGATTTTATTTATTACCCTATATCTACAATTTAACTTGAGGTAAAATATAAGCAACACATAAAAATGCCTATTTCTGCTACCATGTAATATAATTCTCCATGGTGAATATTGTGATAAAGCCAAAGAAAATTCTATGCCATCACAGACTAGCTTTTCGTATAGCTGGTATTTTACAATTCTCATTTTTTGTGAAATCTTAACACAGGTAAGATTCTTCTACAGATTATATCACAGGGCGCACAGTTAGTTTACTGACCCTTTACTTTCCACACTGGAGCCTCAGTGTTAACGCAGAAATATAAAACAATGAAGGCAATGAGGACCCTCGAGCCTGATCCAAGCCGGATAGGGGTTCCAATGAATTCCACACCACAGTAGGTTGGTTACATGACAGTGAGGCTTTAGTGTCATTTAGCTTACCCAAAAAGTCATACCTGATCTTGAACTTCTGATATACCATGCACTTTATTTGGCCAAAAAGTAAAAGTGGAAGAGGTTCTCTGTAATTCATCTATAACCCACAGGTGAGGCACTGACCTCTTACTGTTTAGGTGATCCAGATTTTTTTTTTAATTATGATAAAAACAAAACAAAAACAAAAACATAGGAACCATGACAGATAGCTTAGGAAAAAGTTTAGTCAAATATACAGACACTAACTGTTCACTCAGTCATTAAGAAGAGCCGTGAACAAAGGATCATTTAAATGATTTTTGAAATAGAAAAAACTAAAGAACTGAACTATCACAGGTGTTTTCTTCACTGCAGAAGCTGAGATGTTCCAGTGGAAGGTATCTTCACTTGATCGGAAAATAAACACTGTAGCTGAAGGCTCTGCCGATACATAAAAAATCTGGTAAGACTCATCCCTGTCATTTTTCCAGCACTGCTGTAAAATCCTTATAATACATTCCAAAGTAAATCAGCCATTCCAAATCTACAGTCACACTGCTCTTTAATTCAATTCACAGAACTGCTGAAAAAGTAGACATTTCTATCTAAAAGTAGAAAAAAAGGTTTGTATAGAAGGTATTTCTGTTATACAAGTATATTACACAGCCTGGGGCAGTAACAGGTCCGAAAAGATCTTCTCAACCACTGACACTTTAAGCTAAAATGGGAGAGAAAACAAACAAGCAAACAAATTAATCTCATCACAGGAACTAAACATTCACAAACACCACAATTTAATGAGCAAGTTTTGATAAAAACCACTTGGATTCACATATATTCATAAAACGATACAAAACTTTAAGTTCAACTGACAGCGTGAGGTCAATTTCAGTATAACAACAGTCACTATATGAAAAGTCCACTGCCATAGCAGAGATCAGAGCCTGCTCATGTCCAGCTGTGTGTCACAGCTATCACTCAAAGACTGAATGGCCAAGGAGGCTTAGGGAGGTCAAACAGGACGTGATACTCAAGGTTTTCTCCTTTCTGGTCTACAGCTATCCCTCATTATTAAAAGCTTGCCCAAGTTCATGAAATCTGCAACAAGAGGATCAGACCTGTAACTCTATCAAGCACAATGCAGAAACCCTGATGCCATACTGATTAAGTGCTACAGCTGCTAATCAAAAGCTAAGCAGTTTGAATCCACCAGGTGCCTCTTGGAAACACTATGGGGCAGGTCTACTCTGTCCAAAAGGGTCACTACACGTTTGACTCAACTTGACAGCAGTAGGTTTTTCTGGTATGCACGATAAACAGCAGACTGGTGCAGCTGAGCCAGAAGTGACAAATCCTATTACATTTAGGAAAAACTAAGTCAGTGTAGTAAGACGGATTTCTAGCCAATTCCAACTGTGAGGTCAAGGTTTACCCTATTCAACAGCATGAAAAACAAAACCACTTTACTCATAAGGCAAAAGAACTCTTCTGTCTTTGACTGAGAGATATATTCATTCAGGACAAATCTCTCTGACTGAATCTTCTACCTCAAACTGTCAGGAAGGCTTACACTTGGACTCTCTGCACCCCTCAAAGTTTACTGCCATTCTACAGTGGAAGCAGGGAAATCACATTAACTGGTGACTATGTAGGTGGGCATAGAAGGCTGCTACACAGCATGTGGAGACAAAAGCTGATTTACCCGGAGGGAAAAGTCTACCACGTTGCATCTGGTTCTTGCTTGATCTGAGAGCTTCCATCAGTGTCCTTTATCTCTGTCAAGAGAGGCAAAAAGGTATTGAGTAATTACACTATAATGCAAGCCTGCATAAGCCTATGTACATCAAACTATTTAGTAAGAAAAGATTTTGAGGGGTATTCACTAACTAGATTGTAGGTAAGAATTATTTTAGGTGAAGGAAAGGGACAATATACTTTCATAAGGGAAGTCAGCACAACAGGGCTAAACAAAAAGCCAAGAAGTTTCCTGAATACAACCAAATGCTCTGCGGGACTGAATAGCAGGGGCAGGGATCTGGGGACCATGGTTTTAGTGGACATTAAGTCAATTGGCATAATAAAGTTTTTAAGGAAAATGTTCTCCATCCCACTTTGGTGAGTGGTCTCTGGGGTCTTCAGATCTAGAAAGCAGCCATCTAAGATGCTTCTACTGTTTCCAGCTTATTTGGAACAAAGGACAATGAAGAATACCAAAGACATACGGGAAACATGAGGCCAAGAGACTGAAAGGGCCACATAAACCAGACTCCATCAATCTGAGACCAGAAAAAGTAGACGGTGCCTGGCTACCACCAATGACCGCCCTGACAGGGAACACAGCGGAGAGGCCCTGATAGTGCAGGAGAGAAGCAGGGTGCAGAACTCAAATGCATGTAAAAAGACCAGACTGGATGGTTTGACTGAAAGGGGAAGAACCCTAGAAGACGCGGTTCCCAGATTCTGTATTAGCCCAGAACTAAAACCATTCCCGAAGCCAACTCTTTAGATAAAGATTAGACTGGACTAAGACATAAAATAACACTGATGAGAAATGCGCTTTCTGGCTCAAGCAGATATATGAGACTAAACGGGCAGCTCCTGCCCTGAGGTGCGATGAGAGAAAAGAAGGTGACTGACTGAGTGGGCACAGGAAACAGAGTGGAGAGGATGAATGTACTGTCACACTGTAGGAAGAGCAACTACAGTCACAAAACAGTGTTCGTGAGTTTTTGTATGAGAAACTGAGTTCAACTGCAAGTTTTTACTTAAAGCACAGTAAGAAAGGATTTAATTAAGAATTACGAGACACTAAAAATTGTAACATTTCCTGGGAAACAGCAGTAGTTCTCACCCAATAATTTCTACATTTTGTTACTTAACAGTTTCAAGGTATGACAGATTATTTATATGTATTTAAAAGACACATACTACCCCTGCTCTATATTAGTTACTGAACTGCTACAGAATTCATAGAGGGTCATCTAAGGAAAACCAGAGCAAAAGAACTCAAGAGTCACCACTGAACGCAATGTTTCTGCGTAAACTACAAATCCCCTTCACCCAGAAACAAGACAAAGAAACCACTAAGGTGCTCTAGTTTTAAAAATATAATTAATTCTCTGTCTCTACAAAGTTTTAAGAAACTTCAGTTTTCTTTAAACTGTCCCTTTACCTTCTGTTGTAGTAACCTCCAACTGGCTTGGCTCAGCTGATTCTAAGGAGAAACATGAGACTTTATTTTAATGGTGTTCATGAAAATGGCATTCAATTATTTAAAGAGCCTAGAGGGAAGAGGAGCTCAGAAAGCTCTCCAAATGTTGCATACAAACAGTCAGACGAAACAAAAGCCAGGATCTTTATCAAGTACACAATTATACAACCATAAGATGTCAATTTTACTTTTCTGAAATGTATTAATTAGCAAACAATGTTAAGACATCTCTACCACAAAAGCAAGAAGTTTCTTCTTAACGTCACTTGTTTCTTTCTCCGTGGGCTCCCTTTTCATGTCTTTCATTACTTTCTAGGATTCACAGAGTAAGAAGCAAACACAGGCTCAGCTGACTTACCCATTTGTTTCTAAGGAGTTTTTAAAACCACAAGATACATTTCTAACCAATTTGAAAAACCAATCTAACTTTGGTTCCGTAAGTCAAGTATAAAGCAATCATTTGTGACTAATGGCATAAAGGCTCAAGCTAAAGTCAACCCTTCCTACTATGACATTTCATTCTACGTCAGCAGTTCTGTGCCTGACACAAGACAATGGGATCATACGTCATACTCCCCACAGTTCTCAGTCAGGGCCCATTGCCTGAGATTATACAGGCTTCCAAACATGGAGTTGCAGAGACAAAGGCTCAGTGTGTGTGAGCCCTGTGGCTGAGTCTTCTTAGAGCAGGGTAAGCGGAAGCATGTGAGGCTACAGATTCTATGTGATCCTGTCAATGACTACAGGTAGAATGTTTCTGTTTCCTACATGTTCCATTTACCTTGTATCACTGGGCCTTCTGATTCAGTCTGATCAGCCAACTCTGAAAATAAAGATTAGTTTAATCATTTAATGTCACACCATTACATTTGAAAAACATTTTTATATACTTTATCCTCATGATCCATCTCTGACATATAGGCATTATTTTCCTTATCCCCAAGAACAGAACATTCAAGATCACAAATGAATAGAAATCACCACTTTTCTATCTTACAGACCACTGCACTTCAGTAAGAACACAATTAAACGTTCTAAACATAAACTAAGGGATAGGTAGCCTTAAATCACAACATTCTTTGGAAACTAAACTTCTATAAAGATACATCAGGGGGGCGGAGTCAAGATGGCGGACCAAGCCCACATCTCCCTATATCCTTCTGGAAACCAAGACCTGAATTGATAATCAGATGGAGCCTTCTGATCACCTAATCAGCCTCAGGACACAGCACAGGGCTGTTAATTGGGACTTCATACCACTGAGTGAAAAACCTCCTCTCTTTCGCTGACCCCCACTCCTGGCTAGCCCCGGCTCTCACGGACGGAAGTTAAATGCACCATTTTGAATTTTTTTTCTCTGTCTTGGCCGGTGGGCGGAGCTGGGTCTTGCCTAGTGGCTAGACTCAGACGCGCTGCTGGAGAGATAGCAGGCGAAATTCCCGTATTTTGAGAGCCAGGCTTAGGACTCTATTAAGCTAGCCACTTTGTGCCTTGCATTTTATATCTGCCTCAGCGGGGTCTGTACGGAATTCCGCAGTCACTGTGCGGGACGCCATGTTGGTACCGAGATTTTAGTGGGACCTAATTCTTAGCCTGGGAGCCAGCTCCTGAAACAGGACAGCACTTCTCCAACAGAAAAGCAGTAATTTACCGAAGGCCACCTAAGTTGGGGGCCCTGCAACAGAATCAGAGGAATCACTACCTCTTGGCACCTTTAGCCCTTCTGTCTGCTGCCTGTGTGGAGGACACCATCTTGGATACAATGGCCGCAGCTGCACCTAATTCTTAGCTTGGGAGCCAAAGCCTGCCCACAAGACAGCACTTTTCTATCACAAAAGCAGTACTCGACGCAGTGTCGCCTAAGGCTAGGCCCTGTCAGCAGAGGCCAACAGGGCAGTAGCACTGCTGTATTCTGAACTAGTCTGTTATCATCTGGGGTTGGATATAGTGGCACTTACTTTGTCAGTTGACAAGAGGGACCTCTACACCTGAAAACCTAACTGACTTGTGAAGTGGTCTGATATCTTTTGCTTTACATTTGAAGACAGCCTACAGAAACATTTGCAATCCATCCTCACAGTACCTCTTCCAGCCTCTACATACTCACATGGCACCCAAAATGCAACACACACTTGTTGCATACCAGAAATCACCCATGGCTTCAGAAGGCTCCCAAACAAAGCAACCAAGGAGTTTTCTAGATGAAGAAACTTTTATGAAAGTATCAATCAGGAAGTGAAAACAAAATGACTATACACAGAGCCCTTCTAGAACTTATACAAAATGCAGCAGAACAAAATGAAAAATTAAGCAAGCTGTTTGATCTGATGGAACACCAGTACTCTGAAATCCAACAGATTAAGAACAAAATCAGAGACATAGAAACTTCAATGCAAAGCCAAGAAAACAGAATGGAACAAATAGAAAAAAGAATTTCTGACTTGGAAGACAGAGCTATTGATGCCAGCGTCTATGAGCAGAAACAAGAAAAATCAAGAAACATTAAGAAGCATGTGGGACTCTATTAAGAGGAACAACCTTCGATTAATTGGAGTCCCTGAACAGGGTGAGACATTGAGAACACAGAGAGTATCCTTGCTGAGCTGCTGACAGAAAACTTCCCAGAAATCATGAAGGAAGAGAATATAGACATCTCAGATGCGTATCGTATGCCACCCAATATAGATCTCCAAAGAAAGAGTCCAAGACATATTATAATCAAGCTTAACAAAATGAAACATAAGTAGCAACTCTTAAAGGCAGCAAGACTCAAAGCAAAGCTAACATTCAGAGGGAAATCCTGTAGGCTCTCGTCAGATTTCTCAGCAGAAACCATGCTGGCACGGAGACAGTGGCATGACACATTGAAAGCCTTTAAGGAGAAGAACTTCCAGCCAAGAATTATATATCCTGCAAAACTATCTTCCAAAGACGAAAATAAAATGAAGACATTCCCAGATAAACAAGGCTGGTTCAACATCAGAAAAACAATCAATGTGATTAACCACATAAATAACACAAAAGACAAGGATCACCTGATTTTGTCCATTGACGCAGAAAGGCACTTGATAAAGTCCAACAGCCATTCATGCTAAAAACTCTTAGCAAAATGGGCATAGACAGCAAATTCCTCAACACAATAAGAGCCATTTATACAAAGCCAATTGCCCACATCATCCTGAATGGA
This sequence comes from Heterohyrax brucei, assembly GCA_028571685.1. NCBI lineage: Eukaryota > Metazoa > Chordata > Mammalia > Hyracoidea > Procaviidae > Heterohyrax > Heterohyrax brucei. The sequence continues at coordinate 7,850,194 of CM053165.1, read as the reverse complement.
GAGAGACTGAAAGACTTTCCCTTGAGATCAGGAACTAGACAAGGATGCCCACTCTCACCTCTCCTATTCAACATTGTGCTAGAAGTTCTAGCCAGAGCAATTAGACAAAACCAAGAAATAAAGGGCATCTTCATTGGCAAAGAGGAAGCTAAAATCTCCCTGTTCACAGATGATATGATTGTATATGCAGAGAACCCCAAGAAATCTATAACTAAACTACTCAAACTGATAACAGAGTTCAGCAAAGTCTCAGGATACAAGACAAACATAAGTAAATCAGTAGGATTCCTTTATACCAACAATGAGACTGTTACGGAAGAAATTATCAAATCAACACCATTTAAGATAGCCACTAAGAAGATAAAGTACCTAGGAATTAATCTAACCAGAGAAATACCAGAACTTTACAAAGAGAACTACAAGCCCTTACTACAAAAAACTAAGAGAGACTTAGAAAAATGGAAAAACCTACCCTGCTCATGGATAGGAAGACTTAACATTGTGAAAATGTCTATTTTACCCAAAGCAATCTATTTGTATAATGCAATCCCAATACAAGTTCCAGTGTCATTTTTTAATGAGATGGAGAAACAAATCACCAATTTTGTTTGGAAAGGGAAGAAGCCCCAGATAAGTAAGGTACTACTAAAGAAGAAGAACACACTGGGAGGCCTCTCATTACCCGACCTTAGAACATACTACACGGCCACTGTGGTGAAAACAGCCTGGTACTGGTACAAGAACAGACAGATGGATCAATGGAACAGAATTGAGACCCCAGAGATGACACTATCTGCCTATGAACAGTTGATATTGGACAAAGGCCCTAAGACATTAAACTGGGGTCAAAACAGTCTCTTCAACAAATGGTGCTGGCAAAATTGGTTATCCATCTGCAATAAACTGAATCAAGATCTGTATCTTACACCTTACACAAAAACCAACTCCAACTGGATAAAAGACCTAAATATCAAACCTAAAACGATAAAGCTCATCCAAGAAAAGGTAGGAACAACAATGGAAGTTTTAATACACAATGAGGACAGACTCCAAAATCTGTCAAACAAACCACAATGAACAGAGAGAAAATAGATAAATGGGAACTATTAAGAATCAAACACTTTTGTTCATCCAAAGACTTTATTAATAGAATTAAAAGAACACCCACAGAATGGGAAAAAATATTTGGCAACTCTATGTCAGACCGATGCCTGATCTCCATAATCTATAAGATACTACAAAATATCAATAAGAAGAAGATAAACCATCCAATTAAGCGATGGGCAAAGGAGATGGACAGACATTTCACTAAAGAGGAGATCCAGGTAGCCAAAAAACACATGTGGACATGTTCACGATCTTTAGTTATTAAAGAAATTCAAATCAAGATAACAATGAGATACCATCTCACCCCAACAAGATTGGCCATGATCCAGAAAACACAAAACAACAAATGCTGGAGAGGCTGTGGAGAAAGTGGAACCCTCCTACACTGTTGGTGGGATTGCAAAACGGTCCAGCCTCTTTGGAAAGTAATATGGCGCTTCCTTAAAAAAATGGATATCGATATACCATTTGACCCAGTAATGCGACTACTTGCAATATATCCTACAGAATCAAGGCCTCTCACACCAACGGACACATGCACCAGAATGTTTATTGCAGCACAGTCCATGATAGCAAAAAGATGGAATCAACCCAGATGCCCAACAACAGAAGAATGGATAGGTAAACTATGGTACATATACTCAATGGAGCACTACGCAATGATAAAGAATAACCATGATTCCAGGAAACATCTCCTAACCTGGTTTCAACTGGAAGACATTATGTTGAGTGAAAGTAGTCAGTGACAAAAGGACAAATACTGTATGAGACCTCTACGATAAGATCTCAAAAACAGACTTGTGTATAGAAGAAAAGACTCTTTGACAGCTGCAAGGGAGGGGAGGGAGGGAGGGTGAGGGGTAGAGGGCTTAGTTTAGATAGTTGCTAGAAATCTGGTCAGGAGAAAGCGGTGACAACACACATTAGAAACAAGAACAACATTAAGTGGACTTCAGCATAACTTGAGTACTCCTTCCATCTTAACTCAATATTGCAAGGATAGAGTGGCTGGGGCAGGGTGCAGGGTGCAGGGGACCACGCTCCTAGGCGAAATCGAGGCCAACTGGCACAACTAGTGTTTTGCTAAGAGAGCTCTCTGCACCCCACATTGGTGTGTGGTGTCTGGGGTCTTAAAAGCTGCCAAGCTGCCATCCAAGGACACAGCAAATGGTCCCAACTCAGCAGGAACGGATGCTCACCGAGGACCAAAATCACATGGGGTAAAGACAACCTACAAGACAACAGAGACCCACAAGAGTGGGTGCCTACATCGACCTGGGACTGGAAGAACCGGATGGTGCCCGGGCACCACCAGTGATAGCCACGCTGGAGCTCACAGAGAGGAGTCTCACTGGCAACACAAGAATAAAAAGAGGTGTATCCTGAGATCTCCACTAAAAGACCTCAAATGATGGTCCAGAGGTTTCAGGGTTCCCCTGAGAGCATGGCCCCCGGTCCTGATGCTGCCCTTACCCATAAATTATAATGAAGGTCCACTCTTTGGACAGGAATGGATTGGACTTTGCAATGCAGAGTGACCATATATTGGACGTACTTTATGGTTCTATACATCTATAGGATATCATCCTGCTGACCTCTGGCTGGAGGAAGGAGAGTGGGTGGAGAGGAGGGGAAAGGGGGCTGTTGGGAGGATGAGACACGTATGGGGCAGAGAGGAATAGTGTGCTGTCACCGGACAGGGAGAGCAGTGGAAGCTGCATATAAAGATAGATTGGGATAAATAAGAAAAAACAACAAAAAATAGCAAGAGATTTCTTTCAATGACACCAGTTCCTTGGTATGTTTAAACCGGAGTCATAAAAATGGCTCAAGTTCATAAGAAATGTAGACCTCTCTTTGTTGATATTCCCAGATACTGACATACTTGCCAGCACAGAAACTATACGAGAATCTACACTAAAACCAGAATCGATAAAAAATGAACTCATCTCATGTATGGGGCACAAACAAATGAATAATTCTGTTATAAAGTGGGTATCAGAACTTCGAGTGAATTCACGACACATAATAGTGAACGCCAAAGAACAGGGTCAACAGTAGGAAGCAGAAAGGGACAGCCCTCCAGAGCAGGTGTGATCACTACATGACTCCCTAACTCAAGGAGGCAAACCCGGAGCCCACAGGCTCTGCTGCTCAATTGTCAGATAACGCTGAAGCAGGAAACTGGCAGCTTCGTTTTCTAAAGAACGAGCAAGAACTGGTTAAATGTGCATAGATTTTAAAGACTCAGAATAGTAATTTTAATGGGAAAAAAGACTACGTGAAATTTACTGAAATGCTAAGGGTATTAGAAATGAATGATTTTTACTTTAAGATTTTAATAGTAAAGTTAACAACACAAAACATGCTAATACAATGAAGAGTTGCTCAAAATTTTATCTAAAATTATACAAACATGAGCGAAATAGAAGGCCGCTTACATTTACTCACTTAACAATAGTTGAGAGCCCAGTTAACAGGTATTAACACGTGCAAGTGAAATCACACTGAATGACAACCCACTCTGTTCATTAAATTCCAACACACTGCTGCTGAGTCAATTCCAACTCATAGCGCCCCTACAGGACACAGCAGAATACCTTCATAGGGATGCCAAAGAGTGCCTGGTGGGTTCAAACTGCAGACCTTTTGGTTAGCAGCTAAACTCTTTACTACATCACCAAGGTTTCCTGTGTAATAACAGGAAGAGTGATAACGGCAGTGGCAGCAGCGACACAGCGACCACAGGCTGCATTAACAGAACACCTCCTGAGCCAAGCACTGATCCAAGTGAGTCAATTTTTAGGTTTTTCAGAACATCTGGTAGTATTTCACTTGATCTTAAACAAATGACTATGGCTGTGTTCCAAGACAGTTTCACTTACAAACACATGCAGTAGCTCACTTACCTGTGTTAGGTGTTTTGCATATGCTGAGTCACTGAAAATACTCTAAGCCCCCTGAATGGGTACTATTATCATTACCGCTGCATAATAAACTGAAGATTCAAGTTAAGGAATGCACCAAATGTAACTACTTCATACTCAGGGCAACAACAATGACCTTGCACAGTGATTACCTTAGGCAAAGTAACCTATTACCTTCTCTCTCTCTCTCTCTCTCTTTCTGACACACATGCATGCACACGCACACACATACACATATACCCTCCTCCCGGAAAAAACAAACGAAGTCTTCACAAAAATACTCACGGTTATTAATCACAAGTCCTGGAAATGGTCTAAAGAGAGAAACAAATAGTTCAATGGTTCATTTTTATTCTACAAGGATTTACATGTATATTAAGTTTACTGTTATCTAAACCATGTCACTTATGTGCTGGAATGAGAATGTTATTTACCACCTTAAAATTTTATGGAAGGTACCATGTATTCGTAACCAATGAAGTAACACTGTTAGAAAATATTATTAAAGATGAAGGGAAAGTAAAACCAAGAACAAGAAAAAGCTGTAGGTAAAGGGCTGAACATAAGGTTGTTTGCCAGACACCTGAGAAGGCACAGCGAACGACTGTTGGCAAAATGATAAAAAAACACAGGCTTTTAGGGAAACGGCAATGGGAGATGAGTGGTGATGGTGGACAGAAATCCCCTATCCCCGTGAGAGGGAAGACTAGATTAATACATTAGAAATATCTGAGCAACAGTCCTAAGTAATCTGTACCTGAGACTGTGGGAGTCTGACAATGACCTGACTGGGGAAATTTAGTGATACGAAGATTCAGGAGTTTGGAAGAGATGAGTAAAGACAACTCGGGATTTTTGCTTAGGTCGAGGAAAAGAAAGAAGGATGTGTGTTGAACATGAACTGCGACAAGGACATATTAAAAATGCATGTCAGATGGCAGATATAGCCAATCCTACCCTGTAACTAAGGAGCTGATGATCATAAAGGGAACAATTATCATACTCATTTTACAAACAAGGAAATGGAAGTGACTTGGCTAACAAATGGCTGATTTGGAATCAGATTCCTGTCTGACACAAAATCTATGCTGAGACACCTTAAGACAGGGGTCAGAAAACTTTTTCTGTAAAGGGCCAGTAAGAAATATTTGGCAGGCCACACTGTCTCTGTCACAACTACTTAACCTTATCATTGTAACTCAAAAGCAGTCACATGCGATATGAGGCCGTGTCTCAATCAAACTTTGTAAAATAGGTGGCAGGTGGATTTAGTCCACAATTTGCCAACCCTTGACTTCAAAACCAAATTCTCCTGCTGTTGAACTGATGCTGACTCACAGTGACCTTTACAAGACACAGTACAACTATCCCATAGGGTTTCCAGGGCTGGAAGCTTTATGAGAACTGACTGTCACACTTTTCTCCCAGAGTGGCTGGTGGGGTCAAACCATTGACCTTTCTTTCAGTCAGCAGCTGAGCACTTCAACATTGCACCACATGGGTTCTGTCCTTACAAATCAAGAGATTAAAAAAAGTCAGCTCAGGGAAGACGAGAGAATCTAACATCAGAGAATCCAAATGCAATCATTATAAAGTAACCTTGTGAGGGCCCTACTACTGCACAGGACTGTACTTTGGAAAATGACTTAGCCATCTGAACTCCAGATTCACTCATAACCAAGCAAGAAACTGTCACTTACCTGATGACCGTGAATTTGATAAACTCTGCAGAATCTAAGATCCTTCTCATGGAGCTGATCTCCAGGTAACTGGGGGCTTTGAATGACACCCCTGGGGGCATGCCATCAACCACCACGCATCCAGGATTGATTGTGATTTTTCTGTAGGGAACTTTCACAGGGAAGCCCATACCTATTGCTTCGCCTGTGATGAGACAAACAACAAAAAAGCATATGTTAACGTAACAAATGAAGAAGTATTTAAAAAGAAGCATTTATTTTAAATTAAGATTGTCTCACTGTTAAAGTCTCTTACACTTCAATCAATGTAAGCCGTAATTTTCCTGATCAACAAATAATTAACATTTTCTCGTGAAGACAATTTAGCTTCCCACATACACAAAACATACATACAACTTATTTTTTCACTGTAACTCTTTTTAGAGATTGTAAATTAAGCATAATCTATAGATTTTATTAAAACAAAATTTCCATGCTTATTTCAAACTGTACTTTGCAAATACAAAACTTACCAAATTTCCGACTGAAGAGGTCATTGACTTGCTCTCTAAGCTGTCTAGCCTTTTCGACTTTTGACAGTCTTTCATTATCATCATCTTAAAAAATTAAGAGAAAACCCAAAATGTAATAATGCACTTTTAATTCCAAATAAATCAGAGTAGCTATGCTTACTTTGGTTTATATTTTTGTGTATTTACGCATTTTTGGACTTATCACGTCTGAAACCATTTAAAATTATGACAGCATATTGAAAATGCCACAACTTTAATCCTGTTATGAAGAATTTCAACTTACTGTCTTACACAAATTATACTAAATCACAGACTACACATGTGGATATGTAACAGGTTTGGCTACTGCCAAGCCCAGCATCTGACTAGAACTGTTTAGTGACCACAACAGGGTGATACGCATAATTAACAACTGCCGCACGGGCAAGGAGGGAGCAGTGACACCGTGCCGCATACTCAACATCCCTGAACAATGAGTGCAAACCCCAGCAACCTGGGTCATGCAAGTCAGAAAAAATTGTGAAAAAAGGGTAGAGAAATCATACCTGGAATTGTCACCTGAATGATGTTAAGATCTTCAACACCTGATGCAGTAGTATTAACATTGGGTGATGAATTTATTTTTCCTTAAAAGAGAAATTTAAGATGAAAATTTGCAGAAAAGATTGTCAAATCTTCTTTTAATAACCAAGGAGTAGAAGTTCGTATGTTGCCTAATGTTTTGGTGTATATATTTTCACCATAATTAAAAAAAGAACAGACTATAAACTCATTTTAGATGAGGGCTCTATTATCAAAAGTCCATAGCTCACAACACATTACCTGAACTAATATTATATGCAAATTTGCTTTTGTGGGGATTTACTTTCTATTACATATTTCTTTATAAAAATGACTAATAATCAGGGAGTGATGTGCTTAAAATCCAGGCTATGTCAGACATAATTTTAAGCCAATCTTGTTCAGTGCCGCTTCTTTTCAGGGCTTATCTTGTGATTCCAAGGAGATACAAGCTTCCTGTGAGACTGTGTGCTCCACTTTTACTCTTGACCTGGTGGCTAGCAGAGCACCACACAGAACCTCAGCACTGGTGACCATCACAGTGCCAGCCATGCCCACAGTCAGCTCTTCTGCTCTGTTCCTCACTGCTCTATGTGAGTATCTGAGAGCAGCTTTTCCAGGCAAGGACACTCACTTGGGGGACTCTTGGAGGAGGCAGTGCTCTCCTTAATTGCAGTCTCAAACATTTCTGGCCTACAAACAAAAGACAGAGTAACAACATGTGCTACAGCAAAACTAAAATAATTATAAAATGTACACATGCACACAAAATTAAACACGTAAAAGATTTAAAAATCAGTAACTCTTTGAAGTACATATTCTACTTTTAGTAATGGAAGACGAAAAACAGCACAGTTATCTAAAGAAACAAACGCCAAAAGACAAACTATAAATGGAATTTTAACAGCCATCCCCACCCCAATCTTGGACAGCTTCCTCCAACTCCTGCCACCCCAATACCAAGTTTTAATGGCATCTTCCCACGGTTTGAGTATATCCTGAAAGAATCAGTGCCAGACAGGAGAATGCAAACACATAAACCCCAAGTATGTGGTACAGAAAACCAAAGCAGCTGTGAAACAAGAGAATAAGAGTCTCTTTTGGAGAAAGCCACAGCCTTAGCCAGTGCCAGACCCAACCTCAAGTGCAAAACGCAGCCAGCAGCAATTACATGGTCATGCAAGCTTTGGTGACTGCATAGAATTCTTGGGTAACTCAGAGGGAAGCCTTACATCAAGCAAATGAAAACCTAAAGTTCACTTCAAATTATTACTGAGCATCTATACATATATATTCATAAATGTTCAATGAAATAAAGGAGCGAGATAAAAAGTATCTGTCAGCTGGAGAAAAAAAAATGCCTTTATAAAACTGAATACTGCTTGAATTCCAACAGTGCCACTACTGAAGATGTAAGGCGGAAACAGTAACAACATCAAGTTACCATCCCTCTGCTGTGCCTGATCCCGCTGCCCTTCTTGTCACTTCTTACCAACTCATGGCCAGGACTGTTTCACTTAATTTCCTAGGGCTTTTTAACTCCCTTACTTTTTAATGATGAACTTAATCTTGGCTTTGTTTCTAAGTATCTTCTCCAGCCTTGGAATGCCAAAAGTAGATGGTCGTCGGAATGGCACACCCTCAGGTAAGCCTTCCACATAGAAGTCTTCAGGGAAAGACTCAAATAATGCAAATGGCACTTTCACAGCTTGTTTAAGGCCAAGAGCTTCACCTATAAAACACATGAAAAAACAAAAACATCTCTTACATATCACATTATAACTTTTTTTTGGTTTTAGCTAATAAAAGTTTTTAAACACATCTTACATTACACTGTGCAGCTGCTAAAATCACATTTCTTTTAATTTCAGAAATTTTTATTTAATGCTTTGGTGGCACAAAAAAAAAAGGTAAGAATTATGAAATTCAAGCCTGCAGAATCTCCCATACTTGCAAAAGGTTTTATAAATTATACTCTGCCTTTTCTCCTACTGAACAAAAGCCACCTAATATCTCAATAATAACGTTTCAAAATAAACTTACCACATTTTTCATTGAAAAGATTTTCAACTTTCTGTTTTAGGTCCGTGATTTTGGCATTCCAGGCCTCTGTAGATAAAGTAACAGATGGCTGTTTGTAATACTAATCAATATATATACATGGGTAGGAATCTCTCACTTTATTTTATTGTACATCTTAGCTAATTTTCCACTTTAGGAAATACAAAAATTAAAAAAATTCAAGCTTTCGAAGATGTAATATCTGGACAATTACTCCAATTCTGGTAAGTTACTAAACTGTTTACCATACAACTAATGAATGTGTTGGCTATAAACAAATAAGGCAAAATGAACCAAAAAAAGGTTAAGAATTACCCTCCCCAAATCAATTATAGTGTCTATTATGTTCTAGACATACTTTAAAAAACTTCAAATGATTTAACAGTTACAATTTTCATAACCCCACCAGGCAGGAAGCAGTGTTATACCCAGTACACTGATAACAAAAATAAGCCACAGGGAAGTTAAGTAGCTTGCTCAAGGTTGCAGAGTATAAAGTAGTGGTGTCGGATTTAAAACCAAGCAGTTTGGCCCTAGAGTATGTGGTAAAATATACTGACTTGATGAATAAAAAATAATTTGCCTGGTAGAGTAATTAACTTTTTTTCTTTAAAAATAAAATGACTAAGACACTAAAAAGCATATTTACCAAAGGAAAACTCTCTCCCTCGAGGCTTGAAGGGAACATTAGAGCCATTTGTCTGGGTAGGGGTTCTAACAGTTGAGGTCTGAGGATTGTTGTTATTAGGGCCTGAAAAAGAATTTTAAAAATTTACTACCCATATATCATCATGCTTGAGTAATATCTGTTATTTACCTGGGACTCCCTCACTAAGTATAGCCTGTATCAGAAAGTGTAAAGCCACATTCAAAAAGGACACATACCATGCAAATGTGTACTCCTGCTAATTACACAAACCTCCACCCATTTTTCTCCATCTCCACAATCTGACATTTCCTCCCCTACACCATCAACTTTGTGACTAATTCAAGGTATCTGAACCGCCGGTGTGGACACCTAATCATTTGGTTACCTCTAATTGCTTACACATTTTTCTTTCAACTCGGGAACAGAAACCTCAGCATTAGGTACCACTATCTCCACCATAAAGCTTTCCTTTGGACTCTCTAACCAGCTCTGACATTAACTTTCTCTGTATGTTCTTTGATCACAATGAAATTAATCTGAAATCAACCTGTAATATTTGTAAATAAACAATAAGCCAAAGGGAGGGGAACCACAAAGAAAATTAAAAAATACTTTCAAACTAAAGGATAATGAGGAGGTGGGGCTAACACAGCTGACAGAGCAGTCCTCTGACCTCTGTAACCAAGGCACAGAAAAGTAACTTTTAACTGAATTCAGAAGGATACCCTTGAAGGCCTGAATACCAGAAAGGATAATGAAAACACAATCATAAAAACTTACGGAATTCTAATTAATGTGATTAACATGTGGCCTAAAACACTCATCTTTAGATTATTAGTCTCTTCAAAAAATAAAAATAAGAACATCACAACACCTAAGGCATTGAGGCTACCATTTATAGCTTTACATATTTAATGTTAGAAAAAAATTAGTTTTGTAAATCAATGATACAAGTTCATATTTGAGAAGGCATGAAAAATTTACCCAATCGATGTAAACAGAAAGAAGAATAGTTAAGGTGATAGCAGAAACGCACAAAACAGACAGCTTCTTTTTAATGCGATTGAGTGAAAGTATACAATCCAAGTTAAATTTGCACACCTGCCTATCCACAGCTCCTTCTGCTCTCCTTGCCTGGTGATAGCACACTCCTCCTTTCTGTTCTATACACGACATATCCTTTTAACAATCTCCTGTCCCCTACTGTCCACCCTCTTCTCCCTTCTAGTAAGAGGACAGTAGGACAGCAACCTACAGAAGCACAGAACCATAAACTGCACACACCATATGGTCAGTTTGTGTCCCTGAGCCCAATCTATTCCTGTCCAAAGAGTTGACCTCAGTAATGATTTGTGATCAGGGACGGCAGCAGGTCTAGTGGCCATGCTCCCAGGAGAACTCCCAGGCTTTCAGACCATAACTTGTAGTCTTTTAGCGGAGTTCTTGAAGTGCAACCCTCATTTCCTCATGTTACCACTGGGACTTGACATTGTGTGCCCCATCACAGCTGTCTTTGGTGATGGCCAGGCACCATGTGGTTCTTCTGGTCACATGCTGATAGTCATCCATTGACGTGGGTCCTTCTGTCTTCTGGGCTTTTTCCCTCATGTCTTTGTTCACCTTGGTGATCATCTGCTCCACCTGAGTTGGAATCATTCGGTGTATGTCAAATGGCAGTTGGCTACCTTGTAAGATCCTAGATGCCACTCACCAATATGGAGTGCAGAAGACTCTCATAGCAACAGGCTAGTTACGCTAATTGGGCCTGATGTCCCCTGAGAGCATGGTCCCTGGATGCCCATGCCCACTACTCTATCCTTGGAATATTGGGTTAATATTGGAAGAAGTGTATGCCGAAGTCCAATTAAGTTGATCTTCTAATGTGTGCTGTCACTGCTTTTACCCAACCAAATTTCTATCAACTACCTAATCTATAACCAACCCTCTCCCTCCTTCTGTCCCCTCCCTTGTAGCCATCAGTCTTTTCTTCTGCACATGAATCTGTTTTTAAGTCATTAACGCACAGTCTCATACAGTATTTTGTCCTTGTGCCACTGAGTGATTTCACTCAACACAATGCCTTCCGAAATCAGTTTATGAGATGCTACCTGAAATCATCATTGTTCCCCATCATTGCATCGTGTTCCACTGAGTATGTACACCATAGTTTGTTTATCCACTCATCTGTTGTTGGGCATCTGGGTTGATTTCATGTTTTTGCTATCGTGGACTGTGCTGCAATAAAGATTTGTGCGCATGTATCTGTTCGTGTGACTGCCCTTGATTCTGTAGGATACACTCCAAGCAATGGGATGACTGGGTTAAATGGTATCTATTTTCAGCTTTTTAAGGAAGCACCAGATGGCTTTCCAAAGAGGTTGTACCAGTTTGCAATCCCACCAGCAGTGTAGGATAGTTCAAACTTCTCCACAGCCTCTCTAGCATTTGTTGTTTTGTGTTTTTTTGATCATGGCCAACTTTACTGGGGTGAAATGGTATCTCACTGTAGTTTTGATCTGGATTTAACAGCTAATGACTGTGAGCATTTCCTCATGTGTCTTCTGGCCGCCTGGATGCTGTCTTTAGTGAAATGTCTGTGCATTTTCTTTGCCCAACGCTAAACTGGGTTATTTACCCTTTTCTTGTATTTTGAAGTACTTTGTAGATTACAGAGATCAGATGTCAATCTGATATACAGTTGCCAAATATTTCCCAATTTGTGGGTGGTCTATTAATTCTTTTGATAAAGTCCTTGGATAAGCAAAAGTGTTTGATTCTTAGTAGCACCCATTTATCTATTTTCTTTTCTGTTGATCATGCTTTGTCTGTCAGATTTTGAAGTCTGTCTAAGTTGTATTACAACTTCCATTGTTGATCCCATTTTTTCTTACATGAGCTTTACTGTTTTAGGTTTGATATTTAGGTCTTTTTTCCAGTTTGAGTTGGCTTTTGTGTAAGGTGTGACATATGGGTCTTGTTTCAATTTTTTGTACATGGATATACAATTTTGCCAGGACTATTTGTTACAGAGACTGTTTCTACACCAGTTTACAATCTGAGGGCCTTCACTGAATATCAACTGTTCATAGGGGGATGGTGGCATCTCTGGGGTCTCATTTCTGTTCCATTGGTCTACATGTCTCTTTTTGTACCAATACCAGGCTGTTTCAACTACTGTGGCAGTGTAACAGGTTCTACAGTTGGGTAGTGAGACGCCTCCCACTGTGTTACTTTTCTTCAGTAGTGCTTTGCTTATCTGGAGTTTCTTCCCTTTCCAAACAAAGTTGGTGATTTGTTTCTCCATGTCATTAAAAAAAGTCACTGAAATTTGTATTGAGATTGCACTGTACATATAGATTGCTTTGGGTAAGACAGACATTTTCACAATGTTAAGTCTTCCTATCCGTGAGCAGGGCAGGTTTCTCCATTTATGTCTCTTTTGGTGTCTTGCAGTAAGGTTTTGTACTTCTCTTTGCACAGGTCTCTTAATTCTCTAGTTAGTTTTATTCCTAGGTATTTTATTTTCTTGGGAGCTACAGTAAATGGTATTGATTTACAGATTTCTCCTTTGATGATCTCTTCATTGGTATTACAGAATTCTACTGATTTAATTACGTTTATCTTATATCTTGATACTACGCTGAACTATTCTATTAGTTCGAGTAGTTTACTTATGGATTCTTTAGGATCATCTGCAAACAGGGAGATTTTTACTTCTTCTTTGCCAATGCAGATACCTTTTCTTTCTTTGTCTTGTCTAATTATTCTGGCCAGAATTTCTAGTACAATGTTGAACTGAAGTGGTGAGAATGGGCATCCTTGTCTAGTTCCTGTTCTCAAGGGGAATTGTTTCTGTCTCTCTCCATTCACAGGAAAGTTTGCTACAAATGACCTCTTCAAAGTATTCAAAATTAAGGATGTCCCCTTGAAGACTAAAATGCTCCTGACCCAAGCTATGGTATTTTCAGTCACATTATATGCATGCAAAAGCTGGACCCTGAACAAAGAAGACCGAAGAAGAATTGATGCCTTTGAATTCCGGTGTTGAACAAGAATGCTGAATGTATGATGAACCACCACAAGAACAAAGAGATCTGTTCTAGAAGAAGTAAAACCAGACTGCTTCCTTGGAAACAAAGATGGCAAGACTGCATCTTACGTACTTTGGATATGCTGTCAGGAAAGATCAGTCCCTGGAGAAGGACACTGTGCTTGGTAGAGTGGAAGGTCAGCGAAATAGAGGAAGACCCTCGATGAGATGGACTAACACAGTGGCCACAACAACAGGCTTAAGCATAAAAAGACTGTGGACGTGGTGCAAGACCGGGCAGTGTTTCATTCTGTTGTTCACAGGGTCACTGAGTCGCAACCGATTTCACGGCACCTAACAACAATAACTCTCCATTCAGGATGATGCAGGCACTTGGATTTGGGTAGATAACTCTTATTGTGTTGAAAAACTTGCACTGTATGCCTATTTTGCTGAGAGTTTTTAGCATGAATCTGTGTTGGACTTTTGTCAATGCCTTTCTACATCAATTGACAAAATCAGGAGCTTCTTATCTTTCATGTTGCTCATGTGGTTGATCACATTGATTGTTTTTCTGATGTTGAACCAACTTTGCATCCCTGGTATGAAACCCACTTGGTCACGATGAATTATTTTTTTTGATATGTTTTTGTTTTCTACTGGTAAGGATTTTGTTGAAGATTTTTCCATCTAGGTTCATGAGTGATACTGGTCTATAATTTTCCTTTTTTGTGGGCTCTGTCCCTGGCTTTGGTACCAGGGTTATGCTGGCTTCACAGAATGAATTTGCGAGTACTCCACCCACTTCTATGCTGTGAAAGTCTCAGTAGTATTGGAGTTCACTCTTCTCTACAAGCTTATCAGAATTCTATGGTGAAGCCATCTGAGCCAGGACTTTTCTTGGTTGGTAAGTTTTTCTGATGACTTTTTCAATCTCTTCCTTTGTGATGATTTATTAAGTTGTTCTACTTCTTGTGATGACTTTGGTAGGTGATATGAATCTAGGGATTTGTCCACTTCCTCTAGGTTTTCAAATCTGTTAAGAGTAAAGTTGGATCTGTTGGCACATATTTCTTATTTGGGTTATTTGTTTCCTCTATTTTTCTTTTATACGTTTAGCCAGTGGTTTGCAAATTTTGTTGATCTTTTCAAAAAAACCAGTTTTTGGTTTTATAAATTTTTTTCAATTGTTCTTCTATTCTCCAGTTCACTTCATTCTGCTCTAATCTTTATGTTTTCTTCTGTTGTCTGAGGAGCTCCTCTGTTGACCTATTTCCACTTGGTCAAGTAGAGTTAGTTCCTTGGTTTGGGACCTCTCTTTTGCCTGGATATGTGCATTTATAAACTGACCTCTAAGTACTGCTTTGGCTGTATCCCACAGGTTCTGGTAGGATGTGTTTTTATTTTCATTCAAATCCATAAATTTATTTTGTCCTTTATTTCTTCTATAATCCATGGCTTTTTGAGCAAGGTGTCGTTCAGTTTCTGTGAGTTCCAATTTCTATGTTTTTTCTACTACTGATTTCAACTTTAATGGCTTCAATGATGTACATTTTGTTGAGATTTGCTTTGTCCTAACATAGTCTACTCTGGAAAATGTTCCATGTGCACTGGAGAAGAAGGTGTATTTATCTGTTGACAAATAAAAAGTTCTGTATATGTCAATGAGTTCTAATTGGCTAATTGCAGCAGTAAGATCTTCTGTATGTTTACTGAGCTTTTTTCTAGATGATCTGTCTATTACTGAAAGTGAAGTGCTGAAGTCACCAACGATTATTGTGGAGTGATCTATCTAATTTTTCAGAGCAGTCAGTGACTTTTTGATGTATTTAGATGCTCTAGTATTGGGTGCATAAATACTCAGTATTGTTAAGTCCTACGTGTGTACTGAATCTTTCAGCAACAAACAGTGTCCATCCTTGTCCATGATGGTGGATTTTACATTAAAATCAATTTTATCTGAGATTAGTAATGCACACCTGCTCTTCTTTGCATGTTGTTAGCTTGGTATCTATTACTCCATCCTTTAATTTTCAGTTTGTTCATATCTTTAATCTAAGGTGAATTTCTTGGCCACATACAGACGGGTTGTGTCTTTTGATCTAAGAGGTCATTTGTTGTCTCTTTACTGGAGCATTCAGTCTGTTTACATTCAGTGTAATTATTCATAGGTATGTGTTTAGTGCCGTCATTCTGCTGTATCTATTTTTGTGTTGGCGTTTTCTCTGTTGCTCTTAATATTGTGCTCTAGGTCATTCTTCTTTATGGGTTGACTTCTCATATTTTTCAGTGCTGGTTCTGTTTGTCGAGACTCCTGTGTTTCTTGTTTCTATATGTTGCATCATCATTGCGCTTTGCAGCTATTCCTATGATCCTCCTTAATAATCTAAGTTTAAACCCAATTTTAACTTCTATATATCTTATTAACTTCCACTCCATCTGTACATATACCTCTTTTTAATGGGATGGTAAGTTAGTTTTCATGATATGATCACTGGTTCCCTCCTTTTAATATCATTGCTTTGACTGAGTTTTGTGACCTCCTTGAGTAAGTTTCTAGATGTCGTGTCCTGCATTGCCTTCTTAAATATATAGTTAGTGGTTTTGTTTTTCTAAGCAAAGAGCTTCTTTCAGTATTCTTTGCTTTTCAACATTCTAAGGAGGTCTTTTGCAAATCTGCCCGATGCAATGCTGTCTTTTTTATTTCTTGACTGCTGCTTCCATAGGCATTTGATTGTGGATCCTAGTAAAATGAACTTCCTAATGAAGTTTTACAGCTATTATTTCCTTGATGGCTTTACCAAAAAAAAAAAAAAAAAACACAAAGCAAGCAAACAAACAAAAATGTCTATGAAGTAAAGACAGCATCCGTCAGTCACTTCAAGAGTGCAAGTCCAATGACTCTAAAATCAGCTAGCCCCAGGATTCTGACCATTAATGGCATGACAGCTCCCAAGACATGGAACCTGATTAACAAGATATGAAACCACCCTCCCTGAAACCTGAGATTATGTGTGATCACTCAGACTCTCAGACTTTCCTCAAGAGGCATTCTTGCTCATACTACTCCCTCTCCCAACAATGGTATTTCCTATGTTTCTGCTTAGCAAAATTCTACTCTTCCAGAAAGCTCTCATTTAAATGTCATCTCTATGGAGTATGTGCCACCTCAGACCCAACCTCCCTTTTGCTAAGGTTGTATCACATGTTCAGATATCTGTGGCTTCAGGCCTCAGGTTGCCTGGCTCCTGAGTGTCTGTCTTTTGCTGATGCACTAACACCCTATGTACTTTAAAATTATTCCCAAACTCCTTCAGGAAAGGGACTGCACCTTGTATCTAAGGGATAGCTTCCTCAGGCCATGTCCAAAAGGGGAAAGTAAAGAGCTGAGTATCTCTTTATTTAATTCTTGACAATTTCTAGAAGAGATGATTAAAACTGGTATATGCTGTTTATAAATCACACAAGGGCACTTGTTGCCTTTTATATCAGAAAGCAGGGTCTGTGTGATAACTGCCGAATTTTACCTGAATTCTGTGATACGGAAAAATGGCAATCGTTACAGAAATCCCTCACCTTCTTTCTGTGTTCGGCAAAATGGCTTCAAGCAAATAACTATGTTTCCCATGTGTCTTACATGAGAGCCACCAACACCCCTTTGTTTACCCATTACAAAGCCAGAAACAAATACTCAAATTCCCATTCTTTGCCTCAGAAATGAGTAACTGAATTGCATGTTCCCACGTATAATTATGAGAAACAAAATGCTTGTAAATTGAACTTTGATGTTTCTGATTTTCTTCCAAGTTCCTGAACTTCGGCCCACCCCTAATATGAGCCAATATACTGGAAAAAACCAAACTAAACTAAGGGCCACTGACTCAATTCCAACTCATAGTGACCCTAATAAACAGAACAGAACTGTCCCACAGAGTTTCCAAGGA
Organism: Heterohyrax brucei; assembly: GCA_028571685.1. Lineage (NCBI taxonomy): Eukaryota > Metazoa > Chordata > Mammalia > Hyracoidea > Procaviidae > Heterohyrax > Heterohyrax brucei. The sequence continues at coordinate 7,832,703 of CM053165.1, read as the reverse complement.
GCACCTACCAGATTTGAACTGCTGACCTTTTGGTTAACAGATATAGCACTTAGCCACCATGCCACCAGAGTTTACCAACATATTAAGCCCTCCCTAATTAAGGATTCCTCTTGGAGAATGGAAGCCCTGGTAGTGCAGTGGTTAAGAGCTTGGCTGCTAACCAAAAAGGCTGGCAGTTTGAATCTACTAGATGCCCCATGTAAACCATATGGAGCAGTTCTACTCTGTCCTTCAGGGTTGCTCTGAGTTAGAATCATGTGACAGCAGTAGCCTTAGGCCTGGAGAAAAGGCAAGCCTCAGGATAAACCTTACCACTTCCCCACACCTGTTTTTTCCTAAGCGTTTTTACCTTTTATCTCCTAGGGGTGAAGGATCTCTCTTTCTGATTCCTGAGACACCTGCTGATATGATGGCTGGCACGAGCTCTCTATGGCACCAGCACCCCAACTCACTATTGCAGCAGTCCTTTTAACTTTCCTTTGGACCAACAATCTTTTCTTTCTGAACAAAGTCTCTCCTTTGTCTAAGTCCAGATTTGCTTTTTCGACACATGAAGACCAATTTTCCACTTAACAGCAGTACTGGAAACTAATAATTTAAAACCCACAATTATGAGACAAAAAGGAATTATCCTAGTGAAATCATTGTTTGCTTTTGCATTAACTGAGATGGCGGGAAATATTCCTATCTAACAGTTGGATGAGGACTGACTATAATATTGTATTACAAAAACTGTAATACTATGAACCTAAAAAGACGAGAATCCTGCAGCACTAATGAGAACGGAGAGAATGAGGCAAACGTAAGGCTGACAGAGGAACTTACTGCTATTTAAACCATCCCTAACTTTTTACAGAAAAGGGTGGAGAAGACGAAAAGGAAAAAAGGGAGATGAGAAGGTGCTCCACGTGTTCCTCTTCCGAATACTAGGGAAGAAAAGCATTCCAAGGAATTTCTTGCCAGCAGTGTACAACATATGCCATGAACATGTTAAACGTATTTTTTAAAAGTTTCTTTTTTCTTTTCTTCTGACTTTAACATGATTAATTTTATTCTGTCACAGCTCAGTAGGCTGTAAGTTCAAATTCAGGGCATGAGCTCCAGAGGAAGTAAAATTTTAATTAGAAACATTCAGAAATTTAGCATTATCATAGATAATTATAAGTAAAACTAGTTTTATACATATTTATTTGCATATTTGTTTACATAAAGATGTAACCCGTGAGCTGCAGAACTGAGGACTCAATACCAGAAACACGCCACAGATGGCCTCACCTTCCACAGTGACCTCGATTTCAGGAACCTTCGAATTACTCCCAGGGCTTCGTGGTCTTTTTGGTGACTGTAATGCTGTAAAGCAAGCACAGATTTACTTTCGTGTATTGTAAAAAAACAAAGGAGAGAGAGAAGAGGATGTTTTATAAAAGCAGAGTACTGAAATTCATATAGTTTTGGCTCTTCTCAAAGAGACGTGAAGAAGTAAACTGGTAGTGTAAGCCTCCACAGGAGTCCCCAGAGCTGCGGAAACACAAATGAGGTAGGACTGCAAACATGACACTGTCAACGAAATGTTTAAAAAGACAAAAACAATAACAAAAACACAGAGATTCACTAAGTAAATTACCTAAGAAATCAAAGAAAAAAGATGAGTGTCTCACAAAGATACTCAGCAATCACTAAGTATGATTTAAGTAAAGTAGATCAAGACTGCCTAACAGGCAGCAGAATATAATAGTCTACAGTCTCTTACCTTTAGTGTTTATTTTACTAGCCATTCCAGGAGGCAAGTAGGAAATAACTAGTTCAGGTCTAGAGTAAAAAAATATCAAGATAAAGTTATAGTAGCCAAAGCAATGCTCTTCTTCACAACTAGTAAAAAATTACCATGACCAATGGTTTCTTTCTTTTTTTAACAAAGTTGTTCACAGAAGCATCCTACCACGCAACAGTAATTTCTACAGTAGAAAAAAACACACTCCTGATGTTTACCATCTGCTAAGTGATTTTATGAAGAACAAATGGCTTCTTTCAAGAAAAGAAAACCAACATGACTTTAGCTTTTTCAATCAATGAAATTCTATAAAAATGCAAATAAGACATTCCATTACTGTCATTCAGCTGGTGACATGATTAAACAGGAATAACAGAGAAGACAAACACCTGCATTTTTATTTTCTATTCAAGCGTTTAGGAATACTGAGAAACATCAAACTGAGTAACACCTTGTGGGACAGCTGTTACTATTCTCTTTGTATTGATGAGGAAAATCAAGTACAGGTCAAGGGCTTTCTAGAAGCAGTGCACAATGCTAGGACCACAGTTCAGAATTATGCTTTTCCATCAAGGAGTCAAAGCCATGCCTGTTAATTCTAGCTAGAAGAAACTTAAATGTAAACATAAGTTTATTTTTTAGATACTAGAAATGACTACAGGGCAAACAGAACTTACTTTTTAACAACAAACTTAATTTTATTACTCCCACGGACAATTCTTTCAAGTCGCGGAATTCCAAACCAGGTAGGGCTTCGAAAGGGAATTCCTTCTGGCAAGCCTTCTACATAGAGGAACTCAGGATTTGATTCAAACACAGGATACGGTACTTTTACTGCCTCTGTAAGTCCAAGAGCTTGAGCTGAACAGGTAAGAAAACAAACACAGCTAGCAATATCCACTTAACATTGAAGGTATTCTGCTTTGCATGTTACGCAAAACTGAAGAAAAAGCCCCCCAAAATAAGCATTTTTAAGAGAAATATTTTAACACTTCAAATCAAAAGGATGGCTATATTTTATTAGCCAAAATTATCTCTCTGCTCTGGGCAGAAATGAACTAAAGCCATTTCATTGTGAAGCGGGAAATACTCAAGCTTTTGCCCTGCAATCTAGATGCAACTTTTCTGTTTCAAGAGAGGGAAGAGTTGTATGTGATGCAGTTATGGGAAACTCATTTAGTCACAGGGACTTCTGATCTGTGGCACAAAATATCATCACTGGGTACTGAAACACAACAGGAAAGCCCCGGACACTGCTAGCTCTCCCTACTCCTTATTTCCTTTCCCAAGGCATTTATACTCAGTCAACTGAAATACTCTCTCTCCCTGAGCCTCCTCAGAATCTGTCTCAACTAAAGACAGCACTCCAGGAAACTGCTGTCAACAAATCTAAGTTGAATCAAATGACGAAACCTACCTGCTATACCAGTGTTAGCCAGATTTCCCTCCCATTATGACACACAAGAAAACAGAATCCATGAGAAATAAAGTAACTTGCTCACAGTTTACACAGTTTAGTCAGAGAAACTGAACTAAAACCCACTTTCTGGGACTTCTCCTTTTGGATTCAGAACTTCTGGAATTCCTTCAGGACAAGACATGGCCTTTGAGTCCTATTTTTAAATTAAGACATAACCACTGTATTTTACATACCAAATTTCAAATTGAAAATTTCTTCCACTTGCTTCCGTAGCTTGGTAATTCTGACATTCCAATCTTCTTTGACTAGAAAGCAAAACAAAAACAACAACAACAAACAAACTAACAAATCTTATTACTGGTGCTGGCACAAAATCAAGACTGGATTTAGGGACCAGTGATGTTCCTAAATGAACTCGTTGAAAACCAAAACATTTGACTCTTAAAGTTTCCTGCAAATTTAAGTTCACAGTGTGACTAAAGAAAACCTTGTTAGTATCGAAGAGTGTTACAATCAGTGGTTTTCAAATGCTCCTTCGAGGTCAACCAGGGAGTCACACCCAGGCTAGGTGTTACCAGTTGTCTATGACTCCTGGACTCCCTCCAGCACCAGGTTCAAACAGAGCAGCTTCATTTGTATTTGCTCTCTATAGGAAACCTCTGTTTTAGCTAACAGATGTGTACCTAGAAATTCACACACAGCAAAACTTCTCTTAAGAAGTAAATGGTAAAAAGATTAGACAGCTGTTATTCAACAATGCTCCCAGCTACAATCTGATTTATTTTCCTGTCCCTTGTTTATAGCACAACCTTTTAAATGTAGCAACACACACAAGATAAAGAATATAAGCTAATGTTAAAGACGTGTGTGTGTGTGTGTGTGTGTGGTGTCTGTTACTTGGACAGGTACTCAGGGCTTATCTGATAGAGCTGTGTATGGATAAGACAGACAGACTTGGAGACAATGGAGGATGATTACAGACACTGGATAAGGAAAGGAAACCCTGGAGGGGTAGCAGTTAAGTGCTATGGCTGCTAACCAAGATGTCACCAGTTCAAATCCACAGGTGCTCCTTGGAAACTCTGGGGCAGTTCTACTCTGTCCTGTTGACTCAATGGCAGTGGGCTGGGATAAGAAAAGTAAGGACAGAGAGTGTACAAGGAAAAGGGTAGAGGCTGTTGAAGAATGACCCATGTGTGGAAGTCATCTGTATCTGCTGAGCAAAAGCACGGGAAATCAAAAGATCAAAAGCTCTGAAAATACTGCTCAAGATTGGCGGCTTCCAAAAATTTTATTTTTAAGCTTAAAAACAAACAAAAAAGCTGAGTTAGCATCTGAAGGGTTTAATATATGCTGCCTCCTTTCCCTCTGGATTTGAGGAGCTCAACAATTCAGCCAGCTGTAACGGTGGTACAGTGCCAGTTTGAACTATTACTAACAAAGATATTCAGATTTTCCTTCTCCAAGGTAAAGAGCTTCTCCTAAACTGTTTTTCAGTCTCTTCCTCTCCTGCTTCCCTGATATTTCCTTGTCCTGTATTTGATACACCAATACAAAGAGATCTTGACAGCACCTAACTAGAGCCAAGTAACAGCTCCCCACTGGTCCTTTCATCACTGAATTGCCTGGCTACTGTGACAATTTTCTCACTGTGACATATATCTTTGATTAGACTGGGGCAAAGTGCAACCACAGTGAGTATCTGTAACTTCCCAAATCCTTCTGTTGTGTAGCATATGACTTCATTACCTATAGCTTGTTCTGATGAAGCCAAGGCACATTTTGTTTAAGTTTTCATGTGAATGGCAGAAGGCTCATCATCATTATTAATGGCTGGGAAATACTCCTATCGATACAAGACTTTAAACTGTACCTGATGACACCGTAATCATCAGCGAACAGTATAAAACCAAGTACTACTGAAAAGAGTTATCACCCAATCCCTGGAGCAACTCCTATTGTGCCTCCACATTCTTTCAGGAATAATAATGAACACTCTTGGTTTGCAGTCAATGCTAGAATTACCCCAGAAGTAACAGTGGTGATCACATTAATCTCAACCTTCAATTTGAGAGCACTGTGAGAAACGAAGATACATAAGACATATTTCGGGTTCAGACTAATCTACCTTCAAGAATGTTCATCTTAGACAAACAATACCACTTACAACAGCCCTGTAAAAGATCAAATACTTTAGGAATAAATGTAACTAAAGACATAAAAGACTTACACAAAGTGAGCCACAAAACACTACTGCAAGAAACCAAGAGACCCGCATTCATAAAAAATACAACATGCTCATAGATAGAAAGGCTTAACACAGTGGAAATGTCAATACTATCCAAAGTGTCCCACAAGTGTACTGCAATCCTGATTCCAATTCCAGTACAGTTCTTTAAAGAAATGGAAAAACCAACACCAACTTTATATGGCAGGGGATAAGCAAAGAATTACTGAAGAAAAACAAAGCAGGAGGCCTCATGCTCTCTAATCTAGGAACCTACTACACAGTCACAGTAGTAAAACTAGCCTTGCACAGATATAACAGACTCACAGACCAAAAGAACAGAACTGAGAATTCAGAAGTCATGTCACCCACCCCTTCAACCAAAGGTTGAAGTTTGTTAAATAGGGAAGAGACAGCCTCTTTAACAAATGGTGCTGAGAAAACTGGTATGTATCTGCAGAAAAATGAAACAAGATCCATATTAAACACCATACACAAAAACTAACTAAAAATAGATTGAAGAACTTAAGGTAAAACCTTTAAGTATAAACATCATGGAAGAAAAATATGAACAATGCCAGGTGTCCTAATAAATGGCACGTAAGGCAGGAAAGGGCAAGAAAACGGGATGAACGGAAATGGGGAATGTAAAGTCATAATGGTTCATAGAATGCTAAGACTGTGGGGGTTACAACTGGTGTTGTGGAATAACATGTGTATAAAACTACTCAACGGGAAACCAATCTGCTCTGAAAGCATTCACCTAAAATTCAATTAAAAGCGGAAAGAAATAGTCTCTATTACTTTCCTAAGCAAAGCCCTTGTCATCTCAAACCTTCAGTGTATCACTAATTCTTCAGTATATCCTTTATGCCCTTTCTGAATTCAAAAGTGTGCCGAAGGAGTTCCTCTGTTTAGTTGAATACTCAATTTAGGAGTCAAGCACTCAGTGTATTTCTTCTGAGCTGCAGGACTCTTGGCACATATTATTTTGTCATCTTACTACAATATTTCTGAACACTTTTCACACCACGGCATGCACTAACAATTACAGCATCTATCTAGCACACTGACTGACCTTCACCAACTCCTACGGGCACCGTAAGGGCTGAAGGATCAGTATTTTAGGACAGAACTGTAACTCAATCTTGCACACTACTTTAACCTGAGTATTTGCAAGAATGATTAACTGCATGAATTCAAGAATATCCAAAATAAAACCCAAACTGTTACTGTCATTTAAACACTTATTTCTTAGTAGTATTAAGCTCCAGGTTCAAGGGCATGGTCATTCACTGGTTCTTGGCAACAGAGGCTCCTGAGGTGGTAGAAAATCTACAAGTTACCTGCAACTGCACACAACAAGATAGGCCAAAAAAAAGAAAAAAAGGCACACTTATACCTCAAATAAGAAGATTTGAGACACTTAGAGATGAAGATCAAGGAACACAGCATTCAATACGGATTGCACCCCAACATCAGGAAAACAAAAATCCTCACAACTGGGCCAGTAAGCAACACTGTCATAAATCAAGACTGAGGTTTACTAAGGATTTCATTTTACTTGGGTCCACAATCAACGCCCATGGAAGCAGCAGTCAAGAAATCAAAGATGCACTGCATTGGGAAAACCCGCTGCAAAGGACCTCCTCCACATACTGAAAAGTAAAGATGTCACCTTGAAGACTAAAATGCACCTGACCCGAGCCATGGTATTTTCAATCGTATGATATGCGTGTGAAAGCTGGACAATGGACAAAGAAGACAGAAGAACTGATGCCTCTGAATTGTGGTGCCGGAGAATGTTGAATATACCACGGACCACCAAAAGAAGAAACAGATCTGTTCTGGAAGAAGTACAACCAGACTGCTCCTTGAAAGCAAAGAGGGCAATATTGAATCTTACATACTTTGGACATGTTGTCAGGAAAGATCAGTCCTTGGAGAAGGCAATCACGCTTGGTAGAGTGGAGGGTCAGCAAAAAGATGGAGACTCTTGATGACATGGACTGACACTGTGGCCACAACAACAGACTTTAGCATAAAAGCGACTGTGGACGTGGCGCAAGACTGGGCAGCGTTTCGTCCTGTTGTTGAGAGGGTCACTATGAACTGGAACTGACTTGACAGCACCTCACAACAACAATATACCTCAAATAAATAAAACCATCCAGATACCTGAGACTAAATGCGTTTCTACTGGGATGCGATGGAAGTGTAGCTGTTTAAATTCTATAATCATATGAATAAAGGTTACGGGCTAAATCTGCATAGCCCAATATGGTAGCTACTAGCTACAATGTGCCAACTTAGCCCTTGACATACGGCTAGTTCAAATTGAGGGGTGCTGTAAGTGTAAAACACAGATTTTAAAATAAACAACATAAACACATGAAACAATGAATACCTCACTAAAAACTTATTCACAGTGTTCACATACTGGGGTAAGTACCACACATTATTAAAAATTACTTCACTTGCTTCTTTCTACTTTTTTTATTGCAGCTACTACAAAGTTTTACTACAAAGTCTGAAATGGCACAAGTGGCTCTCATTGTGGTGCACAGTTCCTACTGGGAAATGCTGTCTAAATTAAGAGCCTCAGTTTCTGAAAGCCACTTTACTGATAAATCAAGGAGTGTCTGTAAGGAGCTTCCACAAAAGGGTTTTTGAGGGGGTTGGGAGAAGCAGATGTTCCACAGCTTTGAAAAGATTGGGGGGGGGGGGAGGCGGGGACAAACTGAAAGCCAACAATCAGAGGAGCTAGTTTAAAAAAAAATTCACAACCATCTTACCTGGAGTGTTCGTTCTTGGCTGAGTAACTTCAGTTGTACTATGAGTCAGAAGTTCTGGTCTGTAAAAGCACAGCTGATATCAGTGACACAGCATTCGGGAATACTTGCGAGGCTCCCCATGGAGCAGTGTATTGCCAGTCATTCTAACTATGGTTCATTCTGTCTTCAATTGCAGTGAAAGGAAATCATTCTGGTGACTGGAACTCAACGTGAAAATAGCAAGGATACTATCACATAATTTTCACAGTTTCAGGTCTAGAACTCTAGTTCCACTCGGATGTCTCCAAAGACATTTTAAGTGCAAAGTGAAACACAGTTGCCTTTCCTCCCAAAACAGTTTGTGTCTCTAAATGTCTTATGAAGTACAATGCAGCTACAAATACAGAAAGTCACACTAAACATTTCCTTTCCTTTATTCTCCATCCCAACCAAGAAAGAAAAACAGACAACCCCCCAAAAAGCAGGTACTAAAGATTCCACCCTTTGAAAACAACTTCTACTAGTGTTACAGGCAGATTTCCTACTCCACTCTACCTATGAATCACCCAGTCTATCCTTCAAACTCAAGCCAGAATAATCTTTCTAAAATGCGAATCTAATCTATTTTTAAGAAGAATCTACTTCAAAATTCTTTATTGACTACCAATGCTTTTGTAGTGTATATGGCCTTCCTCTACTTGGACATCATCAGAATGGATCCTTATTTAGAGCCACGCCACGCCCGCAGAGCACCTCTCATTCATGCAGAAAGGTTTGGTTTCGTGAACATTCAAGTGTATTTGAAACCTCACTGACCTTGCTCAGATCATTTCCTTCACTGGAAACACCTTTATTCCAATCTGTATGAACTGACCAATCAGTACTTGTTACCTTGCACCTTTTCCCCAGACTGTTCTGTAATACATTATTGTATTTATCTTTGTAATAAATAATAAACCTCTTGTTTCATGGCAGAGATCCTGTCAAACCCCAAACTGCTGAGCTGATGGGCTGGCATTTTGAACACACTGCGAGGTGCCTTAGAAGAAAGGAATTCACTCAGACTGATCGGACAGCAACCGATTTGGTTGTTTTAATAAATACGGCTTAATAAATAAAACACTTTGATTTTAACACAGAGAGTACATCCTACTGAAGGGGAATAGAGGCCCATCTTCATGAAATTAATCTTTTCTTAGTGAAGATGATGTATTTGTTTCTGCAGATGACAATCCTACCTTTTAATAACAAATTTAATTCGATTGCCCACTTGAATGATTTTTTCCAGCCTTGGGATTCCATACCACGAAGGACTTCTAAAAGGAATGTTTTCTGGCAGTCCTTCCACATAGAGATCATTAGGATGTGCCTCGAATTTCTGGTAAGGTACAGCCTTGGCTTCAGTGCTTCCCAAGGCTTCAGCTGGACAAAATAAAAAAGCAATGTGGCAGGCTAAGTATCTGTGGAAATCACATAACAGTACAATTCAAAGCAAAGTATATCTCAATTTAAAGAAGGCAAGAGGGGACAGGAAAGCTGGTAACGGGGAACTCAAGGACAAGATGGGAAAGTGTTAACATGTCATGGGGTTGACAATAAATATTGCAGGAAAAAAAAGTGTATTAATTGTTTAATGAGAAACTACTTGGCTCTGTAAACTTTCATCTGAAGTACAGTAATTTTTTTTTTTTTTAAGAAAAGGCAAGGTAAGCGCTGGAAATACACATACTATCAAAATGAATACAATAATAGTTTAGCTGCTTGTTTGAAGACAAGGTACAATCAAGAGCTACTTTTTGGAGAATTCAGAATGTTATGTTTGGGATTCTTAATTTTAAGCCAGTATCACTAGATGTAAAGTCTTAAAAGACTAAAAAAGCCTTCAAAATTCTTGAGTAGAGGATAAGAAAATCATGACAGAAAGTAAACGCCAAAGTCAAGCCAAGTGCCATCGAGTCAGATCTAAATATTAATTTTTCAAATATCTGTAACACTGCTATTTTTTGGCTGTGTACACTAGAGTTTATTTCAGTCTATATTTTCATCTGTTCTGAAGCCATCAGATTAACAGTATTTTTGCTCTTACCCCTAAAACTCTCATAAGTATGTCATTTTCAAAGGAAAGAACTCTGCAAAGAAGGGAAAGGAGAAATAAAACTTAGAAGCAGAGTCTGCTTAGATTAAGAGATGTAATTCAATACACAAATCATACTGGGATCCCAACTTAAACCAACAACTTTAAAGATGCTCTTCAGATAAAAGAGGTAACCTGACTACAGACTTGACGTGAAACCAAGGCAAAGAAAGAACTGAGGCCAAGAGAGATTTGCTGGTGTGATACTGATGTTATAGTTGTGTAAGAAAATGTCCACATTTTTCATGGATGCACACTGAAAGTCTCAAATGACATGCCTAGGATTTGCCTTCTTAGTATTTCTGCAAAGGACAGCTTTGCTTTTTAACATTTCAAAAACTCATTGGCCTTGAATAGATTCTGATTCTGTAGGGGGGAAAAAAGAGGAAAAGGTACAGATGAACAAAATATAGAAAAAAATCATAATATTCATTGAATATGAATAATGGGCATATATATAGGGGTTCATTCCTTCTAGGTATGAAAAATATGTCAATTATAATTCTGTACATTACATATGCAAACTAAAGCGAGTACAGTTTTAAAATATAAAACTAATCACAGTTCTAAAAATAAAAACAGCACTCTAATAAAGATCAAACAAATTACACCTGTACCAGCAATATATGACTGACTGTAGGAGCCATTTAAGTATTTTGCAATCTGATGGTCTCGGGGTTACAAATGACTCTGATAAATTTGTAAGCATTTCTTCCTTAGCTTGGAACACCTTCCTTTCAAATTACAAGCCTTCTGTCTTAATTTTTCCCTTCATACTATTAGCCCCAAATGCTTAAGGGCTCAAGTATAGGACCGCTGATAAAAACAAGGAGCTTGTTCTTGGGTGGGGGGAAACACAACATAAAAGTAGTATATGTTAAAATGAGTACTTCTACAAAAAATTGCAGTAGAGGGCTAAATGTATTCTATGAAATATAACAAAGAAGAATATAAACATAATTCTAACAAAATTTCTATAGAGTAAGGACACTGCCTATACAGCTAGATCTTAACCAGCTAACACACAGGACTGGAAAATCAATGCTGAATAACTGAATAATTACTGACTATAGGACACAGTAGAACTGTCCCACAGAGTTTCCCAAGAGTGCCTGGTGGACATGAACTGCCAAACTGTGGGTCAGCAGCTGCAACAGTTAACCAGTATGCCACCAGGGTTTCTGACAATGCTGTGTAAAGTAGTAAATGTACGTCAGACAGCCTCACCATCCTGCTTCTAAGGAACACCCGTGCTGTACTTCTCCCAAGACAGGCTTGTTTGTTCTTTTTGCAGTCCATGGTATATTCAATATTCTTCATCAACACCATAAGCCAAAGCCATCAATTTACTCAAATTGTCTGTTTCAGAAAATGCAGCCACAGAACTACGCCAATTCCTGTGGACACTGTTGATGTTCCAGCCACATACTGATGCCCACAGCAGCATTCCTTGCCTGTGGCTCTTCTCTATTTCCTTTGGTCTTCTAAGGGTTATAGTTTAATTAGCCCCAATGAACACAACACGACTGAAAGGGTCCAGGCTTTTAGATGGCTTAGGAGGCACTTTCATGATGTCAATTCATTTGATAAATATTTGCTGAGCACTGCTCAAGCACCAGACACAGTTCTTGCAGTTAACAGGACAGACAAGGGTATCACATTTAATCTGCTGCAGCAAGAGGAGATATACAACTATCAGCACTTTGAGGGCAGTGAGTGGGTGAGGAAATAAAGACTGCCTGGTGGGTAACATCAGATGGGGTACTCAGATGAAGGTCTCATTCTAATGTAGTGACATCTGAGCTGAGTACTGTCAGCAAAAAGGAGAGACACATGAATACTGGACATGAAAGTCTTCTAGAAACAAAACATTCACAAGGCAACAGTCCCAAGTGGGTGGTTAACCTTCAAAAAATAAAGGAACAAACAGATGGACATTGGGCTCGTGCACAATGAGCAGGGTGGGGTGACAGTAAAGAGAAAGCCAGGGTAGCCAGTTCATCTGGACAGATCAGGGCAGTGGAGTTTGAAAAACAAACAACAACTAAAACCCAGAGACAGAGGGAGACAGAGGTGTGGCTGCTCTGTGGCACTGGCTAGAACTAGAGGGAGAACAATGAACAAAAAGAAGGGAGTATGGGTTTGGACTATACTTTCAATGCATAACCAGCAGGAAAATAAGGAAAATAAGGCAGGAAACTAAGGAAATCAAGGAGCCTTGGAAAACTGGAGAGTGTGGTACCATATGACAGACTAGGAGAGAAACATATTGGGGACAGGAGGAAGAAGGCAATTAATAACTATGTTTTGGACATGTTGGAACAGATATCAAATACAAGGGTGAATATTACAAGCTTGGTGTTAAGGAGTTTTCAGAACCAGAAACTTATTTCGCCAACATATAGACACAATGTATTTTTAAGCCAGAGGACAACATTAAGCTACCTGTGGTGAAAGTATAGTAAGGAAAGTGAAACAGCACCCAGGAATGAGCTCTAAAGCAGCACTCCAAAATTTAAAGGAGGAACCAAATGGAAGTGTCATCCAGAGACTGAAAAAGAAACAGTCAACGAGACAGGAAGCAAACCAGGAAGCCAAGACAAATGTTTCATGAGGCACTAAGGTTTGAAATTTTTCAGTTTTAAAATAAAAAAGAGACAGCTATGTTTAATGCTGCAGCAGAGTAAGACAAAAGCAGGAGAGACTTAAGAGTAACAAAAGACGATGTTGCAAAGCTTAACAGAGCTAAGTGTGCTAAGTGCTTATAAATGTGAGAATAACATGCATCGTATGGAGTGGGTCAAGAAGGACATCATGCTGTCCTTTTTGAGGGTCAAGAAGTATGATTTATGCTGCTTTTTCTGATAACCAGAAATGCAGTGCCCAGTACCCCTACAACTGCCTACCATCAAAGCTCTCCTTTTTTCCAGAGCAGCACAATAACATTATTAAGATTCAAAAAGAAAAAGAGCCGAAAACTAAAACACAAATAGCCATAATCCTAACTGTATTTTTAAAAAAAGTCCTTGAAAAAAGATTTATTAAGTCATCCCCCCATGCTTACCTTACGTACTGGTTTAAGATGTTCATACAAACACATGTGAAACATCCACACACATAATAAAAGAAAAGTGTGAGTCATATTTGACTTTCTTAAAACAAAATTTAAAAACTTTATTCTGTAATAGACTTACTTATGGGAAAATAGACTTACCAAATTTTTTGCAGAAAAGCTGATCCACCATCTTTCTTAATTTAGTGATTCTGGCATACCATTCTTCCTTTACTGTTAAGAGTAACAAGGAACTACATTTTCTCAGTTTAACAGATTTAATAACATAGTTATTAAATTAGTTATTTAATTAGTTAAGAGTTATTTCATTAGTTAAGAGTAACAAGGAACTACATTTTCTCAGTTTAACAGATTTAATAACATAGTTATTAAATACTATGATTATAAAACAGGAAGTATTTTTCAGTTCTGAGTAAAACAATTTCTAATACAATGCTGACCAAATCCACTGCTGTGGAGTCAAGTCCAACTCACAGTGACTCTATAGGACAGCATAGAAATTCCCTAGGGTTTCCAAGGCTGTGTATCTTTATGGAAGTAGGCTGCCACATCCCTCTCCCAAGGAGCGGCTGGTGGGTTTGAATAGCCAACCTTTCAGTTAGCCGCTGAGCACTTAACTACTGCACTATCTTACAATACTGACACTGAACAAAAACGAGAATAAACCAAAGAACAAAAAAAACAAAGGAAAATTTACCATGTAAAAGTTAATTTTACATAGGTGAAGTGTCACAATTACAGTTAGGAGAGAGCCAAATTCTGTTTACCCAAGAGCACATAGCAGTGAATTTTGACTGTATGTTTAGGCACATGATAATATTGGCAATCTTTTCGTTATAACAAAGTAGTACCCACCCCACTACCAAACAAAATTAAGAAAGGAAAAAAGCACATTTGCACTTCCTTCAAAAACCAAAACCAAACCCCTGCCATTGAGCTGATTATGACTCACAGTGATCCTACAGAACACAGCAGAACTGCCCCATAGTTTCCAAGGAGCACCTGGTGGGTATGAATTGCCAGCCCATTGGTTAGCAGATATAGCATTTAACCACTATGCCACCAGGGTTTCCATCAAAGCACATCTAACAAATAACTGCAGACCCTTCAGGCTTCAGGCTGCAGTAAACAAATCATCACAAACTCATCTTTTTGCATCCAGGAGTCTATTTTGTTTGACAACTAACTGTTTATCTAAGAGTTAGAAAATAAACTGTTCTGTAAATTAGGCCTAATAACGTAAATTCTGCTTGCCAAAAGTGTAACGGACAAGGTTTATTTAGTTCTATCTACCCAGAAACTTGATGTGTTATTAACATTTACTTTTCTAGATGCTATTAGAAAAAATTTTGACAGTGTGACCTTTTCTGTAATAGCACACAGTATTTGTGCACTGAAGACATTATTTCACAAAGAAAGTAGCATAACGAAAGTCTCAAGAATCAATTTTCCTTAAGTGGCAAACAATTATTACACATCAAGTTCTGATCTGACATAGTTTTACACAACATCGAAGGCCTACCTCCTGAGGCTGGTTTATCAAGTTGTAAGTCTTCACGTGTTGAATTCAAAAGTTCATGTCTGAAATGGGAAAAAAAGTACTAAATATCTACCAGGCAGTTTTTAACCCAACTAATAGCCATTTGTGCGTATTTAATATTCAGACACCAAGGACAGTTAATTTATACACAATATAATATATACTTCTGAGACTTCTACAGAGTAAGACAACCAAACAGAAATTGCTTCATGGGACATGTGATGACACACAGTAAAGGAATTAACTTTGCAGCCCACACATATTTTATAAAAAGCTTAAACAGGCTGCAATTTACAAAAATCTTAAATGAGATTCTTGAATTTTACGTTACATTCAAGACTGTGTACATTACTTCAATAGTCTATAAATAGGCCATAAAATCCTAAATACATTTTAACATTCGTATTTGCAAGCAATATAGGCAGCACCTGGGTTACAACAGGGTTTCATTCTGACAAAGCTGTTAGAAGTCTATTGTGATGTCAAGTCGAATACTTCATTTTTTAATTTTCATTACTGTTGCCTTTATTAGCATCTTTATAAACCCAACATTTGTCTTTAGGGGTTGAAAATATTACCTGTAAATCAATAGATTATACAGTAATACATACATGCATTAAAAAAAATACACAAGTCATAAAAATTTACTCCGATGAAGAAGCACTGCACAACACTGGCATGTTGTCAGCTGTGGTAGCAACTCCACTCGTGGAAGGCTCTGGACCATCTGGATTACCCCTGGGAAAGGAGGTGACACTTCTAGATAAAGAACTAGTGCAAGTCTTCTGTGCATTCCTTTTCTTTTTCTCTTCATATATTTCGTGGTAACATCTCAGAGCTTCCCGAATCTGCCTACTGACTTTAGCAAAGTGATCAGTGTTTGGGTCCATGCTTTCAAGCAGCTGAAGCCCTGATTTAGTTTAGAAAAAACTTCAGATAACCCTTTCAATGTAAAAATTTTTGACAGCTTCTTGCCTTTCTCTTCTTCAACTTCAATATTGGCACTTTTTGCTTCTCCAGTTACATGCATATTAGGTAAGCCAAATTTGCATTTGAAGCGATGAAACCAGCCTTTGCTGGCATTAAAGTATTCCACATAGCCTTTTCCTTGCTGTTCCTTCAGACTTTCAAAAAGGCTCCATGCTTTCATTTGAACTGTCAATAAACTCATAGGATATCTTCTTCTTCTATCCAAATCATCAGCAGCTTCTCTATCTCATGGATTTGCCCTTGCTTCTTCTTTGTTAATACAGTTGACTTGATGTCAATTGCACTTCTAACTGCCTCCAAAACCCTATTTTTATTTTAATGATGGTTGAAATGGTTGAAGGACACAGTCCTTTCTCATGAGCTATTTCCCTGACTCTCTTTCCATTATCATAGGCCTTAATGATCTTTATATCCAAGCTTAGAGCCTTTCTCACTTTCTTTTATTGATTAGAACATTAGTGGCATGACTTCTTTGGCTAGACATACTGATGGGGGTATAAGCACTGCAGGTGTTCAAGTGTGAGAAACTTGAACAACACAGCTTTAAATTAACAACTGATGCTTCTTATGATACTAAACACTAAACAAGATCATCCTACAGACCTAATCTATAATGAAGTCAGTGTGGGTGCCTAACAATGATAAGGGCTTCAGGCACATGCACCCATCTAATGTCTTACATCATTAGAGTTTAACACTCTCCAACTTTCTACCATTTTGAAAAGTAAATTATAAAATTGGACATCTATGAGTGAATACCTGAGAATGGTAACATCAGAAAATTACATACTTCAACACTGTAAGTAGTACATATCACTAATGATAAGATGTCAAAGAAGAAAAAAACTTAAAAAGCAGATGGTCACGAAGTGTGGTTTACTGTAACTTGAATACTCTGTAAACTGGAGACTACCTGTACATGTTCATTTTTTCTTAATAACTGAACAGCCCATAAACATAATTTACAATCAAAGAGTTTTCACAATTTAACTTACAAATCTCCTTTTTGTTCTGTTTTGTTCTACCCTAACTCTACATGGGAGGAAGGGGAATAGCTCAGACAAGCAAACAATGCCTACATCATCAACAATCTAAACTGCCGGAAACTGATACAGTCAATGGTCTGTATGTGAACGCTGTTATTAAACTGTGAAATAAAATAAATTTGTTAAAATCTGTTGAATTACTCTTCTGAATAAACAAAATAGTTTGTACCAAGACTAACCACATGGACCTTCAAGAAAGCCTAAGGAATTCACCTTTGTTAAGTGTGAAAGATGGATTTCCACAAATAACTCTACATTAAAAAAAAATGAAAAAGAATGTACACAGCAGTACTGTGATAAGCTTATATAAACCTTAAACCATTCAAAAATATACTGTTTACTTGAGTACAGTATTTGAGGTTCATATTCATTTTCACTAAGAATTTGGGAAAAAACTGCTTAATCCACGGTGTTCAAAGGAAGTTTGGTAGCAGGGTGATTTTTACTCTTTACCAATGACTATGGACTTTTCCCTCTGAAACCTAACAATTTTTTTTACCTTTATCCTTAGGGTACTGAAACATTATGATGTATGACTTTTTTTGTCCTCTCATTTACCCTGTCTAGCACCTAAAACTTGCTTCTCTTCTTTAAGGAAAACTCGTATTACTCAGATGTCACTAGATCAGCATTCAATACTCTTTTGCGTGTCTCATATTTTCACCTCTTTACAGCCTCCAAGACTCACAATTTCCTAGCTCCAAGATTGAAGAATTTAGTTTGGTAAATATATTTTCTAATTTACTAGATATCTTTCTAACTGCTTCCTTTTGCAAGTACATCTACAACTTGGTTTTATGGACATTAACTGGAGGCTTGTATACAGTGACTTTTGTTAAATAAAATTTGCTAATTCATTACCTCTCAGTGTTTTAAATCTTGTGCTGTGATTTTAACACTACCAAAATATTATCCTCAAATATTAAAATGTGTGATGTAGTCACCATTTAAAAAGTAAACATTCCCACTTCTAATCCTAATTGTTATACTTACTTTTCTTTTTAATCTCTCTGCTATACTTTTACAGTCAATGGTAAGAATTTTATAGCATTCTACTTAGGTCTTTCTGGCCATTCTTCAACTATTTACTTTGAATTTTATGGCCATATAGTACTACAGATGCTTTATAAAACTGAGATCTAAAAAACAATGTTGATAGGGTACTACTTTTTTAGGGCATAGAGCAGAAAATCAGAAAAGAAAACGAGAGTGGTCCACAAACCAGGCGCTCATGTTACAATATCCAACTCTGGTAATGACTATTATAATCCTGCACACAGATACACCAAAAAGTGGAAAAAAACATATCTACATCCAACTTTATCTTACATCTAGTCAGAGTGGCTAATGGCTTTTTGTCAACAAGAAGAAAGATACACTAATCAAGAATAAAGAGTCAAGTAAGAGTCCAACAGTCTTACTTTTTAATCACAAAACGAATCCTTTCCTTTGCAAGTAATATCCTTTCAAGGCGAGGAATTCCATAAGTAGATGGTCTTCTAAATGGAATTCCTTCAGGAAGGCCTTCTACATAAAGATCTTCAACGTGTGACTGGAAAAGGGGGTATGGGATCGTCACAGGACCTTTGGCTTTTATAGCTTGAGCTTCAGGGGTGAAAAGAAAAGAGAAACATCAAAAGATAAGGTGTTTAAGTATGTTTCAAATAAAATATAACTGGAAATGTACTGTTTTTGATTCTTTTTAAAAATTTTATTTTACTTCTGTTGTTATAAATGCATTAGAAGTAAAAGAGCACAAAACAACAAAAAATACCAAAGATATTTACCCAAATCTGCAATTACATGAAATACATTATAGTGGGATAATGTAGATATACTTTGTATTGAAACCTGAACCACACTTGCAACCAAACATCCAAGTCAGTATGAGATAATACACCATACAAGATGAATTAAAAACATACACATTTTAATGACTGAACTTATGAAAGTATTGTTTTTATACAGAAGACTTTCCTGAGCTGCAGAAATTCTGCTAAGATTTACTTACCCAAGAGTATTTTAAATAATACCACAGCTATAAATATATATGAATGGACTTTGATGACTTGCTAAACAAACCTAAAAGTATATTTTTCACATAATAGAAAACTTCTAAATATACACTATTGAATACAGTAGTGTGATGATGACACTGAGGTTACCCAAAACTGCCCATTTTGACATGCGTACTTGGAGATGTGAAATGATGTGAAGTCTCGACCTAAATGTTTTAAAATATTCTTGCATCAAAAAGAGGAAAGGCAGGTAAGAGGTGAAATGAAACTAAAGGTTGCTGAGCTGGGTGACAGTTGAGAATTTTTCTATTCTCTATTTTTGTTTCAAGTTGGAAATTTTTATAAGATTTTTGAGATGCATCAGTTTGGTCTATCAATGACACAGGCACATTCTTAGCAAATATTTAACAATTAAACCTTCTGACAATAAAAACTTTCTGTGACTGCACAGCAGACTCATGCCAGAATTCTCTCACAGGTTTGTATTTAATTAACACAACATGGTTATCTAAAATGCTTTCTAGTGAGCCCCCAAACAGGAGAGATGCTACTGTTATAGCCAAAGGGACCAAAAGGAAGAGCTTCTCTCAGAACCCTTACTCCATGCTCTCCCCGATCCAAGGGTCTCGTCATAAAAGCACATCCACCTTTTGCTGGTATTTAATGGAAAAGTTTATCTGTTGGACAATAATATACAGTACAGCTAAAGTTTCAAGTGTACTATATCATGCATTAATGTTGAGTTAGATGTAGTGATCTTTGTCTTATTTATATTTTGCAGTGAAAATGTCTCCCTGAGGCAGTTAACTAATAGAGTGGCTTTCAAATCATACAAGGTAAAGGTTGTCATATTTTCACAATGGTTGGTAAACAATATTTCCTTATACACAAACTAATAAATGACCACAACAAAGACTCAAAAACATAATTTTTGCTTCACTTGTGAAAAAAACTGAGATTCATAAAGCTGATGTACTAGCAAATTTATTTTTCCTCAGAAAAGGGCAAAACTACAAACAGAAAAATAAAAATAAAATCAGCAAGCATGTATTACGTATTTATGAAAGCATTTTATATGCCTCCTCTCACTGAATCCTCACAGAAGTTCTTCAGTATTTATGGTCTTTCACAAGAGATGATACCTGACTTACGAAAGACGAGAGCCATGGCCAGGCACTGCTCCCAAGCCAGTACTCTCTCTGCTCACTCTTCTAGCTAATAAATGAATTCAGCAAAGTGTTAGGGTGTATGAACAACATGTAAAATCTATCGTACTTCTGTACATCAGCAATGAGCATTTTGCAACGGGAAATAAGAAACAATTCCATCTACAGTAACATCTAAAATAAGAAAATATCTAGCAGCAAATTCAACCAGAAAGATTTCTACACTGCAAACTATAGAGCAATACTAACAGAAACTAAAGAAGATCAAAATAAACAGAAGGACATTTATGGCAACAGAATAACATCCTGGTATTTATAGATTGTAAGACTGTGAGTACTGTTAACAAGTCAAAACTTCCCAAAGGAATCTACAGATTCAACGCAATCCCCTTGAAAACTTCAATAGCTTTCTTTGCAGAAAAAGAAAAGTCAGTTCTCAAATTTATATGAACAGGAAGGGGCCTCAAACAGCCAGAGCCAATGGATTCTTACAGAGGACACTAAAAGACAAAACAAATTGGGCTGCATCAGAAGTAAAAATGTTCATGCAAAAACCTGTATCAAAATGAAGAGTCACCCTACAGCATGGAAGACAAGCTGGGAGAATCATATATCTGGTAGGAGATTAATACCCAGAGTATTTAAGAACTCCTACAACTCAACAACAAAAGGACAAACAACGTAAGCAAAAGAATGGTCAAAGGCTTTGAATAACTATTTCTCTAAAAAGGATATACAAGTAGCCAAGAAGCACATAAAATAACATTAAACCAAAACCAAACCCATCACCACCAAGTCAGCAACCAAGTAGGGAAGTACAAATCAAAACCACAACGAGATATGCCACTTCGCAAACACTAGAATGACAATGATTCAAAAAAACAAATAAGCTAGCACAAAAAGAAAAAGAAACGCAGAAAATAACAGACACTGATAAGAACATGAAGAAGTAGTAACCTTCATCCAGGGCTGACGGCAATGCAAAATGGAACAGCTGCTGTGATAACCAGTTTGGTGATTTCCGCAAAAAGTTAAAGACAGAACTACTGTATTATCCAGCAATCTGAACCCTAGATATATACTCAAAAGAAATAGAAGCAAGACAAAACCCAGGCAAATTTGTATATCAATGTTCAAGCCAATCTAATCACAACAGTCAAGAGGTGAGAAATAATATATGCATCAACAGATAAATGGGGAAACAAAATGTAGTACATACATACACAAATATTACTTCACCATAACGAGAAATGAAGCTGTGATGCCTACTCTAACAAAGATGAATCCTGAAAACATTATGCTGAGTATGTAAGTTAGTCACAAAAGGACAGCACAAATTAGAAAAAAGATCAATTTAACTGGACTTCAACATAACATGAATACTCTTCCAATCTTAACCCAATACTGCAAGGACAGAGTAGCAGGGGCAAGAGTCTGGGGATCATACTCTCAGCAGACATGGAGGCCAACTGGCATAACTAACGTGTTGCTAAGAGAGTCTTCTCCATCCCATATTGGTGAGTGGCGTCTAGGGTCTTGAAAGCTAGCAAGCTGCCGTTGGAGGTACACCAAATGGTCCCAACTCAGCAGGAACAGATGATCACCCCAGACCATAAACACACGGGAGGAAGAGAACCCAGAGGACAGAAAGACCCACATGAATGGCTGACTACATCAACATGTGAGCAGGAGAACCAGATGGTGCCCAGACAACACCAGTGACAGCTGTGATGGGGTTCACAAAGTTGAGTCTCAGTGGCAACACGAGAATAAAAAGGAGTGCATCCTGAGAACTCCACTAAAAGACCACAGCTGATGGTCTGAAGGCCTCGGGGTTCCCCTGGGAGCATGGCCCTGGACCTGATGCTGTCCCTCTCCATAAATCATTACTGAGGTCATGCCTTGGAAAGGAATAGATTGGACTTGGTGACACAGAGTAATCGTATTGTGTGTGCACTTTATGGTTCTATTGCTAAGAGGCTATGACATGTATAGGATGGAAAGGAGGAGTGTGCTGTCACTGGGCAAACTGAGCAGTAGACGTAGGAGCTGCACACAGACGGGCAGGCAAATTTAAACTGGATCATACACCTTCACTCAATCACAATAAAAAAAAAACAACAATAAATTAGTCACAAAAGGACACATATTCTATGACCCCACTTACATGAAATATCTAGAATAGGCAAATGGGATGAAGAGAGGAGAAAAGAGACAACCTTGGCTTAGGGGTCCCTGAGTTTCTGTTAACGGTGGGAGAAAAATTTGGAAACAGACAGTGGTTATGACTGCACACCATGATGAATGAAACCAATGTCACTGAATTTTATGTGTAAAAAAGGATGAACTGCCAAATGTTCTGTTACGTATTTTTACCACTTTTTTTTAAGATTAACTACTAAAAATGATATAATTACTAACAGAGTTTAATGAAGTTATTACCCATGATGAAGGAAGAAAATGTTCCTTTGTTATCTGTTAAAAAAATTCAATTAAAGAATTTCAGCGATGAACCTGAACCCCACCGTAAACTGCAGATCTTCAGTTCACTGTAATGTACCAACACTTGCTACTGAACCTCACTGTACACTAAGGACTTCAGTTCACTGTAATGTACCAACACTGGCTCATCAACTCTAACAAAAACAGCCCACTAATGCAAGCTGATAGAAAGAGTTAAAACGGTACTGGCGGGGGGGCAGGGGCAGGGAGGGAAACAGAGGTACATGGAAACTCTGCTCATTTCTGTCAGTACTGTATAAAAGTACACATACCACAGCATGTAAAATAAGGGGCAAAAGAGAAAAAGCTAGAAACCCAACTGAAAAAACTCAATTACACGTCACGATAAGAGTAGGAGAAAGGCTATCTAACACAGATGATCAGAAAACTATTCACTGAAAAACTAATATTCAACAAAATAATCAAGATCCAGGACTTTGCAATAAATATGCAAATGAATTCCTAAATATCCATGAAGAAAGCTTAAAAGAAATGCTAATTAAATTATAATTACAATAGCTTTTAAATCACTTTGTAATAATCTAGTGAGAAAGAAAAGCTTACAATGTTTAGACAGACACTAAAAATGTCCTTATAAAGAAAGACACATCTAAGCCTAACTCCATTCAAGAGCCAAACTAAGTGTGTTCATATTTTTCTTCAATAATAAACAGTCATGCCATTGTCAAAAACTTAAGAACAAAGCAGTAAAAGAATGTTTGAGTTTAGACATACCATATTTTCTTTCAAACAATTCTTCAACCTGTTTCCGCAGATCAGTAATTCGAGCATTCCACTTCTCTGAAAATGGACAACAAGTTCATTCTCAATAATAAATTCCAATTTGGATTAATAATAAGGTCTTAACATTACCTATCTTCTAATGAGTTATTTGCTGCATAAACTAAAATCTTTAACAGTCTATCTCAGTCTACATAATTTTATTGATTCTCTATTTTCAGAATTTTTAGAATTGGTTCAGTGAGATACTATGCAATGTTTTAAGGTTTATTTTCTAAACACTGCCTAATTTCTAAAAAGCAGAAAGGAAAAAAAGAACAGTCCAATTAAACACTACAAAGTGGCAGTGGTCTCGAGGCCACCAAGGAAACCTATAAAATGTCTGATTAGTGTACAAATAAATCTTCATGCAAACATGTGCAGGCTCACACACATAGTAACTTTAGTAAGAGACTGCTAAAAAAAATGAAGATATGTAAACTTAGTTTATATATAAACTCAATTTTTACCCAGTAACTGTAATTATGAGTAAGATAAATTAGAATATTAAAATACTATTTTCAATGTGTACACAAGCTGGTTACTGAATAACCTATTTGCTGAAACTATGGAACACAAAATAAATTGCCACTAATATTTTACTTAGTGCCTGTTAAG
Organism: Heterohyrax brucei; assembly: GCA_028571685.1. Taxonomy (NCBI): domain Eukaryota; kingdom Metazoa; phylum Chordata; class Mammalia; order Hyracoidea; family Procaviidae; genus Heterohyrax; species Heterohyrax brucei. The sequence continues at coordinate 7,808,644 of CM053165.1, read as the reverse complement.
GACTGACTTGTGTCCCCCCAAAATATGTGCTGTAAATCCTAACCTCTATGTGAATTCACTATGAGTCAGACTTGAGGGCAGTAGGCTTGTTTTTTTTCTTTGGTTGGTTTTTAGTGCTTGTTGTTATAATCTCATTTTGGATTGGGTTGTCTCTGTTGCGCTAACGAGATAGGATTAGTGTAGGATGTGTCTTGAGTCAGTTTCTTCTGAGATTACACAAAGAAGAAAGAAGGAGGGATGGTAGAAGAGATGCCAAGCTACACTGTGATCCTGGTACCAGGGAGCAGAAGCTGAAGAAATGACGACCTTCTCCCAGAGCTGACAGACAGAGAATCATTCTGTGGAGCCTATGCTCTGAATTTGGACTACACTGTCAGAAAACAAACTTCCTTTCATTAAAGCCACTTATTTGTAGTATTTGCTAGAGCAGCACTGGACAGTCCTTCAATGGGGGGATTAATAAATTAGCAGCTGGCAGTTACACAGAACAAAAACATAAAAAAGAAGATGAAATAAAAGTTTAAAGCTAACAGAAGTCAACTGAATTACTAGGTCATTACCACTGATTTAGAGTCCACTAATTGTAATTAATGTTATAGAAGACACAATGTCTGATATTTTGGTAAATCTAAATACATTTACAAGAGGTCTCTAATTTTTCTTCCAAGAGACCAGGTAAAACGTATTCTGAGTTGTTTGCGGGTGATGCAGATACCCAACCTGCTACTAATTGAAAGAAAACACTGGGGTTTAAGTACACCTGGTAGCACGTGGGAAGAAAGCCCCAACAATCAGCCACTGAAAACCCTGTGCAGCACAGTTCTGTGCTGACACATGTGGGTCACCATGCATCAGAACTGACTCAACTGCGGCTGGAGATAAATTCTAAAGACCTTCACTCCTCGCCTCAGAAAAAAGAATGCTGGTATGTTTACCAGTTTTTTAAGGAAAAAAGAAAAAAAGAGGTAAAAAGAAAATGGAAAAAAATTTAAACAGACCATACCAAAGTTGAACTCTCTCACTTTCCGTTTTCCAGCATTGGCAGGTTCTGTCACTGGTGGCTGCGGAGGCTCACTGCTCTTTGGCCTTTTAGTAGGTGGAGAGTAATCATCATCTTGAAAAAGAAAACTGGCATTACTGGAGGAACTGTCTATGTGAATTAAAGCCATTGCCTGTTCAGTTTTCAACAATTCAAAAAGTATGCAGGGCTTTCAAGCTGTGGAATATTAAGAAATTATTTCTGTGTTTTCAACTTCAGCATGTTTTCAAATTATATTTGTAATTTTCCCAGTCTTTCTGCATGTGCTGCAGTGAATATTTTGCTTTTCCCTTGACTCTGCTTCCCTGTTTTTTTAGTCTGTTCAGTCTGAATTGAGTCATTACAAATTTCCCCACAACCCCTCTGTTAAAGGTCACAACTTTCAAGGAGTTGCCTAGAAATATATTTTACTTTTATGTCTATCAAGAAAAAGGTTTTAATGAAGATAGTCACTAAAAAGTTACACAGATTTACACAAGAAATGATGGAGAAAAACAAAGTTTAAATGAAAAAACTATGCATATGCAAAATTCAAGCATAAACAAGAGAGGTTTAGATAACTGTGCCAAACACTTTTAGCAAATACAAACCTTACAGGACTAAAGAAAGAGGACTAAATTATTTGTGAAACATCATACACGAAACAGGGCTACATAATTTATTCATTCATGAAAACAAAACTGTTGACTCTGTCAATATGAAAGCTATGTATACATAAGCAATCAACGACTTAATAGCATACTTAAGACATTTCTAAGAACTATATGTTCATTTTCTGGTATGTCAGAAATGAATTATGCTACAACTCTTCATTGCATCTAATGCTAAAATTACAGACACTTGGAGCAAGTATCACTGTCATCTTCTTGTCCCTGACAATGTCAGGTGGCACACGACCAAATCTGTACTGTAACACTGTCAATAGTTAAACATATAGAAAACTCTTAAAAACCACTATGATTTAGGAAGAACACTACAATAATTCAAATGACTACTAAATAAAATAATTACTAACTGAACAAAAGAGCAGTAACAGTAAGATGCTATTAAAATACAAAGAACCTTTTAAATTGGTACTAACTGTCATCTTCATTTTTACAACTTAAAAGAAACAGGTTCAGAGAAAGTTACAAGATTTGATGATCACTATTTGACTGTAATTCTTCTTCCCACTAACAATATCGTGCTGTTCCCCCTCCCCAATTCAGTTAAAAGTTTAAAACTGGCCTAATCTACATCTTTGCCTGGGGCTGCATTGCTATAAATTGCTGTCCTGTTCACTGTCTTGTGGGTTCTTCCTATACTGCCAACAGATGTCCTGGTAATTTGTAATCATGACTAACAATTTCAGCCAATAGCAGAAACTGGTACCAAGGTCACCAATACAACATGAATCCACAGGAGGATCTATTGATGTGTCTAGGGGTGGAAAATGACTACTTTAGGGGACACTCTTTAAGTAAAGAATCATCCTACTAACAAATTACAACACTGTGAAAACTTTGATGTGTTAAATACCAATGTATAAATCCATGTACAAACATGAAAAAATAATCTGATAGAAAAAATTACCACCTAGGTTCATAATTATTTAAAAAATGACAAACTCCCAGTAAAAAAAACCTTGATTATATCATCCAAGTTTATAATTATTAAATTACTACAGTGACTAAAATTGGCCAGAACACCTATGAATAGATTAGGAGCCCCGGTGGCACAGCAGTTAAGTGCTCAGCTGCCAACCTGAAGGCTAGCAGTTCATAGCTAGCAGGTGCTCCTTGGAAAACCTATTGGACAGTTCTCCGCTGTCCTACATGGTCACTGTGAGTCTAAACTCACTTTAACAGTACGTAACAACAAAAACAACATGAGTAGATTAAGGTTCAAAATGACACTAATCCATTTTGGAAAACACATTAGGTACTATTCATAAAACTGTCCTTCAATTCTGAAAATGTAAGTTTAAAAAACTTTTGAATTTCTCAACAGTTTTTTAGTAGACAAACAATATTTTTATGCTAGTTCCAAGCGGTAAAACAAAAATATATGTTTCACCTATGAATACCATCAAACACCAAATAAATGCTCAGTATTTCTTTAAAGAGTTGAACAACAGCTTTGAGAAAAAAAAAAAATCATTTTCCTAATAAGTTAACGTAGCCTGAACATCCCTTTCAATCATTATTTAAAATGATCTTTAAATTACATAAAGGAAAAAAAATACATACTACGTATATAGCTGTAGCGTGGTAACAAAGAACAGCAATGATCCATTACACTGACCTCAGTTTAAACTGTTTGAAACTGAGGCCAAACGGAAGGGGCAAGACACTTTATCTTCATTACTGAGATCTTATTTCTTCAATCAATCTAACTTATTTTACAACATGAAAGACTTAACACCATTAGTATATAAATGTAACCTGTTCAATCATAAAAAGGAGAAAAAATTACATTATTTTTAATGAGATGACATATTGTTAAAATATTAAAAATGTGATAATTTTCTCTACAATGACAATAAAGTTCAATCCAGTACAAGTAAACAAGTAGAACTAAACATATTATTTATAGTAAAAATACTCCACACCTTTTATTAAAAGACATCTAGAGGAGCCCTGGAAACCTTGGTGGCACAGTGATTAAGTGCTGCAGCTGCCAATCAAATGGCCAGCAGTTCAAATCCACCAGGCGCTTCCTGGAAACTCTATGGGGCAGTTCTACTCTGTTCCATAGGGTTACTATAAGTTGGAACTGACTGGACAGCAGTGGGGTATTTTGGTGTTTGTTTTCCCTCAAGATAGAAGAGCCCTGGTGGCAGAGTGCTTTTTAAGAGTTTAAATGCTAATCAAAAGATTGGTAATCTGACTTCATCATTTGCTTCTGGGGCAGCGTGGCAGTTCTCCTTTGTCCTATGAGGTTGCTGTGAGTTGGAATGAGCTTGATGACAATGGGTTTTTGCCTTTATTTCCTGTATTTTTAAAATAATATTTGGGTGTTTTAAAAATCAGGATATGAAAAGAACAGCTATAACCTTAGCTACATCTCTCTTCCTCCACCCCCCCCAGCTATAACTCATTCTTGTAGAAAAACTGAATGGATTTGAGAAAGTACGGGAAACTTTGTTATTCTTGACCTCAAAATCCTTGCCATAAAAGATCAAACTATTTATTTTTCTGTAGCATAAAACACCAAACAAAACTCCAAGAAATTATCACTAACAACAAAGTTCAGCATTTAGCATTATTATTCCAATTAGCATGTATTTCAACATTATTTATCATCATTTTTGTGTAACAAGAAACACATTTCAGGATGTCTCAATTTCAAGCCCTAAAAATGTCGACATCATGCAAATCAAACCTAAGCTTTCAAATACATTTCAAAATATTTAATAAAATTAGTTATGCTGCCACATCTCAAAAAAAGTCAGAAGCATTGTCCCTAACTCAACATTTTTACTTAAAAAACGTCCTCTTTTCCTTTTTGTAACATACTTACAAATATGTGTAGAGATAATACAACCTTTGGAGCTATTTACTGCTGCATTCTCACTGATAAAATGCCAGAATATGAAATAATTTTTCTGACACTCACATTCTCAACAAAATCAAATTGATAGCATTTTATCTTACAGATACCTAGTGAAAGTTAAAAAAATAAATAGGACAAGCAATATGTCTCTAATGAAATGACTCGTTATTTCTAATGAAAACCATTTTTATCCATGCATCCAAGTTGTAACTACTCTGTAACTGTTACATGAACGACTATTCATTAAGTAACTTTATCAGCTATAGAAACTGGAAACAATTTTTTTAATGCTAAAATATCCAACTACATAGATCCTATGAACTTTTATATTGGCATTTATAAGACACACACAATAAATTAATAATCAACAGCAAAGCCCATTGGCTCTACTGTCAAAACATCGCTATGTATCAGCTACCACCCATCCTCTCCACTGCCACCACCATGTTCTACAACACCAATTTGGTTGTGGTAACTGCAACAGCCTCCAAAAATGGAATTTCTCACTTCCACTATTGTCTGCTCTTGGCCATCTGGTAACGACAAAACCTGTCACTCTTCTGTTCACTCTACGATATCCTTAGCACCTAGAACAGCTCAAGGTACACAGAAAGTGCTTGGTATTCAAGGGAAAATTAAATGGATAGTGTAGTCCTTAGTTACACATAGCAGCCAAAGATTTACATATGACCTAAGCATTAACTTCACAGAAATGTACTACCAGAGGATGCCAGGCAATCCAACTGTCAACTTTAATCCATATCAAAATTTTACACAAATAATGCACAGGTTATCTCTTTCTTTTTGCAAACCACACAGCTCCTGCCATCCCTCACTGTCTTCCTAAATGTGCTATGCTAGTATTTTTTTTACATGTTGCTGACTGCAATTTTTTCCTTTCCAACAAATTTAATTTTACCAGGACAAAACTGATCTCATAAAGACTTTATTTATGGTATTTTCCTAAGACAAGTGTACCCAATGGTTAACTGAACAGGCCCATGATGGAAATGGGACACCGTTTTGAAACCAAAAAGTCTGCATGTACAAAGAGCTAGAAATTATTCTACTCTTAAAACTAAGAGAACAAGATGTTGTTTATACTTTATTGTCTTCAAATTCATCAACTGAACCTAATTTTTGACCATCTTTATCTCTGAAATCAACAAATAAAAGTCACTAGAAGGAGTGGTGTCTAGTGTCTTAATGCCAGTCAGTGGCCATTTAAGAAGCACCAGTTAGTTCCAACCTACCCGGAACAGGGAAGACTGAAGATGCAAGAAATATGGGCCGGAGAGATGTAAAGGACCATGTAATCCAGAGACTCCATCAGTGCGACACCAGAAGAACCTGATGGTATTCAGCTACCACCAGGGACTACCCTGACAGGGTAGACAACAAAAAGCCCCTGACACAGTGGGAGAAAAATGGGGTGCAGAACTCAAACTCTATGAAAAGAACAGACTTGATGTTTTGACAGTCTGGAGAGTTCCCAGAAGAAACGGCCTCCAGACACTATTAGTCCACAAATATAATGATTCCTCAAGCTAACTCTTCAAAAAACACTGAACATGGGAGCATGGCCTCTGGCCCTGATGTTGCCCTTGCCTATAGATCACAGTGAAGGTCCACTCTTTGGACATGAATGGACTGGACTTGGCGATGCAGAGTGACCATATATTGGATGCATTTTATGGTACTTTGCATCTACAGGATATCGTCCTGCTGACCTCTGGCTGGAGGAAGGAGAGTGGGTGGAGAGGAGGGGAAAGGAGACTGTTGGGAGGATGAGACACGTATGGAGCAGAGAGGAATAGTGTGCTGTCACCAGGCAGGGAGAGCAGTGGACTCTGCATATAGGTGGGCATGGAAATTTATATGGGAATGTACATTTTCACTCACTCATAATAAAAAACAAAACACTTAAAAATAACACATAAAATGATACTGGGGAAGAGTATGCTTTTTGGATTAAGTAGACACGTGAGACTAATTGGGCAGCTCCTGTCTACCGAAACCACAAGAGGACAGCCGGGAGCAGGAGTTGGCTGAGTAGACACGGGAAACACACGGTGGAGAGGAGGAGTGTGTTTTCACAATGTGGAAAGAGAAACAAGGGTCACACAGCGAAGTATGTGAGTTTTGTGTGACAAACTGACTTGAATTGTAAACTTTCACTTAAAACACAATAAAACATTTTTTAAAAAGGCATTCCAACTTATTTTTCAGTTAGGTAAAAACTTAGCAAGTTGGTGTGTTTTCAGACACACTGTTGAAAGATTACCCTATTCAAAAATTTCTCCTGACTGAAAGTGATAAAAGTTTCTGGAATTATATAGTGGCAATGGTTACACAACCTTGTAAATGTATTAAAAACAAAAATAAAACACAACACTGAATTCTATACTTTAAAACAGTGATTATTCCATGTGAAACACATCTCAATAAAAAATATCTGCTACAAAAAAGAAATCACCAGTAGAAATTACCATCTTAAAATAGCCCATTTTAGTTCCTCCTTTACCATCATCACCTGACTTTTGGAACTCTTTAAAGTTAGCCATCTTTTGCTCTCAGTTGTCCAGAAGTTGTGGACCTACAGTGGTTGTGATTCCATGGAAAGGCCATTCCTTTTCGTAAATTTAGAAATCTTGGCAAAATCAGCCTTGAAATCTGGGATGCCTCTTTGATTTGCCAGAAGCTTCACTTTGATTTGAACTGCGACAGTCGAGACTGCTTGATTTTGTTTCCTTCAAGAAATAACCCATTCTTTCAAGTTCTGCCCCAACTTAAGAGTATTTCACATACAGCCTGTGACATGACTGTTTTCATGGATTCATTTTATTATCTCCAGCTCCTTTCTCTCCTTTCTCTATTTCAGAATGGACCACTCTCCAACACTGAACTCGATTTGTGTTATCTATTGTTTGTTTCTTACAACACTTTCAATTTGAAACTGGCAGTATAGCACTTATATTTAATTCCTGGCATGATCATAAAGGAGTCTAGGATTTAGACTTACAAACTGAATTTTAAAAAAAGTACACAATATAAATAGTAACTGGCTGGTTCCAGTAAAAAGATGGCAAAATTCGTAACTGAGGTTTATGGGGGTCTGTTTACATACTTGAAAGTATAAGGAGACTCAATCATTGATCAAAAACATTAATCAAACATAATTAGACTACGAAATAAACAGACCTACCAATGCTTCATGGTTTTATTTTTATTTCATTATGACTGAGTGAAAATGCACATTCCAATACAAATTTACATGCACACCTACATGCAGCTTCAACTGCTCTCCCTGCCTGGGGCCAGCACACTATTCCACTCTGCTCCATACGTGTCTCATCCTCCCAACAGCCTCCTTTCCGCTCCTCTCCACCCACTCTCCTCCTCCAGCCAGAGGTCAGCAGGATGATATCCTACAGACGTATAAAACCATAAAGTGCAACCAATATATGGTCACTCTGCATTGCCAAATCCAATGCACTCCTGTCCAAAGAGTGGACCTTTGTTATATTTATGGCAAGGGAAGCATCATGGCCAGGGGCCATGCTCCCAGGGGAATCCCAAAAGTGGCTGGACCATCAATTACAGTTTTTTAGTGGAGATCTCAGGGTGCACCCCTTTTTATTCTCGTGTTGCCAGTGAGACTCAACTTAGTGAGCTCCTTCATGGCTATCACTGGTGGTGGCCAGGCACCATCTGGTTCTTACAGTCCCAAGTCTATGTAGGCAGCGATTCATGTGGGTCTCTCTGTCTTCTGGGTTGTCATTTTGATCCTCCGTGAGCATCCGCTCCTGCTGAGTTGTGACCATTTGCTGTGCCCTCGGATAGCAGCTTGGCAGCTTTTAAGACCCCAGACGTCACTCACCAATGTGGGTTGCAGAGAGCCCTCTTAGCAAAACACTGGTTGTGCCAACTGGCCTCGATATAGCCTCAGAGCATGGTCCCCAGCCTCCGGCCCCAGCTATTCTGTCATTGTAATATACTGGATTAAGATGGAAGGAGTATTCAACTTATGCTGAAGTTCGTTTAATATTGTTCTTGTTTCTAATATGTGCTATCACCGATTTCACTCACCCAAATTTCTACCAACTATCTAATCTAAACCTTCCACCCCTCGTCCTTCCTCCCTCCCCTTCCTGTCAAAGAGTCTTTTCTTCTATACATAAGTCTATTTCTGAGATCTCATCATAGGGGTCTCATACAATATTTATCCTTTTGTCGCTGACTACTTTGACTCAACATAAAGTCTTCCAGTTGAAACCAGGTTATGAGATGTTTCCTGGAATCATCATTATTCTTTAGCATTGCATAATGCTCCACTGAGTATATATACCATAGTTTACCTATCCATTCTTCTGTTGTTGGGAATGTGGGTTGATTCCATATTTTTGTTATCGTGGACTTTGCTGTGATAAACATTCTTGAACACAGTCTGTTGGTGTGAAAGGCCGTGATTCTGCAGGATATATTCCAATTAGTGGAATTACTGGGTCAAATGGTGTATCTACATCCATTTTTTTAAGGAAGCGCCAGATTGCTTTCCAAAGAGGCTGGACCATTTTGCAACCCCATCAACAGTGCAGAAGAGTTCCACTTTCTCCACAGCCTCTTCAGCATTTATTGTTTTGGATCATGGCCAACCTTGTTGGGGTGAGATGGTATCTCACTGTAGTCTTGATTTGAACTTTAATACTAAAGATCATGAACAGGACCGCATGTGCTTTTTGGCCGCCTGGATCTCCTCTTACAGAAATGTCTGTCCATCTCATTTGCCCATCACTTAATTGGATGATCTATCTTCTTCTTATTGATAGTTTGTAGTATCTTATAGATTATGGAGATTGGGCGTCGGTCTGACATAGAGTTGCCAAATGGTTTTTCCCATTCTGTAGGCGGTCTTTTAACTCCTGTGACAGAGTCTTTGGATGAGCCAAAGTGTCTGATTCTTAATAGTTTTCATTTATCTATTCTCTCTTCTGTTGACTGTGGTTTGTTTAACAGATTTTGAAGTCTGTTTACATTGTGTATTAACACTTCCATTGTTGTTCCTACCTTTTCTTGGATGAGTTATTATTTTAGGTTTGATGTTTAGGTCTTTTATCCAGCTGGAGTTCGTTTTTGTATAATGTGTAAGATACAGATCTTGCTTCAATTTATTGCAGATGGATATCTAATTTTGCCAGCATCATTTGTTGAAGATACTGTTTTTACCCCAGCTTAATGACTTAGGGCCTTTGTTGAATATCAACTGTTCACAGGCAGATGGTGTCATCTCTGGGTCTGAATTCTGTTCCACTGATTGATGTGTCTCTTCTTGTACCAGTACGAGGCTGTTCTGACTACTGTGGCAGTGTAATATGTTCTAAGGTCGGGTAATGAGAGGCCTCCCGGTGTGTTTTTCTTCTTTAGTAGTACCCTACTTATCTGGGGCATCTTCTGTTTCCAAACAAAATTGGGGATTTGTTTCTCCATCTCATTAAAAAATGACGCTGGAACTTGTACTGGGATTGCATTATGTAAGTAGATTGCTTTGGGTAAAATAGACATTTTCACAATGTTAAGTCTTCCTATCCATGAGCAAGGTAGGTTTTTCCATTTATCTAAGTCTCTCTTAGTTTCCTGCAGTAAGGCCTTGTAGTTCTCTTTGTAAAGGTCTGTTATTTCTCTGGTTATATTAATTTCTAGGTACTTTAACCTTCTTAGAGGCTGTATGAAATGGTATTGATTTGATGATTTCTTCACTAACAGTCTCATTTACTTCTGTGTATCTTGTATCCTGAGACTTTGCTGAACTCTTCTATCAGTTTGAGTAGTCTCCTTATAGATTCCATGGGATTCTCTGCAAATACAATCATATCATCTGCAAACAGGGAGATTCTGACTTCTTTGCTGATGCAGATGCCCTTTATTTTTTAGTCTTGTCTAATTGCTCTGGCTAGAACTTCTAGTACTATGTTGAATAGGAGAGGTCAGAGTAGGCATCCTTGTCTAGTTCCTGTTCTCAAGGGAAAGTCTTTCAGTCTCTCTCCATTCAGGATGACGTAGGCAGTTGGCTTTGTATAAATGGCCCTTATTGCATTGAGGAACTTTCCATCTGTTTTGCTAAGAGTTTTTAGCATGAATGGGTGTTAAACTTTATCAAACGCCTCCTCTGCATTGATGGACAAAATCGGTGATTCTTGCCTTTTGTGTTATTGATGTGGTTAATTACATTGATTGTTTTTCTGATGTTGAACCAGCCTTGCATCCCTGGTATGAATCCAACTTTACCATGATGGATTATTTCTTTGATATGTTGTTATATTCTATTGGCAAGAATTTGGTAAACATTTTTGCATCTAGATTCATGAGTGATATCGGTCTGTAGTTCTCTGTCTTTGTTGGATCTTTCCCTGGCTTTGGTGTCAGGGTTATGCTGTTTTCATAGGAAGAGTTTGGGAGTACTCCATTCCTTTCTATACTGTGAAATTGTTCTCAGTAGTATTGGAGATAACTCTTCTCTAAAAGCTTGGTAGAATTCTGCAGTGATGCTACCTGGGCCTGGACTTTCTTTGGTTGGCAGTGTTGTGGTAACGTTTTCAATCTCTTCCTTTATGAAGGGTTTATTCAGTTGTTTTGCTTCACATTGTGGTAATTTGGGTAGATGGTATGAATCAAGAAATTTGTCCATTTCCTCTAGGTTTTCAAATTTGTTAGAGCACAGTCTTTCATAGTATTCTGTTATGATCTTTTTGATTTCTGTCAGATCTGTTGTGACAACTCCCCTCTCAGTTCTAATTTGGGTTATTTGTTTCCTTTTCTGTTTTTCTTTAGTAAGTTTAGCCAGTGGTTTATGAATTTTGATCTTTTCTTTAAAAATTTTTTCAATTCTTCTTCTATTCTCTAGTTCGTTTAGTTCTGCTCTAATCTTTATGATCTGGTTTGTTCTGGTGCCTGAGGGGTTCCTTTGTTCTCTCTCTACTTGTTAAAGCCGTAGGGTTAGTTACTTGATTTGGTTTCTTTTTTCCTTCCACATGTGTGCATTTAAGGAGATAAAACAGACCTCTGAAAACTACTTTAGCTGTATCCCATAGGTTCTGGTAGGAAGTGTTTTCATTCTCATTAGAATCCATGAATTTCTTTATTTCATCCTTGATTTCTTCTATAATCCATGGTTTTTAGAGCAACATGTTGTTCAGTTTCCAAGAGTTCGACTTTCTATCTATGTTTTTTCAGCTACTGATTTTGAGTTTTATGGCTTTACGTACTGAGAAGATGCTTTGTAGTAATTCAACAGTAAGGATTTTGTTGAGAATTGCATTATGTCCTACCACATGGTGAATTGTGGAGAATGTTCCATGTGCACTGGAGAAGAAGGCGTAATTGTCTGCTGATGGTTAGAAAGTTCTGTATATGTCAATGAGGTTTACTTGGTTAATTTTGGCAATAAGGTCTTCTGTATCTTTACTGAGCTTTTCTCTAGATGATCTGTCCAGTATTGAGAGTGGAGTGTTGAAGTCTCCCACTATTATTGTGGAGTGATCTAACTCTTTTTTTAGTGTAGTCAGTGTTTCTTCGGCGTATTTAGGTGCTGTGATTAGGTGCATAAATATTTAATGTAGTTATGTCTTGCTTGTGTACTGAACCTTTCAACAATAGTGTCTATCTTTGTCCACGATGGTGGATTTTACATTAAAATTAATTTTGTCTGAGATTAGAATTGCCACATCTGCTCTTCTTTGTCATTGTTAGCTTGATATATATTCTTCCATCCTTTAATTTTCAGTTTGTTCCTATCTTTAGGTCTCAAGTGAGTTTCCTGTAGACAACATATGGATGGGTCATGTCTTTTGATCCAAGATATCACTTGATGTCTCTTTACTGGAGCCTTCAGTCCATTCACATTCAACGTAATTACTGATAGTCAAAGCGGATCCAACTCTGTGTTTATTGCTGCCATTGTAATATGTTTATTTTTATATTGATGTTTTCTCTGTTGTTCTTATTAGTCTGTTCTGGGACATTCTCTTCTGTGAGGTGATTTTCACCTTTTTCAGAGCTGGTTTTGTAGTTGTTGAGACTCCTGTGTTAGATTTCTTGAAATGGTATGTTACATCTTTGTTGTGCTTTACAGCTGCCCCTAAGATTCCCCTTAATAAACTATATATAAACCTAATTTTAATTACTATAAGTCTTGTCAACTTCCTCTCCATCTGGAAGGACTATAATGACTGTAGTACATCCCTTTTTCTAATATGGTGGCACCACAGTTTTCACGATAATCACCAGATTGCTTCTTTCAGTACTAAAGCTGTAATTGAATTTGGAGCCTTCCCTAACTCAGTAGAGTCCTGAATAATAATACTGTGTCGTTCTAAAATATAAAGTTAGTGGTTTTGTTCTTCTAAGCCAAAGCCAAGAACTTCTTTCAGTATTTCTTGTAGTTTTGGTTTGGTTTTTACAAAGTTTCTGAGTTTCTGTTTATCTGGGAATGTCTTCATTTCATTTTCATATCTGAAAGATAGTTTTGCAGGATATATAATTTTTGGTTGGAAGTTCTTCTCCTTCAAGGCTTTTAATGTGTCATGCCACTGTCTCCATGCCAGCATGGTTCCTGCTACAAAATCTGATGAAATCCTACAGGGTTTTCCTCTGAATGTTAGCTTTGCTTTGGGTCTTGCTGCCTTTAAGAGTTGCTGCTTATGTTTCATTTTGTTAAGCTTGATTATAATATGTTTTGGAGTCTTTCTTTGGAGATCTATATTGGGTGGCATATGATACGCATCTGAGATGTCTATGTTCTCCTTCTTCACGATTTCTGGGAATTTTTCTGTCAGCAGCTCAGCAACTCTCTGTGTTCTCAGATATCTCACCCTGTTCAAGGACTCCAATTAATCGAAGATTGTTCCTCTTAATAGAGTCCCACATGCTTCTTAATGTTTCTTCATTTTTCTTGTTTCTTTTTCCTGACTTCTGCTCATAGACGCTGGCGTCAGTAGCTCTGTCTTCCAAGTCAGAGATCCTTTTTTCTATTTCTTCCATTCTGTTTTCTTGGCTTTGCATTGAAGTTTCTATGTCTTTGATTTTCTTCTTGATCTGTTGGATTTCAGAGTACTGGTGTTCCATCAGATTGAACAGCTTGTTTAACTTCTCCTTTTGTTCTGCTGCATTTTGTATAAACTCTAGAAGGGCTCTGCATATAGTCATTTTGTATTCACTTTCTGATGCTTTCGTAAAATTGTCTTCATCTGGAAAACTCCTTGGTTGCTTGGTTTGGGAGCCTTCTGAAACCATGGGTGATTTCTTGTATGCCACAAAGTGTCTGTTGCTTTTTCAGTCCCATGTGAGTCAGTAGAGGCTGGGAGAGATACTGTCAGGATGGACTGCAGATGTTTCTCTAGGCTGTCTTAAAATATAAAACAAAAGGTAATCTGACCACTTCCCAAGTCAGTCAGGTTTTCAGGTGTAGAGGTCCCTCTTACCAATGGGCAAAGTAAGCACCTCTATATCGAAGCCCAGATGATACAAACTAGTTCAAAATACAGCAGTGCTACTGCCCTGTTTGCCTCTGCTGACAGGGCCCAGCCTTAGGTAGAAAAACGCTCTCCTGTGGGCAGGCTCTGCCTCCAAGCTAAGAAATAGGTCCAACTGCAGCCACCGTATCTAGGAGGCACCCTCCACACGGTCAGCAGATAGAGGGGCTAAAGGTACGAAGAGGTAGTCATTCCTCTGCCTCTGTTGCCAGTCCCCATCATAGGCGACACTGCGTAAACTACTGCTTTTCTGTCAGAGAAGTGCTGTTCTGTTTGCAGGCGTTGGCTCCTAGTTTAAGAATTGGGTCCCGCTAAAATCTCTGTATCCAACATGGCATCCCGCACACTGGCAGTGCAGTGCTGTACAAACCTCGCTGTGGCAGTGATAAAAAGAGAGGCCCAAAGTGGCTAGATTAACAGAGTCCTAAGCCTGGATCTCAACCAGCAGTGCGTCTGAGTCTAGCCGCTAGGCAAGACCCAGCTCCACCCACTGGCCAAGACAGGAAGAAAAAAAAGTCAAAATGGTGCATTTACCTTTAGTCTACGAGAGCCAGGGCTACCCAGGAGCCAGAGTCAGCGAAAGAGAGGAGGTTTTTCGTTCAGTGGTAGGAAATCCAAATTAACAGCCCTGTGCCGTGTCCTGGGGTCTCACTAGGTCACCAGAAGGCTCCATTTGATTATCAGTTCAGGTCTTGGTTTTCAGAAGGATATAAGGAGACGTGTGCTTAGTCTGCCATCTTGACTCCGTTTCCTTTATGATTTTATTTCAGATGATCTGGTAAGTTTTTGCATTCCACTCCCGAGCTAAATGCCATCATGTTTACTTTTCAGCTAAATTTCCAAAAGAATTAGAGTTCTCAGACAAAGGAAGCAATGACAGCCAATGTATTTTCAAATAAGTCACCTGAAACAGCTCCTAGATTCTAAGAAAGTCTGGCACATTTTTAGCTAATGGGCTTTCAGGACTAACACACTACTCCAGGGCTGTTCCACGGGACAAAGTTGTGTTGCTCTGAGTTAATCCACCAACCACACAATGCATTTTTTAGCAGAAAACAAAACAGGATGTAAAGCTTCCTGGTTCAGAGTCTAACAATTAAAATATTCAGCTAAATCAGATACATGAATTTTTCTAAGGATTTGTCCTCACAATATCTTGAACCACAAATTATTAAAAATAAGTAAAATTCCACCTTAAGAACACCCAATACTTCTTTAGTCTTTTACATACGTGTTTCAAAAGAAATGAGAACCATAGATTCTCTAGATTAGTTCACAGAAGGAAACCAAATGACTCCATAGCTAAGGAGAAACACAAGTCAGTAAAAGTAAAAAAGTAAAGTAAAAAAATAAATAAAAGGCTAAACCACATTTAACATAACCCCTTTATCCTGCTTATTTTACTTTCTACAGTTAGCAAAATGTATGACTGATTTGAATCTACTCCTCCTGGCCCTGGAAGAGATAGCTTACACATGCACCCTCAGAGAACACCGGCAGTGTACACTATGGTGTGTGTCAACGGGCATGGGACAGGCAGGAAATGCACAGACACACAGTCATTTACCTCCAAATATGGAACCACTAGTTCTAACCTGAACTTTCCAAATGGAGTCTAGTTCCTTAGCTCAGATTTCTCAGCAAACCTTAAAAAACTTTATACTCCCCTGAGGCTTTCAATATTATTGACAACTGTAAGGACTGGCTGACTGGCTTTTTCTAAGCAGCCCCATGTCCCATATACTATACAACTAGTGCCAGGTGTGCTAGGGAGAAAACAGAAAAATGATTCTGGGACTCCACAGGTATTAGGGCGATGACGGTGTCTTAAGTATAGTGGGAAAAAAGATTAGGGTAGGAGCCAAAGGACCCGGGTATCTGTATTAGTTCTGCCACTTCTTAGCGTAGTGCCCTTGGTCAAGTCACAAAGTTGGATTTCAGCTCTCAGTTTCTTTGTTGGTACACTGTGTAATCAGGTTTGAGAATCTCTAAAGGTCTTTGCAGCTAAGGGAATGATTCTAAGAGTTCATTTTAACAGTCTCTTTTTTCCATCTAAGTAAGGATTGTATTACATCAATAAACAGAGTGACATTTTATAAACAGCCGGAAATGTATTATCTTACCATAAACACAACACAACTTGTCTGCAACCCGTAACTCAGTATTACTCACTACCTTTTTCAGGGTCCTTTTTATTCCACAGTTCCTGCTTGCTACAAGTAGTTTCAAGTATCCCTGAAGATACCTGTGAAAGTAAGCCACCTATATATTCCTGAACAGTATGCTCTCCATAATCTACAAAGTCCTACTACATAAAAAGCCTTCTATCTTAAATGGTTTGGGCAATAAAGTTCATAGCAAACCAAAACCCACTGCCATGGAGTTTACTGAGTCATATCAACCCTACAGACAGAGAATTGTCCCATAGGGTTTTCAAGGAGCACCTGATGGATTTGGATGGCTGACCTTCTGGTTAGTAGCCATAGCACTTAACCACCACACCTCTGGGGTTCCCAAAAAGAGGCGGTAATTTACAGTAAATCACAGAACCACTGCCATCTGCTGTCTTACATCAGAATAAAGAATCCAAGTGCCAGAGACAGTTACCACCCTCTTGGGAGAGATTCAAATCACAATGGGAACACTAGCCCCCCAAACTAAACTGGCCTCACAGCAGCAACTGGAGACCAACAGCAAAGAAGCCAGTAACCATACCTTTTTTCCCTTCTTGGCTGCCTAGAACATCTCCTTCACTTACAGAGTGCCTAATTTGCAAGAAAGGGATTCCAAGGGCCACACATTTGGCAGACAAGGAAACTAAGGCCCAAAATGCCAGTTGGGGTGGCATGGTCTCTTAGTCAGCACTTCACTTCATGCCTGAAAGCAAACATCAAGAGCTTAAGGAAAGGTATTATGAGGACTCTCACAATTCTCATCCCTGTCAGTATTTTCTCTGTCCAAGGAGGTGCCCACTAGGTCACCAGCACTCAAGCCTTGCCCTGCTCTGTGGAAGACTGCCCCTGGACTTTCAAGGATCACCAAAAACGCTCCATCAGTTCACTCCCACTTACTAGCCTAGGAAGGTGTATCAATGGTGAAAACACCACTAGTCAACCCTCTCCTCATCCTAGTGCTTTCTCAGATCTAGAAGACTAAACTGAAGGAACCCAAAAGCCTTGCTATCCACATAATTTCAGGGTTTCACCACGGGTAGCAGTCATTAGCAGCACAACACCAACAGGGCAGGGTACAGGGGAAGCTATAAAAACCCAGGGACAAGCAAATGTACCCTAAATGCCCTAGGTCACCAAGCCCCTGTCATGTGGCTCTCTGGGATTTTTAATGCTCAGGTGTCTTGGCCCTAAGAGTGCTCAGCTGCCTTCTATGGCTTTCCCCAGTCTCAAATAGTGATCACACTCCAAGAAGTCTACGGCATTCCCTAGAACAAGCTGTTTTTTCTTATTTTTGTAAACTGATATTTCTTTCAAGGAGCCCTGCTGATGCAGTTGTTAAAGCACTCAGCTGAAAACTAAAAAGTTGGCAGTTTAAATTTACCAGTCTAAGAATGACAATGGCAGCCTGCTTCTGTAATGATGGATAACTTTGGAAACCCTAATGTGGCACTTGTACTCTGTGTTACAGGGTCACTTTGAGTTGGAAAAGACTCCACGGCAATGGATTTTTTTGTTGGTATTTTCAGTTCTGAAATGAGAGAGACCTATACCTTGGAAGGGCCACTGAGATGTCCTTTTTATCTTTCCTACATTAGAGTAACACCTCACCTTATAAATTAGTCCCCTTGGCATTTAATCATGTCTCCCACCTGCCCCTAAAGGGGACACAGCAACCTCTCTGCGACCCCAGTTTGTATTTTAGCATTACCTTCCATCTTTCTGCAAAGAAAGGGAATTAAACATTCTCCTGCTGAGGTTCAAGTTGATTTTATATTCTCCGTGAATGTGGTTACCCTGAGGGAAAATACTATCCAGCCCCTACTTTTGTCTTATTCTAGCTCTCTTCCTCCTCTTCTCTAAAGATTTTAATGGTCTCCACACACATGTTGTATTTGTCACTTTTTCATAAGTCACATTACTCAGTGACCTTATTCTTAGTGAATAAAAAATTTAGAAAACACAAACTAGACATTTCTAATGCTGATATCACTGTCTATTTGGGGAAAAGAGTGTTTTCTTAGCAATTTTACTTTGAGTGAAAATTCTGAAAACACAGGGTAACACATAAAGGCACCCTGCACTGGCTGCACACAGTTGTGCAAAGCTGCTACTTCTTAATGCTGCATTCTTCACATAGCCTTCTGGTGACCTTGACAGGTAAATGCTTTCCAACCTGGATCAGATGGCCACTATCTGGCACCCCAGTGACTCCTTGCTTGTTCCTTACATGATATGAGGTTCTTCCTTTGCTTTTGGCTTCTTGGTACAACCAAGCTGTCTAATGTGAGCAGTCCTGAAGGACAGTTGGTCAAATCTGCCCCTGTGGATAGAGTTTCACACTGTACAACTTTGTAACAGTAAAGTGAACATGGAAATACAGCAACAGATGCCACTATTTAGCAGAATGCCTCCCCATCACATACTTTTCCTGCCCCTGATCAAAGTGGTTCACTCCTCCCATAAAGGCACTGTATTCTCCAACTGCTCTTGGGCAAGTGACTACTGAAGAGGAACCATCTCTGTTTTTATTTCTGACAGCAGTGATGTTCTCTGGAACGTGGAACATGCACAAAACTGTCACGCTTTTACTGTTCTGCCACTTTACTGCCAATACACATCCCTTTGTAACAAAGACTCTTCCCATTGTAATTTATCTTTCCTCCGTGTCACTGCTGATAAGCCCTTTTGACTCGCTTGCACTATACCCACTGCATACAGTCCCCTGTCATGCATGGTTTCCATCAAGCAATAGGAGAAAAAGTTGTTCAACGCAATAAGCCTATCAGAATGGTTGTATGAGTTATGAAGTTTAACACGGTCACCAAGGGAGAGTACTGAGGTACTAGTCACATCTTTTTTTCCATAACAGATTTCAAAGTGACTTACAAAGCCAGTTTGTGAGTCAGCCAAACACAAAACATTGTACCCTTGCTTAACAGGCTTCACTGGCATGTACTGCTTTACTGATGAACATCTCTTGAATGGCACCATGCTTTCATCAATTGACATGACACTTGATGGCACAGACACTTCCTTTACGCAGCTATTGAGAGCATCAATAATATGGTGTAATTTGTGAAGCCGGTCATATCCAGGCTGTTCTTTAGGCACAGACTTTGAATTACGATTGCAGTCTACAGTGTCAGTCAGTTTCTTGAACATTTTTTCAGACATAAATTCTGGCACAGTACTAACGGCAAGGATAGGGTCACTGAACCAATACTGATTGATCTGTGGCAGGACGCACATACCTATCAGAATATGCACAGCAATGAGTGTCTCAAGCTCATCCAGGGTGGCAGGGTGTCAGTTCTCAGCTGTCACCCTAATCCCCTGCCTTCTACATTGTCTTAGGCACTCCTGAGTTGCATCCAGATTTGTTTGGTTCTTTATAATTTCCAACATCTCTTCTGTAAACACAGACATAAAAAATAATTTACTTCAGTGTCTTTATAGGTTAAGACTGGGTAAGAGGCATCTTGCTAAGGTAAGCTTGTTATCTGTATAGAGGCATCTTTGGTCCATTCCCTTTCATTTTCCTGACATCATGGCCAAAGTCATCTGCCTGACCTCTTTCTTACACAACACTAGTGGCTTCAGATACCATTTCATCATCGTTACCAGAAACCCTGGTGTTGCAGTCATGCAGCGCTGTGGTTGCTCTTTGGAACCTCTATCAGGCAGTCTGACTCTGACCTACGGCGTCGACCTGAGTCGGAACCAACTCGACAGCACCTAACACCAACAACCATCATCACTACCAACACAAAGAACTTCAGGCTCCCCTAGATAGGAAAGCTCCTCCACGACATCTTCATCACACTACTCCCCACAATCATTTGCATTCTGAGGTAGGGAAATTAAAAGTTTTAGAGATTCTTCAGCCTTGTAAGCAGCTGTTTCTGAAAAAGATGAGTGTTTTAGGTAAAGGAACTCCAGGGTCAGCAAAACCAGGATGATACCAGTACCACACCTCCACCAAAAGGACAAAAGTGGAGATACTGTGTAATTCCAGCCTCCTATAGAAACGAAAGCTCCCAAAGGAAGTGGTGTCACTAGAATATTACTGCTGCAATAATTACCTCTTACTGCAAAATAACTGCTTACAGCTCATAAATCAGAAGGTATGTCCCTGAAGAATGCAGGAAATAAACATGCAGTATAATAACAGTGCTAAAAAATCTGTTTACACTATTTGTGTCTGAAAATGTTATTCACTTCAACATTACCTAATCCCAAACATTGCTACCTTCTCAGTTAACACACAGAAAACAGTAAAACTTTACCTCACTATACAGAAGCCCAAAGAGACACAAGTCTTACATAATCCCTCCTCTAGGATGCAACACCTCATACAAAATCCTCTACACAGCTATGTGGTGTGAACACTGCAAGTCCCCATCCCCACACCAGCATACACCAGATAAGTGGTACAAAAGTCTGCCAAAACATCTTCAGAAGTAGGAAATATAAGGGGTACTTTAAGTACTTGTGGTCATAAAAGGGTATCTTACATATGCTGTCTATGAAAGGTTAAACTGAGAGGTGACCTTTCTCCAAGAAGGAGCTACTGTATTAAGTCTGGGAAGAAACTTCTTGGACATCTAAAATTAATGGCTCCAAGGGAATACTAGATTTCAGGCAGGAAAACGAGCATTGCTAACTATGCCTCCTCAAAAACATGTAGAATTCAATTGATATATAAATGGATGGTAGAAAATATTAAACCAGGGAACAGGACAGCAATCAAAAGCCCCCCCTTCTGAACTACAACACACTTCTATTTTAAAATCTAGGGGCCAAGTGCCGTCATCATCTTGGATGCAAATTTAAAGATTTAATTAGCTTTTGAAAAGCACTGAGAACTGAAACCACATATATCCACACCTTTTTTAGCCTACATTAACATGACTAAACTATTCTGGGAAACTACTGAATGTAAGTTAAAAATTCACTGTTCATTCTAGCCACTTCCTCAAAGGACAACCAACGCTACAAGAACTCTCAAACACATATTATATGCTTCTGTTGTTTGGTGCTGTCAAGTCTGTTTTATTCAGTGGCCCTATGCCTGTCCTAGACCATCCTCACAATGATTGTTACACTTGCACCCACTGTTACAGCAATGGTGTCAATCAAACTTGTTGAGGGTCTTCCTCTTTTTCACTGGCCCTATACTTTACCAAGCATGACATCCTCCTCCAGAAACTGATCCTTCTTCATAATATGTATAAAGTATGTGAGATGAACTCTTCCTACTCTTGGATCTAAGGAACATTCTGGCTGTACTTCTACCAAGCAAGACCTGTTCATTCTTCTAGCAGTCCATGTATATTTAATATTTTACACCAACATCACAATTCAAAAGTTAGCAATTCATCTTCATTATTCTTCATTCACAGTCCAATTTTTGCATACATATGAGCAGACTAAAAGCACCATAACTTGGGTTAGGCAGACCTTACTCCCCAAAGTGACATCCTTACTCTGTAACACTTTAAAGAGCTTTTTTTGCAGCTGATTTGTCAGGTGCAATATAACTTTTGATTTCTTGACTGCTGCTTCCATGACTCCTAGAAACCCTGCCTTCAAAATCCTTCTTGTGTCTACCACTCCAAAATTTTGTCATCATATTATCCATTTCTAATCAAGTCACCCCTGGTGACTCACCATAAACTAAACCTGAAAGTCCACTAAATACCACAACATTGTCCTTCCCCCTTGAGCTGATACTAACACTCTTATAGTAGTACTCTTCTTTATTGTGGTCAGGATAACCTCAGCTTTGCTTCAGTGGCAGGTTATTTTGGTGAAATTGTGGGGAGCTAAATAACAATAACACCTCAGCCTGATTCAATTTCAACAGAAATAACAAGGAAAGGCTGCAATATCCCAAAGCAGGACACTGAAGGAGTCAGAAGTGATATCCAGACATAAGGGGGCAATCTTCCATTCCTATCTTCAAACTGACAGGTATCAGGCCTAGTACTACACAATGGGACAAGTGAAGATTGAGAAAAGTGGAAATATCCTCTATGTCAAACATAGGGCATTAGATGGGACTCAATCCCTACAGGCAGAGCACTGTCAGTATCCCTGTTTTACACATAGGAAGAATCAGGTTTCAAGGCATACAGTTTCTGACTCAGGAACTGCAGTGACTAGCACTCTGAATCCAGTGACTGCCCTGAGTAGTCCAGTGATCTGTTAAGACAAACATACATAAGTATGCTACCCTATGAAAAGAGTTTTGAAGAGAAATTTACATAACGTTATGTGAGCAAAGAATTACTGTTTCCAGGGAACACAGAAGGAAAACCTAACAGAAGAGGTTGCATCTAATTTAACTGAGTAACAACCTCTGCAAGCAGAAAAAGGAGTAGGAGACAAATGGGAGAGAGAGGGAGTGGTCACAGCAGTACTGTCCAGTGGAATTCTCCAATGATCGAAGTATTCCAAAATGCTACGTGTGAGACAGTAGCTACTAACCACATATGGCTACCAATCACTTAGTATGGCCTACTGTGACTAAGAAGCAGAATTTTTATTTTATTTAAATTAAAATTGAAAAAGAGATGGGGCAGAGTCAATATGGCAGACTAAGCACGCGTCTCCTCATATCCCTCTGGAAACCAAGACCTGAACTGATCATCAAATGGAGCCTTCTGATCACCTAATCAGGCTCAGGACATGGCAGAGGGCTGTTAGTTGGGAATTCATACCACTGAACGAAAAATCTCCTCTCTTTCGCTGACTCCCGCTCCTGGATAGCCCTGGCTCTCACGGACTGAAGGTACATGCACCATTTTGACTTTTTTTTCTCTGTCTTGGCCAGCGGGCGGAGCTGAGTCTTGCCTAGCAGCTAGACTCAGATGTGCTGCTGGGGGGATAGGCAGGCGAAATTCCCGTATTTTGAGAGCCAGGCTTAGGACTCTATTAATCTAGCCACTTTGAGCCTGGCGTTTTATATCTGCCTCAGCAGGGTTTGTAAGGAATTTCGCAGTCAGTATGCAGGACGCCATGTTGGCACCAAGATTTTAGCAAGACTTCATTCTTAGCCTGGGAGCCAGCGCCTGCAAACAGGACAGCGCTTCTCCAACAGAAAAGCAGTAATTTTCCGAGTGCCACCTACGCTGCAGGCCCTGCAACATAAGCAGAGGAATCACTACCTCTCGGCGCCCTTAGCCCCTCTGTCTGCTGCCTGTGTGGAGGACACCATCCTGCATATGGTGGCAGCAGCTGGACCTAATTCTTAGCTTGGGAGCCACAGCCTGCCCACAAGACAGCACTTTTCTATCACAAAAACAGTACTCAATGCAGTGTCGCCTAAGGCTAGGCCCTGTCAGCAGAGGCCAACAGGGCAGTAGCACTGCTGTATTCTGAACTAGTCTGTTATTATCTGGGGTTGGATACAGTGCCGCTTACTTTGTCAGTTGAGAAGAGGGACCTCTACACCTGAAAACCTAACTGACTTGTGAAGTGGTCAGATACCTTTTGCTTTACATTTGAAGACAGCCTAGAGAAACACTTGCAATCCATCCTCACAGTACCTCTTCCAGCCTCTACATACTCACATGGCACCCAAAAGGCAACAGACACTTGTGGCATACAAGCAATCACCCATGGATTCAGAAGGCTCCCAAACAAAGCAACCAAGGAGTTTTCCAGATGAAGAAACTTTTATGAAAGCATCAGGAAGTGAATACAAAATGACTATATACAGAGCCCTACTAGAACTTATACAAAATGCAGCAGAACAAAATGAAAAATTAAGCAAGCTGTTCGATCTGATGGAACACCAATACTCTGAAATCCAACAGATTAAGAACAAAATCAGAGACATAGAAACTTCCATGCAAAGCCAAGAAAACAGAATGGAAGAAATAGAAAAAAGAATTTCTGACTTGGAAGACAGAGCTATTGATGCCAGCGTCTATGAGCAGAAATCAGAAAAAAGAAACAAGAAAAATGAAGAAACATTAAGAAGCACGTGGGACTCTATTAAGAGGAACAATCTTCAATTAATTGGAGTCCCTGAACAGGGTGAGACATCTGAGAACACAGAGAGTATCATTGCTGAGCTGCTGAAAGAAAACTTCCCAGAAATCATGAAGGAAGAGAATATAGACATCTCAGAGGCGTATCGTATGCCATCCAATATAGATCTCCAAAGAAAGACTCCAAAACATACTATAATCAAGTTTAACAAAATGAAACATACGCAGCAACTCTTAAAGGCAGCAAGACTCAAAGCGAAGCTAACATTCAGAGGGAAACCCTGTAGGGTCTCTTCAGATTTCTCAGCAGAAACCATGCTGGCACGGAGACAGTGGCACTACACATTCAAAGCCTTGAAGGAGAAGAACTTCCAACCAAGAATTATATATCCTGCAAAACTATCTTTGAAATACAAAAATGAAATGAAGACATTCCCAGATAAACAGAAACTCAGAGACTTTGTAAAAACCAAGCCAAAACTACAAGAAATACTGAAAGAAGTTCTTGGCTTTGGCTTAGAAGAACAAAACCACTAACTGTGCATTTTAGAACAACACACTACTCAAAACTCTACTCAGAGAAGGCTCCAAAGTCAATCACAGCTTTGATACGGAAAGCAGCAATCCAGTGATCATCATGAAAACTATGCTGTCATCATAATAAAAAGAGGGATGTACTACAGTTGTTACAGTCCTTCCAGATGGAGAGGAAGATGACAAGACTGGTAGTAATTAAAATTGGGTTTATATATAGTTTATTAAGGGGGACCATAGGGGCAGCTGTAAAGCCCATCAAAGATGTATCATACCGTTTCAAGAAATGTAACACAGGGGTCTCAACAACTACAAAACCAGCTCTGAAAAAGGTGAAAAATCAACTCACACAAAAGAATGTCCCAGAATAGACTAATAACAACAACAGAGAAAACATCAACATAAAAATAAACATATCATAATGGCAGCAGTGAACACATACCTATCAATAATTACACTGAATGTGAATGGACTGAATGCTCCAGTAAAGAGACATTGAGTGAAATCTTGGATCAAAAGACATGACCCATCCATATGTTGTCTACAAGAAACTCACTTGAGACCTAAAGATAGGAACAAACTGAGAATTAAAGGATGGAAGAATATATATGAAGCTAAAATTGAAAAAGAAAAATGTTAACAGCTTCATGCAGCTAGCAGCTGTGAATTGGATAGAGCAAATCCACAGCATCTGGATGACATGAGTGTAGACAGAGGAAAAGGAAGTGGGAGGCAGACCTATAAGACAGTGCCCAAGTAGAAAATGCCTATCCTCCCCTGTGCCTGCAGCTTCAGCTTAGCCAGCTCTGTCCAGTAGCAACGAACCTGGCCATTGGCATCTCAAAAAATTTGAGAAAGCTAGTAGAGGAATTTTATCTCTGAAGCTTGTCATCTCTGTAGATGTCACTCACTGAACTCTGAACCTTCATAATTACAAAGTAAAATATTTTTCCATGCCCAGATTTGAAAAACAGAAACACTGAATAATCAGTAAGATTATTAACCGTACTGAGATAAAATCAGGTTTTCACTAGTATGCAAGTCAAGTATATTGTTTTATAAACTTCAGTTAAAACAGGGGCCAAATATGCCTCAAATAACCATGCATTCCTAAAATTTGTAAAACAAACCAAAACATTTATTTAATGCTTCAGGGAGTCTTAATTTTAAAAGCACTCTGCAATTACTCCATTAAAAATTTAGGAAGAAATATTTTGTTTTAAAAAATTACAAGAGAAAACCCTACAGAATTCATACAAAAAAACTAATGGAATACAGCGAAGTATCAAGGAACAAGATAAACATAAAAAAATTAATTCCTTTACACCAACAAAGAGTACATCAAATGGGAAATCACCAAATGAATACCATTCACAATAGCCCCCAGGAAGATACACTATTTAGGAATAAATTTAACCGGAGACTTAAAACACTTACACAAAGAAAACTACAAGATGCTACTACAAGAAACCAAAAGAGATCTACATAAGCAAAGAAACCTACCTTGCTCATGGACAGGAAGACTTAACATTATAAAAATGTCTATTTTACCCAAAGAGATCTATAGATGTAATATAATCCCAATAAAAATTCTAATGGCATTTTTTGATGAGATGGAGAAAGAAATCACCATCTTCATACAGAAAGGGAAGACGACACAGTTTAAGTAAAGCATTACTGAAGAACAATAAAGTAAGAAGTCTCACACTACCTGACTTTAGAACCTATTACACTGCCACAGTAGTCAAACAGCCTGGTACTGGTACAAAAACAGCTATCACACTAACAGTATATAACAGGACTGAGAATCGAAAGATAAAATCATCCACCTGTGAGCAGCTCATAATTTGACAAAGGACCAAAGTCCATTAACTGGTGAAAAGATAACTTTCTTCAATGAATACCATTGGCATAACTGAATATCTATCTGCAAATAAAAGAAGAAACAAGACCCATGTTTCACATCATGTATAAAAACTAACACAAAATTGATCAAAGACCTAAATATAAAATCTAAAACAATAAAAACAACAAAAGTCATAGAAGGAAAAATAGGAATACAGCTGAGAGCCATAATATGCAGCATACACAGAATATAAACATTGCTAGCAATGTACAAACACCAGAAGACAGGTAACTGCACACTCCAAAAATCAAACATTTATGCCCATCCAAAGACTTTACCAAAAGGGTAAAAAAGACAATTTAAAGACTGAGAAAAACGTTTGGAAAGGACAAATTTGATCGATGTCTAATCACCAAAATCTACAAGACACTGCAAAACCTCAACAACAAAAACAGAAATAAGTCAATTTAAAAATGGTAAAGTGCATGAACAGGAACTTCACCAAAGAAGACATTCAGGCTGCTAACAGATACATAGGGAAATACTCATGATTATTAGCCTTTAGAGAAATCCAAATCAAAACATCTCTCCCCAACAACATTGGCATCAACCAAAAAACACAAAATAACACATGTTTGAAAGGCTGTAGAGAAACTGGATCACTTCTACACTGTTGGTGGGAATGTAAAACCATACACCATTTTGGAATTTGATTTGCTACTTTCTTAAAAAAACTAGAAATGGAAATACCATGTGATACAGTAATTCCACTTCCTGGAATACATTCTAGAGAAGTAAGGGCTGTCATACAAATACATGTATACCAATGCTTACTCCAGCAGTGTGCACAACAGGAACCCATTAATGGATGAATGGATAAACTATGGTATGCTCACAGTGGAACAGTATGCAATGATAAAAACCCAATGATGAACTTGTGAAACATAACATGGAGGAATCTGGAAGGCATTATGTGGAATACAACTAGTCAGCTGCAAAAAAATAAATATCATATGACACTACCATTATAAAGCACGGTTTAAACACAGAATGGTCTTTGACGGTTACAACGGTGGGGAGGGAGGAAGTGGAGTATTTATCAATTAGATAAGAATTAAGTTAGGTGAAGAGAGGGACAAAACAAAGCAGAGTAAAGTCTGCACAACTGGACTAAACCAAAAGCTAAGAAATTTCCTAAATACAACCAGACTTCAAAGAACAAAAAAGAAGTGGCAGGGTCTGATGATCATGGTTTCAGGGGATACCCAGGTCAACTGGCCTAACAATTTTTTAAGAAAATGTTCTGTATTCCACTTTGGTGAGTGGTATGCGGTCTTAAAAGCTAACAAGTGACTACCGAGGAAGTATTATTTGGTCCCAACCCACCTGGAACAGAGAAGAATGAAGGACATCAAAGACATAAAAAAATATGAGCCTAAGAGACAGAAAGGGGCACATAATCCACAGACTCCATCAGCATGACACCAGAAAAAGCAGATGGTGCCTGGTGAACACCAGTGACTGTCCTGACAGGGAACACAACAGAGGCCCTGATGAAGGAGAAAAATACGGTAACAAACTCAAACACTATGAAAATGACCGTCCTACAGACTGGAGGGTCCCTGGAAAACATGGCCCCCAGATTCTGTTAGCCCAGAAATGAAACCATTCCTGAAGCTAACACTTCAAAGACTGAGCTAGACTATAAGACATAAAATCATCCTAGCAAAGATTGTGTCTCTTGGCTTTAGTAGATATATGAAACCAACTGCATGGCTCAGTCCGGAGGTGAGATGAGAGGTAGAGGGGAGCAGGCTAGTTGAATGGACATGACAAAGACAAGATGAAAAGGAGGAGCTAGGGTTCCATCAGTGAAGGCTATCCCCTGAACAGCTAGTTACATTGCAATGTTTGTAAGTTTAATTATAATTGACTTAGACTGTAAACTTGCACTTAAAAAAAAAGTTAAACCAGAAAAAAAAGTTCCATAATCCAACCCATGATTTCAAGTCTGCACAGAAAAATTTATCTGTAGTATACTCTTCTGTGTGGGTTATCAGATTCAAAGGGATTCTAATGGGAGTCACAAACCAGTAACTCTACGGATGAACCACCACTGTCTTCAAGTAATTCACAGACAGGCATGCAAATTCTGTCCAGACTCAGGCATGGGTTCCATTGTTTTCCTGCCCATTCCTGTATCAAAATTAGTGGTGCCTTCACTTGTAATTGATTTTAGCATCCCTCACTTACATCTCTGCAAGCACCAGAGTTTGGCACTGAGCTTAACTCTGAGGCACCTTGAGAAAAAGGCTTGTGATCCACTACAGAAAAATCAGTGACTAAAAAGAGAGAACAGCTCTCTTATAACATGAATTAGAGTGGACTTTGGCAACAGGTTTTTCACTGAGATAAATTTGTGCTTCTTGATTTCTCTGAACCAGCAATAATATATGTCTCATTATCTCACTATGAGTTACAGTTTAACCTAGCTTAGAAAATTCAATTTTTCTGTTTTGAATACATCCAAGTATTTGACCTGATTATGGTCAGAAGTTTCTGTAAGATTTCTTTCACTTACTACCATGAGACTTCAAAAAAAACTTTTTTCATACTGCTACAAAATGTAATTACTAGGTTCTTTTTCAGTACATTTAATTTCTTTTTTACTATAACTTATTTCACCATTCCTTAACTGTTGACTGTTTAGGTTGTTCCCTAAGCCCTTTCATTACTGAGTCATTTTATGGTTGATTTTTGGTGACAGACTTATCTTTCAGTAATGGGACGCATGCACAATCACTGAGTGTTGGTAAATCCTTTTGTAAGGTACGATGGATTTTGACAAATACTGTACGGGATGTTTAAGTTTCAGTGTATTGACTCTAGTGGAATGACTGGAGGGATGAAGGGAGCAGGGGGAAATCCAGATATAAAGCCTTCCCTTTCCTTGATAATTTTTAACAAGTATGTTTCATTTGACTAACAAGAGCACTCATTGGCTTGTTGCTCCCGCCCCCCACCCCCGGCTTTGTTCGCAAGAAACAAAGACTGAAAAACCAGGTGGGGGCCTTTATACTGCAATGACTACTGACTAGTAACCCGCAAACACTCCAAAACCTATACTGCATATGCAATCATTGCTTTTATGGAACATTCTGGCTGTACTGCTTCCAAGACAGATCTGTTCTTCTGTCAGTCCATCGCATACTCAACATTCTTTGCTAACACCTTAATTCCAAGTCATCAACTGTTCATCAGGCTTCTTTATTCACTGACCAGCTTTCATGTGCATATAATTCAATTAAAAATACCACGGTTTGTATAAGATCCCCAAAGTGATAGTTTTGCTTTGCAACTCTTTAAAGAGGCCTTTGCTTTTCAACTTTTTAAAAAAGATTTGCCCAATGCAATTTATCTGTTGATTTCTTGACTGCTGTCTCATGGGCACTGACTATGGATTCAAGTAAAGTGAAATCCTCAACAACTTCAATCTTTTCTCCTGTTTATCAAGATGTTGCTTATTGGTCCTATTTTGAGGATTTTTGTTATGTGTTTGTAATCTGTACTAAAGGCTGTAGTCTTCAATCTTCATCAGTTGAGTGCTTGAAGTCCTTTGTTTTTATCAAGAGGTTGTGTCATCTGTGTATCACATATTGTTAACCAGTCTTCCTCCAATACCAATGCCATGTTAATATTCAGATGCTTCAGCTTTACTGAGGCATGAATTTTTCCTCAATTTTTTCAGCTTGAGAAATGCAGAGCATGTTCATCCCTTTTGGGACTTTGCACATTTTGAAATCATCTGTTCAGTTCTTTTATGTGATCATTTCTTACTTTCACTTCAGACATCCTAACTTTCCAAAACAAGCTAAAGAGTCTTCTGATGCCCATTTTGGTCTTTTCATTCTTTCCTGGCTTTTTAATGACCTTCTTTTTCTTCTAATATATCCTTGATGTCACACATCATATTTATGAATGAAGATCAAAGATCACAGACTTTAGTATGGATTGCACCTCAACATCAAGAAAACAAAAATCCTCACAACTGGACTAGTAAGCAACATTATCGTAAATGGAGAAAGGATTGAGGTTGTCAAGGATTTCATTTTACTTGGGTCCACAATCAACACCCATGGAAACAGCAGTCCATAAATAAAAAAATACACTGCACTAGGAAAATACGCTGTAAAGGATCTCTTTAAAGTATTGAAAAGTTAAGATGTCACCTTGAAGACTAGAGTATGCCTGACCCAAGCCCTGGTATTTTTAATCACATCACATGCATGCAAAAGCTGGACAATGAACAAGCGAGACAGAAGAACTGATGTCTTTGAACTGTGGTGCCAGAAAAGGATGCTAAATGTACCATGCATTGACAAAAGAACCAACGAAGAGTACAACCAGAGTGCTCCTTGGAAGCAAAGAGGGCAAGACTGCATCTTACATACTTTGGACATGTTGTCAGGAAAGATCAGTCCCTGAAGGATGGCATGCTCAGTAGAGTGGAGGGTCAGTGAAAAAGAGGAAGACCTTCGATGAGACAGAATGACAGTGTCTGCAAAGATAGGCTTAAGCATAAAAACAACTGTAGATATGGTGCAAGACCGAATAGTGTTTGTTTCATTCTGTGTGCACAGGGTCGCTGAGTCAGAACTGTCTGGACCGCACCTAACATCACCCTTGATGCCACCCTACAACTTACCTGGTTTTCAGTTATTAGCTTTTGGCATGTCAAATCTATTCTTCAGATCGTCTCTAAATTCAAGTAGGATATACACAAGCTCGTATTCTGGCACTACCAACCACTAACCCAATGCCACTGAGTCGATTCCAACTCATGGCGACCCCACAGGTAAGAGTAGAACTACCTCATAGTTTCCAAGGAGCGCCCAGCACATATGAACCACTGATCTTTTGGTTAGCAGATGTAGCATTTAACCACTACACCACCTGGCTCTAGTAGACTTGTTTTAATTTTCTTCAACTTGAACTTGAATGAAGAGCAAGTGATGGTCTATTCAGCAGTTGGCCACTGGCCCTGTTCTTACTGCTGGTATCGAGTTTCCCCACTGTCTCTTTCCCCAAATGTAATCCCTCTGATTCCTGTGTATTCTGCCTGGCAAAAGTCATGTAGAGTTGCTACTTGTTGTTGAAAAAAGGTATCTGCAACAAATAAGCTGTTGGTCTCAGAAAATTCTACTATGTGATCTCTGACATTATCTCACCAATGCCAATTTCTAAAGATTCTTCAGTTCCAATGTTCATATTCTAATTATCAATGCATCTTAATTCCATATTTGATCAATTTTAGACTATGCAGGTTGAAGAAATTCCAACTCTCTCATCTTTGGCATTAGCAACTGAAGTACATCATTGAGTAACAGTCATAGTAACTAGTCTTTCTTGTAGGCATATGGGTATTATCCTATGACTGACAGCACTGTACTTCAGGACAGATCTTGAAACATTCTTTTTGCTACTGAATGTAGTACCATTCTTCAGCTGGTTAGTGCCAGTATAGCAGGCCATGAGATTTTGATTGAAAATGGGCAATGCCATGGCATTTCAGCTCACTAACATCTAGAATACTGAATTTTGTAGGTTCAGTTTCATTTTGGGGGATATCCAAGTCTCCTAGATTCATACTTTGTACAGTCCACATTCCTACTACTAATATATGGCAGCTGTTGCCAAGACACATAACAGCAAATGAAGGTCCCCAAAGCTTGACCTCCTTCATGTCATTTAGGTTGACTGTAGTCTGATGAGTTTATTATTCTGAGTGTCTTCCAATCTGAGGCACTCACTTCATGGCACTACATGAGACAATGTTCTACTAACATTCACAGTTTTTGCTGGCCAATTTTTTTAGAACTAATCACTAGATTCTTCTTTCAAGCCTACTTTAGTATTGAAGCTCCACTGAAACTTAGCCATCATGTGTGACCCTACGGATGTTTGAAATACCAATGGCATAGCTTTCAGCATTGTGGTAACATACAAGCCACCATTCTGGCAAACTGAGAAGCTAGTGGTGGTGTACCACCATAAAAAAATCAAAATTGTAACATGATAAGCATCTCTCTTTGGATGGGTGGTCTATGTTTCTTAAATGTTTTTTAACAAAACCCTTTATATCTAAATGATTTCTTAAGCAGGTTTTATGGAATTCAGCTCTATGAACCCTGGAGTAGTTGTCTCATTTCCCTGGGGCTCAGTTTCCTCACTATAAAAAAAGAGAAATGCCAAATGGACTCTTTAAGAGCTCTTCTTTTCAACAAGAATCCTTAAATTTGTGACTGCACACACTTCTCTAGCATTCCCTCTTGTACCGCAGAATTAAAATTACAGTATGTCCAAGAAGAATCGTTGCCTCACCCCCACTCCCTACCCCAGTCTGGTAATACATGGCCAAGAAAAAGCAGCCAGGAGGGAGGAAATGTGGATTCAGGAGAGCAGAAACAGGAATCCTTACTTCATCACCTACTTACACCAAGAGTACCAGACTGAGAAAGTCTGTGGGTTGAACTGGAGAGCAAACAACTTTCTGAGGGTTTTGCTGGTCTTTTACTATTTAAAGTCACTTGGCTGTTATACAAACAAAACAATAAAATGAATATGTGAATATCTATCTATGTATTTGCCCCAGATGTGGTTTTTCTAGACACGCTTGCCTCTGAGTAGGATCCCAGAGAGGACAAGTGACAATGTGAAGGACCCTTCAGTATTTTGCTTCATCCTTACACACTCAGAGCAGAAAGTTAGCATTTGTCATTTGGATGCTTCTGGTTTGCCTAGATGAAATCAGTGACGCTCTCTGGCCCTGGAAGGTATTCTGACAGGATGGCAGCCTGCTTTGTGCTACTGCTACAGTGCCAGTAGCTCTAGCATTCACCTTGTATTTGTGCCACCTATCATCATCCCTGAGAGTGGTGCCAAGTTCTGACCTACTAGTTTCATTGCAATCAACCTTCTCAAAAATAACCAGTTGTCAGAACTTTTGAATTTTCTGAACTCTTAAATCTTTCCTACTTTCTAAAATCCTCACATCACAGTATCACTCCAGATGGACCTGAAGGCCACAACATGAACCTCACAGGGCTAATCGGTAGGACACTGGGAAAACAAACTGTGAAATAGGAAAGGGAAAAGCTAGGACAACTGGTTTTAATGAAGAACCTGCTGGTTGTCACCAGGGTGATAGTGACCACAGAAAAGGAAAGGGATACTACAGCCCAGGACCGCTTAGAAGAAAAGGGAAAGAGGATCTCAAGGCAGGCAGGATTCTAGAAGAGCAGCAGATGGGCGACTAGTTCCACCTCAGGCACTCAATTCCCACCAGGATGAATTTAAACAAGGCTTTGGGTGTATGCATGGGAATAACTTAGACTTTTGCAGCTAGCCACCTGATTGGGCAGGTTAGAGAGGTGAAGGGAAGGTTTTCTGATATTTCCCCAGTATCCTATCACAGTGCATCATGAAATCCTGGGCACATTCACACCAACCACGTTCCCAATGAATCTGCTCCAGTAAACTTTGCTGGGTTAACATCAACATGCTCCAGACCCAAGATGTAGATCCAGCCTCTTCCACCATTGCATTTTTTACAGGAATAACATGCAAGTCTTTTGCAAATCGCATAAACCTCACCACCCACACATTATTTTCATAAGCATGTTATATCTGTATTTCTACACTGTCGCTGATTTCAATTTTTTTTCCCTTCCAATGGATTTAATATTACCAGGATAAAAATCATCTTGTGGAGTCTTCATTTAAGGTACCTATTAAACCAAGTGTTACCAATGGTGTTCTGAACGGGCTCCTGATGGAAATGGGGCACCATGGCGAAACCAAAAAGTATGAAGGAGGTGCTACAAATTAGTAAATTATTCTGTGCCTAAAACTATAAGAACAAGATGTTATGTTCTATTACTTTCATAAACTTTAGGCTGCAAAATAATTTTTGATAGTATCACTGAAATCAACAAATAAAGTCACCAGAAGAAACTGTTTTTGTCTTAAAATAGACTGCTTTAATTTATCATCATCATCATCATCACCATCACCATCATCATCATCACCACCACCACCACCACCACCAAAACCCTTCCAAGTTGACCACCTCTGGCTCTTAGTCATCTGGAAGTTGTGGGCCTATGGTGGCTCTCATTCTCACAGAAAGACCATTCCTTTTCATGAATTTAGAAATCCAGGCAAAACCTGCCTTGAAATCTGGGATTCCTCTTTCATTTGCCAGAAGCTTTGCTTTGATTTGAATTGCAACAGTAGAGACTGCTTGATTTTGTTCCCTTCGAGAAATAATCCACTCTTTCAAGTCGTTCTCCAACTCAGGCCATTTTGCTTTGGGCCCACGACGTGCACGTTTTCGTGGGTTCATTTTCTCCAGCTCCTTTTTCTCCTTTCTCCATTCGCGAATAGATGACTCTCCAACATCGAACTCACTTGCTGCCACTCTGTTGCTTGTTTCTTCTGCCCTTGCAACAACTTTCAGTTTGAAGTCTGCAGTGTAGGACTTGCGTTTAATTCCTGGCATGATCCTAAAGGGGTCTAAGATTTAGATTTACAAACTGAAAAATGTGCACAATAAAAAACTGGCTTCTTCTAGTAATCGTGAAATTCAAATACAAGGTGAGCAAGACAGAAATGTCTTTTTGTATGCTCTCAAGCTTATGACTCAGGTGACTCATGGTCACTGATCAAATGGTACTAAGACGTAATTACCATATTTCTACGCAACTAATGCACACCTTCTATGTTTGCTAGCCAACAACTCCCCCTAGCCAGTGATGTCTTTTCATGTACATGCTAAGCTAATTTTCCTTTAACAGCAACCTGTAAAACAAATTTGGTGTACTGGTTATTTTTAAAAATACCTCCTGGTTGGGAGGGAAAAGGGGTTGTACAAAAAAAAAAAAAGTAGAAGGTGCTCACTACTTGTGTAAAAATACAACACAGTATAAAATAGACAGACCTAACATAGCTCAATTGTTTCATTTAAGATGGCATAAGGTTTCCACATTCAAATGCTGAGCCAAAAGGGATGCTTTACAGTTTTGCTTTATTATTCTTAAAATTAAAACCAGCACTGTAGTAGGAAGAAAAGCATGGTGAACTACTTCCAAAAATCAACCAATGAAAACCCTATGGGTCAAAATGATCTAGCTGCAACTGATCACGGGAGTGGCACAGAATCAGGCAGCATTTTATTGTGCATGATGTCATCATGAGTTGGGGGTCAGCTAGACAGCTACTAACAACAACATGCAGAACATCACTATTTATACAGCAGCGCACACTTTGACATGCTCTATAACATTATCTGAGCTTTTCCCTCTCATAGTTCTTAAGTAGGCATAAAGTTGATCATAATGTCTGTAAGAAAAGGAGTGGTTATGTGACTGTATACAGACAGGGTCCCACGGCCAAACTAGAATTAGAAACCACTTAAGTCTTCTAATCCCTAACAGCAAATCTTCAGAAAGATCAGGAACAGAGACCACCTAT
This sequence comes from Heterohyrax brucei, assembly GCA_028571685.1. Classification (NCBI taxonomy): domain Eukaryota; kingdom Metazoa; phylum Chordata; class Mammalia; order Hyracoidea; family Procaviidae; genus Heterohyrax; species Heterohyrax brucei. Next base: position 7,772,462 of record CM053165.1, on the reverse strand, counting down.
ACTTCAGAAACCAAAAACACCTGAAGCCCCTTTTTGTACTGCTTTTTTTGGCTCATCTCTTCACAAATTTAGTCTAGCTCTGAAACATGCTAGCAGAAAGAAATAATGGAAAGTGAACTTCAGTTATTTTCATAAAATTACTGCCAAACAAATCGAGGTCTGTGGCATCTCTAATTCTAAAATAATTCTCATGACATAGTGGCTTCTACTTATCTTTCCCCACTTTTCACTTCTGAACCACATTATCAGCCAAGATAGGAGTGGTCTGGTCAGGTATGTGCTTCAGCTATAGCTTAAAAACACATACCAAAGCCAAGCAATGATTTGTTACCTTTGTGTTAAAATCTTCCTCCAAGTTCAACATTATATTCTTTATGGATTTTTAATTTTGGTTCATAAAATTTCTCTCATTACAACAGTGGCTTTGCTCAAAAATCCTACACAAAGTACTCTTCTTATACAATCTGTTCAGTGTCTAATGTTGCTATGACTCAAAACACAAATACCACGTATCAATGTATGACCTCTAAGAGAGTCAATTTACCCTGAGGTCAGAAGGGGGAAGTTACGAATGCAGGCCTTTCTATCAGCTGTGTAATCTCAGGAAAATTCAAGAATACCTCTGTGTCTCAGTTTGTTCAATTATGAAATACGGATAACGGTGTAACATTACAAGGTTTTTCTAAGGATGAAATGGGAAGAGTATCTGTAAAATGCTTTGTACACAAAAAATGTATGAAATGTGAGACACAAATTGTTAAAAAAATGTGTTCAGCTACTAAAACTGGATTTTTCTTCTCTTTTAACTACCAACACTTTCTTTCAATCCCCATGTCCTACAAATATCCCTTTAAGTAGACTTTATGAAATAAGAGAAACAAACTTTTCTGTCCTCATCTCATCTTCAAAGCCAAGTAGCACTAAATTTATTAAGGACTAATCACAATGTTTTCTGAATAGAAGTGACAAACTTTCACGGCAGCAGTAATGATCATCATCAATTTATGAAGTATTAAAAATAAAAGCAATAGAAATCTATTTTTCAAAAGTCCATCAATAAAACTGAAATATGTATCTTTACTTCAAATTATCAAAAATATAGAACATTTACCACAGTATCAGGCTTTATTTATGTTTGAAAGCTGAACCCATATTATCTATAGTTAACCTATAAAGAAAATTTCTACAAATACATGTTTATAATTATGTTTTACCGTTAAGACAACACAGTAAATAGAAGATACATGAATCTCTCTTTTATGTAAATTAAGGTCTAGCAAGAACAAGAGAAAACAATAATATAAATTAATGAACAATACTTCTTTTCAACAATAGTTTTTACCTCTCTGAAATGAACAGCACTATTCTCCATCACTGTAAAAATCAGGTCCAACTGATCTCTCAAATATTATTTTTTTTAACAATTACCTGTTATTCTTAATAGAAAACATAATCTGATGCAACAACTTTTTCTAATAAAAAGTGAATATTTATTACATTTAAAAAGAAAGCTAAAGTCAGAGAGGACTGTGATAATTATGTCAGTGCAGACTGAACTGAGATTCCTATTGACAGGTGCTCAATACCACTTATGCCAGTACAGGTTTTAATTTGTTTGCCAATTCCAAGTGACAGTGCATGATTCACGGACAATAGGTTCACAGTTTCAAATGATGACTCAAAAAGCAACAGAGATATAATTATCAACTTAAATTAACAGAAACACATGTTCAGTTTCAACTGTTTATAGTCTGATTACCACAGTGCTAGCAAACTCACTCTAGAGATTTTTTTGCCTTTTTTTTAATTCAAGATCTTCCTTATTTATTATGTTTTTAAGAGAAAATTACAGTTCAAGTCAATTTCCATATAAAAACTCACACACACTTTGTCATATGACCCTAGCTGCTCACCCCACACTAAGATAGCACACACCTCCTTTCTATTCTGTATTTTCCATGTCAATCCAGGACTTCTTGACATGGCTTATACCTTTATAATACAAGTACGATCAAAAGTAACACAGACTTTTGAATAAGGATAAATGAGGCTGAAATTCACTTCTGGATATGTCACAAGATGTGTGTGGTACATACATGGACTCTCTGCGATAGCACACTATCACAGACCACTTACATAATTTTGTTGTTTCCACACACTGTGTGTACACATGAGCATGTGTTATTTACATGGGTATCCTATGTTTGCTAAAAATACGATAGTATCCTATTCTAGATCTAAAACAGTGTTATCCAAACTGCACTACAGGTGCCACATGAGAGAACGTGAACCAACTCTACATGGAGTTGTATTCCTTTGTAGAAATGTTTATCTCTCTCAACATATGTAAGCAGTAACACTGGCAATGACAGCCAAATGCCTTGGAGTCGGATCCGACTCACGGTGACCCTAGAGGCCAGAGTAGAACTGCCAATAAACTCATGATATAAGAGATAGTTTTACTTAGCAAGCTGTAAAATTAGAAGAATCAGTCTACTTTAAAACAATTTAAAAAGTAATTAAGTAGTGATACAGAGGGTCATGCCAACAAAACGAACATATGTGAATGACTCAAGTTTGACAAGTAATTCCCAAAAGACAACTATGCAATAAGGAAACTTTTAAACTCAAAATTTCCCTTAAAATTATTCTCATGGGAGCTGGACCTTAAACAAACCTGAGGTAACATTTTCTCTACATATAGGTACCACAGCTATTAGTGGCCTGACACAGCCCAGAAATGTAGTTGTTTATGAAATGGGGGCATGCACCGTTTTATTATTCCAAGGCCTATTTCCCAAACCTAAGTCATACATGTTTCAAATGTTATGCCAGTGCCTTTACACACCTCAGACCATACCACTGTCAATGGATGGAGAACATTACCTTGCAAAGAAAATATGTCAATCTCAAGTTAGCCTCTTATAATTCCACATGATTTCTGACAAAGACGTCACAGTTGAATTAAAATACCAGAAAATCAGGAAAACTTACTTGATGTAAAACTTCTCCCTCCCCTTTTCTACAGACCATTTGGGAACCGTTACAAGATACAAAGTGAGAAAATAAAACCATCCCTGGGGTAGCATGTATGTCTTGCTTTATTTTCTTCCAAACACAAATGAGACTGTCTTCTGATACACTTTTGTACCTCCTTTCCCTTTTATATACTAGCCTCTTTCATGAAATCAGAATACATGTATTTTTCTTCTTTTACCTGACATATCACGTAAGAATTTTTTCATTTCTTTCAAAAATACTATTTTAAGCCATGTAGATGTTTCTACCATGAGGATATAACAAAACATAATTTTGTAACTATACAGACTTAAATAGCTTCTACACTTTGACTGTCATCAAGTCAGAAAAAATAAATATCAACCAAAGATAAAGTTCTCATTTGACCATCCTTAGTAACATAAGACAACTTCTTTATACATGGGTAAGAAGGAAAATTTGTCTCTTAAAAATTTTAACTTTTGCACTTAATTAATAGCTGATACACAGTTTGTATGTGAACAAATATGCCACAGTAAAACACCACCCTTAAAGTAATCACTTCATGCAGATGTGATATTTCACTGGTCTACCGCATGTAAAAAACACTCTCTGGATAAATTCAACTGCCTGACACACAATACTAGATGTTCTATTGGGCCTTTGTGATCAAAAAGGAATTTTACATTCCCTCCAAAGGAGCTGAAGTTGAAAAGAGTAACACATACTACAGGTTCAGGAGTCATGTATTTTGTGATTATCTCAATATTTGTTTAAGGGTTTTATGTGATCTAAGTGGGCTGTCGCTTTCTAACAATTTTTATATAGTACTTATCTGCTTTAAGATTTGATAAATCAAATTTATTTCTAGCCCAACTTACAAATATAATTTGTAAAATTTTAACAACTATCTTTGTAAAGTCATTTTTTTATTACTAAGGACACAAACTCTCAAGTGTTTACTCTTAAAATTTTTTCCTTTGATAGTTAACGAGGCTTCTAGTAAAATGCAACTAAATTTCAATTATTTAATACTAGACTGTAACCAATTAAGAATTGCTTTTAGGTTAGTAGGATTACATTAATAAGCAAAAATAAGTCATTTATTAAATTGGGAGTTCACTTGTATTAGAAACTACCCATCAATTTGTATTTTAAAAGCAATGAAGACAAACACTTTGAAGTAACCAAACACTACAGATAACCCACTGACACCAACAGGTGATAGTTTATGCTAACAAAGAAAAAGAAGATATCCTAACAAAGATATACTATGCAGCAGTTAAAAACCAGGAAGTACGAAAATGACTGAATATGGGAGAAAACGTTAAGGGATACATGATACATATGTGTGTGTTCTATGTCATATATGAAAACACTTGTATTTTTATTAAAATTATGTGTAACAGAAATACAGGGTAGAAAGGAAAAGTGTGCTGACACATGGCTGGAAGGACAACTAGAGCTGGGTATGTACAAGGTTTCATATAACAACAACTGAGTTGTAAATTTTCACTCTAAGAGCAATAAAATCATTCTTAAAAATTATGTATACATATACATGTGTTTGTATACATAAAATTATTTCAAAAGTAAACATAACAAACGATTATCTATCCCTGAGTGTATGGACTAGGGGTAGAGAAAACTTTACACAGTGACCTTTCCTGTGTTCTTCCAGTGTTTTGTACAGGAAAGAATGACTGAGGGGGGAAGGGCTGAGGCATTAATTTAAAAAGGAAAAAATCTGTATGCTTTTCATTATTAAATATAAAAAGGGATACTGTTTGTAACAATGTTAGCTGAATTTTCAAATTATTGAAGGACAAATTGGCTCATCGGCTTTCCAACATATCTGTAAAGAAAAAGTAGGTTTGGAGCAATTTTAACTATTGAGATTATCTCATAATATATGCGTAGTTATTGCTTCACAACAGTCTTTACGAACAGATCATGTGTTATATTCTGAGCAATACCGCAAGGGGGAAATTTGCTTAAAAAATGATTGGCTAAACTTTCTAATCCACTTTAAGAGTTCCAGGCCCAACTACGTCTAGCCTGTCAAAACTCAAAAAGTTATAGTATCTATTTTTGTGTGCATCAAGTCTGGTCATAGTTTTTAAATTTTCAATTCCCACTCACAGAAAAGTACAGCTTGGTCCACTTGTGGGCCAATGCTAATTTTCATGTCTTAATTTTGTTGTCTAAAACTCCCAAAGCACTAAGGTGCACTGCTGGGAAGTAGGGTCTTGGGTCACATGTAAGTGTATATATTTCAATTTTGTTCACAAGTTTCCTTTATAAAAGAATGAAATACATACTGAGCAATGTGATGTGACAAGTATTTTTATGACCAGAAGTATACTTTGGAATCAAGGCTTTTAAATAACTAACCTTCAATTGTCACCTCAACTTCAGGGTCCTCACTTGTTTCTGAAGGGACATGTTGAGTAGAATCTTGAAAAAAATAAAATTCTAAAATGACATTCATTATTAAGCATTTTCCACATGTTTCAACATTTTATTGATCTGACACTCCAAGAGCAGCCTATTATAAAATTTAAATGGCATTTTAACTCATTTCATATTAGTAAAAATATATGTGACCCTTTTACTTGCAAACAGGGATAAGAGAAAACAAAATCTAAAAATATTCTGGAAAACTAATTAATTTACCAAGTGACCTGAACTCAGGACTCAAAAAATATGCAATTATGGAGTAATGAGATTATAAAGTCACAATTATTTCCCTGTTGTCATTAAAAACTGCTAGAACAAAAGCAATGTTTTCTAATTTGGCTATTATTTCTCGTCCTCTGTCTGTGACTGTAGGAGTGGTACATACTGTTAAATGAAATACCACAACTTCTTGCAATAAAAACTTTCAAAAGAATGACTGTAACAAAGGCATAAAGGACTATAGGCCCTAATTTTGTATGTAACTTTAAAAAATATTTTTTTAAAATTTTCATTACTTCACAAAACCACTGTATATCAGAATGAATGTTAGTGCTAGACGCTTAGCTAGAGAATACTTTCACCAGCCCTCTTTCATTCTACAAAGCTTGAGAGGTTGACTGATTTGCCCAAGATCATGTTTGTTAGTAAAGAAATACAGATCGGAACCCTGGTTCAATTCAACTACATTAGCACTGCACTATGACAAGGAAAGAGCCCCGGTGGCACAGGAATTAAGAGCTATGGCTACTAACCAAAAGATCGGCAGTCTGAATCCACCAAATGCTCCTGGGAAACCCTCTGGGGAAGTTCTACTTTGTCCTGTGAGGTCCTACGGACTCAATGGCAACAACTTTGGCTCTGCTTTTATGACAATATAGACCACCTCAAAGTAAGTCTTTCAAAACCCAATATTCAAGGACAGTGTTTTAAGACCACAAAGCAACTCGGATTGTCTGATGAACCTTGTGTGCCTTCTATACACACCTTTCCATCTGGTAGCTTAAATACCACCTATACAAATCAGGGTATTTTGTAAATAGGAAACATCTGATTACCTCCTCCATACAATAACACATCAAGTCAACCACACATTCTATAAAAAAGCTCAGAAATGAGAAATACTGCTAATGATGAAAAAATATTTCTAAGAGAAATGTATTTCAGTTAGAAACCCTAATATTACCATTGGATTTGGACAGACTGCTCTACATTCCAGGGACCTTAAGATCTACCTTCACTCAAAGAAGGCAAAAAAAAAAAAAAAAAAAAAAAAATCAGAATAATGATTTTAAAAAGTAAACTAGAAAAAGCAAATGTAAGGAGTATGAGCAGTTAAGGAACAGAGTCTCTTTTTATTCTAGAAAATATAAGGCAGAACACAAACACTTTATGAGGAAAATAGTAATTGTAAAACAAGATTCAGTTACCTTACCAGTCTTTTTCCTTGGGAAAAAATCTACAAAAATTATTGTGAAACTACGTGAACTGACTAAAAGCAGACGAGCATCCTGCACGGTAACAGTGTAGCACGGCTAGTAAGCTGACCAAGTAGTCAAGTCCTCTACTGGAGAATACTTACAGGAAAAAAACACTTCCTTATTAATTTTCCTAGAATACACTATCCTACCAAAAGACTGGCAGCACTAAATATTACATTTTAAAATATGGATGGAGAATCAATCATTTTAATTTTGAAACACTGAAGTAATTTATTCCTAAAACATTTTTAACATAGAACTAGATGACGGGGTGGGGGGTGCACTTTGCATTATGAAGAACTTTACTTACCATTTAGTTTTCCAACTTTACAAGCTTTAAATAAACACAGTTATTAATGAGTATGGTGAAAGAGGCAGATTAGATTGTAGGAATTAAAAAAAATAACCAACCTGTTGGTTAAGAAAGTATATGAAAACATTTATATTTCTGTCTCCAAAAACTACATTTTAACAATAAAATGTTTCATAAAAAAGAACAGATACAATAAAATTTTAAAAATCCCATTTTTCTAACCTTCTGCTGGTATTTCCACTTCTGTTCCTTCATTGCCCTCTGAAGAGTGATGACTTCCTAAAAGAAAGTAAATCAATTTTAAAAAATGACATTCAAAGATGAATAGAGAAACTATATAACAATGCAAGCAATGAAAGGCTACAATATATAGAAATACAGTTCTTTAATGGTTCAAGTAATGTCATCTTTCCAACTCAGAAAATAAATGCAACACTTTTCTATTTCGAAGCTGAACAATTTATTACAAATATACAGAGTAAACCTAAGTAGTCTGGGGATTTAATATTAGTAATTGTAATTACCCAATATAATTATTAATCCACATCAGAATTGGAAAAATAGCACTGTTATGTACCAAGGATCCACATACACAAAAAGACTAATCAAGAGTATATTCTTCTTTGTTCAAAAACTTATAAGTTCACTTTTTGCTGTAAAATGTTTCCTATGCTGTTACTTGCTTTTATGCTAATACGGTAGAAATAATGGAAATTCAATCCTTATAATTTAATCAAAATTGGATTTTTTTTAAGGAAATTCATAAATTGAAATTAAGATACTACCTTTAGTTCAAAAGCATTTTAATTCATCTAATATAATTTGCCTGCTTTAAAAAACTGGAACATAAAGCAACATATCAGGTTAGGCAGTCACAACGCAAATAGATTCATCCTAACAGAGCAGACATTTTACTTAAAGATAGAAAAGAAAAAACCTAAGACATCTAAAAAACCTAAGACAAACTGTCCCAGGATCCTCATTCACTGTTCTTGAATGGAGACAGATGAAATAACTGCCTTCAAACACAAATAAAAACAGTTTACCTATGAATGAAAGAATAAATCACTCAGACAGAGGGGAAGCAGAATCTAAGATTTTTTTTATTGGTAACTAAATTCAGAAACTGTACTAATAGTATAACCCAGACAGTTCTTTTAAATATGTTTTATATTAATTTTAAAGAACACAGATAGATCAGAGGCTCAAACGTATCATTCACACCTACTGTCCTTGAAATAAAAATGGCATGCTGAGGTTACATACTGTTGGTTTTAACGGCTCAGTTTTGTAACGCTATAATTATCTTACCTCCTATTATGAAAACTCAGCAGAACTTAAAACTTTAAGTAAATCTATACATTTACTGGAAACCCTTGTGGCGTAATGGGTTAAGTGATATGTCTGCTAATCAAAAGGTTGGCAGTTGAAATTTGCCAGGCACTCCTTGGAAATTCTATGGGGTAGTTCTTCCCTGACCTCTATGAGTCAGACCCTACTTGACAACAATGGCTTTTTTTTCTTGTATACATTTACAGTCATGAATGGGAAATCCTAGTAGTGTAGTATTATATGCTACAGCCACTAATCAAAATGCTGGCAGTTCAAATCTACCAGGTGCTCCTTGGAAACTCTACGGGGTAGTTCTATTTTGTCCTACAGGGTCACTGTGAGTTGAACTGACTCGACGGCAACGCATTTATGGGCTATAGTCATGAACTAGCCTTCAATTAACTTGTTAAAATTACTACTTTTATGCTTTCTCTACACACTTTTTTTTTCTGTCTTTTCAAAAAGAACTTTACCATCTGAGTTCTAAAAAGCATCAGGCTGTTTACAGTCAAAGAACATCAAGATGTCAGGTCTCAGCAGACAGTAAGATAAAGGAATGGGAGAAGATGACGGTGATTAAAAAAGAAGAATAGGGTACAGAATTTACAACATAACCTGGGCGCATGTAAAAAATAATTTAATGCATCTTTTTTGTTCTTTTGAAATCTGAATGAAATAAGCAACTACATTTTTGTTGTAAAGGAAGTCTAAACAATCTTTTGTACTTGGAGACACAAAAGCCATCACTGATAGCCTATGATTATCAAGTTTGGGAACACAATACAAAAATTCCCAAAATGAAAACACATTAATAAACTCAAGGATTTCCAATGACTATTTTGCAATCTTTCTAGAAACAATCAACATGACCTTATCAATATTTACATTATGAATCATACAATAATAACCTTAGTTCTTAGTTCTGACTATTCTGATATAAGGTATAAATGTGTACTTTACCTTAAATATGAAAGTGTGTCATGTACCCACTTTGAGATTCATTACTAGATTCACGAAAGGGAAAATTGGTTTTCAAAAACTGTTGCTTGTGAAGTTAATTTGTATGTTTAAAAAGGCCAATACATTTCTTCTTCCTTTTCCATTTAGAAAATATAGATACAAATATTAAAACACAGTCTAATCAATATAAAGAAACATTAAACACTAATAGTTTGTGTGGGAAAATGGAAGTGAAAAAGTTATACCTTGCAAAGACTTCGAAAGGGGGAGTTTTTCATCAACATCATCAGTTTCAGAAGGGCCTGCTTTGGAATACAAAAATAATACTTCAAAAGTAATCCCCAAAATAAATTTTGGGTCACTTTGGTGAACAAATTCGGGTGGGAGATATGGATAACAGCCTCTTCATACGGAAAAAAAGCAAAATTTAAAAAAAAAGTGAGAAAATGAGCAGTGTCAATTTATGGTGTTAGTGAATGGAAAAAGTGTACTGATACAAACTCACATGTTGACAGCTAAAAGGTATTTTAACAACAACTAGACATAGGGAGTAAATGGAAATGATACGCCTAAAATGGTAAATATGGGCTTTTAGAAACAGCACAATGTTCACAAAGGCACTAAGTTTCACATCCTACAGATCAGAAGTTCAAGTCTGTACACAGGTGTATTTGTTTCTGCTTTGACAAATATTTAATAGTTTTTCATGATGAAAAAATGCAGAATCAACTTATTTTTCCTTAGAATCCCTAAAATTATGCAATTAAGCTACTAGTAAACTTGAATCTCAGCTGAAACAGAAACATGACAAACTAACAGGTATTAATCGAGACTCCTTTTTTCCTAAAGAACCATAAGCACTTTTTCCTAACATCGTTTTCTCCAGTTGTTACCATGTAAGTATTTGGTGTTAACTTCACATAATACTGTGAAGATTTTATCATACTTATATGTATCATCAAGCACATCAGTAATTAAATTTAAAACAGAAAGCAAAATACTGTGTTTTCAATGGCTATTTCTCGACATAAAGTATCTTGCATTAACATGAAAACAAACTGGTTCACCCTAATATCTCCTTGTCTTCTAACAGGACTTGGAAGCGTACCTCAAAGTGTTGTGAAGGTTTTCCTAACTCAAGAAATCTCACAGATAGGCACTAAACTACATAACACAAGCAAAGGGCATATCAAAGAACAAAACCATTGGATGAAGTACAAAAATTGTATCCAGAATCTCAACTAAGAACAGGATTCTGAATGAGGAGAACTGACTCTGGAGGGCAGACACACTGCTTCCTAGTCAACATCATCCTGAGTGAACTACACATTTGTCAACAAACACTCAGTACTTACAGGCTTTTAAAAGTTACATGTTATCTAAGGCTGTTAAGGATTCTCTCTCAGCACTGCTTTAACTGGCTTTTCCTTCTCAGCAGTGTTCTAATAAAGGCTTAGAGCTGGTTCAAACAGCTCAGTAATTGCCAGCATAAACAAGGAACACGCACACATTGCAAGGCAACCAAATCTGCTGCCCTGAGATATGGACACCAGCAGGAAACAAACAGCTGTGCCCTGGTCCATGCTGGAAGCTGACTGAGCCACTCTCTCCACAGCCCTGCCAGTAATCCAGTCTCCTCTTTCAGGCACGAAACTTTGAGACAGAACTTTTGGGTAGCAACCTTATCAGCTGCAATGTGGAAAGCAACACACATTCAAAGCTGTACAGGTCGCTGCCTTCTTGGAGCAGGGCACAGTTACTTGTTTCCAATTCAGGTCAACACCCCACTGACAACAGATCTGGTTCTACGCTAAAACATTTGCAGCCCTTGTTCTCTGCAATAATTACTGAACCATTTCGAACTGGATTAAGACTTGGTTCTAATGTACATTTTTTAACTTTCTAAAAGTAGTCCCCTGCATTTACGTCAATTGGCATAATTAAATTGTTGTTGATTTTTCTTCTTTTTTTTTAAAAAGAAAATGTTTTGCATCCCATTTTGATGAGTGGTATCTGGGGTCTTTAAAAGCTAGCAAGCTGCCCTCTAAGGAGCATCAATAGGTCCTGATCTACTGGGAACAGAGGAGAATGAAGGATATCAGAGTCAGGAGGAAAATATGAGCCCAGGAGATAGAAGGGGCCATGTGATCCAGAGACTACATTAACATGAAACCAGAAGAACTAGATGGTGCCTGGCCACCACCAACAATTGCTTGACAGGAAACACAATGTAGACTCCCTGATATAGTGGCAGAAAAATACAGGTACAGACCTAGAATACTATTAAAAGACCAGACTTGCAAAACAACAAACACTGGAAAGGCTGTGGGGAGACTGGAACTCTCCTACACTGTTGGTGGGACTGCAAAATGGTGCAAACTCTTTGGAAAACAATCTGGTGCTCCCTTAAAAAAAATGGATATAGATATACCATTTGATCCAGTAATTCCACTGCTTGGAATATATCCTACAGAATCAAGGCACACAAATGTTCACTGCAGCACAGTCCACAATAGCAAAAAGATGGAATCAACCCAGATGCCCAACAACAGAGGAATGGATAGGTAAATTATGGTACATATACTCAGTGGAACACTATGCAGTGATAAAGAATAACAATGACAGCAGGAAACATCTCAATATGGTTTCAACTGGAAGACATTATGCTGAGTGAAAGTAGTCTGCAACGAAAGGACAAATACTGTATGAGACCTCTATGATAAGAACTTAAAAACAGACTAATGCACAGAAGAAAAGACTCTTTGACAGCTGCAAGGGTAGGGAGTGAAGGAGGGTAGGGGGAGGGTTTAGATTAGGTAGTTAATAGAAATTTGGTTGGGTGAAATCGGTGACAGCACACATTAGAAAGAAGATCAATAATAACTGGTCTTCAACACAACCTGAGTACTCCTCCCATCTTAATCCAACATTGCAAGGACAGAGTAGCGGAAGGGGGTCCAGGGACCATGCTCTCAGGCGAAATCAAGGCCAACTGGCACAGCTGGCATTTTGCTAATGAGGACTCTCTGCACCCCTCATCAGTGAGTGGCGTCTGGGGTCTTAAAAGCTGCCAAGCTGCCACCTGAGGGTACGGCAAATGGTTCCAACTCAACAGGAACATATGACCACCAAAGACAAGAATGACACGGGGAAAAGAGAACCTACAAGACAGACAGACCCACGTGAGTGGGTCTCTACATCGACTTGTGACCAGAAGAACCAGATGGTGCTTGGCCACCACCAGTGATAGCCACGATGGAGCTCACAAAGTTGAGTCTCACTGACAACAAAAGACCAGGGGTGCACCCTGAGATCTCCAATAAAAGACCACGATTGATGGTCCAGGGGCTTTGGACTTTCCCTGGGAGCATGGCCCCTTGCCCAGATGCTGCCCCTGTCCATAAATCATAATGAAGGTCAACTTTTCGGACAGCAATGGATTGGCCTTGGCAGAGCGGCCTCATCTTGTGGGAATTTTATGGTTCTATGCATCTATAGGATGTCATCCTGCTGACCTCTTGCTGGAGGAAGGGGAGTGGGTGGAGAGGAGGGGATAGGAGACTGCTGGGAGGATAGGACATGTATGGAGCAGAGAGGAGGGGTGTGCTGTGACTGGGCAGGGAGAGCAGTGGGAGCTGCATATAGGTGAGCATGAGAATTTATATGGGAATGTACATTTTCATTTAATCATAGTAGTAAAAAAAGACCAGACTTCATGGTCCAACATCCTCGAGATCCCTCAAGAACATGGCCCCTGGACTCACTGCTAGCCCAGAGCTGAAATCAGTACTAAAGGCAACTCTTCACACAAAAATTGGACTGGACTATAAGTCTCTAAGACAAGACAGTCAGAGCAGTTCCTCTATAGAAACTAGATGGGAAGGTGGAGTGGAGAGGTCAGGAGTTGGCTGAATGAATTCAGGAAGTACAGGGTGGAAAGGAGGAAGGCGCTGTCACAGGGTTCAGAGAGCAGCTAGAGTTGCACTGATATGTATATATGGGGTTTCATAAGGCACACTGACTTGGATTATAAACCATCACTTAATCACAATAACAAATTAAATGGGGGGAAGGGGAGTAAATAAATAAATCCACTGTAAGTAAAATGTTTCTTAGGATTCCCATTGTATGTTGTTGCTGTTAGATGCCATCAAGTCGGTTCTGACTCATAGTGACCCTGTGAACAACAGAATGAAACACTGTCCAGTATTGCACCACATCCACAATCATTTTTTACGCTTAAACCCATTGCTGTGGCCCGTGTCAATCCATCTCGTTGAGGCTCTTCCTCTTTTTCACTGACCCTCTACTCTGCCAAGCATGATGTTCTTCTCCAAGGACTGATCTGATCCCTTCTGACAACATGTCCAAAGTATGTGAGACACAGTCTTGCCATCTTTGCTTCCAAGGGGCACTCTGGTTGTACCTTTTCAGAATAGATCTGTTAGTTCTTTTGGTGGTCCATGGTACATTCAACACTCTTCTCCAACACCACAATTTATAGACATCAATTCTTCTGTCTTCTTTGTTCACTCTCCAGCTTTTGCATGCATATGACGTGACTCAAAATAGTATGATTTCAGTCAGGCCCACTTTAGTCTTCCAGGTGACATCTTTCCGTTTCAAAACCTCAAAGAGGTCTTTGGCAGCAGATTTTCCCAATGCAATGCACCTTTTAATTTCTTGACTGCTGCTTGCATGGCCAGTGATCCCACTGTATAGATTTCCTATTTTAAATACTCTTTTTGTTACTGATTTTTAATTCAATAAATTACATTATGTTCAGGGAATTTTATGATGACCATTTATTTCTTGGGTACAGTTATTTTATATACATCAATTTACTTAAGCTTAATTGTAAATTTCAAACTTTTTATTAACATTTGTAAGAATTCATCAGACTAATAGCTACTGATAGTCATTTGTTAAAATCTACATAACTGTACTTTCACAAATCTGTTATAATTTTAACAAATAATTGTCAACTTATTTCTATTTTTATTTTGAGGCTATACTGTTAAGTATATATAAAATAATGATCTCAATATCAATTTGGTGACAGTGACATCTTCTTTTAGATATTCTGAAGTCTTACTCTTTATCCATATCTTCTTCTAAGGGAGGGAGGGGCTTCAAATTATATTGCTAAACCAGATTTCTTTTAAGTTAATATCTGCTTGGTATATCTTTATACATCATTATATTTTCAAATTACCTACATTATACTTACATATGTTCAAACAACCCATATGTGGATTTTATTCTGTATACTTCACCCACATCCTCTAAACATTAGTAGTACCTACTGACAACTGTGAAAATCACAAGTCCTCCAACACTCACATTTAAGAAACACCATCTGATAAGCACACTGACACCTACACAAAGAGATTTTTCCAAACATATTTTAAAAAGCAAAAGTTTTGCCAGAAAAGATAAATGACCTTACATAGAACAATGGTTAAAAAATCTATAGTATATGAGTAAACACTATAACTACCACAATGATAGTAGTAAATTTACACAGGACGAATTATAAATCTTGAAAATTTATAACAAATGACTGACTTTGTACAGCAACATATATACCATAATACACTTGTGTAAAATTTAAGAACTCAGAAAATACTATATGTAAAATGTCATTGCAAGAATGTAACTACATAATGTATATACAGACACAGATACTTCTGTGGAAATATAGTCTTAGTAAAAGTATAAAATCATTATCAGTAAGGACAAACCTCAAATTCAAGATAACAGGGAGAATAATGGGGATTTGGGATGGCACAGAGGAGCTTTAACTATATCTAACATATTACTTATAAAGGAAGACAACAAAATTAAGATTTAGTAAATCTAGGCAAACAAAACTGAAGATTACAGGCTTAAGGATACCATTTATATAAAACATGAAAACCTGCAAAACTAATCTAGGTAGTTGTAAGTCAGGTGCCTATACGTGAGCCTAAGACAAGAGGAATATTGAGACTAACAAAACAATTTCAAAATGCATGTGGCAAAACCGATACAACCATGATAAGAAACAGGCACATCGACAGCAGCTACAGGAGCCTTCCACATTCTTCCCACAGTAATAGACTGAACAAATAAGATACAGACAATGTGAACCACTCTATCAACCAACTTGACTTAAATGACACTCAAAACAACAGAACACACATCTGTTCAAGCATATACAGAATATTGACCCAGACAGACCATATTCTGGGTCATAAAAAGTACTTGAACAAATTTAAAATAACTAAAATTATACAAAGAATGTTCTGCAGTTACAATGGAAAAGAAACTAGAAATCAACAACAGAAAGATACCTGAAAACTCCCCTAATGTGTGAAAAGGAAACTACATACTTCTAAAAAACACGACAAAGAGGAAATCACAAGGTAAACTGGAAAATATTTTTTCACTGAATGATATAAACGATATATCAAAAATTTAGAGGACACAGCTCAAGTACTTACAGTGAAATTTATGACTTGAAATGCTTTTATTAGAGAAAATCTCCAATCAATGATTTAGGCTTCTATCTTTAAAAACTAAATAAATAAAAAGTAAAATTAAAGTAAGAAAAAGGAACTCAATTGCTGACAGCAATGCAAAATGATAAAACCATTTTGGAAAACGATACGGTGCTTCCTAAGAAAGCCAGAAATAGAAATATTGTATGATCCAGTAATTCCACTCATAGGAATACATCCTAGAGAAGAATCATCACATGAAAACTCACATGCTGTTCACTGCTGCATTGTTCACAATAGCAAAAAGATTAAAACAACCCTGATGCCCATCAGCAGATGAATAGTGATACGTACACACAACAGAGTATTATGCAACAATAAAGAACAACCAATAATCTATGAAGCATTTCATAACATGGTTGAATCTGGATGGCATTACGCTGAGGGAACCAAGTTAAATCACACAATGACAAACACTGTACAGGATCACTACTTGTATAAAAACTCACAAAGGTTTATACATAAAAAGAAAAAAACCTTTGATGGTTATGGTGAAGGTGGAAAAACACTAAACAGACAGAAGATTAAGTGGTAACTCTGGTGAAGGTAAACACAGTACATAATACTGGGAAAGCCAGCACAACTTGTATAATGAAAGACACTTACAATCTTGTATGATACAAGACTGACTTACTGACACAATGAATGACTGAATTACTGAGCTGTGGGCTGTGAGGACCATGCTCACTGGGAACATCTAACTTAACTGGCACAACATAATTTATACAGAAAGTGTTCGATATTCTACTTTGGTAAGCAGTGTCGGAGGTCTTAAAAAAGTGGCCATCTAAGATACTCTACTAGTCTCCTTGTGGAGCAAGGAAGAATGCAAAAAACTAAAGATACAAGGGAAAAATTAGTCCTAAAGGCTAGTGGACCACACCTACAACAGCCTCCACCAGAGGACAGTACAACTAGATGGTGCGTGGCTATCACTGACTGCTCTTACACTGATCACAAAAGAGGGTCCCAGACAGATCTGGAGGAAAATGTAAAAGATAATTCTTATTTGAAAAGAAAGACCAGACTTGCTGACACGACAGAGACTGCACAAACCCTGAGAGTATGGCCCCAGATACCCTTGCAGCTCAGTAATGAAGTCACTCGTGAGGTTCACAACTTCAGACAAAGACTGGTCAGGCCCACAAAACAAAACCAGCCCGAGAGCAACAACTAGAAGACAAGAAGGAACAGGAAAACGGGTAACAGGGTTGAGAAGGGAGAGTGTTTACCTGCTGTGGGGTTGTTAACTGATGCTAAAAACAGTTACGTATACTAGCTGTTTAATTAGAAATTAGTTTGGTCTGTAAACCTTCATGTAAAGTACAATTTTAAAAAAAGAAGAAAAAGAAAACAATCAACAAAACCAAGTGTTTTTTGGGGGGAGGGTGAGATACAAGAAAACATTTGAGAAATCTCTAGGTGGACCACTGGTTCCAACATGCGGCAACATGTCCCCTCAGGAGACGGCTGGCACTATCTGGAGAGACTTTTTTATTGTCCTGGCTAGGAGAGCGCAATTGGCATTTAGTGGGTAAAGGTCAGAGAGGCCAATAAACATCCTATAATACACAGCACTGACAGAGATCCACTACAGCTAACTATCTGGACGAAAAAGTCAATCATGTGAAAGTTGAGAAATTCTGAGACAGAGCAACCAAGAAAAAAAGACACAATTACAAAACTAGACACAAATGAGAAAGGTATCACTACATATCTTACAAACATGAAAAAGGTCATGATGTAACTACATAAAAGCTAAAATTTGTTAACCTAAGGACAAAACTGACAAAATCCTTAAAAGACAGGAGCCGTGAAAGACCAAAGAAGAAACTTTTAATGACAACAGTCCCATATTGTGGTGTAATTAATTACTACCGCATGTGTCCCCTTATCCATGGTCTTGTAACTACCAGCCAGGTGATAAGGCGGGACTGTGGTGATACCATGACAGTGGTCCACCAAGAGGATTGGTCAATTTTGTTTTAACAGCCAGTTCCAGAGCAGAGAGGAAGATCCTACAGCCACCAAAGAATAGCCAGGAGCAGAGAGTGCATTCTTTGGATCCAGGATCCCTGCACTGAGAAGATCTTGGAAACAGGAGAGAGACAGACAGACAGACACAGAACAAGCTGTAACCTCAAGGCTAGTGAGAAACAGTGTCAGAGAACATCCTGCAGCAGAGGCCTGGCAGCAGGAGATAGCACCAAGGGGTTCCTGGCCCATGGAGAGACAAAGCTGAGGGTCTCTGGGCACATGTTTAGGGTCAGCGAGAGGTATGCCTGCAAACAAAGTCGGGAAGAGACTGTCCTAACAGGAGAACTCGATCTTAAATCTTCCCTGAGCCTGAACTGTAACTGTTAACTTCCTTTGTAATAAACTCTACAATCCTGAGTATGGTCTTGGGGTTCTGCATGACAATTACACTGAATTATGGAACCCACTAGAGAAGTAGAGAGTGCTGCGGGAAAGATGACTGGCATCCAAGTTGGTGAAGATAGTAGGCTTGAGCTGTTGATTTTCATTTTTTCCCCTCTGTGAAATTAGAGGAGGTCAGATATCTTCCCCACACTGTTTTTACATGTACTTACTAAAATAAAAATTAAAGAAGGGGAGTTTTAAAATGTTCCACAGTGGCTTCATGAATGAATGTTACCAAATATTCAAGAAAGAAGTAACAATTTTAGAAAAAACCTTCCAAAGTATCACTTCCCAACCAATTTTAATAAGGGCAACATTCCAAAACTAAAGACACACATGACAAAATAAAAATACTGGCTAGGATCTCTTAAGAGCATAGACATAAATATCCTAAATACTATCAAGTAAAATAGAGCAATCTATAAAAAGAATAATACATTATAAGCAACTGGGTTTTGTTCCAGGAATATAAGGGTGGTTCAACATTTGTAAATTAATTTCTATCATCATTTTAACAGACTCAGAAAGTCATATAATCACCTCAACAAATGCCAAAAAAAAAAGCCTTTTAAATAATTCAACACATAATAATCACAGAAACTCAACAAATGGTAACTAGAAGGGCACTTCCTCAATCTAATGAAGGGTATTCACAAAAAAACTACAGCTATCACACTGAATGACTTCTTCCTAAAATAGTGAACAAGATATGGACATCTGCTCTTATCACTCTTTCTGAACACACTAGAGATCTAATATGCTATTGCAATAACTCAAGAAATAAGAAGTATAAAGAATAGAGACAAAAAGGACACAATCTGTACATAGAAAATACCAAAGAAATTTACCAAAAATGACTAGAATTAAAAAGTAAATTCAGCTAGGTCACAGGATACAAAGTCAGTATGTAAAGCTCAATTCTCATTTCCATATACTAGCAAAAAATTAGCATTTTAAATTTTAAAAAAGCACCCTTTATAGTTAAATACCAAAAGCATAAAGCACTTGAAAACTGAAAGTTCAAACCACTGATAAAAGACATTAAGGAAGAAGTAAGTAATATCTGAATAGACATGCCATGAGCATGAGATGGAAGATTCAATACTGTTTAGACATACAATCAAAAGCAATCTATAATTAGCAATGACTCAACACTCAGCAGCTACCAGAATGGTCAGCAGTGTGGGAGAAAAACTCTGGCCAACTGCTCTTGCCTAGGACATCAACAGGGTGGTCTGACTTGACTAGGTCATAACTCTATCCTACTCTGTCCCACCCCACTTTGTCATACTCTGCCCGGCCCCGCCCCATCCTACAGGGTCATGAAAGGTCAAGGACCCTGGTTGGCACTCAGCAGTGTCAGTCACACCAGGAAACACATTTCAGTCAACCAGAGCTCTGGGAAACCATTAGATATACAAAGACAATCTACACACTCACTGCAATCCTAGTCAAAATACCTAAAAGTTTGTTAAAAATAATTCAACAAGGAAATTCTACAATTTACACAAGAAGGCAAAGGAACTAGAATAGGCAATGTAACTTTGAATAAGAATGAAGGTGAAAGGGTTTCACATTTGATTTCAAGATTTACTGTAAACTTAAAGTACTCAAGACACTGCAGTTTTGGCAAACGGACAGAAACATAGATCACTGGAACAAAATACACCCCAAAATGGACTAATACATTCTGAGAGAGACACAACGTAGTTCAACAGCAAAAGAATATTCTTTTCAACAAAAGGTACTGGAAAAACACAGGCTATCAAGTTGTAAAAAATTTAACTCAGTACCTTGCATATCTCTAAAAATTAGCTCATATGGTAAAGCTATAAAAATCATAATAAAAAAAAAAACCTGGTGACCTTGGGCCACATGTTTTGACTATGACATTTAAGCATAATCCCACTTCCCCCCAAAATACATTAATCAAACTTCATCAACACAAATTTTGCTCAGCTAAAGACATTGTTAAGAGAACAAAAATAACAATTCACCAATTGGCTGAAATCAACTGTGTATCATAAATCACCACTCAAAAAAGGAAGGGAGCATGTGCATAAAAAAGAATTGTCAAAACTCAATTTTAAGGAAAATATTCATGCTGCTTGATACAAAAACTGATTATCCACCTCCCATCCTTTTCAACTGCAATTAAGATATTGCCGCTTCTGGCTATCATTTACCTTACAGATACCTGATTTCCGAACTCTTGTTTAATCTTAAATCATTCACCCTCCCAATCTGAGTACGTATGAAAACATCTATAATCTTGGCTGATTACAGCACTGATAACAAATATATCAAAGACAAAGCTGACATTTCACTTTAAAATTTAAACAATCTATACAAAAATAATTTTTATTAAACAGTACTTATGAAACATACACGTATATTAGTCAGGTACTAACAATGGCAATCAAGTCTAAATAACTGTCAACATTTTAACTTCTTAACTGAAAATCTTCTGAATTATCAGAACTTTTAGCCAGGTAATTCCTAATGACACAAGCAGGAACCGTTTAAAACTAATGAAAACAGGAAATTAACCAATTTAATATACATATACAGATATTCATTATTCACCCACATTTACAGAATTATTACCCACTGCTGTCGAGATAATTCTCACTCACAGTGACCCTACAAGACAGAGTTACCAAGGAAAACTTTGTAGTTTTCAACTGTCAACCTTATGGTTAGTAACCTTTTGGTTAACCGCTATACCACCAGTGTTTCTGTAGACTTATTAAGGTTTATATTTTTAAAGGAACTAAACCTATGGCTAAAATTAACAAAGACTGACCATAAGAAAGTTTGTGAGGATGTGAAGTAACTAAACACTCATATACTGCTGGTAGAAACATAAAACAGTACAATCACTTTGGAAAAAAAATTTGGCAGTTTTTTAAAAGGTTCAGTACCTACCATGTGTTCCAGCTATACTATTTCTAAGTATTTACTCAAGAGGAATTAAGGCAAATTAAACCCAAATATTTTAACAACAGTTTTATTTGGAATAGCCGAAAACTGAAAACCACACAAATGTCCATCATGACAAAGGAATGAACTGTGCTATAGTTACTCAACGGAATAATATTTAGCAATGAAATGGAATTAAATACTGATACAGGTAACAATGTGAACGAATTTCAAAACTATTATCTGTAATGAAAAAAGACACATCCTGCTGCTAAAAATAGAAAACCTATCAATCAATTTATATAACTTTCTGGAAAATGAAAGTGAATCTAAAATGACAGAAACCATATCAGTTGTTGCCTCTGGATGACGTAAGGCAGTGAAATACAAAGGTACACAAGGAAGGTTTCTGAGATAACATTCATTTCCCCAATTACGGCGAAGATGGTTTTAGTAGATACACATAAATGGTATACAAAGGTACAGACTATGATACAACTAAATCATAGTTTACACTTTAAATGTCTGACATGCTTCAATTATACCCTGATAAAAATTTAACTTCACTACATATAAAACATTCCTTCAAATTGAAACCAACCAATGCATAAAAGCAAACTGTACCAGATTATAATCCTTAATTCCTTTCTAATGCCAAGCAAAAACGGAAAAAAACTGATAAATTATAGCTAAAATTTATCAGCATCCTGCCTTTACAGACTTTTCAGGTAATGAAAATACATAGGGAAAGGTGATTTTTTGTTGCACAGAGTTATATGCCAATCAATAATATTTAAGAAATGCAGGCAATTGAGCAGATTTTAATTTTAACCTCCAATAACTATGAAAAAGAAAGCTTTATTAAGTAGCATTACCTTGAATGTTATACTGATAATAATCAGGATCTTCTGATTCTTCCTTTACTGTCACAGCTGCCATTTCCAGGGAAATCCCTGCAAATGCACATGAAATAATATAATTGCACACAAGGCAATTTTAGATTGTACAGGAAAATCTTCCCTTTCCCCTCTAAAAATGCAAACTAGTGCATGTTTATTTTATAGACTTTTGAAGGACAGAAGTTTGCTAGTTTGTATAGTGGGAGGAGAGAGACAAAACCCCAATACAATGTTTCAACCACTATTAATATTCTAGGATTACTTGCCCTTTTTCTCTAACAAGTTCTTACCTTTGAAATGGAAAAATCAGTCACATTCCCATTTTCAGTTAGCACTAAAAACTACCTTTGTAACATCAAAGACACAGAAAAGGCCACAAGCACGAGACCAGGAGAACTAGATGGTACCGGTCCATCACCCATAACTGCCTGACAGGGAAAGCAACAGAGTCCCTGACATGGCAGGAGGAAAATGTGTGTAGAACTAGAAGTCTATTTAAAAAGACCATACTTCGTGGTCTCACAAACTAGAAGATCCCAAGAATCCTGTTGGCCCAGAACTGAAACCATTTCCAAAGTCAACTGTTCAAACCAAGTTTGAGTGAGACTGTAAGAAATAAAACTGATACTGGCAAAGAGTGTGTTTCTTGACTTAAGCAGATACATGAGGCTACCCGGGCAGCTCCTGTTCAAAAGCGAGATTAGATGGGAGAAGGGGACAGGAGACAGCTGAATGGACATGTGAAACACAAGATGCAAAGGAGTGTGCTCTCACAGGGTGGGGAAAGCAGCTGGAGTTACACAGCAGTGTGTATGCAAATTTTTGTATGGTAAATTAACTTGGATTGTAAACTTTTACTTAAAGCACAATTGTTAAAGATGTGGGTATATTTAGAACCTGATAAGCAGTGATTGCTAGCTATACAACACAGAGAATGTAGTTCATGTCATCAATTATAATACAAAAATGACTGAAATGACACATTTTTGCTTATATATTTTACCACAATAAAAAAAACTTTACAAGCCATTGAATAACCAATTACACAAAGTGGTTTTAATGACTCCATATTCCAGAGTGCAGGCAGTATGACTGTTAACCTATTTCAATAATCACACTTTTTTTTTTCCTCCCAACATATCCCCTTTATTAAGGATACAAGGCATAGCTGTTTGCAGAGATATTTGCCCACAAACCAGATAATCTGAAGAGAAGCTTTATTGTTAGATACAAAAGGACTTACTACATAATTCCTACTACATGAAAGTTAAAATACACAAATCTATGCTGTTAAAAATACACCAAGTGGTTGACTTTGAGAGGGGGGAATGAGAGTGGAACATCAGGTGGCCTTCTTGAGGCTTTCTTAATGTTCTGTGTCTTGATTACACTGATAAATACAAAGGCGTGTGAACAATTTACTGACTGAGTTACACACTTAAGCTATGCATACTTTGCTTTCTTTATAGATACTTCCAACACAGTTTTAGAAAAGAAAGTAAGCCCATTCAGTCATCAAAAACAAAACCCTTCCTGGGCAGCCTAAAATGGTTAGCTAGCAGGGATATTCAAGAAAGAGATGTTAATC
This sequence comes from Heterohyrax brucei, assembly GCA_028571685.1. Classification (NCBI taxonomy): domain Eukaryota; kingdom Metazoa; phylum Chordata; class Mammalia; order Hyracoidea; family Procaviidae; genus Heterohyrax; species Heterohyrax brucei. The sequence goes on along the minus strand of CM053165.1, from coordinate 7,748,550 downwards.
TCACCATTTAATTGCAGGTTCTAGCCTCTCCTCTCCTCTATCTTAGGGTAGATATTAGTCTCAAGTAAGCACAAGAAATGAACCACAGGTGCGTATACATACACACACATTCAACCACAATCATACCAGACCTAACTTAGTACTATGTGTATGTGACTTCAGAAGCTTAGTAGAGATGATTTTCAACTGAAAAAATTAGCTCCAAAATTTGTTTTTGCTTGAAATGCAGAAACCCAATTCTGATTCATAGTGACCCCACAGGACAGAGCAGAACTGCCCCACAGAGTTTCCAAAGAACACCTGGAGGATTTAAACTGCTGCCCTTATGAATCCCTCATGCAACAGACAAAAGGGGTTACTGTACTGACGGCAACTGCTGCTGTTAGGTGCTGTCAAGTCAATTACAACTCCTGAGGACCCCAAATACAATGGAATGAAACACCGCTTGGTCTTGCATCATCCTCATGATCATTGCCAAGTTTAAGCCCATTGCTGTAGCTACTGCATCAAATCATCTGGTCAAGAGGCTTCTTCTTTTTCACTAACACACTGTTTTACTAAGAATAATATTCTTCTCCAGAGACTCATCCCTCCTGATGACATGTCCAACATACATGAGACAAAGTTTCTTCATCTTTGCTTCTAATGAGCATTCAGGCCACACTTTTTGCAAGACAGCTTTGTTTGTCCCTCTGGAACTTCATGGTACAGTCAATCTTCTTCACCAACACCATAATTCAAACACATCAGTTCTTCAGTTTTCCTTGCTCACTGTCTAGCTTTCACATGCTATTATTAACTACCAAAGTAGAAACTGGTTTCCCCCCCAAATGGTGGCAGGTAGCCACAGGTCTGGAACCCATGGGATTCTCTGGACTGCCTTCCAATACTTTCATGTCCTTTAAAAAAAGCTAACAGAAAATTATAAGCAATTAAAAAAGGGCAGAATCACTGGGGATTCACACCCTTTAGAAATAAATATTTAGGTCACTCAAATCAAGTAAAGTACCAGGTGTGGTCCTGACCGAAGACAGATGAAGTACAATAGAACCGGCAGTAGATTAAGGAAGAAGTAAATTTTTGTAACAAATTACAGAAATATAGACTGTTGCAGTTATATTTATTTTCTTTTCTGCTTTTTATATGTTTATTATGTATTTGCATAAGTTATTCTTTTTTTAATGATTATTACTTTATAGAAACTTTGTTGGAGGTTACCTTATCAGTTAGCCTTTTTATACAAGAATATTCAAACTCGGTTGGGATGGCATTTGAGGAGTAATTAATATAAGTGGACAGTAAACTTAGCCTCCCAGCAATGGATACAATGACTGTTGGAACTCTGTCTCCTAATTTTGGGAAGCAGGCAAAAATGTCTTCCTGTGTGGCAAGTGAAGGTACACCTTGTTAGACAGAAAGTCATCTTGTTATACAGATGCTCAAATATGCAGAAAGGGGTACCCTACACCAGCCATGCAAAGCTGCTTTCTCTCAGCTCCAAGCTCACCCTCTTAGACTCAGTTTTATGACACTGAAACTTGGACTCCGCATGTATCTCTTGGTTAGGCTCTGCCACAGAGGACCTCTACAAGAAGACCACAAGGCTAGAGAACAAAAGCAAATTGCACCCTCTTTGGGGGCTCCCATCTACTTGCCACTCCTGTTAGGATCACTTCTGTGAACACTTCTTCAACCCAGAATGGGCCCTTCCCATTACAACAGCTGAAAGTAGATAGCAATTTTCCCAACAATGCCAGAACGAAGAGTCTTAACATGACCCTTTGGACACTAGTCCCAGCCAAACAGTACTCCCTTTTAGAAGTCAAATGCAATGTTGATAAGACACTACAAATATAGACAGAGAAAATGGAGATACAAAGCTTTAGGGTAGCAGCCAATTTCTTGAGTTGTTACTTACATAATACATTAGCATTCACCTTTTGATTACGTTAGTAACTATATACCAAGTTAATAATCTTTGTATTAACATTTCTCCATTTAAATAAACGAAATGGTTCTCATCTCTTGACTAAATCCTAAGGGTTATGCCCCAATAAAACACCTCTTAAAAGTGTGCAGTATTGACAGTGTTACATATACATTTACCATAATAAAGAAATTTCAAGACAAATGAAGACTATAAAAGATGTAAAGTGTAAAGCAGAAAAAAGAAAGAAAATAAGACTGTGATGCATGTGCTTTTTCTCTTTCGGCATGTTTATTTTTGGATACAAACTAAGCACTCAGGAGATGGATGTATAAATAAACGGAAGAAACAACTTGTAAAAGGAGAATTTTGATATAGGTCAGCTAAACGCCAACAGAAACCTGAGATTTTCTATGGCATAAAGAAAAAGAAAAACCTACCGTAAAACAAACACTGAAACAGACTCAAGCACCTTTCTTAAAAAAGCAAGGACAATTACAGCATTATAAGCTAACACAGTTGTGCCCTTCTCCCAGAAATTTATTCTAATGCCATTACATGGGTCCAGCAAGACAGGTTGATGTACTGGGTAGCTGCAATGGCCTGGTTGAGGATTTCAGGGTGAAGAGGGTGCCCACGTGAGGGACAGAGGCACCTCTGAGAGAGTTCTTGGAAATCAAGTGGGATGAGGGTGGAAAGTATTAGCAGTGGCAGCCTAACGAGGGGTTTCAAGGTCTAACCAGGCCAAGGAGAGTGCCCGGGAGGCAGGAGGTGCGGCGGCAGCTACGGGAGATTACACGCAAGAAGTAAGTATACTGAGGCCATTTGGGTTTCATGATTCTCTATGTAAAAGAGAGAAATTTTAAATACGAAAAGGGAGAAAAAAATGCTGGACAATTCAGAGCAAAGCTGAATATATAACCATGAACTTGTGGCTTTTATTATGTATACACACACAGATATATGTAAGCATGTATATGCGTACGTTTACGTGTATGTAAACACTCAAACACGTATTCCCTAGCTTCTGTCCATTCAGAAATGATATTCTAATAGCAAAGAGCACACCTAGTACCAAGATGCTGATTTTTTTAAAAATCACTCTGCACTAAAAGAAACCAGGGCTTCCAGGTGGAATGGCGATTTCAGCGCTACGTTGGAGATACAAGATGAAGCTAGTCCATCTTGCTGTACAAAAAAAGGCAAAAAATTCTCAAAAAAGATGACACTTTCAAAGTACAAAAGAGTCATAAGAGACCACAGAGGACATCTTAAAAGCAGCTCCCAATGGCCAAAACCAAAACTATTCATAAACCAGAGAAAATAAACGGAAAACAGAAATACCAGTGCCAATGCAAAGAAATGGCTTAAAGTCTGATGTAAGCCTTCAGTTAAAGTATAAGAGTAAAAATCAATGGTTTTAGTTATTTATTTAAGCTTGATGAGGAGTGAGTTATTTTTAACCTTAGACACTTTCCCAGGAATTGCCAACTGGCTCTCTTCGTCTGCAAGAGGTCAACCCTGGAGACATCACTAATCTTGCAGTGGTGTGAAACTACACTTTACACACCTGAAACTTGTGGACCCTGCTCCTATAGCCTGTGGCAAGTACTATGTAGTTTAAATATACCTTAAGTGAGTAAGTATTATAAATGTCCTTTTACTTTGCCGATCACTAAGGACAACTACAGAATGTATTACTGGTAATAATATAATGACCCTTCTAAAAATCATTTCACATTCTAAAAAACTAAAATTTGCCTTTGTTCTGAGACTCTTTAAACTGACTAGGGATACAAAACAAAATCAATCTGATAAAATGGTAATCAAACCAAGTTAAGAGCTATCTGTTCTTAAATAAATGAAACATCTGTACTCCAGAAGTACCACACAGAAAGAAAACAAATGCTAATTAAACACACAGTCTAAAATCATGCTGCACTCTGCAAGAACTGTAATAGTAAAAATCAACTTAACTACCTATATGGTAACAGTAAGAAAGAGATAAGGTCTCAGCGGTGAACAATATCACTGTATAATCACTCTCCATATGTTAACAGACAGCAAATAAAGCCAAACAACAGAACTACATGAAATTCAGTCTGGTACTGGCATTAAGTATAAATGGGCAGCCAAATGAAAGAGAAATGAGAGTACAGAAAACCCAGTAAACTTTTACCTTCACCTCAACTCCTACACAAAAATTAACTCAAAATGGATCATACACATGAATGTAAAACTTTAAATCTTCTGAAATAACACAATTAAATTTTCATATTTTATCTACAACACATGTGACCGGCAACAAGCATCTGACTACCATTTACAAAAACAAATGATCTTTCTGAGTTTTAGTACAGCAGCATTAACAAACAACATCACAGTTGGGATAATTTGTTCTAATTGCCCTTTTGATCAACAAAACAGTAAGTAATGGGTTAAATATAATCTTCTAAATTAAAGACTTCCTTACTTAATATAAAAATCAATTCTAAAAGTATCAGTACCTACCAGAATCTTCTGTGGGTTCAGTTTTCACTTTGATGGGACCACAACTGAAAGGAGATACAAACCCTTATCAAACTACAGAACACTGAGAATATACACTTGGTATTTAAATACACTAAATCTTCAAAATACTGAAATTACTCACCTGACCCAGGTGAATGCAAAATCGACTCAATTTTGAAATTTATTACTTATTTGTGTAAATAATAGTAGTCAGTTAAATTCAGTACTTTAATGCTAATCAACCTCTTAAAAAAAAAAACTAACAGAATAGGGTAACATTAACTTCCACATTCCTCTTTACTATAAGGGCTTCCTATTTGGTGTGATCATGAGATCAGCTCCAGCTTTACCTACAAACATTTAGAAACGCAGAATCCCAAGCCCCACCCCAGACCCACCACATGAAATAAAACAAACAAACAAACCAACCCACTGCTGTCAAGCTGATTCCGACTCACAGCAGCCCTGTAGGACAGAGCAGAACTGCCTATATAGTTTCCAAGGAGCACCTGGCAGATTCAAACCACTGACCTTTTGGTTAGCAGCCATAGCACTTAACCACTACCCACCAGGCTCTCCAGATCTATCATATTTTTCTTACAAATCACGCACTGTAAATCACTCACCCACATACAGTGTACATAATATGTCTATAAGATAAGGTCAACATGGTTGTACGGTTGACCAAAAAAAAGTATAATCTGTGCATTATTAATCAGAAACTGCATTTGCACAAGATTACTAATGATTCAACTGCAACTGAACTTCTGAGATGTGCGACATAAGGCCTTTTAACATGCTAACTATAATAATAATCTTTGTCTTATGTGAAAATACTGATAAAATTGTGTTTTACCTTCCACCTGGAGATAGCATGGACCTATCAGAATCTGTTATCATCACACGACCACCTAGGAACAAAAAACAAGAAATTAGGTTTAGATTTTCTTAACATTTTAAACCATGACTAATATTTCCAAAGAGGTTAAATACAGATTTAGAGAAGGAGGTTCTCAGCTCTGGTCACATAAAGATAAATGCTAAGTAAACAGTATACTTTGTCCTCCTCCATAAAAGAAGATCCATCAGGGGAACAATTATCCAGCAGTGTCCCTTACCCCACCCACCAGCCAGCACCTTCCATTTAATGAAAAAGGAATGTACAGGAAATAGTTAACTATTCTTTAACTGACAACTGAAAAAGTTCCAAATCACATTTCTAGAATAAAACATTTGATGCAACTGAAAAAGGCGGACTACACCAATCTAGAACACTTCAGAGAAAAATACACCCATCTCAAAAAATTCTGGATTTTAAACATAAAAAAGTTTTTTATTTTGTACAACACACAGTAAACCTTAATGAAATTTATGGATTTTAGTTAATGATAATGTATCAATTTTGAGTTTTCAATTGTAACAACAGTACAATGTAAACCTGTTATATTGTACAAGCAAAAGAATGTAAAATACTAACAGAAGAAATGGAGGGGGTACACGGTACCTCTCTCTACTCTGTCCACAATTTTCTGTATACCTAAAAGGCTCTACAAAACCAAAGCTCACATCATACTTAATGGTAAAAGACTGAATGCTTTGTGTTAACATAAAATAGTAGGTCTACCAGTGCCACTTCTAGTCAGTACTATACTACAGGTTCTAGACAGAGAAACACAACCAAGAAATATTAAGCAATCAGACAGGAAAAACATAAAACCAAACCCATTGCTAACATGTCAATTCTGACTCACAGTGACCCTATGGGCAGAGTAAGGCTGCCTCACAGGGTTTCCAGGGAGTGGCTGGTGAATTTGAACTTCTGATCTTTTGGTTAGCAGATAAGCTCTTAATCACTGTTCCACCACCGAAAGGTAGCATTAAACTGTCTTTATTCACCACAACAGCATCCACCATGTAGAAGTGTGTCACAACAATCCAAGGCAATTCAATCCAAGGCAATTCAAATAGTGATACAACAACAGGGATATTCATAGGCAATAAAGATTAATATAAAAACTCTTACATAAAAATGAAAGGATGCTACCGCAAAGAGGCAAATCACCAACCATTTCATCACTCTCAGAAGCATGACTAACACAAAAAAGTAAAATAAAAGTAACATGGCAAGGATGTAAGAAAACTGAAACTATCTATCTATCTATCTATCCACTGGTGTTGGGAATGCAGCCACTGTGGAAACAGTGTGGCAGTTCCTCAAAAAAAAAAAAAAAAAAGGAGTGGAACTACCACACAACTCAGCAATTCCACTCCTAGATATATGACCAAAAGACTAGAGGAGTCTTGAACACAGTGTTCACTACCAACACCAGACCAAACTAAACCCACTGCCATGGAGTCAATTCCAACTCATAGCAACCCTATGCAGACAGCAGAACTGCCCTATAGAGTTTCCAAGGAGCATCTGGGTAGACACAAACTGCCAATCTTCTGGTTAGTAGCCACAGCACTTGATCACTATGCCAGCACTCTCCATGTTCATTACAGTACTATTCATAACAGCTGAAAGGCAGAGGAAATCACCTCAATGTCCAACAAGAGACGAGTGGACAAACAAAATGTGGTACTTACATACAAGGAAAACCTACTCAGCCAACGAAAGAAATGAAATGCTAATACATGTACAGCACAGATGGAGCTTGAAGACATTACACTGAGTGAAATAAGCCAATCACAAAGAGACAAATAATACACTTATATAAAACCTACTTATATAAAAAAGGCAACTATACAAAGTCCAAAGTTTATTAGTGGCTGCCAGAGATGGCAAGTAGGAAAGGGAAGAAAACAGTGATGAAAAAACTGAACTGATTAACAGTAAGGATGCACAGCTGAATATTTAAGGGACATCAATAAGCTATACACCTGTTAAAAAGTTGAATTATCAATACAATGACCAAAAAAAAACTGCTGCTGAAGCTGCTTATGTAGAACAAAACACCTCATGGAGTTTGGTTCCTGCATTTGGAGGTTTAGGGTCATGGTTTCATGGAACACCCCAGTTAACTGAGATAGTATGTTTAGTAACTCTGTTCCACCCCTTAGTTCTCTGTGTAGTTCTTGGGGTCTTAAAAACTTGCAGGTGGCCACCCAAGGCATATACCTGACCATCAGAGGAAAAAGGAACAGTCATTAACAGAAAGAAAATTTGGAACATGCAGTTCTTCATCTCCATGAGTAACTTCCTCCTTTACTATGAGATCAAAATAACTGGATGATGCCTAGCTACCATTACTGAACTTTTGGTCAAAGATTCTATAGAAGAATCTTGATCAAAACACGAAATAAAACAAAAAATCAAATTCTCATGGACTCTAGACTTTCTGAAGCCACTGAGGGTAGATGAATCCTTCAAACTACTGTCCTAATATTTAAACCTTAAAAAAATATATATCCTGGGAAATCATATTAAAACCATGTAACAGTTTTGCTTCACTAATTTAGCTTAACAATTAAAAAGCGTTTTCCCTGAACATCATGCCCTATTAAGAACAATCTACATGGGATCAAATTGGCAACAGCAACTCAAAGGTTACATGAGAGCTTTAGGGGACAGTGAATCTATGTGCAACTGAACAAAACATTCCCAGTCACCACTAAGTTTAAGCCCACTGCTACAGGCACTGTGTCAATCCATCTAATCAAGGGTCTTCCTCTTTTTCACTGACCTTCTATTTCACCAAAGCCACAAGAGTTATCTTTAACTATATTTTAAAGACACAATAAAATCACAAAATGGAGGAAAACCACACCATACTGAGAATCATGGCCTGATCAAATTGACAAGCTTCTGGGGGACACAACTGAATCCATGACACCAAGCATAATGTCCTCCTCCAGGTACTAGTCCCTCCTAATAACATGTCCAAAGTATCTGAGACAAAGTCTGGCCACAGTCACTTCTAAGAAACATTCTCACTTTACCTCTTTTAAAATAGGTCTGTCTGTTCTTCAGGTAGCTCATAGTATTGAATATTCTTCACCAACACCATAACCCAAGGGCATCAGTACTTGTTTGGTCTTCCTTGTCCAGCTTTGGCAAGCTTATGACATAACTGAAAATACTATGGCTTGGGTCAGGCCCAACTCAGTCCTTGTCTTCAGTCATCTAGTGCTGCTATAACATAAATACAAGTGGAAGGGCTTAACAACAACAAAAGGTTTATTCTCTCCTAATCCAGTAACTCAGAAATCCAAAATCAGGGCACTGGCTGCAGGGGAAGGCTCTTTCTCTGTCAGCTCTGGAGAAAGCCGTCTTCTTCCTTTGGTATGGGAACATCTCAGAACAGGAACATCCAAAGTACACAGTCTGCTCCCAGATCTCCTTTCTTGGTGGTATGCGGTCCATGTGTCTCTCTGCTTACATTTCTCTTTTATGTCTCAAAATTGACTGGTACAAAAAACTATCTATCTTACAGACCTCATCAATGTAACTGCCACTAATCCATTTTATTAACCACAGTGACAGAATTTACAACACATAGGAAATTCCCACCAAATGACACAATGGTGGACAATCATCCAATACTGGGAAGCATGTGCTGACCAAACTGATATATACATGGGTGAGGGGGCAACATAATTCAATCCACGACAGACCTCAAAGTGGTATCTTTGTTTTTTAACACTTTAAAAAAAGTCTTCTGAAGCAGATTTTCCCAGTGCAATATGTCATTTGATTTCATGACTGCTGCTTCCATTGGCAGTACTTGTGAACCCAAGTAAAATGAAGTTCTTCACAACTTCAATACCTTCTCTGCTTATAATGATGTTGTTTACTGTTCTAATTGTGAGGACTTTTATGTTCTTTATACTGAGGTGTAATCCACACTGAAGTTTTCATCTTCATCAATAAGTTGCTTCAAGTCCTCTTTACTTTCAGCAAGCAAGGTCATATCATCTGCATAACACAGGCTGTTTAAATGAGTCCTCCTCCTGATGTCACAAGTTTTCTTTAGATTGACCAGTTTCTCCAGTTACTGCCTCAGCATAAAAAGCACAGTAAAAAGATATGACCATGATGCACTTTTCCAGACTTTGAACCACAAAGTACTCCCTTGTTTTGGTCAAATGACTTCCTCTTGGTCTACGAACAGGCTCATCATAAGCCCGATTAAGCATTCTGGAATTCCCATTCTTCACAACATTATCCAGAATTTGTGGCAATCCATACTGTCAACAAAATGCAGGTAAACATCTTTCAGGTATTCTCTGCTTTCAGGCAGGACCCTTCTGGTATCAGCAACAAGATCCTCATTTCATGTTCTCTTCTGAATCCAGCTTGACTTTTTAGCATTCCCTGTTGACATTATCACTACAAGTATTTCTGAACGGTCTTCAGAAAAATGTTCCATGTGTGATATTGCTGATAACTTCTACATTCCACATGATCATCTTTCTTTGTAATGGGCACACACATGAATCTCCTCCAGTCAGCTGGCCAAGCACTTTCCAAAATTCTTGGCATAAAAAGAATTACCATCAGACCCAAAAATTATACTCCCCTGTACCTACCCAAGAGAAATAAAACATATTTTCATGCAGACATATATGTGAATACTTAAAGAAGCATTATTCATAACAGACCATAAGATGAAAATAATCCAAAAGTCCAAAAAGATGGATACACTAGTTACTGACAAAAATGTCCAAGTTAATACATACAACAACACAGACAAACTACACAAACTTGGTGCTAAGATGACAAATGAAAAAAAGATTACCAACTGTATCATCCGATTTATATATGTGCAGAAAAAGTAGACTGTGTAGACAAGAGAATAGACAGTGGCTGCCTATGGGGCTTGGTGGTATGGGGTGCATGCAGGACACAGGGCTGGACAGGAAACAATGATAGTTAAGACAACTTCTTTTTGGAATGACAAAAATGTTCTAAAATTAGATTAAGGTAATAGTGGCATACTCTAAATATCCCACTAATCATTAAACCTAAAAACCTACACCTACTGCCATCCAACTGATTCTGACTCACAGCAACCCTATAGGACAGAGTAGAACTGTCCCACAGAGTTTCCAAGGAGCAACTGGTGGATGTGAATTGCTGACCTTCTGATCAGCAGCCACTGCACTTAACCACTATGCCATCAAAGTTTCCTAAAAATCATTACATATTTTAAATGGACAAACCTTACAGAATGTAAACTATATCACAGTAAATAATAAATTATATCACAGTAAAAAATAAATAACAGAAAAACAGTCACAACTATGGAGCACAACGTGAAGAACTTGAAATGCTCAGACACTGCTGACTGCAACATACAATACCTACCAGTCAGCAATAAAGAAACAAATTACTGATACACCGCAAACCTAGAGGAGCCTCAAGGAGCAATGCATACTGAAAAGAATCCATCTCAAAAATGACACGGACAGTACATTCCATTTACACAATATTGATGAAATAAGACATATGGCAGTGATGAAAATATTCTAAACTGTGATGATGGCTGTAAAACTATAAACTTACTAAAATTCATTAAGCTCAACACTTAAAAACTGGTAATTTTTATGGTATGTCAATTACACCTCAGAGTTAATTAAAAAAGTAATCTTTCATTATAGTGAGAATAAAACAAAGGTTACTGAACAGAAAGAGAAATGTGTATGTATAATGTGTAATATATAATGTATAATGTATGTATAATATATGATTTTATCCTTTCATCCTTACTTACCAATGATTCTGGTTATTTACTTTACAAAATCTCAAACATTTTGGCTCAAAGAGTGCCATCCTTATGAATGCTGTTTTTTCCCTTCACACAGAACTTCCCAAAAGGAACAAACTGTTGAAATCCTCCCCATTTTTCAATGGTTCAGCTAATGCTCTCTTCAAAGTAAACTCCTTGCTGAGATGTAATTAAATTCTTTTTCCAAAACACTTTCACAATGCAGTGGCCATCCATATCCTCAGTTCCTATATCTACAAACTCGACCAACCACATATCAAAAACGGTTGCTGGGGACATCTAAGTCAACTGGCATGCTCAAGTTTGTTAAGATAATGTGCATACCACTTTGGTGAGTGGTATCTGGGGTCTTAGAAGCTTGCCAGTTACCTTCAAAGATGCATAGACTGGTCCCAACCCACTTGGAACAAGAGAGAATGAAGTACATCAAAGAAGGAAATTATCAGCCCAAGAGACAAAGTCCACTGTCATGGCTAGGACTGTGTCCCCCAAAACTTGTGTAGCAATTTGGCTAGGTCATAATTTCTGATCTTGTGTGATATTCCTCCATGCTGGAATTCCTGCCTCTACGATGTTAAGTATTACATCTGCTAACCAAAGGGTCAGCAGTTCAAATCTGCCAGGTGCTCCTTGGAAACTCTATGGGGCACTTCCACTGCCTATAGGGTAGCTGTAAGTCTGCCGAACTCCATGGCAGTGGGTTTTTCTATAATATTAATGATGGCAGACAGGAACTATTATGTTAGTGGGGCAAGATTTAATGTGAGGGACTATTTTGTAACTTGAAGCAGTATCCTGAGATATAAACAAAGAACTAGCGGAGAAATCTGGAGACTTCATACCATCAAAAAAGAAAGCAGTGCCTGGAGCTGAGCCTATCCTTCACAAAGGACCAGGATCCCTACGCATCAGAAGCTTCCAGTCCAAGAGGAGGATTGACCACAAGGATGTTCCTCCAGGGCCAGTGCAGAAAGCATTCCCCTGGAGCTGACACCCTGAATTTGGACTTTTGGCTACTGGACTGTAACAAATAAAATTTCTCTTTTTAAAGCCATCCACTTGTGGTATTTCTGTTGAAGTAGTACTAGATAACTAAGACAGCCACATAAGCCAAAGACTGCATCAGCCTGAGACCAGAATTCGATGGTGCCCAGCTGCCACTAATGATTGCCCTGGCAGGAAACACAACAGACAGCCCCCAACAGAATGGGAGAAAAGCATGGAGCAGAACTCAAATTCATACAAAAAGACCAAACTTACTGATCTGAGTAAGACTGGAAGAACTCTGGAAGCCATGGCCTTCAGTCACTGTTCACCCAGAACTAAAACCATTCCCAAAGCCCACGTCTCAGACAAAAATTAATAATCATGAAAAGAGTGCACTTCTTAGTTCAAATATCTACGCTACACCAAATGGGTAGCTCCTGTCTGGAGGCAGGATGAGAAGGTAAGCAGGGACAGGAGCTGGTGGGATGGACATGGGAAACTCAGGCTACAGAGGGGGAGTGTACTGTCACATTATAGGGATTATAACTCTTGTCATGTAACTAAGTGTGTATAAATTTTTGTAAGAGAAATTAACTTGAGCTGTAAACCTTCACCAACAGCACAATTTAAAAATACTCAGGAAGAGAAACATGGGCTGAAAACCAAAAATTTAATTTGCCACTTAGCAAGCACTACACAGAATCCACATGAAGGAAAGGAGGTAAGTAATGAAGGTATACCCTGCTGCAGTCTGCTACCATTTCACAAATCCTCTCTCTCTAGCCTTATGTTTCATTGTTGTTCCCTACACAACACAGGACCACGTAACAACTATTATTTATACTGCAACTAATATTTATACTGCATTGCCAAGCCAAGTGCCACAGAGTCGGCTCCGATTCCTGCATTAGATATTAAATAATCTAGCTAAATTATACAGAAGGACATGCACAGATGACATGCAAATATATAAAACACTGGAACATCTATCCACTGATATTGGTATCCATGCGGGGCCCTGAAACCAATTCCCCACAGATTCTCAATAATGATGTACTTTCTATGAACCATTCTCTTATTATATGTTATGTTCTTATTGTGGTCATTTTATGAGCTTTTCTTACCTTTTCTGTTAGACAACAAGCATTTACAAGTTTTAATGCTTATACACAGTTGTGTACACCCTCCTCACCCAATTCTATGCCTAATGACTACTTTTCAGTGCACATTAGGCAAATTAAACCTAATTTAATAGAAGGCAAGGCCAGTATATAACAGTACATATTGCAAACACAAAATAATCCAGTGTATCAAGAACAAACAGCAGAGGTATAAACAAAACTAAGTCTCCGATTATTCACCTCAGTAACGCTTTCACTAGTTTACAGAAACACCATGACACCTCAAAACGTCTTATATGATTTTCTCAGCAAGGAAAATAAGAATAATCTTTTAAATGTATTAAAATCTGACAAAATATGTTTAGGAACCAAGCCAGCTGTAAAGTAAGCAAAGCAGTTACTTACCTAAATGCTTCTTTGGCTCTAGGAAAGGTCTGTGTTAAAACAAAACAGAAAACTGTATGTGAATGTAAAAAACAAATTTTTTGTAAAGAAATAGTTTTAATTACTTTTACACTTAAAGAATCTTGAAAATAAACTAACTATTCAACTTTATATGAATAAGCTGTTTGTGTGTGGAAAGGGAGAAAGCACTTCACCTCTTAATGATAAATGAAATCCCTGCTTTGTTCTCCAAAATCCATTTCAGGGTTGCAAGATCATAATTCTCAGGGTGTTTAAAGACAACTCCTTCAGGAAGCCCCTGCACTACCACAGCCGACTGGTCTCTTAGCATCTTCTCATATGGAACAGGTACCACTGTTGATTTGCCTAAAGCTTTTCCTGGGGGGGGGGGGGGGAAGGGAGGGAAGCAGGGGCAAGGTAGAAAGAGGATACATTTCATTAAATGGTAATAACTGAAACTAAACTATCTTTACTTTATCATGGCTTTCGACATAAATAGCCTTTTTGTAGTATCCGGATTCAAAACTACTCTGAAATCATAGGCCCCTATTCGCATGTTAGCAGAAATTTTAAATAGTGAACTGATCCAAAGGGTCAAATTGGAAAGTATATGAAATGGTTTATTTTAAAACCCGCACAAAAGGAGAGGAACAACAGCTGATCTCTTTCATCAATCTTTTTGTTTTAGATGGTCCTATACCAGTATAGGAGACCCTGGTGGTATAGTGGTTAAGTGCTATAGCTGCTAACCAGGTCGGCAGTTCAAATGCACCAGGAGCTCCTTGGAAACTCTATAAGGTAGTTCTACTCTGTTTATAGGGTCACTACAAGTTGGAATTGACTCAATGGCAGTGGGTTTTATACCAGTATAGGAAACCCTGGTGGGGTAATGGTTAAGTGCTATGGCTGCCAACCAGAATGTCGGCAGGTCAAACCTGCCAGGTGCTCCTTGGAAACTCTATGGGGCAGTTCTACTCCATCTACGGGGTCACTATGAGTCTGAATCAACTCAATGGCAGTGGGATTTTTTTTTAAATACCAGTATAAATCCTGGTGGTGTACTGGTTAAGTACTATGGCCGCTAATCCAAAGGTTGGCAGTTCAAGTCCACCAGGCAATCCCTGAAAACTCTGTTTTACAGGGTCACTAATGAGTTGGAATTGAATTGATGGCACTGAGTTCAGTTTTTTTAGTTTAGACCAGTATAAACACACTCTTGTCATATATAATTCTGTGTAAAAATACGGAAGCCTGAAATTTGAGTTGACGTTCTTATTAAAAACTGACTAGGTAAACATAACCTAAATTCTTCAATCAGAGTGTTTGTCAACCTCTCTGTGAACATAAGGCAGTCAGACCCACAGATGCTGAAAAACTCACTACCACACTTGAATTTTTCCTATAAACCACGAGTACAACCTATGTTCTCGCTTTGACTATTTTCTTAAGGGAGATTTAAAAAAAAAAAAAAAACAAACACTTCTGTCAAATCATGTGACTGAATTAACAAAAGATGATTTTGCAGGCACTCATACTGAAATAAACAGCTCTGCTTCAGAAATGATAAACAAGGTCCTGCCTGATGTTAACCCAGTATTGGGGAATTATAATTGACTTCAGCATGAAAAACAACGCTGTGTGACTTTTCTCTACATCTTGTAAAAAATTAGTATATAATCTTACCATAGCAAAAACAGAAATAGTCCTCAACTGTTTTTCTGAGTGTTTCAATTTCTACTGCATCTACACTCATCCGATTTGTCTGGGTTGTAGACTTCAATTTATTTACCTCTGCAGCCTTTTCTTCTTCTTCGACACCTATAAAACAATTAACAATTTAAAAGAGCCATTTCAAATAATATATACCCTTGAGTAAGTATATTATCTTTTTTGTACTTCTAACCAAACGTTAATAATCTGTTACAAAAGCAGAAAAGATAAAGAAAAGAGCACAGATGCTCTAAAATAGAAAACTAGAGGACAGAAACAAGCTAAATGTGTAATATGAAACGGTGGTCATCTCTGAAGTAAGCCTAGTGGTAACTAAAAATACAAAACATAAATTAGCAGTGTGAAGTTTTAAGCTTACAAAGTAATTTATCAGCTATAAATTTAAGTATGAAAAGACTACCACTACAGAAGACTTTCCAGCAAGGGAGGGAGGGGAAGAATGACCAGTTGGAGTACAGGACATTTTTGGGACTGTGCAACTATTCTGTATTGAACTGTGGATACATGACAGTAAATGTTTGTCAAAACTCATAAAAATACATTAATATGCCTCTACTGGTCTTAATAAATGTATCACAGGAATGCAAAATGTTAGGAGATGAGAAAAGCAAAACTATGAGACCTCCAACTAGCCCCATACCATCCCCCACCTCTTCCTTCCAAGCCAAGCCACGTCACCTTGGTTAGAGAACCAATGGCCCAACCCATCACCAACCTGGGGCCTTTATATCCCCACTGGCAGTTCCCACATGCTTTTTTGTTTGCTTCTTTTGCTTTCTCCCTCAGCCTCCCTTTTCTTTCTCCCACTCACCTAGGTCTGTATACCACCTCTAAGTTTCCCTAGCAGGCCTTGTCTCACCAACACGAGTAGAGAGCTACTGGGATGCTGCCACACTGGGCCTCCCAGGTTCTTATCCACCAGTTTCTACCATACCATTTTTCCCTTTCTTCCTTTTCTTTCACCCTCTTGGCTAGCCCCATACACCTCTTTTACCCCCAACTACAAGACCACAACATACTACAGTGGCTAGACAGCAACCAACCCACTGCTACCCCAGGTTCATTCCCCCTGTTACAGCCCACTGCAAATTTTTTCTTTCCCTTTTTTCTCTTCTTCCCTTCCACCTAGCCATGTATGACACTCCATTCACTCCTTCTACCAATCCCCTGGTCCATCTCACTCCCAACTGCCAGCTACTCTTTTTTTCCCTCTTTTGTTCTCCCACCCAGCCTTGTATACCACCTTCCCTTCCTGCCAGCACTAAGTGACATCACAACTACAGTACGCTCAATTCAGACTACACCAGACTCACACTGCCCTTTCTCTTCCTACCATTCAACCTGCTGTTTAACAGATGGAATGAAACCTGTGCAGCTCACCGTCCAACACCACCACATCTTTGGCAAGGGGTAATGAAGGCTCCCACCCTGCTGGATGAACACCAGGAAACAAACACTGTACCTAGTATACCCCCCAACACCTCACCAAAGCAGTGCATCACAACATGGGTTTACCCTGCCTGCTGATGCCAGGCAAGGTGACGAGATCTATTATGCCAGGGACAAGCAAGTAACACAGCATGCCTGGCCTACCAATCTGACAAAACAAAATAATCACAGAATCAATAAACGCAGAAAGTAATACCTTAATGTCTCAGAGACATACAACAATATTGAAGTATTTTAAACAGCAGGACAAGATGGTTCCAGCCAATGACCAAAATAAGGAAACAGAAGATGTTCTGGTAGAACACAAGACAGTGGAACTACCAATACAGAATTCAAAAGACTGGTATTTTAGGGCTCTCCAAAAGATTAGGAAAGAGATGACAGAAAACCAAAGAAAAAATAGAGAAAATTATGGAAAACACAGACAAACTAATGAAAATATACCCCAAATCAAGAAAACCGCAAAGCAACAGATGAATTCAGGAAGATAACAAAATGTCAATATACATAAACAATCAGAAATCATACAAAAACAGCAACTAGAAATCTACAAGATAATAAAATTTCAGAGACAGACGACTCAAGAGAAAGTTTGAGGAATGAATCGGAAACAACAGAAGACGGTATCAGCAAAACTCATGAAAAGTTCATAGACACCATTGTGTTGGGGGAAAAATCATAGAAAAGAAGAAAAACTAAGAATTATGTGGAACACAATCAAGAACACAAACCTGCACAACATCAGAGTCTTAGAACAGATGGAAAAGGGGAAACAAAGATTGTTGAAGATTTGCTCAAAGACTTCCCAAGCATTATGAAAGAAGTATAATCTAAGAGGCTTAATGAACCACATACAGGACAGACCCCAAAAGATAATCATCAAGACATACAACCACACTTGCCTAAGACTAAAGATAAAGAATCCTGAGAGCAGCTCAAGAAAGACAAAAAGCTACTACATATGGGAAACAGTAAAGCTGAGCTCTGACTACGAAGCAGAAACTAAGCAGGCTAGAGGGCCACACACAAAATCCTTGAAGAGAAAAACTGCTAAGCAAGAATAACATATCCTGCAAAACCCTCCCTCAAACACAATGGTGAAATTAAGACATTTCCAAATAAACAGAAATTAATGGAATCTGTAAAAACCAAACCAAACTTGTAAGAAATATTAAAGAGAGTTCTTCACTTACAGAACCAAAATCATCACACAACAGCTGGAGTCCAGGGCCACAGGTGAGCATTAGCCAGATACAATCTTAGGTAAATAATACCAATAATAGATTCAAAAGACTTAAAACAGGGAAACAGATGTCAACCTGTAATAAAAGACTGGTTCAGAATAAAAGAGAACAACAAAGTCTTAGTAAACAGAAAATCTACAAAAACAAAAATCTATCAACAACAGGAGCTTAGCACAGGACAGGTAAGAGGTACAGAGGAAGCACCACAAAATTACAGCAAGAAAATCGTATCTATCAATAATCACACTGAATGTAAACAGTTTAAATGTTTCTGTAAAGAGACACAGTAAGAGACTGGATTGAAAAAACCATGACCCATCAATATGCTGTCTACAACAGACACGACTTAGACACAAAAGCATAAATACATTAAAAATCCTTAAGATGGGGGGTGGAGACAAGATGGCAGAATAACAATACATCCCTGCTAAACCTTTGAACAACTAAGAACCTCAAAATGAATGAAATCCACCAGATACAGCAATCTAGAAGGCCTAAACTGTGCTTAGAGAACCCTACATACAAAGGGAGCAAAAGAAGATCTTAGGAGGCCTGAACCAACTCCCACCTAAAGCTAAGGGGGAGCACAAATGTGCGCTCTGCACAGCAGGCCTTAGTCATTTGTGGGACTTAGAGGCTGTGGTCCAGGTCCCCCACGGCTACAGGGCAGGCAATCACGGGACCTGGGGAGGCACAGTGAACAGCCCAGCCACTGGCAGACCTGGGACTAACCTTGGAGACAGCAGGCCAGGAAGCTCTGGGTTCCCTAGGTCTGGGGGTAGGGAGCCAAGAACACATCCAAGAACACACGGCTAGGACAGGTCTAGAGCCATGCGGCCCAGAGAAGCTTGGGCTCAGACAACAGGGCCGGTCCAGAGTGACCCACCCTGCAGCAGGGTAGCCATTCAGTGCTACGTGCACCAGGAAGGTTTGGGCTTAGGTGACCCAGGAGGAGAGGAGAAGTTGCCCAGCAGCTAGACAGCCACTGGAGCCAAGTGCATCAGAGAGGTTTGACCTCAGGTAACCCAGAGGGAGTAGAGGTAGTGAAGCTAGGCAGCCACTGGTGCCAGGGAGAAGTAGGCTCAGGAAATCCATGGTGGGGAGTGACCGCCCCAGCACCTAGGCAGCCACTAAACAAAGTTCCTGGAGATCCCCACCCCACCCAGAGGCAACAGAAACAGTAGAAACCATTGCTGCTGCAGCTTGGGGAAAAAGGCATATCATAATCAAGCTCAAAAAAACTAGAGATGAGAAACTACTGTGGACAGCCAGAAATAAGCAAAAAATAACTTAAAAAGGAAAATTACTAAAATTATCCTCAGACTACTCAGCTGAAATGATGCTGGCCAAAAGACAGTGGGATAACATTATACAAAACCCTAAAGTAAAAAAAGGTCAACCAAGAATAATATATTCTGCAAAACTGTCTCTCAAATATGAAGGTAAAATTAAGACTTTCACAGATAACAGAAATTTAGAGTTTGTAACAACTAAATCAAACCTATAAGAAACATTACAGGAAGTTCTTAGATTAGAAAATCAATAGCATTAGACATATACTTAAGCATCCAACACTTGACAGAGCATCCAGATGCCATCAAGAAAGGAAATCCAAAAATCATAACCAAAAACCAAATGACAAAAATAGAAATTCAGAGATCTCAGGATATAATCCATAACTACATTATATGAAAAAGAGGGTCAAAGAAAGGTAAACATAGACCTTCCAGATGGACTAGTTTTAGACTAATAAAGGAGTTTGAGGGAGTAACAACAAAAGAAACCTATAATTCTACGTCAAAAAGCAACACACAAAACTGCAATTTCAAGAAAACAAACACAGAAAGTCACTAAAGGAAAATACATAAAGAAAAAAGACAGTACAGAAAATGGAATGCAAAAGAGTAACTGTCTACAATACCCCATGTCATGGTTTGAATTGTGTCCCCCAAAAATGTGTGCAGCCACGTGGCTGGGATATGGTTCCCAGTATCTTGGGACTGTCCTCCATTGTGTGGTTTTGCTAACCTGTATGTTAAAGGATTAGGGGTGGGGCTGTAAATTCCTGCTGTAGGGGGAGTTTCCCTGGAGTATGACTTGCCCCACCCTTAATGCTTTTAGCTTGCAAGGAATAAAAGGAAAAAGAAACAAAGGCAATTTGAGAACCTCGCTACCATCAAGCAAGCAGCACCGGGAGCAGAGCGCGTCGTTCAGACCAGAGGTTCTTGTGTCAGGACACTCCCTGGACAAAGACTGATGCAATACCGGACTTTCCTCCAGAGCCGACAAGGGGAAAGCCTTCCCCTGGAGCGGGCACCCTGAATACGGACTTGCAACCTACCGGACTGTGTAAGAATAAATCTTTGTTAAAGCCATCCACTCTGTGGTATTTCTGTTAGAGCAGCCCTAGCTGACTACAACACCCCACAAAAAGGCATCAAAATGACAACACTGACATCATATTTACAACTCAAAGGTTGGAAAGGCTACAACTCAAAGGTTGGAAAAAAATTTATGAGGCCAACAACACTCTAACCAGAGCAGAAGTGGCAATACTACTCTGACAAAATACACTTTAAAGTTAAATCCACCATACATGATAAAGAAGGTCACTATCTAATAATCAAAGGCTCAGTTCAACAAGAGGACATAATTGTACTAAATATCTATGTAACCAATGACCAAAAAAAGCCAAAATCAAATCCAGTGCCATTGAGTCAATTCTGACTCACAGTGACCCTATGGACAGAGTAGAACTGTTCCACAGAGTTTCCAAGGAATGCCTGGCAGATGTGAACTGCTGGCCTTCTGGGTGGCAGACACAGTGCTTAACCACTACACCACCAATGTTTCCTTCGCACCCAATGGCAAGGCTCTAAAATACATAACCACTATTTGCACTGAAAACAGCTCCACAATAACAGTAAGAGACTTCAATACACCACTCTCAGCAAAGAACAGAACACCCCCAAAAAAGTGCAGTAAACACACAAAGGATCTATATCCCACAATCAACCAACTTGACCTCACAGACATATTCAGAACATTTCATCCAACAGCAGCCAAGTAAACTTTCTTTGCCAGTTCTCATGAGAACATTGTCCAGAATTGACGACATGTTAGGCCACAGAGTGATACTCAACAAAATTCAAAATACTGACATAATACAAAGCTTCTTCTCAGACCACAAAGCCATATAACTGGAAATCAATGACAGAAAAAAGATTACATCACAATTAATTACATTAAATTAAAAAACATGGAGACCAAATACCATTTTGCTCAAGAACTACTGGGCAATAGAAGAAATCAAGGATGCAATACAGAACTTCATAGAATCAAATGAAAATGAAAACACATCCTACAAAAATCTACAGGACACAGCAAAAGCAATGCGCAGAGCTCAAGCCATCTCAATAAATGAACACAAAGAAAAAATACAAAGGACACAAAACGAACAACTAGAAAGATCTCAGCAAAAGAACCCACCAGGCTCCAAAAGAAAGCAAACTATTACAATTAGAACAGAAATGAAATAGGAAACAGGAAAATGACTGAAAAAGTAGACAAGTCCAAAAGCTGGTTTTTGAAAAGATCAACAAAACTTGTAAGCCATTCACCCAATTGACAAAAGAAAAATAAAAGAAACAATTAATCCAACTTAGAAATGAGATGGGCAAAATCACAACAAACCCTGCTATTATACGCTCATAAATTTTAAAATCTAACAAAAGAAGAAACTATAATTAAAAAGCTTCCATCCAAAAAAAATCCCTGGCCTGGATGGCTTCACTGCAGAATTCTACTTAATGTTCAAAGAGTAAACACCACTACTTCTAATGGTATTCCAGAGCATAGAAAAGGACAGAATACTCCTGTAACCCTAGTACCAAAACCAGGTAAAAACATCACAACAGGAAAATTACAGACCAATATCTCTCATGAACTTACACATAGAAATCCTTAACAAAATCCTGGCTATCAGAATTCAACAACACATTAAAAAAAAAAAAAAAAAAAGCTCATCATGACCAAGTAGGATTCACACCAGGGTCGTAGTGATGGTTTAACATAAGGAAGACAATTACTGTAATCAATCACATAAACAAAATAAAAGAACCATCTGATTCCATCAATCAACACAGAAAAAGCATCTGATAAAGTCCAACACCCATTCATGTTAAAAACTCTCAGCAAAACAGGAATAGAAGGCAAATTCCTCAACATAATGAAGGTCATCTACATGAAACCAACAGCTAACATCATACTTAATGGAGAGAAACTGAAAATATTTCCCTTAAGAACAGGTACTAGACAAGGATGCCCAATGTCCCCACTTCTATTCAACATTGTTCTGAAGGTCCTATCCAGAGCAATTAGACAAGAGAAAGAAATAAGGAGCATTCAAATTGGCAAAGAAGGAAGTCAAAGTACCACTATTTGTAGATGGCATGATCTTATACACAGAAAACCCTAAAGAATCCACAAAAAAACTACTGGATCTAATACAAGACTTCAGCAAAGTGTCACATAATAAGATAAACATACATAAATCAGTGAGATTCCTTTACACCAACAAAGAGGGAATCACAAGATTATTACCATTTAGTATAGCCCCTAGTATGATACAATACCTGAGGATAAATCTAACCAGAGATGTCAAAGACCCATACAAAGGTAACTACAAGTCTCTACTGCAAGAAACGAAAAATGACTTACACAGTGGAGAAATCTACCTTGCTCCTGGATAGGAAAACTTAACATTGCGAAAATGTCCACACTTCCCAAAGCAATCTATACACACAACGCAATGCCAATTCAACTTCCAATGACAGTCTTTAACAAGATGGAGAAATAAATCACCAATTTCATACAGAAAGGAAGGACGCCACAGATAAGTAAATTATTATTAAAGAGGAGGAACAAAGTGGGAGGCCTCACTCTTCCTGACCTTAAAACCTACTACACTGCCACAGTAGTCAAGACAGCCTAGTACTGGCACAAAAACAGACACACAAACCAATGGAACAGAATCAAAAACCAAAATATAACTTTATCCACCTATGAACCGCTGATATTTGATAAAGGCCCAAAGACAGTGAACTGGAGTAAAGACAGTCTCTTCAACAAACGGTATTGGTGTAATTGGATATCCATCTGCAAATAAAATTAAACAAGGCCCACCATGCACAAAAATGCACAAAAACTAATTCAAAATGGATCAAAGAACTAAATATAAAAGCACAACAATAAAATTCTTGGAAGCAAAAAATTTGGGAAGATGCTGGAAGCACTAACCCATGGCAACAACAGTCTACCAAACCTAACAACTACCTTTAATCATCAGAAACAAAAACAGATAACTGGGAACTCTTAAAAATTAAACACTTATGCTTTTCAAAAGCCTTCACTAAAAGAGTAAAAAGACCTCCTACAGAGTGAGAATGAATATTTACCCACCATGCTTCCGACTACCACCTAATCTCTCTAATCTACAAGATACTGCAAAACCTCAACAAGAAAAAGACAAACAACCCAATTAAAAAATGGGCAAATGACATGAACAGGCACTTCACCAAAGAAGACATACAGGTCTCCAACAGATACATGGGTAAATGTTCATGATTGCTAACCATCAGAGAAATCCAAATCAAAACCACAAGATACCATCTCACCCAACAAAGCTGGCAATAATCCAAAAAGTACAGAATAAGAAATGCTGGAGAGGATGTACAGATTGGAACTCTTCTACATTGTTAGTAGGACTGTAAAATAGTTCAACCACCATGGAAGTCAATTTGGCACTTTCTTAAAATACTAGAAATAGAAATATCCTATCATCTAGCAATTCCACTCCTTGGAACATATCCCAAAGAAATAATGACTACCACTCAAACAGATACTTGCAAACCAGTGTTTACTGCAGCTCTCTCCACAACAGCAAAAAGTTAGAAACAACCTAGATGCTTATCTACAGAAGAGTGGTTTAACTAACTGTGGTATATTCACACAAGAGAATACTACACAGTGATAAGAAACAACGATTGCTTAAAAAAACATATGTCAGTGTGGGACCATCTAGAGAAAATTATGCTGAACAAAATTAGCCAGACACAAAAGGACAAAATTTGTATGAGACCACTATTGTAAGGATGCAGCTAATCATTTAAGCACAGAAGAAATCAATATCTGACAGTTACAAGGGCAGGGGGCAAGGAGAGGGATTTTTAACAAATTAGACAGTGGTCAGGATTAGGGATGGGGAGAGGTATGTCAGCATGCTCTAGAAGAGGGGCACCCACACCTACTCAAGTTCAAAACTAAACTGCCCCCTTAACGTGTACCACCTCTTTGAAAGAACAGGGAAACAGGCTCTGGGATCTGAGGACCACTCTCTCAGGGGATATCCAGACTAACTGGCATACCTAAGGTTTTTCTCTCTCCCTCTCTCAAGATAATGCTCCACATACCACCTAGATGAGTGGCAAGTGGGGTCTTAAAAGCTAGCAAGCTGCCATCTACATAGCACCATATGGTCCCAATCCACCTGGACCTGAGGCAAACGAGAACATTGAGGACAGTAGAAAAATATGAGCCCACCAGAGGGATGGGGCCATACAAGCCATAGCCTGCTTCAGCATGGGACCAGAAGAACTAGATGGTGCCCAGCCACACCAGTGAAAGCCTGGATGCAGTACACTGAACAGAGCTCCAGACAGAGGGTGATGGAATAGAGGGCAGAGCTGGAACTCTACCAAAAGACCACATGTGATGATTCTTTTGAATGGAGGGCACTCAGGGAGCATGGCCCAGACTCTCTAACCCAAACTGCATCTAACTCTGGGGCCAGCTCCACACCTGGAACATAAAAACATAGAATGATACTGGAGGCGAACAAACCTTCAAAAATGTAAGTGGGGTTGTCTGAGGGACACTTTGTTGAAGCTGAGTTGATTGGGTAAGGAGGGCCAGACCTTGGACAAAAGGTCACAGGAAGCTTCAGACAAAAGGTGAAGCATGCCGTCAGGTGGGGGAAAGGGGCAAGGCAGGGCAGGGCAGCTAGAATAGTTGTAAAGGTTGTCAGTGTTACATGGTAACATGAGACACAGACCGTAAAATTATTATTAATTCACAATAAAAGTAAAAAAAAAAATCATAGGTTGGAAAACCTATGCCAAGCAAACCAACAAAGACAAAAACAGTAATATGAATCTCAGATAAAATACACTTTAAGGCAAAACCAACCTTAAAACACAAGGAAGGACACTATCTAATGATTAAAGGGACTATCCACCAAAAAGATACAACCTTAATAAATTATCTAGACACTCAATGACAGTAAGCTAAAATACATGAAAACAAACTCTACAGCACTGAAAAGGAAAACAGACAGTTTCATAATAATGGCAGGAAACTTCAACATACCACTCTAAGTAGAAAGAAACTCAAAGATACAGAAGCTAAGTCTCAAGATCACAATTAATCATCCTGACCTTGTAAGTCATATAGGGAACATTCCACCCATTAATGACGAAGCATATATTCTTTTCCACTGCATAGAACATTCTCCAGAATAGACCACACCCTGGGCCACAATACAACCTTCAACAAAATCCAAACCACTGAGATAATACAAAAAGCTTCTTCTCTGATCATAATGCTGTAAAAGTAGAAATTAATAACACATAACAAGGAATAAAAATCAAACACATGGAAAGTGAATAACACCTTGCTTAAAAACCACTGGGTAACAAAAGAAATCAAAGATGGAATCAATAAATTCCTAGAATCAAACAAGAATGAAATACATCATGCCAAATCTTTGGGACATAGCAAAGGCAGTGCTCAGAGGTCAATTTATAGCAATAGATGCACACACCAAAAAAGAAGGAACAAAATCAAAACATCAGCTATACCACCACCAGTGATAGCCACGACAGAGCTCACAGAGAGGAGCCTCACTGGCAACACAAGAATAAAAAGAGGTGCAACATGAGATCTCCACTAGAAGACCTCAATTGATGGTCCAGTGGTTTTGGGGTTCCTCTGAGAGCATGGCCCCCTGCCCTGATGCTGCCCTTTCCCATAAATTATAACAGAGGTCCACTCTTTGGACAGGAATGGATTGGACTTGGCAATGCAGAGTAACCATATATTGGAAGCACTTTATGGTTCTATACATCTATAGGATATCATCTTGCTGACCTCTGGCTGGAGGAAGGGGAGTGGACGGAGAGGAGGGGAGTGGACGGAGAGGAGGGGAAAGGAGACTGTTGGGAGGATGAGACATGGATGGAGCAGAGAGGAATAGTGTGCAGTCACCAGACAGGGAGAGCAGTGGAAGCGGCATATAGGGGGGCATGTAAATTTATATGTGAATGTACATTTTCACTCAGTTATGTTAAATAAAAATAAAAAAATCAGCTATGTAAGAAACAGAATAGCAAAATCAGCCCATCACCAGAAGAAAAGAAATAGCAGAGATCACGGCAGAAAAAAATGGGAGAACAGAAAGACTAAATAAGACCAAAACTTGGTTGGTTGGGAACTTAACAAAGTTGACAAACTACTGGCCAAACTGACAAAATAAAAACAGGAGAGGACCCAAATAACCCAAATAAGAAACAAGATGGGGGACATCACAAGAGACTTAACTGAAATAAACATAGATACTATGAAACACTGTACTGCAACAAATTTGAAAACATAAACAGACAAATTTCTAGTGACACAGTCTATCTAAACTAACACAAACTGGAATATAAAATCTGAACAATAGAAGAGGCTGAGAAATTAACTTAAAAAATTCTCAGCAGCCACAACAAAAAAAAACCCTGGCCCACAAGGCTTCAATGGAGAACTCTACCAGACATTCAGAACAGCTAACATCAGTATCACTGAAATTATCTCGGGGCATAGAAAACAATGGAATATGCCCAAATTCATTCTACAAAGCCAGTGGAAACTTGATCCCGTAAATTCAATATGAATCATAAGTAATAATGCACAAAAACACCAGAAGATACACTAGGTAACTGAGAGTTCATAAAAATTACATACATGCTCATCAAAAGACTATCACAATGATAAAAAGAGAACCTACAAGCTGTGAAGAAATTTTTAGCTGTGACAAATCTGACCAGGATCTAATTTCTGAAATCTAAATACTTCAAACCCCTAATAACAAAAAGACAAATAATCAATTTTAAAAAAACAGGCAAAAGCTATGTACACACTTCACAGAAGACATTAAGGAGACTAACAGACATATGAAGAAACACTTGCTACCATTAGTCTTTAAGAAATGTAAGTCAAAATTACAATGAGATACCATGTCATCCTCAACATTATTAGCACAGATTAAAAGAACAGAAAATAAATGTTCGAGAGGCTGCAAGGAGGCTGGATCTCTTACATGCTACTGATGAGAAGGCAAAATGTATAATTGCTCTGGAAAACAATATGGCATTTCCTTAAAAAGCCAGAATTACAAATAAAGCAATCCCACTCCTAGGAACACATCCTAGAGAAGAGCCATCATGCCATACACACGTCCACTGCAACATTATTCAAAACAGTAACACCAAAAGCACAATTCCAACAACCTAAGTATCCATCAACAGACGAATGGATAAACCAGTTATGGTACATACACACAACGGAATACCAGGCAATAATAAAGAACAAAGGTGAATCTGCCGAACATCTCACAACATAGATAAACCTGGAGGACATTATGCTGAGTGGAATAAGTCAATCACCAAAGGACAAAACTTGTATAAAACCAGTATTATAAAAACTCGAGAAAAGATTTAAAACATAAAAGATCTAAATATAAAATCTAAAATGATAAAGCTCAACCAAGATAAAATAGGATCAACAATGGAAGTTTTAATACCCAACACAGACAGACTTCAAAATCTGACAAAGCAAGCATGATCAACAAGAGAAATAAATGGGAACTACTAAGAATCAAACATTTTTGCTCATCCAAAGACATCTTCAAAAGAATTAAAAGATCCCCTACAGAATGGGAAAAAATATTTGGCAACTATATGTCAGACCTACATCTGATCTCCATAATCTATACTACAAAATATCAATAAGAAAAAGATAAATAATCCAATTAAGCAATTGGCAAAGGAGACAGACACACATTTCTCTAAAAAGGATATCCAGGCAGCCAAAAGTCACATGCAGAATTGCTCCCGATTATTAGCTATTAAACAAATTCAAATCAACACTACAATGAGATACCATCTCACCCCAACAATGTTGGCCATGATCCAAAAAACACAAAACAACAAATGCTGGAGAGGCTGTGGGAAAACTGGAACCCTCCTACACTGCTGGTGGGACTGCAAGATAGTACAACCTCTCTGGAAAACACTCTGGTGCTTCCCTTAAAAGCTTGAAATGGATGTACCATTTGATGTTGTAATTCCACTACTTGGAATTTATCCTACAGAAACAAAGATTGTCACATGAACAGACACATGTACACGAATGTTTGCTGCAGTATAGTCCACAATAGCAAAAAGTTGCTATCAACCCTGATGCCCAGCAACAGATGATGGATAAGCAAACTATGATATATATACTCAATGGAACACTATGCTATGATAAAAAAACAATGACAATTTTACAAAACAACTCATAACATGGTCTCATTTGGAAGAGATCATGCTGAATGAAATCAACCAGTGTCAAAAGGACAAATTCTGTATGAGACCCCTGTTATAAGGACTTAACAAGAGTATTATCCACAGAAGAAAATGACTGTGTTGGCTGCACAGGTGGGGAGGGGGGCTGAGGGTTTTATCATAGATGAGATAATTGACAGATGTTTGAATGAAATTACCTTATAACTTCTTATAAAAAAACGATTTAAAAAAACAAACAAAATCCATTGCCATCAAGTCAAAACTGACTCAGAACAACCCTACAGGACAGAGTAGGACTGCCCCACAGAGGTTCCAAAAAGGCCTAGTGGACTCAAGCTGCCAGCTTTTGGTTAGCACAGCTATAGAACTTAAACCACCAAGGTTTCCAAGAAAACGTTTACACAGAGGAAAAAGACAATCTTTGATGGTTACAAGGGAGGTAAGGGTTAGAAAGAGAAAATCACCAACCAGATAGTAGAAAAGTGTTAGTTTACACAAAAGAAAGGCAACACACAATATAGGGAAAGTCAGCACAGTTTGACAAAGGCAAGGCCACAGAACCTTCCGACACACATCCAAACACCCTGAGGGACTGGGTTTATTGGAGCTTAAGGGTGGGAATCATGGTCTCCAGGGATATCTAGGTCAACCAGCATAACATAATTCATAAAGAAAATGTTCTGCATCCTGTTTTCTTGAGTAGCAAGCATCTGTTCATCACACTGACAGCAAATACAAATGAAAATAAAAAAGGAAAGTATTAGTCCAAAGGATTAAAGGATCACATGAACCAGCCTGGAGCCAGAAGAACTAGCTGGTGCCCAGCCATCACCACTGAATGCACTGACAGGCATCACAATAAAGGGTTCCCTACAAAGCTGGATAAAAATGTAGGGCACAACTCAAATTCTCAAAAAAAGATCAGACTTACAGGTCTGCTGAAGACTGGAAAACTCAAACCCAAACCCAGTGTCACTGAGTCAACTGTGACTCATAGAGACCCTACAGGACTAAGCAGAATCACCTCATTGTTTCCAAGGAGCACCTGGTGCATCTGAACTGCCCACCTGCTGGCCAGCAGACACAGTACTTCACCATTACGCTCTCAGGGTTTCCAAATGCTGAAACAAACGCTGAAAGCCCCCAAACCATGACACCAGACCCTCTGCTAACTCAGAACTGAAGACACTTCCAAAGTCTACCTATTAGCCAAAGTCAGACAGGCCTATAAAACAAACAACAACGCATGTGAGGAATGTATTTCTTAGTTCAGTCACGTATAGGCAATGTAACAGGAAACACCTGCCCCAAAGGAAAGACTTGAATGTAGGACGGAACGGGAAACCTGGACAAGTAATAATGGAGGGGAACTTGGGGTGTAAAGGCAAAGTGGCAGTGTGGTGACATGACGATGGGGTTACAACCAATATCAAACAATAATTCTTGTATAATTTTTTTAAATGAGAAACAATGATTTTCACTATAAATGTTCACCTAAAACAAAATTTAAAAAATAAACAAAACTATGAGATCTAATTTAAAAAAAAAACTTTTTTAATTTTCAAAAAATCATCAAATAAAATTAAAAAATAAACAAAAACTATGTGACCCAGTTTTTTTTAAAAAAACATCACCAAATACAACTACAAATGCACAAACTACAGAACACAAACAAAAACTAGCAAGGATATGGGGAGACTGGAGCCCTTACCCACTGTTGGTAAAATGGTACAACCACGTAGAAACAACAGACAACAGAATACAGATAACTGGGATCTCCTAGAACATTAAATACTTATGCTCATCAAAAGACTTTACTAGAACAGTAGAAAGACAACCTACAGGCTGAAAAAAATCTTCAGAAACAGCGTATCTAGTAAGAGTCCAATCTCTAAAATACACAAAAATTTCAAAAACTCAACAACAGAAAGGCAGTCTAACTAAACAATGTGCAAAGGGCATGAACAGACACTTTACCAAAGAAAATACTCAAAGTCAACACACACATGAAACGATGTCTTCAATCATTTGCCACTAATCCATGGCTGCTGAACTGATTTTGACTCATAGTAAACCTGTAAGGCTGAGAACTGTCTCACACAATTTCCTAAGACCGACTAGTGAATTCAAACTACAGATCTTTTGGTTAGCTGCCATGGCTGTTTAACCACTGCACCACCAGGGTTCCATTAAGCCACTGCCATCAAATCACTTCCCTATAGGACACAGTGACCCTATAGGATTGAGCAGAACTACCCCAAAGAGTTTTCAATGAGCACCCGGTGGATTCAAACTGCCAACCAGGGTTTCCAGGTCTCCATTAGAGAGATATAAAATCCAAACTACAATAAGATGTCATCTTACTACTGCAATAATGGCTCTGATTTTACAAAAACAAAAATAATTTTCACCTAAAATAAAATTAAAAAATAAACAAAAACTATGTGACCCAGTTTTTTTTAAAAAAACATCACCAAATACAACTACAAATGCACAAACTACAGAACACAAACAAAAACTAGCAAGGATATGGGGAGACTGGAGCCCTTACCCACTGCTGGTAAAATGGTACAACCACGTAGAAAACAGCATAGCATTTCCTCAAAAAGTTAGTAACAGAAATGCCTTCAAAACTAAAAAGAGAAAGACTATAAAAGAAAAAATAGGAACAACACTGGAAGAAGCTCTAATATACAGCACAAACAGACTACAAAATACTACTAACAATCTACAAACAGCAGAAGAGAAAATAGATGAACAGGAACTACTAAAAATCAAACACTTATACTCACCTAGAGTTTAGCAGAAGAGTAAAAAGACTGCCTACAGAATAGAAAAGTGTATTTGGCAAATACAAATCTGACTGACGTCTAATTTACAAGGTACTACAAAATCTTAACTAGAAATCCCACAGCTTGGAATACATCCTACAGAAATAAGGGCTGTCACATGAACAGACATGTGCACACGAATGTTTACTGCAGTACAGTCTGTAACAGAAAAAGAGGGAATCAACCCAGGTATGCATTAACAGATGAATGGATTAAATTATGGTGTATTTACACAACGGAACACTATGCAATAGTAAAGAACAATGATGATTTTAGGAAACATCTCATAACCTGGAATCATCTGGAAGACATTATGCTGTGTGAAGTCAGTCAGCTGCAAAAGGACAAATACTGTATGAGACCACTAATACAAGGACTTATGAAAAGGTTTATACACAGAAGAAAATAATCTGTAATGGCTATGGGGTGGCAAGGGAGGGAGAGGGTTATTCACAGATTAGTTGACGGAAATTCAGTTAGGTGAAGAAAGTGACGGCACACAGTAGAAGAATTATGATAAGCTAAAAGGTTTTCTAAATACAACTTAACATTTTAAAGGACAGAGTAAACAGGACTGGGATCTGAGAACCATGGTTTTAGGGGGCCAGAGGTCAACTGGCATACCTAGTGTTTTTCTAAGAAACTGTTCTACATTCCATATTTGTGAGTAGCACCTGGGGTCTTAAAAGCCAACAAGCTCTCATAGAAAGAACATCTGTTGGTTCCAACCCACCTGGAGCAGGTGGAAACCAAGAACATCAAAGACAGAAGGAAACTATGAGCCCAGGAGATCAAAGGCTCCGTATGACTGGGAGACCACACCAGTAAGAATTAGATGGTACCCGTCACCACCAAAGACTGACACGACAGGGGACACAATGTAGAGGCCCTGACAAACCATGAGAAAACAGGGAATGCAGATCTAGAACTCTATTAGAGACTGGACCAGACCGTCCAAAATCCTGGAGCGTTCCTTGAGAACCCTGGACTTACTTCTAGCCCAGAGCTGAAACCAGTACTGAAGTCAACTCTTCAAACACTGGACTGGACTATGGGACACAGACTAATGCACATGGTGTATGTACTTCTTGGTTTAATATATATATGAGGTTGTCTGACTGGTTCCTCTTTAAAGGGGAGAGGGAAGGGTGAAGAGTGGGGACAAGAGTTGGTTGAGTGGATACAAAAGTATAGGGTGGAAAGGATATGTGCTGTCACAGGGTGAAGAGAACAGATCAAGTTGCACAGAGGTGTGTGTCTGGGGCTTTATACAGCAAATTGACTTGGATTGTAAACTTTCACTTAGTCACAATAAAAATAAAATAAGATTTACATTCAGAGATTACACTTTACAACGTCAAGTAACTGTTAAAGACAAGACAGTGTTAACACCAACACCAGGGACTCCGATTTTCAACTGGCACCAATTCCTCTAATGTTTTAGTGGTAACCACTAGAAAAACACACGTACAGAAGTTAGAAAGGGGTACATAAACATAGTTAGGATTATAGTATTCATGGGACAGATGGCAGCTGACAGACCTATAAACAAAAGAAAATGATTGGTATAAACCTGAATATCCAAGATCTTACAATTTCTCAAATTAAGAAATGCTGATAAACTTTTACTCGCTACCTTAAAAGTTAAAACACTAGAGGTGGAGGAAAAAAGGAAAACAGCTGTGAGAGGTAAGGATTAAAGGATTAAAGTAAGGATTAAAAATACAATTGGGAGTGTAAATTTAACAATTTTTATTGACTGAATTTATCACGAACTTGATCTGGCTTGATAAAGGAAATTTTGTTTTGATCTTAATGACATACGTATTTTCTGCCTATAAACACTCCTATCCTTTTCATTTCCTTTCAGTGTTCAAAAAATGCTTTATCATCGAGGTACTGCTCAGTATAAAACTTATACAGTACTGTTTAACACAAATTCAAAACTCCTCAGTTTTTTTATTGTCTCTGTTGAAAGATCAGTAAGTTCCCCCATTGTTCCAAATGGAAGATTCCAATCTTCCTTAACACTTTTTACAAGTCAGGCCCACTGAAGGAGTAAGAAATCTATTTAACTTTGCATGATGCTCCAAACAACCTGCCTGAAAAAAGACTAGTTCTCAAATAGCAAGAAGGGAACTGCTTATCTGAAGAACATTTACCCAATTCTAATTTCTCTACTTGTTCTCTAATGGTTTCCACAAATGCAGAGTAATGCCCTGCAAGGGGCATGGTGTAAGAAGTATTTCTAGTTTTTCTTAAAATCCTCAATAATTACCCTGATATAATGTCACTAATTTACTTCCAGCATTTTGAAATGACTCCTTGGACATTCCAGAGAATGGTATTCAGCACAATTTTCTTTCTAGCTTACAAGAAACTACGGCATATCTTACCCATAAATATTGAGATTTAAGATTTATGAAAGACAAAAGAAAAAAATAAAATGCATACAGTATTTTACGAAATCTTTCTGAAAGTCCTTCCTGGTATTGACGAAAGCACGTCCTCTCTCCGTTCCAACGACAAACACGTCTGTTTCGTATACTGCAATGCAGGCCACTTCTGCCTTGGACTTGGCTAATTCTTTACACTAAAATACAAATAAAAAACATTATGGTCTTTACAGATGTTTTAAAAAGCCACCACTTCTGCTGGATGAATAGAAAAATCTAAGTTAAGCTATTTCAATAGATAACCTACAATCATGTGCAGCTCCTATTTTTCTGGACTTCCTTTATGATAGACAGAACAGAGGCTCCATTTTTTAAAAGGTACCAGTCTTTCAAAATAGGTTCTGCCCCTGACTCTAAAGAAGAACTATAGAATTTTTAAGACGGCAAGCAGAAATCCTTTTTAATTAGTTGTAGACCTGATTCCCCATGAAACTGACTTTGAGATTTGCATTCAGGCTTCCTGGAGAGGTCTCTCAGTAACACCTGAGAGGCTGCGAAAAGCAGGATGCTGTAGAGAAGACGACGCATCAGAGGTGCTCTAGAGCTGGGATGAGCCTCCCCGGGGAAGATGGAGATCTTGAGCTACCTAGCTCCAACACTCTCAGAAACTGGGAAATTAAGAAAATCAGTGCTGAACGGCGATGAGGCTTCATGCCTCAATATCCATCCACAATACAATTGTACCTCCAGAAGTATTCCCACATGGATATACAACTGGAATCACATTTATGTGAGTACACTACCCACTACTTACTCACTTTTATCAGGTATATTCCTGTGAAATTACATATTCTTTAAAAACTGGGCATAATATTCAATTTTATGAATACATAAGAATTTATAATTTCAAAACTAATGAAAACACTGATGATTTCAATTATTCCTCCTAAAAATAATACTCAAGTAATAACTGGAACAAAACTTATGCCCACCTCAAATGACTCTTTCAGAAGAGAGTCAGAGACATGAAACAACTTAGTGAAAAACTTAAATACTTCCGGGGTTCTTAAAACCTACTGCAAATTGCTTCTCTAAGAAGTTTCTGCCAGTTGACACTACCATCTTCAATGCTGTATGAGGAGCTAACAGCTTTTCAGCAAATGCTATCAAGTATCTTTTTCCATTAATTTCTTCAAAGATACTAAGTCTCAAAAGAACTGACAATAGGAACTCAATAACAGACTTGCACAGCAGTGTTCATAGCAGCCATTATTCAAAACAGTCAAAAGGACTATCAATTGATGAATGGATTAAATGTGGTATGTACATACAATGGATTACTATCCAACTATAAAAAGAAATAAAGTTCTGATACATGCTACATTATGGATAAACTGAAAATACTGTGCTAAGTGAAGTAAATCAGACATGAAAGGGCATGTATTGCACAGTGCCAGTTCCTTTAGATATGCAAATTAGGCAAATTCATAGAGATAAAAAGCAGATTAGAGGTTACCAGCAGCTGGGTAGAGAGGGAAGTCGGGAGTTACTGCTTAAGGGATATAAAATTTCTGTTTGGAGTGATGAAAAGTGTTCTGGAAGTAGAGTGGAAATGGCTCCACAGTACTGTAAATGTATTTAATGTCACTGAATTGTACAGTTACCAACAGCTAAAGTAGTATATTTTACATGGGTTTTCTCTCAAAAAATTTTAAATTTTAAGTATGACAAATCAAAATCCACTCATTATTAAAGAGTACTTTACATTAGGTTACTTTCTGTCAATCACTATCTTTGGGTCTATTTTTTTCAACTGCATTACTGTTTCCCTGTTGATCCTTAAAATTACCCATGGATTTTAAACATAGAAAAGCTATTTGTGTTAAGTTCAGGGAAATATATCAGTCACAAAAGGGCAGATACTCTATGACCCCATTTACACGAAGTATCTAGAATAGGCAAATGTATACAGACGAAAGTTTATTAAAGGTTATCATTGGTGGGGCAGGGAGGGGGAGGAGGAGTTTTTGCTCATGGGGAACTGGGTTTCTATTAATAGTAATGGGAAGATTTGAAAATGGAATACTGATGATGGCTGAACAACATAACGAAAGAAATTAACGTCATGTAATTGAAAATGTACAAGCTGTTGAAATGGTAAATGTTTTGTTACATACATATTGACAATTTTTTTAAAAAAAAGTTATTTATGGAATTAGATACATAAACACATGTACTTTGTTTTTGCTTTTTAATCTGCCCCAAATTAAATTTGTAAACCCTGGTGGTATAGTGGGTTAAGTGCTACATCTGCTAATCAAAGGTCAGGAGTTCAAATCCGCCAGGTGCTCCTTGGAAACTCTACAGGAAAGTTCCATTCTGGCCTATAATGATGCTATGAGTCAGGCTCAACTCGATGGCAGTGGGTTTTGGAAATTAAATTTGTCCTTGTCCTCTTCTTATGCATCTAGAATACTCTCCACAGCCCCAGAAAAACTATTCCCAAAGCCAATTCTTCAAAGATTGAACTGGTCTGTAACACATAAAATGATAATAGTGAAAAATGTGCTTCTTGGCTTAAGTAAATACAGGTGACTATCTGGGCAGCTCCTGCCTGGAGGTGAGATGAGAAGGCAGAAGAGGACAGGAGCCGGCTGAATGGACACAGGAAATACAGGGTGGAGAGGAAGAGTTGGTTGTCACAGTGTGGGGAGAACAACTAGGGCCATGAAGCAACGCGTGTTTAAGTTTTTGTATGAGAAACTGACTTGCATTACAAACTTTCAGTTAAAGCACAATTTTTTTTTAAAAAAAAGAATTTCACAGGGCACATGAGGTAAGGCTATGCATTGAATCTTTTGTTGTTGTTTTTGGCCAAATAGCCTATACTGTCTCAATACCATTTATTGAAAACTACAGGTTTCTTCTAATTTTTAATTCTGAATAATACACTTAAAAGCCATCTTAAGTAACTTTACACTTTGAGATGTGTAGAAATTTTTTGAACTATAATAAAGTCACAATAGAGAAACTCCGACCTAGAGATAAACCAACAAATGTTTCCAGCAAGAAAAAAGTAATGGTACACTACAATTCTATTACAATTCACTTATGTGATATGAGCGTGACCTCTCACCTCTAAGGAGCTATTATCTTACTTACCTTATGATAAATGAAGGTGCATTCTTGCTGCACTATCCACATTCTTAGTTGGACAATCCTGTCACCAAAGGCAGTATTTATGAAACAGCAAGACAAAATTCAAGTTTCTAAGGATTAGATCAAAGGTATCTATGGGGCTAAGGGAAGGATGAAGCCAACCTGTGTTATCTTTAGCACTCTGACAAGCCAGTTAAGAACTCAGTATTTTACAGTTCTAAAATTATACTTTGTAATATAAAAATAGCAGCACAAGAAAAGACTGTCTTACTGTTGCTCATGAGGAAATAAAAATGGAGAATAATGAAATGTCTTCACGAAAGATGAGAAAACTACGAAGACATTCTAATAGAGACAATGACCCAAATCTTATTATGACCCTATAGTACCCTCGCAAAAAATGGTATGTAACTATGGGATGCTGTACTACCGGCCTCTTACTGGAAGGCAAAGGAGAGGGTGGAGAGGCGAGGACATGAGAGTATTAAGAGGATATGACATGTATAAAACAGAAAGGAACAGTGTGCTATCATCAGGCGAGGAGAACAGAAAAAGCTGCAGATAGGCAGACATGCAAATTTAACTTGGATTGTATACTTTTACTCAATCACAACAAAAAAAAGGAAAAAAAAGGTATGTAAGCAAACTATCTTAGTTTCAACAGAGCAGCACTTAATTCCCAAATTTTTGTTTACCACTAACATTCACAACGCTGGCTGCTGACTGGTTTTACAATCACTAGGCAGAAATAAGTGACATTCAGAAAACAGTAGGATATCACCACTAACCATTTTAAAATTTGCTTTCAAGAGTTAATTTTTTAAAAAATTAACTGCTGAAACAACACAAAGAAGATGGAAAATGCCCAAATACGGACAACAAAAAACTATTATGTCACACGGAAATCTGCACAGCTAAATTGCTATCTAATATTGGTCAACCTAACTGAAGACAGGAAAATATACACACACCTTCTGCTTAGCATTTTTAAAAGTCGATGAGCTCAAATATAGTTTCTATTTAATCAGAAAAACATGATTATCTTTGCTTTCAGAGTTCAGCTGTTAGTATATTACATACATGCATAATACAGAACTACAGCAAAAGACTATTTCACTGTAATTATGTATATGACAAGTATTTTGAAAAAATAAAGACTTAACACATACCAGATAATTTAGTAAGGGGTGCTAACAGTAAGAAAAATTATTACTGCTTTGCAAGTCAAGTAAAATAAGGAATAGGAATAAAAAAGTAGCATGCTTTTAATACACAATGTAGACAGACTTCAAAATCTGTCAAATAAACCACAATCAACAGAAGAGAAAATAGATAATTTGGAACTATTAAGAATCAAATACTTTTGCTCATCCAAAGACTTTACTAATAAAATTAAAAGGCCACCTACAGAATGGGAAAAAATATTTGGCAACTCTATATCAGACCGATGCCTGAGCTTCCCAATCTATAAGGTACTACAAAATATCAAGAAGATGATAAATCATCCAATTAAGTGATGGGCAAAGGAGATGGACAGACATTTCTCTAAAGAGGAGATCCAGGCAGCCAAACAACACACACGGACATGTTCACAATCTTTAGTTATTAAAGAAATTCAAATCAAAATGACAATGAGATACCATCTCACCCCAACAAGGTTGGCCATGATCCAAAAAACACAAAACAACAAATGCTGGAGAGGCTGTGGAGAAAGTAGAACTCTCCCACATTGTTGGTGGGGTTGCAAAATGGTCCAGCCTCTTTGGAAAGCAAGCTGGCACTTATTTAAAAAAATGGATATAGACAGACCATTTGACCCAGTAATTCCACTACTTGGAATATATCCTACTGAATCAAGGCCATTCACACAAACAGATACATGCACAAGAATGTTTATAGCAGCACAGTCCATGACAGCAAAAAGATACAATCAACCCAGATGTCCAACAACAGAGGAATGGATAGGTAAACTATGGTATATATACTCAATGGAGCACTATGCAATGATAAAGAACAATGATGATTCCAGGAAACATCTCATAACCTGGTTTCAACTAGAAGATATTATGTTGAGTGAAAGTAGTCAGCCACAAAAGGACAAATATTGTATGAGACCCCTACGATAAGATCTCAAAGACAGACTTATGCACAGAAGAAAAGACTCTTTGACGGCTGCAAGAGGGGGGAGGGAGGGAGGGTGGGTTTAGATAGTTGGTGGAAATTAGATTGGGTGAAATCGGTGACAGTACACATTAGAAACAAGAACAATATTAAGTGGACTTCAACATAACTTGAGTACTCCTTCCATCTTAACCCAATAATGCAAGGACAGAGTAGCTGGGGCATAGGGCAGGGGACCATGCTCTTAGGCGAAATTGAGGCCAACTGGCACAACTAACGTTTTGCTAAGAGGGCTCTCTGCACCCCACATTGGGGAGTGGCATCTGGGGTCTTAAAAGCTGCCAAGCTGCCATCCAGAGGCACAGCAAATGACCCCAACTCAGCAGGAATGGATGCTCACCAAGAACCAAAATGACAAACCAGAAGACAGAGAGACCCACATGAGTTGGTACCTACATCGACTTGGGACCAGACGAACCGGATAGTGCCTGGCTACCGCCAGTGATAGCCACGATGGAGCTCACAAAGTTAAGTCTCACTGTCAACACAAGAATAAAAAGGGGTGCACCCTGAGATCTCCACTAAAAGACCGCAAGTGATGGTCCAGCGGCTTCGGGGTTCCCCTGGGAGCATGGCCCCTGGCCCTGATGCTGCCCTTGCCCATGGATCATGACGAAGGTCCACTCTTCAGACAGCAATGGATTGGACTTGGCGACGCAGAGTGACTATATATTGGGTGTATTTTATGGTTCTATGCATCTATAGGATATCATCCTGCTGACCTCTGGCTGGAGGAAGGGGAGTGGATGGAAAGGAGGGGAAAGGAGACTGTTGGGAGGATGAGACGTGTGGAGCAGCGAGGAATAGTTTGCTGTCGCAGGGCAGGGAGAGTAGTGGAAGCTCCATATTATAGGGGGGCATACAAATTTATATGGGAATGTACATTTTCACTCAGTCATAGTTAAAAAAAAAAAAAGTAAGCATGGTATTATGGCCCAAAGTTCTGGTATATTTTCTTTATACAGCCAAAATAAATAACAGTAACACACTGTATTATGCCAACTCATTTGGATAAACTTCAGATATTACACACAAAGTCAAACTTAACACATCTAAAAGAAAGACTGCCAACAATGTTGGTAAATAAATGTAAAGAAACATTTAGAGAAGTTACAATTTTGAAACATGACTTGAGAAATCCATAACTATTTTTCAAGCAAAAAAAGCACCCATCACTAAAATTAGAAAAACACAAAATTATGTATTACAAAAACAAATCAATCTAATCCACAGGCCAGTCCTATCCAACTATGAAATAATTTATATACTGTTAAGGCCATCTTACCATTGACTCAAGAGCAGACATGAGGAATGTCACCACCATCCGGCTCTCAGAGGACTCCTCATCTTCAACGGGCAGCGCCGACATCGCTACTTGGGCCATGATTCTCTATGCAAGATAAAAACAAGAAAGTGAATGGTAGAGCTCCTGAGTCTTATTCCAAACACAAGTAAGCAACTGTGAGAGTTGGCTCCTCCAGAGACTACCTAGCTTTCCCATATGAAAAATAATAAGGTCCAGAAACTAAGGACTGTATTTCCGACTCTATAAAGAATCCATCCCATAATTTTCCACCTAGTGTTCTTTCCATAAAATTAGGTCAGCATCACCCCCAAAATAAATCCAGACAGTACACTAAAACCTGTTAAAACTTCTCCTAAGTGAGAGGAAGAAGTGGTGCATTCACAACCCAGTGATTATGTGTCATGTTTTACCACAGGGAATGGATTCAGAGCTCCATTCTTCCCATGTACACACTGATACAGACGGTAGAATAAGGCTGGGTAAAGAGACTTTCTCCTGTCTTTCGTACTAAACAGGGAACAGAATGCAGGACATCAAGTAACATGTGAGATTCCTCCGTAACACAGCCTTTCAATCTGTTTAGAAAATACTTTCTGATACTTTAGTATCAGCAAAGAACCTCAGCTAAATTTCACATACTATTTAAAAATATATATATACATATATACACACACACTCCAATTACCCAGTCTAAAGTAATTTTTTCAATCTTCAAACACTAAAGTATATTGCTTTTCTATAAATAGCATGCAAATTAGATACCTGTTAAACATAGAACAAATTCAATTTGCTCGAGGAGCCCTGGTGGTACAATAGTTAGGCTCTCAGCTGCTTTCAGAAAGATTGGCTGTTTCAGCAGCTCCATGAGACAAAACCTGCTGATCATCAGCTCCTGTTAAGACTCCAAACCAGAGAAAACCCACTGACATGGAGTCAATTCCAACTCACAGTGACCCTATAAGGACAGAGTAGAACTGCCTCATAGGATTTCCACAGCTGTAAATATTTGCATAAACAGACTCACATCTTTCTCCCACAGAGCAGCTGATGGGTTAAACCTCCTGGTTGCCAGCCAAGCACTTCTCTTTGCTGGTGCCATCCTTCTGTGGTATTTCTGTTACAGCAGCACTAGATGACTCAGACTCTTGGATACCCCCTAACTACAGCTACAACATTACCCAGAACAGGGACAAGCACTTGCAGAGCTGTTAGCACATAAACTGTTTTGTTTAAAAATTTATGTAAATCCTCTCCTGAGTATCTTTTCTCTTACTATTAAAGTGTGTGATCTAGCTTCACCATCTGGTATCATCGGAATTAACTGCTAGGCTAGATTTGAGCATCAACTGGTAACGGATCTACATACTTAGGAAATAAAGTTCGATAATAAAAAAAACTATTTTTACAAAACAATTGACATTTA
Organism: Heterohyrax brucei; assembly: GCA_028571685.1. Classification (NCBI taxonomy): domain Eukaryota; kingdom Metazoa; phylum Chordata; class Mammalia; order Hyracoidea; family Procaviidae; genus Heterohyrax; species Heterohyrax brucei. Next base: position 7,706,484 of record CM053165.1, on the reverse strand, counting down.
TCATCTCTGTATCTGTGAATAAACAGAAGCAATTTTATTTCCCAAAGGAAGGATTCTACTTTGATTGGACACAGAAGCAAAACAACCAACATCAAGCCACAGAATAGACAGACCACAGAAATCCTTATCTGTAACAATCATTCTTTTCTCCTAGATAAGTCAGTCTAGTTTATACAGGCGTACTCTGGAGATACTGCAGATCTGGTTTGCAAAGACCACAATAAAGCGCATCAGAAGAATGTTTTGGTTTCCCAGGACATATAAAAGCTCTGTTTACCCTATACTGTAGTCTAACAAGTGCACAATATACATACCTTATTTTAAAAAACTTTATTGCTAAAAAAATGATAACCATCATCTGGGCCTATAGCAAGTCATAATTTGTTTGCTGGTAAAGTGTCTTTGCCTCAGTGTTGATACTTGCTAACTGATTAGGGTGGTGGCTGCTGAAGGTCGTTTCTTAAACAATGAAGTTTGACACATCAAATGACTCTTTCACAAAAGATTTCTCTATAGCATTTCTCAAAATCAGAATCAATCCTCTCAAAACTTACCAGTGCTTTATCAGCTGTTTATGTAATATTTTAAAAACTTTGTTATTTTAGCAATGTTTACAACATCTTCAGTTTTCATCTCAAGAAATCACTTTGCTGAGCCATAAGAAAGAACTCCTTGTTACAGTTTTATCACGAGATTGCTGAATTCAGTCACATCTTCAAGCTCCACTTCTGCTTCTCTTGTTATTTCCACCATTATCTGCAGTTACTTCCTCCATCAAGTTTTGAGCCCCAGAAAGTCATCCTTGAGGACTGGAGTCAACGTCTTCCAAACTCCTGTTAATGCTGGTCTTTTTGACCTTCTCCCAAGAATCATGAATGGTCTCTTAATGACATCTAGAATGGCAAATCATTTCCAGAAGGTTTTCAATTTACTCTGTATAGGTCCATCAGAGGAATCACTATCTACAACAGCTACAGCCTTATCAAATGTATTTCTTAAATACCGAAATTTGAAAATCAAAATTATTCCTTGATTCACAAGCTGCAGAATGGTTGCTGTGTTAGCAGGCATGTAAACATAAAGCTCCTTATACTTCCCATCAGACACTTGAGTGATGAGGTGAATTGTCAACGAGCAGTAGTATTTTCAGTGGTATCTTTTTTCCCCTGAGCAGCAGGTCTCAACAGTGGGCTTAAAAAACTCAGTAAACCATGCTGTAAACAGATGTGCTTTTATCCTACTGAGTAGAAGCACAGTAGATTTAAGATACTTTTTAAGGGCTCTAGGATTTCTTAGAATGGTAAATGGGCACTGGCTTCAGCTTAAAGTCACCAGCTGCATTAGCCTCTAACAAGAGAGTCAACCTGTCCTTTGAAGTACTGAAACCAGGCATTGACTTGTCCATAGTTATGAAAGTCCTACAAGGCATCTTCTTCCAATATAAGGCTGCTCTGTCGACAGTAAAATATCTGCTGTTTAACGTGGCACCTTGCATCAATTATCTTAGCTAGTCTTGTTTTGTTGCAGCTTCTTCAGCAGCACTTGCTGCTTTCTCCACCTTGCACTTTTATGTTATGCAGACAGCTTCTTTCTACAAACCTTATGAACCAACATCTGCAGCTTCAAACTCTTCTTCTGCAGCTTCCTCACCTGTCTCAGTCATCACAGAATTGAAGAGTTAGGGCCTTGCTGTGGATCTGGCTTTGGTTTAAGGAAATATTACAGTTAGTCTGATCTATCCAGAACACCAAAGCTTTCTCCATACCAGCAATAATAATGCTTCACTTTCTTATCATTCATGCATTCACTGGAGTAGCACTTCAAGTGTTGTTCAAGAACTTTTCCTTTGCATTCACAACTTGGCTAATTGGTGAAAGGAGCCTAGCTTTCTGCTTATCTTGGCTTTTGATGTTTCTAAGTTTAATTATTTCTAGTTTTTGACATACAGCGAAAGACCCTGCAACTCTTCCTTTTACTTGAACACTTAAGAGCATTATTTCTGAAAGCTCTCGATGTTTTTTCATAATCTCAACTCCTTTAATTCCCTGGGAAAAGGAGATGTGTTCTCATTTAACAAATGCAGTAATTTGCCAAGGTCATATAACCACCATCAGAGCTAAAATACACAAAATTACACCAATCTGCTACCTACTACTGTTTTCACTTATCTTAAAATTGCCATAAATCTGATATAACGTTGTGCACACTCAATGTGTGTCAAGCAATGTGAGACAGCTGTGTCTCCACTTGGATAAACTCACAGATGATTAGAGCCCCAATCTCATAACCCAAGTCTTTCAAGGGGAGGTATCTTAGCACTTCACCATGGCAAGAACTAGTTCTAGTCAGACTTGACAGAAAGGATGTGGGCTTTCCGCTTTCTGGAAATGGATACATTTACATTACCTCAGGGTTTTACTGAACTGTTCTTCGCCCATCCAGCAAGGTTATTTTCCTGGATAGTGTTTAAAAACATAACAAGCATTTCCTATACCGATCACATGGTTACTACCACTACTATTCTCTTCTCCTTTTCCTCGAAGAAACTGCCATTAGAAAGTGGCATTAACTACGAGCACAACGGTGGCAAGCTTTACAGAAGTCAAAAGCCAGGCACGCCAGGTTGTGGGTTCACCAGGCCACTAACAAGCTATGTCACCTCAGTGGGCTGTCCTCAGGCTCTTCCTCTCTAAACAGACACACTAAGCAAACCATTTATTAGAAGGTTTATTTGAACTTTGACCTTTCATCAATCCCCTCAATTTAAACTGAGAGAATTGGACAAACAAAAAGGAATTAAGATAGTACTTTCAAGATGATATTGTTAAATGTTCAGAGCTGAAACTGGCTGCCTATCATTGCAGGGCAGGGGCTGAGAAACATCAAAAAGCAAAAAACGAAGTATATAGGAAGCCTAAGAAAAAGGACTAAATGGAAAAAGTGTTCTGTAAGGTGCCTGACCAAGACTCATGTAATCTTTTACACTTCTACTTAAATAAAAAATGTATGTATGAGTGTGTGTGTGTCATGAGAAATGAAAGAAAAAAAATAACCACCAGGATATAACCTGCTATATCTGTTACAACATGACACAAAAATTCAGACGCCTCTCCATAATGAAGACTATGAAAGAAACAATTTAAAGCAAACAAAATGGAACATTTAGCTGTAAACCCATGTTGTTGTTTCTTGTTAGATGACATCGAGTCACTTCCGACTCCTAGCAACCCTAGGTTAAAACAGAAGAAAACACTGACAGGTCCTGTGCCATCCTCACAGTCCTTGCTGTGTTTGTGCCCACTGCTGCAGCCACTCAGTCAGTCCATCTCCTTCGGGGTCGTCTTCTTTTTCACTGACCCTCTACTTTACCAAGAATGAGAACAGCAATAGTAAACTATTTCTTCCTGCAATTCATTAATAATTCAATCCAAAGTGACAACTGTGTTCTACTTTAATCACTGTCAAAACTTTTCAGCAGAGAAAAATACGATGTAAAAGACATAAATTTTAATTCCAATTTAAAATATACTAGTATTCACTGCAGCAGTCACATTAAAAATAGTACTAACACTCCTAACATGCTGCATAAAGAGTAAATTGAAGATTCAAAATACATTTTAGTAGGCAATTCTCATACTGTTAAAGTACACTGAAAACAAGCGTGATGTTGATACAGGCGGCATTTCACTACTAACACTTAACAGTCACATACAACTGCGTTAAGGATTTATTCACAAAATACCAGAAATACAAAGTGTGCTATCATACCTCATATGTCAATACATAAAGCCCCAAAGCGCAACAAAACGTTAATACTTTATAGTCATCTTAGTTCTCAGCTAAAAAATTACCATAACATTTCATTAAATATCCGTTTAATTTTCATACACAGGTATACGGTTCATTTAGAAAACATCATTGCAATAAACCTTAGTTAAACCTAATTAAAAGAATGTCTTCTAATAATTTTTTCATTCACGCTATCCCTGCTGTCTCCCAGGACAACTTTCAAACCTGGGAGAGTTCTCTGTGTACTGACCTGAGTAGCTGGTGCACCCAGAACTACCACAGCAATTTCTGGGGAGATTGCGAATGCTTTTCTTCCCGAAATTCAAGAATGCTTTCTGTCTCTCAGCAATTTGTACATCATCAAAGCTTGTTAATATAGTATCGGTATTAACAGTACACTCGTTGGACATCAATTTAACTTTTTTCTTTCATTTTGAGGGATAATTCCATTTCATCATCATTTGAAACACGAGTAGTCCCTCAGTCGTTTTCCTTTGTTACACTTTCAGTATTGCCCCTTTTCAGGTTTTCTGTTGCTTCCTGAATGCTTTTAAAACACAATCTGGTCTTCGCCTTCAGTTCAAACTAGCGTTTGATGCTGAAGGTCTGGATAAACTCTAATGCGCGGTCATTTTCCACGATAACGTTTCCCTGACATTAAATTTTTCAGTGTGTTCCCAAGGGTGTCATTAAGAATTCTTAATTTTAGCATAGTTTCCACTCACACACCCAAAACATCCCTTCATAGTTAATTTGTTCACTTTGCAATTTTACCATCACTTTCTTTCAAGGTTTGAAAACTTCCAAAATTAATTTGACATATTCTCACCTATCATTAGAAAAGTAGTGTTTCATATTATTCTCAGCTAATACATCACAGAGAATTCTGCATCCTAGTAAAGTTTCTAACAGGGTATATACACTGTCCCATCTTGTTGGTTTCCTTATTTTTCTGATGCTCATTTATCCTTTAAAAAAAGTAGTATTTCGCAGTATTCTCAGCAACTGCATCACAGAGATTGCTGCATCCCGGTAGAGTGTATCCACTGTCCCATCTTGTTGGTTTCCTTATCTTCTAAAAGTTCAGTAGACAGTGTTGGAATCTAGAGTATTCACAGGCGTTCAGAGCATACTTCAAAGAACTCTTCCAGGTCGGCATCCTTTATTGTGTCTTTAACAACTGATTGAAGTGTATGTGCAGCACACTTTATACCAGTCACCTCTTCTCATGAACCTGTCAGTTTTGCTGCAACTGTGATAGTTAATGTCTGCAAGTCAGACTGTACTGAGTCAGTCTTCAAAATCGTCATCTGCCATTCCACTTCACTACTGTTTCTCTTGTAAACCAATTATCATATTTCTCTAAACCTGGACACACACTGCTTTTTACATACAGACCTGTGTGTCTTTCTTTCAATTCTTTCCTTCCCAGTGCCACCAGCTGTATCTTACTGTCTTGTACAAACTGAGGATCAATTCCTAGAAATGACACACGCAATCCCCCGACATCGTGGACTTGCAAAGAGAACACAGGTTTTTCTAGATTTCTAATTCAGAAGCTAAACTTTAAGGACACAAGTAAGGTATAATTTCCCTTATATTCTCTGAGTTGATGGAAAAGTTTTGAGCTACTGAAGCAATAATTGGATCTGACATTTTATGGAATCCTGAATATTCAGTTAATTCAAAAGAACAACTGTAATGAAGTCCACACATGCAGGCACAATTGCTTGTTTGTCTAATTTCACCTTAAGGCATTCTGGAAAGGAAAATTCCGCTCATGTTTTTTCTTCTTATTTGGAACACTTCTGACACTTTGTTCCATCTTCTTAGTTTTCTGGCTTTGCACTGCATTATATTCATCCATATGGTGAAGCTTCAGTTGCCTCTAAATTCGCTGCATGTTCTCCAACCATATCTGTGTTGCAAATTTTACACGTGCTTTTATTTTCAATCTTTTCATACTTGACAAATTGTCGACATGGATTTTCTCTGGCTCGTCCCATACTAGAATTCAAGGGATAAAAAACAGTATTAACATTAGGACATGCTATGTAGTCACTATATTACATTACACTACAAATAAGTCTTAGGCTTGGGGACAGGAAGAGAATGCACAAATATTGTGTAGATATGAATTAGAATCAGTATGTATTAAAACACTGCTATGGATGTATCATCAGTATATCAGTAAAATCCAAATAACTTCGCCTTTTCGTTTAAAGGTTTGCTAATTTCTTCCATTCCAAATTCCTCTTTACACTATTCTCATACATTTATCCAGCAGTGTTAGAAGAAAAACCTCACTTCACAGTGATGCCACCAAGTTGTTTTCAGGGAAATAATGGTATATAGCAGGTGAAACATTAACATTCTTCCCACTAGTTTCTGATGTTTATTAACATTTGATTTGTGAGGTAAATATCACATTCAAACATTTAAGTACAATGTGTGGCAGCACATTTAAATCAAGATTGAATACAGGAATGGAGTCATGAAAAAAATCATCACGTCAAGTCCCAGTGGCAGCACGAGAAATATAGGGGTGCACCCTAAGAACTCCACTAAAAGACCACAACTGATGGTCAAAGGCCTGGGAGTTCCCCTGGGAGCATGGCCCCTAGACCGGAAGTTGCCCCAGATCATAAACCATAACTGAGGTCAACTGTTTGAACAGGAATGGATTGGACTCTGGGACACACAGTGACCACATTGTGTGTGCACTTTATGGTTCTGTGCATCTACAGGATGTCGCCCCACTGGCCTCTTACTAGAGGGGAGCGAAGAGGGCAGAGAAGAGGGGACAGGAGATTGTTAAGAGAATATGACATTTATAGAACAGAAAGGAGGAGTGTGCTGTCACCAGGCAAGGAGAGCAGTAGGAGCTGCACATAGGCAGGCACGCGAATTTAAACTGCATTGTACACTTTCACTCAATCACAATAAATAAAATATATGTAAAATATAGATACATACATGTATATACACTCAAGTTGAGTTTCAGTGGCAACATGAAAAAAATAGGTGTGCACCTTAAGAACTCCACTAAAAGACCGCAATTGACGGTCCAAGTCCTGGGAGCTCCCTGGAAGCACAGCCAGTAAACCTGAAGTTGCCCCAGATCATAAATCATTACTGAGGTCAACTCTTCAGAAAGGAATGGATTGGACTCGGCGACACACAGTGACCATATCATGTGTGCACTTTATGGTTCTATGAATCTATAGGATGTCATCCTACTGGCCTCTTACTAGAGGGGAGTGGAGAGAGTGGAGAGGAGGGGACAGGAGATTGTTAAGAGAATATGACATATATAGAATGGAAAGGAGGAGTGTGCTGTCACCAAGCAAGGAGAGCAGAGGAAGCTGCAGACAGGCTGGCAAGCAAATTTAACTTGGACTGTACAGTTACACTTGATCACAATTAAAATATGTATATTATACTCTTTTCTATTTCTTGAATTTACATACCACACTTTAAAAATATGAATAATGTATGTTTAAAATGTTATACTCACCTGACAGATTTACATTCACATGAAACTTGTGTTCAAACTCCATGGAGTTTAACCAGGTCTTTCAGATTGCCACTTACGAGCATTCTCAGTGGCCACGCAGTTCTCACATCTTCAGTTGCACAGCTTGCGGTGCTGTGAGAGAGGTCAAGCACAGAACAGAAACGGCCAACTCTTAACTGGCTTGTGAGTCCTCTCGCAACATCATCTGCAGCCAAGGCTGCACAATGTCTCCTGCCAAAGCGATGAACTGTGGTACCAAAGAAGCATTTAGCACCCACGGGCACCAGATGCAAATCAAACCTAAATAGTCCAATGGTCTTGCTCACAACTTAAAAATCATTGTTAAACCAGAAATTACCAGACCAAACAAAAAATGATGGTTTTCAATTTCATTTGTGTACAGAATTTTTATTATTTTTGGATTCAGATTTAAGTTTTACTCCATTCAAAATGCTGCGTTTATTGTGGTTTTCTTTCCTAGTTTGAAGCCCTGTTCATGAGACATCACTTTGAGAAGCACAACGGTATAAAATTTGCTTTTAAATGAGGAAAATTTAAGAGGAGCCCTTTGTGCAGTGGTTAAGTACTTCTCTGCTAATGGAAAGGTTGGTTTTTGGAACCCACCAGCCATTCCAGGTGGGGAAAAAGACAAGACAGTCTGCTTCAGTCAAGACAATTGCTTTCAAAACCCTAAGGGCAATTCTACTCTTTCCTAGAGACTCCAAGCATGAGCTGGAACTAACTGCAAGTAAACTAGCATGGTTTTGGTTTTGAGGGAAATTTATGCTGTGTGTGTTTTTCATTACTTTTAAAACTAGATCTTAAAGATCAAAAAGTAACTCTTGCACTGCTTACCCTAAACTGCTTAGAAAATGGGTTCAGACTTAAGAATTTTTTTGGTTAACGATGATCACAAAATAAAAAAATCTTAGTAATTCTCCAATTTAAAAAGGGGTCATGGATTTAAATACAGAATAAAATTAGAAATCTAAATAATTTGGGATTATAAAAACATGCTATATATTACTATGTTTTTTTTTTAATTAAGGTAGGTACACAGTTTTCTTTTTCTTATTGAAAAACTTCTTATAATGCATTTCCATCTCAGGAAAGTAATCTCAGACCAGGTAGGAAGAATGGTATTGCCATGTAAGTATATCACTGTTGATATACACTGATGGTGTCTTCCAAATCAAAATGAAAAAGGTTCCTACTACAGGGGCTACTGTAAACAGAACAGTTGAAAAATTACACTATGCACGTACGAGTAAACAACTTATTTGCATTGCATTCTACCTAATTCACTGATACTCAATTTTTATTGAAAATAGAGGAAGAATTTTTTAAATTTCTTTTTTTTTTTTACATTGCATCTTTGTAGCTGCTGTATTGTAATCACCGCGAAATTATTTTTATACCAGTTGGTGTTGCGTCAATTCCAATTCATTGCAACTGGCATAAAAAGATGCTGATTAAGAGATAGAAAAACACAGACAGTGGCGGAGTTAGTTTTTTTGTAGAGTTCTGAAAAGTTTTTTGAGAAACAGTACTCTGAGAACAGAATTTTACTTTTTGGAAATGTACTTGAATCAGTATACTTGGAAAGATAATTATAAGAATTTATTACAAACAATCAATAGCATTTTTATTCAAAAGCTTTTTGTATTTATTTGGATCTTATTCACTGTTACTAACTAAAAGACAGTAATAAGTGTGATTATTTGTATTATTGTCTAACAGCAATATACAGAGTAATATCCATTTTACAAAAAAATGTAGCTGACATTACCTGCTCAAGACAATAAAATGAGAATAGTATTTTAGAAGATGTGTACATGCTGTAACAATTTACTTGCAATCACAGAAGGCCTGGAAGTTACATCTTGTTTTCCTTGTTACTCACTCTTTTCTCTTATCCCTCATCATTTTCCTCCTCTTGTTCTCGTCTTTACCGCAATTCTTACCACTGCAGTTTTCCTCTTGTTCCCTCTCTTTGTTTCTACAATCCTTGTTTCAGTGTTCCATACTTGTTTATTTCTTGCAGTAATCATTTGCTTTGCCCCATTTTGGTCTAGTGAGAAGGTAGTCCAACACAGCCTCAGATTGGCCGAGTTGTTAGGAAGACTGGTGTTCACTGTTCCTTTGTCATAATATACTTTAAAAAATGAGTTAAGATATTAAGAATTTACTTCCGAAAGTATAACTTGACAGGTAAAGTGAATTTACGGCTGAGAGGGGTTTTCAGCTTTAGTGGATACTGACAAATGTTCCGAATCAGACTACTTGGATTCAAACTGGCTGTGTCACCTTGGGCAAGTCACTTCATATCTCTGTATCTCCATTTTCCCATTTATAAGAACTGTTTCTCTGTTAGGGCTCTTGTGAAGACTAATGAGTTCAAGTGTTTAAAATGGTATCTGGCATATAGCAAAACCATTTAAACTCGCTAAAGACATGTACTTACTTGTTCATGGGATTTTCCTCTATGAGTCTTAAGCTGTATTCAATAAATGTATTGAAATGTATTATTTGTTGAATATATGAATTTGTAAATGCCTACTTCAAATAGTTAGCTTATACAGGAAAAATCATTTTAACTGTCCAGTATTTAACTTCATTCCACCCGTTTCCTAATTTAAAGTACTGTAATAAGTTTTACAGGCCCTTCCTTCCTCTTGTAGTCTGTCTTACAAGGTTGCTATGACTCAGAATTGACTTGACAGCAATGAATTTACAATGCCATAATAAAGACAAACCTAAACAAAGAACAGGCAAAGGACAGGAATAGGCACTTCACAAGAGAAGAAATACAAATGGCCAAATACGGCTATCTTTGAGATGCCAAAAGCTAAAGCCACTGCCGTTGATTCCAACTCATGGCAAACCTATAGGTCACAGCAAAACTGCCCCATGGTGTTTCCAAGGAGCACTTACCAAATGCAAACTGTCAACCCTTTGGTTAGCAGATATAGCACTTAATCAGTATGCCAATAAGGTTTCCATATATGAAATAGAAACCAGTAAAAAAAAAAAGTTGCAGGGTAACTGCAAATTTCTTTGCCTTCAAAGGGCAATTAATAAAGAGAAGAAAAGCTTCCTTGTGACCAGGCCCAATGCATTTAGGAAGTGAAAGTTTGATTGACACAGTTTGATTAGTTTTTTGGAAAACTTTGCTTATGTGTTATCATACAACAAGAAAACCAAACCTGTTGCTGAGTTGATTTCAAATCTTATCAACCCTATATGACACAGCAGAATTGACCCACAGTTTCCAAGGAGTGCCTGGTGGATTGAAACTGCCAACCTTCTGGTAATCACCTATAGCATTTAACCCTAAGCCACCAAGAGTTCAATTCATTATAAAACCAAACCCACTGCCATCAAGTCAATTCCAACTCACAGCAACCCTACAGGACAGAATGGAACTGCCCCTAAGGGACAGCATGGTGGATTTGAACTGCCGACCTTTCAGTGAGCAGACGTAGCACTTACACCACTACACCATTCATTATAAAGAAACTGCTAAACCTAGATAAAGCTTTTACTCCTGATTATAACACAAATGTCAATAGAATATTGTCTAGATTGGGATTTCAGATCAAAATCAGTTTCAAGAGGATAAATTAAGATTGGAACTGAAATGAAATTAACACTTGATCTTGGCCTTAGACTTTAAAACCCTTAAATCACATGACCTCATTTTGCCTTCCTTGGGTTAGATGAATTTGTATGGATCTGAAAAACTGAGGTTTCCAATCTCTCACGAGCACAGAAAAAAACAGGCAAGGCAAGTTTGCCCCTCTGTGGAAACTAAGTTTGTATCTACCATTTTCCCTCTTACCGCCTCTCATGCAAGTGGTTTTGAGACCTGAATTTAGGATCTGCAACTAAAACTCTCAGAAGGAAACACAGAGGTAATGTACTACAAGCCTAATTTTCAACAGCAAATTTCTTTTTAAGATATGACACCAAAGGCACAAGCAACAAAGGACAAAAAAAAAGATAAATGGGACTACATCAAAATTAAAAACTTTTCTATGTCAAAGAGTTTTATCACCAAATTGAAAAAACAAACTACAGATGTGGGAACCATATATCTGATAAGGGTTTAATATCCAGAATAAAGAATCTCTACAACTCCACAAAGGAGTCCTGGTGCTAGAGTGGCTAAGAACTAGGCTAATCACAAAGTTGTTTCAAACATTCCAGCAGCTCCATGTGAAAAAAATGTCACAGTCAGCTTCCGCAAAAATTAAAGCCTTGGAAACCCTATGTGGCAGATTCTACTGTCTTACAGGGTCTCTATCAGCCAGAACTGACTTGACAGCAATGAGCTTACAATGCAACAATAAAGACAAATACAATCAAAAAATGGGCAAAGGACATGAACAGTTATTTCACCGGAGAAGATACACAACTGGCCAGATACATGAAAAGATGTGCGGTATCACTAGTTGTTTAAAAAAAAACAAAAAACACACTGCTATCAAGTCAATTCCAGTTCACAGCAAACCTACAGGACACAGCAGAAGTACCCCATAGGGTTTCTAAGGCTGTAAATTTTTATGGAAGCCAACTGACACTTTCTCCTGCAAAGCAGCCTGGTGAGTTTGAACCACTGACCTTTCCACGCTTAAACTACTGTACCACCAGGGCTCCTTCAGTCATCAGAGAAATACAAATGAAAAGAGTGACTTTTGAAGTTTCTGCAGTATGGTAAAGAAAACAATGTAAGTGTTTTACAAGTACTGGATATGATTTGACTATGGTCTTTTATAGTTGGAGAAAGAGCACTAAAGCATTTGGTTCCATTTAGGATATCTGATCAAAGTATTTTACCATCAAAAAAACAGTCATCATGGAGTAGGAAGAGAACCCTGATTGGTACACAAAGTCTGTGAAATTCAGATACTACAGACTTAGTACTTTAAGGATTCATGAGCATTGCTGCGCACTTTGATTCCATCTGTATACCCAGTTTTTAAAGAATACAGTATTTTTTTACACTAAATTAAAAATTATTTTCTATAGATTATGTCTTTGTCATGCTGATGGTACCTCAGAACAACTGCTGTTGTAAAGCTTTTAGGGTGATCAGATCATCTTTTTTGAGCCTATTTCTTCTACAACTTTCTTCTTTCATGGCAGCCTCATTTGTTAGCAGTGTTTGAAATACTGTTCACTGTTAATCCTCTATTGAAATACAAAGGGTCCTCTATGGTATCTCAAAGAGTACACATTCATTCACTCATCCGACATACTGAGGGGCTTCTGGGCAGGCTAAGCCTTGTACTTGGCCCCCAGAAAACAAACAGAAGATATAGTCTACTTATTGGAAAACACTGATACAAACAAATTACATTGCTTGTTGAGAAATGCCCACTACATAATCTGTATATCTAGTCTGGTTTGCTTTTGCCAGTCATTTTGAATTCAGGTGACTTTTTTAACACTTTATAAAGACACACCTTTGAAGAGTGAGTTTGACGGAACTAATTTTCACAATTGAGTAAAACGTAATCTTTAAAAGATGCACATACTTTGTTCCAAGAACCAAACTAAAATCTGTGGCACCATCACTTCATTCTGACTCTCAGTGACCCTAGAGGACAGAAGAGAACTGCCCTATAGAGTTTCCAAGGAGTACCTGGTAAATACAAACTACTGATTTTTTGGTTAGCTGCTGACTGCTTAACTACCACGCTTACCCAAGCTTCTATTTGAAGAAAGCAATAGTTTATTTTAAGGCTTTTCTGGTTAATATTTCTGTTCCATCAGAAAATACATTATTTAGTGGTGGTAATTACAGCCATTTTGAATTTATCAGGATTAGATTTGGAGATTTATCGATAAATGAACATACAAGTACTTAAAAAAATAGTGAAATTTAAGTTTGTTAAATGCTTACTAAATTTACTAAACGCTTGTACAAAAACACTGTATCAGGTATTTACAGACATTCTGATGACAACCTTTTGGAGTAAGTACACGTATTACTGTCATTTCCCAACTAGTAAATCCACAGTCTGCCTCCCAAGGTCACCCACTTGAGGTAGAGACAGAACTTGAAATCCAATCTTTTGCCTGATTCCAAAGCTGGCATTTCTAATAGCTTTGCTCTGTTGCCTTATGTAAGCAGTACATCTTAAAAAATAAAGACGGACTTTAGATTACTCCTACTTACCATTTCCTCTTCTAATTCATGCTAGTTAGACAAGGAATACATGATCCAGCTTTCAGTTACCAAATGATTTTTTAAATCTGGAATAAGATCCAAGCACATTACTTGGTACTGTTACAGTAAGGTGCTGTTGTCTTAAAATGTAGACTATGAAAAACACAATGACTACCTTGCAGATTTTTTTCTTCAACCACAGTACTACAGCTGTGGGTCTTCCTAAATAGCTTGTAAAGTGTATTTTGCTTTTTGCTTGTTTTTACCTTTTGGATCTTGTTATAATTCTGTGAAACTCAGAATTTAATTTATGATCCACCTTTAATAGGCACATTGCTTCACTTCATTATTTTGTCAGTCTTCCCTTTCTGTGCATACATTTTTAAACATCCCATTTAGGCGTTTCTGTTAGCTGTCAATTTTTGTGGGGGATGGGGCTGACAGTATAAATAACTTTTAAGTATGAATAACATGCAGTTGCAAATCATTTCAAATCTTAACTTTTTAAATTTATTTTGCTTCTTCTGAAGGGATCAATTGGTAGTTATTTACTAATATACCAACTTCATTTTAGCAGACAGAAATTAAAAATTTAGTATCTTAAAATATATTCATAGTCTGCCGTAAAAATTTAAAAGCTTTAATTTAAAAATCAATACTGTTCAAAGACTTGATTTAGGGATTTCTTATTTTCTAAGCAGTTAAAATTATATATAATTTTTTAAAATTAAATCATCAGAAGAACTACAATGGTCTCACTGGCTCTGTTTCTCCTGTCTACTAAAGTGTGTATGTTACCGTAGATTAATAAAAATTTTGATACTACCCTGCTACTAAATATTAGTGAAAGAGATCCTAATTTATTTCCACTGAAAAATAGTTTTTGGAGATAAGCTCTTAAAAACATAAATTTAAATATGCTCTGTTAATAGGCAAAAAAACCTAGGAATCCAGGGATTTACTGGTCCTTGTGTGAGTTTCTGGAAACCCTGGCGGTATAGTGGGTAACTGCTTATGTCTGCTAACCAAAACACCTGCAGCTCAAACACACCAGGTGCTCCTTGGAAACTCTATGGGGCAGTTCTATTCTGTCCTATAGTGTTGCTCTGAGTGGGAAATTGACTTGACGACAGTGGGTTTGTTTTGGTTTTGTGAGTCTCTGGAGCCCTAGCGATACAGTGGTTAACACCTCTGCTGTTAACCAAAAGGCAGTTCAAGTTCATCAGTTGCTTGCTCCTCAGAAGCTGTATGGGGCAGTTTTACTCTTGACTTACACGGCCCATGAGTTGGAACTGACTCTGCGGCAACTGGTCTGGTGTTTGGTTTAGTGGGTCTATGTTGAACTGATATTGTCTGAAATGTTATTTTCATTTCTGGGCTACTGCCTGGACAAATTAGGAGCTGTGTAGAGAATGGTGAGGATGAGGAATGTTTTAGAAATCATATCACAAGTAAATCATGGGACAAACTAGGAATGCCTTGTTTGGAGAATGGAGAATTGTGGAAAGCACAAGGCATCTAAAAAGCTCTTTTGTGGAAGATGACAGAGGCGTGAAAAGGGCAGATTTGGGTACATTATAAAGACTGATTTTAAACTAATCCAGAGCTCCTTAAATTCCTATTACTGGACAAGCTTAAAACTAACGAACCACAGAGGAATTCAAGGGGTCCAGGTGGAGAAATGAGCCTGGAAGCCTGGTGGTTAGGGGCTCAGGCTGCTAACCAAAAGGTTGGCAGTTTTAATCCACAAGCTGCTTCTCAGAAACCCTATGAGACAATTCTATTCTGTCCTTTTAAATTACTATGAGTTAGAATCGACAGATGACAACAAGTTTGGGCAGCACAGTGGTTAAGAGCCTAACTGTTATCTAAAAGCCATTGTTTTGAACCCACCAGTGCCTCCAAAGCAGAAAAGACCTGGCCACCTGCTCCTATAAAACCACAGCCTAGGAAACTCTATGGGGCAGCAGCTCTACTCCATCCTATAGGGTCACTGAGCTGGACTTGACTCTATGGTACACAATACCAATTTGTTTTACAGTAACAAGTGCTCTACTGGAGAGTGTTTCAGATCTGAGAGTGTACAGGAGTTAACTAGAATACCACTGACAATAGCTAACTGACATTTTTTTGTTAAGCTTATTATAAGGTTGGTGCAAACGCACTCCCCTGCTAACCAAAAGGTTGGAGGCTTGAGTCCATCCACAAGCACCTCAGAAGAAAGGGCTGGCTGGCAATCAACTTCTGAGAAACTGGTCATGAAAATTTTACAGAGTGCAGTTCTCCTGACACATACAGGACAGCCACAAATCAGACGGACTAACTGCTGGTGGCCTTATCATGCACGTACATTCATTAACTTACTCCTCATCATAGTACTATGATGTGAGACACGTGGCCTCGATTCCTGTTTCAATATTGAGGAAAATTAGGTGTAGAAAAGGTAATCTCAGAAACCACAGCAAGTAACAGTCTTGATATAAACATAGGCAGGCTGATTCCAGAGCCCATACTCTTAACCACTCTACTCATTTCCAATTCTATTACTCTGAAACAAATTTTGGTCATAAGTACTATAAACAGTATTAACTGCTAAATACATTTGAAGAGGACATCTTTATTAACTTCATGCTATTAATAAGCAAAACACCTAAAGGGTTGAAAAATTAGGTAAAATTCCCTGGGGTAAAAGATGTCTTTTACTTTCTTGCTGGTGATTTACTATTTGGTAGCATTCCATATCACTAACTTTTAGATATGGAAAAGGAATTCAACCAAGAGCCTAACACTCCTCCTTTCCCTCAGCACAGGTAATGACTGTCTGTGTAAGGCACTATGTTGGTGCTGAGAGAAGAGAAGCCATGCCCCCTTTACACATTTAGTTAATGTTAACTACTATCCATATTAAAGGAGCCTGCTTTATCTGTTGATATGTACAAAGAAGTTTCACTTCATAATCTTTAGCTAAAGCTGGGCGCATTTTTGGACATGCTTATCTTTAATGAATGTTCTATCACTCCTTCCTTAAAATGTAAGATGAAAGAAAAGCCACCTACGTGATGGCAGAAACAGCAAAAGATGTAAGCATTTCATCAACTTAGCACATATGCACATAATGCTCTAAAAAACTATTTTGAAGCAGTTTTAAACTTACAAAGTACTAACAAAACAGCAAACCCAAAACTTCCCACGTACTCTTTCACCCAGACCCGGTAGTCAAGGTTTGCCAAGTGCTCCAACAATGGATGCCTGTCATAGCAAAAAGGTCTCATCCAGGATTACGTTTTGTCACCCAGTTTTGTCTCTAGTATGCTTCACTTTACTCAGTCTTTTTGAAGTTTTATGTCCTTAACTTTTTTGATGACTGTAGGATAATCATTGTACACAATGTCTCTCAACTTGGGTTTGCAAGTGCTTCCTCATGGCACTTAATAAATTTTTTATGAATTGTGTATTCGCAATTGGAATAACCATTGCATTAAACATACACTTGCATTTTAAGAATAAAACGGTTCCCTTCCTTCTGAAAAACAGATTCTTTAATTTTTAGTGGGAGTTTCTACATGGTACAAATGACTGCTAACCAAAAGGATGGCAGTTAGAGTCCAACCAGAAGCACCTCAGAAGAAAGGCTTGGCAGCCTGCTCCTGAAAAATCAGTCACTGAAACCAGTTTCAAAGCACACATGTGCTGGAATAACTCAACAGACAACTAACTGGTTGGTTAGTTTTTAGTAACCTAGTACACTGAAACCTGTAAGTACTGAAACAACGGGATTATCTTTCTTTTTCCAGGTCTCACAAGTTTTCTACCTTCAACAGGGTGCAGCTGTACCACTTTTGTGTCACTGTTACAGCAAAATATTTGCTTTTTCCTCCTCTGACAGGTGTCTGCTTTCACAGGCTTTACTTAAGTAGAACATGGAAGTGCTTTTAACTACCACAGATTTTTTTAAAGGCATAAAGATTTAAGTAGACTAAAATTTTGCCAGAATAAAGCATTACATAATAACCTAAGCTGATGCTATTGTTAGAGCCTTTTCATTTATTTTAAGTAGTCTTGGGACAAAATATGTAACACTTCAGACATTTTAACTTTTTGTTAGCACTCATTATAAAGACAAAGTTTGAGATCTCATTTTACCTTCCCTTAGAATTACATGATACTTAAAATTTCTTTGGTACTTTTCACTGAAAATGTTTTATTACTGCATCTATTCAAACATATGATGATGCCTTTAATCATCTAACCTTCCTGTAAGTTAGCCTCAGTGGCTCCTAATAGACGAATTGGTAAATTTTAATTTTCCCACCTATGCAAAAATAATCTAAGACGAAATGTCAGAAGGATGGAAACAACCAGAGAGTATCAGAGAACTAAGGAAGGAGTTAGGCTTATCTTAGAATACTGTCCCAGGTAAAGAGCATTTACAAGGATGGAAAAAAATCACATGAACTTTTTTACAGTAGAGGTTAAAAACTAAAATTTGGACAAAATATTGCTCTGGTCAGAAGAACCACAGGGTGCCCAGCAACCTCCAACGGCAGCCAGGACGGGGGATACAATGTACAGTCCCTGATGTAGCACAAGAAAATGAGATGCACAAATGAAGAAATCTACTAAAAGACCAAAACTGATGGTCTGACAGACTGAAGGGTCCCCTGAGAACATGGCCCGTAGACTTGTTGCTGTCCCAGACCCAAAAGTAGTACTGACATCAACTCTTCAGTCAAGAATGGACTGGACTCAAGGGCAGAGTGTGAGCATGTGGCAGGCGTACTTTACGGTTTTATACATTTATAGAAGGTTGTCCTACCGGTTTCTTTCTAGATGGGAGAGAGGGCTGACAGGAGGGAACAGGTGTTCATTAAGAGCCTACTAGAAGTAAAAAGTAAAGGGCGAAAAGGAAGAGTGTGTTCACAGGGTGAGAGAGCAGATGGAGGTGTAGATAAGCAGTCATGCAAAATTGACTTGGATTGTATACTTTCACCTAATCATAATAAAAATATATATATATTTTTCTAGTCAACGTATCTCTTCATTTTGCTCTTCAGTAAATACGGAATTGATTACAGTTATTTATATCCTTAGTGGTACAATAGTTAAGTTCTCTCCTGCTCACTGAAAGGTTGGTACTGGAATCCACCAACAGTGTAGAGGAAGAAAAATCATTCTATTCTCCACAGTGAGTTGCTGTGAGTTAAAAATAGTCTCAAAAGGCACCTAACAACAAGAATAATCCATACGGGTCCAGACTGCCATCTCTTACTACAGTGGAGGCTGTGGGGGGATTCCACCTGCCAATCTTTTGATTCCCAGAGTGCTCAATAATTGTGCCACCAGGGCTCCTTATGAAATACTTTTTTTTCTTTTTGGTGTTCAAAAATAACAGAAGAGGAAGCATGGCTAACTACAGATAAACTTACATGGAATTAATTATTGGCCGATTTTGAAGGTGGTCAGATCTGACCAGTAAGAACACATAAACCTACACACTGGAAGTGAGCCCCAGACAGAAACAAAAGAGTTTAGAGAAGGACTGGAATCTGTTTACAGAGAGAGAAAAAGATAAGCACAAACCAGTGAACAAGATAAAAATAAAAACAGCAGACCCATTTAGTTCATTTTTGAAACTGTACAGGAGAATTAAAATCAAATCTGAGAAACAAAAGATGAAGCATTAAAGAAACTAAAAAATTTGACGGTCTGGCTAATTTGTAAATTTGTCTTCAGCATAAAGAGTTGTGCGAAGTGTGGTTTCTAAGAAGCCCTGGTGGTACACTGGTTAACGCCATCAGCTGCTAACCAAAAGGTAGGGAGTTCAAACCCACCGCAGGACAAAGATGTCGCAGTCTGTTTCTGCAGAAATTTAAAGGCTTGGAAACTGGGTCACTGCTGGGTCACTATGACCCAGAACTGACTCAATGGCAGCAAGTTTAGTTTTTGTTTGGATCCTTCAGTAAGATTACTCCTGCTGAAAACTACTAGGAATATTCTCAAATTATTATTTAAAAAAAAAAAACGCTCACAAAAACCTTAAGTTGAGAAACCATTTTAAAGAGCTAATAAAGAAAAAGGCTAAGATTAGAAGGAAAACAGAAACAGACAATATAAATGAAAATGAGTTTTGTCTGCATGGTATTTAAAAAAAAATGCTCATAAAAACCTTAAGTTGAGAAACCATTTTAAAGAGCTAATAAAGAAAAAGGCTAAGATTAGAAAGAAAACAGAAACAGACAATATAAATGAAAATGAGTTTTGTCTGCATGGTATGTGCCAATTTTACCACATTTAATCTTGAGTTTTTAAAGAGGTAACATAGAGAGCAGGTGCAAAATGTAGATGCCAAATAGGAGACCCCTGCCCTCAATAACTGGAGATCCCAAATGGTGTGAAGATGACTGAAAAGCATATCGTTCTGTATGCCTAGGAACTCAACCTTGAACTTGGGATTATAATGATCCCAGCAGGGCTCAAACAGCAACAGAACAGAAAAATGAAGCTAGGAAAAAACTGAGTTTTACCACAGTGAAACTAAAACCTAAGTCAAGTTTTTCTGAACCCAAATCAACATCAAAAACCATTACTTTTTGGCTCTGGTAATTTCCGGTTCAAGGACAGCTTAAGTTGTGAGCAAGACCAATGGACCATTTAGGTCTGATCTGCATCTGGCGCCAATGGGTACCGAATTCTTCTCTGGCACACAGTTGGTAAGGGCACAATTCACTGTTTCACCAAGTGACGTAGAGCCACAGCTGCAGGCGATGACCCAAGAAGATTCACAAGCCAGTTACAAGTTCAGTTTCCACTCTGTGCTTGACCTCTCTCACAACACCACAAGCTATGCCACCGAAGATGTGAGAACCACTAGGGATACTAAGAACACTTGTAGTGGGCAATCTGAAAGAGCTGTTTAAACCCCACGGAGTGTGAGTAAGAGTTTCATGTGACTATAAATCTGTCAGGTGACTGTAACATTTTAAATGTACATTATTCATATTTTTAAAGTGTGGTATATGAATTCAAGAAACAGAAAATAAAGTATAATTTTTTGATGACTCCACTCCTGTATTCAATCTCAATTTCAACGTGCTGCCATACACTGTACTTACATGTTTGAATTTGATATTTACCTCACAAATCAAATGTTAAAAAACACCTGAAACTACTGGGAAGAAAATTAATGTTTCAACTGCTATATACCATTAGTTCACTGAAAACAACTTGATGGTATCACTGTGAAGTGAGGTTTTTCTTCTAACAGTGCTGGACAGATGTATGAAAACACTGTAACGGGGGATTTGGAATGGAAGAAATCAGAAAACCCTGCAAATGTAAAGGCCAAGTTATTTGGGTTTTACTGATATACTGACAATACATGAATACAAATATTTTAATACATGCTGACCCTAATTCATGTCTACAAAACATCTGTGCATTCTATTCCTTTATGTTACCACAGCCTAAGACTTGTTTGTACTGTAATGTAATAAGTGACTATATATATATTAATACTATTTCTTCTCCCTTGAATTCTAGTATGAGACAATCTAGAGAAAATCCATGTCAAGAATATTTCAAGTATGAAACGACTGAAAATAAAGGCATATGTAAAATTTGCAACACAGATATGGCTGGAGACCGTGCAGTGAATTCAGAAGCACATGAAGTATCACCATGTGGATGAATACGATGCAGTACAAAGCAAGCAGACTATGAAGACATAAAAAAGTGTCGAAAGTGTTCGGGATAAGCAAGATAAAACATTAGCTGAGTTTTCCTTTCCAGAATGTTTTAAGGTGAAATTAGACAAGCAACTGTCCCTGCATGTGTGGACTTAGTTACCATTTAATCAGTTGTTCTCTTGAGTTGACTGAATATTCAGGATTCTGTAAAATGTCAAATCCAATTACTGCTTCAGTAGCTCAAAACTTTTCCATCAACTCAGAGAATATTAGGGAAATGATACTTCACTTGTGTCCTTAAAATTTAGCTCTCAATTATTAACCCAGAAAAACATGTTCTCTTTGCAAATAAGTGCATGACACTGGGAGATTGAGTCTGTCATTTCTAGGAATTAACGCTCAGTTTGCACAAGACAGTAAGGATACATCTGTTGACAAAGGGAATGAAAGAAGATACACAGGTATGTATATAAAAAAGTGTGTGTCCAAGTTTAGAAAAGTACGACACTGATTTACAATGAATTTATTCTATAACCACAGATAACAGTTCTGATGTCATTAAATTTGTTGACCTGCTCAAAAATATAGTGAAATGGAATGGCAGATGTTAAGGGCAAAACGATGATTTTGAAGACTGTGACTCAGTATAGTCTGACTTGCAGACATTAACTATCACAGTTGCAGCAAAACTGACAGGTTCATGAGAAGACGTAACTGGTATAAAGTGTGCTGCACATACACTTCAATCAGTTGTTAAAGACACAATAAAGGATGCCGACCTGGAAGAGTTCTTTGAAGTATGCTCTGAATGCCTGTGAATACTCTAGATTCCAACACTGTCTACTGAACTTTTAGAAGACAAGGAAACCAACAAGATGGGACAGTGGATACACTCTACCGGGATGCAGCAATCTCTGTGATGCAGTTGCTGAGAATACTACAAAATACTACTTTTTTTAAAGGATAAATGAGCATCAGAAAAATAAGGAAACCAACAAGATGGGACAGTGTATACACCCTGTTAGAAACCTTACTAGGATGCAGAAATCTCTGTGATGTAGTAGCTGAGAATAATATGAAACACTACTTTTCTAATGATAGGTCAGCATATGTCAAATTAATTTTGGAAGTTTTCAAACCTTAAAAGAAAGTGATGGAGGAGGCTGTTGGGAGAATGAGACATATATGGAGCAGAGAGGAATAGTGTGCTGTCACCGGACAGTGAGAGCAGTGGAAGCTGCATATAGGTGGGCATGTAAATTTATACAGGAATGTACATTTTCATTCAGTCATGTTAAATAAAAAATAAAAAAGTGATGGTAAAACTGCAAAGTGAACAAATTAACTATGAAGGGATGTTTTGGGTGTGTGAGTGGAAACTATACTAAAATTAAGAATTCTTAATAGCACCCTTGGGAACACACTGACTGAAAAATTTAATGTCAGGGAAACGTTATCGTGGAAAACGACAGCGCATTAGAGTTTATCCAGACCCTCTTTTAATTAGGTGTAACTAAAGTTTATTGCAATGATGTTTTCTAAATGAACCGTATACCTGTGTATGAAAATTAAATGGATGTTTAATAAAATGTTATGGAATGTTATGGTAATTTTTTAGCTGAGAACTAAGATGACTATAAAGTATTAACGTTCTGTTGTGCTTTGGGGCTTTATGTATTGACATATGAGGTATGATAGCACACTTTGTATTTCTGGTATTTTGTGAATAAATCCTTAACGCAGTTGTATGTGACTGTTAAGTGTTAGTAGCGAAATGCCGCCTGTATCAACATCACGCTTGTTTTCAGTGTACTTTAACAGTATGAGAATTGCCTACTAAAACGTATTTTGAATCTTCAATTTACTCTTTATGCAGCATGTTAGGAGAGTTAGTACTATTTTTAATGTGACTGCTGCAGTGAATACTAGTATATTTTAAATTGGAATTAAAATTTATGTCTTTACATCGTATTTTTCTCTGTTGAAAAGTTTTGACAGTGATTAAAGAATTATTAATGAACTGCAGGAAGAAATAGTTTACTATTGCTGTTCTCATTCTTGGTAAAGTAGAGGGTCAGTGAAAAAGAAGATGACCCCAAAGGAGATGGACTGACTGAGTGGCTGCAGCAGTGGGCACAAACACAGCAAGGACTGTGAGGATGGCACAGGACCTGTCAGTGTTTTCTTCTGTTTTAACCTAGGGTTGCTAGGAGTCGGAAGTGACTCGATGTCATCTAACAAGAAACAACAACTTTCAAACGTAATTTTAAAATCTTGAGTGGGTGAGATTAAAGTTAATATAAAAATGCAATATTATTTGCAACATAAGGAACGAATAAGATAACCGTATTTCTTCAGATAAAATTGCTACAGGTTACCCATTTGCAGACCATATATTGGAGATCAGAGAGTAAAGTAACCAGGTTTGAACCAGTATGAATCAGTTCAGTCTTGGTTGAAGAAGTGAAACTTGAACAGGATAGAACTTTTCAAACTATGGTTAATCAAAATGGAACTCAAATGGAAGAAATTAAAATCAAACTTGGAAGCCCTGCTTGAGCTAGCAGCATCCACACCACCCAGGAACTTATAAAAATACAGATTATCCCGGCCCCACCCGAGACCTACTGAATTTGGATCTCTCCAGCAACCAGTGCTTAAAAAGCCCTCGAAGGCAGGTTTACACGAGCCCAAATTTTTGCCTGTTTCAAATCTTGGTGTGAAATTTCACCTGCCGGGTAAAACCAAACCAAAACCTGTTGCCGTGCAGTGGATTCTGAGTCACAGTAGCCCTACAGGACAGAGGGAAAACTGCCGCATAGTGTTTCCAAGGAGTGCACAGTGGATTCTGATAGATCTTTTGGTTAGCAACCATAGCACTTAACCACTATGGCACCTGAGTTTCCATTTGTTGGTAAGGGAGGGTAAATACCAACTTCTCTCAGGTTTATTCCTCCTCTACAATATGAGAATTGTGGGTTACAAAAAGTCAGAAAAATACCTTTCAGATGCTTAGGACCAATCTCTGTGACATAAGAAACACACAAACATTAGCTATTACGTTACTTGGAATGCACTTTGATGGTTGCATCTGGAAGGGGAGTGGAGGAAGGATGGCAAAAGTGAAAGACGTACTCTCAGTACCCAACACCTATTGACTTATAGCAGATGCTAGAGCGGCGGCATGACCAGAGAAAAATAAGATGCTCTCTGGACGTACAAAAAAGTTGAGACGAAACAAACTCCCAGCAGAGAAGATAAAAGAAGGATTAAAGAAGCACTTGCACGTGGGCAGAAAAACACACTGACATAGCCCGGAGAGCACAGATTCCAATAATCAAGCAAAGTGCAAAGCAGTGGACCCGAGCGGCTGAACAGTGGACAAAAAGCAAAAATATTCAGCAGTAAATAAAAGGCATCCTAAATCACTGATCTCAGCCTCAAAAAAGCCTCCTCAAGGCAGTCTCAGATACATTCTCACTTGCAAAGGAACTTTACCTTGTTGTTTCCTGAGCACCCAGTACTATTCGTTGGCACCGTGACCATTCATGCCGAAGAAGCCATTGTGTGCAGCAACTTGGCTAAGAGAGGCGACAAGGCGTATTGAGCACGAATTCGCGGGCGTGAGCACTACTAGAAATGGACTGATAACCCGACATCTCAACACGGCCGCCAAGTGCTCGCGCAAAACCATAACGGAGAAAATTGACTTAATTAAAATGCATAGAGTTTTTTAAAACACACACACAGGGTGGTAACAAAAATAAATACAGCGCTTTTAACTTTTTGCCTCCTGTCTTAGCCCGTCCAGGCGCTGGACGGGCTCTTTCCACAGCCAAAAGGCTGGCTGAGCTTTCCTTCCGGGCATTGTGTTTACTTTCCGCAGCACGCCAGCCCCTTGGGGCCGATCCCCACCTGAGCGACGAGAGGAGCAGAGCAGCGCGCCTCGCAGCCGCAGTTACTGTGTAGCACAGGGAGCCGCCCCTCACCGGACGCCTGGCCAATCGGACGCGTCTGCTGCCGCGGCGCAGAAGCCCCAGATACCAACCCAAGCGCGACCCACAGGCTCGGGTCTGGCACCGAGCGCGCGCCCTCGGCGCCAGGCCAGCCAATCACCACGGCCGGTCATGCGTAGCCCGCAGGATCGCTCGCGCGCGGACCTCACGCGTGAGGGGCCACCCCCCAGCACCCGGCGCGCGCGCCCCTCCCCCGCGCACCAAGGCACGCGCGTGCAACTGTCCTCCCCCGCGACCGCGGCTGCTCCCGCCCCACCCCCAACGCCGGGGTCTCTCCGGCTTCCAACTCTAGTCGCGACATAAGGTGGGGGTCTTCGAGGCCCCAGAGGCTCGCTCTACAAACAAGCGACTACTGTTCCAGACCTCATCTCATGCAGACCCCGGAGGGAAAAAGTATCAAATAAAGGCCCTGTTCGTAATGGCGACCGAGACGGGGGCGGGAATGGGAAATTAAGACAACAGGGACTCACCGAGTGCAGCCGCCTCCAGGCAGAGCCGAGGCCGGGAATGCCGAAGGAAAGAGAGTGTGAGCCGCACGCAAACTGCGGCCACCGCAGAGCAGCCTTGGGCTGAAGCGAGCTGGTGAGCAGGCGGGAGGTGAGAGGGCGAGGGGCCCGTGCGTCTTGGCCGAGCGCCTGTCACCGCCGCATGGCCGCACCGACAGAGCCGCGTTCAACGCCTTGATTCGCTTACAGGGGACAGAGAGAGAGGGCAGAGAAACCGCGGCAGGCGGGCGGCCACGGCTAGAGAGCGCGTGCGGGGAAGCGGGGGGGGGCTTTCGGTGGCCCCTATTCTCTGCTCTCTGAGCTTCCCTCACCCTCCTCCTCCTTTTTTATTTTTTTTATTTTTTATTTTTTTTTTGTTCCTCGAAGGCGTGTTGCGCGTGCGCTCCGGCGGCGCTGCCCAGCGGGAGTCGTAGTTTCTTACTCGTCTCTGGTAACGTTGTGGCGGGGACAGCAGACTACAATTCCCAGAAAGCGGCGCGTTGGCGAGCCGGAGGACGAGGCGAACGCAATGCCCGTCCCTCTCCAGCAAGGACTGCCAATGGAGGCGCGCGTGGTGGGAGCCGAACATGGCTGCACCTGGGGCCTGCCTGACCGCACGGGTGGGGGAGGGGCTGGGGCGAAGGAGAGCAAAGCTAGGCCCGGGTGGCTCCGGCTGCTTCGGTGCCGCCCTGGAGTCGGCCCTCGCCAACGTCGTGGGCCGCACTTAACTCTTGCCCCCTGCAAATTGCGAGGCCCGAACAGGGCCATGACTGAGGAGCTCCAGACTGACTTGACGCTCTGCGAGTTCCACCAAGGGAATTCCTCTACCCTGCGCCACCCTCCGGGGCACAAAGAAATCGTGTTAGTGTTCCCAGAGCTTGCTTCTGTTGCCCCAACTTGGGACCGGCGAGGGGAGAAGACATGTCTGTTTCCCCTCAATGAGGTTTTGCCCACGGTCTGTCTTCACCATTTAGAAGGAAGGTCGAGAGGTAAAAACCCTGGAGTGGAAACAATTACTAGCCTTAGTTTCGTTGTATAAATTGCTGAGCAGTTTAACGCAAACCGCTTACCCCAGTGACTATTGCTTCTCAACTTTTTGTTAGGTCTTGAATTTCAAAAACGATGAGACATTGCTGTTCACCTAAGTTAAAACGCCGTAGTGGGGTGGGGGGCGGTTTAAATACGTGTAACATTAAGCCAAGCGCTTTTGTGACACCCTCCTCACCATCGGCCAGCCTCCCTTCCCCTCTATCGGTAGTCACCACGACCCTTTTCCCGGCCTTTTTCACCCTCAAAACTTTCAGAAAAACCAGTGTTTTGATGTAAGTCCAAAACCTTTTCTTTGAATTTGGGTTCAGAGATTGCAGTTCCACAATCTTTCTTATATAAATCGCACCCGTGAAGCCCCGTCTACAATATCCTTGTTGAATTTCTTTAAAAGTAGGTGAAAATTTAAAGAAACCCGCAAGGCAGGTTACTGAAGCCCTCTAGATTTTAACGATTTCTCCCACAGTTTAACAGTCATTTGTCCTTGGCTAAGTCAATTGACTTTCCTTTGTCGAGGTTCTCCAAAGTGTTAATTGAGCTTTAGTGAGAACAGCAAGCAACATGCGTTTTGCACTTGTGTTTAATTGACGTTTCAGAATATTAAATTCCCTAATCCTAATTTTACATAAAATTGGTGTTTATTTAGGAACAGACGTAACTTCTGAAAAATCTACAACTCGACTGCTAAGAGCAGCCTCTTTGCTGCAAACATTCAGCTGCTGTGAACATTGGTGTGTTTACCGTGAAATGAATGGTTTTATGCGGAGTCTGTGAAATTGGAATCTTCACTGTGAAAAGATTGAGTACTGGATACTGGGGAGTAGCAAAGTCGTAGAGCAGTATTTGGAAGAGTGTTAGAAAGTGAGTTAGTAAGGTAAAAGTTCACTTACTCAAGATTTCTCATTAAAAACTTGTCTGGAGAGGAAAGACTGACCAGAGGCTAGAGGAACCCTCTAGACGGCTACCCTGGGATAATTTTCAGTCCTTGAACCTGAACTATCCTCTGAAGGCAATTTTAAAAGAACAAACAACAAAGTATTTAATAATTCCCCAAGGAGTGGAAAAAGGGGCTTCATTGTCAAGGGGGCACTGAACTTCTATTAGGGGTGATGGAAAATTTGGAAAAGGGCAGTAGTGCTAGTTCCAACATGATAAACGTAATTAACGTCAATGAATTGTAGAAGTGAAGAACGTTGAAATTACAAATGTTTTGCTACATATATAGCTATCACAAAAACAGAATTTGATGGATACTCCACTTATTTTCTGTGAATTTCTTTCATGGTTCACAGTGGACTTCTGTTGCCTTTTTATGCAAACTCCAACTTCATTTGAAGTTGAAGTTCCTAAAACTCAAGTTCAGCTGCCTGTGAGTTATCTCTAGTTAGAAAGTTGTTCCTTTTGGGATGGTGAACAGTGTGTGATTTGAACAGTATATAGAACCTTTTTATATAAGCTTACTGCCATTGATGAGTGTAACCCTTAAATTCATGTCTTCCAGTTATAAATGTCATACTTTTTCCACCCTTCACTAAAATCTTGGCTCATCACTGAGGCACGTACTGAAACACTTGTTGCTGTTATTGTTTGACCACTTTCACATGTCGCTGGCTGTAGTTACAGACAGTTTGGATGCCATCTCTGCATAGCCAGGTTTTTTTTTCTATGTTAGCATAAAGTGTTATTTTAGGGCGTTGAGCAATAGATGAAAATAGTTTATTTGTACTTAAGGATGGTATAGTATGGAAACTATGGTAGCGTAGTGGTTAAGTGCTGCATCTGCTAAACGTAAGATTGGCAGTTCAAATCTGCCAGGTGCTCCTTGGAAACTCTTTGGAGCAGTTCTACTCTATCCTGTGGAGTTCCTATGAGTCAGAATTGACTCAACAGCAGTGGCTGACTGGCTGGCAAGTATGGGAAATTTGTTACTTGTTGTTAGGTGCCACTGAGTAAGTTCCAACTCCTAGCAGCCCTGTGTACAACAGAACAAAACACTGCCCGTTCCTGCACCATCCTCAGGATCTTGTTATGCCAGGGCCCATTCTTGCTACCACTGTGTCGATCTGATCTTTAAACACTATAAACACACTCAGCAAAATGCCTGTACCAAGTATGTACATCAGCTGTGGCTGCAGTAAGAGCAGATACATAGTTGTTGCTTCGAGCCGGGAAAGATTACCTGGTAAGCAAGGTAAACATGAATTTACTTGTGCTTATTTACAACTTACTAAACTTGTACTTACTTAGTAAGTAAGCACAAGTGTACCTACTTGCTTGTTGAATAATCAGGCCCTGTTGGGATTGTAAATTTGAAAAGAGGCTTTGAATCTGTAGGAAAATGCTGTGGATAGGGAGAGACAGATGTCAGCCGTACCTAGAAGCAGAATCTTTATTATGATTAAGCAGAAGTACACAATCTGAATTAATTTTGTATGACCACCTGTCTGCAGCTCCTTGCTCAGTGACAGCACCTGCCTCCTTTGCATTCTGTACTTATAGTATCCTCTTAACAAGTTCTTGTACCTTCTTCTTCACCCTGTTCTCTTCCATCTAGAAAGAAAACAGTGGGACAGCCTCCTATAAATGCACAGAACCATAAAGTATACATAACATATGGTCTCACTGTGTCCCCAAGTCCAGTCAATTCTTGAGTCAGAATCTACTCAACAGCAGTGGCTGACTGGCTGGCTAGTACGGAAAACTTGTCAACTCTGAAGAGTTGACCTCAGTAGTGTTCTCTGGTCAGGGACAGCAGCAGGTCTAGGGGCCATGCTTCCAGGGGATCCTGTAGGCCTGTGGACCATCAATTCTGTTCTTTTAGTAGAGTTCTTGAGCTGCACCCCTCTTTTTCTCATGTTGTCACAGGGACTCTACATTGTGTGCTCCATTACAGCTGTCTTTGGTGGTGGCAAGGCACCATCTGGTGGTTCTAGTCACATATTGATACAGTCCCATTCACATGGGTCCTTCTGTCTCCTGGGCCCCTTTTTTCCGTGTGTCTTCATTGTTCTCAGTCATCTGTTCCTGATGAGTTGGGACCATTTGGTGTACCTCAGATGGCAGCTTGCTAGCTTTTAAGACCACAGGTGCCACTCACCAATATGGGGTGCTGAAGATTGTCTTAGCTAGTTATGCCAATTGACCTCGATGTACCCCGAAAGCCTGGTCCCCTGAATTCTAACCCTGCTATTCTATAGTTGCAATATTGGGTTGAGATTAGGAGAGCTTTCAGTTTATGATGAAGTCCAGTTAAACTGATCTACTGTCTACTGTGTGCTGTCACTGCTTTCACCTAACCAAATTTCTATCAACTGTCTAGTCTATGACCAACCCTCTCCCTCCCTCCCCGTGCTTGTAGCCATCAAAGACTCTTTTCTTCTGTACGTAAGTCTGTTTTTAAGTCATTATAGCAGGGGTCTCATATAATATTTGTCCTTTTGCCACTGACTGATGTCACTCAGCATAGTCTTGCAATTGAAACCAGGTTATGAGATGCTAGAAGCAGAATCTTTGATGTGGTGAAAAAGTATGAAATTGTTTACTCCACATGATCTGATAAACACGGTAGGCATCTTGTGTACCTTGCTTTTGGATAATCTGACTCTGTTTGGGATCATACAAATAACAATGACAACAAAGCCAAACATCTTGCCACTGAGTCGATTCCAACTCAGCAACTCTATAAGATGGAATAGAGTTACTCCATAGAGTTTTCATGGAGTGGCTGATGCATTCAAACTGCTAACTTTTAATTAGTAGCCAAGCTCTTGGTGCTACTTTTAAAGATCTGCTTTTGAATCCAAACTAAACAATTTATTTATGACTATTATACATTTTATATTGCTCAAACTGTAATCTGAGAAAATTGAGATGTTTTCTTGATTTCACCTATTTTTAACAACAAATTTAAGCTTTTGATAACTATTAAACGGAGTTTTTTGCCTTAGGTCTGCTTGATGCGTGCTCCATGTCTTCTGGATGTGCTTTCTTGATTTTTATAGTATACACAACAGAGAATAGGATATAATCTAGGTATCCTTTGCAAGATAATGATTCATTAGCTCTTCTATTGGGATTGATACATATCAAATCCAGGTCACTTGGATAGAGCCACAGTGACATCTTTACTGTTCAGCAGGTTGCTGTCTGCACTCTAGGAGACAGTTTCCCTGTCATTACAAGACAAATTGTTAATTATAAAATGCATTTTTAGAGCAGCTTTTTTTGTTCAAATAATTTTAATGTTTATAATTCTGGATAAATGACCTTTTACTGTATGTATAGTTCTTAGAACTCTTCCAAAGGGGAAATAAAACTAAATCCAAGCTATAATTTATTCATAATAATTAATAATGTAGACATAATCTAAATAGAACTTCCATCTCTTGCCATGCTTTTTGTGGGAGCAGCTGTTCTATGCAGTAAACATAGCATTGGTGTAGTACCAGTTGTAGTAAACAGTGTTCCTTGCTGGATTAGCAGGATTTAGGTTAATGTTTTCTTCTATTTAGCATTGTTAATATTGCTGTTCCTTGAATACTCTAGAGGGCAGTTCTATTCTGACCCCTAGGGTCACCATGAGTCAGATCTGACTCAACCGGCACGTGGCGTTTGACTTTGGCTTGAGTATCTTAAAGAATTCTAAAAAATAAAATCTCTACAGCATTTTTCTGCCTTCAGGTACTTGGGGAGAGTTGGATGATATGTGGTAAATTGTTATTGTTGTTAGGTGCTGTCGAGTCAGTGCCAACTCATAGTGATCCTATGCACAACAGAAAGAAACACTGCCTGGTCCTGCGCCATGCCCACAATTGTTTTTATGCTTAAACCCATCATTGCAGCTACTGTGTCAGTCCATCTTGTTGAGGGTCTTCCTCTCTTTCACCAACTGCACCCTACCAAGCATGATGTCTTTCTTTAGCAGTTGATCTCTCCTGAAAACATATCCAAAGTATGTGAGATGCTTTGCTCACTGTCTTTGCTTCCAAGGAGCACTCTAATTATACTTCTTCCAGAACAGATTTGTTTCTTCTTTTGGTATTCCATCGTACATTTGATATTCTTTTCCAGCACCACAATTCACATGCATCAATTCTTCTTCTATCTTCCTTATTCATTGTCCGGCTTTTGCATGTGTATGATGCAATTGAAAATACCATGGCTTGAGTCAGGGACACCTTAGTCTTCAAGGTGACATCTTTACTTTTCAACCCTTTAAAGAAGTCCTTTGCAGCAGATTTTTCCAGTGCAATGCATCTTTTGATTTCTTGACTGCAGCTTCTGTGGGTATTAATTGTGGAACCAAGTAAAGTAAAATCATTGACAACCTCAATCCTTTCTTCGTTTATCATGATGTTGCTTACTGGTCTAGTTGTGAGGATTTTTGTTTTCTTGATGTTAAGGTGCGATCCATACTGAAGGCTGTGGTCTTTGGTGTTTATCAGTGTTTCAGATCCTCTTCTAGCAAGCAGAGTTGCATCATCTGCATGATGCAAGTTGTTAATGAATCTTCCTCCATCCTGATGCCTCGTTCTTCTTCATATAGTCCAGCTTCTTGGATTAATTGTTTGGCACACAAATTGAAAAGGTATCGTGAAAGGATACAAACCTGATGCACACCTTTTCTGGTTTTAAACTGTGTGGTGTCCCCTTACTCTGTTCACACTACTGCCTCTTGATCCATATACAGATTCCTCATGAACACAATTAAGTGCTCTCCACAATGTTATCCATAATCTGTTATGAGCCACACACCCTAGATCTAGGTGACATCAGCAATAATATATCCCTGGTTATTTGTCCTCTTCTGAACCTAGTTTTAATTTTGGAAACCCTGGTGCTGTAGTGGTTAAATGCTTCATGGGCTAACCAAGTGATTGGCAATTCAAAACTGCCAAGCACTCCATGGAAACTCATAGTGATTCCATGTGTGTCAGAAAAAAACTCTCTTCTGTAGTTTCCAGTGGCTGATTTTTTGGAAGTAGATTGCTAGGTCTTTCTTTCCAGATACCTGTGGGTGGACTTGAACTACCAGCCTTTTAGTTAGCAGACAAGGTGTGAACTATTCATACCACTGTCATGAATTAAATTGTGTACCCTCCAAAATGTGCATGATTGTTTGGCTCTGCATGATTCCCCATATAGTGTGATGCTTCTTTATGTTTTAAACCCTGCAACTATGATGTTAATGAGGGAGCATAGGTGGCAGTTGCATTGATGGGCCAGGACTCAAAGTATAAGATTTATGTTTTGCCTTATGACAGTCTCTTGAAATATAAAGGAAAGAAGCTAGCAGAGAAATCTGGATGCCTTATACTACGAAGAAGCAGTGCCAGGAGCTGAGCATGTCCTTTGACCCTGCACCTCAGAAGCTCCCAGTCCAGGGGAGGATTGATGGATGATAAAGACCTTCCTCTCCAGCGAGCAGATAAAGCCTTCCCCTGGAGCTGATACCCTGAATTTGCACTTTGAGCTCACTGGACTGTGACAAAATAAAATGGCTCGTTTTAAAGCCATCCACTTGTGGTATTTGTGTTAAAGGGGCATTAGATGACTGAGACAGCCACCCAGGGACTCCAAAGTGCAACATATCATTTATAAAATCAATATAAGGAAAATCTGGGTGAAACTGCCGAAAACATCCACACTCCTTTTTTTTCCTCTTCCCAATTCCAGTACTGATTTCACATCCAGTTTCTTAACTTCCTTAAAATTCAGCAACTTGATTAATTTTCTTTTGAATCTTAGAAACAGTTTTAATTCTTCTGGAATCCAGGCTCCTGGAGTCCATGGAGTGACCCACCCAAGCCATTGTCCTTGAGTGAACCTCAAGCAAACTGGCCTCCTAAAGTCACCTTTAAGGCCTAGTAAACAGCTTAGTAGAGATGGTTTTGCCTTAGGCATTGGGGTCTTTTGAAGAATTACCTATGTTAGGTCATTTGTGAGAAACAGAAATTTCAGAATCAGACTGAAACTATTTTAGGGTAGACTTTTACTGTGTAGGAAATCTCAGTGGTGTACTGATTTATGTGCTATGACTGTTACTCAAAAAATTGGCAATTCAAATCTACCGGGCACTCCTTGGAAACTCAGTGAGGCAGTTCGACTCTCTTGTACTGGGTCACTGTGAGTCAGAATGGACTGTACAGCAACAGGTTTGATTTTTGGTTTTGGTTGTTGTGCAAACACTGTTCCCTGGCCTTTTTCCACAACATTGTCCTTAGGATAGGGTATAGAAATCTCTGGAGGATCTCTCATTGGCAGGACACTTTGACCCTAGTTGAAGTATTACCCCAAATTGCAAATCATATATCAAATATTAACCAATTTCTGTTAATTGTCTTAATACAATTTTTACTTTAACAATAGCAAGTTTTTTAACCCCTTCAAGACCTTGTGAAGGAAACCTTGTAGTGCGAATGGTTAAGGACTCAGTTTCTAACTCAAAGGCTGGCAGTTCAAACCTACAAGCTGCTCTAGAGGAGAAAAGACCTGACAATCTGCTCCTCTGAAGATAACAGCCAAGAAAACTTATATGGGGCAGTTTTACTGTCTTATATGGGGTTGCTGTGAGTTGAAACAACTGAGCATCGTGTAACCACAAGAAGAAGAATTTGTGTGTATTATACTTACAGTAGGTGTACATTTTTGAAATTTATCATTTAAGTTTCTATAAAGAGAATTTTTAGGGAAAAAACAGTAATAATAATCTGTGTTGGCACTTTTCATTGTTTTCTCAGCAATGGGAAATGATTAAATCATCTGCTCCTTTTTTTCTTAAAACATAGGAGTGAGCTAGCCAGACTTCTGGCTGTACCTGGGGTCTTACACTCTAGCAAACCATGCTTTCCAATTCCAGATGAACTCAGCTGGGTGCAAGATAATGGGGGAAAGGAGAGAACACCTCCAGAAATGTATTAACAGTGGCCAAGTTCATTTAGCGTTCTGTGCTCCACACTTAATGGATTATCCCATTGCCCTGCCCCCACAGCAACCCTTTGGTGCTTTTAACCTTCACATTTGACCTATGTTTAGGCTCTGCAAGAAACCCTGGTGGTGTAGTGGTTAAGGCTACATCTGGTAACCAAAAGATCAACAGTTCAGATCTGCCAGGTGCTCCCTGGAAACTCTGAGGAGCAGTTCTACTCTGTCCTATAGGGTCACTATGAGTCAGAGTTTATGACCACAGTGTTTGGTTTTCTTTTTAGTCTCTGAAGAAGCCTTGCTGCTAACAAAAAAGTTAGCAGTTCCAGTCTACCAGCTGTTCCTTAGAAACCATGGGATAGCCACGATGGAGCTCACAGAGAGGAGTCTCACTGGCAACACAAGAATAAAGAGGTGCATCATGAGATCTCCGCTAAAAGACCTCAATTGATGGTCCAGCGGTTTTGGGGTTCCTCTGAGAGCATGGCCCCCTGCCCTGATGCTGCCCTTTCCCATAAATTATAACAAAGGTCTACTCTTTGGACAGGAATGGATTGGACTTGGCAATGCAGAGTGACCATATATTGGAAGCTCTTTATGGTTCTATACATCATCTTGCTGACCTCTGGCTGGAGGAAGGGGAGTGGACGAACAGGAGGGGAAAGGAGACTGTTGGGAGGATGAGACATGGATGAAGTAGAGAGGAATAGTGTGCTGTCACTGGACAGGGAGAGCAGTGGAAGCTGCATATAGGGGGGGCATGTAAATTTATATGTGAATGTACACTTTCACTCAGTTATGTTAAATAAAAATAATAAATAAATAAGAAACCATGGGGCGGTTCAACTCTGTCCTTTCAGGTCACTGTGAGTCAGAATCTGAAAGGTAAAGTTGGCTAAGAATTTGGATTTTAATCTAAACTTGTCTGGCTCTAAAGCCTGAATTCTTAACTACTGCTGTTTTTTTAGTCTGGCCTCTAGGGTCACTATGAGTCAGACACGACTCGATGGTAGTGGGTTTGTTTTTTTGGTTTTTGCTATTGTGGCAGGTAGATAATGGTCACAAGCCAGGTACATTCAGATAAATACCATAAGACAGTACAAGAAGGTTGGAGAGGAGGCAGGAAAATTTTCATGGAGGACGTGGCATTTGCAATAAAAGTTAAAATAATTTTTTGTTGATAAAGGAAGTAGTATAAATACTCCTTTTTAAAAGAAAGAGAAAAACTCAGACCACCACTAACACTTCTCTCAAAGACATCCTTCCAAAGAAGTTTTTATGCTAATGCATAGGAAGATCTGACAGTTAAGTTTATGAACTCATCCTAGAAAAGGTGCTACATACCTCATTGCTGAATATCACAACCATCACCTTCAAAGTACTCCTCTTGGAAAGCTATATACTGACTGTAGTGCCTAGCCCACCCTTCAAAGCAATTTTGGAACTTTTTTTGTTGAGTGACCATTAGAGCTGTTGTCGCATTAAACTTGATATCCTGGATGTCATAAAAATGTCTTCCTTTCAATATTTCCTTCGGGTAAAGAAAAAAGTCACTGGAGGCCAGATCAGGTGAGCTGGTGGGGTGTTGCAATACAGTTGTTTGTTTACTGGCTAGAAATCCCGTCAGACAGTGCTGTGTGAGCTGGTGCATTGTGATGCAAGAGCCATGAGTTGCTGACGAAAATTTCAGGTTGTTTTCATCTGACTTTTTCATGCGGCCTTTTCAGCACTTCCAAATAGTAAACTTGGTTAACTCTCCACCTGGTACAAATTCATAATGAACAATCAATCTATCTGATATTGAAAAGGTTGGCAACATCCTTTTGACTCTTAGTTTGGACAGACAGTTCTTTTTTGGTTGTGGAGAATTGGCTGACTTCCATTGTGCACTTTGATGCTTTGTTTCAGGGTCATATTGGTATACTCATGTTTCATCACCAGTGATAACATTGGCCCAAAATGTTGTCTTGCCTTTCCTAAAGTTCTTGGCAAACTTCCACTCTCCTTTCCTTTTGTTCATCGGTGAAGTCTTTTAGGACCATTTTGCACAAATCTTTCTCTTGCCAGCATTTTTGGTTAAGATTTTCCTGTGCTTCTGATAGTCAGCTGATGATTTTGACATGCAAGTCAATGAATTTCTGCAATGTTTTTGTCAGTTCTGCTCGTTACTGGCAGCCCTGACCTCTCCATCAGTGAAGCTTTTCTCCCCTCAGAAAAATGTTTGTGCCATGACCACAGTCGTTTTTAAGCTTAGACCCATTGTTGCAGCCACTGGGTAAATCCATCATGTTAAGAGTCTTTTTTTTTTTCCACTAGCGTTCTACCAAGCGTGAAGTCCTTCTCCAGAGATTGATCCCTTCTAACAAGTCCAAAGTATGTAGGATGCAGTCTCACCATCCTTGTGTCCAAGAAGCGCTTATTCCAGAACAGATCTGTTTATTTTTTTGACAGTATGTTCAATATTTTTCTCTAATACCACAATTCAGTGCAGTCAACTCTTGTGTCTTTCTTAGTCATTCTCCAGTTTGGCTTGGGTCAGGCACATCTTAGTCTCAAGATGAGATCTTCACTGTTCAAGATTTTAAAGAGATCTTTTGCTGCAGATTTTCCCAGTGCAACGCGTCTTTTGATTTCTTGACTGCTGCTGCTTCGGCATTGATTGTAGAAC
Source organism: Heterohyrax brucei (assembly GCA_028571685.1). NCBI lineage: Eukaryota > Metazoa > Chordata > Mammalia > Hyracoidea > Procaviidae > Heterohyrax > Heterohyrax brucei. Next base: position 7,669,179 of record CM053165.1, on the reverse strand, counting down.
CAAGTGAAATGAAATCGTTGAGAACCTCAATCCTTTCTCCATTTACAATGTTGTATACTGGTCCAGTTGTGAGGATTTTTGTTTTCTTGATGTTGAGGTACAATCCATATTGAAGGCTGTAGTCTTTGATCTTCATCAATGGGTGTTTCAAATCCTCTTCACTTTCAGTGAGCAAGACTGTGTTATCTTAATGCAGGTTGCTAATGAGTCTTCCTCCAATCCTGATGCCCTATTCTTCTTCATATAGTCCAGCCTCTTGGATTATTTGCTCCACAGATATACAGAAAAGGTGAAAGGCTACAACTCTGATGCATATCTTTCCTGACATCAAACCATGCAGTGTCCCATTCTTTTCACGACTGTCTTTTCATCCATGTACAGATTCCTCATGAGCACAATTAAGTGTTGTGGAATTCTCATTCTCTGCAATGTTATCCATGATTTGTTATGATCCACACAGTCGAATGCCTTTGCGTAGTCAATGAAACACAGGTAAACATCTTTCCAGTATTCTCTGCTTTCAAGCAACATGCGTCTGACATCAAGTGACATCTAACATCATATCTCTGGTTCCTCTTCTGAATCTAGCTTGAATTTTTGGAAGTTCCCCCTAAATATACTGTTTCAGTCACTTTTGAATGATCTTTAGCAAAATTTTACTGGCATGTGATATTAATGATACTGTTTGGTAATTTCCGCATTCGATTGCATCACCTTTCTTGGGAATAGGAATAAATGTGGATCTCTTCCAGTTGGTTGGCCAGGTAGCTTGTCTTCCAAATTTCTTGGCATAGATGAGTAAGCATTTCCAGTGCTCCATCCACCTGTTGAAACATTAAGTGATACTCTGTCAACTCCTGAAGCCTTGTTTTTCACCAGTGCCTTCAATGGAGCTGTAACTTCTTTCTTCAGTACCACTGCTTCCTGGTCACAAGCTACCTCTTGAAATTATTGAAGGTCTACCAGTTCTTTCTGGAATAATGACTCTATGTATTCTTTCCATTTCTTTGACACTTCCTGAGTCCTTTAATATTTTCTCTGTAGAATCCTTTACTATTGCAACTCGAGGCTTAAATTTTTTATTCAGTTCTTTCAGCATGAGAAGTGCAGAGCATGTTCTTCCCTTTTGGTTTTCTATCTCCAGCTCTTGGCACATGTCACTATAATACTCTTCTTGAGCTGTCCTTTGAAATCTTCTGTTTAATTCTTTTACTTCGTCATTCTGTTTGCTTAACTACTTGACATTCAAGAGCAAGTTTCAGTCTCTTCTGACATTCAGTATGCGCTTTCCTTCTCTCCTGTCTCTTTAATGACCTCTTTCTTTATGGATGCTGTTTTTGATGTCCTTCCACAGCTCATCTGGTCTTTGGTCATTAGTGTTCAGTGTGTCAAGTCTGTCCTTGAGATGGTCTCTAAACTCAGGTTGGATATACTCAAGGTTGTGCTTTGGCTTTCAGGGACTTCTGATTCTCTTCAGTTTCAGTGCGAACATGCATGTGAGCATTGTATTGATGGTCTATTCTGCAGTCAACACCTGGTCTTGTTCTGACTGGTGGTATTGAACTTTTCCATTGTCTCTTCCCACAGATGTAGTCAGTTTGATGCCTGCATGTTCCATCTGGTGAAGTCCATGTGTATAGCTGCTGTTTATGTTGACGAACAAAGGTATTTGCAATAAAAAAATCACTGGTCTTGAAAATTTTGTCATGTAATCTCCAGCATCATTTCTACCACCAAGGATGTATTTTGCAACTACTAATCCTTCTTTGTTTTCAACTTCTGGGTTTCAATCATTGGTAATTATCACTGCATCCCGATTCCATTTTCAATTGGTTTCAGACTGCAGAAGCTAGTAAAAAGCTTCAGTTTCTTCATGATTGGTATGTAAATTTGAATTAGTTGACCTTCCTTGTAAGCATATAGATATTATTCTATCAGTGACAGCATTGTACTTCAGGACAGATCTTGAAATGTTCTTTTTGATGATGAATACAACACCACTCCTCTTCAACTTGTCATTCCTGGTATAGTAAACCACATGATTGCCCAATTCAAAATGGCCAACACCAGTCCATTTCAGCTCACTAATGCCTGAAATTTTTTTTTAACATGACTGAGTGAAAATGTACATTCCCATATAAATTTACATGCCCACCTATATGCAGCTTCGACTGCTTTCCCTGTCCAGTGACAGCACACTATTCCTCTCTGCTCCATACATGTCTGATCCTCCCAACAGCCTCTTTTCCCCTCCTCTCCACCCACTCTCCTTCCTCTAGCCAGAGGTCAGCAGGATGATATCCTATAGATGTATAGAACCATGAAGTGCATCCAATATATGGTCACTCTGCATTTCCAAGTCCAATCCATTCCTGTCCAAAGAGTGGAACTTCGTTATGATTTATGGGTAAGGGCAGCATCAGGGCCAGGGGCCATGCTCTCAGGGGAACCCTGAAACCGCTGGGCCATCAATTGAGGTCTTTTAGTGGAGATCTCAGGATGCACCCCTTTTTATTCTTGTGTTGCCAGTGAGACTCCTCTCTGTGAGCTCCATCGTGGCTATCACTGGTGGTGGCCAGGCACCATCCAGTTCTTCCGGTCCCAAGTCGATGTAGGCACCCACTCTTGTGGGTCTCTCTGTCTTCTAGGTTGTCTTTACCGCGTGTCATTTTGGTCCTTGGTGAGCATCCGTTCCTGCTGAGTTGGGACCATTTGCTGTGTCCTTGGATAGCAGCTTGGCAGCTTTTAAGACCCCAGACGCCACTCACCAATGTAGGATGCAGAGAGCTGTCTTAGCAAAATGCTAGTTATGCCAGTTGGCCTCAATTTTGCCTAAGACCATGGTCCCCTGCCCCCTGCCCCAGCTACTCTATCCTTGCAATATTGGATTAAGATGGAAGGAGTACTCAAGTTATGCTGAAGACCACTTAATGTTGTTCTTGTTTCTAATGTGTGCTATCACCACTTTCTCCCAACCAGATTTCTAGCAACTATATAAACTAAACCCTCCCCCCTCCCTCTCCCTCCCTCTCCTCCCTTGCAGCTGTCAAAGAGTCTTTTCTTCTATACACAAGCCTGTTTTTGAGATCTTATCGTAGAGGTCTCATACAGTATTTGTCCTTTTGTCACTGACTACTTTCACTCAACATAATGTCTTCCAGTTGAAACCAGGTTAGGAGATGTGTCCTGGAATCATCATGGAGCATTGCGTTGTACTCCATTGAGTATATGTACCGCAGTTTACCTATCCATTCTTCTGTTGTTGGGCATCTGGGTTGATTCCATCTTTTTGCTATCGTGGACTGTGCTGCGATAAACATTCTTGTGCATGTGTCCGTTGGTATAAAAGGCCTTGATTCTGTAGGATATATTCCAAGTAGTAGAATTACTGGGTCAAATGGTATATCGATACCCATTTTTTTGAGGAAGTGCCAGATTGCTTTCCAAAGAGGCTGGACCATTTTGCAACCCCACCAACAGTGTAGGTGGGTTCCACTTTCTCCACAGCCTCTCCAGCATTTGGTGTTTTGTGTTTTCTGGATCATGGCTGTCATGGGTTGAATTGTGTCCTCCCAAAAATATGTGCAGCTGTGTGGCTGGGACATGATTCCCAGTATCTTGGGACTGTCCTCCATTATGTGGTTTTGCTAAACTGTATGTTAAAGGGGCTGTAAATTCCTGCATAGAATTACTTCCTTGCTCTGCAGTAGGGGGAGTTTCCCTGGAGTGTGGCTTGCCCCACCCTTAATGCTTTCAGCTTGCAAGAGATAAAAGGAAAGGGAAACAGAGAAGGAGGAGCCTCGCACCATCAAGAAATGTGCACCAGGAGAAGAGCGCATCCTTGAGACCTGAGGTTCCTGCGCCAAGACACTCCCTGGACAAAGACTGATGCAATACTGGACTTTCCTCCAGAGCCGACGAGGGGAAAGCCTTTCCCTGGAGCAGACATCCTGAATATGGATTTGCAACCTACCAGACTGTGTAAGAATAAACCTTCCTTTGTTAACGCCACCCACTCTGTGGTACTTCTGTTAGAGCAGCCCTTGCTGACTAAAACAGAATTGGTACCATGGGAGTGGGGTGCCGCTCTAACAAATACCTAAAATGTAGAAGCCACTTTGAAACTGTGAATGGATAGAAGATTTAGAAGGAACGAAGAAGGCACAGATGGTTAGAAACAACAGAGGGCTGGCAGCAGTGGCAGCGGCAGCAGCAGAACCAGAGGCAGCACTGGAGCCAACCCGTGGAGCGAGAGAGGTCAGTGCCTGTGCAGAGTTTTCCTTGCAGAACGGGGTGCCTCTGGGCACTTGAATCAGTGGAGCTGGCCTTGCTGACCCATGGAGCGAGAGAGCTGAGTACCTTTGGGCAGGACTTTTTCCAGCAAGAGTTGGATGCCTCTGGGCACTTAAATCAGTGGAGCTACAGAGCTTTGGAACAGTTGCCTGGCGGGGCAGATGTAGGCCTGAGGCCCGGGCCATGAGGCCATAGGAAGCTGAAGCTGAAGAGACACAGCGTAAGAAGCTGAGCTGCCTCCGTCTCAAAAGGTATGGCCATGACCTCAGGGGTTTGAAAGGGTAGAACCATGGCGTCCTGTGTGTGTAAGGGTGGAATTGCCACTCAGTTGGGCTTAGGGTGCTCCTAAAGCTGATGGGGCAGAGTTTCTGTCCAAGTGGGCCTTGAAGGCAGAATTGTAGCACAGGGCTGGAAGTCTCCACTCAGAAACCAGAGACTGTGGCCGATACCTAGAGTCTGGAGAGCAGGGCTGTTGTGTAGAATGTCTCAGAATATGTAAGAGTATTTCCAAAGCTTTGAGGGCTAATGTGATGTGTTCTGTTGACTTGCCTGTTATCTGTTAATGCCTTCTTCCCCTGGAATTTCTCCCATTTGTAATGGAATGTCTACCTTGTGCCTGTTCTGCCATTGTGCCTTTAGAAGCAGATAGCTTACCTTCTAAGTTTCACAGATGTAGAAGAATTTTTGTATTTTGGACTTGGAACTGATTTAAGACTTCTGTTGTATGGGATGGACATGATTTTGCTATGGTGAGATGAATGTGTTAAATGTTTCTGTGATGTGATTTTTGGGTTGTAAAAGGGTGGGATGTCACGGGTTGAATTGTGTCCCTCCAAAAATATGTGCAGCTGTGTGGCTGGAACACGATTCCGAGTATCTTGGGACTGTCCTCCATTGTGTGGTTTCGCTAAACTATATGTTAAAGGGGCTGTAAATTCCTGCATAGAATTACTTCCTTGCTCTGCAGTAGGAGGAGTTTCCCTGAAGTGTGGCTTGCCCCACCCTTAATGCTTTCAGCTTGCAAGAGTTAAAAGGAAAGGGAAACAAAGAGGAGGAGGAGCCTCACACCATCAAGAAATGTGCACAGGGAGAAGAGCCCGTCCTTGAGACCCGAGGTTCCTGCACCAAGACACTCCCTGGACAAAGACTGATGCAATGCCAGACTTTCCTCCAGAGCTAACAAGTGGAAAGCCTTCCCCTGGAGCGGACACCCTTAATATGGACTTGCAACCTCCCGGACTATGTAAGAATAAACATTCCTTTGTTAAAGCCATCCACTCTGTGGTATTTCTGTTAGAGCAGCCCTTGCTGACTAAAACAATGTTGTTTTAGTCTTGTTGGGGTGAGATGGTATCTCATTGTCATCTTGATTTGAATTTCTTTAATAACTAAAGATCGTGAACATGTTTGCGTGTGTTTTTTGGCTGCCTGGATCTCCTCTTTAGTGAAATGTCTGTCCATCTCCTTTGCCCATGACTTAATTGGATGGTTTATCTTCTTCTTCTTGATATTTTATAGTGTCTCATAGATTATGGAGATCAGGTGTCTGCCTGAAATACTTATGTTCATGTGTTCCATTTCATTTTTGGTGATTTCCATTTTTCCTAGATTCATACTTCATACATTCCATGTTCCAATTATTAGAAAGTGTTTGCTGCTGTTTCTTATCATTTGAAGTTGAGTCACATCACCAAATGAAGACCCCAAAGGCTTTGCTCCATCCACATCATTAAGGTTGAGTCTGCTGTGAGGAAGCAGCTCTTCCTCAGTTATCTTTTGAGTGCTTTCCAACCTGTAGGGCTCATTTTCCACCACTAGATCTGACAGTGTTCTGCTGCTATTCATGAGATTTTCACTGGCTAATTCTTTTCAGAAGTAGACTGCCAGGTTCTTCCTAGTTTGTCTCAGTGTGGAAGCTCTGCTGAAACCTGTCTACCCTGGGTGACCCAGTTGGTATCTGAATACTGGTGACATAGCTTCTAGCATCACAGCAACATGCAAGCCCCCATAGTATGACAAAATGACAGACAAATGAGAGTAATATATATGTCATGAGTTGAATTGTGTCCCCCCAAAAATGTGTGTAGCCATGTGGCTGGGACATGATTCCCAGTATCTTGTGACTGTCCTCCATTTTGTGGTTTCACTAAACTGTATGTTAAAAGATTAGGATGGGGCTGTAAATTCCTGCATAGGATTACTTCCCTGCCCTGCTGTAGGGGGAGTTTCCCTGGAGTATGGCTTGCCCCACCCTTAGTCCTTTCAGCCTGAAGAGATAAAAGGAAAGAGAAGCAAGCAGAGAGTTGGGAACCTCATTACCATCAAGAAAGCAGCACCAGGAGAACAGCGCATCCTTCAGATCTGAGGTTCCTGCGCCAGGACGCTCCCTGGACAAAGACTGATACAATACCGGACTTTCCTCCAGAGCCGACAAGCGGAAAGCCTTCCCCTGGAGCAGACACCCTGAATATGGACTTGCAACCTACTGGACTGTGTAAGAATAAACCTTCCTTTGTTAAAGCCATCCACTCTGTGGTATTTCTGTTAGAGCAGCCCTAGCTGACTAAAACAACATACATGTGCCAAGCCAAGCCTTATGTGTCACTATGAGTTGGAATCAGCTCGACAGCATTGGGTTTGTTTTGGTTTTGTGTATATAACATATATGTACAAACATATACCTACTCATATATACATGCATACACACATATGTATGTGTGTGTGTTCCAGTGTTGTCTTAGGGCACCCAGTGCTTGCAGATTCAAAGTCCATTTAAATCTTCTCCTCCCCCACACTACGGGCCAAGGGCTGACCTACTGCACTCAGGCGACAGTGGTGAGCTTGCTCACTTTGCAAAGCATTCTTCGTGGTGCTCCTGGTGTTCACAAGCTCACTTCCCCTGCAGCCCTAGGCATGTGTCCTATTAGCCTTATTAGCTAACTGAATTAAGGCGGACATCACACCACCAGTTACAAGGGAAACCAAGTAGAAATTTATTGTTTGCACAAACAAGGAACAGTGTAGAGTCTACCAGCCAACAGACCACAGCTTCTAGCCTTGTTGGAGCTGGGAGCTTCTGTGTCCTCCAGTTGCCAGGGATTAGAGTTAGTCACCTAAATCCAAAACTCAGTGTTCTCCCACTCTCATAGTTGGACATCTGGATACTGAGTCATGCAGGAAAGGCAGGTACTTCTCATTTCTTAAATGGGTCTAGGTGCAGCTGTGCATCAGAGAACACTGCTCACTGCAATGAAGATCTGGTCTGCAGTCTGTTCAGGACATAATTTGGATTCTGTGCATGTTTCAAGGTGCTGGTTTGCATGCGCACACACGCACACAATTTTGGTGCCAAATTCAAACACAGCGGACCACCCTTGGGGCCAGAGAAAGTCAGGCCAACCTGCAAATAGAAACTGATGCTTGGTGTGTATGATATAAGGGAAGGAACCCCAGAAGAGCAGCGGAAACTTTGGTGGTGGTTTCAATCCTCCCTCTAACAGGTCCCTTTTATTCTTAAAAGAGGATGAGGACTGAGGTCTCTTATAACTTCTTCATGCTGGCTAGAGGCACTGACATAGAACTGGGGCTCTAATTGGAACCTCTTTGGGGGAGATGGGATAATATCTCCATGCAGCATCATTGGCAGGTGGAACTTCTGAAGCCTGAAAGACATTAGCTTAACTAAAAGGTTAAACAACCAAGATCTGAATAGAAATAACAAGATGACCATGATCAAGGGTCCTACTTGTGTGGCCATTTAGCCTTTTCATAAGTCTTTTCACATCTACTTCCACATCTCGAGAGGTATTAACATAAGTACAGCAATAGATGTTGGCTACTGTGCAAATGCCCTTTTTTTCAGCTAGCAAAAAGTCCGGAGCTATATGATGGTCTAGGACCACCCACAGCAGAGACTCAATGCTCTTTTGTTGATCTTTGACAGCTCAAGCTGTGAATTGAGTAATGCTTTCTACAGAGAAGGCCAAATTACAGAGGGTGGCATCAGGAGAGCCAAATCTTCCCCAAGGTGCTAGGAGCCCTATGGCTATACCTGCCCCAACCAGGATTAAACCTAGTACTAGTTTGGTTAAAGGCCTAGTGTATGAGGACACTGATGTCTATGAGAGACAAAAACCCTAGAGAGTACTAACTAGTGGTCCCGGGCAAGATCATTGCAAGGAATTACCCACCCATGGTCTGGATAGTGGTAAGCTGGGCTGCTGCTATTTGCGTATAAGCTGATTCACATATCCAGATATATCCACTGGGAGTACGTAAATCAAGTGCTGGTATAGTTACTGAGACTGGTATCAGCTAGCTCCAGCCAAGTGTCAACCTGCAAGTTTGCGGCTAGGAGAGCATAAAGTTCAGGTTGATACACTTGGCATACAGGGTTATGGTATTCTCTCCTATGGCATTCAAATATGCTTCAGACATAATTGAGCATGCCTAGGGGTGTAGACCCCATGTGGCCAGCCAAGCAATAATCAGGGAGCAAACAAAAAATTCTTCTGAAATTCCTGTGTATCTTCCTTCAGTAGGTGCCCCTGTGTAGCAGACCTGGTTGGTTAGGTTAGTCTGGAGACAAGTTGTCATATTCTAGTCGTCTGGCGTTTTAGCGTTAGAGTTTGTGAGACTCCGGATAGTCCATTAGACCAAGTCCCTATCATGATTAGGAAAATTAAACTCTTGGTCAGCGGACTGTGAGCAGAGAGTATATGATTCTCAAGCCAAGAAGCACTGATCCCACGTATGGGAATGAATGAAAGATGTACCCATAGATAGACCCAACACGTGGGGAATCTAGTGGTGTTCTTAGTAGGTGGGGATATGCGGATGTAATTAGTAACCAGAACTGCTTCTATATTGTCATAAGTTTCAGTAGACGGAGTTGAAGCAGACCTGGTAATCTTTTAAGTTAAGCATATTTAAGTTCTGGGGCCTTCCCTCTCCCCCAGAGAGACATAGGAAATAAGCAGAGTATAACGCCACATGTAGGTGGCAAATGTGAACGGAGCCACGAATAGAGCTATCTGAACAAGCTTGGCAGAAAACAAGCAATAGGTCTTAGAGCCAGAAAACTATTATCAATAAAACTAAAATGACCTGCACAATCTTTAACACCTGAGTCTCTCAGTTATTACTGTCCTGCTAAATCTTCACTGTTCTGCGGGGCACATTGGTTGGTATTGGGCATGAGTAGGAGCTGGTTCCATGGAAGAGTGGTAGAAGATCCACACTCCCTTTTTAGCAATCTTAGCTGCAGTGAGAGTTGTTTTCCTGCCGGATCTTGACATTGAGAAAAACTTCAAACTGGAAAAAAGAGTATGCCACAATGTGCACTACGGACACCGTTTAATAGCTAGTTAGCCTTGTGAATGTCTAGCATTGACTTGACTACAATGGGTTTGGTATTTTTTTTTTAGCCCCCAAGATGTTTTCAGGACCCAGATTACTGAAGTCCTCCCACAGTTATGGAAGAGGGGATGGCCATACATAAACCAAAAGAGGCTTCACCTGAAGTTTAATTTGAAGTGTAATCCTAGTCCTAACCAAAGCCAAAGGAATGGTTTTAGCCTATGTTCTTTAGGTCTTGAAAGGCTTGGCTAGGTGCGCTTCGATCAGATGGTTTACCTTTTTCCTGCACATCTCTCCCAGAACACATTCTTAGTCCTCTTTAATGCTGCTAAGATGACCCTGTTGCCCTTTTTATTTTTGTCAGTTTTGCAAATAGTGGTCTTCAGTACTGAGAGAGACCATACAGAGTGACAGATGGTGCACAGCCAGCTGCTCGTAAGACTCTAAAAATCCGGTAACAGAATGAACCAATATATTTACATTAATAAGTTTTGTTTTTTACCCCTGGAAACCCAAGATAGTCCAGTCTGAAGCCATCCTTCCCTTTCTTCCTGCTTTCTTCATACCTTCTTTCACTTTCTTATTCTTTCTTCCTGTCTCCCTGTTTTTCCTTTTCTAATTATTCCGCTCCTTCCTTCTTTTCTGCCTTTTCCGTTTCTTTTCTTTTTTTTCTCTGTTCTTCCTGCTTTCTGCCCATTTCCCCTTCAGATCTCATCAGCCTTTCTCCCCTGTCCAGCCCCTACTTTTGTAACTGTCACTAGTGGACCACATAGAAGTTATTTCACTTTAATTTCGTTTCTGCTGGGGCCATAGTCCTGGCTGCCTGCTTGGACTCTGTGTCAGCCCTTTGGTAGCCCTGGGGCACTACTGCATTCTTCTGTTGATGTCCTTTGCTGTATATATACACACAGCCAGAGTGGCAGGAAGTGACACTGCCTGGAGCAGCTGTAAAATCTGTTAGCCATGTTTGACTTCTCTGCTGGCCCAATTCAAAAGCTCCCTTTGCTTCCACAAATTCCTGCATACATGTAAAACTGACATCACATACTCTAAACTGCAAGGCCTGGTCAATACAACCAGCTCATTTTGGGGGGTTGAGGTTCTGTTTGAGAGGGCATTTGCCTCCAGGACTTCTGTGCAGCTGACAACTGCACAGCCTACCCTCCAGTGTCCACCCTCAATGAAGCTATTCCCACCTATGAGGATTTCTAAATTGGTGTCCACTAGAGGCTGATCTTGTGGGCCGGGGCAGCTGGTATAAAACAGGTCTACTGTCTGTCACAGTTATGGTGGACAGAATCTCCCACAGACAATATGGGGGGAGGGTGGCTGTATTGGGAGTGGTAACAGACTGGGCCCATATGCTGAGATTATCAACCAGAGAGGCCTGGTAGTGAATCACTTAATAGTTGCTCTTTCTCTGAGGATGCTGTCTCTTCCAGTGGTCCTCCTGCTTACACCATGCACATTGGTTCTTCCTAATGGGGAATTGTGGTGTTGGAGAAGAATGTTGAATGTACCGTGGACCGCCAAAAGTATAAACATCTGTTCTGAAAGAAGTACAACCAGAATGCTCCTTAAAAGCAAAGATAGCAAGACTGCATCTTAGATACTTCATAAAAGCAACTGTGTACATGGCACAGGACCAGGCAGTGTTTCATTTTGTTGTTCATAGGGTCGTTATGAGTCAGAACCAACTCAGTGGCACCTAACAACAAGTGGGGGTTGGAAGTGGGCTTCATTAGGGCCCTTGGGTTTTCTGGCCTATTCCGTACTACAGCTGCAGGTAAGGCAACCTGGTGCTTTTTGCGTTTGTATTCCCAGTTGTTATAGGCCTCAGATGCCAACTTCATTAACTCTGATGCTCATAGTTACTCGCCCTCTGTGTTTTGCAAACCTTGTTCCCAGCATCCAGGGTACATTGTCTTATGAAAGTACTGTTGACCATGTGACTGTTTGCTGGATCCTGATCATCTAAAGGCTCTAGTTCTACAAATTCTTTCAAGGAAACCTGCAGGATTCTCACCTTTATGCAGTTTGTTTCATATACATTATTCCAGTTTAAAAGTTTGGTCAATCTACCTCTTTTTTAGTCATCTAGTGCTGCTCTAACAGAAACACCTGAGTAGATGGCTTTAAAAGTTTATTCTTATGCTGTCCAGTAGGCTACAAGTCCAAATTCAGGATGCCCACTGCTGGGGAAGGCTTTCCCCCTTGTCAGCTTAGAGGAAAGTCTTTGTGTGGCATCAGTCTCTGGTCAGGATGCACCTTGGCACAGCAACCTCAGGTCTGAAGGACATGCTGTTCTCCCAGTGCTGCTTTCTTGATGATATGATGATCCCAATTCTCTGCTTGCTTGTTTCTCTTTTTATCTCCCGTAGGATGAAAGGATAAAGTCACGCTCTGGAGAAATTCCCTTAGTGAGGGTGTTGCGGTCCTACCCCAATCCGCTTTTAACACAATCATCCTATCTATTAGCCACAGGTAGAGATTAGGGTGTGTAGCATAGGAAAATCACAGAATATTGGGAATGATGGCCCAGCCTAATCACTACACACGTTTTTGGAGGGACACAGTTCAATCCATAATAACTTCTAAGGCCCACTAAAAGACAGTCCCAATAGTGGGTGAGCCTACTATACTTTGTCATGTGATTGAGTTCCCAGCAAGAGTCTTGAAGGGAAGAGACATTATTGATTGCCGAGCACCACCTCTCTTCTGGGGGAGAGGAAGTGCTTACGAGAGACTGATGGTCTGCCCAGGTACAATCAAAAAAGTTAAGATGACAGTTAACAGTTTATACCATTTCCTTAGATTCTCCTGACCTACTGAGATGGTGCTCCTCCAGTTAATCAGATCCACTGTACAGAAAGAAACTGGCTCCTATTCGCTGCTAGAATTGTTTGTTGGAGAGAATGCTGGTCAGGCCTCCTTGTTGGCTCTGTTCTGACTTCATGGTAATTTGGGCCACATTTGTCTTTTGACAGGGTGCCCCCCACCCTTGTATGGGATGATGGCAAGGGGAAATTCCCAAAACACTTGAACTGCCTTCTCTATTCAATTCTCCACACCTTCTGCCTGCTGCAGATTCAGGAGAAGTAAATGCGCTGCCAGCGTTGACAGGGCTGTTCATTATTAGCCCTGGCAGCAGCATGGTGGACTTCCTGTTTTCTTAGAATCACAACTGACTTTAGCCCAACTCTGTAAAGTACATCTTAAGGGTGAACACTATAGAATGCTTTTAGTTTTATGCCTATTCGTACACTTAGACATTCATGTGAAGACACACAAGACAAAGAATGTCATTTCTAAATACATTTAGACTAGGACCTTAAAATCAATGACTGTAACCTGAATAAACTAAATTATTGGGGTTTCTACTATTGTCCCTTACAGGATGACCTGTGAGGGACTTAGATACCTCCTAACCACTACAGTTATGACCAATACACCTAACTAATGCACTTGTAGGGTGACCACACAACAGGGACTGGAACCCTGACTGACACACAAGGACACGTACTGGCAAACACTGACCAGGGACTGGAACCTTCACATGAACACAGACCAGGGACTGAAACCTTCACACAGACATTGATAAGAGACTGAGACCCTCACAAAGACACAGTACACAGAGCACGGTGGTCACCACTGGGACAAGGGGCCCTGAACTAGGCTGAGAAGGGATCCTAGGATGTCACTGCCCACTTCTCTATTTAGTCCTATGGGCCTGGTTTTGGGACTGTGCAGTTGCCACCCTCTTTGTTGCCTAGCTCCTCGGGAGAGTGCATGACTTCCTCTCCCTTTCTGACCAGCTAACCAACTTGCTGGCCTCGTGTGCTTACCTTAACCAATTACCAGATACCAATTTCCAGTTGCCAGTTTAGTTTGGGGACGGGGCTTGTACCCATCCCCTATCCAGTTTCCTTTCCTAGCAGTAGAGTGGACTCAGTGGACTTTGCCCCAGGGTGGGGATCGTGATGGCCACACAAACTCCTTATCAACCAAATAGGATCAGGGCATGATGCTCTAAGGAGCTGTGAGGGTCCAGATGCTCACCATCCAGGTCTTGGAGTACATGGGTCTAGGTGGAGTTGCCAAAATTTGTTGCCATATGCAAGTTCTTGTGATGCCTTATTAGCTGATCTAAATAAACTGGCCACCATACCACAAGTTGCAAGGGAAACAAAAATTTGAAGTGCATTGCTTGCACAAACAAGGAGCAGTGTCAGGGTTCCAGCAGCCAAAATACCACCAGCTCCTAGCAGTGCAGGTGCCTTTTACGTCCTCCGGTCTCTAAGTGGTAGGGATTGGTACCAAATTCCAAAACTGTGTTCTCCCACACCCTATTCAGAGATCTGGATGCTGAGTCATACTGGAGAGACAGTGCTTAGGAGAGACTGATATGGTCTATGCAGGTAGAATGGCAGGTAGAATGAACTTAAATGGGTCCAGGTGCAGCTGTATGTCAGAGAACACTTTCCCCTCTGATGAAGTTCATGTCTGGGGTCAGATCAGGACACAGTTCTTTGGGATTCTGTGCATGGTCCAAGGTCCTGGTTTACACATGCATGGGGTTTTGGCACCAAATTCAAGCTAAATTGGGGCCACCCATCATCAGGCCAAGCTGCAAGTAGAAACCTCAGCTTGGGTGCCTGCAGTTGGACGAGGAAACCTCAGTGGAGTGGGGAAAACTTTGTCAGTGGTTTTAATGGCTAAGTAAAAACTGTTTCCAAAAAAACCCCATGCACATCAGGTACAGGGACCAGGACTTCAATGTTTACTTTTGGAGGACACAGTACAATCCACAACATGTTCCTGTAGTTATTATTGTTTGTTTGTTTTTCATAATGTCATACAAATGGAACCATACAGTAAGCATCCCTTTAAATCTGTCTTTCACTTAATCCCAGTCTGTCCAGTGGATTTAGACTCACAGAAACTATAGGACAGTATACAACTGCCACATGTGGTTCCTAGGCTGCTATCTTTACAGAAGCAAACTGTCACATTTTGCTCCTGTGGAACAGCTGGTGGGTTCCAACATGACTTGATTAGCAGCTGAGTGCTTAACTTCTGAGCCGCTAGGTAGCCTTCTCTTTCAGTTGTTATAATGCATTTATAATTCATCCATGTGGTTGAGGTAGTAACTGTCTTTTCTATTGGTGAGTAATATTCCATTGCATGAAGCCAGAATTCAGTCAACTATTCACCAGCTGAAACATATTTAGGTTGTTTCCAGATTTAGGAGATTATAAATAAGACTACTGTATACATGTAAGTATAGTTTGAGTGAATAAAGATACTCGTTTCACTCGGATAAGTACTTAGCAGTGAGATTGCTGATACTTTTGTACTCATATTTTTTAACTTTATAAGAGACTACCACACTATTTTCCTGTACCATTTTGCATTTTCACCAGTTGTGTGTAAGTGTTCCAGTTGCTTGGTATCCTTGTCAGCAGTATTACCAGTTTTATTCATTTTAGTCATTCTAAAGGGTGTTATCTCAGTGTTGTTTGTGTACCTATGACTAATGATTTTGGACATTTTTATGTCCTTACTGGCTATTCATACATACAGTTTTGAAGTTTCTGATCAAATAGCTTGCCCATTTTTTAGTTGGGCTATTTGTCTTATTATTGGGTTTTAAAGTTCTTTATATACAGTAAAACCTGTGAAAGCCAGAACCCGAGTAAGGCAGAAACCTGTTGGAGGAGGGAGACTGAAATGTTTTCTCCCTAATAGAAATTGACAGGAAAGTGGTAGGATTGCACCCTGTGAAAGGTAGAAAACTCAGAAGACCCAGAAAAGCAAGGCAGTGTTGTTGAGTTATGGTTCTCACAAGTTTCCTTGTATTACATATACAAGTCCTTTGTCAGATGCCTATATTGTGAATATTTTCTCTTAGTCACTGGCTTGTCTTTTATTTTCTTAATGGTGTCTTTTGAAAAGCAGAAGTTTTAATTTTGATAAGGTTTTATGGTGTGGGTAATTAATTTATTATGGTGCTCTATCTATGATCTTTGTGACTCCCACAGAATGATTGGGTGTAATTGTCATAGATTGAATTGTACCCCCCCAAAACTGTGTGTAGCAATTTGGCTGGGCCGTGATTCTCAGTATTGTGGGATTGCCCTCCATTTTGTGACTTTCCTGTGCAGTAAATCCTAAAGTCTGCCTGTGTTTAATAGAGTGGATTATGTTAAAGAGGATTAGGGTGGGGCTATAACACCCTTCCTAAGGTGAAATCCTTGCTCCGATGCAAATGGAGTTTCCTTGGAGTGTGACCGGTACCACCTTTTGTTCTACAAGAGATAAGAGGAAAGGAAAACAAGCAAGCAGAGAGTTGGGGACCTCGTACCGTGAAGAAAGCAGCACCAAGAGCAAAGTACATCCTTCAGACCTGAGGTTCCTGCACCAAGATGCTCTCAGACCAAAGAAAGAACTGACAGAGAAAGAGTGCATTGCCCAGGAGCCTGCACACTGAATTTGGACTTCTAACCTACTGGCCTGTGTAAGAATTAACATTTCTTTGTTAAAGCCATCCATTTGTAGTGTTTCTGTTTATAGCAGTACCAGATGACTGTAACAACAGTTATGCAAATAAGGTGCTTGTGGCACACCAACGGGGACTGGACAGCCTGCTAATGAAGAAAATAAGGTACACGGAAACTTGCAGATGTGAGACTATGCAGACAGGTATATGGAACCCTAACTTGGGGATCGGTCAGTTTTGCTACTGTGTTAGGCTTTAAGGGAGCCAATCTCAGAAGCACAGAGGAGAATTCATTACCATCAAAAAGAGGCAGGAGGGGAGCATATCCACTGGACCTGATCTCTGGACACTGAGAACATCCTAGACCCAGGACACAAAGAGCTGTAGCGTCAGAGATGCTAAGAGTCCATGAGAAACAGTAGCAAGTATAGCAGTGAAACAGCAATAACAGAACCAGGATTCTAGGACAAGATGCTATGGTGAGTTTCCCAGCCTACAGAGGGACACAACCACAGCAGAAATGCTGAACCATGGAAGCCAGATAGCCGAGAGCCTTCAGGAAGCTTAATGGTAGAGTGGGGTGCCTTGAGGCTGAAGAACTTTGTGACACTATGTGTGCAGGACAGAAGCCAAGCTGAGAGGCCCAGTGGCTGAGGGCCCAGGGACCAAGGGAGACACCTGCCTGCAGGCATGGCCAAGAAGTCTACTGACAGAAGAACTGATTCCCAAGTCATCTCTGATCCTGTTACTTCCCTAATAAACCCCATAACTGAGTATAATCTGTGAGTTCTGTATGGACATTACAACAAATTACTGCACCCAGCAGAGAAGTAGAGAGTGCTATGGGAGGGATGGCTAGTGTCAAAATTGTTTTTAAAAAAAGGTTAGAGACACTCCATCTCATAGAAGAAGCTCTGGGCTAACGCTGATGGTGATTATCCTTCCCTTTCCTGAAATTAGATGAGGAGATCCAATGTGTCACCACTCTTATAGATGTGGTTTGTCATTTATATGGTTTGTATTTTTTGTATCCCATAAGATTCCAACTCATAGCAAGACTTCAGAACAGAGTAGAACAGCCTTCTAGGACTTCCATGGCTATAATCTTTACAGCCATTGGAGTTGTACTGTGGTGGCTTTTGTGTTGCTGTGATGCTAGAAACTATGCCACCAATATTTTAAAAATCAGCAAGGTTTCAACAGAGGTTCCAGAGTAAGACAGTCTAGTAAGAAAGACCTGGAGGTCTACTTCTGAAAAATGTATGAATAGCAGCAGAACATTGTCTGATATACTGCAAACAGATAGCCCCTTAGGTTGGAAGACACTCAAAATACAACTGGGGAAGAGCTGTCTTCTCAAAGTCAAGTCAACCTTAACTTAATCACTTAGATGAAACTTCTGCCACCCTCATTTGCAGATGCGGCACTATACAGTTTGAGAAGAAATAGCTGCACGTCTCCATTAGTAATTGCAAGGTAGAAGGACAAAGTACAAATCTAGGAAAATTGGAAGTTGTCAAAACTAAAATGTAATGCTTAATGGTAGATAGTGTATGCATTGCTGAGCTGAAATAGACTGGAATCAGACAATCTGTGTTCTACTATGCCATGAAAGACAAGTTTAAGAGGAACAACATTGCATTCTTATCAAAAAGAACATTTCAAGATCTATAAAGTACAATGCTATCAATGATAGAATAATACCTATGTACCTACAAGGAAGTCAAGTTAATGTTGTTAGGTGCCCTCAGGTTGGTTACAACTCATAGTGATGCTATGTACAACAAAACAAAACACTGCCAGTCTTTTGACACCTTCACAGTCATTGTTATGCCTTAGCTCCCTGTCGCAGCCACTGTGTTAGTCTGTCTCACCCAGGGCTGTCTTAGGCTGGGCTTTTTAGGGAAGGAAAACCAGTAACGCATATATGTGCAAGGAAAGATTTATGTGTAAAAGAAACAGCTCATGCAATTGTAGAAGCTGAATACCCCAAGTCCTGGCACAACAGGCCTCATGTGGCCCTGGGAGCTGGTGAATGCAAGGTCAACAGGTCAGAGGCCAGAGTTCTAGATCACCAGCTGTATAAGTTGGTGAATCACAATCTGGCAGCAAGATTGTGAGGTCTCTGCTGACTCATGGAGCTGCAGAGGCTGGTGAACCCAGGATCAGTGGGTCAGGGAACAAGCCTCTCACTCACCTACTGTAAAGGCTGAGGAATCCAACAGCTGCTAGTTCCGGTCCAGGAACCAGAAGCAAAAGAGAGCAGGAGCTGCTGGCAACATGAGCAGAGAGGAAGTAGATGGTGGAAGTACGCGAAGAGATAAAAGCTGAGGGGAGAGAAGCCACCACAGGCCCCACCCCTGCCACTTGATACAGCCACCAAACATGGAGTTGCCAAGTTGACCCAATCTTGACCACCACAAGGGTCTTCCTCTTTTTCACTGACTCTGCTTTACCAAGCATGATGCCCTTCTCCAGGGACTAGTTCTTACGATAACATGCCCAGAGCATGTGAGTCAAATTCTCTCCATCCTTGCTTCTAAGGAGCATTTTGGCTGTACTTCTTCCAAGCCATATCTGATCATTCTTCTAGCAGTCTATGGTATATTCAGTGTTCTCACCAACACCATAATTCAAAGGCATCAATTCTTCTTCAGTCTTTCTTATTCATTTCTCAGCTTTCACATGTGTATGAGGTGACTGAAAACACCATGGCTTGGGTCAGTCACACCTTAGTCTTCAAAGTGATATCTTTGCTTTTTAACATTTTTAAAGAGATCTTTTGCAGCAGATTTGCACAGTGAAATGCTTCCTTTGATTTACTGACTGCTGTTCCCATTGGCTTTGATTGTGAATCCAAGTAAAATGAAATTCTTGAAAACTTCAATCTTTTCTCCATCTACCATGGTGTTGTTTACTGATCCTGTTGTGAGGATTTTTGTTTTCTTTATGTTGAAATGTAATCCGTACTGAAAGCTGTGGTCATCTTTGATTTTCATCAGTAAGTGCTTCAAGTTCTCTTCACTTTCAGCAAGCAAGGTTGTGTCATATTGTTGCTGAACCAAAGCAAGTTCATTCTACCTGTCACTGTAGCCAGAAATTCAGTGACAGAGAAGGGTTGAAGGAATGTTTTATCAGCAATAACCTGGCAAACCTGAGGGAGCAGTGAGAATAGCTTCTTCAAAAAACTGTCCTGCTTGGGTTACATTTTCAGTGGTTTTTATAGCCAGATTTCAAAGAGATTGGCATCTAAAGATTGTCACAGAACAATAACAGGGAGTCACAAGATTTCCATTACATCTTATCAAACAGTACAAACTTCTCAAAGTGTCATTATCTCTCTGAAGTCTTTGGAATAATTGACTGTCTACTCCAGAGACAGGGAGAGGAATGCAGGCCTGTTAATCCAGTTTGGGGTGATAATTGGGGCAGGGGATTGAATGTAGCTTAATAACCTAAGTGACCTTTATTAGATTCTTATGTTCACCAACATTCTACACTCTTTTAATCATCATTTTCATATCTATGGAATAAGTTTTAAATGAAAATAGTTGCTTTGATGTTATTTGTAATCTGCACCATTTTTAATGTGTTCTCTATCAGTTGAGAGTTATCAGACAAGTTAAAACAACGCATCCCCTTAAAATCTTCACATCCATGATTATGTCTGAGCATTAAGTAGTCTCTTGCTGCCTCTCTGACTTGTCCCAATTCAGTGTCTCAGTTCAGTGCCTAAAGTGTTTATGGCATGTGAGATAGTGTTTAAGGCCTTAACTGTGGCCCAGGCTAATCTAATAATTTTAATATTTAAACCTATCACTGTGGTAGGCGTGACAAAAAGGGAGAAGGATATGTATTCAGCCAGACTAAACAGATGTATATCACTGTCTTAGCCACCTGGTACTGCTCCAACAGAAAATATCATGAGTGGAAGTTTTCATGTAAAGAAGCTTTTATTGTCACAGCCTGGTAAGCTGCAAATCCATTAAGAAGTTACAAGTCCATTCAATATGAGAAATCATCACAGTCCGGTAGGATAAGTCCAAATCCAGTGACAGCATCTCAGCGGCACAGGAACCTTGGGTCCAAAAGACATGCTCTGCTCTTGGTGCTTCCCTTGTGGTAGTATGAGGTTCCCAACTTGCTCGGCTCACTTCTCTCCCTTGTATTCTGCAAGCTTGTAGCTTCGTTCCTGCCTAACTAACAGAACTGCAAACCATTCTCCATCATCAATATCACAGAGGCAGGATTCACAACACATGGGAAGAATGGCAGCATATTGGGACTCCTAACCAAGTCAAATCAACACATACATTTTTGGGGGGACACAATTCAATCCATGACAGTCACTATGGCAATAATTTTTCTTATAGTCTGGGCATGGTTAGGTCAGAAATCTAGGGCAGAAACAGGGTAGCCTTCCCAAGGAGCAAGGTTCCCCTGTAGCATTTGCAAGGACATATGAAAAGGCCTGATTTCCACATAGTAAGAACCATCCTTAGGTAACTTAACGTGTCTATTAGTGTAGGACACCATTATACTTCTGTTACATTTGAAGATGGGGTTATTAAAAGCATAACAGAAGGAAGGGCACCCTGAAAATTTGACACAGTTTTCTCTAGAGGTGATAGTTTCAAGGTGGATTGAGAGTCCATCCTTCTCTTTCTTAACTGGTTCTCAATTAGAGGTATCTCCGTAAGTGATGTTCTTTTGAACATATCTTGGCAAAACATAATTTCTAATCAGTTCCAGAAGGGTGCATATATGCTGCCAAACTAAAGGAAGTTCATTCTGCCTGTCACTGACAGCCAAAATTCAGAGATGGGGAAAAAGGTTGAATGCTTTATTACTGGACAAGCATGCGGGCCTGGGAGACAGTGAGAATAACTTCTCCAAAAACTGTCCCTCTTGGGTTATAATTCTGGTGGCTTTTATAGCCAGATTATTAAGGGATTTGCATCTGGAAAATGTCAGCCTTGTCACTGGATAGAACAGGGAGTCACAAGATTCCTTCACATCTTATCAAACAATGTATATTCATTACCTCCCTCAAGGTTTGATTTACTATCCTGGAGATAGATAGATAGGTAAAGGAATGTAAGTCTATGCTCCAGTTGGAAAAGGAAATGGAATTTAGTTTAGCAGTCTAGATGACCTTGGTCAAGTCCCAGCTACTGACATTCCCCACTCTTAATCATCAATTTCATATCTGTGAAATAGTTTTTAAATGAAAAAAGCTGCTTTGATTTATAGATTTACTCTAAGATCAAAACTTGGATTGTGGGCTAGCTCTCTACAACACGTGGTACAGTTAGTCATGGGGCAGGGTGCACATCATATATAACAACAAAGAGATAATCTACAATAATAATGATTCTGATTAACATTTAGTATGTGTAGCCAACATAGTTTGGGGAGCCATGAGAACAGTTTCTCAAACTCTGACCCAAGGAAGCCTTCCTGCTGGTTGATGTTATTTATGATATTTTTTTTACCATTTCTAATTTGTTTTCTATCAATTGGGAACTATTAGACAAGTTAAAGCAACTCATTCCCTTAAGATTTTTACATCCATGATTACATCTAGGGAATAAGTAGTCTACATAGTTGCCCAACGTTCCAGAACTGTCTCTCTGACTTGTTCCAATTCAGTGCCTAAAGCACTTACAGCCTTTAAGATAGCATTTAAGGTCTTAACCATGGTACTAACTAGCCTATTAAACTTATTGCCATGACAAAAGAGATAAGAATATGTAATCAGCCGGACTGAACAGATGCATGTCACTATGGCAATCTTTGGGAAAGTTCATCTTTATAGTTCGGACATAATTAAGTTGGATATCTTTAATCTGGGGCAGGCACAGGGTGAGCCTTCCCAGGGAGCATGGTCCCCCTGTAGCATTGGTGGGGATGTATGAAAAGGCCCAGTTTCCACACAGCAAGAACTATCCTTTAGGTAACTTAACGTGTCTGTTAGCATAGGGCACTCTGAAAATTTTGACACAGTTTTCACTAGGGATGACAATCTCCAGCTGGATCAAGAACATCTATCTCTCCATCATTTTTCTTAAACAGTCCCCAGTTACAGATATCTCCATAAGTGATGTTCTTTTGAACATGTCTGAACACAGCAAAATTTCTAATCAACTCCAGAGCGGTACAAATGCCAATCAAAAATTTGTGTAACATAAGTACCTTCCGCTGGACAGAAATCAGAAAGATACATTTCGTGTAAGTCCATATAAGTTGAATCTAAGGAAGACAGAGGATTCTGGCCTGATTTCTTTTCCAGGAGTAGTAAGCCATCACTCGTGGCCAGGATCTGTTGTGTCCATGTCTGCTGAGGGGTATGGCTTCACCCAGGTATCGTATGTCCAGGCCTTTAGTTGGTCTAATTTCATGGCAGTGGCGGTGGTCAGGAGGATTTTTCCACTGCTCTTCCAGCTGTTCTACAAGCCCTTCTCTCCAGATTTTTATATGAGGAAAGAATAAAGACCTGGGAAGATCTTTTCTGCCTGTGGGAAAGCTATACTGAGGCAGCCTGGAAAGGTCTCCCGTACACAATTTATAGGGTCTCAATTTGAGCTGCTTCTAGGGACTACCCAGATTCTAAGCAAGGCAATGGGCAAGACCTGATCCCAATGTAAATGAGTCTCCTGACGTAGCTTGGAGATCTGTACCTTTAAAATATGGTTCATCTTCTCAACCTTTCCTGATGACTGGTCTCCAGGCTGTGTGTGGTCTCAATTTAATGTCCAGGAATTTGCTCTTTTTGATTGTTGATTTTTCTAGACCAGTCAGGCGCTACCTCCAGATGCTCAATTAAGAGCTGCCAGGCATTTTCATGAGGTACTTCACCCGGAGGCTCTTCTCCTCTGGGAATTAGGTGATCTGGTCATTAAGCTTAGACAATAAGTCACTTTAATAGGAGGATAGGACCCCAGTCCGGCATATACAGAAACCGATGAGTCATCTGTTTTTCTCCAATCTGACAATTAAGAGGCTGTAGGAAAAACTTACATTCCAATTGCCCTGTTCTCATGGATCTTATTGTGCCCCCCCAAAAATATGTGTAGCTGTGTGGCTGAGCCTTGATTCCCTGTATTCTGTGACTGTCCTCCATTTTGTGATTGTCCTGTGCTATATGTTAAAGGACTAGGGCGGGACTATAAATCCCTTTATAAGATCACCTCTCTGCTCCACTGCAAAGGGAGTTTCCCTGGAGTATGGTTTGCCCCACTGTTGATCCTTTCATCCTACAAGAGATAAAAAGGAAAGGGAAACTAGCAGAGAATTGGGAACCTCATACCATCAAGCAAGCAGCTCTGGGAGAAAAGCACATCCTTGAAACCTGAGGTTCCTGCACCAAAATGCTCCCTGGACAAAAACTGATACAATACTGGACTTCGAATTGTATTTCTGTTAGAGCAGCACTAGTTGACTAGAACACCCATTATTCCCATCATCGGGACTGACTGAGTAGCCAGTCGTCAAAGGGAGTTACTGAGGACCCAATATGTGGCCCCAGTTTCCACTAGGAAATCCACTGTTTGTCCCCCTGCTCTTAATTCTATCTGATGCTCCTGGAGTGGACAATTACAATGCTGGTAGTTAATTCCGGCTGTAGCCTCAGGCCTCTTTAGTAATTTTCCATTCCTGACAGCTCAACCATTGGACAGCTTGTCCCATCCGTGTTGGCAGCCTCTTTCTTAGGGCACTCATTTTTTAGTGCTGTATTTCTTTGCAATATGTGCATTGATTCTCCCTGATTGGAGCTTGCCATCCCTGGGGTCTTTGTTGGGTGCCTTTGCATCCTTACTGTAAGTTGCCTCCACCACATCCAAACTTCTCTGCTTAGGCTCCCTATTTTGGGGACCTGCTAAAATACACCTTTTATGACAGTTTAGGAGAGGCAAGCCCTCATCCTTGGTGTCCCAATTAGGCTCGGTCGTTGGAGTGGCTATTGTGGAGTCAGGAGTCTTGTTTGGGCTTTCAGAGTAAAGCGTCTCAACTTCTTCCCTTGCTTTAACCAGGACCAGGCACTTTTCATCACTAGTGAGAAGTACCTTTAACAAAGCCCTAAATATTGGCCCATTGGGGTTATGAGTGGCAAAGATTAGTTTTGTTAGGGTCTGCTCTATACAAGGGATTCATACTCTTCCAGTTTAAAAAATTAGAAGTAGTAAATGGCATGTGTGCCCAATAATATCTAACTGGTAGCCCTTGTTGATTTTCTCCAATTAGCAGTTGTTGAAGTGGATATTGCCCTGCCTTGTTATCCCAGATTCCCTGGCCAAAATGAGTTTCCTCCTAGGTGTGTGATGGTGAGACTGCATGTAAGCTGCCTTCAGGAGAGGGGGCAGTTGGTGTTGAAATTTTAACAATGTTCATAACAGTATTCATGGTAATCCAGTTATCTAACATTTCCTGATTTCAAGAGAATTTTCATTCCAAATGAAAGAAGCTACAGGGAAAAGAGCTTTTTCACAGTGCACCAAGCAGTTTTACAGAACACTTCACATTTTCACAATGGCCCTGTCCTCCAGACTCTAGGCAATGGCTGTCTTCTCCAGATTTCTGAATGGAACCCCCCTTCCCCAGCCCCATCCTATAACTCTGCCTTCCAGCTCCACTGAGGGAGCACTTCCTGTTCCCTGGGCTTCAGGCACACAATTTTTCAAGCCCACAGGAGTGGCAACTCCACAATTAGAAACATCAGGGAGCATGGCTCCATTTTTCACACCCTTGAGATACACCTTTGAAGCTGAGGTGGTTCAGCTTCCAAGTTCAGCTTTTGTTTCTGGACCAGGTCAAGTTAAAAATTTAAAACCAAATCAAACCCACTATTGTGGAGTCAGTTTTAATTCACAGAGGCCTGTAGAGCAGACTAGAACTGCCCCACTAAGCAGCTGGTGGATTTGAACTGTGCATTTTCTGATCAGTAGAACATAGCACTCATCACTACATAACCAGGGTATTTTTCAGTTAACAATTGAGGGGTAACAATAAATCATAATTTTTGTTAGATAATATTAAGGAAAAAAGTGTACATTTTAACAGTAAGAACCGGACACCCTTTGATTCCAATCTGTGCCAAAACTTTTTAGCCCTTTTCTCTCAGAAAAGGCTACCTTTGGCTTTTGCTTTCTTTGTTTCCAAGCCTCTTGGCTTGGTTTTTGTGACTCAGGAATCTTATCTTAATGAAAGATCATTTCTTTGTCTTTAAGGGATAAATTAACCATTTCACTCAGAAGTCAGATAATTTTGTTATTTAGCAGTGAAAAAAAAAAACCCAGTTTTTCTAATGTTAATCTTGTTAGAAATTTCATAACTCAAACTGTTGGGATTTGGATTTCAAGACGTGACCCAGAATTTCTTTAAAGGTTAAATTTTATTTAAAAAATATGCCCAATAGGAAAAAGACTGGTGCACCAGGGATGCACCCCAAACTACACAGAGCAGGGGGAGACCACGAGCTTCATCAGCACCCAATATTTAAGTCGTGAGATTACAAAGTAGGGAGGCGGAACTGACCTTTACATTGATTGGTTAAGGCCACCTGGAATTCCCGTTAGTTGTAAAATGTGGTCAAGGTCTAAGGGTCACTTGCAAGACTGTCCCAGGCTTTGCCTTGTGATAGATGTTTTGTAAGACAAAGGTGAGATTATTCTATGGTATTTTCTGCTATTAAGTTGTTTCCTGGGGCTTTCTTTAATACCTTGAATTTTTACTGTGCCCTTCATCCAAATGGAGTCAGTTATGCCTCATTTCAACAAAGCCATTAGACAAACAAAACTTTTGGCCATACTAAATAATAAGACATATAACACATACATTCTTAGTTTCCTGAAAAAGCAAAAAGTGTATTAAATTATTATAGATATCCACTAACTCACTCTAACTTCAGTAAGTTACCCCAAAGCTCCCGGAAGTTATTTTCAGCCTGTAATTTTGAAATAAAGTTTATTTATACATTTGAAGGTTTTTTTTTTTATCATTTTGATGGATTGAATTGTGTCCCCCCCCCAAAATGTGTGTTGCCATTTTCTTGGACCACGATTCCCTGTATTCTACAATTGTCCCTCCATTTTGTGATTTTGCTGTGCTGTATGTTAAAGGACTAGGGTGAGACTTAAATCCCTTTATAAGATCACCTCTCTGCTCCACTGTAAAAGGAGTTTCTCTGCAGTATGGCTTGCCCCACCCTTAATCCTTTTATCCTGCAAGAGATAAAAGGAAAGAGAAGCAGACAGAGAATTGGGAACCTTGTACCATCAAGAAAGCAGCACTGGGAGAAGAGCACGTCCTTCAGACTTGAGGTTCCTGCACCAAGATGCTCACTGAACAAAGACTGATACAATGCCAGACTTTCCTCCAGAACTGACAAGGGTAAAGCCTTCCCCTGGACCAGACACCCTGAATATGGACTTGTAGCCTACTGGACTGTGTAAGAATAAAACTTCCTTTGTTAAAGCCATCCGCTCTGCGGTATTTCTGTTAGGGCAGCCCTAGCTGACTAAAACAATGATATTTTTCCAATCCAATTTAATTCACAAAGTTTCCGTCAACTGGCTTTGGAAATCACAAAGTCTCTGTTTAACCAATTACCGATATACACAGAACTTCAAATCTCATTAGGATTAAAACACCCCTCCAGGCTATTTCAGATATCTCAGAGTTGCCCTGCAGCAGAGAGAACTTGTTTGCGTTCTTGGACCCACCCAAGTTCTGATAATCAAAGTAAAGTATTATTTCTTATCTGCTTTTTGTCTTAAAGGTCTCCACCCAATTATAAAGGGTTTTTCAAAAGCTTCCCTGGTTCTACGAATTGTGGCTGATCCTGCTCTGCCCTCTACTTCTTCCTGGAGGGTAAAAGATCTTTAATTTCCCTTTTACTGTTCTCAAATTATTGCTTTCTCTTAAGACAAAACTATCCCTTTAACTAAAGGCTGTAAAGTTAGTTTTTCAGCTCATTGATCATATGTCTGAATCTACTTGAGATTCAGCTTTCTTATCTATTTTAGCTGAAGTAAAACTCTCTGCCATCCTTGATAAGGAGGATCTGAGCATGAAAGACCTTTTCTGACCTGCCAAATGAGTTTTTCTGAAGGAATTGAAACACAAAATATCTTAAAATTAGCTACATCGGCAATGGCAAGATGTAAGACACTGCTCACAGAAAAATTATAAATTTGGGGTCCCCACAAACAGCTTGTGTAAGTACAACAAAGACACTTCCAAAACCTCACAAAGCCAAACACAAAACCACGTTATAAATGCATATATGCACAGCTTCACTTTAAGTGAGCTTAGCCAGCATTTTCCTGATTTTTGACAAAAGAGCTCTAGTTGCAGGATGGTGAAATAGATCCATTTAATCACTAACTTTCTCTAGAGTGTAGCTGGTACATTGGCCAGGCCGTGCTACAGACCCATGGGTACCCATACTGAGACCAGACAGAATTCATCCCAGTGGGTTTTTCCTAGGAACAGAGGGCTTCTCATATTACAGAGTATACAAAGAAAGCTTCCTTAACCAATACAGAAGTTCAAACCCTGATGAGAAGCTGAGTTCTCCGACAGCTACCAGAAGACGTGGGTACCTATACTGAAACCAGACAGACAGAATCCACCCTGTTAGACTTTTCTTAGGAACAGAGGCCTTATTTTTCCATATTATGGAGTATACAGATACAGAAAAGGCTTTCTTAGTTGGAATAGATGTCCCTTTCTTACTAGACGGTACTGAGACAGAAGTTCAAACCCTGATGAGAACCTGATTTCTCTGCACACAACCAAAATAAAGCACTTGAACCATTTTAGATTTGTTAACTGACACTGGACACAGATGAGCAGCCTTCGGAGGCTGCCGAGGAAAAAGATTCCTGGCAACATTGCTCAGAACTTCCGGAAGCCACACCTCTGGTTCCATCTGTCCAGGCAGACAAGGGGGACTCCTCCAAACTCCCTGTGTCCTTGGTTAAGCTGAAGAGGAGAGGAAGAAAGGAAAGAGATGTAGCAGAAAAGCAGAGGAGAAAAAAGTCAGCTCTTCCCTCAGAAAGAATGTACCAGAGGGGTCCCTGAAGTCCTGCTGCGATTACCACAAATGCTGCTGAACTAAAGGAGTTTGTTCTGCCTGTCACTAAGCCAAAATTCAGAGATGGTGGGGGGAAAGGTTCAATGCTTTGTTGGCAGACAAGCACACAGGCCTGAGAGACAGTGAGAATAACTTCTCCAAAGACCTGTCCCACTTGCCTTACAATTCCAGTGATTTTTATAGTCAGATTGCAAAGAGATTTGCATCTAGAAAATGTCCAGCCTTGTCACAGAATGGGAGAGTGTCATGGGTTGAATTGTGTCCTGCCAAAAATATGTGCAACTGTGTGGCTGGGTCATGATTCCCAGTATCTTGGGACTGTCCTCCATTGTGTGGTTTCGCTAAACTGTATGTTAAAGGGGCTGTAAATTCCTGCATAGAATTACTTCCTTGCTCTGCAGTAGGGGGAGTTTCCCTGGAGTGTGGCTTGCCCCACCCTTAATGCTTTCAGCTTGCAAGGGATAAAAGGAAAGGGAAACAAAGAGAAGGAGGAGCCTCGCACCATCAAGAAATGTGCACCGGGAGAAGAGTGCATCCTTGAGACCTGAGGTTCCTGCGCCAAGACACTCCCTGGACAAAGACTGATACAATACTGGACTTTCCTCCAGAGCCGATAAGGGG
This sequence comes from Heterohyrax brucei, assembly GCA_028571685.1. NCBI lineage: Eukaryota > Metazoa > Chordata > Mammalia > Hyracoidea > Procaviidae > Heterohyrax > Heterohyrax brucei. The sequence continues at coordinate 7,640,311 of CM053165.1, read as the reverse complement.
AAAGCCTTCCCCTGGAGCGGACACCCTGAATATGGACTTGCAACCTCCCGGACTGTGTAAGAATAAACCTTCCTCTGTTGAAGCCATCTGTGGTATTTCTGTTAGAGCGGCACTAGCTGACTAAAACAGAGAGGGAGTCACAAGATTCCTTTACATCTATTGAACAATATAAATTCATTACCCCCTTGAAGGTTGATTTACTACCCTGGAGACAGGTAAAGGAAGGTAAGTCTGTAGATCCGGCATGGAATGGAATGGAATTCAGCTTAGCAATTCAGATGACATTGGTCAAGTCCCAGCTATTAACATATACCAATTAAACATGAGTAAAAATTTGGTCAAAATAAGTACCTCCCACTAGACAGAAATTAGAAATATTCATCACATTTTGTGTAAGATAACTTCATACATTTTCTCTTCATCAGAAAGGGACAATCTTGTGAAAGTCCTAGAGCTGAGTAACAAAGTGCTCCGGAGTTACACATGGCTGTTCAAGGAACTGTGATGTTATCTGGACTGTAGCTTTCTCAGGTCCCTGGGCAAGGTAGGTGATGTTATCTGGCTCAGTCCCCTGGGAAGAATCTGAAAGAAACCTCAGTCTCCAGGGTAGTTCTTAGTCAGCCTGACAGATCAGGCAAGGATTTTTAGTCAGTGTTTTACAATCATTAGTTTTTTCAATATTGCAGGTTGTTAATGAGTCTTCCTCCAATCCTGATGCCTTGTTCTTCTTCATATAGTTCAGCTTCTCAGATTATATGACATAAAGAAAGCACAAATTCTTACAACTAGACCAAGAAACAACATCGTCATAAATGGGGAAAAGATTAAAATTGTCTTGTATGTCATATTACTTGGATCCATAGTCAAACCAGTGGAAGCAGAAGTCAAGAAATCAAATGTTGTATTGCACTGGGCAGATCTGCTGCCAAAGACCTTTAAAGTTTTGAAAAGCAAAGACATCACATTGAGGACTGCAGTGTGTCTGACCCAAGCTATGGAATTTTCCATTGCTCATATACATGTGAAAAATAGATAATGAATAAGGAAGCTCAAAGAAGAATCAATGTCTTTAAATTGGATTGGCACAGTAGATCCAACAGTGGGCTCAAACACAGCAACTATTGTGGATGATGGCGAACTGGGCAGTGTTTCATTGTGTTGTACAGGTTGTAAATCTATTCCAATGTTCTATATTTCTGTTTATGCTTATGCTAATATAAAACAAGTGCATCTTCACAGTAAGATCTGAAATCCAGTAGTGCAAGTCCTCTAAACTTGTTCTTTTGAAAAATGGTATTATCTACTCTTAATTCTGATAACATGCCCAAAGTATGTGAGATGCAGCCGTATCATCTTTGGTTCTAAGGATCATTCTAACTGTACTTCTCCCAAGACAGATTTAGTCATTATTTTGGGAGTCCATGTTATAGTCAATGTTCTCACCAACACCATAATTCAAAGGCATCAATTGTTTGATCTTCCTTATTCCTTGTCCAACTTTCACATACATATGATACAAAGATTGAAAACACTATGGCTTGGGTTAGTTGCACCTTAATTCTTAAAGTGATCTCTGTGCTTTTTAATGCTTTAAAGAGATCTTTTGCAGCAAATTTGCCCACTAGAATGCATTATCTATTTTACTGAGTGCTGCTTCAACAGATGTTGATTGTGAAATGAAATCCTTGACAACTTCAGTCTTTTCTCTGTTTATCATGATGTTGCTTACCGGATTAGTTGTGAAGACTTTTGTCTTCTTTATGTTGAGGTATAATATAAACTGAGAGCCGTAGTCTTTGATCTTCATCAGTAAGTTATGTAAGTCCTCTTCACCTTCAGCAAGCAAATTGTTAATGGGTCTTCCTCATTCTTCTTCATGTAGTCCAGCTTCTCAGATTATTTGCTCAGCATACAGATTGAACAAGGATGGTGAAAGGATACAACAGTGACACATACCTTTCGTGACTTTAAACCATGCAGTGTACCCTATTGTCTTCAAGCCATTGCTTCTTGGTCTATGTACAAGTTCCTCAACAGCACCATTAAGTCTTTTGGAATCCAATTCTTTGAATGTTATTCATAATTTGCTATGATCCAGAGAGTTCAGTGTTTTTACTTAGTCAACAAAACACAAGTAAACTTCTTTCTGGTATCCTCTGCTTTCAGCCCTGATTCATCTGGTAGTAGCAGTGATATCCCTTGTTCCCTGTCCTCTTCTGAATCTGGCTTGAATTTCTGGCAGTTCTTTCTTGATGTCCTGCTGCAACCACTTTAGAAGGCTGAAATTCTAAACAATGTGCCTGTAATAGCTAGAAGTTTGAGTAAAGTTGTCTTGAATATTATGTCAGTTTGGGGACTGTATTCATTTCCTATGGCTGCTCTAACAAAGTACAATAAGCCATGTTGTTTAAACAGATATTTATTCTCTCAACTTCTGAAGTTTAGAACTCAAATGTAATTCCTTGCCTCTTTCAGCTTCTGCTGCCAGCATTTCTTGTTTTATTGCTGTAATGGCTCCAGTTTCTGCTTCTGTGGTCACATTACCTTTTCCTCTGTGTATGTCATATCTCCCTCTGCCTCTGTTTTGTAAGGACACCTGTGATTGCATTTAGGGCCCACCTGGATTGTCCAGGGTAAAATTATTAGCTTAATCATATCTAGAGAGACCTTTTTTTCCACATGAGGTATCATTTACAGATCCAGAGTTTAGGACTTTGTGTCTTTGAGGGCCATTATTTAGCCTGCTATGGAAAGAATTAATACTTTAACAATACGGAGTCTTGCTGTCTGTGAATGTGGTCTATTTCTCTGTTTACATAGATCTTCTTTGATATTTCAGTAATGTTTTGAAGTTTTCTGTTTATAGGTATTATGAATTGAATTGTGTCTCTCAAAAATATATGCTGTAAATCCTGATTTCCGTGCCTGTGGTTATCATCTCTTTTGGGAATGAGTTTTCTGTTATGCTAATAACACAGGATTAGTATAGGTCATGTCTTGAATCAACCTACAGGTTATAAAATGAGCAAGCAAATATGGTGGAAGATAGATGCCAAGCTTTATGGCAGTTTCCACGGAACCAGAAAATGGCTAAAGAAATAGGGATCTTCCCCTAGAGCCAACAGAGAGAGAAAGCCTTCCTTTAGAACCGGCACCCTGAATACAGACTTCTAGCCTCCAAAGCTGAGAAAAATTTCTATTTGCTCAAGCTGTCCACTTGTTGTATTTATGTTACAGCAGTGCTAGGTAACTAATAACAGGTATTGTATATAGTTTGTTAAATTTAAACCTAAGTATTTATGTTTTCCTTTTCAAAAACAGTTTTCCTAATTCTGTTGTCTGTCCTTTTGGCTTCAGTTCCTATTGCTTTATTTATCTCCTGGCAGTGGGTCAAATTTTCTTGCTTCTTGGCATGTCTAGAAATTTTGGCATATTTGAGTGCTGGGAATTGTGGTTGTTGCATTGTTGAGTGTCTGGATTTTTTTGTCTTTCATTAAAGAATGTTGAATTTTGTTCTGGTGGAAAGTTAAGTTACTTATGAGTCAGCCTGATCCTTTCAAGCCTTTTTAAAAAAACTAATTTATTGTGGTAAAACTACATATAGCAAGAGGCCTCAAACAAGTAAAGCATTACTAAAGGAGAAGAACAAAATAAGAAGCCTCACACTACCTGACTTCAGAACCTATTACACTTCCACAGTTGCCAAAACAACCAGGTATTGATACAACAGGTACATAGATCAGTGGAACAGCATTGAGAATCCAGACATCAAATCATCCAGCTATTCACAGCTAATGTTTGAGAAAGGCCCAAAGTACATGAATTGTCTTTAACAAGTGGTGTTGGCTTAGCTGTTGGCCTAACAGTCTCTTTAAGAAGTGGTGTTGGCATAACTGGATATTCATCTGCAAAAAAGTGGAACAAGACCTATCCCTCACACCATGCACAAAAACTAGCTCAAAATGGATGAAAGACCTAAATATAAAACATAAAATGATAAGGATGATAGAAGAAGAAAAGGGATCATGCTAAGCCCTAACACATGGCACAAACAGAATGCAAAACATTACTAACAATGCACAAACACCAGAAAAGAAAACAGATAACTGGAAACTCCTACAAATCAAATATGATCACCAAAAGAGTAAAAACACAACTACAGACTGGGGGGAAAAAATTAGATATAACAAATCTGATCAGTGTGATATCTCTGAAATCTACAAGATTCTGGAAAATGTCAGCAACAAAAAACAAATAACCCAGTTAAAAAATAGCAGGCCCTTCACCAAAGAAGACACTCATGTGGCTAACAGATACATGAAGAAATATTCATCATCATTAGCCTTTAGAGAAATCCAAATCGAATAAGAAACCATCTTACCCCAATAAAGCTGGCATTAATTCAAAAAACACAAAATAATAAATGTTGGAGAGGCTGTGAGAGACTGGAACACTTTTGTACTGCTGGTATATAAGTCACATTTTAGCATAAAAACAATGTTTACTAAACAAACAACAGAAAATGGAAGTGAGTGAACTAGGAAGTAAACTTTGCAGAAATTTTGTTTTTATATAGACTACATCTCTTTTTTTAATTTTTTATTACTGTGTTTTAGGTAAAAATTTACAGCTCAGGTTAATATCTCATACAAAAACTTACACATTCACGGTTATGTGACTGTCATGGTTGGAATTGTGTCCCCCCAAAAATGTGTGCAGCCACGTGGCTGGGATATGGTTCTCAGTATCTTGGGACTGTCCTCCATTGTGTGGTTTTGCTAACCTGTATGTTAAAGGATTAGGGTGGGGCTGTAAATTCCTGCTGTAGGGGGAGTTTCCCTGGAGTATGGCTTGCCCCACCCTTAATGCTTTTAGCTTGCAAGGAATAAAAGGAAAAAGAAACAAAGGACAATTTGAGAACCTCGCTACCATCAAGCAAGCAGCACCGGGAGCAGAGCGCGTCCTTCAGACCAGAGGTTCTTGCGTCAGGATGCTCCCTGGACAAAGACTGATGCAATACCAGACTTTCCTCCAGAGCCGACAAGGGGAAAGCCTTCCCCTGGAGCGGACACCCTGAATACGGACTTGCAACCTACCGGACTGTGTAAGAATAAATCTTTCTTTGTTATGCTCTTAGGCGAATTCCAGGCCAATTGGCACAACTAGCATTTTGCTGGGAGAGCTCTCTGCACCCCACATTGGTGAGTGGCGTCTGGGGTCTTAAAAGCTGCCAAGCTGCCATCTGAGGACACAGCAAATGGTCCCAACTCAGCAGGAACGGATGCTCACCGAAGGCCAAAATGGCATGCGGTAAAGACAACCGAGAAGACAAAGAGACCCACAAGAGTGGGTGCCTACATCGACCTGTGACCGGAAGAACCAGATGGTGCCCGGCCACCACCACTGATAGCCATGATGGAGCTCACAGAGAGGAGCCTCACTGGCAACACAAGAATAAAAAGAGGTGCATCATGAGATCTCCACTAAAAGACCTCAATTGATGGTCCAGCGGTTTTGGGGTTCCTCTGAGAGCATGGCCCCCGGCCCTGATGCTGCCCATTCCCATAAATTATAACAAAGGTCCACTCTTTGGACAGGAATGGAATGGACTTGGCAATGCAGAGTAACCATATGTTGGAAGCACTTTATGGTTCTATATATCTATAGGATATCATCTTGCTGACCTCTGGCTGGAGGAAGGGGAGTGGACGGAGAGGAGGGGAAAGGAGACTGTTGGGAGGATGAGACATGTGTGGAGCAGAGAGGAATAGTGTGCAGTCACCAGACAGGGAGAGCAGCGGAAGCTGCATATAGGGGGGCATGTAAATTTACATGTGAATGTACATTTTCACTCAGTTATGTTAAATAAAAAAAAAAAAAAATCTTTCTTTGTTAAAGCCATCCACTCTGTGGTATTTCTGTTAGAGCAGCCCTAGCTGACTAAAACAGTGACTGTAGTAGTTCTCCTTGTAATGCAAGAGCAATATGCCCCCTTTTTACCCCAGGTTTCACATGTCCATTCAGCCATCTCTCATCCGTTTCCGCCTTCTTATTGTGCCTCTGGACAGGAGCTTCCCATTTAGATTCGTGTATCAATGTGAACTAAGAAGCATGTTCTTCACAAGCAGTATTTTATGTTTTATAACCCAGTCTAATACTTGTCTGAAGAGTTGGCTTTGGGAATGATTTTAGTTCTGGGCTAGCAGAGAGTCTCAGGTCCCTGTCTTCTGGGATTCCTGTAGTCTAAGTCAGACTATTAAGTCTGGTCTTTTTACATGAATTTGAGTTCTGCATCTCATTTTTCTCCGGCTCTGTCAGGGACTCCCTGTTGTGTTCTCTGTTAGGGTAGTCATTGATGGTAACTGGACACCATCTAGTTCTTCTGGTCTGAGAGTGATGGAGTTTCTGGTTTATGTGGCCTCTTTGTCACTAAGGCTAAAATTTTTCTTGTGTGTCTTTGGTGTTCTTCATTCTGCCTTGCTCCAGGTAGGTTGAGACTTTTGATTCATTTTAGACAGCTGCTCACAAGCTTTCAATACCCCAGACACCACTCACCAAAGAATGTAGAACATTTTCTTCATAAATTTTGTTATGTTGATTGAGCTAGATGTCCCATGAAACCAGTGTCCCCAGACCTCACACCCCAGCCCCTGCTACTCTGTCTCTTGACTTCTTAGTTTTTTTATTTAGTCCAGTTGTGCTGATTTCCCCTGTATTGTGTGTTCTTCCCTTTGTCCTTAATTGGAAACCCTGGTGGTACAGTGGTTAAGTTCTATGGCTGCTAACCAAAAGATCCACAGTTCAAATCCACCAGGTACTTCTTGGAAGCTCTATGGGGTAGTTCTGCTATGACCTATAGCATTGCTATGAGTAAGAACAACTCAATAGCAATGGGTGTTTTGTGGGTTTTTTTCTTTCATTATCTAGTTGGTGAATTCCTCTCTCCCTCTCTGCCCACTCTTGTAAAGATCAAAGAATGTTTTCTGCTGTGTTTTAACCTTTTCTTGAGTTCTTATGATAGTGGTGTCATTCAGCATTTGTCCTTCTGCAACTGACTAATTTCACTCAACATGATACCTTCCAGATTCATCTGTGTAGTGAGGTGTTTCACAGATTCATTCTCTTTATTGTATTCCGTTGTGTGAATGTACCATAACTTGTTTATCCATTTGTCTGTTGATGGGCATCTAGGTTTTTTCTATCTTTTTGCTATTGCGAACAATGCTGCAATGACCATGGGTACACAGGTATCTGTTCTTGTAATGGCTCTTATTTCTCTAGTATATATTCAAGGAGTAGGTTGCTAGATTGTATGGTGATTCTATCTCTAGCTTTGTAAGGAAGGGCCAAATTGACTTTCAAATTGATTGTACCATTTTGCATTTCTATTAACAATGTGTAAGTGTTCCAATCTCTTCACAACCTCTCTGACATTTATTTTGTGTTTTTGTTGGAGTGAGATGCTATCTCATTGTAAATTTTATTTGCATTTCTGCAATGGCTAATGATTGTATTTCCTCATGTTTCCATTAGCTGCTTAAATGTCTTCTTCGGTGAAGTCCCTTCATATCATTTGCCCATTTTTTAGTTGGGTTATTTGTCTTTTCATTGTTGAGGTTTTGCAGTACTTGATAGATTTTAGAAATTACACCCTGATCAGATACGTTGTAGCTAAAATATTTTCCGCAGTCTACGAGTTGTCTTTATTCTTTGAGTGAAGCCTTTTGATAAGCATAAGTATTTGGTTTTTAGGAGTTCCCAGTTATCTCGTTTCTCTGCTGGTGTTTATTCATTATTAGTTACATACTGTGTTCTGTTTATGCCGTATGTTAGGACTCCTAGCTTTGTCCCTATTTTTTTCTTTATTTTTTATATTTAGGTTTTTGATACATTTAGAGTTAGTTTTTGTGTATGGTGTGAGGTATGGATCTTATTTCATTTTTTTTGCAGATTTTGACTTGTGTCAGCACCATCTGTTAAAGAGACTATCTTTTCCCCATGTAATGGACTTAGGGCCTTTGTCAAATATCAGCTGCTCATTAAAAAAAAAAAAAAAAAAGAAAGTCACTATCAAGTCAAGTCCAGCTCATAGAGTCCTTATAGGATAGAGGAGAGGAGAACTGCTCCATAGCATTCTCAGGGAGCACCTGGTGGATTAGAATTGCTATTTTTTTGGTTAGCAGTCATAGTACTTAACCACTACTCCACCAGTGTTTCCCAGCTGCTCATAGGTGAATTCATGTTTAGATTCTCAGCTCTGTCCCATTGGTCTATATATCTGTTGTTGTACCACTACCAGGCTGTTTTGACTACTGTAGTTATATAATAGGTTCTAAAGTCAGCTGGTGTAAGACTTCTCACTTTATTCTTTTTCAGTAACACTGAAAAAGATTGGTGCTTTATTTCTCCATGTCATTTAAAAAACTGTTGTTGGAATTTAAACCAAAAGTGCATTGTATCTGTATATGGCATGGGGTAGAATAGACATTTTCACAATGTTAAGTGTTCCTATCTATGAGTAAGATATGGTTTTTCCATTTATGTAGGTCTCTCTTGGTTTCTCACAGTACTGTCTTGTAATTTTCTTTGTGTAGGTCTTTTATGTCTCTGGTTAGATTTATTTCTGAGTATTTTACCTTCCTGGGACCTATTGTAAATGGTATCAATTAGATGGTTTCCTCTTCAGACTTCCCTTTTTCTGTTGCAGAGGAATTGAAAGGATTTTTGTATGTTTATCTTGTATCCTAATGCTTTCCTGAAATCTTTATTAGTTCCAATAGTTCTCTTGTGAATTCTTTGGAGTTTTCTGTGCATAAGACCACATCATCTGCAAATAGTGATACTTTCACTTCTTCCTTACTGATTTGAAAGCGCTTTATTTCTTTTTCTTTCTTTATTACTCTGGCTAGCACTTCCATCATGATGTTGAATAAGAGTGGTAATGAAGGACATCCTTGTCTGCATTGTATTTTCAAGGTAAATGCTTTTGAATATCTCCATTTAGGATGATGTTGGCTATTGGCATAGTATAAATGTGTGCTATTATGTGGAGGAGTTTCACTTTTATTTCTATTTTGCTGGGTGTTTTTATCATAAATGGGTGTTGGACATTGTCAAATGTCTTTTCTGTACCAAATGTAATATCGTGTGCTTCTTATCTTTTATTTACATGATGGATTACATTGACTGTAATACTGAACTATTCCTGAATACCTGATATGAATCTCACTTGGTCATGGTGAATTATTTTTTTATGTGTTGTTGAATTCTATGGGCTAGAATTTTTTTGAGGAATTTTGTGTCTATGTTCATGAAGAATATTGGTCTGTAATTTTCTTTTTTGTGGTGTCTTTACCTGGTTTGGCTATCAGGGCTATTCATAGAATGAGTTCCAGAGTATTCCATCCTTGTCTATGCTCTGAAATGCGTTCATTAGTGGTGGTGTTAATTCTAACTCTGTGGTGGAATTCTCCAGTGAACATGTCAGGGCTAGGACTGTTATTGTTGGGAGTTTTAAAACTCACTCATTCAATCTCTCCTTTTGTTATTGATTTATTTAGTTGTTCTACCTCTATTTGTGTTAATTTGTGTAAGTAGTAAGTTTCTAGAAATTTGTCCTTTTCCTTTAGGTTTTTTAATTTGTGACAGCACAGTTTTTCATAGTATTCCATTATGATTCTTTTAGTTTCAGTTTAGTTTCTTGTGATATCCCCCATCTCATTTCTTTTTTTTATTGTGATAGAAGGTTAAGTGTGCAATCTGATATAAATTTACATGTCCACCTATGTGCAGCTCCCACTGCAGTCTCTGCCCACTGACAGCACACTCCTCCTATCAGTTCTATACATGTCATGCCTCTCAACAATCTCTTGTCCCCTCCTCTTCTCCATTCCCCACAGTAAGAGGCCAGCAGGATGACATCCTATATATGCATAGAACCATAAAGTGCACACACAATGTGGTCATTCTGTGTCATCGAATCCAATCCATCCCTGTCCAAAGAGCTGACCTCAGTAATGATTTATGAACAAGGGCAGCATCAGGACCAGGGGCCATGCTCATAGGAGAACCTCAAGGCCCCTGGACCATCAACTGCAGTCTTTTAGTAGAGTTCTCAAGGTGCACCCCTTTTTATTCTCATGTTGCCAGTGAGACTCAACTTTGTGAGCCCAGTCACGGCTAACACTTGTGCTGGCCAGGCACCATCTGGTTCCTCCGGTCACATGTTGATGGAGTCACCCACTCACATGGGTCTCTATGTCTTGAGGGTTCTCTTTCCCCCATGTTGTTTTTGTCCTTGGTGGCCATCTGTTCCTGCTGAGTTGGGACAATTTGGTGTGCCTCAGATGGCAGCTTGCTAGCTTTTAAGACTCCGGATGACACTTTCCAATATGGGGTGCAGAAGACTGTCTTAGCAATATGCTAGTTATGCCAACTGGGCCTCAATGTCCCCTGAGAGCATGGTCCCTGGACATCCACCCCTGCTACTGTGTCCTAGCAATATTGAGTTAAGATTGGAGGAATAATCATGTTATGTTAAATTCCAGTTAAATTGGTTTTCTTTCTAATGTATGCTGTCACTGATTTCACCCAAATTTCTATCAACTATCTAATCTATAACCCACCCTCTCCCCCCTCCCTCCCGACCCTTACAGCCATCAAAGAGTATTTTTTTCTGTACCTGCATCTGTTTTTAAGTCCTTATAGTAGGGGTCTCATACAATATTTGTCCTTTTGCTGCTGACTACTTTCACTCAACATAGTGTCCTCCAATTGAAATCAGGTTATGAGATGCTTCCTGAAATCATCATTGTTCTTTATCATTGCATAGTGTTCCCTTGAGTATATATACCATAGTTTGTTTATCCATTCATCTGGTTTTGGGCATCTGAATTGATTCCAACTTTTTGTCATTATGGACTGTGCTGCAATAAACATTCATGTGCATGTATCTGTTGGTGTGAGTGCCCTTGATTCTGTAGGATATATTCCAAGCAGTGGAATTACTGGGTCAAATGGTATATCTATTTCCATCTTTTTAAGGAAGTGCCAGATTGCTTTGCAAAGAGGTTGTACCATTTAGCAATCTCACCAACAGTGTAGGGCAGTTCCAATTTCTCCACATCCTCTCCAGCATTTGTTGTTTTGTGTTGTTTTTTTTGGATTAGAGCCAACCTCATTGGGGTGAGATGATATCTCATTGTAGTTTCTATTTTGAATTTCTTTAGCAGCTAGTGATCATAAGTATTTCCACATGTGTCTTTTGGCTGTCTGTCTGGATATCCTCTTTAGAGAAGTGTCTGTCCATCTCCTTCACCTATTGCTTAATTGGATTATTTATCTTTTTCTTATTGATATTTTGTAGTACCTTATAGATTATGGAGATCAGATGTCAGTCTGACATATAGTTGCCAAACATTTTCTCCCATTTTGTATGTGGTCTTTTAATTATTTTGATAAAGTCTTTGGTCTTTGGATGAGCAAAAGCATTTGATTCTCAGTAGCTCTCATTTATCAATTTTGTCTTCTGTTGATCATGCTTTGTTTGACAGATTTTGAAGTCTGTCTAGGTGATGTATTAAAACATGCATTGTTGATCCTATTTTTCCTTGGATGAGCTTTATCATTTTAGTTTTGATATTTAGGTCTTTTATCTAGTTTGAATTGGTTTTTGTATAAGGTGTGAGATATGGTCTTGTTTCAATTTATTGCAGATAGATATCCAATTTTGCCAGCACCATTTGTCAATGAGATTGTTTTTATCCCAGTTTAAAGACTTAGGCCTTTGTCAAATATCAGCTGTTCATATGAGGATGGTGGCATCTCTGGGGTCTCAACTGTGTTCCTTTGGTCTGTATGTCTCTTTTTGAACCAGTACAGGCTGTTCTGACAACTGTGGCAGTATGATACTTTCTAAAGTTGGGTAGTGAGAGGCCTCCCAGTGTGTTCTTCTTCAGTATTGCTTTACTTATCTGTGGCTTCTTCCCTTTCCAAACAAAATTTGTGATTTGTTTCTGAAGCTCATTAAAAAATGACACTGGAATTTGTATTGGGATTGCACTGTATATGTAAATTGCTTTGGGTAAAATAGACATTTTCACAATGTTAAGTCTTCCCATCCATGATCAGGGTAGGTTTCTCCATTTATGCAAGTCTCTCTTCATTTCTTGTAGTAAGGTCTTGTAGTTCTCTTTGTAAAGATCTGTTGTTTCTCTGGTTAAATTTTTTCCTAGGTATTTTATCTTCTTGGGGGCTATAGTAAATGGTATCGATTTTGTGATTTCTTCAATAATCTCATTGTCGATATAAAGGAACCCTGCTGATTTACTTATGTTTATCTTGTATCCTGATACTTTGCTGAACTCTTCTATCAGTTTGAGTAGTTGCTTATGGATTCTTTAGGATTCCCTGGGTATACAGTCATATCATTTGCAAATAGGGAAATTTTTGCTTCTTCATTACCAATGTAGATGCCCTTTATTTCTTGGTCTTGTCTCATTGCTCTGGCTAGAACTTCTAGTACAATGTTGAGTAGGAGAGGTGAGAGTGGGCATCCTTGTCTAGTTCCCGTTCTCAAGGGGAATTGTTTCAGTTTCTCTCCATTCAGGATGATGTAGGCAGTTGGCTTTGTATAAATTGCCCTTACTGCATTGAGGAATTTGCTGTCTATTGCTATTTTGCTGAGAGTTTTTAGCATGAATGGGTTTGGGACTTTATCAAATGTCTTTTGTGCATCAATAGACAAGATCAGGTGATTCTTGTCTTTTGTGTTATTTATGTGGTTGATCACATGAATCGTTTTTCTGATGTTGAACTAGACTTGCATCCCAGGTATGAATCCAACTTGGTCACGATGAATTTTTTTTTTTTTTGATATGTTGCTGAATTCTATTCGCTAGTATTTTGTTGAAGATTTTTGCATCTAGGTTCATGCGTGATATTGGTTTGTAGTTCTCCTTTTTTGTTGGGTTTGTCTCTGGCTTTGGTGTCAGGGTTTTTCTGGCTTCATAGAATGTCTTTGCGAGAATTCCGTCACTTTCTATGCTGTGAAATAGTCTAAGTAGTATTGACATTCACTCTTCTCTGAAAGCTTGGTAGAAATCTGTGGTGAAGCCATCTGGGCCAGGGCTTTTTTCGGTTGGTAGTTTTTTGATGACTTTTTCAATCTCTTGCTTTGTGATGGGTTTATTTAGTTGTTCTGCTTCACCTTGTGATAATTTTCATAGCTGATATGAATCTAGGAATTTATCCATTTCCTCTAGGTTTTCAAATTTGTTAGAGTACAGTCTTTTGTAGTATTCTGTTATGATATTTTTGATTTCTGTTGAAACTGTTGTGACATCTCCCATCTCATTTCTTATTTGAGTTGTTTGTTTCCTTTCCTGTTTTACTTTAGTAAGTTTAGCCGATGATTTGCCAATTTTGTTGATCTTTTCAGAAAACTAGCTGTTTTTTTTCAATTTTTTAAATTGTTCTTCTACTCTTTAATTCATTTAGTTCTGCTCCAGTCTTTATGATCTCTTTCTTCTGGTGCCTGAGGGACTCCTCAGTTGCTCTCTTTCTACTTGTTCAAGCCGTAGGATTAGTTCTTCTGTTTGAGTTCTTTCTTCCTTCAGGATGCGTGCATTTATAAACTGATCCCTGATCACTGCTTTGGCTGTATCCCATAGGTTCTGGGAGGAAGTGTTTTCATTCTCATTTGAATCCATAAATTTCTTTATTTCATCCTTGATTTCTTCTATAACCCAGGGCTTTTTGAGCAAGATGTTGTTCCGTAAGTTCCAATTCCCGTGTATGTTTTTTTCTGCTATTAATTTCAACTTTTATGGCTTTATGGTTTGAGAAGATGCTTTGCAATAATTCAATGGTATGGATTTTGTTGAGATTTCCTTTATGTCATAACACATGATCTATTCTGGAAAGCATTCCATGTGCACTGAGGAAGAAGGTGTAGTTATCTGTTGAAAAGTTCTGTATATGTCGATGAGGTCTAGTTGATTAATTGTGGCATTAAGATCTTCTATGTTTTTACTGAAATTCTTTCTAGAAGATCCGTCTAATACTGAGAGTGGAGTGTTGAAGTCTCGCACTATTATTGTGGAGTGATCTATCTCATTTTTGAATGTAGTCAGTGTTTCTTCAGTGCATTTAGATGCTCTAGTATTGGGTACATAAATATTGAATATTGTTAAGTCCTGCTTGTGTATTGAACCTGTCAGGAATAAATAGTGTCCATCCTTGTCCACAACGGTGGATTTTACATGAAAACCTATTTTATCTGAGATTAACATTGCCACACCTGCTCTTCTTTGTATATTAGTGGCTTGATGTATATTCTTGTATATTAATTTTATATTGTATTTATATTGTATATTAATTTTCAGTTAGTTCATATCTTTATGTCTAAGGTGAGTTTCTTGTAAGCAACATATAGACGAGTCGTGCCTTTTGATCCATGATGTCATTCATTGTCTCCTCACTGGAGTATTCAGACCATTTACATTTAATGTGGTTATCGATAAGTATGTGTTTAGTGCTTTCATTGTGGTGTGTTTATTTCTGTGTTGATATTTTCTATGTTGCTCTTACACTTCAGTTCTGGGACATTCTCCTTTATGGGTTGATTTTTTTTGCCCTTTTCAGTGTTGGTTTTTTGTTTGTCGGAACTCCTATATTACGTTTCTTGATTTTATGTATTATGTCTTCATTGTGCTTTGTGGCTACCCTTCTGATTCCCCATAATAATCTATGTTTAAACCCAATTTTAACTTCTACATGTCTGATTAACTTCCTCTCTATCTGTAAGGACTATAACTGCTGTAGTACCTCCCTCTTTTTAATATGATGATATCATAGTTTTCATGATATGGTTGCTGGATCACTTCTTTTAATGTTATAGCTTTGATTGAGTTTTGTACCTTCCCTACCTGAGTAGGTTTCTGGATGATGTGTCCTGTATTGCCTCCTGAAATTGACAGTCCTATGCCGTGTCTTAGGGCTCACTGGATGTCCAGAAGACTCCAGTTAATTATCAATTCAGACCTTAGTTTTCAGAGGGAGTTAAGAAAACGTGGGTCTTGTCTGCCATCTTGATTCTGCTAAGGAGCCTTATGTTGACTCCTTGCTAGACTCAGGGATGCCTTGCAGAAGACTATTAGGAATCCAGATGCCACACATATGATTCTACAAATTCTGGCATCTGATAATGCCATCCCGGATTGCAAAATGGTCTTCGCCCCGTTAAAGGGCTGGGAACTTTGGAAGACTATATTAAAATTTGCTAAGAGGTTGGAACTTAGACTTTTAAGGCTGCTGCCCTGGAGAGCAATGGCTACATTAAATATGAAGGATAATAGCTGCTTCAGTTATGGGAAGCCAGGCCACATGAGAAAGATTGCAAGACAACTGCTACTGGGTTCAAATGTCGAATGAAGGAAAAGACATCAGGGCTGTGTCCCAGATATAGAAAAGGGAACCACTGAGCAAACCAATGCAGATCCAAATTTGACAAGGAAGGTCAGCCTTTGCTGGTGGGAAATGAGAATGGGGGCCGTCCCTGGGCCTGTTCAGTCAGGAGATCTGTCCCATCCAATTCTCTGGCCTGTCCTCTTCCTCACTCCAGCCACAGCTGGGAGTGCAGCCGTAGATCTCTGCTCCCATGTTTCCATCTGTCTATACCCCAACCAATCACCTTGTAAAGTTCCTACAGGGGTCTCTAGGCCCCTGCCTAGAAATACGGTAGATTTGGTCCTAGGCAAAAGCAGCCGGAATGCTCAAAGGGGGCAAGTCCATATAGGAATTATCAACTGTGATTATACTGGAGAATTAATGGTTGTGATGACTTCATAGTCCCTCTCCAGATTTAAGAGAGTCAGCAAATAGTTCAATTCCTCCTGCTTCCTTATATCATGATTGGTCATCCCTATAAAAAGCACATGGAGGGGTTTGAAGGCATCTCACGTGCAGTATTTTTGCAACAGCCTATTTCTGGAGACAGACCTCAATACACCATCAAAATTTCAGGAAAACCTTTTATAGGACTATTAGACACTGGAGCTGATATTTCTATTATAGGTGAACAACATTGGTCATCTCAATGGCCCTCCAAGGTTGTGCCAACACAATTGCAAAGAATAGGTTAGGCCCTTTATGTTCATCAGAGCCTTCACATTTTGCTGTGTGAAAGACTAGAAGGCCAACCCAGGATGATCTGTCCCTACATAACAAACATCCCAGTTAACTTGTGGGGTAAGGATTTGTTAGAAAAATGGGGAGTGACTCTTACTATTCTAGAAATGCCACCCCCTGCAGATTGTGACAAGGCTTATCAAATCATACTGGCTATGGGTTATACTCCTGGTAAGGGGCTGGGGAAAATTAAGCAAGGTGTTAAGTAGCCTGTAGAGTTGAGACCTAATAGAGGAAAACAAGGATTAGGTTACCCAGATTTATCATGAGGGCCACTGCTGATCAAAACCTTATTTCACCCGTATCACTAGCATGGCTGATGCTGGTGTGGGTAAAGCAGTGGTCTCTTACTACAGAAAAACTGCCAGCCTTACGGAATCTGGTGCTTGAACAATTAAAACAAGGGCATACTGAACCCTTCTTTAGTCCTTGGAGTTCTCCTGTATTTGTGTTAAAAAAGAAGACTGGTAAATGGAGAATGCTGATGGACCTTTGAGGGGTCAATGCCATTATTCAGCCTATGGAGGCTTTGCACCCTGAAATGCCTAGTCAGACTGTCTTAACTGCCCAGTTGGCCACTGGAAAGTTTTGCCTCAAGGAATGCTTAACAGCCCCACAATTTGCCAAACCTTTGTTAATAAAGCTCCGTCTCCTGTCAGAGAATCTTTTCTGCGATGTTGTATCTTCCATTAAATGGATGATATTCTTAGTGCAGCTCCCAACCAATAGGTGTTACAGTCAGTTTACACTCAGTTGCAAATGTTTATGCAAAAAGCTAGGTTAGTCATTACTCCAGATAAGGTACAATTGTCTACTCCCTATTCCTATCTTGGGGTAAGCTACTTGAGACTAAGGTACTCCCTCAGAAGGTACAAATCTGGAGAGACAATTTAAGAACCTTAAAGGATTTTCAGAAATTACTAGGAGACGTTAATTGGCTGTGCCCTACCTTGAGTGTTCCAACTTAACAATTGACTCACGTCTTTCAGACACTCAAAGGAGATCCTCACCTTCATGGCCCAAAGATATTAACCAAAGAGACTGAAAAGGAGCTTCGAGGAGCAAAGGATCCATGAAGCTCATTTGGACAGGATTGACTCTATGCAACCCTATCAAATTTTAATCTTACCCACTCCACATTCCCCTACTGCACTTATAGTACAACAACGTAAGACTGTAAAATGGGTCTTTTTGCCCAATACTGAAACCAAAAGATTAACTATATACCTAGATAAGACGCCAAAACCAAGTGCCATAGAGTTGAATGGAAACTAATTTTTACAGCCAGAAAAAGGCTGTGAACCGTTGCTGCCTCAGATGCCTCTGAAATTATTTAACCCTTAAATAAGGATCAAATATGAAAAGCATACATTAATTACCTGGAATAGCAATTAGGATTATCTGATTTCCTTGGACTGCTGCATAATGCCTTCCCCAAACATAAACTTTTTCAATTCTAAAACAGACATCTTTGAGTACTTCCCAGGGTTACTCACCCCAAACCTATTGTTGATGTTGCCACTTATTTTACTGATGCAAGTAAAAGTGGGAAAGCGGGTACCATGGTAAACTCAACAAAGTGTCGCAAACAATTTATTCATCTGTATAAAAGGCTGAATTAGAAGCCATGATCCAGTTACTACATGATGAGCCCTTCTCTCTTAGTATAATATGTGATTCACAGTATACAGTAAATGCTAAAACGATTATTGAGATAGTACCCTTGTTTCTTGATGTAAAAGATACTGAACTCACTGCTCTGTTCGCTGGCTTGCAAGACTATTCTAGCCCTATCTTATCCTTTTTTTAATCATGCATGTAAGAGCACATACTGGTCTTCCCAGACCATTATCAAGGGGAAATGCAACTATTGACTCCTTGGTGGCCTCTGTTTTCCAAGATGCTCAAGAATTCGATCCTCTTACTCACATTAATGGTTTGAAACAATTTCCCGTTTCTAATTAACAGGCTAAAGTTGTAGTTGCTTCTTGCCCAGTTGGTCAACAATTCACAATGACTCATTTCCCCTCAGGGCAAAACTCAAGGGGAGACAAGCCCAGCAGTTTATGGCAAATGGATGCCACCCATGTAACTTTCCTATGTTTCTGTTTGCACAGACACACCTCCTCTCCCATTTTGCGGTGATGGGTAAAGCATCACAAATCAAAACAGACAATGCCCCTGCATATATAAGCAACTCCATACAAACCTACTTTGCTCAGTGGCAAATGCATCACACTATGGGTATTCCATATAATCCCCAAGGCCAAGCCATCATAGCGCACACTCATGTGACTCTCAAAATAGACATTAAATAATTAAATAAAAAGAGGAAGATACCTACCCCCTGCAACAATCCTGCAACAGGCATTGTATACTCTTAAGTTTTTGAACATCCCCAAAGCTTCCACAGTTTCAGCTACTGAGGCTCATTGTTCTCACATGCATAATTCTCAAAGATCCCAAGGCAACCTATACGGTAAAGAGATATTTCAACTAATACCTGTCGTAAGGGTAAAGTAATTACGTGGGGAAAAGGTTTTGCTTGTGTTTCTCCAGGATCTGGGATTGACCCCATTTGGGTCCCATCATGAAGGATTCGCCAGAGGTATGGACCACCCGGGAAGGAAGAGGTACCTCTTCGATAGCGATATGGAGCCTCAACAGAACAGATGGCCAAGATGACGTTGAAGAGGACCTCGGCACCAACCTCCTGCACACGAGAAGCTTGTCCGCCAACCTGGGGACAGCTAAAGAAGACAGTGCAGGAGGCGGAGAACCTACTTCGCGGTACTCACACTCCTCGCTCTCCCACCCTCCTTTTCCTCGCCATAATCAGGGTCACCAACCTAACTGTATGTATGGCACCCAGTGCCTCTGCTGTCTGGTACAGTGCACTCCCCGGGCCCTCTTTTCACTGTGTCACAGACAGAGGGACTCTTATCAGAAAAGGAATGGTCTTCAATTGTCCTGCGTTGTAAGCTATCAGGACTGCAGCCCATAGGGCCAGTAAAGTGGCTCAAAAATGTTGATCATAATGAAACAGTGATTTGGGAACAGAAGATGTCAGACCCTTGTATCACTCCTTTATGGGATCAAACAGCTCCGGATAATTTAGACTTTTCAATAATTACAGATCCCTTAAATAAAGAAAACAAGGGCAGCTACTTTTGTGTAAAGTGTCAAAAGTCTAGCCCATGTGATCAGATTTACATGAGAGGAGGTGGAGTTCAAATGTTAGTCATTCCGCCACTCGATGCTTGGGATTGGGCCTGAAATGGTCTGGTGACTGCCTCTCAATCAGTAGCTACAGGGGGTCAACTAAAGAGTTGTTGGATTTGCTATCATACTCCTAAATCAGGGGCACCTCTACATCCACTGGCAGGCCCAGTGACTAATCATACTTTTCATTATGTCTATAGAGGTGGCAGTGACCGCCTGACCCTAAGGGCTCGAAGAGTCACCTATGAATATACAACACAATGTATAACTTTGAATGGGACTATCTCACTGTTTAAAGATCTAGGACTAATGCCTCGCTATTCAGGAGAACTCCCTAGTCCAGCCTTACAAAAACCTTACTTTTGCATGCTGCCTGGCTTAACCTTTCTTTGTGGTGGCACCATAACACCTTGGTCATGGGCCCTACAATGCTTATCTTGTATCAGTTACACGGGCCAATGTACCATTGGAGTCCTTATCTTCCCCTTACATGTTCATCAAAATGCATCGACCATCCCCTTAAAGTGACTAAAAGAAATGCCACTTCAAATCCTGTATAGAACATACTGGATTTAATTGGTGGCTCCTAAGAAACATCATTCATGGGCTAGGAATGTATCAATTTGATATGGCAATACATAATTTATCTGATACTATCCATCTATTGGCATCCAATACAGAAAAGGCTCTAAAAGCACAACAGATTTCTTTAAACTCATTAGTCGAGGTTGTCTTGGACAACAGAATGGCGTTAGACTTCCTATTGGCCAAGTGGGGGGGAGGGGTGTTTGAGCAGTCATTAATAAAACTTATTGTACCTGGATTAATATCTCTGGTGAAACAGATTAATACCTTCTGGTGAAGTAGAAGTGAGTCTAAATTGAATTCAACATGTGGTTGATTGAACTCAACCCGACCTACACTGGGGCAGTTGGTTTACCTCTTGGTTTCCTAACATTGGGTCATTTTTGGCGCCACTACTATTACTGATAGGTGTGGGTCTCCTTATTTGTTGTTTAGTACCCATTTTAAAGAAAATTTATATGAAAGTCACTGATTCTATTTTACATGTTTAATATTATCTTTTCAGTCTGAGGCAGTGATGGGAGAACCCTCGAAGAAAGAAGATTAATACTTATCAAATAAAAAGATGGAAGATGTAGAAAATATACTAACACTCTTGACATAACTGCGGCCATCTTACACCACCAATGGTATTGCTATCACAACTCTGCCTAATCTTTTCTACTGGAGGCATATTAACATCTTAAGTCCTTTAACCTAGAAGAGATCTAATAGCACATCCAGATCAAGGAGATGAGTCATGTAGGGACATGGAAAACTCCTCCTGGTAAGATAAGGAACTAGACAGATCTGGATGTCTTCAGTTCCTTAAAGACCTTAACTTCCTCTAGTAAACACTATAAATACTTCAATAAAACTCAGTTCTGGGCTCTCAGCTGTGATGGTTGTTAGCCCCCTCATCCCACTTTAGCTTGTCTTCTTTCTTTCTTATCCTCAGTGTTGCCCCATCTTTGACCCTGTTCATCAGAGAAATTCTCTGACATGCCTCTCCCATCTCATGTCTTATTCAGATTATGCTTCCACTACTGTGTTTCTAGTCACTTTGGCGAGTGGTTTACCAATTTTGTTGATCTTTTCAAAGAACCAGCTTTTTGTCTTGTTAATTCTTTCCATTGTTTTCCTTTTCTATATTTCATTTATTTCTACTCTAATTATTTTTATTACTTGTTTTCTTCTGCCTGGAGGTTTATTTTGCTGCTCTCCTACTTGTTTGAGTTGTAGGGTTAATGTTTTGATTTTGGCCTTTTTTTTTCTTTGTGGATATGTATGTTTGTTACTGTAAAATAACCTCTCTAAACATTGCTTTTGCTGCTTTACAAAGTTTCTGGGGCAAAGTGTTTTCATTTTCATTTGATTCTGTGAATTTCTTTATTCTGCCCTTGATTTCTTCTATAACCTAGTAGTTCTTGATCAAGGTGTTGAGTTTCCATTTTTTCCCCCCTTTTCTGTTATCGATCTCTACTTTTATGCCTTAGTGGTCAGAAAAGATGCTTTATAGTATTTTGATGTGTTGGATCCTGTTAAGCTTGCTGTGTGGCTTAATATGTGGTCTGTTCTAGAGAATGCTGGAAAAGAAAGTATACTTGGCTGTTGTTGGCTGTACTGTCCTGTATAAGTCTATGAGGTCAAATTGGTTGATGGTGGCATTTAGATCTTCTATGTCTTTATTGAGCTTCTTTCTTGATGTCCTGTACCTCACTGAAAGTGGTATGCTGGTGTCTCCTACTATTATTGTGGAACTGTTTGTCTTCCCAATGCTGTTAGAGTATGTTTTATGTATTTTGGATCCCAGTCATTGTGTACATATATATTTATTATAATTATGTCCTCCTGGTGTATTAATGTTTTTGTCGTTATACATTATCTTCCCTTTTCCTTTGTGGTGAATTTTGCGTTAAAGTCTATTTTGTCAGAGATTAATATTACCACTTCTGTTCCCTTTGATTGTTGTTTGCTTAGTTTGTTTTTTCCTATCTGCGGAGCTCTAGTGTGTTTGTGTCTTTGAGTCTAAGGTATATCTCTTGTAGTCAGCATATAGACAATTGTGTGTTTTTTTTTAATCCATTCTCCCAGTCTCTGTGTCTTTGTTGTTACATTTATTCCATTTAAATTCTGTGTGATTAGTGATAGGTATGAATGTAATGCTGTCATTTTGAAGTATTGTGTGTGTGTATGTGTTGTCGAGTGTTTCTTTGTTCCACTTAATTTTCTGTGCTGAGTCATTTTTATTTATGTATTTTTTCTTTTCATCTGTTTCATTGTTATTGACTTTGTATTTGCTGAGTCTTTATGTTTTTCTTGTTTTTATTTTGATTTGTAGGATTGTTAGTTTCCTTTGATGTTGCCTTAATATTTACCTCTTTTTTCCTAAGTTTAGACCAATCGTTTATTTCTTGATATTGCCTTGACTTCCTAGACCCTCTTTTTTGCTTCTTTTACAAAACAGTATCTTTGTTTCCCTATTTTCAGTGTGTTAGCTTTGATTTATTTTTGTGACTTCCTTATCTGGGTTGATA
Organism: Heterohyrax brucei; assembly: GCA_028571685.1. Lineage (NCBI taxonomy): Eukaryota > Metazoa > Chordata > Mammalia > Hyracoidea > Procaviidae > Heterohyrax > Heterohyrax brucei. Next base: position 7,617,800 of record CM053165.1, on the reverse strand, counting down.
TCTGGTTGTTCTGTCATGTGTTCTAGCCTTGGAGTGTTGTCTGATGTCATTTATTTTCTAACCAAAAGACTCTTTAGTATTTCTTGTAATTTTGGTTTGGGCTTTACAAATTCTATAAATGTCTGTTTATCTGGAAATGCCCTAATTTCATCATCATATATGAGAGAGAGTTTTGCTAAATATTTCTGGCTGATATATATGTATATTTTTTCCTCCAAGGCTTTGTGTATGTCATCCCATTGCCTCCTTGCCTGCATGGCTTTTACTGATTAGTAAAAGCTTAGTCTTACTGACTGTCCTTTGTAGGCAACTTTTCATTCATCTAGTTGCTCTTAAAATTTTCTGTTTATCTTTGGTTTTGGCAAGTTTGATTATGATATTTCTTGGTGACCTTCTTCTGGTGTCTACCCTGTATGAGATTTGATGGTGTTCTTGGAGAGATATCTTCTCATCTATCACAGTATCAGGGAAGTTTTCTGCCAATAAATTGTTGGTTCTTTGTTTCAGTCACTTGCTGAAGTCGTCATGGTCTGCCTCTTTATGCGATTTAATATTGAATGTTGTCTCTGAGCAGTCAATAAGTTGCTATATTTATTTACTATATATTTGTTTCACTTTTTGGAAACTTTATGGGGCAGTTCTACTCTGACTTCTAGGGTTGCTATGGGTTGGACCCATCTCAATGGCAGTAGGTATTTTTTTTTTTTATGTTTGTTACTATGTCCTAGCTTCTTGTTTTGATATGTCTATATAGGCTGGTCATGTGAAATACTTTGAAGCTGTCGCATCCTGTCACCAAGTGGCTAGAGCTATTACTAGGTATATGATCCCAGGAGTGTGCTTACTTTTCTTATGTGGATTCAACTTCAGTGTCCCAGTTGTCAGTCACTGAGTGTGTGGTGCAGGCACTCACCTACAGTCCTGAATGGGTAGACCTATGTAGGGGTGATTGGAGTAGGTACAGGTATCTGGCTGCAGGGCAGGATTATGTGCAGTCCCTGAGTACCTGGGTAGAAGGTGTGTCCCTGTTCCCTAGATCACATAGGTGGGTAGCTTTTGTAGCCTGACTTTGGGCACCCAATGGTGTTGACTATAAAGACTGGAAGGTACCACTTATTCTTGGATTCCTGTCATAAATAGCTAGGTAGAGTGGATGGAGCCACCAGTCTTCAGGCCCCTGTTATTGATAGGAGAGAAGCCAGCTTAATGTTTAGGATGGGGTTAAATTTCAGGAAACTGCCACTCCCCCTTTTCTGTTGCAGTGAAAATAGGCTTCAGGTATATACTCTGTAGTGCTGTGCTGATGAGGGCCTATAGTGTTGCAACAGGCCCACACAGGTCTAGGAAGCTGTGAAAGACATTCAAAGTTCATGGACCTCCTTCCCTGTGTTCCTGGCTTAGGGGAGCTAGAAGATAATTTTTTTCAGTTTGTTAATTTGTTCCTTCCCTGAAGCCAGGAGAATGGCTTTGGGAGCAAAGTGGAATGGGTCCAAGGGGGCACAGGCAAGGGGGCACAGCCATCACTGAAACTGGACCAGATCGGAGCTGTGGGGGATACAGAAAAATGGAAGAGAGGTATTTCACAGAGGAGGAAAGAGTTTTTTTGTAGTCTCATGTGGTAAGTTAGATACTTACACTTAAGTTTCACAGATTCAGTCCTGCTGCTTCCTGGTTTTGGAGGCTTGAATGACTCTTTGCCACTTGGTTTCTCTCAGTGTGGAAAATATTCCCAAGTGCTTCTGCTTGCTTCATTCTGAGTGTACTGGCTGATCCAGCCTGCAGGGTGCTGGCTAGGTTAAATCTGGTAAATCTTTGCTGCTTCTGAACTGTCTCTCTTTCTCCTCCTGCTCAGTCCAGCTCTTCAACTTTGTCTTTGATGTTCAGAGGTCCTATACTGTCATATATAATCAATTCACGTGTGTTTTTGGGTCTTTGTCGTAAGAGGGAACTTAGGAAGCATCTGAGTACTCCTCCATCTTGGCCCACCTTCCAGCAATTCATTTTTAAAAGGCTTCTGTTTCTTTATGAAATGAAAATATAAGAATAAACTGAAATAATCATGTTGGACAGAATTCTAAGACATCAATCCTCAGTTAAATAGATACAGGTAATCTTGTAGATTACCTTAGACATGAGGTGCAAAGTGTTCACTAAATTAAGTTAAACAAAAATCCTTTGATGGGGAATTAAAAAGTAAAACCCCAGTTTTTCTGCTTGTCACTACTTGGTAGTCTACAGAAAAGAAAGAACAGAGGGATGAAAATGCCTCATTTTCTCCAGACAAGGTGATGAAACTTGACTTTGCTATTTGTTTAATTTTAGTTTTTACTTCTATTGATATAAGCCCCACGTATAGACAAGTGCACTAGCAGTGTACAGCATTCATTTTCAAAGTTCACATACTCTTTTAACCAGAACCCCAGATTAAGAAATAGAACACTGATGACATCCCAGAATTCCGAAGTCCCCACCCTCACTCACTACTCCCCAAACATAACAATTGTCCTGGCTTCCTTTGTTGTTGTTGTTTTGTGCCTAACAAGTCAGTTCTAACTAATAGCAACCCTATCTATGATAGAATGAAATACTGTCCAGTCCTATCCATGTCCACAGTCACTGGTATACTTGAGCTCATTGTTGCAACCACTGTGTCAATCCATCTTATTGAGGGTCTTCCTATTTTTCTCCAGTCCTCTACTTTACCAAGAATGATGTCTTTCTCAAGGGATTAATCACTCCTGACAACATTTCCAAAATATGTAAGACATAGTCTTACCATCTGTGCTTCCAAGGAGCACTGTGGTTGTACCTCTTTCAGAACAGACGTGTTTGTTCTTTTGGCGTCCATGGTACGTTCAATATTCTCCAATACCATGATTCCGAGGTATTGATTCTTCTTCTGTCTTCCTTATTCATTGTCCACTTTGCCATGCCTATGATGTGATTAAAAATACCATGTTTGGGGTCAGGTGCACCTTAGTTTCGAGGTGATATCTTGCTTGTCAACACTTTAAAGACATTTTTTGCAACATATTTGCCCAACAAGATGCAATAGATTTTTTATTTCTTGATTCCTGCTTCTGTGTATGTTGATTGTAGACCCTTGACAATGTCAATGTTTTTAGCATTTATCATAATGTTGTGTATTGGTGCAGTTGTAAAGATTTTTGTTTTCTTGATGCTCAGGTGTAATCCATACAGAAGGCTATGATCTTTGATCTTCCTCAGTATTTCAAATCCTCTTCACTTTTAATAAGCAAGATTGGATTATCTGCATAATGCAGGCCTAATGAGTCTTCCAGTATCGCTGATCCACTCTTCTTCAGATAGTTTAGTTTCTCAGATTATTTGCTTGTCATACAGATTGAATAGGTATGGTAAAAGGATACAACCCTGATGCATATCTTTCCTGATTTTAAGCTATGTAGTGTACCCTGGTTCTTATCAAACAACTTCCTGTTGATCCAGGTACAGATTCCTTATAAGCACAAGTGTTCTTAGCTGCCCATTTTCCATGACATTATTTGTAGTTTGTTATAATCCACACAACTGAATAGCTTTCCATAGTTAATAAAACACAAGTAAACATTTTTCTGGTATTCTTTGCTTTCAGACAAGATCTATCTGACATCAGCAATGATATCTGTGGTTCCATGTCCTTTTTGAATCTGGCCTGAATTTCTAGCAGTTCCCTGTCACTATACTACTGTAGCTGCTTTTGAATGATCTTTACCAAAATTTTACTGGTGTGTGATATTAATGACATTGTTACATAATTTTCATATTACATTTGGTCATCTTTATTGGGAATGGGCATAAATATGGATTTCTTCCAAAGAATTGTCCAGATAGCTGTCTTCCAAATTTTTTGGCATAGACAAATGAGCACTTCCAATGCTGCATCCATTGGCTGAAACATCTCAGTTGATATTCCACGAATTCCTGGAGACTTGCTTTTCACCAATACCTCCAGTGCAGTTTAGATTTCTTCCTTCAGTACCACTGGTTTCTGATCATATGCTACCTCTTGAAATGGTTGAACATCAACAAATTCATTTTGATATAATGACTCTTCCATCTTCATCTGATTCCTCTTGCTTTGTTTAATATTTTCTCTGTAGAATCACTATTGTAACTTGAGCATGTTCTTCCCTTTCATTTTCTATATCTAGCTCTTCACACCTGTCACTATAGTGCCTTACTTTATCTTCTTGAGCCACCCTCTGAAATCTTCTGTGCAGTTGTTTTATAGTCATTCTTTCCTTTTGCGTTAGCTACTCAACATTCAAGAGCAAGCTTCAGAGCCTCTTCTGACATTCAGTTTGGTCTTTCTTTTTAATGACTTTTTGCTTTCTTTGTGTATGATGTCTTTGATGTCATTCTACAACTTATCTGGTATTTCATTGTTGGTGTTCAACGTGTCAAATCCACTCCTGAGATGGACTCACCTCAGGTGGGTTATACTCAAGATTGTGCTTTGGCTATAGTGGACTTTTTCTAATTTCCTTCAGTTTCAATTTGAACTTGCATAGGAGCAGATGATGGTCTGTGCTGCAGATGGCACCTGGCCTTGTTCTAACTGAAGATTTATTGAGCTTTTTCATCATGTCTTTCCACAGATTTAATTGATTTGATTCCTGTGTATTCCATCTGGTAAAGTCCATATGTATAGTCACCATTTATGTTGGTGAAGAAAAGTATTTGAAACAAAGTTCAGCTGGTTTTGCAAAATTCCATCATGCAATCTATTACCAATGCCATTTTCCCAACTACTCATCTTACTTCTTTGTTTCCAACTTTTGCATTCCAATCACCAGTAATTATCAATGAATTCTGATTGCATGTTCAATCAATTTCAGCTGTGGAAGCTGGTAAAAATCTTCAATTTCTTTGTCCTTGGCCTTAGTTGTTGATGCATAAGTTAACTTCCTTTATCATAATGCATTTTGTGTATTTTGAACTCTATTATCAGTATTGTATTGTATTCTTCTTTCCCCTCTCACTTAACATTGGGTTTGTGAGATTCATCCACCTTGTTGTAAGTATAAAAAATTCAGATGCATCATTCAATATGTAACAAAAAATCTGTCATTTCAACTTTTTTAGGTGAGGTGACAATATACACAGCAAAACATACACCAGTTTATTTTTTGCATGTGCAATTCAACAGCATTAATTACATTCATTGTATTATTTAACCATCAATGGTATCTGTTTCTATCACCCATAATAGAAGTTCAGTGTCCCCCAAGCAATGAGTCCTTCTTTCTTTCTGTTTCTCACCCCTGGTAACTGCTTGTCACCTTTGGTCTCAATGCTTTTGCCTATTCTGGATATTTCATGTTAGTGGGATCATACAATATTTGTCCTTTTGTGACTGACTCATTTTGCTCAGCATAGTGTTTTTAAGGTTCATTCATGTTATATACATATTAGGACTTCATTTCTCTTTACGGCTGAATAACATTTAATTTGCCTTAGTTATTTATTTGTTTTAGTGATGGTAAAGATTGTGTGTCACCTTGACTGGTCCATGATTCTCAGTGTTTTTAGGTGATCACTCTCAAGATGGGATCTGCTGTGAAAGGCCAATCAGGGAAGTTTTCCTGGAGGTGTGGCTTGCATCTGAATATAAGCAGATGTTATGGCTGTTTTGCTCAATATGGTTTCTGCAGCCTCTTGTCTGTCTGATTTCTGGTTCTTGGGACTTGAGCTAGCAGCTAACCTGCCAAACTTGGAATCTGTCAATTTTCGCAGCCCAAGAGCAGGAGCCAAGCTCTCTAACCTGCCAGTCGTGAGTCTGCCAGCCCCTGTGAATTGAGAGAAGCTTCTATCCTGATCCACTGACTTGAGATGTTCCAGCCTTTGCAGTCATGTGAGCTGTTTCCCTGACATAAATCTCTCTCTATAAATATTTGTATGTCTTACTGGTTTCTCTAGAGAACCCAGGCTGAGACAGTTATCTAGTCCTACAATAACAGAAATACCACAAGTTGATGGCTTTAACAAAGAAATTTATTCTCCCAGGGTGTAGAAGGCCAGAGGTCCAAATTTAGGGTGCTAGCTCCAGGGGAAGTCTTTCTGTCATCAATCTTCATCCGTCTAGGAGCTTCTCCATGCAGGCACCCTGGGTCCAAAGGGTGCACTCTACTCCATTGTCCACTTTCTTGATGGTAGGATGGCCCTCTGCCTCTCAGCTTACTTCTTTCTTTTATATCTCAGAATAGACTGACTCAAGATACAACCTAATCCTATAGGTTGAATCCTGCCTCCTTAACATAACTGCCTCTAATCCTGTCTCATCACATCATAGAGGTTAAGATTTCTAACACATAGCATAATTGCATCATATCACAGAATGTTTGACAGTCCCATGATACTGGGAATCATGGCCTAATCAAGTTGACACATGCTTTGGTGGAAACACAATTCAATATAAAACATTATTTATATACCACATTTTGTTTATTCATTAATCTGTACTTTTTAAAAATAGTTTTCCTTTCTTTTTCATATGTAAGTTAAAGTCAACACAAATATAAAAAGGAGAAGGTCCCCTAGGTTCAGTGACATCCACAAATTGTACATTATTTACATCTAACGCATAAGTTTCATGTGAATCAAACAGTCCTCACTGCAAAGCATTACCTGGACACTCTGGTATGGGCTGCTATTTACACTGGCAGCAAAGGCAAAGTCTGAATGTTTGGAATTCTGAAGTCCGAAAGAGGTTCTTCTCATGTATCATGTTGCTTTTCTGTTTCCTGCTTTGCTGTGCAGTGTGTTTAGTTTAGGGAAACCTTGGTTGCATAGTGGTTAAGAGATATAGTTTTGGTTAGCAGTTCAAATTCACCAGCTGCACCTTGGAAACTCTATGGGGCAGTTCTACTCTGTCGTATAGAATTGCTATGATGAGTCAGAACTTACTCAACAGCAATGGGTTTCATTTTTGGTCTGTTGAGTTTTATTATGAATAGCTTGTCTCAGTTTGTCTCTAGTCTCAGAAGGTGTCCAGCTGAGATTCTTTCAGTATGAGACTCTGTGCTAGTGCTTGAAATGTACTGACCCCTGCTTCTCCCTACTGCTGCTCCAGCAACTAGTCTTGCTATTCTGGGAAAGGTACTTGTGGGCTGGGTATCTGGATGTAGCTGGTAATCTGTGGTGACTGGAACATAGGTAGATTTTTTTGTCACACCTGTTGCTAATAGATCCTAGGTGGGAGCCTAACAAAGTGGAGGAAGGTATCTCCCTAGAGCCAGAAAGGTCAAGGGTGGAGCCACCATCTCTTGTCAGCTGACATCTGGTCTTTAGAAGCACTGGGTGTTTCTAGAGGGGCTGACTGTGCTGAGGAATCTACCCTGGATGACTTGTTTAGTGTTTCCAGGTTCACCTTGGCATCTGCTTCCTGCTGAGGACCTTCATATGCTCAGGCCAGTGGGACTGCTGTCAGGGGTAGTTGCAGTATCTGGTGTTCCAACATCTGTAGATGATGGCTTTCTTCATGCAGTTGGTACACTACTGCTTCTTGGTCTCTTCCACTGCTTGCTGGTTCTCCAACTCTAGCCCCTTCTTCACCTTGGCAATGAACCTGTCACATTCCTGCCCTAGGCTCTGCCACATCTCTGCCATGGTCAGCACCAGGCTGTGTTTCGTCTCTGAGAGCTCTTGTTGGTACAGCCACTGGAGCATTTCTATCTCAGTCCTCAGCCTTCAGATCTCAGTTATTGGGTTTCCAGAAGTGTTTTTTGAAAGATTGTTACATATTTCTGTCATCATTCCTTTTATTGCATTCATCATTTTGCTAGTGTACTTGGCGGTATCTGCAGCAACATCAGCTGAGGCAGTGGCAATGGGTAGGTCAGCAATGACTGAAGATGCAAAGGTGCTTATGGGCCCTGAGCTGGTGACCAAGGGTGATGACTATGTGCTAGTCACCAGGGTGATGGTGGCCATGGATGGGCTTTGCGTAATCTCTTTCTGGTAGACAGCTTTCACAGCCTGTTTGCGCTTTTGTCTTATTCCCCTGAGGCGGCTGCTGCTAGTTTTGCTGCTACTGCTGCTGCTCTGTGTTTTGCATGTGCTACTTTGGGGAGGACGTTTGAAAATTACTTGATGAATTCCACATGACACCCTGCCTGACCTTGACTTTTTCACCAGGACTTCACATGGCAGTGGTGGCCGGGACCATGACTGTGAATGTTGTGCTGGTAGTGGCCATGACACCAACAGGGGGGTTGGGAAAAATAGCAGATAAGGACTGGTGTCTCAGAGGGAGACTTCCTGCCTACCGCCATGGTGGATGGTTGATCTTTACCTATGACATCCTGCTTGGGAGATGGTTCTTTGGGTACCTTCTTATTTCTTCAAACCTCCTGCCCAGAATGGTCTTCTAAATCTGTGACAAGATCACCTCTGAATTGGAGTCCATGCCCAAATGCACTGTTGAGGAATCCATCTCATCTTTTTCCTTCAGTTTGTCCTTTGCGGAATGAGGTGGAGCTTTGCTTTTTCTGGAAAATCCTTGTCAGACTCTGTTTTCACCTTTTGACTATTGTGAATGGTGATGCTAATCATATTTTGATGATAGATTTAATTATTATAAAAACATAGGTACTAATATCTAAGTTGCATTGTTCTGAGTGGGTTCAGTGAAGCAGAATGTATAACACGATTTTGTCTGTTCTACTAGTGAATTGAAAAGGAGGAGCAAAGAAGTAACCCTTGAACCGGATAAAAGGTTAGACTTTGTTTTTTAGGTAAAAAGTGAAATCATCTATGAGGTATCTCTTGATGTATTTTAGATAGACACAGGAAATTAAAGATTCTTAAAAATCTGCCCAAGAAAGTTTGTTCTCTTGAAATCAAATTTCGGAACACAAAATGGAAAAAATATATTTGCAACAAATAACTGAGCATTCCCTATGTTCTAGGCACTGTTCTAGGCTCTGGGGAAACAGCAGAGCTGTTGAATTTATAAAATGACAAGGAAATTTATGTGTGCTCCCTTGTAAGTATGGTGATCACATACTGCAAGCTCAAATTCAAGCAAAAGGGCAAGACATGTGGGTTAAATTGTGTTCCCCAAATATATCTGTCAAATTGGTTAGGCCATGATTCCTGGGACTGTATGATTTTCTTATACTGTAAATCTTAATCTCTGCCCATGGTTAATGGGGCAAGATAGTATTAGATTAAAGAAGAGTAGGGTGGGACTGTAGCATCTTTACTAAGGTTATATCCCTAATCCAGTGTAAAGAGAGTTTTACTGTGGTGTAGCCTGTACCATTTTTTATCTTACAAGAGATCATAAGAAAGGGAAGCAAATAGAGAGCGAGCTGAGGATCTCATACCACCAAGAAAACAGTACTGGGAGCAGAGTGCATCCTTTGGACATAAGTTCCTGCCCTGAGATGTTCCTAGGCCAAGGGAAGACTAATGGCAAGGTCATTCCTCTACAACTGACAGAGACAGAAAGCCTTCCCCCGCAGCCAACACCCTAAAGCCTACAGGACTGTGAGAGAATAAACTTTTTGTTAAAGCCATCCACTTGTAGTACTTCTGTTATAGCTCACAAGATGACTAAGACAACATGTCAGCATAAACCTAGTTAATTAAACCCACCAGGTTTTTATCATAAATTACAGAAACACAACTCTGACTGTGCACCCACCAAAGAACTACAAATCCACTGGCTACTCCAATGCATCAGATCTAGGGCTGGCTGCTCTTGAGGTGGAGTATGCTAAAATCTCATGGATTAAGTCTCCCCAGAACAGATGGGGAAAGAGGAAGTGATAGGTGCCTGCCACACATGTTGGTGCAGACAGCAGAGGACAGGAACATGCTACTTGCCGTGGAGCCATCTCAACTCATGGCAACCTTGTATGTGTCAGAGTAAAACTGTACTGCATAGGGTTTTTTGTTGTCTTTTAAAATAATTTATTTTATTTTGTTCTTGTTGAGAATATATGCAGTAGAATATACACCAATTCAGCAGCTTCTGTCTACAATCAGTAACATTGATTATATTCTTCATGTTGTGTGACCATTCTCACCTACCTTTTCTGAACTGTCCCTCCTCCATTATTTTATAGGATTATCAATAGCTGATTTTTCTGGAAGTAGATCACTGGACCTTTCTTCTGATATACCTCTGGGTGAACTTAAACCACCGAGCTTTCCGTTAACAGCAGAGTACCTTAACCATTTGTACTACCCAGGGACTACAGGGGGGAGGAAAGGCAATTTGTATTAATTCTTCGTTCATTCATTTTTCTATTCAGTTAGTTTCCCATTATTTGTGAACTTTTCACTGTCCTGCCCTCAAAGCCTAATGCGATGCCAAGTACAGAGTAGACAGTAGGTATTTGTTGAATGAATGAGTGAAAGTGAGGAGCAAGGGCTTGAAGCCCAGCAGACCTAAATCTGCCATGCCCTACCTTTTGGACCTTGAACATTGTTACCTAAACCCTCTGAGGTGGTTTTTCCCATTTGCTAACTGGGGAGAACAGTGCTATTTCTACTGAGGCTTTGAGAGTTGACTTAGTTGAAGTGAATAAAAGGCCTATCACCTACCTGACAGACATACCACAAATGTTTCTTCAGTCTGTTTTAGGGAATGTGCTAGTTGCTTTGGCAGGTGCAGAGATAAATGTGCCTTTGTCCTAGTCCTTGAGGGTTTACAGACTTGGGGGAGGACAGAGGTCTATAAATAGGTTATGATACAGCATGGCCAGTACAGCTGTAGTGAGAGCCTGGGGCTTGAGGAACATATAGAACTTTCCTAACAAGGAAGGAGGTGGTGGTGGTGGTGGAAAGTGAAGGCAAGGAGTGGAACATGTGCAGAGATACAAAAATGTCAAAGGGCATGCTCAGCAAGAGAATGACAAATAGTTTATGCTGGTTGGACTTGGATGCAAGGTGTAAACCCACTCTGGACACCCTGTGGTTGAATCATAATGGGCCCTCTATAGTAGCTGAGTGCTTTGTGTGGTCAGAATGCTTGTCATCCCAGCATGAATTTCCAGGAGGTGTTGCACCACCCACTCACACAGGGAAGCTGAGCTAAGAGGTTTGGTTTTGTTTAAACAGTTTTGCTGACAGATAGCATGGTGACCCCATGTGTACTGGCAGAGAACTGCTCCAAAGGCTTTCATGTCTCTGACCTTTTGGAAGGAGATTACCAGGCCCTTCTTTTGAGGCAACTCTGGATGAGTTTCAACTATCAACCTGTTTTAGTCATCTAGTGCTGCCCTAACAGATTACCACAAAGTAGATGACTTTAGTAAAGAAAAGTTTATTCTTACACAGTCCCACAGTCTACAAGTCCAAACTCAGGATGTCCGCTCTAGGGAAGGCTTTGTTTCTGTTGACCCTGGAGGAAAATCCCTGTGTTACATCAGTCTTGGTCCAGGGAGCATGTTGGTGCAGGAACCTTAGGTCTGAAGGATGCACTGTACTCCCAGTGCTTTCTTGATGAGGTGAGGTTCCCAACTCTCTGCTTGCTTCCCTTTTCTCTTATCCCTTATAGGATAAAAGGAAAAAAGTGGTACAAGCTGTACTCCAGGAAAACTCCTCTTACAGCGGAGCAGGGAAGTTACCTTAGGAAGAGATCCACAGTACCACCCTAATTGCCTCTAACATGATCCACTCAGTTAACCACAGGCAGAGATTAGGATTTACTGCATCAGAAAATCATAAAATAGAGGGCAATCACAGAATACAGGGAATCCTGGCTCAGTCAAATAACTACACACATTTTGGGGGGCACACACTTCATTCCATGACAAACCATTTTGTTAGTTTGCAGGCCTATGCTTAATCATCATGCTACCCAGGGACTCCTAAGAAACTGCTGGGTTATCTTATTATTATTATTACTGTGGTAAAAATATATACAGAATAATATTTGTTGACTTGACTTTACATGGTCTTTTAAGAAGAGATGACTGCTGGTAGACACAGGGGCAGATATCTGACCCAGACAGTCTACCCATGGGCCATCCAGTGACTGGCTTTGAGGCCTTTCAGAGGGCCCTGTCCAATGAAAATGATCTCCATTGGCCACGCTAGCCATCTAGCACCCTCCAGCCCTTGGATAAGAGACTGTTGTTTACGTGGTCAGGGAGCCAGGAATGGAAATGCAGCAGAGACACAGAGGCCATGGGCCCATGAGGGGGTGAGGGAGGTATACACGGAGAAGGAGAGGGACGAGGAGAGGAAGGAAAGAACAGGAACAGGGGAGAGGCAAGTAGGGGTTGAGTGGGAAAAGAAAGGACACAAAAGATAGGGTGAGCAGGGCAGAGGTAAAAGAAGGAAAAGACAGGAGAGCCGGAGAGGAAGAGGGCAAGAGAGATGAGAGAGGGAAGGTGCTAGAGGTGGAAGAGGATAGAGGGGAGAGAAGAGGAAAGAATAATAGAGGGAGGGAAGGAGGGGGAGGGGCAAGAGGAGATGGGGTGAGGGGAAAAGTGGGAGAGGCTGGGGCTTCAACTTCCCTGTAGGCAGAAAGCTAGAAGAGGGCAGGAGGAATATGCAAACACCAACATTTACCCCATATTCACTTCCCTGCCCCGCTCAAGCTACCGGGAGCACAGGTGGCGTTCTGAAGCAGTCCAACCCCCACCTCAACACAACGAGCACCCGCCAGCAGCCAACATGGAGCCTGGCTGAATATTACATGAGTCCCAGCCAGTCCTCCACTAAAATACTAGAGCTGCAGCCCTACATCCAAGCAGCCAATTATTCACAAAAGTTCGTGATGTAAAAAGAGAGTATCATACGTAGTTTTACTGTAGAAAAAAACATGAACACTGTTTCAAAGTAAAACACAGAGGTTTATTAAAAGTTTTAAGTCACTGCAATTGGGGAACTAAGCAGTGCATTGGAAACAGAACCAGGTAGTCCCAGGACAGTCTCCTTATACCAGGAACCAAATCACAGAGCAGTGTCTTAGTCATCTAGTGCTGCTATAACAGAAATACCGCAAGTGAGTGACTTTAACGAACAGAATTTTATTCTGTCACAATCCAGTAGGCTGTAAGTCCAAATTCAGGGGGTCAGTTCCAGGGGAAGGATTTCTCTGTGGGCTCTGGAGGAAGGTCCTTGTCATCAAGCTTCCCCAGGATTGGGAGCTTCTGAGGCACAGGGACTCTGGGTCATTTCCAAAAGGTGTGCTCTGCTCTAGCACCACTGCTTGTTGGTATGATCTTCCCAAATCTCTCTTTTAGCTTCTTTCTTTTGTAATCTCAAGAGATTACCGCAAGGTACAATACAGTCTTACTTACTGCCCTGCCAATACACCTGCCGCCTGTCTTTCCTCATTAACATCATAAAGGCAGGATTTACAGCACAGAAGAACATCACAAAAAACCAGGAATCATGGCCAAGCCACACTACTATACACACTTTTTTTTATGGGGGACACAATTCAATCCGTGATAGGAGAGCAGTTACAGGAAAATCAATGAATATTGTAACAATCACATTCTGATTGGTTACTGATTATTAACAACTTAGTGATTACAGATAGTTTCACAGGATGGTCACAAGATGCTTACATGAATTTTCTTTGTCTATCTTGCAAAAATATCTCATTGGCAATAGCGTGCAGACACCACTCTTCCTGAGTATGTGTATTCTGAAGGGTGGAGATGGCCATTTGCTCAAGACCCCTCAACGCATATGGTTCCACATCCCGGTTTTGACTACCAAGTTAAAACATAGCTGTTAGTTTAGAGTCCAGATTAAAACTAAAGAGCATGGTCAGCATATTACGCTCTGTCTCACTGACTGCACTGACTGTTGCCTTTCTTGAGACAGCACCAACGATTAATGCACAGGTGCTAAGTGAAAAGACGGTCCATCAGAGGTGCCTTGGAAGAAAGACCTGGCGATCTCCTTCTGAGAAAGCCGCCGTGGAAGCCCCTGCGGAGCACAGCTCTCCTCTGACACGCAGGCATTGCTGTGACGCAGCACAGTCTCTATAGCAAGTGGATCCCTGCTGCAATGCTCTCTAGGTAAAGGGCAGAGCTGCAAAGCAAAGGAGAGAGGAAAGGGACAGTTCAGAGCCCTCGGTACAGACTCTTCCCACCCTCGTTCCTGGTGCCTCCTCTGGAGAATGTCCGGTGAAGAACAGTGAGAAATGGGCAGAGATACACCAGCTGGAGAGTCCACTGATGTCTATTCAAGGAGAGAGAAAGTGCGGTCTGAACTGAGATGTGGCTCAACCCACCTCTCCCAGTAGGACAAGTTTTTTATAGTTTTAAAATTCCAATGAAGAAATGAGGGGTGATTTGATGCAAAAGTTATTATGGTTTTATGGTTATACCAGGCGGGGCCTACCAGGCCGGTTTTGGTCATCCCTGTGGGGCATACATATCAGGCTGTTTTCAGTTAAGGGCAGGGTCTGATCATTGGATAACCTCCCTGAATTTCAGGGATAGAGTCCTGTTGATGATATCCGTGAACTTCAGGGACAGAGTCCCCTCAGAGGACAGTATATAAAGGGGTGAGTTTGGGGTGAGAGTGAGTGTAGGAGTCATCGGGACAGAAACCGCAGTGCGGCCACAGCTGCGCAGGGCACCCTCACCGGCCTACTTGTCTCTGCGCTCCTGCAGCTCTGGTCCTGTTCTTAACAAGGCAGCACCTTCCATTTACACCAAAGTTTCTGGAACATTTTGTGGAATAAATATTTTTCAGTATGCAGACAGAAATTGTTTATACCTGGCTTCATGACACAGTCCTCAGGGCACCTCCTTCCCGTTGCTCCTAGGTGAAGCAAGTCCCCCTGTCTGACTCTGCACCAAGCTAGCCTGAGAGGCGCAGACAAAAGGAAGGCAAGGAAACATCCTCAGAGCTAAACTGACAGAATCAGATTCCCAAGCCAGAGCTCCAAGCCTCAAGTTATCTGCCTACCTGAGATCTGGGCTTGACCTTGGAGTTGGATATACTGTTTCAGCTTCACTTTGTGTCCCAGAAACTCTCAAGTGTTCTAAGTGGCCATTCTTGTTTACCTTGAAAGACTTTGACCTTCCTGGTTGCCACAAGTGGATCTTCCTTTTCAGTTTGTCCAGACAAAACCCACCCAGAGCAGTAACTTCATAAAACAAGCCTTCAGTGGTGCTCACCAGTTGACATATGCCCCAAGCTCAATGCTATGGATTAAATTGTGTTCTCTAACATATGTGGTGGAATCTTAACCCCTACCCATACCTGCAGATGTGATCCTGGTTAGAAGAAGAGTTTTCTTTGTTATTTTAATTAGATCATCTCTGAGCAGGGTGAGTTACAATCTAATAGCTTCTGAGTTAGACTAGCGAACGTTATCAGGGAGCATCCAGGACTACCGACAAGGAAGGAATTGACATGGCCAAGACCCTGATTTGAACTTAGCCTCCAGGACAGTGGAAAAATAAATTGTGTTCTTTAAAGCTACCCAGTATGGTATTTCTGTTGCAGAAGCACTAGGTGCCTAAGACACTCTGTAAGAAGTGTATGTATTATTCATTCATAAGGTTCAAATTTTCTTTTCTCCTTCCTACTGTTAATTTTATAAGACAGAATTATGTTTACAAGTACTGGCTTGGTTGACAAAAGATGGTGTATGTTTTGTGGATTTTCCAGGAGCACAGTGTGAATCATAAGTTAGGATAGAGCAGAGATGTAGTTACGAAGTGCAGTGTGGCCTTGGAACAAACTGAGACACACCAGTGGACTTGTGGCCCCTGACTATCCCTGAGGGAGAAATTGCTCATGGGGGGCTGTACTTGAGTCATTCTCACAATCCAAAGCTCCAAGAATAAGTTTTTCTGGGCTACACGGCTCTAGCAGGCACAGCTGGGCACAGGGCCATCCAGTCACAAGACTGCTTGGGAGGAGGTACTTTCCCTCTATTGTGGATTGAATTGTGTCCTCCAAAGAGGTATGCTAAAGCCCTAACTGCTCCTACCTGTGAACATGACCTGCTTTGGGATTAACCTTTGAAGATGTTGTCAGGTAACATGTTAAAGTCATACTTCAGTGGGGTGAGATCTAGACCAGTCTGAATGATAGCTTTACAAAAGTGGAGAAAATGAAGAGAGACAGAGGGTGGATAGGCATGTACAAATCCATTTATAAACCAAACATACTGTTGGGGGCTGCCAAAAGCTGGGAGAGATAAGGAAGGATCTTCCCCTAGAAACAGGAGGAACTGTGGCCCGGCTGCCATGTTGATTTAGACATCTGACCTCCAGCACTATGAGAAGATACACTTCTGTTCTTACCAGCCCCCAACCTGTGGTGGTATTGTGATGGATTTAGGAAGCTAACTCGCTGTCTGTACTGAGCACCAACAAGTGTGTGTTCTTAGGTCAGGTTCTCCCAGCTTCTTCATAAAAATGTCCAGCCTCAGCCTGTGTTCTGCTTGGACAGGGAGGTGCTATTTTGGACTGCCCTTCCTTTTGGTTTCCAAGGCTATTGAACAGAGAGTCCCCTGTTTTTAGGAAGGGGAAGGTCAAGCCATGTTTATTTGTTTACCAAGACTGTCAGGACCACATATTACAACAGTAATTTGTTTCATTTAGTCATTTATTATTGTTATTCCTGGAAAGGAAAGTTGTATAAAAATTGTTGTAGTTCAAGTACAGAATAGATTTTTTTAAATTATGACTTGTTTTGAAAGATTATAAGTTTACTTCAAATGCATGCCATTGTCTTCCAAAGAAAAGTAATAGTTAAGAAAATTATTCTTGATTAGATAGCATGGAGGAAATTTCTGGAATATTCACATTTGAAAATTCCACACTAATGAATGCTTTTGATCTAAAACTAACCAAGAGCTGCTAAGTATTTTCATTATGTTGTTTTTAGCCTTCTGTAGAGTTGACTCCAACTCATAGCAACCCCATGAGTGCAGAAGGAAACATGGCATCCTCCTCACAGTTGTGAGCATGTTCAAGTCAGTTGTGGTTACTGTGCCAGTCCAGCTCACTGAGAAACTTCCACACACTTGCTGGCCCTCTGCTTCACCAAACATGGTGTCTTCTTCCACTGACTGATCCCTCCTGATGATGCATCCAAAGCAAGCGAGTTCACCAAGGTTCTGTTGTGATACTCATCCAACTTACTCGCTTTGGACATGTCATCAGGAAGTTTCATTGGCTAATTTTTAGAAGTTGATCACCAGGCTTTTCTTCCTAATCTGTCTTCATCTGGAAGCTCTGTTGAAACCTGTCTATCAGGGTGACTATGCTAATACTTGAAATACCGGTGGCACATTTTCCAGTATCACAGCAACCCACAAGTGACTACAGTATAACAAACTGACAGGAGAGTGGCAGATTTTCATTATGGAGGCTAAACAAGCAAGGTTACAACAAATACAGTGCTAAAATTCGATTTAAAATAAAAAACCTCTGAATTTAAACATCATTTGGGGAAGAGATGGAATACACACAAAAAAGGAAGAGACGTGTTGCAGCAACTTATTCGAGTAATCATGTAATGCCTTTGGTTATTTGGACATTAATTTCGGGGGTAACCTTATGATTCTATTGAATAAAAATCAAACACCAATCTCACTGCTGCCTTGTCAATTCCAACTTGTAGTGAACCTATAGGACAGAATAGAACTGTTCCATAGTGTTTTCAAGGAGCTCCTGGTGGATTTGAACTACTGACCTTTTGGTTAACAGATGTAACACTTAACCATGATACTAAATAAGTTATCTCAAATTATGGGTCACAGGTACTCATTTTTCAATGTTGATTAATTCTACTCACGAGAGTGAGTAGCATCTGTTAGGTTGAATTGTGCAGCTGACAGATCCGCTCAGGCAGCAGCTTTGATTTCTTGCCCAGCAGTGTCCTCATGGAACACAGTAAGGAAGCCATGTGACCATTTAGAGGAAGGCAGGGAGGCAGGCAATGGAGTCACGGCTCTGACTTCCTGTCCTATTCTAGAGCATCTGATGCAATGGCGGTGCAGTGGTTCAGGGCTCCCTGCTGATTCTGATGTACAGCCATGAATGAAAAACAGTCAGCTGGATGGTTAAGAAGAGAAGCTTGTTAGCTACCTGAGTAAGTGCATTGTGAACCCATGCACCATGCTGTGAAATACTGCCTAGTCCTACACCATTCCCATGATCAGTTGTGGATTGCATTGTTGTGATCTATATGGTTTTCACTGGCTGATTTTTCAGAAGTAGATGCCAGGTCCTTACCCATCTGTCAGGTTGTTGCACTGTGAGAGCCTGCATGTTGCTATGATGCTGGAAGCCATGCTGCTGATATTCAAATACCAGTAGGGTCACCTGCAGGAGACATGTTTCAGTTGAGCTTCCAGACTAAGACAGACTAGGAAGAAGGATCCAGCAGTTTATTTCTGAAAAGAATTAGCAAGTAAAACCTTATAAATAGCAGTGGAACATTGTCTGATGTGCTACCAGAAGATGAGCCACTCAGGTTGTAAGGCATTCGAAAAATGACTGGAAATAGAATCAAAATAGAATCAACCTTAATGATGTGGATGGAGTAAAGCCTTCAAGATCTTCATTTGCTGATGTGGCACAACTCTAAATGAGAAGAAACAGCTGCAAACATCCATTAATAAGATGAACATGGAATGTACAAAGTATGAATCTAGGAAAATTGAAAATCATCAAATATGAAATGGAATAATGGAAGGTAGATATCCTGTGCATTATTGAGTTGAAAAGGAATGGTACTGGCCATTTTGAATTAGACAACAATGTGGTTTCCTAGGCTGAAAGTAACATGTTGAAGAGGAATGGTATAGTATTCATCATGAAAAAAGAGCATTTCAAGTTATATCCTGATGCCCAGTGCTGTTCAGTGATAGGATAATATCAAGGAAGACTAGTTAACATAACCATTATTGGGGGGCCATGAGCTGGATCCAACTCGACGGCAGTTGGCTTGGCTATTCAAATTTATATACCAACAACTGAGGTGATGAAATTCAAGATTTTTAACAACTTCTGTGGTCTGAAATTCATCAAGCAGGCAGTTAGGACGCATTGATAATTTCTGATGGAAACAGAGAAGTATCAGTAGTTGGAAAATACAGCCTTTGTGGTAGAAGTGATGCTGGAGATCTCATGACAGAATTCTGCAAAACTAGCTACTTCCTCCTTGCAAATACCTTTTTCACCAGCATAAACAATAACCTTACCAGATGGAATAAACAGGCATCAAGCTAACTACATGTATGGAATGAGATGATGGAAAAGCTTGATATCATGAGTCAGAACAAGGCCAGGGGCTGACTATGGAGCAGACTATCCTTTGCTGCTATGAAGTTCAAGTTGAAACTGAAGAAAGTTAGAACAGGTCCACAAAAGCCAAAGTACAGTGTTGAGTATACCCCACCTGAATGTAGAGACTACTTTGAGAACAGATCTGACACGTTTAATACTAATGACCAAAGACCAGAAGGTTGTGTCATGACATTAAAGACATTATACATGAAGAAAGCAAGAGGTCACTGTGAAGCTAGAAAAGAAAGACCAGAATAGATGTCATAAGAGACTCTGAAACTTGCTCTTGAATGTCAGTTAGCTAAAGCAAAAGGAAGACATGATAAAATAAAAAAGCCAAATAGATTTCAAAGGGTGGTTTGAGACTACAAAGTTAAGTGTTATAATGACACGTGCAAAGAATTGGAGAGAGAAAGCCAAAAAGGAAGAATATGCTTGGCATTGCTGAAAAACTTTAGAAAAAATTCAAACTTAGAGGGCCAGTAGTGAAAGAGTCTATGGCGAAAATACTAAATGACACAGAAAGTATCAAAAGTAGATGGAAAGAATGCAGAGTCACTATACCAAAAAGAGTTGGTTGACACTCAACCAAGTTAGGAAGTAGCATATGATAAGGAACCGGTGTACTGAAGGAAGAAGTCTAAGCTGCACTGAGCCAAGCCAGCCAAGTGCCGTCGAGTCGGATCTGACTCATGGCGACCCTAGGGCACCGGTAAAAAACAAGGTTCCAGGAATTCATGGGATATCAATTGAGATGTTTCAACAAATGATGCAGCCCTGAATTGCTCACGTGTCTCGGCCAAGAAATTTGGAAGATGGCTACCTGGCCAACTGACTGTAAGAGATTCACATTTATGGCTATTCCCAAGAAAGGTGATCCAACCAAATGTGAAATCATTGAACAATATTATTATTACCACATGCAAGTAAAATTTGCTGAAGATCATTCAAAAGTAGCTGCAGCAATATATGGACAAGGAGCTGCCAGAAATTCAAGCCAGTTGCAGAAGAGGACGTGGAACCAGGGATATCATTGCTGGTGTCAGATGGATCCTGGCTGAAAGCAGAGGATACTGGTAAGATGTTCACCTGTGTTTTATCAGCGGTGCAAAAGCATTTGTTTGTGAGGATCATAACAAATTACGTATTACACTGTGAAGAATGGGAATTCCAGAACACTTAATTATGTCCCCAAGGAACCTGTACATACAGCAAGAGGCCATCATTCAAACAGAGTAAGAGGATACAGTGTGGTTTAAAATCAGGAAAACTGTACATCAGAGTTGTATTCAGTCAGCATACTCAGGAAATAATCTGAGAAGCTCAACTCTGTGAAGACGAATGGGACATCAAGATTAAACATTAACAACTTGTGTAGTACTGATAACACAGCCTTGCTTGCCGGAAGTGAAGAGGATTTTAAGCACTCAGTGATGAAAATCAAAGACCATAGCCTTCAGTACAGATTACACCTCAATATAAAGAAAACAAAAATCCTCACAGCTGGACCAATAAACATCACCAAGGGAGTAAAGACTGAGGTTGTTGAGGATTTCATTATACTTGGATCTGCAACCAGTGTCCATGGAAGCAGTGCTGTGCTTCCTCTTCACTTACATCAAGGAAGATTGCATCATCTGCATAATGTGGTTGTTAATGAGTCTTCCTCCAATCCTAATGCCCCATTCTTCTTGATAGAGTCCAGCTTCTTGGGTTATTTGCTCAGCATACAGATTGAATAGGTATGGTGAAAGCATACAATCCTGACACACATTTTTCCTGACTTTAGACTGTGCAGTGTTCCCTTATTCTTTTGGGATGACTGCCTCTTGATCCATGTACAAGTTCCTCAGGACCACAATCAAGTGTTCTGGAATTCCCATTTTGCACTATGTTAGCCATAATTTGTTATGATCCACACAGTTGAATGTCTTTGCATAGTTAATAAAACACAGGTAAACATCTTTCTGGTGTTCTCTACTTTCAGCTTAGATGCATAAGACCGCACATATCCCTGGTTTCTATGTCCTCTCTGGAATCTGGCCTGAATTTCTGGCAGTTCCCTGTCAATGTCCTATGGGAAGAGATCTCTTTAACGGCCCCAAATAAAAAATGTTTAAGTAAAATAATTTTCCACAACTACTTGTAGAACTGGTGCCATCTCATGGAAAAATTTTATAAACTTTCTGTTCAGTCAAGAATGTGTTTGCTGCCTTCCAGGTCTTCCTCTAATTGTAGCCACTGTGTTACGTCCCCTTAGATCCAAGCCTCTGGGAATTTGTAACTTGCAAACTTTTTTTTTTTAAATCATTGTGGGTCAGTTTGAAAGTGATCAGAATATCATAGAAGCAGTGTGGTGAGAAATCAAGAAATAATGTGTAAGTAAAGAAATATTTCAAGTTGTCATTGAAATCATTGACACTGACAAAGAGGACATAACAGAGAAGTCTTTCTCTGTAGCTCTATGTCCTTGTTTTTTTAAGGAGAATGCTTCTATAACAAACAGACAGACACTAACTGCATTCTGCATGCCCCTTGGTAACTGTTTCTCACATACTTGAAATGACCTTCCTACTGTTGGTTTTGAGTGAATTCTTCTTTCCAAGCTCAGCTAGGGAACAGTTCCTCGTGACAATGTCCTTGAGCAGATTGTATTCCCAGCTTTGTTTCCACAGACCTTGCACCCACTGCATGTTTATTGTTATGTTTATTATTGTTGTATTTACTACAGCAGGACTTTCCTCGGGTTTGATTTTGTTTTGTTTTCCTTTTCGTCTTCAATTGTGCTTTAGGTGAAAGTTTATGATTCAGGTCAGTTTCTCATATAAAAACTTATACACACGTTGTTATGTGACTGTCATTACTCTCCCTACAATGTGTCAGCACACTCCTCTTCTCCACCCTATATTCCCCGTGTCCACTCAACCAGCTGCCGTCCCCTTCTGCCTTCTTATCTCACCTGCAGGCAAGAGCTGCCCATTTAGTCTTATGGATTTACTTGAGCCAAGAAGCACACTCTTCACGAGTATTATTTTATGTCTTATAGTCCAGTTTAATCTTTGTCTGAAGGGTTGGGTTTGGGAATAGCTTTAGTTCTGGGCTAACAGAGAGACTTAGGGCCATGTCACCTGGGGTCCCACGAGTCTGTCAGACCATCAAGTTTAGTCTTTTTATAAAATTTTGAGTTCTGCATACTTTTCTCCCTTTCCATCAGGGACTTTCTGATGGGGTAGCCAGGCACTGTCTCATTCTTCTGATTTCAGGCTGACGGAGTCTCTGGTTTCTGAGGCCCTTTCTGTCTCTTGGCATCATATTTTCCTGATGTCTTTGGTGTTTTCCACTCTCCTTTGTTCTGCATAGGTTGGGGCCAATTAATCCATCTTAGACGGCTGTTCACTAGCTTTTAATACCTCAGATGCCATTCACCAAAGTGGGATGCAGAACATTTTCTTAATAAACTTTGTTATGCCAGTTGACCTAGATGTCCCATGAAACCAGTGTCCCCAGCTCCTAGCCCCGTTACTCTGTCCCTGAAAGTATTTGGTTGTATGCAGGAAACTTCTTGGCTTTTGATTTAGTCCAGTTGTGCTGACTTCTGTATTGTGTGTTGTTCTTTCCTTCATCTAAAATGATTCATCTGCTACCTAGTTAATGAATATATGACTTCCTCTCCATTCTTGAAACCATCAAGCAATATTATCTTCTGTGTTTAAACTTTTTATTGAGTTCTTATAATAGTAGTCTCAAATAATATTTGTCCTTTTGCAACTTACTAATTTCACTCAACTAATGCCTTCCAGAGTCCTCCATTTTATGAGACATTTCACAAATTCATTTTTCTTTATTGTTGTACAGTATTCCACTGTGTGAATATACCATAATTTGTTTGTCCATTTATCATTGATGGGCATCTAGGTTGTTGCCATCCTTTTTGCTATTGTGGACAGTACTATGATGAACATGAGTAGACATATATCTATTGTGCGATAGCTCTTATTTCTCCAGGGTATGTTTCAACGGGTGGGTTGCTGGATTGCATGATGCTTGTATTTCAAGTTTTTAAGACGTGCCAAATTAATTTTCAAGTGGTTGTACCATTTTCCATTCCCACCAGCAGTGTATAAGTGTTCTAGTCTCTCCACAACCTCTCTAACATTTATTATTTTGCAATTTTTGGATTAATGCTAAACTTGTTTGGGTGAGATAGTATCTGATTACAGATTTGGTTTACATTCCTCTAATGGCTAATTATTGTGAGCATCTCCTCATGTGTCTGTTAGCTACCTAAATGTCTTCTTTGATGAAGTGTCTGTTCATATCCTTTGCCTTTTTAATTGGGTTAATTATCTTTTTGTTGTTGAGGCTTTGCACTATCTTGTAGATTTCAGATATTAGACCCTGATCAGATATGTCATAACCAAAATTTTTTCCCTAGTTTGTAGGTTGGCTTTTGACTCTTTTGGTGAAATCTTTTGATGAACATAAGTGTTAGATTTTTAGGAGTTCCCGGTAAACTAGTTTCTTTTCTGGTGTTTGTACATTGTTAGTAATGTTTGTATTCTGTTTATTCTATGTATTAGGGCTCCTACCCTTGTTCCTCATTTTTCTTCCATGATGTTTATAGTTTTTAGATTTTACATGCAGGTCTTTGATCCATATTGAATTAGTTTTTCTGGATGGTGTGAGGTATGGATCTTGTTTCATTTTCTTGCAGATGGATATCCAGTTGTGCCAGTGCCACTTGTTAAAGAGACTGTCTTTTCCCAGTAAGTTGCAAAAGGACAACTTATTTAGGTTTCTTGCAGTAGTGTCTTGTAGTTTTCTTTGTATAGGTCTTTTATATT
Organism: Heterohyrax brucei; assembly: GCA_028571685.1. NCBI lineage: Eukaryota > Metazoa > Chordata > Mammalia > Hyracoidea > Procaviidae > Heterohyrax > Heterohyrax brucei. The sequence continues at coordinate 7,593,700 of CM053165.1, read as the reverse complement.
TCTGGTTAGATTTATTCCTAAGTACTTTTTCTTCCTGGGGGCTATTGTAAATGGTATTGGTTTGGTGATTTCCCTTTCAAAGTTCCCCTTGTTGGTGTAGAGGAATCCAACTGACTTTTGTATATTTATCTTGCAATCTGATAGTTTTCTGAAATCTTCTATTAGTTCCAGTAGTTTTCTTGTGGGTTCTTTGGGATTTTCTATGTGTAAGATCATATCGTCTGCATATACATATTCTTTTACTTCTCAAGCAAGGCATTTTTTTGCTAGTTAAGTTGAGCTATTGTTTTTAGGAAAAGTTCAGGCAGTATTTTTGGTTTAAAGACAATATCAGGATAATAGTTTCAAAAGTTCATCCAGTCTTCATGGCTCCCATCTGTTCTGCCTCTTTTTGATCAGGATTCTTCTGTGAGCTCTTTGACCAAAATGTTTGATATTAATAGCCAGTCACCATCCAGTTCTGCTGGTCTCATGGCAAAGGAGGCAGTTGTTCATGGAGGCAATTAGCCACGCTTTCCATATCCTGTTTCTATTCCTGACTCTCTTTCAGCCTCTGTTATTCCAGATAAATAGAGACCTGGATGGCTGCTTGCAAGATTTTAAGACTCCAGGTAGACCTGTGGTCAGGGAACATCGAGGCCAACTAGCACAACTAGCGTTTTGCTAAGAGAGTCTTCTGCACCCCAAATTGGTGAGTGCTATCTGGGGTCTTAAAAGCTGCCAAGCTGCCATCTAGGGTACACCAGATGGTCCCAACTCAGAAGGAATGGATGATTTCCAAGAACCAAAACAACGTGGAGCAAAGAGAACCCAGAAGACAGGCCTACAGGAGTGTGTGACTACGTCAACATGTGACCAGAAGAACCGGATGGTACCCGGCCACCACCAGTGATAGCCATGATAGGTCTCACAGAGTTGGGTCTCACTGACAACACAAACCCTGAGATAGCTATGAAAAGACCACAATTGATGGTCTAAGGGCCTCGGGGTTCCCCTGGGAGCATGGCCCGGGGCCCTGATGCTGCCCCTGTCCATAAATCATAATGGAGCTCAACTCCTTGGACAGAAATGGATTGGACTTGGAGACACAGAGCGACCATATCATGTGTGCACTTTACGGTTCTGTGCATCTATAGGCTGTCATCTGGCTGACTTCTTAATGGATGCAGGGGAGAGAGTGGAAAGGAGGGGATAAGAGATTTTTAGGAGGATATGACATGTACAGAACAGAAAGGAAGAGTGTGCTGTCACGGGGCAGGGAGAGCAGTGGGAGCTGCTCATTGGTGGGTATGCAAATTTATATGGGATTGTATATTTTCTCTCAATCATAAAAAAAGAAAGACTCCAGGTACTATGCATCAAACCAGGAGGCAGAACAGAAACACTGAAATGTTATTAGGTTAGTTAATTGGGGTGTTGCATGAAATTATGACCCTAAACCTCCAAGTCAAGAAAATAAACCCATGAGATTTTCAGTTGTATATAATCAGCCTCAGCAGCTGGTCTTTTTTTTTCTTTTCCATTCTTATAAATATGTGTGTCACAAAACTTCCACCAGTTCCGCTCTTTACAGGTAACAACTTATTGACAACAATTATAATAATTGGCCATGCAACCCTATTCTTAATCAGTATATTTCCACAACCCTTAACTACCCCTCCCTCCTTCTCCCATGTCTGCTAACCACTAATAATCTTTGATCTCCATACATTTGTCTTGTTGTCATTAAGTGCTGTTTTAGTCAGCTAGTGCTGCTGTAATAGAAATGCCACAAAGTCGATGACTTTAACAAAGGAAAGTTTATTTTTACACAGTCCAGTAGGCTACAAGCTCGAATTCAAGATGTCCACTCCAGGGGAAGGCTTTCCTCCTTGTCAGCTCTGGAGGAAAGTCTGGTATTGCATCAGTCTTTGTCCACGGAACATCTTGGCACAGGAACCCCAGGTCTGAAGGATGCACTGTTCTCCTGGTGCTGGTTTCTTGATGGTGTGAGGTTCCCAATTCTCTGCTTGCTTCTCTTTCCTTTTATCTCTTGCAGGATGAAAGGATTAAGGGTGGTACAGGCCATACTCCAGGGAAACTCCCTTTACAGTGGAGCAGGAAGATGATCTTGTGAAGGGATTTACAGTCCCACCCTAATCCTTTAACATATAGCATAGGAAAATCACAAAATGGAAGACAATGGTAAAATATTGAGAATCATGGCTCAAGCACATGGTTACACGTATTCTGGGGGGGGGGGACACAATTCGATCCATGACAGGTGCCGTTGAGTCAGTTCCAGCTCATAGCTACCCTATAAACAACAGAACGAAACACTACCAGGTCTTGCACCATGTCCACAATCGTTTTTATGCTTACTCCCATTGTTGTGGCCACTGTGTCAGTTCATCTCGTTGAGGGTCTTCCTCTTTTTCACTGACCTCCACTCTACCAAGCATGATGTCCTTTTTCAGGGACTGACCCTTCCTGACAATATATCCAAAGTATGTAAGATGCAGTCTTGCCCTCTTTGCTACCAAGGAGCACTCTGGTTATACTTCTTCCAGAACAGATCTATTGGTTCTTTTGGTGGTCCATGGTACATTCAACGTTCTCCAACACCACAATTCAAAGGCATCAATTCTTCTTCTGTCTTCTTTGTCTTGAGATTATACAAAATTTGTTCTTTTGTGATTGGTTTATTTCACCGAGCATAATGTCTTCCAGCTCCATCTGTATTTTAGCATGTATAAAGACTTTTTTTCTCCTACTGGCTGAGTAGTATTCTATTGTATGTACCACATTTTGTATATCCATTTATCTGTTTATGAGTATTTAGGTTGCTTCCATCTTCTGTTTATTGTGAACAGTGCTGCAATAAACATTTGTGTAAAAGTCTCTGGGTGTCTGCTTTCAGGTCTTTTGGGAGTATGTGTAGGAGTATAATTGCTAGGCCAAGTATATGTCAGGGTTGTGCCCTTTTACCACATTTATTCAATATGTATGCTGAATAAATAATCCAAGAAGCTAGGCTACGTAAAGAAGAAGGTGCCATCAGGATTGGACGAAGACTTATTAACAACTTGAGATATGCAAATAATATAACCTTACTTGCCAAAAATGAAGAGGATTTGAAGCACTTAAGACTACATACAGCCTTTGATATGGATTACATCTCAGCGTAAGAAAATAAAAATCCTCACACCTGAGCCAATAAGAATATCTTGACAAATGGAGAAAAGACTGAGTTGTCAGGGATTTCATTTTACTTGGATCCACAATACCTGTGAAAGTAGCAGAAATTAAATGATATATTGCATCAGACAAATCTACTGTAAAAGACCTCTTTAAAATGTTAGAAAGCAAAGATATCATTTTAAGGACTAAGGTGTGTCTGACCCAAGCCGTGGTGTTTTCAATTGCCTAATATGGATGCAAAAGCTGGGTGATGAATAGCCAAGCCAAGCCCTGGTATGGAGTTGATTCTGACTCACAGTGACCCTCTAGGTCAGAGTAGAACTGCACTATAGAGTTTCTAATGAGTACCTGGCAGATTTGAACTGCTAGCCTTTTGGTTAGCAGACAAAGCACCTAACCACTATACCACCAGCATTTCCAGGCAATGAATAGGGAAAATCAGAGAAGAAATGGCAACTTTGAATTATGGTGTTGGCAAAGAATAATGAACAAATCTGTCTCAGAGGAAATAAGGATGGTTAGAGTTCATCTCACTTACTTTGGACAAGTTATCAGGGGCAATGAGTCTTTGGAGAAAGACATTATACTTCATAAAGCAGAAGTTCAGTGAAAAAGAGGAAGACCTTCAATGAGGATTGTCACAGTGGCTGCAAAAATAGGCACAAGCATAATGATTGTGAGGATGGTGCATGACTGGACAGTATTTCATTCTAGCGTAATTAGGGTTGCTGCGAGGTGGAACTCACTTGATAGCACCCAACAAGAATAACAACCAAATTTTGGTTATCCATTCATCTATTGATAGGCATTTAGGTTGTTTCCACTTTTGGTTATTGTGAATAGTGCTACAGTGAACATCAGTACATAAGTCTCTGTTTCAGTGTCTGTTTTCTAAGGTCTTTTGGGTATATATATCTAGGAGTGAAATTGCTGGGTCATATGATAATTGTATTTCTAGTTTTTTGAAGAAGTCCCACGCTGTTTTCCACAGCAGCTGTACCATTCTGTATTCCCACCAGCAATAGATAATAGTTCCAGTTTCTTCATATCCTCACCAACATTTGTTCTTTTCTGTTTTTTTACATTTATTTTAATTTAAATTTTTTTTCCCTGTTAGCTATCTAATGTGAATGAAATGCTGTCTCACTGTGGTTTTGATTTGTTTCTCTCTGATGGCTAATGATGTATATTTTTATGTAGTTGGTGGCCATTTGAATGTCCTCTTTTGTGAAATGTCTATTGAAGTCCTTTCCTTATTTTGTGATTGGGATATTTGCCTTTTTTTTTACAAACTCATCAAAGTTTTATATATATTATGGTTATTAGATTCTTGTTGTATACATAATTTCTGAAGATATTCTTCCAGTTAGTAGTGTATCTTTTTACTTTTTTTGGTAAAGTCATTTACTGAACAAAAATTTTTAATTTTTATGAGATCTACTTTGTCTTTCGCTGTTTGTGCTTTTGTCATTATATTTTATAATCTTCTATTAAAAGCTAGACCTAAAAACATTGCCCTTGCTTTTTATTCTAAAAATGTTATGGTTTTAGTTTACATATTTCAGTTTTTGATCCATTTTGAATTTGTCTCTGTGTATGGTATTAGGCATGGACCCTGCCTCATTTTTTAGCTTGAGGAAATCCAATTTTCCCAGCACTGGGTGCACCCCTTTTTTTCTCATGTTGCCACTGGTACTCAACATTGTGAACCCCATCACAGCTGTCATTGGTGGTGGCCAGGCACCATCTGGTTCTTCTGTTCACACATTGATGTAGTCACCCATTCGTTGGGTCTTTCTGCCTTCTGGATTCTCTTTCTCCCATGTGTTTGTTGTCCTTGGTGATCATCTGTTCCAACTGAGTTGGGACCATTTGGTGTACCTCACATGGCAGCTTGCTAACTTTTAAGACCCCAGTCACCACTTACCAATAAAGGGTGCAGAAGACTCTCTTAGCAACAGGCTAGTTATGCCAACTGGCCTCAATGTCCCCTGAGAGCATGGTCCCCAGACCCCACCTCCACTACTACTCTGTCCTTGCAATATTAGGTTAAAGTTGAAATAGTTTTCAGGCTATGTGGAAGTCTAGTTAGATTGATCTTCTTTCTAATGTGTGCCATCACTGATTTCACCCAAATTTCTATCCACTGTCTAATCTATAACCAGCCCTCTTCCTCCCTCTCTCCCATCCCTTGTAGCCATCAAAGGAGTCTTCTTCTGTGCACTGGTCTGTTTTTAAGTCCTTAGAGTAGGGATCTCATACTACATTTGTCCTTGTGCTGCTGGCTAATTTCACTCAACGTAGTGTCTTCCAACTGAAACCAGGTTATGAGATGCTTCCTAGAATTATCATTGTTGTTTACCATTGCATAGTGTTCCAGTGAGTATATATCCCCTAGTTTATTTATCCATTCATCTGTTATTGGGCATCTGGGTTGATTCCATCATTTTGCTATTGTGGATTGTGCTGCAATAAACATTCGTGTGCGTGTATCTGTTCTTGTGACTGCCCTTTATTTTGTAAGCTATATTTCAAGCAGTGGGATTACTGGGGTAATATGGTGTACCTATTTCCATTTTTTTAACGAAGCACCAGATTGCTTTCCAAAGAGGTTGTACCATTTTTTTTTATTATGACTGAGTGAAAATATACATTCCCATATAAATTTGCATGCCCACCTATGTGCAGCTTCCACTGCTCTCCCTGCCCGGCAACAGCACACTATTCCTCTCTGCTCCATACATGTCTCATCCTCCCAACAGTCTCCTTTCCCCTCCTCTCTACCCACTCCCCTTCCTCCAGTCAGAGGTCAGCAGGATGATATCCTATAGATGCATAGAACCATAAAGTACACCCAATATATAGTCACTCTGTGTCGCCAAGTCCAATCCATTGCTGTCCGAAGAGTGGACCTTCATTGTGATCCATGGGCAAAGGCAGCATCAGGGCCAGGGGCCATGCTCCCAGGGGAACCCCAAAGCTGCTGGACCATCAGTGGCAGTCTTTTAGTGGAGATCTCAGGGTGCACCCCTTTTTATTCTTGTGTTGCCAGTGAGACTCAACTTTGTCAGCTCCATTGTAGCTATCACTGGTGGTGGCCAGGCACCATATGGTTCTTCCAGTCCCAAGTCGATGTAGGCAGCCACTCATGCGGGTCTCTCTGGCTTCTGGGTTGTCATTTTGGTCCTCGGTGAGCCTCCACTCCTGCTGAGTTGGGACCATTTGCTGTGCCCTCAGATGGCAGCTTGGCAGCTTTTAAGACCCCACATGCCACTCACAAATGTAGGGTGCAGAGAGCCCTCTTAGCAAAACTCTAGTTGTGCCAATTGGCCTCGATTTCGCCTAAGAGCATGGTCCCCTGCCCCCGCCCCAGCAATTCTGTCCTTGCATTATTGGGTTAAGATGGAAGGAGTACTCAAGTTATGTTGAAGTCCACTTAATATTGTTCTTGTTTCTAATGTGTGCTGTCACTGATTTCACCCAATCAAATTTCTACCAACTATCTAATCTAAACCCTCCCTCTCTAATCTAATCTAAACCTCTCTCTCTCCCTTCCCTTGCAGTCATCAAACAGTCTTCTCTTCTATGCATAAGTCTGTTTTTGAGTTCTTATCATAGGGGTCTCATACAATATTTGTCCTTTTGTTGCTGACTACTTTCACTAAACATAATGTCTTCCAGTTGAAACCACTTTATGAGATGTTTCCTGGAATCATCATTGTTCTTTATCATTCATAGTGTTCGGTTGAGTATATGTACCATAGTTTACCTATCCATTCCTCTGTTGTTGGGCATCTGGGTTGATTCTCTTTTTGCTATCGTGGACTGTGCTGCGATAAACATTCTTGTGCATGTATCCATTGGTGCAAATGTTCTTGTTTCTGTAGGATATATTCCAAGTAGTGGGATTACTGGGTCAAATGGTATATCTATGTCCATTTTTTTAAGGAAGCACCAGATTGCTTTCTAAAGAGGCTGGACCATTTTGCAACCCTGCCAACAGTGTAGAAGAGTTCCACTTTCTCCACAGCCTATGCAGCATTTGTTGTTTTGTGTTTTTTGGATCATGGCCAACCTTGGTGGGGGGAGCTGGTATCTCATTGTAGTTTTGATTTCAATTTCTTTACTAACTAAAGATCGTGAATATGTCTGCATGTGTTTTTTGGCTGCCTGGATCACCTCTTTAGAGAAATGTCTGTCCATCTCCTTTGCCCATCACTTAATTGGATGGTTTATCTTCTTCTTACTGATATTTTGTAGTACCTTATAGATTATGAAGATCAGGCATCAGTCTGACATAGAGTTGCCAGATATTTTTTCCCATTCTGTAGGTGGCCTTTTAACTCTTGTGATAAAGTCTTTGGATGAGCCAAAGTGTTTGAATCTTAATAGTCCCCATTTACCTATTTCTCTTGATTGTGGTTTATTTGACAGATTCTGAAATCTGTCTATGTTGTGTATTAAAACTTCCATTGTTGTTCCTACTTTTTCTTGGATGAGCTTTATCATTTTAGATTTGATATTTAGGTCTTTTATCCAGTTTGAGTTGGTTTGTGTATAAGGTGTAAGATATGGATCTTGCTTCAACTTATTGCAGATGGATATCCAATTTTGCCAGCACCATTTGTTGAAGTGATTGTTTTTACCTCAGTCTAATGTCTTAGGGCCTTAGTCGAATATCAACTGTTCATATGAGGATGGTGTCATTTCTGGGTCTCGATTCTGGTCCATTGATGGATCTGTCTGTTCTTGTACCAGTACCAGGCTGTTTTGACTACTGTGGCAGTGTAATAGGTTCTGAAGTCAGGTAACAAGAGGCCTCCCAGTGTGTTCTTCTTCTTTAGTAGTACCTTATTTATCCAGGGCTTCTTCCCTTTCCAAACAAAATTGGGGATTTGCTTCTCCATCTCATTAAAAAATGATGCTGGAACTTGTATTGGGATTGTATTACATAAATAGATTGCTTTGGGTAAAATAGACAGTTTCACAGTGTTAAGTCTTCCTATCAATGAGCAGGGTAGATGTCTGCATTTATATGTCTCTCTTAGTTTCTTGTAGTAAGTTCTTGTAGTTCTCTTTGTAAAGGTCTGTTATTTCTCTGGTTAGATTAATTCATAGGTACTTTATCTTCTTGGGGGCTATAGTAAATAGTATTGATTTGATGATTTCTTCCTTAACAGTCTCATTGTTGGTATAAAGGAATCCTACTGATTTACTTATGTTTATCTTGTATCCTGAGACTTTACTGAACTCTTCTATCAGTTTGAGTAGTTTCCTTATAGATTCTTTGGGAGTCTCTGCATATACAATCATATCATCAGCAAACAGGGAGATTTTGGCTTCTTCTTTGCTGATGCAGATGCTCTTTATTTTTGGTCTTGTCTAATTGCTCTGGATAGAACTTCTAGTACTATGTTGAATAGGAGAGGTGAGAGTGGGCATCCTTGTCTAGTTCCTGTTCTCAAGGGAAACTCCTTCAGTGTCCCTCCATTGAGGATGATGTAGGCAGTTGGTTTTGTATAAATGGACCTTATTGCATTGAGGAATTTTCCGTCTGCGCCTATTTTGCTAAGAGTTTTTAGCATGAATGGGTGTTAGACTTTATCACATGCCTTTCTACATCAATTGACAAAATCAGGTGATTCTTGTCTTTTGTGATATTTATGTGGTTAATCACATGAATTGTTTTTCTGATGTTGAACCAGCCTTGCATCCCTGGTGTGAATCCAGCTTGGTTATGATGGATCATTTTTTTAATATGTTGTTGTATTCTATTGGCAAGAATTTTGTTGAAGATTTTTGGATCTAGATTCATGAGTGATATCGGTCTGCAGTTCTCCTTTGGGATTGGGTCTTTTTCTGGCTTTGATGTCAGGATTACGCTGGCTTCATAGAATGAGTTTGGGAGTACTCCATCCCTTTCTATACTGTGGAATAGTCTCAGTAGTATTGGAGATAACTCCCCTCTAAAAGCTTTGTACAATTCTGCAGTGAAGGCATCAGGGCCTGGGCTTTTTTTGGTTGGTAGTTTTTTGATGACTTTTTCTATCTCTTCCTTTGCAATAGGTTTATTAAGTTGTTCTACTTCATGTTGTGATAACTTGGGTAGGTGATATGAATCAAGGAACTTGTCCATTTCCTCTAGGTTTTCAAATTTTTTAGAGTACGGTCTTTCATAGTATTCTGTTATGATCTTTTTGATTTCTGTTGGCTCTGTTGTGACCACTGCCCTCTTGTTTCTAATTTGAGTTATTTGTTTCCTTTCCTGTTTTTCTCAGTAAGTTTAGCCAGTAGTTTGTCAATTTTGTTGATCTTTTAAAAAAAACAGCTTTTGGTCTTTTCCATTTTTTCAATTGTTTTTCTATTCTCTAATTCATTTAGTTCTTCTCTAATCTTTATGATCTGTTTTATTCTGGTGACTGAGGGGTTCCTCTGTTGTTCTTTCTCTACTTGTTTGAGCTGTAGGGTTAGTTCCTTGATTTGGTTTCTTTCTTCCTTCCACATGTGTGCATTCACGGTGATAAACAGAGCTCTGAGCACTGCTTTGGCTGTATCCCATAGGTTCTCGTAGGAAGTGTTTTCATTCTCATTGGCATCTATGAATTTCTTTATTTCATCCTTGATTTCTTCTATAACCCATGGTTTTTTGAGCAAGACGTTGTTCAGTTTACAAGAGTTTCACTTTCTATCTATGTTTTTTCTGCTATTGATTTAGACTTTTATTGCTTTATGATCTGAGAACATGCTTTGCATTAATTCAGTGGTATGGATTTTGTTGAAAATTGCATTATGTCCTAACACGTGTTCAATTCTGGAGAATGTTCCATGTGCACTGGACAAGAAGGTGTAGTTGTCTGCTGATAGGTAGTAAGTTCTGTATATATGGATGAGGTTTAATTGGTTAATTGTGGCAATGAGGTCTTCTGTATCTTTACTGAGCTTTTTTCTAGATGATCTATCTAGTACTGAGAGCGGAGTGTTGAAGTCTCCCACTATTACTGTGAAGTGATCTAACTCTTTTTTTAGCATAGTCAGTGTTTCTTCGAAATATTTAGGTGCTCTGATATTAGGTGCATAAATATTTAATATAGTTAAGTCTTCCTTGTATACTGAGTCTTTCAGCAATAGTGTCCATCTTTGTCCACGATGGTGGATTTTACATTAAAATTGATTTTGTCTGAGGTTAGAATTGCTGCACCTGCTCTTCTTTGTTCACTGTTAGCTTGATACATATTCTTCCATCCTTTAATTTTCTGTTTGTTCCTGTCTTTAAGTCTCAAGTGAATTTCTTGTAGACAACATATGGATGGGTCATGTCTTTTGATCCAAGATGACACTCAGTGTCTCTTTACTGGAGCATTCAGTCCATTCACATTCAATGTAACTATTGATAGGTATGTATTCATTGCTGCCATTGTGATATGTTTATTTTTGTGTTGATGTTTTCTCTGTTGTTCTTATCAGTCTGTTCTGGGACATTCTTTTTTGTGAGTTGATTTTTCACCTTTTTCAGAGCTGGTTTTGTAGATGTTGAGACTTCTGTGTTACATTTCTTGATATGGTATGTTGCATCTTTGTTGTGCTTTATGGCTGCCCCTAAGATCCCCCTTAATAAACTATATATAAACCTAATTTTAATTACTACCAGTCTTGTCAATTTCCTCTCCATCTGGAAGGACTATAACAACTGTAGTACATCCCTTTTTTAAATATGATGGCATCACAGTTTTCATGATAACCACTGGATTGCTTCTTTCAGTACTAAAGCTGTGATTGAGTTTGGAGCCTTCCCTAACTCTGAATAATGTGTCATTCTAAAATATAAAGTTAGTGGTTTTGTTCTTCTAAGCCAAAGCCAAGAACTTCTTTCAGTATTTCTTGTAGTTTGGGTTTGGTTTTTCCAAAGTCTCTGAGTTTCTGTTTTTCCAGGAATGTCTTTATTTCGTTTTCATATTTGAAAGATAGTTTTGCAGGATATATAATTCTTGGTTGGAAATTCTTCTCCTTCAAGGCTTTGAATGTGTCCTGCCACTGTCTCCGTGCCAGCATGGTTTCTGCTGAGAAATCTGAAGAGAGACTACAGGGTTTCCCTCTAAATGTTAGCTTTGCTTTGATTCTTGCTGCTGCCTTAAGAGTTCCTGTTTATGTTTCATTTTGTTAAGCTTGATTATAATATATCTTGGAGTCTTTCTTTTAGGGTCTATAGTGGGTGGCATAGGGTATGCATCTGGGATATCTATATTCTCTTCCTTCATGATTTCTGGGAAGATTTCTGTCAGCAGCTCAGCAGTGATACTCTCTTTGTTCTCAGGTGTGTCATCCTGTTCAGGGACTCCAATTAATTGAAGGTTGTTTCTCTTAATATAGTCCCACATGCTTCTTAATTTTTCTTGTTTCTTTTTTCTGATTTGTCCCCATAGACGCTGACTTCAGTAGCTCTGTCTTCAAAGTCCGAAATTCTTTTTTCCATTTTTTGCATTCTCTTTTCTTGGCTTTGAATGGAAGTTTCTATGTCTTTCATTTTGTTCTTGATCTGTTGGATTTCAGAGTACTGGTGTTCCATCAGATCAAACAGCTTCCTTTATTTTTCATTTTGTTGTGCTGCATTTTGTATAAGGTTGAGAAGGGCTCTGTATATAATCCTTTTGTATTCATTTTCTGATGATTTCAGAAAAGTTTCTTCATCTGGAAAACTCCTTGGTTGTTTTGTTTGGGAGCCTTCTGAAGCCATGGGTGATTTCTTGTATGCCACAAGTGTCTGTTACTCTTTGGGTCCCATGTGAGTAAGTAGAGGCTTGGAGAGAAACTGTGAGGATGGACTACAGATGTTTCTCTAGGCTGTCTTAAAATGTAAAGCAAAAGGCATCTGACCACTTCCCAAGTCAGTCAGGTTTTCATTTGTAGAGGTCCCTCTTCCCAACTGGCAAAATAAACACCTGTATATCCAACCCCAGATGATATGAACTAGTTCAAAATATAGTAGTGCTACTGCCCTGTTGGCCTCTGCCAATAGGGCCCAGCCTTAGGCGACCCTGTGTAAACTGCTGCTTTTCTGGTAGAAAAGCACCTTCCTGTATGCAAGCTCTGGCTCTCAAGCTAAGAATTAGGTCCAACTGCTGCCACCGTATCTAAGATGGTGCCCTCCACATGGTTGGCGGATAGAGGGGCTAAAGGTGCTGAGATGTAGTAAGTCCTCAGCCTGTTGTCGGGCCCCCACCATAGGTGACACTGTGTAAACTACTGCTTTTGTGTCAGAGAAACACTGTCCTGTTTTCAGGCCCCGGCTCCCAGGCTATGAATTAGGTCCTGCTAAAATCTCCGTATCCAACGCCACAGTTTTGTACAAACCACACTCTGGCAGAGATAAAAATAGAGGCCCAGATTGGCTAGGTGTACAGAGTCCTAAACCTTGCTCTCAAAATATGGCAGTTTAGCCTGCCTATGCCACCAGGAGTGCATCTCAGACTAGCCACTAGGCAAGGCCCAGCTTCGCCTGCTGGCCAAGACAGAGGAAAAAGTGTCACAATGGTGTATTACCTTCAGTCTGTGAGAGGCAGGAATAACCGGGAGTGGGAATCAGCGAAAGAGAGGTGATTTTTTGTTGAATGGTATGAAGTCCAAATTAACAGCCCTGTGCCGTGTCCTGGGGCTCACTAGATCACAAGAAGGCTCTGTTTGATTATCAGTTCAGGTCTTGGTTTCCAGAGAGATATAAGGAGACGTGTGCTTACTCCACCATCTTGACTCCACCTGAGGTTGTATCATTTTGCAATCCCACCAGCAGTGTAGGAGAGCTCCAATATCTCCACAGCCTCTCCGGCATGTTGTTTTGTATTTTTTGGATCATGGTCAACCTTGCTGGGGCCAGATGATATCTCATCATCGTTTTCATTTGGATTTTTTTAATAGCTCATGATCATCAGCATTTCTGCATGTGTCTTTTGGCTGCCTGTATATCCCCTTTAGAGAAGTGTTTGTCCACCTCCTTTGCAATACTGACATTTTAATATTTTCTACTCCATGAACATGGAACATCTTTCCATTTATTTAAATGTTTTTTAATCTCTTATCAGTGTTTCATAGTTTTCTTGTACAAGTCTTTTATGTCCCTGGTTAGATTTATTCCTATTTTCTTCTCTTAGATGCTACTGTAAATGGATTGTTTCCCTACTTTTCCTTTCAGATTTCTCATTGCTGGTGTATAGAACCCAACTGACTTTTGTTTGTTGACCTTGTACCCTGCAACTTTGACAAATTTTTCTATTAGCTCTAACAGATTTATTGTGGACTCACTGGGATTTTCTACATATAAAGGAGCATATCATTCATGAATAGAAGAACAGTACTTTTTCTTTTGCAGTCTGTATACCTTTTCTTACTTTTTCTTGTTTTGTGTTCTGGCAAAGGCTTATAATACAACACTAAATAGAAATGATGAGAGCAAATACCTTTGTCTTGTTCCTGATTTCAAAGACAAAGGTCTCGGTCTTTCTCTGTGAAGTGTAATGTTGGCTATTGGCTTTTTGTATATACCCTTAATTATATTGAGGAATTCCTCTTCCAATCTTATTTAGGATTTTCATCAAGAAAGAATGTTGAATTTTATCAAATGTTTTTTCTGCATTGGTACAGACGATCAGGTACTCATTTTCCTTTGCTCTATTGATGAAAGAACCTTGATTGATTTTCTAAGTTGAACAATCCCTACGTTCCTGGAATAAGTCCCACTTGGTTATGGTATATGAATGTTTTAATATGCTGTTGGATTCTGATTGCCTGTATTTTGTTCAGGATTTTCACAGCTGTATTGATAGGAGTTGTGTTATCAGACAAAATTCCAGGTACTCATTACCATCACAAATAGCCAATCTCTGAGACAGGTTTTGGTCAGTGGTTAAAGAACAAGTTTCTTAACCATGTTCTGCCAGCTAGAACATGGGGGACACATATTCAAATCTCTAGTGCTGTCCAAACCAGGCTGGTGAAACCTAGGGATATGTTTGCACAGAAGTCTAGCAAGAACAATGGGGCAATTGGAAGGAGCATATGAGGGTCCTTTGGATGGTGGTCCTCTGCTTCCCAACCTGGCAAGCCATCAAGGAAACAAAATGGTGCTAGATGTCCTCTGGCCAGCAATCTGAAAGAAGAATGCTTAAACATAAGTCACTTCTCTGCTTTCCCTGTCTAATTCTTTTATCTTTAGTTAAGAGTTAAATTATCAAAACAAAAGGAGTCATTCATGGCCTATAGTTCACCGAATTTATAGTGGTGCCTTTGAGGGCCCCACCCTAGTGTCCCCACCCTTGGGCTTGTGGTACATGGAGGTCATGTCTTTCCCTGTGAATTGGGGTGACTCGAAACAAAGCCTCTCAGGCCTCTGATCTTGAGCACCCTTCATACCAAGGCTTTTTCAGCCTTCTGTTTGCTATTGGCCTGTAATTTTCTTTTCTTGTGGTACCTTTGTTGGGTTTTAGGTATCAGGATTATATTTACCCCACAGAGTAAATCAGGGAGTATTCCTTCCTCTTCTATGTTTTGCAAGAATTTGAACAGTATTAGTGTCAATTCTTCTTTAAATGTTTGGTGAAATTCCCCAGTGAAGCCATCTGGTTCAGGACTTTTTTTCTTTAGGAGGTCTTTGATCATTGATTTGATCTCTTCACTTTTTATGGGTCTGTTGAAACTCTCCGCTTCCTCTTGAGTCAGTTTGTGTAAGTTGTATGCTTCTAAGAAATTGTTCATTTCATCCTGTTTTATTTTGTTTTTCTATACAGTTGTTCATAATAAAATAGCAGGCAATCATTGCCGTGAAATTGATTCTGACTCATAGTGTTGCCTAACTGAAGCAAGTTCATTCTGCCTGTCACTGTAGCTGAAAATTCAGAGAGTGTGGTGTTCAAGGAATATTTTATTTGCAGATTTGCTAGGAATCTGGTGGACAGTGAGCCAAAAACTGTCCAATTTGGGTTACAGTCCCAATGGTTTTTATAGCCAGAATCGAAAGGGATAGGTGTTTGTCACAGAACAGTAGTCTACAGTCACAAGATTTCATTACATCATAAGGTTTCATTACATCTTATCAAACAGTGTATTACTCAAAATGTCATTATCTGTCTCTGAGGTCTTAATTCTATTTCCTCAGAGATAGGGAGAGGAATGCAGATCTGCTAGTCCAGTCTGAGGGTGATAGTTGAGGCAGAAGATGGAATGTAGCTTAATAACCTAAGTCACTTTTGTTAGGTTCTTAGATTTACCACCAACAGCAACCCTACAGGGCAGGGTATACCTGCCCCGTACAGTTTCCAAGAAGCACCTGATGGATTTGAACTGCTGAATTTTTGGTTAGCAGCCATAGATCTTAACCACTACATCACCAGAGTTTCCTTGTTCATAATATCCTGTATTTTTGTCCAGTCAGTTGCAATGTCCCTTCTTTCATTTGTTTTATTTGCATAACTTGTCTTTTTTTTTTTTGTCAGTCTAACTAAAGACATTCCTATGTTATTTATAGCCAGACAAGCCAAGTGCTATTTATAAGGATTCGATAAAGGAAATGGATGGATATTCAACATTAGTTAATAATGATAATATGATAATGATGACAGTCAATATTCTTCATGGTTTACTCTATGTCAACTGCTTTATATGAAAATTCTCATTTAAGAATGTATTATCATTTCCAGACTTCATAAAGAACATTAGAAAACCTACAATTAACGTCATATGTAATGTGAAAGATCAGGAATAAGATGGGGATGTCTCATCACTTCTTTTCAACATTGTATGGATATTCTAGCTAAGGTAAAAAGACAAGTGAATAAAATAGAAGCCTAGAAGCCATCTGCATTGGAAGGGAAGAAGTAAAACTCTATTTGTAGATGGCTTGATCTTGCACATAGAAAATACTAAGGAATCTGTCAAAAATTAGTAAGAGGTCTGCAAGATTGCAGGATACAAGATAAGCATACAACACTTTCACAGAGTAGCACCGAACAACTCAAAAATGAAGTTAACAAAATGATTCCACTTACAATAGTATTAAAAAGAATAAAACACTTTGGAATAAATTTAACAAGAAGAAGTACAAAACTTATTTTCTGAAAACTAAGACATAATGGAAAGAAATTTAAGAAGACTTCAAATAATTGAAAAAATTCTGTGTTCTTAATACTGTTAATGTTGTTAATATTGTTAAGATGGAAAAACTCCCACAGTTAATCTATAAATTTTATTCAATTCTTTATCAATATCCCACCTGGCTTCTTTGCAGATACTGACAAGTTAATCTGAAAATTCATATGGGTGCATAAGTGTGGTGGTTAGCTTTATGTGTCAGCTTAGCTAGGAGGCTATAATGTCCAGTTATTCAGTCAAAAACTAATCTAGGTATCACTGTTAAGGTATTTTGCAGAGGTGATTAACATCTACAGTCTGTTGACTTTAAGTAAAGGAGATTATCCTCTTGTAATATGGGTGGGCCTCATTCAACCAACAGAAACTCTTTAAGAGAAAAATAAGTTTACCTGAAAAAGAATAAATTCTGCCTCAAGACTGCAACATTATCTCCTTCTCAAGAGTTTCCCATCTTCTGGCCTGCCCTACAGATTTTGGACCTGTGGGCCCCCACAACTGAAAGCCAGCTCCTGGAAATAAAGCTCTTAATTGGTTCTGTTTCTCTGGAGAACCTGACTCATACAGCAAGGAACTCAGAATAGCCAAAAGCATATTAAAAAAGAGCAAGTGGAAGGATTCTCACTTCTCAGTTTCAAAACTTACTGCAAAACTACAGTAAGGCACAAGGATAGACATACAGATCAAACTAGCAGAACTAAGTGTCCAGAGAGAAATACTTATATTTATGGACAACTGATTTTCAACAAGGGCGCCAGGACAAATGGGAGTATGAATAGTCTTTCCAACAACTGAATACTCACATTATATACAAAAAATTAACTCAGCATGGATCAAAGTTCTAAACATAAGAGTTGAAACTATAAAACTCTTAGAAGGAAATGTAAGTATAAATTTTTGTGCCTTTGGATTATGCAATGGTTTTGTTGGGTGCTACCACTACTAACCACAAGATCGGCAGTTCAGATCCACCAGGCGCTCCTTGAATACTCTGGGGGTCAGTTCTGCCCTGACCCCTGGGGTCGTCATGAGTCGGATCCAACTCGACGGCACTTGGCTGGCTTGGCTTTGTTGGCATGACATCAAAATCATATGCAACCAGGGAAAAAAAGATCATTTAGACCATATCAAAATTAACAAACTTTATGCTTCAAAAGATGCCATCACAAAAGTGAGAAGGCCATCAAAAGAATGAGAATTTTGTTTGCAGCTCCTGTATCTAATAAGGAATGTATATCTAAAATATGTAAAGAACTTTTAAATCTCAAGAATAGAAAGACAAACAACCCAATTTAAAAATGAGTAAAGAATCTGGATAGCAGTGGGTCTTAGTCACCTGGTACTGCTCCAACAGAAAATATCATGACTGGAAGGCTTCAGGAAGAGAAACTTTTATTGTCATAGTCCAGTAAGCCACAAATCTATTTACAAATTGTAAGTCCATTCAGCAAGAGAACTTAACACTGTCTGGTAGTCTGAGTCCAAATTCAAGGAGAGCATCTCAGCACAGGAACCTCAGGTCCAAAGGATGTGTTCTGCTCTCAGGGCTGCTTTCTTGGTGGTGTGAAGTTTCCAACTTCCTCTGCTCACTTCTCTCCCTTATATCCTCCAAACTTGTAGCTTGAATCCTGCCTCAGCAGCACAACTGCTGCCCATTCTCCATCATCAGTATTCCAGAGGCAGGATTCACAACACATAGGAGGAAGTGTACCATATTGGGACTCCTAGCTGAGTCAAATCAGTACACACATTTTTGAGGAGACACAATTCAATCCATGACAGCATGTCTCCAGATAAGATATACAAACGGCCAATAAACATATGAAAAAATGTTCAACATCATTCAGCATCAGAGAAATACAAATCAAAACCACAATGAGATACCATTTCTCATCCACCAAGATGGCTGTAATAAAAAAGGTAATAACAAGTGTTAGTGAGAATGTGGAGACATTGGAGTCATCATACACCGCTAAGGAGAATGTAAAATGGTGCAGACCTTCACCCACCCAGTTGGCCTCCACCCAGCTGACTTCCACTCAGTCGACTCCCAGATGCCCCAACTGCCACCATTGTTCCCTACATGTGCATGTGGACCTTCTCTTTAAATACTCAGTTTTCCTGACCAGTTTGGTCAGGCTTTGAGGATGAGAATGTCTCCCTGTCCCTTTACAATGCGAGCTTGCAAATAAAACCTTTTATCTCACCCTAAAGCTCCTGTCTCAGTGAATTTGCTTTTTGCAGCAGATAGCCGAACTCCTGGGCTTTACCAGAAGTTGTTTTTGTTGCCACTAATGTTTTTATAGTCACTGATTTTGTCATTTGTTAATGCTTTAGCTACAATATTGTGATAATTCGTATTCGTGAAACTGTATCAATAACTTTTGAGAATGAGGTAGTAATTAATGGAAAAGAAGGAGAAAAATCATAAAAAGCTTTTGCTGAGTCTGGCATTGGAGGAAGTGGTACAGTAACACCGTGAGTTAACTGTTCTAGGTGACACCAAACCTAGGGACACCACTGATTCTTCACACTTGGTTGTTAGTTGCCGTCAAATCAGCTCCAGCTCTCAGAAACCTATGTATAACCTAATGAAACACTGCCATCTCCATGATCATTGGTGTGTTTGTTCCCTGTTTTTAGCAATTTCATAACATATTAAGTGGAAGAGAAACCTGACTGTCAGAATAACATATATGGAGTCTGTTGCAGACATTGCCAAATGTCTTCCCCAATAGCTATACTCTCCTTTTCCCGGCGTAAAAAAATTCTTGCTTTTCCAGGGTCCCTGGCAGTTAAGCATGACTACATGTTACATTCCTGGCTAGTGAGATACAAGCAAAAATCTACTGGGTGGAATTTCTGGGAACACTGTCATGGATTGAAGGATTTCCCCCCGAAAATATGTGTAGCCATTGTGGCTGGGCCATGATTCCCCATATTCTATGATTGTCCTCCATTTTGTGATTTTGCTGTCCGTGTGTTAAAGGATTAGGGTGGGGCTGTAAATCCCTTTATAAGATCACCTCCCTGCTCCACTGCAAAGGGAGTTTCCCTGGAGTATGGCTTGTTCCACCCTTAATCCTTTCATTCTGCAAGAGATAAAAGGAAACAGAAGCAGGCAGAGAATTGTGAACCTCGTACCATCAAGAAAGCAGCACCGGGAGATGAGCGCATCCTTCAGACCTGAGGTTCCTGCACCAGGATGCTCCCTGGACAAAGACTGATGCAATACCAGACTTTCCTCCAGAGCCAACAAGGGGAAAGCCTTCCGCTGGAGCAAACACCCTGAATGTGGACTTGTAGCCTACCAGACTATGTAAGAATAAACTTTCCTTTGTTAAAGCCATCCACTCTGTGGTATTTCTGTTAGAGCAGCCCTAGCTGACAAAACAAAAACTATTGTTTTTTAATAGCACATAATTACACTTTAATCAGAGTCAGCTGCTATGTGCCTGCTACCCTTCCACTTCCCTCTTCTTTCTGTCTGGGACATGAACTCAGCACCATTTTGTGACCATGGGACCAGAGTCATGCTCTAGGGATGGGGAAGCTGTTGGAGATGCAATGGATGCCTTAGCGGCTGTGGCAGCCTATACCATCTAGCCCCAAGCTTCTTGTCACCTGAGGAAATGAAATTCCTTTTTTACTGTTGGGGAGAGGGTGGCCTGAAACAAGAGGCAGAGATACACCAGTCCAATGGTCCAGGGATGTTTACTGGAAGAAAAGAGAGTTGAGTCTGAGCCAAGTGGCTCAGCCCAGCCCCTCCTTCACAGGGCAGGTTTTTTGTAGTTGTAGTTTCAATGAGGTAGTGTGGGGTGAGGGGGTTTTATGGTTTGATAAGGAAAGAAAGAGGAGTAGCAAGAAATTCTGGTTAGGGGAATAAGTGTTGATTAGAAGGGGAAAGGCTAAGGTTTGTTTATGGTCAAGATTTTCATAAAGGAAGAGCTTTCAATTAGGAGGGGGTGAAGTTGGGAAGACAGGCTTAAAGTTATTTATGGTTATACCAGGTTGGGCCTACCAGGCCATTTTCAGCTGATGGCAGGTCTCATCACTGAATAAGACAACTTCCCTGAAGGACAGAGTCTGCTCAGTGATCCCTCTGAATTTCAGGGACAGAGTTCCCTCACTTCCCTGGGAAAGAACTTACCAGAGGGGTCCCAGAAGCCCTGCCATGATGGCCAGAAATATGCTGCTGAATTAAAGCAAGTTCATTCAGCCTGTCACTGCAGCCAAAAATTCAGAGACAGCATGAGGTTCAAGGTGTTCTATTACCAGATAGCCAGCAAATCTGGAGGAACAGTGAGGACAACTTCTCCAAACAAAACTGTCCTCAGACCTACTGTGTGGAGGTGAAAGTGGATGGGTAAAAGGGAGGCCTTTGGTCAGCCCAACTTCATCTTGCTACAAACAGTAGTTAAGACAACCCTGTTATAAACATTAAGTCCTGAAAACTCACTTCTCCCTCTTCTGTAAGAAGTTACCTTGTACTGGCCGTAAGTCACAGGGCTTGATTAATTGTTCTGTTTGGAGGCCCTTGGCCAGCCTGACTCCATCTTGCTACAAACAGTAGTTAAGGCATGCCTGTTATAAACAGTAAGTCCTGAGAACTCGCTTCTCCCTGATCCGTAAAAGTTTATCTTCTATTGGTCGTAAGTCACACAGCTATTCTTTCCCCTTAAGAACATTGATTAATTGTTCTGTCTAGCCCCTTGCAGTTATTGTCTAAGACCATTAAACTGAATTGCCAGGTGGTTTAGTTGATCTGAGTTGTTGGAACCATGCAGACCCTCCACAGAGAGTATTGTTGAAATATCAAAAAAATTACTTGCACGGAACGGGAAAAATATTAATCAGTCCCCCCACCCATCAACCTATATAACCTCTTAGCCTATACATGCAGACAAGCTTTGGAGGAACTGATTCCCCCTTGCCTCTTGTGTGTCAGCACTTAATACGTGTCCTCATTTGATCACCTCACCTCCTGTCTCAGTATTGCCTTTATGGACAGGCAACACAGATCTGCGATTGTGGTTACAAATTCTGGCAGCCTGTATGGGGAAGCACCCTTTATGCTGCTTGGGACACAGTGGCCCCAGTGGGGAATGTAGATCAGACAACTCCTGCTTCATTGGTGACCACATGGCTAATTAGCCCATGAAGGGGTGTTGCCCTCTCTTGTCCACCTCAGTGCTGCCGGTCACCCACCACTGTGACTGAGGTGAGTAAATTGGGACCTGGAAATCCCCACGGGGTGTTGGGTCTGTGGCTCCCCTCCCTGTGGCACTCAGGGCCAGACTAATGTGTCAAGTTTTGGGTAAAACTTGTCCCTGGGTTGGATTGTTTACAACATTACTAGTTTTGTGAATGGGACCCACCTAGTTTAGACCCCTGGAAGTCCCTAGGCCCTGGTCTGGCATGTGAGCGGGTACTACCCCTGGTTTTTGAGAGTCTGATCACCTCCAACTGTTCCCCTATCAGGTGGTCTGGCCTGGTGTATGTGTGTGAAGAGCTAGCTGTCTGAATGGAGCTGGGTGAGTGTTGTGTGAATGTGGCCCCAAACTGCTGGACTGTGAAGGTCAAGAAATAACTAGAGATACAAAAAGGTAACATAAGAAATTGGTCCAGGATCATAGCCATGTTTGCCCGACAAAACTGGTCTGTCAGGTTTGGTCTTACTTCCAAGAACAGCTCAGTGACTGCCTGGTGCAGTAAAACAAAAAGCTGAAGTGGGACACATTCAGAATTTCTTGACAGAAAGGACAAGAGAAGCTCTCTCTGACAAACAAGGTACAAAGGGCTTCAGCCATCTCCAACTACTAACATGGGAAGAGCCACTTCTATTCCATCAGACTCCCCTTTGGGGTGCATCTTAGCTGGATGGAAAAAGTACAGTTATAAACCCATGACTAAGAAAAAGATGATTTGTGTAATGATGTATGGCCCTAGTATATCTTAGGAGATCAAGAAATTTGACCTGTTATGGGGTCTTAGAAATTTAACACCATCTTACAACTAGACTTGTTCTGTAAAACATGGAAAGTGAGATGAAGTCCCCTTTGTTCAAACATTTATGTCTCTATATCAGTCTGTGAAACCAAATGAATCTATTCTCTATCAAGGAAAGAAATTAGATAAAAAAAATTTTTTTACAGAATTCTTCGGAAGATGATTGCCTCCTTGGGGGATAGATGATCAATCCTAACTGACAGACAGAGGGGAAGAAAGACAGATTGATAGCCAGTGGCCTCCCAGTATACCTCTGACGGGACAGACCTGCCACGGGGTGCACAGACTATGGTCAGTGGAGGGGCAGACTCAACCACACATATGGCCTCCCCCTCTCATACCCAACAGGGTACTGTTTTTGGTGAGGGAACCTCTGGGCTCTGGGCAGGACAATACCCCCTAAGAGAAGTTATACAGGAAGAAAAAGAGCATCCTTCAACCTTTGTTGAGATAGTCACTGAGACAGTTTGCCAGTACACTGATATTAACCCTGAAGAGCCCAACAATATTAGATTGCTGAATATAACCTTCATCTCTCAGAGTGTCACCAATATTCAAAAAAATTACAGAAACTCGAAGGGGTCTTGTGATGCCTATAGGACAGCTACTTGACATAGCTTTTAAGGCTTTTAATTCCTGGGACCAGGCTGTTAAACAAGAAAAACAAAACAAAACAAAACAAAAGGCAACACTGTTGGCAGCTGCTCTTTCCCCACTTGACAAACAGGGGGTAAGAGGCGAACATGAAAAAACAAGGGCCAGGACAACCCCTAAACAAACAAACCTGTTTCACGGCCAGTCTTTACAGACAGATCAATGTGCTACTACAAACAAAGCTGGGACACTAGAAGCAAGAATGTGCTGATTACAGGCCCCCACAAGACAAATTACAGGTACTCCAAGAGGGTCCTAACATTAAAGACTCAGGTTGAAGAGACCCAGTGTCAGATAACACCATCCCTGGGAACTGTACATAGTTTTCAGTACTGGACTTAAAAGATACGTTTTTCTACATACCTTTACACCCAAAGTCATAGCCTTTGCTTGCCTTTGAATGGATAGATGTTGAGATGAGAACAAAGAGACATCTGACTTGGCAGGTTTGGGCACAAAGATTTAAGAATTTCCCTACCATATTCAGAAAAATTCTGGCACAGGACTTGATGGCCCTAGAACTGAAAGGAAAAACTATCTTACAATATGTAGATAATATATTAGTGGCCAGTGAAACAAAAAAATACTCAGACCAAAACACTGTATGTGTTTTAAATTACCTAGCTGAATATGATTATAAGGTCTCCAAGAAAAAAGCTCAAATTTCACCACCTCAAGTAAAGTACCTGGGGTTCCAGATTTCCCAGGGACAAAGAGATCTTTTATCTGATAAGAGAGAAACATTTGTCCAAGTGAAGTCACCAACAAGCAAGTGACAACTATGGGGGTTTGTAGGAATGAAAAGGTTCTGTCACATTTAGATACCAGGGTATGGACTAATTGCTAAATCTCTATATGAGACATTAAAAAGAGTAGAAAGAGAGCCTCTGCTGTGGACATCTGAGTGCCAACAGGTCTTTGAAGAAATTAAACATAAACTAATGACAGCCTCTTCTCTAGGACTCACCAATCTCAAAAAGCCTTTTAAACTGCTTATACATGAAAAACAGAGAGTGGCCATGGGGGTCCTGACCCAAACTTTAGGACCCACAAAGTGATGAATTGCTTCTTTTCAAAACAGTTAGATGCTGTAGCTCGTGGATGGCCCCCAGGCCCGGGGGCAGTCGCTGCCACCTGTGATTTGCTCCAAGAAACAGAGAAATTTACCAGCAAGTGATGGTAAATATCCCTCATGTAGTCCTCCCTCTCCTAGAACAGAAGCAGGGGATTCCAGTTAACAGTAGGATGGATGGAGAAATATCAGTCCATCCCATTAGAGAATCCAAAGACAGTCCCACACCCCTCAGGATCCAGTTCCGTGGAACAGATAGGAGACAAGATTGACAGGTAGACTTCACTACAATGCCTCGAGTCCCAGAAAATTTTCGGTACCTACTGGTCTTTGTAGACACTTACTCGGATAGCTAAAAGCTTTCTCTTGTCAGACTGAACAAGCACAGGAAGCTACAAAAACTCTTCTGAGATATTTTGCCAAGATTCGGACTCCCTCTACCCAGAGTGATAATGGTAGGACATTTATTGTCCCAGTAACCCAAGAGGCAGACAAAGCACTGGAAATAGTGTGGAGGTTACATTCTGCCCAGAGACCCCAGTCAAAAACAGAAAAAAGATGAACCACACCTTAAAGAAGACACTGGCTATGGATTCAGGTACTGCCTATTGCCCTGCTCTGGATTCAGGAGGCCCCTTGAAGTGAGCTTAAATTAAGCCCTTATAAATTAACATATGAGAAGCCATTCTTAAAATGGTTCACTCTTCCCACCTCAGTGGCTACTGAGGTACAGAAGTGAGAATGGGTTTGTTCTCTAGAAAAAGCTCTTACTATTATTAATCAACATGCTTCCTCTTGTCCATCTTTCCCAGCCGATGCCCCCTCCACAGGTTCAAGCCTGGCACCCAAGTCTTACTGAAGCTGTGGAGACAACAACATCCTGAAGAATAGTTGTCTCCCCAGTGGAGAGGCCTATGTGAGGTCCCATTGACCACTGACTCCTCTGTAAATCCTGCTGGGGTAGCGGCCTGGGTACAACACACCTGGATTAGGGCTAGCCCTCCCTTACAACCTGGACAACAACAACAGCAAAGAGAAGGCAATGAAGCTCATTACAAATATTCCTGCATGCCAGTGGAGAGACTTAAGTACAAATTCAAAAAAATGTGATGCTACAAGACCAAGAAATAAAGGGCATCTGCATCGGCAAAGAGGAAGTTAAAATCTCCCTGTTTGCAGATGATATGATTGTATATGCAGAGAATATGATTGTATATGTAGAGAATCTCAAGGAATCTATAAGTAAACTACTCAAACTGATAGAAGAGTTCAGCAAAGTCTCAGGATACAAGATAAACATAAGTAAATCAGTAGGATTCCTTTATACCAACAACGAGCCTGTTAAGGAAGAAATTATCAAATCAATACTATTTATGACAGCCCCTAAGAAGATAAAGTACCTAGGAATTAATCTAACCAGAGAAATAACAGACCTTCACAAAGAGAACTACAAGCCCTTACTAAAGAAACTAAGAGAGACTTAGATAAATGGAAAAACCTACACTGCTCATGGATAGGAAGACTAAACATTGTGAAAATGTCTATTTTACCCAAAGCAATCTATTTATGTAATGCAATCCCAATACAAGTTCCAGCATCATTTTTTAATGAGATGGAGAAACAAATCACCAATTTTGTTTGGAAAGGGAAGAAGCCCCGGATAAGTAAGGTACTACTAAAGAAGAAGAACACACTGGGAGGCCTCTCATTACCTGACCTTAGAACATACTATACCGCCACAGTGGTCAAAACAGCCTGGTACTGGTACAAGAACAGACAGATCGATCAATGGAACAGAACTGAGACCCCAGAGATGACACCATCTGCCTATGAACAGCTGATATTCGACAAAGGCCCTAAGACATTAAACTGGGGTAAAAACAGTCTCTTCAACAAATGGTGCTGGCAAAATTGGATATCCATCTGCAATAAACTGAATCAAGATCCATATCTTACACCTTATACAAAAACCAACTCCAACTGTATAAAAGACCTAAATATCAAACCTAAAACGATAAAGCTCATCCAAGAAAAGGTAGGAACAACAATGGAAGTTTTAATACACAATGTGGACAGACTCCAAAATCTGTCAAACCACAATCCACAGAAGAGAAAATAGATAAATGGGAACTATTAAGAATCAAGCACTTTTGCTCATCCAAAGACTTTATTAAAAGAATTAAAAGAACACCCACAGAATGAGAAAAAATATTTGGCAACTCTATGTCATACCGACACCTGATTTCCATAATCTATAAGATACTACAAAATATCAATAAGAAGAAGATAAACCATCCAATTAAGCGATGGGCAAAGGAGATGGACAGACATTTCACTAAAGAGGAGATCCAGGCAGCCAAAAAACACATGCGGACATGTTCACGATCTTTAGTTATTAAAGAAATTCAAATCAAGACTACAATGAGATACCATCTCACCCCAACAAGATTGGCCATGATCCAGAAAACACAAAACAACAAATGCTGGAGAGGCTGTGGAGAAAGTGGAACCCTCCTACACTGTTGGTGGGGTTGCAAAATGGTCCAGCCTCTTTGGAAAGCAATCTGGCGCTTCCTTAAAAAAATGGATATCGATATACCATTTGACCCAGTAATGCCACTACTTGCAAAATATCCTACAGAATCATGGCCTTTCACACCAACGGACACATGCACAAGAATGTTTATTGCAGCACAGTCCACGATAGCAAAAAGATGGAATCAACCCAGATGCCCAACAACAGAAGAATGGATAGGTAAACTATGGTACATATACTCAATGGAGCACTATGCAATGATAAAAAAAGAATAACCATCATTCCAGGAAACATCTCCTAACCTGGTTTCAACTGGAAGACATTATGTTGAGTGAAAGTAGTCAGTGACAAAAGGACAAATATTGTATGAGACCTTTACGATAAGATCTCAAAAACAGACTTGTGTATAGAAGAAAAGACTCTTTGACAGCTGCAAGGGAGGGGAGAGAGGGAGGGCGAGGGGGGGAGGGTTTAGATTAGATAGTTGCTAGAAATCTGGTTGGGAGAAATCAGTGATAGCACACATTAGAAACAAGAACAACATTAAGTGGACTTCGGCATAACTTGAGTACTCCTTCCATCTTAACCCAATATTGCAAGGATAGAGTAGCTGGGGCAGGGGGCAGGGGACCATGCTCTTGGGCAAAATCGAGGCCAAATGGCACAACTAGAGTTTTGCTAAGAGAGCTCTCTGCACCCCACATTGGTGAGTGGCGTCTGGGGTCTTAAAAGTTGCCAAGCTGCCATCTGAGGACACAGCAAATGTTCCCAACTTAGCAGGAACGAATGCTCACCGAGGACCAAAATGACATGGGGTAAAGACAACCGAGAAGATAGAGAGACCCACATCAGTGGGTGTCTACATTGACTTCGGACTGGAAGAATCGGATGGTGCCTGGCCACCACCAGTGATAGCCATGATGGAGCTCACAGAGAGGAGTCTCCCTGGCAACACAAGAATAAAAAGGGGTGCATCCTGAAATCTCCACTAAAAGACCTCAATTGATGGTCCAGTGGTTTTGGGGTTCCCCTGAGAGCATGGCCCCCGGCCCTGATGCTGCCCTTACCCATAAATCGTAATAAAGGTCCACTCTTTGGACAGGAATGGATTGGACTTGGCAGTGCAGAGTGACCATATATTGAATGCACTTTATGGTTCTATACATCTATAGGATATCATCCTGCTGACCTCTGGCTGGAGGAAGGCGAGTGGGTGGAGAGGAGGGGAAAGGAGACTGTTGGGAGGATGAGACATGTATGGAGCAGAGAGGAATAGTGTGCTGTCACCGGACAGGAAGAGCAGTGGAAGCTGCATATATGAGGGCATGTAAATTTATACGGGAATGTACATTTTCACTCAGTCATATTAAATAAAAAAAAAGAAAAAGAAAAAAAATATGCTGCTTTTTTTGTTTCTCCTCTTCCAGAATTCGACAGAAGGGTCTGAACTCGTTTTAATTCAGATGGAAGGAACTCTAACTGTAGTGACTGATGGGACCCTGGCACTTACACTGTTTCTGCCTTAACACAGGTGAGACCAATAAATGGGTGAGACAAACCTGAGCAAGGGAAAGTACTATAGTTTGAGTAACAAAAAATAAATATCCTCATATTTTCCCTATTGCTACTACCAGGGGGAATAATACAGATTTTTCTATTGTAATCTCTAATTACTCTCCTTGATGAAGGTACCTATTTCTGTGTTAAATTTCATAAGGCAAGCCCTCAGGATGTTGAGGTTCTAAGGGGACAAGGAGTTTAAGTTACAGTAATATTTCAGTCTGATGGGACTGGTCCTCTAATGACATGGTATCCATGTCCCAAGCAGCTACTAAGGGGGCTACACTTAAAAATTGTTGGATTTGCCACCATCTGCCTAACTCAAGAGCTCCAGTTCATCCCTTGGCTGCCCCAGTACTTAATTATAATCATACCCCTGATTGTGTCAATACTCTTACAAAGCCAAAAGTTGCAGTCTGAGCCCGGTTAATTCAATATCCTATTATAGTACCTTGTTTTACTTTGCCTAGTCTACATAATGAGACTACTGTTGGGGGCTGGAGATTCCTCAGTCAACTTCCGGGGGTGGGCAGGTGCCCCAGTTATCAAGATTTCCAACTTTTTCCTTTATGTGATCAAATTAAGTTCAGTATTTATCTAATATATACCTCTGATTCACTTATTGCTAACTTCTCACTGTGCGCCCCTCCAGATACACTTTTCTGTACAGGGGAAGGCCTTATCCTTCTAACAAAGAACGTCTGCATTGATCCACACCTTGGACTTGGGCTATACAATACCTAAACACAAAAAACTTCATAAAACAGTGTACTTTGGGATTCCTAGTGTTTCCTACGTAGGTTCATCAAAATGCCTTAACAATCCCCCTTAAAATTGCTAAACAGGGTATAGAGAGATACAACCCAGAAAGTCACAATCTTTTCATTTAAAAGAGTAGATTGAGATGGTGGCTCCTCCAAACCCTCATACAGGGATTAGAGATGTACCAAATGGAATAAGCAGTTCAAAATTTGTCCGATACCTATTGGCCATAGAAACAAAAAAGACTTTGAGAGCTCAACAGACATCCCTCAGTTCGTTAACAGAGGTAGTCCTTGATAACCCACCTTGCTTTAAATTTCCTGCTTACACAAATGGGGGGTGTCTGTACAGTGATCAATAAAACCTGCTGTACTTAAATTAACGGCACTTGGCGGACTTAACACTGCAGAAGAAATTGAGGTAAGCCTAAATGAAATTTGTAAGTGGCTGATTAGACTCGCCCCCGACCCAAACTGGAGGCCTTGGGGTAGTTGGCTGTCTAATTTATTGCCCTTTCTAAGATCTTGGCTAACACTTTCATAATAGTGATTGCTCTAATCTGTGTTTGTGTACTATATCTTGTTAAAATGGTCCTGGGAGGAGCCAGTCTCACCCTCCAGACAGAAGGGGTATTCATGACTGATGCCCTATCCTCTTCGCACATACAGACACACATCATAGGAGATGCTGCTACTTTCCAAAATACAGCTCCCCCTTACTGTAAATACAAAAAACATCCTTGGTCCATGCCCCTGGTCAGCAGAAAGTAACTAGAGGAGATTGGTGCCCTTCTTTCCATGATTGAAAAGGTATCCACAGAATGGGGAGTTAAAAGGGAGGCCCTTGGCCAGCCTGACTCCATCTTGCTACAAACAGTAGTTAAGACAACCTGTTATAAACATTAAGTCCTGAAAACTCACTTCTCCCTCCTCTGTAAGAATTTAGCTTTTACTGGTCGTAAGTCACAGGGCTTGATTAATTGTTCTGTTTGGAGGCCCTTGGCCAGCCCGACCCCATCTTGCTACAAACAGTAGTTAAAACATGCCTGTTATAAACATTAAGTCCTGAGAACTTGCTTCTCCCTGATCCGTAACAATTTACTTTGTGTTCGTCATAAGTCGCATGGCTATTCTTTCCCCTTAAGAACACTGATTAATTGTTCTGTCTAACCCCTTTCAGTTATTGTCTAAGACCATTAAACTGAATCACCAGGTGGTTTAGATGATTATCAAGCCCTGAGTTGTTGGAGCCATGCAGACCCTCCACAAAGAATATTGTTGAAACATCAAAAAAAAATTACTTGCATAGAATGGGAAAAATATTAATTAGCCCCACCCCCTTAATCAACCTACATAACCTCCAGGCTTAGCCTATACATGCAGACAAGCTTTGGAGGAACTGATTCCCCCTTGTCTCTTGTGTGTTGGCATACAATAAATGTCCTCATTTAATCCCTCACCTCCTGTCTCAGTACTTAATTATAATCATACCCCTAACTGTGTCAATACCCTGTGGACAGGTGACACAGATCTGCAACTGTGGTTACATGAGTGTGTTGCAAGAAAAGACAAGTGAG
This sequence comes from Heterohyrax brucei, assembly GCA_028571685.1. Taxonomy (NCBI): domain Eukaryota; kingdom Metazoa; phylum Chordata; class Mammalia; order Hyracoidea; family Procaviidae; genus Heterohyrax; species Heterohyrax brucei. The sequence goes on along the minus strand of CM053165.1, from coordinate 7,563,220 downwards.
CCCCGAAAGCAGAAATCACTGGAACACTGATGATTATCAGGGTAAGCGTATTTATTTCAGCTGGTGGAGCTACAGCAGACAGTGTCCCAAAATGGTCGAGCTCCCAGGTCTTTGTTCCTTTTCTTTGTAAGTTTTGCACAGAAGCAGACTAAGGAATTTCCATACAGTTTCCTCATTGGCATTAGCAAGTTTACAGATTTCCATAGTGTTCTCTTATGAGCATTAGCAAAATTACAGAAGCATTAGTTTCAAATTGAAGGAAAGGGGCTTCCTCTTATCCTAGAAGCTGAGCTTATCACAGGAAATGTTGTGGGGGAGTTGTCTGCCAGAAGCCTTGCAGGGCTTCTAGTATTTCAGATATAGCTTTTCAGACTTTCCTCTCTCATTACCTCCTTTGAGGCCCCATACATATTTTTTAATTTGGAGTCTCATCATCTGTCTGTTCTTGTAGGGATCAGTAAAACATATGTGAGGTTGCTTTTTGATTAACAACTGTCTCAGTCACAGAGCATATAGCTTTTACTGCTAATGGGAGGAGACAAGGAATGATTAAACACAGTCTAATGATGACTAACACTCCTCCTAACTGGGTTTTAAATCTGCCAAAGACCGAGAGCCAGCTTCCTCATAGGCTTCGGAGGCTCCATCCACTCCAAGTTTGTGCTAGAGGTGAGCCAATGTCTGGATCTTTTTTTACTATATCCTCTATGACTTAGCTCTGGTCATCAACCTGCAGGCAGAAGTTGGTCAGGTTGAATTTTCCACACACTCCTCCTTCTTGGCTAGTAGGTAGTCCAAGGCCAATCTACTCTGGCAAACCGCATTTCAGATTTGGGTCTACTGATTTCCCAGGAGTGTCAGGGTTCTGCCTGTTTCATTGGTTATGATCTCGAGCACTGCTTGCAGCCTAATTATGCAATTCAGCATGTTAATTGGGGCTCGGTACCCCGAAGATCCATCTTGAGCAAATGTGACAGGTCCACAATATTGAAATTATTCTCTCAGGGGGCCACTCGTTATCTTTCCAGTCTCCTATTTTAATTTCCCTTCTCTAGTGAGTCAGGGTGATGGAAACTGGATAGCCAAGTAACTCTCCAGTTTTAACAGGCAACAAGAAGGAGGGCCTGATGATACCTACTACACAGCTTCCACTCCAGTCACTTGGGAGACGGGCATATGCCTTATTCCCACATGTCCAATATAGCCCAACTGGGGCTGTCTAATCTCTTGGACTCCCTGAGTCCTCCCAATCTTCTCTCTGTCGAGGGAGTGTTGTTCAGTCCTAATTTTTTCCCACCACTCACTTTTTCCAATTGAGCCATTAAAGGTCTTTTGTCCCAGACAAGTCAATTCTCCAACAAATGAGATGAAGCTCTTTCCCCATTTGGCTAAGCAACACTGGCCTATTATGGAGGACCTTATGACCCAGAAGGCCTCATCTTGAGGGGGTCTTTTTTGGCCTGTCATATTAATAGCTTCATGGGTCAATAACTCTTTTGTTTCCCATGGCCACTGATCTCCCATAAGGATTCTTCCACGTACATGACATGATGTAACATTTAGAGACTGAGCTATACCTTCTGCTAGCCCCAACAACTAGATTTCTGGCATTTTGTGGAGGCTGGGGTATGGGTCAGATGGTCTCTTCACAGAAGGACTGAAATAATTGGAAAGCTTTTGTGGGATAGTTTTGAACCTGCCCCTTGGTAATAATAGGGATTTGGGGACTGAGTCCAGTAGCATTTATCTCTAGTGTCACCTTTGCCCCTGGCTTCCATTGGGGGTCCACTGGATCAGTAATTATTAATTTTAGCAGGCTGTACTTATTAGCTCTGCAGTTTGTCGGGGCTATTCTCTTCTTGAGGTAGACCCCTCTCAAATTACTGCCCTTCTAAGTGGCCCACCATACACACCACCACCCCTGATAACAAGATTTATTACATCTTGGCCATGGATAGTGTCAGCATATGTACTTAACTTGTTTCATAATAACTCCTTTCTCAGCTGAGAGAACCACAGCAATCTGTGCCCTGAGTGTAACCCAGAACAGCACTGGCATCAAATTTTAATGTTATCTGGCTGGGGCTCCCTATTACTTCAGTTTTGGTGACTACAGATCCCTCTTTAGCCCAAGACCTTCCTTGTTTTATTCTCATCTCAAATAGTACAGACATAGGGGGCTCAGTGGGATTGTAGCATACATATGCACTCTTATCCTCTCTAGAATCACATATAGAGTCAGATTATGGAAGCAACTGCCTTTGTGTGTTCCCTTACATTCATAAAAATTATAAAACAGTAAAGTGGTTGTTAGTTTTTAGCCCACCTTAATACTGTGAATACACAAATTACATTCTTCCTCCTGTCTTCCGAAGGTCTAAAGTCCAATTAAGATGAGTCCCACGACATCCATCCTGAGTCTTCAGCCATGCGTAGACCAGCCAGCTCCCGGTCTGTGTCTGAGGCAGGGCGTGTTGGTCATCGCAGTGTCACCTTGTAGGGGTTGGTCGGGATCGTCTCTTATAAACAAGGTTCTTCTGTGTCTACAGAAGTACCTGATTTCTTGGCTGGAAAGAATGTGCAGCTATTTTAAGAGGAAACTTCTGCCAAATCTACTGCCAATGTAACTGGGAGAGAATTTTGGTTAGAGAAAGCAAACTTTTACACATTACATTAGGGGGCTGGATTGAAGAGGGTGGGAAGAGTTATATGGTCTCTCACAAAGTATTTTAAAAAGACTAATCTTTTTTCCTGCGGTGCAACAGAAACTCAGGGGAGGGCCAATCTAGTCTCTTGGCACAATTTACTAAGATGACATTTTATAGTTTGATTCATTCTTTTTCCCTTTCTTACTAAGTAGAAATCTCCATGTTGTGTGAAGTTTTTCACTTTATTCTTAAGGCACCTAAAACTTGTACTACTCTCTCCAGCTGTCTCAGTCCAGCAGGGTGAAGTCTCTACCCATCCTGAAAAAGAACCTGTACACACACCAGTAAATGTTTCATCCACTGTTCAGCTTTGAACAATTACCAAAGTAAAATTGATTTTCCCAAAAGCTGGGTTTTTGTTAAACCCTGAACTGTGGCTTTCATTGACTGGGACTTTAGTTACAAAAGAATTGTTGACTTCTAGGAGTCCATTTGAAAAGATCTGTCTCTGCTCCCTAGTCTGACAGGGAAGTGAGCTTGTAACTTTCTTAGACACTTGATATTCAGCTTTGACCAAAAAAATTAGAGACAGTCATAGTATCTGTAACACACTCTTCCTCAGACTTGATCTCTGTCAGAAGGTGTACATTTGCAGGACCCCTTCTTTGGTTGAAGAGAGGTAATTTGTTTTAGATATTGGGTCACAGCTGTTCCAAAAATGGTAGGGGAGTTCTTAAATTGTTGAGTTTGTGTAATTCAACAGAATTGTTTCTTCTCCTTGTCCCCTTGTTTACTTAAAGGATCAAGTCTCTCAGAGGCCAGAAAGATATAAAAGGAAGTGTCTTCTAAATTTAAAACAGTAAAATGATTATAGGAAGGTGGGAGAGCCAATACTAGAGTCTTCACAACTTTGTTAATAGCCTGTAAATGTTGAACAAAATGCTACTCACTTGTCGATGTCTTCTTAACCTGGAGGACAGCCTGAGCTCATCGTGGTCAGTCACTGGTCCAGACTCACAAAACTACAGTATCAACCAGCCTTTGAACCACGGAAGAGGCAGATGTTGGGGACAGCACTTGTCCTGTGAGTGCTAACAGAGCTATTTACACTTTGCAGGTGTTTGTTGGTGGTGCTGCCAGAGACAAGGCTTTTTCACTGAAAGAGATTTCAGCATGTATTTTACTTAGGGAATTTAAAGAGGGACCAGGCATTCTGGCTCGCATAGCAGCCAGTAAGATAGCTTGTTTTTTCTTTTTCACAGTTCACTGGCTGTAAGATAGGTCTAATCACCTCTTGTCTAGTCACCTCTTTTCCAGTCACCACAACAACTTGAGTACTGTTAGCTGAGACAGTCCCTTTTGGCCTCTGGGTGAGCACTGAGAAGGCTGTTCAGTATCAACCAAAAAATCAACTGGCTGTCTTCCTACCATAACTTTTACCACGGGGTTGGTACGAGGAAAGTTCAAAGCTGTCTCCCCTGTTCTGCATCATTCAGAGTCCTCCTCCTGCTCTTTTAGGCTTCCTTGAAGTCTTTCTCCCCTTTCAAACTTGCCTAGCTCTGTTCCATTTCTCCTCCTAGGACATTCACTTTTCCAGTGTTGTTCCTCTTTGAAAAATGCACACTGGTCTTTCTTTAGCCAGGGCCCATTCTTACCTCAGTCTCATTGTCTTTCTCTAGATGATCTCAGAGTAGTGGCCAGTAAACTGGTCTTTTTTTTTTTTTTCTTTTTAGCTTCCTGTCTCTTTTTACCTTTTCTTTCTCTTGCTATTTCACCCTTTTCTTTCTTTTCTTTTTACCTTTTCTATTTCTCTCTAGCTAGTCATATCTAGCCTTCCATCTTCTCTTTCTTTTTACTTCTTCACCTTTTTTCACTTGCTTATTTTTTTTTCTCTACATTTGTTACATTTGGAGTCTCACACTGGCTTCATCTGTCAGTATTTCAGCTACGGTTTCTTCTGCAGTGGGCAGTGGCACCTCCAGAAGTAAGTAAAGCCTCCCCGCCCCCCGCCCCGGAGCCAGGCCAAGCTGTACCACACTCCTAGTGTGGGGTGGAGAGGCCATATCCATTCCACCTCTTCTAGCCTCCTTTTGCTTTTTTATTTTCATCTTCCTACACTATCAAGTTGGGGTCACAAACAAGGGATTTTTTTCTTTTCTTTTTTCAAGGTGGGGGACAGAGAACATTCTCTAGCTATTTATTGTTCACCCTGTCATCATTATTTACCTGCATAAGAAGAGCTAAAACAGAGGCTTTATCCTTTTTTCAGGTCATAAAGTCATAAAGTATGTCACATATATGCAGTAGTTTGACCTCTTTTTTTTTTTTTTCCTCTCATCAGCACCACATGTACACAGAGAGACACATATAATATACACACATACACACAGAGACCAGACCAGGACCAGAGGTGATGGAGATAATTCTGGCAGTTTCAACCTCTCTGACAGCCCTGGTACCATTTATACACATACACATTTATAAAACTAATTTAGAGCTCATTTGTTAGTAACAGATCAAGTTTCATAACAGTACAATGGTCTCTAGAGTCATTTACAGGTCACACTCGATAGCACAAAATTAAAGACACTCTCAGTGGACTCTCAGGGATTTTACTTTCCTGGGTACCCTCTTGTAACTGGGAAACCTCACCGGTCTCTCATCCAACATCACAGGACATAGTCACCCGTTCTTGGAGGGAGTCTATGAGAACCCGGAGCCTTGTACAGCTTTTACAAAGGACTTACTACCTAATGTCCAATTTCTTACTTTGTAAATGCCAAGCCAAGTGCCGAAGAGGAATATATTATTCCTAGATTTTGAGGGCTCCTCTCGGTGGGGCTTTTTATCACCACTTGGCCGAAACTCCCCACCCCCCCACTTCCCCGGGTCCGGTTGGAGCTGCTCCGCACCCTTGTTGGCCTCTGCCTGGCCCAGCATAGGTATTGTCTCCACCCTGTGCTCTCTCCCTGCCTGTCCCCAGGCTAATAAGTCAAACCACGGTGGCAGCACGCAAGGCACAGGCCCCCAACTCTGGGGACCGGGGTGCTGGGTGGTCCCTTCGGCGCACGAGGCATCCCCTCCTCCCGCCCCGTTCCCAGGAGGCTTTCTAGCATGCCTGCTTTCTTCCGGCTCCGCGTCAACCCGCCTGTCTGGCTGCGCTCGGGACCGCGCTAGGGAGAGGAGGGACTGCCGGAAGGCAGGGCCTCCGTTCCCTTCCACGTGAAGGTTGCCCCTCCTCTCGCAGGCTCCTGCCGCCGCCTAGGGGCCTCAGGAAACGCTCGGCCCTTCAGGCGGGACACTTCCTGCTTCTCGCGCTGTTCCTGTTTTCTTCCCCTGCTCGCCGCTCCAGCAGCACACCCGCCTCGCTGAGTGGGGAGACACACTCCACCCTTCCCCCTGCTCTTGTCTGCTCTCTTTTTTTTTCAGCTCTTCCCTTTGCTCCCGGCAGGAAACCCCTGCCGGGAGCCAAGGGGCGGCGAAGGAAGGGAGCCTGCAGGTTAAGCCGTGGAGAGCGGCCTCAGCGGAGCGGGGGAGGGAGCGCGGCTGGCACAGCGCTCTTCCCCTCGAGCACCGGCAGGCCGTGCTTGCCAGTGGCTTTGGCTCGCTCGGGCTAGGCAGAGCGTTTTCCTGTGTGTTTTCCATGTTCCTTCCTCAGACGAATGACAAGCATGCCACAAGGTGGGTAGGGGGAAGATGAGGGTAAGGAAAGGTCGCTGGCCGTTTCCCTTGCGGGAATGTCAGACCCTCTTAGCTTTGGCAAGCTGACATAAACCGTCCGCACGGACTGCACTGACCCGTGTGAGGGGCCTGCGGAACCACCGTTCGGGACCCCTCACTGCTTTAGGACTCCCCACTCTCTTCGGACCTGTGAGGAGTCGGTTGGGACCGTGCCTCATGGCCCAGCTCAGCCAGTCTCCAGACACTCTCACACACAGTTTCGCCGTTTATTCTATCCTAGACAATTTCGGTTTTCCGCTTGTATACTCCTGAAGGGTACTAAGGAAATGCCGGGAGGTGATGACGCGCCTCTTCTGCACTCATGGGGGCAAGACCCTTTCCAAGTACACCTTCTATCCTTTCCTACACAGCCTCGGTTTCCTGCCCGAATTCTCTTGAACAGTGCTAAGGAGATGCCAGTGGGTGATCAGGCCCCTATTTCCTATTCTTTACCCAGACCGGTCTTACAGTGATGAAGACATCACCCTATGCAAGTTCCTCTCGTGTTCAGCGCCTCAGGAGCACTCTGTGGAGGCCCCACTCTCCATCCGGTCGAGGTGACTGTAGAGAGAGGTGAATTAGCCATCCCTGGCATGTTCAGCAGCCCATGTCGCCAGGGCTGATGTGGGCTCCTGGTCAGGGAGCCAGAAATGTTACCAGAAAAGACAAGTAGGCCCAGAGAACAGAAATCACTGTAACACTGGTGATTATTAGAGGAAGGGCATTTAGATGGAGCTACAGCAGATGGTGCCCCAGAATGGCCAAGCTCCCAGATCTTTGTTCCTTTTCTTTTATAAGTTTTGCACAGAAGCAAAGGAATTTCCATTCAGTTTCCTCACCGGCATTAGCAAGTTTACAGATTTCCATACTGTTGTCTTATTGACATTGGCAAAATTACGGAAGAAAAGATAAGCGTTAGTTTCAAATTGCAGGAAAGGGGCTTCCTCTTTTCCTAGGGCCTGAGCTTATCACAGGAGATGTTTGTAGGAGAGTTGTCTGCCAGAAGCCTAGCAGGGCTTCTGGTATTTCAGATATAGCTTTTCAGATGTTCCTGTCTCAGGTGGAAGGTCAGAGGAGATTCCCAAGTGGGTGGTAGGTCATGGAATGTGAGCAGGGGAAGGAAGGGTTGGCATAGAAGGAGAAAGCAAAATTCCAGAAGTGGAGGCAGAGTCAGCTGGAGTTGAAGGCAGAGGGGAAGTATAAGGGAGTGGAGGGGCTTGTCAGAAAGATCAAAATAAGGTTCAGAAAGTGGTGGCTTAGAAGACTGAGGTTTTTAGTTAAGGAGGAGGAAAGTGGCACAGGTTTAGCAAAGAGAGGGGTCATTACAAAGGAAGAAGAAGGCTTAGGCATAAGACACCTCGGACCACTTGCTGTTGCGGGTTATGAAGTTGACTAAATCACGGAGAATGTTACCTAGATCTTTTAGGAGACACTCCAATGATGTGACCTTAAGGGGCTTAGACTGGCTAGGCCCGATAGTGTAGACAGTCAGTAGGAGTGTTAGGGTCCGTGATTTTCAAGATGCGACACTGTTACTTTAAAGGTTAAATTTTATTAAAAAATATGCCCAATAGGAAAAATACTGGTGCAGCAGCGACACACCCCAAACTACACAGAGCAGGGGGTGACGACGAGCTTCCTCAGCACCCAGTATTTAAGTCGTGAGATTACAAAGCAGGGAGGGGGAACTGACCTTTACATTATTGGTTAAGGCCACCTGGAATTCCTGTTAGTTGTAAAATGTGGTCAAGGTCTAGGGGTCACTTGCAAGGCTGTCCGTGGTCAAGGTCTGGGGATCACTTGGAAGGCTGTCCCCAGGCTTGTCTTGTGACAGATGTTTTGTAAAACAAAGGTGAGATTACTCTATGGTATTTTCTGCTATTAAATTGTTTCCTGGGGCTTTCTTTAATACCTTGAATTTTTACTGTGCCCTTCCTCAAAGGCTGTCACTTATGCCTCATTTCAACATTCCCCCCTTGAGTTCTTATTCCAGAGTCAAATCTTAGACTCTGAGTGGGGGTTGGGCTGATCAAGGGTCTGGCTGTCTAGGGGGTGGTAGGCCTAGGGTGGGGGTCGTTAGGATGACAGTATGTGGGCCTGTCTTTATCTCTGTCTCCTCGTCTTTTCCCTCTGAATGATCCCAGAACAGAGGCCAGTGGATGAGCCTCTTTCTTCAGAGCCTCCTCTTTCTTTCCTTTTCCTTCCTGCATTTTCTTTTTCTCTAATTATGTACTCTTTCATTTTCCTTCCCTTTCTACATCATCTTTACTTTCTTTGACTTGCTTATTCTTTCTTTATGTTCTCTACATATTTGTCACACTTGGGGTCTCACAGATAACTGTATATATCACAAAATAGTCACAAGGAAATCTAGCCAGGTTGTTTATATCAGGAAAAGATAAAAGGAGAAAATTTCTCAGTTAATGAAACTCTATTCTGAATGGTCACATTCTTAGTTTGACTGATCCTAATGAGGTCCCTATCTTCTCTGATTCAGGGTATATTGGTTTCACAGCCCCATGTATAACAGAAATAATCATTTGTTCCTCCACATGATCCATAGACATTAGCCCTGGGACAGACGTAAAATTGTTTCTTAGCCAGTTGTTGCATGAGGCAGTTAGTAGCACACCCCCACCCATCAGCATGCATACATCCCCCAGTATTTATGAATGTTCTGTGTGCACGAACCGAGTATGGGTCTTTCTTTAAGCTGTGAGTCTATAGAACCCCCGACAAGGTCACATAAATCAAGGTGAAAAACCGGTGAAGTCACCTCGGGAGGGCCGGTTAGGGTCAGTTCTTGAACTTGCCGGCCGAGGTTTCTTGGAGTTTCCTCAGGGCCAGTATGTTGTCACACCCTCCATTGAAGGTAGATGGGAGTGATGGACCCAGGGCCAGATCCTGTCAACCCTGATGGCAGTGGGAATTGTCAGGATTACTGTGTGGGGTCCTTTACAATGGGGCTCCAAAGTCTCCTTTTGGTGTCTCTGGACCCAGACTAGACCCCCAGCTGAAACTGATGTGGCTTTACAGGAGGGAGATTGTGGAGGCATCTCAACAAGGGGAAAAGCAGATCTTGAGTTTTCTGCAGGGCCTGGAGGGACTTAAGCAGGTCATGATTAGAGATTTCAGCAAGCATGTCATCCCTTGGTTTAGGGCAGAGGGGTGGTGGCCTCCCGAAAACAATTTCATAGGGCATAAGGCCTTGAAGGTAGGGAGAATTATGCACATGCATTAAGGCAAAGGGAAGCAGGGCCGTCCAGTCACCGCCAGTTTCTAGGGTTAATTTGGTTAAGGTCTCCCTAAGAGTCCGGTTCATCCTCTCTACCTGTCCTGAACTCTGGTGGTGATAGGCATAATGTAATTTACAGTTAATCCCCAGAAGATGTTACTCCCTGAGAGACTATGGCTATAAAGGCAGGGCCTAGTGTCAATGGAACCCCAAACCTAGGTATGAGTTCTTCTAGGAGTTTTTTTTTTTTTTTGAGACTACCTGTGCTGTATCTCTCTTAGTGGGAAATGTCTCAGTCCAACCAGAGAATGTGTCTATGAAAACTAAAAGGTACTTACATCCATATCTGCCGGGCTTAATTTCAGTGAAGTCCAGTTCCCAGTGTACTCCGGGCATAGTACCTTTCTCTCTTACCTTGGTGGGCCTTACCAGAGTTGCTTACATTAGTGGCCTTGCAGGCTTAGCAGGTGTGCGTTATTCCTTTAGCCAACCGGGGTAGTTGCGGTATATAGTACTTTGGAGACAGAAGTTCCTGGATTTTTGCTGCTCCCAGATGGGCAGTCTGGTGGATCTGGCAGATGAGTTTCTCTCCCAATTTTTGAAGGAGAACGGGGAGCTGGATAGAATTGATCTCGGGGAGGCTGAGGGCAGCTTCCTTAGCTGCTCGATCCGCTAGGTTATTGCCTCGGGCTTCCATTGTTTCGGCCCGCTGATATGGAAGGCATCTTGTAGCCACTGGTCTCGGGCATTGTGCATCTGGGGCACAGTGAAGGGTGGCGGGTCAGGGGGCAGGCTGGCGTCAGGAGGCTCCTCATCATCTGAGAGGCTGGCATCCAGTGGGTAGGAGCTGTCAGAGTGCAGGGAGGAGGACAGATCCTGGCACAGGCTCAGGTCTTGGCACAGGTGCTTGTAGTCCTGGATTGACTCATACAGACCCCACAGCTGGCACAGCAGTGACATCTCCAGTTGTCACAGTCCCACCTGTAGGCAACATCTCCTTGCACAGCACCGCTAATGCAGTGTCAAGGTTGACTGGGCAGCGTGGAGTGGTGGGGCCAGTGACGGGGCCCGCGTTGGCAGTGCTGGTGCTGTGGTGAGGTCTGTCTGGAGCGCGGGCTGTGTGGCTCAGCTCGTCATGGATGCAGCCACGCTGGCTGTAGATGCGCTCCAGCTCCCGCCACGAGCCCCCGCTGGTGTTGAGAAGGCTGCTGAGGCCACGCAGCAGCCCGGCCAGGGAGCAGCCTGTGCCACCCAACACCTCAACTGAGGGCAGCCTGTTGCGCTGATGTTCCAGATGGTAGGGCTCGTGACCAGAGGACCCAGTCTTCGGCTACCACCACTGCCCCTATGTACCTGGTGCCATCCCTGATAAAACTGCTCACGTCAGTGAACAGAGTGAGATCGGACTCCCATAAGGGGACATCCATAGGATCTCGGCGAAGGCTGTGCTGTTGGCTAAGCACCTCAGTGCAGTCATGCAGTTCGGCCTCCAGGTCCATATCAGGCAGCAGTGTGGCTGGGTTGAGGGCTGAGCTAGAAGCGAACACAACTTGGGGCTGATCTAGTAATAAAGACTGGTAGTGGGTTAGTCAGGCATTGGAAATCCATTTATGAGGTGGGCTATGCAGGCCTCCCTCGATGGCATGGGGGGTAGTGATGGTCAGGGGCTGTCCCATAGTCAGTTTATCAGAGTCTTTTGCTAGTTGAGCGGTGGCCGCAACAATTGTAAGGCACCTTGGCCATCCTGAGGCCACTGGGTCTAGCTGTTTAGACAGATAGGCCACTGGCCTTTTCCATGGGCCGAGTTTCTGAGTAAGGACTCCCTTGGCTATTCCTTTATTTTCATCAATGTATAGTTGGAAGGGCTTTTCCAGGTTGGGTAATGCTAACGCCGGTGCCTCCAGGACTGACTTCTTTATAGTCTGGAAAGCCTGCTCTGTTTCTTTAGTCCATATAAAATTCTTTTCCTTTCCTCGGGATAGCTGGTATAGGGGGCGCACTATCTCTGCTAATCCTGAGATCCAGAGTCGGCAGAACCCAGGAACTCCCTCACCTGCCACGGCGTACACAGGGTGGGAATCCCAAGGCTAGTTCGTTTTCTTGCTTTGGATAGGGAGCGTTGTGCCCCCTTGAGTTGGAAACCCAAGTAAGTCACCTCCCAGACGTAGACCTGTGTCTTTTTAGTGGAGACTTGATATCCCAGTTTCGCCAAGAGAGTTAACAGGGACTTCGTGGCCTTTAAACAAGTGTCCTCATTGGGTGCCCCGAGTAATAAGTCATCTACATATTGTAGAAGGGAAATGTCAGGCCATTGATGCCTGTACTCATGTAAGTCCTGATGAAGGGCCTCATCAAAGATGGTGGGAGAGTTCCTGAACCCTTGTGGCAGGCGAGTTCAGGTCAGCTTCCCACTGAAGCCATCTTCCGAATCCTGCCATTCAAAGGCAAAGAGTGGCTGACTCTGCGGGCTCAGGAGTATACTGAAGAATGCATCCTTTACATCCAGCACTGAATACACCTGGTGTTCTGGTGACAGAGAGCTCAGGAGAGTGTACGGGTTAGGACTGGTCTGTAGTCCAGCCCTCCTGCCTTCCTCACCAGCAGGAGGGGAGTATTCCAGGGCGACTGGCAGGGCAGTAGTATTCCATGTTTTCTGAGTCTTTGAATGTGGGCCCTGACCCCTCTCTTTGCTTCTGGCGCAGTGGGGTACTGACGCACCTGAATTGGGTTGGCAGATGGTTTTAAAGTCACTATAACCGGTGGTTGGTGTTTGGCCAGTCCTGGGGAGTTTTTTTCAGCTCAAACCTGAGGAATCCCTTTGATCAATTGATCCACTGATATCAGGAGGATAGAGTGGGGACCCCTGTCAGAATCATCATAAAGTCTGTATTCTTCCTCTAAAGGGGCTACCACATTGACTTGGGGTGTCAGGTCAGCATGATTTCCAGTAAAGTGGATAGTCACCTGCATTTTTGATAACAAGTCTTTCCCAAGTAAAGGGTATGGGCATTCAGGCATGACCATGAAGGAGTGGGAGACAGTTTGGGTTCTCAGGTCTATTTTTCACTTAGTAGTCCATGAGTAGGCACTGATTCCAGTAGCTCCTCATGCTAGGGTTTGGGTTTCAGTTATGTGTCCTACAGGTTCAATTAGAACTGAGTCGCTAGCCCGGTGTCGACCATGAATTCTACTGGGTGTCCCCCTACTTTTAAGGTTACCCTGGACTCAGGGGGGACTGGTGAGCTCTGACGCCCTCAAGCCCCTAGGTTAAGAACCCTTGGAGGAAGTTTTCTCTTGGGGCACTCACCCTTCCAATGTCCAATCTCCTTGCAGTAGGCACACTGGTTTCTCTGCAGGGGAGGCTTTCCTCATCTGATCCAGCCTTTTTTTTTCCAAGGGTGCAGTGGCGCGTGGCCCTGGGCTTCTGCCAGGAGGATTCTGCTCGCCTTTTTTGCCTGCTTATCCTCCGGCTGTTCACAGTTGTTGTGGAGGTCTTCATGGCGATCTCCATCAGTTCGGACAGATTTTTACCTTCAAATACTTCTATTTTCTGGATCTTCTTTCTAATTTCAGGGGCTGACTGGCCCACGAAGGCAATATTGACGGCTCTCTGGTTCTTGGGGGATTCAGGATCAATGGAAGTATATGTGCGATATGCCTCCATTAACCGCTCTAAAGAGGCTGCTGGGGATTCTGAGGGTTCCTTAATTACCTGTGTTACTTTAGACAGATTTGTGGTGTGTCTAGCAGCAGCCCAGAGACCCCCATAAGAATCTGGTGGTAGAGTTGTAGGAGGTTGTTTAGAGGGAACATAGGGTTGCAGCCATGCAGGTGGCCGCCTGAGGAGGTCTTGCCAAGTAACAATGCATGGCATTTGATCAGGGTGACCTGGATCACCAAAGATGACCTGAAAAACAGAATGGGTTTGGTTAATGTCTAGGGATCCCGTGGGTGGCCATCCAGTACCAAAGGCCAGCCATTCCAGATCACAAAGTGTGCGGAGTTTTCCTGACCACACCTTGCCGAAGTCTCGGGCTCGTTTCTGGAAATCTGAAAAGTGGTTAAGGAACAGGTCTAGGGGTGTTACAGAGTGAGAAGAAGATTGCCCCATGGCGGCAAAAGTAACAATCAGGACAAAAAACACAATCAAACAGACGACGTAACAGACACGGACCGGTCATGGAAGAAATGAAACGAAAACCAGATGCGGGATTTACAGGCCGCAGAACCGAGAAAGGAACCAGCGGCGCCCACCCAGATGGGGAGCTGAGGTGTCCCCCAGCCTCTGACTCAGAGAGTGATTCTGCATCTGGATTCTCTCTTAGTGAGTCCCAGAACCAGAGCTCGAGCACAGAGACTAAAAGACAATATTCAGACTCACCGGTGAGGTCCAAACCAGATTGGCCGGCCGCAGAGGTCACTCTTGAAATTCCAGGAGAGCCCCCAAATGTTAGGGTCTGTGATTTTTCAAGATGCTATGCTGTTACTTTAAAGGTTAAATTTTATTAAAAAATATGCCCAATAGGAAAAATACTGATGCACCAGGGATGCACCCCAAACTACACAGAGCAGGGGGTGGTTCCTCAGCACCCAGTATTTAAGTCGTGAGATTACAAAGCAGGGAGGGGGAACTGACCTTTACATTATTGGTTAAGGCCACCCGGAATTCCTGTTAGTTGTAAAATGTGGTCAAGTTCTAGGGGTCACTTGCAAGGCTGTCCGTGGTCAAGGTCTAGGGGTCACTTGCAAGGCTGTCCCCAGGCTTGTCTTGTGACAGATGTTTTGTAAGACAACGGTGAGATTACTCTATGGTATTTTCTGCTATTAAATTGTTTCCTGGGGCTTTCTTTAATACCTTGAATTTTTACTGTGCCCTTCCTCAAAGACTGTCACTTATGCCTCATTTCAACAGTACAACATAGATGAACCTTGAAAACATGATGCTAAGTAAAATAAGTCAGACACAAAAAGACAAATATTGATTGTATGATCTCACTTATATGAAATATATAGAATAGGCAAATGTATAGACACCAGGGATGGGTGGAATGGGAAAAGGGAAGGTGAGATATGCAGAATAGTCTGCGGAAATGTACAATGGAAACTCTATGAAAAATGCAGTACCTCTTTTGAGTCAACAGTTGGGAGTACGACAGAGAACCTGAGGGACTGTACAGAATATGACTGAAACTATAAACAGGTAATAAGGGGTTAAAAAGATCCAATGATTAACTACATCTTGGGACACTGACATAAGCCCCCAAACAACTGTGTAAACAAAGTTGTTTTTCAGATGGAACCAACTCCAGTGATGTACAGGAAGTCCTACTTTGACTACTGGTATCCTTCTAACCAGGGCAACAGAGAGCTACAAGCAGGACTGAAGAACTGAACCAAAAGAGCAAGAAACTCTGCAGGCATGACACCCCATAGTACATCCTGCTACCAGTCCCAGAAGCCCCGTGGGAGGAACCATCTTGAAGTCTGTGTGTGTGTGCAATGAAGGGACAAGCAGACACCTGCCAAAAAAGGGAAATACTTCAGATCTCCATCTTTGTTGTCCCCTGGCTATAGATGGGCTATAAGAAACCAACCCCACCAGACTATACTCCCCAACAAGTGAATCAAATTCTGCTACTCTGAGAGACTCAACAAGATCTATTCCAGAGCCTTCTTAAAAATAACCGACGGACCTCGCTCTTTACAGAATGGCAGGAGGCCAGAGGACCTCCCAACTCCCCATATACCCTAGGACAAGTCAAGGACCCTTGTCAGCAGGAAGTAGCTAAGAGATAATGATGCCCTCCTGTCCTTAAACCAAAAGTGGGGAGCTGAGGGAACTCTGTCCCTGAAATTCAGGGAGGTCACTGAGAGGACTCTGTCCTTCAGGGAGGTTGTCTTATCCAATGATCAGACCTGCCATCAGCTGAAAATGGCCTGGTAGGCCCCCCTTGGTATAACCATGAATAACTTTATGCCTGTCTTCTCCACCCTCCTAATTGAAAGCTCTTCCCTTATCAAAGTCTTGACTGTAAACAAACCTTAGCCCTTCACCTTCTAATCAACAGTTCTTCCTTATTCAGACCATAAGTTCCCTAACTAGAATTTCCTGCTACTCCTCTTTCTTTCCTTATCAAACCATAAACCCCTCACCCCACACTACCTCACTGAAACTTTAAAACTATAAAAATCCTGCCGTACTAGGGAGGGGCTGAGCTGAGCCACTCGGCTCAGACTCTACTTTCTTTCTCTTTCAACAAACTTCACCGGACCCTTGGGAAAAAGCAAAGAAAAGACACCAACCCCAAACTTGCTCAGGGGTGCAGCCTGTAGGAATACTGTCTTCTCTGCTGCGGCCCCACTTCGAAGTGCTTACATTGTCTCCAAAGATTTCTCTCATGGGCCAGCCATGTCTCTCCAAGTAATTCTTTCCTGTAGGATTCACAGTGATCTTTGAGGTTCTTCAAATCTCTCTGGAAACAAAGAGGCACTGAGTTTCTATCAGTGGTGATGAAATTTGGAAACAAACATTGGTGATGGTTGTACAATACAGTGAACATCATTAATGTTACTGAATTGTATATATAAACATGGCTCAAGTGTTTTGTTGTATATATTTTACTACAATAAAACAAAAGTTGAAAATATTTTTAAAAGAAAAGGAAACAAATGATACATGCTGTAACATAAAGTAGACTCGAAAACATTATCCTGAGTGAACAAAGTCAGACACAAAAATAACCATTATCTGAAACATCTAAAACAGGCAAATGCATGTGAAACCCCAGGCTGAAATAGCTTCCATGTCAGGGGTGCTCAGAACTAAAGGGACCTGGGCGACATTGTTTCAGATCACCTCTAACAAAAGGAAAGACATGACCTATACACTGCACAAGTCCCAGGAGTGATGCTAGGTGGGACCCTCTGTAGGCTCCAGTATAGGTTTAGTGAACTGTAGACAACAAGTGACTCCTTTCATCTTTAGAAAACCAATGATAAAAGAATCAAGCAGGAGGCCGGGCAGATGGAGAAGTGACTTATGTTTGAACATTCTTCTTCCACGTTACTGGCCAGACGACGACTAGCACCACTCGGTTATCCTTGGCAGCTGGTGAGATTGTGAAGCAGACCTCCACCCAGCTGATCCTCTCTGTCCAGTCGGCCTCTACCCAGTTGGCCTCCACTCAGTTGACCCCCACATGCCCCAACCTGCCCACATTGTTCCCTACATCTGCATGTGGTCTTTACCTTTAAATACTCAAGACTTCACCTGACCAGTTTGGACAGGGTTTGAGGATAAGAATTTCTCCCTGTCCCTTTGCAATGCCGGCTTGCAAATAAAACCTTTGATCTCACCCCAAGAGCTCCTGTCTCAGCGAACTGGCTTTTTGCGGCAGGTAGCCGAACTCCTGGGCTTTTCCTGTAACACATGCAGATAGAAAGTAGATTAACAGTTACCATGGTTTGGGGAGTGGGGGTAAGGGGGAGTCACTGCCTAATGGACACAGAATTTCTATTTGGGGTGATAAAATAATTTTGGACATAGAGATGATCATTGCACAGTAAGGTGATTTGTAATTAATGTCACTGAATTCTAAAAATGTACCACAATAAAAAGAATAACATACAAAAATTTTCAAAGTAAGGACAAGAAGGAAGGAAAGAAATAGGCGTGATGGAGACACCCAGTACCTATTGGGCATCCCTGAGTAAGTTCAGACTCTAGGTGGTGGAACCCAAATACTAGACAGGAGGTGGGGCTTGAGGAGCCCAGGGAAACTTAAGATTCCCTGGAGCTCAGCTTTTTGAGCCAGTACCACAAGCTGCAGGTCTCCTGCTTCAGAGTTGTTCCGGGAGGAATACAGGAGACTGCCAGAGCCTCATCCAGCTCCAGGAGGCCCAACCAGGTAGGCGTAGCCTGGCAGAAGGGCAAGGGCAGGGAGGCTGGGATCCAGAGCAGCAGATGCAAAGCCTGTGGCCTGGAAACAGGGGCCGGTTCCTCTGCTCTGAGTCCTGGGTTTGCAGCTGGATCTCCTTGTCTGTGCAGCTGTACAGGGCTGAGCCCCAGAAGCCAGATGGCCTAGACCAATTACAGAATCATGCAGTGGACGGTGGGCACCATTTTTGGCTTTTCATACTCTTCTCTTCCAGGAGCTTCAGGACACTTCTCTGCCGTGACCCTGGTCACTGTGGCAGGGATTGTGGGTAGCAACGGTACCACTCTCCTAGATCCCCAGCCTCCCTAAACCTGTTTCCTTCTGTGGCTGCCCAGGTGTGGGGAGGGGTGGGGATCGGGTTTCCAGTGCTCTGAGGCTGGCAGAGCGGCTTCCTCACTAAGCTCTCATTTTACGGAAGGTGCCTTGAATTGCTTCTACTCTCAGGCAGGTCGGGACCAAGCAGAGAGCACCTGGGATCATTCAAAGGTGTGACCCCTGTGGAAACGAAACCACAGCTCAGCTGTTTGGGCCTGGCTGGGTGCTGCGGGCAGCGGAGGGAAGCGGCCATTTACCTGATACCCAGTATCCCTGCCGGCTTCCCCACCTTGCCCGCTCTGGGCAGCCTTCCCCTGGCAGTCCTCGCTGGTGCCTGGACACTTCTGTGCTCACAGATAGCAGAGCTGTGATGCCCAGTGAAATCTGAATGTCAGATGACAAGGCCCCTTTTTTTAGTGTAAGTCCCAAGCATTGCACAGAAACTTACTAAAACATGATTCACTATTTATGTCTGAAATTCAAATCTTACTGGACATTTTGTATTTTTATTTGCTAACTCTGCTAATCCTGTCCTAAGATGGCTCAGCTTTCCAAGTTCTAATCAGATTTCTGGTAAAGAAAGGAGGAGGAGGAGAGAAACAAAAGCGGAAAAAAAAAAAAAAAAAATTCCCCCATGAAGAAAGAGGAGGAAGAAGTGAAGGAAAGCTTCCTCTCCTCTGCATCTAGGGGCCTAAGGAGTTCCCATTCTGGGGCCCCTCAGAGACTGGTGCCCTAAGAGAGAGGGCCTGCTGGGAGGCCACAAACGTTTCTGAGTCCTCCTGGGTTCAAGGGTCCACTCTACAGACCACCGGCCCCAGGGTCACTGGCCCCAACCCCTTGTTCCTTCACTCCACTAGTGCAGGCTGTTGCTCTGTGCTGGGTCTAGGCCCTAAGGGAGGAATGAGGCTCCCCGTGGGGCAGCTGGCCAGCAGCTGGCATGTGGAGGATACAGACATGTAAAGGGATCTCTGCGACCTGGGGTGACAGAATTTCTATTTCCTTCTTTCACACAGTCACTCAGCCTCCACCTGGCCTTGCACCTCCCTCTTTCCCATGCCAGCAGCCACTCAGATGATGGTGGTTGTGGATAGCACGTCTCAGGGGACCCATCAGGGGTCCTGCATCATGGACAAGAAAAGCTGCCCCCTAGCCACTTCCTCTCTTCAGCCACCTCCTCCCCCCCCATGCACACCCACCTGTCTGTCCACAATTCACCTCCCCTCAGCCACCTCTCCCCTCAGCCACTTTCACCTCTTCTCACCCCCTGTAGCCACCACCCCCTCAGCCACTTTCATCTCCTTCAGCAAAGGCCTGGGCAGAGTGGAGAGGTGACCAAGGTTCTAGAATGTCCTGAGAACATTCTATGAGGGGTAGAGCTTGGTGGTTACAGAAGAAGAACTGGTGGAGACAGGGCCTTGGATTCCCACAGGGGAATCCTGTGGGTTTCCTACTGGAGGTGGGGAGGTCAGCAGACTAAGCAGGGTGGGACATCTCCTTACTGCCAGTTTCTTTCTTTTTTTCAATTGTTGTCGAAAGCGTATGAAGCAAAACACCCAACTCAGGCTGCACAGCGGTGCTCCTGGTGACGTCCTTCCCCACCCCGACTCAGGCTGCACGAGGGTGCTTATGGTGATGTCCTTCCCTGTTTCCGAGTTGCTCCTCCTCCATTAACCAGGTGTCAGTTTCTTAATCCCTGTGAGCAAAGCGCTGTACAGTGATGGGGGTGGTGCTGGTAATTAATTGTGGGTGGGGTTTTTTCTCCACTTAATGCCCCTTCCCGTGGACTGACAGCAGTGTCTGGTCCAAGCCAACCTGGACTAGTTGGTATCCATTTCTTTTTCTCTTTTCAAATGTCCCTATTACTCTGCTTCAAACCAGGAGGAACCCGGAAAAGAAGGCCCCAGCAGTTGCAAGTTGCCACTGCTTTTCCATCCCACTGTCATGGCCCTCCCTGGCAATGCTTTGGGCCCACAGGTGTTGCTTCCTGCAGGATCCACCTTGGAGCACTGCTTGATGACCTGCCCTTTTGAGCCAGGGCCATCTGGCTTTGAATCCTGGATTAAAGTTTAATCTTCCTGAGTTGTGTACCCCTAGATATAGCCCTTAAACTTTCCGAGCCTTGGATTCTTCATATGAAAAACGAGGAAATGGTATTTACCTCCTAAGGCTGTGCACACAAAAAAAGCTCTTGCACAATGACTGTGACATTGTGGACATGAAGTGCACAGTGGCTATTTAAACTATGGTCTGCAGAAGTATAGATGAGAGAGGGGATTTGTGCCTCTTGCAGCAACGCCTCCTGCCTCTTCCTGCAACCAGTACTTGTCCTATCCCATTTCCCACCTGTTAGGTAGGCTACTTCTCATTGATGTTGAAATATAGCACTTTTGGAGTGCAAACACGTAATGAGAAATACAGCAAGCAAGATTTAATGGTGGAATAACAGACAAGAGGCTTCAGTCAGGGTTCTCCCACTGATGGCTTCTAGGGTGGGAGAAAGGGGCAAGGAATCATTACGGAAGGAATAGGGGATCAATCATTTTCTGATCCTAGTGGAGACAGGTTTAGTCAGCTCACATGCTTATGTGGCTTGCACTTAGAGACTGCTTCTGTGTGCTGGGTCTGTGGTAGGCACTAGGACATAGTGGTGAGCAAGATTAATGAGGTCCCTGCCATTATGAAGCAAGGAGACAGCCGGAAAATAATTACAGGAAAGGAAGATACCACTACAAATGGTAGTAACATAATAAAATGATGCTATAAGAACAAGATGAAATTTAAAATTTTGAGGTTGGAAATATCTTCTTCAGACTCCAGGGTCCGGAAAGGCCTCTCTGAGGAGGTGATGTTTAAGTGAAACAAAGGATGGGAAAGAGTTTTTGTGACAAGCTGGGAAGGAGGGATGAGGAAATGAACAAAGGGCCCCCAGCCCTCCTATGGACAAGTAGTAGGCAGGGACCAGATTAGGAAAGAGACCACCAGGGGTTCTTGGTGTTTTGATTAGTCTGTGCCATAGCTTCCACTCACATTCCCACTGTCACCTTCTCAAACCTCTATCATCCAGAACTTTGACAAGAAGAGCTGTGGCCCTGAGACCCACCAATCACCAGCTCTGCTCTTCCACTGACCTCATGCCTTGGGCAAGTCCCTTATTTTCAGGCTCAGTTTCCCCAGTGAAAAATAGTATTATGCTAAGGAATACCCTCAGCTTTCATGGAGACTATTTTTTTTTCAGTCTTGCCATTGAGTCAATTCTGACTCATAACTACTCCGTAGGAAAGAGTAGAACTGCCCTATAGGGTTTTCTAAGGCTTATAAATCCTTGTGGAAGCAGACTGCCATGTCTTTCTCTCACAGAGTGGCTGGTGGATTTGAACTGCTGACTTTTCAGTTAGCTGAATGCTTAACCACTGTACAACCACGGCTCTCTGAGCCACTAACTAGATGTTTCAGAAGAGGGGCCAACAGCCCTTTCCACTTTTTTCTTCTTTCTTCTCTGCCTGGAAGAGGGCAGCAGGAGAGTATCAGCTTCGGGGGTCACTGCTGTTGTTCTTAGCTGTTATCCAGTGTCCCCAGACTCGTGGTGACTCCATCGACAACAGAACAAAGTGCTTCGAGGCCCTGTGCCACACCCATGCTAGGTTGTGGGTTGCGCTCTTGTGAGCCATATGGTTTTTCTTGTCTGATTTTTGAAAGCAGATTGCCAGGCCTTTCTTCCTTGAGGTCACAGACAATTGCTGTGGAGTGTATTCCAACTCATGGCGGCCCCATGTGTGTCAGAGTAGAATTGTGCCCACAGTGTTTTCAGTCACAATTTTTCAAAACTACATTGTCAGCCCTTTCTTTCAAGGTTGGTATCTCTGGGTAAATTCTAACTGCCAGCCTTTCACTGAGTGACCGAATGTGTTAACCATTTGCACCACCCAGGGACCTGATTGCATAGATGTACCACATTCTATTTATCCATCTATCTACCACTGGGCAGTTGGGTTGTTTCCAGTCTGGGGAAACTATAAGTAAAGTCACTATAGGTATTTTTCTTTAGGTTTTTATATAAACCTAACTTTTAAATTTCTTTTGAGTAACTAATTAAGAGTAGGCCTCCTGGGTCATATGTTAAGTGTGTATTTAACTCAATGAAAATCTCAAAAATCACAGTGACAGAATATAGGTTACTGGTTGCCAGGGAGTGTGGGGAGGCGTTCATTAGACTACCATTAATAAAGCTTCCACTCATTTAAAAGATGATACCTTGCAGGGTACTTCTGAGAGCCTTGCTATGAAAGCAGAGTTCTGGCTGCACAGTGGTTAAGCACTTGGCTGATGACAGAAGGGTTGCGGGTTCAATCCCAGCAGTTGCTCCTTGGGAGAAAGATGTGGCAATCTGCTTCGGTAAAGATGACAGCCTTGGAAACACCGTAGGGCAGTTCAGTTCTGTTTTAGAGGGTTGAAATGAGTTGGAATGGACTCCATGGCAAAGGGGTTCAGGGGCCATGACAGCCGGCAGGATCAGGTGCTTCTCCTTCGCACTCAAAAAGGCACCTGAAAGGCTGGTGGCCAGGAAGCAGGTGTGAGAGTGCCTCAGCCAACCCCTCGTTGCCTCTAACTTTGCCCTAGTTTTGTCCCTGTGCTGATTATTACTTTATTACTGTTTTCTGTCAGATATAATTCCAGCGTTTCCTATAATCTTGATCTTTTCTTGGATAGCAGATTTTTATACAAAGATTTGTATATAAAATGACTGTCTACCCACCAGAATGCAATCCCGAGCAATTAGAACATTTAAGATGCAGCTCCTAACACTCCCGCATCCTCATGTATTACTTTTGAAAGTGTTTTGTGATTTTTTAAAACGTGTTTACAAATCCAATAACAATTCTCATTTAGAGTTACAAAACATGAAGCCATTTTGAACCCAGACAGATGGCAACTAAATCAAGCTTAATTACAGTGTGAGTGCTTTGAATCAAATCACTTTAAGAAGTACAGTACGCTGCATTCTGGAGAGGTGGCATAAACAGCATCTGGGCCTTCAGACAGCAGGGCCCGCGTGATCCAAGACACGCTCCGGAAAGCGCCGCCGCAGGATCCGCGGCTGAGCCGACCCACCGGGGGACCGGGGGGGCCCGGGCCCCTCCCCCCCGACGGGACACTCCTTCCGGGAGGCGGGGCGGGGAAACCGCGGAGGCGCCCTGCCTGCTCCCCGGCCTGGACTCCGGGAGTCCTCTCTGCCTGGTGCCGGCGCGGTCACGGCCCCGACCCGGGCAAGGCAGGCATCTGTGCCGGGAGACAGAAAGGAAAGAGAGCGGAGGCTCGGAGAGCAGCGGCGCCGGGGGGCCCGTGCAGCCCTGCCCCGGCTCAGCCAGCCCCCGGCTCCCCGGCGGAGGCTGCAGATCGGAGGTCGGGGCGGCGGCCTGGCAGAGGCGCAGGCCCGGGCGGGAGCGCGGAAGTCGCCGTCTCGTTGCCCAGGCCGAGTACTCACTTCTGTCGCTGCCGTGGAGGACGAGAGGGGAGAGAATGGTGGGAAGCCAGGCCGGAGCGCGGGGCAGAGTGGGGAGAGGCTTTGGACTCCGGACCAGCGCTGCGGGAATGAAAATCAGTGGTGGCTTTTGATCCAGGGAGTGACTGGATTAGATTGCTGAAGGAGAATGAATTAGCTGGATTAGCGGGGAGAAGGCTGAAGACAAGGTAACAGCTGTAAGGCTGTTGTCCACCACCTTGTCCTTTATTTCACAGGCAGTTTCTGCTTTGACTCCCTGGGTGGTGCAAAGGGTTAACACGTACCAACTGAAAGAGTAGAGGTTTAAGTCCACCCGGAAGCACCTGGTTGGAAAGGCTTGGCAATCTCCTTACAAAAGATCACAGCCTTTGAAAACATTATGGGGCACATTTCTACCCTGACACACACGGAGGTGCCGTGAGTCCTAATTGATTTGATGGCAACTGGCTTTTGTTTCTACATTGAGGGATACAGTCAGAATGTAGGGGTTCCCCTACCCCATTCTGGAGAGAAAAGGAGAGCCTGGCTCTGCGACAAGGTCTGGGGGGCACTGGAATGCGGGGGAAGGCTATTCTGGCCTGCTGATTGTGTGAGGTTGCCACCAGCATCAAGGGCAATGGTTTCGGGGACATAGGGCTCCTGTGGTTTCTTCCAGGGATGAGGCAGGACCTGCCTTCCCAGCTCTTAAGACACTAGGCGGAAAGAAGCTCCTGGACTCAGCTGACTCAGTCTCTGATCCACCTGGGGAGGGGGGCACCCTGACCTTCCACTGCCCCAACACCCTTGGAGTCCTGTTGTCTCCTCACATCCCCTTTTTCTCACCTGGCCTGAGCAACCACAAAAGCCTCCAGGGTTGTCTTTTCTCCTTCCTCCTCTAATCAGCTTTCCTCTCCACACGCAAATGGCCCCTTCCAAAATGTAGTTCTCCTCATGGCTCTTCCTAGGGTACACTCTGCTTGTTTTCTGTCTGCAAAGTGCCTTCCGCATCACCAGTGAGAAGAGAATGGACCACAGGTACTACCAGCCAGGTATGACCTAACAACTATCTGAGGCCCTGTTGTCCTGACCAAGACCCTGCCTGCCCCATTCCCCTCAAATCTGCAACTTTTCCTTCCTGGAAGGAAGGAACGTCCTGTCCTCCTCCCTGCCTTTGTGCAAGGTGCCCTCTCTCCTTGAACACCGCCCTACCTCACCCTTTACCTTTGTCTGGCCAACCCCTTAAGTGCTCAAGTCTCCAACAAGTCTTTCCTGATTTCTGCCCTCAATGAGGTTGCCACAACAGCCTGCATCCTTGTTAGTGGCTGTTGGCCCAACTCATGGCGACCTCCTACATGCTAGCTGATCCTGTGCCATTCCCACGATCTGCTGAGGATTGAACTTTTATGATCCACAGGGTTTTCTTTTTTAATGTGATTTAGGGGAAACTTTACAGAGCAAATTAGTTTCTTATTAAACAGTTTGTTTTGTGACGTTGGTTGCTAACTCCACGATGTGTCAACGTTCCCTTCTCTACCCAAGGTTCCCTGTTTCTATTCTTTTAGTTTTCCTGTCCCTTCATGTCTTCTCAACTTTGCTTTTCGGCAGGTGTGCCCATTAGTTTTGTATACAAGACTGAACTACAGACATTGTTCCTTACTGTTGGCCCTATAGACCTGTCTAATCTTTGCCTGAAGAGTGAACCTCAGGAGTGACTTCAGTGCTGAGTTAAAGGGTGTCCTGAGGCCAAAACTCTTGAGGTTTTTCTAGTTTGTCAGACCAACAAGCTGTATTTTTTTTTTTTACTTTGAATTTTGTTCTACATGTTTCTCCCACTCTCTATTGTGACTCCTGCCAGAGCAGTTGCTGGTGGTAACTGGGAACCATTAGGTGTTCTGAGCTTGGTCTTGTGGAATCCATAGGGTTTTCATGAGCTGATTTGCAGAAGGAGATCATTCAGCCTTTCTTCCTAGTCTTATCAGTGTGGAAGTTCTGCTCATACCTGTTCAGCATGATAGCAACAAGCAAGCCTCCACTGACAGGTGGTGGTTGCACATGTGATGTACTGGCTGGGAATTGAACCTGGGTCTGCCACATGCAAGGCAAGAATTCTATCACCAAACCATTGCAATGCAGAGTATTACTTAATATAGCCCTTCTAGCCAATCTTTGTAACTTCCACCGAATGACTGGATGAGACTGTGCAAATGAGGTGCTTATGGCCCACAAAAGGGATAACTTGCTAACTATGCAAGTAAGGTGAATAGGATCCTTGTGGGGGTGGGGCCATGCAAATAAGGTATATGGAACTCTAATGAGGTGACTGGACATGAGCCATCCCAAAGGCAGGAAGGAGGATCTCTCCAGCACCAAGAAAGGAGAGCTGGAAGTGTAGCACATCTTATGGATCTAGGACCCCTGAGCTGAGAATCTCCTAGATCCAGGAGACAGACTGGAGATGGTGAGATGGTGAGAAGCAGAGGCAGAGAAACAGCAACAGCAGAACCACGAAATGGCAGGAGACAATGCAGTGAGCTTCCTGGCTCATGGAGCAAGACAGCTGGGCCTCTTTGTGCAAGAGGCTTCCTGGCAGAGTGGGATTCTACTGGGCACTAATCAGAAGAGCTAAAATACCTTTGTAACACTTGCCCAAGCAGGGCAGAGGCCAAGAGGCCAGAGAGGCCTGCCTGTGGGCAGAGCTGGGAAGAGGCTGTCCTGAGCAAAGAACTGTGTCCTGAGCATTCCTGAACTGGAACTGCAATCTGTTACTTCCCCAATAAACCCCATAATAATGAGTATAGACTGTTGATCTTGATTCTCCTTCCCCTTGTGAAGTTATATGAGGTGAGATATTCCTGCCACACCACTTTTACAACCACCGATGTCCCCTCCTAGGAGGGCAGGACTAAACAACAGTGACCGGTGATAATGTCGCTATGAGTTAGAATCGACTCGACAGCACTGGTTTTTTTACTGGATACATGGGAACAGCTCTCTGATGCCAGGCCCTGGACAACACTCTGGCTCTTGATTTGTCTTACTGCCTCCAGTCTTGTCCCTTTCTTCCACTTTTCACCTGCCACCACAGTAGTTTTTCTGAAACACAGCTATGACCCAGCCCTCTACTAGTCAACTACCCTAAAGCTCCCAGTCCCTCAAGGACCAACCCACAGCCCCTTTCCCTAGATGTCTTCTCTCCTCACTCCTGGGTTGACATCTGATTATCATACACTTTAGACTTCACCAGAGTGACTGGCGAGGACAGTCCCGCTACCCTATAATGTGCCCCGAGGCCAAGGGAGCTGTGAGATGCCTCATCCCATTCCCACTCCTATGGATTGAATTGTGTTCCCCCCCAAAATATGTGTAGCCATGTGGCTGGACCATGATTCCCGGTATCTTGTGATTGTCCTCCATTTTGCGATCTTCCTGTGCTGTATGTTAAAGGATTAGGGTGGGACTGTAAATCCCTTCATAAGATTACCTCCCTCCTCCACTGTAAAGGGAGTTTCCCTAGAGTATGGCTTGTCCTACCCTTAATCCTTTCATCTTGCAAGAGATAAAAGGAGAGAGAAGCAAGGAGAGAATTGGGAACCTCACACCATCAAGAAAACAGCACCGGGAGAAGAGTGCGTCCTTTAGACCTGAGGTTCCTGTGCCAAGACGTTCCCTGGACCAAGACTGATGCAATACCTGACTTTCCTCCAGAGCTGGCAAGGGGGAAAGCCTTCCCCTGGAGCAGACATACTGAATTTGGACTTGCAGCCTACTGGACTGTGTAAGAATAAACCTTCCTTTGATAAAGCCATCCACTTTGTGGTATTTGGTTACAGCAGCCCTATTGAGTAAAACACTCACCTACCCTGGCTTAGCTCTGAGCAGGAAGAATGAGGAACCATCTCTGCATAGATGGTGTCCTGGCTTGTGGGCTGCACAAAGCTGGTATCTAGCAGGTCTGTGGTTCCAGCTGCTGTCTGGCAGCAGAGGCAAGGCTGGCACTTTGCCTTATGTGGTTCCTCAACCTGAGGCCACACAGTCCAGTAGCAAAGAACTGAGTGGGCTCTGTACCCAGATACTAGGCCCAGTGTCAGAGACTTCCCGACCTTGTCTTCAGGGACAGCCGCAGCCACCACTCCAAAAGAGAATACACAACAGTTACGGGCAAAGGCTATATATATATATATATATATATATATATGCATATATATACACACACACACACACACACATATATATATATATATATACTTTTTACTTATTTAAAAAGGCCTTGGTGGCAGGAATATAGTGTAAAAATCATTGGAAAAACTAAAAGGCATTGATACATATCCTAATATACATTTTGTACATAAATTACATTTCCTTTAGTCTTTCTGAGTGAGGTCTTGATTCAGCGCTGAGGTCTAGTAATTAAGAGGTCCCGGGAGCTGCACGTTCAGTCCGGCATAGTCCACCATGTACATTGGCCATTGCTAGAGAGAGGAGGACAAAAGTTCCAGGTTAGGGCTCCAGGTGACTTGCAGAACCTGTTTCTGTGTTTCTAGAAATCTGTCCATTTCGTCTAGGTTTTCAAATTTGTTAGAATACACCTTTTTGTAGAATTCTGTTATGATTCTTTTAATTTCAGTTGGATCTCTTGTGATATTGCCCATCTCATTTCTTATTTGGAGAACTTTCTTCTGAAGGACTTCCTCAGATGCTCTGTTTTCAGAGGCTACTGAGGTCTAGAGACAGGATGTGACCTGTCTAGGGGTCCCACCACTCACTGCTGTGACCACGAAGCCTGTGCTGGAGCCTTCTGACCTGGCCCCACCTATGTCATGTGGCTCAGACATGAGGACCTGGCATTCATCCCTGGTCAGCCCCTTTAAGCCTCACACATCTAGGAAGCTGTAAAGTCTCAGGTGGGAGGACCTGCTGACACTTTGTGGGCACTTCCATGTATATGGGTGGCACAGACTCTAGAGAAAGTGGGATTGAGGAATAGCTCAATGCTTAGACTTTCCACAAAAGCATTCAAAGGAGACCCAGTCAAAGGATAAACCCTAAAACCATTTCAAAAGTGTCCAAATATTCTCCCCATTTGGGCTCAAGATTTCAAAGCTGATTGTTTGGCAACAGAGATATCTCTTCAGTGGGTTTCCCAAGGAGGCTTTCTTCTTGGATGGGAGAGATCACACCCACAACAGGGCAGAAGGGATGGTCCTCTAAGGGTGGTGTGTCATCTCTCACTGACATGCCATAAGGCCACACACAAGGCAGCCCACCTCCTGACCCCCGTTTTCCTCATCTGTAAATTGTGGAAATACCCACACCTCTCAGGGTGGAGGTGTGGCTCAGGGACACAGTGTGAGCAGTGGTAAGCCCAGACCCAACTCCTGTAAGCCCAGGAGCTGCTGCTGCACCCTGCTCAGCACCAATCTGGAAGGTGCATGGCCTGCCCTTTCCTGGAACAGGGTTTTCCCATCAGTACTGTGGGGATATGAATTCCTGCCCGGGCAGTGGTGAGCTATGATAGGGACAGACTATCTTGTGGGTAGGACAGAAAGACAGGTGTGTGTCACCCTGAGGCAGAGGGCTCCATGCAGAGCTAGTGCCTCCCTGCACCCCAATCCACATCCCGGAGAAGGCACCCCAGAGGAGGGAGGAGCAGCCGGGTGGTCTGGGTAACTTCACCACGAGTGAGAGCTGGCTGGTTGGTGCCACGGACTCTGGGTTCGAGGAAGATGAGGAGGAGGAGGAGGAAGAGGAGGAGGAGGAGGCAGAATTTCCCTCGGAGACCCGCTTCCTCTTGCGCTTGAGAATGCTGCCATCTTTGGCTGCTGGGAGAGAAGGAAAAGACTGCTAACGTCAGACACCAGGACTATCCTGGCTTGGCTTCCCCACTTTCCAGGAAAATGCCTTGGTGGGGTCCCTAGGTGGTGCAAATAGTTTGCACTAATCTGCTAACTGAAAGACTGGCTGTTCAAATCCACTCAGCAGCACTGAAGAAGAAAGGCCAGGTGATCTGCTTTCATAAAGATCACAGTCAAGAAAACCCAGGAAGCACACTGCCACTCTATAACACCTGGGGTTGCCATGAGTCACAAAGAACTAGATGGCAACAGGTTTGATTTTTTTTTGTCTGTTTCAGGCTTAAGCTCCCTTTCAGCTTCCAGCTGGCTAGTAGCCAAGGACTCACTCAGCCTCACTCCATCAGCTCCCTCTCTGAGCCCTCTGCTCCAGCAGGCTGACACTGACCATCTGCCTCCCCCTGCCGCTCCAGCTACCTGCCTGCTTTTGCTAACACTCAGGGAGGCCTTGATAGCACGCTCAGTTCAGGCCGCAGACTGTAACGCCAAACCAGCTGACTCTGACTGACAGAAACCCCACATGTGTCAGAGTAGAACTGAGCTCCGTGGGGTTTTCAGAGGCTCATTTTTCAGAAGTAGATCACCAGGTTTTTCTTCTGAGGTGCCTCCGGATGGACTTGAAACCTTGGTTAGCAGCCAAATCATTAGCCTTCCTTATATTCTTCTCAGAATGGCCAGCCTGTGGAACTTCACCCTTGCTAGAACTCCAAGGGCCCCTCCTTGGGCCCTGGCACCCATTCTGCCTTACAGCGCATGGCCAAGGGCATGGAGTCAGGCAGACTCCAGACTTGGAGAAAGTTACTTAGTGGCCCCAAGCATTCATTTCCTCATGAGTGAAATGTAAACAATGAGGCAGTGACAGCTCAGTGATAGAACTCATGACTTCCATGCAGGAGACCCAGGATCAATTCCTGGCCAGTGTACCTCATGTGCAGCCATCACCCATCTGTCAGTGGAGGTTAGTGTGTTGCTATGATGCTGAACAGGTTTTATACTAAGATGAACTAGGAGGAAAGGCCTGGTGATCTACTTGTGAAAACCAGCCAATTAAAACATTATGGAGAAGGTGGGGCTAAGACGGTGAAGTGGCCACATGTATTCTGTGATCCTGCTAATAACAAAGAACCAGAAAAACAACTGCATGGATCATACAGGACATTCTAGGAGCCCAGAACGTCAGGCGGGAAACTGCGAGAGTGGACTGAGTGACAAGGAGGGGAAGCAGGTCCAGAGGCAACTACTTTGGCCAGAAATGAATGTGAAATCCACAGAGGTGCCCACTTCTGTCAGCTGAGTGGAGCTGATCAGTGCAGTGGCAAGGGGCAAACAGAGAAGGAGTGCAGTGAGCACAGGCGGGAAGCTGAGCTTTAGAAAGCCACACCTACAGAACTGCAGAGGACTTTCACTTCAGCATCATAAGCTAAGTGCTTGTTAACTCTTATGGATTTAAATCTTTCCTATGCACTGATTTCTTTCCCTTTCCCTAGTACTTTCCTCTTCCTTCTCTGCTCTGCATCAAGCACTAAACTGTGATGCTGTACCTGGGCCAGAAGTGCAGTACCTTATGCAGTGCATCCCACACTATTCTCCTAGACTTATAGAGGGAAACAAAGGGGCAGAGGGAAGGTCTGCCAGCTGCCCTGAGCCAGGAACTTCCCCTCCCTTTCTCAGCACACTCACAGTGACAGGGCACCTGGACTGCTAAGACTCCAATAATCAAACTAGTGCAAACAATCAGACTGTCTGGACATTCAAATATTAAATTAAAAAAATACACATACACACATAATATTTATATTAGAACACAATAACCAAAGATAAGTTATAAAAACTTTTTGATGGTTCAGAAACAAGTCGATCTTTAATCATTTAAAGCAGATCACCACCACTTCAGAAAACTCCCAAAATAAAGAATAAAAAAAATTTTCCCAATGAAGACTTCTTGCAATTATCAGAGTAATGTTTAGAGCTCTTCAAGACATCAGGAAGAAGAGGAGGCAAAGTGCAGCTGAGTAAAATGAAAAATTAAACATGCTTCAAGAAATACTTGAGGAACAATGATCTGACATTCAGCAGATTAACAATAAATTTACATATTTAGACAATTTAGCAGAAAGCCAAAGGAGAAGGGTGGAGGCAACTGATGCAGAATTAGTGAGACTGAAGGTAAAGCAATTGACATCAGCATATATGTGGAAAAATCAGATAAAAGATTTTTAAAAATGAAGAATCACTAAGAGTTACATGAGACTCTATCAAGAGGAATACTTTATGAATGCTCGGGGTGCCACAATGGGGGAGGGAGATGACAACAGAAAATACAGAGAGAATTCTTGAAGATATATTGGCAGAAAACTTCCCTGATGTCATGAAAGATGAGAACATATCTATCCAAGATGCTCACAGAACTCTACATGAGGTAGATCCCAAAAGAAAGTCACCAAGACCCAAGGGAGTGACAGCAGAGGGCAGGTCAGCATAACTGGACTATACCATACACTAAAAGGTTTTCTAAATTCAATGTAACATTTGAAAGAACAGAGTGGCAAGAACAGGGTCTGTGGACCATGTTTTCAGGGGACATTGAGGTCAACTGGCATTAACTAGTCTTTTTCTAAGACAATGTTCTGCATCCCATAGTGGTGAGAGGTGCCTGGGGTCTTAAAAGCTACTAAGCTGCTATCTGAG
Organism: Heterohyrax brucei; assembly: GCA_028571685.1. Lineage (NCBI taxonomy): Eukaryota > Metazoa > Chordata > Mammalia > Hyracoidea > Procaviidae > Heterohyrax > Heterohyrax brucei. The sequence continues at coordinate 7,531,349 of CM053165.1, read as the reverse complement.
GAATGTCAATTGGTCCCAACCCACCCGGAATAGATGAAAACCAAGAATATCAAAAACACAAGGAAAAATGAGCCAGGAGACAGAAGGACCCATATGATTGGGAGACTATATCAGCAGGAGAACAGAAGAACTAGATTGTGCCTGGCCACCAACAAAGATAGCTCTGACATGGAACACAATGTAGTGTCCCTGATGTAGCATGAGAAAAAGCATTGTGTAGATCAAGAACTCTATTAATAAAGACAGACTTAATGGTCTGCCAACCTAGAGGGCTCCCTGAGTACATGGTCCCCAGAGCTGCTGCCAGCCCAGAGTTGAAACCAGTACTGAAGCCAACACTTCAGACAAAGAATGGACTGGACCTGGGGACACAGAGTGATGCCATGTGATATGTGTACTTAATGGTTTAATATATACATGAGGCTGACCTTGGAGAGGAGAGAGTGGAGAGAAGAGGACAAGTTGGTTGAGTGGATACTGGAAGTCACAAGGTAAGGAAAGCAGACAAAGGCAGCTAGGCTTAAACAAAAATAACATAAAAAAAGAAGAGTCAATAAGAATGAGCTCAGTTTACTCAGTGAAAACCATGCTGGCAAGAAGGCAATGGGGTGACATAAGCAATGCCTTGAAGGAATAAAAAACTGCCAATGAAGAATTATAGCTAAGTCAAGCCACTGTGATTGAGTTGATTCTGACTCATAGTGATACTACAGGTCAGAGTAGAAATGCCCTATAGAGTTTCCAAGGAGCACCAAGAATTATATATCCTGCAAAGTTGTCTCTAAACTATGATGGTGAAATTAGGACATTTCCAGATAAAAAGAAGTTTGGAGAATTTGCAAAAGCCAACCCCAAATCACAAGAAACACTGAAGGAAGTTCTTCAGTTAGAAAATCAACAATATCAGGTATATACACAAGGAGACAATACAGGATAGAGCATCCAGATATCAAGAAAATATCAAAACAACAAGAGTAAATCAAAACTAATAAACTAAAAATAGAGAGAGATCTCAGTATGTAAATGATGACAATATACCAAATCATGGGAAAATTAATGTATTCATAGATCTTTCAGATAGAGAAGAAGTGAAGACAATACAAAGAAATTTCCCAAAACCTATTGCTATTGAGTCAATTCCAACTCATAGTGACCCTAGAGGTCAGAGTAGAACTGCCCCACAGAGTTTGCAAGGAGCATGGGGTGGATTCAAACTGCAGAGCTTTTTAAAGGCTGGTTTCAACTCAGAAAATTAGGGGTAAATATTAAGGTAAAAGCAAAGGAAATTACGAATCCTACGTATCAAAACAAGAAACAAAATCAAGAAGTCTCTGCAAATATAGAACCAACAATGATGAAAAGGATGAAAAGAAAAACCACAAAGAAAAATGACTCAGCATAGAAAATTAAGCAGAGCAAAGAAACTGTCATCAACACACAAAAAAAGGCACCAAAATGACAGCACTAAATTCATACCTATGAATAATGACACTGAATGTAAATAGGTTAAATGCACCAATAAACAGACAAAAAGTAGTGGAATGGATTAAAAAACATGATTGTCTACATGCTGCTACAAGAGGCACACCTTTAGACTTTAAGATACAAAGAAACTTGAAGAATGGAAAAGTATATGCCATGCTAATAACATTCAAAAAGAGCAGAAGTGACAATACTAACTTCAGATAAAACAGACTTTAAAATCTACCACAGTGGACAAGGAAGTTCACTATATACTCCTTAAATGGTCAGTACATCAGGAGAATACAACCATATTAAATATTTATGCACCCAGCGATGGAACTTCTAAAGACATCAAATGAACTCTAATGGCATTGAAAAGTGAGATAGACAGCTCCACAGTAACAGAAGGAGACTTCAACACACCACTTTCAGTGAACATCCAGAAAGAAACTCAGTAAAGATGTGGAAGATCTAAATGCCACAATCAACCAACTCAGCATCATAGACATATATATACAGAACATTCCATGCAACAACAGACAAGTATACCTTCATTCTCAATGCACATGGAACATTCTTCAGGAGAGATCACATATTAGGCCATAAAACAAGTCTTAAACTCCAAAAGTACTGAAATACTACAAAGCATCTTCTCAGACCATAAAGCCATAAAAGTCTAAATCACCAGCAGAAAAAGCAAGGTAAACAAATCAAACACATGGAAACTGAATAACATCTTGCTCAAAAACTTCCAGGTTACAGAAGAAATCAAGGACACAATAAAGACATTCACAGAATCAAATGAGAATGAAAACACATCCGGCCAGAACCTTTGGGACACAGCAAAAACACTGCTCAGAGGTTAATTTATCTCAGTAAATGCACAGACCCAAACAGAAGGATCCCAATCAAAGAATTAACCTTACAACTCAAACAAGTAGAAAGAGAGGAACAAAAGAACCCTTCAAAGACCAGAAGAAAACAGATAATAAAAATTAGAGCAGAACTAAATGAATCAGAGAATAGAAAAATGATTCAAAGAGTTAGCAGGTTGTTTGAAACGATCGATAAAATCAATAAACCACTGGCCAACTTGACAAAAGAAAAAGAAGAGAGGAACAAATAACTTGAGTAAGAAACAGGGTGGAGGATATCACTCAGACCAAACTGAAATTAAAAGAATCATAATAGAATACTATGAAAAACTGTACTCTAGTAAATTTGAAAACCTAGTAGACACACAATATCAAAATTAACACAAAAATAGAACAAATAAATAAACCTATCACAAAAAAAGAGATTACAAAAGTAATTAAAAAACACCCAAAGAGTCTTAACCCAGAAGGCTTCCCTGGAGAAGTCACCAAACTATTAGAGAAGAGTTAACAACACTATTACTAAAGGTATTTCCCAGCATAGAAAAGGAGATGGAATATTCCCAAATTCATTCTATGAAGCCAGCATAACCCTAATATCAAAACTGGGTAAGAATAGCACAAAAAAAGAAAACTACAGCCCAGTATCTCTTATGAACTTAAATGCAAAAATCTTCAACAAATTGTAGCCCATAGAATTCAATAACATATCAAAAAAATAATTCACCCGGACCAAGTAGGAGTTATACCAAGGATGCAGAGATGTTTTAACATTAGAAAAACAATTAATGTAGTCAGCCCTATTAATAAAACAAAATATGAGAATCACTTGATTTTATCAATTTATACAGAAAAGGCATCTGACAAACTCCAAGGCCTGCTCTTCCCACTTGTCTATCCGTTTGTCTCACTGTGGGGGCTTCTGGGATACTGGAAGCTATGCCACTGGTATTCAGAATAGAACAGAGAAGTGAGAATCCAGATACAACACCATTCATCTATGAGCAGTTGGTATTTGACAAATGCCCAAAGTCCATGAACTGGGAAAAGACAGTCTCCTCAACAAATGGTGTTGGTAAAACTGGACATCCATCTGGGAAAAAATGAAACAAGACTCGTATCTCACACCATGCACAAAAACTAACTCAAAATGGATCAAAGACCTAAATATAATCCTTAGAACATTATGGATTACAACAAACCAATCTGCATCAAGTCACGGGGATGGCGCAGAACTGGGCAGCAGTTTGTTCACATGTGTATCGGGCTGCCGTGGGTCAGGGGCTAGGGAGGGCAGCTAACAACAACAGAAGCTCAGTTGTTGCAGCATTTCTGGAAGGTCCCATGAAATCCTGTGCAAAATGCTTAGCACAATTTTTGGCATTATAAATACTCGGAAGCTGAGAACCGGACCATTACTGTCACTACTGTTAGCACCAATGTTTGTTGACAGTACTGTGAAATTCTAGCATTCACAGGTGCAGCAGGCAGTGCTACGGATGTCTACATTCCTGTTCAAATTCACCGCTGCTGCTGGCTAGCTGTGTGACTTTGGGTAAATTTATTGACTGCTTGTTTTAGTCATCTAGTATTACTCAACAGAAATACCATGGCTTTAGCAAAGAAAATTTTAATTTTAAATAGTCCAGTAGGCACAAATCCAAATTCAGGGTGTCCATTCCAAGGCAGGCTTTCCCTCCTTGTGTTGTGTCATTCTTTGGTCAGGGAGCATCTTGGCACAGGAGCCTCAGGTCTGAAGGAGGGGCTTTATCCTGGTGTTGCTTTCTTGGTGATGTGTGAGGTTTCCCCGTGTAGGAACTCCTGCCTCTGTGATATTAGTATGGGTGGATGAGCACCAGTTGTGTTAGATGAGCAAGATTCAATGTCTAAGTTTGTTTTGTGCCTTGAGGCAGTCTCTTAAGAGCTATAAACTGAAAAATCTGGCAAAGAGATTTGTGAACCTCACACTGTGCAGAAAGCAGCCCCAGGAGTAGAGTGAGTCCTTCAGATCTGAGGTTCCTGCATCAAGATGCTCCCTGATCAAACACTGATGCGACACAGGGACTTTCCTCCAGAGTCAACAAGGAGGAAAGCCTTCCCCTGAAGCGGACATTCTAAATTTGGACTGGTTGCCTACTGTATTGTGTAAAAATATACTTTTGCTAGCTAAAGCCATCCACTCGTGGTATTCCTGTTAGAGCAGCACTAGCTGACTGAAACACTGCTCTGAGCCAAACGAGGAAATGAGTGGGGTGGTGAGACTCAAGTGGCACAATGTGTGGAAAGAGCCCAGATCCCAGTTCAGCACGGAGTGGGGCTCAGTCAGTATTTTGTTCCTGCTGAATTAAACTGCTACAACTTCACAAGGCTGGTAAAAAGGTGTGTGACTGTGCCACGTCATCAGGGGTCTGTCAGGGCTGAGTGGGCAGTTAATAAGTGGAATATAACATAGCCCAGGAGACATTTTTAAAATTATGGTAAAAATACATGTAACAAAATATTTGCCAATTTAACAATTTTTACATTATAATTCAATGACACTGGTTATATGCATCCTGCTGTATAACTATGAATCCAACCGCAGCTCATGGAGACCTCATGTGTTACAGAACAGAAATGCTCCATAGGGTTTTCTTAGTTCTAATCTTTACAGAAGAGAGTGGCCAGGCCTTTCTCTTGAGGTGCTGCGAGTGAGTTTGAACTGCCAACCTTTAGGTGTGAAGTGAAGTACAAACCATTTACACCACCCAAGGACTTCCCCTCCCACTTCTGGTAACCACCAAGAAGCTTTGGTCTCTATATATTTGTCTATTTCCACCAGGGGGTTGTTAATGACAAGGTACATGAGGACAGGCTGGGACAACTGTCTGTCCAGATCTCCTGTGAGGAAAAAACAGAGCCTAGGGTTTGTGACGTCATAAATAAACCCCTGGAAAAGAGAAGCACCTGGTGGCAGGAGGGGTCCAGGCTGTAAGCCAGGAAGGAGGTTCCATGGGAAAAAGAAGTCAGAGGTGCCAGCTATTCACTCCTTGACTTGAGAGGCCCAGGGAGGGGCCATCCTAAGACCCTAAATACGACCATAGTGGAAGAATGATGGGTACAAGGGACAGCATCCACCCTCTGAACATCTGTCTTCCCTGGCCTCCTCCCTGATGGCAGCTCCTTGGATTTAAGGCTTGGCCCCAGTCAGCTCCCTGCCTGTGTGATCAGTACTGTGCCTGGCTACACAGGCCCTATACTTGGCTCCCGAAAGAGTTCTGGATTCGGTGCATCCTGGTTTGGCTGAACCACAGACTAGAGTCAGGGTGTCATGCTAGGGGACGCTTGCTGAATCTTGTCACTGGCCCCACAGAGCAGCCATGCCAGGGCCATTAGTCTATGGTGGGCTGTGGCTCAGAAAGACACTCTGAGACCAGGCTCCAGCTCCTGCTGACTCACTCTGTGACCTTGGGGCAGATCCCTTCCCCTCTCTGGGCTTAAGTGTCCCACCTGTAAAATGAACTTTCCCGAGTCCTAGCACATATCTCCTCAATCAGAACCACACAAACATATTCCCCAGGTACCCCATAAACCAGGAGGTGCCAAACACCATAGTGTCATGCAGGCAACAGCCCTGCAAATGTAGGCAAAATTAAGGTAGCCAGTGCCTCCCTGCCTCACCCTTTCTGGCCATATGCCACTCACCCTACCCAGGAAGCACCTGTGATCCATGTGGCAGCCCTTCCTTCTGGCCCCAGTCTACCCTTCACTGTCTTGAGTTGACCTGACCCACGCTTCTGTGCCATAGGTAGTAGGGCTTTCCTTCTGAAGGGCACCTGCAGGCTCCCAGGAGCTCCCTGGGGTAGGGAGGGAACTATACTTTTCTTTCTCAGGTCAGTCACCTATTGAGGGCCCACCTGGACCAGATCTGCCTGTACCTTTGAAGGCAGCAGATTCTGGTGGCCTCTGGGGCTTCCAACTCACCTGGCACCTTGGTGTCATTGCAAATTTCTGTAAAAGGTCTGAAAAAGAAAGGAAAGGGGTGGCAGTCAGACAACGAACTTTTCCCTTGTTCTTGCCTGCTCTCTTACTCTGGACATCTCTCAGGAGGTGAGATGCTGATGCCTCCTGCTGAGCCCATTGGCCAAGCAGGACCTGAGTAGAAATGGCCAGCACCCTCTCTCCTGCCTGGTGCTGACAGTGCCATGTGGACAAAGTGCCCCTTGGGCCTGGTTTCTTTGTCTATAGGGATGATACTGTCTTTTAATTTTATTTTACTTGAAGTATCATTGAATATTAACAACAGTAAAATTCCAGAACCAATCTAGTCCATAAATAAAGCACATTAAGATCTATTTAAAATACAAAGGTTTCATCAGTTATTAAAGAGAATTCTCATTTCCATACAAGGTCAAGGGAGGGCAGCCAGACATGAAACATTATGCTTTATTTCCTCTGTCCACAGACAGATACTGTATGATTGGTTCTGTTTTCCAGCACATACACATGACATTAAAGAAAAGCTGAAATGTAGAAGGAAAGCTCAAGAATGCTCTCAGTGGCTCTCCCTGGCAAGTACAGCTATGGGGGATGGGTTGTTTCTACATTATCCAGTTGGTATTTCTAAGGCGAAGATAGCAGAAACCACTGCTTTTCATTTTAAATGCTTCTGAAGAAAATTATTTCTTTCTGTCACATATAATTATTTTCATTTTGAAACATCTATTATGAAACTGGGAAGAAGACACTTACAGGGAAAATACGCCAAGGAAATGTGTACAGTATGAACAATGGTGTTGGCAGTGGCTGTCCTCGGGAAGAGGGTTGAGTCACCTTTCATTTCTTCTACCTTTATGTATTTTCCAAATTTGCTGTGTGTATTTTTTAAAATGTGAAAGTAATCAAATAAACTACTGTTGTACTTTTTTTTAAGTCTAGAGGACACATAGTAAAATACGGACACTTGGATGAATTACTTTTATTTTGTAAATATATTAAAATAGGCATATATTGACATGACAGCCAGATACGATCAAATTTAATCGAAACTTTAAAAATAAGTAGCCCAATGAATGTTGGGGCTGTAGTTTCAGCAGAAGGGGGCCTGGGTTTGGAATCAGGAGTCTGGACCCTGGTGCTCACTGTGACCTGTGCTGCTCCATTCCTCATCCAGGTTCCAGTTTTCTCATCTCTAACATGAGGCTGTTCAGGACATTTTCTTTCTGCCCAGCTCCTCGTGGGACCTGCTTTGGGGATGTCCTCTCTGGACCTAATGAGTGCCTTTTGCCATGATCTCCATCCATCTGTCCACCTTACCCTAGGTGCTGGGACACTCACTGGAGCTGGTTGATGATGACCATGCGGACATGCTCTCGGGCCTTCAGGATCTTCTCTAGCCGGTGGATGTCATATGTGTTGGGGTTCCGGAAAGGGATGTCATCGGGCAGGCCTGTGACCTCAACAGCTTCTGGGCAGTCCCGGATCAGTTTGTAAGGGACCAGCACAGGCCGGTTCAGGCCCAGGGCCTCACCTGGAGGGCACAGGTGGTCAGAGTGAAGACAGCCCTGTTAAAGGTGAGGGCCTGTGGGGAAAGGGCTTAAGTCCTACATGTCCCAATTCTGCCACCACACCCCCAGAGAACATTTCAAAATCAACACACACCATTTTTTTACTAATTAGTAAAACTAAAAACATAACACCCAACGCTGACATTGTGACATGCCTGGCACAATGTTTTTAAAGTGTACATGTCTAGGACTAACAGGTGAGGGCTTGTTGCACTTAAAATCCATTTCTGTTATATAAGAGCAAAGTCAAAAGTCCTTGTTGTTGTCAACTGCCATCACATAGACTCCAACTAATTGTGACCACATGTGTGAAGAGCAGAACTGCTCCATTGGGTTTTCAAGGCTGTGACTTTGGGGAAGCAGATGGCCAGGGCTGTCTTTCAGCTAGTTGCGGAGTGCCATCTGCACCATCCATGAACTCTTGCAAAGTCCTTACTTCACTATTTATGGATGAAATTATATGATGTCTTCGATTTGTTTTAAATACTAAAAAACTAAAACTGTGGACATGGAAATAGATGAAATGAGATTGGCAAAATGTTGATAATTATACAAATTGGGTTTTGGTTATAGGGTGGTTCATTATGTCATTTTCTCTGCCTAAAAATTAATTTCAAAATAAAAAGTAAAAAACACAAAACAACAAAGCATCCTGCCTTACGGTCACTGCCCCTCCTCCCCATGACCCTGCTCCATGGCCCATTCTACAACCCTGACCCACAGCTCCCACCCTGTGATGGTTCTCCAGGGGCACTAACCGTATTTTTCATTGAAGAGCTCCTTTACTTGCTCCCGGAGGATCACCTTCTCCCCTAGTCTGTTGGCGTCATCTTCATCTAGAAGAGGAAGATGAAGGTATGAGAGTCAGCATGGGCTCAGCCAAGAGACCTGCTCCCTGTCCCTCACTTGCTGGAGCAGCTTCTTCAGGCCCATGTCCTCCTCACAGCCTCTCTGCTATCTGTCCATCCATTCAGTTTGCAAAGGCTCCCCCAGGACAGGCCCATGTCAGCATGGCATGTCTTAAAGACCAGGAGGCAGGTCCCCAAGGAGTGAGAGTCTGGAGGGGTGGCACATAGCCATAGTGTCCACCCAGAGGGAGGATGGAACATACACAGAGACGGGGGCAGGTACTAAATGAGTGTGTGCACATCTGGGGTCCCTGGAGAGCCGGGTATTCACGTGGCATCTGGAAAGGCAGCAGGAGCTTGTATTAGACACGGGAAGAGCTTATATTAGATAAGGGTGAGAGAAGACACCCTGTGGAAGAACTGGCCCATGCAAAGGCACTAAGGTGAAAGGCCACAGAAGGCTGGAGGTGGCTGAATCCCAGGCAAGACGTGAGGACGTAATTGTGAGGGCCCAGCAGCAGTGCCAGGTCTGTGACCAGGGCTGGTGTGACAGGGCTGGGCCATGGAGAAGTTGGGCTGCTTCACAGACCAGGGCCTGCAAATGGGAAAAAAGACTGTGCCTGGAGCGTGGGCCACCAAACCCTGTTTGCTGAGTGCCCAGGGTAGCCCACCCCCTGCTTGGCTTGGGGTGGGCTTCCTGAGCCTAGAGCAGCAGCTGGGGTTGGGCTAGGCCAGGGCTAGGTTGAAAGAGTGGGCCGTGTGAGGTGGCTAAGGCCTGACTGGTGGGGAAGGGTCCTGGGGTAAAACCCTTGCAGCAGCAGCCTGTGGCCATGTGCCCTGGCTAGGGGGGCTGGCGTTTTATGGAAGGGAGGTTTGTATCCTCAAACAGCAGCCCTCTCAGGCTGGGCCTCTGGGGTATGGTAGGGGGGTGGAAGAAGCAGGAAGCCAAGGCCTGGGTGACAGGGGACAGATGAAATGGATTTAGAAAACCAACTCCAGACCTAATCTTGAAAAGCTTCAGAGGGTATCTGTTCCCTTTTGGAGACAATGTGGGAAAGTGCATGCTCTCAGGCAGGGCTGGTGCTGCTCAGAGAATCTGCTCATCTGGTACACACACAGATCAGCATGGGCACGGACTAGCACGCACACAGGCTGGTGCACATATGACAGCGCGGCTCCCAATGATGTACCCTAGTCTTGACTGATGCTCCAAGGGCTGCCCCCTAGGCACGGAGCTTCCCACATGACCCTGAAGTGGTGGGCACTGCTACTCAACCCCCTTTGCCCAATACCCCCTAGTCCACCGCTCCGTACCCTCCTGTGCCCCATCTCTTGCTATCCCTTTCTGGTCCCATCTATATGCCTCTCTGACCTTGGACTCTGGATCTGCCTGTAGGAGTCTCCGAGTTCCTACATAACTCCAGCAGGGCTTACCGGAGCCACTGTAGATGTAAGGGCATCCTAGATAACACCTCCTGGGTCCCCAGCTCAAGTAATGATACCCTACTCAACCCACACCAAGGCCACAAACTTAGCATCCCCTAGCTCCTCTAATGTGGCTCTTACAAAAGGTCTTTTGGACCCCAGAGGAGGAACAATGACCCAGCCCCCTCTAGGTTCCAAGGGGAGAATTGTTATGGAGCTCTCATTCCAAGGAAGTTAGTGATGTTTCCCACCCATTCCTTGCCACTGAGAATTCTCCTGTGGCCTGGATTCTCAGCAAGTGGGTACACAGGGCAGGAAAAGGATGGAAAACATGGAATACCAGTACGTGTAGATGCTCTGCTGTCAGCTTTACCAATACATTCAAGGTCACCCCTCACCAGTCATAACACAAGGCTCAGAGAGGTTAAGTAACTTGCCCAAGGTCACACAGCTGCTAAGTGCCAGGAACAGCTCTCTTTACGGTCCAAAAGCCCTTGTCTTTCCATTCCACCATGAGCCCTGGGCTCTGTTTCCCAATCTATAAAAGGCAGGGTTGACCTCTGAGGTGTTTTCCCAACCACCTGGTCTACAGTGTACAGTGCCATATCTATCTGTTCCTTCTCTTGAGCTCCTCACCGTGCCCTGGGATGGGGCCAGATGCACAGCCTGAAGTCACCAGTTGATCAGATGTATATGGACAGAATGGCTGCGCACAAGAGTGTGTCTCTAGACTGTATGCAACCCACACGCAGCTGCCCAGCCTGCCTCCGTCACTGGCACCTGTGTCAGGCAGCACAGAGTGGAGAGGGACAGAGGACAGGCCTGAGCATCACATGGTCCTGGCACTGCCAGGCCGTGGAAAGTACTCAAGACCTGGGTGTCAGGAACTTGTACTTGCTCCTGGCTGCCATGTGTGGGTTATGTGGTGTCACGCTCAGAGTGTCTGCTCATTCATTTGCCCTGTTCAGATGCTGTGTTGAGCCCTGGTGATGCAGCAGGGTGCACAGCTGACTGAGGCAGGGACAGCAGGGACTCCGCTACTGGACACTCAGTGAAGGGGCCCATGGCAGGGATCCCAAACCTATGCCCTAGGACCTGGGATTGCTCCCAGGAGGAGAAGGTAGCCATACCATAGGACGCAGCCTCAACTGCACACTGGGACTCATCACTCCAACCACTGAGGGAGCTGTGAGGTGAGCAACACACACAACACTGGCTGCCTGCAGCACTCACGTGGTGGTTAACGGGGCAACTGTCTCCTCTCCTCCCGCTATCTGCAAGGAGAGCAGCTCTGTTATGGGGTGAATTGTGTCCTCAAAAAGACACGCTGAAGTCCTAACACCTGGTATCTGTGAACATGACCTTGTTTGGAAGTAGTATCTTTGAAGATGTTATCAGGTAACATAAGGTTATCTGAGTGCCTCCTTATAAAAAAGGAGACAGAGCTGTAGACGCAAAGACCCATGTAGAGACTGAGTGATGCAGCTACAATACAAGGACTGCCAGGGACTGACCGGAACCAACAGAAGCTGGAAGAGGTAAGGAAGGATCCTTCCCCAAGTCTTCAAAGACAGCATAACCCTGCAAACACCTTGATTTTTTACTTTAGGCCTCCAGAAATGTGAGCGTATATTTCTATTGTTTCAAGTCACTTAGTACAGCAGCCCCTGGAAGGTAACAGAGCCCTGACCCCCAGGCTGTAGCTGACCGGAGAGTGAGCCCACAGCTCAGCCAATGGGAAGTACATGGGCCCCACGCAGTGAACTGGGAACTGTGGGTAATAATCTTAGGAGACTAGGATGGGGCACCTGGGAGGAAATGTCCTAAACACCTGCAGGGTGGAAAGGAAGGGACTTAGGTGACTTTGAAACCATGAATAATAACAGTTGCTACTGAGGCAGTGGTGATTCAGTGGTAGCAGTCTTGACCTGCATGTGGGGGACCTTAGTTTGATTCCTGGCCAGTGTACCTCACGGGCAGCTATCTCCCATCCACCAGTGGAGGCTTGCATGTCGCTATACTGAAAAGCTTTCAGCAGAGCTTCCAGACTAAGTTGAACTAGGAAGAAAGGACTGGCGGTCTACTTCTGAAAATTAGCCAGTGAAAATCCTACGGATCACAGTGGTCTGATCTGCAACTGATCACGGGGTTGGCCCAGGACAGCAGGGTCTTTTGTTGTTGAGAACATACACAGAAAAACGTACACCAGTCTCATAGTTTCTATGTGTACCATTTAGTGACACTGATTACACTGAGCTGTGCAACCACTCTCACCCTCCTTTTTTGAGCTGGCCCTCCTCAATTAACATAAATTTATTGCCCCCTAAGATTCCTATGGAAACCCTGGTGGCATAGTCATGAAGTGCTACGGCTGCTAACCAAAAGGTGAGCAGTTCTAACTCACCAGATACTCCTTGGAAACTCGATGGGGCAGTTCTACTCTGTCCTATAGGGCAGCTATGACTTGAAATTGACTCGACATATAAAACATTTCAGGCTGCTTTTATCAATCTGATCTCATATAGATTGGTCTTAAAAGGGCTTAATGCTCAAGGCAGACATTTTTTACTAGTTACGCTAAACTACTGTTTGGTTTTAAGAAGACTTCAGGGGATATTTTTGGTTTAAGGTTTAAAAACTATCTTACGGGAATAGTTTCAGGGCTTAATTCACCTGCATGGCTCCAGAAGTCTGGAATCCATGAGAGTCTCCCTTTTGATCAGAACTCTTCTACAGAATCTTTGATCAAAGTGTTCACTAATGGTAGCCAGACACCATTCAGTTCTTCGGGTCTCTGTTGCTCCAGGCAAATAGAGGCCAGTTGTGACTTGGATGGCTGCCTGCAAGGTTTTAAGACCTGGGGTCCCTGAGCAGAGCACCTCCTACACCCAGGACACAAAGAGCTACAACATCATATATGGCACAAGACAGTGAGATGAGTGGCAGGTGTGACAGAGAACCGGCAGAAACAGAACCAGAAGACCACCAGGAAATGGTGTACTGGCCTTCCTGACCCATTCAACAGAGAAGCTGAGGGTCTCTGGGCAGGAGGCTTGCTGGATGAGCAGGGTGCCTCTGAGCACTTCGTGAAGCTAGGTTGCCAATCCAAGGTGCTGAGTTATGTGCCTTCAGGTCAAGGCTTACTGGTAGCGTCGGGAGCCTATGGATATTTGTGGACAGAGCTACAGGAACTTTGTACCATCTGCCTAACAGGCTGAGGGGCCAAGGGCTACAGAGAGACCTGCCTGTAGTATGACTGGAAAACAGCTGTCCTTATCATAGACCTGTATCCCAAATATTCCTCAAACTTAATTATAACCTGTCACTTCCCTAATGAATCCCATAATCATAAGTGCTACCTGTGAGTCTTGTGTGACCAGTATAACAAAAATTATCAAACCAAGCAAATAAGCAGCGAGTGGCGGGGGGACAGCTGGTATCAGAACTGGTGATAATGGTGGGGGGGGGTACGTCTGACCTCCACCTCATATGAAGCTGCCTTGGGCCACTGACCTTGATTCCTCTTCCCCCTTGAGACATCAGAGGAGGTCAGATGTCCTCTACTATGCTGTTTTTACAGGAAAGAAGGGAGTTATATTTTTCTTAAAGAATGAATTTTTTAATGAAACAGTTTCCAAATCCTACAGAAAATGGTCTTCTCCCACAGGTCCCACCCTGGGCCACGCTAGGCAGCCCAGGGCACCGGACCAGGGTGAGCTGGGGGTACCTGGGGGCAAAGAGTCCCTTCCCTTCTGGGTACCCAGAGGAAACTGGAGGCAGTTCCTCACATTGTGTGGATGAAGGAACAACCCTTTCCTGGAAGAGACCCAAACCACCTGCCTAGCCCACACAAGGGTGCGCCTGTAGGAACAGGTGCTGGCTAATCTGAGCATACACTTAATAGGTGTGCTCCATGGTACATAGGACAGCATCATGGCCACTGTTCACAGCTGAGGTAGCCCCTGCCTGGGTGCACTGGTTAAAAGAAAAAAACCCATAGCCATCAGGTCAACTCCAACTCACAGTGACCCTACAGGACAGAGCAGAACTGCCTCACAGGGGTTCTGAGGAGTGGCTGGTGGATCTGAACTGCCATTCTTTTGGTTAGTAAGTGAACACTTAAACCGCTGTGCTGCCAGAGCTCCATGTCCTGGCTAGCCCAGGACAAAGGACTGCATGCTCCCTGCTAACCTAGATGGCAGAGTGAGCGGGCCTCTTGGTAGGCTGTTTGTTGGCAGGTGACGAGATCTCTTTCCCTGACAAAGCCAGGGCCTGCAGCCACAGCCACCACCACCACCTCTGTCTCTCACACACACATGCAACTCCCCCCTCCCCCCACCTGGTCACTGGTCACCAGCAAGCTCCCAAGGGCTGCTAGCCAGCTTGGGGTAGCCCCATCTCTGCTGAGCCTGGTCTGCTCACAGGCAAAACAAAGAATAAGAAACTGCCTCAGTGAGCAGCTGTGGGGCCAGGGTGTAACCCCCTGGTCCTCCTGAAGCTCTAAAGGGCAGCCCAGTCCACGGGTGGGTGTTAAGAGCATTCACCATGGAATCTGATGACCTGAGTTCAAATTCAGGCTCTGGTGACATAAGTCTCTTAGCCATTCTGGCCTCAGTTTCCTCACTGGTGAAAAGGCAATGAAAAGGTAAATAGCACGGGGGCTGAGTCAGGACATGAGCATTAAGCTAGGCCTAACATGATGCAAAGGTTAGTTACTACTGTTCTCAATGCTAGCTGCATAAGCAAACTTCTCACAAGGATCTGCCTCCTCTCTCATGAACCCAATATACTTATAAAGGGCACCAGAGGCTGCATGCAATTCCTAAGGGTATCTATTTGGAAATGTAACAGTTGGAGCTCAATAAAGGAAGATCCTGGCCTAGCAGACAGCAAGTCAATCTGATTTTAACTGCAGTGCTTAGTGTTTGGACAGTCACTTAACCTTTCTGGGCCTCAGTTTCTACAATTCTCCAATGTGAGTCCTGGCCTGCAGGGAGGGTCCCCCACTATGTAGCTGTCAGCTGTCATGGAGTCAGCCTGTGGGGCTCATGGTGACCCTATCTGTGCACAATGGAATGAAACACTGCCCAGGCTGGTACCATTTCTGCATCAATAAATATGTTTCAAGTTTTCCATGCAATCAAAGTTATACTGTGCGGCTGTTGCCACTACAACAATACATCAATTATCCTGTACTGTCAGGAAAAAAAGTTCCACAAATGTGACCTTTCAGCAGATGACTGAAGTCCCTGTTTTGGATGGAACATTTTCTAAAATCCATCTAAGCATGTCTTTTCTATGAAGTACATTACAGGGACCACAGCCAGGACATTTCTTTTTTTAAAAAAATAAGAGAAAGAGAAGGTTTATTATTGAATAAGAATTAAATCAGAAACATGATGTATCACAGACGATTCACTAAAGAGACTGCAGAGATAGGAAGAACAATTCACCATCATACAGCTAAGCGCACACAACACTAATATTATGTTCATGTTTTCAAAACAATATTGTTAATTTTCTAGTAGGGTTACAGCAGGAGGTAGATGTGCAGTTTGGAGTTGGGCCACCTGTTCACCTCCTCTCAGGAAACAAGAAGGTACGGGAGGGTCACCTGTAGCTACATTTCAAAGAGGCAGCTGCTAGATCCTTGAGTAGACATCTCACATGTACATACAGGCAGTCTCATGACAGCAGGGTTCTGGCCCCACGAATCCACTGTAGAGAGGTTCTGATTTTAAGTTGGACGCCCCTTTTTTTTCTTTTTAGTTATTATTATTGCCTTTTAGTATCAGTTATCTTTATTAATCCAATCTTTACCTTATCCGGCTCATCTTTAACTTTTTTGGCAACTTCCATATTGGTGCTTCCCGCTTTCCTGGTTAACACATGCATCATGTACGGCAAATCTGTGTTTGAAGCCCTGCAACGGCCCTTGCTGGCATTAAATATGCTGTTCTTTCAGGCTTTCAAAAAGGCTGTGTGCTTTCATTTGAATGATCAGTAAACTCACACAAACCCTCCTCTGGATTTGGTTTTCTGGGTCTTTTCTTGGAGGACAGAGTCATACCGGTGACCTGCCCCCAGCACTGTCCAGGAAGTGTTGTTGAGCCTGCCCGGGCAGTTCTCCTGCTTTAGATAAACCTCAGAGGCTGCCCCACTGCCCCTGGGCAGCACTCCCCTACAGCCCAGCCTGTCCCCAGCAGGCAGTTAGTTCTCCACCTCTTCCCGCTCACGTCAACCCTCTGGCCTCCTCCCTCTCACTGGCAGGGACCCTGTGGCCCAGCGGCTCTCATCTCCCTTCTAATCTGCTGAATTCTGTCTGGGGAAAAAGACAACGAAGCTTCTTAAATCACAGCCAGGCTAGGTACACAAGCTTCTTAAATCACAGCCAGGCTAGGTACACAACTTTAACCCAGGGGCTTGGGTGATTTGCATCTTCTCTCCTGATCCAGTGTTGGCCCTCCAGACCTGATGACTTGATGCCGATTTAGAATCATGAAGGCAGGGAGAAGCGGCTGTCAGTAAGGGGAGGGCTTCTTGAGCCCTTGCTGAAGAGTAGAATAAATAACCCCTTTTTCCCCTCTACACAGCCCCTACTCTTTGCCAGTCCTAGGATGGGGATCCAGGACTCAATACCCATGGCTATCCCCACCTTGGTGGGAAAGAAAGGCTGCCTCTTGCAGGTGCAGGGGGCACTCAGGAGTGGGCAAGTGCAGAAGGACACGGTGCGCTCCCCAGTGTAAGCCCTGCGGCTTGCACAAAACCACCCATTTGTGGCTCACAGATCTTTGCCAGCATAAAAAGAGGCTTCCACATTCACCATCTTGTTTTAATCCTTCCACAAATGTGCCACTGTCCACCAGTGTGTCACATGGTGGCTGCTTATGCGTTGCTAGAAGTTAGGCCACTAGTATTTTAAATCCCAGCAGGTCACCTGTGGTGGACAGGTTTCAGCTTCTGCAGATTAAGAGACCAAGGAGAAAAGTCTGGTGACCTACTTCTGAAAACTTGTTTTTATTGGCTGCCATTAAGTTGGCCTGGACTCAGTGACAACTCCACATAAAAGGATTGGACCTAAGCGATCCACAGATTTTCAATGGCTGAGATGGACGTAGGCTGCCCGGTCTTTCTCCTACTGTTGGTCTGGAAGCTCTGCTGAAACCCGTTTGGCAACACAGCAACACGTAAGCCTCCAATGAAGCAAGTCTTCACTGAGATATGGACGGTGGCAGCATGTGAGGTGCACTGGCTAGAAACCAAACTGGGTCTCTGGCACGGAAAGCAAGAATTCTACCTCTAAACCACCAAAATTAGCCAATGAAAACCCTATAGATTACAAGGATTACAACAGAATACTGTCAATATAGTGCTGGAAGATGAGCCTGCTATGTTGGACGGCATTCAGAATACACAGTGATTGCAACCATGGACTCAAGCAGACCAGCAAACGTGAAGAGAGTGCATGACCACGCAGCATTTCACTGTATTCTGCAGGCGGTCTATCGAATGCACCAGCAGTCATCATGAGTCAGAGCTGACTCAACAGCAACTAACAACAAAAGAAATATTTCTTTGTTGTCAGTCATCACCTCCATTTTACAGGTGAAAAAACTGAGGCTCGCAGAGGTGGAGGCTGTTTGGCAGTGGAGTGCAGGCCTTTTTCACCCAGGTCCAGGATCCTGAGCTGTGGTTTTCCTACTACTCCAGAAGGGGCTTGGGATATAGGCTACAGATGGCCTTGCCTTCTCAGCTGCAAGAAGTTAGGTGGGCTTTGTGGGCCCCATTCCACCTCACAAAGAACCCTCTTAAAGTAGAACCAAGCTCCTTGAACTACTCACTCTCTGAGTTTCTGAAAAGCCAGCATGTCTGCGGCTGGTCACCTTGCAGTTCCTTGTTAAACCCCTCCAGGCCCACACATACCACAGCCTTCAAATATTCAAGTCTAAAATTACCATGGGGGAGGGACAGGAGACTGAAAAGGGGAAGGAGGGGGGTGTATACTTCTCTTGATATACTTTTCTAGGGGCTGCCAAAGGCTGCTTGAAGGCAGAGCCATGGGTGGGTGGTTAGAGGGTTGAGTGGCTCTTCTTGCGGTTGGCACGTCTGCGGGTGTGCTATGTGCCACTGCTGGCAATGTGTGCTTCTTCCAGGGATGCTGTTAACCCAGAAGCTGGGGTGCAAGTCTGAAGGGAGCCAGAGACCATACTGTCTTCCAGCCTTGGTGACCTACCTCTTTCTAGAGGCTGGAGTCAGGATAGTCACATCTCCGTCTAGCTCCCAAGGGTGAATGAAGGGAGCAGCAGCTCGGACTGGGACAGCTAGGACTTCCACTTGGAAAGGGCCAGGGCAGGGGAGCAGTGAGCTAGGTGGGCAGAACTGTGTAGTGTAGGGGAGCTATGGACACAAGTGACAGAGACTGTTTAGGCACTGGGTTACCTGTCCTCACCTGCTCTGCCTTGAGGAGCAGCAGGGAACAGAGAGATCTGACCACCAATCCTGGTTTTCTGAGCCTAAGTTTCCTCCCATGTACTGGCGTTGCCAGACCTAGGCTGTGGGCTGTGTAAGGCTTTGGGGATGAGAACTGTAGAACCCTGAACATAGTACCTGGCATGGAGTGGGTGTAGGTATGTGACAGGTTAGCATCCCCCTCAGCCCCACTGTCCTTGGCACACTAGGGTGCTGCAACCTTCTCATCTGACAGGCCTGGTAGAGCAGGTGCTAGGTAAGAACACAGCCTTAGCCCACCCCTACAGGACTCTGCTCTCTGGTACATGGGGAGCCCCAAACCTGGAGAAGGTGTGATTGTTGCCCTCACACTTCCAGGGCTCTGAAAGATTTACACAGCAGGTTCATACACATCATACAGTCAGGTCCACATATGCCACATGTTCAGTTGTTCGGGCACATTGTGTTAAGCCATTCAAGCACACACCTGCATCACATGTCTGAGCCCACATGCATTACACGCTTAGGTTCACCACAACCCCATTAGGAGGAGCCCCTCAATCCTGTTTGACAAAAGAAAAAGACTGGTGCTCTGTCGATGGTCACACAGCTGGCAAGCAGCAACTCCAAGACTGGGACCTGCCTGCTCGTTCAGAACTTCCTGAAGGCCTAGTACAGGTGGGGCTTTTATTGATATGAGGCTGGGATCTTAAAATAAACACAAGGTTCAGAGTCTAGGTGGGAGACAAATAAGCAAACAAGTTGTCAACCCTCCAGTGGAACAAGGATGCTGCCTGAGAGAAGCCAGGCTGGTGGCCGTGGGCTGATGGGTGGAACAGAGGGTGAATCTCTGGTCTGATGAGGGGCTTTCAACAGCACTGCCCAGTCCTACTAGCCTTGCCCAGAGTCAGAAAGACAGAGTGCATGCGTGTGCGTAGGCATATATGCATGGGAAGTGGATGTCCATGTGCGAGTCTAGGCGGAGTCCAGGCAGGCTCTAGGCAGTTTGTGGGCAGCTGCAGCATGATAGACTGCAGTTGTGTTCTTTTTCACAAGGATCTTGTAACCCCCACTCGAATGATTCAGTGGAACTGGGCAAATATGGTAATGGTCAGTTTTGCCAACCTACTAGGCATAAAACGAGCCATCTCAGAGGAAGGAAAGAGAGGATCTCACTACCACCTAGAAGAAGGGTCAAGAGCAGAGTACATCCTCAGACCAAGGGGCCCTGTGCTGAGAACCTCCCAAAACCAGGAGACCAAGAGAGGGAAGAAGGGAGAGAGTGAGGAAGAGTATTCTAATGCTAAAAAACAGCAAGAAGCAGTGGTAGAGGAAAAACAGTAGGAGAGATCAGCAGGAGATGGTATGGTGGGCTTACTGGCCCACAAAACAAAAAAGCTGAGTGCCTTGGGCAGGAGGCCTGTGGGCAGACTTGGGTGCCCCTGGGCACTTGGTGGTGCTAGGTTTGCTAACTCACAGAGCTAGAGTTCAGTACCTTTGGCCTGAGGCTTACTGGCAGAGTGGGGTGCCTTGGGATACTTACTGGCAGAGCTAAGAGAGCTTTGTGATACTTGTCTGAGCCGGGCAGAGGCCAAGGGCCAGGAAAGGCATGTCTGCGAGCACAGCTACAAAGAGGCTGTCTTCTTCCTGATTACAACCAAACACTTTGACAGAATGGCAAGGGTGAGGTCTGGGGACCATGGTTTCAGGGGACATCTAGATCAACTGGCACAACAAAGTGTATTAAGAAAATGCTGGGCATCCCATTTTGGTGAGTGGAGTCTGGGATCTTAAAGCTAGGAAGCAGCCATCTAAGATGCATCAATTGGTGCCAACCCATCTGGAGCAAAGGAGAATGAAGAACACCAAAGACACAAGGAAAACACGAGCCTAAGAGACAGAAAGGGCCACATAAACCAGAAATCACAGGAGCGTGAGACCTGAAGAACTAGATGGTGCCCAGCTATCACCAGTGATTTCCCTGACATGGAACACAACAAAGAGTCCCTGAAGAAAAGTGAGGTGCAGAACTTGAATTCTAGTAAAAAAGACCAAACCTGACAGTCTGACTGATGGGGGTCCCTGGACTCTTTTTTAGCCCAGAACTAAAGCCATTTCCAAAGCCATCTCTTCAGACAAAGATGAGGCTGGACTATCAGACAAAAAAATGGTATTAGTGAAGAGTGTGCTTTTTGGCTCAAGCAGATGAGAGACTAAATGGGCAGCTCCTGTCTAGAAGTGAGATGAAAAGGCAGAAGGGGACACGACCTGACTTTAGTACTTGGGAAATATAGGGTGGAGAGGTAGAATACATCATCACATTGTATGAAGAGCAACTACGGTCACATAACAACGTGTAAGTTTTTGTATGAGAAACTGAATTGAACTGTAAACTTTTACTTAAAGCACAATAAAAAAAAAAGAAAAACAGAGGTTGTTCTGACGGAGAACTGTATCCTGAGTGTTCCTGAACCAGAATTACAACCCATTACTTCCCTAATAAACCCCATAATTATGAGTATTGCCTGTGAGTTCTGTGTGGCCAATGCAATAAGTCATTGAACCCAGCAGAGAAGTACAAACTGCTGCGGGACGGACGGCTGGTGTCAGAACTGGTAAAGGTGGTGGAGAGAGGAGCTGTGGCTGACCTCTGCCTCACAGGAACCAGCCTTGGGCTGTTATCTGGATTCTCCTTCTCCTTTATGAATTTCGAGGTACCCAGACACTGTCCCCACGCCATTTTTACAGCAGCTAATACTTTCGAGTTGTGAATCCCTGAATGGTACATAGCATTGGGTACAGATGCATGTATGAACACATGTGTAGGGCCTATGTATGTGGACATACGCCAATGAGGCTATACAACTATGTATGTACATACACAGCAAGTAGAGAAACCCAAACTCTTGTGGTTTGGCACCTGGCATGCTTTTTCACCTACTCAAGAGGAAATGTCACAATAGGAAATATTTTCAGGAGTGTTACAATACCCTTATTGGTGCTCTCCAGTTGATTTTGACTAACAGTGACCCCATGTGACAGGAGAACTGCCCTGTAGGATTTTCTAGGCTGTAATCTTTACAGATTCAGATCACCAGGTCTTTCTCCCATGGAGCTGCTGGGTGAGTTTGAACTGCCAACCTTTCAATTAGCTGCTGAGCACTGAACCACTGCACCACTAGAGTTCCTTAAAGCACTCTTAGTAACAGCAAACCAGGGAAGGCTTCAGACAGGAGAACGATCAGCTGAGGGACAGACACTTCAAGGTGTTATCACAGAGCAGCGAAAACAAAGCTATAGCTACATCTTTCACCAGAAGGCTGTCTAATTCTCAATGAGAAAGCATGTCCCAGAAAACTTGGTAAAACATAATTTTTTTATAAAAGTAAACTATATGTGACACAATCATTAGAAAAAATTAATCTGTGAACACTGCTTATATAATGAGGAGAATGCCCATAAAGGATATTTTGGGGAATCTGAATACAGGCTGTATATGAGGTGGTACAGAGTGATTTAGTTCCACTGGTGTGAGAAAAGAATATGCAAAATATACTAAATGGATATGCAAAATCTCAGTGTTGTTCTTAGGAGGTGGGTGTTGAAACATTTAGATATAAAGAGCCAAGATGTGGGCAAGTTATTTCAAATGGAGAGAGACAGGAACAGGAGATACACAGATGCAGACACGGAGACAGACACATGGATGTGGCCAAACATTAAGACTCGTCAGTCCAGGCGAGGACGGAACCGTCACTGTGCAGCTTCTTTACCTTTCTCTGTGGTTTTGAAATTTTTCAAAATAAAAGGTTGGAGGAAAAACCCAAGAGAACTACAAACATAAAATTCAGGATTTGTTCCGGGGTGAGAGGATGGGATGAGGGAGAGCACACTTCAGGTGTCAGTCACCGGTACTGCTCTAATTCCTAGGTGGGTGGTGTGGGTTCCCAGGTATTACCGTATTTATTAGTAAGTGGGCAACGAGGAGGGAACACAAGAATAAAAGCATACAAATATTAACTGCATGGAATACTGAATGTGTGGGATCCTGGGTTAGATTCTGGAAAGGACATTAGGGAAAGTCCATAGCGAACAGTTAACAGTCTTGTACCAGTATGGCTCTGGGTGGCAAAGGTAAGCGCTTAACGCCTGACCCAAAGCTAGCAGCTCACACTTTCCGGAGGCGCCTTGGAAGAAGGGCCTGACAGCCTACTTCTGGAAGGCTGCAGCCCTGAGAGCTCTGTGGACCACTTCTGCTCTGCACACATGTGGCCAACAGCCACTGAGACTGACTCAATAGCAACTTTTTTTTTTTTGGTACCATTATTAGTTTCTTAGCTTGGACAAAAGTACCACTAAAATGTTCCATACCTGAAGACCTGTTTGGGAACTCTGTGCTATCTTTACAATTTTCTGTAAACTGAAAATCTCTCCAAAACACAAAGTTGGAAAGGAGTACATCACTAGTTAGGGTGCATGGATCATTGGCAGGAGAGGGCCAGGATCACGACTGAGCTCCGCTGGGATGGGACAGGGCAGAGAGGGTGGGAGGACAAATCCAGGAAGGAGGCTAGCCTTCTCCCACAGAGCTCCCCTCTGAGTCCCCACCAGTCCTCCACCCATCCTTGTGGCAGCTGGGTCACACCCTGTTGTGGCAGGTGCTCTGTGCTCCTCCCTGAAGCTCAACTGTCTGACCTGCTGCCCTCAGGGGACTGGAACAATGGCCAACTGTTTTCCCCAGGTCAGCAGAAAGCTCTGTGGCCCTGCCCCGCCCCCCCTTGGGGTTTCCTTATGCTTTCACTGCACCTCAGAAGCCAGACGCTCAGACGCGAATCCCTCACTTGCTGTTATTTCTAAGGACAAGGTTGATTTAGGTGCTGTTGTTGTTAACTGCTGTCAAACCAGCTGTGAGTCATGGTGACCCCATGTGTGCAGAGTACAGTTGCTCCACAGGGTTTTCAAGGCTGTGAAGTTTCAGAAGCAAATTGCCAGGCCTGTCTTCCAAGATGCCTCAGTTAGTTAGTAGTTGAGTGCTTGACTGTTGTGCCACCTAAGACTTCTCTCTAGATGTTAACATTCCCATTTTACAGATGAGGACACTGAGACTCAGAGAAGTCCAGGGCCTGCCCAAGGCCATATGGTCTGCAATTGGTGGTAATAAGACTTGAACCCAGATCTCCCTGGCCTCTAGGTGCTGCTTCCCCATCTGAGAAGAGCCTAGCACTTTCTCGGAGGTCTTTCTCACACACTCTGCTGGCGGCACTCCAGCTCTGGCCTGCAAGGCAGGCTTTCTATGGGGTGCCCATCCTGGCCAGATAATCCCAGGGCAAGCCACGCCCACAGCCCTTCCCAAAGGAAACTCTCTCCACCCAGCCACTACCTCTCCCAGTCAGTGAGGTGATTCAAGTCTAGGTGACGCCTCGCTAAACTACAGCCGTGACTGGCCCAGCAAAGAATGCCTTGCTACAAGTATAAGGAGCAGGACAGCAGCCCCTGTCTTGGGAAAGGTGGCAGGTTTGGGCAGTTGAGTGCATGGGCCATGGTATATAGTACCCGGGGATGGAGCTGACCAGGTCGGGCTGAGACTTGGTGGCTACAGCCCTCATGGCTAGACAGTGACAAAAGCAGCAGCCAATACCATGGACAACTGCACAAGAAGGGGAAGCTCCCTGCAGGCTGAGCTTCCTGCCTGCTTTCATCTGCTCTGTCCACGATTGCACCCAACATAGGTAATGTCTGCCATGTCACAGGTGCTCAATAATTCATTACTACTCAGAGAAACTGAGCCCTTATGTGCAAGCACTGTTCTTAGATCTTTACATGCTTTTGTTTACTCAGCCTTCCAACAGCCCTGTGGAGCCCATACTATGAGGATCTTCATCCTACAGATGAGGAAACTGAGGTAGAAAGAGGCAAGCAATGTTACCCAGTAAGCAAATCAGGGAGGGGGAACTTGCCCCAGACATCTAATAGCTTCAAGACACCGCCACTATACCCTGGCTTTGTGCACAGTAGGAGTGTCCCAAACCCAGTGTCTTAGTTTTCTGACTGAGGTAGCCAAGTACCACAAACCGGGTGGCTTACAACAATAGAAATTTATTGTCTCACAGTTCCGAAGGCTGCAAGTCCAAATCAGTGTACCAGGAATGCAGATTGGTTCTGAGGGCTCTGAGGGCAAAGCTGTTCCGTGCCTCATTCCTAGCTCCAGGGACGGCCTCTGTCTTTGGCATTCCTTGGCTGGACGCATCCTCCCATCAGCCTCCATCATCACATGGCCTTCCTCCCTGCGCCTCTTTGGCTACGTCTCTTCTCCTCTTCTTACAAAGGACGCCAGTCATATTGGATTTGGGCCACATTAACCAGTATGACCTCATGCTAACTAATCATATCAGCAAAGACATTTCCAAATTAAGAACCAAGTAAGGTCACACTGAGGTATTGGTGGCTCAGTAGTAGAACTGGCTCAGTAGTAGAACTCTCGCCTTCCATGCAGGACACCGGGGTTCAGGTCCTGGCCAATGCACCTCATGCGCAGCTACCATCCATCTGTCAGTGCAGGCTTGCATGTTGCTGGGATGCTGAACAGGTTTCAGTGGAGCTTCCAGACTAAGACAGAGCAGGAAGAAAGGCCTGGTCATCCACTTCCCAAAATCAGCCAATGAAAGCCCTATGGATCACAACAGTCTGATCTGCAACAATCATGGGGATGGTGCAGGACCAGGCAGGGTTTCGTTCAGTTCACTGTGCATGGGATCACCAAGAGTCAGGGACCAAACTGATGGCAGCAAATAACGTAATAACAAGCTCACATTCACAAGTACCAACGATTAGGACATGAACATATCTTGGGGATACAAATCAACCTGTAACACTCAGGCTCACCACTGCATGATCGCTGCACATGTGTGACCTTGTTTCCGCACGTGGTACAGAAAAGTGTCTCTTTCCTCAGCCCTGTCCATGCTGGAGTTCCTTAGGCTCTATCCAGCACCTACAACCTGACCTGACCTAAATCCACATCTCCACTGCCTCCTGCAGCATGTTAGATTCTGTGCCTCCCCAAACAGACTCTCCAGGTCTCCTTAAAATCCATCCCTTCTCCCTGGTTCCTCATGGGACTCTCCCACATGGCCATTTTGCCATCTCAACCCTGTGGTAGGCTGATAATGGCTTCTCAATTCCTGAAACTTGTGAATATGCTTCCTGATATGGCAAAATAGTCATAATCTCCGGGTGGTGCAAATGGTCAACATGCTCAGCTGCTAACTGAAAGGCTGCACGGTCAAGTATAGCCACAGGTGTCTTGGAAGAAAGGCCTAGAGATTTACTTCTAAAAAGACAGCCACTGAACATCCTACTCTGATACACACGGGGTTACCATCAGGTGGAATCCACTCAACAGGAACTGGCTTTATATGATAAAAGGGACTTTGTGATGTGACTAAATTAAACATCTCGAGATTGGAAGAGTAAACTAAATTATCCAGGTGGGTTCAAACTAAGAGTTCCATAAAAGACAGGCAAGAAGATCAAAAGCAGAAGGAGGTGGTGGACAGTTGAGCAGATGTTAGAGGGATTCGCTTTTAAGGCAGAGGCAGGGACCACCAGCCAAGGAGTACAGGTGGCCTCTAGAAGCTGGAAATGACAAATGGAATGGATTTTTCTACTCAAAGCCTCGAGAAGGATCTAGTCCTGCCAACATCTATTCTTACCTTCCTGACTTACAAACACTGAAGGCCACCAGGGCTCTGGCCCTCCTTGGGTGCAACAGATCTCTGTGATATGGCCTTTCTAGTCATGTTCCTGTAACTCCTATCAAATGACAGTGTGGGACTATGCAAATAAGGTGCTTGTGGCCCACCAATGGGATTGGACAACTTGCTAATAATGTAAATAAGGCCCATGACACTCCTGAGGGGATCCAAGAAAACCCAAACCAAATCCAGTGCCATTGAGTGAATTCTGACTCATAGGCAAGAGTAGGACTGCCCCCATAGACTCTCCAAGGAGTGTGGATTTGAACTGTTGACATGGTTAGCAGCTGTAGCACTTAGCCACGATGCCACCAGGGTTTCCCTTGTGGTAACGGAACCATGCAAATAAGGTACACAGAACCCTAATAAAAGTATTGCTCAGTTTTGCCACCCTGCTAGGCTTAAAATAAGCCCTCCAGGGGCAGTAAGGGAGGAACTCCCTACTACCAAGAACAGCTGGGAGTGCAGCGCATCCTTTGGATCCAGGGTCCCTGGGCTGAGAATCAACTAGATCCAGAAGACAAAGCGATATTGACCCCTGGACATGGCACAAGATGGTGAGAAGGAGTGGCACAGAAATGGCAGCTGCAGAACCAGAGACATGTTAAGAAGGCTGGTTTGGCTTCCTGGCCCCCAGAGCAAGGCAGTTACAGTGAGTGTGCCAACCCACAGAGTAACAGAGCTGAGTGCCTTTGAGCAGGACGCTTCTTGCTGGAGAGGGATGTCTCTGGGCGCTTCTCTTCTGGAGGAGCTCAAGAGCTTTGTTCCACTTGCCTGAGCAGGGCAGAGGCCAGGCCAAGGGGCCGAGGGAGGTCTGCCTGTAGGCATGGCTAAGAAGCTGTCCTGACTGAAGTCCTTCCTGATCCTGAATTGTAACCTACTACTTCCCTAATAAGTCCCATACTCATGAGCATGGTCTGTGAGTTCTGTGAGGCAACTGCAATGGATTATGGAACTCAGCAGAGATGTACAGAGTGCCATGGCAGGAACAGAATTGGTAAAAAGATCAGCAGGTGGAGGTATGTCTGACTTCACCTCATAGGGATCAGTCTTGCGCTGGTTTTCATGGTGATGTTCTCTCCTTAACCTCATGAAGTTAGATGAAGAGGTTGGACAACATTTCCGCGATGCCATTTTTATACTCCTTCCACACTGCCCCATTCCCAATGACCTCATCCTGTTTAATGGTCTTAAATATCAGTTACGTGCCTGTGGTTCCCCAAATTACACCTCAAGCCTGGGCCTCTCCCCTGAACTCCTGACTGGCATATCCAACACCCACTAAGGGACTAACAGTCACATGGATGCAGCATATCACAAACTGACTGACTGCTCTCCCTCCCAGTCCCCAGACTGGCTCCTGTCTTTTCCCAGCCCAGGTAACAGTGCCTCCACTCTTCTAGGAGCTCAGACCAAGCCCATGAAGTTGAACTTGACTTTTCTCTTTCTTTGAAAGCCCACATCAGCAAATTCTGTTGGCTCTAGCTGCAAAACATACCCAGAATCCACACCTCCTCACCACCCCCGCTACTGCACCCATGGTCCAGGACACTGCCATGCTTCAATGGGGTACCACAATGGACCCTGCTGTCACCTTGTCTCTCCTCCACCCTGAAGCCAGAAAGACCTTGGGAAAACCTCAGCTGGAGCTCGTCCCTCATCTGCTCAGAATCTTGCAATGGCTCCCATCCCATTCAGAGCATAATCCAGAATCTCTTCCCATCCCTCATCATCTGCCCTCCTCCCACTTCCATCTCATCTCCTACCAATCCCCCTGGCCTCCTTCCTTCAGTACCCTAGCATGCGCCTGCAGGGTCTTCGCTGCTGATGTTCTGACTACAATGCTATTATTCCCTGTCTCCATGGCTCACTACTGTCCCCTTTATATCTTAACTCAATGGCTTTCCCTCGCCACCACATATCTAAAGTTGCTGTCCTCTAAAAGGAAACAAGCCCATGTTATAGATTGAATTATGCATCCCTCAAAATGTGTGCTGTAAATCTCAACCTTCTTGCCTGTGATTAAAACCCCCTTCACGAATGGCCTTTGTTACGTTAATGAGACCTAGGGCACATCTTGAGTCATCTTTGTTTGAGATATAAAAGAGACTAAACAAGTAAGCAGAGCAGAGATGGGGAAAAACAGATACCAAGACACCCGGAGATCTCCAAGGAACCATGAAGCAGAAGCTGAAGAGACAAGGACTTTTCCCTAGAGCTGACAAAGTCTTCCCACAGAGCTGGTTCTCTGAATTTATTCTTCTAGCCTCCTAAACTGTGATAAAGCAAATTTCTGCTCATTAAACTCATCTGCTTCTATTTTTGTTACAGCAGTCCATCTGCTTCTCCTTGGCATTCATGTCTAACGCACTTTACACTTCACTCATTTCTGCTGATTATCTGCATCCTCTCCAGGAGGGAAGCTCCATGGGGCAGATTTTTTAATAATCAGTGTGAATCAAAAGCCCAGCACCCATGGGAACACCATGGTACAACCACAGCAGACAAGTCTGGTGGTTCCTCAGAAAGTTTAAATATAGAATTACTATACATGACCTGGCAATTCCACTCTCAGGTATATACCTAAGAGATCTGACAGCAGTGATGCAAACAGACGGACAGACGTACACCGAAGTTCACAGCAGCACTACCTACAAAAGCCAGAAGGTGGGAACAAACCAAATATCCATCAATAGAGTAACAGGTAGACAAACTGGAGTACACATACACAACGGACTACTTAGCCATAAAGAGAAACTTAGCCCCGATCCACTACATGGATGAACCTAGAAAAGAGTGCTGAATGAAGCAAGTTAATTGCAAATATACGATCAGACTAATACCTAGAATAGGCAAATGCAGAGAGATCTGAGTTTATTAGGGGCTACAATAAATGGGAGGCAGGGAGAGGAAAGCGGGGGCATTGTTTAGGAAGCTGTGTGTTTCTGCTCATGGTCTCAGAAAACTTGGCAAGGATATTGGTGATGGTTGCACAACATGGTGAATGAACTGGTGTCACTGACTGAATTGTGCACGAAAGATGAACTGGTAAATGTTGTCTTAGATGTGTGTTTTATAATTAGAAAAACAAACACACAAAATCCCAGGACCCAGCACAGTGCCTGGTCCAGCCATCCTTCAGGAACCGCCCCCAGACAAGGTAATACACCCCTGTGCTCTCAAAGCCCAGAGGGACCTCACGCAGCTCCTCAATGCGCGCTGTACAGATGCCTCCCAATCCTGGCCCCACCATTTCATCACAAGACACTTTTGTCACTAGATTCCACCCCTGCCCAAAGTTAAAAGATCTGAAAAGATGGGAGTCCACGCCCCACTCCCACATACTTCTGACTCACCCAGTGACTCTTCTGTGCAACATGGGTGTCTGGTGGCCCTCTAGACTGCTCTCACTCTAGCCAAAAGAAAGGCTGGTTGTTCCCGTCAGCTTGGGTGGTCCTAGCTGGGAACATTGTTTCTGTGAGACCTTCTAGAATGCTGAAGAGTTTGAAGGTCTCCCACCACTCCGTTCTGGGGCCTGTGGAGTCCCCTGTCTAGCATCTGCTGGGAACCTTGAGGTCCCCTTCCCCTCTGCCACGCCATTCAAAGAAAGACATGGCTGGGGGTGAGATTGCTAGTTAGGACTTGGGATCACCAGTCCGAGGGACCAGAGCAGTGGATGCAATGATGCCAGCTAAGTCCCTGACACCTATCATCCTAGCCGACAACTCTGCCACCGAGAAAGAAAGGCTGCAGCCCACTAGCTATGAGCCTGGCAGCAGGCAGGTACCACTGACAAAGGCCTCCCCAGCCCTGCCAGCTCCTTGGAGGGAGCCAGAAGGAGCCTATTACTGGAGCCTAATTAACAAAGAAAAGCAGAGATAATTAAGTGGAGAAACATGTGACTGGTCTGGAATCACGGTATTTAGAAACTTGAGAAAAAACTGTTTCATTTGGGTTCCTGAGAGCATCAGAGTTGGAAAGGTGAAGAAGGGGTGGGGAGGTGGAGAGAGAGGACTGAGGCCAGAGGAGGAATCAGTGTGACTGAGACAGAAAATGACCTTCAAGAAGGGTAGGGGCAGGTGCTAATCCAGACAGGTGCTGAGTATCCTAGAGTGGGACCCCTTCCATCCTCAGGTTAGCCCTCAGGAGGGTGTCCCTGCCCCCACATCACCCTCCAGGGAATAGAGGCCCAGAGACCATGAACTTATCCAAGACCTCAAAGCTAGCCAAGTGGTGGGATTGTTCCTGCTCCTGCTCCTGCCATTGTCTGAATCCTCATAATTCTATCCTTTGTTTAGGTCAGCCATGGACCTGCACCAAGGTCCTCTTCCCTAGAAGCCACCCCGCACAGTGCCCATGGGGCAACAATGACAACTAGTATCACTACATCCCAGGCTAGGGCTTTTCCTTACGTGCATGCCTACAAAGGGATCACACCCTCCCTAAGCCTACTTGGCAGGCACTTCTGCTCATGGCTGAGCTTCTAAAACTAGGTATCAGACAATGCTGGGGAAGGAGGTAAGTGTGGTGGGATCATTGGTTTTCCTCCAGAAAACCAAAACCCATTGCCATCACATTGATTCTGACTCATAGAGACCCTACAGGTCAGAGAACTGCCCTATAGAGTTTCCAAGGCATACCTCATGGGTTTGAACTGCCAACCTTCTTGTGAGCAGCTGTAGCACTTAACTACTGCACTACCACCAGAGTCCTTCTCAGCACTATGCAATTCAACATGTTTCCTTACATTAAAGCGAACAGACTGATGGACATTTCCAGAAAAAGGGCCAGGGGGGTCACTGCTCAGGCTGGCTCTGCAGAATTCAGTGCAAAATGCAAAGTTGGGCCTTCCAAGACTTACATGCCCCAGCCTGGCTGGCCTCTCCACCTTCTACCTCTCACACAGGGCAG
The DNA here is from genome assembly GCA_028571685.1 of Heterohyrax brucei. NCBI lineage: Eukaryota > Metazoa > Chordata > Mammalia > Hyracoidea > Procaviidae > Heterohyrax > Heterohyrax brucei. The sequence continues at coordinate 7,500,078 of CM053165.1, read as the reverse complement.
GCCATTCCCACCCTCCTTGCCCTGGCAGTGGAATGACCTGGGGCGGTGGGGCAACTCTTCCCATTCTACAGGTAGGGAGACAGAGGCCCAGGCAGGCAAACCTAATGTGCTAGAACCATATAGGAAGTCAGCAGCTCTAATGTCTTGGGTCCAGGCTCTCTGTTCTCTGGGAGGCTGGGGGAGTGGGCTGCCTTGAGGCCTCTGGCTGCTCACCAAGAGTCCCTTAAGTTGGCAGGGAGAGTCAGAGAAGAATTCACAGAAGAGCAAGGCTGGCCTGGGCCAGCAACGACTCAAGTTTGCATAAAAGGGAGCCTGTGGCAGAACAGGTGGCCTGTAAACGGGGTTACAAGTCCACTTTCTCTGTGGTTGTTGCATGGGCTTCAAACACTGCGAGGAACTGTGGAAAGCCGGAGCTCAGCTGCAGCAGAGGATGAAGTCGACTTGGTGGGGGACCCCTCCTTGCTGTGTGTCCCACATCCTCCTTGGTTATAGCTCTCCCCACTGTCAGTCAAGAGCTGGGCCTCTCACTTTCCGCTCCTGCCACAGAGTGCAAGTCACGAGGCAGGATCATCTTCTCAGACACAGATAAAACCAAAGAGCAAACTTGGTGCCATCATAGCAACCCTACAGGACAGATGAGAACTGCCCCACGGGGTTTCCAAGGCTGTCACCTTTATGGAAGCAGGCTGCCACATCTTGCTCCTAGGGAGCAGCTGGTATGTTGAAACCATAGACCTTTCAGTTAGCAGCCGGCACGTAACCACTGTACCACCAGGGATCCCAGACCCTGGTAGTTCCTGGAAAAGTTCTTGTAGTATTGCAGTAGCTCAATGTGGGACATGGTTTCCCTGGGCACTGGCAAGCCACCTCTACTGAAATGTCTCCAACTGAATCCCTCCCAAAGCTATTTCTTCCCACTCTACTGGTGAACCCTTCTGGAATGTTCTTGATTCCCTTGATCCCTCTGGGGATGCCATGCTTTGGGAACAGTCTTGACCTCTCCTGTCCTCTGTGTTCTTCTGCCCTCTTCCCTTACCAGCCCTTTCTCCTCTAGGGTTTCTGTAAAGCTGGTGTCTTTGGGACGCTGTCCTGGATCTTTTCTGCTAGCCCCTCAGTAGCCTTTACACTAACAACCCCCAGCCCCACTGCCGCCTGCCTGCTCTAAAGCACCACCCAGGCTGCCAACAGCACATCTGCATCTGGACATCTTGTAGGCCCCCAGATCTAGCCTTGGGGACAGGTACCACCACTGCCCCCACCTGTGGCCCTCCATCTCTCTCCCTCCCTACCATACCCCCACAGCCACCTCTACATCCTAACTTCACCCATCTCTAAGCCCTGCTCCCCCTCTTCACCATCATTCTGTCTGCCCAGGACTCTTTAGCTCTCCCTAGCTTATCTGCCCCATTTTTCCCTCCCCAATGCATCTACAGTGGGTGGAAGTGTGGTTACCACGGTAATCTTAAGACAATGCAAACTGATCATATCGTTTCCTTGAAGGACAGAGGAAAGTCTGAGTCACTAGCATCAGTCTAGGCTCTTTATAATTCTGGCCTTTTGCCACCTGTAACCCCCACTGCTTAACCCTCCTGGCTGTCCCATTCTCAGGTTCCCAGACAGCACTGACTTGGGGACTTAGTGGACTTAGTTTACTCCCCAAATTCCTCAGGACCTTAGAATGTGACCTTACGTAGAAAGAGGGTCACTGCAGATGCAACTACTTAGGATAAGGTCATGTTAGAGCAGAGCAAGCCCGTAATCCAAAATAAGTGGTGTTTATGGACTGAAATTCATCCCCCAAAATTACAAGTTGTAAATTCTAACTCTTGTGGATGTAATCCCAACTGGAAACAGGATTCTTCGTTATGTTAATGAGGCCATACCAGTGTAGCTTTTCATAGCTCAAAAGTGATCGGTAGCTCAAGACCAATCACTTTTGAGCTTATGAAGAGTAGATCAGGCACAGAAACTAGCATAAATGGGGAGGACAGATCTCCAAGGAATGGTGAGAAGAATGCTAGAAAAGCAGAGACAAGGCTTTCTCCCCAGAGTGGACAGAGAGCCTTGCCCTAGAGCTGGTAACTCCTGAATGTGAGAAAATAACATTTCTGTTTGTTAAAGCTACCTACTGGGTATTTCCGCTACAGCAGTGCTAAGAAACTAAGACAATGGCAACCTTGTTAGAAGAGACAGAGACGCAGGCAGAGCACGAGAACGCCGTGTGATGATGGAGGCAGAGACTGGAGTGATGCTTCTATAAGTCAAGGAACTCCTGCCCATCTGGATGTCTAATCAATACCTCAAACTTGACACTACTGAGCTCCCTGCCCCCATTGCCTGCACTTGGCCTCTCTGCTTCTCCACCTGCTCAGGACAGAATCTCGGCACCATCCTTGAACCAGCCCTTTCTCCCTACCAACATCTACCACATCAGCAATTTTGTTGGCTCCACTTTAAAAGCCCATCCAGATCCAGGCAGACCATGCCTCTAGCCATAAGATGTTCAAGAACGCACAAGTCATCTATGGTGCCGGAGCTGGGATGTGACTACCTTCTGAGGGAGTAGCTGGTGGGGGCGGGAGGGCAATGCCTCAGGGTTGGCTCCACGGGTATGTTTACTTTAGGAAAGCTCATCAAGCTTTACACTTACAACTGTGCACCTTTTGAATTATGCTCTACTTCAAGCAAAAATTTATTTTTAAAATGAGAAACACTCCTCACATGACCACACTCAGAATCTGCTGTCTCCCATCACTTTCACCTCTCCATGCTATTCCAGCAGTCACTGTTGCCTCTCCCCTGGGGCACAGCAGTGATTAAACTGTTTCCTGGCCCTGGCCCCAATCCCAACCTCAGTCACTTACTTATTCAAAGACAGTAACAGTCCTCCGCTGAAGTCCTCCCAATGTCCCCTTGCAGTGGTGATACATGAGGCCAAAGAACCACCTGTTCCCTCCTCACAGCACGGTCTCCTATACTGTCCTGGCACTGCTCTGCTCCAACTACACTGGCCTTCTGATATCCCTCATACACACCTCATACATTCTTGCCTCAGGGCCTTCGAACCTTCTGACACCCATCTCCTTGGGTGTTACATGGTTCAGGCCTTAACTCAGTATTATTTCTTATGGTAGCTAATCCTAAACTGTTTTCCCAGTAGTCCTACCTTTTTTCCTATTGTATGTGGTGGTGTTTTTTTATCCACCTCCCCTATTAGAATACAAACAGTAGGGTCTGGGACTTCTGCCTATATCATATCCCTAGTATCTTGCCTGGCACAGAGTAGGTGTTCAATAAATTTGTGTTGCACAACTAAATGAACGCAAAGGGTTAACGAGCCTAAAGGGTTTCACAGGCTGGACCCATGTTAAATCTGCTGAGAGCCAGGAGGGGGCAGCAAAGAGCCATCTAGTGTGAAAGAGGAATGCTGTGGGGAGGACAAAGGGAATGGCCACTAGCGGCAACCGGGTACAGAGGAAAGCCTAGGCTGGCAATGCAGCAAAGGATTTGGAGTTCTGGGCTCCAACAGTTCTAGAAAGTAAAACGGGAAACTTGGGTTCAAATCTCAGGCACATGAGGCACATGCTGTGTGACCTCGAGCAAGTTCTTAACTTCTCTGAGCTTGCTTCTTCCTGTAAGGCTGGCTCTTTATCTGCCCCATAGAGTCCCAGTACAAGCTGCAATTGAAGCCCACGCTTATAATCAGTAAATCATAAGCGATGTGGGTATCAGGTGTCTGTAGTGTAAGGGGCTGTTCGAGTTACATCACTATGATACATTCTGAGAAGAACCACTGTAATGTTTTTAAAAACATGGGGAAATGTTTATGTTTTAAGGTTGTGTGGGGGGGGGGGATGGTTCACAGAAAGAATAACAGTGAGATGTAAAACTAATAAACTTGGAAAAGAAAACTGGGAAGAAACGTATCCTCAAAGATTAACAGCCATCTGGGCAGTTAGACTTCTATATTTTCCAAACTTTCACAATAGTCATGTATTTGTGTTTCTCTTTTGGTTTTTCTGATCTACTAGAATGTTCTGTGGCTGTTATTATACTTACTGACTGAAGTAAGGGCAGATGGTCTCTTCTCCTTCCTTAGTCAACACTATTTCTAACCAACATGGTACAAACAGCATTTGAAAACTTTTGCTGTCTGGTTGTCTTGGCATCAGGCCCCTCTTGATTTTGAGAGACATCCATGCTGACCTTTGTGCTACTGAGAGCAAAGAGTGATACCACGTTCACCTAGGGCCCTTTCTCAGAGTAAAACTGTCCTGTTGTACAGCCATGGATCTGCTGGTCAGATGCCCAGTGGCCTGTGGTCCTGAGCTCCTATTTGTTACCAAGAGCTGGATGCCTGGGATTCTGAGGGCCTAGTTTCCCTGGAGCTGTCCTAGCTCCCCAACTCCCAGGATCCTGAGCTAACCGGGACTCTCTTGGCCTGCCCCCATCTGCCTAACTGAACTCAGCACCAGACAGGTGGGTGAGGTGGCGAGCAGTGGGCTATGCATGAAGGGCACTTCCAACAGCGCATGCTTCTTGTTCACATTCACTCAGCCCAGGTTAAGCCTGGGCAGCCTCGGCCCCTTGGAGGCAGTATGAGAACTTACTCTGGTGCAAGTGAGAAGCCAGCCCCTCAACCCCTCTGCAGTCCTAGGGCCCCCATCCAGCCCTTCCAGTCAGGCCTAGCTCCTCCCAGTATCCCCACCTTCCAGGAGTCCTGTGAGGCCCCTGGTTCATAGCTCCAGCTCTCTCCTCTCTGAAGACGTGACTTGAGGTCAAAAGCCTGTCTACCCTTCTTGGAGGTTCTGGTCCAAGTTGTTGCCCTCTTCAGCCGGGGGTGCCAGCCCACCCCACCCTGGCCTCCAACACAATTCAGTGTGTTGGAACAGGAAGGCTACTAGACATCAGAGGGGAAATCAAAGCCAAAGCCAAGTGCCGTCGAGTCGGATCCGACTCATCAACACCCAATAAAACTAGCCCAGGAATTGTGCAGCCTCATCCCACCTTCGGGGCCAGCCCACACTTCCCAGGCTTGCTCTGAGAGCCCCACACTGAAGTACCAATTTATCTTCAAAGGCTAACTTCGTTCTTTAGAATTTACCATCTCCACCGGTTCTGTCAGAAACGGTTCCATTGGAGCCTTCAACAAATGACCCAGAAAATCTCAATAGCATGGTACTCTAGTCCCCAGGCAGGAGGGTCCCCGTCTTTCCAAGCCTCACTCTCTGATTATGTTCTACCTGGTGACAGTAGCCACCGCCCCCACCACCTCCAGTCTGCCTCCAACCCAAGACTGTGATTTTGTGGACAAGGCCTTGAACATGCACAGGTCTGCTCGTGCTCAAAACTGTCTGAGTGGATGTGGCCACACTTGCATGCCTCACAGAAGATTCCAAGCCTGCAGGGACTTAAAGGCAGACCAAGGAGTGACTCTGGTCACCTGAGTGGGCAACTGTCCGTGGGTAAAACGTAACATCTGACAATCCAGGCCTGATGGGATCCTTCCCTCTAACTCCTTGGCACTATGAATTCTTCTGGAATGTGGATTCAACCCGAGAGAAAGGAGTCCAAAAATCAACTCAGATTAATCTGCTTCCACCACTATTTAATGCAGGCTTTTGATAAGAATTAAATTTTACAAGAATAACGAACAAGTTTACACTTCTTGTACTTGTGAGTTGTCAGATTAAGATCCAGTCCACATATTTTAGAACAGAAACAACAGTAACAAGAAAAGGTCTTTGGAAGTTTCTGCTATGCTCAGAATGCCATGCTGTGCCACACCTCCAGCCTGGCTCCTCTTGGCTGGGCTGGCCCCATCCTGACCACTGCGCCCTAGCCCCAAGAATAGCTGCCTGTTCCACATCTATGCCTTTTGTTTTGGCCCAGCTCAATGTCACCTCCTCTATAAAGCAGTAATAGCTATCATCCGCCACTGGTCAAGCATTTCTCTTGCAGCTGGCTGAGGCAAAAGGCTTTACAAACATCTGGATCAGCAGTCATGGCAGCAGAGCAACAAGCTCCTGGCAGGTCACCTACACATGACCATCCTTTATCTAACTAAAGTCACCTGGGGAAGCAGTATCCTATCTCCAACTTACAGGTGTGGAGATAAGGCTCAGAGACAGCAAGTTAACCAGCTCAGGTCACCCAGCTAGTAGGAAGAGTACAAAGCATAAGGCCTGGCTCCCTGTCTATGTGCAGGCTGTGTGCCACCTCTCCACCTGCCCCAGGCATTTGCTCTGGCATAGCTCAACTTCTCGAGAGGACAGGAACCTAGCAATGCCCCTGCCACCCCAGCAGCTACACACTCATGCTTCAGCTCACCCTAGTCTTGGCCACACATCCCAGGCTGCCATGATGGTCTGGAAATAGCCCTTTCTGGGGCTAGAGGGACACTAGAGAACCTCCAGTGACCCTGGAGGCCCTGGAGGCCTGGGCACCTTCTGAGCCTCAAGTACCAAGTAGCATGAACAAGCACGAGTGGTCAATCAGCCCGCCTGCCCCAGCCCCTGCAGCTGACACCAGGCCTATGGACGCCAACACCTGGAAAGCGCTGGCAGTTCCATCCCCAACAGCTGGGCCAAGGGCAACTTCGCAGCTCCTCTTCTAGGCAGCTTGCCCTGCCCTGTCACACCATGGGCCAGGCAAACTCACTCCAAGGGCCCTCTGCACACAGAAGAGACCAAAGGGAAGGCCAGTAAGTGACCTAGCAGCGGGCAAGAGGACTGTGGGCAGATGGCTGTCATGGATGCACTGGCTGAGACTTCAGCAGTTGCTGACCCACAGGATGAGCCACAGAGCTCCCCAACAGAAGGTGAGCCCTGGTGACTGGAAGGCATCACCTCAGGAAGAGCCTATAAGCTCAGGGCCTGCCGTGAGGCCACTTGGCTGACTCTCTGCCCAGGGCCTCCCTTCAGAGCCTGACATTTTACTAGTCCATGGTGGCTGAGAAGGACACACTGTCCAGACCATCGGCTTCATGATGGGACATAAGGAGTGAGGCTTGGGGCCAACAGTTCCTTCCCATACTGGTCACATATGTCATGAAGATGGCACAAGAGTGGGCAATGTTTCATTCTGTTGTGCATGGGGCCACTATGAGTGAGAGCTGAAGCAACGGTAAGTAACAACTCGGTGGCAGTGCAAAGCTCTGAGCTCGGAGGCCAGCATATGCTAGCTGTTCAAAGTGCTCACTCCCTTCCCACTTTCCAAACTCTGAAATGTGCAGGCCCATAACAACAGCTGAGTTCTCTGGCCTCCACAGGACCTTGCCTGCAGAAAGGAGGCATTCAGGGGCAAGGCAACAGAGGCGAGGTTAAAGGACAGACAGACAGCCTCCTTCTGTTTTGTTCTCCATCACTACAGGAAGACCTAGGCCATGCGTCCTCCAGCTGCTCACAGAAATAGGACCAGAGCTGCCTTGCACAGATGCCAACTTTGGCAGAAACCCAAGTCAGAGGCAGGCCAGAAGCTGGAACCTGATTCTGGGGCACTCAGAACAATGGCTATTGCCCGGATCCTGGAACTGGGCCAACCTGAAACCTCAGATGGGGTCAAAGGGCTGGACCACAGGCCATCCCTGACCCTACAGGAGCAAGTCCACAGAGGGGCTGGCACCCTGAAGTGAGCAGGACCAGGGAAGGTGTGTGTGGGTTCTCTGCCGTGTCCTTGCTGTCACTAGTCTGCTTCCTGGGGAAGCACCCACTTCCACTGTTCTTAGCTCTGTAGCCTCCTGACTCTGCCTCTGGCCTGCCCCACTTCTCCAAGGCATAGGAAAGAGGTCCTAAAGCCCCTTGGGGGATGAGCCTGAGGCTGGGCAGGCTACCTGCCAGCTGTGGACACTGGGACATCTCTTAATCACCAAGTCTTAATTTCCTTCCCTGTAAAATGGGTTCCAGTGCCTGTCTCAGAAGCCCTGGTGGTGCAGTGGTTAAGATCTCAGCTCCTAACCAAAAGGTGAGCAGTTCAAACCCATTAGCTGCTCTGCAGAAGAAAGATGTGACAGTCTGTTTCCATAAAGATTACAGCTTTGGAGATCCTTTGAGGTCCTTCTACTCTGTCACATGGGGTTGCAAGGAGTCACACTCATCTCAAAGGCACCTAACAACAAGCACCTTACTGCACAGGGTGGAAGATAAACTAATCTGTTCAGTGCTGTCACCTAAGCATCTAGAACAATGTCTGGCAACAACAGGACCTCGGGAAATGTCTGTAAAGCGAATGCATGCAAAGTGTCCGGTGCAGGGCCTGATACCCAATGACCACTTGGCAAGCTTTGTGCTGGTGTTACTACCATTACGTCTAGCTACTGCAACCCTAAGATACCAGGGTAAGCAGCCCAGGTGAAGCAGTGGTTAAGCACTCAGCTGCTAACCAAAACATTGGCAGTCTGAACCCACTAGCCACTCGGTAGGAAGAAGACATAGCAGTTCTACTTCCATCAAGATTACAGCCTTGGGAACCCTTTGGACAGTCTTACCCTGTCCCATAGGGTTGCTGTAAGTCAGAATCAGCTCAGTAACAATGAGTTTACAAACAGAAAGGTTGGTAATTTGAACCCACTCAGAGAAGCACAAGAGAAAGGCCTGGCAATCTGGTTTCTATACAGATTACAGGAGCTCCGTTCTGCTCTGTAACACACTGGGTAGTCGGGGGTTGGAACTGACTTGCTACCAATAAAGTTTCTCTGTTTTTTTTTTAAAGAGGGGGTTACTTCCACCATCTCCAGGGAACCCTGATGGTGCAGTGGTTAAGTGCTCAAGACAAGTCAGTGGTTTGAACTCAGCAGCTGCTCCATGGAACAAAAACATGACAGTCTGCTTTCTTAATGATTTAGAGTCTTGCAGACACTATGGGGCAGTTCTACGTGGTGACAGTGGAGTTTGGGTTTTTCTACCATCTCCACCTTTACTAGTGTCTTACAATCAGTTTCCATTCTCTGAAGACTCTGAAAAAGCACCTTTGGGGTCACACGAGTTGTGAACCACTGCTGCTGACCTATCCAGAGCCCCTCCTCCTCCTCCCAAGGCCCAAGTGGCACAGCTAACTACACCTTGCAATACCAGTCCTGCCCAACTGATGGCCTTTGCCCTTCCGATCAGCCAGGCTCAGCACAGTAAGTGCTGACCAGCTCCTGGAGCTGAGGGTCAGGCTGTGCTCCGGGTGACTCAAGCCTGACTCTCAAACTAGATTCCTGGGCTGCAGGGCCTGTTGTGGATACTACCGTGTCTGTTCCTTCAGCCCCGGCACACTGCACAGGGCATTCATGCAGGGAAGCCTCTCCTGCAGCAGGGCTGGGCACAGGGCTCCCTCTCTCCCTGTATCCATGCTCGGAAGAGTCTATGGTTCAGGTGTGCGCAGCCTCCACCTGGGGGCCTGGTCAGCCCCCAAGTGCACCCTGGCCTCCAGGTAGCTGTGTGGCCCCACAGGACCAGTGATGGCCAGGACACAGTCAATGAGAGGTGCTGGAGAGGTGCTCTGAAAGGCATCAGAAGGCTGGGGGAGTAATCTAAGGCTGGGTGAGTACCCCTTGCCAAGCTCTTGGTCCCCAAGCAGACACCTGCCACTAATCTTATGGACTCACTCAGGCCAACCAGGCCCACTTCATCAAAAGGAGTGGGAGGCCCTGCCCCAGCCTGGTGTCTCCTAGGTTCTGACTGAAGAAAGCTTCAACATTACCAGTACTGCCTCTCACCCGCTTATCTGTTTCAGATGCCAGCTCAACCTCCCTCTTCCTAGCTAGGCCAGATGCTCAGGTCGGGTGGGAAAACAGGCCTCCAGGCCCCGGAACCTGCGTCCCAGAGCAAGCATGGCTCAGGGCTTTGCTCCCCTAGGGTCGGAACGGCCCCCCAAGTCAAACAGCCTCCCTGTAGCCAGCATCTCTTACCAGGCTTGGGGATGAGTCCTTGAAAAGGCCTGGAAGAGAAACAGAGAATGGGTGTCAGCAAGTATGTGGGGCAGGATGCTGCCACTGGGACACAAGCCTTCAGCTCTTGCTGCCTGAATGGTTTGGTGATCCGGGAGCTTGTCAGACTTGTCTGGGGCCCATCCACACCCTACAGAATCTGAATCTGCATTTTAACAAGGGTGATTCTGTACACATGAGGGTTTGGGAAGCCTGGGCTGGGGGCCATCTTGGGATGAAGTATAGGGCACTGGCTCTGCCTAGCTGGCTCTGGGACCTTGGCTCTTTGTTCGTATCTCTCTGAAATGGGACTAATGCCTCTTTCACAGGGTGCTGGGGACACTGACAGACAGGCATTGTGGGGCAGGTAGATGACGTTCAAGAAGGTTGGTCCTGTAACGGAGGCTGTGGGCTGACAAGCAGCACAAAGGGTGGTCTCCCCTCTGCAGGGCTCCCCACACCCTGGCTGGCCTGCAGTCCTCCTTTCTCCCAGTTTCTCTTTTGTCCTTTTGTCTTCTCTTTTGTCTCTTTCAGGACAGTGCTGTGAAAGCTGTCCTTACCAGCTGGGAAGGCAAGATCAAGACATGACCTAGGGAAAGGCCAGTGGCTCTCACTTTTCCCCTACCCCCAAGTACCTGGTGACTGTGAACTTGATCTTGTCGGCTACTGCAAGGATCCTCTCCAGGTTCTGGGAGCCAAAAGTGCAGGGTTTCCGGAACGGGATTCCAGGGGGTAGCCCCTCGATGATTACTGAGCCAGGGTTGCTCTTAATGCGCTTGTAGGGGACCTGGACTGGGTACTTGATACCCAAGGCTTCCCCTGTGGATGAGAGGGGTGCAGTCCCGCCGTGAGGAGGTGCGGGGCAACACAGGACACTCGTGAGGCTCCATGTAGTATGAAGACTTGCTTGTGGAGTCGGGGGGTGGGGGGCCAGCATGAAGGGTGGGCTCTTGTGTGGCATGACGATGTGCAAGTCACAGCGGGGAAGGGCTGAGGCTGTGTGGGAGGTGGGTGCAGGGGTGGCTCTGAGTGGGCTGGGAGGCTACAGTGTGTGATCCCAGGTAAGCAGAGGCATGCAGACAAGGGTCCATGAAGTGGCTGATGTTTCTTAGCTTCTCCCTGAGAACCTGAATGCCTGTCTCAAGGATGGGCACTTCATGGGTACAGCTGGCTCTTTGCTACAGTGCTGGCCAGCACCATGGCTCTGCCACCTGGCCCATGAGGGCAGATTCCTCATGAAGCAAGGATGCTGGCCAGAGCCCTGGGCTCTCTTCCTGAAGTGACTGTCCATTACCTCATAGCTGGCCTGGCACCTCTCCAGGGATGAGGATGGGAGAGGAGGCCATGTGGACCAATTTCAGCTGACTCTGCTGCCTGCTTTCCCCAAGGCACTGCTCAGCTGGTCCTCCCACAGCCTCTACCCTCAGGGCTGGGGTACAGGTGCAGGGGCAGCAGGTGAAGTATAGAGGCTGACCTGAATGCTCAGGGCTCAGCCAGAAGCCCATATCTCTCATACCTGGGGACAGGACCTACCAGAGGAGCCCCCTCCCAGACAGAGATGAACTGGAAGAAGCAGCTAGAGGGTACACATAGCTGCAGCCCTAGAGGGCCCCACAGAGTTTCCACGGAGTATCTGCTAGATCGGTGCTGCTGACTTTTTGGTTAGCAGCCATAGCACTTTACCATTTAAGCCACCAAGATTTCCATCTCAGTTGGCAGTTCAACCCCACCAACAGGCATTTCAAACCCACCCACAGGCCTGACAATCTACTTCCAAAAGATCATAAATCCAAACCCATTGCCACTGAGTCAACTGCAACTCATAGCAAACCTGTAAGACAGCATGGCACTGCCCCATGAAGTTTCCAAGCAGTGCCTGGCAGATTCAAATTGCTGACCTTTTGGTTGGTAGCCACAGCACTTAACCACTTGGCCACCAGAGATTCCCCGAAAGACTACAGTTGTTGAAAATCCAACAGAGCAGTTCCACTCTGAAACGCGTGGGGCTGTCATGAGTTGTAACTGACTTGATGGCAAATGGTTTGATTTGGGGTATAGGTCATCTCTACTTACCTTTCAAACTCAATACATCCAAAATGGCCCTCATCACCTTCTCCCCTCAAACTTTCATCCTCAGTGAAGGATACTGTCCCCTCTCCCTGGCTAACAGTTTGGGTGCCCACTCTTTTAGTACAGCCTGCATGCTCCACCTTTTCCTCAGTCAAGGGAATGCCTACCCTATCACAGTGATGGTTCAGGTATCCTAAGCTCAAAGGACTGAACAAATAATAGACATATGCCTCGAAAGGATCAGTGAGAAACAAGAGATATCCACCAGGGATCTCTGGGAAAGAGACATTCTGGTTGTCCTGAGAAGGGTGTAGAAGAACCAGTCCTCCCACTTCTTCCCAGGGATGCAGACGGGAAGGCTGGACCTGCTGCAGCTATTTTGGCAACACATGAAGGGACAGCCTGAGGAGATGCTTACACTGTAGAACCAGAAACCAGGGACATCTCTAAACTGCTGTATCCAGGACAGCCTGAAGCTGTCCCAGTGTTGGCTGTCTCACACTATACGCTGTGTCTGACTGTGCTGTCCAAAGACAGCAGCATCATTATTCATCCATCCAACACGTTTTTGTCACCCTGTCACAGTGACACTCTTCCACAGAGAACTGGAGTCTAGGACCCTTGGGCCTGGGTGGCCCTGATTTTCAGCAGGGCATCCAGATGAAGGTGAACGAGGAAGAAGGTCCTGATGATCCACTTCCAAAACTCAGCCAGTGAAAACCACAGGAATCACCAAGGTCCGATCCTAAACTGATCATGAGCATGGCCCAGGACCAGGCAGCACTTAGTTCCAGTGTATACATGCTCACCATGAGTTGAGGCCAACTCAACAGTAGCTAACATCACTACTGAAGCCAGTTTGAATTTGGTTTTGTTACCTGAGACCCAAAGCATCTTAACTCATCCTAGTGTGTCTTCTTCAATCCAGAAACCTGGCTGGCACCTGGACACTTCCCTCTACTCTCCCCTGCCACCCCTGGCACTGACATTCCCTCTGAAGCACATCTTGACTCTGTCTACCACCACCAGCACCAGAGTGGCTTGCCTTGCCACACCATCACCGTGGTCTGAGCTACTACCACTGCTCTGGCCTCCTAGACCTCCTCTACCAGCCACCTTGCCCAGCAGCCAGGAAGACCCTTTACAGAGGCAAAGCAGCTCCTGCCACTTCCATCCTCCCGTGCCACTCACTGCTGTATGCCCAGTGGCTATAACAGTGTGGGAAACAGCTAGTGCTCAGGAAATTCTCTGTGAATGAATGAACGAACTGATGGCACTCTGAGAGGTCAATGCCCTCAGACCTGTGACGTCTCCAGCCTTCTCCCTCCACCCTGACTGTGACTCCTCCCCACTTCGGCCATGACTCACCATACTTCTTATTGAACAGGTCCTGGACTTGCTCCCTCAGCGTGTTGGCAATGTCAATCCGTGACAGTCTGGCATCATAATTTTCTGCAAAGTCAAAAAATAATTATAGATTTGGGCTGTTAAATTAAAATGCACTTGGTGACTTTTAAGAAACATGATTTTTCTAATTAAAGGAGACTCCTCTGACAATTCACAGGTCCTTGGATTGGCCTGAGTCCTTCAGAACTCGACAGAGATGAGTATTTCCAGGTGCACACTGTTGCAAAAACAGCAGCGAGTTGGAAAAAAGTAGCTAATTGCTCACCCTGGATGTGAGTGACTCCTGGGCAGCTCAGAGCAGAGGAAAGGGCAAGTTGAGCTTGCCAGGCAGCCAAGAGGGAAAGCACAGGGTGAGCAGATGATCCCACTGGGGCACATGCTGGCCCAGAAGCTTCTGAGGTCACTCAGTCACCCACAGTGATGACCACTAGGAAGCCCCCCCAGGGCCAGGGATGTGCACTGAGGGCCCAGGCAGGTCCGTGTCTTGATAAGATCCCAGCCTGGCACTATCATGGCAGGGGTGAGGGAGGAAGGGGACCTTCGGCAGCTGGTGGGGTTGCAGAGAGGGCTGGGGTGAGCTGAGAGGGGTGGGGCTGCTGAGAGGGCTGGGGTGAGCATTATGGTTAAGGAGAGAGACACTCAGGGCCGGCCTTCAGAGCCACCTCACATGGACATGACCCACATGGGAGCAAAGTACTCCCTCCCTCACTCTAGGGCCTGGCCCATCTCCCATCAGACCTACTCCTGCCTTTATTCAAGCTTTCTCTGTCTCCCAGTCCTCTCTTCCCCTCACCAGTCCTGGCCCAGCCAATTCTCCTTCACCAGGAGGTCCCTGGATTTCACAACACTAAGAGCACAGCAGATTGCCTAGTGTAGTGTGCACCTTCCCTGGCCCTCCCTATCTGCTCCCGACACAGAGTTCCTGACTCAGAGTGGCTCCTGGAGCCTGTCCCAGCCACCAGCCTGGCTTACTCAAACCCCAGGCTTTGAGGTTGGGGGCCGGCCCTCCCATCCCCTGCCTGGCCTTGGTCCTGGTGCTGGGACAGCTGACCTCACCCTGAGCTGTACCCTTACCTTGGAAGCCCTGTCTCTTCAGGCTCTCGTCCAAAAGAGGGTCCCGGGAGTCCCTCTCTGGGGGCGGGGGAGAGAAGCCAGGGTGAGGAAACAGTTCTGGGGACCCACAAAAGAGGTGGATTTGGTGGGGGCAAACCCAGTGGGAAGGGCATGGTGAGAGGGTGCCAGGAGAAGACGGAACCAGGATGGAGGAAACAGGAGAGGTGTGTTGGTGGCACCTGGGATCCCTCCCACATCCCACCATGGCCCAGCCAGGCTACCTTGACTTTCCGTGACAGGTTCTTTGACTCCCTCAGTGAGCAGCTCAGGCCTGGAAAACATTACAAGTGGTAATATCAGCCCTCCCTGGGACTTGCCTAGCCATCCTGTCTAGGCCCCAGTCTATGTATTTGTGCAGTGGGCCTTCCTGGCTCTGAAGAGCTCAGGTCTGGGACAAAACAAGGGCAGACGGTCCCAGTCCATGCTCACTCTTGGGGCGAAGCCCTGGGCACATAGCTGTGGAGGGCTGGTTCCCACGTTAGTCTGAAGTGCTGGTGCAGTGGGGCCAACTGTGTAGCGGGATCTCAGTGGTGCCAGGAAGAATGAGCTTCCGGGTTGCCTTTCAATCTAGGGGCAGGACCTTTGTGGACTAAGTATAGCACTGCCACTAACTTCATCTCCACAGATTCCACCAAGCCCTTCCCCAGACATTACTAAACCCTCACAACACTCTTGAGGCAGGTTCCAGATCCCACCTACAGGATGAGGAGCCCCTGGAGGTAAGTCTATCACACAGTAGAGCTCGAACTAGGGGACTTTCCCTGCTGGCCTCCTTCTTGTTACCCAGCAGGCTCTACAGCTGAGACTCCTCTGGGCTTCAGTTTTCTCATCTGAAATGAGAATAATAATCCTTCTGTGGTCCATACAGATAGAGCAGGCCTAACAAATTCACATTAGAGGCAATCGTAGCCTGGGAGTCAACAGACCTGCTCAGCTGCTAACCCTCCTGGGTGACTGTGGGGAAGTCACTTCCACTTTCTGGGCCTCAGTGGAATATGGGAGAAGGGAGAGACGACAGTGGGATCAGATACAGCTCCTGAGATGGTTCAAGGCAGGGCCCTGCTTCCTGTCTCTCTACCCTGGCCCTGTGAACCCAGCTCCATGCTGGGCACAGGGTTGATGCCCAAGAAACATCTGCTGCTGGAATGGGCACCAAGAGTCTTGCCTTTGGCCTCACTCTCAGGAAGTGGTTCCCTTTGTAGCCTCTGCTTTACTACCCCTCATCCAGGAAGCCTCACTACACATACATTTGCTCAGCACTGAAATCTTGGTCCAACCCCTCTTTCCCATGATGCCCTTCAGGACATGTGAAAGAGGTTCTGGCTACATGTTTAATTATCCTTCTCCCCTCCCATCCCCAACCAGCCATTCTGCAGGTAGCCTGACCTCCCCAGGGCCTGCAGTATGTCAGAGCCCAGGTGGGCCTCCCACCCATGTCAGTCCATCCACAGCTTTAAACTTCTTCAGGGCTTTTTAATTTTTGAGAATTTGATGAGAGCAAGGAACCCTCTTTCCAGAATCATACTTAACAAATATAAAAATTTTGCATATGATTTTAAGGACCCTGGTTAAGAACGTCTTTTGATCGATGACTTAGAAAGTTTAATTTGTTTTAGCGCCAATTCTAACTCATAGGTAGTGGCTGCCTGGAGTGCTGTGTACAAGGATACAGAGGTCAAGTCCAGATGCAGGCAGAGTTTCAATCAGTGTGGAAGGGGGAGGGCACAGTATACATGGGCCAGATTATTTACAGTCCTGATTTTTCTTTCTTTTTAAAAAAGAAACCAAAAAAACCCACACACATGCACGCACGTGCGCACGCACGCACGCACGCACGCACGCACGCACGCACGCACGCACGCACGCACACACACACACACACACACACACACGGTTTGACAATTAAGTCTGTGAACATTCATGTTCTAAGTGTTACACACCTCACTGCTGCATCTCACTATGGTCACCTTTGAAGTACTTCCCTTGGGAAGCTGTGCACCAATGCCAGCGCCTAACCCACCCTTCCAGGTAATTTCAGAACTCTTTCTGGAAAGGCCACTGCACATGGTGGCACAGTTGCTAGGTCATGAACTTAACTGTACAGTTGTCTGTGAGGGAGTTTTTAGCCAGTAAACAAATAACTGTATTGGGATACCCTCCCTACTTACCTGATCTGGCTCCCAATGGCTTTTTTCTTTACCCAAAGAGAAAAGAACTATTGAAAGGAAGACATTTTTATGACATTCAGGACACCAAGGATAATATGATGACAGCCCTGATGGCCATTAGAAAAAGAGTTCCAAAACTGCTTTGAAGGGTGGACTAGGTGCTTACATCAGTGCATAGCTTCCCAAGTGGAATATCTTGAAGGTGACCACAGTGATATTCAGCAAAGAAGTATGCAGCACTTTTTCTAGGATGTGTTCACAAACATATAAACAGCCTTACTAAGATGTAATTCATTTATCACAAAATTCATCCTTTTAAAGGGTACAAAGGCATTTGACTACGTAGATCATAACAAATTATGGCTAACACTGCAAAGAACGGGAATTCCAGAACACTTAACTGTGCTCATGAAGAACCCACACAGATCAAAAGACAGTTGCCTGAACACATCAAGGGGATACTGTGCCTTAGGATCGCATCCTTTCACCATACTTACTCAATCTGCATGCTAAGCAAAGAATCCGAGAAGCTGGACTACATGATGAAGCACTTGGCATCAAGATTACAGCAAGCCTCATTAACAACCTACACTATGCAAAGAGGACTTGAAGCACTTACTGATAAAGATCAAAGATGACAGCCTTCAGTATGTACATACCAACTTAAAGGAAAGCAAAAAGTCATCACAACTAGACCAATAACCAAAAATCACAATAAATGGAGAAAATACTGAAGCTGTCAAGGATTCATTTTACTTGGATCCATAATCAACACCCATGAAAGCAGCAGCCAGGAAATCAAATGATGTATTGCACTAGGCAAAACTTCTGCAAAAGACCTCTTTAAAGTGTTAAAAAGCAAAGATGTCACTTTGAAGACTAAGGTGCATCTGATACATGCCAAGGTGTTTTCAATCGCTTCATATGAATGTGAAAGCTAGAAGATGAAGGAAGATCAAAAAAGAAGTTAGAGTTGTTATGCTGGTGAAAAATACTGAATATGCCATGGACTGCCACAAGAATGAAGAAATCTCTCTTGGAAAAAGTACAGCCAGAATGCTCCTTGGAAGTAAGAATGGTGAGACTGGATGCCAGCAGGAGCGACCCTGGAGAAGGACCTCATGGCAAAGCGGATGGTCAGCATAAAAGAGGAAGATCCTCAACGTGATGGACCGACACAGTGGCCGCAACACCGGGGTCCAGAGTAACGACGACTGTGAGGATGGTGCCGGATTGGGCAGCGCTTTGTTCTGTTGTCGAGAGGGTACCTAAGACTCAGAACCAGCTCAATGGGACCTAACAACAACAAGAACAAAGCATACAAATCCCTGCTTTTCCCTGTACTCGCAAGAGTTGTATAACCATCACCACAATCTAATCCTAGAACATTTCCATCACCCCAAAGATTTATCTGTTTTTAAAACAAGATTAATGAGAGAATTTGTTACTTTTAACGTTCCAAACAGTATTTTTCTAATATTTAAAAAAGGAATACCAAAGTAAAATAGAAGTTAAATTCACACTTGTGACTGATATCTTTTAAAGGAATGAACTCCTAAGTGTTGAGGGGACAGACACGTGAAGTACTTCCTGTATCTAGCCTCTTCGGAATGCTGACAGCTCCCTCTACCTCTCTGCTGACTAGCAGGTCTGCATGTCCCATTATCTACCTGCTGTCCCTCCCTGGAAGGCCTCAGTCAGACCCACCTTTGACAATGAGCTCTGCCTCCACCTACAATTTATCTGTCTCATCACCCCTGGAGTTTAACACCCCACCCCTATCTAATACATCAGAAAAGTCCCCAGTCTAATCTGCAAAACACCACCTGAATCCAGCCACTGTTTACTACTCCTACCCCTATCTTTTCTGGGTGCTACCCACTCCCCTGGGCCACAGAAAGAAAAGCCTCCTCCTTGGGCCCTCCCCGGCCCACAACCCAGACCATTCTTCACCTTATAGCAGAATAACCTAAAAAAACAAACAAGCCAATCATGTGATACCTTCCTCAAAGCCTCCCAGTGGGTTCTCATTAGCAAAACACCCAGAAACCTGCTGCTGTTGAAGCCAATTCTGACTCACACTGACTCTACAGGATAGAAAAAAACCTTCCATAGCGGTTCCAAGGAGTGGCTAGTAGATCTGAACTGCTGACCTTTTGGTTAGCAGCTGAACTCTTAATCACTGTGCCACTAGGGTTCCACTATCTCCCTAAGTCTAATAAAATCCGGGACGGAACACTGACATGTGCTCCAGCATGGATGGACTTTGAAAACATTGTGCTAAGTGAAAAAAAAAAGCCACTCATAATCAACTGTGCACTATATGATTCTACACACAGAATGTTCAAGATAGGGACATTCATAAAAATGGGAAGGAGACTAACAGTTGCTCAGGGCTTGAGGAGAAAAGGAGTAGGAAACTAAGTGATAACAGCTAAAACATATGGTGTTTCTTCTTGAGGAGACAAAAATGGTTTAAAGCTGACATCTGTGTACAAAGAACCCACTAAACTGTACACTTTAAATGGGCGAATTGCATGTGATGTGATAACTCAATAAAGCTGTGCAAACAAATCCAAGGACAGGATTGTATGATTCCATTTACATGAGGCCTCTAGAATAGACAAATGAGAGACAGAAAGTAGATCAGAGGTTACCAGGGGCTGGGAAGTGATAGCAGGGAGTTATCATTAATGAGTGTGGAGTTTCTGTTTCAAGTAACTTAAAAGATTGGGGAATACACAGCAGTGATGGTGAATATACTTTAATGCTGCTAAACTGTGCACTCAAAAAATGGTTAAAATAAGATGAAAGCTGAGAACATCAAAGACACGAGGAAAAACGAGCCGAGAAGACAAAAGGACCCATATGATTGGGAGACTACACCAGCACGAGAACAGAAGAACTAGACGGTGTGCTGCCACCACCAAAGATAGCCCTGACAGGGACCACAAGGCAGAGGCCCTGCTGTAGCATGAGAGAAAGGGGTGTGTGGCTCTAGAATCTATTAGAAGACCAGACTTGATGGTCTGACAACCTGGAGGGTCCCCTGGGAACATGGCCCCTGGACTTGCTGCTGGCCAACAGCTGAAACTAGTATTGAAACCAACACTTCAAAGAGTGGATTGAACCTGGGGACACAGAGTGATGCAGGTGGTACATGTACTTTATGCTTTAATATATGTATGAGGCTGCCCTAGTGGTTTCTTTCTAGAGGAGAGAGGAGAGGGTGGAGAGGACAGGTGTTGGCTGAGTGAATACTGGGAGTAAACAAGGAAAAACAAAAGTACCCTGTCCACAATGTGCACAGAGCAGATGGAGTTGCAGAGAGGTGGCTGGTCAGGGTTTTATATGGCCAACTGACTTAGACTGTAAACTTTTACTTAATCACAATAAAAAAAAAATGCTTTTAATCATTAAAAAGGTAAATTTTATGTCATGTGTATTGTTTAAAGGAGCCCCAGTACCACAAATGGGTAAGAGCTTGGCTGCTAACCAAAAGGGTGGCAGTTCAAACTCAGCGGCTCTATTGGAAGATCTGGTGATCTTCTTCTTTAAAGATTAACCACCCCCACAAAATGAAGCCCCCCAAACAGACGTAATCCTACCACAATCACGTTGACTCTGACTCATAGTGACCCTACAGGACAGAGTAGAACTGCTCCATAGAGTTTTCAAGGAGCACCTGGCGGATTCAAACTGCCAACTCTTTGGTTAGCAGATGTAACACATAACCACTACACCACCAGGGTTTCCACTACAGGCCACGAAAATCCTATGGGGCAGTACTACTCTGTAGACTAGCCCAAGACCCTGACTGACCTGGGCTGCTGACTCTAGGCCTCGCTCCCTGTACCAGCTAGTCCAGGCACCTTGCTCTTCAAACACTCAAGCCTTTGGGCGTTTGGCTCTGCTTCTCCCTCTGTCCGGAAAGCTCTCCCACCAGATGTCCACAGGCTTTCCACACTTCATTAGATCTCTGCTCAGATGTCATCTCCTTCAACGTGCTCTCTCCCAACCCTTTGACCTCTTATCCCCTAAAAACTAAACCTGTTGTTGCCAATGAGTTGATTCTATCACACTGCTATCCCATGTGACAGAGTAGGACTATGCCATAGGGTTTTCTTGGCTGCAATCTTTGCAGAAGTAGACCACCAGGCAGATTCGAACCACCAACCTTGAGATTAATAGCTGACAACACACTGTTTGCTCCACCCAGGGACATTCTCTGCCTCATTAGCCTGTGTTTCATTCCTTTATGGCACTGTTGTTCTCACCCAAACGGAAAACTGATTTTACTGGGGGAGATCAGAACCGGAAGATTGGACTTGGTGGCCTTCTCCCCTGTGGCCGCAGTCTGCCATGGTGTGGGTGCTCCACATGGATCTGCTGCAGGAAGTACCAACACATTTGCTGTTTGTAGCTCCCCACCAGGCTGTTACCAGCCTGCCTGTCATGGATTGAATAACGTTCCCCTAAAACTGTGTGTAGAAATTTGGCTGGGCCATGATTCTCGGTATTCTGTATGCTTTCTGTGATATTAATGAGGGAAGATGGGCAGCTGTTGTGTTGGTGGGACATGACTCAATGTGTAACACTGTTGTGTGTCTTGGGACAGTCTCTTGAGATAAAAAGGGAAGAAGCTAGCACAGAGATTTGGGGACCTCATACCACCAAGAAACTGTACCAGAGGCTGAGTGTATTCTTTGGAAGGGAACAGGGTCCCTGTGCCTCCGAAGTTTCCAGTCCAGGGGAAGAAAGATGACAAAGACCTTCCTCCAGATGCAGCAAACAAAGCCTTTTACTGTAGCTGTGTCATGGATTGAACTATGTCCCCCCAAAAATAAGTGTAGCCATGTGGCTGGGCCATGATTCTCAGTTTCTTGTGACTGTCCTCCACTTTGTAGTTTTCCTATGCTGTACACTAAAGGATTAGGGTGGGGTTGTCAATCCCTTCATAGAATCACCTCCCTGCTCCATGTAAAGGGAGTTTCCCTGGAGTATGGCTTGCCCCACCCTTAATCCTTTCATCCTGCAAGAGATAAAAGGAAGGAAAAGCAGGCTGAGAATTGGGAACCTTGTACCATCAAGAAAGCAGCACCGGGAGAACAGCACATCCTTCAGACCTGAGGTTCCTGCGCCAAGATGATCCCTGGACAAAGCCTGATGCAATACCAGACTTTCCTCCAGAGCTGACAAGGGGGTAAGCCTTCCCCTGGAGCGGACACCCTGAATATGGACTTGTAGCCTACTGGACTGTGTAAGAATAAACCATCCTTTGTTAACGCCATCCCCTCTGTGGTATTTCAATTAGAGCAGCCATAGGTGACTAAAACAAGCTGACATCTAAATCTGGACTTTCAGCCTACTGGACCATGACAGGAAACCCTGGTGGTATAGTGGTTAAGTGGTACAGGTACTAACCAGAAGGTCAATAGTTATCTATGAGGCCTCCTTGGAAACTCTATGGAGTTTCCATAGTGTCACTACTCTGTCCCCAGTGCCACTATGAGGCAGAATTCAGTCAATGGCTGTGGGTTTGGTTTTTCTTTTTTTGGATGAGACAAAATAAAATTTCCCTTTTTAAAACCATCCACTTGTAGTATTTCTAAATAGTTAAAGCAGCACCAGCTGACTAAAACACTGCCTCTCCTGGCACGAAGGATGCTGAGACTGCCAATCTGGGGACAATTCATGCTCCTAAGGGGACAAACTCTGAAAGTCTCCTCTTTCACCCAAATGTGTTTAACACAGTTAACATACAGAAGCAACAAACACAAAAGAACTTGTTACAGGTAAACCCAGATTCCCCACTATTCCTTGGTTTTGGGCTTTTTTTTAAGGGTTAATCTTTTTTCCTCTTTTATTAAAATATTTATTAATTACACTGGAAAAAATACTAACTTGACAGTGGAGAACTCTGAGATACCAAATCTTGATCAAGTAATCAAACTGAACATCACTAGCAATGTAGAGCTTTTTTATCTGAGCTGGGCACCCAGGATGGATACACCAGGGTACCGCTGGGCTCTCTAACAAACACGAGACTCCGTGGGAACACAGTAATCAAGCGTAGCTGCTGCCTGGCGGCCCAGTCCTGGGATAATCAGGCACTACCCACAGCAAGCCCAGGCACCAACACACCTGCCCAAGGGTGCCTGGAAAAATGGAGGACAGCCAGTGGGTGGGCACACCACCATTCTTATCTGGGCCTACAGGTCTGCTCCCCTGCAACTCAGAGAGCTGGCCTGGCTGCCTCAGGTCTGCCAGTCCCAGGCAACCTCATGCTCAGCCCAATGCAGCCAAACTTCATTCACTATCACTGCATTTTTAAAAAAAGCCTTTGCCAATCTGGCAAGGAACATGGCCACCTGGTGCTGTTATGGGAGCACAGCAAGACTGGAGGGCCCACGAGGACCTGGCCAGGCCTTACCTCTTGATGACAAACTGGATGCTGTTGCTGGCCTCCAAGATCTTGCGGAGTTTGGCAATCCCGAAGCAGTTGGGCCTGCGAAGGGAGATGCCTTCGGGCAGCCCCACCACGAACAGCTCCTCCGGATACATCAGGAACTTGGAGTAGGGGACCTTCACAGGCTCCGAAATGCCTATGGCCTTAGCTACAGAGACACAGCTGCTTAGGGCGACCCAGATCTGTGGGGCCACCAGTCTTGACCTTATCCCCCATGTCTCCACAGCTGCCAGGGCCTTTTCAGAGCCAGCATGTGGCTGAACCCTCCCTGCCTTCCTGGGAGATGAAATCTGTTACCTCCTTGGCAGGTAAGAGACCTGGCATTCAGAAGTGGCTCATCCAAGGTGACACAGACACAAAGTAGCAGAGTTGGGGTGTGAACCTGAGTCAGTGGGACCCCAAAGCCCACACACAGGCCATCGCCTCCTGCCAGGCTGTGCAGGAGGAACCCAAGATGTCTAGTGAGATCTGGTGTCGGTGCCCCTCAAGCCCACCTGTCCTTAAGATGCTGGTAGGGTCCGCTGGAGGGTCACTGTCTCCTACCACGCATAGCCCCCAAAGTTCACTGCATGGTTTGGAAACAAGACAAATCTGATGCCCAGGCCAGGCCCTGCCACACACTAGTTACAGAGCCTTGGGTAAGTCATGTCAGGCTCACTATTCCTCATGTGTAAAATGGTCATCCAGACATAGAGATTTTGTGACATGGGACAGAAAAGCACGTGTGAAGCACCCAGCCCAGTGCCTGGCAAGCCAGAGGGGCTTCATAGCCTGTCTCCCCACCTCTTTCCTGGTCTTAGAACAGGGATGGTCTTGCTATACATCCTTCTGATGGATGCCGAATGAGGATGTCTGTAAGGACACAGGACCTGGGTTATCATACTAGGGAGAGCGACTCCTCAACCTGAGGCTGCAGTGGAATGGAAGGAGACAGGGAGGCTGTGAGCATGAGCATGTAGGCAGAGGAGCAGGAAGCCAGTGAATGTGAGCATGAAGACAAAGGAGGCATGTGAGCGTGAGCATACAGACAGAGGAGGTAGGGAGCCAGGGAGTGCAAGTGTGTCACTGGAGAAGGTGGTGCAGCTTCTCGGGGGCAGTGCCTTGTCTCCTGGTGCAGGATGCCTGGAGCTGGAGGAATGATCAGGTGCACCCCATCCTGAGGGTAGTCCCAGCTACTCCTTACAGCCCTATGAAGTCCCGAAGCCCTGCTGAAGACAGGGCAGCTGGAGAAGGATAGGATGTCCCAGACGTTGCCCAGCTCCCGCTCACCGTATTGAGTGTTGAAGAGCAGTTCCACCTGCTTCCTCAGGGGCCGGATTACGTCACTGTGGCCGTCTGGAAAGCAAACGCGGTGCGCTGAGCCTCCCTGGTGGCAACAGCACTGGAGCTGTCCTTCAGCTCATGTCTCAGCTGTGCTGCCACCTACAGCTCTGGGGTACAACCCTGGAATGGGGAGGTCAGGGGTGGTGGTGACGGATGACCTACTCCCTCAGAAACAGGTCCACAATTCCTGGGCTCAAAAACTGCCTACGGTATTGAGTCAAGGGCATCACCAGGGCTGAATGGAGATTTGGAAGATTCTGTGGCCTAGGAATGATCACTGGACTCTTTTGGTGAGCAACACTGAGGACATGCTAAGAAAGTGACAACCAGAGGGTACATGATAAACCTGCAAACTGAGCAGTACGCTGCCATCAGGCGGCAGAGGACTTCTGCTAATACCACATGGTCTCCCTACCAGATTAGCTTAGGGAAATGACACCCGTGTCTCACCCCAAGGGCAGATACTGGTGAAGCAGATCCTTCCCCTTATCTTGATGTTCCTCTCAGCAGAGAGGGAATGAGCAGTGTTCCTGGGTCTTCCTAAGTAAATCTGTTCCTAGGACACAAAGCCAATCGCTTCCAGGCCTAAGTCCTCCTTGCTCAGGAAGACTGGGCTCAGCCTCCAGGCCTTCAAACCTCATTGGAAAGAAGTGGGGTGTATATATAGAAGCCAAAAAAAAAAAAAAAAAAATCCTTGTAATTCCCCTTCTCAGCAGGAGCTGTTTGTACCTCCAACCTGGTTTTAGACGACAGGTCTACAAATTTTCTCTCACCTTACGCAGCTCAAGACTTCCACCCCCTCCCAGGGTGTTGCGATAGGAGAGACAGAGGGAAGAAGCCCAGCAACAAAGGGAAGAGGAAAGAGCATTGAGAGGAGGGGGTCTGTGAACGAAACGGGAGAGCACCTCACCCTCCATCGGCCTCTCCTCGGGCCGCAGGTCCTCACTGGCACCTGAAAGAGAACAGACAGTGCCAGGAAGCCACCACACTCATCATCCCCCAGGCCTGTGCCATCAGTGCCACCGTCAGGACTGACAGTGGTGGGGAAGTCCACAGTACAGTGACCACTACAGGAGGAGTCAGAGATTCCAATTCCTTATAGGTATTCCCTCACCCCAACGCTTCCAGAGAGAAGGTTCAGAGATGAGGCATTCCCCAACATTTTGACACATGCCTGGTGCCAGCCCTTCCCTCCAGGGTTCAGTTCCAGGCGTTGAGGACACACAGGGGAACGAGACAGCCTTGCCCTCCTGGCATGACATCAGACTGAAGTATATAACGCCAAGTGGAGTGACACCAAAAAGAAAAGCAGAACAGGATGCATGGACAGAGTGAGGGCTGGGGGTGGGAGGGTCTCCTGGACCTTGTCTCTAGATTCTCACCAAGAGGCAGTGAGGACACAGTATGTGAGCATAGGGGTTGGAGGGCGTGGTGTGGGTAGGTCCTCTGAAGGGTGTGGGAGACTGAGCAGGGGCACACCCATGCCAGATGTGAACATTCGGGGCAAGGGCAGGAACAGAGGGATAGTGTGGTGTGTAGGGCAAACTCGGAGAACAGCTTAGGCTGAGAGAAGTGCCATGTGTCCAGAGAATGGGGGTGGCATGCATGTGAGTGGAAGTGGACTGTGGCCTGCTTGTGGCAGTTAGGGGCTCTGCTAAGCAGCCAACCTTTACCATGAGGGCTAGAGGAGCTGGCATGGGTTTTAGAGGGAAAAGCCATGGATGGCTGTGTGATTCAGGAAGCTTGCTTGGCGCTGTGTATTGCCAGGTGCATTCACACAGAACAAATGCTTAAATAGCCTGTGGCAAGCAGGAGGTGAGTGGCAAAGCAGGGGGATCTGATCCATCAGATGGCCAGCCAGAGCTTTGCTGTCCTAGCCAGCTGCTGGACAGGAACCTGAGGATGATGTACAGACTACCTAGACAACTCTCCCAGGTGGGTCTGTGAGTGGAAGGAAAGGGCTGATGTGGGGAGAGCTGTCAGTGGGTGACAGCCTGTTCTCAATGGAGAAGGTGAGCTGAGCCCAGAATGAGCTGGGGGTCTCAGAGGGTCTCATCTATACTCAGCCAACAGCTTATAAAGGTGATAGGCCAGCCCTGGGCTTTTGGCCCCAACTCTACTCAGTGCCTTGGGCATACTATCAGTTGTAGCCCATCTTCTCTCTGCCCAAAGGCTTTATCTGGCTCCAAGTAGACAACTGCAAGTCACAAGTGCTGGAATCAATGCCCCCGAGGCAGCTCTCAACTGCTGATGGAGGTGGACCAGGGTATCAATACCCAGTTCCCTTGCCATGATCTACATCAGGTTCTTAAAGGATTCTGCTCACTTGTCCACAGCAGAAGTATGCTGTCGAGTCAACTCTGACACATAGAGATCCTACATGACAGTAGAACTGGCCTATAGGGTCTCCAAGGCTGGAATCTTTCCACGAGCATACAGCCAGGTCTTTTCTCCTGTGAAGTGGCTAGTGGGTTTGAATCATCCACCTTTCTGTTAGCAGCTGGCACTTAAGCCCTGTGCCACTAGGGCTCTTTGCCCACAGTGACAGCTAGCTTGATAACACACACTCTGTTGTCCCAGTCTCATTTCTCATGTCCTGCTAGTTTTTCCTACCATCTTCTCTCAAATAAACAGCACTCAAATCCTTCTCGGGGTCTCCTTACAGGTGAACTACAACTGGCTGTGAGGCCATGGGAGGTGGACTGGCCTTGATGAACCTCAGTCTCCCTCTAACAAATCAAGGGGAAAAGTCTCTCCAGTAGAACCGAGCTCCTCGACCTGCCCCCTGGCCCCTCAGTGCTGACCAGCTTTAGGCTGGGGTCAAGGGAAATGTTACCTCCTACAGTCTTCTCTAACACCTCTGGGAATCCAGCCAGGCACCATGTGACTCCTGAGCTGTTGATGCCACATTGCTGGCTCTTCCTGAGTTTGTGGTCAATTACATTCCCCAGTTTCACTATAAACAGCTGCCAAGTCTGGTCGTGCCTATCCTGTGTCTGGGCAAATAGCACTTTCTTCCTTCATTACTTAGGTATTATGAGCTTATAAGGGGAAGAGCCCAAATGACAGACCAATCAGACACACTGTGCCATCCCTCTACAGCAGACATGAGAAACAGAGTGAAACAGATTCAGGTAACAATCTAGAACTCTGACCATCAAGAAGGAAGGATAAAAAATTGAACTGAACACCCACTAGAAGACAAAACTGAATGAAATCAGCAAAAGAGGAAGGAAATAGAGCAGAAGGGCTCTCCCATCCATCCTGGCTCAACATGGTCTTCTTGAGACAAAACCAGCAGCAATCTGGGTAAAGAGCACAGGATGGCAATTTCAAGGCATGTCTGTAGAAAAAGAGAAACTGTATCAACAAGCCCTGAGGGAAGCAAGCTGAGATCACGATCTGAATCTAAGGGAGAAAAACACAATTCCAGAGATCCTGCCATTTACAGAATAGAGAGGGAGCCAGGATCCAGAATTAGGTATACTCAGGAGCGGTGGCCCCTGACCTCCAGGGTGGGTGACATGCGTGAGGGGATGTATCAGTGGGGTACTAGTGGAAGGCCTCTCACCTGACAGAACCCTGGGGGACAACCCCTCCTTGTACTTGGTCATGGAAAGGTCCCAACTGTTTGCTGCAGCAGAAGGGAAGTTCCTGGACATTTGTGTGCTAGCCAAAGAGAAGCACACCCCCAACCCACCCTCCTGATTGGAAGTTAATGCAGAGTCCCATAACCCAGCCACCTTGTCTGACACAAAGACCACATGACAAGCCTCTCTACTCACCCCAAACCCAGCCGTGTCAGCGACCACCCAATCTATCTGAAGGGAAGTAGTAAGTACACTCCCGAGCACTCACCTGCCCACCTCCCCAAAAGACTCCCCTACAACATGGCAAGTGGCAACGACAACACAAACCAACACAGATCTGCCTGCCACAGTGTACCCCCACCCCAGGAAAGTGGTGACAACCATGGCTCTCATGTTACTGGCATACCAACCACTCCCGATACCACCCCTACTTGGTGAATACCACCGCCTGCTCCACAACCAATGGATTCACAGAAGATGGTGCCTAGCACACATTCAGCTGCCTTGCATGACCAGTGAGAGACCTGTTCTAACACTACCAGCTGCTTCCCCACCCACCCAAAAAAAGGTGGTAAGTGGCACAGTACCACCAGACTAGTGATCAAAGTAGCATGCTCACCTCACCTGTACAGGTATGTCAAAAACAAAACGAGAATTGGGACTAAGTGAATCAACATATAGTAAATATACAAATATAATAACACCTTTATGCTTTACAGACAACAGATAATAAGTATCAAATCAGGTGAAGAAACAGGATAAGATGGCTCAATAAAGTAACCACAACAAAGGGTCAGAAAACTGCCTAAGGAAGAAATGGTAATAGAAACCGGACATGGAATTAAAAGCAATTACATATAGCATACTCCAAGAGATTAAAAAAAGGGATCAAGGAAAACACAGACCAACTAGAAGAATTCAAGAAAATAATGTAAGAATGAAATGGCAAAATAGATAATTAGAAACCACACAAAAACAGCAAAGAGAAATTCAGATTAACAATAAAATCTCAGAAATAGAAAAATCAATAGAAGAACCTAGTATCTCTATATAGGATATGATCAAAAGGAGTAATTTACACAAGATAGAAATTCCATAGAGGAGGAAACAAACCAGAAAACCACACAGTAAATTTCTGAATGTTTGCTGAGATGAAACTTCCCTAATATCATCAAAGACCATCCAAGAATGTCAATGAATCCCATACAGTATAGACCCCAAAAATAAGTCACCAAGACATATCATAATCAAACTTATCAAAACCAAGGATAAAGAAAGAATTGTGAGAGCAGCTTGAGAAAAATGAACTATCACCCACAAAGGGGAAACATTAAGACTAAGCTCTGATTTCTTGGCAGAAACTATTCTGTAAACAAACCAAAGGGGTGACATATATAAAGTTTGCCAAACAAGAATTTGATATACACCAAAACTGTCTCTCAAATATACTGGTAAAACTAGGACATTTTCAGATAAACAGAAATTAAAGGAATTTGTAAAAAACCTGATCAACCTTACAAAAAAATACTAAAGGGAGGCCTTTGGATACAGAACTAATAATATCAGACAACAACCTGAGATTAAGACATATGACAGTGTCATCTGGATACTAACCAAGACAAAGAATTCTCAAAAATAAAATAAAGCTACAAGACGGAAAAAAGAAAAGCAGAGACATCAATATGTAAATGCAACTTCAAAATAAAACAGGGGAATTAATGGTATAGCTATGGAATGTCCATATGGAGAGGGAGTCAAGGCAATATCAATATAACAGACAGGTTTAAACTTAGGAAGATAAAGCTAAATTTCAGGGTAACCACAAAGAAAATTAATAAACCCACCTACCCAAATAAAAAAGGAGACAACCATCAAGATTTACTATACACAAAATCAATGACAATGAAGGAAATGAAAAGAAAATCCATAAACAAAAAGAACTCAGTAAAGTGGGACAAAGAAACCATCGACACCACACACTCACACACACACACACACACAGAGCACAATAAAATGACAGTGGTAAATTCATACCTCTCAATAATCAAACTGAATGTAAATAAGTTAAATCCACCAGTCAAGAGGCAAGAGAGTAACAGAATGACTAAAAAATAGGACTGATTAATATGTTGCCTACAAGAGATACGCATTAGACACAAAGCTAAAAATGAGATAAAAATCAAAAAATGGACAAAATTTATCAAGCAAACAGTAACCAAAACAAAAAAAAGAAAAGGAGAGGCAATATTAATCTCTGACAAAACAGACACTAAAGCAAAATGCAGCGTAAGAGACCAGAACAAGCACGATCCAACGATGAAAGGGTCAATCTACCAAGAGGACACAACCATCATAAATACTTACACACCCGATGGCAGGGCTCCAAAATACATAAAACCAACTTTAACAACACTGATAAGAGAAATAGACAATTCTACAATAACAGTAGGAAATTTTAACACAGTACTTCAGAAGAAGGTCAGAACAACTAGTAAGAAATGGAAATACAGAAGATCTAAACATCACAATCAAGCCAGTTGACGTTGGAGACATACAAAGACCACTACACCCAATGGTAGCACAGCACATATTCTTCTCCAAAGGATGTGGATCATTCTCCAGAACAGACCATATTCTAGGTCACATAGCAAGCCTCAATAAATTAGAAGAATATGATAATAGTACAATGCATCTTCTCAGACCACAATACTAAAAAATTGGAAATCAGTAACAAGAACAAGGTAAAAAAATGAATACATGAAAATTGTATCACATATTGCTTAAAAACCACTGGGTAACAGAAGAAACTAAAAACAAAAACTCACAATCAAAAGAGAATGAAAACACAACATACCCAAACCTTTAGGACACAGCAAAAGCAGTGCCCCGAGGTCAATTTACAGCAATAAACACATCAAAAAAGAAGGTCACATGCACAGTTAGATGCATGCACACCCATGGTCACTGCAGCACTGTTTATAACAGCAGAAGACAGAAGCCACCCACCCAGGCGACCGTCAACAGATGAATGGATAATAACGAGCAACTTGCAACAATAAAGAGCAACAATGAATTCATCAAACACCTCCTAACATGAATCTAGAAACCACTATGGTGACTTAAATTAGTCACAAACAGACAAATATTGTACGAGGCCACTATGATAATGACTGAAGAAAAGGTTTAAATACACAAGAAAACTCTCTGACAGTTAAGAGAGCAGTATAAAAGAATTAGGTGAAAGCACGGACAACACACAACAGGCAAAATTAGCACAACTAGACTAAACCAAAAGCTAAGAAGTTTCCTGAACATAACCAAATACTTCTAGGGACAAAGTACCATGAGTGGAGGTCTGGGGACCCTATCTTTGGCGGACATCTAGGTCAAATGGCATAACAAAGTTAATTAAGAAAACAGTCTGCATCCTACTTTGGTCAGTGGCATCTGGGGTCTTAAAAGCTAATGAGTGGCCGGCCATCTAAGACGTATCAATTGGTCCCAACCCATCTGGAGCAAATCAGAATGAAAAACACCAAAGATACAAGCAAAATATTAGCTAAAGAGAAACAAACGGCGACATAACCTAGAGACTCCGTCTGTCTCAGAACTAGACAGTGCCCAGCTACAACCAGTGACCAAACGGGCAGCTCTTATCCAGACACTGGATGACAAGGCAGAAAGGGATAGGAGCTGGCTGATGGACCCAAGAGGCCTGGGTTGGAAAGAGGGAGTGCACTGTCACATTATAGGGATTGCAGCTTATAGAAGGATTCAGCAAAGGAGCAAGGCACAAGATCAACACACAAAAATCAGGTGGATTTCTCTACACCAAGAGAACTCTGAAAGGAAAAAAAAAAAAAACATTTAAAATAGTCCTCAAAAAGACAAAATACTTAGCTATAAATCTAGAGATATAAAACACTTATACGAAGAAAACCACAAAACACTACTGCAAGAAACCAAAAGACATCTACTTAAATGGAAAAATCTACCATATTTATGGATAGGAACACTACCTAAAGTGTTCCATAAATATAATCCCCAGTCCAAAATCTGGTATTATTTTTTCCCCCTTACACAGCAGATAACCTTAAGGAAGTTACTGAATTTTTTTTTTTAATTGTACTTTAAATGTAGGCTTACAGAATTAGTTTCTCATTAAACAGTGCACATACTGTTTTGAGAAACCAGGTAACATCCCCACAACAGATCAACACTTTCCCTTCTCAGCCTTGGGTTCCCTATTACCAGCTTTCCTGTCCTTCCTGCCTTCTAGTCCTTGTCCCTGGGCTGCCGTGCCCCTTTAGTCTCGTTCTCCTTTACAGGAAAAAGCTCTGACTGAGGTGAAAGGGCGTCCAGAGGCCACACTCTCAGGGTTTCTCCAGTCTCTGTTAGGCCAACAAGTCCGGTCTTCCTTGTTGAGTTGGAATTTTGTTGTACATTTTCGTCCAGCTCTCTCTGGGACATCTGTGACTTCTGCTACAGCAGTCGGTGGTGACAGCCAGGCACCATCTAGCTGTACTTAGTTCAGTCTGCTGGAGGCCACTGTGCACGTGGTCCATTGGTCCTCCGGACTAATCTTTCCTTTGTTTTAGTTTTCTGCATTCTTCCTTGCACCCAAAGGCACAAGAGCAGCCAATTATCCCAGATGGCCATTCACAGGCTTTTAACATCCCAGACACTACTCACCAAAGTAGAATGTAAAACATTTTTTTTATAAACTATGCTATGCCAATTGAGCTAGAAATTCCCCAAGACCATGGTTCCCATAGCCCACAGCCCAGCAATTTGGTCTCTCAGGGAGCTTGCATGTGTCTGTGAAGCTTCCATGACCTTACCTTGTACAAACTGTGCTGGCTTCCCCAGTACTGTGTATTCTCTTACCCTGCATCAAAGCTACCATTTACCTATTGTCTAACGCTTGTCTACCCCTACCCCTCTCTCCCTGGTAACCATCCAATATTCTTTCTTTTTATATGTAAACCTTTTTGTGAGTTTTTATAGCATTGGTCTCATACAATATCTACCTTTTTGTTATTGACTTATTTCACTCAGCATGATGCCCTCCAACCAAATCGAAAACTAAGCCCATTGCTATTGAGTCAATTCTGACTCATAGTGACCATATACGACAGGGTAGAACCGACCCATGCAATTTCCAAGGAGCACCTGGTAGATCTGAACTGCTCTTTCACAGACATAACTCTTAACCACTACACAGCTAGGGTTTCCTAATGCCCTCCACCTTCCTCCACATTACATGACATCCAGTTTTGTCAGCACTATTTGTTAAAAAGACTGTCTTTTCCCCATTTGATGGACCCGGGGCCCTTGTCAAAGATCAAGTGACTACAAGTGAGACGGATTTACCTCTGGGTTCTCAACTCTGTTTCACTGGTCAATATAACTGTCATACCATTACCAGGCATCTTTGTTTCTAAGGTGTGTCTCTTGTCAATAGCATATTTGATGGATCTTGTTTTTTATGCATTCTGTCACTCTCTGTCTTTTTTTACAAGTACATTTAGGCCACCTATATTAAGTATAATTATTAATATGTGTGAGTTTACTGCTGCCATTTTGTAGTGCAGTGTCAGGTATTCAAGAGACAGGAAATGAAGGTCAGCACAGAGAGAAGACAGCTGGGAAGTGAAGCAAGACAGGAAGCAGAGAAGAAAAGAAATGCCCCCAGGGATCCCACTGACACAGATGCCTAGACTGAGAAAATGTGGTCTTAATCTGTGCAGTAGAGCCTTGGTAGAAGGGACTCCCAAGACATGAAAAGAAAACAGACAGACAAAAACAAAATATGACAACAGAAAATAAAGAGAGAAAAAAAAGCCCCAAGGATTCTACCACTGTAGTGCCACAGGCTGGGGGACTGGTTTCCCAGTTGAGCAACCTTCATAGCCTTTCAAGAAGATGCAAAGATGGAACTTAAGAGTCAGATGTTCGAGAAAAAGGAGAGGGCAGTGGTGGGAGGCATGCATGAAACTAAAAGAAATGGAAGAAACATCAGTGACTGACATATGACACTTCAGGAAGCTGGTGCAGAGGGTGATGAATCCAAGTGGTTAGAGCCAAAGTAGTTTCCTCCTGTCTAAGAGACTACACCTGGCAGGAAACACAGGAAGCCAGAGGGGTTGGGAAGAGAAAGGTGAGGTTAATGGGAAAAAAATCCTATTGTTTTAGAGTAGACTTCAGCTCATGGTGACTGTTATTGTAGCATATATCAATGATTACTTGGTGACTTGCGTTCTTCTGGGAGCTCCTGATGGTGCTTTTGAGTACTCTCCATCTGCTGATCACCAGCGTGCGTAGGGTGACTTCCAGTAGCACCAACAGTGTACTTCCATGCCCGACGGTGCACTTCCTGGCTGGCTGAGCAACTGCGGCTGGCCAGGAGGCATCAGAGGTAGAGCAGATAGAGGTAGAGGAGTTGGGAGAAGACAGCAGATGGGAAAGCATGTATCACTGGCTATCAGAAGCTGCGATTTCCATGAAATCTGTCTTCCCATGTGTCACGGATTGAACTGTGTCCCCCCAAAAATGTGTGCAGCCATGTGGCTGGATCATGATTCCCAATGTTTTATGACTGTCCTCCATTTTGTGGTTTTCCTATGTTAGAGGGTCAGGGTGAGACTGTCATCCCTTTGTAAGATCACCTCCTGACTCCACTGTAAAAGGAGTTTCACTGGAGTATGGTTTGTACCACCCTTTATCCTTCTATCCTGAACAAGAGATAAAAGGAAAGGGAAGCAAGAAGAGAACTGGGAACCTTACACTATCAAGAGAGCAGCAAGGGGAGAAGAGCATGTCCTTCAGATCTGAGGTTCCTGCACCCAGACGCTCCCTGAACAAAGACTGATGCAACAACACAAGACCTTCTCCCAGAGCCAACAAGGAGAAAAGTCCTTGCCTTGGAATTGACATCCTGAATTTGGACTTGTACCCTACCGGACTGTGTAAGAACAAACATTTACCTTTTTTAAAGCCATCCACTCATGTTATTTCTGTTAGATCAGCAATAGCTGACTAAAACACCGTGCTTCCTGTCTGCTGATCTTGAACAGGAGTCCAAGATGGCGAATCTGTGCTGGGTTAGCTGACAGGTGACTGCTACTTCTGTCTCTTGTAGTTCTCTGCTCTTTGTCATTTTCTTATTCCACTTGGTGTTTGGCTTAGATCTTTATCTCTTCATTTGTCACCTCAGGTTCCAGGATTGACATGTGTCTGTTTTACTTAGTTTTTCAGGTCTCTGCAGTAGAAGGATGGCATGGTGCCTCCATCGGTGGGCTACATGCTGGAGAGATGCCCAATATCATTCTTGAAAGAGAGGCCACAGATAAGTAAAGCATTGCTGAAGAGGCCTCACATTCCCTAATCTCATAACCAACTATACACAGCTATGGTAATCAAAATAGCCTGGTACTGGTAAAACAACAGACACACAGACCAATGAAACAGAACTGAGAACCCAGCCACATATCCATCCACCTATGGATGGGTAGCTGATCTTCAACAAAGAAACAAACTTCACTGAATGGAGAAGAGAGACAGTTTCTTTAACAAATGATGCTAGCAAAACTGGAAATCCATTTACAGAAAAATGCAACAACACCATACCTTATACCATACAAAAACTAACTCAAAGTGGATTAAAGACCTACATGTAAAATCCAAAACTATAAAGATCGTGGAAGGAAAAATAAGAAAAATGCTAGCAGCCCTAACATAGAACAGCATAAATAGCATACCGAACATAACCTAAAAATGCAGAAACAGCAGAAGATAAACTAGATAATTAGTAGCTCCTAAAAATTAAGCAATTATGCTCAATAATGATTTCACCAAACAAATAAAAAGAGAACCTATAACCTGGGAAAAATCTTTAACTACAACATATCTGACAAGGATCAAACCTCTAAAATTTATAGAAAATTTCACACCTCAACAACAAAAAGACAAACAACCCAATTAAAGACTGGGCAAAGGACATGAACAGGCATTTCACCAAAGAAGGCATCCAAGTAGCCAAGAAACACAAAAAGAGATGATTACAATCATTAGCTATTAGAGAGATAAAAATAAAAACTACAGTGAGATATCATCTCATCCCGGCAATGACAGCACTGATCCAAAAAACAGAACAAATGCTTACAAGGTTGCAGGGAAATGAACACTTAAAACATTGCTGACGGGAACGCAAAACGGCACAACCATCATAGAAAGCCATACTACACTTTCCTAAAAAGCTGGGAATAGAAATACCATATAACTCAGCAATCCTACTCCTAGGTATAGATCTGTCATAGATTGAACTGTATTCCCTCAAAAATGTGTATAACAGTTTGGCTAGTCCATGATTCCTGGTATTGTTGTTGTTGCTATATATTGTAAATTCTGCCTCTGTGATGTTAATGAGGGAAGATGAGCAGTGGTTGTGCTAATGAGGCAGGACTGAATGTGTAAGACTGCACTGTACTTGAGACAATCTCTTGGGATATAAAGGAAAGGGATGCAAGCCGGCACTGGGGACTTCATACGACCAAGGAAGCACTGTTAGGAGCATAGTGTGTCCTCTGAACCAAGGTTCGCTGCACTTCAGAATCTCCTAGTCCAGGGTAAGATCGAGGGCAAGAACCTTCTTCCAAAGACAACAGAGAAAGACTGCCCCTGTAGCTGATGCCTTGAATTTGGATTTGTAGCCTACTGGACTGTTGACAGAAATAAATTTCTCTTTCTTAGAGCCATTCATCTGTGTTACTTTTGTTATCACAGCACTTAGTGACTAACACAATATTCTAGAGAAATAAGAGTCATGACAAGATATGCCCAGGCATGTTCCTTACAGCACCATTCACATCAGCAAAAAGGTGGAGACAAGAGTCTATCAATGGACTACTGAATAAAGTGTGGTATATACATGCAACAATAAATAATAATGAATTCACAGAACATCTCACAACACGGAAGCATTTGGAGGACATTATGCTGAGTGAGGAAACACTGGCAGCACAGTAGTCCCAGTGCTATGGCTGTTAACCAAAGGATCAGCGGTTCAAATCCACCAGGAACACCTTGTAGAGTCTATGGTGCAGTGCTACTCCGTCCTGTACTGTTACTACGAGTCACAATCAACTTGATGGCAATGAGTTTTTTGGTTTATGCTGAGTGAAATAAATCAATCGCAAAAGGACAAATATTGTATGAGAACACTTATCAACAGTGAGGAAGAAGCTTACACACAGAAAGAAACATTTTTGATGGTTACTATTGTGGGATGGGAGGGAGTGGAGGGAAAATTACTAACTAGAGAGTAGGTACATGTTAACATACATGAACAGATGGCAGTACAAAATATGGAGGAAGTCAGTACAACAAACCAAAGTAGGGAATGACACTGAGAAGTACATGTAGAGACAATGACAGTGAACACCACAATGTACAGAGTCACGCAACAACAGCAGTAGCAAGCAGTAAGTTCTGAGTAGACATACAGTTCAATATGTACGCTGAATAGGTGTGGGAGGTGACATGGGAGTCCAGCACGTGCCTGTATCGGTTTAGTTGTGTGTATTTCCGCATATGTATTTGTATGTGCACAAAGGATCACAGACATGGACAACCTAGATATATCGAAATACCTTGGGAGACTGAGTTACTGGGCTTGAAGGCTCACAATCACAGCCTAGGGAGACATCCAGGTCAACCGGCATAACATAATTCTTTGTTTTGTTCTGTTCTCCATAAAAGCCAAGCGCCGTCGAGTTGGATCCGACTCATGGCAACCCACAGAATTGTTTTATTTTATTTTTATTTATTATAATTATTTTTGTGTGTGTGATTGGAAGTGTACAATTCAGTTTAAATTTGCATGACCACCTATCTGAAGCTCTTTCTTATCTCCTTGTCTGGTCACAGCACACTCCGCCTTTCCGTGCTGTACATCTCATATCCACTTAACAATCTCCTGTCCCCTTCTCTCCACCCTCTCCACTCCCCTCTAGTAAGAGGCCAGCAGAGCAACATCCTATAGATGCACAGGATCATAAAGTGCACACATGATATGGTCACTCAGTGTCCCTGAGTCCAATCCATTCCTGTCCAAAGAGCTGACCTCAGTAAAGATTTATGATCAGGGGCAGCATAGGATCTATGAGCCATGCTTCCAGGGGAAGCCCCAGGCCTTTGGACTATCTTTTACTGGAGCTCTTAGGGTACTTCCCCCCTTTTTTTTTCAATGTTGCCATTGGGACTCAACATTTGTAAGCCCCATCACAGCTGTCATTGGTAGTAGCTGGGCACTATCTGGTTCTTCTGGTCACATGTTGATACAGTCACCCACACACATGGGTCTTTCTGTCTTCTGGGCTCTTTTTCCCCTATGTCATTGTTGGCCTCAGTGATCATCTGTTCTAGCTGAGTTGGAACCATTTGGTGTACCTCAGATGACAGCTTGCTAGCTTTTAAGACCCCAGATGCCACTCACCAATATGAGGTGGAGAAGGCTCTCTTAGCAGTATGCTAGTTATGCCAACTGGCCTCGATGTTCCCAAACCCCTGGCCCTGCTACTCTGTCCTTGCAATATTGGGTTAAGACTGGAAGTTTTCAGGTTATGATGAAGTCCAGTTAAATCGATCCACTTTCTAATGTGTGCTGTCACTGATTTTACCTAACCCAAGTTCTATGAACTATCTAATCTATAACCAATCCTCTCCGCCCCGTCCCTCCCCTGCAGCCATCAGTCTTTTCTTCTGTACATGAGTCTCTAAGTCCTTACAGTAAGGGTCTCACACAATATTTGTCCTTGTGCTGCTGACTAATTTCACGCAAAATGTCTTCCAATTGAAACCAGGTTATGAGATGCTTCCTAAAATCATCATTGTTCTTTATCATAGCATAGGGTTCCATTGAGTATATATACCATAGTTTATCCATTCATCTGCTGTTGGGCATCTGGGTTGAGTCCACTTTTTTGTTATCGCAGACTGTGCTGCAATAAACATGTATCTGTTCGTGTGACTGCCCTTGCTTCCGTAGGATATATTCCGAGCAGTGAGATTACTGGGTCAAATGGTCTATCTATTTCCAGCTTTCTAAGGAAGTGGCAGATTGCTTTCCAAAGAGGTTGCACCATTTTGCAATCCCACCAACAGTGTAGGAGAGTTCCAATTTCTCCACAGCCTCTCCAGCATTTGTTGTTTTCTGTTTTTTTGGATCATGGCCAACCTTGTTGGGGTGAGACGGTATCTCATCGTCATTTTGATTTGGATTTCTTTAATAGCTAATGATTGTGAGCATTTCCACATGTGTTTTTTGGCTGCCTGGATCTCCTCTTTAGAGAAGTGTCTGCCCATCTCCTTTGCCTAGTGCTTAATTGGGTTATCCTTTTTTTGTTGATGTTTTGCAGGTTACAGAGATCAGATGTTGGTTTGACATATAGTTGCCAAATATTTTTTTCCCATTCTGTAGGTGGTCTTTTAACTCTTTTTTATAAAGTTTTTGGATGAGCAAAAGTGTTTGATTCTCCTATTTATCTGTTTTCTCTTCTGTTGATTGTGTTGTTTGAAGTCTGTCTGTGCTGTGTATTAAAACTTCCATTACTGATCCCATTTTTTCTTGGATGAGTTTTATCATTTTAGGTTTGATATTTAGGTCTTTTATCCAATTAGAGTTGGTTTTTGTATAAGGTGTGAGATATGGGCCTTGTTTCAATTCTTTGCAGATGGATATCCAATTTTGACAGCACCATTTGTTAAAGAGACTGTTTTTATACCAGTTTACAATCTCAGGGCCTTTGTTGAATAACATAATTCTTAAAAAAAAAAGTTCTACATCCTGCTCTGATGAGTAGTGTCTGGGAATTAAAAAGCTTACAAGCAGCTATTTAAGATACAACTATTGGCCTCTCTTCATCCGGAGCAAAGGAGAGTGAAGCAAACCAAAGACTCTAGGAGATACTTAGTTCCAAGAACTAAATGACCATAGGAACCATAGCCTCTACCACCTTGAGATCAGAACTCGATGGTGCCTGGCTACCATTACTTAGTGCTCTTACCAAGATCACAGTAAAAGTCAAATAAATAAAAAAGACCAGTGTCATGGATTGAATTTTGTTCCCCCGAAAATACATGTAGTCATATGGCTGGGCCAGAATGACTATATTCTGTGACTGCTCTCCATTTCGTGATTTTTGATGATGTAAATCCTGATCTCTGTCTGTAGCTGATAGAATTATTATATAAAAAGAAGATTGAGGTGGCACTGTCACACCCTTGCTAAGGGAGTTTCCCTGGAGTGTGGTTTGTACTACCCTTTATCTTTCCATCCTATGGGAGATAAAAAGAGAGAGAAGCAAGCAGAAAATTGGGAACCTCATACCATCAAGAAAGCAGCACTGGGAGAAGAGCCCATCCCTTAGACCTGAGGTTCCTGTGCCCAGATGCTCCCTGAATAAAGACTGATCCAATACTGGACTGAATTTGGACTGGTAGCCTATCATACTGTGCAAGAACAAACCTTCCTTTGTTAAAGCTATCCACTTTGTGGTACTTCTGTTAGAGCAGCACTAGCTGACTAAAACAACCAGATCTACTGGTCAAAGAGAAACTGGAGGAACTCCCAAGACTACAGTCCTTAGACAGCCTTTTAATTTTGAACTGAAGCCATTTCCAGAGATCACATTTTAGTCCAATAATAGACAGGCCTATAACTAAACAGTTAACACAAGAAAATGTTTCCTAGAACGATTACCTTCATGAGACTAAAAGGACAACATACACCCAAAGCAAAGATGAGAAAGACAATAAGAAAAATATAAATAATTCAATTAAGCTATGGGAAAAGGAGACGGACAGACACTTCTCTAAAGAGGAGATCCAGGCAGCCAAAAAGCACATGTGTACATGCTCATGATCATTAGCTATTAAAAGAAATCCAAACCCAAACTACAATGAGATACCACCTCACACCAACAAGGTTGGCCATGATCCAAAAAACACTAAACAACAATCCTGGAGAGGCTGCAGAGAAACTGGAACTCCCATACACTGTTGGTGGGATTGCAAATGGTGCAACCTCTTTGGAAAGCAATCTGATGTTTGCTTAAAAAGCTGGATATACATATACCATTTGATATACCATTTGTAATCCCACTGCTTGGACTATATCCTACAGAATCAAGGCCATTCACACCAACTGATGCATGCACACGAATGTTTATTATAGCACAGTCCACAATAGCAAAAAGATGGACTCAACCCAGATGCCCAATAACATAGGAAGAGATAAACTATGGTATATATACTCAATGGAACACTATGCAAAGATAAAGAACAATGATGATTCTAGGAAACATCTCATAACCTGGTTTCAACTGGAGGACATTATGCTCAGTGAAAGTAGCCACAACAAAAGGACAACTACTGTATGAAACCCCTACGATAAGAACTGAAAAACAGACTCATGCATAGAAGAGAAGACTCTTCGATGCTTGCAAGGGTGGGGAGGGCGGGAGGGTGAGGGTGAGGGTTTAAATAGTTTTATAGAAATCTGGTTGGGTGAAATCTGTGACAGCACACATTAGAAAGAAGATCAATATTAACTGGACTTCAGTGTAACATGATTACTCCTCCCATCTTTTTTTTTTTCTTTTATTTAACATAACTGAGTGAAAATGTACATTAACGTATAGATTTACATGCCCACCTATAAGCAGCTTCCACTGCTCTCCCTGTCTGGTGACTGCACACTATTCCTCTCTGCTCCATACATGTCTCATCCTCCCAACAACCTCCTTTCCCCTCCTCTCCGTCCACTTCCCTTCCTCCAGCCAGAGGTCAGCAAGATGATATCCTATAGATGTACAGAACCATAAAGTGCTTCCAATATACGGTCACTCTGCATTGCCAAGTCCAAGCCATTCCTGTCCAAAGAGTGGACCTTTGTTATAATTTATGGGAAAGGGTAGCATCAGGGCCGGGGGCCATGCTCTCAGAGGAACCCCTAAACTGCTGGACCATCAATTGAGGTCTTTTAGTGGAGATCTCATGATGCACCCCTTTTCATTCTTGTGTTGCCAGTGAGACTCAACTCTGTGAGCTCCATCGTGGCTATCACTGGTGGTGGCCAGACACCATCCGGTTCTTCCGGTCCCAAGTCGATGTAGGCACCCACTCTTGTGGGTCTCTGTCTTCTCAGTTGTCTTTACCGCATGTCATTTTGGTCCTAGGTGAGCATCCGTTCCTGCTGAGTTGGGACCATTTGCTGTGTCCTCGGATGGCAGCTTGGCAGCTATTAAGACCCCAGACGCCACTCACCAATGTGGGGTGCAGAGAGCTCTCTTAGCAAAATGCTAGTTGTGTCAATTGGCCTGGAATTCGCCTAAGAGCATGGTCCCCCGCCCCCCACCCCAGCTACTCTATCCTTGCAGTATTGAATTAAGATGGAAGGAATTACTTCTCCCATCTTAACCCAATATTGCAAGGACAGAGTAGCTGGGGTGAGAGGCCAGGGACCACACTTTCAAGAGAAACTGAGGCCAATGGGCACAACTGGAGTTTTGCTAAGAGAACCGTCTGCACCCCACATTGGTGAGCAGCATATGTGGTCTTAAAAGCTGTCAAGTTGCCATCTGAGGGGAAAAGCAAATGGTCCCAACTCAGCAGGAACGAATGATCACCAAAGACCAAAACGACATGGGGATAAGAGAAGCCAGAAGACAGAGAGACCCACATGAGTGGGTGACTACATCGACTTGTGACCTGAAGAACTGGATGGTGCTCAGCCACCACCAGTGATAGCCATGATGGAGCTCACAAAGTTGAGTCTCACTGACAATACAAGAATAAAAAGGGGTGCATCCTGAGATCTCCACTAAAAGACTGCAGTTGATGGTCCAGGGGCTTTGGAGTTCCCCTGGGAGGACAGCCCCTGGCCCCGATGCTTCCCCTGTCCATAAATCATAATCGAGGTCAACTCTTAAGACAGGAATGGACTGGACTTGGTGATACAGAGTGATCATATCATGTATGCACTTCACAGTTTTATGCATCTACACAATGTTGTCCTGCTGACCTCTTACTGGAGGTGGGGGAGTGGGTAGAAAGGAGGGGATAGGAGACTATTGGGAGCTGCATATAGGTGGGCATGCAAATTTACATGGGAATGCACATTTTCATAAAATCATAATTTAAAAAAAAAGAGTATAAGTAAGGTACTACTAAAGAAGAAGAACACACTGGGAGGCCTCTCATTACCCAACCTTAGAACATACTACACTGCCACAGTGGTCAAAACAGCCTGGTACTGGTACAAGAACAGACAGATGGATCAATGGAACAGAACTAGACCCCAGAGATGACACCATCTGCCTATGAACAGTTGATATTCAACAAAGACCCTAAGACATTAAACTGGGGTAAAAACAGTCTCTTCAACAAACGGTGCTGGCAAAATTGGATATCCATCTGGAATAAACTGAATCAAGATCCATATCTTACACCTTACACAAAAACATTAAGTGGACTTCAGCATAACTTGAGTACTCCTTCCATCTTAACCCAATATTGCAAGGATAGAGTAGCTGGGGCAGGGGGCAGGGGACCATGCTCTTAGGCGAAATCGAGGCCAACTGGCATAACTAGCATTTTGCTAAAAGGGCTCTCTGCACCCCACATTGGTGAGTGGCGTCTGGGGTCTTAATAGCTGCCAAGCTGCCATCCGAGGGCACAGCAAATGGTCCCAACTCAGCAGGAACGGATGCTCACCGAGGACCAAAATGACATGGGGTAAAGACAACCCAGAAGATAGAGAGACCCACAAGAGTGGGTGCCTACATCGACTTGGGACCGGAAGAACCGGATGGTGCCCGGCCACCACCAGTGATAGCCACGATGGAGCTCACAGAGTTGAGTCTCACTGGCAACACAAGAATAAAAAGGGGTGCATCCTGAGACCGCCACTAAAAGACCTCAATTAATGGTCCAGTGTTTCGGGGTTCTCCTGAGAGCATGGCCCCTGGCCCTGATGCTGCCCTTGCCCATAAATCACAATGAAGGTCCACTCTTTGGACAGGAATGGCTTGGACTTGGCAATGCACAGTGACCATATAATGGATGCACTTTGCTGGAGGAAGGAGAGTGGGTGGAGAGGAGGGGAAAGGAAACTGTTGGGAGGATGAGACATGTATTGAGCAGAGAGGAACAGTGTGCTGTCACCAGACAGGGAGAGCAGTGGAAGCTGCATATAGGGGGGCATGTAAACTTATACTGGAATGTGCATTTTCACTCAGTCATATTAAATAAAAAAAATAATAAAATTTAAAAAAAAACAGTGCTGACATACAGCAGGAAGCGCTACTTGTGTCATGGAATAACTGGCCTAAAAACTACTGAATGGCAAACTAACGTGCTCTGTAAACCTTCACCTAAAACAGAATTAAAAAGAAAAAAATAACATACCGTAACTACTAACAAAAACGCAAGAACCTACTTAAAAGGCAGGCAAAGGTCTTGAAGACATTTCTCTAAACATACAAATGGCCCTACAGGACAGAGCTAAACTACCCTAGAAGGTTTCCAAGGAGCAGGTGATGGATTTGAACAGCCAACCTTTTGGATAGCAATTGA
The DNA here is from genome assembly GCA_028571685.1 of Heterohyrax brucei. Lineage (NCBI taxonomy): Eukaryota > Metazoa > Chordata > Mammalia > Hyracoidea > Procaviidae > Heterohyrax > Heterohyrax brucei. The sequence goes on along the minus strand of CM053165.1, from coordinate 7,455,393 downwards.
GCACTTAAACACTGCACTACCAGTGCTCTGTCCATAAAGAAAGGTAAATCAAAGTCACAATGAGATACTGCTTAAGTCTCACCAGAATGGCTGTAGGTGATCTGGTGGCATAGTGCTTGAACACTTGGCACTCCTAGGTAGAGTAAAATAAAAATACTTGAAAGCAGGGACTTAAACAGCTACTTGCACATCAAAGTTCACGGCAGCATTATTCACAACAGCCAAAAGGTGAAAACAAGTCAAGTACCTATCAGTGGAAGAAGAGGGGAACAAATCATGGTATAGCCTTAAAAGAGAGTGTTACTCAACTCTAAAGAGACTTGAAGTTCTGATGATACGTGCTATTACATGAATGAATCTTGAAAACATTACACTTAGTAAAATAAGTTAAACACAGAAGGACAAATATCACATAATTCCACTTACACAAAATAATTTACATAATCAAATGCATAGAAACCAGTTTATTTGTCGTTACCAGGGACTGGAAGATGGGGGAAGTAGGGAGCTACATGAGGGAGGTCTTGGGTGGTGAAAACAGTTGAGTGCTTGACAACTAGCTGAAAGGTTAGAGATTCAAACCTACCCAGAAGCTCCTCAAAGTAAGGCCTGGCCATCTGCTTTCAAAAGATCACAGCCTCGAAAACCCTGTGGAAGACAGTTCTACTCTGACACATGTGGGGCCACCAAGAGTCAGAGTTGACTTAATAGCCACTAACAACAACACTGCTTAAAAGGTTCTAAATGAAAACTGATGCCAATCAACATCTGGTTCTTAAAAAGTAGCAAGTGGCTATCTTGTTACGTGCTATTGAGTTGCTTCTAATTCTCAGCAACCCCATGAGCAACACAATGAACCACTGCCGGTTTGCAGCATGCCCACCATCGTTTATGTGTTTAAGCCCATTGTTGGAGCCACTGTGTCAATCTACTTCCTTGAGGGTCTTCTTATTTTTCACTGACCCTTTACTTTACCGAGCATGAGGTCCTTCCCTAGGGAGGATCCCTCCTGACAGTGTATTCAAAGTACGTGAAATGCAATCTCTCTATCCTTGCTTCCAAGGAGAACACTGGTTGTACTTAATGCAGAACAGATTTGTTTGTTCTCCTGGCAGTCCATAATACATTCAATATTCTTCTCCAACACCACAATTCAAAGCATCAATTATTCTTCTGTCATTGTCCAGCTTTCACATGCCTATAACGAAGCTGCAAATATCATGGCTTGGGTCAGGTGCACCTTAGTCTTCAAGGTAATATCTTTATTTTTCAACACTTTAAAGAGCTCTTTTGCAGTAGATTTACCTAATGTAACACATCTTTTGATTTCCTTATTGGTGCTTCCATGCATGTTGATTGTGGAACCAAGTAAAATGAAATCCTTGACAACCTTAATCCTTTCTCCATTTATCATGATGTTGCTTACTGATCAACTGTGAGATTTGTTTTCTTGATGCTGAGGTGCAACCCACACTGAAGTCTGTGATCTTTGCTCTTCATCAGTGTTTCAAATCCTCTTCACTTACAGCAAGGAAGGCTGTATCATCTGCATAACACAGACTGTTAATGAATCCTCCTCCAATCCTGATGCCACATTCTTCTTCATGTAGTCCAGCTTCTTGGATTGTTCCCTCAGCATACATGCACGCTTACAAAGTACGGTGACAGAATACAACCCTGACACACACTTTTCCTGACTTTAAACCACGTAGTTTCCCCTTGCTGTGTTTGCACGACTGCCTCTTGATCCACATACAGGTTCTTCATGAGTACAATTAAGTGCTCTAGATTTCTCATTCTCCACAGTGTTATCCACAATTAGTTATAATCCACACAGTCAAATGTCTTTGCTGTCAAAGAAACCCTGGTAAACATCTTTCTGGTATTCTCTGCTTTCAGACAAGATCCATCTCACATTAGCAGTGATATCCCTGGTTTCCTGTCCTCTTCTGAATCTGGCTTGAATTTCTGGCACTTCCCCATTAATACTGTTGTAGTCACTTTTGAACGATCTTCAGCAAAATTTTGTATGTGTGTGATCTTAATGATACTGTTTGATAATTTCCATAGTCAGTGGGATCACCTGTCTAGGGAGTAGGCATTTGGTTGGCCAGGTAGCTCTCATCCAATTTTTTTGGCAGAGACGAGTGAGTACATCCAGTGCTGCATCTGTTTGCTGAAACATCTCAAATGGCATTCCATCAATTCCTGAAGTCTTGTTTTTGTCAATGCCTTCCATAAAGCTTCGCCTTCTTCCTTCAATACCACTGGTTCCTGATCATTATGCTACCTCTTGAAATGGTTCAATGTCAACTGGTTATTTATTTATTTGGCAATATGACTGTATTTCCTCCATCTTCTTTTGAAGTTTCCTGAGTTGTTTAATATTTTCTCTGTAGAATCCTTCACTATTGCAAGTTGAGGCCTACATTTTTTCTTCAGTTCTTTCAGCTTGAAAAACATACAGTGTGTTCTTCCATTTCGGTTTTCTATCTCTTGCTCTTTGCACATCTTATTATAATACCGACTTCTTGACCTGCCCTTTGAAATCTTCAGTTCTTTTACTTCTTCATTCTTCCCTTTTGCTTCAGCTACTTGACATTCAAGAGCAAGTTTCTTTCTTTCCTGTCTTTTTAATGACCTCTTGCTTTCTTCATGGATGATGTCTTTAGTATCATTCTACAAGTTGCCTGGTCTTCAGTCATTAGGGATCATAACATCAAATCTGTTCTTCAGACAGTCTCTAAACTAAGTTGGGATATATTCCAGGTTATACTTTGGCTGTGGTGGATGTTTCCCTAGGGTCGCCATGAGTTGGAACTGACTCAACGGCACCTGGCTGGCTGGCCGGACTTCCATGTGAGCGGTTGATGGTGTGTGCAGCAGTCAGCAGCTGATCTTGTTCTGACTGATGACACTGAGCCTTTCCATCACAGGCCCTTTGTATGTCCTCACTGAACTGAGACTCCTGCATCCTCCTCTCCCCTAGTTTCTAGGCCATTCTCCCTGACAGTGAAGATAAAAGCAAAGTAGATGCAGGGATGGTGCACCTTTATTTGGCTATTGGTTAATATGGCACCACCAACAGGGACAGTCAGTTGCCATGGAGTCAATTCCAAGTCATGGCAGCTTCATGTGTGTCAGAGCAGAAAGGTGTTCCATAGAGTTCTCAATGGCTATTTGCTGGACACTGCCAAGCCTATTTTTTTAAAACATACACCACAGATGTAGTTGATTTGATTCCTGTGTATTCCATCTGGCAAGGCCCATGTGTATAGATACCATTTGTGTTGGTGAATAAAAGTATTTGCAGTGACGAAGTCACTGGTCTTGCAAATTCTATCTTGTAATCTCTGGCATCATTTCTGTCACCAAGGCCACATTTTCCAACTACTGATCCTTCTTTACTTCCAATTTTTGCATTCTAATCACCAGTAATTATCAATGCATCATGACTGCATGTTTGATCAATTTCGGACTGCAAAAGCTGGTAAAAATCTTCAATTCTTCAGCTTTGGCCTTAGTGGTTGGTGCATAAATTTGAATAATATTTGTATTAACTGGCCTTGCTTGTAGGCATATGGATATTATCCTATCACTGACAGCACTGTACTTTAGGACAGACTTTGAAATTCTCTTTCTGGCGATGTATACAACACCATTCCTCTTCAAGTTTTCATTCCTAGCAGAGCAGATCACATGATTATCTGATTCAAAATGGCCAATACCAGTCCATTTCAGTTCAATAATGCCTAGGACATTTCAGTTCACTAATGGATGTTTATGTATTCCACTTCATTTTTTTTTTAATGTAATTGAGTGAAAGTGTACAATCCAGTTTAAATTCACATGCCCGCCTATCTGTGGCTCCTTCTGGTCTCTTTACCTGGTGACAGCACATTCCTCCTTTCCACTCTACACATGTCATATCCTCTTAACAGTCTCCTGTCCCCTCTTTGCCATCCTCTCCACTCCCCTCTAGTAAGAAGCCAGTAGGACAACATTCTATGGATGCACAGAACCATAAAGTACACCCACAATATGGTCATTGTGTCACCAAGTCCAATCCATTCCTGTCCAAGGAGTTGACCTCAGTAATGACTTATGATCAGGGGCAGCATCAGATCTAGGGGCCATGCTCCCAGGGGAACCCCTCAACCTTCAGGCTGCCAACTGTGGCCTTTTACTAGCGTTCTCAAGGTGCACTCCTTTTTATTCTCAAGCTGTCACTGGGACTCAACATTGTGAGCCCCATCACAGCTGTCACTGGTGGTGGCCAGGCACCATCTAGTTTTCCTGGTCACATGTTGATGTAGTAACCCACTCACGTGGGTGTTTCTGTCTTCTGGGTTGTTCCATTTCATTTGTGACAATTTCCAGTTTTCCTAGATTCATACTTCATATACATTCGTGATAATTACAATTATTAATGGATTTTTGTAGCTGTTTCTTCTCATTTTCAATTGTGCCACCTCAGCAAATCAAGGTCCTCAAATCTTGACTCCATCCACATCATTTAAGATCAATTCTACTTTGAGGAGGCAGTTCTTCCCCAGTTGTCTGAGTGCCTTCCAACTTGGTGGGCTCATTTTATGGCACTTTATTTGGCAAGGTTCTGCTACTATTCATAAGGTTTGTGCTGGCTAATTTTTTTCAGAAGTAGACTGCCAGGTTACTTCTTCCTCTGTCTTAATCTGGAAGTTTAGTTGAAACCTGTCTGCCACGGGTGACCCTGCTGGTATCTGAATACCGGTGACAGGGCTTCTAGCACCACAGCAACACACAAGCCCCCACAGTACAACAAACTAACAGACAAGTGGGAAAGCAGCCATCTAAGTAAGATGCATCAACTGTCCCCACCCACCTAGAGCAGAGATTGAAAAATAAAGGGCATCAAAGACATAAGGAGAATATGAGCCCAAGAGACAGAAAGGGCCATATACCAGAGACTACATCAGCATGAGACCAGAAGAACTAGATGTTACCTAGCGACAACTAATGACTGCCCCAACAGGGAATATAACAAAGAGTCCCTGATGAAGTGGGAGAAAAATGGGGTACAGAACTTGAACCCTATTAAAAATGATGGCCCAAAAGACTGGAGGGTCCCCTAAAGACATCGCCCCAGACTCTGTTACCCCAGAATTGAAACCACTCCCAAAGCCAACTCTTCAGACAAAGACTGGAATGGATTCTAAGATGTAAAACGATACTGGTGAAGAGTATGCTTCTTGGCTTAAGTATATACAAGAGGCTAACTGAGCAGTTCTTGTCCAGAGAGTGGAGAGGGACAGAAGCTGGTTTAATGGACATGGGAAATAGATGGTGGAAAGGAGGAGTGTGCTGTCATGGTGTGGGGAGAGCAGCTCGAGTTACATAGCAACGTGTGTAAGTGTTTGTACAGCAAGTTAACTTGGACTGTAAACTTACACTTAAAGCACAAAGATATAAAGAAAATAAAACTGTTGCAATCAAGCTGATTCAAACTCATAGTGCTCCTGCAGGACAGAATAATGAAACATGTTTAGGGCTAGTTAATGGTGATGGTTGCACTGCACGGTGAATGTAACTAATGTCAATGGAATGCACACTTAAAAATGGCTAAAATGGCAAATTTTTTGTTATATGTATTTTACCACAATAAAACTTCAATAAAAAGCAAAAAAGCATTTTCAGAACTGATTCAGGAAGAGACACATAAATTATTTTGCCTAACATGGCTACAGCTTTACCACTTCCTTTCAGTGTTCTCTCAGTGATCATGTTTTCAGCATAAAGTAAATAAGAGTACCATCCATTTTGTCTTTAGCTATTGTATCACAGTTGTATCATAAGCATTTTCCCTCTATCTGTTTTCAATGTGTATACAACCGTCCACTGGAAGGATGTTGTTAATGGTCACCCAGCAGCTGGGCAGACTGCTTCTAGTTTTTCCCTGCTGTTATTAACACTGTCATGGATACTGTATATAGAAAACACTGTCCACATTTCAGATGACTTCCCAGGGCTGGATTCCTGGAACTACCAGAGAAGGAACATTTTCATGTTTCTTCTCACTTATCAATGACTTCAAAAACTAATTTGAAGATCTGCAATTCTACTAGGGCTATATGACAGTACCCACTGCCCCAACTGCTCAACAAAAATCTTGGCCAATTAAAAGATACAAAAAACACACCCTGTATTCAAACCCTCTTAACTTTCCACTGCATGTGGTGCTTTATTCACCAGCTTTGTCTTTTCTTCAACCAATCATCCATTCATGGTGAGGCAGGCACTGGGGCATACCCTCAAGTCCCGCTTCAAGGAAAACTGCTGGCCCAGTGGCTAGGAGTGTGGTCGGCACAGACACCCTTAGCAGTTATCCTTGTAGGATTACCTCTGCTGCAGAGTGTCATCTTCACCAAGGTCACAGCCTATGAATGACTGAGGTGGAGGTGTAAAGGCCTAGCCACCTCAGACCCACTGGGAACACCTGGCTCTGTGCCCCCCAGAGTGTTGGCTGAAGCTGTCCCAGACCTGTATTGTGGCTTGACTTCTCTGTGTCCATTCATGCTCCCCTCCCCTCCCTTACACAGGTGCTGATCCCAAGAGTAGCTGCTAATCAACATCTTCCACCATAAACTCCAATTCAGCATGCTCCCTGGGAAATGAAACTGACCACATATGTCCCTAGGAAGTTCATTTTTCTAATTTTCACCCAGTGTCTGGTCTGCCAAGATCATGTGGAACTTCACTCTTGGGTGGACTGCCTGTTTCTTCCCCAGTAAGTCAGGAAAGACCAAGCCTTCCAGGGTACCCTTGGAGCCTTCTCCAGGTGAAGGCTGGGGTCCTCCTGCATCCTCCCGCAGTATACCAACAAGATGGTGACCCAGGGTTGGCCCAAGATCCCATTCCCTGAGTTAACTCACTCCTAATAAACAACCCTGGTGGCACAGTACTTAAGAGCTATAGAAGAGCTAACCAAGAGGTCAACACTTTGAATCTACGAAATGCTCCTTGAAAACCCTGTGGGGCAGCACTACTCTGTCCTATAGGGTAGTTATGAGTCAGAAGCAACTCGATGGTAGCCCCTGGGTAACATCAACAGTTAAGCACTTGGATACTAACCCAAAGGCTAAATCCACCCAAAAACACCCTGACAAAAAGACTTCCAAAAAATTAACCACCCAAAACCTTATGGAGCACAGTTCTGTTCTAAAGCACATGAGGTCATCCTAAGTTAGCACTGACTTGAGGGCAGCTGTTTGGGTTTGGGTCCCTTCTGATTGCTCAAAATCATCCATGCGGAAATCTGTTCTAGAACTATGCCTTGGATGGACACACATCACGCCATTTCTTGGATTGTTTTCCACTGTCTGGTCATTTTTCATTCAAAATTATGTTCAAGTATTACAGACAGTGGCTCTTGGGCAGTATCTGCCCTGGGAATCAACTCATTAGAACCTGGAGAGTGAAACTTATCCAAGCAGCTACACAGTCCTTTTGTATGTCCTAACAGACTACTATGTCCTCCTCACTCCTAGTTTCTGGGCCATTTTCCCTGACAGAGAAGACAGAAGCAAGACAGAAGCAGGGATGTTGTACCTTTATTTGGCTATTGGTTAACATGGCACCACCAACAGGCCAGCCAGTAGCCATAGAGTCAATTCCGAGTCATGACAGCTTCATGTGTGTCAGAGTAGAAATGTGTTCCATTGAGTTTTCAATGGCTACTTGTTGGACTCTGCCAGGCCTTTTTTTCTGAGGTGTCATTGGGCGGACTTGAACCTCCAACCTTTGGGTTAGCAGGTGGGTGTGCCAACTGTTGGCACCACCTGGGAATGTCTCCCAGGTGGTCAGGTAATCTTGTTATTTATTTTTCCAGTCATCTGTTTATTTTTTTGTAAGAGAAAAATAAGTTTGGGGGCCAAGATGGCAGACTAGACACACATCTCTCCAGCTCCCTCTGAGAACTAAGCCCTAGAATAATAAGTGAATGGAGCAGAGTAGACATTCTGGGAGCTCCAGGATCTGGTGTAGGGTTGTGAGATTGGACTGAGAGAAATGAAATGGCAACCTACCTCTGTTGGAGGTGAGGCAGTGGCACACTGTGTCCTGCTTCTGCTGACATATCATTTGAGGGGACTGCAGGTACAGTTGCCTTCTTTGTTATCTGGGAGGGAGTGACTGAGTCTGCTGAGCTGTGAGCCTGGCACATTAATGCACTGAATTATAGTGCATAAGTGAACAGTGCATACAGCAGCAAAGAGAGTGTGTCCATGACAGCCACACCTTGGAAGCCCAGCTGCTGACCGAGGGCACCAGCACCCCTCTACCTCTCTTCTCTGAGCTGTACCATAGGCCCTGCAGACTCACAACAGGAAGGGTGGCTAAGGTGGTACGCCATCTTGGTCAGATGATAGGCAGTCACCAACAAACAGATGACTGGAAAAATAAATAACAAGATTACCTGACCACCTGGGAGAGATTCCTGGGTGGTGCCAACAGTTAGCACACTCAGCTGCTAACCCAAAGGTTGGAGGTTCAAGTCCACCTAGCGATGCCTCAGAAAAAAAGGCCTGGCAGACTCCAACAAGTAGCCAATGAAAACCCAATAGAGCACATTTCTACTCTGACACACATGAAGCTGTCATGACTCGGAACTGACTCCGCGGCAACTGGATGGCCCTGTCGTGCCATGTTAACTGATAGCCGAATAAATCTCACGCTGAGCAAAAATAACTATCTGCACAGCGCTTTCCCAGCAGAAAGGCTGTTTCTGAGATGATCCCATCTAGGGATTGTGGTGGGGCCTGGTGGCTGATGGTGGCAGGTCCCTAACCCCTCCCTTCTTTGAGCCACATCATAGCATCTGGAGATGGCCTCCAGGGTGCTGTCATTGTCAGCGAGGAGGCAGAGCCTGCCACGCTTGAGGGCCCTGAGGCTTTCAATAGCTGCTGGACAGTGTCTCTCTCAGCAGTAAGGCAGTTTTTAAAATAAGGCAAGCTGGAGAGCACAGCAGGAGTTGATAGCTGAGCACATTGGTGACATTTTTGCCACCCTTCATTAAGCAACATCATGGCATTGGCTGACAGCCTCCCAGGGACTCCATAAGTATGGCACCATTTCTACCAGCCAGGAGACAGTGTCTGCCAATTCTGAGGGCCTGCCGCTCTTGGCACCTGCTGGACTGTGCCTCTCTCAGCAAAAATAAGCAGTTTTTAAGTTAATTGCACATAAAGAGCACTGCAGTTCCAGTCATCTGACTGTGGTGGCATCCTTCTCTCCTCCTTTCCCCAAGCTACACCGCAGGCTCGACTGACAAGACAGAGTCATCATGAGTTACTTACTACATTTAGCAGCCAGGAGGCAGGACTTCCCACCTGAGAGGCCAGTTAGGGCCACTTACTATAGAATGCAGAGGCAGCTGGTGACCAAACCTATCAGTGCCAATATTCTCCCCTTAGAACTATGCCAAAGCTCCTATTGGTGTAACACTAGAGAAAATGAACTGCTTCTTGATGATGGTGCGAAGACAACAATCAATATCTAACCATTTAACGAAACAGACCACCACGACTCCAGAAAACCCAAAATAAAGAATCAAAAAACTTCCCAGATGAAGAAACCTTTCTGAAACGATTAGGAGGCTGAGTACAAAAGAATTATACAGAGAGCCCTCCTAGAGATTAAACAAAATGCAACAGAACAAAATTAAAAAAATAAAGTAAGCTATATGAACTGCTAGAATGTCAACGATCTAGCAGCTGAAATCCAGCAGCTCAATAATAATAAAATTACAGATTTAGAAAACTCAACACAAAGCCAAAAGAGCAGGATTGAGGAGTTGGAAGAAAGACTTAGCAAGCTTGAAGCTAAAGCAACTGACAGCAGCACTTCTGAAGAGAATTCAGAGAAAAGAACTAAGAAAAATGAACAGGCATTATGAAATATGTGGGACTCTATCAAGTGGAATAATCAATGAATAATTGGAGTTCCTGAACAGGGAAAGACAGTCAAAAATACAGAGAAAGTTGTTGAAGACTTGCTGACAGAAAACTTCACTGAAATTATGAAAGAAGAGAACATATATCTCCAAGATGCTTATCAAAAGCCACCAAAACTAGACCCTAAAGCAAAGACACCAAGACATTATTATAATCAAGCTTAATAAGACGAAACATAAAGACAGGCTCTTAAAGGCAATGAGACTTAAGACAAAACTAACATACAAAGGGAAGCCCTGTAGGCTTTCATCTGACATCTCAGCAGAAACCACAGTGGCAAGAAGGCAGTGGAATGACACATACAAAGCCTTGAAGAAGAAAAAACTTCCAATGAAGAATTATAAATCCCGAAAAACTGTCTCAATTATGACAGTGAAATTGAAACACTTGCAGACAAACAGAAGCTTAGAGACTCCGTAAAAGCCAAACCAAAATTACAAGAAATACTGAAAGAAGCTCTTTGTTTAGGAAAAAAAACAACAAATGTATACTTAAGGATGCAATGCAGGACATAACACTGAGATCCTATTCAGCTAGGGAAGTCACAAAGCTCAATTGAAGCTAAAAGTAAAAGAAGGGAACCAGTGATCTTAATACGGAAACTATGACATCATCACAATATAAAGAGGAATATATTACAGCAGTTATAACCCCTTCAGATGGGGAGGAAATTAGGAAGATATACAGAGGTCCAAGATTGGTTTAAACTTAGAATATTACAGGGGATGAAAAGGGTAGTCACAAAGCAAACTAACAATGTGACATATCAAACCAAGAAACATGATACAGAAATCTCAACAATCACAAGATCAATATTGAAAAAGATGAAAAGTAAACCTGTAAAGAAAAACAATCCAGAATAGAATATTGAGAATATTAAGAATAGAACATTAAGAGAAACAAAGAAAACATCAACAACACAAAAATAAAGGCATCAGGATGACAGCACTAAACACATACCTATTAACAACACTGAATGTAAATGGACTGAATGCTCCAATACAGAGGCAGAGAGTGAAAGATACTATCTGTCAGTATGCTGCTTGCAAGAAACACACCTTAGACTCAAAGATATGAACAAACTGAAAACCAAAGGATGGAAGAATACATACCAAGCTATCAACATACAAAGAAGAGTAAGAGTGGCAAAAAACAGATTTTATGTAAGGTCCATCATTCTAGACAAGAATGGTCACTATTTATTACTGAAAGGTTCAATACATAAACAGGGTATAACAATATTAAATATTTATGCACCCAATACTATAACATCTAAATATATCAAACAAATGCTGTCAACATTGAAAAATGAGATAAATCACTCCACAATAATAGTAGGAGACTTCAAGCTCCACTTTCAGTAATGGACAGATCATCTAAGAAAAAACTCAGTAAAGAAACAGAAGATCTTATTGCTATAATCAACCAACTAGATCTCATCGACATATACAGAACTTTTTACCCAACAATAGATAAGCACACTTTCTTTTCCAATGCACATAGAACATTCTCCAGAATAGACCATGTATTAGGACATAAAGCACATCTCAACAAAATCCAATCAGTTGAATTATTGCAAAGCATCGTCTTGGACCATAAAGACATAAAAGTTGAAATTAATAGCAGAAAAAAGACAGGCAAAAATCTGAACTTTCAGAAACTGAACACCTTACTTCAAAGTCCATGACTTATAGAAGAAATCAAAGGCGCAATAAGGAAATTTATGGAATCAAATGAGAATGAAAACACAACCTACTAGAACCTATGTGATATAGCAAAAGCAGTGTTCAGAGGTCAATTCATCTCCATATATGCACATATTCAGAATGAAGGAAGAGCCCAAACCAAAGAATTAACCTTACAATTTGAACAAGTAGAAACAGAGCAATAAATGAACCCCTCAGGCATCAGAAGAAAATAGATAATAAAGATCAGAGCAGAATTACAGAAATTAGAGAATAGAAGAACAATTGAAAAAATTCACAAAAACAAAAGCTTGTTCTTCGAAAAGATCAATAAATTTGATAGACCATTGGCTACCCTTACAAAAGAGAAACAGGAGAAGAAACAAATAACTCAAATAAGAAATGAGATTGAAGATGTCACAACAAACTCAACTGAAATCAAAAGTATCATAACAGAATGCTACGAAAGACTGTACTCTAACATATTTGAAAACCTAGAGGAAATGGACAGATTTCTAGATTCACATCATCCACAAAAATTGTCACAAGAAGTAGAGAAACTTAATAAGCCCATCACAAAAGAAGAGATTAAAAAGTAGTCAAAAAACTACTAACCAAAAAAAGTCCTGGCCCAACCAAAAAAATCCTGGCTCAGATGGCTTCACTACAGAATTTTACCAAGCTTTTAGAGATGAGTTAATTCCAATACTACTAAAGCTATTTCACAACATAGAAAAGAATGGAATATTCCCCAATTCATTCTATGAAGCCAGCATAACCCTGATACCAAAGCCAGGAAAAGATCCCATAAAAAAAGAAAATTACAGGCCAGTATCACTCATGAATCTAGACGCAAAGGTCTTCAACAAAATCCTAGCCAATAGAATTCAACAACATATCAAAAAAATGATTCATCATGACCAAGTTGGATTCATATCAGGGATGCAAGGCTGGTTCAACAGCAGAAAAACAATTAATGTGATCAACCACACAAATAACTTAAAGGATAAGAATCACCTGGTTTTCTCAACTGACGCAGAAAGGGCATTTGACAAAGTCCAACACCCATTCATCTCAGCAAAACAGGAACAGAGGGGAAATTTCTCAGTGCAATAAGAGCCATCTATGCAAAACCATCTACCTAACGTCAGCTTCCTGAATGGAGAAAGACTGACAGAATCCCTGAGAAAGGGAACTAGACAAGGATGCCCACTGTCACCAGTTCTATTTAGCATTGGGCTAGAGGTTCTGGCCAGAGCAAGCAGACAAGACAAATAAAAGGCATCCACATCAGCAGAGATGAAGTAAAAATCTCCCTATTTCCAGATGATACGGTTGTATACACAGAGAATCCTAAAGAATCCACAAGTACTGGAACTAACAGAAGAGTTCAGCAAACCATCAGGATATAGGACACACATAATCAGCAGGATTCCTTTATACCAACAAAGAGAACTTCAAAGAGGAAATCACCAAATCAATACCATTCACTATAGCCCCTCAAAAGATCAAATACCTAGGAATAAATCTAACTGGAGAAACAAGAGACCTATACATAGAGAATTACAAGACCTTACTGCAAGAAACCAAAAGAAACTTATATAAATGGAGAAACCTATCCTGCTTACGGACAGGAAGATGTAACATTGTAAAGACGTCTATACCCAAAGTGATCTACATACACAGAGTAATCCCAATACACATTCTAGTGTCCTTTTTTAATGAGATGGAGAAACAAATCACCAACTTTGTTCAGAAAGGGAAGAAACCTCAGACAAGTAAAGCACTACTGAAGAAGAGGAACACAGTGGGAGATCTTACACTACCTAATCTTAAAACCTATTACACAGCCACAGTAGTCAAAACAGCCTGGTACTGGTACAAAAAGACATATTCGACAAAGGACCAAAGGTTATAAACTGGGGTAAAAACAGTCTAACAGATGGTTTTGGCAAAATTGGATATTCACCTGCAAAAAACTGAAACAGGACCCATATCTCACACCTTACATAAAAACTAACTCAAAATGGATAAAAGACCTAAATATCACACCTAAAATGATAAACCATGCAAGAACACATTAGAAAGAAGAACAATATTAAGTGGACTTCAACAAAACTTGAGTACTCCTTCCATCTTAACCCAATATTGCAAGGACAGAGTAGCTGTGGCAGGGGGCCAGGGCCTATGCTCTCAGGTGAAATAGAGGCCAACTGGCACAACTAATGTTTTGCTAAGAGGGTTCTCTGCACCCCACATTGGCTGAGTGGTATCCTGGGTCTTAAAAGCTGCCAAGCTGCCATCTGAGGGTACAGCAAATGGTCCCAACTCAGCAGGAATGACTGATCATGGAGGACCAAAATGACATGGGGGAAAGAAAACCCAGAGAGCACAGAGACCCACATGAGTGGATGTCTACATCGACTGGTGACCGGAAGAACTGGATGGTGCCGGGCCACCACCAGTGATAGCTGTGATGAAACTCACAAAGTTGAGTCTCACTGGCAACACAAGAACAAAAAGGGGTACACCCTGAGATCTCTCAGGGGTTCCCCTGAGAGCATGTCTCCTGGCCCTGATGCTGCCCCTGTCCATAAATCATAATGAAGGTCCACTCTTCAGACAGGAAAGGATTGGACTTGGTGACGCAGAGTGACCATATCTTGGGTGCACTTTATGGTTCTATGCATCTACAGGATGTCATCCTGCTGACCTCATACTGGAGGAAAGGGAGTGAGTGGAGAGGAGGGGATAGGAGACTGTTGGGAGGATGGGACAAGTATGGAGCAGAGAGGAGGAATGTGCTGTCACTGGGCAGGGAGAGCAGTGGAAGCTGCACATAGGTGGGCGTGCAAATTTTCATTCAATCATAATAAAAAAAGATCATGCAAGAAAAATAGCGTCAACAATAGAGGTTCTAATACATAGTTCAGACAGACTTCAAAATCTGACAAAGCACAATCAAGAGAAGAGAAAACAGATAAATGGCAACTGCTATAAATCAAACACTTTTGCTCATCCAAAGACTTTATTTAGAGAGTTAAGACTACCTACACAATGAGAAAAAATATTTGACAACTATATGTCGGACCGATGTCTAATTTCCATAATCTACAACATGCTACAAAATACCAACAAAAATGTCATGGATCCAACTGTGTCCCCCCCAGAATAGGTGCAGCCACATGGCTGGGCCATGATTCCCAGTATCTTGTGACTGTCCTCCATTTTGTGGTTTTCCTACTCTGTACGTTAAAGATCAGGATGGGACTCTAAATCCCTTTATAAGATCACCTCTCCCTGCTCCACTGTAAATGGCGTTTCCCTGGAGTAGGGCTTGCCCCACTCTTAATCCTTTCATCCTTCAAGAGATAAAAGGAAAGGGAAGCAGGCTGAGAATTGGGAACCTCGTACCATCAAGCAAGCAGCACGGGGAGAAGAGTGCGTCCTTCAGATCTGAGGTTCCTGCGCCAAGATGCTCCCTGGACAAAGACTGATGCAATACTGAACTTTCCTCTAGAGCCAAGAAGGGGAAAGCCTTCCCTAGAGTGGATACCCTGAATATGGACTCGTAGCCTACCGGACTGTGTTAAGACTAAACCTTCCTTTGTTAAAGCCATCCCAATCTGTGGTATTTCAGTTAGAGCAACCCTAGATGACTAAAACAAAGAAAAAGGTAAATAACCCAACTAAGTGATGGGCAAAGGAGATGGGCAGATACTTCACCACAGAAGACATCCAGGCAGACAAAAGACACATAAAGAAATGCTCCTGATCATTGGCTAGTAGAGAAATCCAAATCAAAACTATAGTGAGATACCATCTCACCCCAACAAGGTTGGCCATAATCCAAAAAACACAAAAAAACAGATACTGGATAAGCTGTGGAGAGACGGAAACTCTCCTACACTGCTGGTGGGATTGCAAAATAGTATAACCCCTTTGAAAGCAATTCAGCATGTCCTTAAAAAGCTAGAAATAGAAATACCATTTGATCCAGTAATCCCACTGCTTGGAATATATCCTACAGATACATCCACATGAATGTTTATTGCAAAAAGATGGACGACACCTAGACATCCATCGACAGATGATTCGATAAATAAACTATGGTACATATACTCAATGGAACGCTATGCAATGATTTAAAAAAAATGATTTTAGGAAGTATCTCATAACCTGGTTTCAGCTGGAAGACATTATGCTGAGTGAAATCAGTCAGCTGCCAAAGGACAAATACTGCATGAGACCCCTACTATGAGGATTTAAAAATATACTTATGCACAGAAGAAAAGGTTCTTTGATTGCTACAGGGCGGGGAGACAGGAACAGGGTTGGTCCTAGATTAGATAGTCGATAGAAATTTGGTTAGGTGAAAGCAGTGACAGCACACAGTTCAGAGTGCATCAACTTAACTAGAGTTCACCACAGACTGAAAGGTTTTCTAAAATATTTCAGAGGATAGAGTAGCAAGGACAGGGGTCTGGAGATCATGTGTTCACGGGACACTGAGGCCAACTGGCATAACTAGCCTATTGCTAAGAGTCTTCAGCACCCTATATTGGTGAGTGGTGCCTGAGGCCTTAAAAGCTAGCAAATTGCGATCTGAGACACACCATATGGTCTCAACCCATCTGGAACAGATGATCACTGAAAGCAACAAAGATATGAGGAAAGATTAACCCAAGAGACAGAAGGACCCATATGAATGGAAGACTGTATCAACATGAGACCAGAAGAATCAGATTGTGACTGCCATCACCAAAGTCAGCTATGATGGGGACACCACGAAGAGCCTCCAAGGAAATACAGGAAAAAGAGTTGTGTAGCCCAAGAACTCTACTAAGACCCAAATTAATGGTCTGACAGTCTGGAAGATCCCCTGGAAACATGGCCCCTAGACCTGCTGCTGTCCTGACTGAAAACAGTTACAAGGTCAACTCTTCAGAGAAGAATGGACTAGGCTCTGGGACACAATGTAAGTATATGTTGTGCATACTGTATGGTTCTATGCATTTATAGGAGGTTGTCCTGCTGATTTGTTTCTAGATGGGAAAAGAGAGGGTTGTGGAGGATGGACAGATGCTTGTTTAAAGGCTACTAGATAGAGAGTGAAAAAGAGGAGTGTGCTGTCACTGGGTGCAGAGAGCAGAGGGAGCTATAGATAGGTGGGCATGCAAAACCAATTTGGATTGTATACCTTCACTTAATCACAATAGAAAAAGAAAACAGTGCAGAAAAGTACAGAGACTATTATAACAAACACCCATGTATTCAGCACCAGGAACGAGTATCTTAGCATTTTGACATGTTTGCATCCGATTTTTTCAATGAAACAAACAAAACAGGGTCAGAATCTCCTTTGTTTCCTGTTTTATTTCTCTTCCTGCTTTCTCAGAAGGGACCGCTATTGTGTGATGGCCATCTTTGCAGTCCAGGTTACTGCATGTATAGTATATATGCTTAGGTCCCTATCTCTCACACAATCATGTTATTATGCTTCCAAATTTAGATGACTGCTATCTTGTCCACATGCTTTTGCATTTGCTTTTCCAGTGCATATCGTGTTTGTGCATCTCCTTGTAATGTTCACCTTTATTTATTCATGGTAGCAATACATACAACCAAGCATACATCTTTTATAATTTCTATGAGCATAGCTCAATGACATTTGTTACACACTTTGTATTGCATCACTGTTCTATTTCAACCCATACTGTTCTAGCACCATTAATTTAAGCTCTCTGCTCCTTCAAGTTCTCATCTGTGCTTCAGATTACCCGTTATCAATATGAACTCACATAAAAATCATACCCATTGTTGTCAAGTTGATTCCGACTCACGGCAACCCTGTAAGACAGAGTGCAAGAACCCCACAGGGTTTCCTAAGCTCTAATGTTTGTAAAGTAAACTGTAAAGTAAACTGCTACATCTTTCTCCCACAGAATAAGTTCAAACTGCTCATCTTTCAGTCAGCTGTCAAGTGCTTTAACCAAAGGAGCCACCCGGATTTCTTGACCAAACCCACTGCCACTCTCTATCTAGTAGCCTTTAAACAAGCATCTGTCCATCCCCCACAACCCTCTCTTTTCCCATCTAGAAACAAACCAGCAGGACAGCCTCCTATAAATGCATAGAACCATAAAAAACCAAAACCACTGGGTTTGACCAAAACCAAACCCACTGCCACTGAGTCGATTCCAACTTACAGAGACCATATAGATGCTTCTTTATAAGGGCACAATGCTCAAGGCAAACAATCTTTATTAACTAAGCTAAACTCTTAGTGAGTTTAACAGTGGCTTCATGGGATATTTCTAGTTAAGTTTTAAGGTTATTTCTGGTCTGCAGGCTCGGGGTACAGTGTTCATCTTCAGTGCTACATACAATGCCTTTGCCTGGCAAGTTTAAGCAACAACCCCTCTACTTCCCCAGGCCCACACAGGACATGACATACAACCACATGAACAAGGCAACACAAGCAGCACTCTTCTGAAGGTGTGCTGGCCTGCCTCTGCATTATCTACTAAGCTTTCAGATCTAAGCCATTTGAATAACAACACCATTTCCTGCCATATCTTAGACCAAATCTCTTATTCTATAATTTCCACGCTATTTTTCTTTATAACGATTCATTTTTTTAAAAACCTATCATACGTCTAAATTTTATCACTTATCTTTTTTCCCTATTAAAACCCAAACCAAACTCATCACCATCGAGTCAATTCCAAATCACAGTGACCCTACAGGACAGAGGAGAACTGCCCCACAGGGTTCCTAAGGCTATAATCTTCACAGAACCAGACTAATATATCTTTTTCCCAAGGAGCAGCTGGTGGGTTCCAACTACTGACCTTCTGATTAGCAACTGAGTGCTTTAACTGCTGCACCACAGGGTTCCTATTTCCCGATAATAATTTAATAATCACTGGACGTGAAAGTGGTGTACATGGCATTCTTCAAACTACTTCTTAAGAGTTCGTTTTGGAAATCCTCCAAAATAAAGCTCTAAATACAGAAAGCCCAACCTCTCTCCCCTGCTCTCTGCTTGTCCACCACCCCCTCTTGTCTTCATTACTGTACTAGCCCATCAGTTTTGGTCTCTATCCCCAGCCCTTCAAAGCCTACTCTCAGCCCGTGCCTCCTTGGCCCCATTCCCTCAGAGTCAAGCCTCTCGTTGGCTGATGTGTCTGCTACCCCATCACCTTCCTGACTTCATGCCCTGCTCCAGCCACACCTGGGTCTATCTCCCCATGAGTTACTGGTCAAGACAAGCCGAGTCCTCACTCAGGATCTTTATCCACTGGCTGCTCCCTCTGCCTGGGAAGGTCTTTCTCCTACAGCCACATGGCTCCCTCCTGCACTGCCTTCCCAGTGACACCCTCACTGATGAAACGGATCCTCTCATCCCTACTCTCACCACCTCACCGACACAGTCTCCATGCTCCAGATCCTTCTTTGGCACCTACAGCCACCTGGCTGACTAGCTTGCTTACTCTCTACCCTCTCCTCACTAAGGTCAGCCCCACCATGGCAGGAATCCAGTTTCTCAAGGAAATCAAGGATAATTGGAGTTTTTCCAACAGGGGCCAGGAAATCAAGAAAAGCTCTTACTGACCCACCCCTCCCTGCTACTCCTCAGAGGTGGGTCCCCCGCACCACTGGCCCCACCCATTTCTTACCAGTCAGCATCTCCATCCCATAACCAGAATCCTCTGAGGGTAGGTGCCCAGGCATCGAGTCTATCATTTCCTCTGAGGTTGGAGAAGGGTCTAGAGACAGAACTCCAAATGACAAGCATATCCTCTGTTCCATCATGGTTCCCTGGGGACCATCCCACCCAGCAAGCCCGGAAGTTGTGCTGTGGAACTCTGAAGGACAGGCCCAATGACTGGTTACCCCAAAGGCCAGGCATGAGCCAGCAAGGCCCAGAGCTCTGTGGGGTCCCAACGGTTATCCCCATGGCTGAGCCTCCACAGACCAAGTACCCTCACCTTTATCAGATAAGGAAATTACAGCTTAGGGGGTTCAGAGTCGGCAGTCAAGCCCAGAATCTCTGACTCCAATGACTTTCATGTCACCTCTCTCTGCCTCGGGACATGCAGGGAAGCCCGTTTTAGAAAGGCTGGAGCCGAGAGCAGATTCCTGGCACTCAGGGTCTATCTGTATGGCTGGAGGAGGCAGGCTCAAAACCACAGAGACAACAACCTGAAGGCCACTGCCTGGCTGGGACAGGACTTCAGGAGACACAGCAGGGATGGTCCTGGAAGGGCTGGGTGGTCCCACAGGGTTTGTCCTGCAGGCGAAGGCCCTTACCTGGAATGGTGACCTGAATGATGTCCAGATCCTCTGGCTCAATTTTGATGGGCTTCAGCCCACCAAGCTCCCCAGAGGTTCCTATGTGAAGGAGATCCATGTAACGGTCAAGTTGGGTACCAGCCTCTAGACAGGCAAGGCGAGTTATTTCAGAACATTCTCATGTCTATGACTGCTTAGTGAGCATCCAGGAAAAGGCACGTCAGCCTCACTGCCTGAGCCAGGGAAGGAAGGTCAGGCAGGCCCTCTAGGAGGCTATCAGGCTAGTCCTAGTCCCCTCAGTTTACAAACCTGGCCACTGAGCTCCACAGAGAAGGAACTGCTTAGCAACAGACACAGCGGGAGGCACTGGTGGAGCCAGAACCCAGGCCTCCTGACTTCTACTCAGCACCATCTGCCCCTCTATGCCCACCAGTGAGCTCTTAGCAAGCTCTACAGCTTGCTGATAGGAGGCTGGTGGTAGGGCGTGTATAGCAGACTCATCCAGATTCCAGGCTTATGCTCTGAGCTGGTCTACTCCTTAAGGACCCCACTCCACAACACCCAACAAGCCCGCCCCATCTCACCTGGCCCACAGTCCTCAGGGATGCTGCCTTTCTCTGACCTGGGGAAAGGACACAGCATCAGCTTGGTCACAGGCCTCTCCTTTGCCTGTTCAGATAACTGGAGCCCTCAGCCACTGCCCAGTTCAGCACCCACACCTGACCTCATCACCCACTCCCTAGGAGCCATGGCCCCTGAAAACCCTACTGAAGCACAGTTCTACTCTAACACGTGTGGGGCTGCCATGTCAAAATCAACCTGACAGCAATGGGTACTGGTCTCATGTTAACACTGAGGGGAGGTTTGGGCTGCCCAGTCCCATCCCTGAGCCCAGCCATTCATAGTCTGTGGGGTGGGGCACCAGCAGATGGTAAAGAGGCCACGTGCTGTGTGCAGGGCTCCACAGGCACGCAGGCACGTAGCTGACCTGATGGGAGATCAGAGAAGGCCTCTGAGAGGAGGTGGCATCTGGCTGGATCGTGGAGGGGATAAATGTCCCCTCAGTGGAAGAAAGACAGAGACTCTCTGTGCTCCTTTTCCCCTCCATGGGTTCTCCCTGGAGTTCCCCACACTAGTGGGGGTCAGCAGCCTGGTGTGGGGTGACAGCCCATGTGCCCATGAGGATCTGTGCATAAGCACCTGAAGTGTGGGGTGTGGGGAGTTTCTAGCCCTACAGGTACTGAGTTGGGGCTGGGCCCTACCGAGCAGTTGCTGCCAAGTCGAGGACTAAGGTGTGGGGGGTCTCAGCAGAGGTCTCCTCGGGTGGGCTGGCTGGCTCCAGCTTGGTAGAGTCTTTGGTAAACTTGTTTCCTGGTGGAGAGATGGGGAGCAGGGTCAAGATACAGGCCTTTTGGCCCCCTTGTCTGTGGGGGCCCTGTGTGAAGCTCCTGGGGGCCCTGGCAGTGTGGTCTGCTCTCTTCCCTCCCTCTTGTCAGCTGTGTCCAGCTGTCACCAGCCAGGACCAAGTCCTGGGGAGAAATGTCCTCCTGGAAGAAGGGTAATGGCCCCAGTTCCCAGGAAGCCAGGGTTCAGGAAGAGGTCACAGGAGTTAGGACAGACAGCAGCCAGAAACGGTTGTCCTAACTGGTAAGGCTCTACTGGGACTGATGGGGCCTCAGGACTGGGGCCCAGCTTCCTCTGAATCCGCACCAGGGCTTCTTGTTAATTATCCCAAGGGCCCAGAAGGAAAGTGCTAGGTCATTCAATTTTACAGGTGAGGAAACTGAAGCCCACAGGAACTTGCTCAAGGTCAAAAACCCAATCAGGGGCAGAGCCAGAACTGGGATGGGGAGGGGGGGCAGACGGAAGGGACGTCCCCAAGATCTACACCCATCTGTGCCCCTACTGCTACCCTGGACAGAGCCCAACTCTCCTCTGGAGAAGTGCCACCCACTGAATAGAGCAGGGTGGCCTGCAGGCTTAGATCTGCAAGGGCCCCCCTCTTGCTAGCTGGGCTTCAGTTCCTGTAGCTGCAAATATGGATGAGGACAAAGCCTGCTTCCTAGGGCTGCTGATGAGATTAAATCAGAGTCCCTGGCACATGCCAGTGTACAGACATCCTTAGCTCTGCCATTCCCTGGTCAGGGCAGCCAGAGCCTCAAGGGCTTATCCTGGTGGTATGCAGGCAGGAGGGGCTCAGCTGGAGGAGTCCTTCTAGTACATGCACACCTAGAAGGCCCAGGTGAGGGACTCAGACAGGATGCTGTAAGATGAGAGCTTAACATCTCAGGGGCATCAACCTGGGAACTTTAGATCCAACTAAACTGGACTCGCACATACCTGTAAATATTCGTTCATCAAACATCCTGGGGAGGAAGAAGAGACAGCTGTATGAGCTTGCAGGCCCAGGGACACAGCCTCCAGGTCCCCTCAGTGATGGGACATGGGTCCCACATACACAGTTGGGCATCCTAGCCAGACAGCCATGGAGGCAGGAGAGGGCACAGAGTAGGATAGCAGGAGACCCCAAACCAGAATGCTTCTCCAGGGCGAGAGAGCTGGAGCCAACACCTGGGTAGTTCTGGAGACAAACCTGTCCCCAAGACAGCCCGAGGTCTCTTCCAGCTCAGGGCTCCTTGGTCCGTGTCATGGATTAAATTATGTCCCCAGAAAATGTGTGTAGCAATTTGGCAGGGCCATGATTTTCAGAATTTTGTGACTGTACTCCATCTTGAGATCTTCCTATGCTGCATATCCTAATCTCTGCCTGGGGTTACAAGACTGCATTGTGTTAAAGAGGATTAGAGTGGGACTGTAACACCCTTACTAAGGTCACCTTCCTGCTCCAGTGAAAAGAAGTTTCCTGGAGTGTGGCTTGTACCACCTTTTGTCCTTTTATCCTACAAAAGATAAAAGGAAAAGTTAGACCTCATACCATCAAGAAAGCAGCACTGGGAGCAGAGAGTGTCCTTCGGAGCTGAGGTTCCTGTGCTTTGGTCCCTGACCAAAGAATGACTAATGTAACATAAGGACCTTCCTCCAGAGCTGACAGAGAGGAAAAGCCTTCTCCTGGCGCACACACTCTGAATTCGAACTTGTAGCCTACTGGGATGTATAAGAATAAACTTCTCTGTTAAAGCCATCCACTTATGGTTATTTCTGTTAGAGCAGTCCAGATGACTGACACAGTCCCCGTCAGGCCCTAGGCTACTACTCAGTACCTCTGCATCTCCCTCCATGACAGACATGGGATGGTCCCTGCTCCCCAGCAGCTTTGTGACTGTACAAACTAGACCCACTGAACACTCACAGTCACACAGGCTGACCACAGACTGTGAGGGTGTGTCTCAAAGCCAACGAGGTCCCTGGCGGTTGGGGGGGCAGTGGAGCAGCCTAAGGTGAAATTGTAGAGAAATTCCAACAGAGGCTGTAATGTCGCAGGGCGGGGAGAGGGAGGTGGCGGGGTATGGGCAGCTCCCCTGGCTCAAGCAGGGCTGGAGATACCAGCTGGAGGAGTCAGTCTTGCATGCTGTGTTCAGGCACTGGACTCCGCCCTTTGAACAGGGAGCCTCTGTAGGGAGAGAAGCAGAGGCCCTAGGAACCATTCCAAGACTCCAGAGTCTTCCAGGTAAAATACATGGACATGTGGGCCAAGAAAACAGGGGCAAAGTCAGTGGGACAGAGCTGGGGCCATCTGCCTGACTGTCTACAGGGCTACTGTTTCTCTCCCTTCTCTATCCCCCAGAATGATATCCAGCGGGTTGGGAGTACTTGAGCAGGTGGTCTGGGGTGGCTTCAGACTGAGCCTGCCACATCACAGGGCAGCTGGGTAAGAGGCAGCATCCGAGAAAGCTCAGGCACCAGAGGCAAGAACCGGGCAAATGAAAGGGTGTCTGAGTCCACACACAAGGATGCTTAACACAGCCCACAGGGAACAGTCCTGCAGAAAATTCAAACTGGCAGAAAAGTCCAGTGTGGGTGGCACAGTGTGAGCACGAGCCGTTAGACTGCTGAGAAGGCCTGAAGGTGGCTCCCATGCCCATTCTGAGAGTTCGCCTTCTCAGGAGGCCCCAGAAGCCAACCCAGCTCTCCTGCTGCTCCAGGCAGGACTGGGCTCCATGAGGCCAAGTGGCCACCACAGGAGTAACTCCAAGAAAAGCTGGCTCTCTACTTGGGCCTGCTCCAACAGCCCACCCTGCGGTGAGCATGTCAGGCGGCATCAAGGGCAGCTGTGTTCTTTCCAGATGCAAATACTTCATCAGCAAGGCTCGGCCATATCCTAGTGAAAATGTATTGAGGGTCTGGAATGGGCCAGGCACTGTTTAAGTACTCTACCCAGATGTGGCTATTATTCTCTAACCAACATGATGTCCTGACCTCACATGGACAACTATTAGCTCCATTTTACAGATGGGGAAAGCGAGGCAAACATTAGCTAAGTACAGTAACTTGTTCAAAGACACACAGCTGGGATTTAAAACCCAGGCTATCAGAGCCGATGATCCTAAGTACTCCTTTAGACACAAGGAAAGAGGCCATGGAAAAAGACTCCTGTTGACTGACGACTTATTTATTACTTGTCAGTTGTTA
Source organism: Heterohyrax brucei (assembly GCA_028571685.1). Taxonomy (NCBI): domain Eukaryota; kingdom Metazoa; phylum Chordata; class Mammalia; order Hyracoidea; family Procaviidae; genus Heterohyrax; species Heterohyrax brucei. Next base: position 7,430,831 of record CM053165.1, on the reverse strand, counting down.
CATCTACTTCCTTGTCTTATGCTGGAAAAAACCTGGGAAGTGGGTATCCCTATCCCAGTTTTGAGGATGAGAAAACTGAAGCTCATAAAAAAAGCTGTTTGTACAAGGCTATTATCTCTGGATGGTACAAACAGTTCACACACTTAGCTGCTAACTGAAAAGGCTGGAGGTCTAAGTATACCCAGAGGTACCTAGAAAGAAAGGCCTGGCAATCTACTTTTAAAAATCAGCCAGTGCAAATCCTACTGATCCCAAGTGATTGTGGTGATGACACAGAACTGGGCAGAGATGTTCTGTTGTGAACAAGGCTTCCATGGAGTCAGGGGGTTGACCTGATGACCGCCAACAACAAGACACCCCCCATCAGGAGTCAACTGAGGGAAAAGGAACTAGGTAGCAGCAAGAAAAATTTAAACTAGGCCTAAGTTGCCTGACCTGAGGAACCACTTACCAAATAGGGACCCCACAGTAGGTAATGAGGGTAGAAAAGAGGGTGGATGGCTCAGATGCAATCACTCTTCTGGGAACAAGCAGGTGAAAAGCCTTTATGGGGAAGGAAACTACTGACTGCCAGAGAGTGAGATTCTTTCTGAATAAACCCTTTGCCACCAAGTTGACGCCCATGCCATGACCCCATGTGTGTCAGAATATAACAGTGCTCCACAGGGCTTTCCCTGGCCGGATTTCCCTAAGCAGGTCGCCAGGCCTTTCTTCTGAAGCACATTTGGGTGCACTCAAACCCGCAACCTTTCAGTTAGCAGCTGAGGGACTCTCACCACCCAGAGACTCCCAAGGGAGGACTTTTTAGGTACAGTGGGAGGTGAGCCTTGAAGTGGGCAGGAACCTGCCAGGCAGACAGTAGGGCTTCAGCAAAGGTATGAAGGCAGAAGAGAGGCCCAGAGCTACAACTTCCTCTTGGTGTAGGAAGGCAGAGCAGCACCAAGGCTGACACAGCCAATCAGACTTGCTTCAGAATTCTCTCCCTGGAGGCATCGAGATGTCCTGTCCTCATGCTGGTCGCTGACCCCTCCTCTTTCTTTCCCAGGCCTCTAACACGGAGCCTCTTCTGTGTGTCATGCCTCCCCCTAGTCTCTTCCTGGATCACGCTGATAGCTCTCAGATCTTTAGCTCTACCCCAGTTCACTCTCCTGACCTTATGACCATCTCAAACTTGGCCTCTGAGAACACTACTTCCCAAGTATCTCCAATTTAATATTTCCAAGATGGAATTCACTGTCATGGACTGAACTGTGTCTCTCAAAATGTGTGTAAACTTGGTACTTTTGTCATCTGGTACTGCTCTAAGTCAAATACCACACGTGGATGGCTTTAACAAACAAAAGTTTATTCTCACATAGTCTGGAAGGCTGTAAGCCTGAATTCAAGGTGCTGGCTCCAGGGGAATGTACCTCTCTCTGCTGGCTCCGGAGGAAGGTCCTTGTGTTGCATCAGTCTTTCTCTGTTCTGAGAGCATCATGGCATAGGAACCTCAAGTCCTAAGGACGCACTTTACTCTGAGTGCTGCTTTCTTGATGGTATAAGGTCCCCAATTCTCTGCTTGCTTCCTTTTCCTTTCATCTCTTGTATGATAAAAGGGTAAAAGATGGTACAAGCCACACTCCAGGGAAACTCCCTTTATACTGGGGCAGTGAGTGGACCTTAGGAAGGGTGTTATAGTGTCACTCTAATCTTCTTTAACTTAAACCAATCTATTAACCCTAGGTAGAGATTAGGACTTACAGCATAGGAAAATCACAAAATTGAGGGTAATCATACAATACTGGGAACTCATGGCCCAGCCAAACTGTTACACACATTTTGGGGCGACACAATTCAATCTATGGCATTTGGCTAGACCATGATTGCTGATACTACGTGGCTGTCCTCCACCTTGTGGTCTGATGTAATTTTTCTATGTGCTATAAGCCCTAATCTCGGTCTGTGGTTAATAAACCAAAATTAGATTATGTTAAAGAAGATTAGGGTGGGATGCAACACCCTTATTCAGGTCATAGCCCTGATCGGATGTAAGAGGAGCTTCCCTGGGCTGTGGCTTGTACTACCTTTTATCTTACAAGAGATATAAACAGAAGTGAGCAGACAGAAGGGACTTCCTACTGCCAAGTAAGAAGAGCCTGGAGTAGAGCGCGTCTTTTGGCCCTGGGGGCCCTAGTAGGCCCAGTGGAAGCTTGATGAGGACCTTTTCCCACAGAGAGAGGAAGTCTTCCCCTAGAGCAGGTGTCCTGAATTTGAACTTCTAGCCTCCTACACTATGAGAGAGTAGATTTGTTAAAGCCACCCATTTGTGGTATTTCTGTTGTAATACAGCATCCTACCTGCAAGACCTACTACCCCAACTCCTTGTATTCAGAAACCCAGCAGAGGGTTATCCTAGCTCTATGCAGGCCACGTATCAGTGACCCTGCTGGCTCAAAATCAATCCTAGTCTGGACTCCTAAAAATCAAGCACTTATGCTCATCCAAAGACTTCACAAAAAGCGTAAAAACAACCTACAGACTGGGAAAAACTCGGGATATGACAAATCCAATCACGGTCTAATTTCCAATTTCTATAAGACACTGCAAAACCTCAACAAGAGAAAGATAAATAACCCAGTTAAAAAATCAGCAATGGATATGAACAGACACTTCATCCAAGAAGACATTCAGGTGGCTAACAGACACACAAGGAAATGCTCATAATCAGTGGACATGAGAGGAATCCAAATCAAAACTGAGATACCATTTGTCCCAAAAGGCAGAAAATAATAAATGTTAGAGAGGTTGTAGAGAGACTAGAACACTTATACACTGCTGGTGGAAACGTAAAGTAGTACAGTCACTTTGGAAATCGATTTAGCGCTTTCTTAAAAAGGTAGAAATAGAAATACTATTTACTTTAATCAGTAAAGATACAGAAGATCTTATTACAACAATCAACCAACTTGACCTTATTGACATATACAGATCTTTTCATCCATCAACAGATAAATACACCTTATTCTCCAAAGCACATGGAACATTCTCCAGAATAGACCATATGTTAGGTCATAAAACAATTCTCCATAAAATCCAAACCACTGATTTACTGCAAAGTACCTTCTCAGCCACACAGTTATAAAAGTTGAAATCAGTAACAGAAAATTCATAGGTAAAAATTTGAAATTGTGGAAACTAAACAACACTTTACTTAGAAAGCCTTGGGTTATAAAAGAAATTAAAGACACATTAAAGAAAATTTATGGATTCAAATGAGAATGAAAACACACCCTACCAGAATTTATGGGCTACAGCAAAAGCAGTGCTCAGAGGTCAGTTTATGTCTATAAATGCACACTTCCAAAAAGAAAAAAAGAGCATAAATTAAAGAATTAACATCACAGCTTGAACAAGTATTAGAGCGCAACAAAGAAACCCCTCAGGCACTGGAAGAAAACAGATTATAAAGATTAGAGCAGAACTAAATGAATTAGAGAATAGAAAAACAACTGAAAAAATAAACAAAACCAAAAGCTGGTTCTTTGAAAAGATCAACAAAATTGATAAACCATTGGCTAAACTTACAAAAGAAAAACAACAGAAGATACAAATAACCCAATTAAGAAATGAGTTGGGAGATGTTACAACAGACCCATCTGAAATAAAATATATCACAACAGAATACTATGAAAAGCTATACTCTGACAAGGTTTGAAAACCTGGGGGAAATGGACAAATTTCTAGATTCATATGATTCACCAAGACTATCACAAGGAGAAATAGATCAACTTAATAAATCTATCACAAAGGAAGAGATTGAGGAAGTCACCAAAAACCTACCAACCAAAAAAAGTCCTGGCCCAGATGGCTTCACCGGAGAATTCTACCAAACTTTTAGAGAAGAATTAACTCCAATACTAATGAGGCTATTTCACACCACAGAAAGAGACGAAATACTTCCAAATTCATTCTATGAAGCCAGCATAACCCTGATACCAAAACCAGGGAAAGATTCCACAAAAAAAGAAAATTACAGACCAGTATCACTCATGAATCTAGATGCGAAAACTCTAGCCAATAGAATTCAACAGTGTATCAAAAAAGTACTTTATCATGATCAAGTTGGTTTCATTCCAGAGATGCAAGGCTGGTTCAACATCAGAAAAACAATTAATGTAATCAACCATATTAATAACACAAAAGATAAAAATCACCTGATTTTGTCAACTGATGCAGAAAAGGTGTTGGACAAAGTTCAACATCCATTCATGCTTAAAACTCTCAGAAAAATAGGAATAAAAGGGAAACTCCTCAATATAATCAGTAGCATCTATGCAAAGACAACTGCTTTCATCATCCTGAACGGTGAAAGACTGAAAAAATTCCCTTTGAGAATGGGAACTAGACAAGGATGCCCGCTCTCACCACTTCTATTTAACATTGTGCTAGAAGTTCTAGCCACAGCAATTAAACAAGACAAAGAAATAAAAGGCATCTGTATTAGCACTGAAGAAGTAAAGATTTCCCTCTTTGCAGATGATATAATTGTTTATACAGAGAATCCAAAGAAATCCAGAAGTAAACTATAAGAGCTAATAGAAGAATTCGGAAAAGTATCAGGATACAAGATAAACATAACTAAATCAATAGGATTCCTTTATACCAACAGTGAAATCATTAAAGAAGAAATCACCAAATCAATTCCATTTACTATAGCTCCCAAGAAGATAAAATACCTAGGAATAAATCTAACTAGAGAAATAAGAGATCTTTACAAAGAAAACTACAAGACCTTGCTACAAGAAACCAGGAAAGACTTACATAACTGGAGTAATCTGCCCCGCTCATGGATAGGAAGACTCAATATTGTGAAAATGTCTATTTTGCCCAAAGCACTCTACTTATATAATGCAATCCCAATACAAATTCCAGCGACATTTTTTAATGAGATGGAGAAACAAATTATCAGCTTTATTTGGAAAGGAAAGAAACCCTGGATAAGTAAAGCACTACTGAAAAAGAAGAACATACTGGGAGGCCTCTCACTACCTGAATGTAAAACCTGTTACACCACCACAGTAGTCAAAACAGCCTAGTATTGGTACAAAAGGAGACATATAGACCAATGGAACAAAGTAGAGACCCCAGAAATGCCACCATCCTCCTATGAACAGTTGATATTTGACAAAGGTCCTAAGATTTTGAACTAGGGTAAGAACAGTCTCTTGAACAAATGGTGCTGGCATAACTGGATACCTATCTGCAAAAAACTGAAACAAGACCCATATCTCACACCTTATACAAAAATCAACTCAAACTGGATGAAAGACCTGAATATAAAATCTAAAATGATAAAGCTCATCCAAGATAAAACAGGGTCCACAATGGACGTATTAATACACAATACAGACAGACTTCAAAATCTGACACACAAAACACAGTCATCAGAAGAGAAAATAGATAAATGGGAATTAATAAGAATCAAACACTTCTGCTCATCCAAAGACTTCGTCAAAATAATTAAAAGACCACCTACAGAATGGGAAAAAATATTTGGCAACTCTATGTCAGACCGATGCCTGATCTCCATAATCTATAAGATTCTACAAAATATCAATAAGAAAAAGACAAATCATCCAATTAAGCAATGGGCAAAGGAGATGGACAGACACTTCTCCAAAGAGGAGATCCAGGCAGCCAACAAACACATGCGGACACGCTCACGATCATTAATTACTACAGAAATTCAAATCAAAACGACAATGAGATACCATCTCACCCCAACACGATTGGCGATGATCCAAAAAAAGCAAAACAATAAATGTTGGAGAGGCTAGGAAGAGATTGGAACTCTCCTTCACTGTTAGTGGGATTGCAGAATGGTACAACCTCTTTGGAAGGCAATTTGGTGTTATCTTAAAATAATGGTTGTAGATATACCATTTGACCCAGTAATTCTTCTGCTCGGAATATATCCTACAAAATCAAGGCCATTCACATCAACGGATGCATGCACACGAATGTTCATTGCAGAACAGTCCACGACAGCAAGAAGATGGAATCAACCCAGATGCCCAACAATAGAAGAATGGATGGGTAAACTTTGGTATATATATTCCATGGAGTACTATACATTGATAAAGAACAACGATGATAGCAAGAAACATCTCTCAATTTGGTCTCAACTGGAGGACATTATGTTGAGTGAAACTAGTCAGTGACAGAAGGACAATTATTATATGAGAACCCTACAATAAAAACTTAAAAGCATACTCATACCTAATAGAAAAGACTCTTTGATGGCTACAAGGATGGGGAGGGTGGGAGCGCAGGAAGGCAAGGGGCAAGGGCTTAGATTAGATAGTTGTTAGAAATTTGGTTGAGTGAAATTGGTGACAATACACATTAATAAGAAGATCAATATTAATGGGACTTCAACACAACTTGTGTACTCTTCCTCTCTTAACCCAATATTGTAAGCACAGATTACACTTTCATTTTTTATTTAATAAAAAAATAAATGAAAATAAATAAATAAAAAAGAAATACTATACAATCCAGCAATCCTACTTCCTGGAATATAACCTAGAGAAATAAAGAAGACACAAAAATAGATACACACACATGAATGTTTACTGCAGCGCTGTCCACAACAGCAAAAAGATGGAATCAACCTAGGAGACCACCAACAGATGAATGCACAAACTACGGTACAGATACACAATGGAACACTATGTAATAATAAAGAACAATGATGAACTCAGGTAACAAGCCATGGAGATATCCAGAAGGCATTATGCTGAGTAAAATTAGTTGCAAATACTGTATGAGACCACTATATGGACTTAAGAAATGTTTTAAACACAGAAGATAACAGTCTGTGATGGATACAAGAGTGGTGAGGAAGAAAGAGGAGGGTATTCATTGATTAGATAGTACACAAGAATTAAGTTAGGTGAGGGAAGAGATCCCACACAGTAGAAGTTAGTACAACTAGACTAAACCAAAACCTAAGAATTTTCCTAAATATAATCAAATGCTTCAAAGGGCAGAGTAGCAAGGGAGTATGGGGACCACTGTTTCATGCGACATCTAAATACACTTGGCATAACAAGGTGTTTTAAGAAAGTGCTCTGCATTCTACTTCGATGAGTGGTGTCTGGGTGTTATAGCTAGTAAGTGGCCATCTAAGAAGCATCAACTGGTCTCAACCTACCTGGAGCAGAGAATAAGGAAGGCCATCAAAGACATAAGGAAAACATACGCCCAAGAGACAGAAAGGTCCACAGAACCCAGAGACTCCATCAGCATGAGACCAGAACTAGATGGTGGCCAGCCACCACCACCAACTGGCTTAGCAAGGAGGACAACAGCGTCCCTGATGAAGTGAGAGAAAAATAGAGTGCAGAAATTGAACCTTATGAAAAAGACCAGACCTGATGGTCTGAAAGATTAGAGGGTCCTTGGAAGACATGCCCCCACCGACTCTCTATTAGCCCAAGAACTGAAATCATTCCCAACTAGACTGGACCATAACGCATAAAATGATACTGGCAAAGAGTATGCTTCTTGGCTTAAGAGGTAGATACATAAACTAACTGAGTGGCTCTGGTCCAGTGATGAGATGAGAAGGAAGAAGGGTTCAGGAGCTAGCTAAATGGACACAAGAAATACAGGGTGGAAAGAAGGAGTGTGCTGTCACAGTGTGGGGAGAGCAGCCAGTTACACTGCAATCTGTTTGCTACATTTTTGTATGACAAACTGACGTATTAATAAGCTTTCACTCAAAACAGAGTAACAAACAAAAAAACCCACTGCCACTGAGTTAATTCCGACTCACAGCAACCTTACAGACAAGAGCAGCACTGCCCCATAGTTTCCAAGAAGTGCCCTGCAGAGTTGGACTGCCGACCTTCTGGTTAGCAACCATAGCACTAAAGCACTACACTACGAGGGAATTTTTTAAAAATTCACAAAAAAATTAATCCCAGTCCTCTCTCCCTCTGCCCATGCTGGGCCCAGCCCTACTGCTGCTCACCTGGACCTCTGGTCTTCCCATCTGTGTGTACGTCTCCCTAGAGTCTAACACCCACACCAGCCCAGTAGGTCCCTGAAATCCTGGTGCTCGCCTTCTAACAGGTCTTCTCATTCGTAGAAAGCTCCAAACTCAGAGTCTACCCCAGCCTCTGCCCATGCATGTACCAAACCCTCTGCCCAGACGTGGTCCAGTTCTGTACACAGCAACCCCTTCTTGACCTCTCAGCTTTGGCTTAAACAGCACCTTCTCAGAGGTCCCCTCACCTCCCCAGGTAGGTACCTCCCCTACCACTTGTCTCTTGCCATTACCCGCCCTCTTTATCACCTAAGCTCTAAGAAGCCAGACCATGACTCATCCAGCAGCTTTCTGTACTATGGTAGTGTGTCTAACTGTGATGCTGAAAGCTATGCTACACTAATACAAATACCAGCAAGGTCACCCATGGTTAACAGCTTTCAGCAGAGCTTCCTGAGGCTGACTAGGAAGAAAGGACTAGTGAGATACTTCCAAAAATTAGCCAGTGAAAACCTTATAGATTACAACAGAATACTATCCAACTCACTTGTTTTGAAAATGTCATTAGGAGAGGTGAATCACTGGGAGAAGACATCATGTTTGGTGAAGCAGAGGGCCAGGAAGGGTGAGGGAGCCCCTTGGTAAGAGTGACTGGATGCAATGATGGAATCAAACATGCTGTAGGACCAGGCAAGTGTTAATGTTGCCATGAATCAAAGTTAACGCAACAGCAGCTACCAACAGTCACAAGAAGTCAAAAGGCATGAGCCCTAATTTAAGACAAGCATCCATCCACTCATTCAAACAATACGTAGCTAGTGTCTGCTATGCACAGGCATTGTCCTAGCTGTGGGGGATAAGGCAGTAAGACAGGACACAGCACTTGCCTCAGCTCTGCGGACAGCCCAGCAGCACTGATCAGCAAGCATAGGAGGAGTTCACAGGAGCATTGGGAGTACTCTTTCAGACAGCTCAAGAGACTGAAGCTCAGCATGTGAACAGGTGCCGCAGAGGCAGGGGCTGGACATCACGGCCTCCAGGCAGCCCTCCATCTCTAACCATTTAGGAAGGGTCAGGTCAGGAGTCCGGGCTTGGCCTGATGTTGACATGTGCCTCGTAACAAGTTGGCCTGCTGAGTTGGGGAGATACGCAGGGGAGGAGCAGGGCTGCAGCTTTGGGACCACTGTGGTCTGCCCTCTCTTACCCCACCATCCACACTGCCAGAGTACAAAAGGGCAGCCTTGGAGAGTAGGATGGAGGTGAAACTGCCAACCTGTCTGAGCTTGGAGGGGTGAGTTCAAAGACCACAGGTCTTCTTTAGGGAACAGAAAATGACCCTTAATAAGGACTTATAGGTGCCTGCTCAGGCTAGGTACTGTGCTTCCCTTTCCTCATTCAATACTCAAACAGGGCCCTTAAAGATGAGGCCCCAGCTGCTGAGCCAGTAAACCTGAGTTCTGTTAAGTCAAAGAGCCCTGCACCCCACCCACCCCACCTGCCTCTGGGGCCCCTGCTCCTCCCCAACTCTCACTGCTGCCCAACCCACACCCTCAGGCCCCAGCCCACCCTACACCCTTCACCTCTTGATGATGAAGTGGATGCTATGTCGCTCCTCCAGGATCCGCTTCAGTTTGGGGACCCCATATGTGCAGGGGCGCTTGAAGGGGATCTTGTCTGGGATGCCCACGATCTCCACAGCCTCCGGGTCACAGGCAATCTTCCTGTAGGGGACGGGGACCATGTGGTCCAGGCCCAGTGCTTCCGCTGGAAGGGCAATGGCAAGGCTGATGGGGAGATGGAGGGGCACTATGCCCAGAGCCCCAGGGTTGGATCATGACCCTCCTGCACCGGCCTTCCCAATGCCACTCAACCCACACAGGGATGCTACTGAAACATCAAATTGCACACTTCTCTCTGTAAAGATGTACACAAGCTGCCACTCTTTTTGGAGAGACCACCAAAGGCCTCCCAGGCTAGATGTCGTGACCACCTTTCCTTCCTCTACTTCTTGACCTGCTCCATTCTCATGGTGCTTCCCCAACTGGCCAGGCACACGCCCATCTGGGGCCTTTGCATTGCATATGTTAGTCCTTGTGCTCAGATGCTCTTTTCCCATACATTCTGCCCTCCTTACCTCCCTCTGTTCACATATCTGCTCAAATGTCACTGCATCAACCCTAAAATATGGTCTCTTCATCCCCCTACCCTTTACCCTGCTTTGTATTCCATCAAATATTTACAACTACATAACACGTACGTGAGTGCAAGGAGCCCCAGTGACATGGTGGCTAAGTGCCTAGCTGCTGACGAAAATGTGGGACATTTGAACCCACCAGCCACTCTACAGGAGAAAAATGTGGCAGTCTGCTTCTGTAGAGATCACAGCCTTGGAAACTCTATGGAATGGTCCAACTCTGTCCTATCAGGTTGCTATGAGTTGGAGTTGAGTCAACAGCAATGGGTTTGGTCTTTTGGGTAACATTAGATACACTAGGGTAGTAATGGTTCAGTGACAGAACGCTCACCTTCCATGCAGAAGACCTAGGTCCAATTCTCAGCCAGTGCACTTCAAGTGCAGCCACCACTCATCTTTCAGTGAAGGCTTGTGTACTGCTATCATGCTGAATGGGTTTCAACAGTTTCCAGACTAAGACCGGCTAGGAAGAAAGGCCTGGCTATCTACTTCCGAAAAGTAGCCAGTGAAAACCCTACAGATCACAACAGCCTGACCCTTAACCAATCATATGGATGGCACAGCAAGAGGCATTTCATTCTATTGTGTATGATATCACCGGGAGTTGGGGACCAACTTAACAGTGGCTAACAATACATACACATACATGGGACACAAGCTCTGAATCTCTGAGATCTGGACTAGGGCCTGGCACATAGTGGGTGCTCCACAAATATTCTATGAATGAATGAGTGGTTCAAGGAAGCTCCTAAGCTCTGGGTTGCTCCTAGTGGAATAACTTTGGTTGACAAGCAGACACAAACATGCTTAGCTCAGTGACCACAGAGGTATGCCCTGTCCTCCAAGGAGAGCATGACATGCTCTACACTCACTAGCACCACAAACACAGAGCATCCAGAAGCTGTTAGCTTTGCCAACGGCAGTGCAAACAGCAACCAGGCCAGGATATGGTTGCTCCCTCTTTTCTTCCTATCATCAGATAGTTAGCTGCTGTCAGCTGACTTCAACTCAAACGGTGACCTTATATACAACATAAGGAAACATTACCCGGGTCTTCCTCATTCTCACAATCACCAGCATGTTGGAGTTCATCACTGTGGCTACTGTGTCAATCTATCACACCAAGGGTTTGCCTCACCCCTGCAGGCCCTCTACTTCATGAAATACAATGTCCTCCTCCAGTGACTGATCCCTCCTGATGATGAATCCAAAGTAAGCAAGTCAGACAGTGTTCTTTTGTGATCCATAAGTTTGCTCAGTCTGGGAAGCAGACTGCCAGGCCTTTCCTCCTAGTCTTAGTCTGGAAGCTCTGCTGAAACCTGTCCACCACAGGTGATCCTGCTGGTATTTGAAATAGCAGTGTCATAGCTTCCAGCATGACAGCAACACATGCTACCATAGTACAACACACTGACAGACAGGTGACGGTCTATCATGGGAAACCCCATGGCCTGTTGCTATCTTACAGCCACCCACCTACAGCCACCTCCACGTTTTCATCTATCCGTACGCCAAACACTTCTTGAGCACCAAAGGTACACTGGAGGCCGTGTATAAGACCAGATGGCACTTTCACAGGTACCATCTCCTAGATAGTCTCAGGAGTGTAGTGGGGCCAGCAACCGTGTGGTTCTTGCCTCTCCACACCACATGGATGGGAGGCTCACCATGTCATCTCTGCTATTCCTCAGGCCCCCTCCATCCTGATCTTGCTCCTCTGGTCACACTATGTCTGCAAGAGCAGACCCAGTGCTGACCCACTGTTGCCACACCCTGCTGGGGGCAGACTGAATCTGCCAGGCCCCTCCATCGGACACCATGAATGCAGTTTCTCTGTTGATAAAGGCTGGCTTCATGTTGGTGTCTTTGGCAGCCAAATTCTACTTATGAAGTCATAGTCAACTTGTCAAACAAACTAAATTCTTGAAATCTCAACTGGTGTCCACCCACTTCTCCCTGCAGCATCACTGCCTGCTCCCAGCACTGAGGATACGGGCTCTGACAGGCTCATGTGCTTCACTTGGTCTGTCTTTCCACAGTATGGAGACTCAGTGGACAGATACAGCCCGCAGCCTGCAGCCTCTGGCTTCTGTTTACTGGAAGATAATGGGGGAGAAAGGGGCTGCCCCTGAGCACACCCGCTGTCTCTGTCTGCTGGCACCATCTCTCCAGGTGATAATGCTCTTGAGGCTTCCAGAGAGCTTAGCCTCTCCTCATTTCTTCCTTTTATGTTTTCTCACCTCTGCACCTCCAGACCCCTGTTAGTCCACGGGTCCCTTCACTTACAGGAGGTAACCAAGAAAATGGGGCCAGGAGCAGGTGAGACATCTGTGGCCTCTTCTGCTGGTCCAGGCCTGATGGACACCTTGGCTCCCATGCTCCCACACACTCCAGCATTGTGAGGACTGCCTTCCTCCCCAGGCAGCTGAGGGATGGTGCACAGGTTGCTGCCTTGAGCAGGGCTCCTTGTACCTAATTTAAGCCTAAAATTCCTCCTTTATCTGAGACTGGAGAGGCTCAAGTGCTGGCACCTGGCCATCAGTCTAGCATTCTGGGAACCATCCAGGACACAAAGCAGGCAGCTGCCTATCTGTGCTCTGCTGGGACAGGACCTTCAGCAAGGCGGCTAGAGCTGGCTTCTCCCCAGGCTGCCCATCTGGCTCATACCTACCCTGGGGTGAGGAGAAACTCCACTGTAGAGAGGTGGGGTAGGTCAGCCCAGATCACATCAAAGGTACCAAGGATACCCCTGATACCTTACTAAGAGCCTCGCTCAGACCCACCCTAATCCAGGAGACCCAGCTTGCCAAGCCCACCTGTCCAGACTTTCCCAACCCTGGCCCAGATCAAAGGGCATCTGAAGAGGCAGATTACCCAGTAAACAAGGTAAGCATGCACTTACCTACTAAAGTGTAGTGCACAATTTCACGTTTTCCATGTGGTGAAAAACATGTGAAATTGCACACTACAGATTAGTAAGTAAGCACAAGCTGTCCATGCTTACCATGCTTACTGGGTCAACTCCCCTGTCAGGGACTGTAATGTTGAAAACAGGCTTCCTGATTCTGCAGGAAGATGCCATGGGGCTGAGGGAGACACATGCTAGCCATACCTAGAGGCAGAATCTTTGATGTGGCAAAAAAAATGTGAAACTGTTCATTATACATGATCTGATAAGCAAGGTAAGCACTGTGCTTACTTTGCTTGGGAGAGTCCTCCACTGGGCACCACCCCTTTGAAGTCAGTACTGGTTTCCTGACCTGCAGAGGCCTGGTCCTCCTCTAAACTAGCCTCCCTTTCTGAAGGCCCCAGCGCTACAGGCTCTGATGGCTACTGTTGACACATCTGCGGGCACCTGCCGGATGAGGTACACCTTGAGGCCAGTCTCTCTGAGACACCCCATTACACTGCCAGGTACCAGTAGTGGCTCAGAATGTGTGACTGATAAGTGAGCAAATAAGAGAACATGTGAAGGGAGACAAGAAGGTATAGAACGAGGGAAGAAGGCACACAGGGAGGAAGAAGAAAAAATGGGAACAAGAGAACAAGGGAAGGAGGGAGAAAGAAAAACAAGAGGATCAGGAGAGCGGTGAGGCCCCCACTCCACTTCACAGTGTGGACACTGAGGCCAGGGAGGGGGTGTGATGAATTCTGAGCCAACCAGGAGGCATGTGTCAACTCCAGGAGTAGCACCTGCTCCCTCAGGCACATGCAAAGAGGTCTTGATCGGCGTCTCTGTCCCCCCCTGGTCCCATGGTTCTGCAGCTCTGGCCTCTGGACAGAGCCCTCATCCCTAGAGACGGATTCCCCAAGCCGTGGGAGACATCGTCACTACTGGGTCACTCAGTGACCACAGGAGTCCTTGTGTCCATCTTTCCAGTGATTGAGAGCCACCCCCAGGCAAGGGCCACAACACGCCCAACCACGAGAGGGGCTCACAGATTGGATCCACAAAGGCTGAGTGAGTGGAAGAGCAAGGACTCCTGACGAGGAGGAAACCAGGGTAGGGGCACAGCAGGCGCCACTGGCAAGCAGCTGATGACCGTGGAGAACCGCAGTGTGTTTGCCTGGGGCAGGGGCTGATGGCCACTCTGAGCCAGTGCAGTCCTGGCTGCCAGTGACCCAGGGGGCATGAGGCAAACACAGAGAAGACATCAGAGCACAGTATGATGGAGCACACATGGCCAGGTGACCACTGAGCTCAACTTCTATGATCAAGCAGGAAGGCACCCAGAGAAACATACAAAGGGCCCCTGGGCAGAGGCACAGCACATGTAAAGTCACAGCGCAGGACAATACGCAGCACCGGGAGGAATAATGACAAGCAAGTGATGACAGCCAAGAATCTACCTTCTAGGTCCTCTGGATAGTTCCTGGAGGGATGATCTATCCCACCTGCCCTGCCTGCCACAAGCAAGTCAGATCTGGGGCGCTGCCATGAGCCTGCCCCCGAAAGGATCTGACACAGCAAGTCCCTCCCTAGACAGGAGGAGAGCCAAGTAACGCAAGTGCTAGTGTGCCTGGGCGTAGCATATGGCTCCTGCTGCCATGTTGGGGAACACGAGTGACGGCTGCATAATGAGAGGCTCCACTCACTGCTGCCCCGTCACGGCTGCCACCCACTCACCATATCTGCTGTTAAACAGGATCTGCACACACTCCCGGAGCGTGTTGATGTCCTCGGTCTCCTTGATGAAAGTGTCCCACTTCTCTATGAGAATACAAGAGGCAGAAGTGAGGGCCCATGGCCTGGCTGCCTCGTGACCAGCCCCAGATGCCTGCTGCCCTGGGGAAGCTCCCAGCTGGGGGGTGCAGCCCAGGGCAGCCGTAAGTCTTCTAACGGACTCGGCCACCAGGCCCTCTCCTCCAGAGCCCCTGATGGCCCCAGCCCTCCCATGTACTGCCACCACAGACTCTGACCCTGCAGCCTTCTCCAGGGTGCTCCAGGGACCCCATGTACTCTCTTCTAAGATGCCCAGTCCATCCCTTATGCTGCCTGGCCTCCCCAGAGGCACTGGGTACTGTGCAGGCTCAGCCTGTCCATTCCGGGCCCATCTTGCTCCAAACAGGCAAGTGGCAGGCAAAACAGTCTCCCCAAGTAAGGAGAGGCTGAGTCATGACCTTGAAGATATCACCCTGTCACTTCACAAACCTAGGGTCTCAGCCAGCCTTGGCCCTGCTCAGCTTCCCTCAGTCTCTCCTGTAAAACTAAGGTCTCTGCCTCAATTTCATTAATAACAACTAACAATTTGGCTCCTTATAATTCATAAAAGCAACACCTTTAACTTTTTAAGTGCTTATCTGTGCTAAGTACTTGATATACTTATTCTACATGTTTTTCTAATTTAATCCCTCAAGATAATTTTTAAACACAGGTATCATTCTCATTTTGGAGATGGGAACCCTGAGGCTCAGAGAGGCTGAGTGCCTTGTCTGAGGTCACCCAGCTAACCAGCAAGCCTCTATCCCAGCTCATGCTTCTTGCCTACTGTGGCTCCCACAGTCTTGTTCCATTTGGATACCAATGTCCCCTCCCTTTCAGGACTGGACTTTGTGCAATGGGATTTCCATTCTGATCCTGGGCAGTGGGTGTTCTTAAAGATCCTCTCACTGGGGTGAGGCTGAGACCTCTACAAGGCAAAACCGCTAGAACTCTGCCTACCTTCCCTCTTTTTTGCCATCATTGACACTTTCAAACTTTCCTGCTCTCAGTCCTTTTATGTGGTATTTTTAAATATGCCACGTATTTTTTATACTTCTTTTCAAACCATAGAGTTTAATTCAGTAGGCTGGACCAAGTTTCTCACTTCATTTAGACAGAAAATGGTGGAAGCTGCTGCGATTTCTCAAGAGTAGGTCATAAGAAGAGCATGGCTACCTCCTTAGTCTCTCTCAGATCACTAGCCCTGTGGGAAACCAGCTGCCATACTGTGAGGACGCTTACACAGCATTAGAGAGGCGCAGCGAGGAACTGAGGCCTCCTGCCAACAGCCACATGTGGAAACTTGAAAGCGGACACCCCAGCCCTCTCTAAGTCTTCAGATGACACAGCCTCCACCAACACCCTTATCTCATGAGAGACGCTGAGCCAGAACTACCCAGCTAAGCCAATCTTGACCCTGACCCACAGACACCATGAGGTAGTAAGTGCTTGCTGTTCTAAGCTAAGCTCTGTGGTAATCTGTTACACAGCAGTAAATAATTATTCCTCCCTGAATAGAGCCATACCTCCTTTTCCTCACAAAACCAAATGGATGCATTTCCATTCCAGTGAACACCCTCCCCCCATGCCCACTTTGGCCAAGGTACTGACCAGAGCACCACCCTACCCGACTTGTCGTGGACAATGGAGAAGAGAATACGCTTGGAGGCCTGAACGTTCTGAATGAGAGGCCCGCCAGACCCAGGAGTCTTCTGTCCTGAACAAGGGAGAGAAAAGGTACAGGTTAGAGATGGGCCCCAAGGGGACTCCCCAGACCCAGACTGAGAGGACGAGCTCCAGTTCTGGGGTAACAGCCTCCCCTGCCAGGAAGACCCTGAATGCCACCCTGCAACTCATGACAAGCACTGTTAGGACCCCTCTTCCTTGATCAGAGGCCTGAGCCATTCTTTTTGGAGCCTGCTATCCAAATGTCAGATCAGTAAAGTGGAACAATGGAGCCACCTTTTATAGGTGAGACACTCATTTCAAGAGTGTGAGGCCTACCCCATCAACCCATGTATCTGTGGAGAGAAGAGTCCTTTTTTCTCCTGATTATAACAACAATAATGATTAATATAACTTCTCACCTACTATGTGCCAAGCACCAGACTCATATACAGAACTTAATCAGAATCACTCGGTGGACTTGTCAAAATACCACTAAGCCCCACCCTGCAAAGCCTCAGGTTCAGCAGGGGTGGGTGGGGCCTGACACCGTGCATTTCTAACGTACTCTCAGGAGATGCTGCCACTGCCGATAAGTCATTTAGTCATCATAAAAACTCTCGTGAGGTAGGTTCCATTCACATCCCCATTTTACAAATAAGGAAACAGAGACTCAGAGGTGGAGTTTGTCCCAGGACACACAACCACTAAATAGAGGGGCCAGGATATGAACACAGGCCTTTGATATACCCATTTGTTGCTTTTCTTAAGCCTCTGGGACCTCTAATCCAGGCTAAGTACGCAGTCATTGTTCGTTAAATGCCAGTGGGTTAGCATATCTCTTTTCTCTCCATTGAAGCCTCTGGAAGTCCCTCAGGCACTTCTTGGTTCTAGGCCCAGGACATCCTCCACAGATGGCTGAGTGACAGCCAGGTCCCACTGGGTCTACACCATCTGCTCAGTCCACCCCCCTGCAGGGACATGCCTCCTTCCAGTCTGAGAAAGGCCTGAGTCTCCTGACCTGTCCTTGGAGAGGTGTGGCCTTTGTCCCACACCTCCCAGCTTGGGGTCCCAGCAGCAGCAGCATTACCACAGCAGTCGGGGAAGTCCTGGGCACTGGTGACCCTGGGCTCTGGGCCAGCCCGGCCCAGGCCCAGGTCACTGGAGGCAAGTGGGCAGGCAGGCACCTCCTGCTTGAGCTCTCGGATGGCATGGCTGGGGAGTGCAGTGCTGTATAGGAAGCTGGCCACGGAGGAGGAGGTGGCAGTGGGGAGCAGGTCCTGGGGTGGCACTTTGGGGCCCTGGCCATGCAGGCCACAGTCCCGTGAGCCCTTGGGTATCAGAGAGACTCCATTCAGCTCCACCAGGGCCTTTGAGTCCCGCCCGCCATCCTCCAGCGGCCTGGGGAAGGGAAAGAAGCACAGTGGAAAGCCTTGTATACCTACCTGTCCCATACAATGCTTTCCTTCCACCCCCACCCCCTCCCTTGGACAGACCAGTCCGGTCAGTGCACAAGACAGGTGCTGATGCAGCCCCACAGGGGTGATCGTGCCCCGGGCCACACAGTGAGGCCAGCACTGGACCATGCCCTATGCCCCTTGTCCACTCGCCACAGCCCTCTAGACTCCACATCTCTCTCCGGGTTCCCTGGCTGGGCACCATGGTGGCCTCATCAGAGGTGTGCTCTGTGCCAGCTGCCCTGCCAACCAGCACATGCGGGCCATCTCAACAACCCTGTGTCCAGTCAGCCCCTGACAAACCCACAGGTCTGGCTCTTCCTGCTGTTATACTTGTGCACAGCTGCTCCCAACACCTGCAATGGCTTTGCATGGTTTTTAGCAAGTCACGTCTCTTTCAGCCTTTCTGCAGGCCCTGCACAGGAGTCTCCTGGGAAGACCTGTGTGACCCAGTGGTGGCGCTCCAGCCATGTTCTACTCCTGAGCGCTGGCCTCATCTCAACCATCACACTGGAGTTTTCACACTCGGGAGCCCTGAAAGTGTCTGAAGCCCTTTCCCTCTGGCTAGGTAAACAGCCCAGGACTGCTGAGCTGACTGGCAACAGGTGCCCCTCAACTGTCCAGCGTGCCCCGGTCTGGTCTGCCCCTCCCATGGGACTCTTCACTCACCTCTTGAACTTGAAGCGGATGCGATGGCTGTGCTCCAAGATGGCCATGAGGGATTTGGGGTCATACTCAGCTGGCTTCCGGAAGGCTAGGCCTTCAGGCAGCCCCTGCACAGACAGCAGCCCTGGCTCCTTAAGCAGTCGCTCGTAGGGCAGTGGCACCACAGTGGCCTTGCCTAGCGCCTCGCCTGTAGGGGCGGGGCAGGAGAAGGCCGGTATGAGTGGGCAGCCAGGCCAGGTCGGGGCCGGGAGTGCCCCAGGGCTGGGGCGATGTGGAGTGACTACTCTGGGTGCCAGGTTCCCTAGAAATGGGATCCCGCAGATCCCTCAGAAATGCAGGCTTCACAGCGGTACAATCCCCCACAGCTCTAGGGACTGATGGGGTGGGGGCTGTGGACAAATGCAACACTGTCAGCACCAGAGGACCTACAACTCTCCCAGCTGGGCAGCCTTGCTTCTCCCAATACTCCCCTTCCATTCCAGGTGACAGGGTGTGGGCATGGCCTGGGCAGCTCCTAAGATGCAGAAGGTGAGGAGGACAAAAGGGTGAGAGAGAGGAGGGGGCAGAGGCAGAGTACAGATGGCCCCAGTGAGAGAGATGGTGAAAAAAACACCAGAGGGAGGGAGCAAAGGCAGGAAGAAGGAAGAGAAAGTAAAGGACAGAGAAGGCAGGCAGGAAACAAAATGCAGGGGGAGGGCTCAGAAAAAAGAGGAAGGAGGTGGAGATGATGGACTGAGAGACAGGAGGGTCGCTGAAGTAAAGGGGAGACCTGCCGGGTGACTGAGGGGACAGGTGGCCTCACTGGGAAGACATGGGGTCCTGGGCCCGTGACATCTCGTCACCAGCCACTGCAGCCCCCTCAGATTAGAAAAAGGTCCCTCCATCCTACAGTCACCCCTGACTGTGCCCAAAGGGGACCAGTGCAGGAGGACAGGTACATGGGCTCTGGGCACCAGCCCCACAACTGCTAGTGTTGTAGGAGCACAGCCAATCAGTGTGACAAGCCCGCCTGTGCATGGCAGCCAGTGCACCCACTCAGGGAATCTCCTCACACCAGGTTTTCTCACAGACCTTTGCTCTGTAGAACTGGGGCCGCAGGAAGGAAAGCAATCAGCAAGTCAGAAATGAGTCATGCAGGACCCTAGGGCCTGAAGGGACCCGCCCAAGGTCACCCAGAAGTGTGAAGGCCACTTCTCAGGCCCCAAGACTTTTTTTCCAGTCTGACAGACTTGAAGGGAGGTCTGGCCCCCTCCTCCTCTCCCTGAAGGAAGAACTGAGCTGACAGGCTGGCCTTCACTTAGTCACCCAAACACATCCTGAACATGGTAGTCACTGGGCCCTGAGAGGGCAGATACTGTCTCTGACACCAAAGGCTAGTGAGGGGACAGAGTACAGTGAAAAGGGCTGAGTCTTAGAAAGGATGCAGGTGGTCACCAAAGAGGGGACAGGCAGCCTCCAAATGAACAACCCTTGCAAAAGTGTGGCCAGGGTGTGCTGGAGAACAGGAAGTGGTTCCCTGGGGTGGGGACAGGATAGGCCCATGCAGCCAAGTATGGAGACAGGGGTGGGAGACAGGCCTCTGTGGGCCATCTACACCAGATTGAGGGCAGTGGGAGCCACCAAAGGCCACGGAGAGAGAAGCCTGATAGTTAGAGCAGTGCTGTGAGAAGATGCCCTCGCTCACAAGGTAGAAAGGAGACAACCTGGAGATGAGAAGACCACAGTGAGCCAGGCCATTTCCAGGAGAGAAGTGGTAGGGACCTGTGCCAGGGGAAGGGCTTGGGACAGCAGAATGTTCAAGAAATGGGGCTAAGGAAACCATCCATGCCTAGGATGTGGGATGCAAGAGGGCTGGGCTGGGTAACAGCCCCATGCCTTGAATCTAGCTCTGCCCAGGGCCACAGTGGAGCAGCACGAGGTTGTGGCCAGCTGGGATGGGACTCCAGCTCCCTCCCCCAAGGGCCCCAAATGGAATGAGGAAGGATCTTACTATAAAGAACATCAAACATCTCCTCTACCATCTTCCGCAGAAGGTACACATCCGAACTGTGCTCCAGAGAGGATCGTGGGATGCTCCGGCCACAACCTTCACCCCGCTGCACCTTCTTGGGATGCTCTGCCTCTGGCTCCTTCCATGGAGGCCCTCCTGAGGGACACAGCATGCAGGGCTGCTTGAGCATCACCATCTACCCTGCACCAAGCCCCACAGGCAGGCCCCCAACATGGTATGCAAGGGAGTGAATGGGAATTAGTGAGTAGCTCTTACCCTGTTCACGAGGACCAGGGGTGGTCATCTCAGAGTCCCCAGTGCCCAGTATATGACCTGGGTCTCATCCACGGTTTCCTCTAAGTCACTGTGACCCTGAACAAGTCCCACCATCTCCGGGCTTCACTCTGTGAGCCTACATGGAGATCAGCTGGCCTAGCTCACAACTGGGGTTCAGTGAACATCCCTCATATCTGCCCCATCCTGTGCTCTTCATCCCCACCAATTCAGGTCCTGCCAAACAGGAAGACTCAGGGCTGCAAAGAGGCAGGTTCAAGCTGGGCTGGGCCACAACAGGGACTGGGAGCGTGCATGGATCCCTAGAGATCATGTTAGAAGCTGCACTAGAGAGGGGATGAGAGGGCCCCATAGCTCCCTTGGGGGATCTGCAAAGCTTGAAATAAACGAGTTGAGCTACAGATGCTATAAATAGTGGCTCTGCTGGCTCTGGAAAGCCAGGTGCTCCTTCCCCAGCCCCAGCCTGGCCTCTGTGTGGGAGGCTGGGAGCCCCAGGACCCTGCTACCGCTCACCCACCTCACCCTACCCCACCTCACTAACCAGGCCTTGCTCTGACCCTGGAGAAGTTCTGAGGACTGTATGAGATGTGGAGCTGGTCAGGAGAGTTGCTGGATCCCTGTTACGAAGTGCCCAAGCCAGGATGGCCTTCCCCGAAACAGCTGGTCCTCGGGTCTAGGCCCCAGCTGCAGTACACAGTCTAAGCACAGCCATGACAACAGTGGCTGATCCTTACCGAGTGTGAACTGAGTGTCAGGCGTTGTTCCAACTGGCAGGGCTGGATTAACCAGCAAGCAAGGGGCATTTGGGCTTGCTTCTGCATAATTTCACACCATGTGGCAAAAAACAAGTGAAGTTATACACTGCAGATTAAGGTATAAGCAAGCAAAAGGAAGCCTGTGTGTACTCTGTTTATTAGGTTATCTGCCCTTGGCTCCAAGTGCTTTACCTACACTCATTCACTCACTCCATCTTCAGGCAACCCCATCAGAAGGGCAGCGCTGCTCACTCCACTCTACAAATGAGAGGTTGAGGCTCAGTAGTTGGTATGTGGCAGAGCCAAGACATGAGCCAGGAAACAGGAGCCCAAAGCCTGGCTCTTGACCCCATGTTTGGCACAATTTGAGAGTCTATGAGCTTGGATCTCCACTCTTCTACTTGCTGGATGTGTGCCCTTCAGGGAAAAGGGCCAGGCCCTGCCCTGGACCTCCCTCAAGAGCTCACAGCCAAGCTGGAGCACCAGGCACAACCAACAAAATTTTGAGTGTGGGAATCTGATACCATGTGGATGCAATCAGACTTTGGGGGCTGGACAGTGAGGCAGAGGTGGGCCAGGGATGGAGAGCTCCCAGGTATGGGAATCTGTGAACCCTGCAGGTGGGAGGGTGCTTGGCAGGCAGAGAAGAGGAGAGAGGCCTTCCAGACAGAGGATGATGTGGGCAAGGACAGAGTGAGAACACCCACAGAGCACTGGGCACTGTTGGTCATTCAGCATGGTAGAGCCTTGGGTAAGTGGAAGGATCCCCAGAAGGATAGAATATAGAGCCAGAGCTGGTTAGGAGGGGCCACAAAGGCTCAGGGAACAAGAGACAGGGGCTTCAGAGCAGACCCCCTGCCTCAGGGTTCCCAGGTCACAGCATTCAGTGCTGGTCTCTTCTAAGGGTACCCAGGGCCCCCCAGGAGGGCCCACAGAGATGCCAGTGTCATACCCAGAGAGGGCAGATGGCAGGCTCTCTGGCCTTCCCATTCTGAAGGACACAGCAGAACAAGCCTGGGTTTTAGAAGCAGAGATCTGGCCTCGAACCCTACCTCTTCACTCATCAGTTGTGTGTCCGTGGGGAAGTGGCTTCCGTGCACCACAACTCACCGAGCCCACGGCTAGGACTGCAGCCTGGTAAGCACAGTGCCACCTTGCTGTCATTAGGCACTTCCTGAGTGCTGGTCTGTGCTGGGCGCTGGACATGGGCTTGAGCACTTCCCCCAGCAAATTTCTGAGAGGTGGCTACAGGTGGCTACAAATACTGTAATGTTAATGTAACACAGGCAGTATCTGCCTCATGGGACTTATGCCAGGACAAATCAGTTAACATTCGTAAGGGACATGCATGTAGCAGGCACTCAATATGTACTAGCGGAGCAAGCATGCTAGTCCCTGTCTACAGGGTTGCACAGCCCAGTGCCAGAAATGGGCAGCAACACTGGCCTTCATGTCCTTGTGTGTCAGTGAGCAGACAGAGCTGGTGGTCCGGCAGCCTTCCTCAGCCAGGCTCTACTAACATACTCAGCCGCCCAAGAATGTCCTTTCAGGACATGCACACAGCTCTGAGCTGTCCAGTTTGTCCCCATCCTGCTCCTTCGCCTAGTGTTCTGAGTGCCATGGCTGAGGACTCAGAGATGGGCTGGAGTCCCTGCCCTCAGGGAACTGTCTGGAGCGCACGGCTGGGTACTCACGGCAGAACCTGAGGAAGTCTGATTGCAGCTCCTTCCGTGCATTCAGGAACATTCTCCCCTTCTCAGTGCCCACCACAAAGGCACTCTCATCGTGAACAGCGACACAGGCCACCTCCGCATTCAGTTTGGAGAGGGCAGAGCACTGAAGAGGGAACAAATGGTGTGAGCCAGGGAGGGCCCCCCACACGAGGACACCTCCAGCATCAGCATTTTGGGGGTGAGCTGTCAGCTTCTTCAAATTCCAGCAGCAGCAGCTCCACAAAGAGACACCCCTCCAATGCTCTCAGTCTGTCCTAGAATCTACCACGGGATGAATGGATGATGCCCCAGAGACTGGCCACCAGGGTGGGAAAAAAGGGCTGGCGGGGCAGTTGGCCCCTGAAGAGGCCAGCCAAGGCACATGTCCTCCTTGCTCTGGGGGCGTTTTCTGCCTCAGCCCTGGGGACAATTCTGTCCTGGCACTCTTGGACTTGCTCAGACTCCTGGGCCAGGCGAAGGAGACACAAGTCCTGGGAAAACCAGTGTTCAACAGACCCAGGGTCAAATCCCATCTTACCACATCCCGCTGTAGGCCCAGGAGTTTCTACATCTGTACAGTGGGAGTGAGCAGCCAATGGCCAGGGCTACAGTGAGGAGTCAGTGAGGCCTGGTGCTAGGAAGAATCTCTAACCTGAAATAACTATTTGCACAATGAGGGTGGCAGTACCACTGCCCAGAAGCCTGGTGGCCCAAATGCAGGACCCTATAGCCAAGACCACCAGCTTCTCATGCTTCAAACCTGCTTCACGCGGGAACCCTGCCTATGAAGCTTATAGCAAGCAGTCCCCACTTGATAAATGCTGGGTTTTAGCTGAGTGAGGTAGTGCTTGGCTGACAGTCAAGGAGTCTGTGTTTAAACACCATTCTGCTGCTGTGTGATCCAGGACAGGTTTCTTAACCTCTCTGTGTCATAATGCTGCCTCCTGTGGCAGCCACAACCTGGAGGCATGCTGGTAAGGGAACTGGGGACCAGAAAGGCCAGCAAGCATGTCACATGCACTCTCCTATGATGGCACTTATTTCCAGTTCTCTAAGATCCCTGGGTAGACCAAACATTCTGTGTTCACCTACTAACCGAAAGCTTAACTGGTCTGAACTCACTCAGTGGCAATGCCCACGAAAAACCTGGAAATCTGCTTCCACAGAGATTACAGCCAACAAAGCTCTGCAGAGCAGTTCTACTCTACATACATGGGGTTGCCAGGAATAAGAAATGACTCAACAGCAACAGGTTCGGTCTGGTTTAAGATTAAACAGGGAGCTCACAGCAATGCTTTAGAACAGTAATAAAAAAGTGAAACAGGTTAAATTTGCTGGTTTCCACAAGGTAGTGGCCATGAGAGCTAAAAAAGATGCTTCCTTCGACCTTCATGTCTCAACTGAGGCCACAGGCAAGGGAGCAGGCTTGCCCCAAAGCCCACCAGGGCATGCTGGCAAGAAGGGCTGGGGAGTGCATATGAGTGGACTTTCCCTTAAGCCCAACCCCCTGTCCACAGGCAAGGACCCTGGAGGAGACTGCAGTAAGGTCCCTGCCAACCAAATGTCTTAAAGGGTCCCAAGAAGTGGAATTCTGTCACATTCATGCTACCAGGGTAGTTATAAGCTCATCAGCTACTCCCAGAAGCCTCAAAACACCCTGGAGATCAGTGCTGTCCAACAGAACTTTCCTTGATGATAGAAATGCTCCAAGTCTGCGCTGTCCTAGACAGTAGTCACCAGCCACCACATCAAGTTATTAAGCACTTGAAATGAGACTAGTGTGACAGAGAAACTGTATTTTTAACTTTGTTTAATTTAAATCTAAGTGTAAACAACCACAGGTGGCCAGCTGCCCCATTAGTGTCAGCTCTACCTTGATGTCTACGGCAGCATTATAAGGTTACGTGACCACAGGAGGTCTATAAGAGTGCTGTCTGCACAGGAACACTTGGTGGATGAGCCCAGGTACAGGGTTCAAATGGCAAGAACCAATGATACGACGACTAGGGGTGAGGAGACAAGGGAATAAGAGCTGGGAACCAATGTTTATTCCTTGGGGTAAGATTTTTATATATTTGATTTCACTTGTGGCCCTTGTTTTGCAGATAGAGGAACTGGGTCTCAGGCTGGTGGAGTCGTCTCTAACGGGCAGAAGTGGGACTTGTATTCAGAGGCCTCACTCCTCTTCTGGGCTAGGAGGGACACTCACCATGGAGTCTAAGGCAGACACTAGGCTGGTGATGATCTCATCTTTGCAGGAGATGGCGCTGCTCCAGCGGTCAGGCCCACAGCCGTTGGCAGGGACATCGCAGCGCTTCCCCAACAAGGACATGGTCGCCTGGAGGGAGGGAAGAGAGGAGGATGGTGGGTGTGTGTACAGGGTATGGCATAGGTGGTGGCTGCCCCCTCAAGCTGCCTAGACACCAATCCTAACCAAAGCAAGCCAAACCCACTGCCACTCAGTTAATTCCAGCTCACACAAGACAGAGCAGAACTGCTCTACTTGGTATTCAAGTAGCACCTGGTGGACTTGAGCTGCTGACCTTTTGGTTAGCAGTCATAGCTCTTAACCACTGTACCATCAAGGTTTCCGGACCACCAACTCTAGATCACCTCTATTTTTCAGGAGCAATGAATCAAAGCAAGGGCTAGCTTTCCCTGCATCCCAGGGTCTCACATGAGTGAGCCCAGACAGGCCTAGACACACAGCAGCTCACATACATGTCTATATAGGGTAGGCACAGATGGCAGGTGACTGAGGGGTGAGCCCCACAGCACAGCTCCCCTCCCCAAATCTGCAATCTCAGAGCAAGTCCGCTACCACGACTACTCTGCCTGACAGGCCCCAGTGTCTAACACTCATATACATAGCTTTCACCACTGCCCACCCCTGCTCAAACACCACCCCCACAGCTCCCCTCTGCCTCTGCCTGGCATTCAAAACCCTTCCCTGATCACATACCCCCTACAGCTCCCTGCTGCCTCAGAGTAGGCATTCAAGGCTCTCCTCTGCTCATAGACCTTCTGTGGCAATCTACTGCCCACAGGACTACAGTTCTTGATTCCTTAGCCTTGCATCCAAGGCCCTACCTCTCTCCTGGTCTTGGCTGCAACCATTTGCCCCAACTTCCCCTCATACCTCGTGCTTGTGGTACTTCAAGCTTCACTGTCCCCTAAACCTACCAGTGCCCTTCCTGCCTCCTCAGACTTTTCAGGTTCAGTTTCCTCTGCCCACAGTGCCTTTCCTGGCCCCTCACCATCTGTTGATGGTTGACTTAGCTTTACCTGCCCCTCTGCTGGGAGGTTGCCCTTCTCCTCCATCAGGTGCCTCTGAGCCATCCACATAGCTCTCGTCAGGCCACACACTCCCTTGGGCAATGCTGCTGCCCTGTGGGCTGGGCTGTTAGGATTCTGGACTCAGAGGTATAGCACGATGCTTCAGGGGCTATTCAGCTGAGACCAGGGCTTCCCCACAGGAGGACTTTGCCCCTCTGTCATGGGGCCCCTGGAGGCCAGGGTTGCTCTCCCAGCCCCCAGGATCTCCAGGCACCAAACAGCTGCCACTCCTGGTACCACCCAGCTTGGCCTGGGCACGCACCAGACAAAAAGATCACCTTTCCTCAGTTCATGCTTCTGTCCCACCAATCCCCTACCTGACCCTAGGAATAAGGTCTGAGAGGCCCACCACACACTATTCTGCCTACTGGGCAGCTGTCCCTCTGCCAAGAGATCAGGACACAGAGGCCCTGCCCCTTCAGGCTCTGCACGTGGCTCTAACCTGGTGTTGGTGGCCAGTGTGGGGAAGCTAGTGTGGCACAAGCTGCCGGTACTCTAGCCATCTGCAAGTCCTGTCCTCTACTTTCTGCTGCCTGTAGATCAGGGGCTCAGGAGTCCAGCTGCAGCAGGCTAGACTCTTTTACAGGATGGCAGGCCCAGAGGTGGGGGTGGGGGCTGGGCTACAGTGCTTACCTCCACCTAGCTCCAGCAGAGCAAGGACCAGGTCTGCCCAACACTACTGTTTCCCCAGGGCCCAACTCAGTGCCCAAGGTACAGGACAGGCCGAGGCCAAGGGGTCCAGCCACAGACTGCACCAGAAACACCCTGAGGTACTCAGCCGGTCAGACAGTCTGATGCATGTGTCAACAGAGTCAGAGGAACCAGAGACAGACCAGGGTTTGGCTCTGGCCTTGGTTTTGGCCCAAATCAGCTGCTCAGCTGTGCACAAATACTGATTTTTAATGGCCAGTCGGCCAGTATTTGGCCAAAACATGTTATTGGTTCACTTTTGAGTATTTATAAAATGTATTTCTTCTATAAGTTGGGAGTTTGAAATTCACAGCATTATGGGATGCCAGGGGAACGGCACAGTACACACGGGACATGCATGTGGACCAGGGAGCACGCGCGGTCACAGCCAATCTGTAGGCATGAGGCCCACCCAACGGTCTGCTCTGTGACCAGCCTCCATGAAGGACACAGCTGAGAGGTCGCCCACAGTAGCCAGAGCTGTCTGCCTTGGGGGCCTGAAGGCATCCACAAGCCTCACTTCCTTCCACTACCCTGGTGGCCAATCCCTTGAGCCATTCCCAAAGGTCTCAGGCTGCTGGCTTCACAGCTGCTGATGCCCAAATTGAATCAGGACAAAGCAGGAAGGTACCACACATTGCCAGCTCCTTCGGAAGAGGCCTAATCCACTTAGGGAGGAAGCAGGGCTGGACAGCTGGGTGTGCCTGAGGAACAGGAGGGAGACGACCAATTCCCCCAAACACCCAGGGTCTTAAGAGAGGGAAGTGCCAAGTGGCTGGGACTGCCAGGTTGGGCAGAAGGGCAAGAGTGAGGTACAGGGGCCAAGGACACTCAGCCCGGGCCCACTGGGCCCATGATGGGTGAATTAATCACTGAAGCCCCAAGTTTTCTCATTTGTAAAGTGGGGATAGTTCTAAAATGAAAAAGAAGAGAGAAGGAAAGAAATCACCCAATAATGCCAAAGAACAGAAGACACAGTGTGACAAGAACTAACCATGAAGCAAGAGCCCAAAGAGAAACAGGAGAAAAACAGCTGGCGAGAGGGGAGAGTGCCAGATGAATCCAGGCACTGTTCAGTGGGGGGCAGAGGGACAAGAGGGCAGCAGACGCAGGCCAGGGCCAGTTGAGGGGCCTGGGCAGGGCAAGACCAGAAGCTGCCTGAGTTCTGCTCAAGGGATCCCAGGAGAGGTCACTAGAAGTGACATCAGCTGAGGGAGGTGAGTGACAGACAGCTGGCCCTTGATCTGGGCACAAATGGCCAGGAAGCCCTCGTGAAGAGGAGACTCAGCCACCCCTGGTTCCTAGGTAAGAGAGAGTAGGCAAGAGGCCACAAGGACACTGCCTCCAAGGTTTCCTGTGGCTGCTTTCAGGTTTCCTCCCACCTCCCAGCCTCTTCTCCAGGCTCCTTTGTCAGCTCTTCCTCCTGGCACCGAGCACTCAATGTTGTGGCCCCAAGTTCAGACCTAGACCCTATTCTCGTCTCTATCCAACTCCCTCCTTGATGCAGTCTCCAACCTGGCTTGAAAAGCCATCAACATGCTGGTGACTCCCCGGTTTATATCTCTAATCCTCTCTCCCCTGAGATGCTGCCTTCTCAGCTACTCCATCACATCTGACAAGCAGCTCCAACATGCATGGCCTCCAACTTCCCATCTGATTTGCGCCTCCTCTGCTATCCACTCAGAGGCTCAGGCTGAAAAACTGGGCATCTTATTTTATTCTTTTCTCCCAAGCTTCCTAAAATAATCTGCCAGAGTCCTGCTGGCTCAGCTCCAAAATGCATCCAAATTTGGCCACCTCTCCCAACAACCAGGTCACCTCCTGTCCACAACAAGGCATCAGACTTGCACTGGGCTCCTGTTTTCTCTTGCCCCAACACATGGTCCCACCACCAAAGGGCAGCGAGATGGACCTTGCTCAGCATGAACTTCAAGTCACTCTCCTGCTTAGACACTCCCAGTGGACAGTTTCCCACCGGACACAGACATGTTCAAGGCCATCAGCGGGGTGTAGTAGAGATGCAGTCTACCTGTCTGTCTAAAGCTGCAGAACGTTTGTGTTCCTGATATTCCATGACTTGGGGACCAGGAATGACCTGCTGACCCAATTCATACTTAACGTGCAGTTAGAGATCAATTTGCCCTGATTTGCCCAGGATGTTCCTGGGTTTCCTTCTGGAAGTTCTATGGTTCAGGAAACCCTGACTTCCTGGGCAAACTGCAATGGTTGGTCACCCTGCATCGCAGGAGTCCAAACGCCTATTTTTAGCAGCTGAGAAGTCAGCGATACCAACAAAGGAGCCAGTGAGCATTTCAGATCCTGCCTTTGGGCCCAAATTTCATCTTACGTAATATGAGGGACAGGCTGGGGACAAAGGGAGGGAGCTCCGAGCAAGGAGACACAAGGTGAGGAGACAAATCCATGGGCCAGCAGGGAAGGGCAGTTTTGTGCCATGAAACCTGAGGGCAGAGTTGGGGTGGATTGAGGGAGGAGAAGGCTGAGGATCCAGCCCCTAGCCAGCCACAACACTACTGGGTAATCTCAGCCATGTTGCTCAGGTGTGGACCTCATTCTGTCCACCTGCTGCTCCAACTCCCAGATTCCTGCTACCCTGTCAAGCTCTAGGTGACAAGTTTACAGTGGGGCCCAGGAAGCAGCACTTTTAGGTTCCCAGGGTATTCTGACCCACGGCCAGGGTCTTCGGGTGTTTTCACTCTGACATCCTGATTCCAGCTTCAGGACATTCAGCTTTCCCTGCCAGCCTGCTTCCCATTGCAGTCTCCCTCCCTGTCAGGACTCCTCATCCAGATAAGGGCAGCTTAGCTGGAGGCCGGCCTGGTCCTGAGTCAGAGACCTGTTGAGCGTTGTCCAAGGAGAAGCAGGGAGGCAGACCATTCCCTCAAACACCCAGGGTCTAGGCCTGCCTCCAAGGTGGGGGTTTTCATAGCGGGCCACTCCAGTGGGGCCCTGCAAACAGGGAGGCCAGGCAGGACTGCAGCTGGAGTTCCTATCCTCAGCACCCTGTGTCAAGTGCTCTCGGTCAGCTAGTAGGGGAATCTCTGTGCCCATCCCCTAGATTTCTGCTGCCCACAGCCTGGACATCTGGGGAAAGAGGCACTGCCACAGTTGGTACCTGACATCACCCCCTGACCCAGTGAAGCATGGCCTGGTGGGAAAAGAGAACCAGGCTGATGGAGGTGGGCAAAGGATGCACAAACATGCAGACAGGGCATTAAAACCCACTCTCCTCATCCACCACCCTAGATGTTCCTGCAACCAATGGTTCAACACCACCCTACTCTCACCCCCAGTGCCGCACTGCCAGATCTTCCTTCCCCTCCCAGGCTAAAGGACTACTTTCAGACCCATGGGTCACTGGCTGCCCACCAGATACCCTTGACAAGTGCCTTGACCTCCTGTACTCCCTTGAATGCTACACCCAGCTGGCAAGTATTCTGATGCCTGTGACCTCTGCCCCTGGCTCATGGCAGGACAGAGTAGACTGTGCCCATTTTAAGGTTAAGGAAACCAAGACCTAGAAGCAGGGACATTTTTTTTCAAGTTAGTAACAAAGCCTGCACAGCTGGCATTTTGCTAATGAGGTCTCTCTGCACCCCACATCGGTGAGTGGCATGTGGGGTCTTTAAAGCCGCCAAGCTGCCATCTGAGGTTACAGCAAATGGTTCCAACTCAACAGGAATGGATGATCACTGAGGACAAGAACAACATGGGGAAAAGAGATCCCAGAAGACAGAGAGACCCATGTGAGTGGGTCTGTACAGCAACTCGTGACCAGAAGAACCGGATGGTGCCTGGCTACCACCAGTGATAGCCACGAAGGAGCTCACGAAGTTGAGTCTCACTGGCAACAAGAGAATAAAAAGTGGTGCACCCTGAGATCTCCAATAAAAGACTGCAGTTGATGGTCTGGGGGCTTCGGAGTTCCCCTAGGAGCATGTCCCCTGGCCCTGATGCTGCCCCTGTCCATAAATCATAATGAAGGTCAACTTTTCGGGCAGCAATGGATTGGACTTGGCGACGTGGAGTGACAATATCTTGTGGGAATTTTATGGTTCTATGCATCTATAGGATGTCATCCTGCTGACCTCCTGCTGGAGGAAGGGGAGTGGGTGGAGAGGAGGGGACAGGAGACTGTTGGGAGAATAGGACATGTATGGAGCAGAAAGGAGGGGTGTGCTGTGACTGGGCAGGGAGAGCAGTGGGAGCTGCATATAGGTGAGCATGAGAATTTATATGGGAATGTACATTTTCATTAAATCATTAAAAAAAGCCAGCAGGAGACTGAGAACACAGGACACAGCCTCCACAGGGCACAGCTCTGTCTCACTGGAATGAGCTTAATTGTGGAACCCTATCTGCTGTGACAGGCTAGCTGGACGATTAGCTGGATACACAGGGCTGCTGTCTTCCTGGATGGTGGCAAGCTGAGAGGAACTATGGGAGAATTTGGGCATGAGATGGTGGAAGCCCAGAGCTCCAGTCCCCACACCAAGGGCTCAGGGCCCCAGGGACACAGAGAGGACACCCAAAGGGGCCCAGAGTTCACACAGTAAGTGCTGAGGAAGTGAGGCCCACCCTGGAAGTCTGTCCCCAGCATCGGTGGCCAGGACTCAACTGCCACCTTCTCTGGCTCAGGGGCAGCAGAGCCAGGACCAGCCCACCCAGAGGGAGGAAGGAGGGCAACAGGGCCATATGGGGCCAGTCAGGCGCTGGTTTATGTCTCATTCTCACAGTCACCTCACTTTACAGATGAGGAACCTGAGGCTCAAGTATCTTGCCCAAGGTCCCCACAGCCAGGAAATGGCAATGCTGGCAATGGCCCTGGGATCACATGGACCCAATCTTCAGCCCACTTCCCTGGAATGTCAACAGATAAGCAGAACCCCCTTAGCACCTTGCTTCCCTGCCCTGGAGCCCTGGGATGGGGCAGCTGAGGAGAACCCAGGCAGGGACCGTTCCTTCCTCCTGGACCTGTGGTCTGTGCCCAGAGGCCAGGGCAGATACTGACTCTGGTCAACAGACTACTGGAATCCAGACCCTGCCTTAGCCTTTCTCCCAGTCATTCCAGAAATTCAGAAAAACCCCAACTCCCCTGCCATTGAGTCAATCACCACTCGCGACAAACCTATACGACACAGTAGAATTGCTCCAAGAAGCACCTGGTAGTTAGCAGGCATAGCACTTAACCACCACCCAGGGTTTCCAAACTGCAGAAAAGTAGGGGTAACAGATACAGGAATGTGAGCAAGCCTGAGCGTCCACGTGTATGAATGTGATAGTGTGCATGTGAACAGGACAGTGAGAGTGAGTGTGAGAGAGACCGAAAGAATGGAATACACTAAACACACACACCTGGTAGCCACGCCAGACTGAGACCAGTAAGTCTGGTCCACCAGGCTGGGAGGGGAGGCCTGTTTGTAGCCCCCAGCCTGGGGTTGAACCCACACAGTTACCAAGTCTCCGAAAACCAGCACTTTCATCATTCCAACCAGTTCTCAGAAACCTACCACAAGGTCTTACTTTGTTCCCATTTTACATCTGAAGAAGCTAAGGCCCGGACAGACGAAGCATAGCCCTGCTGACACCTTGATTCTTGCCCAGCGAAACTGATTTCCCATTTCTGCGCTCCAAAATCATGAAAGAACGAATTTATGTTGGTTTCAAGTCCTGTCTATGGTGATACCTCACGGCAGGCACAGGAAACTAGTAAGGCACTCTACACCCCCTTTGCACACTGCTTCATCCCCAGCTAAGACTTCTGCAAAGCTCAGGCCCAGGTTTGCTGGAAATTTCCCTATTGGAAACCCCAGACAGACGGCTGGATTGTTCCAGGCGCCAGGAAGTGCCTCTGCGTGGCATCTTACTGCCCTCAGTACCAGCTAGGGCGTTGGAACCAGTGAAGAAAACATGCCGACCACGCAGGGTGGCATAGGCAGGCACACACACCACCCAAACGCGGCCCCCGCACCAGCCGCTGCCATATGCTTGTGTTTCTGGAAACAGAAACTTGAGAGACCAAACAAAAAGCAACTTCCCCCCTCCTTTGTGGAGGGGTCCCTCCTCTCAGCACCTCCCCAACTACTTACTGACTACTCCCTCCGTCTCCTGTCCTAGGGGCTTCCCACTGAGGTTGAAATTCCTGGGTCCTGCTCCTCCCACTGTCCACCCATCACTAAAGGTGGGGGGCAGGTTCTGATTCATGTCTCCAAAATAATGGCTAGGCAGTTGTAAAAGGCCCGCCTTAGTCATTTAATGCTGCTATAACAGAAATATCACAAGTGAATGGCTTTAACAGAGAAATTTATTCTCTCACAGTCCAGTAGGCTAGAAGTACAAATTTGGGGTGCTAGCTCCAGAGAAAGGCTTTCTGTCTCTGTCAGTTCTGGACGAAGGTCCTTGTTATAACATCAGTCTTCCTTTGGTCTGGGAGCATCTCAGCAAAGGAACCTCAGGCCCAGAGGTTCCCAGCACTGCTTTCTAGGTATGAGGTTCCCAACCCTCTGCTTGCTTCCCTTCCCTTTTATCTCTTCTGGATAAAAGGTGGTGCAAGCCACACCCCAGAGAGGTGACGTTACCTTAGTAAGTATGTTGTGGTCCTACCGTAACATTGCCCTATTAACCACAGTCGGAGATTAGGATTTACAACATAGGAAAATCACAAAATGGAGGACAAACACACAATTCCTGGGAATCATGGTCCAGCCAAAGTTATACATTTTCAGTTAAACATAATTCAGTCCATGACAGAATCTTACACTCAGCTGTGCAGCAAGGGAAGGCAGTGCCATACGTGGGCAGGGCTTGTGAGCCCCCGTGCCTGCTCTGTCTCCCGCCAGACCCCAAAGGCTGCCCCTAAATCCTTTTCTGCTTCTCGCTGTGCCGATCTAAAGGCAGGTACATGGGCATCTGGGACCTATTTAGCCCTGGGGCTGGATCTTACTGTGTGCCTCAGAGTCAGTTCTAATTCATAGTGAGCCTGTGTAATAGGGCATGTCATGGACTGAGCTGTATCGCCCCCAAAATATCTGTCAACTTTGCCAGATCATGATTTCCAGTATTGTGTGACGGTCCTCCATCTTGTCCTCTTATGTGACCTTCCTATGTATTATAAATTCTATCTCTTACGATGTTAATGAGATACGATTGGTGGCAGTCATGTTAATGAGAAAGAACTCAACCTATAAGATAAACTGTCTTAAACCAGTGTCTTTTAGATATAAAACAAAGAAGTGAACAGAGACATGTGCGGACCTCATATCATCAAAAAAGTAGTGTCAGGAGCAGACTGTGTATCCTTTAGATCCGAAGTCTCTGCATAGACACTCCTAGACAAGGGGAAGATTGATGACAAGGCCCTTCCTCCAGAGTCAACAGAGAGAGAAAGCAATCCCCTGAAGCCTGTGCCCCAAATCTGGACTTGCAGTCTACCAGACTATGAAAGAATAAACTTCTGTTTGTTGAAGTCATCCATTTGTGATATTGTATTAGACAACTAAGACAGGACACAACTGCCCCACCGAGTTTCAAAGGCTATATATAATCCTGATGGCAGTAGATCATCAAGTTTTTTCTGCCTTGGGAGAGGCTGATGAATTTAAACTGCCAGCTTTTCAGTTGGCAGCTGAGCTCTGAACCACTGCTCTAGGGGATGGATCCTGGAGGTTCCCAAAGCTTCAATCAGGACAATTCCATTCCTTTTTCCTGGGGCTGATTTAAGAAGCAGCATATATGAACCAACTCCAGCCAATGAGACATGAGGGGCTTCAAAGAAAGCTGTCATTCTTAGGCAGGGACTGAGGCCAGGGATATTCTCCTCCTTCTACATGTGATGCCCCCAACTTAACTGCTGCCTTGGGGCCACAGGAAGAGGAGGGTGGCAGAGCGGGCCCACAAGAACCACCTGGCTTTTCATGACACCAGAGCTGCTACTTCCAGAGTTTGAGCTGAAATAAGGAACATTCATACTGCTCAGGCCACTTTTAGTCGAGGCTGCTTTTATGTGCAGTTACAAGTATCCTACTTAATTCAGCCTTTACCAGTTGTGTGACCTCCAGGTTATTCCCAAATTACTCATTTGTTTTGGTGTCAGACAATGAATTTAATAATAGACCATACTGTCACTCTCCTCTACTGTGGTTTTCATTGTTATTGTTGTTAGCTACTTTTGAGTGGGCCCCCAACTCATGGCAACCCATGCACAACAGAACAAAATACTTCCCAGTCCTGCACATCCCCATGCCTGGTTGTGGATCCCTTGTGATCCACAGGAAGTAGATTGCCTGGCCTTTCTTCCTAGTTGTCTTAGTCTGGAAGCTCTGCTGAAACCCCTTAAGCATCATAGCAACACACAAGCCTCCACTGACAGACGGGCAGTGGCTATGACTGAGGTGTACTGGCCTCCTACATAGAAGGCAAGAATTCTAATACTTAGCCACTAATGACCCCTCCCACTAAAAACCAAAGCACTCCCATTCCCAGGTTCCCCAGCAGCCAGGGATGGTTAATGTTATGGAATAAACGGTGGCTCACAAAAATGTCTGTTGAGGATCTGGCCTCCATACCTATTGTTGCAATCCCATTTGGGAGTAGGTTTTCTGTATCATGTTAATAAGGTAGCATTAGTGTATGGTGTCAATCTCTTTTGAGATGTAACAGAGTAGACTGGGCAAGCAATCAAGTAGGCAAGAAGAGAGAAGATGGATGTCATGCCACATGACTGCCAAGGAACAGAAGCTGAAAAGAAACAAGACCTACCCCAGAGAAAGGCTTCCCCTAGAGCCAGTGCCCTAAATTTGGTCTTCTAGCGTCCTAAACTTCCAGAAAATAAATTTGTTTATTAAAGTCATCCACTTGTGGTATTTCCTTATAGCAGCACTAGATAACTAAGCTGGCTACTTAACACAGCCCTGGCAAAGTAGCACAAGTCCCTGAGGGCTCTGTACCCCAATAAAAAGGCAGTGCTTTGCAGGGACAAGTCCTGGATAACCAAAGCACCTGCCTAGGACAGAGGAGCCAGAGAACAGGAGGTACTGGTCCATCTGATGTCCCTGAGCAGCTGCATCAGATACAGCTGGACCACCACCTCCAGACTTAGCACGTGAGAAACACATCCCATACTTCTCAAGCCTCCACCTTCTCATGTTACTTGCAGCTGAATGCATGCCTACCAGAAACAGACCTTATGGCATGCATTTTCAAATTCTGATTCACCTATAACTCTATTTTCGGTCTTAACTGTTCTTTTACTTTCTTTTTTATACCATCTCACTATATTGTGCTTCTTAATAAGTCTTTCAAATCACTTCCTAAATAAGCTGAAATGTATAAAAATAAATAAATTCAGCAACTTTTAAGAGCCTGAGTGCCATACACTGTTCAAGAATGGGGAAATCCTGCCTTCCAGGCTGTTAATCTAATGAACAGGTTACTTACTCTCCCTAAATAATCTCGGAAACCTTGGTGTCATAGTAGTTACATGCTACAGCTACTAACTGAAAGACTGGCAGTTCAAATCCAGCAGGTGCTCCTTGGAAATTCTATGAGGCAGTTCTACTCTGTCATATAGGGTTGCTATGAGTCAGACTCAAGTTGATGGCAGTGAGTTTGGTTTTTTTGGTTAAATAACCTTATCTTTAAAATGGACCAAATGATGACGATCTCACGTACTGCTGGCAGGGTTAAATAACAGCACTAGCTCAACTAGTGGAATCTGGTTTTCTTAATAATTTATCTTTGTTGCTGAGAATATACACAGCAAAACCATAAAACAATCCAAGTTTCTCCATGTACAGTTTAGTGACACGGATGACTTTCTTTAAACTGTGCAACCCTTCTCCCCCTCCTTTTCTGGATTGTTGTCTTCCTCCATTAACATCAACTCACTGCCACTGGGATAGGTATCTAAAGGCCTAGCTCTCTGATACCCTCCTAATAAATCATACTATTTGTCAGTCCTCCTCACTGAGGAAAGTTTGTCCAAGCATCACACTTGAGTTTCTCCTGCTGCAACTGCCACTTGCTTCTTCCTACTAGGGCATCTACAGACTGCTGTACTGTGTCTGCCACGACCCCACTCACCAAGCCTTGGAGTTCCACCCCAAGCCACCCCAGTCCTGGTCTTCAATCAACAGTGTCAGAGGCAGAAAGCCCCACCCTGGCAGACATTCAACACTGGACAAAGTCTCCATGCAATGTCGGACAGAGGGGCTTGAGCTCCAGAAAAGGGGCTAAATAAGGTAACTTGCATGTCCACGCCAAGTTTGAGATCCCACATTATAGCATTGTTGATAATAAATAATAACACAGCTGCTCCCATCGACTGAATGCTATCACTGTGGCACCCACTGTGCTAGGTCCAGTTGAAACTCAGGTTACCAAATTCTGGATCCCATGACTGGCTTCTGAAGTACTGCACCACGTCCACTTTCATTCACATCACACTGGTCAGCAGCAGGTATAGGTACACAGTCTTCAGTTCAACATTTCGGTTACAGTGTTTACAACTGGAAGGACTACCCCAAACAGAAGAGCAGGCTGCCTTGTAGGTACTGAGTGCCCCGGCACTGGGGATGGTCCTGTGAAAGCTGTCCCTTACCAAGGCTCTTACACAGAGGAGACGCCGGCATGTCTATAAGGGTGTTTCCTCAGCCGTGGGGCCACGTGGCCCAAGGTCCAGGCCACTTTACTTTCTGCAGAGCCAGCAAAGCGGACACATGGGTTGTGAGAACAAACTCAAACCATGCTAGAAAACAAACTCTTAGCACTTCCAAGAATACATTATAGTGTTTCACAGAATTCAGAGCTGGATAGGTCCTCATCCAGCTGCCTCCACATCCATGTGAGGAAACAAAGGCCCTGAGGGGACACTGGACCCTAGCTCTTTGGATTTCCAAAGGTGTCATCCCTCATATGCTTGGGCACTACGCTGGTAACAGATTCTTTTGTCTTCCCCCTTTACAGAAACAAACTATTTCCTTGGCACTAAACAATAATTCTGACAGAATTCTAACTTCTGTGCAGTGTCTACTTGTTGACTTCTACCACACTCTCTCTGGTGCCTAGCATGTTGGAAAAGACATCAGACACATGAACAAGCCACACTGACAAGCAACACCAAGTCTGAATTGCTCTAATGTGATGATAGAGCCAGGCACAGGTTACATTGTAGGATTCCATCTATGTGAAGGTCACAAGTATAAGCCAACTAATGGAACACATCTACTATGGTCTCCGAAAGACCGAGTCCAGACAACTAGATGGTGGCCGGCTACCACCACTGACCACTCTGACAGAGACCACAACAGAGCATCCCAGAAAGAGATGGGGAAAAAATGTAGAACAAAATTCTAACTCAAATAGAAAAACCAGACTTGCTGGCCCCACAGAGACTGTAGAAACTCTGCTAGTATGGTCCACAGACACCCTTTTAGCTCAGTAACGAAGTCACTCCTGCGGTTCACCCTTCAGCCAAAGACTGCACCGTTCCATAAAACACAATGAGACTAAAGGGGCACACCAGCCCAGGTGCAAGGATTAGAGGGCAAAGAGGGGACAGGAAAGCTGGTAACAGGTAACCCACAGTTGAGAAGGGTGAATGTTGACATGTCGTGGGGTTGTTAACCAATGCCATAAAAATATATGTCTACTAACTGTTTAGTAAGAAACTGGTTTATTCTATAAACCTTCATCTAAAGTACAATGAAAATAATAATTTAAAGAAAAAAAGCATAGGCTATGAAGTTAGCAGTCTGGGTGGTGGTTATGTCACGGGTGCAGGGGTAGGGACTAATAAGTATGAAAGGGGCTCCAGAGTGGGAGGGTTTACAGTGCTGTGTTTCTTGACAGGGGTGCTGGTTACCTTGGTGGTTTGGTTTATAAAAAGGAATTGAGCTGTTACACTTTGATAAGTGTATTTGGAATCTCTTAGCACTGTATACAATCAGCATGCTGGGTTGCTAATCAAGACTGGAGGTTCAATTCCACTCAAAGGTAGCTTGGAAGAAAGACCTGGTGATCTACATAAAATAGTAATAATAAAAAGCCATTGAAAATTCTATGGAGCAGAGTTCTACTCTGACACACATGAGGTCACCAGGAGTTGAGCAGACATGACAGCAACTATTTGGTTCACTTACAACAATGAAATGTTTTTAAAAGACATGAGGAATTGGGTCACCCAGTTACACAGCCGAAAACAGCACAGTTGTCCCTTGCTAATCCTGTCCTGCTTCAAGTAAAAGGGTGCAGTCCTTGTCCTGCCCTGCCTAAAGCAGACAGCTAGTAGAGTTTCCCGGACTTGCTCTGAAAATCAGACCTCATATCTGTGGCCAAGTGCCTTCTCAGCCCACTAGCCCCAGAACATTGGTTCCAAGGATAAATCCCAATTCCCTCCTCAGTGGGGCCTCAGGCGACATGGTCCTCTTGGCAGAGTGATTTGGTGACACGTCTCAAGAGGTTTAACCATGTTCACACTCTTCATAACTTCTAGTGTTATAAATCTACCCTGAGGAAATAATGTGAAATGCAAAGGTTTATACACAAAGACATTTCACTGGAAGCATTTTACATATCACAAACACATCCGCCCACATACACAAAGGCAACACAGCAGACAACCAAAGTGACCACTGGGGCCTGAAGCCAGCAGTGTGCACAATGGCCTCAGGACTCAGCTGACCAGCTGGCACAGGAGCTCCAGACTGTGCCTCTCAGCAGATGTACCCAGGAATGCCTTTTCTTCCCTCTACTTTTCAGAACTTTGTAAATTACTAAAATACGCATTTCCTCTAAAATCTGTATAGAAACCTCATTCTTTAAAAAAAAATCAAAACAAAACAAACCCACCAACCAACACCCTGGGCCCCTCTCTGCCCCTCAGGTCCTCAGGCAAGGGGCAAAGGGCAGAGCCTACGTAGGCACAAAATTCCAATTGTTTCCAGGGTAAAACAGAGAGGCAGCTGTCTTCTCAGAGAGTTGAGGGAAGGAGCAGATGTGTGGCCTGGCTGGGGGACACTCAGTCTCCTCTCGGTCCAAGTTTCCAGAGGGAGGTCTTCACCCCTTTTGGGTGGGTAGGGGGCTCAAGAAGGTAAACTCCCTTTTCTCAGACCAGGCACCCCCAGGTACAAGCCAGGCCCATGCGCTATGCTCTGTGCACGTATGACAGACAACAATCACAACTCTCAAGTGCAAGCTCCCCAGAGGAGACAGGGGTCCTGCTTGTGGTATTCGGGTACTGTGCTCCAGGCCTGTCACACTAGAGTGGGAGGCTGCTCCAGCAGGCAGGCAGACAGCTACTGAGGTCAGGTTTCCCCTTTCTTTACAGCCTGGCCCCTGGAAGGCAGGCCAGGGAGGCCAGAAGCCTCTGCCTATGTGACTAGGATGAGAAACTACAATCCCAACTCCAGCCCAAGAGTCTAGGGCAACCAGCTCTGTGGCCTTGGAGACTAATCTCCATTCTGAAGCCTGCAGACCCCCGTGGGTGGGGCTACAGGTCCCCGTGGCGCCCTGGCCCTCTGGCTAGAGAATGGGGGGGGGGGAGAGGACGTCCACCTGCAGCAGGGGCCCAGACCAGGCTGACAAGCACACTTTCCCACAGCCACAGCCTCTGCTGCCCTCACTCAGGGTGATACATGCAGATCACAACTACACGTTCACACACATGCTACTCCACCCAGCACTGGGACCAAGACAGCTGTTCTACCGTGAGGGATTGTGCTGGTGAGACTCACACCAAAACAAAGAGAAGAAAAAAGAAAAGATTAAGGCACTGTTACGGATTGAACTGTGTCCCCCCAAAATGTGTACTGTAAATCCTAACCTCTACACTCCCACTATAATCCCACTTGGGAATGAGTCTTTGTTATGTCAATGAGTCAGGATTAGTGTAGGGTGTGTACTGCGTCAATCTCTCATAAAAGATAAAAGAGACAGATTAGGCAAGCCACAAGATCTCCAGGGAACCAGGAAATAGAAGCTGAAGAGAAGAGAATGTTCCCCCAAAGCTGACAGGAAGAAAAAGCCTTCCCTTAGACCTTTGGAGTTGGCACTCTGAATACAGACTTCTAGCCACCAAAACTATGAGAAAATAAATTTGTTAAAGCCACCCTCTTGTAGTATTCTGTTATAGCAGCACTAGATGACTAAAACAGGCACAGCATGATACATCTTGATCTAGGCTGTGCTTACACGGGTGTTCCCACTAAAAACATCACACTGGGTATTTATGATTCCTGTACTTTAAATTACATCTCACTTAAAAATAAAAGGGCCACAAAGGCAGCAGAGAATAGCAATAAAAGTGGAAGTAGTCAGGGGAGGTTTCTTGGAGGAGGTGACACTGAGCAGTAGTGTGCAGCTTTACAGGGGAACAGGCATATGCCAGGTAAGGGGGGGAAGGGTACTACGCAGGAGGAGGCAGGATAAAGGCAGGCCACCCATTTGTGTCCAGGGCACTGGCCATCTGTGGGCAGGAGAACTGCACCCATCCCATGCCAACCTCCCTTTGAAATAAATGCTAAGCAAATATTTAAAGACTACAGGTTTGAAGGCACGCCAAATTACTGGCTGCCCAGGAAACCCAATCACCAGGCTGGGACACCCACGTGTTATAGCTGGGCCTGAGGAGGGCAGAGGCATCAGGGAATGAGGTGGCAGAGCAAGTGTGCTAGGGAGCTGGGTGCAGCTCTGTGTGGCTGGAGAGCCCGGTTCAGAAGAGACCAAAAGACATGGGGAAGAACCTCAAAAGCTCACACAGGACTCAGAAACTCATGAAGGACCTCAGAAGCTCACACAGGACCTGTGACGTTTATAAATGACTCTAGCAGTTCATAGAGAATCTTGAGAGTTCATCGAATACCTCAGAAAGGACCCTGAAAACTCACTACAAACCCTGGAAACCTAGGGAATTCCTTCACAAAGGACCTGGGGAGTTCATGACAGGCCTCGTGAAGGACCCCAACAGTTCATCAAGGGCCTTGGAAGTTCAGGGAGGACCCCAGGAATCACAAAGAGCCTCAGGAGTTCATTTAAAACAACTTGGAAAGGATCTCAAAAACTCACCAAGGACTCTGCAGTTTGTGCAGGATCTTAGAAGCTTACAAATGACCTAACGAGTTCTGAAAGGACCTCAAAAGCTCATGAAAGACTCCAGGAGTTCAAGAAGGACCCTGGAACCTCCACAAAAGACTGTAGTGGGGTTCACGAAGGAATACAGGGGAACATTCATAAAGGATTTTAGAAAGGACTCAGAACCTCATGAAGGAACTCAGATGTTCACAAGAAGACCTCAGAATTTATGACGAACCTGGGGAAAGACCTCAGAAGCCCATGAAGGACTCCAGAATTCACAAAGGCCCTCCAGAGTTCATGATAGACTGGGAAGGACCTCAGAAACTCATGAAGAACCTTGAGAGTTCATGTTTCAAGTAACAGGAACCACTGAGGAATTTGGAGTGGGAGCAAGTCGGTTTGCGAGATTCTGGCTGGGTATGACTGATCAATTGTAGTACATAAGAATGGAATCTGAGAAATTAGCAATTACCAAGCTTCTGTAGCAGTCCAGGCAAAAGATGACCATGTCTGAACCCCAGGCAAGAACAGCAGAGACAGAGGGAAGAGTGGACTTACTCATCCCAGAGGGCTAAGTGGGCATGGTGGGTGCTGAGAGGGAGGCATCAGGAATGATCATTAGGACCATTGACTCAAATGACCAAGGAGATGGAGGTGTCCCAGGATAAACAGAGAGCAAAAGTGGAAGAGGCTGGGCCACTGAGTATAGCCTACCCAAAGGCTATCTGAGGGGTGATGCTCAGTAATCTGTTGGTGACAACAGAGTTGGGAGATTTCATACAGGGGTCTGAGCTGGAAGGACAAGATCTGAGAGCTATAGTGGTCAGCAAAGTCACCTGAGTGGAAAAGACTGTCCAGGGAGAATGCAGTGGGAGAAATCAAAGAAGAAACTGAGGCCAAGAGCTTGGGGAGCTCTCATGTTCAAGGGCAAACGAAGGAAGAGGAGTGAGGAGGAAGAGCCAGGAAGGAAAGGAAGACAGAAGGGGGCAGCCACGGGGGCCCAGAGGGAAGGGCTCAGAGGTCTCGGAGGAGGCGGCAGCCAAGAAACTACCAGGGCCTCAGGGAAGGCAGGAAGGCTGGATGGCACACCAGGTGGACAGGCAGCGGTAGAGGAGGCTGAACAGCAGATGAGGCAGAGGCTGTAGAGGTCTGGATGGAAAAGGAAGCAAAAATAGAAGAGGTATGTAGAGCTCGAAAAGGGCTTGGCTTTTTAGGGTGAGAAAAACTTGAACAAATGAGGTTCAATGAAGACACTCTTTGTTTCTTGGCTGAGGTCAGGCTACCAAGGTCCTAGAACTGAGCCCAATGCCTCTGAGTCAGGACAGGTCAGGACCAGCAGGACACTGGACCCTGGTCTTCCCTACTCTTTTTCCCTGGGCCCAGATGGTAAAGCAGAACAAGTAGGCCAATGGAGGGACTCCATCCATAGTCAGTTTTCAGTCATTCAGCCTATCAGAAGGCACAAGCAAAGGCCAGTGTGTGGGGGCAGTGGGAGGTGGTGGTCTCACCAGCCTGCCCGACAGAACAAAGCACTGTGAGAACATGAGTTTTTTGTTCACTGCTGTCTCCAGACCCAAGAACATGTCCTGGTACACAGTCGTTAGCTGCTGCCTAACAGGCTCTGACTTAGGCACACCATGTACAACAGAACAAAGGACCACCTGGCCCTGGGCCATTTTCACGATTGTCGGTAAGTTCAAGCGTGCATTCCGAGTACCTTGTAAACTAAGGAACTCATCTTCCTGCACCATATCAAACAACATTTCTTTGTGATCCATAGGGTCTTCACGGGCTAATAAGTAGATCATCAGGCCTTTCTTCCTCATCTGCCTTAGCCTGGAAGCTCTGCTGAAACCCGTCCACCAAGTGACCCTGCCGGTTTTGGTAATCCAGTGGCACAGCTTTCATCACCACAGTAACATGTAAGCCACCACAGTATGACAACAATCAGGCATGTAGTGGCAGCACACAGTCGGCAGTCCATCCGTCCTTGCTAAATGAATGACTGAAGGAAAGAGAAGTCCGACAGGGTAGGAGATACAAGGTCAAGCTCAGGCAAACACCCTTGGCATTCAAGGCCCTCTCACCAGCACCTCCAACTGTGTTGTGCTCCCCTCTGTCTAGCCTGTCCCCCTCCACATGAGGAAGAGGGAAAACACATGGACTTCGCAGTCAAGCAGAGCTGGGTTCAAGTTCCGAGCCTGCAATTAGCAGCTGGTGACTCTTACCAAGGTACTCAACTACTCCTTGCCTCAGGACCAAGGACCACAAAGAGCTAGAAATCCACGTACAACCCTGCTCTGC
This sequence comes from Heterohyrax brucei, assembly GCA_028571685.1. NCBI lineage: Eukaryota > Metazoa > Chordata > Mammalia > Hyracoidea > Procaviidae > Heterohyrax > Heterohyrax brucei. The sequence goes on along the minus strand of CM053165.1, from coordinate 7,385,947 downwards.
TCCACAGCCCTTGTGCACAGGGGCTTGTGCACGTGCTCTCACATCAATACCCCTTCTCCGCACTCCTGTGCTCCCTCCACCTCCTCCCTCCACTGTCCACTGGCTGAGGTAAACCTGGCTGCCTGCATTCACCAGGACAAGCCTGGGGCTCACCAAGCTCTCTCCACTGGTGTGATTTCACAAAGTGTCTCTGCTGCCCCTTCTCTCAGGCCCACAGATGGGGTGCAACTGGAAGAGCACACCCTAGGCCAAGGAGTCAAAGGGATGGATGTTAGGGGCAGCCCTCTCACTGAAGGCACGTGGAACCAGCACCAGCATGCGTGAGGCCCGCAGGAGATGTGACCCTGGCCCTGGCCCCTGTCCTACCTCCCACGGGGCTGCGTAATGCCGAGCAACTTGCTTCCCTTCTCTGGGCCCCCGTCTCCTCCCCTCGCACAGCGTTGAGACCACTTGTCTATCAAAACACCACCTGGGCTCTCGTGCCTGGCTGAACCTCACTTCTCCCCCCAGCCACAGTCACATCACTGCTTTTTGAAAAATATAATTAATTTTATTGCTGTTGCTATTGAGAATACGCACAGCGAAACATACCAATTCAGCAATTTCCCCAAGTACAATTCAGCGACATCTACTGCATTCTTCAAGTTATGCGGCCAATCTCACCCTCCTCCTGAGCTGCTCCTTCCATTCACATGGCTCACTGCCCCTAAGGTTCCTATCTAATCTTTCCAGTTGCTGTTGTCAATGTGATCCCATAGACAGAGTTCTGAAAAGAGCACATGTTCAAGGTAGGCATTCTTTACTAGTTAAAACTAAACTACTGTTTGGTTTTAAAAAGACTTCAGAGGATAATTTTGGTTTAAGGTTTAAAAATTATCTCAGGGCAATAGTTTGCGGGGTCATCTAGCTTCCGTAGCTCCAAAAAGCCTGGACTCTGTGAGACCACGAAACTCCATCCTGCATTGTCATTTTCTCCCTTTTGATCAAGATTCTTCTATGGGATCCTCAATCAAAATGTTCACTAACCAACAACAAAATAAAATTCAGAAAAAAAATGTGTTCAGTAATAGAAGCTGGGCACTGTCCAGTTCTTCTGGGTGCCAGGCTAAAGGCAGCAGCTGTTCATAGAGGCGATTAGCCAGGCACTTCTCTTCTTCCTGACTCTGACTTCCTCTGTTACTAGAGACAAAAAGAGACCAACTGCTGTGCCTTGGATGGCCACTAGCAAGCTTTTAAGATACCTGGTACTACACTAGAACTAGGAGGTAGGTCAGAAGTACTAAATAGTTTTAGGCCAATTAACTGGGATGTCCCATGAAACCATGACCCTAAACCTCCAAACCAAGGAACGAAATCCCATGTGGTGTTTGGCTATTATTATCACAACCAAGTGCTCACTGCCCAGTGTTATGCTGTGATTGTGAGCATATATTCAATTCCCTCAGCAATCCTCCAGGCACAGTGGCACTCTCTCCATTTTACAGATGATAAAATGGATGCTCATAAAGGCAAAGTACCTTGCCCAAGGTCAGACAGCTGGAAGAGCCAAGTTCAAAGCAAAATCTGCCTGGATCCAGAGCAAACATGAGCCTTAGTCCTCACAGTATCCTCTAAGTAGATCCCCCAGGCACAGCCAACCCCAGAGTACTGCCTCACTGAACCTATTAATGATGAAGGGCACATTACTCCCAACACTCAGAGCTGCAGTGAGGCCTTTGGGGGCTCCCTCAGGGCATCACAGGCCCCTCAAATTGGAAAAGGCCCCACAGGCTTGGAGATGATCTTTTCTGGGCCAACAATTAGGCCAAGTGTCCAAGAAAGGGTCCTATGCTGCCTAGATCTTGGACTTTCAGGAATGCTGAAATGGTTATAGAGTAAACAGTAGCCAATTTCTGGAACTGGGCCAGCCCACAGCTTAAAGACCCTAGACTCCAGGCCTCTGAGCTTGTCCTTGCTTTTAGTAAGACACTTAGGTGAGAACACAGGAGCAACTCAGTGGCTCCATGCCCAACAGGAAACCTATTTAGAACCCAGAATAAGAAAAGTGTCCCCCCTCCAACTTCTATCTAAGGAAGTGAAGATACAGGTCCTGAGTAAAGGTCCCTGGACCTGCCCCCAGCATCTTCACACCTGTACCCATTCTGCCCTAGAACTCCAGCCCCCCCAAGACTGCCTGAGGGAAAAACCTCCCCTTAGGGGTGAAACAGTTCCAAGCCTCCTCCCTGAAATGGACAGCAAGTCCTTGGAGCCTCGCTATGCCCACCTGTTGCTTGGATGGAGTCCTCGAGAAGTCTGGTCACTTTTTGGCATCTCCAAGAGGTAAACAGACCACACCAGCAGTGATGGCAACATAAACAGCTATTTACTATTAACCATTAAACACAGGCTTACAGTGAACAAGGTACACACAGGTTTGTGTTTATTTACTAAGTTGCAGTGAGCAACTGCACATGGTGTCGTAGTTATCTACCACACCAAAAACCAAACCTCTGCCACTGAGTTGATTCCAACTCATAGCAACCCTGTAAGACGGAGCAAAACTGCTTGATAGTTTCCAAGGACAGCCTGGTGGATTCGAACTGCTGACTTTATATAATTTTCCCACATGCTGTAAATGCTAAGCTCGATGATGTTAATGAGGCAGCACACAGTCTACAGGATTAGGTTGTATCTTGAGTCAGTCTCTTGATACAAAAGAGAAGCCAGCAGAGAGGAGAGGAGCTTCCTACCACCAAGAACAAAGAGCTGGCAGCAAAATCATCCTTTTGACCCCAGGTCTTTGCACTGAAAAACTCCCCAACAAGAAGACTGATGACAAGGACCTTATCCAGAGCCTAGAGAGAGAGAAAAAGCCTTCTGCTTGAGCTGGTGCCCTGAATTCAGACCTCTAGACTGTAAGAGAATAAACTGCTGTTTGTTAAAGTCATACATTTGTAGTATTTCTGTTCTAGCAGCACCAGGTAACTAAAGGAAACCCTGGTGTTACAGTGGTTAAGTTCAATAGCTGCCCCTTCTCTCTCTCTCTTTCCTTCTCTTCCCCCACTCACCATGGTCTGTTCCGAAGCCTCTCATAAGCTGTTCTGCAGGATGAACCACCTAGCCTCTGAAGCCCGCAGGTGATTCACGACCAGAGCAGAAAGGGAGGTTTGGGCACCTGCAGAGAATAGGAGCCCAGACCAAGTCATGGGCCTGGTTTTGGATTTTGATTCTTATCATTGTGGAATCCTGGCCACGTGTAGTGTCATGGATTGAACTGTGTACCCCCCAAAATGTGCACAGCAATCTGGCTGGGCCATGATTCCCAGTACTGTGTGACTATCCTCTGTTTTGTGATTTTCCTGTGCTGTAAACCCTAATCTCTGCCTGTGGTTACGAGACTGTATTATGCTAAAGAGGATTAGGGTGGGACTGTAACACCCTTCCTAAAGTCACTTCTCTGCTCCACTGTAAAGGGAGTTTCCCTGGAGTGTGGCTTGTACCACCTTTTATCCTTTTGTCCTACAAGAGATAAAAGGAAAGGGAAGCAGAGAGTTGGGGACCTCATACCATCAAGACAGCAGCACTGAGTGAGAGCGGAGCACATCCTTCAGACCTGAAGTTCCTGTACCAAGACGCTCTCAGACCAAAGAAAGACTGAAGTGACACGAGTGCCTTCCTCCAGACCTCACGAAGAGGGAAAGCTTTCCCCTGGAGCAGACACCCTGAGTAGCTTACTGGACTGTGTAAGAATAAACTGTTCTTTGTTAAAGCCATACACCTGTGGTATTTCTGTTAGAGCAGTACCAGATGATTAATGTATGCAGGGTAGCTATGAGGCAGAACTGACTCCACAGCAATGGGTTTGGTTTGGCCGGGCAGCTTCCCAGCCCTGATTTCAGTTTCCCCAACTGAAAAGGATGGGAGGGGTCAACACATTCTGAAGCCCTTTCCAGAGTGACCATTTTCTGGCTCAAAAGCAGAAGACACACCCCGTTCCAAGACTCAGGAATAGGAAGCAGGAGAGAAACATGGTGAATGGGAAGGAGGAGGTCCTAATGAAGACCTTGGCCCAGCTCTAAGCACAAAGCATCTTAGCCAACCTGAAAGACGGGCCAAAACTCAATGATAACATGTAAGAAGAGAGAAGGGACACCAACTAGCACACTTCAAATGGTTAACTCCAAATGAAGTTAATGTAGAAAGGCTACTTCCAAATCCAGGTGTTTGTTTTCCTTTTCACTCCAAACTCACTGCCGTCAAAGTCAATTCCAGCTCACAGCAATCCAGTAGGTCAGGGTGGAACTGTCCCCTAGAGTTCCCAAGGAGTGCCTGGCGGATTCGGTCAGCAAAGGTAGCACTTAACCACTATGCCACCAGGGTTTCCTTTCTTTTAACTGAAGTGCAATATATACATACAGTGGAGTTCCTGAGTGCTGTAGTTGACAACATACTCAACTGCTAACCTACAGGTTGGAAGTTCAAGTCCACCCAGAGGTACCTTGGCAGAAAGCACTGGTGATCCACTGTCCAAAACTCTATGGAGCACAGTTCTACTCTGATGCATATGCGTCAGGATTGCCTTGACAGTAGTGGACTGGTTACACACAGAGTTAGACTCACTCTTTTTGGTGTATATTTCTCCGAGCTTCGGCAAATACATACAATCATATAACTCCACCACAGTCAAGATTCAGAACAGTTCCCCATGGACCTCTTTGTCACCCCCACCTGGCAACCACTGATCTGCTCTGACCCTGTAGTGTTGTACTATCCAAGTCATATAATGGAAGGCACATGTGCTGCCTTTTGAGTCTGCTTGCTTCACTTAGCATAATGCTTCTGAGCTCCATACATGTTGTTTGTATTAAGTTTCTTCTTTTTTTATTATCACGATTATTTCATGGTATGGATAAAGTTCAAACTGATCTGTTTACCTACTGTTGGGCATTTGTGTTGTTTTCATTTTGGAAAATAATGAGTTAAGCTACTACAGACATTTCTCTTTGGCTCTCATGTGAACCCGATTTTTCATTTCTCTTAGGAAAATCAGTATCTAAGAGTGGGACTGCTGGGTCATGTGGTAAGCGTATGTTTAACTTTATAAATATGCCCCAAATCCAGAGTAACAGAAAGGAGATTAGCAGTTACAAGGGTTGGCAAGAGGGGGATGGGAAGTGACTGCTGTGGGTATGGGGTTTCTTTTTGATTGATGAAACATTCTGGAATTAGTAGTGGTGATGTCTGTAGAACTTTCCAAATACACAAAACTACTACACTGTATACTTCAAAACGGTGAATTTCATGGTATGTGAATTATGTCTCAATGAAAAATAATAATTGCCAACTGTTTTCTAAAAATGACTTACTATTTTACATCCCCCACCAGCCAAGTGTTTTATCCAAGTCCGGCTCTAAAGGCCAGACACCCTGCCTCTTACTCTGGGCTGAAAGATGTGGGGCCCAGGCCATGAGGCAGGCCTTATGATCTCTATGTGGGATGGGGATCAACCCTACACTCCACACAGAAGGATCTTACAGGCCGCAGAGAAGGTGGATTAGATCAGCAGTGGCAGCTATAGATTGTAGTCAAGTCTATGATCTGCTGTTGGTGGACTCCACAACTCCACTTCCTGTTCTTGGAGAAACGAAAGACATTCATTCTGGTCAGTGGCGAAGACTGAAGTCAGTCAGCCGAATACTATTCCCGTCCCCTTGCTTTTCCATGGCAGTGGGTGGTTTGCTTCTCCATGAAGTCAGGAAGCTGATTCCTCTGTATTCCTGGCTCTACTGCATCTAGGAGATATCAAGTACTCTAGTTCTGACAAGTGTGATACATGAGAAGTCCTGAAGCTGGGATGCACAAAGAGAAGGCTGTGAGATGAGAAACAATCCGCCCTAACCATTCTCTGTATCTGGACCATGTGTGTGAGTTCTGGAGGGGGTACAGCTATGACCATGCAGTATACAAACGAAAAGAAAATCAACATGTAGAAAAAGACCACTTTGACATCCACTAAAAATCAAACGAAACCCACTGTCATCAATTTGGTCCTGACTCATGACGACCTCATGTGCTAAAGAGCAAAACTGAGCTTCAAAGTGTTATTTTGTTTGTGTTTGGCTGTAACCTCTCTCTCTCTCATTTCCTTGGCTGTAATCTTTATGGAAGCACAATGCCAGGCATTTCATCTGAGGCAACACTACAGCTGACCCTTCCATTAGCTGGCAAGCACAAACTGTTAGGGCCGCCCAGGGACCATACCCATTTGTATGACTATAATCAAAAAGAGAGACAATTACAAGTGTTGGGGAGGATGCAGTGAAATCAGAGCCTTTAAACCACTTCTGGTGGAAATGTAAAATGGTACAGCCACTTTGGAAAACAGGTTGATGATTCCTCGAAGAGTTAATTACCGTAAGATCCAACAATTATCTTCTTAGGAATCCACCAGAGAGAACTGGAAACACATGTCCACGCAACAACCCAAATCTGAAACAACACAAACGTCCGTCAGCTGGTGAGTAAATCAACAAAATGTGGTCTATCCATACGCTGGAATATTATGCAACCTCAAAAAAGATCAAGTTGCGATTCATGCTACTGCATAGAGGAGCCCTGAGACCTAATGCTGAGTCAAAAGAAGCCAGTCACAAAAAAGCCACATACTGTGTGATTCTAATTATATGAAATGAAGTGTCCAGAACAGACAAATCCACAGAGACAAAAAACAGACCAAACAACTGCCTAGGTCTGGAGGTGGAAAGGAAACAGGAGGCAACTGCTACTAGATATGGGTTCTTTTTGGGGTGATGGAAATGTTTTCAAATTCAGATAGTAGTAATAGATGCACAACTCTGTGGATATATGAAAACAGCACTGTACTGCACACATTTAGGAAAAAAATACTTTTAAAAATAAACAAAAATAACTGACCACACTAAGGAAAAAAGTCTGAGCCCCTCAAGACATAACTGAGCCCTCAAAGGCAGTGCCCGACTCCAGCCTTGGACTGCCTGCCTCTGGACCTCCTCTTGCAAGTGTTACATAAATCCCTCTTTGCTTAAGCCTCTGCAGTCACGTTTTCTATTGCTGTCATTGCTAGTTACCATGCAGTTCATCCCTAACTTGTGGTGACTCCATGCATAAGCAAAAAAAAATGCTGCCTGGTCCTACACCATCCACACGATCAGCTATAAATCAGACTCTTGGAATCTTAGCCATTTCACTGGCTGATTTTCAGAAGCACATTGCCAGGCCTTTCATCCTAGTCCATCTAACTCTAGAAGCTCCACTGAAACCTGTTCAGCACCATAGCAACACACAAGCCTCCAATGACAAATGGGTGGTAGCTACACATGAGGCACACCGGCCAGGAATTGAACCCAGGTCTCCCACATGGAAAGTGAGAATTCAACCCTGAAACATCACTGCCCCCAGTAATTTTCCATACCTGCAGCCAGGTACACTCTTAACTAACAGAGAACTGTCATCTCCTTGTCAATCACCAGGACTGGAGGTGGCTTTGGACACTGTAAAGTGCTCGTCCCAGGCTCGCTGTTGGTAGTCACCTGAGCATTTAGACCACAGCTACCACCAGGCCTCTGGAATGCCGCATATATGTGTACATGCACAAGCACCGCATGCACATAATGCTGTGTGCCTAAACAGCCCAGGATCAAATGTTCTGAGGCCCTACGCTTGTGCTGTCTCCATGCACACCAGCTGCTGTTCATGGAGAAGACATCCCCCCAGAGTGGTCTGTACCCAGCCCAGGGAGACACAGTATCGTCAGGAATTGCTGAAAACAGTTCATGGCCTCTCAACACCCTTTGGATACCTTTGGCCCTTGAGAGCCACGGTCAAGTGTCAGAGTCAGTGGCAGCCAGTATCAGTGAAGGAGACCCTCAACATTCAAAGCTCCCTCCCTCCTTTGTAACCACCTCCCCCCAACCCTAAATGCCCCACACATACTTTGCTTCTGATTCACTTAACAAGTTTGTACCGGCTGCCGACTCTGTGCCAGGCACTGTGCTAGGGCCAGCAACACAAAGCAACAGCATGCCCTGACTATGCGAAGTCACCAGCTCTATGAAGGTGGTAGACAGGCACACACCCTTTTGAAATGCTCCATGTGATAAGGGCTATGGCCACAGCAGCTCAGGAATCTGTAGGAACAGAGACAAAGGGCACTTAACAGTCTTCAGAGGATGTGGACTCAAGCAAGGCTTGAGGAAAGAAATGGGACCTATAGGTAACAACTAGTCCAAGGAAGTGGACGGAGACAATGAAGCCACATTCTAGTGAGAAAACAGCTTACAGCGAATCAAAATGGAACATGGTATGTTCTAGAAGCTAATGGACGCCCAACATGGCTTGGGTAGAGATGGAAGAAGAAGTGGGCATGGCGAGCCTAGTATTTTCTTCCTGGAGAATTAGAGCCTTCAAATAGCCAGAAGGAAGGTAGGTGATGGTCCCTATCTGGCCCTAGTGCTACATCCCAATGTGCTTCCCCAGGCAGTCCTCGCCACTTTCAAAAAGAAATGCCCGCCAGTCCACATGCCCCTTGTCATGGTCTGTCTCTGAACACTTACCTATCCCTGGTGACACAGAAGGTTACATGTTTGACTGTTAACTGAAACACCAGCAGTTCAAGTCTACCCAGAAACCAAAATAACCCAAACCCACTGCCATCAAGTCAATTCTGACTCACAGTGACCCCAAAGACAGAAAAGAACTGCCCCTATAGTTTCCAAGGAGCATCTGGCAGACTCCAACTGTCAACCTTTCGATTAGCAACCATAGTACTTACCTACTATACCACCAAGGTTTTGGGTCCACCCAGAAGCACCTCAAAAGAAGGGTCTGGTAATATACTTTTGAAAATCTTATATGCAGCCCAGGTTGTACAGTGGTTAAGCACTGGGCTGCTAACCAAAACATCAGCAGTTCGACTCTGTTCCATGGGAGAAAGACGTGGCAGTCTGTTCCCACAAAGATTTATAGTCTTAGAAACTCTATGGGGCAGTCTACTCCGTCCTATGGGGTTGCTATGAGTCAGAATCAACTCAACAGCAATGGGTTTGGAAAACCCTACAGAGCACAATTCTACTTTGACATGCATGGGATCCTCATAAGTTAGACTCAAAAGCAGCTAGTTTGGGTTTTTTGACCCTTATTCACACTGTTCCCAACCCCTAGGAAGTCTAACCTACAGTCCAAATCCATCCAAATCCTCCAGGGCCCACGGAAAGTTACCTCTCCTGCAAGTTCCCTTCTTCTGGAAGTGAGGAAGGGCCTTGTCTTACCTCCTCTGCCAGGGGTGCTCTCCAACCAGACTCCCCGGGAAGCCCCAGAACCAGGAAGAGGCCAATGTCCAGTGAGGGGTCAAGGAGAAAACAGGCCAGGGAAACTAGCCAGCTGTGCTCACGGGGCTTTCCCAGGTTGCACGAGCAAAAATGAGGCGTGGTACACACCACATTCCAAAGGTAGAGCAGGGAATGATGGGGTGCAGCACCTATCAAGGCAGGACAGGGGCTTCTGGATGACCAGACTCTGGGTCATCACATAACAAGTGGGGGAAATGCTCTTAACTGGGATAACACCCAGCTTCCCCCAAATGAACATGCTGATCCTCCCTTCAGGGCTATCTACCATCACCATTCAGAAGAGGCTCAGATAGGTAAGGTCACTTCTCTTAGGCCACACGGCAGACAAGTGGTGAGCTGGGATTTGAACTCATGTCGGTTTGACTTCAAAGGCTAAATTGGGAAGACCTAAGGCAGACAAGGTGCCTCCCCAGGGATGGTCACTGGCCTCTGACCCAGAGCACCAAGGGCATCTGTCCCTCAGAGCACAGGAAACAAAGATCTTGAGGAGGCTTGCCCAGGGTGATGGACCAGGATCAGAGACAGGGATATGGTTAGCCCACCCACCTAGAGGCCTGCAGCTCCAGCTGGAAGCTATGGTGCACACTGGGCAGCCAGGAACAACCACCTCCTTCCCAAAGGCATTACCTTTCCCCACCTGGGCCTCTCTGCTGAATGTTACCACACCTGAAAAACCAGCTCCTTGATAAACACAAGACACGAGATAGGCCTAGTCACTAGACCCCCCTGTAGCCCACTAGGACCACCCTGCAGTGGGGCAGCTGGGTAAGCTGGGATCCTGCCTGCTCCAGAAGTCACCCAGGAATATCTCAGAACCTTCTGCACAGAGCCGACCTGCTTCCAGGCATCCCACCAACTCAAGCTGAGGGCTCCAGCTTCCAGAGTTTTCAGAGACATGCAGGCAATCTGGCTAGGGCCAACAGAGCAGGGAGTGCTGAGGGCAGCCTCCCTGAAGAGAAAGCCTGAGCCTCACCACAATGACAAAACACCACACAGGCCACAGCATCATCCTGGGGGCTCCACAGCATCAACTACAGAGGGTATACCATCACCCCAGGAGCTCCTTTGTCTCAGGAAGGCACAAGTCCTGGAAAGTCAAAGGGTTTGGGGCACCCACTTCACTCAGGTGCCAGAGCACACTGGACATACAACCTTCACGCATGATATCCACCCTACAAGATACTCACACCATCTCCATTTTCTAGATGGTCAAGCTGAGGATCAGGCCACTTAACAGCTGTCAACACCACGAACAGAGCACAAGCAGCACAGCTGGAATCTCTGAGGATGCTGTATTCATAAGAATGGCTACCATTCAAACAGCACTCTATTTACAGCCCTATCAGATAAGTGGGTGGTCCAAATGCAGCACCAAATGGTTAAGTGATCCACAACTAACTGAAACGTTGGCTGTTCAAGTCCACCTGGCAATCTACTTCCAAAAAATCTGCCACTGTGGAGCACAGTTCTACGTTGACAAACATGGGGTCGACCATGAGTTGGAATCAACTCTATGGGAACTAATTGTTTTTCCTGGCACAAATGAAGACAAAGGAAGCAAGAGCCCCAATGTTCCCACTTCCGCTCCCTCAGTGGCCCCATCCATAGCCCTCCAAGAATCTGTGGAAATCCACTGCCTTGTATTCCCTCACCAGAGTAAACCAGATGTTGTGTTTTTTCCACTGAAAGACGAGCAAACCAAAGCACAGAGAAGTGAAGTCACTGATCCAGGGCCACACAGCCCCATTCCGTTTGACCCTAAGTCATGCTCCTGACAAAGGTGGCCTTAAAGCCCACCTTCCCTTTCCCCAGAAAAACCCCTGCCCTTGCTTCTGGAACTGTCCACAGGTGGCACAACAAATGTTTTCCAGGTTTAGGTGCTAACCAAAAAGTTGGCGGTTTGAGTCCACCCAAAGGCACCTCAAAAGAAAGGCCTGGTGATCTACTTCTGAAACATCAGCCACTGAAAATGCTACAGAGCACAGTTCTAACCTGACACACATGGGGTCTCCCTGAGTTGGAGTAGACTCTACAGCAACTTATTACTGATTATTTCAGGAAAACACAGAATTTCTGCCTCAAGCCAAACAGCTGTCAGATGGAGAACACAGATACACTCCCAGGCACCCTTAGGAGGAGGGACACACCAGATACCTGAGGGCATGGACATCTACCCTCCCTGACCCACCAGCCCTGCAGCTGCGCTGGCCTCCCAGCATCCATTATTGCAGGCGCCCACTTGGACACGGGACCTGCAAGGAGGCCAAGCTGAGAGCAGCAGCATACGGGTGTAATTTCATCACAAGGCTCACTGTATGTGAGTCATCAGTAACTGAGGATGAAATTCCAGCTATGAGGACAGAGGTACGCAGCTCACCTGTCTCTGGGTTGGCACTCAACTAGGTGGGGGTGGGGTGCAGGCAGCAGGGCCACTGCACCCATCAGAACCTTAATGAAAAACAGAAAAAGGGACCCCTTTAGAGGAACAATCTGGCATTTCTGGGTGATGCAAACAGTTAATATGCTTGGCTGCTATCAGAAAGGCTAGAGGTTCAAGTCTACCCAGAGGTACCTCAGAGGAAAGTCCTGGCAATCTATTTCCAAAAAGTCAGCCACTGAAAACCCTTCTACACCATTCCACTCCAGCACACATGGGGTCACCTCCCTCCAAGCAAACATGGTCCTGAGCTAGCACAGGACTTGGTATGCCAAATGTGCTGGATTTCTAACCTAGGAGAAGAGAGAAGGAAGTGCAATGTGTCACACAATGGAATTCTACTCAGCAGTAAAGGGGAACAATCTCAAAACACCCTACCGCAAGGACAAAGGCATTATTCCGAGGGAAAGGAGCCAAACTCAAAGGGTTCACTCATAAGACAGTCTCAGTCTGGAAGATACAAAACTCTGGTGACAAGAAATAGCTCAGCAATTGTCACAGGCTAAGGAACTTCTGGGAGCCATGGATACATCACCTCCTGTCTTGACAGGGATATGGGCTACATGAGTATGTGTATTTGTCAGAGCTCCAGCTGTGTACATTCATGAGCATTTCACATTTTACCTCAAAAATATACCTCAGGATACACAGAGTGAGCCCCTGTATCAGGACCTCACTGAGGCCACCCTGACCTTGCCTCTGCAGGCTGCTCATCAGCTCATGAGGGACAGACAAGTGCCACACTTCCACACCACGAGGACACACACCTCCTTTTATAGTAGTTCTGCCAGTAGCCAGAAAATATACCTGGAGATACCACTAGAACCCAACCAGACAAAGTGGCCAGCCTTCTCCAACCTTCCTGGTACCCAAGGGTCTGCCCCAACCACAGGGCCAGAAGAGGACAAGGCTACTGCCCTGTAGTGCTCCTGCAAGTCACCCAGGACTTCAAGCCTTCAGCAGGACCTCCCACCTCTGGCTTCGCATCATGTCCCCACCACAGGCCTGAGTCCTCACCACATAGCACAGAGCCTGTAGGACCACAGAGACACCCTGTGGTCCAGGCAGGACAGGAAACATCATCTCCATTTTAAAATAGGATACAACAACCTTCATGATTAGGGTAGCAGCACACTCCCCCGCCACTCCAAAGCCTTGGTGCAGCGCCGCAGGGTGCAGGCACAGCCCTCTTTGCCACCCTTCACCAGCCTCCTAATCTTCCCCCCTTAAGTCTCTGTCACAATGCCAAACTCCATCTCTGCTCTTGAGTAGCAAGGCAAACTCCAACAGCACGGCACTGTACTCCTCTTCCCAGCTGGGACAGCCCTCCAAACCCAAGACCCACTTTGGCAGAAGTCCCTCCCCCAAGCCTGAAAGGAGGCAGTGGTGGTGTCACAGAGCTGCTCCAAGCCCTCAGGTCTGGCTTTTCAAAAATCCTAATTGTATGCCTAATAGAGGACTTCCAGCAACTTCTCTTCTCCCAGCATCTCTTAAGAAGTTGCATGGGTCACGGTGGCACAGAAGACTCTCAAAACAAGGACTTCCTAGGGTAGGGGTCCTGAGGCCCCACGAATCACCCTCCTACCTAGGAAGTCAGGATGCTTGGACCAGAAGCTGGAGAAGCAAGCAAAGAGGACTGGAGAGCCACAAGTCAGCCATGCCCAGCCTAAACCTTCTCCAGACCAGCCTAGGAGCCTCTGGCTGAGCCTGACCCCATAACCAGAACCCAGCTCCACCTCAAGCCCTCCTCAGCCCCCAGTCTCTCACGCCTCAGCAGCAGGTGTAAGTAGGGCTGCCAGATAAGTCTGAACTTCAGACACACAACAAATAAGTTTCTAGCAAGTCCCAAATACTACACATGCTTCACTGTTTCTGATATTCAAATTGAACTGGATGTCCAGATTTTATTGGCTAGCTATGGCAGCCCTAAACAGGTGGCTGTGAAGAAGGGAGACAGATGGACACATAAATAGCTTGGGGTCAACAAGGTCCAATTCAGGGCTAAGAGGAGGGGGTTGGGAGTAAGAGTTCTGCTCGCTGCCTGAGACATTCCCATCAGGCACCCCAAGTCCACACACTGCTGCCACAGCTCATTCAGGAAATCATATCCCACACAGAACAAGGGTCCAGCCCCTTGTACCACCATGGCTTAGAGTCCCTTTCCCTCACCAGCCATAACCTAGAACACTGCACCCTGAGCCTGAAACGGCAGCAGGAAGTATGCACCCCAGCAAGGACTAGGATCACAAGTGATCCCAGCCAGAAATTCTGGAAAATGATGGTCTGGGCACCCAGCCAGGGATGGGCTCCCCTGGGGACACAAAGCCAAGACTGGACCCCTAGTTCCCACTGCTCTGGTCCAATTCTGCTCAATATCCTGCACTGAGTAAACCTGGCCACCCAAGTGACCATCAGCCCAGAGACAGGCCACAGGACAGGTGAGTTGGGAAGAAGGGGAGCAATCAGAGACCTCAAACTAGGGTGTGGGAGGTGGTGCTACATGGCTCTCCAGCCCCCCAAGCCCACGTGTCTCACTTCTGCAGGCCAAGGATCCCTCCACCACATACCCTGCAGCGTCAAACACCTGGGCTAAGATCTTCCAAAGAAGTTCAAGAAGACAGGGCTCCTCCCACCCTTCCTGCTAGTATAGAACCTGGACAGGTAGCCTGTTCCTGAGTGGTCTGAACATGCTTCAAAGGGTTGGCACCCCTGCCCCACCCAGAGGATCGCCAACACCTACACCCAGAAGTCTCCAGTCTCCTGTCACCAACCACCTGTCACAATCCACTGTCTTCAGACCAGGTTCATCTCCTCCCCTCCACCCACATGAAACAATCCTTCCAACCACTCTGCCTGTGCTAAACTGTTCCTGCCACAAATTGCCTCCCAGTCTCCCTAAGGGTCCCATCACACAGATCCATATCCTCCTTGTCAAACTCCTGAACACAGCATGCGGCTTAAGCCCTTGGCCCTGGGTCCTGCTCTGCTCCTTGGTGGCTACTAATTAACACTGCAGGTCTGGTTCCCTGCACCAGCCTGAGGCTTCACAGACCCCTTGAAGCTGGGCACACATTCCTGGCTTGTCCCAAAGAACCTGGCTGTGCCCCTGATTGCAGACATCAAAGAGAAACGCCTGCAAATAGTTATGAATCAGACACCTGAGAGGGAGTGGGGTGGATGACATTCAGAAGCAGAGGAACCTGGGGAATGGTATAGGGAGACAGGGGCTCCAGGAGCTGGGGAGAAGAAAGCTCAGGGGAAGACCCTGGAGTTCCTACCACTGTGGGACCAGACCCAGAGACCAGAGTTTAGGAACAGAAGTCTACTTAGCAATCTGGGTGAAGGCTGGGGAGCAATTCAGTCATTCACTCATTCATTCAGTTATGTAGCTACACAACAAGTGTTTGAGTGCTGGGATCTGAAGACACCAGGGAATCAAAAATAAGATCACCTGACCTTGCCCAGTGTCAAGGAAGGCATACTAATAATACCTGCATGATATCAATGTTGGGACAGAGGAAGGACAGGATGGCATGTGGACAACTGAGGCAGCACTATGGCCAGCCCTGGACACAAGGGAAGTGTTCAGCCCAAGGGAATGATAGACTACCTGGGTCCTAAAGAAGGAGAGGAAAGAGGCCGATTCTACCATCTTACTCCCCACCCAAGACAAACCTGGTCACTAGAGGAAGCCTCTCACTCCCTCAGGGGCACAGCTAGAAGAACCTTTCATGGAAAAGGGACAACACACGCCAAGTCCAGAGGTGGGAGACAGCTAAGGCCATGCAAGAAACCACAAGACTTGAGGATTCAAGGAGCGGGCAGAAAAGAGGGACCCAGAAGAGAACCAGAATCAAGAAGGAGGCTCCGATCTGTGGTTCCAAGGTCATACTTAAGGTGACGAATGCTCTAGCTGTTACTCACCATGTCACCCAAACGCCTCAAAAGGGGTCTGATACACGAGCTGTCACCAAACTGTGGCTACCCAAACAGCTGCTTCTGAAACTCCCATGATTACACTGCCTTTGGGGCTACTTCTGAGCACCAAATAACATCTTAACAACTGCTGCTGCGATAGAAGGCTTGCAGGGTTCCTGGAAGCCTGCCTAAAATGAACGGTAACAATTATTTGTGATGAGCACATTGCAAAGAAATGATGCTTCTCCAGCATTTACAGAACTCTCCTCTTACATAGGTTAGCATTCTCCCAACATTGCTGTCTTCAAGACCCACTTTTGCAACCTGCAGCCCTAAGTTCTCCCACATCTCTAGTGAGCAAAAAGCCGCCAGAGTTTGGGGAGTTCTGGGGTCTTCTGGAATTCTGAGTTTGAACTTCAACTTTCTAGGTCACAAGACTACAGAATGGGATGTGATCTTAGGCCTCCCCATCCCAAGAGCCGGTTGAGGTCTCTGGCACATCCTGTCACCTTGGGGCCATGTCTGTTCAGAAGACGTCAGAGTCTGCCTCCACTTTTCTGGGCACTGCACAGGGTGGCTTGCCCTTGTGCCCAGCATCTCCCCACCACTGCCTCCTGCTCCAAATACACAATAGATGCTGGTGCCCTTTCCCTCTGAGAACGATGATGCTGAAAGAAATGGGCTGCTTAGGGCAATTTTACACAGTGAGGACCACAGCTGAGGCGCCAGGACAGTTTCTAGCCACTCCTCCCTCTGAGCAAAAAGATAAACCCCTGTAAATGCCTTCACCTCCAGAAGCTGCCCAGGCCTGCCCCCACTCCACACCATGGCCCACCAGACTCAGGGCAGTACCTGGGCAGCCCACACTCACATGAGGGGACCACAATCCATCCAAGACCACTACCCCCATGTGCCCAGCAGGGAGACAGACCCCTACTCACTGAACTCCCTCACCTTGGCTCAAATGGAGACACAGAAGCCTCCCTCCCAAGTCTGGTCCTGGTAGGCTGGGCCACAGCGCCAGACCTCCAGGGCACTACTAGGAGCACAGAACTCTGATGCCAGGCCTGCCCTCTGGCCCACGCACATCACAGTTCCTCTCCCAGGCTGCAGCCTAGGGCTGGAGTACCCAGGAGAGACAAGCCCACCGTTTCCAAGACCAGAGCACCCACGAGGATTGGGACATCAAACACCCTGTGGCCCCTCTGCTGCCTCCCCGCCCATCTACAGGAACTCACTCACAGGCCACCCACAGACGGATCACCCCCAACTTGCTCCTGTGAACACTTTCTCCTCCGCTTCCCCACCGCCCCCCCCCCGCGACATCCAATGAGTCTCCTTCCACCACCCCACCCCGAGTTCAGCTGCCACCACTCAGGCCAGCCCCTCCCAGGGGACTTCCACAGTAACCACCGCGCGGGGCAGTCCTCACTAGGTTGGACTCAGCCTGGGAGTGGGGGGCACGAGCCCAGGGACGGCCTTGCCCGAGGTAGGCGGAGGTGAGGGGGGGCGGGGGCCGCAGCCTTCCCAGCCCCCTCAGCTCCCACACTGGGGCCGCCGCAGCGGCGGACTGAACCACTGACCTCATTCGTCAAACGCAGCAGCCTACGGACACCCGCGGCCCTCCTGGGGTGCCCCTACCTCTGGAAGGGCCTGGTAACAGCTCCCGGCTCCCACCCCTCTGGCAGGTGGGGTTGGTCGGGTCTCCCCTCCCCCTCCCCGAATTATAATCTCAGTCACGTGCCTCCCAAAAGCCGCACTCGGATTCTGTAACACCTTGAGGGGGAGGGGCGGGAGCCCGGGCGTTGGGAGAAGGGGAGCGGGGCTCTGGCGCCCGCCCCCCACAAAAGTTTCTCCTACCTTGGAGGATCCCCAAGCGCTCCTGCCAGCGGCGCCCGGCCCGGCCCGCGGCCAGGACTCAGCCTCCTGCCGCTGCCTCCCTAATTAATCCCGGAGAATGGGGAAGGAGGGCCGCGGAAACGCGGCGAGGGAAGGCGGGCGCGGCGGCGGGCCGCGGGGGGGTCTCGGCCGCGGGGCTGCGGGCCCCCACCCACCCCCGGCGCGGCTGCGGCGCAGGGCGGGGCGCGGCGCGGGACTCGAGAGAGAGCGGGAGCCGGGGAGGCTCTTTGTTCTGTAATCCCAGTAAGATTGCCAGCCATTCGCCCCGGCCCTAATCCCAACCCCGCGCAACACCACCCTCCATTGGCTGTCATTTACATACGGGATTAGCCGCCCGACCCGCCCAGCGCCCCAGCCTGGGCACCGCGGGGGGAGTGCCTCGCCCCCACCCCGCGCCGGTGTCCGGGCCATGCGCCTTCTGTGCCCGCCGGCGGGGGCTGCTGCGGGAGGGGTTCCTGAGGCCTTGGCCCCCGTGGCTGCCTGGCGACGCCCCCATTCACGCCCGCACTCACGAGGGGAAGGATTATAAATCCTGGGCACGCCCGGGACAGTAGGCACAGAGGACAGTTTGATTGAGTCAAGGTCACCTGGCCGGCCGAGGGAGGATCTCTGGAGCAGAGACTGGGGAGAGGGTCACACCAGCGTGTTCCCGAGGGTGGGGAACCAGCGAGGACCCTGTTAGTGACGGCTCAACTATTATTCCAACGTGTCTGGATTATTTTATGGGGCTTGGCCCAGATACCTCAAACGGCTTGTGGATGAAAGGAAGGCCTAAGGTTCCGGAGAGTCCAGTGGGACTCCACACCCCATCTTGTCTGCCAACCCTCCATCTACTCTCCTGGCCCTTCTTTCCCCACCGGACCAGAGGTCCTACGGGACCAGGAGCAACATTCCACCTTCTCCAAAGCCATGAACCTGAATTCAGCTCAGGGAGTCCACTTGTCTGCCGCTCGTTTCCACGGGTTTTGTACTGGGCGCTTTGGGGAAGGACACCATCATGGAGGTTCCACCACATAAGGAGCTCCGTTCTGGATGCTGTTAGGTGCTGTGGAGTTGGTTCCCACTCTAAGTGTCCCCGTATACAGCAGAAACACTGCCCAGTCTCACGCCATTCTCACAACTGTTATGTTTCAGCCCACTGTTGCAGTTGTGTGGTCCATTTCATTGAGGGTCTTCTTTTCTGCTGACCCTTGGCCAAGCATATCTTCCTTTCAGGGACTGATCACCTGATATGTCCAAAGTATGTAAGAGGTAGTCTTGACATCCTTGCATCTAAGGAGCAGTCTGGTTGTACTTCTTCCAGATGGAGACAGTCAAACATGGACTGACCAACTGCTGAGTGCAGGGTCTTAGAAATACTCACACCTAGCCTCCCAGGGCACACCTGGCACTTGTAATTGTTGGTCTTGGCTGATGAGTCACCCCTGACAGCCCACAAGCCACTCGGACTGAGAGTCTTGGGTCAGGCCATGTCCAACAGTATACAGCACGAGGCAGAGCCTGGAAGAATCTTATGCCCACTGAATGGCCTTACACAGAGGTGTTGGGCAGAGCTGCTGAGTTGAGAATGAGGTTCCCTCAAGCTCATGCTGCCTTTTTAATCTGTCTTGGAAGACATACAACCAAAATGCTCGTTAGAAGCCATGGTAGCTTCTAACAGGCTACGTCTCACATACTCTGGACATGACATCAGGAGGAATCAGTCCCTGGAGAAAGGATCATGTTTCGTAAAGTAGAGGGTCAGCGAAAAAGAGGAAGGCCCTCAATGAGATGGACTGACTCAGTGGCTGTAACAGTGGGCTCAACTGTAGCAATGACTGTGGGGATGGCACAGGACCAGGCAGTGTTTCATTCTGTGGTGCATATGGTCAGAATCAACTCAGCAGCGGCTAACAACAAGCATATGTCGCCCTTCTGGGGATACCTCCAGGTGTCTCCTGCCAGTCACTGGGGTTGCCCTCTTGTGGTCTTCAGGCTTAACCCTATGCCCCAGGCTGGTCCAAGGCTTCGCAGCATGGCCGGGAGGAAGAGCAAGGGTCTGTGGACTGACTGTGCACATTCAAACCCTGACTCTTCACCTCTCTGAGTTCAACTCTCTAAGTCTCCTCTTCCCCAGGTCCACAGCCTTTCCGTCAACCACAGCAGGCCCTCCAAAACAGACAACAGTGACAAGGGGTACCACTTATTAAGCATCTACTAGGTTCTGGGCATATTGCACATGCAATCTCTATTCCTTGCACCAAACCTACAAAGTGAGCAGGGAGCCAGGTTGTTGGTCTCTGGGCAGAATGCTACCCCACCCATCTTTTCCTGGCCCTTGGCCGCCTCTGCTCCAGGCACTTGGCTTTCTCTCTCTGTGCCCTGGGAAGCTCACCACACCAACTCTGGCTGCCAAGTCTCTGCTGCCAAGTCTCTGCCACCGCTTCTCACTGACTTCACTGTTAGAGCTCTGTCTCTCTTTCTCTGTCTCTCCCCCTCGACCCCAGGGCCAAGAGGACCTGAGAGCCAGTGGGGAGAGAGCAGCCATGTTATGCTCAGTTCTGCCTTCTGCAGGCAGAATCCGGAGCAGCAGTGATATAGGAGGAGAGCTGGGGTTGTGCCACCCCAGGCGTTCCTACAGAACAGCCAGCCTGACACCAACTTCACCCAATCAGAGACCAGGGGGCAGCATGGAAGGCCCTGACCTGGCATGTCAAGGCCTCCCTCATTGGCATATGACTTGGGTTTGACATCTGGCTCCATTCACTGGCCGTGTGTCATAGGTAAATTCGGCTGGCTTCTCTGGCCTCATCTTCCTTATCTAGTGGAACTAAACCAGTCATTTCTTCCTCAGATTGCATGAGGAGTAAATGGCATAATACAGGCAAAATACTTAACATAATGCCTGGCCCACAGTAGGTGCTCAGTAAGGGAATAATTCTCCTGTTTTTGTTTGTTTGATGTAGTGGCTAAGTCAGACTTGCAGCCTTTTCTTGCACTATTCTTCCGAAGGGCATGGGAATTCCAAGGACAAGGTCATGGACACTCACCTTGTTGTCAAGTTCAGGTCCTTCTTCTTTGAAGGGCAGCAGTGGCTCCATCAACTGAGAGGGGATTTTAGTTAAGTGTAGTTCTTGCCAGTTTTCACACCCCCATCTACAAAACCTTTTTCCCTTGTCAAACCTCTTGGTCCCCAAAGAACTCCATCACCAGGCTCCAGTCACTCCTGCCACTCCCAGGCCCCCTCCTCCTGTAGGCTTTATAAAGCATGTTTGCACTGGCCTGTCCTGGGTGCCCCCACCCCACACACACTATGCTGAAGTCACAGGGGCAGATTACCCAATAAGCAACTACACATGGGCTTACTGGTGTTTACTTACTAATCTGCAGTACACAGTTTCACATGTTTTTCTCACATCTTTGATGTGAAATTCATGTGAACTAGAGATTAGTGTTTCTTACTAATAGTAAGAAATTTATGTGTACTACAGACTAGTAAGAAATTTGTGTGTACTACAGATTAGTAAGTAAATACCAGTAAGCCCTTGTGTACCTCACTTACTGCAAAAGTGTTGCTACCTTGTTTACTAGCTAATCCACCTGTGTGGCACTCTGTTACCGTAAAGTTCTATAGCCTTGGAAACTCTATGGGGACAGTTCTACCCTGTCCGCATAGAGTTTCTATGAGTCAGAATTGACTCGGTGGCGGTGGGTTTTAATCTTTATGGGAGCAGATCACTAGGTCCCCTGTGGAGCCACTGGGTGGGTTCTAATTGCTGATCTTTGAGTTAACAACTGGGTCAGCTCTCCATCAGTATGCCATGAGGGATTCTTACTGCACATACAAGAAGATGATTTTGTGAACTTTTCGAGTTATAAACTCCTTTTTGGTTCGCAAATTCTCACCGAAAAGCTCAGCCCGTAAAGAGATGAGCATGGTGCTGCTCTGGCAGAAGCCAGAGTGAAGATCCTGGGAGCTGCCTTCTTAGGTCTCCTCATCCCATACCACTAATAACTGTGAAAACAATGTGGGGGCAGCATCTGACCTCCTCTAACTTCACAAGTGTGAAGGAGAATCAAGATCAACAGCCCAAAGATGATTCCTATGAGGTAGAGGTCAGACATGCCTACCCTCTCTGCCTTCTTTACCAATTCTGACACCAACCACCCCTCCCATGGCACTCTCTACTTCTCTGCTGGATTCAATAATTCATTTCAATGACAACACAGAACTCACAGATAATACACATAATTATGGGGTTTACTGTGAAGTAATGGTCACAACTGAGGCTCCAGAACACACAGCACAGTTCTTCTATCAGGACAGCTTCTTCTCAGCTGTGCTCAAAGGCACACTTCTCTCTGGCCCTCAGCCTCCACTCAAATGCACTCAGCCCTCTCTCTCTCTCTCTGGTCTGGGAAGTCCACCACACTATCTCCTGCTGCTGGGACTCTGTTGCCAAGTCTCTGCCACCACCTCTCACTGCCTTCAGTGTTACAGCTCATTCTCTCTCTCTCTGCTGGTTCCAGGAGATTCTCAACACAGGAATCCTAAATCCAAAAGATGTGCTGGCTCTAGGCTGTTCTTCTTGGGGCAGGTGGGATCCTATCTTTCTCACCTCTGGGGTGACTCATTTCAAGCCCAGCAGGATGGCAAAACTGACCATTCTCTTTGGTAGTCCATAGTTGCCCTATCTGCACAGTCTTGCCCAATCACTAGGGTAAGAGTTGCAAGTCCATATGGCCACACAAAAAGGATCCACCTCACCACAATAACAATTGCTGTTGTTAATTGCTGCCAACTCAGCTTCAACTCACGGTGACTCCGTGTATAACAGAAGGAAATGTCGTCCGGTCCTGTGCCATCTTCATGCCCGTTGGTAATTAGATGGTGTTCTATTGTGATCCATGGGCTTCTTCTCATCAGCTTATTTTTGGAACTAAATTACCAGGCCTTTCTTTGTAGTCCGTCTTAGTCTAGAAGCTGTTTTGAAACGTGTACACTGTGGGTGATTTTGCTGGTATTTGAAAAACTAGTGGCATAGCTTCCAGCATCACAGCAACACACAAGCCACTGCAGTGTCGTAAACTGGCAGACAGGTGGTGGATTTTAACAATAGCTAACGTTTATTGAGTGATTACTCAAAGTCAGGTGTGGCGCTAAAGTCTTACACGTACTATCTCATTGAATCCTCATTTGCGAGTTGCCATTGAGTGCCCTCTGACTTAGGACGACTCCACAAGTTGCAGAATGGAACTGATCTCCACAGAGTTTTCAAGGCTCTGACTTGCTGGAAGCACCAGGCTTTTCTTCCAAGGTGGTTGGTAGCTGAGCACTTAACTGTTTGCACCACCAGGGACTACCTTAACCCCCTGTGGGGTAATAGTATCATGCCCAGTTTGTGAGAAAAACAGCCTCTGAGAGGCACCTGAGGTTACATAGTCAATTTCAGAGATTACCCCCAATCTACCCCAAGTGGGCTTGAGGTTGGCAACTGACTTGGACCCTGCTCAAGGTGAGATCTCACTGCTCCCAAGAGGACACAAGTGGGAAGCATCATTGCTGACAAATCACCCCAAAATAGGAGACCCTGCTCTCTGTGGCCTGGTGCTCAGTCTCTCACTTAGGGGCCAGCACCCACAGATAGCCACCAACTCAAGTAGGAACCAGTAGTCTTACCTTTCCAGCAAATACCAGGCAGCTACTCTGCTGAGCAAATTTAGTTGTAAATTAGGGAAGAATTAGAACAACTTCTGCGCCAAACAAAGAAAATGAGGGAAGCCCTTCAAAGCAACTTACCCGTGCACTACGGGAAAACAAGGTCAGAGGGAAAACTTGGGAGATTTCCAGCTTTATGAGCATCTCCTCTATTTGTACCATGTGGGGTAGAGTCTGCGCCAGTGTCGGCCGCACTCAATTGACTTCTTAGGCAGTGGAAGGGTCCTGGGGGATGGGGTTCCAAGCAGCCAGGCACCTGCTTCCTGTGGGAAGCCTAGACCAGCCAGGAGAGGACTGATTCAGAATCTAGACCAGCTGAGTAGTTCTGTCTCTCTGAGCATCAGTTTTCTTATCTGCAGAAGGAGTTTCCCAACAAAATCTGTGGTCAGTCCCTAGCCTAGTGCTAGACACAGCCACTGACCGGGTGAAGCATTGTGGATGAGCAAGGACAGGACAATGTCATCCACCTGAGCTGGGCTAGTGGTTTCAGGGTACTGGGCTTCAGTGTCCTCACTTTGTATGTATACTGAAATCACAGTCCACTACAGTGAGATACCACTTTACACTGGCTAAAATATCCCCAAACCAAATCTGTCAACCAACTCATAATGAACTTATAAGACAGAGTAGAACTGCCCCACAGGATCTCCAGGACTGTAAATGTTTACAGAAGAAGATTGCCACAGCTTTCTTCCCTGGAGTGGCTAGTGGGTTTAAACTGCCCACTTTTTGGTTAGCAGCTGAGCACTTAACCACTGCTACACCAGGTTCCCTTTCACACTCACTAGGATGTCCCTAATCAAAACAAAAAAATAAATGGGAAACAAGTGTTGCTGAGAATGTGGAGAAATTGGAACCCTCATCCACTGCTGGTGGGAATATGAAATTATTCAGCTGCTGTGACAAACAACCTGGTGATCCTCAAAAAATTAAACATGGAATTACCATATGATCCAGCAATTCTACTCCTGGGTTTATACCCAAGGGAACTGAAGACACATGCCTACGCAAAAACACATACACAAACGTTTATAGCAGCATTATTCATAACAGCCAAAGAGCAGAAATAACCCAATGTCTGTGGATGGCTGAATGGATAAACACAGTATGGTCCATCCATCTAATGCATATTATTCAGTCACAGAAAGGGAAATTGTGACACAGCTACAGCACGGAGGAGCCCCGCGAACACTATGCCAAGTGAAAGAACCAGTCACAAAAGGCCACATGTGTGTGATTCCATTTATAGACATTGCATGAGTGATAATTTGATGCATTTCTGATTCACCATTAATTTCTGAGCTCTGTGTCAGGGCAGAGGCAGGACCGACTTTGTGCACCTTGCACCCCCAGTGCCCCACTTGGCACACACAGTGGGGTTCTGCCAACCTCTGATGAATGAAATGAAAGAAAAGGGACCTTATCTATCTGTTGTCAGTGACTTGCTGGACTCTATTTGTCTGTTTCTCTCCATCTGTAAGTTTCTGTCTTTTGACACAGCCCTGTCTAACAAACCATGGTTGTGGAATAATTGAGAGCTACAGGTGCTAACCAAAAAGTTGGCAGTTTGAATCCACCAGGTGTTCCTTGGAAATGCTGTGGGGCAGTTCTAATCGACTCCATGCCAATGATCTTGGGGTTCTTTTGGTTTCCAACAATATGTGTACATGGATTTGTCTCTCTCCTCATACCCCTCCGTGTCTGACCCTTGCTGCCCATTGTCTCTGATTCTGTCTCTGTGCAAACTAGCTGTCTGTGTAAACTAGTACCTTTTGTGGGGTACTGTCTTTTCTCTGTCTGTTATCTCACTCTATCCTATCTGTGCCTCTGCCATCTCTTTCTTTGTTATCTCTTGATCTCTGTCATCTCTGTCTCTATCATTTCTCTCTGCCATTGTTACCAATCTCCAATAAACATGAAAGGCCCTTGTCTTTCCCCAAGTAAGAATACACAAGGAAGAATTGGTTGTAACTCTGGCAAATTTATTTCACTTTTAACAAGTAAAAAACTCAGTGGAAGACTAAGCGTCTCCAAAAGACTGACTCATCCAGGGTAGTAAATTAGGAGCTTATATGTGGGGGACTATCATGAGGTGGATGCACACATCTTCCAAAAGGTGGAGTCATTTTAGCCTTGCTGAGCATGCTCCACAGTGGTCTTCCCTCCAGGGTCTTGGTTTGAATCCCTGGAGTGGGTCTCATCTTGTTTCTGCCCCCGGTAGAAGGTCGGTCAAAGATCTCCTCTGGTTCAAACTGCACACACTTGCCACGTGGTTTCTCGATACAACAACAGTTCGGGAGAAACAAGGAAGGAACAAATGAAGAACTTATTTCTAATAACATTCACTAACATGTGCAAAGAAACTGGAATGCAAGCACAAGGTCCAGGTTATTTTTACCAGCTCGTTTCTTGTCAGCCCTCTCTCTCACCCTCTCTATCTCTGTCATCTCTATGCCTCTGCCATCTCTGTCATCTCTTTGTCTCTGCCCTCTTTCTGTTTTTGTCATCTCTGTCTCTGTCACCCCTATCTGTCTCTATCTTCTCTCTCTGTTTCTGTCTGAGGATGGAGAGGATAAAGATCTCTCCTATCTGCTTTGGGTCTGTCATTTCTCTGTCTCTGGGTCTCTGTCTCTCCTGGGGTATTTCTGACCCTGTCTTTCTCTCTGGGACCTGTGTCACAGCCTCTCTGATTTTCCTCCTCTAGAGTCTTTAAAGAACAGAGTGAGGCATGTAACTGAGCTGGGCCATCTCCATGGTTGCAGCAGTGGAGTAGCTGGAAGATCAGTTTGGAATGACTGTTTCTGTAGTGACTGAGCCTTGATAGTTTCTGAGAGGCAGAGTGGGGCTTGGTGTGAGCTGTTGGGCCACCCCCGGGACCTGGCAGGAAAGGCCACCTGGAGTCACCAGTAGCCAAGAAGATCCTTGAGCCATGCCCCTGGCCTTGACCAGAAAAAGAGGGGGTGGGTGGGATGTGCAGCCAGCCTCTCTGCCCATCCCATGCCTTCCCCAAGGTGTCCCTGTCCCTCTCTTGTACCTATCCTGTGCCAAACTCCTGTTTATAATTCATGCTTATGATCAGAATTATCAGCAGTAATGATAACAAGATTGTAATTGCCAGGCTACCTGCCCCAATTGCAGAGCTGTAGAGAGTAGTGTGGGGTTATTTCCTCCCACAGACTGAGGAGTAGAATGGGGGATAGGAGTGCCCCAATGGGTTCTTTAGCCCCTTCTCCTCCAACCAAGCCTACCTGCTTCTCTCCAGAGAAGTTTGCTTCCTTGCTTATCCATTCTAACACCTAACCCACTTCCTGGGACTAACTCAAGCTTCCCTGCTTCAGGCTCAGTGGCAAACTTTTAACAGCCTTGCTGTGGGTGGGGACATGCCATCTACCACCCCACCAATAGAAGGCACACCAGAGCTATGAGGTGTCTTCTACTTGTAGGGGAGGGTTGCGAATACAGAAACAATGATCCTTTTCATCCCAGTTAATTGGCCTAATTCTGAGCTTCTCTTCTATCTCCTAATTTGTTGCATAGTGCCTGGAGTTTTAAAAGCTTGCCAAGAAGCCATCCAAGGCACAACAATTGGTGTCTATTCCCCTGGGGCAACAGAGGAAGTAGGAGAGTCATGCAAAGGAGGAGAAAATGGAATGTGTGGCTAATTGCTTCAGTGAACAACTGCCTTCTTTGCCATGAGACCAGAAACGAATGGTGCTTGGCTATCATTACGGAACATTTCGACCGAAAATTCTATAGAAGAATCCTGGTCAAAAGGGGTGAAATGCAGAACAGAATTTCAAATTTTCACAGACTCCAGACTTCCTAGAGCCTTGAAGGTTGGATGACGTCCTGAAACTATTGTGTTGAGGTTATCTTTAAATACTAAACCAGAACTGTTGCCTGAAATTTTCTTAAAACCAAACAATGGTTTAGCCTAGCTAGTAAATGCCTTTAGCATTATGCTGTTTTTGAGAACTACCTATATGGGATCAAATTTGTAACAGCAACTCAAAAGATTAGACAGAAATCTTAGTGGACAGTGAATTTATATTAACGGGGGAAGAACAACTCAGGAAAAGGTGAGAGAATGGTTGCTCAAATGGAAGAATGTTATCAGTGTCATTAAATGGTAAATGTAGAAGCCGTTAAATTGGTGTATGTTTTGCTGTGTATATTCTCAACAACAGCAAACTAAAATTTAGGGGGAAAAATAGAACAGTTCTTCCATCCCCCAGTTGGGCTTGACTACTGACTCTACCCCATGGGAACTCAGAAGGGTCTTCTTGGGAGACTGGTGGCAAGACAGGGGAAGAAGCAGACTTTCTGGCATCCTCGAGTTGACTCCAACTCATGGTGACCTCATGTGTGTCAGAGAAGAAGTATGTTCCACAAGGTCTTCAATAGCTGAATTTTTGTAAGTATCTCACCAGGCATTTCTTCCGAGGAGCCTGTTGGTGGATTTGAACCTGAAAACCTTCGCTTAGCAGCCAAGCACGTTAACTCACCACCCAAGGACTCCCAGGTGCCCAAAGGTCCCTCTTTCTGCCCAGAAGTGAGCCTGGGGTCCCAGGATAGGAGCCAGCCAAGCCAAGTGCCGTCGATGCAAATATACAAATGACCACTCTTAGGACGCCCCTCTGGGACAGTCCAAGGGACCCAGTAACCCAGCTCTGAGATCAATCCACTCCAACTCAGGCAGCAGGACCACACTCAGCCTGCATCAGTCTCTGAGCTAGTAAGCTGGTGCTAATACTGAGTAAGAGTTGGGAGAGGGCTGTGAGAGCTTGAACCAGGAACCTGATCCTTGGAGGAGGGGCCAGGCTGCGGGGGCAGAGCCTGACAAGGAGGCGCGCGGTGGGCGGTGGGCGGTGGGCGGTGGGCGGTGGGCGGTGGGCGGTGGGCGGTGGGCGGTGGGCGGTGGGCGGTGGGCGGTGGGCGGTGGGCGGTGGGCGGTGGGCGGTGGGCGGTGGGCGGTGGGCGGTGGGCGGTGGGCGGTGGGCGGTGGGCGGTGGGCGGTGGGCGGTGGGCGGTGGGCGGTGGGCGGTGGGCGGTGGGCGGTGGGCGGTGGGCGGTGGGCGGTGGGCGGTGGGCGGTGGGCGGTGGGCGGTGGGCGGTGGGCGGTGGGCGGTGGGCGGTGGGCGGTGGGCGGTGGGCGGTGGGCGGTGGGCGGTGGGCGGTGGGCGGTGGGCGGTGGGCGGTGGGCGGTGGGCGGTGGGCGGTGGGCGGTGGGCGGTGGGCGGTGGGCGGTGGGCGGTGGGCGGTGGGCGGTGGGCGGTGGGCGGTGGGCGGTGGGCGGTGGGCGGTGGGCGGTGGGCGGTGGGCGGTGGGCGGTGGGCGGTGGGCGGTGGGCGGTGGGCGGTGGGCGGTGGGCGGTGGGCGGTGGGCGGTGGGCGGTGGGCGGTGGGCGGTGGGCGGTGGGCGGTGGGCGGTGGGCGGTGGGCGGTGGGCGGTGGGCGGTGGGCGGTGGGCGGTGGGCGGTGGGCGGTGGGCGGTGGGCGGTGGGCGGTGGGCGGTGGGCGGTGGGCGGTGGGCGGTGGGCGGTGGGCGGTGGGCGGTGGGCGGTGGGCGGTGGGCGGTGGGCGGTGGGCGGTGGGCGGTGGGCGGTGGGCGGTGGGCGGTGGGCGGTGGGCGGTGGGCGGTGGGCGGTGGGCGGTGGGCGGTGGGCGGTGGGCGGTGGGCGGTGGGCGGTGGGCGGTGGGCGGTGGGCGGTGGGCGGTGGGCGGTGGGCGGTGGGCGGTGGGCGGTGGGCGGTGGGCGGTGGGCGGTGGGCGGTGGGCGGTGGGCGGTGGGCGGTGGGCGGTGGGCGGTGGGCGGTGGGCGGTGGGCGGTGGGCGGTGGGCGGTGGGCGGTGGGCGGTGGGCGGTGGGCGGTGGGCGGTGGGCGGTGGGCGGTGGGCGGTGGGCGGTGGGCGGTGGGCGGTGGGCGGTGGGCGGTGGGCGGTGGGCGGTGGGCGGTGGGCGGTGGGCGGTGGGCGGTGGGCGGTGGGCGGTGGGCGGTGGGCGGTGGGCGGTGGGCGGTGGGCGGATAGGATGGGGCTGTTACATAGCCAGAATTCTGAGGGACAGACGGACTTGCCCAGACTCACAGCCAGGACATCATAGAGCCAGGCCTTGCCAAGGGCATGTCAGTCGCTGCTTGGCGCCTTCCTGGGGCCAGGATGGAGCCAGGTGACTTCCCCCACCCCCAGGCTGCTGCCTTATTCATGGCCTGACACTCCTCAGGAGCTAAACGTGCAGAAGGAGCGTTTCAAATCCACTTTCCTGCTCTGAAAATAAATAAATGAGTCAAGAATGCAAGTGCTCAGCTGGGGCGGGGACTGGGACTCCTGGGAGTCCAGAAAAGCTCACAGATGGCCTGTGTCTAACGCCTGGAGCTGGGCCTGAATCTGGGGCCCATGACTGGGCAAGGAAGGCCTGGGCTATGCTGCAGATCCTCCCTGTCCTGTCTTCCAGCCCCAGCTCAGGAAAGCCTAACTGCCGACCTCTTGTTGAGGCTGGCTCTTGGGGTTCGTTGGGTTTCTGGAACTTGGCAAAACCTGAAGATTGTTTGGGAACTAGGGAACTGGTCTGGCCAGAGGAACCTTCTTGGCCCCTTGAAAGCAGACACACACGGACATCGTACTTTTGTGATTTGAACAATAAATAAATACAAGAGGTCCGGGACTGCAGTCTCCATCTCTTGGAAGATGCCTAGTGGCCCCCCACCCCTGAAGGCTTCCAGCTTATCCACCAGCCCCACTGTAGGCTTATGCTGCATTAGCAGCCCTGCCAGCAGGCACATGGACCAGAATTCAGGTTAGAGGAGCTTTCTGGGAGGGGAGACTTTGGAAGCTCCCACAGGACGTGAGACCCCATAGGTGAAACTCAGATGGAATCGTTAGTTGATGAACCCACCACGTCAACGTCATTCAAAAATGGGAGTCACTACGCCAGGCCAACGCCAAGACAATGACACTGGTTGCAACACAGCAATTGCAAGCCTCCTATTTGCTACTAATGAGGGAGGGCAAGCAGGTGGTCAAGGCTAGCCGGGCTAGGAGCTGTACCTCAGCACTGGTCACTGGTGAGGAACAATAGTGTAGAATCCATTTGGGATCAGCTCTGGGTATGAGGAGGTGGAGACAGGGGTAAGACCTATTCATGTTACCTGGGGAGATGGGAGAAGAACACAGAAAAATGCAGGAACCGGGGTCTTGGCCCTCTGCTCCTGAATCCTCTCTTGCACGTCCTTACTCATATCACATGCCCCACCTGGCACCAGTGAGCCCTGGTGAGTGAACATGGCCTGGATTTGAGCACCGTCACCCTC
Source organism: Heterohyrax brucei (assembly GCA_028571685.1). NCBI lineage: Eukaryota > Metazoa > Chordata > Mammalia > Hyracoidea > Procaviidae > Heterohyrax > Heterohyrax brucei. Next base: position 7,355,321 of record CM053165.1, on the reverse strand, counting down.
TCTGATAACCTACCGAATCCCCAAGGCTTCCTCTGAGGCTGAGGGACCCTTTGAGATCTGGGAACTGAAGTATCTAGGGCAACCAAACAGGGCTAGTCCCCCAGCTCTGGAGCAGGGAGCCATAAGTTGTTGTGCACAAACAGCAGTCAAGTCCCTTTCCCTCTCTGAGCCTCTATTTTTTCATTAGTTAACTGAGGAAGTTATCTCATATTCTAATGAATTTCCTTGGGCTTCATCCTAAATCCACTACCCATTTATCAGTTTGCCATATTGTGGTGGCTTGTGTGCTGTGGTGATGCTAGAAGCTGTGTCGCCGGTGTTTCAAATAACAGCAGGGTCACACATGGTGGACAGGTTCCAGCAGAGCTTCCAGCTCAAGACAGACTAGGAAGAAAGGCCTGGTGATCTACTTCAGAAAAACCAACCAATAGAAACCTTATGGATCACAACAGAAGATTGTTTGACTTGCTTGCCTTGGACACGTCATCAAGAGGAATCATCTGCTGGAGAGGGATATATATTGTGTCTGGTGAAGTAGAAGGTGAGAGATCCTCAGTGAGGTGGATTGGCACAACTGCTGGAACAATAGACTCAAATAGAATGCGGAATGGACAACATTTCATTCTGTTATATACAAGGACATCATGAATTGGAGTCAACTGATGACAGCAGTGAATGTTAGTGTTAGGTGTCAGCTTGGCTATGATCATAGTGGTTGGCAGATGCTATGTAACCACCTTCCATTCTGTGGGCTGCTATGAGCAGCCAGTCAGTTGGAACAGGAGATTCCTTGAGAGGGTGTCAGCCTCCACTATATAAATGGATGTTCTAGCAAAGCTCACACTCTCTTACCTCTGTATTCTTTTCCTCATCTGACCTCTGGTTCTTGGGACGTACGCCTGCAGAAGTCACTAGCCTTCTGCCTGGTCTGCAGATTTGGGGTTTGTCAGCCCCTGCAACTATGTGAGCCAATAGAGGCCTCCAGCACTCTGCCTGACCTAGGGACTTGGGACTTGCCAGCCCCTCAATTTCTTTACAAATCCTTGAAATAAATTTATTTATGTATGTGCTTATTTACATGCTTCACTGGTTTTGCTCCTTTAGAAAATCCACGCTAAGACAGCAGCTAATAATGACTTATCCTAAATGGTGTTTCAAAGAGATAAGGTAAACCAGGAAATCCTGGTGGCACAATGATTAAGTGCCATGTCTGCTAACCAAAAGATCGGCAGTTTGAATCTGCCAGGCACTCCTTGGAAACTCTATGGAGCAGTTCTACTGTGACTTACATGGTCACTGTGAGTCAGAATAGACTCGATGGCAGTGGGTTTGGGGTTTTGGAGTGTAAACTAGACCCAAAAGAAACCAAACTAGAAAGAAAAAGAGATTGTTTGGCCTAATGGTTAAGAATGTAAATCTCTGCTCTGCCCCTTCTGTGTCTGAGTAAATGGCTCCACCTCTTTGTGATTCAGTGTCCTCATTGACCAAATGATAACAAGCAGATTTCCACCCCAGAAAGGCCTTGTGGGAGTTCAGTGCATGCTCAGAACAGTGCTTGGCACTTAAAAGGCTTCATGAGCATCAGCTGTGATTGCCCGCATGGCCTGGTCCCTGTCTATGCCCCTGCCCTAGCCCCCTGTAGTCTCAATGACCCTGGAAGGGAGGCAGGCCAGACACCCAAAGGAAATTCCAGCTATCTATCATTCTGGAAAAGGCAAAACTATAAAGACAGTGGAAGAATCAGTGGCTGCCAGGGGTTCAGGGAAGGGATGATTAGGTAGAGCATGGGGCACTTTTAGGGTGCTAAAACGATTCTGTGTGATACTGTAGTGGTGAACACGTGACATTACGCATTTGTCAAAACTCAGCGGTTAATATTAGTGTATTGATATCGGCTCATCAGTTGTAACAAATGTACTACAGGAATGAAACATGCCTCATGGATGGGGACATTGTGCCAAGAGGGTGAGTGAGGCAGAGACATAGCCCACAGAGTGGCTGTGTCACCGTGCAGGGCTACTTCATCACGCCCCACAACTGAGGACCACATCTGCCCAGAGTGGAGCCACTTTCTAGTTTGCTGAGAGACTTGCTAGAGACCATGGGCTCCTGCATGCTGGGGCCTCCTTAGCGATACCTCTGAATGCTGTCTGGACATCTGGGTCTCCTGCCCAACCTCCCAGAAAGAAGCATTCACCTTGGGAAACTGTCCAGACCCAGCCCATCTGGAGCCCTACTGGACCTGGAGTTTCCTGGAGTCTCTACCAGCCAAGACTGTTCTCCACCATACCACTCTGGCCCCAAGTTCTTGTTCCTTTCCCATGAGGGCAAGACTTCTGGTTTCCCTTGCTCCTGGCCTTATGTCTTGCACCTTGAACCCTCAGTGGATTTGCAGAGTGGCTTGAATCAGGGCTGGGAGCTTGTCATCTTGCAATGGGTCCACAGGCATCAGTGCTGAATTTCCCCTCAGAGGCCACTCATGTGAACACAAGCCAGTGCCAGACATCAGAGAACTCCAAGGCTCCTGGGTAGATGGCTACTAGGTGTCCTTGCAGCCCCTTGCCTGCTGACCTGTGTGCTGCTCTGCTGTCTAGGTCCAGTGGAGATACCCCTTCCTGCCTTGGTTTTAGACCTCTGAGTATCAGCAGCTGAATGCCAAGCCCACCCATCCCTCTGGCCTCTTTGCAAAGAGCTCTGCTGCTCCCAGCTCACCTCCTGCCCTGCTGTCCCACGACAGGTCCCCTGGGCCCTCGTACAGGCCTGCAGGGTGACTGGAGCTGAGCAGAGACAGGGATGGAGCTGCAGTTCAGACACCCACATCCCCTGAGGCCTGTTCAAAGCCACCAGTTCCCAGAGAACTGTTCAAAGCCACCATCCTTCCTGGGCTGGCCTCTCTGAAGCCCAGAGCTCCTGCAGGGTCAGGCTCCCAACTGTCTTGGCCCTTACCCTGCCCAATACAGATCAACTGAGTTCTCTGATTAGACCCAGTGATGGCCAAGGGGATGGCTTAGATGGAGTCCCTTACCCTGCCCCAGCCATGCCCCATTTCTGTCAGCTTCACTGGCCAGGGCACACATCTGTCTGTGTGTCTGACAATCACGGACTTTCAGCTCATCGCCTTTGTTCTATGAACTTCAGTTTCTCATCCTCAACATGGGGTGGTCTTCCTATCCCTGGTAGCCAAAGGGCTAGAAGGTAAGAAGTGGCCCACCAGCAGGGCTGGGAGGACATGGTTTCTCAGCAAAACGAGTCCTCTTGACTCCCCTCAGGGGTCCCAGGAAGAGGCCTTCCCTGCTCACTTGACCTTCCCCCATACCTGAATACTGTGGTGCCCAGGATCCCAGTCTGCCCTGCATTGAAGCAGTCTTGCTGCTTGGAGAATTTGCCCCCTTCACTACTGAGGTCCAGGCCTGGGTGCATCTGGGGCCGGGGAGACCCCAGCTCAATATCATTTGTGGGCAACAGGAAAAAGAAGAAAAAGAAACATAGGCAAGATACCCTTCTCTCTTCTTGCTTGGCCTCTGAGTGGTTCAGACCAAGAATTGGGCTGATTACATAACTGCACAATGAAAATGCAAGACCTCCACACAGAAAAGCAGGAAACGTGTTGTTTTAAGGCACTAAATTACAGAGCTCGCTCCTTTCTTCTGTGGTCTGTCTTTTAACTTGTCATGGTGTTTTTATTTCCTCTTTCATGTCATTCTAAATAAAGACAAATTAAAAATTTAAACTACCAGCATGAATTTCACCATTCATCTTTATGTTGTTTGGTGTCAATTTTAATACAAGAGCATTTAACTCAGACATAGAGTCACTGAAGTTGCATAATTCAAATGCTGTGGCTTGTATGTGAACAGCATTTTGCTCTTACCATAACAGTAGAAACACACCCCAAACTAGCACAGCTGTTCAGGTTTCACTTCTTGATAAGCACGCATTTGGTCAATACTTGACCTTGGACTTGTGGTAAGCAAGGGAGGACTAAAAGGGAAAGGAACAGTAAGTTGCCCTGTTTCCATTCCTTTCTATATCATCATTTTCAGCATAAGTGGTTGGCTAATACACAAAAGCAATATGAGTAAGAAGGGATATGGTCGGGTTGTTTGCACTTCTTAAAATGCCATTGCCTTTGAGTTGAAAGTGTACATTGCATAAAAATCTCCACTACACAATTAATGATAAAGAACAATAATGATTTTAGGAAGCATCTCATAACCTTGTTTCAACTGGAAGACATCAACCTGAGTGAAATCAGTCAGAGGCAAAAGGACAAATATTGTCATGAGACCCCTGCTATAAGGACTTACAAATAGACTTAAGTACAGAAGAAAGAAAAGACTCTTTGATGGCTACAAGGGTAGGGACAGGAGGTGAAGGTTTATCATAGATTAGATAGTTGATAGAGATTAGAGATTTTTTTCATTTACTGTATGTTCAGGGAAAAAAAAGTATGTAACCATAAACTTTTCAAAGTGGACAGACCTTGAAAGAGTGCTAGACTTGTATTTGCACTGTACAAATTTCTGTTATATTTTAAATTGAGTCTTTGGAAATGAAATAATTCTTTATAGTTGTGGTTCTCACTAGTCTTGTTATATATGATACACCTGCTTGTATTTTTGTAAATATGTATATATAGTAACATATTCATTTTATCAAAAATAAAAAAACATATTAAAAAAACCCTGCAAATGTTTATAGCAGCTTTACTTATAATAGCCAAAACGTGGAAGCAACCAAAACAAAAAAAAGCCCATTCTCACTGAGTCGATTCCAATTAATAATGACCCTATAGTGCTGAGTAGAACTGTCCCATAGAGCTTCCAAGGAGTGCCTGGTGGATTTAAACTGCTGACCTTTTCTTAGCAGACATAGCATGTAATCACCACTCCACCAGGAAACAGCTAAGGTGTCCTCATAATAGCTGAGTTAATAAAAAAAACTGTGGTACAGCCATACAATGGAAGATTATTCAGTAATAAAAAGAAATGAGCTATCAAACTATAAAAAGACATGGAGGAAACTTAATACATATTGCTAAGTGAAAAAGTAGTCTGGAAAATCCACATGTGCAGGATCGCAAGAACATGCCATTCTGGAAAAGACAAAGCTATAAAGACAGTGAAAGGACCCATGGCTGCCAGGGGTTCAGGGAAGGGATGTTAGGGTGCTAAAACTATTCTGTGTGATACTGTAGTGGTGACCATATGACATTATGCATTTGTCAAAATTCATAGACTGTACTACACAAGGAGAAGCCTCTGATGTAAACTGTGGACAGTAGTTGATGTATTGATACTGGCTCATCACTTGTAACAAATGAACCACAGGAAAGAAAGATGTTAACAATGGGAGAAATGCCATGTGGGTGAGAAGGGAGTATATGGGAGCTCTCTGTACTTTCTGCTCTAAACAATAAAATCTATTCAGAAAAGGATAAATGTTACACGACTCCACTTACATGAAATATCAGAGACCAAAGTTGATCAATGTTTTCCAGGGGCAGATGCAAGGAGAAATGAGTGGAACTGCTTAAGGGTCCCTGAGTTTCTGCCAAGGGTGATGAAAAAAAATAGAAACAAATGATGGTGATGCCTGTACAGTGTCATAATGTAATTAATACCACTGACTGGTACACTTAAATATGATTGAAATGGCATTTTTGGAAACTTTATTTTTATTGTAATTAAGTGACAGTTTACAATCCGAGTCAGTTTGCCATATAAAACCCTGAACACCAGCTTCCGTGCCACTCTATCCACTCTCCTCTCCCTGTGATAGCACACTCCTTTCCACCTTGTACTTCCAGTATCCATTCAGCCAACACTTGTCCCCTCTTCTCTACCCTCCTCTCTCACTTCTAAAGAGGAACTGGTTGGACAACCTCATATATATATTTAAGCCAAGAAGTGGCATCACTCTATGTTTTATGCTCACTGCTATCGAGTCGATTTTGACTCATAGTGACCCTACAGACAGAGTAGAACTGCCCCATAGAGTTTCCAAGGCGTGCACGCCAGATGTGATCTGCCGACCATTTGGTTAGCAGCTGTAGCACTTGACAGCCCTGCAGAACACACTTCTACTCTGCATGTGTTGGGTTGCCATGAGTCAGAGCTGACAGATAGCAACGGACAACTGTCTCCTAAACAGAAGTATTACACAGTAGCAAGCACGAATAATTCCTCAAAAGAGAAAACTAAGATGCCATTACTGTCTTTCTGCAATAGAAACCAGTTCTGTTCCATTGAGAAACTGTTGGCCTCTCAAGGTCGTCAGTGTCCCTGACCACTCACACATAAGTGTGACACCCTCCCCTTGTACCTGTGTGAGTCTTCCTGACCTCCCACACGCCCTGCACCCACTGGAGTTGCAAGCTCATGAAGTACCATGAGGTTATGTGCGAATGTGGTACAAGGAAGAACTCAGTGTCTCCTCTACTCAAACACACACTTCATTGTCCCATTGGATGTCGCCCACAGACACAGGCTGAAAGATGAAGACGACTTTGAAGATACCAAAAGCAGCACTGTTAACTAACAAAGGAGTGCGTAACCAAAGGCAGCCCTGCCAGCCCACCTGCCTGCTTGCACAACACTGCTGCTTACCACCAAGGTCTTTAAAAAAATTATTATTGTTTTTATTACTGAAAATCAAATCTCACTGCCTACCTAATGTAAGAATTCTCTCTGCAACACACCAGACAAGTGGCTGGTCTCACTTTGCTTGACTACTTCCAGTGACCGGGAAGTTACTACTGCTCTGGGTAAACTGTTTCACTGTTAGACAGTGCTTTTGAAATTGTATGGAATTTTAAAGCTGAGAAGAACTTTATAAATCCTCTAGCCTAACTGTCTCCTAGGAAAACCCAAGTTCAACAGGTGGAATGATTTGCTCAAGTTTGCATGGCCAGTGAAGTGGCAACTGCAACAGTCTTCTGCCTTTTAATCTTCCAATAGAGTCTTCTTGTTGACCAAAGGGAGTCGGCCTGAACCTTAGGGGCCCAACCCAGGCCTGCCGTGTCCCCTTACCAAATGCCAGTCAAGGCCATTAGCCCCAGCAGGAGGCCCTTGGACTCTGGACTCAGCTTCTGATAAAGAAGCCTGCTTGCTGTGCTCTTGGATGCTCCTCCCACCAGGAAGCCAGAGCCCTGTCTCTTCCTTAACTGCTTTGGGACCTTTAGGGTGTCTTCTCTTAAGTCTGTTTCCTAGGGTGACAATGGCAATGCTGCCAGCTGCCTGTCACCCCTGCACAGGGTCCCTGGAAGCACTCTGTAAGCTCACCACTGGCCTGGCCAAAGGGGCAATTGCCCTTCTCTCATAGACGCCCTTTGCTATACCTGTGAACACTGTAGGGGTCAGTGTCACGGCCATGCATATTTCGCTGGCCCCGGGACTGGGGCAGCCTGACCCTCTTCATGAGTTGGGGGCTGTTAATCCCAAAGTGCATTTTTTTCCCTACCCAGTTGGAGTTTCAGCTGACACTGCTGTCTTTTCAGCGCTGGCATTGTGCTTGTATTTAGGTCAGGCCTATTTTAATTTCGCTGGGAACAAGTGTGAGGTTGAGACTGTTTTGAGGCCAACACAGAGAGGCAGTGGGCTGGTTTTGCCCAGCTGGGTTGCTGAAGGTTAGAGGAAGAGGCAGGGGACTGAGGGAGGAAAGTGAGGAGGAGGAGAGAGGCAGGTAAACAGAGAGTCAGGAAGAAGCAGATGACCTCGGACCTCCTAAGCCTCAATCCATTTGGGGCCCCTTCCCCCTTTCCCTTCCTGGTAGGGCCCCTCCAACACACACACTTGAGTCTGGTGAGATGGGAGACTGTGGGCTGGCTTCCCACCCACAGTGTGCTGAGGATTCAGCAAGTGTGTCCTCTATGCCCTTAGTCACCTATCAGGGAGGTAAGGGGCTGCTTTGACAACGCTAGCATGTCTAGGTCCTTGTGGTCCTTGTGGCTAAGAGGACAGCCTGCTGATCTGGTGCCACTGCCTACTAACTGTGTGGCCCAGTCAATCTCCAAGACCTCTCTGAGCCTCATTTCCTCAGCTGCACATGAAGATAAAAATAGAACCAATCTCACGTGGCTCTTCACAGATGGGGGTGAGATGACATAGGGTTTATGAAAGTAGTCATGTGACACCCTGCCTGGGGTGCAGTGAGTGCTCAGCCTGTGTCAGTGCAGAACTGTGCTCCATAGGTCTTTCAAAGGTTGTGACCTCTCAAAAGCAGATCAACAGGCCTTTCTTTCAAGGCACCTATGGACGGACACACACCTCTAACCTTTCAATGAGCAGTCAAAAGCATTAATCGTTTGCACCACCCAGGTATCCTTAAGAGGTAGCTAGCAGTGTTCATATTATTTTCATTACCCATCATCTTCTCCAAGGACTGCTCCTCAACACCTTGGCAGCTGGGTGTTCACTGACACTCGGACCACCAGGACCCTTACTGGGCCTAGGTAAACTGAACCTGCAGATCTGGTAATTAATACCCTTGACACTTTTTATTGGAATGAAGATGGGCCTGCATGTGACTTGCTTTTTAATGATAACCAGCCTCTCTCTACTCTCTCCTTCCTTCTCCTCACTGTCCTTGAGGACAGGCTGGTGCAAGGGGCTGCAGAATTTCCAAGGCTTGGTCCAGCCACCTCTGGAGAGAAGGATGCATGGGGGGTGTGGTGAGGTGCCCTGTGAGCCCTTCCTGTCATAGACCACTGTGATTCCCCCTGCAGGAGGGAGGAGTGGTTTCCAGGCTGGCCTGCCCAGGGGGATGACCCAGACATGTCTCTGACCTTGGGAGCTTGTAGTCTCAAGATATGTACAGTTATCACAGGAGCAGTGCTACAGGAGAAGTCTCTGAAAGGTTCTGGGGGAAGATCTGAGCCAGAAAAAAAGCAATGTGGCCTAGAGAAAACACTTTGGACTGATGCTTGAACCGTGAAAAGATGGTGGAAATAGAACGTGCCTTCCAGGCCTCAAGAGTGGTCTGTGCAAAGGTTTAGAGTCAGGCAAAGCTGGATGGGCGAGCACAGTGGCTGTTCCCTCAGCTGGTGCAAGAGGGACTGCTCAGGTCACGGAGGGAGGCTGAAGGACCAGGTAGGATGGCCTTGAGTGCAGAGGAAAGGGGACTGGCTTCATCTTGTGGGCAATAGGGAGCCCCAGGGGATTCTATGCAGAGAAATGATGTGGTGAGAACTGACTTTTAGAATCATCTCTCAGGTGGACAGCATGTGCAAAGGATTGCACTTCAGACACCCGAAAGCAGGAAGGTACTGGGCCTAGGTATTGGAGCTGGGGTCTACGTTCAGGCTCTGGGGCCTTGTGGCCTGCCAGGGGCCCAAGAACCTGGAGCATCTCAGGGCAGGGTGCCCAGCAGCTCCCAGGCCAAATCCCAAACCACCTTCTTCCTGTTGTCTTTAATGCAACCAGCATGTTGAAATGCAAATGAGCATCTCCAACCTGGGCTTCTTGGCATAATTTCCCCTAGTAAACATTTCCAAGGCACTGAGGAAGAAAACTTCCCCCAAACAGGACTCCTCACTTTGAGGGCACTTGGCTGTGCAAAGGGGAGCACACCCCCTTTGCCCTGAAAGCTCAGGCACAGGCAGGGACTTGTTGAGCTTAACTGATGCTCTTGGGCAGGCTCTTTGCCTCTCTGGGTCTCCATTTTCCTGTTTTTGAAATGAGGGGCCTGGATGGCTTGATCTCTAAAGAGCTCTACTTACTCCTGGCTGAGAAGCCACACATGTTGCCCTTTTCTTTATGGAAACCTTCTGAGGGTGGCAGAAGGACTAACCCATTTAACAGATGAGGAAACTGAGAACCACAGAAACAAACCAGTTGCTGCCACATCATCCTTGTGTATGTTTCAGGCTGATTTTTAGATCTGTAGGCTATTCTAAGGAGTCTCTGTGTCACCCAGTGACTCCTGAGAACAAAAGAAGAAGAATTTGTCCACAGTCCCTCAGGGATTTAAGTGTAGAATTAGATCAGGTCTGATCATCTTACTCAGCAGGCTCTAAAGTGCTCTAGGGGATCCCAGGGCACCTGGGGTAACCAGACCTCCCATGTGAAAGCAATGAAAGGAAAAGCAAGGTGGCCAAGCAACATATTCTTGAGGGCTGAGGCAGCCAGGAGACCCTTCTTTGCTGTTCTCCAAGTCTTAGCCCCAGCCTACCTCCTCCAAGAAGCCTTCCCAGATCTCTCACTTCTCTGAGTTATTTGTGCCTTACTGTCTGTGTTCCCTACCGCCACCTGAAGCTCTCGTCTTCCAGGATATTCGGGTTTCCCTTGCCAGCCTGTGACTTTACCGAGATTAGAGACAAACCTCTTTTTCCTAGCCCTGCTGCCTCCCAGCCCACATATGGCCTGGCATAGCTGGGCCAACAAGGCTTGCACTTCCCACATGTGGCAGCAGTTGTTAGCTACCGTCCAGTCAATGCTCAGAGTAGAACTGTGCTCTGTATGGTTTCCAAGGCTGTGACCTTCACGAAACATGTTGCCAAGTCTTATTTCTGAGGCAACTCTGAGTGGGTTCGAACCTTTAAACTTAAACTTTGGTTAGTAGTTTATAGTTTAATCATTTGCTCCACCCAGGGAGTCCCCACACATGGCAGAGCCTTAGTCACTCTGTGTGTGCTGGCCAGGGGAGTGGGCACCCAGCCCCTGGTCAAGGAGACAAGATTGGTTTTTCCTCAGCTGGAACAGATGCCCCCGGGGGCGGGGCGCCAAGTTTCTTCCCTTTTCTAAATGACAGCTCGTACCAGGACTTTCTTATGGAGGATGGAGTCTGGTGCTCAGTACAGTATGTGGGGATTCAAAATCACTTTGCTTCTCAAGTCAGTGCCTCTTCATCTGAAGCAGGGAGGTGCATCTGCTGTGAGAAATGTGGGTTTCAACCCTGCAGATGTGCCACAACTTTCCTCTGAAACTAGACATCTTGCAGGAAGAATTAGGCAGCTGCCTTGAGACTCCCAGAGTGTGACTTGGCCTCTCTGTCTTTTCTTCTCTCCTGTCTCTATCCTTTCTTCTCAGAAGCCCTCCCTTGTCTAACAACAAGAAGCAAATTGCCTCCTCTTCTTCGCAGGCTCCCCAGCTCTGTGGTGGCCATTTCCAGCTTTTTCTGCTCAGAAGCAGAAGCCTCATCTTCAAGATGCATTCTGCTGAGTGTGGAATTCTCCACTAACTCTAGGTTCAGAGGCAGGCAAGTGACTCCACAGTAACAAACCATAGGTTTTCTACCTGCCAGACCACAGGGATTGACTCAGGAGCCTGCCAACTGGAGTCCGAGGCTGTTGTATTCTTGTCTCTTACATCAAATATAAACATTGTTATGGAAAGTAGGAGCAGAGGTGAGGGCAGGGGCAGCTGCAGGCAGAGCATTCATTATGCCGAGCAGTAATCTCTTCCTTGCTATTCGTAGTTCCACTTGGGTTGGATCCTACTTGGTGGTGCAAACACTTAATGCCCTTGGTTGTTAAGCAAAAGGAGGGTTGAGTCCCTTCAGAGGGGCCTCAGAAGAAAGATCTGGTGATCTACTTTTGAAAGATCACAGCCACTGAAAACCCTATGGAGCACAGTTCTGTGCTGACACACATGGGGTTGCTGTGAGTCAGAATCTACTCAACAGCAACTGGCTACTGGTTACGGGTCTTTGTGCAGTTGGACTCTCAGCAGATTTCAGTCCATTCCAACCTCAGCATTAGCCTCCGATTATATGCTCTAGAACTCAGCTTTAACACTGCTGGCTTGGGAGGGACCCCTGCGAGGTTCTCAGACTTTGCTAGTCTGCCGGATGCATGAGAGTAAGCTTCATGTGCTGGGCTTTTATCTTTTTCTTATTGATTTGTAGAAATTCTTTATATACAATAGATCCCAGCCAGCCAAGTGCTGTCAATAAAAGATCCCAACCCTTTGTTAATTATTGCAAATCTTCTTCCAAATGAATTGGCTTTTCATTTAGTCACACAGAAGTTTTTAATGTTAATTTAGTCACATTTATTCATCTTTTTCTTTATCATTTGTGCTTTCCGCATCTCGACGGCACTTGGCTTGGCTTTCTGCATCTTATTTAAAATAACCTTCTATGGCTGATCCTGTTGGTGGTCTCCAATATCCATTCTACCCCTCTTTTTTTAGTAATAGAATTCTAGTTTTTAGCTGGACACATTGTCACACAGCCAAAAATCTAAAGCTCCCTGCCTTCATTCCAGGTGTGGCCATTGGACTGAAGCCTGGCCACTGATGTCTCAGTGAGAGTGTTTTATGAGCCACCAACTACAATTCACATGTGATGGCTGGAGCTCCAGCAGTCATCCTGGCTATGGAGGATGCAACATGCTAAGTACACCAGAGCAGCAAGTTAGAAGCCCAGTTCTTTTTTTATTTAATTGTGCTTTAGATGAAGGTTTACAGAGTTAATTAGCTTCTCATTAAATAATTAATGCATTATTGTTCTGTTACATTGGTTGCCAGTCAAACCTACAACATGTCAACACTCTTCTCAATCTTTTCTGTCCCCTCTTCCTGCTCATCCTTGTCCTTGGACTGGTAGGCCCCTTTAATCTCGTTTTGTTGCATGAGCCTTTCTAATTTTGAGATGAGGGGTGAAACTCAGGGCTGGCTTCATTCCTCAGTTAAAACAGTGTATGAGGGCCATGCTCTCAAGGTTACTCCAGTCTCTCTTAGACTGACAAGTCTGGTCTTTTTTTGTGAGTTAGAATTTTGTAGTATCTTTTTCTCCAGTTCTGTCCAGGAACCTCTGTTGTGATCCCTGTCAGAGTAGTCAGTGGTGGTAGCCAGGCACCTTTAGTTGTGCTAGACTCAGTCTGATAGAGGCTGTGGTACTTGTGATCCATTAGTCCTTTGGTCTAATCTTTAGATGTAAAAATCTTCAACAAAATTCTTGCCAATACAATACAACAACATATCAAAAAAAATAAACCATCATGACCAAGTTGGACTCATACCAGGGATGCAAGGCTGGTTCAACATCAGAAAAACAATTCATGTGATCAACCACATAAATACCACAAAAGACAAGAATCACCTGATTTTGTCTATTGATGCAGAAAAGGCATTTGATAAAGTCCAACACCATTCATGCTAACAACTCTCAGCAAAATAGAAATACACAGCAAATTCCTCAATGCAATAAGGGCCATTTGTACAAAGCCAATTGCCTATATCATCCTGAATGGAGAGAGACTGAAAGACTTTCCCTTGAGAACAGGAACTAGTCAAGGATGCCCACTCTCACCTCTCCTATTCAACACAGTACTAGAAGTTCTAGCCAGAGCAATTAGACAAGACTAAGAAATAAAGGGCACATGCATTGGCAAAGAAGAATTAAAAATCTCCCCATTTGCAGATGATGTGATCGTATATGCAGAGAATCCCAAAGAATCCATAAGTAAACTACTCAAGCTGATAGAAGAGTTCAGCAAAGTCTCAGGATACAAGATAAACATAAGTAAATCAGTAGGATTCCTTTATACCAACAATGAGATTATTAAGGAAGAAATCACCAAGTCAATACCATTTACTGTAGCACCTAAGAAGATAAAGTACCCAGGAATAAATCTAACCAGAGAAATAACAGACCTTTACAAAGAGAACTACAAGCCCTTACTACAGGAAACTAAGAGAGACTTAGATAAATGGAAAAACCTACCTGCTCATGGATAGGAAGACTTAACATTGTGAAAATGTCTATTTTACCCAAAGCAAGCTACTTATATAATGCAGTCCCAATACAAGTTCCAGCGTCATTTTTTAATGAGATAGAGAAACAAATTACCAACTTTGTTTGAAAAGGGAAGAAGCCCCAGATAAGTAAAGCACTACTAAAGAAGAAAAACACACTGGGAGGCCTCTTATTACCTGACTTTAGAACCTACTACACTGCCAAAGTAGTCAAAATAGCTTGGTACCAGTACAAAAAGAGACAGATACATCAACAGAACACAACCGAGACCCCAGAGATGGCACCATCTGCCTATGAACAGTTGATATTTGACAAAGGCCCTAAGACATTGAACTGGGGTGAAAACAATCTCTTCAACAAATGGTGCTGGCAAAACTGTATATCTATCTGCAATAAACTGAAATAAGACCCATATCTTACACCTTATACAAGAAACAACTCTAACTGAATAAAAGACCTAAATATCAAATGTAAAACGATAAAGCTCATTCAAGAAAAAGTAGGAACAGCAATGGAAGTTTTAATACACAACACAGACAGACTTCAAAATCTGTCAAACAAACCATAATCAACAGAAGAGAAAAAAGAAAAATTGGAACTATTAAGAATCAAACAATTTTGCTCATCCAAAGCCTTTATTAATAGAATTAAAAGACCACCAGCGGAATGGGAAAAAATATTTGGCAACTACATCAGAGTGATGCGTGATCTCCATAATGTATAAGGTACTACAAAATATCAATAATAAAAAGATAAATCATCCAAGGACGCGATGGATAAAGGAGATGGACACACACTTCTCTAAAAAGGAGATACAGGCAGCCAAAAAACACATGTGGACATGCTCACGATCATTAGCTGTTAAAGAAATTCAAATCAAAACTACAATGAGATACCATCTCACCCCAACAAGGTTGGCCATGATCCAAAAAATGCAAAACAACAAATGCTGGAGAGGCTGTGGAGAAATTGGAACTCTCCTACACTGTTGGTGGGATTGCAAAATGGTGCAACCTCTTTGGAAAGCAATCCAGTGCTCCCTTAAAAAACTGGATACAGATATACCATTTGGCCCAGAAATCCCACTGCTTGGAAGATATTCTACAGAATCAAGGCCATTCACACCAACTGATACATGCACATGAATGTTTATTGCAGCACAGTCCACAATAGCAAAAAGATGGAATCAACCCAGATGCCCAATAACAGAGGAATGGATAGGTAAACTATGGTATATATACTCAATGGAACACTATGCAGTGATAAAGAACAACGATAATTTCAGGAAACATATCATAACCTGGTTTCAATTGGAGGACATTATGTTGAGTGAAAGTAACCAGAGACAGAAAGACAAATATTGTATGAGACCCCTATAATAAGAACTTAAAATCAGAATCATGCATAGAAGAAAAGACTCTTTGACGGCTGCAAGCATGGGGTGGATGGGAGAGCGAGGGAGTGAGGGTTTAGCTTAGATGTCAGAAATTTGGTTGTGTGAAATCAGTGACAACACACATTAGTAAGAATATTAATATTAACTGGTCTTCAACACAACTTGAGTACTCCTCCCATCTTAACCAATATTGCAAAGGCAGAGCAGCTGGGGCAGGGAGCTGGGGACCGTGCTCTCAGGGGATATCAAGGCCAACTGGCACAACTAGTGTTTTGCTAATGAGGACTCTCCACACCCCACATTGGTGAGTGCTGTCTGGGGTCTTAAAAGCTGCCAAGCTGCCATCTGAGGGTACAACAAATAGTCCCAACTCAGCAGGAATGGATGATCGCCGAGGTTCATAATGATATGGGAGAAAGAGAACCCAGAATACAGAGAGACACACATGCATGGGTGTATATATCAACTTGTGACCGGAAGAACCGGATGGTGCAGGTCCACCATCAGTGATAGCCACGATGGAGCTCACAAAGTTGAGTCTCACTGGCATCACAAGAATAAATAGGGGTGCACTCTGAGATCTCCACTAAAAGACAACAATTGATGGTCCAGGGGCTTTGGGGTTCTCCTGGGAGCATAGCCCCTGACCCTGATGCTGCCTCTGTCCATAAATCATAATGAAGGCCAGCTCTTCGGACAGCAATGAATTGGAGTTGGTGATGCAGAGTGACCATATTTTGTGGGCACTTTATGGTTCTATGCATCTATAGGATGTAGTCCTCATGAACTCATACTGGAGGAAGGGGAGTGGGTGGAGAGGAGGAGACAGGGGACTGTTGGGAGGATAGGACATGTATGGAGCAGAGAAGAAGAGTGTGCTGTCACCATGCAGGGACAGCAGTGGTAGCTGCATATAGGTCAGCATGCAAATTTATATGGGAATGTACATTTTCATTCAATCATAATAAAAAAATAAATAATCATTTATAAAAAGCTAGAAATAGATACACCATTTGACCCAGTAATCTCGCTGCTTGGAATATATCCTACAGAACCAAGGGCATTCACACAAACAGATACATGCACACATGTGTTTATTGCAGCACAGTCCACAACAGCAAGAAGATGGAATCAACCCAGATATGGAAAATAAACTAGGCTATATATACTCAATGGAACACTATGCAATGATAAACAACAATGATGATTTTAGGAAGCATCTCATAACTTGTTTTCAATTGGAAGATATTATGTTGAGTGAAATTAATCAGCGGCACCAGGACAAATATGGTATAAGACTCCTATTGTAACGACTTAAAAACAGACTCAGGTATGGAAGAAAAGACTCTGTGACTGCTGCAAGGGAGGGAAGGGAGGTAGGGAGAGGGCTGGTTGTAGATTAGATAGTTGATAGAAATTTGGTTGGGTGAAATCAGTGACAGCACACATTAGAAAGAAGATAATTTTAACTGGACTTCAACATAACATGAATGCTTTTCCAATCTTAACCCAATATTACAAGGACAGAGTAGCATGGGCAGGGATCCGGGGTACATGCTTTCAGGTAACATCAAGGCCAACCGGCATAACTAGCATATTACTAAGAGTGTTTTGCACCCCATATTGGTGAGTGGCATCTTGGATCTTAAAAGCTGGCAAGTTGCCATCTGAGGTTCACCAAATGATCCCAACTCAGCAGAAACGGATGGGCACCAAGGACCACAATGACATGGGGGAAAGAGAACCAAGAAGACAGAAAGACCCACATGAATGGGTAACTACATCAACAGGTGACCAAAGGAACTAGATGGTGCCCAGCCACCACCAGTGATAGCCATGATAGGGCTCACAAAGTTGAGTCTCAGTGGCAATATGAGAATAAAAAGGGGTGCACCCTGAGAATTCCATTAAAAGACCTCAACTGATGGTCTGAAGATCCTCAAGGTTCCCCCAGGAGCATGGACTCTGGACCTCATGCTGCCCCTGTCCATAAATCATTACTGACGTTAATGCCTCAGACAGGAATAGACTGGACTCAGCGACACAGAGTGACCATATCGTGTGTGCAATTTATGGTTCTATGCATCTATAGGATGTTGTCCTACTGGCCTCTTACAAGTGGAGAGGGTGGGGAAGAGGAGACAGGAGATTGTTAAGAAGATATTACATGTACAGAACAGAAAGGAGGAGTGTACTGTCACTGGGTAAGGAGAGCAGTAGGAGCTGCACATAGGTGGACATGCAAATTTAAACTGGATTATATGCTTTCACTCAGTCACAATAAATAAATTTAAAAAAAAGTCACGGACTTAGATAAATGGAAAAACCTACCCTGCTCATGGATAGGAAGAATTAACATTGTGAAAATGTCTATTTTACCCAAAGCAATCCACTCATATAATGCAATCGTAGGTGTCTCATACAATATTTGTCCTTTGGTCGCTGACTACTTTCGCTCAACATAATGTCTTCCAGTTGAAACCAGGTTATGAGATGTTTCCTGGAATCATCATTATTCTTTATCATTGCATAGTGCTCCATTGAGTATGTATACCACAGTTTACCTATCCATTCCTCTGTTGTTGGGCATCTGGGTTGATTCCATCTTTTTGCTACGGTGGACTGTGCTGTGATAAACATTCTTGTGCATGTGTCTGCTGGTGTGAAAGGCCTTGATTCTGTAGGATATATTCCAAGTAGTGGAACTACTGGGTCAAATGGTATATCAATATCTATCTTTTTAAGGAAGCACCAGACTGCTTTCCAAAGAGGCTGGACCATTCTGCAACCCCACCAATAGTGTAGGAGGGTTCCACTTTCTCCACAGCCTCTGCAGCATTCGTTGTTTTGTGTTTTTTGGATCATGGTCAATCTTGTTGGGGTGAGACGGTATCTCATTGTCGTTTTGATTTGAATTTCTTTAATAACTAAAGATCGTGAACACGACCACATGTGTTTTTTGGCTGCCTGGATCTCGTCTTTAGTGAAATGTCTGTCCATCTCCTTTGCCCATCGCTTAATTGGACGATTTATCTTCTTCTTTTGTAGTATCTTATAGATTATGGAGATCAGGCGTCAGTCTGACAAAGAGTTGCCAAATATTTTTTCCCATTCTTTGGGTGTTCTTTTAATTCTATTAATAAAGTCTTTGGATGAACAAACGTGTTTGATTCTTAATAGTCCCCATTTACCTATTTCTCTTGATTGTGGTTTCTTTGACAGATTCTGAAGTCTGTCTATGTTGTGTATTATAACTTCCATTGTTGTTCCTACCTTTTCTTGGATGAGCTTTATCGTTTTAGGTTTGATATTTAGGTCTTTTATCCAGTTGGAGTTGGTTTTTGTATAAGATGTAAGATATGGAACTTGATTCAGTTTATTGCAGATGGATATCCAATTTTGCCAGCACCATTTATTGAAGAGACTGTTTTTACCTCAGTTTAATGTCTTAGGGCCTTTGTCGAATATCAGCTGTTCATAGGCAGATGGTGTCATCTCTGGGGTCTCAATTCTGTTCCATTGATCGATCTGTCTGTTCTTGTACCAGTACCAGGCTGCTTTGACCACTGTTGCGGGGTAGTATGTTCTAAGGTCGGGTAATGAGAGGCCTCCCAGTGTGTTCTTCTTCTTTAGTAGTACCTTAATTATCCGAGGCTTCTTCCCTTTCCAAACAAAATTGGTGATTTGTTTCTCCATCTCATTAAAAAATGACGCTGGAACTTGTATTGGGATTGCATTATATAAGTAGATTGCTTTGGATAAAATAGACATTTTCACAACGTTAAGTCTTCCTATCCATGAGCAGGTAGGTTTTTCCATTTATCTAAGTCTCTCTTAGTTTCCTGTAGTAAGGGCTTGTATTTCTCTTTGTAAAGGTCTGTTATTTCTCTGGTTAGATTAATTCATACGTACTTTTATCTTCTTAGGGGCTATCGTAAATGGTATTGATTTGATAATTTCTTCCTTAACAGTCTCGTTGTTGGTATAAAGGAATCCTACTGATTTACTTATGTTTATCTTGTATCCTGAGAATTTGCTGAATTCTTCTATCAGTTTGAGTAGTTTACGTATAGATTCCTTGGGATTCTCTGCATATACAATCATATCATCTGCAAACAGGGAGATTTTAACTTCTTTGCTGATGCAGATGCCCTTTATTTCTTAGTCTTGTCTAATTGCTCTGGCTAGAAATTCTAGTACAATGTTGAATAGGAGAGGTGAGAGTGGGCATCCTTGTCTAGTTCCTGTTCTCAAGGGAAAGTCTTTCAGTCTCTGTCCATTCAGGATGACGTGGGCAATTGGCTTTGTATAAATGGCCCTTATTGCATTGAGGAATTTTCTGTCTATGCCTATTTTGCTAAGAGTTTTTAGCATGAATGGGTGTTGGACTTTATCAAATGCCTTTTCTGCGTCAATAGACAAAATCAGGTGATTCTTGTCTTTTGTGTTATTTATGTGGTTAATCACATGAATTGTTTTTCTGATGTTGAACCAGCCTTGCATCCCTGGTATGAATCCCACTTGGTCATGATGGATTATTTTCTTGATATGTTGTTGTATTGTATTGGCAAGAATTTTGTTGAAGATTTTTGCATCTAGATTCATGAGTGATATCAGTCTGTAGTTCTCCTTCTTTGTTGGGTCTTTCCCTGGCTTTGGTATCAGGCTTATGCTGGCTTCATAGAATGAGTTTGGGAGTACTCCATCCCTTTCTATACTGTGAAATAGTCTCAGTAGTATTGGAGATAACTCTTCTCTAAATGCTTGGTAGAATTCTGCCGTGAAGCCATCTGGGCCTGGGCTTTTTTTTGGTTGGCAGTGTTTTGATGACCTCCTCAATCTCTTCCTTTGTGATGGGTTTATTAAGTTGTTCTGCTTCACATTGTGATAATTTGGGTAGGTGGTATGAGTCAAGGAATTTGTCCATTTCCTCTAGGTTTTCAAATTTTTTCAAGTACAGTCTTTCATAGTATTCTGTTATGATACTTTCGATTTCTGTTGCATCTGTGGTGACAACTCCCCTCTCCTTTCTAATTTGAGTTGTTTGTTTCCTTTCCTGTTTTTCTTTAGTAAGTTTAGCCAGTGGTTTGTCAATTTTGTTGATCTTTTCAAAAAACCAGCTTTTGGTCTTTTCAATTTTTTCAGTTGTTTTTCTATTCTCTAATTTATTTAGCTCTGCTCTAATCTTTATTATCTGGTTTCTTCTGGTGCCTGAGGGGTTCCTCTGTTGTTCTCTTTCTACTCGTTCAAGCTGTAGGGTTAGTTCCTTGATCTGGTTACTTTCTGCCTTCCAGATGTGTGCATTTATGGAGATAAACAGACTTCTGAGCACTGCTTTGGCTGTATCCCATAGGTTCTGGTAGGAAGTGTTTTTGTTCTCATTGGAATCCATGAATTTCTTTATTTGATCCTTTATTTCTTCTATAACCCATTTTTTTTGAGCAAGATGTTGTTCAGTTTCCAAGAGTTCCACTTTCTAACTACGTGTTTTTTGCTATTGATTTCAACTTTTATGGTATTGTGATCTGAGAAGATGCTTTGCAGTAATTCAATGATACGGATTTTGTTCAGCATTGCATTATGGCCTAACACATGGTCAATCCTGGAGAATGTTCCATGTGCACTGGAGAAGAAGGTGTAGTTGTCTGCTGATGGGTGGAAAGTTTTGTATATATCAGTGAGGTTTAGTTGGTTAATTGTGGCAATGAGGTCTTCTGTATCTTTACTGAGCTTTTTTCTAGATAATCTGTCTAGTATTGAGAGTGAAGTGTTGAAGTCTCCCACTATTATTGTGGAGTGATCTAACTCTCTTTTGAGTGTAGTCTGTGTTTCTTTGACGTATTTAGGTGCTCTGATATTAGGTGCATAAATATTTAATATAGTTAAGTCTTGCTTGTGTACTGAACCTTTCAGCAATAAAGTGTCCATCTTTGTCCACGGTGGTGGATTTCACATTAAAATTGATTTTGTCTGAGTTTAGAATTGCCACCCCTGCTCTTCTTTGTTCATTGTTAGCTTGATATATATTCTTCCATCTTTTAACTTTCAGTTTGTTCCTATCTTTAGGTCTCAAGTGAGTTTCTTGTAGACAACACATGGATGGATCATGTCTTTTGATCCAAGATGTCACTCGATGTCTCTTTACTGGAGCATCCAATTCATTCACATTCAATGTCATTTTTGATAGGTATGTGTTCAGTGTTGCCATTGTGATATGTTTATTTTTGTGTTGATGTTTTCTCTGTTGTTCTAATTAGTCTCTTGTGGGACGTTCTTCTTTGTGAATTGACTTTTGACCTTTTTCAGAGCTGATTTTGTAGTCGTTGAGTCTCCTGTGTTACATTTCTTGATATGGTATGTTACACCTTTGTTGTGCTTTACGGCTGCCCCTATGATCCCCCTTAATAAACTATTTATAAACCCAATTTTAATTACTACCAGACTTGTCATCTTCCTCCCCATCTGGAAGGACTATAGCGACTGTAGTATATCCCTCTTTTTGTATGACGGCACCATAGTTTTCATGATAATCATTGGATTGCTTCTTTCAATATTAAAGCTGTGATTGAATTTGGAGCCTTCCCTAACTCAGTAGAGTTCTGAATAATGTGTCGTTCTAAAATATAAAGTTAGTGGTTTTGTTCTTCTGAGCCAAAGCCAAGAACTTCTTTCAGTATTTCTTGTAGTTTCGGTTTGGTTTTTACAAATTCTCTGTTTATCTGGAAATGTCTTCATTTCATTTTCATATTTCAAAGATAGTTTTGCAGGATATATAATTCTTGGTTGGAAGTTCTTCTCCTTCAAGGCTTTGAATGTGTCGTGCCACTGTCTCCATGCCAGCATGGTTTCTGCTGAGAAATCTGAAGACAGCCTACAGGGTTTCCCTCTGAATGTTAGCTTTGCTTTGAGTCTTGCTGCCTTTAAGAGTTCCTGCTTATGTTTCATTTTGTTAAGCTTGATTATAATATGTCTTGGAGTCTTTCTTTTGAGATCTATATTGGGTGGCGTACGATACGCATCTGACATGTCTATGTTCTCTTCCTTCATGATTTCTGGGAAGTTTTCTGTCAACAGCTCAGCAAGGATACTCTCTGTGTTCTCAGATGTCTCACCTGTTCAGGGACTCCAATTACTCGAAAGTTGTTCCTCTTAATAGAGTCCCACATGCTTCTTAATGTTTCTTCATTTTTCTTGTTTCTTTTTTCTGATTTCTGCTCATAGACATTGGCATCAGTAGCTCTGTCTTCCAAGTCAGAAATTCTTTTTTCCATTTGTTCCATTCTGTTTTCTTGGCTCTGCATGGAAGTTTCTATGTCTTTTATTTTGTTCTTGATCTGTTGGATTTCAGAGTATTGGTGTTCCATCAGATCAAACAGCTTGCTTAATTCTTCCTTTTGTTCTGCTGCATTTTGTATAAGGTCTAGAAGGGCTCTGTATATAATCATTTTGTATTCACTTTCTGATGCTTTCATAAAAGTTTCTTCATCTGGAAAACTCCTTGTTTGCTTTGTTTGGGAGCCTTCTGAAGCATGGGCGATGTCTTGTATGCCTCAAGTGTCTGTTGCTTTTTGGGTCCCATGTGAGTAAGTACAGGCTGGAAAGTGATACTGTGAGGATGGACGGCAGATGTTTCTCTAGGCTGTCTTAAAATTGAAAGCAGAAGGTATCTGAGCACTTCCCAAGTCAATCAGGTTTTCAGGGGTAGAGGTTCCTCTTCTCGACTGGCAAAGAAAGCACCACTATATCCAACCCCAGATGATACAAACTAGTTCAGAATACAGCAATGCTACTGCCCTGTTGGCCTCTGCTGACAGGGCGCAGCCTTATGTGACTCTGTGTAGAGTACTGCTTTTCTGGTAGAAAAGTGCTCTCCTGTGGGCAGTTTCTGGCTCCCAAGCTAAGAATTAGATCCAGGGGTGGCCACCGTATCCAAGATGGCGTCCTCCACACAGGCAGCAGATAGAGGAGCTAGAGGTGCCAAGAGGTAGTGATTCCTCTGTTTCTGTTGCAGGGCCCCCAATGTAGGTGGCACTGTGTAAATTACTGTTTTTCTGTTTGAGAAGCACTGTCCTGTTTGCAGGCGCTGGCTCCTAGGCTAAGAATTAGGTCCTGCTAAAATCTCCGTACCCAACTGGCATCCCACACACTCACTGTGAAATTCCATACAAACCCCACTGTGGCAGAGATAAAACAACAGTCCTAAAGTGGCTAGATTAACAGTCTTAAGCCTGGCTCTCAAAATATGGGAATTTGGCCTGCCTATCCCCCCAGCAGCACGTCTGAGTCTAGCCGCTAGGCAAGACCCAGCTCCGCCTGCCAGCCAAGACAGAAAAAAAAAGTCAAAATGGTGCATTTACCTTCAGTCCGTGAGAGCCAGGGCTAGCCAGGAGTGGGAGTTAGCGAAAGAGAGGAGATTTTTCAGCCAGTGGTATGAAGTCCAAGTTAACAGCCCTGTGCTGTGTCCTGGGGTTGATTAGGTGATCAGAAGGCTCCATTTGATCATCAATTCAGGTCTTGGTTTCCAGAGGGATACAAGGAGACGTGTGCTTAGTCTGCCAACTTGACTCCGCCTCTCTCCTTTATTCTTTTGGTGAAGTCTTTTGATGAGCATAAGTGTTTAATTTGCAGAAGATCCCAATTATCTAGCTTATCTTCTGCTGTTTGTGTATTGTTTGTTGTGGTTTGCATCCTATTTATATCATGTATTACAGCCTTTAGTGTTGACTCTATTTTTTTCTCCTTTGATCCATTTTTGATTAGTTTCTGTGTATGGTATCAGGTAAGGGTTATGTTTCATTTTTTTGCAGATGGATATCCACTTTTGCCAGCACTATTTGTTAAAAAGACTGTATTTTCCCCATTTAGTGGGTTTTGGGCTTTTATTGAAGATCAGGTGAGTGAATGTGGGCAGATTCACGTCTGGGTTCTTGATTCTGTTCCAATGGTCAATGTGTCTACTTCTGTACCAGTCCCAGTTTTTAATACTATGGTATTAAAACTATACTATATGTATAGTAGGTCCTGAGGTCAGGTAGTTCAAGTCTGCCTACTTTATTCTTCTTCAATAGTACTTTACTTATGCAGGACCTCTTTCCATTCCAGCTCATTAAAGAATGCTCTTGGTATTTGGATTGGGATTACACTGTATTTGTAGATTGCTTTGGG
The DNA here is from genome assembly GCA_028571685.1 of Heterohyrax brucei. NCBI lineage: Eukaryota > Metazoa > Chordata > Mammalia > Hyracoidea > Procaviidae > Heterohyrax > Heterohyrax brucei. Next base: position 7,331,062 of record CM053165.1, on the reverse strand, counting down.
TAGATTTGGGAAACCCTGGTGGTGTAGTGGGTTAAGTGCTACCACTGCTAACCAAAAGGTCAGCAGTTCAAATCCACCAGGCACTACTTGAATACTCTAGAGGGCAGTTCTACTCTGGCATCTAGGGTCGCCATGAGTCGGATCCGATGCAATGGCACTTGACTTGGCTGGCTTGGGTAGATTTGACATTTTCACAATGGTGAGTCGTCTACCTATCCATGAACAAAGTATGTTTTTCCACTTATGTGGGTTTCTTGGTTTCTTGCTGTAGTATGATGTAGTTTTCTTTGTGTAGATGTTTTACATCCCTGGTTAGATTTATTCTTAACTATTTTATTTTTTTAGGGGCTATTACAAATGCCTTGGCTTTCCTGATTTACTTTCCATAGTTCTCTTTATTGGCGTACAGGAATCCAGCTGACTTTTGTATATTTATCTTGTATCCTATTTCTGCTGAATCTTTCTGTTAGTTCCAGTAGTTTTCTTAAGTTATTTTGGTTCTCCATGTATAGTATCAGAAATCCTGGTGGTGCAGTGATTGTTACATCTGGTAACCAAAGGGGCAGCAGTTCAAATCTATCAGGTGCTCCTTGGAAACTCTATGGAGCATCTACTCTGTCCTATAGGGTTGCTATGAGTCGGAACTGACTCTACAGCAGTGGGTTTTATTTTGGGTTATGTATAGTATCATATCATCTGCAAATAAGGACAGTTTTACTTCTTGCTTACCAGTTTGGATGTTCTTTATTCCTTTTTCTTGCCTTATTGCTCTAGCTAGGACTTCCCACACAATGTTAAAAAGCAGTGGAGATAAAAAGCATCCTTGTCTTATTCTTGTTGTTCAGTGGAATATTTTCAGCCTCTCTCCATTAAGAATTATGTTGGCTTTTGGTTTTGTATAGGTTTTATTAGGTTGAGGAATTTTCCCTCTATCCCTATTTAAGTAAGAGTTTTTATCAGGAATAAGTGTTGGACTTTACTGAATGCCTTGTCTGCATTGATAGAGATGACCATGTGATTCTTTTATTTGTGTGGTGGATTGCACTGATTGATTTTCTAATGTTCCCTTGCATAACTGGTGTAAATTCCACTTGGCTGGATTGTATTAATTTTTTGATACAATGCTGAATTCTGTTGGCTAAAGTTTTGATGAGACTTTCCATCTATATTCATGATTTATACTGGTTTTAAATTTTTTCTTTTCTTTTCTTTTTTTGTGGTGTCTTTGCTTGGTTTTGGTATCAGGGTTATGCTGGCTTCATATAATGAATTCAGAAATGTCATTCCTTTTCTATGTTCTGAAAAATTTGAAGAGTACTGGGGTAAGCTTTGAGTATTTGGTAAAATTCTCCAGTGAAGCCACCTGGGCCAGGTCTTCTTTTTGTTGGGAGTTTTTTTGTTGTTGTTGTTTTGTTTTGTTTTTTTTTAAATCTTTCAATTGCTTCTCTTGTTACGAGTCTGTTTCGATTTTTGACCTCAGTTTGTGTTAATTTAGCTAGGTAGCATGTTTCTAGAAATTTGTCCATTTCTTCTAGGTTTTCAAATTTCACAGTAGTCTTATCTGTTATGATCATTTTATTTCAGTGGGTCTGTTGTAATGTCCATGTTTCAATTCTTACTTGGTTTATTTGCATCCTCTCTTGTTTCTTTAGTCAGTTTGGCCAGTGGTTTGTCAATTTTGTTGATCTTCTCAAAATCAACTTTTGATTTTGTCGATTCTTTCTACTGTTTTTCTATTCCCTATTTCACTTATTTCTACTCTAATCTTTATTATTTCCTTCCTTCTGGTGGCTGTGCACTTCTTTTATTGTTCTCTTTGTATTTGTTCAAGTTGTATAGCTGTTGTTTTCATTTTGCCCCCTCTTTTTTTTTGATGTGTACATCTATGGTTATAAATTGGCTTCTGAGTCCTAAATTGATTGGATTGTGGATTTTGTTTTAAATTGATTGCTGTGTCCTAAAGGTTTATGTATGATGTGTTTTTATTCTCATATGATTCTAGGATTTTTTTAATTTCACATTTGATTTCTTCTATTATCAGTGGTTTTTAAGCAAGGTGTTATTAAGTTTCCATGTGTTTGATTTGTTTTTGCTTTCTCTTCCTGTTATTAATTTCTACTTTTATGGAGTTTTGATCAGAGAAGATGCTTTGTATTACCTCAATGTTTTCAATTTTTGTTGAGTGTTGCTTTGTGGCTGAAAAGGTGGTCTGTTCTGGAGAATGTTCCAGGGGCATTGGAAAAGAATGTGTACTTTCCTGCTGTTGGGCAGGATGCTCTATGTATGTCTATGAGGTCAAATTAGTTGATTGTGATCTTTAGATCCTCTGTATCTTTGTTGAGTTATTTTCCTAGAAGTCCTGACCTTTACTGAGAGTGCTGTGTTGAAGTCTCCCACTATGATTGCGGAACTGTTATTTCCTCTTTTCGGTGCTGTTAGAGTTTGTTTTTGGTATTTTGGAGCACTGTCATTGGATGTGTAAATGTTTATTATGGTTATGTCCTCAGGGTGGCTTGTTCCTTTAATCATTACATAGTGTCTTTTCTTGTCTTTTATAGCAGATTTTGTTTGAAAGTTTTGTCTGAGATTAGTATTGCCACTTCTGGTCTTTTTTGGTAGCTGTTTGCTTGAAGTATTTTTGTCCATCATTTGATTTCTAATACATTTATGTCTTTGTTTCTCAGGTATGTTTCTTGTAGACAGTACATTGATGGTTTTTTAAAAAATCCATCTGTCATTTTCTCTTTATGAGTGCACTTATGCCATTTATGTTCAGTGTGATTACTGATAGGTGTGAGTTTATTGCTGTCATTCTGTAGTGCTGTGTGTCTGTGTGTGGTGCTGACACTTTCTTTGTTCCTCTTACCTTCCTTGCTGAATTCCTTTTGATAGTGATTTTTTGTTTGTTTGTTTTGTTTTTGTAGATTTTCTGTCTACTGAGGCTTTGTGTTTTTCTACTTTTTTAGATAAGTAGGTGGTTAACTTTCTTTATGGCTACCTTGAAATTTACCCCTATCTTTCTAAGTTTAAGCCAATTTTTTATTACTTGAATGGCCTTGACTTCCTCTCAGTTTGCATGTTCAAGTTCTGTGCCTACACCATTTATTCCCTCTTTTTTTGTTCTGATGCTGTTGTCATTTATAGATTGACTTCTCTGGTTACCTGTTGTAAGTCTTCCAGTTTTATCATTGAGAGTTCATTTCCTAGGTTGGTATCTGACTTGTGCTGTCCTGTGTTCTAGATTCAGCTTACTGTCTGATATGTAGGTTTTCTAACCAAAAGACTCCCCTTAATAATTCTTGTAAGTTTGGTTTGGTTTTTAAATAGCCCCTTAATTCCTGTTAATCTGGAAATGTCCTTCATCTCATGGAGAGCCCTGAATATTAGAGCTTTTAATTCCCCATTTGTTGGTTCCAGTGCTGTATTTTCTATCAGAAAGTTATCTATTGTTTCATTTTGTTCACGTTATGGACTATCCTGTCTTTCTTTTGTATGAATCTTGATTCTGTGTGCAGTCTTTGGGACATTTAGGAATTATTTTATAAGTTTATGGATTGTGGATTTGTTTGTTTCATCCTGCTTTTTGTTTTATTTGGTTGTCTGGGCAGGTGGGGTAAGCACACTTTGTTGCTCACTCATTTGTAGGTATGATACTTCTCACCACATTGTCCAGGGTTTCATGGCTGATCACTCAGCTATGGTACAGCAGAGTAGGTCCAGCAGCAGTGAGAGGTGGGACTGGGTTTTTTGCAGCAGTACTGGGGCCAGTGGGTGGGGTGAAGGCTAAAAATCTAATTTTGATATCACTGCGAATTATCCATAACAATTTTTCACTGTCCACTTCTGGTGTTATTATATCTGAGACAGAAATAATCTCAAATAAGAGCATGCCATTTAAGCCATTATTGTATTGGGTTTTCCTAATTGGATACATTTCCATATCCTACTTTTTTCTGAAAAACTTCACTTTTCCTACATGGTTCTTTAATTCATCTGGAGTTGACTTTTTGCTTATGTGTGAGGTGGAAATCTAATTTTGTTTTTTTCCATATGGACAACTAGTTGTGCTCACACCATTTATTGAATAGTCCAAAACAAAATATAAGGTACTTTGGAAAAAAATTCAGTAAAAGTTTCCCAATACTTTTTTTTTAGATAAAAAACCTACTGCTGTCAAGTCGGTTCTGACTCATAGCAACCCTATAGGTCAGAGCAGAACTGCCCCACAGAGATTCTAAGGAGCTCCTGACAGATTTGAATTGCCAACCTTTTGGTTAGCAGATGTAGCACTTAACCACTATGCCACCAAGGCTTCCTACTTTTATAGACAGTATTGTGAAATTAAGGACAAAACCCCTTAAAAACAAAAAATTATATAAATAGAAAGATACACCGTGCTTATGGATAGGAAGATAATTCTCACCTAAATTAACATATAAATTCAGTGTTACCCCATTCAAATCCTTGTGAAAATTTTTAAGTTATGTGTGTAAAAATATAACAAAAAAACAAGTTAGGAAATTAGGGAAAAGGGAAAATAAGATAAAGCCAGAGGGAACGGCTTGTGTAGTTGTCAGAGGTGGGCCATAAATTTCTGTCTTATCTTTTTAGTACCTGATACACAAAGGAAAAACATTGCTCAGATAACACAGTTGATGCTGGTGAAGATGGAAGAGAGTTGTCTGCTGGAGTTGACCAACAGAGGCCAATCAACAAAAACCTGGGGTTCAGTTCTGAAGTCTGGGAGAATTAAAAAACCCAGATATAGATTCTAGAATGTGGGTGAGCTGTACGTCCTTCTGGTAAACCAAAAAATCCAAAGCTATTGCCATCAAGTTGAATCCACCTCACAGGGACCCCACAGGATAGAGCAGAACTGCCCCACCGGGTGTCCAAGGAGTAGCCAGTGGATTTAAACTGCTGACCTTTTGGTTAGCAACTGAGCTCTTAACCACTGCACCACCGGAACTCTGTCCTTCTAGTATGTCATGTGTCCCCTGCCCCCCCTCCAAATTTACGCATTGATTTGACTTGGCTATGAGTCCCAATATGATATAATTCCTCCCAGGTGTTGCATGAATCCTGCCTTTGTGATACTGATGATGGAGAATGGGTAGCAATTGTGCCAGTGAGGCAGGACTCAAGCTTACCAGCTGTGGGCTATAACAGAGACAAGTGAGCATAGAGAGTTGTGAACCTCACACCATCAAGAAAGCAGCACCAGGAGAAGATCACATCCTTCAGGCCTGAGGTTCCTGCACCAAGATGCTCCCTGAACAAGGACTGATGCAACACAAGGACTTTCCTCCAGAGCCTACAAGGGGGAAACCTTCCCCTGGATCAGACATCTTGGATTTTGACTTGTAGCCTATTGGAATGTGTAAGAATAAACTATCCTTTGTTAAAGCCATCCACTCTGTGGTATTTCTGTTAGAGCAGCACTAGCCGACTAAAACAGGTAGTTCTCCATAAATACCATTTCTTATGTAACAACTGAGTAGTTAGGATCCGAGTTGGCCCCAGGGAAGCTTGTAGCTGGTTTGTGCTGCAAGCTGAGGGAGCTGTGCCACATGGCTGCCTGGTGCTCACACAGCTTTGCTGAGGGTAGGAACAGACCATAGAACATCAGTATGCCAGAGCAGCCTGGTGTAGGGCTGGCTGGGGGCCTGGCATTGGCCCCTTCCTGTCTTCCATCAGGAGGACCCCAATACCAGGCTGGACTGTGGATATCATCTGGAGGGCAGATGCACCAGTGAGATCCCTGCCTAGCATTCCTTTTGGGTTCATGTGCCCTGAGTCCAAAGGCTGTATGTAACATAGACCGTGGATTCTAGAATGTGATGCTCCTTAAAGGGAGCAGGATGATGTGAGGCTCTGGGCAGCCATATGCTTCCGTAACTCAATGATGCTTGCACAGACAGACCAGTGATAGCCCAGGAAAGGATGGTCAGTTGTTGTTTGAGGCTTTTGGAGGGAGGTTTGGATAAGCAGTCTTTGAAAGGCAGGGGAATTCACAGGGCAGTCAGCAGAGCAACTGCAGGACTTTTAGGAGAAGAAGGTGCCCAGCCATCTTGGAGTCTTGGCATATTCTATGAGGTCATAGGTGTGAGGCAGAGACAGAGCTGCAAGGACAGCAGGTGTCAAGAGCCCATATTCACCACCTAGGCTTGTGGCATCATGCAGTAGCAGTAAGACCTTAGGAAAGTTCTTCTAAACCAGGGCTGTTTACAATCACAGAGCCCACAGACATATGGGTTTATGAGGACAGAATGCCTGGAAGTTTGAGAAGTTGTTGTGGTTAGCTATTGTCAAATGGGCTCTGACTAATGGTGACCTTATGTACAAAAGAATAAAAACGGTCTGGTCCTGCATCCCTCTCTTGTTTGCCAGCATGTTCATCATCGTGTCTGTTGTGTCAGAGCATCTCAGTGAGGTCTCCCACGCCCTCTCTGGCTTTCTAATTCAGCAAAGATGATATTCTTCTTTATCAATTGATCCCTTTTGATGAGAAGTCCAAAGTGAGTGAGCTGGATGAGGTTCTGTTGTGACTCCTAAGGTTTTCCTGGACCAATTTTCAGAAGCAGATCAGCAGACATTTCCTCTTAGTCTATCATAGTCTGAAAGCTCCTCTGAAACCTGTCCACCATAGATGACCTTGTTGGTATCTGAAATACTGCTGGCAGAACTTTCAGTATCATAGCAAGACATAAGCCATCACAGTAAGACAAACAAATAGATGGCTGGTGGTAAAAAGTAATCACTGAGAAAAACAGGATTTTAAACTGAGACTATCAGACAGCTAGAGAAGATTTTAAATTATCATTTGTTTTACCTTGGTGTAACAGCTGATCTCTGTTCACCTCAGGCAACAGACAAAAGAGAGGCACAGAAGGAGGGATGTCACATGTGGCTAACTGGCTCCAGGAATAACTGTTTTCTTCACATGAGACCACAAGAACTGGATGGTGCCCAGGTACCATTACTGCCCAGTCTAATCAAAGATTCTATAGAAGAATCTTGTTCAACAGGGAGAAAATGCAAAACAGAATTTCAAATTACCATCGAATCCAGTTTTTTTTCTGGAGCCAAAGAAGCTGGGTGAACCTCTAATACTATTTATTACCTTGCAATAATCTTTAAACCTTAAACCAAAAATATCCCCTGCAATCTTCTTAAAACCAAACAGTAGTTTACCTAACTAGTAAGGAATGTCTGCCTTGAGCACTGTGCTCTTTTAAGAAGTGTCTATCATAAATCATGATGAAGGTCAACTTTTCGGACAGCAATGGATTGGACTAGGCGATGCAGAGTGACCATATCTTGTGGGAATTTTATGGTTCTATGCATCTGTAGGATGTCATCCTGCTGACCTCTTGCTAGAGGAAGGGGAGTGGGTGGAGAGGAGGGGATAGGAGATTGTTGGGAGGATAGGATGTGTCTGGACCAGCAAAGAGGGGTGTGCTGTCACTGGGCAGGGAGAGCAGCGGGAGCTGCATATAGGTGAGCATGAGAATTTACATGGGAATGTACATTTTCATTCGATCATAATTAAAAAAAAACTATATGGCATCAAACAGCAACTCCGAAGATCAGATAGGAACCTTAGGGAGCAGTAAGTTTACATTAATGGGGGAGGTATGATTTGGAAAAGGAGAGTGAGAATGGTTGCACAATTTGAAGAGTGTGATCAGTGTTACTGAACTGTACATGTGGGAACTGTCAAGCTGGTTAATGTCCTGCTATGTCTATCCTCAACAACAAAAAAGTAATCAACAAATGATTAAAAATATAATTTTTTAAATAATGAAAATACTTAAGATGAAAGAAACAAAAGACTCAAATCAATGACATGAAAACCTTAGAACATAACTGTGAAGGTGAAAATGTAATAAAAAGTTCAAATTAGCAAATGCAAAATTAAAACTTAGGAGGCTGGGCTTCAAAGTTACTCCCCCCCCAGAAGATCTCACACATTTATTACTAATTCAACCTATTGATGTGGAAGCATGAAAACAAAAAAACTAACAAAAAAAAACAGAATATTGCCAGTAAAATTTGTCCAATTTTTCAGCTAGTAGCAACATTTTCACCTTGCTGTGGTGAGATGCTCACGAGCTTCATGAGCGCAAACATGGGCATAATCACATGCAGTTCTCCTCAAATATTTCCTTTCGGCATTGTGCCTGATTTAATTACCAGTTTTCACTGAAATACACTGGTGAAATGGTATGATTATGCTTTTGTTTCTTGGCCATGGATCTCTCGATCTTGAAAATTTTGTGGCGAGGATGGAAGGTGGCCACACACACCACAATGGTGAAAAAAGGGAGGGAGAGGACAAGTTACTATCAAAATGAGAGAAACCTTCAGAGGTTAAAAATCATGATAACACAAAGTGACAAAAGGAATGAGACTTAAGATCGAAGATCAAAGCCTAAAGTCTATGGGATAAAAGTTGAAAATATGAAAATTAAAGATGTAAGAGTTTAAAGGAGACACAGATGACCACCCAGAAGATGAAAAGAGATGGTGAAGACAGGACTGTAGACAAAGGACTATGTTAAATGAAAAAAAAGCACCGTTTATTTTCTAAACAAGATCTAAGCTTTAAAGCCGTCAAAAAGAAAACCGATTTTAAAGTAATAACAAAAAACTTGATGATTCCAAGTATAAACATCAAATAAACTCAAATTTCAAAAAAGACTGAGGGCAGTTAGACTTGCAGGGGTACATGGAGGGGGGAAAGCTTTTAGAAAGAAGGGGCAGAAGAGCCCCGGGAGTGCTGGTGCTCAGGACAGACAGCTAAGAGGGAGTGCATGATTGAAGAGCCAGTGGGGGCACTGCTGACAGCTCTTTACTGAGCACGTACTATGTGCTAGGATTCCCTGGGTGGTGCAAATGGTTAACATACTCACCTACTAATCAAAATGTTGGCAGTTTGAATCCAGCTAGAGATGCCATGGAAGAAAGGGCTGGTGGTGATCTACTTCTGAGCAAGTAGCTACTGAAAAACCTGTGGGGAACCATTCTGCTCTGACACACATGACAGATGCCAGAGGAAAAGTCAACTTGAAGGTTGTGGGGCTGGACTACATGCCAGCCACTGGGCTCGGTGTCTGGACACAAGTAATTCTTCAGAGGCAAATACTTCACACATCCTGTGAATAGGACTCTCCACCTACCGTGAGGGGAGAGAAGGGCAGTGTGTTTAGAATGGGTCACTTGGAAAAGCTTATCTGAAGGTGTGCTTTTGGAGCCAGGATCCAAGAAACCAACGGGAATGAGTCCAGGGAAGGGTGAGGAAGGTACTGAGGTACTCCAGGTAGAAGGAGAGGATGAAGAAACTGATGACCATATAAAGCTGACAGTGTGGACCTAGCAAAGGGGAATGAAGATGTTCCAGCTACATTTTAGGCTGAGCCTTCTGGGGAAGTAGGGTGCACTGTTGTCTGTGTGGTCAAAGTACAGGGTGGCTGCTTTGGGAGGAGAAGGCTGTAAGGGCATCTAGAAGGTACTGGAAGCAGCCTTGGGAGATGGCAGATTTTGCCCTCTTCTGGTCCACCCGAGGAAAACAGCCAAATGCCTCATCCAAGTTTCTAGCAGTCAAGAACTTTCCAATGCCATCTATAACTAGGTTCCACAGCAGATCCTAGAACCAGGTCTCCTGGTGGCATAGTGGTTAAGTGCTATGGCTGCTGATCAAAAGGGCAGCAGTTTGAATCCACCAGGTGCTCCTTGGAAACTGCATTGAGCAGTTCTACCCTGTCCTATAAGGTCACTATGATTTGGAATTGACTTGACAGCAACGGGTTTGGCTTTTCGGTTGTCTGCTGCCACCTGAGAAAAACATCAGTCTTTGGACCTTTTTAACCAATCTCAGGGAAGGGAAAGACCGGGGTACCTTTCCAGAGCTGGGGTTGACCACGAGGAAATAAGGAAAGAGATTAGGTCACAGAATCCAGGCAGCTCTCTGTAGAGGCAAAGCCCAGGGTGGGGAGGAACACTGAGGACCTGTAGAGAGGGCCACTTCCTGGCTGCTAAGGTAGGTGACATAGTACAGCTAACCAAAAGCTCAGAGGTTTGAACCTACCAGGCACTCCTTGGAAAATCTATGGGGCCATTCTACTTTCTCTTATGGATCACTATTAATTAGATTTGACTCGACATCAGTGGGTTTGGCTTTTTGGTTTGGTAAGGCAGATGGGGAGCCTTAGTGGCACTGTGGTTAAAAGCTCAGCTGCTTACCTAAAGGTCAGTGGTTTGAACTCAACAGCCACTCCGCTGAAGAAAAATGCGGCAATCTGCTTCTGTGAAGATTATAGTCTTGGAAACCCTATGGGGCAGTTCTATTCTGTCCTATAGGGTTGCTACAAGTTGGAACCTACTTGATAACAATGGGTTCAGTTTTTCTTTCTTTCCTTTTTTTTTTTTCAAGGTAGGTGGCCCAGCTGGCACAAGCAGTTGCAGCCAGCTACTGACCTAAAGATTGTAACTAGAACCCACCCAGTGGTTGCATGGAAGGAAGGCCTGATGAACTATTTCCACAAAGATCAACAGCCACGAAAACCTTATGGAGCTCTGTTCTAGTCTGTTAACACATGGGGGCACTCTCAGCTGGCACCGACTCAACACTGGGTGGGGACACCACATGAGGGGGAGATAATGTGGGATAAAAGGGGAGAGGCAGGGCCTGTTGGGGTTCTGGATGTGGAATGGTCTTCCCCTAACTGGCCTTTGCCTCAGGGATAAGTGGGTATATGTCGAAGGATATTCACCTGAGCAGTTGGAAGGCCACAGGGGCAGAGGGCTGTAGGTCCAGGAGCTGGAACACTTGGTTCCTGTTCTGGATCTGGCTTGTGAACACGGCCGAGCCCCTTCCACACTAAGCCCCTCCCACACCCCGGGCCTCTTGTCCTTCCGACTCCATCCAGAAAGCCAAGCGCTCAGCTGAGCAGAGGGCAGCGCTGACCTGCAGTGAATGGGCCAACGCTGCCACCTGGTGGCTAGTTGGAATATCACAAGCAAGACTTTGTTGATGGGTTTCATGAAAGGCATCCAGGGTGAGTGGTCTCACCCTCCAGCTTCCACCCCTTTCTCTACCCCACAATTGCCTCAGAAGAAGGTCAAGTTCTCCCAGCAGGATCTGGAATAGCCTACTAATGTCTCCCCAGGCAGGCAACACGCATTAGTAGGTGGGGCAAGAGAAGTCACAGTTACTGAGACCCCCACCATGTGATGGACTCTGTAAATGTTGGTGGGGAGGGGTGAAGGTATCACATTACATCCTTACAACAACCCCATGAAATCTACATTATTATCTCCACCATTCCAGAGACTCAAAATGAGAAGGAACAGCTGTAAACATCCATTAATAATCAGAACATGGAATATATGAAGTATGAATCTAGCAAAATTGGAAATCGTCAAAAATGAAATGGAGTGCATAAACATTGATATCCTCGGCATCAGTGAGCTGAAATGGGCTGGTGTTGGCCACTTTGAATCCGACTATCATGTGGACTAGTATGCCGGGAACAAGCACTTGAAGACATACAGTGTTGCATTCATTACAAAAAGATCTGTCCTGACGTACAGTGTTGTCAGTGATGGCATAATATCCACATGCCTACAAGGAAGGCCAGTTAATACAATTATTATTCAAATTTACACACCAACCACTAAAACCAAAGGTGAAGAGGTTGAAGATTTTCACCAGCTTCTACAGTCTGAAACTGATTGAACATGCAGTCAGGATGCAATGATCATCACCGGTGACTGAAATGCAAAAGTTGGAAACAAAGAAGGATCAGCAGCTGGAAAATACGGCCTTGGTGATAAAATAATGACAGAGATTTTATGATAGAATTTTGCAAGACTAATGACTTCTTCATTGCAAATACCTTTTTTAACCAACAGAAATGGTGACTGTATCCATGGATCTCACCAGATGGAATACACAACTGACTACATCTGTGGAAAAAGACAATAGAAAAGCTCTTTATCAGCAGTCAGAACAAGACCAGGTGCTGATAGTGGAACAGATCATCAATTGTTCATATGGAAATTCAAATTAGAACAGAAGAAAATTAGAACAAGTCCACAAGAGCCAAAGTATGACCTTGAGTATATCCCTCCTGAGTTTATAGACCACCTCAAAAACAGATTTGATGTATTGACCACTAATGACCAAAGACAAGATGATTTGTGGAATGACATCAGAAACATCATCCATGAAAAGAGCAAGAGGTCATTAAAAGAAAAGAAAGAAAAGGCCAAATTGGACATCAGAAGAGACTTTGAAATTTGCTCTTGAATGCTGAGCTGCTAAAGCAAAAGGAAGGAATGGCAAAGTAAAAGACCTAAACAGAAGGTTTCAAAGAACAGCTCGAGAAGACAAAATAAAGTATTATAATGACATGTGCAAAAAACTGGAAGTGGAAAACCGGAAGGGAAGAACACATTCTCAATTTCTCAAGCTGAAAGAATGAAGAAAACATTCAAGGCTTGAGCTGCAATAGTGAAGTATTCTACAGGGAAAATATTAACTCATGGAGCATCAAAAGAAGGTGGAAGGAATACACAGAATCATTACACCCATAAGAACTGGTCAATGCTCAGCCATCTGAAGAGATGGTATGTGATCAGTAACTGATGGTACTGAAGGAAGGAGTCGAAGCTGCACTGAAGGCACTGGCAAAAAACAAGGCTCCAGGAATCGATGGAGTATCAGTTGAGACATTTCAACAAACAGATGCAGTGCTGGAAGTGCTCACTCATCTATGCCAAGAAACTTGGAAGACAGCATCCTGGCCAACTGTCTGGAGGAGATTCACATTTATGCCCATTCCGAAGAAAGGTGATCCATCTGAATGCAGAAATTACTGAGCAACATCGTTAATACCACACACGCACAAGTAAAATTTTGCTCAAGATCATTCAAAGGTGACTACAGCAGTTTATTGACAAGGAACCGCCAGAAATTCAAGCTGGATTCAGAAGGGGACTTGGAACTAGGGATATCATTGCTGATGTGAGATGGATCTTGGCTGAAAGCAGAGAACACCAGAATACCTGTGTTTCTTTGACTATCCAAAGTCATTTGACTGTGTGAATCATAACAAACTATGGCTAGCATTGCAGAGAATGGAAATTCCAGAACATTTAATTGTGCTCTTAACAAATCTGTATATGTATCAGTCGGCAGTTACGAGAACAGAGTAAGGGGACACTGCATGATTTAAAGTCAGGAAAGGGGTGTGTCAGGGTTGTATCCTTTCACCATTCCTTTTCAATCTGTATGCTGAGCAAATAATCCAGGAAACTGGATTATACAAAGAAGAATGAGACATCAGGATTGGAGGATGACTCATTAACAACCTGTGTTACACAGACGACACCACCTTACTTGCTGGAAGTGAAGATTTGAAACACTGATGAAGATTAAGGACAACAGCCTTCCATATGGACTGCAGCTCAGGATCAAGAAACAAAAATCTTCACAACTGGACCAGTAAGCAACATCATCATAAAAGGAGAAAGGATTGAGGTGGTCAAGGATTTCATTTTACCTGGGTCCACATCCACAAACAATGCCCAAGAAAGCGGCAGTCAAGAAGTCAAAAGATGCATTATATTGGGAAAATCTGCTGCTAAGGAAAGTAAAGATGTCACCCTGAAGACTAAAGTGTGCCTGACCCAAGCGATGGTATTTTTTATTGCATTTTATGCATGTGAAAGCTGGACAATGAACAAAGAAGACAGAAGAAGAAATGATACCTTGGAATTGTGGTGTTGGAGAATAATGTTGAATGTATCATGAACTGTCAAAAGAACAAACAGATTGGTTCTGGAAGAAATACAACCAGAGTGCTCCTTGGAAGCAAAGACGGCAAGATTGTATGTTACATACTTTGGACATGTTGTCAGGAAGCATCAGTCCCTGGAGGAGGACATCATGCTTGGTAGAGTGGAGGGTCAGTGAAAAAGAGGAAGACCCTCAACGAGATGGATTGACAAAGTGGCTGCAACAATGGGCTTAAGCATAAAAACCATTATGGACATGGCACAAGACCAGGCAGTGTTTTGTTCTATTGTTCACAGGGTCACTATGAGTGAGAATTGACTGGATGGCACCTAATAATAACAACAACACTATTGCAGAGATGGGAAAATGGGTTCAGCCAGATGTAGGGTGCTAGCGAAGGGCATGCACCATTCAGTGGTCTCCCTCTAGTTCTTTTCATACTCTAAGGGGCATACTGCAGCAGGGAGGTCATGAGGACACCCTTACTCTGCCTTACCTCAGTCCATACTTGTTGAGTCATCCACTCATCCCCCAATACTCCAGCTCCAAGTTCTATTTAACCTTTTCCCCACAGTGGACCCAGAGCCTCACCCCACTGCATCCCAGGAGGGTGATCAGAGAAGCATGCTCCTCCCACCCCTGCGCAACTCCCAAATCCCATTTCCCTAGGGTTGTAATTATGCCTGGGCATTATGCTGCCCATGTTACAGAGGAGAAAACTGAGGTTGGGGAGCAAAGCGTCCTGCTTGGAGCTACAGGCCACTTAGTGTCTGCATCACAGGTGGAACCTGGCTTTGTCCACTGAATGGCACTGCCTCCTGATGCTCACCCAGAGCCCTGTGGGCAGCAAGATGAAGCCTACCTGCAGCTTCCCACACCCTAAACATAAAGTTGTTTTTGCTTTTCTTTAAAATAAAAATATTCCTGTTATGGATTGAATTGTGTCTCCCCCCAAAATATGTGTCAACCTGGGTAGACAATGAATCCCAGTATTGTGTGGTTGGCCTCCATTTTGTATTTATCCTATGTGTTGTAAATCTGACTCTTTGATGCTTATGAGACAGTTATGTTAATGAGGAAGGACACAATGTACAGGATTAGCTTGTATCTAGAGTTAATCTCTTCTGAGATGTGTCGGAGAATTTCTCTGATGAAAAGGGTCAAAGGTAGGGGCAAGGCAGTGTCAGGGGCCATGAAAAAACTTCAGGCCCCAAAAAACAAGAAGTCTGGAAAGGCCCTGAAAACGCGCGTGCACGAAGATTACCCAGCGTCACTGCCCAGTGTCACCACCCTCCGCGTCACTGCCTAACGTCAACTGTACAGGCATACCGTCTGCCCAATCATAAAACGCCAACTGTCTCATACCAGCTATCTTCCGGTCCTAAGCCCTTCCCCTCCCCGACTTCTATATATATTACTCTGCTACAATAAAACCTCGAGGCTTGATCAGAATTTTGTCTTGCTTCTATTTCTTCGCATCCCCTGCCCCACTTTCATTTTCACAGGCTCCCCCTCGTCCCTCCGCTGATTTGCCCCGTGGGTCGGGGCAAACTGGCGCCCAGCGTGGGGGCCCGAGGTACGGAGCTGCTGAAAAGACCCGCTTGAAAAGCCCTGGCCAGGCACCCCTTGAGCCTCCACGAGGTGTGAGTTTGGCTCGTCCTGAGTTACCGCGAGGTATGGACCCGTGAGAAGACTTGTTCCTGATCACCGCCTGACTAGCTGCCCTGCGAGTCTGATCTGTTAGAGGTAAGTGGGTAAAAAGCATGGGGCAAGAATTGAGTTCACATGAGCTCTTTCTCACAGGAATCAAAGATTCCTTCAAGATGCGGAGAATTAAGGCTGACAAAAAGATAGGAATCAGGGATTCCTTCAAGTTGCAAAGAATTAAAGTTGAGAAAAAAAGAAAAAAAAAGATTTAGTACATTTCTTTAAATTCTTGTCTGATGTCTGCTCTTAGTTTCCCCAGGAGGGGGCGATAAGCTCTAAGTGTTGGAAGAGAGTTGGGGACTGCTTAAGTGATTATTATAGAACCTTTGGAACCGAGAAAGTCCCCCGTGAAGCAACAGGGCGTTAAAGATTTCCTCGGGGGTGTGTGGGGGCAGGCAAGAGGGCTCCCCAAACCACGGTCACTGCGAGGGTGACCGGGCTCCAGCGCTCGGGGCTCGCGGCGCCGCGCGCTCTCCTCACGCGGCCCCGGCCTACGCCGCCCGCTGCCCCGAGCTCCGAGCGCGGGGCCGAGAAGGTGCGGTCGCCTTCTCCTGCGGGCGCCGCCGTCAGCCCGCTGAAAAATCTCGGCCCGGCCGGCCCTGCCCCCGCCTTCCGCGGTCCCCTTACTGAAACTCTAAAACCTCCTCCATATCTCCAAGGCCCCTCAGCTCCCCTCACCTCACCCCTTAACCCAGAGCACAGCACAATCATGGTTTCAGATCCCATTCGGCAGGCTAAAATCTCCCTCACTCAAGAAGTTTCCTCCTTAAGAGAACTGCTGACTCAGAAACGCGAACACCTAAAGCTCATTAAAGAAATCCGAGCCCTTGAGACTGAGCTTGCTTCCATGACTCCCGGCCAGGTTTCCAAAAAAACCTCCAAAGGCTCAGGTCCCAAAAACCTTCTCTTCACCTTTCCTGTAACCTGTAGTCACAGGCCTCAACCTGAAGTTGAGGAAGAAGAGGAGGCCAGCGGCCCTGATGAGGCCCCAGACTCAGGGGGAGAGGCCTCTGATGAGGAAAATCCTACCCCAGACGAAAGCAGTTCAGACAAACAAAAATACCGCCGCCTAAACCTCAAACATTTAAAAGACTTAAAGGCGGCTGTTAATAATTATGGCCCTACTGCCCCCTACAGCCTGGCTATACTGGAAAGCCTAAGTGAGCGATGGCTAACCCCTAATGATTGGCATTTCTTGGCACGAGCCACCTTATCCGGGAGTGATTTCATGCTCTGGCACACTGATTTTGCAGAAAACTGCCGCGAGACCGCCCAGCATAATAGTGAAAGCAGGACGTCCCGCTCTTGGACAAGAGATAAACTCTTGGGGCGAACTCCCTATGATACTAATGAGAAACAGGCAAATTTTCCCCCTGGTTTATTAGCACAAATACAAAACGCCGGCCTCAAGGCCTGGAGGCGTCTTCCCCCAAAGGGTTCAGCCACCACCTCCTTAGCTAAAATCCGTCAAGGCCCTGATGAGTCCTACAGTAACTTTGTCAGCCGCCTAACTGACGCCGCTGAGCGTTTGGTGGGGGAAGGAGAAACCGATAGTGCCTTCATTAAACATCTTGCCTTTGAAAATGCTAATCCTTCTTGTCAACAGGCTCTAAGACCCCACCACAGTGGTAGCCTTTCTGATTATGTTAAACTTTGTTCAGGAATAGGAGCTTCTCATGCCATTGGTATAGCTATAGGGGCCGCTCTCAAAGGTCTTGACCATGATAAACAACAAAAAATTTGCTTCAATTGCAAACGGCCCGGACATTATATACGCGAGTGTCCCACAGGTAAACAGAATCGGGGGCCTCCAGCTTAGAGGTACTTAAGTGCAGCCAGGACCTAACTTGCCAACTAACTTCCCTTAGACTTCAAATGGCCCCGAACAAAATATAGCTTACTGACCCTTATTATTACCTCGGTTTTGAATTAAATAATAATCAAATCACCACTCAAAAACTTAACCTAAAAACCTCTCATCTACACACACTTAATGATTTTCAAAAGTTCCTGGGAGATATTAATTGGCTCCGACCGTACCTCAAACTTACAACAGGGGAATTAAAACCATTGTTTGATACTCTTCATGGAGATATCAGCCCCCTCTCTCCCCGTCACCTTAACCCTGAGGCAAAAAGGGCCCTTCACATTGTTGAAAAGGCCATACAACAACAACAGGTTACCTTCATAACTTATGAGCAGCCCTTTGCCCTTATTGTCTGTGCCACACAACATACCCCCAGAATGGCCCCCTCTTGTGGATACATCTATCCTCCACCCCAACTAAAGTTCTCCTCACCTATCCCTCCCTAGTGGCCAAACTTATAAGACTGGGCCGAGAAAAGAGCCGCCAACATTTCGGCAGGGACCCTGACCAACTTATCCTTCCTTACACCAAGGAACAAATAGACTGGCTTTCCCAAAATGATGATGATTGGATAATAACCCTATCCACGTTTCTAGGTACGGTTGATAACCACTACCCGTCCCATAAACTCCTTCAGTTCGCGCGGCTACATCCTTTTACCTTCCCCAAAATAACCTCTTTAAGTCCTTTGAAAGAAGCCTCTCTGGTCTTCTCAGATGGATCCTCCTCTGGCATTGCGGCATGGGTCATAAATTCACAGCCTTACAGTGCCCAATCTCCCTTTAAGTCAGCCCAGCTTGTGGAACTTTTTGCTATCTTACAGGTCTTCACAATACTACACGATGTCCCCTTCAATCTTTACACCGACAGTGCTTACATAGCTCTCTCAGTCCCAGTGTTATAGACAGTTCCTTATATCAAACCATCTTCCAATGCTGTGTCTCTTTTTCAACAACTCCAATCCCTCATTTTAAAAAGACATACTCCTTTCTTTATTGGACACTTGTGGGCCCACGCGGACCTCCCTGGTCCACTTTCACAGGGTAATGATCTTGCAGACAAACAAACCCGCCTTGTCCTCTCAATTACCACCGACCCTATCACCAGGGCTACACAAAGCCATGCCCTTCACCATCTCAATGCCTGCACACTCCGCATTATGTTTAAGATTTCCAGAGAACAGGCTAGACAAATCGTTAAAGACTGTCCAGCATGTGTTACTCTCTTGCCACTCCCCCATCTGGGGGTTAACCCAAGGGGCCTACTCCCCAATGAAATCTGGCAAATGAGTGTTACCCACATTCCTGAATTTGGTAACCTCAAGTATACCCATGTAACCATTGACACCTATAGTGGGTTCCTCCATGCCACCCTCCACAGTGGTGAGGCCTCTAAAAATGTTATAGCACATGTTCTCCAATGTATTGCCATCATGGGGAAGCCCCAACAAATCAAAACAGACAATGGGCCAGGCTATACATCACAAACCTTTAAAAACTTCTGTAGTCAATTCCTGATTAAACATGTAACTGGCATTCCCTATAATCCTCAGGGACAGGGCATAATAGAACGAGCTCACCAGATCCTTAAAAACACCATGTCCAAACTTAAAACAAACACTGTTTACCCCACTAAAGGTTCTCCTCGTAACCTCCTAAATCATGCATTGTTCATCCTTAATTTCCTACAATTGGATCTTAATGAAAAATCTGCAGCAGATCGCCTTTGGCACCAAGAAACTAAAAATCAATATGCCAAGGTTATGTGGAAAGATCCTATAACCCACAAATGGCATGGTCCTGATCCGGTTCTTATCTGGGGAAGAGGCCACGCCTGTGTGTATGATACTCCAGAAGGGGCCCCTCGGTGGCTACCCGAGCATCTCGTTAAGCCCATTAATGATAAACACCCATCCAGGGAAAATACCCCTGAGAAAGATTCTTCTTATTCTTAGATCATGAAGCTCGTCATCCTGTTAATGATCCTCACTCCGCCGGCACATGGAGGATTCGGAGGCCCTGTAAACAGACAACAACTCCTCTATGCCTTGTTCGGTAACCCCTGCGACTGTGGAGGAGGCACACAAAAAAATCAACCCAATAGTTATACTAAGACAGTTGACTGCTCAGATAAGACCACTTACTTAACCCATGTATCCCAACATGGAGGAGGGTACAAACAAGAATGGACATATATGATCAAACCTCAAATCATACCCTCCGTAAATGGCCAGCCAGGGCCTTGTCCCAGCGATTGTCAAATGCTCACCCAAATGCACTCCACTTGTTACCTGACTTCTCAATCCTGTAGCAAAGACGGCCAGGTGTATCTAACTGCCGTCCAAGAAAAGGAATATCGGGGCTCCACAGGGGGCGACTGGGACACGTCACCAGGAGGTGGCAGTAAATATAGTCAAGCCTCTTGTGCAGGAAAAGTCGGTGACCATGTATGCTGGCCTCCAAAACAACCTATTCACGTATCAGACAGTGGTGGGCCATCAGACAGAGCCAGGGAGGCTGTAGTAAACCGATAACGTTCTTAAAACCACCCATAAAGTCTTGAATTCCTCCAACCCCTCCCTGGCTAGCGACTGTTGGCTATGCATGACTCTTGGGTCTCCCATGCCAACAGCTATTCCCACAAACAACTCCTCTACACTTTCATCCAGTAACTGTAGCCTCAGCCCACCTTTTCGAACACAGCCTGTTGGCTTTAATTCTTCCCATTGCTACCAAGGGTCATTCCAAAATAACAGCTTTGATCTAGATGTCGGATTTATAACATTTAATAATTGTACCAATACCACCAACCATACAGAGCCCCTCTGTCCAGCCCCTGGACAGGTTTTTATATGTGGAAATAACTTAGCCTATTACAGCCTTACCCAGAAACTGGACAGGACTCTGTGTTCAGGCTAACCTCCTCCCAGATATTTCTATCATATCAGGAGACACCCCTGTCCCTGTCCCCAGTCTTGATTACATAGCCGGACGATCAAAATGAGCCCTCCAATTCATACCCCTTCTTGTGGGCCTGGGAGTTGCCGGGGCTACAGCCACCGGCTCTGCCGGCCTGGGCATCGCCATAGACAAATACAGTAAGTTATCCCATCAATTAATAGACGATGTCCAAACCCTCTCCGGTACTATCAATGACCTACAAGATCAAATTGACTCCTTAGCTGAGGTAGCCTTACAAAATCGAAGGGGCTTAGACCTTCTTACTGCAGAAAAAGGAGGTATCTGTTTAGTTTTACAGGAACACTGCTGCTTCTATGCCAATAAATCCGGGATTGTCCGAAACAAGCTAAAAGATTTACAGGAAGATCTACAAAACAGATGAAGAAAACTACAAGAAAATCCATTTTGGACTGGACTGAACGTATTCCTTCCCTATCTCCTCCCCATCCTAGGCCCCCTTCTCAGTTTAATGTTAATTCTGTCTTTTGGCCCTTGGGCCTTCAAAAGATCAAACAGCAGATAGACTCTGCTTTAGCTAAACCTATCCAGGTTCACTATCATCACCTGGCAGTTGACGATGAATACGCCGCTAAAAATGGGTACTCCGACTTCTTCCCCATGGGGACAGCATGAAAAGTAGAGGCATGCTTACCTCCTCACCAGTGTGCAAGAGAGGTATGGGCATCGGGAGAAGTGCGAAGCAAAGCAAGGGAAAGTTATCATAAGGGAAAGTTATCATAAACTCCTCTACCTTTCCCTGGGGCACACCTGGCTTGCATAGAGGTTGGTATCTATCACAAAATCAAGGCGGCTCTACCTCTCCTCCCCAAAAGATACCAAGAGCCAAAAATTACTTGGAGAAGCCGTGGTCAATACCCCCTCTCCCGGTTAAAGCCCACCTCCCAAAACAAAACAAAAAGGGAGGAGATGTTGGGGGCCATTAAAAAACTTCAGGCCCCAAAAACCAAGAAGTCTGGAAAGGCCCTGAAAACGCGCGTGCGCGAAGATTACCCGGCGTTACTGCCCAGCGTCACCACCCCCCGCGTCACTGCCTAACGTCAACTGTGCAGGCATACCGTCTGCCCAATCATAAAACGCCAACTGTCTCATACCAGCTATCTTCCGGTCCTAAGCCCTTCCCCTCCCCGACTTCTATATATATTACTCTGCTACAATAAAATCTTGAGGCTTGATCAGAATTTTGTCTTGCCTCCATTTCTTCGCATCCCCTGCCCCACTTTCATTTTCACAGGCTCCCCCCCGTCCCTCCACTGATTCGCCCCGCGGGTCGGGGCAAGGCAGAGGATAAGGAAGAAGCAAGACAAGCTAAAGTGGGATCAGGGAGCAAACTGCTATTGCTGCCGGGAGCCCATAACTGAGTTTTATTGAAGTATTTATAGCGTTTACTAGAGGAGGTTAAGCTCTTTAAAGTTAAAAAATTGAAGACGTCCAGATCTGTCTAGTTCCTTATCTTAATCGGAATTGTTTTCCATGCCTTTTGTTTTCTGAAGGTTTTCTGTGTCCCTATGTGACTTATCTCCTTGATCTGGCTGTGCTACTAGGTCACTTCTAGGTTAAAGGACTTAAGATGTAAATATCATGTCCCCGATAGAAAAGGTTAGGCAGAGTTGTGATAAGCAATACTATGGTGGCTCAAGATGGCTGAGGTTATGTCAAGAGTGTTAATATATTTTCTACAGAGTATATTTCCCACAGAGATGTAACAGAGAGAAGCCAGCAGTGAGGAGAAGGACCTCATTACCACCAAGAAAGGAGTGACAGAGTCAAGCATGTCCTTTGGACCCAGAGTCCCTGGTCTGAGAAAATCTTAGACCCAGGGGAAGACTGATGACAATACACAAGGAGATCTCTAAGAAACATCGGGCCCACAGATGTTGACAGCAGACAAGGACCTTCCTTCAGAGCCAACAGAGAAAGAAAGACTTCCCCTATAGAGCTCGTGCCCTGAATTTGAACTTATAGCCTCCTAAACTGTAAGAGAATACATTTTTGTTAAACCATCCACTGTACTTCTGTTATAGGAACACTAGATAACTAAGAGAGTGCCCAACCTTTTAAGTCCTGAATTGAGACTATGTCTTCCATTAAGATTATAGCAAAGTAGCTCTCATAGAGTACTTCTACTGTGTAACACATGGGGTTGCCATGAATTGGAACTGACTTGATGACAAAGGTTCGGTTCTTAGTTTTTTGATCTGCAGGTAAAGTGACCACAGTAGTTTTCTTGCCTATGTGTGCTTGATGAAGTGGGGGGGTCTGCCCAGTTTTCGCACAGGACTGCCCCTACTTAAACAGGACTAATGACCAACTGGCGGACAAAAATAAAGTTGCCTTTGATATTCTACTCTGATCCTACTTGGATCTTCATCTTTGGCAATTACCTCTTCAAAGAATGCCTTTACTCAATTTTATTTTCTTTTGGAACCCAACAGACATGTGTTAGATTTTCCTTTCTTCTTACTTACTAAAAATGTATTTACTGAGCACTCTGCCAGGCACTGTTCTAAGTGTTTGGGGTTTCCCGCCCTGCAGTGCATATGTTCTAGTGTCTACACCAGTTCTTTACACTTTGCATCTCTGTGTAATTTCTCCAGCTGTCTTCTAATTCTCCACCATCTTTGTCTAATCTTTTGTTTAAAAATCTATGCATTTTAAATTCAGTGATTAGACTTTTCATTTGTAGAAATTCTAAGAGGCAATGGTGGTTCAGTGGTAGAATTCTCACCTTTCATGTGGGAAACTTGCATTCTACTCCTGGCCAATGCACTTCAGAAGCAGCCACCACCTGTCAGTGTATTGCATTTTTACGAACAAAAAAATGCACTTTCATTTATCTGCTAATAGTGCCTCCCGGAGCAAAACATTTTTTTCTATGCATCACTATGCCTTGAGGGGAGAGGACACAGCTGCCAAACAAACATAGAAGGTGCAAGTTGTCTGCATAAAAATAAAGTGGACTTTGTCATGAATTGAATTGTGTCCCCCTAAAAATATGTGTAGCCCTGTGGTTGGGCCATGATTCCCAGTATCTTGTGATTGTCCTGCATTTTGTGGTTTTCCTGTGCTGTACGTTAAAGGATGAGGGTGGGGCTGTAAATCCCTTCATAGGATCACCTCCCTGCTGCACAGTAAAGGGAGTTTCCCTAGAGTATGGCTTGCCCCACCCTTAATCCTTTCATCCTACAAGAGATAAAAGGAAAGAGAAGCAAGCGGAGAATTGGGAACGTCACACCATCAAGAAAGCAGCACTGGGAGAACAGCATATCTTTTGGACCTGAGGTTCCTGTGCCAAGATGCTCCATGGACCAAGACTGATGCAATACCTGACTTTCCTCCAGAGCTGGCAAGGGGAAAGCCTTCCCTTGGAGCAGACATACTGAATTTGTACTTGCAGCCTACCGGACTGTGTAAGAATAAACCTTCCTTTGTTAAAGCCACCCACTCTGTGGTATTTCTGTTAGAGCAGCACTAGCTGACTAAAACAGGCTTGCATATTGCTGCTATGCTAATGAGTTTCAGCAAAGTTTCTTGCCTAAGACAGAGCAGGAAGAAAGGTCTGGTGATCTACTTCCAAAAAGTCAGCTCACAAAAACCCATGGGTCATAGTGGTCTGATCTCATTGCGCATGGGGTTCCTATTGGGGGCTGACTTGAGAGTAGCTAGCAACAGAAGTTTTAATTACATCTTCCAGACAGGTTGGCCTTTAAAAAAAAACAAACTTATACCATGTTCCTTGCCTCTGTTTTGAATTCAATCTTAATTCTTTAAAATTTAAAGAGATGTATTTCATAGTTTGTACCCTGTAATTTCATAACTGTCATTAATCCTGTTTCTGAAGTTCCTTTTCTCCTGGGTCTGAATAACTTTTGCTTTGTGTGTTTTTTGATTTGGGATTGTGAGCTTATGTTTGGTGGGAATCCTACCAAGTGCGGAAAGACCAGACATCCCTTCAGAGAAGAACTGCATTTGCTCCTGCCATGAACTCTACTCGGGCCACTTTTAAAGTGATTTCTTGGCTTAGAATTTCCTGAACCACCTCGATGGCAAAAATTCACACTCCATTCCCTCTGGAGTGTTTGTGGTTAGAAAACGCCCTGTAACTTTTTTCCACCTAGAACCTCAGTCGAGACCTTCAGCTTTCCTTGTCACTTCTGTTTGCCAATGGGTGGATTTTCTAGCTCATACTTTTAAGCAGGCCACAGCCCTGTAGGTCTTAACTTTTGACAGATGTCTTTGTTCCAATTTTCTACTTGGCAAAGCTTGGTCATTCTAGCTCCTGTGGCTCTTATATCCTAAGCCTTTTGATTTCTGATTTGACAAACTTCCGAGCGCAACACCGCCTGAGCATCAATTTACCATTCTTTCTAGAGCTTGCTTCTTTTTGGTCCTTGGGGATTCTCAGTGCTTTTCTTTCAGTTTAGCTATATACTTAAAAGTATCTGTGTTATATTTTATATGTTATGTTTTATCTGGCAGATTATATCAGGATTAATTACTTTGTTTTAATCCTCTAGTGCTGCTATAATGGAGACACTACAAGCAAATGGCATTAAAAATAGAAATTTTATTTTGTCACCATCCAATATGTTAACAGTCCAAGTCCAGAGTGTCAGCTCCAGGAGAAAGCTTTCTCTGCTGGCTCTGAAGGAAGGTCTCTGTCGTCAATCTTCCCCTGGACTGGAAACTTCTGAGGTGCAGGGACCCCAAGTCCTTTCCAAAAGATGTGCTGAGCTCCTGGCACTGCTTCTTGGCAGTATCGTCAAGGTCACGTAATTGATTAGACCCCGAGTGACCTGATTTGGTTCCAGAGATCGAGCTAGCAAGTTTGGTCTCCTGACAAGTGGTGAACTGATTCCCCTTCACCTATAGCACATATGGATGCATCATTTTTGGTAGTAAATGACAGAAAAGTTTGTTAAGGAAAGTATGTTCCAAAGAGGGAACAAGTCAGTCTCCAGGAGTGAAAAAAGCCCCAGCATGGTGTTGGGGAGAGGGTGGCACAAAACACAGGCAGAAACACACCAGTCCAAGGATCCAGTGAAGTTTATTGGAAGAGAAAGAGAGTGGGGTCTGAACCAAGAATGGCTCAGCCCACCTCTCCCTAGTAGGGCAGGTTTTTTATAATTTTAAAGTTTCAGTGAGGTAGTGTGGGATGAGGGTGATAGAGGCCTAATAAAGGTCACTTAGGTTATTAAGCCACATTCTATTTTCTGCCCTAACCAGACCGACAGATCGACATTTCTCTCCCTATCTCTGAAGATTCACGGTTGATTAGACCTCAGAGGTAAACATTTTTGAATGGTTTACTCTGCTGGATTATCCTGTGACAAATTTTAAGTCTGCTGTGATTGATCACCCTGTGACAAACTTTAAGTCTGCTTTGTTTGATTATCCTTGAGAAACTTTAGACAATTTACACCATTAGATGTAATGAAGTCTTGTGACTCCTGACTATTGTTTTGTGACAAACCCTCCCCCCTTTGAATTCTGGCTTTAAAAACCACCAGAAATGTAACCCAAGTGGGACAGTTTTTTGGCTGCTGTCTCCCAGACTGCTGAAGATCTGAAAATAAATTATTCCTCGAACCCCATGCTGCCTCTGGATATTTTCAGTTACAATGACAGGCAGACAAATCTGACTTCAATTTGGCAACATTTGCACAAGCCAGCCAGAAGCAGGGGACTCCAGTAAGTGCTTTCCCATGGAACAGCTAACTTTTCTCTCCTCTACTTTTCTGCTAACATCTCTAAAAGCCCTCTGTGAACAGGTTGGAGAGTGGTCATTGTGGTTGAAGAATTCAGGCTAGGGCACTCCCTGGTGGATTCTCAAGGCCTGGATACTTCCACCTCAGTAACTCTGGCCTGGAAGGGTATCTGTCTGTTCCATTCAAAGGCTGAGGATAAGGTCCATGAAATAATTTACAGGTGCAGGTCAAACATTCAAGAGCCAAAGGATGTCTGCCTCTGGAAGGCTCCTGTGACAGGATGAGGGGGTACATGGAGTGGACAAGGAAAGTCCCTGCCCCCTGCAAAACAACCTCCACACAACATGAGGCATACACTGTTCTAAGCATAACACTTCCCATTTCCCTGGACTTCTGTTACCCTGTTAGGATAAAA
The DNA here is from genome assembly GCA_028571685.1 of Heterohyrax brucei. Classification (NCBI taxonomy): domain Eukaryota; kingdom Metazoa; phylum Chordata; class Mammalia; order Hyracoidea; family Procaviidae; genus Heterohyrax; species Heterohyrax brucei. The sequence goes on along the minus strand of CM053165.1, from coordinate 7,304,583 downwards.
AGCAGATTCCTCCTCTCCTTTTCTCCTCCCCCTTTGGCTGGACCTGGGACAAAGGGCACTTGGAGGACTTCCCCTTCTCCACCTGGACAGACAGGTCCAGAGTTCTGGCTTCCACCTTGGAAAGCAGTCCACCCTCACCAGGAATCAATTCACTAGTTAAAGAGGGTTCAAGAGCTTTATTCTGGTGCATGCAGAGAACTCATGATCTCATCAGGGTTAAAACTTCTGTTTCAGTACCATCTGTCTGGTAAGAATGGAATGTCTGTTCCAATTAAGAAAGCTTTCTCTGTATGTGTATACTCTGTAATGTGGGAAATAAGCCCCCTGTTCCTAAAGAAAGCCTGATGGGGCATATTCTCAGTATGGGTACCCGCCTGTAATAATATGGCCTGGCCAAGGTGTTAGACTCCGAAGAGAGTTAACAATTAAATGGATCTACAAACAGTCCGCATGCACATCTGGTGAAGCTAGATGAGTGTGTGATTAAGTGTGAGGCCTCCTGTGTGTGTGTTTGATAAGATAAATGTATTCCTGGTGTGCTTTTGTATTTGCCTTTGTGGGATTTTGGAAATATTTTTGTCATTGCACAAGCTGTTTATAATTTTCGGTGAAAAACTGTCTTTTGTCTTTGCTAATGTACCTAATTTTAAGAGTCTTACTTGAACTAAATTAAGGTTGATAAAAAAGCCAAATTTCAATTAAATCCAGGCATGTTGTTGAGCTGAAAAAAACCTAACATGACAGCCCTCAGTTAAAGAGATGGCTAGGGTTGCCATGAGTCGGATCTGACTCGACGGCACTTGGCTTTAGCTTGTCTTAAAGAGACAGTAACAAATTCAAAGAGTTGACGGAAGACTAATGATCTTTTGCTCTCCTGAAAAAAGTAGAGAGCAGGACAGAAGTCATAGATGCAGGGAAATTTTTGAGAAAAAAAAAAAAAACAGGTAGAGATTACTGCTTTACTTTGTCATAAATTGGGATTTCTCACCATTAAAAGAAACTCTGAGACCTATCTGACAAGTTTAGAGAGATGTCTTTATCAGGGATGGGGCTTTCTAATTTCGAAGTCAGTTAACCAATAACTTGTGTAACTCTAAAAGCCAGCCAATAAAACTCTAGGAGTTAAAGACCTAAAATATTTAAATAGATTTATTTCTACCCTGGACTTTAAAGGTAATTGAACTAAATAAATATCTGGTATAATGTAAAGTATATACTTTCTGCTCTTCAGGCAACAAGTCTGTCTTGGATCAAATTGTGTCACCCCAAAACTATGTGTAGCCATGTGGCTGGGCCATGATTCCCAGTATCTTGTGACTGTCCTCCATTTTGTCATTTTCCTATGCTGTATGTTAAAGGATTAGACTGGGGCTGTAAATCCCTTTATAAGACCACCTCCCTGCTCCACTGTAAAGGGAGTTTCTCTGGAATATGGCTTGTCCCACCCTTAATCCTTTCAGCTTGCAAGAGATAAAAGGAAAGACAAGCAAGCAGAAAATTGGGAACCTTGCACCATCAAGAAAGCAGCACCGGGAGAAGAGTGCGTCCTTCAGACCTGAGGTTCCTGTGCCAAGATGCTCCCTGGATAAAGACTGATGCAATACCGGACTTTCCTCCAGAGCCAACAAGGGGAACGCCTTCCCCTGGAGCAGACACCCTGAATACGGACGTGTAGCCTACTGAACTGTGTAAGAATAAACCTTCTTTCGTTAAAGCTATCCATTCTGTGATATTTCTGTTAGAGCAGCCTTAGCTGACAAACAGAATTTGGTACCATGAGACTGGAGTGCTGCTCTAGCAAATACCTAAAATGTGGGAGCCATTTTGAAACCACGAATAGACAGAAGATTCAGAAGGAACGAAGAAGGTGCTGAGAAACAACAGAGGACCAGTGGCAGCAGCAGTGGCAGTGGCAGCAACAGAACCAGAGGCAGCACTGGAGCCGACCCATGGAGTGAGAGAGCTGAGTGCCTGCACACAGAGTTTTCCTCACAGAATGGGGTGCCTCCAGGCACTTAAATCAGTGGAGCTACAGAGCTTTGGAACACTTGCCTAGCAGGGCAGATGTGGGCCTGAGGCCTGGGCCATGCAGCCCTAGGAAGCTGAAGATGAAGAGACAAACAGCTTGAGAAGCTGAGCTGCCTCAGTCTCAAAAGGTATGGACATGAGCTTGGGTTTGAAAGGGTGGAACCATGGTGTCCTGTGTTCGTAAGGGTGGAATTGCCACTCATTTGGGCTTAAGGTGCTCCTAAAGCTGATGGGGCAGAGTTTCTGCCCAAGTGGGCCTTGAAGGCAGAGTTGTAGCACAGGGTTGGTGGTCTCCACTCAAAATCCAGAGAGTGCGGCCAATACCTAGAGTCCGGAGAGCAGGGCCATTGTGTAGAATGTCTCAGAAAATGTAAGAGTATTTCCAAAGCTTTGAGGGCTAATGTAATGTGTTCTGCTGACTCACTTGTTGCCTGTTAATGACTTTGTTTCCTGAAATTTCTCCTATTTACAATGGAATGTCTGACTTGTACCTGTTCTGCCATTGTACCTGTAGAAGCAGATAGCTTACCTTCTAGGTTTCACAGATGTAGAAGAGTTTTTGTATTTGGGAGTTGGAACTGATTTAAGACCCCCATTGTATGGGATGGACATGATTTTGCTATGGTGAGATGAATGTGTTACATGTTTCTGTGATGTGATTTTTGGGTTGCCAAAGGGTGGGACATCTTGGATCGAATTGTGTCACCCCAAAAATATGTGTAGCCATGTGGCTGGGCCATGATTCCCAGTATCTTGTGATTGTCCCCCATTCTGTCATTTTCCTATGCTGTATGTTAAAGGATTAGAGTGAGACTGTCAATCCCTTTATAAGATCACCTCCCTGCTCCACTGTAAAGGGAGTTTCCCTGGAGTACGGCTTGCCCCACCCTTAATCCTTTCAGCCTGCAAGAGATCAAAGAAAAGAGAAGCAAGTAGAAAATTGGGAACCTTGCACCATCAAGAAAGCAGCACGGGAGAAGAGTGCGTCCTTCAGACCTGAGGTTGCTGCGCCAAGACGCTCCCTGGACAAAGACTGATGCAATACCGGACTTTCCTCCAGAGCCGACAAGGGGAAAGCCTTCCCTTAGAGCAGGTACCCTGAATACGGACTTGTAGCCTATCAGACTGTGTAAGAATGAAACTTCCTTTGTTAAAGCTATCCATTCTGTGGTATTTCTGTTAGAGCAGCCCTAGCTGACTAAAACAAAGTCTTATTGAATTCTTTGCTGTTTAAGGGTTTTTTTTTAAGAGCTTTGTTAATAAGTGTTTGATATGGTCAAACGTTTTGTTTTTCTGACAAGAGTTTAATGATTTAACTTATAAGATTCTTTGAAAACACTGATATTAGAAAGAATTGGCTTGTTCACTGCTAAATAACAATTTTCTTTGATTTCTGAGTAAACAGTTAATTCGTTCCTTGTGTAATCTCTCTTCATGTTACAAGACTTAATATAGAGAAAGCTAAGGTTTTCTCACTTTTAAACATTAAACAACTTTGATACTGTTTCATGTCAATGTATAACAAACCCTCACAACTCTGAAACTTCATGGAAAGTCATGAGTGAACTTTTATGAGGGAAAAAGGTAAAAGGAGTCTTACTTGATATATTATATGGCATAGGTTAAAATCAGGTGTCCAGTTTTCACTGGGTTGAAATTTATGTTGGCTATTTCCTCTTGTGTTTTTGCCTAATATTGTCTACCAAATACATAACATTAAGTCATAATTTTATTATTTTTTACTTACTATCTGGAAAAACCCTGCTTAAGTGCTGTGTCTGCTATCCAAAGGTCAGCAGTTCGAGCCCACTAGAGGCTCCTTGGGAGCCCTGTGGAACAGTCTTTCTCTGTCTGATAGGGTTGCTATGATTTAGAACTAACTCCATAACACTTGGTTTGGTTTGGTTTTAATTGTTAACTTGACTATAACTTTATTATAAGTTTAGCATCATCAAAGCCAATGCTTTGGGGAATTCAGATTATTTACTTATATTTTTCATACTATGTAAATATTTAAAGACTTAATAATCTCAGTATGTCCTGACTACATGGTATTATGCCTCAAGATTATATATGGTATCTGAAGTTCTTTAATAATATGGGTAATTATATTTAAAATTATTGTCTAAAGTTTTCTGACAGATTAAATTTTATTTGACCCTTATGTTTTGCTTATTTTTATTAATCTGAATCTTACTAGGTTTTGCCATCTGCAGTTTTTGCTGATTTTTCTGAAAACATTTGACCAGAATATCTCAATGAAGATTTTAGACTTATGAGAAGGATCGTGACTTGAGATATCTGAGGCTCTCCAGAATAAGTGAAAAAGAGAACAATTTTACAAGGCTGGGCAAATGAACACACTATGGGTCTTACGTAACAATATTGCTGATGTCTTAAGGTTCTACTTTTTAAGATATAAACAAATATTTTCTTTTCTCCTAAGATATTTAACTAATGGATTTAAATCTGAGGTTTTGCTGAGTATAACTGCTGCAGAGACATGAAAAACAGTTACTGATCCTATTTATGAGGTATATAAATTTGTTTCCTTATTCAAAGACCTCAGATTTGAGATGGTTGGCCTGATATTGTTAGTTTTCTCTCTTACTTCCTAATACACTGTATGGTGTCTGAAGTTCTAGAAACTTGATGGTATTCAATTTTGAAGGGAGAGACTGCTTTCTCAAACCACTGAACTGTTTTGCTGTAAGGGGCAAAATGGGAACAATGTCCCAGTTTACACCTTTATAGTCCTCCCCAACCCTATCAAGGAGGAGGCCTGTGAGATTTACATTAGAAAAGATAAAAGACTAGTTCTTGGCTGGGGACCTGAAAGAAAAGAGCCAGTGGTTTCACTCTGAGCTCACATGAGCTTTTCTGAAAATGTTCGTGCCAGTTTTAAATATAAGAAAAAGCCATTATGGCCATATATTTTATATCCTAGTCTACATCAGACATAAGGCAAAGATTTCAAAAGTTGAGACAAAAAACCTCAAACCTTACTCTCCCAAATGGTAGAGGAGACCCTTAAAGTGTTTAATCAGAGATTTGGTGACAGAAAAAAGATATGAAGTTTCTGTCCTTGAGGTAACCCAGAAGAGGTCAAGACTTAAAACACCTCACTGGCCAGTGAATATGAGACCCAGTCATTACAGGTACTGTCAAAAATGAGGTCACTTTAAGGTGGAGTGTCCTGAACATTCTACAACAGGCTGCTCATAGACCTCTGCAACAAAAAGGCCCACATGGACAGGCCCTCCTGGATTCTCAGATGAGTCTAAAAAACTGACCACTGATGCAAACCCCAAAGCCTGTCTGCCTCCTGGCCATATCAGAGAACTAAAGGTTACACACGACATAGAAGGCAAGAAAGTTAAATTTGTGTTAGACACAACAGCCACCTTCTCTATCTTAACATACCCAATTGGTCCGCTCTCCAAGAGGGACTGTGTAATTACTTAGACTAAAAATCTAAAGTGAAAAGTTATTTTTGTGTCTGATGGGGTCACAGTTGTTGAGATATTACCATGCAAGAGAAGAAAGCAAGAAAGACTAAGGAAGTAAAGAGAAGGTAAAGAAGAAGAAAGATGAAAAAAGTCAAGAGATGGTAAAGAAGAAGAAAAAAAGGAAGAAAGACTAAAGAGGAAATAAAAAAAGAGAGACATATAAAACTAGGTAACTCCAGTCTAGATGTCCCAAACAATTTATAGTTCTCAAATTGTAACAGTTCCAAATAAAATAATGTTTCATGGGTCCTGACTGATACTCAGTAATTGTCATCCTGGCCATTATAAATGATTAACACTGTCAAGGAGAGATTTCTACTCAGATAGGCAGGCCTGCACCCTTCCTCAGCATGAAGCAGATACAGAAGAGACCTCCAACCCATATTCCTCCAAAACTTTTGAGTATGAAATCTCTCAAGAGGGTCATAGTAAAAACACTAATGACCAGGACAATTACTTTAATGGGAAATGAAAGTGCTGATAATTGTAAAATTTTGATTGAAAAATCATTGCCTGATTTCCCAGGCTGAAACTAACCTGGAGACTAAAGTTTTTTTTAGATCATACCCAGAAAGCTGAATCACATAACATCACCCATGTTGCACAGGGACCTGAAAAAGCTGGAGTCCAAATAACATCACAGTTACTCTAACAGCAGGAAGGTTTCTTTGGGACAGAATTTGAAAAGTTATTTTCAGGACTCCCTACCTAGGCTGGCTACATATGCTGATAATTGTTTGTAGACTATTTATTTGCTGTTTTATATAATGTATATCCTGCCTCATGACTTACTATGCCTGATGTTGTAGACGGTCAATTCATAATCAAAGGCTTAATCCTAGAACTAATACTATAAAACCTATTTCATAGATATGAAAATTATAAAAAGGGAGTGGGGAAATGATAGAGACCTAACAAAGGTCACTTAGGTTGTTAAGCTACATTCTATTATCTGCCCTAACAAACCAAACTGACAGCTCTACATTCCTCTTGCTGTCTCTTCCTCTCCCTATCTCTGAAGATACAAAGTTGAGACCTCAGAGAGGGGATTTTGGGATGGTTTACTCTGCCGGATTATCCTGTGGCAAATTTTAAGTCTGCTCTCATTGATTATCCTTGACAAACTTTACACAATTCACATTGTTTGTTAGATATAACGAAACCTTATGATGTAATGAAATCTTGTGACCCCTCACTATTGTTCTGTGACAAACATCCTCCCCTTTGAATTCTGGCTATAAAAACCATTGGAAATGTAACCCAAGCAGCGGTTTACTGGCTGCTGTCTCCTAGACTGCTGTAGATCTGAGAACAAATTATTCCTTGATCCCCACACTGTCTCTGAATATTTTCAGTTACAGTGACAGGCAGACAAACCTGACTTGAATTTGGCAACAAGTGGGTTTATGGTTTGGTAAGGAAAGAAATTCTAGTTAGGAAATTTATGGTCTAAATAAGGAAAAAGTGTTGATTAGAAGGGAAAGGGCTAAGGTTTGTTTACGGTCAAGATTTTGATAAGGGAAGAGCTTTCAATTATGGGGGTTGGGGAAGACAGGCATCAAGCTGTTTATGGTTACACCAGGTGGGGCCTACCATGCTGTTTTCAGCTGATGGCAGGTCTGATCACTGGCTAAAACAACCTCCCTGAATTTCAAGGTCCTCTCAATGACCTCCTGGAATTTCAGGGACAGAGTTCCCTCACATGGATTTTGGGGATACTTCTTATTGGCAAAAGCAGGGGGTGATACCACAGATGGGAGGCAGAGGTATTAACTTGGTTTTTGATTGGGTGTGAGGCTACTGTAAACCACTTCACAACTGCAGGAGGAATTGTATTTGTATAACAACTCCCAGGAAGAATCCATATTTGCATCACAAACTGCCAGGAACAACTGTTGACACGTGCAGATCAGGTTCCCTTGGTAACCTTATCCACACTGTGCATTCTATAATGCAAACCACAACCTTTGTTATCCCTAGAAAATGCTCAATTCTGGAGGGAACTATATTAGTAGGTGGCAGCAGAGATCAGGTTCCCTAGCTAACCTTAACAGTATGAGGTCACCAAACCTCTCTGCTAGCTTCTCTCCTTTGTATCTCAAGAGATTGCCTGAAGGCACAATACAATTTAATACATTAAGTCCTGCCCCACTAACACAACTGCTGCCCTAATATCATATGAGCAGGGCTTACAGCATGGAGGAACATCACACAATACCAGGAATGATCACCTAGCCAGGTCACTACACATATTTCAGGGTGCTGCTGGCGTTGGGGGTGATGGGGATGTGGAGGGGGATGGAACACAAGTCAATCTGTTAAAATGAGGCATAAGTGACTCCATTTTGAGCCTCAGACTCCATTTTGAGGAAGGGCGCAGTAAAAATTCAAGGTATTAAAGTAGAAAGGCCCAGGAAACAACTTAGTAGCAGGAAAATATCAGAGTAATCTCACCTTTGTCTTGCAAAACATCTGTCTGTTACAAGACAAAGCCTGGAGACAGCCTTGCAGATGACCCCTAGACCTTGACCACAATCTAATAAAACAACCACACTTACAACTAACAGGAATTCCAGGTGGCCTCAACCAATCAATGTAAAGGTCAGCTCCCCCTCCCTGATTTACGGTTTCATAGCTTAAATACTGTGCACAAGAGAAACCTGGGGTCGCCTCCTGCTCTGCGTAGTTTGGAGTGCATCCCTGGTGCACCAGCCTTTTTCCTACTGGGTACATTTTTAATAAAACTTGACTTTTAAAGAGAAACTGCCTCGTGTCTTGAAATCCAGACCCTAACAAATCCACAACATATATCCAGGAATTTTGAAAAAATCTAGTCTGCCATATTGCTAGAAATCTGTGTCTTCTGGCATGTATTGTTCTTTGTTTTTTTTTCAAAAGGTGTGAGAAATACAGATTGTTTTTTGGAAGTATATTTTAAAATTTTATTGAGGTACCATAGAATAAACTGCACATGTTCATGAGTATAATTTCATAAGGTTTGCATATGCAAAATAATTACCTTAATGGAGGTAATGAACACATCCATTGCCCTTAAGTTCGCATATACCTCCCCTTTTTTTCATCCTTTTAAGTTTTATTGTGGTAAAATAAAACACAGAATTTGCCATTTCAATAAAATTTTAATAAAAATTTTCAATAAAATTTAATTTCATTGGCATTAAGTGCATTTAAAATGTGTAGCCATAATCACAATCTACTTCCAGACAGAAACACCACCCAAACAGAAACTCAGTGCTCTTCCTCCATATGTCTCTATGCCTCTGCCTATTCTAGCTATTTAATACAAGCGAGACCATACAATCAATATTTGTCTTTTCTGTGTCTTACTTAGCATCATGTTTTGCATGTATCAATACTTCATTTCTCCTTGTGGCTGGATAACAGTCCATTTTACATATATTCCACATTTTGTTCATTCATTGATGAACGCTTGGGTTGTTTCTGCCCTTTGATGATTGTGAATAATGGCAGTGAATACTGGTGCACATGTATCTGATGAGTCCTCGCTTTCAACTATTTTGGGTAGATCCCTAGAAGGGAAACTGCTGAGTCATACGGTATGTTTATGTTTAACTTTTTGAGAACTAGAAACTGTTTTCTATCATTTTACATTTCCATCGGCAATGTACAAGGATTCCAGTTTTCTCCTCTTTTTCTCTTAGTTATCTAGCACTATTGTAAATACTACAGAAATACCACACAGTGGATGGCTTCAACAAACAGAAATTTGTTCTCTCATAGCCTAGGAGGCTAGAAGTTCAAATGTCAGTGCCAGCTCCAGGGGAAGTCTTTTTATCTCTGTTGGCTCTTGGGGAAGGTCTTTGTCATCAATCTTTCCAGGCTGAGGAGCTTCCCAGTGCACAGACCCTGGGTCCAAAGGATAAGCTTTTCTCCTAGTGCTTCTCTCTTGGTGGTATAGATCCCTGTGTTTCTCACTTATTCTTTTATATCTCCAAAGTTATCAGCTCAAGACACAACCCAAACTTGTAGAATGAATCTTGCTTCATCAACTGTCACTAATCCCATCTCATTGACATCACAGAGATAGGATTTACAACACATATGAAAACGACATCAGATGACATAATGGTGGACAATCATACAGTAATGGGATTCATCGCCCAGTCAAAGTGATACACATAGTTTTGTAGGCGGTAGTCTGCTTCTATCAAGATTTATAGCTCCCCAGATTTGTCCTAAAGGGTAACAACAACTTCCTATAGAGTCCCTGTGGGTTCCTTAGCCCTAACCATACTTCTGAATGTTCCCTTTCGTGACACTCTTATTTACCCTTCAACTGTCCCACTGTTTCCTCCAGGAATCTGGTGGTACAACTCCTGGGAAGGGGCAAGGAGCTTCCAAACACAGTCAACTGTCAACCTCATGAGTCATGTTCTATTTCCCAGGGAAATTACCTCAACAGCAGGGCCTGTGATTACCACAACACCTGCCTTCAAAAAGAGAACCCAGTTGCCATTGTACTGATTCCAATTCATGATGACGACATGTGGACCACAGCAGAACTGTGATCCACAGGGTTTTCAAAAGCTAACATTCCCCAAGTAGATCACCAGGCCTTTCTCCTAAGACACTTCTGTGTAGACTTGAACTGCAGCCAATGTGTTAACCTTTAGGGCTTGCAGCAGTTAACATAATGGACTGCTAACTGAAAGGTTGGAGGCTCAAGTTCACCAGAGGTGCCTCAAAAGAAAGACTTCTCAAACATCAGCCATTGAAAACTCTACAGAGCAACAGTTCTGCTCGGCAACACATGGGACTGCCATGAGTCAGAAACAACACAACAGCAACTGTTGATGACTACAAAGCTTGCACAATGTTGTGCCATTCATTTGCCCTCCAAAAAAACTTGGTGTAGGAAACAGAATTTGCTCTCGTATTTAGACTATAAACAAACCCACCAAACTTGTGTTAGTTGAACCACTGTTACTTTGTACATCAAGATGCTTCATTTGTCAGAAAACCTACCTCTGGGTTTTGGCTTTTACCTTGCAGAATTTTTGAAATTATGCTTCTAAGAGATTCAAACACAAACTGGAGGCAAGGTCAGGCTCTTCCAGCCCAGCTCTCGGTGCTCTCAGTGGACTTGCTCTGCCTGCCTCTGCTGGAGTTTTTCTCTTCCGACAGCTCAGCCAGCCTAAGGGCTTCTTTAACTCCAGGCCTGCTGAGGCCCTCATCAGCCATTCACATCCAAGTAGGAGTTAAGGTAACCTACTGAATGGCCTTTCTGGAACCAGCTCCTGGCATCGTGGAGCCCGAGGCGCATGCAAAAAGAAGCAGACAGCCACAGCAGAGGTCCTGGACCTCAGTCACAAGCTTTATTGTCCCAAGCACGGACTTACCACATTTCAACAATTCCTCTTTGAGAAGGGGAAGGGTGTAAGGAGAACTTGGGGAGAGGGACCATGGTTGAGCCAGTGCCACAGTAGCCCAGAGGGCAGGCTGAGAGGCAGATGTTTACAGGAAGCTGTTTCTGTGGCTGTCAGTTACCCACAACGGCCCCAGGTCCACCTGGTGCTGTGCATGTGGGCCTTGCTGCTGGCAGACTAATGGTTGCCCCCTTGCCTGACTGTGTGGGAAAGAACAGTATATGGTTCTGGATTCAGCTGCCAAAGCATTACATCTCTATTGTTGTTAACAAAACCACAAATGAGAGCTACTGAAAGCTGACAGGGAGGGGAGGCCTTGTTGCCCCAGGATAGGTTGTGTTGAGGCAAGAACATAGACAGCACCTAGCAGTACCTGGGAGGTACCTAGGCTGGCCCAAAGGTGAGATTTGCATACCTGGTGCACTATGGGAACATTATGATGGGCATGAGGCTCACCCACTCACTGGAAGTGGGCAGGTCCCATGTGAAAAGTCTCCCCAGACTGAGGGAGGGTGATGCTGAGGCACAAGGTGGCAGTCTATCTGCAGGCCTGGTGGCTCTCTGGTGATGGGGGGTAGCTGCTGCGTGATACTGGCTTTTCCCACCACACCCAGGCCTGGAATAGCTCAGCAGAGCTTCAGAGGAAGCAGGGGGAGGCAGTTAGAGTTTTTATTGTCCCCAGCACCTCTTGGGAGCTTTTCCTAGTTACAAAAGACAGGACTGGAAAGCTCTGGGGAGGTGGGGAGGAGGGGCTACTGGTACAGGTGAGTGCTACTGAGCATGTGTGGCATATGTGTCCCTGGACACTGATCCACATACACCTGGGTGTGCAGCACATCGGGTCTATGGGAATGTATGCATCATTTGAAGTATAGCCCTGCCAGACCTGGGCTCAGTTCCAGAACCCAAGTATGTGAATCCACATGGCCCAAGTGTGTTAAGTGCAAACACATCCACCATGTGCCCACATGCACAAGCAGGGAACCCTTGGAGTATATGCAAGTGCCAAGGGGATGTGGGATGTATCTGCCAGGGCCTGCACGTGGGAGGCCCAGTTTTGGAGTATCTAGTTGACCCAAACCAAACCAAATTGAACCCACTGCCGCTGAGTCAATTCTGATTCATAGTGACCCTACAGAACAGAGTAGAACTGCCCCATAGAGTTTCCAAAGAAAGTCTGGTAAACTTGAAGTGCCAACTTTTTGGTTAGCATCTGTAGCATTTAACCATTACACCACCAGGGTTTCCCTAGTCAACCCAGGGGACCCCACATTACTGGCCAGTCAAAACATGCTGTGGAGTTGGTTGGGGTCACCCCTCCCCCAGCTCCAAGCCAGGGTTGGCCAAAGTCAGTGGTAGAGGTGAAGAGAGGGGTGCCCAGACTTCCTTAATACTGTAGCTTCTGGCTTTGGACACCTCTGCTAGCAGCTGGCAGTGTGTAAATCAGTGTCTGGTGGCAGAACAGAAAGGGTCCTGCCCACATGCACTGTGAGCCTGGGAGCCCACTAGACAGGTGGGTGAGGGGTGTTAGTACCACTATGTGAAGGGCACTCAGTATGTGGGGATGAGAAGTCTAAAGACATCTTGACCTGGAGATAGCTTTGGAAAAGTAACCCCTACCTGGCTCCCAGCGACTGAATTTGCTTCTTCAGTGCCTGCAAGGAGAAGATGGGCCTCCCTTGGCTCCTTCCGGGCAAACAGCTGCCCTAGAACCTGAGAAGACTCAGGGACAGAAGGGGAGGAAAGGGTGGGCAGGGAAGTGCCAGGGTGCCCAACAAGGCAGAGGGGTAATGGCTTGGCTGGATGGCCACAGCCTCCCAAACAACATTTGGAAGCTGCTGGGTGTCCAGGCTGAGGTTCCAGCTCCAACAAGAACTGTGCTGTTGCCTGTGGAAGGTCATGCTTGAGGAAGCCTCCTGGTCTGGCAAGGGGTTCTGGGGTGGGGGACTGTCCATGGCGGTGAGTGTGTTATCATTACAAACACTGTTCTTGTCTCCAAAGTGACAATCTTGGTCCCCACCTGGAGCAGGTGCCACCAGGGCAGGCCAGCAGTCTCTGGTGTGCAATGGGCCACTCCACCAGGTCCCTCAGGGTCAGTGTTTTTCCTAGGAGACAGCAAGGACTTGATCAGCAAGGTCTCTAAGAAGCTCTGGGATGCATAGGCAGAGAGAGGTAAGATAGGAAAGGAAAGAGCTGTGGGATCATCCAGGTCTATGAGGTTACAGAAAACCAATTTTATATCCCATAATTTTATAACAAGTAGACTTTACAGAGACTGCTTAAGGAAGAGAGAAAATGTTTCTGTGAAACTACTCAGTGAGAAGAATAGGAAGCAACAGTGAATACAAAGCATGCTATTTGCCATATAAAATTATGTATTTGCTACTTTGCAACCATCACAGTAAAGACTGGTTCAGGCATGGATCATCAAGAGAAGCTAAATACTGGGGGAGTTTTGACTAGCATAGGATATTCATACAGTCTTAAAGATTTTTTTCAGACTCCTTATTGGCAGCAAAAGGAAAGACCAGTAACTATGCCGTGGAGAAATCAGACAACACCTGGACCAGATGTTTAAATTAACACCATGAGTGAGGGCAGATAGTCACCATGTGCTCTAGATATGACCTCTGCAGTATTCAGGTCTGGAATTGCATAACTCGACTCTAACCTCAAGGAATCACCAAACTCCAAATAAAGAGTGTCCTATAAAACGAAAGGAAGGGAGACTGTATTTGGAAAATGTCAATGTTATAAAAATCAAAGAGACATTAAGGTAATGTTTTAGATTAAAGGAGATTAAAGAGACATGAATAGCCACAACAAAGGACTTCAGTGTACCAAGTCTTCAAGATGACGCAGGATCAAGCAACGTGTCATCCAGTTACACATAGGGTCACTGTGAGTCAGAGCAGACTCCATGGCAACTAACAATAACACCACTGAGACATGACAACTAAATGTAATAAGCCAACCTGATTCTAGAACTGATCCTGTACTGAACCCCAAACAAACCAAGCCAGATGCCGCTGAGTCGATTCTGACTCACGGTGACACCATGTGCATCACAATAGAACTGTGTTCCATAGGGTCTCCAGTGGCTAGGTTTTCAGAAGTAGACTCCCTGACATCTCTGAGTACACTCAAACTACTAATATTTCAGTTAGCAGCCGAACATTTGTGCCACCTGTACAGAGGCAGTGGAGAAGCTACAGATGACCTTATTTTATGAACTAAAAAACCTGGAACACAGAAAGTATATTAGATATAAATCTTACCTCAAAGGTGTATTTACTGAGGTTGAGAATTGAACTGTGGTTATATAAAATCATGTCCTTTTCTCTCAGAAATACAGATTAAAGTATTTAGGACTCTGAAATATGTACGTATTGCACTCAAGCAGTTCAGAACAAAAGATAAATGAGGGCAAATGTTAACAATATGTTACAGGATAAAGTTATGAAAGTCTAGGTATTGTTTTCATTCCTGCATCTGTTTCGGTAGTTTGAAATTAATTTCAAATAAAAAATTCACATATAGTACTCACACACACGGATACACACACGCTTAGTTCAGGAAAGATATTATGACTTAAACTGTTAGCCTTGATCATCCCTGGGTGTGAGGGCTGCTGGTGAGTATTTTCTCCTCTACACATTTTTGTATTTTTTTCTAAATGTTTCCAAACAGGCTGTATTACTCTATAATAAAAAAGATCTTTTTTTAAAAAAGAAATGAACCAAATTTGACAGCACTAAGGAGAACAGCCTCCTCTGTTGCAGCTCTTACACAATGTACGTTTATCCATTTACATGTTGGGTGACTTTTCAGGAGTTTTTTCCTCCAGAGCAGTCCGCCTTTGCAGGAGGGTTGGAGATGTCAGGGTGCCCCTTACCTCTTGCTTGTGGACCTTGTCTTGCTGGTGGATGCCGTTGGCAGACCCAGAATTGCTGACGGACTGTAAGTGTCAAGGGAGAGGCTATGTGAGGGTCCTGAGGCAGCTCGCTCACTCCATAGCAAGGTCTTCCTGACAGGGCCACCCCAGGTTCCAAACCCCAACAAGGGCTCTTAGACTGGGAATCCCCAGAGCAAAGGCTCTCAGTGAAAGATTTCACCTTGCCCCCCTAGTCTGAGTTCTTCAGGACAGAGTCATGTAGGTTGCCTTTGGCCTGGGACTCCCAGGGGCATGGTCGTGTCTCTCCCCTTAGACGGACTCCTGGGACAACTCTCCCTTGGCTCACCTGGGACTTGTCAGGACAGCTCCGCATGGCCTCCATGAGCTTCTCCACCTGCTGGGCCTGGTCCAGTGCGTCACGGAGCACATCCTCTGTGCTGATCAGCTGGTGCTGCAGACGCAGGAACTCAGGGGCCATAGTCGGGTCAATGAGGGAGTAGCGCCTCTGCTCAGACAGGGACTTCTCTTTGTCCTGGAAGAGGCAGGACATGGGAGGAGATAGAATATGTATGTACTGGGGGAAGGTAGGATTTCCCAGGCCCACCTGGGCTCCAGGCTTGGGCAGATCACAATGTCCCTCCTTCCCCTGAGGGCCCTCACTGAATGCCTCTCTCCATTCTCAGCCTTGAATTCCCAGGCTCTGTCAGACATTTCACATCCTCCAACTTCCAGGATCCAGAACACCCTGAACTTCCTTGAGACTATCTTCTGAGTTTCCTCCTCTTTCTCCTGGCCCAAAGCCTCAGACAATCCCCTTACTGCCTCTCACTGGCCTCCCATCCTCCATCCCATTTTAATCCTCTTCCCTCCCTAGCGTGACATTCACTAACTTTGGTTTCCAAATCCTCCTGGTACTTACCATGGTACTGAGATGCCTTCCATAAAAACAAACCAACAACCCAGCCCCACACCACCGCCTTGGGCCTTGGGCTTCCCAGTCCTTCAGTCCCACTGTGAACCTCTGTCCAAACCCCTCCTTGACCCCAGCCTTCTTCCTTTCAGGTTTATAACCACCCAGCAGGCACTTTCGAGTTCTCCTGCATTATGATGGCAGTGATGGGACTGGTGCTGGGAGATGATGGGACAGGTTGACCACAGGAGAGGGCTGCTAGTACCCATGCAATCTCCAGACTCCACAGAGCCACAAGGATCACAGAGGGGCTGGAACCAAACCTCTGCTGACCAGATGTGCTGGGAGTGTAAAGCTAGTAGGATGCTGGCCCTGAGACACCTCCCACCCCAATGCCCACAACTGGGTGTTTAGTCCTTTCACCATCACTCCACAGGCTGCAGAACCGCTCATATAGCTGTGGGGCCATGTCTTGTCTCTCGCTCCAGCCCGTCAACTTCCAAAGGGCTGTTTTTTTCAGTGTGGCTGAGCCAGGTGGCTGGGCAGGACAGTGGTGAGGGATCTTACCATGAGAACACAGCTGAACTACTGGACTCCATCCCTCTCATACCCTGTGGTTGACCACAACCACAAGTTGGCCACAAGCTTGTCCTGACTACTGGCCACAGGTGGTGGGCTGGGGATGGTTTCATCCTGGGCCGTCAGCATTAGCCAGGCACCCCAGACCCTACTACTTCTGGCAGCTCAGCTCCAGTAGGGTTCCTATTCATAACAGGAAAAGTCTATCAGCATTTCCAGTGCCCTGGGGTTGGCAAAGTTATTCAAGTTCTAGTCTAAATGTCTACTGCAGGACCCTGAATAGGGAGTCATCGTGTCTGGCTGATTACTCCCACACAGAAGGAGAGAATTCTACCATTGAACCACCAAAGACCTCACCTGTGGTTCTAGGGGACTTTCAATCCTCACTGTGACTTTGCTGTCCCTGGCTGGCTCCAGGAGGCCAACTAGCCACCAGGCTCTAACAGAACAGCCCCAGCCTCACTTTGGCATCCCTGTCCCCAGGCCCCGTCTCCACGCACCAGCCCAGTCAGCTTCTCATGCAGGCCTCGGATATCATCTTTGAGTTTCTGTTCCTTGATCCGCCACTCAGCCTTGTGGACCTCTCGGCCCAGGTCCCTTTCAGGCCCTGGGGAGTGGCGACTGGCCTCCAGTAACAAAACTCGTAGCTCATTCAGGCTCCTGTGGTGGGGTGGGGGGTTGTAGGGGAGTGGAGGAACAGGATAACTACAGTTAGCACAGCCCACCAACTTCTCCACACCAGATATTTGCCAAATGCCTGGAGACAGTCACCCTGCAGGTGACACTGTCATTACGACAGCATCTGTGCAAGGAAGGACAGAGCGGGAAAATGAGGCACAGAACTATTCCACCATAGCACAATGGGGGCCAGGATTGGGGGGCGGATGAGCAGTAGGACCTAGCCTTCCCTAGAATGTTTTTAAAAAATTTTTTGTTTGCTTCTTAAAGAAAATACAATTTTTTAATTTTTAAAAAAGTTCATCTAAGAGATCTCATGTGGCAAGACATTTTGAGTGTCTGACGTCCAGTGGGTTTTCTTTCATACGGCAACATTTAATCAAAGGGCAGTAGTAGCTGCCTACAGAACTGTACTGAGAATGGTTCTGAGGCTACATCTGGGTTCTGCAGAGGTGTGAGGTGATCAGGTAGTAGTATCTGCCAGAAGCATAAGATTGGAGAATAAGGCACATTCCTTCTAAACCCTTTTTCCTTTGCTGCATCTACTATGCACTCCAAATTAAAGTCATTCTGAAACAGAGTAGAATTGTCCCATAGGGTTTCCAAGGAGTGTCCGGTAGGTATGAACCTCTGACCTTCTGGTTAGCAGCTGAGCTCTTAACCATTGTGCCACCAGGGTTCCACATCTACTATAAAAACCCAAACCAAACCAAACCCAATGCTGCTGAGTTGACTTCAACTCACAGTGACACTATAGGACAGAGGAGAACTGCCCCAATGAGTTTCCAAGGCACATCTGGCAGATGTGAACTGCTGACCTTTAGGTTAGCAGCTGTAGCACTTAACCACTATGCCACCAGGGCTCCACAACTACTGTAGGGGATGGGAAAACTCCGTTCCTAGGTGGTCCTGGATCGTTCTGGCCAATGAGACCGAAGTGGAATTTTGGTGGCACTGTGCACAGTCATGTGCGCAGCTGTGACAGCTGGGGCTTCAAGGGCCACTTCACAATTGTGCAGTTGAGCCCGAGTCATAGAGGCACTGGTACTGCTATCACGAGCCGCTGAACCAACTGCCAGCCACAGCTACCTTCAGCTTTCTTCTTCTGTGAGGAAAATAAATCTCAACTCATTTAATCTGCTATTTGATGGATGTTATGTAGTCAGGTGCCGTTAAATCAATTTTGTCTCATGGCAATTCTATGTGACAGAGGAGAACTTCCCATATGGTTTTCTTGGCTCTAGCTTTTACAGAACCAACTGCCAGGTCTTTCTTACACAGAGCTACTGAATGGGCTTGAACAGCCAACGTTTCAGTTAATAGCCAGGCACTTAATTGTTTGCACCATCAGGACTGACTGGATACCACATAAATTGTAACCAAAAGCATTCCTACTGATCTCCCACCACTTCCGTCCTATGCACCACAGGAGCGTGGCCTCTATCAATCAAGAAAGCTTCAAGGAAGGGGCAGGTTGTGAGCTCAGCCTTGATAAGTGGACTGGACTTAGTAAAAGGACCAGAAGGTATCCCAGAAGGTTGGAATCCGGTGAGGAGTGATGAGAGACTGAGGACGGAATGAGCGCAGTGAATGCAGGTGATGGTGGTGGGTGGGAGAGGAGACAGGCTCTTGGAAAGAGGACATGATGCTGAGGATGAGGGTGATCACAGGCATCAACTAAGATCGCACGACCACAGTGAGGTCCACAGAGCACAGTGGCAGTTGTCAGGATAGGGAGAGGCTGCGCTGAGCCATGATAAGTATCTGATTTGGATGGTAGGGTGGGGAACAGGACAGCGTGGAGCCAGAGGTCTCTCTCCTGCAAGGCACAGTTTCCTTCTGTAAAAGGCAGCATGCTCAGGAACTATTCCCACAGTCCCTTGTGGCATCTGTGTAACTCCCAGCAAGACCCTCCTGGGGCAGGGACATGATTTCTAATGGGTGCTGTATATGAAGCAAATCTAGCTTGGAAGTTCTTGATTTGTTTATCAGATTTACAGATGCAGGGGATGAGCCAGCATTTCCTTTATAAAAAGATGCTTGTGATTCCTCTAGCTCAGGGATGGGCACTCCAGTGCCTACAGGCGCAGGAATGAAGTCTATGAACTGATCTAAGAAAGAGTGAAGGGTGAGGGTAGGGAGACCCGGGGGCCAGTGTTTCACGTAAAAGGGGCAAGTGCTTCCCAACAATGGTTAGCTGGTGACAAGCAATAAACTAGCCCAGTGTTGCTGGACTTTCCAAATTTTTAAAGGAATCGGGAGGAATCCAGATGTTATGCATATCTTATTTTTTAATGCTAGGCTAGTTTTTCTTAGGCCTCATATGACTCATACAAGCCACGTCTATAAACTATCTAATTGAGTGGTGAGGTTCCCCAAAACCTTTTCAAGGGATCCATGATTCAAAATTATTTCCATAATACTAAAAAAATTATTTTCACTGCTATTTCTCATGAGTACACAATAGATTTTTCCAGAGGCTATATGACATACTCATAATCTGAAAAGGATATTATACTCCTCTCTTTTCCGACCATGGAAGGTCAGATTTTGATAATACACTTCAACCAAAACTATCAATTGCAAAGGCTTAATGCAAAAAATAGAAGAATCCAGCTGTATTCTACTAAACCCAACATTAAAAATATTTGCAAAAATATAAAACACTACCACTCTTCTCACAACATAATTGTTTTGAAAAAGTTTTTTTTAATAAAAGCATGTTATTTATATTACATGCAATTGGTTTATTATTGCTATTTTTAAGAGAATAAGTATTTTTAAATTCCTTGGTTTTAAATGCTAATACAGGGGATCCTGAAAAATTTTTAAGAGTTTAAAGGGGTCCCCAGGACCAAAAGTTTCAGAACAATAATCTGTCCTACAAGCTTTGCTTGGAGAACAGTGTTGAGCTTCCTCCAAGCTGAGAGCATGGCAACCACAGGTGACATCATTCAGCTCCCCACTGGTGCCTCCTTCTTTGGGGAGGACTGGCTAATGCGGGAAACAAGTGTCAGAACCCCAAGTGGTTCTTATCACACAGCCCACGCAACTTACCGCTCCTTCTGGAGCAGCTCCTGGCTGATGTGCACCAGCTGGCCCGAGGTGTCGTGGCTCTTTCGGGACACGGCCTCCAGCTCAGCCTCTAGGTGCCGCTTCTCCTTCATGAGGTTGTCCAGCTTCTTCTCTCCCGACTTGCACTTGCTTTCCAGTACTGCAGGCAGCCAGCAGGGAAGGAGGAAGAGGGTAGGGAGAGTGTGGGACTCTATTCCACTCAGAGGCCACGGCCCAGGGCCAGGAAACAGGTCTTCTCAGGGTGACAGGGAAACATTCCACTGAGAAGTTTTAAATTAAAACACTGTGTATGTCTTTAGTCCTTAAGAGGCAGGCAGCAAGGGAACCCAGAGAATAGTTACAAAAAGCATGCTTATCCCCTAGGCTCCCTATGTTGGGAAGCAGTCTGTCCTTGCTGAGAAGGGAGAGTGTTGTGGGCACCACTGCCTCGAAGAGGTCAGGTTAAATCTTCACCTCGGCCTCAGAGGAGCCTGAGGTCGACTAGCACTTACTAGGAGCTATTACACCATGTGACCTGATGGGAACTGGAGAGAAGTGGGATGAAAACCTCTTCCTAGGGTGGAAGCTGCCTCATCCCATTCTGGTGGACAAGCCACACAAGCCAACAAAAAAAACCCCCGTTAAGTCAATGCCAACTCATAGTGACGCTACAGACAAAGTAGAAACTGCCTCACAGAGTTTCCAAGGAGCTCCCAGCAGATCTGAACTGCTGACCTTCTCATTAGCAGTTGTAGCACTAACCACTGTATGTCCAGGGCTTCTGGGGGACAAACATCAGGGCCCAGACTGCAGGCCTTAAGCCTCTCCTTAGGTACCCCTCACTCCTCACACCCCTGCCTGGGTCTCTACTGTAGTTAGCTTTCTTGCTCCAATTCTGAAACCCTGGTATTTCTTCCAGGGACAGATATACTCTCATCAAAGTGGTCAACGGGAAACATGGAGCACAGAGTTGATGCTGGATAGGGACACTGCTGGGGCCCCACGTTCTATCACTGATGCTCTGTGGCCCTTCTCTCCCACTCACTGCAGCCTAAACGGATGCTTGCATACACGTGAACTGGCCAAGATGCCACGCGCTCCACTGCATGCTGCACCAGGCACAGCTGTCCTGGAAGCCCTCTGCATCTCTCCTGTGGGTGGGAGACTTACCACTTACTTGGGCCCTGAGCATCTCGGTCTGGGATGTTAAGGCTGTCACTTCTTTGTCCTTCTTGTTCAGCTTGTCTTGCAGGCCTGAGTGCAGAGACAAGAGAAAAAAGGCCATCGATGCTCTGAGGCCAATCCTACAGGCCAGCTGGCAACAAACACTGTGCTCCTTTCTCGGAACCATAAAACAGGCCTCACTTACACCCATGGTCTCTCTGGGTAACCCACTCTAAAGTGAAGGATTCAACATCAGATTGTCTTGGCTAAACTAACTTTCAGAGTCTTTGTTTCTTCGTGTGAAAAGTGGGGATAACAATGGTGCCCATGTCTTCTGGTCATGTGTATTCAATACTGTGCAGCCTCCTAATAGTCATGGAAAATGGCACAGCTTAGAAATGCTCAGCAGGAAAACTTCCACAGAAACATGTTAATTTATAAATCCAATGTAACACCAATAAAAATACAAAAAAGGTTTTGAGTTTTTGGTGGAAACAGACAAGCTGATTCTAAAATCACTTGGAAACACAGATAAGCAAACATAGCCAAGGAGCTTCTTGGTCGGTGACAGACATGGATACACATGGGAGGGGAGCATGGTCCTTTGTGAGACACAGAAGCTCCACACAGGAACCCTCCCAGACCTTGCCCTATGTGCCTCATCATTTATATCCTTTTTGCTGTAGTGAAACTGTAATATTCCATCAGTAGAGCAGAAATTTTAATTTACTAAATATTATATTTGATTTAAATGCAGTGCCCCAAATCAGTGTGAATTCCAGCTGAGCACAGGCTACCTTGGAGAGAGTAACAGATGAGGTTGGAATTCAGGTTTTAAGCCAGTGTGATGACTCAAATCCTACATTTTAGGGCCCACAGTACCATCAAAAACATGTAGAAGCATTCAAAGAAAACTTGTAAGCACTTTTGTCTAGGAAGAAGAATGGAGTCTGGGGCCAATATAGAAGACCTCTGTGGATCTAATGTTTTATTCTGTGCATGGGGGGCAATGGCCAGGACGTGAACCTGGGTCTCTGGCATGGAAGGTGAGACTTCTACAACGGGGCCACCACTGCCCTCCCTCAGCTTATGGAAGATGAGGTAATTTACTGCAGTCGTGCCAGTAATAAAAAAAGACACTAGAAACAACCAACTATCCATCAGTAAGAAAATGGCTAAGCACACGATGAAAACCCTGCAGCCATAGACAACACTGTACTGATGTGGAATGGTCTGTAAGATTTACTATTATTACACGGAAAAAAGTGAGGTGCAGACCAGTATGGGAGGTATGGTACCATTTGTTACTTATTCACTCTTAAATAGATAAAATATGTCTGGAAAGAGAACAGAAGATGGGTAACACTACACATTCTGGGAGGGAAACTTGAGGAGAAGGAACCCTTCATCATGTATTCATACGTCCCCTGAACCATTTAAAGCTTGTAACTATTTTTAAAGTTCACAGCAAACAAGCAACAGCACAGTCAGCACAAGGCCTGGCACTCAACACAAGGGAGCCGCTACCTGCCTCAGCTGGCTTCTGGGAGAAGTCAGTGGCTCCTGTGACAATAGGTGGCAGATGATGCAAAACACCTGCCCTGAAGGTAGAAACAGCAACCCTACCCAAAGGCTGGGGGCCTATCGAGGTCCAGGGCCTACTCACCCTCCACTGTCTCCTTCATCCTGATTTTCTCCTCTGAAATGTCACTGGCCTCAATCATCTGAAAGAAGAAGCCCTGTGAGGGACAAGCTCTCTTCCCCCATGCCCCACCCCCTGGAAAGGGGTTTCGACCAGCCCAGGAAGCACACCTACAGTGTACCCCAAAAGGGGGTCTACAGGCCCCCCCACTACAGACAACAGAGAACTCTGCTCCCAGCTTCCCTGAAGGCTGCTTCTGCAGCTTCTGTGAGAACACTTTCTATCCCTTCCTTGGTTGAAAGAGTTTATTGTGTTAAACAGGTGTCACTCCAGAGGTTTGTTCTGGAAGGCAACATCTGCCAGAGGTGAGACTCTTAGCTTCCGTTTCTCACCTACATAGCACGTACCGATTGCCATGGCAAACACCACCATAAGAAAAGCCAAGACAACCAACAGGCTCCTCGATGTCTCTTGACAGAAGTTTCACGCTTCCCGCTCAAGCTAATTTTTCTGTGAGCCTGCAGTTTGCAGACTCTGACATCGTGGGATCAGGGCAGCACAGAGCTGAGCAGGTGTCTCCTCCACTGTTTTGCACCTCATACTTCCATTCTTGCCTCCCAACCTCCATTTCCATCACAGGAAGTCATGGTTAACTCAGCCCCCTAATCTTGATTTATTTGACACACAGCAGTGAACATGAGATTGTAAACCCAAGTATTCTTAAAAAAAGAAATCCCATGCTTACTATATGATGCCTAAAATCCAACTGTCTCTGGTCCTAAACCTCTCAATCTGCGAGGCATGTGGGCTCAGAGCAAGGTCCCAGTGTGTGCGGATAATCAAGAGATACACTTTCTGCTTCTCAGCCCCACAGTACCTGACTGAGGGGCAGGGATCGGTCCCCATGCCCACATCCCCCATGCTCTACAGAACCACAGCGGCACATAACCTCCCCCATTCAGGGAACCCAGGTTTGGCCCTGGGATCAGCTCTAACTTCCCCCATTCCCAGCAGCCCCTCAGGCCCACGTGGCCATAGCCTGCCTGATCCTGCCTGAACCCTGCCAGCAGCCCCTCAGGCCCACAAGTACCTCAGCTAACCTTCATCTCTTCCTCTGCCAAGGATCTTACAAAAAACCATCCTGCCCTCCCCAGCTCAAGAGGCAAGAAGGCTACAGCAGGGAGATCTCACGCTGCACAAATGACCACAAAAAGTCATCCTATACTTGGAACTCCTGAAAACTTATTACTCAATGCTGAGTTCTCATTTCAATGTGCCTGGGAGAGCTGGAAATCAAGAAACCCCCGGGGCCCCTTCGATAAAGGCAATAATCACAGTGGAAACTACTCATTCTCAGAGGATTTGATTTTGCTGAGGATTCTCCACCTCAAGGGAGTTAAAGTTAACGGGGTAATGCGTGTCCAGCCAACATGGGGCCTGGCACAGCATGTGGTGTTCAGAGGCACTCAGAAGGCCCCTCCTGCCCTCAATGCTGGAAGCTGCTCAGCAGCCATGTTCCCAGGAGAGATGGGCTCAACTGAAGGACAAGGGATTACTACATTTGGAGCAAAAACAGTATTGGTGGCAATGGCCTCTCTAGGACTATGCCCCTCTAGCCTTCTATATCTGGGGACCCCTAGCTCTGGGAGGTTGCTGTTTGACTGTAGCCAAGTCTCAGTGGGAGGGCAGAAAGAGGGCTGCTCTCAGATGTCCTAGGTAAGTGCAAGTATTGGAGACGGGCGCCTGGGGCCCAAGATGAGCAGGAGCAGCCCCATCCCCAACATCTGCGCCAGTCCTATGGCTCAGTGCCTGAAGGAGGGAGACTGCTGACTTAGGGGGCCTAGTTTCCGCACACTAGACTACATCATGGTGACTCTGGGGACTGCTTGGGGGTCTGAGAGGAAGCTAGTCTCTCCAGGCCTGTACGGGAGGACCCAGCCAAGTTGGCTCAGAATACTGTGGGTGTCCCTGGTCCTACTCAGGCCAGCTTCCTCCTGCAGCTCCTGCCGATGCTGTCCAGCTTGCAGCTCTAGCTGGGCCCGCCAGTGCTGCTGGAGCTTGGCCAGCTCCTCCTGGGCTTCCTGCAGCTTCTGCCATAGGCCCTCCTTCTCCCTCTGAGCCAGGTGTCCCAATTTCCTGTGGGCACACTCCTAGGGGCAAGGAGAATTCTTCCTGGGCTGGAAAACACTGGGCAACAGATGCCAATGACCCCCTACCCCGGTCCCTCTTGCCTGCCCAGGAGTACATAGCTCAGGCAGAGGGCAGTGCCTACGTGAGCGTGCTGGGAAGAACACAGGGACTCAACAGCGTGCAGTCTGTTTTCAGCGACCAGGAGCTTCTCCCGTAACTGCTCAGCCTCCTGTCTGCTCTGGGCTTCCAACCGTTGCAGCCCCTCATAGTCCAGCATCTTCTTCTCAGCCAGGGAGATCTGCTCCTTGAGGAACTCAATGGCCTGCGCCTGGCCACGGTATTCCACATCCAGCTTCTCCAGCTCCAGCACCCGCAGTTCAGCATCACGGCACTGGTCCTGGGCTGCTTGGAGCTCCTGCCGATGCTGTCCAGCCTGCAGCTCCAGCTGGGCCCGCCAGTGCTGCTGGAGCTTGGCCAGCTCCTCCTGGGTCTCCTGCAGTTTCTGCCGTAGGCCTTCCTTCTCCTTCACATGCATAGCTGTCTCAAGGTCATGCTTTGTCTGCAGGTTGCCCAGCTCCAGCTGGTGCTCCATCTTGACACCCTCCATCACTGCTTTCAGCTCTCCAATTTCCTTTTGCTGGGCACCTGGGCCTGAGTTCAATGTGGCCTTAAGGTCCTCCAGGGACTTCTGGTGGTCAGAGGCCAGCGAATCCAGCTTGGACTTCCAGTTGTCCATGAGCCCCATGTTCTCACTGGTGGCCTGCTGGACCTTGTCCTTGAGGTCTGCCACTTCCTGTGCATACTTCTCATTGGCTGCTCGCAGCTTCTCCACCTCTGCCTGATAGGTCTTGAGTGCCTTCTCATACTTGTCCCGCAGTGCCCCACTCTCCCGATGATGCTCCTGGCTGGCTGACAGCAGCCGCTCGCGCAGACGCAGGGTCTCGGCAACCTCAGAGTGGTCAGCGGGTGGTGGGCCCAAGTGCAGGAGGCATTGCTGCAGCTCCTCGATCTCACCACGCCGCAGGCTCAGCTCCTCCTCCAGCTGTAGCACCCGTGATTTCTCAGCCACTGTTGTCAGCTATTGGAGAGAAAGTAAGATACAGGTGAGCAGCTCCTGAGGGTGAAGTGCATGGATGGGCGGGAGGGTCTTGCAGGAGGGAAGGGTGTTCCTGCCCCTACCTGAATGCCACCTGACTCAGAGGCCTTGCCTACCACCACTTCTAGGAAGACTCCCCTGATATGTAGCCTGATGACTCAGGGAGCCAAATGTCCCTATTGCCCTATGTGACTTGAGACTAATTGGTAGTTCAAAGAAACCACCTATTTGAGGTGCTAGCATTACTTCTGAAGAGCAGTGATGACAACCAATTTTGCATTATGCTGCCCTGGAAAGGCCCACAGCTGGAAGGGGCTGATTCACGAAGAGTTCTCTGAATGGGACAGTCACTGGCCCAAAAAGGGTCTACCTTGATACCTGAAACAGAACAAACTGGACACTCCCAGACCAGTCCCCGACTGAGATACTATGGGACCAGAGGCTCTGCTCTCCAAAGCATATCTTGACCACATCTATACCTGTGTACTTGGAGACAGTATATTTAAACATTTAAAATTTTTTACAAACATGAAAAGAACTGCTTCTGAAGTTGTTCTTCAATTCAATAAAACCGCTTTTGATGTTTTAATCAGGTCAGGTATCCATGTTTGGAGGGCTCCAGCCATCAATGGTAACAAGGTCAGTTTCTGCACCAGGCCTTTGCACACACATATATGTACTGCCCAAGCACATGCAGTCACTAGATGCTGGCCAGTGTGTGCAAACAGGCCCCAGTGTGCTCCTAGCACCCACATTCACACACATGTGCACATGAGTACTGAGGCCAATGTGCGGAAACCAACCATGATTCCCAACACACTCACACATAGGGTAAACTTTGTTTTCTCAACCACTGCTCACTGGCCATGGGGCTGTGTGTATAGGCTTAAGCTCAGCTGAGCTGGCTGCTGGGCTGTCCAGCAGTCTGGGTGTGTTGGCCTACACAGGACACTGGTCCCAGGGCGTGCTTGGTGGCAAGGCGTAGAAACTTGAATACAGAGAACTTCCCTTGGCCTGGGGTCTATCAGACCACAACAGCCAGACCTGGGGTTGCACAGAATCCTAGCTACCATGGATACTCCCCTCACTACCTCTCCAGACCCAGGTCCTTTAGGCTGGCCTCTCTTGCCAACTGCATTTGAGATTCCTGGGCTAGATGTATCTGGACCCACTGTCTCCTGGCCTCATGTCCTTCCTCAGCCTCCTGAGCTGGGGCAAAGGACACGCTGCCTCTGTATCTGCCCACATAAGGGCAGTATACTCCCAAGAGGCCTCCAGTTTCTGAGCAAGACAGTCTTGTCATAGCAATGCATGAGGGGCACATGAGGAGGGTTTCACAGGACATTCTCAGCCTGTGGGCCCATAGGTTGGGGATCACAGCCCCTTGACAACAAGGACCTCTCCCTACCATCAACCATCACCGGGTAACGGAGCAGAAGCACATTGCTAAATCTTTACTGCTAGAAGGGCATGAAAAAGAAAAACAATGATGATCACTATCAAAGACACAGAGTACATAATAAGCCCAGGAAGCCAAAGGGGACACCGAGGCCGAAGGTAGCAGGGCAGCGGCAGCGTTACCCTGTTGTCCGCTAGCTCCCTGAGTAGCCGCTCGGCCTGCGCCTTCTCCAGTAGCAGGCTCTGCTCCAGCTCCCCAATGCGTGCGTGCTCCAGCTGCGTCTGGGTCTGGTCCACCCGGGGTAGGGCAGGGGTGGGGTGGGAGGGATAAGGGGAGAAGGCACAGGGGACAGGAAGACGGAAGGAGAAAGAGAGAGAAAGAGAGGAGGCATCATCTTCTGTCAACAAGGAGAGTGGGTCAATGAGAAAAGAATTGAATTGGCTCAGGGAGATAGAGGGGGGCTAAGATGAGGTGAGGTGGGGCCTGAAGCCCATCTATCATTGCATCCTGGTTGGGCTTGTTTATAGGCAGAGGAGGTGGCAAACCTAAGTAGCCTCTCCTTAGCAGCTTCTACTGTTGGGTGAGGCCCCCAATTTTTCCCCTTCCCCATGGAGGGCCTGCCACTGTTACACATTTGAGGCCTAGGTCCCTGCACACAGAAAGCCTCAGGAATCTTTTGATGAATTAACAAATAATCTCAGGGTTCCCTGTGCCAAAGGGAGAAAACCCGTGTGAAAGGGGTTTCAAAAGTATACCCCCACCATCCTGAGTCCCTACTGCCCATCCCGCTTGGCTCCTTGGTGGTATCCAGGCTGTACTTCCTGCAGATATATCACAGCCCGGCCCCACTGCTACCTACCCTTCCCATCCTCAGAAAAAACAAAAGCACTTTTGTCCCAGCTTCACAATACTCACTTCGTACACTAACAAAGCCTAACACTCAGACCGGCCTTTGGATTTCCCACAACAGACCTCCAGAGGGCAGCAGCAAGGACTCTGTGGGGCACCTGAGACTGTGTTCCTCTTAGGGACAACAGAGAGGCCTCGTTCTCCTTCTACTTGGTGATTATCCAGGAGGCCACAGCAAATTTCTAGGGCAGTTCTGAGAGCATGCAGGCTTACTAAAATAGCATCATGTATAAAAACACTAATAAAAATCCGATGATGGCAAGGGTACAGTGACATTTGTAAACTTGGCCATTGTTGACATCATAAACTGGTCCTACTTGTTTGAAAAACAGTCTGATAATACATGAAGAACTACAGAGATGTGTATGCCCTTTGGCCTGTGATCTTATTCTGCATATTTTCTCAAAGAAACAACAAAAAAGGTATTCTCTCTCAAGGTGGCGACAAGTTCCAATGCTAACAAGCAGCCATATGTGGGCTCTTTCAGGAAATTCCAGGCTAATGAAATATTATCCCCCCCACACAAGGGCCATGGCTTGCCCCCCTATAAATGCTACCTTCCTGACAGTGGACCCAGCAGCTCTGCCTACACCCCTCACCTGAGGGAACATGATCCTGACTACTACTCTGACGGCCTTGTGGACAAGAAAAGATCTCTAGCTTCATAATTTCAAAGGCAAGTTCATCTGATACTCTCAAAGCCAGAGGTCAAACAAGTGACCTTCTTATCACTTTCAGAACTTCTAGCCTCCTGGCAACTGGCAGGTCTATGGGCTGGGGTCTCTGTGAGGGCACAGAGTTGCTTCAGGGACTCACTTGGTATTAGCTGCCACTGAGTCACCTCACCCCACTGAGTCACGGCCACCCCATGCACAACAGGATAGGACCTTTGAATCTGTAGGGTTTTCACTGGCTGATTTTCAGAGTAGATGACCAGGCCTTTCTTTCTAGTCTGTTTTAGTTTGGAAGCTCCACTGAAATCTGTTCAGCATCACAGGAACACACAAGTGTTCAGTGACAGATGAGTGGGGGCTGTGTAGGAGGTATACTGGGAATCAAACTCACGGTGTTAAAGGGAAAAAAAAAGCCCCTAGAGGATAGATTTTAAGTGGGGTGGATGATTCAACTTTCCATTCTGCTCAAGGTGTGTTATGCATTAAATAGTATCTCCTAAAAATATGTGTTGCAAATTCTAGTTTCTATACCTGTGATTATAATCCAATTGTAAATTTTTGTTGTTGTTGTTATTTTGGTGAGACAGTATTAATATAGGGCGTGTGTTAAGTCAATCTCATTTGAGATACAAAAGAGATTAGACAAGTGAGTAAGCAGCAGAGACAGAAAAAGAGACGCCAATCCACATGAAGAGCACCCAGGAATAGAAGCTCAAAAGAGACAAGGACCTTCCTGCAGAGCTGACAGAGAGCAAAGCCTTTCCCTAGAGTCTGAACCCTGAATTCAAACTTTCAGCCTCCTAAACTATGAGAAGACAAGTGTCTGTTGGTTAAAGCCACCTACTTACGGTATTTCTGTTAGAGCCAGCACTAGAGAAACTAAGACAAGGGTCATGAGGAGTGGAGCCCACCACATTCCTGCTCCAATCATTCTCAGGTCCCAGAAGCTAATGTTCACAAAGCCATCAAAAGGCACCTGGATAGCCTAAGGGCTGATGTAACTTACACAGCATGCACTAACTTCAGAACCCAGTCTCCTCATAGGGAGTGTCTCCACTGTCACCCCACCTTACAGGAGAGAGGGACCAACCCAGAGAGGGAAAGCTCTGGACTTAGCATCACCCAGCCACTTTGAGGGCATAGTGAGGCCTAGTACTCAGGCCTCTGGCTTCCAGGCCTAAACTTTCCCCTGCCTCCAGTACCTTCAGATTGTTGGTGTGACTGGCACTCCCCATTTCCCTGCCGAAGTTCCAATCCCATGGTGCTCATTCAGCCCCACCTACACTCCTTGGCCTGTAGCTCTCTCCCTCCCCTCACTACACTGAGTAGGCTCAGCTTGAAACTAAAGGCTTTGTTGTTAAATAATTGGAGCATGAGGTGCAGTGGGTAGGAGTTGCACCCATAGTGTCCAATGCCATCCTGTCAATTCTAATTTATGGTGACACCACGTATGTCAGAGTAGAACTAACTATGCTCCACAGGGTTTTTTTTCGTGGCTGATTTTTTAGAAGTAGATCACCAGTTCTCCCTTCCAAGGAGACTCTGGGTGGATGGACTACAACAGCTGAGTGGATTAACTGCTCATACCACCAGGGACTCCTCACTGATACCAAGCTACTTCTCTAAATTGACCCTGACCTTCTGTCCTCCCCAATGCCCAGTGAGTTCTCAACAAACAGCTGACTCCGAGTTATAAAACTGGGTCTGTCCTCTAAAATGCGTAATCCTATGCAAATGAAAGACTGACAAGAAGGTACTACTTGATCAACAAAAATCCCTGATGATTAAAAACAACAAAAGCCCCATGCTGACCAAGTCCAAGGCAGGACCTGACAACCTCAATCCCCACCAGCTGGTAGTAGACAGCAGGGCAGGTCTTTTCACAACACGAAATGGCATCAGCCACTTAAGAACCATAAACTGTGTTTCCTGGTGATGGAAGAATTCCATCCAGGTAAAGTACCACACACTCCCACCCTATTACAGCACTGGGGGTGGGATATCAACAAGAAGAAGACGACAGAGTCCTCATGCTCAAAGGGCTCATATTCTGGTGAGGGGCACGATCAACAGATGAACAGTTAAGATAATTTCAGATTGCCATTTGGAGTATGAGCAGAATACTACAGTAGAGAGCAGCTGGCTGGGGGTAAAACAGAAGAACCAGTGAAGGCCTCTCTGAGAAATAAAATTTAAACAGAGACCTGAACATGAGGATGAGCCAGCTGTACAGAGCAGGGGCTGCTGGAAGAGACAAGTGGTTCCAGTACAGAAACCTGCACGTGCAACAACTGAGAAGCTGGGCAGAGCTTGGAGTGTTCCAGAAACAAAGAGGAATACCACATGCCTGGAGCAGGATAAACACGAGGCTGGGTATGAGGAGGAGGGGCCAGGTCTTGAGGGTCTTCTCTGGGCCACTTATCAGAGCCTGGATTTTTCTTCTAGTGTGTTATCTCTACTTCTGCATAGGTTAAAATTTTTCCAA
Organism: Heterohyrax brucei; assembly: GCA_028571685.1. Lineage (NCBI taxonomy): Eukaryota > Metazoa > Chordata > Mammalia > Hyracoidea > Procaviidae > Heterohyrax > Heterohyrax brucei. The sequence continues at coordinate 7,273,023 of CM053165.1, read as the reverse complement.
AGTTAAAACAAAAAATTTGTAAAAAGACCACTCTGGCTTCAGTGTGGAAATTAGACAGCAGAGGAACCAGAGGGGCAAAGGGGGGCCAGGAAGAGGCTGGTATCATTGCCCAGGGAAAAGTGGTGTGGGCTGGTCTAAGCGGGGGGCCACGAGGAAAAAGAGCAGTGGAGGGTGTAGCTTTTGGAGAAAAGGTCAAGGGGATTTTGGATGCAGGATGAGGGAAACACGAGATTGAAGATATGAATTCTAGCTGTGGCACTGAGCAGCTGTGGGGGCAGTGGGGTCCATTACTGAGTTGGGGAAGATAGGGTGGGGATGTCAGATGGTGGCAAGCAGCTCAGCATCACAGCATCATGGAAAGCTTCCATTGACTGACAGGTGGTGACTGTGTATGAGGTACACTGGGTAGGAACAAAACCTACAGGGCTGGGGAAAAATAGCCCCTGAAGATTGTATTTTAGGTGAGGACGCTGGGAGTTGTTGCTGTTAATTGCCACTGAGTCTGCTCCTGACTCATGACGGCCCCATGTAAAAAAGGACTGGACTGTTGCAACACAGTGTTTTCACTGGCTGATTTTCAGAAATGATCACCATACTTTTATTCCTAGTCTTAGTTGGAAGTTCTGCTGAAACTCATTTAGCATTATAGCAACATGTAAGCCTCCAGTGACAGATGGGTGATAAACTGGACAAGAATCGAGCCATGCATGTTGTTGCTGTTGTTCGGTGCCGTTGAGTTGGTTCTGACTCATAGTGATCCTTTGCACAACAGCCTGAAACACTGCCCGGTCTTGTGCCATGTCCACAATCGTTTTATGCTTAAGTCCATTGTTGAGGTTACTGTGTCAATCCATCTCTTCAAGGGTCTTCCTCTTTTTTACTGACCCTCCACTCTACCAAGAATGATGCCCTTCACCACGGACTGATCCTTCCTGACAACAAGTCTAAAGTACGTAAGACATAGTCTTGCCATCTTTGCTTCCAAGAAGCACACTGGTTGCACTTCTAAAACAGATCTGTTTGTTCTCGTGGTAGTCCATGGTACATTTAACATTCTTCTTCAGTAAGTACCACAATTCAAAGGCATCAATTCTTCTTCTGTCTTCTTTGTTCACTGTCCAGCTTTGACATGCATGTAATGCAACTGAAAATATCACGGCTTCAGTCAGGTGCACTTTAGTCTTCAAGGTGGAATACTTCAATACTTTAAAGAGACCCTTGGCAGCAGATTTTTCCAATGCAATGCATATTTTGATTTCTTGACTACTGCTTTGACGACATTCATGGTGGAACCAAGTAAAATGAAATCTTTGACAACCTCACTCCTTTCGCCATTTATCACAATTTTGCTTATTGGTCCAGTTGTCAGGATTTTTGTTTTCTTGATGCTGAGGTGCAATCCATACTGAAGGCTATGGTCCTTGATCTTCACCAATAACTGTTTCATATCTTCTTTACTTTCAGCAAGTGGTGTCATCTGTGTAACACAGGTTGTTAAAGAGTCATCCTCCAATTCTGATGCCTCATTCTTCTTCATAGAAACCAGCTTCTCAGATTATTTGCTCAGCACACAGATTGAAAGGTATGGGGAAATGCTACAACCCTGGTGCACACTTTTCCTGACTTTAAACCATGCAGTGCCCCATGGCTCTGTTCACATGACTTCCTCTTGATCCTTATACAGATTCCCTAAGAGAGGGGTGGAGTCGGGATGGCAAATTAAGCACACATCTCCCTAAATCCCTCTAGAAACCAAGACCTGAATTGATAATCAAATGGAGCCTTCTGGTCACCTAGTGAGCTCCAGGACACAGCACACGGCTGTTAACTGGGACTTCATATCACTGAACGAAAAATCTCCTCTCTTTCGCGGACTCCCACTCCTGGCTAGTTCTGGCTCTCACAGATTGAAGGTACCGCACCATTTTGACTTTTTTTTCTCTGTCTTGCCCAGAGGAGAGAGCTGGGTCTTGCCTAGCAGCTGGTCTCAGATGCACTGCTGGTGGGATAGGTAGGTGAAATTGCCATATTTTGGGAGCCAGGCTTAGGACTCTGTGCATCTCACCACTTTCATCCTGTCTTTCTGCCTCTGCCACAGTGTAGTTTCTTTGGAAATGGTGGTGCCCTTTTGCGGGACGCTGTCTTGGATATGGAGATTTTAGCGGGACGTAATTCTTAGGCTGGAAGCCAGCGCCTGCTCACAGGAGAGCACTTTTCTGACAGAAAAGCAGTAGTTTTACACAGTGTCACCTATGGCTTGGGCCTGGCAACAGAGGCTGAGGACTTACTGCTTCTCAGCACCTTTGGCCCCTCTTCCCACCTCCGCCCACAGGGTAGTGTGTATGGAACTGGTGGCGACCTTGTGCAGGGTGCCATCTCAGATATGGTGGCTGCAGCTGGACCTAACTCTTAGCCTGGGAGCCAGCACCTTCACACAGGACAGTGTTTTTCTGTCAGAAAAGCAGTAGTTTACACAGTGTTGCCTATGGCAGGGGACTGTGAGCAGAGACCAACAGGGCAGTAGCATTGCTGTATTTTGAACACTAGAACTATCGTATCATCTTGGGTTGGATATAGAGGTGCTTACTGTGCCATCTGGGAAGAGGAACCTTTACACCTGAAAACCTGACTGACCTGGGAAGTGGTCAGATACCTTTTATTTTTCATTTTAAGATGGCCTAGAGAAACATCTGCAGTCCATCCTCACAGTATCTCTCCCAGCCTTTATCTACTCACATGAAGCACAAAAGGCAGCAGATCCTTGAGAAAACCATAAACAGGAAATCACTCATGGCTTCAAAAGGTGTCAACTTTTCTGAAATTATTGAAAGGTGAATACAAAAGGATTATATACAGAGCCCTTCTGGGCCTTACACAAAATGCAGCAGAACAAAAGGAAAAATTAAGCAAGCTGTTTGATCTGATGGAACATCGGTATCCTGAAATCCAACAAACCAAGAACAAAATCAAAGACATAGAAACTTCAATTCAAAGCCAAGAAAACAGAATGGAACAAATGGAAAAGAGACTTTCTGACTTGGAAGACAGAGCTACGGAGAAGAAATCAAAAAAAAGAAAGAAGAAAAATGAAGAAGTATTAAGAAGCATGTGGGACTCTATAAAGAGGAACAACCTAGGATTAATTGGAGTTCCTGAACAGATCGAGTATATAGAGAGTACTGTTGCTTAGCTGCTGACACAAAACTTCCCAGAAATCATGAAGGAAGAGAATATAGTTATGCAAGATGCATATCAAACACCACTCAATATAGATCTCAAAAGGAAGATTCTAAGACATATTATAATCAAGCTTAACAAAATGAAACATAAGCAGAAACTCTTAAAGGCAGCAAGACTCAAAGCAAACCTAACATTCAGAGGCTTTCATCAGATTTCTCAGCAGAGACCATGCTGGCATGGAGACAGTGGCATGACACATTCAAAGCCTTGAAGGAGAAGAACCTCTGACCAAGAATTATATATCCTGCAAAACTATCTTTCAAATATGAAAATGAAATTAAGACATTTGCAGACAAACAGAAATTCACAGACTCTGTAAAAACCAAACCAAAGAGAAATCTTACTCAGTTAGGGACAGCTCTAAACTCAATCAATGCTTTAATACTGAAAGAAATAATCTAGTGATTATCATGAAAACTATGATGTCACCATATTAAAAAGGACATATACGGTCCTTACAGTCCTTCCAGATGGAGAGGAAGTCGACAAGACTGGTAGTAATTAAAATTGCATTTATATATAGTTTATTAAGGGGGATCATAAGGGCAGCTGTAAAGCACAACAAAGATGCAACATACCATATCAAGAAATGTAACACCAGAGTCTCAACACGCACAAAACCAACTCTGAAAAAGGTGAAAAGTAAACTCACAAAAAGGAATGCCCAGAACAGATTAATAGAACAACCGAGAAAACACTAACACAAAAATAAACGTATCACAATGGCAGCACTGAACACATAGAGCCTATCCATTCACTGAATGTGAATGGACTGAATGCTCCAGTAAAGAGACACTGAGTGACATCTTGAGTCAAAAGACACGACCCATCCATACACTGCCTACAAGAAACTCACCTTAGACTTAAAGATAGAAACAAACTGAAAATTAAAGGATGGAAGAATATATATCAAGCTAACAATGAACAAAGAAGAGCAGGGGTGGCAATTTTAACCTCACATAAAATCGATTTTAATGTAAAATCCACAATCGTGGATTTTTATTGCTGAAAGGTTCAGTACACAAGCAAGACTTAACTATATTAAATATTTATGTACCTAATATTAGAGCACCTAAATACATTGAAGAAACACTGACTACACTCAAGAAGGAAATAGATCACTCTACAATAACAGTGGGAGACTTCAACACTCCATTCTCAATATTGGACAGATCATCTAGAGAAAAACTCAGTAAAGATACTGAAGACCTTATTGCCACAATTCAACCTACTAAATCTCATTGACATATACAGAACTTTCTACCCATCAGCAGACAACTACACCTTCTTCTCCAGTGCACAGGGAACATTCTCCAGAATAGACCATGTGTTAGGATATAAAGCAATTCTCAAAATTCTCAAAATTAATGCAAAGCATCTTCTCAAATCATAAAGACGTAAAACTCGAAATCAATAGCAGAAAAAAACAGATAGAAAGTAGAACTCTTGGAAACTGAACATCTTTCTCAAAAAACCATGGGTTATAGAAGAAATCAAGGATGAAATAAAGAAATTCAGATTCACTAAGAGTACAATTAAGTGTTCTTGAATTCCCATTCTCTGCAATGTTAGCTGTAATTTCTTATGATTCATATAGTTGAATGCCTTTGCATAGTCAATGAAACACAGGTAAACATCCTTCTGGTATTCTCTGCTTTCAGTCAATATCCATCTCACATCAGCAATGATATCCCTGGTTCCATGTTCTTTTCCAAATCCAGTTTGAATTTCTGACAGTTCTTTGTCAATATACTGTTGCAGTTGCTTTTAAATGACCCTGAGCAAAATTTTACTCACCTGTGATATTAATGATACTGTTTGCAATTTCTGCATTTAGATGGATCATCTTTCTTTGGAATGTGCATAAATACGGATTACTTCCAGTCAGTTGGCCAGGAAGCTATCTTCCAAATTTCTTGGCATAGATGAGTGAGCACTTCCAGTGCTGAATCTGTTTGCTGAAATCCCTCAGCTGATATTCCATCAATTCCTGGGTCCTTGATTTTTTTTGCCAATGCCTTCCATGCAGCTTTGACTTCTTCCTTCAGTATCATTGGTTCCTGATCATATGCTACCTCTTCAATGGCTGAACATTGACCAGTTCTTCCTGGTATAACGACTCAGTGTATTCCTTCCATCTTCTTTTGATGTTCCCTGAGTTGTTTAAAATTTTCCCTGTAGAATCCTTCACTATTGCTACTCGAGGCTTGAAAATTTTCTTCATTCTTTCAGCTTGAGAAACACAGAATGTATTCTTCCCATGTCCATTTCTAGCTCTTTGCACATGTCATTATAATACTACTTTGTCTCCTCGAGCTGTTCTTTGAAATCTTCTGTTCAGGTCTTTCACTTTGCCATTCCTCCCTTTTGCGTTAGCTGCCCGATGTTCTACAGCAAGTTTCAGAGTCTCTTCTGACACCCAATTTGGTCTTTTCTTTCTGTCCTGTGTTTTTAATGACTTCTTGCTCTCTTCATAGATGATATCTTTGATGTCATTTCACAATTCGTCTGGTCTTTGGTTACTGGTGCCCAACATATCAAATTTGTTCTTGAGATGGTCTTCAAACTCATGAAGGATATACTCAGGGTCATACTTTGGCTCTGTTCTAATTTTCTTCAATTCTAATTTGAATTTGCATATGAACAATTGATGATTTGTGCCACAGTCAGCACCTGGTCTTGTTCTGACTGCTGATATGGTGCTTTCTTATCATCTTTTTCCCACAGATGTAGTCAATTTGGTCCCTGCGTATTCCATCTAGTAGTCCATGTGTACAGTCACTGTTTGTGTTGGTTAAAAAAGGTACTTACAATGAAGAAGTTGTTAGTCTTGCAAAATTCTATCATGCAATCTCTAGCATTATTTCTGTCATCAAGGCCATATTTTCCAACTACCGATCCTTCTTCTTTGTTTCCAACTTTTGCATTCCAGTCACCAGTAGTTACCAACGCATCATGATTGCATGTTCAGTCAAATTTCAGACTGCAGAAGCTGGTAGAAACATTCAATCTCTTCACCTTTGGCCTTAGTGGTTGGTATGTAAGTTTGAGTAACAGTTGTATTAACTAGTCTTCCTTGTAGGCAAATGGATACTGTCCCATCACTGACAGCACTGTACTTCAGAACAGATCTTGAAATGTTCTTTTTGATGATGAATGCAACACCATTCCTCTTCAAGTTTTCATTCCCAGAAGAGTAGATTATAAGATTATTGCATTCAAAATGGCCAGTACTGGTCCATCTCTGCTCACTAATGCCTAGGATGTTGATGTTTATGCATTCCATTTCATTTTTGATGATTTCCAATTTTCCTAGATTCATACTTCATACACTCCATGTTCTGATTATTAGCAGATGTTTACAGCTGTTTCTTCTCATTTTGAGTTGTACCACATTAGCAAATGAAGACCCTTTGAAGGCCTTACTCCATCCACAACACTATGGTTGACTCTACTTTGAGAAGGTAGCTCTTCCCCAGCTGTCTTCTGAGTGCCTTCCAGCTTAGGGGGCTCATTTTCTGGCACTATTCCTTACAATGTTCCACTGCTATTCATAAGGTTTTCCCTGGCTAATTCTTTTCAGAAGTAGACTGCCATGTCCTTCTTCCTAGTCTGTCTTAGTCTGGAATTTCATTGGAAACCTGTGTACCATGAGTGACCCGGCTGGTACCTAAATACCAGAGGTATAGCTTCCATCATCACAGCAACAAGCAAGCCTCCACTGAATGGAAGGTGAGAATTCTACTGCTGAGCCACCACTGCCACAGGCAGGGAGTAGAGGGCTAGTGGAGAGACCCGCTGGACACGTTCCCTTTGGGATGCCTACTACTCATCCTGCTGGAGACGTCACGGTGTCAAGACACACCAGCATGGAGCACAGGGGAAGATAGTGCCTATAGAAAAGCACGTGGGGATTGTGGGCTGATAAGAAGGTTTCCAGCCATAGGCTGAAAGCTGTTCGCCAGGGAGTGGAGACCAAGAAGCAAGAAGGGCTGGGATTGAGCACTTGGATAGGTCAACACCTGAACATCAAGAGTGAGAGGCCAAGAAGTTGGAGGAAGACAGAGGAAAATTGTTAAGATGTTTTGCTGTGAAAACAAGCAGAGATGGGCTAGATGGCTGGAAGGGAACAGGAACCCAAGATGGTATTCTGGCTTTAAGTTTTTATTTGTAAGATGTGTGAGGTTGAGGGTGACTTGGTATCAATTTGCCTTATGTTTGCTATGAATATCGTCAAAAGTGGTTTTGCACAATGAAAAACAGTAACAATGGACTGAAGTTTCTATCTGTTTAAATAGGCTGTGTCTGTTGCTCTGTCCCACTCCCTAACTCTCCCAACCACAGTCACTGGATTGGGAATGGACACCTGATTCAAAGCCAAGCTGCCCTCTGGCTAGCCTGGGACCAATCCAATTCTCTCAAGAGAAGAGCTGATAGACAGGTCCTGGGCCTGCCTAGAGCCCTGGGCAGGACTAAGCAAAAGGTGTGTGGGGTGGAGCGGGTGGTCAGGAAGAGGTGGAAGATGTGCCGAGAGAAGGAGCTCTACTGGTACAGTGGTTCAGCACTCAGCTGCTAACCAAAATGGTGGTGTTCAAATCCACCAGACACTCCACAGAAGGAAAATGTGGCAGTCTGCTTCCATAAAGGTTTACAGCCTTGGTGGAGAGGGAGAAAAGTGAGGCACAGAAGTCAACTTCTAGTAAAAACACTGGACTTAATGATCTGAGACTGAGGAGACCCCAGAAGACATGGCCCCTAAAGTTTCTGCTGGTCCCAAACTGAAACTATCCCCAAAACCAACTATTCAAAGATCAGACTAGACTATAAAACATAAGGAAACCTCGATTGCATAGTAGTTAAGAGCTATAGCTCCTAACCAAACAGCTGGCAGTTCAAATCTACCAGGTAATGCTTTGAAACCCTATGGGGCAGTTCTACCTATCTTATACGGTTGTTATGAGTCAGAATCAACTCAGTGGCAATGAGTTTGGTGGTTTGGTATAAGACATGATACTTGTGAAGAGTGTGCTTCTTAGCTCAAGTAGATTCATGGGATTAAATGGCAGCTCCTGTACAGAGATAAGAGAGATGAGAAGGCAGATAATGACAGGAGCTGGTTGAATGGACATGGGAAATACAGGGTGGAAAGAAAGGGTGTGTAGTCATATAAAGGGAAAGCAACTAGGGTCACATAACAACGTGTAAATTTTCACTTAAAGTACCTCCTACGAGGCAGTTATGTCTTATAGGGTCATTACGAGTCAGAATTGACTGGATGGCAGTGGGTGCCAAGAGAGATTAACAAACACTCAGCCTGACAGAGAGTCAAATAGAAGAGGGACAAAGAGGTCCTTGAGCAAGGAAGAGAACGGACTTGGCTCCTGGTGCTGCTTCTTGATCTAGTTCCCTAAACTGCCTACCTGGTGGGCTGTGTGATTTCCCTGCAGCCTTTCAGTAAGTACCTGTTGACTGTCATGAGGGGAAGGTGCACTGCCTAGAGCTCTGCCTTGCCAGCTGAGTCACCTATGCCACCTTGTGCTCTGACATCCATTTTCTACACCAACTTGTGCCCTGACATCTATTCTCTAAGTACTCAGGCAACAAAATCAGCTCCAAAAGAAACAGCCAGTAGTGACCCAGGTAGACCATACATGTTTGCATCTAGTCAGGGTCATCCAGGGACAGGATGACTACACACATCCTTTAGCTGATAGGGCACTGGAAACTATGGGATCTTAACATCACTCTTTTACAAAGACAAGAACTGTACTTTCCAATTTGAGCTCAGAAACAACCTAGTGCAATGAGCTCCAAAGTATGGCCCCCAGGTATCGCATCGCATTCTCAGGCCCCGCCCAGACACACTGACTCAGATCCTAAAGGTGGAGCCCAGTGATTTGTATTTTCACAACCCCCCACCAGATGAATGCACAAGTCTGAGAACTACTGCTCTAGTTTAGACTCATTTTACAGATGAGGAAACAGGACCAGACAGGGCATGAGAGTATCCAACACCAGTGGGGATCAGAATCAGAGTGCAGGAGGGACTGAACTCAATGACTCCCTCATGACCCCAGGAACCATCATCTGTGGTCATCTCTAAGCAAGCAGTGAGGGTCACAGAGGAAAAGATCCCACCCACTCAACTGCAGCCTCCTGAGCCCTGAGACCTCTGCACGGTATGGCAAGGAGGGTTTGAGGGCTTGAACATCCCCAGTCCCTCAGTTCAGAAAGGGTGGGTTACACTGGAGATCTCAAGGTCCAACCTCAAACAGACCAGCTTGTCCAGGGTTAGAATTGAGGACACAGATGTGATAACTGGCCATCATAAGAGCTAAGCTCAGGGGTCAGAAACCCTGGGTCCTAGTCTTGGTTGTATGGCTTGCTACAAGACTTGAGCTAGTCCTTTTGCCTTTTTGGGCTTCAGTTTCCCCATCCATAAATTCTATGACTCAAAAAGCTACTTCCAATCAAAATATTTCTAGGAACCCAAGATATACTAATGATCGGATAGCTTTAGGGTTATTTTCCACCAACAGTGGAAAGGGGAATCTAGCCCCTATGTTCTCATGACCAGCCCTGCATCATTGTTGACCTCTCTCTACCTCACACACCACCCAGCTGCTAACAAGGAGCCATGGACCTTCCGGGGTCCCAGGGGCTGAACCAGTTCCACCTCTGATACCTGAGTCTTTCATGACCTGCCACCCCATCCCAAAGTGTAAGCTTTTACCTTTACCATTTTTCTTTATTCCCTCCCAGAAGGTACAGCATTGCTGCCTGGAATCAGCGGCAATGGGCTGGGCTTGGAGTATTGTTTGAGTTTGGGGGAAGGGTTTTGACTGTTACCTCCAGATCTCCTTTGGTGATGGACTCCTCCTCCACTCGGAACTGCAGGTCTTCCACCTTCCTGCCGAGGAGGGAAAGATGGGACTGATGGGGCTTCACCCAGAGGGATGGGTTTCACCAAGCCATCAACAACAGCAAAGAGACATGGCCATCCTACGCTCAGAGTCCAGGCCCTTAACTACGTACACAGAAAGGTCCAGCAGAGCAGGATCTGCCCAGAGTCCTATGGCCAATGAGGGCAGAGCCTCCTGGAGACTTCCAGACCTCCCAATTTCCCACCCTGCACTTTATACACAGAGATCAACTGCTTCTCTAACATGCAGTGCTTAATGCAACATCTAGCCTCTCCAGGATGATTACAGGGAATAAGTGATAATGTAAATGACAAGAGTGAAGTTAATGATGACTCTCCTTTCATCACTACAGGATATAGATGTTGCCATATGGAATTATCTGGGGGAGGAGGATGGTGAGGAGGAAGGAACAAGAGAGGGAATGAGAATGGAAAGGAGCAAACAAAAAAGAGAAAGAGGGTTGGCTTTCCCCTCTGTTGACTCCACTGTCATCCACAGGCACCAAAAGAGGGTCCAGGGTCCCAATCTCCATATCCTGACTGCTCCTGATGAACGGGCTCCTAGGGGAGATATGCTCACCCACATAGGGTTGGGGCTGTTGGCCAGGAGAGGAGCCACAGGCCCACTGCACACTGCAGTTGACAAAGCTGCTCTTGCTAGCACTTCCCAATAGCTCCCAGCATATGGATGAGAAAACTGAAGCCCTGCCAGAGGTCACATAGCATGCGCAGGGCAGTGCTGGGATGTGTACCCAGACCCTTCCCAAACACAATCCCCATATTGTCTTCAAGGTTTGTGTTTGCTGGTTGGCATCAGGCATGTCACCATGGGAACCAGATGGTCCCAATGACCATCTTAGGCAGATATAAATAAACCCTCATCTCCCTAAGTCAGACAATAGCAGCAGCCTTGAAGCACATGCATTGGCTGAAAGCCCAACAGACTCAAGCAGAGAGCTAATGGTGGGAGGGGCCTGCTGCATGGGAGAGAGGAGGAAGATGCAGAAATCTGTGTATCATCTAGGAAAACACAGAGAAGCTCCTGAGCCAACAGAAACCTCTGCCATACTGATTGCTCTCTGCTCTGTGTCCCACCAGGTCAGCCCAGGACCAAACAGGCCAGAGGGGTACCTTCTGTGTCTTTGTTTAGGGGACCAGTGGGGCTGTGGGTCACCCCTGCATCTTTCCATGGATTTCTTAGCTTTCACTAAATCCCTCCTGCTCCATCTCTTGGCCAGTAACCTACCGGGGTGAGTGGAGTCTTCTCCCTGAATCCCTGGAGCAGTCCCCAAAACATACAGATGGAACCACAACCTCCTCCCTGGCCAATGTGGCAAGGCAGAACCAGCACAACCACAAGCTGGCTGGTGGTCTCAGACAAATCCTTTCCTTCTCTGAATCTCAGTTTTCTCCCCCAAGACATGGGGGCAAATTATATCTGCCTCCTGGGCTAACTATAGGTTAAGAGAGACAATAAAGGTAAAGCATTTAGCATAAGGTCTGACACCTGACATGACTCTGTCTCTGGGTCTGTTTCCTGACATGTAAAATAGGCATGAAGCTCGAAGACAGAGGCTGTGAGGTTCAAATGAGCCAAACGCAGAAGCTTTCCTCACAGGACATGATCCAAGGGATGCTCAGGGGGGAGTAGGGTACTGGCCTTCACAGTACAAGGGACCCTCCCTCCACTCCCTCTTTCACTTCACAGTTTGAGTTGGATGGAGCAGAACAGTGAGCCTGCATGGTAAGTATCAGAAGGAAAATCGGGAGCACTGTGTGGGTGCTTTACCTGGATGAAGTCCAAACAGCCTGGAGCGACAGGAAGCTTTACCTGGATGAAGTCCAAACAGCCTGGAGCGACAGGGAGCAGCACCCTGACTATACAAGATGACTGAGGTCCATAGAGCTCAGGTCACTATCCAGGCTGACATAACTAGCAAGCGAGAAGGCAGGATTTGAACCTGGGTCTCCCTATTCTTGAGCCTGTACTCACTCTCATCTGGGTTGGGGAAGCATGTACCTCCTTTCCTCCTCCAGCTGGTTGGACAGGTCCACTTTCTCCTTCCGCACACTCTCCACCAGCAGCCGTGCTCGCTGAAGCTTCTCCTCTGCTTCTGCAACATACTGAGCCCCGAGCAAGGGCCAGCACAGGGTCAGTCTCCTCCTAGGCCTAGTTGCCAGGTAGGGACAGAGAGAGGGACAGGTGGTACAGGGAACCAGGCCTGGAAACCCAGTGATCCCTATTCCCTTGCAAGCCCATCAGGCTGTGGGCAGTAAGCCTAGATGTGAGGGGTGGCACCCAACCAAAAGCCAAGGGCTAACAGAAGACAGGCCTCAACCTAAGTCTACCTTGCCCCAAAGCCTAACATCCCAATATTTACGATCCCCTCCATCTACCTGTGGTCTCATAAAGACCCTTGTCAAGGCACATAGATGAACATGGCTTAGAAATGGTACTGCAGAGAGAGGTGAGCCAAGCCCTAAATGGGACAGGGCGCGGAAAGAGGCTCTTATTTAGGCACATAAACAGCAGGGGAAAGAGTAGGCATGTGACAACAGCAGATCTGAGAGGTGTGGGATGAGAGTTTGCTTCCCAGAATCCAACCCATGAATTGGCTCAAAAGTGTGATCTGAAATATAGATCAAAAAAACAAACTAGTTTCTGTTGAATGAACTCCAGCTCACGGCAGCCCCAGGTATGTCAGAAGAGAACTGTGCTCCATCAAGTTTTCAATGGCTAAATGTTTTGGAAGTAGATTACCAGACTTTTGTTTCAAGGTGCTCCTGTGCGGATTTGAAGGGCTGACCTTTTAGTCAGTAGCTGGGCACTTACCTGTTCGTACCACCCAAGGACTCTGAAATGTGGGCAACTGTATATAACAATGTTACTACCCTATTATTTACAAAAAGGAAAAATTAGAAACAACCTGAGTAACAGTGGGAGCTTGTGACCATTAATAAAGACACATTCCACGATGGATGGCATGTGGCCATTAAAACAGTGAAGAATTTTCCATGACCTAGGAAATGCTCATACTTTACAAGAGGCAGGACAGAAGCAGGACACAAAAGTTCATAAAATATGTGTATATGCCCATACACACAGAGAAAAGACTGGAAGGAAATTCACCAGGTTACTAAAAGATACCTCTGGAAAGGAGAAGGATTGGCAATTTAACCACAAAACCAGCTGTTGCTGATTCCCACTTACAGTGACTGCATGCATGTCAGAACGGAACTGTGTTCCACATGGTTTTCAATGGCTGATTTTTCAGAAGTACATCACCAAGGCTTTTTTCCAAGGTATCTCTGGGTGAACTTGAAACTCTAACTTTCAGTTAAGCAGCCAAATGCATTAACTGTCCGCATTACCCAGAGACACTGTTGGTAATTTAGTATTTCTCCACATGCCTCAGATTCACTGCTCTGAGGCTTTTTGTGCATGTAACTAATCAGGTCTGGCTCAACAAAGCTGCTAGTGCCTCAGTGCACTGCACTGCCGTGCTGTGCCCACTCACCTGCTCATGCTGTGCCTTGAGCAGGGCGATCTCCTTCTCCACCTCACAGATGTGGCTTGTGGCCTTGGCCACCTCAGCCCGCTCCAGATCCCGTTCAGCTAGTAGCTGCTCAATGTGCTGCTGCTTCTCTTTCAACGCCTCTTGCAAAGCTGTCGTGCCCGAGATCTTGCGAGCATAGCGTGAAGAGGTCTCTGTGAGCTGCAGGAGGGCAGGTGTGTAGCAGTACTCAGGGGTCACACATCTAGAGCACTGTGGGCTCATCTGGCTCTGCCCAACCTACCACAGAGCCACCCAGCAGGTGGGAGAAGTAAATATCTTGACTCCCGGGGTCCTGCTCCTCCTTTTGCCCGTGCCCTCCATTCTCTGTGGCCTGCCTGCTTACTCAGCAGGGACTCAAAACATCTGAGATTCAGGGAACTCTTCTTAGGGAAGTCAGAAGCCCCTAGGACTCTCCCTCCCACGGGCCAGGAGGAATCTTCTACCTGAGACTAAGCTCAGAGAGAAGGTAGTCTGTCCAAACCCGCTGAGCAGCCTCACCTTATCCCAAGGTGGCTGTGCTAGGCTTTCCAACCCTCCTGTCCAGTTGTGTATTACCTTCTGACCCTTCTTAACTCCCAAATAAGGGCTCAGGCTATAACAAATCTTTAATATAAAAACAAGCGAATGTAAATGGGTCAAACCTTCTCTAGTAAGAACACGAGCTTATGTCTTTTATTCAAAAACCCTCAACTGAGAGATGTTTGGAAATAGAGTAAGTCAGAAGCAAACAGGGGATCTGACTGTCTCTAACCTCATAAACATCCTAAGGTACCCCATCTGTATCCTGTCCTTACCAGGCCACTGCGGCTGGGCCGGCCCCCCACAGAGGAGGCCACAGAGCTGACAGAGCTGATGGAGGAACTGCTGGGACTGTGGGTCAGAGCTGAGACACCCATGGCCATACGCTTGGTCTTCTTGGCTTTGGCCGGGCTGGTGGACGGGAAGCCAATGCGGATCACCTTGTGGATGGGTGCGAAGAGACCGAATTTGGGTGGGCACTGGAAGTACCTGGGGAAGCAGGCGAGACCCACACTGCTGTCACGGCTCACAGTCTGGAGCCTCCCTGCCTCCCTGACTGATTCAGAGCTCGGAAGACAGAGAGGGATCTCTGTGGGACACCATCACCTGCACTTCAAGGTAGAAATCCTCCAGACTGGTAGGATTTCCGATGCACTGTGAAACTGCCCCATCCCAGCCTCCACTCACCTCCAGTTTTTGCTAGACTGCTCCCTGCCTAGCACACCCTCCTTGAGACTTTTCTAGAAGCAAATCTAACTCTCCTCTAGGCCTCGCTCCAGTCTCCTGACCTGAGTGCTAAGCCTGCACAGTAGTGACCACTGCTAAGAGTTCTCACAGCCATATCTGTGCCACAGAATCGAGCCCAGGGACAGCCACACACATAGCACTTGGGCCACCCCACTGTAGGCCCATACCCATGGCAGACATTGTACACTGATCATATTACTCCCTAAGACCCCTGAGTCCTGACACAGCCCTCAGCCCCTTCTCAACCCTGTAATCTAGACAGCCAAAATTCTTTTGTCAGAGATGGCATGAAACTTGGAATCCACTTGTAAGGCCCAGGAAAGCCTTTGGTATAAAGGGCACTGTCTGATTATTTCCCCAGAGGGCAGAGACCACTGCTTCTCCTTTCTCAGTACCTCCACCCCCGGCTTATCCACGTGTGGTATGGAGAAGAGAACTTAGAACGGGTGGATCCTCCCACAGATTGCTGTGGCTTTCTGTGTGACCTTGAGCAATAGTGTCTCTGGACTCTTTTCTGTCACCTATAAAATGGGGTGATAATCCTACCACCTGCCTTGATAGGCTGTGTAAGAGAGAGAAAGCATCTATATCATGATGTCTGGCAAAACCACCTTGAACCTCAATATTGGATTTCTAAGAAACCCTACTCCCAACCCACGCCAGGAGCTCCCTCCTCTCACCCTCTGGGAAAGCCCACCATACCTGGTACCCGCAACTGCTCCATCATTCTTCCCAAGGGGCTCGTCCAGCTCCACACCACACCACTCGCCCTTGGCAAAGTCTGTCTCCCCCACATACCGTACCACACCAGTCTTTGTCCCACCAACCTGTTAGCACACAGAGAAAGACTCAGGTCCAGAGGGTGCCATAGGCACGGGCAGAGACAGCACAGGAGAGGCCCAGAGAACAGCTGGGAGGAATATGGATGTAACTATGGCCTCCCATGGCTGTCCCACAAAAGAACACAGGCTTTAGAGAGACAAGACATGCATTCAAACCCTGGTTCTGCTACTTACATGCTGTGTGAGCTCAGGTTGGTTACCTAGCCTTTCTGAGTCTCAGAGTCTTCATGCACATGTAAAAAGCATTTTTATACAATGATAGTGGGAAGAGTGTGCTTCCTGGCTTAAAAATATACATGAAGCGAAGTAGGCAGTTCCCATCCAGAGGCAAGATGAGAGGGTAGATGGGGACAGAAGCTGGTTGAATGAACATGGGAAATACAAAACGGAAAGGATGAGTGTGCTATCACATGGTAAAGACACAGCCAGAGTTACATACCACTGTGTGTGCAAGGTTTTGTATGACAAATTGACTTGGACTGTGAACTTTGACAATAAAATACTTAAAAAAATTTTTTTCCCGAGGATTATAATACTAAGTGTTCAACATCTGTCACACAATAAAGGCTGACTAGATGTTACCCTTAAAATTAGTTTGTCTTAATTTTTTAATCAAAGCCAATACATGTATATAGAGTCAAATAGTTTCAATGCCTTAGAAGTTTCTCTATGTTGCCCCAGAAGCAAACCCTCTTCAAAAAAAAAAAAATCATTGCGTCTTGTGGGAGTTTACAATCCAAGTCAATCTGCCATAGAAAACCCTGCATACACACTACTGTACAACTCTCTCCCCACCGTGTGACAGCACACTCCCTCCTTTTTTACCCTGTACGTCCTGTATTCATACAACCAACTCTTGTTCCTGCCTCTAAACCTTCCCTTCTCACCTTTGAACAGCAACTGCTCCAACAGCTTCATGTATATCTTTAAGCCAATAAGCACATTCATCACCAGCATCACTTTGTCTTATAGTCCAGTCTAATCTTTGTCGTTTGGTGAGTTAGCTTTATTCCTGGTTTCAGCGCTGAACTCTGGGCTAACACTGAGTGCAGGGGCTATGTCATCAGGGGACCCATCAGGATGTCAGAACATCAAGTCTGGCCTTTTAACAGAGTTCTAGATCTGCACCCCCATTTTTCTCTCACTACTTCAGGGACTCTATGTTGTGTTCCTTGTTAGGGTGGTCACTGGTAGAAGCAAACCCTTTTAACTCTTTAAGATGCACCTTTTGGTATTTATCTCTGTGTCAGTGAATGTTCATCCAACAGCATTTTGTGCCTATCAGCAGTCACCCCCTCACACACACTCCAGAAGGCTCTTGTGCTCTCCAACATGGAGAGGACAGGCTTGGGCAGCAATCTAGCAGGAGCATGGGGCTCAGCCTCCAGAATGGACACGCTCACTGACTCCTCCCTGTGGCCTCACCTGCCTCAGAGCCCCCTCATCCAGACTCTTTGTGTCCTTCTCCAGAGAACAGCATTTGTCCTAGACCTTTGCTGTCACCAGATAGTATGGGGCAGGCCAGGAGATAAGGAGGGGGCTAGAAATTTTTTAGTCAGTTCTCTCATTTCAGGCTCTGACAGCAGCCCCACTTACAGAGCCCACTGTATGGCTGATTCTTGAACTGTTA
The DNA here is from genome assembly GCA_028571685.1 of Heterohyrax brucei. NCBI lineage: Eukaryota > Metazoa > Chordata > Mammalia > Hyracoidea > Procaviidae > Heterohyrax > Heterohyrax brucei. Next base: position 7,255,566 of record CM053165.1, on the reverse strand, counting down.
GGGTTTCTAGGTGATATCTGTGGGCTTCTCTATGGGCTCTGGCCACCTTGTGGCCACCACCTCTCTTCTTCTATCCCCTTTGTCCTTTATGATTTGACACACACACACACACACATATATACACACACAGAAACCCTGGTGGCATAGCAGGTTAAATGCTACATCTGCTAACCAAAAGGTTGGCAGTTCAAATCCGCCAGGCACTCCTTGGAAACTCTATGGGGCAGTTCTACTCTGATGTATAGGGTTGCTATACCATTCCTATGCTGTTGACTACACAGCAGTGGGTTTGGTTTTTTGGGTTTATATATATATGTGTGTGTATTTAATTCACTGTCATTCCAGTGCAGGTTCAGGAGGAACTGAAAATAAATGTGTATGTTCTGTTTACCCTGTTCATCTGAACCTAAATAATTACTTTCTCAACATGACTTTTTCCTGATACCCTAAAGTACGGCTCAGATGTGCCTGAAGGGACCAGTTTCTAATTGAAGCTAGTTCTATTCCCACCATTTCTTAGAGACTGGCCATGTGCCAGGCACACTAAAACTTCAAACCTAACAATTTCATGAGGTGGGCCCTGTTATCCCCATTACAGATGAAAAGACTGAGATTCCGAATAGTCAGTGCGTGGAAAAGCCTGGTAGGTCTCACTTTTCTTACAACACCCTGCTGCCTCCTTGATCCAGTGGTACTCAACTATCCACTAGGCTCCATTCTCCGGGTGTTCCCCTGCCTTCAAACTGCACTGCTACCCCTCACCAGTTAAAGGGGGCACTGCTTGGGGGTGCTGCTTCACCTTCAGTCCTCAGCTTGACTCTGGACCCAAATCCTTCCTTTGTCCTTCAGCATGGCAGACAGCTACCCCAGGGTCCATCCACATAACCTCTTGGGACCCACTTCCCTGAGGCCCCAAAGACTTCCCTCTCACTAGGTCCGCATCCAGCTGTGTGCCAGTCCAGACCCTCCAGAGTGCTGAGATTGGCCCCTTCTTTCTTCTGGGGACTTGTGTCCCTCCTTGCTTAGGCCTTACACCAACTAGATCCTGGGTCTCACAAAGCAACAGCTTCAGGCTTGGTACGGTCCATTTCTTTTCTAAGGATTTTCCTCTGAGAAAGTCAAAACTCAAATAAATGCCTATGCCTCAGAGATCAGGGTCTTATCCACACAGCAGGCAGACCCCAGCTCTGTCATCAGGATCCTTCAGGCAAGTCCCAGGCCACTCTGAGCCTCAGTACCATCTGTATAACGGGTTTATAATTCCTACCTCCCAGGGGTGCTCAAGTGTAAATAAGGGATCCACATCCTGGAATGGCACATGGCACCTGTTTGAAACTGGGTACCATGGAGGATGGGCAGAAGTACAGGGGTTCCCTGCCAGGAATGAGGGCAGGTAGGCAGGGTCTGAGCATCATGCTCACTTTCAGGAAGATGAGGGCAACAAGCTGGCAGCCCCTTGTAGTGATTCTTCCTGACCACATCCACCAACCTGAATAACCATCAGAGAGGGACATTACGGACTTGAGTAAGCCAATGGAGTGCCACCCTGACATACCTAGTGCCTCACCGAGTCTCCCCACTGCCTGGAAGGGACCCTGAGTCCATCATTCAGCATGCTGGGCTAGGCTAATACTTCCAGTGCTTCTTCAGAGCCACACAGCCTCTAAGTACTCTACAAACTAAGCAAAGTAGCCTCCTCTCACCTCCCCACCCTGCACCAGCCCCAGCCTGGTCTCCTCAGCCAGTCCTGACAGACTAACTCCCAGAGGTTCCTGGGGGACTGAGGCTTCTCAGGGCTGCTGAAGAGGAAACAGGATTTTGTTCAGGAAGTTCTTAGGGCCAAGTTTTGCCCAAAGGAAGCACTCACTCAACAGACCCCAAGGATATTAAGGCCATCGTGACCCACTGGGTGATCTCAGATGGGACCAAGCTCAGTTCACAAGAAGTACTCAGCTAATGGACTCTGGGGATACTAAGGCACCGTGACCCACTGGGTGACATAAAGGAGGCTCCAAGCTTGGTGACCCCAGGGCCACGGAGAACATTCCTTCCCTGACATTAATGATGACCAGAGCTACAATTCCAGTGCATGCTCAGAGCCCCACACCTAGCACTGTACATATATCATGCAGGAACACTATCATCCCCATTTCACAGATGAAGAAACTAAGGCACAAAGAGGATCACTAACTTGCCTACCATTATTCAGCTAGTACATGGACCTCATGAGATAGTTCTGCAGCCCAAATGAAGCCCAGGTATCACAGGAATGTGTGAAGAGCAGCCAGAGGCCCATTCATCAAACAAACCCTGCTCCTGCCTTTTGACTAGGATGGAGTAGATTTGGGAATAGGCTGATGGCCAATGAAACGAACAGAGCTGAGCATCTGGCCTCCTCTGAGGCCCTGGGAGAGGTCCTAGCAATGCATTCAAGTGATTACATAATCTTTGAATTTGCAAAAGTAAGATTTTTTTGGCATTACTTTTCCTCAACAGTCCCCACCTGAACAGTGTAAGTTCAGGACTCAGTGTTCAGGATCTAGGGCACACACAAGTCCCTCACCCCTGCTCTCCTCATGCTTGACCCTAGGCAGGCAGTTTGCCGTGGCTGAGCCTTGTGCTCTTTCAGTAAAATGGGTAACTGCAGGATAAAGGCCTGTCAGATGCTCCTAGAGCCAGCAGTGTCCACCTAGTGTCAGCTTCCATATCCCTACATCTGATTTCTGGGCATTGGACACCCAGAGACAGGCTAAAATTCCTGTTACCTAAAGAGGGAGCACATGTATGGGAAGGTTCAGGAAAGATCAAACCAGGGTCAAACCTCCCTGCTTCCGCAACCAGGGGTTGATTAGGGTTGGGCAGTGACACCCCAGAACCTCCACTTCTCATGCCAGAGTGGTCATGGACCCAAGGGTGTCATGCAATACTAATGGGCCTCACATAATCATAGTCCTTGGGAGATCACTAGCTTTTTTATTACCCTCAATGGAAGCATCACAAGGGTGGTAGGCTATGACCAATTTGCTGAATGGACAGATGATGAATGAATGAATAGATGGATGCAAATGACTTGCCCAATATTAGACAGCCAAGAAGGAACAGAAAAGGCTGGCTTCCCTATATGGCCAAGGCCATATAGGGCATTTGCTAATGCCCTTGGAATGGAGGCTTCCTAAACAACAGCTCAGTGAGACTTCTAAGCAAGCTTACCCTGGTCCTGTTGACTAGGGTTTGCTTCCCTGGGAGCTGTGATAAGAAGACCAAAGCAATGGCTCAAAATGAACCTACCCTCTCTCCCCACATCATATCATGGTCACAGCAGCCTCTTGGCACCCACCTTCCCTGCTCTACTCCTGCCCAACCTGGTCCTGTCCCCAACAGGCAGGAAGCATGAAACATTTAAAACATGAACCTGCTCACATCACTATTCAGACCTTCTGTGGCTCCCTCCACACCCTGGCCCTGGCCTGTGGGGTCTGCCTATGCCAGCCTCCTTGGGGGTTCCCGGCCCCAGTACCTCCTTGGCACCTGGTCAGATGCTTGCTCTTCTCTGCCCTCTATCTGGGGCAGTGCATCCTCCCCTCACCCCCATCAATGCAGGGTCATTCCTCACTCTTAGTCTAATGCCATCACTCAAGTTGGCTGCAACACCACCATACCCCTCAGGGCCTGTATCATGTCTCTTCACGTAACATGCTACATGTAAGGAAATCTTTATGCCTGTGGCCACGCAGACATCACAGCTCTCCCCACACAGGACTGGAAGCTCTCTGATGACAGTGACCAAGGCTGGTAGTTAGATTACCACACAAGCCAAGTCTCCTGTGGTTATCATGGGAGAAGTTCCAACCATGGGGAGCCAGACTGGCACCTGGCCCTGGGTGGGTAACACCCTCATTCTGCCAGGTGGAGGCATAGAGGTCAAACAGCTTAGTGAAAGGAAGGCATTGCAGGGGCTGGTTTGACGTCCCTGAGCCTGTTTCTTCATCCATAGAGTGGGCACAATAAAACTACATCAGATTAGGCCTGAAGATTAAATGGGGCAATGGATGTAAACCTTTCTTCTCCTCCCCTACCACAAATGCGCTTTTCAGAAGCCTGTAAGAGAAACTCTGGCTCTGTGTGTAAGGTCTCCAGATCCCTACCCAACCTCAAAACTGCAGGCATGTACTTCCCACCTACATAAGCCCAGCTCAGGGTGGACTTTCCTACCTACATCCCCCTCCAGAAAGCCTCCCTGCCTGGCTATATGGACCTCTCCTTCCATCCACTGGCTGTCACACTTGAGGTTCCTCAGACACCTTCCAGGGACTTTCACCCTGTGTCTCCACTCCAACACTGCGGTGGTTAGAAGAAACAGTCGCCCAGAGCTTCTTTGGCCACCTGTACCAGGCTTGGCACAGCAGGACATGATCCTGTCCTGCCCACCTTGGCACCCCCAATCCAGGTCTGGTCCAAAGCAGGTACCCAGGAAAATGTTGCTGCAGCCAGACTACAGAAGAATGAATTTCCACTGGGAAAGAGGGCCTCCCATTTCTCTCCTCCAGAGCATTACTGATCACCCTGTTATAGTTGGTATGGCTGCATGCCCTGCCCTGGGCCAGGACTCTCTTCTTCTATACAAGCCTGGCACATCCATGTTGGCAGTCTGGATCAATGAATAACAATGATTAACACTTAGCAACTACTAAGTAAATTTATCACATAGATAATTGGGGGAGAGGTGTGAGAAGGGGGCTGGGCCTGAACCCAGCATTGCCACTCACCAGCACACGGTCTCCGAGGCGCAGGTCCTTTTCACCCCGCTTTACGGAGCCACTGTCTGACAAGTTGGAGCCCGATTCATTGCCTGTCTTGACAGAGCTGTTGAGGACACTCTCCCGCAGGGGGATGACACGGCAGGTCAGAGGGGGTGTGGCCGTGCCCGAATGCAGGGACAGGTTCTGGGCAGTCAGCGACTCCACTGAGTGGGCATCGCTGCCCGAACCCTCTGCTGTGGGCTGTCGGGTCAGCTTGGAGGGCCGTGTGAAGATGCCCTGCAGTGCTGGACACTCAAAGTAACGCACACCACCCACGGAGCCATCATTCTTGCCCACTGGGTCATCCAGTACCACACCTGCCCATTGGCCAGGTGCAAACTGCGTTTCTCCCAGGTACTGCACTATGCCCGGCTTCACGCCATTCACCCACACCCTCTCTCCCACCACGAAGTCCCCGAGAAAGTCATCGCCCACCTCAGCTGCCTTTGGGCCCGGTTTCTCAGGGGCAGCGAGGGCAGCTGCAGGGGTGGGGCCCGGCGCCTGCTTGTGTAGAGGGGAGCCTGTGGAATGAGGAGAAAGACAACAGTTATAGCTTGTGTGGGAACTGGACCCTTGGTGATCCCAAGAGCACAGAGTCACAGCTGATGGGGAAACTGAGGCAGACACAGCTGGCAGTATGGCCCGAAGCAGGTCTTACATCCCATGTGCCAGGGGGCTCTCCACACTTCCAAACCTTCTGGAAGACTTTCAGGGAAGTACTGCCTCAGAGGCAAAGGCTTTCCACTGCTCAAGGCCACTCAAAACCAGGGACCAGAGACGAACACATTCTGGAGGATTCCAAGCACTCCCCCAACCCAGACTATTAATCTGAGACAACCTATGAGGAGTCCAGGCCCTATGGAAGTAGTCCCCCTCCCCTAGCCATCTCCAGACTTCATGAGGGCTCCCAACCTGCTCCCTGACAGCTGGCAAAGCCATGGCCATCTTGGAGAAAGGAGGAGCCAGGAAAACCCTCCTAGTCTCCCCAGGGCCTCTCCTTCCCTCCTCCAGAATCTTGTCCTCTTTCCTCATCCCAAGCCTGCAACCCACAGCCTCAAAGCCATAGAGATCCATGGAAGTGGGAAGAGGAAGTTGGGGGTGGAAGCATTCGTGTAACCCTTGGCATTCCCAGGGCTCAATTCTGGACTCTCTGGCATGAACTTGTCCTTCCTTGCAGAATAATGACCCTGAGGTACAGACAGGCAAGGGCCTTGCCCAAGGTCACAAAGCAAAAAGGAGGTGCCGCTTCCTAGCCTGGGCTCCAGCATACCCCCCATGAGGAAGTGAAGGAGGAGGACAACAGCCTATCAAGGTAACTCAGAAACGTGACAGACACAGGGCTGGAACCCACTGTGTCTCCCTTGTTTTTCCTACCCATTTCCAACTGGCCCCATGGTGAGCTACTCAAGGTTGGAGGCTGTCCTGCCTTCTTGCCAGACCAAACCACAGGCAAGACAGGTCTCATCCTCTCCTCCTCAACCCCAGAGGCTGAGGAGCCCGTCACAGCCATGCATGCAGAAGTGACCGGACACTGGCCCCAGCCCCTGATACCTGCCTGATCTGTGGTCCACTCCACGGGCTAGTCATGGTGGGCCAAACACTGCCACCAGCACCCTTCTTTCACACAAGAATGAGAAACCCCAAACCCAAAGGAACCTTAGGGGGCAGTGAGTTTATGTTAAGAGAAGAGGAGTAATTCAGAAAAGGGGGGTAAAAACGGTGTGCAACCCGAAAAATGCAACCAACATCACTGAATCAACTATGTATGTAGAAACTGTTGAATTGATAAATGTTTTGCTGTGTATATTTTCAACAACAATTAAAAAAGAAGGCCTGGCTCAGGAGCCACATCCAACCATAGCCCTTAAACACAGAGCTTCAGGGGGCGGGAAGCCACACGACTCCTAGATAGGGGTCCAAAGGAAAGGGCAGAAGCATGCAGCTGTTCCCGCTGGGGTTAGTGGCAGCAGAGTGGCAAAGCACATGTCCATGGGGGCTGGGCAGTCAGTGTGGGGCCTTGCTTTAGGATGGCCTCCAGTTTGTGAGCTGGGCTCCTGGAACCTTATTAGCAGGCTCTTTGCTACAGTTAACTTGATCAAGTGGGAATTGCTATCTCCATTTCACAGATGAGAAAACTAAAGCTTAGTGATAGCAGATGGTTTATCTAGGCTCCCAGACAGTAGACAGCAGAGCCAACCTGTAGTCAAAGGCCTTTAACTCTTGTTCCAGGACACTTTCATTGACCCAACAAACATGTACTAATAAACACCTGCCATGTCAAGCCTCACACCACAATCACACTGAATCTTGGGCTCATCTGAATGCACCCATTTCCCAGGATCTGGCCAATCCCTACAGTTTCACACAAGCAAGGGACTTCATTTTTAAAAAAATAATATTTTACTGCAATTTAGATAAAAGTTTACAGAAAAAAATAGGCTCCCATTTGACAATTTCTACACAAACTGTTCAGTGAAACTAGTTACATTTTTCATATTCTACGCAATATTCTCTTTAATTCTGCTCTGGCTGTTTCATTTCTAGTACTCTAGTTTCCCAGCCCTTTTATTTTCTCATCTTTTGTCTTAAAGTAACTGTAATCTTTTGGTCTCACAAATAGTTTGACCATGTCATTTTTACTCCTTTCCGCACAAATCTATCTCCTTCTATTTCTTATCTAGAGGGTGGGACCCTGGGTGGGGTGACCCCAAGGTTCTTCTCTTCTACCGATGACATTCCAAGTCCACTCTGGTGGGGCAGCGGGGGTGAGGGGACTGTGGAGTCCAATAGCCCTGTCCATGAGCCCTGTCTCCACCGCTTCCTTGCTATAGGAACCTGCTATAGGAAAGTTGTCTAACACCTTGAAACCTCTTGCTTCCTCATCTGTACCTTTGTCACAGGTTAGTGATTTTTGTTAAGCTAACTCCACCTCATGTGTGTCAGAGTAATACTGCAGTTCACATAGTCTTCAATGGCTGATGTTTTTTGATCATCAGGGCTGTCTTCTGAGATAGCTCTAGTGGATTCACACCTCCAGCCTTCCAATTAGCAGCCAAGTGCATGAGCTGTCTGCACCCTTCAGGGATGGATAAGACAGATCTGAGGTGATACTGCTCAAGTCCTTAGCACAGCACCTCACTCACAGCAAGCAAACATGAAATGTTAGTTGTTAATGTTATTTTGATGAGAATGTTTATACTCAACTGGAGGAGCAAGAAAAACAAAACCCACAAAAGGCCAGAGCCCCTGGGTGGTACAAGCAGTGCTTGACTGCTAGCTAAAAGGTTGGTGAATTGAACCCACCCAGCAGTGCTTTGGAAGACAGGCCAGGTGATCTGCTTTCAAAATGTCACAGCCTTGAAAACCTTCTGGAACACAGCACTAGCCTACATGTATGGGGTCTTCACAAGCTGGAAGTGACTCGACAGCAACTATGACCACCACCAACATAAAAGGCCAGGAGTCAGAAGGGCTTCCAGGCTGAGTCTGATGCCGCCTCACTGGGTGACCAACTCACTCTACCCCTTGGAGAAATGAGGGGTAAGTGTGGCTATGCCCCTGGCCAGGTGTTCGAGAGAATCTTGCACTACAGGGGACACTGAGGTATGCAGCACTGGAAGCCCCCCATCCACAGCAGGTCTCCAGGGCCCAACACCTCTTCCCATGTGCAGGTCAGGCAGGTCCTTCCTCAGCAAGAGCTGCCTTAGAAAGTAGCCACAAAGGGAAAGAATGGCATATCCAACATGGCCAGATCCAACAGCCTGTGGGTCTGGTCATCACAACTAAGTGTCAGTGCTGTGACTGTTAAAATAACAGCTATCATTCCTGTGATGCCTAACCAATGTCCCCAACGCATTGGGGACCCTTTATACATTATGTTCTTATCTTTGTTGGTGGCAGTTGGTGATGAGTTGGCCTTGACTCATAGCAATCCCATGCACAACAGGACGGAACACTGCCTACTCCTGCACCACCCCCTTGACTGCTTGTGGGTTGGACTACGGTGATCCACAGAGTTTTTTTAATTGGCTGATTTTTCAGAAGTACATTGGTGGATTTTTTTCTAGTCTATCTTAGTCTGGAAGTCCCACTGAAACCTGTTCAGCAGCACTGTGGCAACATGTATGTAAGCCTCCACTGACAGAGGTAGCTCTGCATGAGGTACACTGGCAAGAGTGGAACCTGTGGCTCCTACAGGGAAGGTGCGACTTCTACACTAGACCACCACTGCCCCTACTGTTCTCTGACATGTTAGGAAACAAGTTCACCCTTGCCTAAGAAGTAAAGCCAGACAGGAGTCAGACCAGCAGGCCCCCTCTTAACTGCTGCTCCCCAGTAAGATGCCTGGTAGGTGCTTTGCAACCGTCAGCTGCCCTCCTGCATCTGTTGTGAGTGCACTCTCCTGCACAGAGGGGCTCTGTGATTTTAGCAGGCTGAAATGAATCACCTGTCCTCTTGTTTAGCCAGACAATGGCTCTCAAGTCCAGGGGGTCTCAGCTCAGCTATGCTTCACAGAAAGTTGCCCTCTTAGCTGTCCTCCTTCCCAGCTGTCCCAGCCCAGACCAAGCCGCTGGTAATCTCCCCCACCATATCCACCCCTCGGGGGACACTGAGCCAGGGACCAGTTGTCTTAACAGCTGCTAAAATCCAGGTCACAAGCCTGTAGACATCACACTTGGTTACTCTGTTTCATTTTTCTCTCTCTGTAGTACTACCAGCCACTCCAAACCTACCAGGGACAAAGCCCTCATCAAATCCCCACACCACTTACACAGAAAAAGTCCTGCCAGAACCCCCAATGCCCCCACCCCTTCTTGGGTCATCTCAAGCCTCTTCCCGTATCTGAGCCTCAGCTTCCCCAGAGACAAAGGACAGGTGCGGAAAGAGCTGGCGTCCTGTCCAGCACCAACATTCAACCTGTCCCATCTCTTTCCCAGGAAAGCAGGCATACCTAGATGGACAGTGTCAAGATCTGGCTGATGGAGGGGCTCTGTCATGGCTTCAATTTTGTGCCCCCCAAAATGTGTGCATTAATTTGGCTGAGCCAGTGATTCCCAGTGTTGTGTGACTGCCCTCCATTCTGTGATTTTCTGATGCTGTAAATCCTAATCTCTGCCTGTGGTTCATAGGCTAAATTTACGTTAAAGAGGATTAACATAAACAAACAAACAAAATAAGTAAACACAGAGGGACTGTAGCACCCTTCCTAAGGTTACCTTGCAACTCCAGTGTAAAGTGAGTTTCCCTGGAGTATGGCTTGCACTACCTTTTATCCTTTCATTCTATAAGAGACAAAAGGAAAGGGAAACAAGCATAGAGTTGGACACCTCATACCATTAGGAAGGCAGCACTGGGAGTACAGCACATCCTTGAGACCTGAGGTTCCTGCGCCAAGATGCCCCCTGACCAAAGACTGAAGCAACGAAAGGACTTTCCTCCAGAACTGACAAAGAGGGAAAGCCTTCTCCTATGGCGGACATCCTGAATTTGGACTAGTAGCCTATGGGACTGTGAAAGAAGAAACTGTCCTTTGTTAAAGCCATTCACTTGTGGTATTTCTGTTTGAGTAATACCAGAAGACTAAAATAGGCTCCCTTTGCCTGCACTGCCATAGGCACTGACCTGGGCTATCTGGAAAAGTCCTCAAGGGCAGGGCCCACATGTACCTCAGAGTGGTCATGGCTCTAAATCACCACGAAGGCAGAGGGCAGGTGGCTGCAGAGCCCTAGCCAGGCCCAGTGACGAGTTTTTTGAACTCACATGGTTCCCTTCCACCACAGCAGATTCCTGCACAGACACAAGGGACAAGGGAATTTATTCTGGGTTTCAAGTTCAAAGCAGAATTTTTATGGAAAAGCCTAAAGGAGGTAGTATGAGCATGGCAGCTGGCAGCCCGGTCCAACAGCAGGTGTGTTGGGGGTCTGAACAGAGGGGAAAGGAGAGCTGGGTACTAGACAGAGCACATGCTCCTTGAGGGCTTAGGTCCTGCCCCACTGAGGAAGTGGGAACGGGCCCTTTCTGGACCTGCCATCAGGGACCTCATTCACTACTAAGGTGGTGCTGGGAACACAGGCATGGGCAAACAAGGTTGGGGGTACAGAATAGGATTAGCAGCTACCATTCAGTTTGCCATAACTTGGGAGGAGCTCTCCACCATGAGACAGAGCATTTCCCAGTACCCCTCTGCTGCTTGCTCAGAGCCACAAAACCCCCAGCTTCCTTGCCCTTAGACTCTTCTTCCCCAAGCAGCTTGCCCCCTCACCTACTTTAGCTCTTGCTCAGTGGTCACCTCCTCAGAGAAGCCTTCTTTGACTGCTCGAGCTAAAAGCCACCCCACTCTGTATCACTCTCTAACCCCCTTACACCAAAACCAAACCTGCTGCTGTCAAATCAATTCCAGCTCACAGTGATCCTGTGGGTATTTTTCCATCAGGCAGGCATCTAGAAGGAACTGGCTCCATCCAATGACTCCTTGTCACTTTCAGCCTATAGCTCCTTGCCCTTCCCACAGGAGACACTGTCCTTGCTGAGGATCCCATGGCTGCCTCCTGCCACTGCATGGATCCTTTCCTAGCCTTGTACCCAAACCTGCTGGCCATCTACCTCCCCAGTGACAAGAATGGAGCCTCTCTGCCTACTCCACCTCAGCCTACCATGGCAGCACACCTAGTGTGGCAGTCTCTGACCACTCCACTCTCCACCAGTGTGTCCTGGCCAGCGGTGTGCTGGTAAAGACTTAACAACTGTCTCTCCAGGGGAAAAATACACCTATTTGTAGTTTGCCAACTTTCACAATGTAAATTCTTCCCCCGTGGCTAATCTCAAGCTGCCAAGATGATGTTACTGAGTGTAGGGGTGGGAAGAGATGCCATTATGTGGTATTCCCCACTTTCCAGTAAATAACCTCAAAACCACAGGGGTTAACAAAATGTAGTGGAAGACAGTCATGAGTTTTGTTTATTTAATTACAAGTTAATACAACTTCATTCTTAACAACCGGCTGGCAAAATTCCTGACAATTCCACAATTGGTTCTCGTGTGCTGGCATGAGCTGACTCCAGGAAATGCTAGTCCTGTCCCAGGCCATACTCTGGACATGTGGTCATCCTGAGCCCATCAGTGAGAGATAGAAAGAAGAAACAGAGGATGAGTCCCTGATCTGTGTCTCCAACGAAGGAGGTAGGCATGGCAGTGGGGAATGAAAAGGACAATATGATCCTTCCTTGGTCAGTAGTTATGGACTTTCATCTAACTCACACCTCTGCTTTAGCTACTATCCATACACTACCATATTTCTTTTTTTAAGATAAATCCTCTTTTTAAAAGATCCAAACAACACAGAAAGCCATAAAATGAGGTCAGTCAGTCCAGACCCTCTCCTTAGCTGCCACTGCTCACTCAGCTGCCCATGGTGTCTCACTGTACATGCTCCTCAGTACCCCACACTCGACATTCTGGCTAAACAGACCGCTTCTTCACCTCTTATTCTCTCTTCTCTATATCAGGGAGTGGCCCTGCTAAGGATCAAACTGTGACTCCCAAAAAGATCTGTTGAAGTTCTAATTCATGCACCATGTTTGTATCTTCATAGGTCACTGTGACCTTGTTCAGAGAAATAGAATTTTTCTTTGGACATATATCGTTTAAATTAACTACATCATACTAGAGTAGGGCAGGTCTTAATACTAATGTCTTCTGAGTGGGGTTTATAAAACAGGACACAGAACAGTCACACACAGACGAAGTTAACACGTGACAGCCCCTCCACAAGCCAATGAAAGGCAAGAGACAACAGGTCACAGAGGCTGACAGACAAGTAAAGAACTCCCCTAAAGCCAAAAGAAAGAGAATACGGTCCTGCTGACACCCTAGTTTCATATATCTAACCTTCAGAGATGTCCTTGGGTGGCACAAGCCCTCAGCTGCTAATCACAAGTCCACCCAGAGTCACCTCAATGGAAAGGTGTGGCAGTCTACTTCTAAAAAATCAGCCACTGAAAACCATATGGAGAACAGTTTTACTCTGACACATCTGGGGTTGGCACTGACTGGACAACTGTTTAACTGGTTAGCTTCTAGAACTGTGAGAAAATAAAATTCTGTTCCTTAAAGCCATCCACCTAGTGTTATTTTGTTACAGCTGCCCTAAGGGACTGAGAGAGGCCCCGCTGCCCACCTGCCCACTTGTTCCCTCAGGCCACAGATGTTCACTGCTCTTTTCCATTATTCCTTTCCCCCAACCCAAATGCAGTCACTTACCAACACCTAGAAATTCCAGTGAAAAATAACTCCCAAATCCAGGCCTCCCTTTCAGGCCCCAGTAGCACCATGGAGATCAGACCCTGGAGATGTCACGTCTTACCTAGCACAGCCCCCATAAGGGTCTCCCAGTTTCCAATCTCCCCCTCCCTCTTTGGGCCCTCCATTAAAAGGCAAATCTAATCATGTCACTCCTCTCAACTAATTTTAACTCTCCAAATAGGGATCAGAGCCCTGGTTGCACAGTAGTTAAGAGCTCAGCTGCTGTCAACCAAAAGGGTTGACGGATTAAATTCATGAGGTGTCCTTTGGAAACCCTATAGGGGATCTGTACTCTGTTCTACAGAATCTCTATGAGTTGTACTTGACTTGACAGCAACAGATTCGGTTTTTAATTAGTGATCTTTCTTTTTTTTGAAATTATACCTCAGGTAAAGGTTTACAGAACAAACTAGTTTCTCAATAAACAGTTAGTACACAATGTTTTATGACACCTGTTAACAATCCCATGACATGTCAACCTCTGCCTTCTCAACCTTGGGTTCCCTATTACCAGTTTTCCTATCCCCTCCTGCCTTATGGTCCTTGCCGCTGGGCTGGCATGCCCCTTTTGTCTAGTTTTGTTTGGGGGGCCTGTCTAATCTTTGACTGAAGGATCAATCTCAGGAATGACTTCATTACTGAGCTGAAAGGGTGCCCAGACGCCATATTCTCATGGTTTCCCTAGTCTCTGTCAGGGTAGCAAGTCTGGTCTTTCTTTTTGAGTCAGAATTTTGTTCTACATTTTTCTCGAGCTCTGTTCAGGATCCTCTGTTGTGATTCCTATCAGAGCAGTCAGTGGTGGTAGCCAGGGACCATCTAGTTGTACTGGGATTCAGTTTGGTGGAGGTCATTGCATATGTGGTCTATTAGTCCTCTGGACTAATCTTTCCCTTGTATCATTCGTTTTCTTCATTCTTCCTTGCCCTTGAAGGCCTGAGTACTGGAGTAATCTAGATGGCCACTCACAGACTTTTAAGAACTAAATAAAGGTCATTTTTATGTTAACCTGTGACTTTTATAATGAGCCTATCTAACTTCTATTGAAGTATACTAAATAGCACATGTTTACAGTATACACTCTGATCAGCTTTGTATGTTGTTGTTAGGTATCACAGAGTTAATTTCAACACAGCAGAACTGCTGCACAGGATTTTCCTGGCTGTAATCTTTACAGAAGCAGATCACCAGGTCTCTCTCCCTCAGCGCTGCTGAGTGGGTCTGAACAGCAACTTGTTTTGCTCAACACTCAGGCACCTAACTGTGTACCACCAGGGCTCCATAACCCATGTTATTTTTGCAATAAAAATAATTAAATGTAATATATTTTTAAATGAAAACATAAAACAGGGAATATAATCTATGGCCCACTTCCTATGCAAATAATCTAGAAAGGAAAAACTGACTCACAGTCTTGTCATTGACAAAAATAAAAAAATGAATCTCTATGCCCAATAATATATATCCATTGCCATTAAGGTGATTCCAGCCATAGCAACTCTACAGGACACGGTAGAATTGCCCCATAGAGCTTCCAAGGAGTTCCTGGTGGATTCAATTTGCTGACCTTTTGGTTAGCAGCCACAGCCCTTACACCACCAGGATTTCCGATAACAGGAGAGCAATTACATAAATTAGGGTAAGGTCATTTACATTACTAAGTAATATTTGAAAATAATTGCTTGTAAGTTACATGGAAAAGTTAAATTAACTTAGTGAAGTTAATTTAACTTAGTGAAAGGGCAAAGGCCAAAAGAGTCCCACCTCAAGCTCCTGGGTCCAGATTCCCAGGGTTTGGGTGAAAAATGGGAAAGGAGACAGAGCACAAAGAATCAGTCACCATGCCGTGAACCATACAGTACAGCTCACCTCAGTCTCTGCAGGCCACAGAGGAAGAAAAGCAGACCTACATCAGCATCTGTTCCCTGTGGATGGTCTACTCCTGAAGCATCCCACAGAATGTGGGTCCACAAGATGTTAACAGGTATTAGCTGCCATCAAGTGGATTCTGACTAATAGCAGTCATAAGAGAGTGGAGAGCTGCCCCACAGGGTTTTCAAGAAGCAGCTGGTGGATTCAAACTGCTGACCTTTTGGTTAGCAAACAAGCTCTTAACTGCTGCACCACCATGCCTCTGGGTAATAAGTATAATACTTATTATACTTATTATACTTATTATAAATAACAACTTCTAAAAATTTTATTTTATTGTGGTATCACACTTGTATATATAAAAGTTTACCATTTTAAACTTAAAAATACATATATTTTATTGTGCCTTTAAGTGAAAGTTTATGATCCAAGTCAACTTGCCATACAAAACCCTGCACACACCTCTCATCCTGTGACAGCATGCTCCTCCTTTCCACATTGTACTTCCCATGTCCATTCAACCAGCTCCTGTCTCCCTCTGCCCTCTCATCTTGCATCTGGGCAGGAGCTGCTCAGACAGCCTCACACACATACTTCAGCCAAGAAGCACACTTATAGTCTACTCCAATCTTTGTCTAAAGAGTTAGCTTCAGGACTATTTCAGTTCTGGGCTGAAAGAAAATATGAGGGCCATGTCCTCAAGGGACCTTCCAGTCTGTCAGACCACCACATCTGGTCTCTTAGTACAGTTCTAGTTCTGCACACCCACTTTTCTCCCAGGGATTCTATGTGGCATTCCCTGTCAAGACAGTTACTGGTGGTGGCTAGGCACCATCTAATTCTTCTGGTCTCATGCTGATGTAGTCTTCAGATCATATGTTCCCTTCTGTCCCCTAGGCTCGTATTTCCCTCATGTCTTTGTTATTCTTCTCTGTTCCAGATGGGTTGGGAGCAACTGACGCTACTTGCTAGCTTTTAAGACCCCAGACACCACTCTCACCAAAGTAGGATGCAGAATTATTTTCTTTAAAAAAACTTGGGTTCACAAGGTTGAGTCTCAGGGACAATATGAGGAAAAAAAGGGGTATACCCTAAGAACTCCACTAAAAGACCACAAGTGATGGTCCAAAGGGACCGTGGAAGCATGGTCCCTAGACGTGATGCTGCCCCTGATCATAAATCATTACTCAGGTTAATTTTTCAGGAAAGGAAAGGACTGGACTCAGGGACACAGAGAGACCATGTAGTGTGTGTACTTTATGGTTCTATGCATCTATAGGATGTCGCCCTACTGGCCTCTTACTAAAGGGGAGTGGAGAGGGTGGAGAGGAGGAGGCAGGAGATTGTTAGGAGGATGTGACATGTACAGAGCAGAAGGTAGGGGTGTGCTGTTACCAAGCAAGGAGAGCAGAAGGAGCTGCAGATAGGCGGGCAAGCAAATTTAAATTGGATTGTGCACTTTCGCTCAGTCTTAAGGGAAAAAAACAAACTAAAACCTTAGTTATGCCAACTGACCTAGATGTCCCCTGAAACCATGGTCTGCAAACTCCTACCCTTGCTATTCTGTCCATCAAAGTGTAGGTTATATTTATAAAACCCATAGCTTCTTAGCCATTTTTTAAAACTGTGATGAAAATATAAATAAGAAAATTGCTATTTCAATCTTTTTTCATGTAGAATTCAGTGACTTTAATTACACTCATCATGTTATACAACCATCACCGTTATTTACTTCCAAAGCCTTTTCTGCACCCCAAATAAGAACTCAGTGCTACTTAAGCAATAATTACCCATTCTCTCCCCTTCTAAGCCCATGGTGACCACTAGTAAACTTTCTATGCATTTGTCCACTCTACATCTTTCATGTAAATGGGATCATAGTGAAAAAAATTTTTTTTAACTTCCAAGTTGAGTCATGTTTGAAAACCAGCTGCTTAAGAAAATCAATGTCCCCTGTAGGACTTTTCAGAGCCTGTAATGGGTTGATGAGAACTGTGACTACCAAGAAGGGATAAAGAAAACAAGGTGGAGCCTTCTGGTCACCTAGTGAGCCCCCAGGACACGGCACAGGGCTGTTAATTTGGACTTCATAGCACTGAATGAAAAACCTCCTCTCTTTCACTGACTCATGCTCTGCCTAGCTCTGGCTCTCACGGACTGAAGGTAAATGCACCACTTTGACTTTTTTTTTCTCTGTCTTGGCCGGCGGGCAGACCTCCGTCTTGTCTAGCAGCTAGACTCAGATGCACTGCTGGTGGGATAGGCAGGCAAAATGGCCATATTTTAATAGCTAAGTTTAGGACTCTGTTCATCTAGCCACTTTGGGCCTGTCTTTTTATCTCTACCACAGCGCGGTTTGTACGGAACCACACTGCCAGTATGCAGAGTGCCATGTTGGATATGGACATTTTAGTGGGACCTAATTCTTAGCCTGGGAGCCAGCGCCTGCAAACAGGACAGCACTTCTCCGTCAGAAAAGTAGTACTTTACACAGTGTCGCCTAAGGAGGGGGCCCTGCAACAGAGGCAGAGGAATCACTACCTCTGAGCACCTTTAGCCCCTCTATCTGGTGACCGTGTGGAGGGCATCATCTTGGATAAGGTGACCGCAGCTGGACCTATTTCCTAACTTGGGAGTCATAGCCTGCCCATAGGAGAGTACTTTTCTACCAGAAAAACAGTAGTTTACACAGTGTCACCTAAGGCTGGGCCGTGTCCGCAGAGCCGAACAGGGCAGTAGCATTCCTGTATTTTGAACTACTTTGTATCATCTGGGGGTGGATATAGAGGTGCTTACTTTGCCAGTTGAGAAGAGGGATCTCTACATCTGAAAACCTGACTGACTTGGGAAGTGGTCAGAAGTCTTTTGTTTTACATTTTAAGACAGCCTAGAGAAACATCTTGAGTCCATCCTCACAGCATTTCCCTCAGCCTTTACTTACTCACATGGGACCCAAAAAGCAACAGAAACTTGGGGCAAACAAGAAATCACCCATGGCTTCAGAAGGCTCCCAAACAAAACAACCAAGGAGTTTTCCAGATGAGGAAACTTTTATGAAATCATCCGAAGGTGAATACAAAATGATTATATACAGAGCCCTTCTAGACCTTATACAAAATGCAGCAGAACAGAAGGAAAAATTAAGCAAGCTACTCAATCTGATGGGACACCAGTACTCTGAAACCCAACAGATCAGGAACAAAAGCAAAGACATAGAAACTTCTATTCAAAGCCAAGAAAACAGAATGCAACAAATGGAAAAAAGAATTTCTGACTTGGAAGACAGAGCTACTGACGCTACCATCTATAAGTAGAAATCAGAAAAAAGAAACAAGAAAAATGAAAAGCATTAAGAAGCATGTGGGACCCTATTAAGACGAACAACCTGTGATTAACTGGAGTCCCTGAACAGGATGAGACACCTGAGAACACAGAGAGTATCGTTGCTGAGCTGCTGACAGAAAACTTCCCAGAAATCACGAATGAAGAGAACACAGACATCACAGATGCGTATCGTACGCCACCCAATATAGATCTCAAAAGAAAGACTCCAAGACATATTATAATCAAGCTTAACAAAATGAAACATAAGCAGCAACTCTTAAAGGCAGAAAGACTCAAAACAAAGCTAACATTCAGAGGGAAACCCTGAAGGCTTTCGGCAGAAATCTCAGCAGAAACCATGCTGGCACGGAGACAGTGGCAGGAGACATTGAAAGCCTTGAAGGAGAAGAACTTCCAACCAAGAATTATATATCCTGCAAAACTATCTTTCAAATGTGAAAATAAAATGAAGCCATTCCCAGATAAACAGAAACTCAGAGACTTTGTAAAAACCAAACCAAAACTACAAGAGATACTGAAAGAAGTTCTTGGCTTTGGCTTAGAAGAACAAAGCCACTAACTTTATATTTTAGAACAACACATTATTCAGAACTCTACCGAGTTAGGGAAGGCTCCAAATTCAATCACAGTTTAATACTGAAAGAAGCAATCCAGTGATTATCATGAAAATGATGGTGTCATCATATTAAAAAGAGGGATGTACTACAGTCGCTATAGTCCTTCCAGATGGAGAGGAAGATGACAAGACCGGTAGTAATTAAAACTGGGTTTATACATAGTTTATTAAGGGGGATCATAGGGGCGGCCGTAAAGCACACAAAGATGTAACATACCATATCAAGAAATGTAATACAGGAGTCTCAACAACTACAAAATCAGCTCTGAAAAAGG
Organism: Heterohyrax brucei; assembly: GCA_028571685.1. Classification (NCBI taxonomy): domain Eukaryota; kingdom Metazoa; phylum Chordata; class Mammalia; order Hyracoidea; family Procaviidae; genus Heterohyrax; species Heterohyrax brucei. Next base: position 7,236,361 of record CM053165.1, on the reverse strand, counting down.
TCAAAAGTCAATTCATAAAAAAGAACGTCCCACAAGAGACTAATAAGAACAACAGAGAAAACATCAACACAAAAATAAACATATCACAATGACAACACTGAACACATACCTATCAAAAATGACATTGAATGTGGATAAACTGAATGCTCCAGTAAAGAGACATTGAGTGACATCTTGGATCAAAAGACATGACCCATCCATAGGCTGTGTACAAGAAACTCACTTGAGACCTAAAGATAGGAACAAACTGAAAATTAAAGGATGGAAGAATATATATCAAGCTAACAATGAACAAAGAGCAGGGGTGGCAATTCTAAACTCAGACAAAATCAATTTTACTGTCAAATCCACCATTGTGGACAAAGATGGACACTATTTATTGCTGAAAGGTTCAGTACACAAGCAAGACTTAACTATATAAAATATTTATGCACCTAATATCAGAGCACCTAAATATGTCGAAGAAACACTCACTACACTCAAAAAAGAGTTAGATCACCCCACAATAATAGTGTGAGACTTCAACACTCCACTCTCAATACTGGACAGATCATCTAGAAAAAAGCTGAGTAAAGACACAGAAGACCTTACTGCTACAATTAACCAATTAAACCTCATCAATATATACAGAACTTTCTACCCATCAGTGGACAACTATACCTTCCTCTCCATTGCACATGGAACATTCTCCAGAATTAACCATGCATTAGGACATAATGCAATGCTCAACAAAATCCATACCACTGAATTACTGCAAAGCATCTTCTCAGATCATAAAGCCATAGAAGTCAAAATCAACAGCAGAAAAAACATAGATAGAAAGTGGAACTCTTGGAAACTAAACAACATCTTGCTCAAAAAAAATGGGTTATAGAGGAAATCAAGGATGAACTAAGAAACTCATGGATTCCAATGAGAACGAAAATACTTCCTACCAGAACCTATGGGATACAGCCAAAGCAGTGCTCAGAGGTCTGTTTACCTCCATAAATGCACACATCTAGAAGGAAGAAAGAAACAAATCAAGGAACTAACCCTACAGCTTGAACAAGCAGAGAGAGAACCACAGAGGAACCCCTCAGGCACCAGAAGAAACCAGATCATAAAGATTAGGGCAGAGCTACATGAATTAGAGAATAGAAAAACAATTGAAAAAATTGAAAAGACCAAAAGCTGATTTTTCAAAAGATTAACAAAATTGACAAACCACTGGTTAAACTTACTAAAGAAAAACAGGAAAGGAAACACATAACCCAAATTAGAAATGAGCGGGGAGTGGTCACAACAGATCGAACAGAAATCAAAAAGATAGCAAAATAGGCATAGATGGAAAATTCCTCAACACAATGAGGCCTATTTATACAAAGCCAACTGCTTACATCATCCTGAATGGAGAGACACTGAAAGACTTTCCCTTGAGAACAGGAACTAGACAAGGATGCCCACACTCACCTCTCCTATTCAACATTGTACTGGAAGTTTTAGCCATAGCAATGAGACAAGACCAAGAAATAAAGGGCATCTGCATTGGCAAAGAAGAAGTCAAAATCTCCGTTTGCCGATGATATGATTGTATATGCAGAGAATCCCAAAGAATCTATAAGCAAACTACTCAAACTGATAGAAGAATTCAGTAAAGTCTCAGGATACAAGATAAACATAGGTAAATCAGTATGATTCCTTTATACCAACAACGAGACTGTTAATGAAGAAATCATCAGATCAGTACCATTTACTATACTAAGAAGAGAAAGTACCTAGGAATTAATCTAACCAGAGAAACAACAGACCTTTACAAAGAGAACTACAAGCCCTCACTACAAGAAACTAAGAGAGGCTTAGATAAATGGAAAAACCTACCCTGCTCATGGATAGGAAGACTTAACATTGTGAAAATGTCTATTTTACCCAAAGCAATCTACTTACATAATACAATCCCAATACAAGTTCCAGCATCATTTTTAATGAGATGGAGAAACAAATCACCAAGTTTCTTTGGAAAGGGAAGACGCCCCAGATAAGTAAGTTTTACTAAAGAAGAACACACTGGGAGGTCTCTCATTACCCGACCTTAGAACATACTACAGTGCCACAGTGATCAAAACAGCCTGGTACTGGTACAAGAACAGACAGATCGATCAATGGAACAGAATTGAGACCCCAGAGATGACACCATCTGCCTATGGACAGTTGATATTTGACAAAGGCCTTAAGACATTAAACTAGGGTAAAAACAGTACCTTCAACAAATGGTGCTGGCAAAACTGGATATCCATCTGCAATAAATTGAAACAAGATCCACATCTTACACCTTATACAAAAGTCAACTCCAACTGGATAAAAGACCTAAATATCAAATTTAAAATGATAAAGCTCATCCAAGAAAAGGTAGGAACAACAATGGAAGTTTTAATACACAATGTGAACAGATTCCAAAATCTGTCAAACAAACCACAATCAACAGAAGAGAAAATAGATAAATGGGAACTATTAAGAATCAAACACTTTGGCTCATCCAAAGGCTTTATTAATAGAATTAAAAGGCCACCTACAGAATGGAAAAAAATATTTGGCAACTCTAGGTCAGACCGATGCCTGATCTCCATAATCTGTAAGGTACTACAAAATATCAATAACAAGAAGACAAATCATCCAATTAAGTGATGGGCAAAGGAGACGGACAGACATTTCTCTAAAGGGGAGATCCAGGTAGCCAAAAAACACATGCAGACACGTTCACTATCTTTAGTTATTAAACAAATTCAAATCAAAATGACAATGAGATACCACCTCACCCCAACAAGGTTGGCCATGATCCAAAAAACACAAAACAACGAATGCTGCAGAGGCTGTGGAGAAATTGAAACTCTCCTACACTGTTGGTGGGGTTGCAGAATGGTCCAGCCTCTTTGGAAAGCAGTCTAGCGCTTCCTTAAAAAATGGATATAGATATACCATTTGACCCAGTAATTCCACTACTTGGAATATATCCTACAGAATCAAGGCCATTCACACCAATGGACACATGCACAAGAATGTTTATCGCAGCACAGTCCATGATACCAAAAAGATGGAATCAACCCAAAAGCCCAACAACAGAGGAATGGATAGGTAAACTATGATATATATACTCAATGGAGCACTATGCAATGATAAAGAATAACAATGATTCCAGGAAACATCTCATGACCTGGTTTCAACTGGAAGACATTATGTTGAGTGAAAGTAGTCAGTGACAAAAGGACAAACATTGTATGAGACCCCTATGATAAGATCTCAAAAACAGACTTATGTACAGAAGAAAAGAATCTTTGATGGCCTCAAAGGAGGGGAGGGAGGGTGAGGGGGGAAGGGTTTAGATTAGATAGTTGCTAGAAATTTGGTTGGGTGAGATCAGTGATAGCACACATTAGGAACAAGAACAATATTAAGTGGACTTCAACATAACTTGAATACTCCTTCCATCTTAACCCAATACTTCAAGGACAGAGTAGCTGGGGCAAGGGGCAGGGGACCATGCTCTTAGGCGAAATTGAGGCCAACTGGCACAACTAGCGTTTTGCTAAGAGGGCTCTCTGCACCCCACATTGGTGAGTGGAGTCTGGGGTCTTAAAAGCTGCCAAGCTGCCATCCAAGGGCACAGCAAATGGTCCCAACTCAGCAGGAACGGATGCTCACCGAAGACCAAAATGACATGGGGTAAAGACAACCCAGAAGATAGAGAGACCCACGTGAGTGGGTGCCTATATAGACTTGGGACTGGAAGAACTGGATGGTGCCCAGCCACCACCAGTGATAGCCACGATGGAGCTCACTAAGTTGAGTCTCACTGGCAACACAAGTATAAAAAGGGGTGTACCCTGAGATTTCCACTAAAAGACTCAACTGATGGTCCAGCGGCTTCAGGGTTCCCCTGGGAGCATGGCCCCTGTCCCTGATGCTGCTCTTGCCCATAAATCATAATGAAGGTCCACTCCTTGGACACGAATGGATTGGACTTGGTAATGCAGAGTGACCATATATTGAATGCACTTTATGGTTCTATACATCTATAGGATATTATCCTGCTGACCTCTGGCTGGAGTATGGGGAGTGGGTGGAGAGAAGGGGAAAGGAGACTGTTGGGAGGATGAGACATGTATGGAGCAGAGAGGAACAGTGTGCTGTCACCGGGCAGGGAGAGTAGTGGAAGCTGCATATAGATGGGAATGTAAATTTCTATGGGAATGTACATTTTCACTCAGTCATAATAAGAAATTAAAATTAAAAAAGAAAACAAAAACAAGGTGATCATATGATCTCGTATCTAAGCCTGGACAGCTATAAGGGTGAAAGGAGATGCTGCTAATACTTGTGTCAAGTCAACAGCCACAGACTAGTCCACCTCTGGTAAAACATGGTCACCAAGGCCTTAAGGTTCAGCATTTTCAGCTTATTATCATCTAAGGAAATCCTGCCCACTCACCTACCTAGACCACAGCAAACAGCCCATGTCTGAGCACTCCACTCACATCTTTCCCTCACAGCCCCACGGGCTTCAGCCGGCTAGGTTTATACAGCCTGCCTCTCAGGCTGCAGTGCACACCTACACTCTGCCCAGACATGTGCCGTGGGGCAAGGCCCATGGGGCAAGCCCCCAAAGCTTGAGACTGCTGAAATACAATGGCCACAAGCTCCAGTATCTGTTACCCTTGGCTCCAGGCAACATACACAAATACCCAAAAGCCCAGAGCTGAAACAGTAGTGCTCTTAAGCCGTTTCTCCCCACAGCAGGTACTGGAAGGTAGAGTCACAGAGGAAGGGGTGGGGTCTCCACAGCATCGGCCCCAAGGAGCTTTCCCACCGCCAGCCCTCCCTCTACCCTGCAGTCAGTGTCTCTGACGGCATCTGCCATCATGGCCTCCAAGAAGGACAGAGTTTGCCCCGCGCCCCCTACACTGACCATGAAAGCAGGTCCCACCTGAAGCTTCCCGTGCTTCTGCCACGTGGCCAACTGTACTGTCCATCCCTGGAGAAGGAGCACTCCTCTATCTCTGTACCACAGGCCCAAGACCCAAAGGTTGTTCAGTGTCCTCTGGAACTCAGAAACCCACCTCTACCCCTACCCTAACTGGGAGATCAGAAGGCCCAGTCAGCTGACTCAGCAGGGAAAGTTTACCTAGGAAAGAAGGGAGCCAGCCCCCAATGGGGAAGCCCCACTGTAGCATGCCACTAGGCAGGCAGGCACTGGCAGCTCCACCTACATCAATGCCAGACAAGGACATTAGCATGGGGAAGATGCAGCCCTGCCCCCACTCACCCACCTGGCTATGGCCTGGTACCAAGAGAAAGTTTAGGATGTGGTTAAGGTAGCAGCATCCGAGAAGGTGACCTTGAAGGGTGAGCACACTGTTCATGCCAGCTCTTTGAAAAAAGGGCTGGAAGTCATAGCCAGTCAAGGACTCATCCTGGTCCTCCCATGTCTGCCACAGCATCTTGGACAAGTCACTCAATTTAAACAGGGGTAATCTCCTGCCCTCCCTGAGGTGTGACAGTGAAAATGGTATCCTCCAGGGCAGAGTCAGAGCCCAACTGACAGGTCAAATCACTGGCTCTATGACCACACTGGACACTCAAGCTGTGCCCTGCTCAGTAGCCCCAGGTTGAGGTGCTCCAGCCAGCCAGTAGTCCCATGTGGACCCTTTAGGGGCTCAAAATAAGAGGTAGATGCACACGAGAAATACAGGTTGGAAAGGAGAAGTGTTTTGTCACCAGGTGGAGAGAGGACTAGAATTACATAGCAGTGTGTACCCAAGGTTTTGTATGACAAATTGACTTGGACTAAAAACTTCCACTTAAAGCACAATAAAATATTTTAAAAATGAAAAAAAAAGGAGGTGGATACTGCCTATCTGAACGAGATCCATGCCCCTCCCCCTCCATTCTTTATGTCCTTTGTGCTGGATCCCTAGCACAAGTCATAGCCACAGGCACATTTAGGGTCAGTTGCAATCAACCTACTAAGTACAGACCGCTCCTGAAATCTGCCCACCTGCCCCAGGGTTCAGCTGAGTGTGCAGAGCTGGGACTGTCTCCCAGCCACCCTACCCTGGGGAGACAGCAGGGCTAGTGGCTGGGGCCAATTCCAAAGTCTCAATTCCAGACCTGCCACTCTGGCTGTGTAACCAGCAGGGAGTGTCCAGCCTGTTTTCTCATCCTTAAAATGGGGAGAAGAGTAGCCGCCTCATTGGGGTATTTATGAAGCATAAACATGGTAAGACACCTGCTGGTTGTAACAGACTGAGCACTGAGCACTGTCCCTTCCATACTGCACCTCTCTGGAGTTGGACCACACTGTAGGAGAGGAGACATTCTTCCAGGACCTGTCTGCTCCAGGACAGGACAAGGGCAGGGGAGCTCAACATGGTCTGTCCCTTCCACATAGCATCCCTAGCCCTTATTGCTAGGACCAGAAGGATGCCCACAGCCTGCCCTGTCCTGCTCCACCTGAGGTACAAAGCTAGACCCCAAGAAGGGGGCAGGGACTCTCGTTCATATCCCGGCCATGGGTCTCTTCTTTCTTAGAGCTACAGGGCAGTGCACTGAACAACCCACAGGGAGGCCAGTATTCGGCCTAAGCCATCCCTGGCCAGGTCATCACGGGAGGCTTAGCTCATGTTTTTAGAGGCAGCCACCAGTTCACCTCCAGGGAGAGCTTGGCCTGCGGTGCCTTCCTTGATCATCAATCATTGCCAGGCCCAGTCTCCAGCCAAACAAAACCTGAGTGCTCTGGTGCTCCTCACACTTGGTGCCTCTGATGTGGGTGAGTACCTCCCAGAGTGAGCCTGAGCAGAAGCAAGAGGGGACTATCCCCCTCAGGGCACCCAGCTGTCCCTCCTCTCCAGAGTTTCTCAGCAGGAAAAAAATCAGCTCTCAGTGGAAGTGTTCTTTCCTGTGTCTCACAGAGTTTCACTGCCCCTGCCAACTGTGCAGCGCACCAATCCCCCTCCCCCAAGTCTTTGTGGCTTACCCGCTATGCAGAGGCAGTAGCAGGTGCCAGAAGTGGGGGAGGATACCACTAGGCCCAGCTGCAGCTTCTGCCACCATTGTCCCCCATCAGTCAGGCATTCATGGGTGAGCACCTCCTCTCTCGGGACCAAACTGCAGGGTGGAGGTCTGGACCAAGCCAGACACCCAGCCCCCACCCTCATGGGCTCCCAGAACACGCAGCGCAACTAGGCAGCAATCAACACAGCACACAGGATTCCCTTCCTTTGCCAGTCAAATGACAGCATAGAAGATCCTGCAGAAGCACAAACAGGAGCTTCACATACAGTGCCATAAAACATGACCAAGTCGAATCCAAAAATTGGTACAATCAGTATACCACGAAACCCTGAGGGCATAGTGGTTAATTGCTACATCTACTAACCAAAAGGTCAGTAGTTCAAATCTACCAGGCACTCCTTGAAAACTCTATGGGACAGTTCTACTCTTACCTATGGAGTCACAATGAGTCAGAATCGACTCAATGACAGTGGGTTTGGTGGGTTTTTTTTTTGTTGCTGTTGTTAATTGTTTAAAACAGCAACATATGCCTAGGAAAAAGGGCTGGAAAGATAGGTGGAACAATAATGACTGTTTCTTCTATTATCACTTGCAGAAATTTTTGTGACAAGGTTATGGATGGGCAACAGGAAAAGAAATTGTTTGATGAGCTCTGGACTTACAGGCATTTCACATTAACTTACCAGTCCCATAAAAGGAAGGTTATCGTCCTATGTGTGCACATGGATATTGAGGCTCAGAGAGGTTAAGTAATTCTGCCAGGGTCATACAGTAGATGGCAGAGCTGAGAGTGGCATGAGAGCTAGATTGAGGGATGTGGTGTACAAAGATCCCAGAAGGATCCATGGGACTCTCTTCCTGAAGGTGTTCCCAGCCCTAGGCAGGCCAGGATGGTGCCTTCCTCCAGCCAGTGGGCTATGCACACTCTCGGCCTCATTGGACTGACCCAACAAGTTAACCTCCCCCTTTCCTCACTGCCTGACGGTTGTACCTTTTTTCACACAGTTCCTGCCCATCCTCAAGGCCAAGTCATTTGGTTTCCTCCAGGAACTCTTCCTTGACCTCCCACTCATGATGGTCAGCCCCTTGGCCTCTCATAGCCAGGGCAGTAAGCACAGATGTCCTTACTGGAATGACCACAAGCTGCCTCAGTAACCTAGCCACTCCAATCTGCTCACACAGTGGTCTGATGGCTGTAAAAAGGCACAGTCCACCTTCTGTCAACATCCTCCAGTGTCTGTATCACATTTACAACACACCCAAACCCCTCAGCCTTCACAATTGGGTCTCTGTCACATTCCCCAACCATGCCACACACCCGTCTCCATCCCAACTTGCCTTATTTCTCCTTAACAAACCAAATTAACCCCCGCCTGAGGACCCTCTGTATGACTCTCCCTCTGCCTGGAAAACCATGTCTCCTGGTTTTCTCCTGCCTGGTTCCTTCTCTTGCTCAGGAAGGTTCCAGGGGCCTGGGTCTTCATATGAGGCTGCCCTGGGTGGGGCCTGTCTACAGGTCTGCCCATGAGCCTTGCCTGGCACTTCCTTGTCCTTTCACACTAGCTGTCTGGCTCTACCAGAAGCCTGGTCCTGCCAACTTTCCATGCCTTTGGCTCAAGCTTCCCTTGACCCTATCCAGGGCCCAGATTGCTTGGACTACCCAATATGCCCTCTGGCTGTTTTTTTCTCTTCAAATTTCTGTGCCAATCAGATGAGGCGGGCTGTCTCTGACCCTGCTGGCTAGATTGTAACGGAAGCAAGGATTTGTGCTCCAAGATGTTCATGACAGCATTATTTATCAAAGTCAAACACAACAAACCATCACAATTTCCAGCTGCAGAGAATGAGTAAGGAAACTTTTCTAGATCCTTCTATTATAGTCCCTTGGGTTTAAAAAAACCTTCTAGTGGCTTTCCCACTGTTAAGATGAAAACAATACTCTCCACAGTCCCAAACCCCCTTCACCCTGTACCACTTCCCAGTCCACTCATATCTCAGCAACATAGATACCCATTCTCTCTCTACTCCTTCCATGCCATTTTCCTTCAGCCCCTTTCTCACCATAGGGGTCCCTGGGTAAAACAAGCAGCTAAGCACTTTAGTACTAACCAAAAGTTGGTGGTTCAAACCTACCCAGAGGCATCTCAGAAGACAGACTGGCGGTCTGCTTTGAAAACATCATGGCCTGGAAACCCTATGGGGCAGTTCAATTCTGCCCACATGGGGTTGCCACGAGTTGGAATGAACCCCACAGCAACTAACAACAGCACTCCCATGCACTCTGTCAGCGAGCCATCCTTTGAATGTGCTGTTCCTTCTGACTGGAATGCTTTCCCTCTTCACCTTGTGAACCAGTACCCTAGACCCCAGCTCATGTGGCCTGTCCTCCAGAGAGCCTGTGCTGACGTCACAGACCCACTCAGGCCCCCTTTGCAGGATCTCACGCACTGAGCTGCCTCACCAGGCTGGGAGCCCAAGACAGCCAGGCTGTACCTGGCTTTACTCAGAATCAGAGCTCCTGTGACTACGGCAGTATCCACAGAGGAGGTCCTAGATTGTTATCTACAGCCATTAAAATGACATAAACCTGCAAAATTTTTTTTAGCTTTTTTTTTTTTTGATGTTTTGGCAAATCTCCTTTGTAGTTTTTATTTTTATTTATTTATTGTGATTGAGTGAAAGCGTACCATCCAGTTTAAATTTGCATGCCTGCCTATGTGCAGTACCTACTGCTCTCCTTGCCCGGTGACAGCATACTCCTCCTTCCTGTTCTATACATGTCATATCCTCTTAACAGTATCCTGTTCCCTCCTCTCCACCCACTCCACTCCCCTCTAGTAAGAGGCCAGTAGGACAACATCCTATAGATGCACAGAACCATAAAGTGCACACACAATATGGTCACTCTGTGTCGCCGATTCCAATCCATTCCTGGCAGGAAATTGACCTCATAATGATTTATGAACAGGGGCAGCATCAAGTCTAGGGACCATGCTCCCAGGAGAACCCCCAGGCCTTTAGACCATCAACTGCAGTCTTTCAGTGGAGCTCTCAGGGTGCACTCCTTTTTATTCCTGTGTCCTGCAAAGTTTTTATGGACAGGAAAAAACACACCTGATGATACTAAAAAGGAAAAAAGCAGTTTTTCAGGTATATATGCAACATGACTGTAAATAAGTAAGAAAAAATGTATAAGGAAATATATCAAAATAAGAACAATGGTAGCCACGGGAGAGGGTTGGATTATGGGTAATTTGTTCCTTCTGCATAAAACTTTCCAAATATTCCACAGTAAGCATATTTCACTTTTATCATCAGAAAAAGGAAATCAATACAGCTGGTCTCTATCTACCTTGCCCTCAGGCCTGGTACCTCCTGACTCTTGCCCTGCGGGTGCCATCTGCCTAAAAGCAAGAAGAAAGAAGTCAGATATGGAAAGGCTGAAGGGTAATGATTAAGGTTAAGGAGTTTGTATAGAAGATGTGGCTGACTCCACAGGAAACTGGAAGGGGCCTAAATGGAAGGTGGGGACATAGCCAGAGGCCAAAGTTTGAACCTTGGCTGTGCTCTACTGGACAAGTGACGGTGTACAAGGTGTTGTACCTCTCTAACTTGTCTCTCATCTCTGGGCCAGAGCCCTGGTGGCACAGTGGTTAACAGCTTAGCTGTTAACCAGAAGGTCAGCAGTTCAAATTCACCAGTCACTTCTTGGAAGCCCTATGGGACAGTTCTATCCTGTACTATAAAGTCACTGAGTCAGAACCCCCTAAGTAGCAGCGAGTTTAGTACATTTAGACAGGGCCGGTAGTGGCACCTACCTCCCCCTAGTCAAGGAACACAAAAACGGACAACGCACATCAAGTACACGTCAGTGCCTGCTTGCTAGTTAATTTTTAAAAGGATCCCAGTCAGACACTAAAAAGAACTTCTAGTGAACCAGTGTCAGGCCTATGTTTCCAGACCCCTCACCTCCAGCACCTCAGCATTACATACCTTCCTTTGAGCCAGTGGCCGCAGCTGCAGCAGATGCCAAGGCTGAGCTGGTGGACGATGTCCGCCCCACAGGACTCGAGTGCTTCCCCCCACGGCCAGGAGGCTTTAGGCCGCTAGGCTTCTGCATGGTGGTGCAACTACTGGGTAAATACGTTGGTGCAGGTCACATCCTCTCTGCCATCCTCACTCACCTGTGGGCAGAGAGCAAGACTGATCACATCACAGCATCACTGGATACCAGGGCCTTGACTTACCCCCCTACAGCAACCCCAACACAGTGAGGCAGCAATCATTATCACCCCATTTTCTAGATGTAACTTGAGGTCCTGCCAGCAAGTGTGACCCAGGGTCACTAGTGTGGTCGCAGTGGTGTTGCCAGGGCACGTGTCCCAGTCTGCGGGGCCCCAGGTCAGGCATGCTCCATCTGCCCACCTCTGGGGCTAGGAGGGAGAGCCAGGAGCAAAGACCTGGGGATCTGCAGCTATGGCTGTATTATCCCAGCAGCCCTGCAACTGAAGACACGTGAGTCAGCTCTGCACTAAAAGGCTGAGCATGGCTCGCATCACAAAGCACAGCTTAGGGTGGATTCTGACATACACAAACCAACACCTGTGATGTCACATCCTAAAGGCCCTGAGGCCCTCTGGGACCAGCCAACAATTCACTACCCTACCTGAGGTAGGCTGCTCAAAGAAAAACTTGATGTAATCAACCAGATGTGGATTGTTGCCCTTACCACAAAGGCCAACTGCCAGTTCCTAGCTCCCTAACTCACACTGCTCACTCCACCCCAGGAGAGAAGCATGCCCAGAGAAACTTAGACCTTCCTTCCTCCTTCTCCTGTATAGGTCACTTGCCACAACGCCACACCACTGACTGGCTAAGCCCCCTGCCTGCTATTCCACCATTAGAGCTTCGTATCTCTACAACTAAACAGAGGGCTAAAACATATACAACTTGAAAGGGTATGAGCACTTTACAAAGGGAACTCCAGAGAGTGGACACACCTGCAGTCTCCAAGTGGGTCAGCATACAGAAGCAGATGACAGTAAAGACAGGGTGGCTGTAGGAGGCTAGAGGAGATGCAAGGAGATCCAGTACTCTGACCACACCTTGTTTTTAATTTTCTATGGTAAAAAAAATGTACCTATATCTATACATATAAGTATACATATACATATATATGTAAGCTTGGTATTTTAGGGGACACAATGTAGACATGATAAAAAGGGTTGTGCAGATCAAGAACTCTATTAAAAGACCAGACCTGATGGTCCGACAACCTGGAGGGTCTGCTGAGAACACGGTCCCTAGACTTGCTGCTGCCCTATACCTGAAACCAGTACTGAGGTCAACACTGTAGACAAAAAATGGACTGGACTTGCGGACACAGAGTAATGCAAGTGGTGTGTGTCCTTTATGGTTTAATATATACATGAGGCTGTCCTACTTGTTTCTTTTTAGAGGTGAAAGGAGTGGGACAAGTGTTGGTTAAGTGGATACTGGAAGTAAAGAGTGAAAAAGAAGAGTGTGCTGTCACAAGGTAAAGAGAACAGATAGAGAGGCAAAGAGGCGGGTACTCTGGGTTTTGTATGAAACTGATTTGGACTGTAAGCTTTCACTTAGTCGCAATAAAGATTTTTTTTAAAAAAGTTTGTCCTTTTCTATATTAACATGTAACCAGAAGAACCAGATGGTGCCTAGCCACCACCAATGACAGCCGTGATGGAGCTCATAATGTAGAGTCCCAATGGCAACATGAGAAAAAAAGGGGTGCACCCTAAGAACTCCACTAAAAGATCACAACTGACAGTCGAAAGCCTGTGAGTTCCATGGGAACATGGCCCCTAGACCTGATTCTGCCCCTGATTGTAGATGATTACTGAGGTCAATTCTTCGGATAGGAATGGAATGGACTTGGGAACACAGAGTGACCATATCACGTGTGCACTTGATGGTTCTGTGCATATACAGGATGTCATCCTACTGGCCTCTAACTAGAGGGGAGTGGAAAAGGTGGAGAGGAGGGGACATGAGATTGTTAAGAGGATATGACATGTATGGAATGGAAAGGAGGAGGCCTCTTACTAGAGGAGAGTGAAAAGAGTGAAGAGGAGGAGACAGGAGATTGTCAAGAGGATATGACATGTATGGAACGGAAAGGAGTGTGCTGTCATCAGGCAAGGAGAGCAGAGGAAGCTGAAGATAGACGGGCATGCAAATTTGAATTGTATTGTAAACTTTCAATCACAATAAAAAAAAAATTTAAGTTTGTCATTTTAACCATTGCTAAGGGTATAGTTCAATGCCATTAGTTACACTCACCATACTGTACTACCATCACTATCCATTTCCAAAAGTTCTTCACTTCAAAGAGAAGCTGAGTGCACCTTCAGCAATACTACTCCATTTCTCTCTCCCCACAGCCTCTAGAAACTACTAATCAACTTTGGTTTCTATGCATCTGCCTGTTCTAGAGATTCCATATGAGTGGGATAATAAAACATTTGTCCCTCTGTGACTGATTTCACTTAGCATAATGCTTTCAAGGTTCAGCCATATCAGAACATATATCAATACTTCATTCCTCTTTATGGATGAGTAATATTTCACTGTGCATGTATACCACATTTTGTTTTGATAACTCATCTGTTAGTGGACACCTGGGTTATTTGCACCCTTAGCTACTATGAATATTGCTGCTATGAATGCTGGTGTACAGTGTCTGTTTGGGTCCCTGCCTTCAGGTCTCCTGAGTATACACTAGTGGTGATATTGTTGCACAAACCCTTGTTGCAACAAATGTTTATGGTGTGCTCACCACAGCCAGGCCCCATCTGGTCCCAGAGCCACAGCATCAAAACTACCTTTAGGCAACACTGTCCAAAAGGGAGGGGAACTCAGAGCACCAAAGCTTGAGTAAGTTTCACCCCCTCAATACCTTGGGAACATGGGAAACAAAGCCTCTGGGCTCCACTCTGAGCTCCACTGCTGCAACAGGTGATCCTGTGCCCTTGGGCCATCCAGCCCTCATCTCACCTTTTGTCCTGGAACCTCATTCCTTCTAGAGAACACTTTTCTCCATACTTGATCCACAGGCCATATGTAGGACTGACCCATACCCAGTCCTGACGTGGACACATGACTGCAGGCCTGGCCAACCTGCCAAATTCAGCCTTCCAGTTCCCTGATCAACTCCCCAGCACCTGAGAATTCCTGGTCCATGAATTACTCACACAGGCTAGGTCCTGGTTCCCAACACCTGATGCCCCCAGATGGCTTGTTTACTAATGAGCTAGCCTTAGGGGCTCTGGACCTAGCTGTTTGTGGGCCTAGACTTAACCAGCATCTCCAAACCTGAGTAGGGCTTAGTGAACTAGTGAGGACGGGGGTCTCCAGCAGCAGAAACTGCACCAAGGAATGCCCTCCTACTCTTAAGTGTAACCAAGCTGGCCCCCTGCCCCAGGGGCTCAGCCAGGAGCCCTCGGACCTAGAAAATCCTGACACCGAGCACCTTCTGCTCCTCCTTCCACCCCCTGTGGTCCCTTCTCTGCCCAAAACCCACCCAAAGGAAGTATCCAGCGGCAAGTTATTTATCTGACAAAGGACTTGTATTCAGGATAAAGAACAGCAGTAAGAAGACAAAAAGCCCAATAAGAAACGAGCAAAAGATTTGAATAGATGTTCCACCAAAGAAGATACTACAAAAATGGCTAATAAGCACGTGAAAAGATTACCAACATCATTCGTCACCAAAGAAATGCACAATGAAATCATGACTCACACACACTGGAATGGTAAAAAAACAAAAACCAAAAACCAATGTCAATGATGTGGATGAGAATGTGCAACAACTAGAACATTCACATTTTGTTGGTGGAAATGAAAAACAGTACAACCCTTTGGAAAATACTTAGCAGTTTCTTAAAACATGAAAAATACACCAATTATACTGATTCAGTGACCCAAGACACATAAAAAAATATGTCTATGGAAAGACTTGTACCCAAATGTTAGTGGCAGCTTTACTCATGATAGTAAAAAACTGGAAACAATGTAAACGTCCATCAACTAGTAAATGTATAAACAAACAGTGGCATGCCCCTACAACAGAATACTACTCAGCAACAAGAGGGCTTTCTGCACCCCACATTGGTGAGTGGCGTCTGAGGTCTTAAAAGCTGCCAAACTGCCATCCGAGGGCACAGCAAATGGTCCCAACTCAGCAGGAACGGATGCTCACCGAGGACCAAAATGACATGGGGTAAAGACAACCCAGAAGCTAGAGAGACCCACATCAGTGGGTGCCTACATCGACTTGGGACCAGAAGAACCAGATGGTGCCTGGCCACCACCAGTGATAGCCACGATGGAGCTCACTAAGTTGAGTCTCACTGGCAACACAAGAAGAAAAAAGGGGTGCACCCTGAGATCTCCACTAAAAGACCTCAACTGATGGTCCAGCGGTTTCAGAGTTCCCCTGGGAGCATGGCCCCTGGCCCTGATGCTGCCCTTGCCCGTAAATCATAATGAAGGTTCACTCTTCGGACACGAATGGATTGGACTTGGCGATGCAGAGGGACCATATATTGGATGCACTTTATGGTTCTATACATCTATAAGATGTCATCCTGTTGACCTCTGGCTGGAGGAAGGAGAGTGGGTAGAGAGGAGGGGAAAGGAGACTGTTGGGAGAACGAGACATGTATGGAGCAGAGAGGAATAGTGTGCTGTCACCGGGCAGGGAGAGCAGTGGAAGCTGCATATAGGTGGGCATGTAAATTTATACGGGAATGTACATTTTCACTCAGTCATACTAAATTAAAAAAAAAAAAGAATACTACAGAGCAACAAAAAGTACTGAAACACACACCAACATAGGTAAATCTTAAAAATACCAGGCTAAATAAAAAGAAAAAGATAGAAAAAACTATGTACTGTTTAATTTCATTTATATGAAATTTCTAGAAAAGACAAACTATTGTACAGAAAGCAGATCACTGGTTGCCTGGGGTAGGAGAAAGAACAACTGCAAACAGATACAAGAGACCTTGTTGGGTGGCAGAAACTTTCTAAAACTGGACTGTGGTGGCAGTTGTATAACTGCAGATTTATGCCAAAATTCATAGGACCATATGCTTAAAATGGATGCAATTTAAGGTATATGTTAAACCTCAATTTAAAATAATTATATAAAAAATAAAGCTCCTCCCAGGCTCCCAAGAAGTCCAAGCTGGTGTAGTAGCCATCAAGGCACTCCTTCACCCTCATCCCCACCCATCACTGCTTCTGATCTGTGAGCACTAGCCTGATACTGCCTTCTTCAGGAAGTCATCCAGGCACCTTTGGCCCATAGACAGCTGAACCCAGGGCCTTGTGCTGAGCTGAAGAGCAGAGTATACTGTACTATTCTTTCATTGCTCATCTTGATTCCTAGGAGACCACAAGAAGCCTCAGGATGGTGCCAGGCACAGAGCCCAAGATCCAGAAACTGGTGCACATCAGAATATCTGCCCTGCCTAAAGCCCACAGATCCTCAAGGACTCTCCTCCCAGGGAAGGTTCCAAAGTCTCCCACAGCCCAGCAGCTGCAGCTACCAAGAGCTACTTCCATGCCAAGTTGGTCAGGCATGAATCTGCCTTCATCTTCACAATCCCCTGACGAGGCAGTGGTCACTGCACAGTGGAGTAGCCCAAGTTCAGAGCCTTACTCAAAGCTGTACACTGTGATGCAGCAGTGCTGAATCAAACCCAGTGAGTGACCATATCAGCCCTTCACTACTTCCTTGAACCTTAGGACAGCCCTGGAATAACATATGTAAGACCTCCAGCCTCTGGGGAGAGCACCCGCTGGCCATGGTTGACAAGAGGCCACGGAGACCAGAGGAACTGGTGGATGGAAAACCAAGGTGGCATTCATGACAGTCCTCAGGCTAAGGGCAGCAGGGTGGGGAGGGGCTAGCAGCCCAAGCCCTCCATAGTCTCCAAAGCAGGGGGTGTGGATAGTAAGCGAAGGAGATCCTTGGCCAAATGCCCCTTTGAGACTCAGCTAAGCAAGGTCGTGGGATAGAGGGAAGGGCTTTTTGGAGAAAGCTGGGACAGGGTGATAAATGGGCCTCTGGCCACACTGTGCTGGTAGGAATGTCCTAGGAGGTAGGGAAAGGACAGATGAACTTCATGCAACTTTAGGCCCAAACCAACTGTGGGACTTCAGTCTGGCAACAGTCTCAGTTTTGCCACCTCCAAAATGGTGATAGACACTGATGATTCAGTGTGGTAAAACTGTCACCTTCCATGTAAGACACCTGGTTTTCACTCCCAGCCAATGTATCTCATGTACAACCACCATTCAACCATCAGTGGAAGCTACAATGCTCAGCAGGTTTTAACAGGACTTCCAGACTAGGACAGACTGAGAAGGCGGCTCTGGTGGTCTACTTCTGAAAATCAGCCAGTGACAATCCTATGGATTACAACAATCCAAACTATAACCAATCACAGGGATGGCACAGGACCAGGCAGAGTTTTGTACTGTTGTGCTGGGGCTGCCATTAAGCTGGGCAGGGGCTGGCTCAATTGTAGCTAACAACAACAACAAAAATGGGCATGAAGTACCACTGCCTCATGGGGAGCACTGAGGACCAAGTTGGGAATGTACTTCATGAGCCCCTAGAATTTAGCACCAGGAGCTTCACAGGAAATGGCAGGTGTTGCCACAACCCACGCTGTTGCTATTTCCATGGGTTCAATGCACACACTAGCCCCTTGGGGACTGGAGCCTAGACAAGACAGGAGGGAGAGAGGTGGAGGAGGGCCAGGTGGCCATTCATACCAACAGGCCCGTTTGTTGCCCTCAATTACCATTTACTAAGAACAAACTCAGGCTACATTTCAGCTGCCAACCTTGAAGTATCAGCTGGGATGAGGCCCAAGAACTTTTCACCCATCAGCAGCCCAGGGTGTAGCTTGAGTGGCCCAATGGAAGGATAAATGGAGCCAGTCAAATAGGGCAGTGAAAAACACCATCTCCACCCTGTCAGCATGGCCCTGAGGCTAAGGCACACACCAGGCAGTGGGGCTACCAGAACCAAACACACTGGTCAGTGACCTTGGAGCCATCGCTCACCTCTTGTGGTGCTTTGGCAGGGACATTGCTGTTCCTGGGCTCTCTCTGGCCTGTCCCTCCCTGGGTGGCAGCTGTCACGCAGTGGCCAAGCCTCCTCCTCTCTTCCTCGGGTCAAGACAGGCAGGTTCTCACCAAACACCTCCTACTACAGTGGCCAGTCCTCCTCCTCTTCCAAGCCTGGGACCTGTGTGCCAGGTCCTGCTTACCACCAACCCAAATACACAGGGTCACTGCAGCACTGCACAGGGCAGGAGCTTTGTAATGGGGAGTCCAGGGGACCAGCAGGGGGAAACTGCCCAAAGACAAACCACACTCTCACTCTGAAAGTTGACCAAATACTGAGTTATTTCGTACAGCTGAAGGGGCCTAGCAGGGGTTTCTCTGCCAGGCCAGGGCATCAGGTCCTACTCTGAGGGCATGAGGAGCCATGGCAGGACACCAAGTGCGACTGCGAAGGACCAGACTCCCATTCAGCAAAATAACCCTTGGGAGCTGATGAAGATCAATGTAGTGGGCAGGCTTGGAGCCACATTGAGACCTGACCCTCAGCAGAGGCATGGGTTGAGAGGGCAAGACAGGGGACAGACGCTGAATGAGGAAGTGCTGGTAGCAAACAGTGTGGCGGGATGGGGGGTTTAGCAGAGGACAGGCAAGACTGATGCTCAGGGACCCATTGGGCCACAGAGCCTCTAGATACCAGAAGGGACCAGGAGAATGGCCAGATTAGAGTGGGGATTCAGTTTAAGACATGCCAAGTGTGAGGGACACAATATGGGGTCTCAGGAGTGTGTCCAGAGTCAGCTGAGACCAAGAGAATGAAGACACAGAGGTCTGAGCCAGGGTGCCCATGGCACGTAACCTGGGGGGGGGGGGAGTGACAAAACGACTGGGGCACCCACCAGAAGGCAACCTAAAGACAGGAACTTCACAGAGAGGAAGTCAGACTGACAGTTCTCTAACTGGAAAGCTGCTTGGCCTCTTCAGGAATCAATGAAACGTAAATCAAGCCCCAAGGCGATCCCATTTCACACTGAATCAGATGGGTAAAAGGTAAAAAATCAGACAATAGCAAGAACTGGTGAGGCCATGGAGCCACAGGCTAGTGGGAGTAGAAGGGGTACCATGCCTGAAGAGGCTGTGGCCCAGTCCGCTGGGTTGAAGATGTACCTAGAGACCCAGGGAGTTTTCACCTAGAACACACTGCCAACAGGACCTGCCAAGCACACCCCACCTGGCATGCTCCCACCAAGAATATCCCCTGGGTTAACTCTTCCAGGCACACACCTCCTGGAACAAACACCCCTTTGGGCACACACCACCTAAAACACCCACTGGGTACACCCTGCCATGAAGCTTGACCTGAGTGTTCCAGGAGACACTTACAGGATGTTTATTGCAGCACCCCATGTAATAGAACGGAAAACATGTTTTTGGGGGCAGGGCAAGAGTGGGAGTAGGCCTGACGCTGTGTAACTAAACCTTATATTCATAAGGTTTATTAAGTTCTGTTTTAGTCAGCTAGGGCTGCTCTAACAGAAATACAACAGAGTGGATGGCTTTAACAAAGGAAGGTTTATTCTTACACGGCCCAGTAGGCTACAAGTCCATATTCAGGGTGTCCGCTCCAGGGGAAGGCTTTCCCCTTGTTGGCTCTGGAGGAAAGTCTGATATTGCATTAGTCTTTGTCCAGGGAGCATCCTGGCGCAGGAACCTCAGGTCTGAAGGACGTGCTCTTCTCCTGCTGCTGCTTTCTCAGCCTGCTTCCCTTTCCTTTCATCTCTTGCAGGATGAAAGGATTAAGGGTGGGGCAAGCCATACTCCAGGGAAACTCTCTTTACAGTGGAGCAGGGAGGTGATCCTATGAAGGGTTTTACAGGTCCCACCCTACTCCTTTAACATACAGCATAGGAAAACCACAAAATGGAGGACAGTCACAAAACACTGGGCATCATGGCCCTGCCACGTGGCTACACCTGTTTGGGAGGGACACAATTCAGTCCATGACAAGTTCTGTGGGGTACATGAATATATCCTTGTCTCTCTCTTTGAGTGCCTGAACTATTTCATAATCTTTTTTTCTTACTTGGCAAATACACAGGTAACAAAACATTTGCCACTTCAAGTCTTCACGTGTATATTTTATCAACATTAAATGTGTTCATCAGGTTGTTCAACTATCACCATCACACAGTTTTTTTTAATTAAAAAACTAAATACAGATAAACAGAAGGGGGCAGAAACAGACTCTCCTCACTTCACACACAGCCTCAAGAAGCAAGGTGGGCCAACCCTACAAGACTAGTTCCTAGTGCTGATCACCAGGCCAAGGCTTCCACAGTTAAGGGGAGCCTCATCCTGGCATGGTCTGGGCCCCCCAGCCCTGTGCCATCGGGTGCCTTAGTTCACCCTGCACTAGAAACCTGGAGCCACTCCAACCCCTAACCATAAGGATCCAGCAGGAGCCCAAGCATGGGATAACTTTTAGGCAGTGAAGCTAGAACCCCATGCTTCCCTGGCCCAGGGTATGTAGAGCAAGGGCAGGGCTGAAACAGTTCTCCCAGAGAAACTCTCAACAGAAGCCAAAGCCCCCAGCCTCAGCCAGCTCCCCCACAGGCTTGGAAAATTAGAGGAAGGAGTGGCACCAGACTATCTATGCCTCTTCCTGTCCCCACCCTGTCCCCTCACCTGCCCTCTGCTCTTAGCTAGTTGAAGCCTCATGAGAAGCTGGTTCCAGCCTAGCCTGGGAGGAGGGAATAGTCCCTAAAAGAATGGGATGGGGGTTCCTGTTAGGTCTTGAGTCCCCCCGAGAACACAGCCCCATCAAGGGGGGTCACACCATCCAGAGATCCCATCCCTACCCCAGTGAGCCCATGGCACAGCTGAGACTGTGACCTGGGTTCCAGCAGGCTGATGGGCCTCAAGGGAGAAGGCAAGCTGAGAGGAGGGCAGCCAAGGTTGATGGAGGGGTGCTGGTGGGGCTCAGCATTGAAAGAACAGAGAGATCCTGCCTAACCCAGTCCTTCCCTACTGTCTCTGCAGCCAGAAAGCTGGACCAAACTCAGAGTTTAGAAGCACTGATTATAATCTCTCAGTAAGCTAGGCATCTGTCCTATCTGCCAACAGCCTGGGCAGGCTATGGAACCCTGGGAACTGCCAGTCTATCTGTCTTACATTGAAGCTTGTTTATCTACCCTTAAGCTTAGAGGGGTTTGAGGTCCTGCCACCAGCAAGGAGTAAAGGGCATCAGGGCTATGTCAGGTCAAAGGCAAGGAAAGGTGTCAATATACTTCCCTGCATTACACACACACACACACACACACACACCCCTACATGAACACACCACACACTTACACAAACACAAACATTCACACATACCTACACATACCCACACTTAACCTACACACATCCACGTAGCTACACACATATATACCCTCATGCACAAAACTACATCTATGTACAGAAATAAACCACCCCCACAGCTACAGACATATACACATACTACATATATACACTTACATCCAAACATACGTACACCCCTACACACATCCACATACATACACACATCCATACATACCTACCTACACACACACGCAAAGTTGGTGTGACTACAACAGGGCATGGCCGTGGTCCAGAGCCTGGCTTTAGTGGCTCTGGCCCCATACTTGTGGACCACGACACGGGCTCTGGGACCAAGATTCCACACTAGTACGAAGGAGAAGGGCCTGTGATAATTACAGCTAAAGTGGCCCTCCAGTATGCTTCTGTCCCATTACCATTCCCTTCTGACAGAATGGAAACCAAGGTTCAGGACAGGGAAGGGACTCACTCAAGGTCAGAGTAAGTAAAATGAACCAGGATCTTCAGCTGCCCAAATGTGCTAAACAAGAGGATCCCCAGAGCAAACAGAACTCAGAGGCCCAGGGAGGAGAGCAGTGAGCCCCTGGTATGCTATAGCTCAGACTGGGGTGCTCGCCCAATCATCTCTCATTACTGCTTCCTTCACTTCCAATTTCCTGGGCAGTTCCATCCAACACATCTAGCCAGAGGTAACTGCAGGAAAGCTCCCCTCCACCCCTGTCCCATTTGCTGGCTTCTCCTTCCTGGGGTCAGGGTTTGCACAAGCAATTAAAAATCATGCCCTGAGCAAAGGATACCACATGGGAAAAAGTCAGAAGGCCAAAGTTGGCTGGTGACTACTACATGTGGGTAGGAGGGGAACAGAGGAGCAATTGCTCAAGAGGCACAGAGTTCTATCAAGGGTGATGAAAAATTTGGAAAGACAGTGGTGATGATTGCACAACACAGGAAATGTGATTAATGTCACTGAATTATACATGTAAACATGGTTTGAATAGCAAAAAGAAAAAAAGTCAGATGGGCCCCCAGTGCCAGGCAGTCTTCAGCATCCTGGCCAGCTAACTGTGGCTCTGCCAGTCTGTAACTAGTTCCTTGGCCACCCTCCCATCCCTGCATTCCAGCCTCCCTGAATGTTGCCTTGCTCCAGGAGACACCCCCTACTGGTATCCCATTCCTGGTTCTGTCTGCAGTTCCTTCATCCCTCTTCTACCACTTGGCTAACTCCTTCTCGGAACTCCATCAAGACTCTGTGGCACTGCCACCTCCCAGAACCTTCGCCATCAGCCTTGGCTGAGGGAGTGCACTCATAGCTCTCGGCAACTCCCGCATCACAGCCTCTCTGTCTTATGGGCCACGAAAAGGGCTTCTCAGGGCTGGGTTCTCACTCCTGGCTTCTTGGGTTCTCATCTACCTCTGGCCACCTATATCCCTGAGTGGCACAGTTTGCACTATTCTACTAACCTAAAGGTTGGCAGTTTGAACCTACACAGAAGCGCCATGGAAGAAAGGCCTGGTGATCTGTTTCTGTGAGGGTTACAGCAAACACAACAGAAAAACTGGAAAAAAAAAAAAAAACAAACCTACGTGGCAATTGTACTCTGTAACACACGTGGTCTGGTTCTTGGTTTCTGATCAAGGAGATGGTTAAACCCTTCCTGGAAGACCTGGCTATGCAGCACCAGCCCAGCCCTTAACTCCCTACAGGCAGCTGGCAGCAAGGACCCCCAAGGAGGATCAAGGCTGCTGCTGTCCAGCCCACCGAAATCCTGCTGCTTAGCCCCTCCCTGGAGTCATTGTACACTTCAGTGTTTCATACAGCATGGGCTTAACACAAAAGCAAAGTGATAATGCAAAACCATGTCACACTCATATTTGCCTTGGATCTGCCTGCTAGAAACCTTGAAGGCAAACCATCTTTGATGAAAGGTACACAAAGCCCCTCTGGCTTTCTTTCATTTTTCTACCCTTAGTTTCCTCTTGCCCCAATTTTCTCATTTATTTTTAATCTTGTAATACATCTTTCTCTCTGTAAATCTCAAGTCATTTCTGGAATCAGAGAAAGAACAAGACACTTTCAGATATCTTCCCTCCTGGCCTCTAGCTTCCCTGTACCAGAACAGCTCTGGTTGGAAGGCAAGCCAAGTGAACAAATGGATTTATGGAGGGAGCGGTCTACATCAGAATGGGGAATAACCTGAGCAGAAGGGCACAAAGTACCAAAAACTCCAAAGACTATAAATTACTCCCTCCCCGGTGGTGACCCTTGCAGACTTACAACCAGGTGCCTACCTTCCCATGGCGGGGCCCCCATCAGACACTCTACTTCTGGACTGTCTAAACTTCTTCACTACACTCCCTTTGTACTCTTCAGGGACACCCTCTCAACTCCCCCAAATCCACTCATCCTTCAGAACACAGCCCAGATTATTCTTCCAAGAAGCCACCTAGAGCACCCTACCCACTCAGTGACTTTCCCTGAGCAACCCTTGGATCTGACAGCAATGACCCTAGTTACCATGGAGTGGTGTCTTCTATAACAGCCTTGAAACGTTTCTACAAGTGCTGATGCTTTCAGGCAGGAGGCTAACATCTTCCCAATTCACTGAAAAGTTCCTGAAGGCAGGCCTAAATCTGCAGCTCACCGTGTTATAGCTGCCACACACCTCAGGCTGGATGCCACCTGCCATTACCCACACCCCATTCTCAATGATGCATGTTGCAGGCCATCCAGGGAGAAGCCAGGGCTGAAACAGGCTGGGCTGGGCTGCAAGGTCTTGCTCCATAAATTGGGGAGGCTGGAAAACCAAGTACTTCCCTTGAGCCTGAGAATCACTCTCATCACAAAGAGGCCAAAGGACAAAGAAGGGAGTGAATCAGGAGCTGGTTAGGACTGAAGGAGCCTTCTAGGAATGGAGCAAGAACTAGAAGCCCCTGAATGGAAAGGCCCCCAATTTATGCCTTATTAATAAAAACCACCTGGAAAGTAATGCTTTCTGCTCAGAAAGGAAACATTTCATTAATGTTTTGAAGCAATTCCTCTGGAAACATGCATTTTGTGTTACTGTATCTGTCACAAAGACCCTGGCAGTGGGGAGGCAGGGTGACATAGCTTTGGAAAGAGTCTTCTCTGCTCCCAAAGCAGGGCTGGGGAGGCCAGCAGGTGCACAGCCACTACCATCCCATCTGCCCCACCTTCCACCGTAGCCAGGTTAACACATTCAGGTTCAGCCAAAAAACCATGCTACTGAGGGTTAAGGGGCCATGTGTCTGGACATCACTGCTCACTGGCCATGAGTTGGCCTCCCCCTTCAGACTGTGAGCTCCTGAGGAAAGTGATGCCTGATCTGCCCAGCACTGCACCAGCCACCATATAATAAAGCCGATTGTGCCAGCTGTGCCCAGCACTGCCTCACATCCATGTCCTCTTTGGAACCCTCCTCTTCTACAGCCCTAGAGACCAGGTAGTCTGCTCCTGCCAGCTGGTGGGTCAGGATGGAAGCCCTCAGTAGGCTGGGCCAATCCTTCTCTCTCTCTCTCTGGAAATTGGGCCTTGGGACCCCAAAACTGAGGGAACAGCCCTACTCCTAGGGGACTCAAACTGAAGCCACCATCAGGATGGCCACAATGACAACCCAGACAGAGCCAGCAGCAGGGAAAGAAGAATCGGGCAGACCCTGGGGAGAGGTGAGAAAATGGAACCGCAATCCAGAGAGAAGAAAACCAGTGGAGGGGCTGTTTGTGGGCTCCCAAGTCCCCGCTAGGTGCCTGCAAATGTCTGTGGCACTAGTTCACTGTTCCTACCCTGAACTCCCTCACTTAGTCTAAATAGAGGAGGTTCCATTCCTGGCAACAACTAATCCCCAAAACCTAGGATCAAGTACCCTCTCTGCCCTGCCCACAACTCATAGTAAAATAGGGGAATGGCTTTTAGGTGTATTTGTGGATGACCAGGTGGGTGGTAGGGGAAGGGAGGTACAGTCAGCAGGTCTGCCTCAAACTAGACAGTATGTTTAGATTTGGTACCTAGGCAAATGAGTGGATGTGTTTGAAGGCATGATCAACAGTGAGTTTTAGGGAAATGTACTGGTAGGTTAGAGGTGTTGAGGGGTGGCAGAGAGGACACACCTCCCAGGCACACACAGGTAGAAGGCAACAGAACCACCAATTTGTACCTTGATTTACTTACTGTAAAATGTAGGCAATGGTATCAAAACACCCACAACACATGCAATTAAGTGCTCAGAGCAATTCCTGGCCAAGCAAGCACTCAGTAAATGTGTTCTAAACTTGCATGAAGACAGAAGTTCTCTCTAAAACCACTAGGCAGGGAACCAGAAGGGTCAAGGATGCAGCTGTCACCTCTAGGCATGTGAGCAGGGCAGATAGCATCAGGAAGGCAGGGTCAACCCTTAGAGGGTCAGACCTAGGGAAGGGATGCCAGGATGAAGCCAGCCCCCATAGCTGACAGCAGAGATGACTGGGGCTGTGGGGAAAGAGATCTTCCATTGCTGCCAAGGAAGGCCAGATGAGAGCAGAGAGGGCAGCCCACAGCAGATGCCACAGTGAGGGAGACGACAGCCAGGTCTGGAGCAGGGCTAACAAGCAAGAATGGCTGAAGATGGACAAACAGCCTAGGGAGGGGATGAGTCTCCTGTCAAGTAAGGTGTGTGAAAGACGGCCACTTAGTGCACTAGCAACAACACAGGCAGTCACTCTGGACCTGGCACAGTCTTCACTATCAATACATTAGCCAGTTTAACCCTCTGAGCCCTAAAGGTTGATACTATTTCCAGCTGCTGTCAAGTCAGTTCCACTCATGGCCATCGCAGTCTGCTGATTCTGCACAAGCACACAGCCAAGTCTTTCTTCTGAGGTACCTCTAGGTGGACTTGAACTTCTGACCTTTCATTTAGCACCTGAGCACATTAACCACTTGTGCTACCCAGAAATCCCTCAGTATCCCAATTTTATAGATGGGGAAACTGAGGCAGATAAGTACAGTGACTTGCCTAAGGTCACAGAGCTGTAAGCAGCAGAACTGGGATTTGAATCCAGGCTATCATGTCTAGCACTGGGACTCCTCAGCACCCTGCTGGACAGCAAATGCTAGAAAGGAATTGGGGCTCCTCTGAGTAGATCTCCCACTTGGGGACCCTGGGCTCTGCATGCAGCACCCTAGACTCCACCCTCCCAAAAGCATGGAGGCTGCAGGTGTCCCTTGGTGCTCTTCTGCCTTTGGAGGCTTTCTCCATGCCTCTCCACCTCCAGGAGCCTAACCTCAAACATCTCTCCAAGCCCAGGTGCTATGGAAGCCCATGCATCCTGGGCTCAAGGCATCAGATGCCTACTCTCTCCACCTGGCAAAGTAGGAGGAACTGACAATCCCTCTCCCCTCAACAGCACTTCTGATATAAATCCCATGCCTAACCCAGAAGCCCCTGCCTCCCTTCCTGACTCCAAGCCTTTGCCCCTGCTTTTCCATTGACTCTGCAAAGCTTCCTATTCACCCTGTCCTCAGGGTGTCCTCCTCTGTGTTCTCATTTCCCCCACTGTTTCACTCCTCTGGCGTGGACCCCAGGCTATGCTCCATGTCCATCCTGTGGACCTGCCAAGCAGGGCCAGGTGACAGCAGCTGGAGGAATGAGTGAAGGGGCTCATTGTTTACACTTACGGGGGGCGGGGGACCAGCTGGTGCACACCCTGTGGGGCAGCCCACGTGGTGCTCCCTCACCTTCCTCTTCTCTGCCCATAGACCTAGGCCAGCCCTACCCCTACTGAGCAGGCAGAAGAGGAGCATCTTACACTTCTCACCCAGTAGCAGCACAGGGGTCTTAGAGGTTGAGGGATCCACTACTGAGCATGTGACTCCCCCAGAATCCCTATTTCTCTGTCCTCTCCAGGGTATGGCTGGAGGCCTCGTGGCACTGCCGACTGGACACCCGCCTGACCTAGGCCCCGCCTGCAGGGTCACACGGTTGTGCTCTGGAGGCCTAGAAAGCATCCTCAGCGCCTGGGCCCCTTTCCGTGCGAGGGCAGAAAATCTGCTGCCTCACCAGCCTTCAGCTACAGCCGGGAGGTGGGGGGGCGGCGAGTAAGGGGAAGAAGGCGGCAGTGCCTGAAGACGCCCAGCCCGGCCCCACCCCTCATTACACCGAGTTTTGCAAAGGGTAAGGCCAGGGACCCCAACGGCTTCTAGTTTTCCAGGCTTCCAATCTGCAGATGGACTGTGTGGCCGCGCCCACCAGTCTGTGTTCCCCAAGGTCTGAGAGTCCAGAGCTCCCAGCAGCGTGCCTGCCCGCCTGCACTGCCTTCAGGAGGGGGACGGGCGACCCCCCAGACAGATGGACTGAACGCTGGTCTGTGGGTGGGGGCGCTGACAGAGCGTGCAACGCCTCCATTAACGGGACCCGCAGACCAGGGAGCCCTAAGCAGCACCCTCACGGGGGGGTGCAGCCAGGGCCACAGCCGCTCACGCCCATTGGGCCGCCTTGACCTTCCGCCTCTCCTCACGCCGGATCATGCAGCCGGCCGGCGCTGTCGTGGCCAGCCTCGTCTCTCCTTTGTTGCATGCGAGCCCCCTCCCTCGGACCCCGGGCGTCTCTAACCTTCTCCGCTCCAGTCTCAGACGAGGCTGCACTAGGCCTGGCGTCCGGCCTCCTCCCCGCTGCTCCGCCCAGGCGCCGGGAGCAAGGATGCTACCGCCCTCCCTGCACCGCGCCACCACTCGACTGCAGCCGCTCCAAGCGCAGGGGACCCTGCACCCCTGGCCGGCGACCGGCCTCGGGCGGGTCTGAGCTTGTTGCGACTGCGGACAGGTAGGAGGCGCTGAGGGCGGCGGCCAGGAACTGACTGAGCGCCCGGCGCCCAGAGGATCTGATCCGGCGCAGCGCGAGCCGCTCGGCTCTGGGAGGGAACAAAAGGGGGCGGCGATGGTGGGGGCGGAGCCTGGCGGCGGGGGCGGGAAGTGTCAGGCGCGCGCGCGGCCTAGCGTTTCTCCGGCCGCGGCGCAGCGCAGGAAGAGGGTGGCTGAGTGGACCGCTAACTCGACAGAACCTCGGCCCTTCCCCGCCCCCCACCCGCCGCAGTCGTTTATGGGGCTGTCGGGTTACGCCACAGTCCACCTCAGCACCAGGACAAGGCGCTTAGATGGCGTGCGATGAAAGAGCGTTCTTCAGCCACGCTCTGCCACAAGGATGTCCCAGGCCAACGGGAGAGGCAGAAGCTTGGGAAGCTGAGAGGGATGGGGAAGGGGCGGGGGGAGGGGAACACCTGGAGTCTCTAGGAAGACTTCACGGAGCAGTTAGGGCTGGGCAGGAAGGGATGAGAAGGCCGGATCTGACCTGAGCTTCTCAGAGGCCAGAGGGGTGGGGAGCCCTGGCTAGGGTCTCAGTGATTTGTTCCAACGTGTAAATACACGTGAACTCAGCACAGTCATCACCTGGGCCGAATCTGTCTCCTACGATATCACAGAAGTTCAGATAGCTGTGGAGGCCCATTCCCGGGAGGGGACGCTAAGTGGCAGGCAGCCCAGGAATCAAGAAATAGCCAGTATCTCAGCACCTATGAGCCCTCAAACTGTGGGTGGGCCTCTTTTGACTTCCTTTCTCCACCCACCTCCACCCCCCATTAGCTAACTTCTTTGCCTTTGCCGCTGCTGGTGCTACCATCAAAGCCTTTTCTCTGGTAATGACTTATAGATTCCTTTTCAAAGCCCAGCCCAAATCTCCCTTGACTATGGCAATAAAGGACTGCTGGGGGAGATTGTGGACCCGTGGGAGGGAGCAGAGCCATACTCACTCTTGTTTTTATCTCCTAAAGCACTCAATACAATGCTTGGAGGACATTCCGTGAATGAATGAATGAAATCACTAAATCGCCACCATCACCCCTGAACCACCCTGATAGTCATCAGAAATGATTCAAGAAACGATTTAAGCTCTTCAGTTTCCCCAGCTGTGATTCAGAGATTCAGTACAGATCATCATTTAATGGCATTTAATGGCGCAGTGATGATGATGATGAAGACTGGGCATTTAATGGCAGAATGATTAACATTGGGCACTGGGCTGAGGGGTGGGGGTGCTGAATGAGCCCAGCAGAGAGCAGACTTCCAGAAGAAGTGTTGACTGAATGGAAAATAATGGAGACTCCCCCCAAAAGCATGCAGTCCATTCACACACATGTACACACACGCAGGCGCACACATGTACACCCCACATGTGAGTTTTGAAGGCAGGCCCAGGCAGATCACTGACACTTGAAGCCCCTCCTGGTCTATGGACCCTGGTTCTAGAACAGAAGTGAGAGCTCAGAAGAGACTGGGTGGAAGAAACAGAGTGTGGTTTGCCCAGGTGGAGTGCGGGGTGTTCCCAACCCCAATGAGATAGTGTCAGGGTCTGGGACACCTCTTCCTTCCTATGACAACCAAGGCTTCTGGGACTATAGGGAAATGGTAAAGTTCCCAGGGCAGAAGTGTGCTAAGAATGCTTCCTTGTTAGAAATTAAATCATCATCTAGCCCCGCCCTCTCCTCGCACAGATGGGAAAACTGAGGTCTAATGAGGGCAGGAACTGGTTCAGTGTCACACAGGTCGTGCTGATGATACCCTCTTCAAAGGGGTGACTCACTTGAGAGGAGCATCATTTGCTCTTTCTCCAGCCTGCTGCCTGGCTTGTTCTACCCAAGACAAAATAAGCTTCTGAAGGTCTGTAAGTAGCACAAATGGTTTGCAGTTGACAACTAACCCTACATGTCTATCAACTTGTCATACTATGGTGGCTTGCTTGTTGCTGTGATGCTAGAAGCTATACTACCAGTATTTCAAATTCCAGCAAGGTTATCCAAAGTGGAAAGGTGTCAGCTGAGCTTCCAGACTAATACAGGCTAAAAAGAAAGATGTGGCAGTCTTCTACTGAAAAAAATTAGCCAGTGAAAATCTTAGGAATAGCAACAGAACACTGTGTGATATAGTGCCAGAAGAGGTTGGAAGGTATGCAAAAGACAACTGGGGAAGAACTGCATCCACACAAAAGAGTCAGCCTTAACAATGGGAATGGGGTAAAGCTTTCAGAATCTTCTGCTGATACAGCATGACTCAAAATGAGAAGAACAGTTACAAACATCCATTACTAATGGAAACATAAAATGTATGAAATATGAATCTAGGAAAACTGGAAATCCAGAAATGAAACAGGGTAAAAGTGGGGACAAGATAGCAGAGAAGTCGGATGCTTCCTTTGACCTCTCTAATAACAAAGACCCCAAAGAACAAAAGAATCCATTATGTGTGACATCCTACTAGACCAGAACACCGAAGGGAAAGTTGAGAAATTGTACTGAACAATAGGGAAGGGAGAGTAGGATTCCCCAGACCTGAGATGCCAGAAAATGGCTGCAGCCAGATTGGCGAACTGAGTGTGGTGGTTGGAAGACATCGTCCCCACTAAGAGAAGCTGTCTGCAGAATCCACTCATGCCTCCAGAACCAGTGAAAAACAGCACAAGATCCTCAAAAGCTAAGTCTTTGCATGTAACCTACTGCATGGGCCTAAATTGTTCACTTGAGATAAACTTCTCCACCTTCTCCAAGTGCTTCTGCTCCCTGCTCTGCACTGTGCCTGGCTCTGGAGTCTGACGCTATTAAGTGAACTGGAAGTAGGACTCCTTAAACCCACTGGGAGCCACCCTGAATCTCAGAGAGGGAACTATTTAATGAACAGGGGGAAGAAAGAAAGAAAGGAAAAACCAAAACTTTACCAAACAGGGGAAAGGAGGAAAGAAAAAGAAAAAACAACCCCCCCCCCTGCAAAAAAAACCCCACTGGCTCCCTAGAGCCAGAAATTCAGAACAGAAACTGTTCCTTCATATAGATACACTTAGGGGAACCACCATCCTCACAGACACTCAGAGGCAGCTGTTAGACACCCTCCCTTTCTCAGTACCTGCAGTCAGATACCTGTGCCTACAGCTATCACCCCTGCCCATCTAGAACAGTAGGCAAGAGCCTGCATCACACACTTGGTGAGTGACTACCTGGACACTGAGCTGAATCCATACAAAAAAAGACTTGCATGTCTAGTAGCATCTAACCACCTAATGACAGGATATTAGAGCTTCAAAGGCAATAATAACGAAATTATCACATATGACTAGCATATTTGGATATTTCAAAATAAAATTAAATAAGAAACTGGAAAGCAGTAGGCTCACAAATAACAATCACTTTCAAATCACTTGAAGCAGATCATAATGACTTCAGAAATCTCCCAAAACAAAGATTTGGATTTTCCAGAGGAGGAGAACTTGGAATTATCAGAAGTACAATACAAAATATTAATATTTAGAGCTCTTCAAGAGATTAGAAAGGAGAAGAGGCAAAACACAGCACAGTGTAATGACAAATGTATGCATCATGAAAAAACATAGAATGGGAAGACTTAATCATTCAGAAAATTAATAAAAATTACAGAATTATACAACTCAATATAAAGCCAAAGGAGCAGAATTGAGGCAATAGAAGGCTGTATAAGTGAGACAGAAGATAAAACATATGATGTCAACATAGTTCAGAAAATAATCAGATAAAAGACTTGAAAAACATCAAGAAATACTAAGAATTAGGTGCAAATCTATAAAAGGAATAATCTATGAGTGACTTGAGTACTGGAAGTGGAGTGGGGAGGTGAGATAAAATACAGAGAGAATTGTGAAAGACTTATTGATAGAAAACTTCCTTGATACCATGAAAGATGAGAAAATATCTACACAAGGTAGATCCCAAAAGAAAGACACCAAGATATGAGCAAACTTCCGAAACTAAAGATAAGGAAAAAATTTTACAAATGTCTAGGGATAAACAAAAAATAACCAACAAAGAAAAATCAATAGATTAAACTTGGAGTACTCATCAAAAACCATGCAGACAAGAAGGCAATGTAAGGACATATACAGAACCTTGAAGGAAAAGAATTGTCAGCCAAGAGTTATATGTTCAGCAAATATGTTCCTCAAATATGGTGGTGAAATTATGACATTTCTAGATAAACAGAAATTTTGGAAATTTGCAAAAACCAAACAAAAATTACAAGAAATACTAAGCGGAGTCCTTTGGTTATAAAATCAATAACATCAGGTAACAACCAAGACTAGAACACGGGACAGAACAAATGGATATCAAATAGGGGCATCACAAAAATAAATCAAAGGAAAAACACTGAACATAGGGAAACAGATATAATTATGTAAACATTATAACAAAAAAGATGAACTTGAAAGTTAGTCATAAATCTTTCATATGTAGAGGAAGTCAAGGTGATATACAGAAATTAAGGACTGATTTACACAATTAATGGTCTGACAACTTGGGGATCCCTTGGGAACAGGGTCCCTAGACCTGCTGCCACCCCTGACCAGAAAACACTACTGAAGTCAACTCTTTGGACAAAAATGGACTGGGCTCAGGGACACAATGTGATCATACTTCATGGTTCTATGCATTTATAGGATGCTGTCCCACTGGTCTGTTTCTAGATAGGAGAGAAGAGGGTAGAGAGGAGAGGACAGGAGATTGTTAAGAGGATGGGACAAGTATAGAATGAAAAGGAGGAGTGTGCTGTCACTGAGCAAGGAAAGCAGAAGGAGCTGCAGATAGGGAGGCATGCAAAATTAATTTTGATTGTATACCTTCACTTAATTACAATTTTAAAAAGTGATGTTAAGGACTGGTTTAAATTTAGAAAAATAGGAGTAAATACTAAAGTGACCACAAAGGAAACTCTGGGTCTTACACATCAAAATAAAAAACAAGAAAAACATGAAGTCTCAGCAAATACAAAGCCACCAACACTGAGAAAGATGTAAAGATCCAACGAAAGTGCAAATCACTAAACAATATCACAAACAAATAAATTTTTGTTCAAGATAATTGAAAAACAGTTGCAGCAGTACATTGACAGCGAGTTGCCAGAAAATTAAGCCAGATTCAGAAGAGGACATGTGTCATGGATTGAATTGTGTCCCTCCAAAAATATGTGTGGTAATTTGCCTGGGCCAGGATTCCCTGTATTCTATGATTGTCCTCCATTTTGTGGTTTTCTTATGCTGCATCTTAAAGGACTAGGGTGGGACTGTAAATCCTTTCATAGGATCACCACCCTGCTGCACTGTAAAGGGAGCTTCTGTGGAGTATGGCTTATACCACCCTTGATCCTTTCATCTGACGAGATAAAAGGAAAGGGAAGCAAGCAGAGAACTGGGAACCTCACAGCATCAAGAAAGCAGCACCGAGAGAAGAGTGTGTCCTTTAGACCTGAGAGGTTCCTGCACCAAGATCCTGCCTGGACAAAGACTGATGCAATACTGGACTTTCTTCCAGAGCCGACAAGCAGGGAAAGCCTTCCCCTGAAGCAGACATCCTGAATTTGGACTTTAGCCTACTGGATTGTGTAAGAATAAACCATCCTTTATTAAAGCCATCCACTCTGTGGTGTTTTTGTTAAAGCGGCACTAGCTGATGAAAACAGTGACCAAAGGCTATGCCAGTAGCCTTTCCCTCAGGACTTCTGCCTCCTAAGAAATTACTGATTTGGAAGAAATCAAGGTCAAAATAAAGAAATTTATGGAATCAAATGAAAATGAAAATGCATCCTACCAAAACTTATGAGATACAGCAAAAGAAGTGCTCAGAAGTCAATTTATCTCTATAAGTGCACACATCTGGATGGAAAAAAGGACTCAAACCAAAGAATTAACCCTATAGCTTGAACAAGTAGAAAGAGAGCAACAGAGGAATCCCTTTGTCACCAGAAGAAAACAGATAATAAAGATTAGAGCAGAACTAAATGAGTTGGAGAACAGAAGAACAATTGAAAAGATTAACAAAACCAAAAGCTGTTTGTTTTAGTCACCTAGGGCTGCTCTAACAGAAATACCACAGAGTGGATGGCTTTAACAAAGGAAAGTTTATTTTTACACAGTCCAGTAGGCTACCACTCCAAATTTAGGATGTCCGCTCCAGGAGAAGGCTTTCCCCCTTATCGGCTCTGCAGCAAAGTCTGGTATTGCATCAGTCTTTGTCCAGGGAGCGTCTTGGCTCAGGAACCTCAGGTCTGAAGGACGCGCTCTTCTACCACTGCTGCTTTTTTGATGCTGTCAGGTTCCCAGTTTTCTGCTTGCTTCTCTTTCCTTTTATCTCTTGTAGGATGAAAGGATTAAGGGTGGGGTGAGCCATACTCCCTTTACAGTGGAGCAGGGAGGTGATCCTATGAAAGGATTTACAGCACCACCCTAATCCTTTAACATACAGCATAGGAAAACCACAAAATGCAGGACAGTCACAAGATACTGGGAATCATGGCCCAGCCACATAGCTATACACATTTTTGGGGGGACACAATTCAATCTATGACAATGGTTCTTTGAAAAGATCAACAAAATTGATAAACCATTAGCTAAACTTACAAAAGAAAAACAGGAGAAGAAACAACACGAATAAGAAATGAGATGGGAGATGTCACAACATACCCAAATGAAATCAAAAGTATCATAACAGAATACTATGAAAGACTGTACTCTAACATCTTAGAAAACCTAGAGGAAATGGACAAATTTCTAGATTCATGTCACCTACCAAAATTATTACAAGAAGTAGAACAACTTAATAAATCCATCACAAAGGAAGAGGTTGAAAAAGTCATCAAAAAAACTACCAGCCAAAAAATGTCTCAGCCCAGATGGCTTCACTGGTGAATTCTACCAAACTTTTAGAGAAGAGTTAACTCCAATACTACTGAGACTATTTCACCACATAAAAATGGGCGGAATATTCCTGAATTCATTCTGTGAAGCCAGCATAACCTCGATACCAAAGCCAAGGAAAGATCCCACAAAAAAAGAAAGTAGAGACCAATATCTCTCATGAATCTGATGCAAAAGTCTTCAACAAAATACTTGCCAGTAGAATTCAACAACATATCAAAAAAATAATTCATCAAAAGAACAAATATTGTATGAGATCTCTACGATAAGATCTCAAAAACAGACTTGTGTATAGAAGAAAAAACTCTTTGACAGCTGCAAGGGAGGAGAGGGAGGGAGAGTGAGGTGGGGAGGGTTTAGTTTAGATAGTTGCTAGAAATCTGGTTGGGAGAAATCGGTGATAGCACACATTAGGAACAAGAACAACATTAAGTGGACTTCAGCATAACTTGAGTACTCCTTACATCTTAACCTAATATTGCAAAGATAGAGTAGCTGGGATGGGGGGCAGGGGACCATGCTCTTAGGTGAAATCGAGGCCAATTGGCACAATTAGCATTTTGCTAAGACAGCTCTCTGCACCCCACATCGGTGAGTGGCGTCTGGGGTCTTAAAAGCTGCCAAACTGCTATCCGAGGGCACAGCAAATGGTCCCAACTCAGCAGGAACAGATGCTCACTGAAGACCAAAATGACATGCGGTAAAGACAACCAAGAAGCTAGAGAGACCCATAAGAGTGGGTGCCTACATCGACTTGGGACCAGAAGAACCAGATGGTGCCTGGTCACCATCAGTGATAGCCACGATGGAGCTCACAAAGTTGAGTCTCACTGGCAACACAAGAATAAAAAGGGGTGCATCCTGAGATCTCCACTAAAAGACCTCAGTTGATGGTCCAGCAGTTTCGGGGTTCCCCTGGGAGCATGGCCCCTGGCCCTGATGCTGCCCTTACCCATCAGTTATAACGAAGGTCCACTCTTTGGACAGG
Organism: Heterohyrax brucei; assembly: GCA_028571685.1. Lineage (NCBI taxonomy): Eukaryota > Metazoa > Chordata > Mammalia > Hyracoidea > Procaviidae > Heterohyrax > Heterohyrax brucei. The sequence continues at coordinate 7,200,097 of CM053165.1, read as the reverse complement.
AATGGATTGGACTTGGCAATGCACAGTGACCATATATTGGATGCACTTTATGGTTCTATACATCTATAGGATATCATCCTGCTGACCTCTGGCCGGAGGAAGGAGAGTGGGTGGAGAGGAGGGGAAAGGAGGCTGTTGGGAGGATGAGACATGTATGGAGCAGAGAGGAATAGTGTGCTGTCACCGGACAGGGAGAGCAGTGGAAGCTGCATATAGGTGGGCATGTAAATTTATATGTGAATGTACATTTTCACTCAGTCACGTTAAATAAAAATTAAAAAAAAAAATTCATCATGATGAAGTTGGGTTTGTTCCAGGGATACAGGGCTGGTTCAACATCAGACAAACAATTGATGTGATCAACCACATAAATAGCACAGAAGATGAATGCTTGATTTTGTCTATTGATGCAGAAAAGGCATTTGACAAAGTCCAATACCCACTCATGCTAAAAACTCTTAGCAAAATAGGAACAGAAGGGAAATTCCTCAACACAATAAGGGGCATTTATGTAAAGCCAACTGCCTACATCATCCTGGATGGAGAGAGACTGAAAGAATTCCCCTTGAGAATGGGAACTAGACAAAGACGTCCACTCTCACCACCTCTTCAACATTCTACTAGAGGTTCTAGCCTGAGCAATTAGACAAGACAAAGAAATAGAGGGCATCTGCATTGGCAAAGAAGAAGTAAAAAATCTCCCTGTTTTCAGATGATATGATTGTGTATGCAGAGAATCTTGAAGAATCCATAAGTAAACTACTGGAACTAATAAAAGAGTTCAGCAAAGTATCAGGATATAAGATAAGCGTAAGTAAATCAGTAAGATTCCTTTGTGTCAGCAAAGAAATCATCAAAAAAGAAATCACCAAATGAATACCATTTACTATAGCCCCAAGAATATAAAATACCTAGGAATAAATCTAACTGGAAAACTAAGAGACCTTTACAGACAGAATTACAAGACCTTACTACAGGAAACCAAGAGAGACTTACCTAAATGGAGAAACCTAACCTACTCATGGATAAGAAGACTTATATTGTAAAAATGTCTGTTTTACCGAAAGCATTCTACATATGCAATAAAATCCCAATATAAATTCCAGTGTCATTTTTTAATGAGATGGAGAAACAAATCACCAATTTTGTTTGAAAGAGAAGAAACTCCAGATAAGCAAAGCACTACTGAAGAAGAACACAGTAAGAGGCCTCACACTACCTGACATTCGAGCCCATTACACTCCTACAGTAGTCAAAACAGCCTAGTACTGGTACACAAAAGAGACATATATACCAATGGAACAGAGTTGAGACCCCAGAGATGCCAGCATCCTCTTACAAACAGTTAACATTTGACAAAGGCCCTAAGATTGTAAACTGGTGTAAAACCAGTCTTGTTAACAAACCATATTGGCAAAATTGGATATCAATCTGCAAAACATTGAAACAAGACCCATGTCTCACACCTTACACAAAAAATTACTCAAACTGGATAAAATGCCTAAATGTCAAACCTAAAACAATAAAGATCATGCAAAAAAAAGTATGGTCAACAATGGAAGTTTTAATACACAGCTTAAACAGACTTCAAAATCTGACAAAGCACGATCAACAGAAGAGAAAAATAGATAAATGGAAACTACTAAGAATCAAACACTTTCGCTCTTCCAAAGACTTTGTCAAAAGACTTAAAAGACCACCTACAGAATGGGAAAAAATATTTGGCAACTATATGTCAGACTGACATCTGATCTCCATAATCTATAAGGTACTACAAAATGTCAATAAGAAAAAGGATAAATAATGCAATTAAGTGTTGGGCAAAGGAGATGGACACACATTTCTCTACAGAGGAGATTCAGGCAGTCAAAATGGAACTAAGAATCAAACACACTCATCTGAAGACTTTATCAGGAGAGTTAAAAGACTACCTACAGAACAGAAATAGATATACCATTTGATCCAGTAGTCACACTGCTTTGAATACATCCTACAGAATCAAGGGCAGTCACAAGAACAAATACATGCACACGAATCTTTATTGCAGCACAGTCCACAAAAGCAAAAAGATGGAATCAACCCAGATGCCCAACAACAGACGAATGGATAAACAAACTATGGTACATATACTCAATGGAACACTATGCAATGATAAAGAACCATGATGATTTTAGGAAGCATCTCATAACCTGGTTTCAACTGGAAGACATTAAGCTGAGTGAAATCAGTCAGTGGCAAAATGACAAATATTTTATGAGACCCCTCCTATAAGGACTTAAAAATAAACTCATATACAGAAGAAAAGACTCTTTGAGGGCTGCAAGGGAGGGAAGGGAGGGACAGGGCTGATCACAGATTAGATAGTTGCTAGAAATTTAGTTAAGTGAAAGCAGTGACAGCACACAGGAGAAAGTAGATCAACTGCACTGGACATCAACATAAGCTGCAAACTCTTCTAATCTTAAACCAGTATTGCAAGGATAGAGTAGCAGGGGTGGGGGTCTGGGGACCATGTTCTTGGGGGACATCGAGGCCAATTGGCACAACTAGCCTATTGCTAAGAGAGTTGTCTGCACCCCGTATTGGTAAGTGGCATCTGGAGTCGTAAAAGCTAGCAAAGCTGCCATCTGAGATACACCAAATGGTCCCAACCTATCCAGAACAGATGATCACCAAGAACAACAAAGACATGAAGATAAAAGAACCGGGGAAACAGAAGGACCCATGTGAATGCATGACTGTGTCCACATGAGACCAGAAGAACCAGATGGTTCCTAGCCACCACCAAAGACAGTTGTGATGGGGCACACAATGTTGAGTCCTAGTAGCAACATGAGAAAAAGAGGGGTACATCTCAAGAACTCCATTAAAAGACTGCAGTGGATCTGGTCTGAAGGCCTGGAGGTTCCCCTGGGAGTATGGCCCCTTGACCTACTGCTGCCCCTGGCCAGAAGACATTACTGAGGTCAACTCTTCGGACAGGAATGGAGTGGACTCAGGGACACAATGTGACCATATGGTGTGTGTATTTTATGGTTCTATGCACCTATAGGATGCTGTCTTACTGGCCTCTTATGAGAGGGGACAGGAAAGGAGACAGCAGTGGAGAGGAGGGGACAAGAGATTGTTAAGAGGATATGACATGTATAGAACAGAAAGGAGGAGGGTGCTGTCACTGGGCAGGGACAGCAGAATGAGCTGCAGATAGGCAGGCATGCAAATTTAATTTGGATTGTATACTTTCACTTAATCACATTAAAAAAAGAAATAAAGTACTGATTTGGCATTTTCGTACTGACACTGGCTATGACTAGCAGCCCCACAGAAGGGAGGTTTTACTGGATAGGATGTGTTGGGAAAAATGGAGAGCCAGGCTAGAACACTCTGAGGCCTCCAACTAGGGCTCTAAGACTGGGCTGCCCAGGTTCTGCTATGTCTCTGTTAGGATACCCCTCCACACACAATTTTAGAACCAACAGGGCACCCACATAATGGAACAGTCTATAGCCTCTGAATTGCTGTTCACAAGGAATTTGTAATGACACAGGTGTACCAGGTACTGGTGTACCTCTGATGGCATTAATATAGAAGTATCCATATTAATGTAAAATGAAAAAAGTAATGAGTAGTTACTGAGTCAGTTCTGACTCACAGTAACCTCATGTATGTCAGAATAGAATTGTGCTCCATAGGTTTTTTGGGTTAGGCTGGATTCTTTACAGAAACAAAACCAGTGAAGCACGTAAATATATAGAGAGAGATTTATATTAAGGAAATGGCTCACATGGCTATAGAAGCTGGATATCCAAAGTCTGTAGATCCGGCTGGAGGCTTCTCCTAATTCATGCAGCCAAGATCAGAAGGTCAGCCAGCAGGGCTCATGCCCACAGGATGTGAAGGTCGAGGAATACCAAGATTGGCAAGCAAAATGGTAGGTAAGCTGCTAGCTCAACTCTCAAGAACCGGAGGTCAGATGAATGAGAGCCAACTGGAGAATTCAGAGCAAGCAAAAGCCCAAGAGCCTTGCTGGAAAGTCCACTTACATTTGATGCAGCCCACAGACCCAAGGAAACTCCCTTTCACCTGATTGGCTACTCACAGTGGATCCCACCATGGAAGTGATGACATCATGTCAAATTTCATCATAGGAGTGATCACATCATCGTAAGACTGCCTATCTGCATTATAATGGCCAGACCACTGAGAAACATGACTTTGCCAAGCTGACACAGAACTTTAAGAATTACAGCTTTCAACAGTTGAAATAGGGCTGTTATGTGTTGGAACTGACTCGACAGCAGTGGGTTTGGTTTTTTGGTTTTTCTAGAATGGCCATCAGAACTTTTGTCGTATTACTCTTGATGTCCTGAATGTCAACACAATATCTTCCTTTCAATATTTCCTTTATCTTCTAGGTAAAGAAAAAGTCATTGGGGGCTAAATCAGGGGAGTAGGGAGGGTGTTCCAACCCAGTTATTTGTTCACTTGTTAAAAACTTCCTCACAGACAGTGCCATGTGAGCTTTTTCTTATTTTTATTTTTATTTAACATAACTGAGTGAAAATGTACATTCATGTATAAATTTACATGCCCACCTATATGCAGCTTCCACTGCTCTCCCTGTCCGGTGACTGCACACTATTCCTCTCTGCTCCATACATGTCTCATCCTCCCAACAGCCTCCTTTCCCCTCCGCTCCATCCACTCCCCTTCCTCCAGCCAGAGGTCAGCAAGATGATATCCTATAGATGTATAGAACCATAAAGTGCTTCCAATATATGGTCACTGTGCGTCGCCAAGTCCAATCCATTCCTGTCCAAAGAGTGGACCTTCGTTATAATTTATGGGTAAGGGCAGCATCAGGGCAGGGGGCCTTGCTCTCAGAGGAACCCCAAAACCGCTGGACCATCAATTGAGGTCTTTTAGTGGAGATCTCATGATGCACCCCTTTTATCCTTGTGTTGCCAGTGAGACTCCTCTCTGTGAGCTCCATCGTGGCTATCACTGGTGGTGGCCGGGCACCATCCAGTTCTTCCGGTCCCAAGTCGATGTAGGCACCCACTCTTGTGGGTCTCTCTGTCTTCTCGGTTGGCTTTACTGCATGTCATTTTGGTCCTCGGTGAGCATCTGTTCCTGCTGAGTTGGGACCATTTGCTGTGTCCTCGGATGGCAGCTTGGCAGCTTTTAAGACCCCAGACGCCACTCACCAATGTGGGGTGCAAAGAGCTGTCTTAGCAAAATGCTAGTTGTGCCAATTGGCCTGGAATTTGCCTAAGAGCATGGTCCCCTGCCCCCTGTCCCAGCTACTCTATCCTTGCAGTACTGAGTTAAGATGGAAGGAGTACTCAAGTTATGCTGAAGTCCACTTAATGTTGTTCTTGTTTCTAATGTGTGCTATCACCACTTTCTCCCAACTAGATTTCTAGTAACTATCTAAACTAAACCCTCCCCGATCCCTCCCTCCCCTCCCTTGCAGCTGTCAAAGAGTCTTGTCTTCTATACACAAGTCTGTTTTTGAGATCTTATTGTAGACATCTCATACAGTATTTGTCCCTTTGTCGCTTACTACTTTCACTCAACATAATGTCTTCCAGTTGAAACGAGGTTAGGAGATGTTTCCTGGAATCATCGTTATTCTCTATCATTGCGTAGTGCTCCATTGAGTATATGTACCATAGTTTACCTATCCATTCTTCTGTTGTTGGGCATCTGGGTTGATTCCATCTTTTTGCTATCATGGACTGTGCTGCAGTAAACATTCTGGTGCATGTGTCCATTGGTGTGAAAGGCCTTGATTCTGTAGGATATATTCCAAGTAGTGGAATTACTGGGTCAAATGGTATATCGATATCCATTTTTTTAAGGAAGCACCAGATTGCCTTCCAAAGAGGCTGGATCATTTTGCAAGCCCACCAACAGTGTAGGAGGGTTCCACTTTCTCCACAGCCTCTCCAGCATTTGTCCATGTGAGCTTTTGTGTTGTTATGATGCAAGAGCCTTGAGTTGTCAGTGAAAAGTTCAGGTCATTTTTGTCCAACTTTTTCATGCAGCCTTTCTAGTACTTTCAAATAGTAAACTTGTTACCTGTCCGGTTTGTACAAATTCATAATGAAAAATCCCTCTGATATCTAAAAAATTAGCAACATTCTTTGGACTGATGGAACTTTTTTTTGGTTGTGGAGAATTGGCAGACTTCCATGGTGTAGTTTGATACTTTGTTTCAGGGTCATATTGCTACACCAGTGTTTTATCACCAGTGATAACACGACCCAAAACATTGTCTTGCCGCTCCAAGAAATCTTGGCAAGCTTTGACTCTTTTGTTCGTCGGTGAGTTCCTTCAGGACCATTTTTGCACACACCTTTCTCACGCTAAGATTTTCAGTTAAGATTTTCCTAATGGTTTCTCTATCCATGTTTACTTAGTCAGCTATGCTTCTCATTGTCAGCCAGTGATTCTAACACACAATTTGATGAATTTTTGCAATGTTTTCGTCAATTCTGGTTGTTACTGGCAGCCCTGACCTCTCCAGCAGTGATGTTGTCTCTCCCCTCAGAAAAATGTTTAATTCATTTGTACACTGCTGTTTTCTTCATGGTATTATCCCCATAAACTTGGACTGACATGTCCCTGATTGCATTCCGCTCTTGTGAAGTTTAACAAGAAATTTAATGTTTGTTCATTGTTCAAGCTCCAACATTTTTGCGACAGCACACAAAAACACACAGCAACAATAATGAATGCCACTCAGCAAGACACCTCCACATGTTAACATGAGCACAGCTGTGAGACACTGATATATCAAGGTTATGAAATCTTACCAAGTTGTTTGCACTGTGCTGCCAACATAAGTGCATGGTGGCATTTTCATGAACTTGATTGTCATAACTTGTGTGTTATGGCATTGGCAATCAATGTCACAAAACAATATGTGTATTGTTTAATGAGAAACTGCTTTGGTCTGTAAATCTTCATCTAAAGTACAATAAAAAAAAGAAAGGTACATTAAAAAAAAAACCTGTTGCTGTTGAATAGATTCTGACTCATGGAGACCCTATAGGACAGAGTGAAATTGCCAGGTTTCCAAGGAGCAACTGGTATATTTTAACTGCTGACTTTTTAGTTAGCAGTTGAATGCTTAACCACTGTGCCATAGCAGACTATAAGCTCCCACTGACAGATGAATAGTGGCTGTGCATGAGGTGAATCGAACCTGGGTATCCTTCATGGAGGTTGACAGTTCTACCCTTGAACCACAGATGCCTCATATACAATTCATATGTACATGTACAGACAGAGACATACATACCCAGATAGATCTTGTATACACACAAGAGAATTCCTAAAAGGTTATTTTTAAATTTTTTTTTAGTACAATTGAGTGAAAATGTACAATCCTGTATAAATTTGCATGCCCACCTATGTGCAGCTCCCTCTGCTCTCCCTGCCTGGTGACAGCACACTCCTCCTTTCCATTCTATACAGGTCATATACTCCTAACAATCTTCTATACCCTCCTCTACACACTTTTCCCCTCCTCTAGGAAGAGGTCAGCAGGATAACATTCTATAGATGCATGAAATCATAAAGTGCACATGTGATATGGTTACACTGTGTCACCAAGTCCAATCCATTCCTGTCTGAAGAATTGATCTCCATTATGATTTATGGACAGGGGTAGCATCAGGGCCAGAGCCATGGTCCCAGGGGAATCCTGAGGCCCCTGGACCATCAATTGTGGTCTTTCAGTGGACAGCTCAAGGTGCATCTCTTTTTATTCTCGTGTTGCCAGTGAGAGTCAACTTTGCAAGCCCCATCATGGCTATCAGTGGTGATGGCCGGGCACCATCCAGTTCTTCTGGTCACGTGTCGATGTAGTCACCCACTCACATGGGTCTCTCTGTCTCCTGGGTTCTCTTTCCCCCATGTTGTTTTGGTCCTTTGTGATCATCCATTCCTGCTGAGTTGGGACCATTTGGTGTACCTCAGATGGCAGCTTGGCAGCTTTGAAGACCCCAAATGCCACTCACCAATGTGGGGTGCAGAAGACTCTTAGCAAAATGCTAGTTATGCCAGTTGGCCTTGATGTCCAGCGTGGTCCCCAGGGACCCCTGCTCCAGCTACTCTGTCCTTGCAATGTTGTGTTAAGAAGGGAGAAGTAATCACGTTATGTGGAAGTCCGGTTAAAATTGATCTTCTTTCTAATGTGTGCTGTCACTGATTTCACCCAACCAAATTTCGATCAACTATGTAATCTATACCCCCCGTTCGCCTTCCCTCCCTACCCACCCTTGCAGCTGTCAAAACTCTTTTCTTCTATGCATGAGCCTGTTTTTAAGTTCTTATTGTAGGAGTCTCATGCAATATTTGTCCTTTTGCTGATAACTACTTTCACTCAACACGTCCTCCAATTGAAACCAGGTTATGAAATGCTTCCTAAAATCATCATTGTTGTTTATCATTGCATAGTGTTCCGTTGAGTATATATACCCTAGTTTATCTATTCATTCCTCTGTTGTTGAGCATCTGGGTTGATTCCGCCTTTTTGCTATTGTGGGCTGTGCTGCAATAAACATTGGTTTGCATGTGTCTGTTGGTGTGAATGCCCTTGATTCTATAGGGTATATTCCAAGCAGTGAAATCACTGGGTCAAATGGTCTATCTATTTCTAGCTTTTTAAGGAAGTGCCAGATTGTTTTCCAAAGAGGTTGTACCATTTTGGAATCCCACTGACAGTGTAGGAGACTTCTGATTTCCCTCTCTAGCATTTGTTGTTTTGTGTTTTCTGAATCATGGCCAACATTGTTGGGATGAGATGGTCTCTCATCGTAGTTTTGATTTCAATTTCTCTAATAGACAGAGATTGAGAGCATTTCTGCATTTGTCTTTTGACTGCCTGAATCTCCTCTGTAGAGAAATGTATGTCCATCTCCTTTGCCCAACACTTAATTGCATTATTTATCCTTTTTCTTATCGATATTTTGTAGTACCTTATAGATTATGGAGATCAGATGTCAGTCTGACATATAGTTGTCAAATATTTTTTCCCATTCTGTAGGTGGTTTTTTAATTCTTTTGATAAAGTCTTTGGATGAGCGAAAGTGTTTGATTCTTAGTAGTTCCCATTTGTCTATTTTCTCTTCTGTTGGATGTGCTTTGTCAGATTTTGAAGTCTGTTTAAGCTGTGTATTAAAACTTCCATTGTAGATCCTATTTTTTCTTGGATGAGCTTGATCATTTTAGATTTGATATATAGGTCTTTTATCGAGTTTGAGTTGGTTTTTGTGTAAGTGTGAGACATGGATCTTGTTTCAGTTTTTTGCAGATGGAGATTCAATTTTGCCAGCACCATTTGTTGAAGACATGGCTTTTACTCCAGTTTAACATCTTAGGTCCTTTGTCAACTGTTCGTAGAAGGATGGTGGCATCTCTGGGGTCTCAATTCTGTTCCATTGATCTATCTGTCTCTTTTTGTACCAGTATCAGGCTGTTTTGACTACTGTGACAGTGTAATAGGTTCTAAAGTTGGGTACTGAGAGGCCTCCCAGTGTGTTTTTCTTGTTCAGTAGTGTTTTACTTATCTGGGATTTCTTCCCTTTCCAAACAAAGTTGATTTGTTTCTCTATCTCATTAAAAAATGACACTGGAATTTGTATTGGGACTGCATTATATAAGCAGATTGCTTTGGGTAAAATGGATGTTTTCACAATGTTAAGTCTTTCTATCCAAGAGCAGGGTAGGTTTCTCCATTTATGTAAATCTCTCTTGGTTTCTTGTAGTAAGTGATGTAGTTCTCTTTGTAAAGATCTGATATTTCTCTGGTTAGATTTATTCCTAGATGTTTTATCTTGTTGGGGGCAATAGTAAATGGTATTGATTTGGTGATTTCTTCTTTAATAATCTCATCGTTGGTGTAAAGGAATTCTACTGATTTACTTATGTTTATCTTGTATCCTGACACTTTGCTGAACTCTTCCATCAGTTTGAGTAGTTTACTTATGGATTCTTTAGGATTCTCTGTGTAAACAATCGTATCATCTGCAAATAGGGAGATTTTTACTTCCTCTTTGCCAATGCAGATGGTCTTGGTCTTGTCTAATTGCTCTAGCTAGAACGTCCAGTATGATGATGAATAGGAGAGGTGAGAGTGGACATCTTTGTCTAGCTCCAGTTCTCAAGGGGAATTGTTTCAGTCTCTCTCCATTCAGGATGATGTAGGCAGTTGGCTTTGTATAAATGGCCGTTATTGCATTGAGGAATTTGCTGTCTATTCTTATTTTGCCAAGAGTTTTTAGCATGAATGGGTGTTTGGCTTTATCAAAGCCTTTTCTGCATCAATTGACAAAATCAGGTGATTCTTGTCTTTTGTGCTATTTATGTGGTTGATCACATAATTGTTTTTCTGATGTTAAACCAGCCTTGAATTCCTGGTTGAATCCAAAATGGTCGTGATGAATTATTTTTTTGATATGTTGTTGTATTCTGTTGGCGAGTATTCTGTTGAAGATTTTTGCATTGAGGTTCATAAGTGATATTGGTCTGTACTTCTCCTTTCTTGTTGAGTCTTTCCCTGACTCTGATATCAGAATTATGCTGGCTTCATAGAATGAATTTGAGAGTATTCCATCCCTTTCTATGCTGTGAAATAGTCTCAGTAGTATTGGAGTTAACTCTTCTCTAAACGCTTGGTAGAATTCTGTGGTGAAGCCATCTGGGCCAGGGCTTCTTTTGGTTGGTAGTTTTTGGATCACTTTTTCAATCTCTTCCTTTGTGACGAGTTTATTCAGTTGTTCTACTTCATCTTGTGATAATTTTTGTAGGTGATATGAGTTAAGGAATTTGTCCACTTCCTCTAGGTTTTCAAATTTTTCGAGTACAGTCTCTCATAGTATTCTGTTATGATATTTTTGACTTCTGTTGCATTTGTTGTGGCATCTCCCATCTTATTTCTTATTTGAGTTATTTGTTTCCTTTCCTATTTTTTCTTTAGTATGTTTAGCCAATGGTTTGTCAGTTTTGATCTTTTCAAAAAAACTAGCTTTTGGTCTTTTCAGTTTTTTCAATTGTTCTTCTATTCTCTAATTTGTTTAGTTCTGCTATAATCTTTATGATCTATTTTCTTCTAGGGCCTGAGGGGTTCCTCTGTTGCTGTTTGTCTCTCTACTTGTTCAAGCTGTAGAGTTAGTTCCTTGATTTGGTTTCTTTGTTGCTTCCAGATGTGTGCATTTATGGAGATAAACAGACCTCTGAGCACTGCTTTGGCTGTATCTCATAGGTTCTGGTAGGAAGTGTTTTCATTCTCATTGGAAACCATGAATTTCTGTATTTCATCCTTGATTTCCTCTATAACCCATGTTTTTTTTGAGCGAGATGTTGTTCAGTTTCCAAGAGTTCCACTTTCTGTCTATATTTTTTCTGCTGTTGATTTCAACTTTGATGGCTTTATGTTCTGAGAAGATGCTTTGCAGTAATTCAATGGTATGCATTTTGTTGAGCACTGCTTTATGGCCTATCACATGGTCAATTCTGGAGAATGTTCCTTGTGCCCTGGAGAAGAAGGTGTAGTTGTCTGCTGATGGGTGGAAAGTTCTGTATATATCAATGAGGTTTAGTTGGTTAATTGTGGCAGTGAGCGCTTCTGTATCTTTACTGAGCTTTTTTCTAGATGATCTCTCTAGTAATGAGAGTGGTGTGTTAAAGTCTCCCACTATTATTGTGGAGTCATCTAACTCTCTTTTGAGTGTAGTCAGTGTTTCTTCAACATATTTAGGTACTCTGATATTAGGTGCATAAGTATTTAATATAGTTAAGTCTTGCTTGTGTATTGAACCTTTCAGCAATAAATAGTGTCTATCTTTGTCCACGATGGTGGATTTGACATTAAAATTGATTTTGACTGAGATTAGAAATGCCACCCCTGCTCTTCTTTGTTCATTGTTAGCTTGATATATATTCTTCCATCCTTTAATTTTCAGTTTGTTCCTATCTTTAGGTCTCAAGTGAGTTTCTTGTAGACAACATATGAATGGATCATGTTTTTGATCCAAGATGACACTCGGTGTCTCTTTACTGGAGCATTCAGTCCATTCACATTCAATGTAATTATTGATAGGTATGTGTTCACTGCTGCCATTGTGATGTGTTTATTTTTATGTTGATGTTTTCTCTGTTGTTCTTATTAGGCTGTTCTGGGGCATTCTTTTTTGTGAGTTGATTTTTCACCTTTTCAGAGCTGGTTTTATAGTTGTTGAGACTCGTGTGTTAGATTTCTTGAAGTGGTATGATACATCTTTGTTGTGCTTTACAGCTGCCCCTATGATCCCCCTTAATAAACTATATATAAATCCAACTTTAATTACTACCAGTCTTGTCATCTTCCTCTCCATCTGGAAGAACTGTAACAACTGTAGTACATCCCTCTTTTTATTATGATGACACCGTAGTTTTCATGATGATCACTGGATTCCTTCTTTCTGTATCAAAGCTGTGATTGACTTTGGAGCCTTCCCTAAAAAAGTAGAGTATTGAGTAGTATGTCGTTCTAAAATATAAAGTTAGTGGTTTCGTTCTTCTAAGCCAAAGCCAAGAACTTCTTTCAGTATTTCTTGTAGTTTGGGTTTGGTTTTTACAAAGTCTCTGAGTTTCTTTTTATCTGGGAATGTCTTCACTTCATTTTCGTATTTCAAAGATAGTTTTGCAGGATATGTAATTCTTGGTTGGAGGTTCTTCTCCTCCAAGGCTTTGAATGTGTCATTCTACTGTCTCCGTGCAGCATGGTTTCTGCTGAGAAATCTGACGAGAGCCTAGAGGGTTTCCCTCTGAATGTTAGCTTTGCTTTGAGTTTTGCTGCCTTTAAGAGTTGCTGCTTATGTTTCATTTTGTTAAGCTTGATTATAATATGTCTTGGAGTCTTTCTTTGGAGATCTATATTGGGTGGCATACGATATGCATCTGAGATGTCTATATTCTCTGCCTTCATGATTTCTGGGAAGTTTTCTTTCACCAGCTCAGCAATGATACTCTCTGTGTTCTCAGATGTCTCACCCTGTTCATGGACTCTGATTAATCGAAGGTTGTTCCTCTTAGTAGAGTCCCACATGCTTCTTAATGTTTCTTCATTTTTCTTGTTTCTTTTTTTCTGATTTCTGCTCATAGATGCTAGTGTCAGTAACTCTGTCTTCCAAGTCAGAAATTCTTTTTTCTATTTATTCCATTCTGTTTTCTTGGCTTTGAATGGAAGTTTCTATGTCTTTGATTTTCTTCTTGATCTGTTGGATTTCAGAGTACTGGTGTTCCATCAGATCAAACAGCTTGCTTAATTTTTCCTTTTGTTCTGCTGCATTTTGTATAAGGTCTAGAAGGGCTCTGTATATAATCACTTTGTATTCACTTCCTGATGCTTTCATAAAAGTTTCTTCATCTGGAAAACTCCTTGGTTGCTTTGTTTGGGAGGCTTCTGAAGCCATGGGTGATTTCTTGTATGCCACAGGTGTCTGTTGCTTTTTGGGTCCCATGTGAGTATGTTGAGGCTGGAAGAGGTACTGTGAGGATGGATTGCAAATGTTTCTCTAGGCTGTCTTAAAATGTAAAGCAAAAGGTATCTGACCACTTCCCAAGTCAGTCAGGTTTTCAGGTGTAGAGGTCCCTCTTCTCAACTCACAAAGTAAGCGCCACCATACCCAACCCCAGATGATAACAAACTAGTTCAGAATACAGCAATGCTACTGCCCTGTTGGCCTCTGCTGACAGGGCCTAGCCTTAGCCGACACTGCCTCGAATACTGCTTTGAGATAGAAAAGCGCTCTCTTGTGGGCAGGATCTGGCTCCCAAGCTAAGAATTAGTTCCAGCTCTGGCCACCGTATCCACGATGGCATCCTCCACACAGGCAGCAGACAGCAGGGCTAAAGGTGCCGAGAGGTAGTGATTCCTCTGCTTCTGTTGCAGGGCCTGCAACATAGGTTGCACTGGGAAAATTACTGTTTTTCTGTCAGAGAAGCACTGTCCTGTTTGCAGGCACTGGCTCCCGGGCTAAGAATTAGGTCCCGCTAAAGTCTCGGTACCAACATGACATCCCGCACACTGACTGCGGAATTCCATAAAAACCCCGCTGACGCAGATATAAAATGAAAGGCTCAAAGTGGCTAGATTAACAGAGTCTTAGGTCTGGCTCTCAGAATATGGGAATTTCACCTGCCTAATCCCCCAGTAGTGCATCTGAGTCTAGCCACTAGGCAAGACCCAGCTCTACCTGTCGGCCAAGACAGAGAAAAAAAAGTCAAAGTGGTGCATTTACCTTCCGTCCGAGAGAGCCAGGGCTAGCCAGGAGCGGGAGTCAGTGAAAGAGAGGAGGTTTTTCGCTCAGTGGTATGAAGTCCCAATTAACAGCCATGTGCCGTGTCCTGAGGCTGATTAGGTGATCAGAAGGTTCCGTTTGATTATCAGTTCAAGTCTTGATTTCCAGAGGGATATAAGGAGACGTGGACTTGGTCCGCCATCTTGACTCCGCCCCCCTTGAACTGCCCTGCTTTTGATTTTGACTTCTATGGCTTTATGATCTGAGAAGATGCTTTGCAGTAATTCAATGGTATGGATTTTGTTGAGCATTGCATTATGTCCTAACACGTGGTTTGCTTTGCTTTGAGTCTTGCTGCCTTTAAGAGTTTCTGCTTATGTTTCATTTTGTTAAGCTTGATTATAATATGTCTGAGTCTTTCTTTTGGGAACTATATTGAGTGGCATTCAACATGCATATTGGATATCTATATTCTCTTTCATAATTTCAGGGAAGTGTTCTGTCAACAGCTCAGCAACAATACTCTCTGTGTTTTCAGGTGTCCCGCCCTGTTCAGGTACTCCAATTAATTGTAAATTGTTCCTCTTAATAGAGCCCCACATACTTATTAATCCTTCTTCATTTTTCTTGTTTCTTTTTTCTGATTTCTCCTCACGGATGCTGGAGTCAATAGCTTTGTCTTCCAAGTCAAAAAGTCTATTTTCCAATTGTTCATTTCTTTTTTTTTTTAATTTTTTTTTATTTTTCGTTTTTATTTAACATAACTGAGTGAAAATGTACATTCACATGAAAATTTACAAGCCCCCCTATATGCAGCTTCCACTGCTCTCCCTGTCCGGTGACTGCACACTATTCCTCTCTGCTCCATACATGTCTCATCCTCCCAACAGTCTCCTTTCCCCTCCTCTCCGTTCACTCCCCTTCCTCCAGCCAGAGGTCAGCAAGATGATATCCTATAGATGTATAGAACCATAAAGTGCTTCCAACATACGGTTACTCTGCATTGCCAAGTCCATTCCATTCCTGTCCAAAGAGTGGACCTTTGTTATAATTTATGGGAACGGGCAGCATCAGGGCCGGGGGCCATGCTCTCAGAGGAACCCCAAAACCGCTGGACCATCAGTTGAGGTCTTTTAGTGGAGATCTCATGATGCACCTCTTTTTATTCTTGTGTTGCGAGTGAGGCTCCTCTCTGTGAGCTCCGTAATGGCTATCACTGGTGGTGGCCGGGCACCATCCGGTTCTTCCGGTCCCAGGTCGATGTAGGCACCCACTCTTGTGGGTCTCTCTGTCTTCTCGGTTGTCTTTACCGCATGCCATTTTGGCCCTCGGTGAGCATCCGTTCCTGCTGAGTTGGGACCATTTGCGGTGCCCTCGGATGGCAGCTTGGCAGCTTTTAAGACCCCAGACGCCACTCACCAATGTGGGGTGCAGAGAGCTCTCTTAGCAAAACACTAGTTGTGCCAATTGGCCTGGAATTCGCCTAAGAGCATGGTCCCCCGCCCCCCGTCCCAGCTACTCTATCCTTGCAGTATTGAGTTAAGATGGAAGGAGTACTCAAGTTATGCTGAAGTCCACTTAATGTTGTTCTTGTTCCTAATGTGTGCTGTCACCGCTTTCTCCCAACTAGATTTCTAGTAACTACCTAAACTAAACCCTCCCCCGCTTGCCCTCCCTCCCTCCCTCCCCTCCCTTGCAGCTGTCAAAGAGTCTTTTCTTCCATACACAAGTCTGTTTTTGAGATCTTATCGTAGAGGTCTCATACAGTATTTGTCCTTTTGTCGCTGACTACTCTCACTCAACATAATGTCTTCCAGTTGAAACGAGGTTAGGAGATGTTTCCTGGAATCATTGTTATTCTTTATCATTGCATAGTGCTCCATTGAGTATATGTACCACAGTTTACTTATCCATTCTTCTATTGTTGGGCATCTGGGTTGATTCCACCTTTTTGCTATTGTGGACTGTGCCGCAATAAACATTCTGGTGCATGTGTCCGTTGGTGTGAAAGGCCTTGAATCTGTAGGATATATTCCAAGTAGTGGAATTACTGGGTCAAATGGTATATCAATATCCATTTTTTTAAGGAAGCACTAGATTGCCTTCCAAAGAGGCTGGACCATTTTGCAAGCCCACCAACAGTGTAGGAGGGTTCCACTTTCTCCACAGCCTCTCCAGCATTTGTTGTTTTGTGTTTTCTGGATCATGGCCAATCTTGTTGGGGTGAGATGGTATCTCATTGTTGTCTTGATTTGAATTTCTTTAATAGCTAAAGATCGTGAACATGTCCGCATGTGTTTTTTGGCTGCCTGGATCTCCTCTTTAGTGAAGTATCTGTCCATCTCCTTTGCCCATCGCTTAACTGGATGGTTTATCTTCTTCTTATTGATATTTTGTAGTATCTTATAGATTATGGAGATCAGGCATCGATCTGACATAGAGTTGCCAAATATTTTTTCCCACTCTGTGGGTGTTCTTTTAATTCTATTAATAAAGTCTTTGGATGAGCAAAAGTGTTTGATTCTTAATAGCTCCCATTTATCTACTTTCTCTTCTGTTGATTGAGGTTTCTTTGACAGATTTTGGAGTCTGTCCTCATTGTGTATTAAAACTTCCATTGTTCTTCCTACCTTTTCTTGGATGAGCTTTATCATTTTAGGTTTGATATTTAGGTCTTTTATCCAGTTGGAGTTGGTTTTTGTATAAGGTGTACGATATGGATCTTGATTCAGTTTATTGCAGATGGATAACCAATTTTGCCAGCACCATTTGTTGAAGATGCTGTTTTTACCCCAGTTTAATGTCTTAGGGCCTTTGTCGAATATCAACTGTTCATAGGCAGATGGTGTCATCTCTGGGGTCTCAATTCTGTTCCACTGATCAGTCTGTCTGTTCTTGTACCAGTACCAGGCTGTTTTGACCACTGTGGCAGTGTAGTATGTTCTAAGGTCGGGTAATGAGAGGCCTCCCAGTGTGTTCTTCTTCTTTAGTAGTACCTTACTTATCTGGGGCTTCTTCCCTTTCCAAACAAAATTGGTGATTTGTTTCTCCATCTCATTAAAAAATGATGCTGGAACTTGTATTGGGATTGCATTATATAAATAAATTGCTTTGGGTAAAATAGACATTTTCACAATGTTAAGTCTTCCTATCCATGAGCAGGGTAGGTTTTTCCATTTATCTAAGTCTCTCTTAGTTTCTTGTAGTAAGGGCTTGTAGTTCTCTTTGTAAAGGTCTGTTGTTTCTCTGGTTAGATTAATTCCTAGGTACTTTATCTTCTTAGGGGCTATCACAAATGGTATAGATTTGATAATTTCCTCCTTAACAGTCTCATTGTTGGTATAAAGGAATCCTACTGATTTACTTATGTTTATCTTGTATCCTGAGACTTTGCTGAACTCTTCTATCAGTTTGAGTAACTTACTTACAGATTCTATGGGGTTCTCTGCATATACAATCATATCATCTGCGAACAGGGAGATTTTAACTACCGCTTTGCCAATGCAGATGCCCTTTATTTGTTCGCCTTGTCTAATTGCTCTGGCTAGAACTTCTAGCACAATGTTGAATAGGAGAGGTGACAGTGGGCATCCTTGTCTAGTTCCTGATCTCAGGGGAAAGTCTTTCAGTCTCTCTCCATTCAGGATGATGTGGGCAATTGGCTTTGTATAAATGGCCCTTATTGTGTTGAGGAATTTGCCGTCTATGCCCATTTTGCTAAGAGTTTTTAGCATGAATGGGTGTTGGACTTTATCAAATGCCTTTTTGGCATCAATGGACAAAATCAGGTGATCTTTGTCTTTTGTGTTATTTATGTGGTTAATCACATTAATTGTTTTCCTGATGTTGAACCAGCCTTGCATCCCAGGTATGAATCCCACTTGGTCATGATGGATTATTTTCTTGATATGTTGTTGTATTCTGTTGGCAAGAATTTTGTTGAAGATTTTTGCATCTAAGTTCATGAGTGATATCGGTCTGTAGTTCTCTGTCTTTGTTGGATCTTCCCCGGGCTTAGGTATCAGGGTTATGCTGGCTTCATAGAATGAGTTTGGGAGTACTTCATCCCTTTCTATACTGTGAAATAGTTTCAATAGTATTGGGGATAACTCTTCTCTAAATGCTTGGTAGAATTCTGCCATGAAGCCATCTGGGCCTGGACTTTTTTGGGTTGGCAGTGTTTTGATGACCTTTTCAATCTCTTCCTTTGTGATGGGTTTATTAAGTTGTTCTGCTTCATGTTGTGATAATTTGGGTAGGTGGTATGAGTCAAGGAATTGGTCCATTTCCCCTAGGTTTTCAAATTTGTTAGAGTACAGTCTTTCATAGTATTCTGTTATGATGTTTTTGATTTCTGTTGCATCTGTGGTGACAACTCCCTTCTCATTTCTAATTTGGGTTATTTGTTTCCTTTCCTGCTTTTCTTTAGTAAGTTTAGCCAGTGGTTTATCAATTTTGTTGATCTTTTCACAAAACCAGCTTTTGGTCTTCTCGATTTTTTCAATTGTTTTCTATTCTCTAATTCATTTAGCTCTGCTGTAATCTTTATGATCTCCTTTCTTCTGGTGCCCGAGGGGTTCCTCTGTTGTTCTCTTTCTACTTGTTCAAGCTGTAGAGTTAGTTCCTTGATTTGGTTTCTTTCTTCCTTCCCGATGTGTGCATTTATGGAGATAAACAGACCTCTGAGCACTGCTTTGGCTGTATCCCATAGGTTCTGGTAGGAAGTGTTTTCGTTCTCATTGGAATCCATGAATTTCTTTAATTGATCCTTGATTTCCTCTATAACCCATGTTTTTTTGAGCAAGACGTTGTTCAGTTTCCAAGAGTTCCACTTTCTATCTCTGTTATTTCTGCTATTGATTTCAACTTTGATGGCTTTATGATCTGAGAAGATGCTTTGCAATAATTCAATGGTATGAATTTTGTTGAGCATTGCATTATGGCCTATCACGTGGTCAATTCTGGAGAATGTTCCATGTGCCCTGGAGAAGAAGGTGTAGTTGTCTGCTGATGGGTGGAAAGTTCTGTATATATCAATGAGGTTTAGTTTTTTAATTGTGTCCACGAGGTCTTCTGTATCTTTACTGAGCTTTTTTCTAGATGATCTGTCTAGTAATGATAGTGGAGTGTTAAAGTCTCCCACTGTTACGGTGGAGTCATCTAACTCTCTTTTGAGCATAGTCAGTGTTTCTTCGACATATTTAGGAGCTCTGACATTAGGTGCATAAATGTTTAATATAGTTAAGTCTTGCTTGTGCACAGAACCTTTCAGCAGTAAATAGTGTCCATCTTTGTCCACGATGGTGGATTTGACATTAAAGTTGATTTTGTCTGAGTTTAGAATTGCCACCCCTGCTCTTCTTTGTTCATTGTTAGCTTGATATATATTCTTCCAACCTTTAATTTTCAGTTTGTTCCTGTCTTTAGGTCTCAAGTGAGTTTCTTGTAGACAACATATGGATGGATCGTGTCTTTTGATCCAAGATGACACTCGGTGTCTCTTTACTGGAGCATTCAGTCCATTCACATTCAATGTAATTATTGATAGGTATGTGTTCACTGCTGCCATTGTGATATGTTTATTTTTATGTTGATGTTTTCTCTGTTGTTCTTATTAGTCTGTTCTGAGACACTCTTTTTTGTGAGTTGATTTTTCACCTTTTTCAGAGCTGGTTTTATAGTTGTTGAGACTCGTGTGTTAGATTTCTTGAAATGGTATGATACATCTTTGTGTGCTTTACAGCTGCCCCTATGAACCCCCTTAATAAACTATTTATAAACCCAATTTTAATTACTACCAGTCTGGTCATCTTCCTCTCCATCTGAAAGGACTATAACGACTGTAGTACATCCCTCTTTTTATTATGATGACACCATAGTTTTCATGATGATCACTGGATTCCTTCTTTCTGTATCAAAGCTGTGATTGACTTTGGAGCCTTCCCTAAAAAAGTAGAGTATTGAGTAGTGTGTCGTTCTAAAATATAAAGTTAGTGGTTTCGTTCTTCTAAGCCAAAGCCAAGAACTTCTTTCAGTATTTCTTGTAGTTTGGGTTTGGTTTTTACAAAGTCTCTGAGTTTCTGTTTATCTGGAAATGTCTTAATTTCATTTTCATGTTTGAAAGACAGTTTTGCAGGATATATAATTCTTGGTTGGAAGTTCTTCTCCTTCAAGACTTTGAATGTGTCGTGCCACTGTCTGTGTGCCAGCATGGTTTCTGCTGAGAAATCTGACGAGAGCCTAGAGGGTTTCCCTCTGAATGTTAGCTTTGCCTTGAGTCTTGCTGCCTTTAAGAGTTGCTGCTTATGTTTCATTTTGTTAAGCTTAATTATAATATGCCTTGGAGTCTTTCTTTGGAGATCTATATTGGGTGGTGTACGATATGCATCTGAGATGTCTATATTCTCTTCCTTCATGATTTCTGGGAAGTTTTCTTTCAGCAGCTCAGCAATGATACTCTCTGTGTTCTCAGATGTCTCACCTTGTTCAGGGACTCCAATTAATCGAAGGTTGTTCCTCTTAATAGAGTCCCACATGCTTCTTAATGTTTCTTCATTTTTCTTGTTTCTTTATTTTGATTTCTGCTCATAGACACTGGCATCAGTAGCTCTGTCTTCCAAGTCAGAAATTCTTTTTTCCATTTGTTCCATTCTGTTTTCTTGGGTTTGCATGGAGGCTTCTATGTCTTTGATTTTCTTCTTGATCTGTTGGATTTCAGAGTACTGGTGTTCCATCAGATCGAACAACTTGCTTAATTTTTCATTTTGTTCTGCTGCATTTTGTATAAGGTCTAGAAGGGCCCTGTATATAATCAATTTGTATTCACTTCCTGACGCTTTCATAAAAGTTTCTTCATCTGCAAAACTCCTTGGTTGCTTTGTTTGGGAGCCTTCTGAAGCCATGAGTGATTGCTTGTATGCCATAATGGTCTGTTGCTTTTTGGGTCCCATCTGAGTATACAGAGTCTGCAAGAGGTACTGTGAGGATGGATGGCAAATGTTTCTCTAGGCTGTCTTAAAATGTAAAGCAAAAGGTATCTGACCAGTTCACAAGTCAGTTAGGTTTTCAGGTGTAGAGGTCCCTCTTCCCATCTGACAAAGTAAGCGCCACTGTATCCAACCCCAGATGATAACAAACTAGTTCAGAATACAGCACTGCTAGTGCCCTGTTGGCCTCTGCTGACAGGGCGTAGCCTTATCCAACACTGTGTCAAGTACTGGTTTTGTGATAGGAAAGCGATCTCTTGTGGGCAGGCTCTGGCTCCCAAGCTAAGAATTAGGTCCAGCTGCGGCCACCGTACCCAAGATGGCGCCCTCCACACAGGCAGCAGACATGGGGGCCAAAGGCGCCCAGAGGCAGCGATTCCTCCGCTTCTGTTGCAGGGCCCCCAATGTAGGCAGCACTATGCAAAATCACTAGTTTTCTGATGGAGAAGTGCTGTCCCATTTGCAGGCGCTGGCTCCCAGGCTAAGAACGAGGTCCCGCTAAAATCTCGGTACCAACATGGCGTCCCGCACCCTGACCGCGTAGCTCCACACAAACCCCACTGAGGCAGCTATAAAACGAAAGGCTCAAAGTGTCTAGATTAACAGAGTCCTGAGCCTGGCTCTCAGAATATGGGAACCTCGCCTACCTATCCCCCCAGCAGCGTGTCTGAGTCCAGCCGCCGGGCGAGGCCCAGCTCCGCCCGCCAGCTGAGACCGAGGAAAAAAAAAAGTCAAAATGGTGCGTTTACCTTCCGTCCGTGAGAGCCGGGGCTAGCCAGGAGCGGGAGTCAGTGAAAGAGAGGAGATTTTTCACTGAATGGTATAAAGTCCCAATTAACAGCTCTGTGCCGTGTCCTGAGGCTGATTAGGTGCTCAGAAGGCTCTGTTTGATTGTCAGTTCAGGTCTTGGTTTCCAGAGGGATAGAAAGAGACGTGTCCTTAGTCCGCCATCTTGACTCCGCCCCCTCCAAGTGTTCATTTCTGTTTTCTTGTCTTCGAATTGAATTTTCTATCTCTTTGATTTTGTTCTTGATCTGTTGGATTTCAGAGTACTGGTGTTCCATCAGATTGAACAGCTTGCTTGATTTTTCATTTTGCTCTGCTGCATTTTGTATGATGTCTAGGAGGGCTCTCTATATAATCCTTTTGTACTTGCCTTCCAGTAGTTTCAGAAAGACTTCTTTGTCTTCTTTCTTTTGGGAGTCTTCTGGAGCCTCCTCTTGTCCAGGAAAGTCTAGAATGAGCCTGCAGTAAGTCTTCCTACTTTATGGCCCCTATTCACAGCTGCTGCTCCTCATGTACCCGCTGCTCCATGTCTACATCCTCACATTTAAACATCTGTGCTCTGTATCACTTGTATGCAGGTGTACTTTGTTTATTCTGTGTTTTTGTGAGCCCTGTGCCTGGGGACACTGCTGTGCTCCATGTTGGGCCCTATGCCCACCTGCTCAGCCTCTGCTCTCAAAGCTACACTTCCTCTCTGGGCCCACGTCTCCAGGGACATCTCTATTTTTTGGTTCCTTGTGAGAAGTCACACCCGTAAGATCCCCCTCCACACAAACGAAAAAAGATACTGACAAAAAGTCACCATTTTGCAATTTTACCAAGAAAAATCCCTGGAAAAAATAACTATGTGCTATTATCACCATTTCCTAAAATAAAGGCTACTTTAGCAACAGAAGAAGGTAAGAAAAATGCCATTTTATAATTTTGTAATTAAGTGAATTTTGCGTTCTGGAAAATCTTGATCATTCGTTTTGCTGCTGGTGGGGGAGATGGTAGGCAGGTAAGCCAGTGTCCAAAGGAAAGTGACCCTGGTCTTGAGCCCACAGGGATGCTGACACCCCTGGTCCTGTTCCCTCTGGTACTCTCACTACCACCTTAGTTTTCTGATAAAGTCACACTGCCCAGTCTGCCCTTTTCTGGGTAGGTCACACACTCTTGTATTCCCCCTGCTCTCTGGGGTCTCCTGAACTTTGGATGTCATGATACCCACAGTGTCTGTGGGTAGGATGTTTGAGAAGAGATCATTTGTTTAGCATCTGTGCTTTTTAGCACCATTAGGAAAGCTAACAGCCCTCCTAAAAGCAGCAGCCTCTTTTGTCTTCAGCTTACCTTGCAGCTTTATCATTCAATAAACTATCCCTCCATCCCACTGGTGTGTCTGTGTGTGTAATGCACAAAAGTTGGAGTGCATATTCAAACTGCTATTGTCTTAGCAACAAAACCCCTTTTACTACTTTTAAATCCATTAGCTCCTTTGCACCCATTGTGTGGCTGCAAAACTGCTTTGAAAAGACACAAATATCTCTGTATAGATAGCTCTCAAAAAGTGATGGGAGTGTGTGGCAGCACACAGTCCAGTGGTGATGGGGGAGGAACCATGAAGAGATTAAGGAGCTCAGCTGAGATGAGGGTGAAGGGATACCAGGGAGGATCTTAAGTGGCTGGGTTGTGGGGCTGGGCTTTTTTTCTTATGGCAAGAGAGCTCTGAAGGGTTCTAGGCAGGGGAACATGGTTGTCCTTGCATTTTAGACTTGAAGTCTGGCTCTCTAGGCCCTCAAGGGTAGGATAGGGAGTAGGGTAGGGTCCAGCCTGCACTAGGGCAGTGGCTGTGTGGACACAGACAAGAAACATGAGTGCTCAGCCAGGGCCTCAACACTTGGCAGGGTGGAGGCTGAGCAAAAGCAAGTCCTCAAGGACAGGAACCCACATTCTGGGCTCCTGTTGGTGGTGTAGTGATTAAATGCTATGTCTGCTAACCAAAAGGTCAGCAGTTTGAATCTACCAGGTGTTCCTTGGAAACTCTATAGTGCAGTTCTACTGTGCCCTATAGGGTCGCTGTGAGTCAGAATTGACTTGATGGTGGTGGGTTTGGTTCATTTTATCTTCCCCTAAATGCTGAGATGAGAGTTATCCTGGAGTCAAGGAATGATCCACTGCAGACACTCAGGCTGCATGCAAAAGAAAACTCTCATAACCTGGTGGTAATGAGCCCCGCCTGACAGGACCAGGGACTATGACACACAGCTTTTGCTGCTTAGCTGTGAAAATCCACATTCTCCATGTGCTCCTGGAGGGGAGTTATGCTCAAATCTCATGCTCTGTAGACACAGCTTCCTTCATCCCTCAGGAGAAAAAGCTAGCCTCAGAGCCACAGAAAGGCTCATTTCCAGGAGTCTCCATGGAGAGTTGATATTGCTGGTTCTGTGGTAGAATTTTGCGTCTGTGAAAGAGACCTCAAGCATAGCCACTACCCTTTCTCAGTGGAGGTGTGCATATTGCTATGGTGCTAAACAGGTTTCACCAGAACTTCCAGATGAAGACTGGTGATCTCCTTCTGAAAAGCAGTGAAAACCCCATAGACCAAAACAGCCTTAGTCTGTTGTGCTTGGGTTGCCATGGCCAGCATGATGGCAGCTAACACCAACAAAGTGTAGTAGAAGGAAGAAGCACAAGCTTGGGAAATAGCAGACACAGCCATGTGACTCTGGACAAAGACTTGTGTCTAAGCTGGTTTCCTTGTCTGCAAATGGGAATGACAGACTCCACCAAGAACTCAGATGGTGGTGTGGCCAGGGTGCCTGGGACCACATCAGTCAAGAGACTCAGAAGAAAGTTCATGCATGAGGTGGTGAGGCTGTTTATTTACAAAGTATTTTTTACATTCATCTTGGGGGACAAGGCAAAGCAGAGACAGTGATGCTAGTCTAGAGTGGTCAGCTCTGATACGAAACATAGCAAGGAAGGGGGAAAAAGAAAAACAAACCAAACCCATTGCCACGGAGTCAATTCCAACTCACAGGGATCATATAGGACAGAGTAAAACTGCCCCATAGGGTTTCCAAGTAGCAGCTAGTGGATTCAAACAGCCAACCTGCTGGTTAGTAGCCAGCCTGTTAATCACAACCCTACTAGGTTTCCAGAAAGAGACGAGAAAGGGCCAAAATAAACTTTTTTTTCTGTCTCTCTTTGGCAGGAGGAAGGGTGCTTATGAATGTCATCACTGAGCTGGTTTTCCTTCCAAGAGCTGATGGCTGATTCTGCATAGACTCCATTGGGCCCCGTGCAAGATACAGAACTGATCCTGCCTCAGTTTCCCTGTCACGCCACTGCTGCTTCTTTTCACATAAAGTCACCTGGTCTTGTGACAGCCGAGGATGCTCCAGCCCTGTCAGGGAATGAATGTTAACATGAGGCCCCAGCTTCACAGCTGTTCCCTGCACACTCATTTTCCTCATAGCCAGCCTTACAAACGTAGGTGCCCAGAGCAGTTCTAGCCCCTTGGAAAAAGTACTGCACCAGGATAGATGACCTGACAAGCAAGGTAGGCACAGACTGACTTGTGCCTACTAATATGAAGTGTACAGTTCCACCTGTTTTTCACCGATGTGGTAAAACGCTTGTGGAACTATGCATTGCAGCTTAGAAAGTAAACACAAGTGACCTTGCTTACCGTCAGCTTGTGTGTGCCTTGCTTACTGGTAGGTCCTCCTCTGGTAGCTCTGCTGCTCTACCAGCTGTGAGCACTGTAAGGACAAGGTTGTGTTTGTGCTAGTCACATTTATTTCCTTCCTTCAAAGTCCTGTGAACTGGGCCCCTAGAGGTCAACAATAAATAGATATTGAATGAATGTAGGCACAGATCTATAGTACTGTGGTTGCCCCTGGCAACCTGTAGTCATGATCTTACATGCAGGTCGAGAAAGAAATTGGAAAATCATGGCCTCATTAGGGACACTTGCCTAGGTCAGAAAACTTGACTTCCAGTAGTGGTACTGGAACTTGTGTCCTCATCTCTAATGAAAACAAAAATTCCCTTCTCGTGGATTCCCCTGAAGATCAGATGAACGTACTGAGGAGCAGTGTATAAGGTAGGAAGTTGGAAGCCTGGCAGGGAAAGCCTGAGCCTGTACTCCAGAGGTGAAGGGGGGACTGGAAGGGGAACTACTGGAAGTGGAGTCTGACCCAGCTCTGACCCAGCCCAGTCTCCAGCTCAGAAAGCTGGACATATGGTCTCTTGCAGAGCTCAGTTTTGCAATTTGTAAAAAAAAGTGAATTAAGTTTATTCACCTTACTAAATGAATCTTTGCTTTGCAAAATAATTAGAGTAATAGTAAATAACAGGCTCTGTGTGTACATTTATTTATTATGTTTTATGGTGCCTTAAGGGAAAGGTTACAATTCAAGTCAGTTTGTCATATGAAAATTTACACACTTACGTGAGCCTAGTTGCTTGCCCTACACTGTGACAGCACACTCCTCCTCTACATCATGTATTTCTCATGTCCATTCAACCACCTCCTGTCTCCTTCTACCTTCTCATCTCACCTCTGGACAGAAGCTTTCCCTTTAGTCTTATGTATCAAATTAATAAACTATGTATAAACCCAATTTTAATTACTACCAGTCTTATGTGTCAAATTAATAAACTATGTATAAACCCAACTTTAATTACTACCAGTCTTGTCATGTTCCTCTCCATCTGGAAGGACTATAGTGACTGTAGTACATCCCACTTTTTGTATGATGGCACCATAGTTTTCTTGATAATCACTGGATTGCTTCTTTCTGTATCAAAGCTGTGATTGACTTTGGAGCCTTCCCTGAGTAGAGTTTTGAGTAGTGTGTCATTCTAAAATATAAAGGTAGTGGTTTCATTCTTCTAAGCCAAAGCCAAGAACTTCTTTCAGTATTTCTTGTAGTTTTGGTTTGGTTTTTACAGAGTCTCTGAGATTCTGTTTATCTGGGAATGTCTTCATTTCATTTTCGTATTTCAAAATGGAACCTGAGGGGTTCCTCTGTTCCTGTCTGTCTCTCTACTTGTTCAAGCTGTAGCATTAGCTCTTTGGTTTGGGTTCTTTCTGCCTTCAGGATCTGTGCATTTATGGAGATAAACAGACCTCTGAGCACTGCTTTGGCTGTATCCCATAGGTTCTGATAAGAAGTGTTTTCATTCTCATTTGAATCCATAAATTTGTTTATTTTATCCCTGATTTCTTCTATAACCCATGGCTTTTTGAGCAAGATGTTGTTCAGTTTCCATGAGTTCCAATTTCTATGTTTTTTCTGCTATGGATTTTGACTTCTATGGCTTTGTGGTATGGGACAGTGCTTTGCAATAATTCTTTTGTTGAGATTTGCTTTATGTCCTAATACATGGTCTATTCTGGAAAACATTCCAGGTGCACTGGAGAAGAAGTTGTAATTGTCTGCTAATGGATAGAAAGTTCTGTATATATCGATGAGGTTTAGTTGGTTAATTGTGGCAATGAAGTCTTCTATGTCTTTACTCAGCTTTTTTCTAGATGGTCTGTCCAGTATTGGGAGTGGAGTGTTGAAGTCTCCCACTGTTATTGCGGAGTCATCTATCTCATTTTTGAGTGTAGTCAGTGTTTCTTCAACGTATTTAGATGCTCTAGTATTGGGTGCATAAATATTTAATATTGCTAAGTCCTGCTTATGTATTGAATCTTTCAGGAATAAATAGTGTCCATCCTTGTCCACAATGGTGGATTTTACATTAAAATCTATGTTATCTGAGATTAGTATTGCCACACCTGCTCTTCTTTGTGTATTTTTAGCTTGGTATATATTGTTCCTTCCTTTAATTTTCAGTTTGTTCATATCTTTAAGGCTAAGATGAGTTTCTTGTAAGCAACATATAGACGGATCATGCCCTTTGATCCTAGATGTCACTCATTGTGTCTTTACTGGAGAACTCAGTCCATTTACATTCAACATACTTATTGACAGATACGTGTTTAGTACTGTCATTGTGGTGTTTATTTTTGTGTTGATATTTTCTATGTAGTTGTTACCATTCTGTTCTGGGACATTCTTCTTTATGAGTTGATTTTTCCCCTTTTTTAGTGTTGGTTTTGTGGTTGTTGAGACTCCTGGATTATGTTTCTTGATTTGATATGTTTCATCTTTATTGTGCTTTGCGACTACCCCTGTAATCCCCTATGTTTAAACCCAATTGTAACTACTACAAGTCTTATTAACTTTCTCTCCATCTGGAAGGACTATAAATACTATAATACATCCCTCTTTTTAATATGATGATATTATAGTTTTCATGAATTGATCACTGGATCACTTCTTTTAATATTATAGCTTTGATTGAGTTTGGAGTCTTCCTTAACTGAGTAGGTTTCTGGATGATGTGTCCTGTATTTCCTCCTAAAATACAGAGTTAATGGTTTTGTTTTTCTAAGCAAAGAGCTTCTTTCAGTATTTCTTGTAGTTTGGGTTTGTTTTTTACAGTCTCTGAGTTTCTGTTTATCTGCAAAAGTCTTAATTTCATTTTCATATTTGAAAGATCATTTTGCAGGATATGTAATTCTTGGTTGGAAGTGTTTCTCCTTCAAGGCTTTGAATGTGTCCTGCCACTGTCTCCATGGTTTCTGCTGAGAAATCTGATGAAAGCCTACAGGGTTTCCCTCTGAATGTTAGCTTTGTTTTGAGTCTTGATGCCTTTAGGAGTTGCTGCTTATGTTTCATTTTGTTAAGCTTGATTATAATACGTCTTGGAATCTTTCTTTGGAGATCTATATTGGGTGGCATACGATATGCATCTGAGATGTCTATATTCTCTGCCTTCATGATTTCTGGGAAGTTTTCTGTCAGCAGCTCAGCAACGATACTCTCTGTGTTCTCAGGTGTCCCATCCTGTTCAGGGACTCCGATTAATCACAGGTTGTTCATCTTAATAGGGTCCCACACGCTTCTTAATGCTTCTTCATTTTTCTTGTTTCTTTTTTCTGATTTCTGCTCATAGATGCTAGCATCAGTAACTCTGTCTTCCAAGTCAGAAATTCTTTTTTCCATTTGTTCCATTCTGTTTTCTTGGCTTTGAATGGAAGTTTCTATGTCTTTGATTTTGTTCTTGATCTGTTGGGTTTCAGAGTACTTGTGTCCCATCAGATCGAATAGCTTGCTTAATTTTTCCTTTTGTTCTGCTGCATTTTGTATAAGGTCTAGAAGGGCTCTGTATATAATCATTTTGTATTCACCTTCTGATGCTTTCATAAAAGTTTCTTCATCTGGAAAACTCCTTGATTGTTTTGTTTGGGAGGCTTCTGAAGCCATGGGTGATTTCTTGTATGCCACAAGTATCTGTTACTTTTTGGGTCCCATGTGAGTAAGTAGAAGCTGGGAGAGATACTGTGAGGATGGACCACAGAAGTTTCTCTAGGCTGTCTTAAAACGTAAAGCAAAAGGTATCTGACCACTTCCCAAGTCAGTCAGGTTTTCAGGTGCAGAGGTCCCTCTTCCCAACTGGCAAAGTAAGCCCCTCTATATCCAACCCCAGATGATACAAACTAGTTCAAAATACAGCAGTGCTACTGCCCTGTTCAGTTCTGCTCACAGGGCCCAGTCTTAGGACACACTGTGTAAACTACTGCTTTTCTGGTAGAAAAGCTTTCTCCTGTGGGCAGGCTCTGACTTCCAAATGAAGAAATAGGTCCAGCTAAGGCCACCATATCTAAGATGGTACCCTCCACACGGTCACCAGATAGAGGGGCTAAAGGTGCCGAGAGGTAGTGATTCCTCTGCCTCTGTTGCCAG
This sequence comes from Heterohyrax brucei, assembly GCA_028571685.1. NCBI lineage: Eukaryota > Metazoa > Chordata > Mammalia > Hyracoidea > Procaviidae > Heterohyrax > Heterohyrax brucei. The sequence goes on along the minus strand of CM053165.1, from coordinate 7,170,244 downwards.
GCCCCCACCATAGCTGACACTGTGTAAACTACTACTTTTCTGTTGGAGAAGTGCTGTCCTGTTTGCAGGCACTGTCTCCCAGGCTAATTAGGTCCCACTAAAATCTCTGTCTCCAACATGGCGTCCTGCACACTGGCAGTGTGGTTTGATACAAACCCTGCTGTGGCAATGATAGAAAGACAGGCCCAAAGTAGCTAGATGAACAGAGTCCTAAGCCTGGCTCTCAAAATATGGGAATTTTGTCTGCCTATCCCACCAAGCAGTGCATCTGAGTCTAGCCACTACGCAAGACCCAGCTCTGCCCGCCGGCCAAGACACAGAGAAAAAAAAAGTGAAAATGGTGCATTTACCTTCAGGAGTGGGAGTCAGTGAAAGAGAGGAGGTTTTTCGATCAGTAGTATGAAGTCCAAATTAACAGCCCTGTGCCATGTCCTGGGGATTCACTAGGTGACCACAAAGCTCTTTTTGATTATCAGTTCAGGTCTTGGTTTCCAGAGGGATATAAGGAGACATGTGCTTAGTCCACCATCTTGACTCCACTCAAAGTGGGTGACTTTAAAAACAGAGATGTCTTGTCTCTTGGTTCTGGAAGTGAGAAGTTGGAATCAAGGTTCCAGCAGGGCTCTGTTCTTCTCTGTGCTGCACAGGGGAAGACAGGTGTGGCCCCACCGAGGCCCTTCCAGGCAGTTCCTGGTTTTGTTTTTTTAAATTTGTTTATTACGATTAAGATAAACTTTACAATCCAAGTCAATTTTCCATATAAAACCACAAATACCCACATCTATGCAATTCTATCTGCTCTCCTCACCCTGTGATAGGACACTCTTTTATTTCCCCAGTATCCATTCTTAGCTTTGTGGAGAATGGAAATTCCAGAACACTTAATTGTGCTCTTAAGGAATCTGTATATGGATCAAGAGGCACTTGTGCATACAGAACAAGGGGACACTGCATGGTTTAAAATCAGGAAACGTGTGCATCAGGGTTGTATCCTTTCACCATACCTTTTTAATCTGTATACTGAGAAAATAATCCGAGCAGCTGGATTATACAAAGAAGAATGAGGCATCAGAATTGGAGGACAACTCCTTAACAACCTGCATTATGCAGATGACACCACCTTACTGGAAATGAAGAAAATTTGAGACAACTTCTGATGAAGATCAAGGACCACAGCCTTCAGTATGGATTGCACCTCAACATAAGGAAAACAAAAATCCTTACAACTGGACCAGTGAGCAACATTATCATAAATGGAGAAAGTATTGAGGTTGTCAAGGATTTCAGTTTACTTGGATCCACAGTCAACACCTTTGGAAGCACAGTCAAGAAAACAAAAGATGCATTGCATTGGGAAAATCTGCTGCAAAGGACCTCTTCAAAGTATTCAGAAGTAAGGGTGTCACTTTGAAGACTAAAATGCACCTGACCCAAGCCATGGAATTTTCATTTACATAATATGCATGGAAAAGCTGGACCGTGAACAAAGAAGACAGAAGAAGAATTGATGCCTTTGAATTGTGGTGTTGGAGAAGAATGCTGAATATACCATGGACCATAAAAAGAACCAACAGATCTGTTCTGGAATAACCAGAGTGCTCCTTGGAAGCAAAGATGGCAGGACTGTGTCTTACATACTTTGGACATGCTGTCAGGAAGGATCAGTCCCTGGAGAAGGACATCATGCTTGATAGAGTGGAGGGTCAGCGAAAAAGGGAAGACCCTTGAAGAGATGGATTGACACAGTGGCCACCACAATGGGCTTAAGCATAAAAACAATTGTAGACATGGTGCAAGATCAGGTGGTATTTCATTCTATTGTTCATAGAGTCGCTATGAGTCGGTACTGACTTGACGGCACCTAACGACAACAACAACAACTCAACGAACACTGTCTGCTGCTGTCATGGATTGAATTGTGTACACCCAAAAATATATGTAGCCATGTGGCTGGGGTACGATTCCCTGTATTCTATGATTGTCCTCCATTTTGTGGTTTTCCTATGCTGTATGTTAAAGGAGTAGGGTGGGACCTGTAAATCCCTTCATAGGATCACCTCCCTGCTCCACTGTAAAGGGAGTTTCCCTGGAGTATGGCTTGCACCACCCTTAATCGTTTCATCCTACAAGAAATAAAAGGAAAGGGAAGCAAGCAGAGTATTGGGAATCTCATACCACCAAGAAGGCAGCACCTAGAGCAGAGCATGTCCTTTAGAGCTGAGATTCCTGTGCTGAAATACTTTCCTGGAATTTGGACTTAGCCTACTGGATTGTGATAATTTCTCTTATTGAATGGACTTGCAATTCATAAATGGATTTGTGGCTTACCAGACTGAGACAGTAAAGCTTCTCTTCATGAAAACATCCACTCGTGATATTTTCTGTTAGAGCAGTACCAGGTGACTAGAACACCTTCTCCACCCTCTCCGTTCCCCTCTAAAAAGAAACTAGTAGGACAGCCTTATATACATATTAAACCATAAAGTACACATACCACACTGCATTGCTCTGTGTCCCCAAGTCCAGTCCATTCTTGGTCTGAAGTGTTGGCATCCCTACTGCTTTCAAATCTGGGCTAGCAGCAAGTCTGGGGGCCATGTTCAGGGGACCCTCCAGGTTGTTTGGACCATCAATTCTAATCTTTTAATAGAGTTCTAGATCTGCACACCTTGGCATAACTAAGTTTGGGGTTTGTTTGGTTTTTTTTTTTTGTATGAAAATATTCTGCATCCCATTTTGGTGAGTGGCATCTGGCATCTTAAAAGCTAGCAAGCTGCCATCTAAAGAGCATCATTTGGTCCCAATCCAACTGGAGCAGAGGAAAATGAAGGACGTCTATGCCCAAGAGACAGAAAGGGCCATATTACTGGGAGACTACATCAGCATGATACCAGAAGAACTTGATGGCTCCCAGCCACCACCAGTGGCTGACCTGACAGGAAATACAGTGTAGAATCCCTGATACAGCAGGAGAAAAACGGGTGTGCAGAACTAGAACTCTATTAAAACACCAGATTTGATGGTCTGATATCCTGGAGCGTCCCCCTGGATTCCCCACTAGCCCAGAGCTGAAAACAGTACCAAAGCCAACTCACCAGACAAAAATTAGGCTGGACTATGAGACATAGAATGACGCTGGTGAAATGCTGGCTTCTTGGCTTAAATATATATATGAAGATGTCAGAGCAGCTCCTGTCTAGAGGCAAGATGAGAGGGTGAAGGGGGACAGGAGTTGCTTGAATGAGTACAGGAAGTACAGTGTAGAAAGGAGGAATGTGCTGTCTCAGGGTCGGAAGAGTGGTTAGAGTTGCCTAGAGGCATATGTGCAGGGTTTTATACGGCAAATTGGCTTGGATTATAAACTTTCACAGAAAGCACAATAAAATATTTTTTAAAAAAGAAATGGTTAGGTTTAGGACACACCCTATAATGATATGGTCTCATTAATATAACAAAGTAAATCCTGTTCCCAAATGGGATCACTTTCACAGGTATAAGGGTTAGGATTCCACGTATATTTTGAGGGGCATAATTCAACCTGTAACAGGTACCATGTGCCTCAATTTCCACATGTCTAATGGGGGTGAAAATAACCTCACAGAGTGGAAATATCAATGAGTCAATGTAAAGGCCTTTTACCCAAGTCTGCTCTTACTATTACTAAGTCTCAGCAGGGCCTGAAGACACAGGGACATCAGGCACAGAGGAACTATCCCAGGGTTGCAGCAGGCCGTGAGGGGCAGCTGGGAATCTTGAGTTTGCTGACAGCCTGATTGAGTCTCAGTGATCCTTAGTTTTCTCATTTGCAACAATAGTGCTTGGATGTCTGAGCAGCACTTTCCAAAAATGACCTCCTACATACTGCCAGTAGGAGTGTACATGAGTGCAATCCTCAGGGCACAGAGTGGCAGCATCCTGTGTGAGTTGTGGTGTGCTACTGTGCCCTAGGATAACTTGTCTGCACCAAAAAGTTTATTAATTATTTATTAAAGTTACAAGTGTAAAAAAGCTTAAAGAGCTTTTTCATGACAATATTTAAGGGTTTTTGTTGGTAATACACTTAAATTCACTTAGACATCTCTTTTAAATATAAATTTTACTGTATTTTTGGCTTGGCATTTTTGGTGAAAGCTTACACAGAAAACTGGGCTTTAATTTAGCAATTTCTATACACATTTTTTCAGTGACATTGGTTACATTTTTCACAATGTGGCAATATTCACACTATTTCTGTTTTTGTTGCTCATTTACATAAATCTAGCTTCCGTGATCCCCTCCTCCTCAGCTGTTCATCTTTGCTTTAGGGAAAATGTTGATCATGTGGCCTTATGATTAATTTAAGATGGTTTCTCAAAGAAGACATGTACTCACAGGTAACACTGTTTATGAGCCAACCTGCTGTTTAGCTGAAAGTTGACCTCCAGGTGTGGTTTCAGTTCAAAGCTTGAAGGGTAACTCGGGGATGTAAGTCTTGGGGTTTCCTCTGCTCTCTACCAGTCCCAAGTAAGATTGGCCTTCTTTAAGACTCTCAGTTTTGGTCTATATTTTATTCCTGTTCTACCTGGGACCATGTATTGTATCTCTGGTCAGAGTGGTTGGTGGTTGTAGCCGGGCACCCTTTTGTTCTTCTGGTCTCAGGATAGATGAGGCCATCCTTCATGGAGGCTATAAGCCCTGTAGACTAGTTTCTTCTTTGAGTCTTTGGTTTTCTTCTTACTCTTCGATTCTAGATGAATAGTGTCTTAGTCATCTAGTGCTGCTGTAACAGAAATACCAAAGAGAAATTTACTTAACAAAGAGAAATTCATTTTTTCACAATTTAGTAGGCTAGAAGCCCAAATTCAGGGTGTCAGCTCCAGGGAAAGACTTTCATTTTTCATTCTCCTTTGGCTCTGGAGGAAGGGAAACAGTTCCCACTATGTGCTTTAGTACATATATGAATATGTATGCAGCACACACATATATGTATGTACATATACCTACAGATACACCTATACATGTACACATATTTATATATGTACATCTTCCTATAGTATATGAGGCCTGACAATTAAGTTCGGAAACTTGCTAATGTGTGCCTATGTTGGCAACACTCCACAAACAACTTGATGAAGTTTCATAACCTTGGTCTATCAGTGTCTCATAGCTCTATTCATGTTGATGTGTGGTGGTATCTTGCTGAGTGGTGTTCATTATTGTTGCACGATTTTATGTGCCGTGGCAAGAATATCAGAGCTTGAATTATAGCAGCAAACAAGCATTAATTTCTTGTTAAACCTGGCAAGAGTGGAAGTGAAATCAGGGACATGCTAGTCCAGGTTCATGGTGATGATGCCATAACAGCAGTGTACAAATGGATTAAATGTTTGTCTGAGGGGAGAGAAAGTGTCATTGAAAAAGAGAGGTCAGGGTAGTCAGTAACGAGCACAACTGGCAAAAACATTGCAAAAATTCATTGAATTGGGTGTCAAAATTGTCAGCTGACTCTGAGAAACATAGCAGACCAAGTAAACACCAACAGAGAAACATGAAAATCTTAACTGAAAATATTGGCATGAGAAAGGTGTGTGCAAAAATAGTCCTGAAGGAGCTCACCAATGAATAAAAGGAAAGTAGAGTTGAAGTTTGCCAAGACCTTTTGGAGAAGCAAGATGATGTTTTGGGCTGTGTTATCACTGGTGAAGAAACATGAGTGTATCAACACAACCCTGGAGCAAAGAGTCAAAGTGCACAATGGAAGTCAGCCAATTCTCCACGACCAAAAAAGATCCATCATTCCAGATTAAGAGTCAAAACAATGTTGCTAAGTTTTTTGATATCAGAGGAATTGTTCATTATGAACATGTACCAGCTGGACAGTTAACCAAGTTTACTATTTGGAAGGGCTGAAAAAGATGCGTAAAAAAGATGAAAATGCCAGAACTTTTCACGGGCAGCTCATGGCTCTTGCATCATGACAATGCATCAGCTCACACAGCACTGTCTGTGAAGAAGTTTTTAGCCAGTAAACAAAAAACTGTATGGGAACACCCCACCTACTCAGTTGATCTGGCCCCCAATAACTTTTTTCTTTACCAGAAGATAAAGAAAATACTGAAAGGAAAAAATTTCGATGACATTCAGCACATCCAGGGTAATATGACAACAGCTGTGATGGCTGTTCCAGGATGAGTTCCAGAATTGCTTTGAAGGGTGGACTAGGTGCTGGCATTGCTGCATAGCTTCCCACGGGGAATATTTCAAAGGTGACCATAGTGATATTCAGCAAAGTGGTATGTAGCACTTTTTCTAGGATGAGTTTGCGAACTTAATTTTCACTCCTGGTATGCATACCTATGTATGTAACCGCGTGTATACTTTCTGGGTGTTACTGCTGTTGTAGCAAGCGTGTAGATGTTATAGCATTTAGCCAAAATGTCCCTTATTCTTGTGAACTTCTTAGTATCATCATTTACCTTGGTCAAATTATGCACACTTCACCCACGTTTGGTATTGCCTTTCACATCAATAAAAATAGTGTCAACTATCTAGAGACTGATTTCCCCTCCCTCCCACTCCTGTCCCTGGTACCACCAAGGAATGTTGACTTCTGTATGCATACCTATACTTGTCTTTTTATAAAAGTGTGATCATACAATATTTGTCCTTTTGTGATTGACTTGTTTCATTCAGCATAATGTCCTCCAGATTCATACATGTTATGTTTCAAGAACTCATCATCATTATTTATTTATTGCACTTTATGTGAAAGTGTACAACTCAAGTGAATTTCTCATACAAAAATTGATATATTGTTATGTGACCTTAGTTGCAATCCCTATAATGTGACAGTGCAGTCCTCCTTTTCACTCTGAACTTCCCATGTCCACACAACCAGCAACTTTCTCTTTCTGACTTTTCATCTCAACTCACAACAGGAGCTTGTCTTTGAGTCTCATTTATCAACTTGAAATAAGAACCACACTCTTCACAAGCATTATTTTGCTGTATAGTCCAGTCTATCTTCTTCAGAAGATAAAGTTTTGGGTTAACAGAGTATCTGGAAGCTTTGTCTTCTGTCATTCCACTGGTTTCAGTCAGACCACCCAGTCCAGTCTTTTTACTAGAGTTTGAGAGTTCTGTACCCTGCTTTCTGTTGTGTTTCCTGTCAGGGTGGTCATTGGTGGTAGCCAGGTAACATCTAGTTCTTCTGGTCTCAGACTGATGGAGTCCCTGGTTTACGAGGCTCTTTTGTTTCTTAGGCTAATATTTTCTTTGTGTTTGATGTTCTTTGTGCTGCTTTGTTCCAGGTAGGGTGGAACCAATTGATGTATCTTAGCTGGCCACTTGCGAGCTTTTAAGACCCCTGATAGCACTCACCAAAGTGGGATACAGAACATTTTCTTAACTTTGTCATGCCAATTGATCTAGATGTCCCATGAAATCATGGTCCCCAGGTCCCCACCCTTGCTATTCTGTCCCTCAAATTGTTTGGCTGTATCCAGGAAACTTCTTAGCATTTGGTTTAGTCCAGTTGTGGTCACTTCTTCTGTATTATGGTTCCCATCAGCTAAGGTAATTCTTGCCCACTGTGTAGTAAATTCCCCTCTCCCTTCTTCTCCACCCTTATAACTATCAAAGAATGTTTTCTTCTGTGTTTAAACCTTGAGTTCTTATAATAGTAGTCTCATACAATATTTGTTCTTTTGCAATTAATGTTACTCAGCATGATGTCTTCCAGATTTATCCATGTTGTGAGATGTTTCACAGATTCTTCACTGTTCAGTATTCCATTCTGTAAATATACCATAATTTGTTTATCCATTCATCTGTTGTTGGGCACCTAGGTTGTTTTCATCATTTTGCTGCAGTGCTGCAATGAAGATGGGTGTGCATACTCATTATTTTCTATACCTGCATAGTATTCCATTGTATGTATGTATGTATCACATTCTGTTTATTCACTCATCTATTGATGGTCACTTATGTTGTTTCCATCTTTTTGCTATTGTGAATAATGCTGCAGTGAACATAGGTATGCATATTCCTAAGAGTGGGATTGTTGAATCATAAGGTATTTCTGTTTCTAGCTTTTTGAGGAAGCTCATATGGTTTTTCCAGTGGTTTTATTTATTTACAATTCTACTAGCAATGGATATTGGTTCCAGTCTCCCCACAAGTTCACAGCATTTATTTTCTGCCTTTCAAAAATACATATGTTTTTATTTTTTTAATCAATACATTTTTACAGGGGTTAGATGGTATCTCACTGCAGTTTTGATTTTTAGCTCTCAAATGGCTAATGGGAAGCCCTGGTGATGTAGTAGGTAAGTGCTACAGCTGCTAACCAAAATGGTGGTGGTTCAATTCACCAGGTACCCCTTGGAAACTCTATGGAGCAGTTCCACTGGGTGCCATAGGGGTGCTATGAGTCAGAATCAACTCAACATCAGTGAGTTTGGTTTTGGAATGGCTAATGATCACAAGCATCTCTTTATGTGTTTGTTGGCTGCTTGATCGTCCTCTTTGGTGAAGTGTCTTGTTCATGTCCTTTTCCCATTTTTAAATTGGATTGCCTTTTTGTTATTGAGTTGTTGAAGTTTTCTATATATTTTAGAGATTAGACCTTTATCAGATACACTGTTTTCAAAGATTTTTTTCCAAGTCTGAAAGATCTCTTTTTACTCTTTTGATAGTCTTTTGATAAGCATTATTTAGTTTTTAGGAGGTCCCAGTTATGTAATTTGTCTTCTGTTGTTCATGCATTTGTAGTTGTGTTTGATAATCTATTTTTTAAAAAAAATTAGGTGCCATAGTTCTATCCCTATGATATTTTGACATTAAGGTTGTGTGTCAACTTGCTAGGACATGATTCTCAGTGGTTTGACAGTTACATAATGATGTAATCACTTCCATGATGATACAATAATGTCACTCCCATGAGGGGATCTGCTGTGAGTAGTCTATCAGTTGAAAAGAAGTTTCCCTGAGGGTATGTCCTACATCTAACATAGGTGGACTTTCTGGCAAGGCTCTAGTGCTTTTCCTGGTTTTGGATCCTGCATTTGACTCATCATCATCTGACCTTCAGTGTCTCGGATTTGGGCCAGCAGTCTGCTATTTTACCTGCCAATCTTGGATTTTTCAGTCTTCGAGGCTGCAAGCCAGCTGCCTGATTTCTGACCTGTGGATATTGGGTTTGTCAGTCATTGCAGCTGTGTAAGTCAGGAGAAGCTGCCAGCCTGACACCTGACTGATGAACATGGGAATTGCCATCCTCTATAGCGGTGTGGGAAACCCTGATGTAAGCCATTTCCTTGAGATAAATCTCTCTCTCACTTTATATACATACATGGATATCCATTTTTGCCAGCATCATTTGTTACAGAGGCTATTTCTTCTTCACCGGATGGATTCTGGTCCTTTGTTCATCAGTTGCGCAGAGATAGATGGATTTATTTTGGGGTTCTCAATTCTATTTCATTGGTCTGTGTGTCTGCCATTGAATCATTACCAGGCCATTTTGGTTACTGTGGGTATATAGTATGCTTCGAGACTGGGAAGTATCAGGCCTCCGAATTTGTTCTTCTTCAGCACTGCTTTGGTTATACAGGGCCTCTTTCCTTTCTATATATGACTATTAAGATTGTATGTCAACTTGGCTGGGCCATGATTCTCAGTGATTTGGGCAGTTATGATGTAGTCTGGCAGTCATGTAATGATGTGATCATGATGAGATTTGATGTAATGTGATCACCCTCATGATGGGATCTGCTGTGAGTAGCTTAGTGGTTGAAAGAGAGTTTCTTTGAGGGTGTGGCCTCATTGAACAGGAGTTGACTTTCTGGCAAGGCTCTCAGGCTTTTGCTGGCACTGGTTCCTGTTTGTCTGACACCCCTCTGACCTCTGGTTGTTGAGACTTGAGCTAGCAGCTTACTTGCCTTGTTGCCTGCCTGCTGATCTTGCTTGGGCTTCATCAGTCTTCACAGCCTGTGAGCCAGAGCCCTGTTAACTGACTAATGCTGAGTTCACCAGCTCCTGAAGCTATGTGAATCAGTAGAAGCCTCCAGTCTGACCCATGTTCCAGCCTCTATAACCATGTGAGTCATTTCCTTAATGTAAATCTCTTTCTCTTTATATATATTTATGCACCTTTTTTTGGTTTTGCTTCTCTAAAGAACCCAGCTTAAGACATATAATATAAAGCTGGTGATCAGTTTTCCATTTCAGCCAAGAATGTTATTAGAATTTGGTTTGGGATTGTAATGTATCCATAGATGATTTTGGGTAGAATTGACATTTTCATAATGTTAAGTCTTCTTATCCTTAAGTACCAAATATTTTTCCAATTATATAGATCTCTTTTACTTTCTCGCAATATTGTTTTAGAGTTTTCATTATATAGGTCTTCTGGATCCCTGGTTAGGTTTATTTGTAGGTATTTCATCCTTTAGGGGTGATTGTAAGTGGTATTGTTTTCTTCATTTCCTTTTTACAATTCCATTTGTTAATGTAAAGTAATCCAGCTAATTTTTTGGTGTTGATCTTGTACCCTCCCACATTGCTGAAGTGTTCTATTAGATCCATCAGCTTTCTTGGGGAATCTCTGGGATTTTCTGTGTATAGAATCATGTCATCTATGAATAAAAATAGTCTTATTTTTTCCTTTCCAATCTGGAAGTCTTTTATTTCCCTTTCTTGTGTTATTGGCCTGACTGGGACTTTCATTACAGTAATGAATAAGGGTGGTGATGATGGGCATCCTTGTCTCATTCCTCTTCTCAAGGGAAGGCTCTCAGTCTTTCTGAATTGAGTATAATATTGACTTTTGATCTCTCAAATATCTTATACTACATTTAGAACTATAATATCCTTTTTAAGTATCTCAGTTATCTGACAAACCTTCCAAAAACTTAAATACACTTCTTAATTGACAAAATTTGTAACGTTACATGTGAAGTTCTCTTAAATCTTGAGTCAATTCTGATTCATAGCAACCCTATAGAACAAAGCAGAACTAGCCCATAGGGCTTCCAAGGGATGGTTGGTGGATTCAAATTATTGAGTTTTTGGTTAGCAGCTGAGCTGTTAGCCACTGCACTGCTAGGACTCCAAAAGTCCTAATACTACTTATAAATTCACTAAGATTTCAACTTAAAATCATGAGTTATGAAAAATGATGGGGCAGTGGTGTCTGATTTCCTATAACTTCACAAGCAGGACAGGGAATCAAGATCAACAGCCCAAGGTTGATTCCTATGAGATGGAGATCAGATACATTTTCCTCTCTATACCTCCCATGGAACTCCCTACTTCTCTGCTAGGCTTGATAATTCATTTCAATGGCCACACAGAATTCACAGACCATACGCAGTTATTAAGATTTGTTAGGGTAACAAGATCTGACAACTGAGGTTCAGGAAGGCTCAGTATACAGGATACAACACTTGGCTTGGCCTCTGCTCTGCCTGGGCAAGTGTTACAAAGCTCCTCTAGCTCTGCGGATAATAAGAACCCCAAGACATTGACACTACTGATAAGATAGAAAGCTGAATGCCCTCAGGCAGGAGGCTTGCTGGAAAAGCAGCGTGCCTCTGGGCACTTGGTGGAGCTAGCTTTGCCAATCTACGAAGCCAGAGCTGAGTGCCTCCCACCTAAGTCTTGCTGGTGGAGTGGGGCACCTTGAGGCAACTCGAATCAGCAATTTTTTGGTTAGCAGCTGACATAAAAACCCTAATATAATTTTTTTTATTTCATCATATCTGTACTTCTGAAACTCCCTGGAGTTAATTCGACAAATACCAATTTCTGCTAATGCCAAATGCTGTACAAGACTTTGGTAATAAAAGCGATAATGATGAAGAGAATCCTTGTCATTATGGGACTCAATCTCTCTTGGGGAGATGCACAGACAATAGGTATACACACATTTATCAGCTAGTGATGCATGTAACAGAATAAGAAAGCATAGTAAGGAGTACAGATGCTGGGAAGAGGGGGGCAGAGAGCCCCAAGGAGGAGATAACAGTGAGTTCAGTGGGGCAAACCATATGACATCCAGGGGATGACCACTTTAAGCCAAAGAAATAGCAAGTACAAAGGTCCTGAGGTGGGGTGGGGAGGTACTTGATGCTTTCTAGCTAGAGCCAGAGACCCATGTGGCTGAAATCAAGTGAATGAAAAAGCGGTTGTCAGACACAAGACATATGGATGGAGCTTTATACTCTAAAGACCTTGACAATGAATATTTTGTGAGGATTTGTCTGGAGACCGTCTGAAAGTCATTCTAATGAAAGATCATCATTAAGTCACCCTTACTGGGACCCAGGAATTCCATTTCTCAGTATCTGCCTGAAAACAACTGTCCCAAGAATACAAGGATAAATGAACAAGGGTAGTCACTGCAACACTAAGTGGGAAAGGGAAAAAATGAAATAAGTACATCAGCAGGAAAATAGGTGAATAAATGGTCCTTTATCCAATGGAATACTATACAGCAGTGAAAACATATTTATTCATCCCACAAGTACTTATCGAGCACTTACTCTATGCCAGGTAGTGAACCCTAGCCAAGCCAGCTGAGTGTCATCTAGTCAGATCCGATATGGAATGCATATTCTAGCAGATAAAAAAGATATGCGGGAGTAAATCTCTAAAACCTATCACAGAGGACGTGGAGTCAAGACGGCACAGTAAGAGCATGTCCCTGCTAAACTCTCGAACAACTAAGAACCTCAACATTAATGAAATCCACCAAATACAGCAATCTAGAAGGACTAACCTGTGTTTAGCGAACCCTAAGTACAAAGGGAGCAAAAGGAAGATCTTAGAAGCCTTGACCTACCTCAGATAAAACAATGTGACCTGGATGGACATTCTCCATGAGCCGAAGGCAACCTGGGCAGGGAGAAAATCTGCCTCCAGTGAATCTTAGCAAGCAGCACCAAGAAACAAAAGTTGGAGCAACCTTGAATTTGACCAGAGACCTGTCTCAGCCTAAGCACTGCAGCGCACCCAGCAGTCCAGACCTGAAGACCCCCATGCAGGGTAGAACACTCTGGGACGGGGCCAGCCATTGGTCAGTGCTCCGCCAGACCCACCTGCCATGTGGCTAGGCATTGACTCAGAGTGGGAAGGAGTCCGGAGGCCTGAACTTGAGGAACAAGGAGACAGGGCAGGGAGCACTGGGACAGTCAGGGCTCCTAGGGTCCCAGAAAGATAGGGCAGGAGAGAGTATGTTGAAATGAGACATGTGACTCCATTTTGAGGAAGGGCACAGTAAACATTCAAGGTATTAAGGTAGAAAGCTCCAGGAAACAACTTAATAGCAGAAAATACCATAGAGTAATCTCACCTTTGTCTTACAAAACATCTGTCTGTCACAAGACAAAGCCTGGAGACAGCCTTACAAATGACCCCTAGACCTTGACGACAATCTACTAACTTTCAGAAATTCCATGTGGCCTCAGCCAATCAATGCAAAGGTCAGCTCCCCCTCCCTGCTTTGCTGTTTCATGGTTTAAATGCTGCATGCTAGGGAAACTTGGGGTCGCCCCTGCTCTGTGTAGTTTGGGGTGCATCTCTGGTGCACCAGTCTTTTTCTTATTGGGCACATTTTTAAATAAAACTTAACTTTCCAAAAGTAACTGCATTGTGTCTTGAAATCGGGATCCTAACAGGTAGAGCTGGGGGGAGCACATAAGTGTGCTCCAACAGCAGACCTTAGTCGTACATGGGACTGGGAATCCTGAGTTCAGGCACCCCAAGGCTACAGAGCAGGAGATTGCAAGACCTTGGAGATGGGGAGCAAAGGGGTGGAGTGAACAGCACTGCTCCTGGTAGACCTGGGATTGGTCTTGATGCCAACGTGCCAGAAAGCTCTGGGCTGTCATGGCCTGGGGCTGGAGGGTTGAGAGAGTACACCCACGTCTGGGAGAGGATTGGAGCCGTGGTGGCCAGTGAAGCTTGGGCTCAGGCAACCACTCAGGTCCAGAGTGATCCCCTCAGCAGCTCGGCAGTCATTGGAGCTGCGTGTGCCTGAAAGATCTGAGCTTAGGTGACTGCTAGGGAAGGGCAGTGAGCTCCAGCGGCTAGGCAGCTGTTATTGCTGTGTGTACCCGGAAGGCTTTGGCTCAGTGGCTCAGGTGAACCAAGGGTGCAGTGATCATCCCAGGCTAGGCAGCCATTAGAGCCAAGTGTACCAAGGAAGTTTCAGCTCAAGTGACCCTGAAAGAGTGAAGTTATCACCCTAGCAGTTGGGCAGCCATTGGAGCCATGTGTTCTGGGGAGATCTGGGCTCAGGCAACCATTGGGAAATGGCGGAGAGTGCCAGTGGCTGGACACCCATTAGTGCTGCATGCACCTGGAAGGCATGAGCTCAGGTGAACCAGGAGGAGGGGAGAGACTGCCCCAGTGGCTAGACAGTCATTGGTGCCATGTGTGGGAGAACTGGGCTCAAACAAACCATGAGAGGGGAAGTGAATGTCCAGGCAGCTAGGTAGCCAAAAGCACAAGCAAGCAACCACTCCCACTCCCTACACTTGAGTCCAAGCCTGAGGCTCCCCTAGGGATCTTCCCAAATCAAAGGCAGCAGCAGCACCTGAGTCCTGCCCACCTTGGAGCGGATGTGAAACCACAGCACCTGCGCAAGTGACCCCACCCAGCCTACAGGAAGAAGTTGTGTTGGTGCTGCTGAAAGCAAGGGCAACTACCCCACCCAGCAGCAGAAGACCAGTGCAGGACAGTTATAGAAAGCAACAGAAAATAATCAGACTGCATGAAGAATTAATGGCCCAGCCCCAACATAGAGAAGCTGGTCCGTCCAACCTAACTATTCAGTCTCTTTCACTGCAATGACTTCCAGATGGCTCAGAGACAATCAATCTCGAAACATCTGAAGAAGCAGGCTACGATGGCTTCGAAAAACTCCCAAAATAAAGCAACAATGGATTTCCCAGAAGAAGAATTCCTACAGCTATCAGAGACAGAATGCAAAAGATTGATGTACAGAGCTGTGCAAGGTATCAGGAGAGAGATCAGGCAAAATGCAGCAGAGCACATCGAAAAACTAAATAAACCACAAGAAATGCTTGAGCAGCAATAACCTGAAATGCAGCAGATTAACAAAATCTCTGAGCTTAATAACTCAGTAGAAAGTCAGAGGAGCAGGATTGAGGACATGGAAGGCAGAATTAGTGAGCTTGAGGGCAAAGTACATGACACCAGCATACATGAAGAAAAATCATATAAAAGACTCAATTTTAAAAGTGAAGAATCCTTAAGAGTGATGTGAGATTCTATCAAGATAAATAATATCTGTGTGATGGGAGTACCAGAACAAGGTGAGATAGCTGAAAATACTGAATGAATAGCTGAAGACCTGCTGACAGAAAACTTCCATGATATCATGAAAGATGAGAAGATCTCCATTCAGGATGCTCATCGAACCCCACTCAAGAGAGATCCCAAAAGAAATACAACAAGACATATCATCAATCAAGCTCAGTAAAACTACAGACAAGGAGAGACTACTGAGGGCAGTCAGAAATAAGCAAAAAATAACCTATAGAGGAAAATTATTAAAATTAAATCAGATTACTCAGCTGAAATTATGCTGGCCAGAAGACAGTGGGGTAATATATACAAAGCCCTGAAGGAAAAAAAAAACTGTCAACTGAGAATAATACATCCTCAAAACTGTCTCTCAAATATGAAGGTGAAATTAAGACTTTCACAGATAAACAGAAATTTAGAGAATTTGTAAGAACCAAACCAAAATTACAAGAAATATTAAACAAAGTTCTTGGATTAGAAAATCAACAGCATTAGATATATACATAAACATCTAGCACTTGACAAAACCTCTAAATAATATCAGGAAAGGAAATCCAAAAACAATAACCAAAACCAAATCACAAAAAATAGAAATTCAAGAGATCTCCCCACAAGAGTGGGTGCCTACATCGACTTGGGACCGGAAGAACCGGATGGTGCCCGGCCACCACCAGTGATAGCCATGACGGAGCTCACAGAGAGGAGCCTCACTGGCAACACAAGAATAAAAAGAGGTGCATCATGAGATCTCCACTAAAAGACCTCAATTGATGGTCCAGCGGTTTTGGGGTTCCTCTGAGAGCATGGCCCCCGGCCCTGATGCTGCCCGTTCCCATAAATTATAACAAAGGTCCACTCTTTGGACAGGAATGGAATGGACTTGGCAATGCAGAGTAACCATATGTTGGAAGCACTTTATGGTTCTATACATCTATAGGATATCATCTTGCTGACCTCTGGCTGGAGGAAGGAGAGTGGGTGGAGAGGAAGGGAAAGGAGACTGTTGGGAGGATGAGACATGTATGGAGCAGAGAGGAATAGTGTGCAGTCACCGGACAGGGAGAGCAGTGGAAGCTGCATATAGGGGGGCATGTAAATTTTCATGTGAATGTACATTTTCACTCAGTTATGTTAAATAAAAAAAAAAAAGAAATTCAAGAGATCTCAAGATATAATTGACCACTGTATCATATAAAAAAGAGGGCCAAAGAAAGGTACACATAGAACTTCCAGATGTGGAGGAAGATAAGGAGATACACAGAAACTGAAGTCTGGACTACTTTTAGATTAATAAAAGGGACTACAAAAGAAACCTGTAATTCTACACATCAAAAAACAACATATAAAACCACAATTTCAAGAAAACAAACATGAAAAGTCACTAAAAGAAAATATGTAAAGAAAAAAGGCTCAACACAGAAAATGGAATGTAACAGAGAAACTGTCCACAACACCCAAAAAAGGCATCAAAATGACAATGCTAACATCATATTTATCAATAATCACACTGAAGGTAAATGGACTAAATGCACCAATTAAGAAGAGTAGCAGATTGGATTAGAAAACATTACCCATCTATATGTAACTTACAGGAGACACACATTAGACTCAAAGACACAAACGAAGTACAACACAAAGTTTGGAAAAAATATATCAGGCTAATAACATTATAAAAAGAGTAGGAGTGGCAATACAAATCTCTCACAAAATAAACTTTCAAGTTAAATCCACCATGTGAGATAAGGAAGGTCACTATCTGTCATGGTTGGAATTGTGTCCCCCCAAAAATGTGTGAGGCCATGTGGCTGGGATATGGTTCCCAGTATTTTGGGACTGTCCTCCATTGTGTGGTTTTGCTAACCTGTATGTTAAAGGATTAGGGTGGGGCTGTGAATTCCTGCTGTGGGGGAAGTTTCCCTGGAGTATGGCTTGCCCCACCCTTAATGCTTTTAGCTTGCAAGGAATAAAAGGAAAAAGAAACAAAGGACAATTTGAGAACCTCGCTACTATCAAGCAAGCAGCACCGGGAGCAGAGCGCGTCCTTCAGACCAGAGGTTCTTGTGTTAGGACGCTCCCTGGACAAAGACTGATGCAATACCGGACTTTCCTCCAGAGCCGACAAGGGGAAAGCCTTTCCCTGGAGCAGACACCCTGAATATGGACTTGCAACCAACTGGACTGTGTAAGAATAAATCTTTCTTTGTTAAAGCCACCCACTCTGTGGTATTTCTGTTAGAGCAGCCTAGCTGACTAAAACACTATCTAATGGTCAAAGGCTCAATTCAACAGGAGGACATAACCATACTAAATATCTATGCATCCAATGACAAGGCTCCAAAATACATAAAACAAAGATTATTTGCACTGAAAACAGAAATAGCTCCATAATAATAGTAGGAGACTTCAACCTGCCACTCTCAGTAAAGGACAGAACATCTCTAAAGAAGCTTAGTAAACACACGGAGGATCTAAATGCCACAGTCAACCAACTGGACCTTACAGACTGAATACTTCATCCAACAGCAGCCAAGCATACTTTGTTTTCTAATACATGGAACATTCTCCAGAATTGACCACTTATTAGGACACAAAGTGATACTCAACAAAATTCAAAATACTGAAATAGTACAAAGCTTCTTCTCAGACCACAAAGCCATAAAACTAGAAATCAGTAACAAAGATGCAAATTAAATAAAAACATGGAGACTGAATAACATTTGGCTCAAGAACTACTGGTAAAAGAAGAAATCAAGGATGCTGTTGAAATGAGGAAGGGCCCGGTAAAAATTGGAGGTATTGAAGAAAGCCCCAGGAAACAACTTAATAGCAGAAAATACCACAGAATAATCTTACCTTTATCTTACAAAACACTGTCACAAGACAAGCCTGGGGGCAACCTTGCAAGTGACAGCCTGCAAGTGACCCCTAGACCTTGACCACATTTTACAACTAATAGGAGTTAACCAATCAATGTAAAGGTCAGTTCACCTTCCCTACTTTGCAATCTCACGACTTAAATACTGGGCGCTGAGGAAACTCCCCGTCGCCCCCTGCTCTGTGTAGCTTGGGGTGCGTCCCTGGTGCACCAGTATTTTTCCTATTGGGCATATTTTTTAATAAAATTTAACCTTTAAAGTAACAGTGTCGCATCTTGAAAATCACGGACCCTAACAGATGCCATAAAAAATTTTATAGAATCAAATGAGAATGAAGACACATCCTCCTAAAATCTATGGGACACAGCAAAAGCAGTGCTCAGAGGTCAATTCATCTCAATAAACACACATCCAAAAAGAACAAAGGGCACAAATCAAAGAATTAACTCATCAACTTGAACAACTAGAAAGATTTCAGCAAAAGAGCCCATCAGGCTCCAGAATAAAGAAAATTATTAAAATTAAAGCAGAAATAAATGAAATAGAAAATAGAAAAATGATTGAAAGAGAAGACAAGTCCAAAAGCTGATTTGTTGGAAAGGTCAACAAAATTGATAAGCCATTGGCCAAACTGACAAAAAATCAGAAGAAACAACTAATCCAAATTAGAAATGAGATGGGCAATATTACAATGGACTCTGCTGAAATTAAAAGAATCATACAAGAATATTATGAAAAATTATACTTTAATAAATTTGAAAACCTAGAGGAAATAGACAATTTTCTGGAAAAATACCATCTACCTAAACTTGTAAAATCAGAGATAGAACAACTAAACAAACCCACTACAGAAGAATTAGAAAAGGTAATTTCAAAACTTCCATTCAAAAAAAGCCCTGGCCCTGAAGGCTTCACTACAGAATTCTATCAGACGTTCAGAGAAGAGTTAACACCACTACTTCTAAAGATATTCAAGAGTATAGAAAAGGACAGAATACTCCCAAATTTGTTCTATGAAGCTGGCATAACCCTGGTATCAAAACCAGGTAAAGACAGCACAAGAAAAGAAAATTACAGACCAGTATCTTTCATGAACTTAGATGCAAAAATCCTTGACAAAATCCCAACTAAGAGAATTCAACAACACTTCAAAAAAATAGTTCATCACGACCAAGTAGGATTCATACCAGGGATGGTTTAACATAAAGAAAACAATTAATGTAATCAACCACGTAAACAAAAGACAAGAACCATCTGATACTATCAATGCAGAGAATACATTTGGGATAAAGTCCAACACCCATTCATGTTAAAAACTCTCAGCAAAATAAGAACAGAAGGGAAATTGGAAATTCCTCAACATAATAAAGGTCATCTACACTAAACCAAAAGCTAACATCATACCTAATGGAGAGAAGTTGAAAACATTCCCCTTAAGAACATGTGACAAGGATGCCCATTGTCACTACTTCTATTCAACATTGTTTTGGAAGTCCTAGCCAGAGCAATTAGACATGATAAAGAAATAAAGGGCCTCCATGTTGTCAAAGAAGAAGTCAAAGTATCACTATTTGCAGATGATATGATCTCATACACAGAAAACCATAAAAAATCTACCAAAAAACTACTGGGTCTCATAGAAGACTTCAGCAAAGTATCAGGACACAACATTAACATATATAAATTAGTGGGATTCCTTTACAACAACAAAGAGACAACCAAAGAGGAAATCATTAGCCAGCCAAGCCAAGTGCTGTCAGACCATTACCATTTACTCTAGCTCCCAAGATGATAAAATACCTAGGGATAAATCTAGTTAGAGATGTAAAAGACCCGTACAAAGAAAACTGCAAGTCCCTACTGCAAGAAATGAAAAACTACTTACACAGTGGAAAAATCTGCCTTGCTCCTGGATAGGAAGACTTAACATTGTAAAAATGTCTATAGTACCCACGGCAATCTATACATAAAATGCAATCCCAATTCAACTTCCAATGGTATTTTTTAATGAGATCGAGAAACAGATCACCAACTTCATATGGAAAGGAAGGAAGCCACATATAAATTATTATTAAACAAGAGGAACAAAATGGGAGGCCTCACTCTTCCTGACCTTAAAACCTACTACACTGCCACAGTAGTCAAGACAGCCTGGTACTGGCACAAAAACAGACACATAGACCAATGGAACAGAATTGAAAATCCAAATCCAACTTCATCCGCTTATGAACAGCTGATATTTAATAAAGGCCCAAAGACAGTGAATTGGGGTAAAGACAGTCTCTTCGATGAATGGTTTTGGCATAATTGGATATGCAGATGCAAAAAAATGAAATGAGACCCATACCTTATACCATGCACAAAAACTAAAAATGGATCAAAGACCTAAATATAAAGGCTAAAACAATAAAATTGTTGGAAGTAAAAATTGGGAAGACAATGGAAGCACTAATTTATGGCATCAAGAGTCTACCAAAAATGACCACCAACCTTCAATCAACAGAAACAAAAATGGATACATGTGAACTCTTAAAAATTAAATATTTATGCTCATCCAAAGCTTCATCAAAAAAGTAAAAAGACTACCTACAGAGTGGGAATGAGATAATCAACAGAAACAAAAACAAAGCCTTCATCAAAAGAGTAAAAAGACTACCTACAGAGTGGGAAAGAGTATTTGCCCACCATGTTTCTGACTGCTGCCTAATCTCCCTAAGCTACAAGATACTGCAAAACCTCAGCAAGAAAAGCCAAACAACCCAATTGAAAAATGGGCAAATGACATGAACAGGCACTTCACCAAAGAAGACACACAGGTTGCCAATAGATACATGAGGAAATGTTCATGACCACTAGCCATCAGAGAAATCCAAATCAATACCACAATGAGATACCATCTCACCCCAACAAAGCTAGCAATAATCCCAAAACACAGAATAATAAATGCTGGAGAGGATGTGGAGAGATTAGAACTCTCCTACATTGTTAATGGGACTGTAAAATGGTTCAAACACTGTTTTAGTCATCTAGGGCTGCTCTAACAGAAATACCACAGAGTGGATGGCTTTAATAAAGGAAAGTGTATTCTAACACAGTCTGCTAGGCTTCAAGTCCATATTCAGGGTGTCCACTCCAGGGCAAGGCTTTCCCCTTGTCGGCTCTGGAGGAAAGTCCAGTATCGCATCAGTCTTTGTCCAGGGACCATCTTGGTCCAGGAATCTCAGGTCTGAAGGATGTGCTCTTCTTCCGATGCAGCTTTCTTGATGGTGCCAAGTCCCCAATTCTCTGCCTGCTTCTCTGTCCTTTTATCTCTTGTAGGATGAAAAGATTAAGGGTGGGACAAGCTGTGCTCCAGGGAAACTCCCTTTATAGTGGAGCAGGGAGGTAATCCTATGAAGGGACTTACAGCCCCACCCTAATCCTTTAACATATAGTTTAGGAAAACCACAAAATGGAGGACAGTCATAAGACACTGGAAATCTTAGCCCAGCCACATGGCTACACATGTTTTTGGGGGGACACAATTCAATCCATGACAACCACTATGGAAATTGATTTAGTACTTGCTTAAAAAACTAGAAATAGGAATACCATATGATCCAGCAATCCCACTTCTTGGAATATATCCCAAAGAAATAATGAATATCACTCAGATACTTGCATACCAATGTTTATTGCAGTTCTCTCCACAACAGCAAAAAGTTGGAAACAGTCTAGATGCCCATCAACAGACAAATGGTTAAACAAACTGTGGTATATTCATACAATGGAATACTATGCAATGATAAGAAACAATGATGTTTAGAGAAATACCTGTCAACATGGGACCGTCTAGAGGAAATCATGCTGAGTGAAATCAGCCAGACACAAAAGGACAAATTTTGTACAAAACCATTGCTATAAAGACACAACTAATCATTTCAGCATGGTAGAAATCAGTATTTGACAGTTACAAGGGGGGTTGGCAGGTAGGGAAAGGGATTTCTTACAAATTAGATTGTGGTTAGGATTAGGGATGGGTACAGGACGTGACAGCATGCACTAGAAGTGGGGTACCCACAAATACTCAACTTCAGAACCAAATTGTCCCCTTAATGTGGACCACCTCTTTGGAGGAACAGAGAAATGGGGTCTGGTATTAGTGGGCCATGCTCTCAGAGGGAATATCCAGACTAATTGGGACACTCAAGGTTTTTCTCTCTCCCTCTCTCAAGATATCACTAGACATACCACCTGGGTGAGTGGCAACTGGGGTCTTAAAAGCCAGCAAGCTGCCATCTAAATAGCACCAAATAGTCTCAATCCACCTGGAACAGAGGCAAATACAGGACATCGAGGACAGGAGGAAAATTAGAGCCACAGCTTGCTTCAGCATGGGACCAGAAGAACTAGATGGTGCCCAGCCATCACCAATGACAGCCCGGATGGGGTATGTGGAACAGAGCTTTGGGTATAGCACGTAATGGAGTACAGGGCAGAGCTAAAACTCTACCAAAAGACCACACTTGATGATCCTTCTAAACAGAGGGTCCCCTGGGAGCATGCTCCCCGCGACTCTATAACCCCAAACTGTACCCAGCACCAGAGCCAGCTCCCCAGACAAAGACTGACCTGGACCATAAAAGACATAGATTGGCATTGGTGGCAAACAAAACTTTAAAAATGTACATGGGGTTGTCTGAGGGATACTTTGCTGGAGTCGAGTTGATTGGGATAGGAGGGCCAGACCTTTATCAAAACGTCACAGGAAGTTCTGAACAAAAGGGAAAGCATGCTGTCACTTGTGCAGGGGTGGCAGGGGTGCAGCTAGAATAGAACAGAACTTTCTGGGTGTTATATGGCAACATGATATAGACTGTAAAATTCTTCTTAATTCACAATAAAAAGGAAAATAAACCTATCACAAAGTTTAAAAAGCAAATGGCAAAGTTACATATAGAATGATTCAATTTATGAAAATTTAAAGAACCCACTAAACAAAAAGATCAGATTTACTGGACCACTGGAGACCAGAGGATTCCCTGACTGTATCATCCTGAGATACTCTTTAAACCTGAACAGAAACTATCTTGAGGTCACCTTTTACCAAAATAACAAAGTGGCACACTCTGCTGTTACCTGTGGGTACTGTGCTCTATTAGAAACCCATTTACATGAGACCTAAAGGTCAACAAGAAATAAAAAGCAGATGAGAAGACAAGAGGAGTAGGGGAACTAGAGTACTAGAAATGAACAACCAAAATACAATTAAGGAGAATGTTGATACAATGTGAAAAATGTAACTAATGTCACTGAACAATCTGTATAGAAATTGGCAAATGGGAACCTAACGTACTGTGTAAACTTTTGCCAAAAACACAGCCAAGCCAAGTGCCGTCAAGTCGGCAAAATAAAATATTATTTTTAAAAAGTCCACCATTCTTTAAAAGCTAGAAATAGAAATACCATATGATCTAGCAGTCCCACTTCTTGGGACTTCTCTAGAGAAATCAGACACATGTAAACTAATCACACAGACACATGTAAACTAATGTTTATTGCAGCACTGTTGGTAACAGCAAAAAGACTAAACCCAGGCTTCCATCAATAGATGAACGGACAAACAAACTATGGTACATTCACACAGTGAAATATTATGCGATGATAAGTAACAACAATGATCTTAGGAAATATCTGTGCCTTGAACTTGACTCTGGACCTGAACTTTGCCTGAGGGAAAGATGTTTTCCAACACAAAGTGGGTCCTGGATCCTCTTAAAAAGCAAAATTTCCCTTCCTTCGCAGCATGACTCAGGATTCAGATCTCCAAATATGGGCATGGGAGGGTTCTACAGTTCAGATTTCAGGTGCCAATCCCTACTCCATGGAGACTGGAGGATTAAAAGGACCCAATCCTGTGGGGTAGGGAAATTCATGGTCTTTCAACTGCTAAGCCCCATGCAGCTCCTTGTTTGGGCAAACAAAACTTTTCACTTTCTGTTTCCTTTACAACTGGTGGTGTGGTTTATCTGTCTTTTTTGGATTGGCTAATGGGATGTGAAAAGAACCCAAGTTTGGTTACAGTACTTCGCAGTCAAAGCTGACAGGTACTGGAATCCCAGATACAGGTCTCAGATCTCAGGTCAACTGCCACTCCCCAGAAAAAGCCTCCCTGACCTCCAAACGGGGGCGGTTACTCTGTTGCAGATATCCTAACACCCAGTTAGCTTCTCTCATAACACGTATTAGAGTTATAATTAAAATAAATGAATGATGAGTTGCTTAACCTCTGTCTCCCTCCCCACGAGGTAACCTCTTTGAGGGCCAGAAGCTTGCCTTGTCCAGGTATCCTGTGCCTATCCCAGTGGCTGGAGGCAATCAGTATTTGCTAAAGACTGAAACCAAAAGTTGGCTAAATGACTTCTACCAGCCTCCAAATTCCGTGACTCAAATCTGAGTGATATTTGGGACAAATGTTACCTGGATAGGATATCCTTTTACTGTAAGTATATTCAAGAAATACGATTTTCACTACACAGTGAGCCTTTTCATACTGAAAATGCTAATAACAATGTTAGAAAAACTAAAATCATTATGGAATACATCTCAGAAGAAAATTGTTTCCATGACAGCCCTATTATTTTTTCTTAACACTAAAAAGAAATTCATATGAAAACAAAAATACTAACTAAAAAAATTCTGTGTAAACAAGGCAAACAGCACCAACACATTCTGGATAACAAATGGTGAAAGTAGGGGGAAAAAGTGTGGGTATCTGATAGTCCCAGTATTAGGTGCAACCAGATTTTCAGTTCCATGTCCCATGACATCACAAGGAGCTGGCTACACTAATAGGGAAGGTCAGGCAGCTCTTTTAACGGAGATTTGTGGCCTGTCCTATTTGGTCATTTGATTAGAAGGTTTCTCACATTCTTCCTCTTTTGTATAACTGCCTTGCCCTCTGTAATAAAACAATCTGAGAGTTTAGACTAGGTGTGAATTCAGTTTCCTGGGATTTCACAGATTTGTTATCTCTCACTTCTCATCTCACCCATCTCAAGGACTTGCTGCTTGTGGCAGGCAGCAGGAATCCCGTTTAGGTTTGTGGTAACAAGAGTTTAGCCTGGGTATGAATTTAGTATGTTGGGATTTCACAGATCTGTTAGAAGAGTAGAAATTCACTGTGGCTCCTCCTGGCCCTTTCACAAGAGTCCTGGTTCCCAGTCCTGCCTAGAGCTTACCAACAACAACCTTGATGCTTTTCAGCACTATGGGAGGGCTGGTGTGTTAAGCTCTGAGCTCTATCCAGGCCCAAGTCCAGGCAGTCACAGGCAGACTGGTCTATGGAAAATAAAAAGGTGCTGATGGTGTGGTTCAGCCACAAACGTTACCTCCTTCTTCAACTCTCTTGGCATTCCAAACACACCAGTGACAGCAGGGTCCTGGGTCCTGGGAGCTCCAAAAGCCCTCTTGTAGAGTGGGATTTTGGGGAGCAGAACCACAGAGAAGATAGAATTATACACTGTTTTCTGCATCTATTGAAAATTTCCATTTATAAACAATGTATCTGGTGGGAGGGGTGTGTGTGTCATCTGCATGTCATCTGACTAAAGGAAAACATGAAAAAATTCCAAGGAAAATTCACAGAGACATTTCAGGAAGTTCATATTTTTTATTCCAAAAAAATAACCTGTTAATAATGATTTTTAAAATATATAGATGGCTCCACGAGAGACAACCAACTTCAAGAATCTTTTCCAAATTACACAAAAAGGGAGAAGGAAAACACTGAGTAAGTTCTGAACCTACAGACTTTAATAATTACTATCGTTGAAATAAACTACTTCAGAATTTGGGTTCTTTAAAGATGCCTGCCTAGCTGGAAACAACAGGAAAACAATAAGGCAGCACATGCTCTTGTCTCATCTCATAGTACACAACTGTACATGGGCAGTCACTGCTTGGGCCTTGCCAGACTGGCTGTGTAACTCTAATGCTTGGCCGTACCTCTGATCAAAGAGAAGAAACTAGGAAGCAGGCAGCGGGGACAAGGTCTCAAATTGTGAAGACCAGATTTACACAACAAAAATGAACATAACAATACCATCTTCCTTAATATATTTCCATAATGGACAGGGTTTCTTTTCCCCTGGGAGTCATAAGATAGGGAAGAAATGAAAAGGCAAGGATAAAAATAGAAAACAATCTCTTGCAATAAAAAGGATCTACCAATAAGAGTGTCTCTCTATCTTTGAACCTTAATCAAATATTTGTATAAATAGCAAAAAGATGGAATCAACCCAGATGCCCAACAACAGAAGAATGGATAAATAAACTATGGTATATATACTCAATGGAACACTATGCAATGATAAAGAACAATGATGATTTTAGGAAGCATCTTATAACTTGGTTTCAATTGGAAGACATTATGTTGAGTGAAATTAGTGGCACAAGGACAAATATTGTATGAGACCCCTACTATAAGGACTTAAAAATAGACTCATGTACAGAAGAGAAGACTGTTTGACAGTTGCAAGAGAGGGGAGGGAGGGAGGAAGGGAGTGCGCTGGTTATAGATAGTTGACAGAAAATTGGTTGGGTGAAAGCAGTGACAGTACACATTAGAAAGAAGATCAGTTTAACTGGACTTCAACATAACCTGAAAACTCTTCCACTCTGAACCCAATATTGCAAGGATAGAGTAGCAGAGGCAGGGGTCTGGGAACCATGCTCTCAGGGAACATCGAGGCCAACTGGTATAACAAGCTTATTGCTAAGAGAGTCTTCTCCACCCCATATTAGTGAGTGGCATCTGGGATCTTAAAAGGTAGCAATCAGCCATCAAATGGTCCCAACTCAGCAGGAATAGATGATTGCCAAGGATGAAAACAACATGGGGGAAAGAGAACCCAGAAGACAGGAAGACCCACACGAATGGGTGACTACATCAACATGCGACCAGAAGAACCAGATGGTGCCCAGCCACCAGCAGTGACAGCTGTGATGGGGCTCACAAAGTTGAGTCCCAGTGGCAATATGAGGTTAAAAGGGGTGCACCCTGAGAAGTCCATAAAAGACCACAGTTGGTGGTCTGAAGGCCTTGGGGTTCCCCTGGGCGCATGTCCCCTAGACCTGATGCCGCCCCTGTTCATAAATCATTACTGAGGTCGACTCCTCTCACAGTAATGGATTGGACTCGGGGACACAGAGTGACCATACAGTGTGCGCACTTTATGATTCTATGTATCTGCAGGATGTGGTCCTACTGGCCTCCTACCAGAGGGGCATGGAGAGGGTGGGGAAAAGGGAACAGGAGATTGTTAGGAGGGTATGACATGTATAGAACAGAAAGGAGTGTGCTGTCACCAGACAAGGAGAGCAGTAGGAGCCACACATAGGCAGACATGTGAATTTAAACTGGATTGTACACTTTAACTCAATCACAATACATAAATAGAATATATTTTTTTAAAGTTGTGTAAATGATAGTTTTAATTATTTTATTATTTTGATGGCATTATGTGTGGCAATGAAATTCGGGTAAATGGTCACCATGGCACCTTCCAAATGGGGTAAAAAATGATCAGTCATCATAGCCCAATATCTTTCACCATTGATAGTCATAGCCTCTCCTCATTCATCTTGGAAAAAAATAAGGGCCATTGGTTCCACTGGGCCTAAATCCACACCACACAGTAAGTTTTGGGGGTTGAAGTGGATGTTATTGACTCTCCATCGGATTCTCATTGCTCCAAATGCAACATTTTGTTTGTTAACAACACCATTCATCCAAACATGGGCCTTGTCACCAAAGATGATTTTTTGGTCAAAAGCAGGGTCAACCTTCAATTGCTCCAGAGCCCAGTCAGCAAATGTACGGCACCATCTATGGTCACTGGACTTCAGTTCTTGTGTTAAAACAATTTTGTAAGGGTAAAGCTTTAAGTCCAGACACAAAAGCTGTCAAACTGTTGTGGCTGAAAGGCCCAGTTCTTGTGCTTGGCAGGAAATTGATTGGGGTGGATTCTCACGTGCGCTCTGACAAACGGTGGCCACGTTTTCATTGGAACATGTGGTTCATTGATGGACAGGTAGTGTTGTCTGATTGGCAACAAACCCAGCTGTCTCAAATTTTTTGATTCAATGTTTCATTGTTCTTTCAGTGGGACAATTATGTGCATTGTGTATTTCACATAACACACAGAATGTATGGCGAAGGGAACACCATTTTGATAACAAACTTTAATAATTTCTACATGGTGTGGAATCATGTAACTTTTCACGGCTAATTGTCAAAACTAATACGAAATGTGATAAATATGGCCACTACGGCTTCACAAACATCACCACCCCAATCAATTTCCTGCCGAGCGCAAGAACTGGGCCTTTCATCCACAACAGTTTGACAGCTTTTGCGTCTGGACTTAAAGTTTTACCCTTACAAAATTGTTTTAACGCAAGAACCGAAGTCCAGTGACCATAGATTGTGCCGTACATTTGCTGACTGGGCTCTGGAGCAATGTGAAGGTTGACCCTGCTTTTGACCGAAAAAATAGCATGTCCTTTATTGGAAGTCCCTTTGGATCCTGGAGCCTGTATTTATTTGACTCACCATCAATCCCCTAGAAGATGGGTCTCTTACCTGTGATACATACAAACAACAACTGATGCCAAGTGGAAAACAGCTCTGAGCTTTGATGAGTCCTCTGGTGAAAACAGTCCAGTGTCTCTCAGTTGACCCAAACTGTTCTGAAACCCGGATTCTCACTGTTCATTAAAGACAGCTGTACATTTACAGCATGCTAGGCCCTGTGCTACTCACTGGAGATAAATGGGCTTCAATCTTTGCCTCAGTGCAGATGTTAAAGGAAGCTTTACCTCAAAGTGAAATGCCAACAGAAAGTGCAATAATGGGATTTTATACTAAGTGCTTGGCAACATGATAGGGGTAGAATCCTGGCTCTGTCGCTTATCTACATCAGACAAATTTACCCATTTTTCAGGCCTGTTTCCTCATTTGCAAAATGGGGATTTACCTCAAGGAGTGAACAGGAGGGTGTAGTGAATGGTTTGACAGTTGGGCTATGGTCGGAAACATTAGTTCAATAGGTAGAAAAAAACTCAGAAGAATACTGAAAGCACTTGTGAATACTAAGCTTCTATTTTTTTGGAGGAATCCCTGAGTGGTGCAGATGGTTAACATGGTTGGCTGCTAGCAGAAAGGCTGGAGGTTTGCGTCCATCCAGAGGCACCTCTGAAGAAAGGCCTCGGTATCTACTTCAGAAAATTCAGCCATTGAAAACCCTGCAGAGCACAGCTCTACTGTGACACACATAGGTTCCCAGTAGAGTTGGAACTGACTGGATGACAACTGGTGTGGTATATTTTTTCTGGGGCACATCTAACTGAGGGACAGGCAGTTTCCTCCCCTGCAAAATGGGGACCATTCTTATCTTGCAGCACTGTGAAAACTCCTTGATAGTAAACATCAAACGTGACTCCAGACGCAGCTGCTCACCTTGTGGGAGCCGGTGTTACTGGGTCGGGCATTCTGAGCAATCCAGAAAACAAGGCACAGGTTTACCCCAGACGTCATTTGCGCCGCCCAGGACCTTCCTAACGTCAGTACTTGTGCACCTCCGCGCGCGCCCGAGTCCTGTATTTGAACCTCAGTGCCCTTGGGACCTTGCTCCTCCCTGCCCGGGGCAAATGCGCCTACCCTACCAGGCCTGCTCCAGTAGCGCGGAGGGGAAGCCCAGACAAACTATGCAAAGACTAAAATCATAAAAATCTGTTTCTGGAGCGACCTGACTTCTCAGAACACTACGCAGACTGTGTAGCCTTCTTCTCACTCCCCGACCCGACGCCGGGCTTTCCTAAAGCAACCCAGGGCCACAGCAACACTCGCCCGCCAAGCCCTCGCGGTTTGCACAGTAGCGGCAAAAGGAAAACGGCGTTTCCGCTCGCGCTCAGCGTCTCTCGCGGCCAAGGGGCGGGACGTGCGTGATGGCGTCAGGGGGCGGGGCTTCGGGCGGCGGGAAGAGGCCGCGGGAGAATGGAGGTGCTGGCGGAGGCTGCTGGCGCCGGCGAGCTCCGGGTCCTGGACCCTGCCGCTGCACCCAGCAAGGCTTCTAGCAGCGCCGGTCACTACGAGCTGCCGTGGTAAGGACCTACGTCGTTAAGTAGTGGGTGTATCTCGACGAGAGGCAGCGAAGGCGACAGCTCATTTGGGGTGGATCCTGACGGAAGGAGGCGGCCCGGCGTGCTGGCGAGAGTATTATTTGTAGCAGGCGAGGAATGTGGGCCGCTAAACGCACTTGGGTTGGGGAGTGTTCTGTTTGGAAACGGGTGTCTGTGGGAACATGCTAATTAGCTCCTAGGCGAAATGGCTATCAACAGATGACTGGATAAACTAAATGTGATACATACACGCAAGGCGGCACTACTCAGCCATAAGGAGAGATTAGTCCAGGTGCGTGTCACAACATGCGTGAGCTTGAGACTTGCTGAGTGAAATAAGCCAGTCACAGAAGAGTAGATGTTGTATCATCCTGCTTATATGGAATAGGCACATGTATAGAATTTAAAGTTTAGTGGTTACAGAGTTCAGGGAGTGGGCGGAGTCATTGCTTAGGGGGCACGGAGTTTCTGTTAATGGTGGTAGAAAAACTTGGAAAAGGGGAGTGGAGATGGTTGAATGATGTGGAACGTGGCACAGGATAAATAGCGTGTGTAAAAATTGTTGAATTGGTAAATGTTTTATATATATTTGCCACCATAAGTTTAAAAGAAAAAGGAAGGTATAGTGTATTAAATTTATTCATGGCATGCTAACTCTTATAATTATCCAGCTTTTTTTTTTTAAAGAATTGATTAGATTAACATTTTCAAGGTAATAGTTATGTATACAAGTAAAAAGTAAAATGCCCCATGAAAATACAAAAAAAAAAAAAAAAAACCAAAACAGTTACTTTCTTTTACCACCTACTCTGTCCCAGTCGCTGTGCAGGGGCATCTCTGATAGTCATAGTGTATAACACCTCAGACACAGATTATATGGAGAAGGTGCTGGCCTCCTTTCTTGCTTGCTCATTTTAAAATTACAGCGTCTCAGCTGTAATAGGGAGACTTGAGAATAGCTCCTCGCTGGCACATGTTTGTTTGGGCACTCTATTTGCATCCCCATTCCCAATGTGCACACTTCTCAGAACTGGCTCTTGCAGTCTGGCCCTCTGTGTATTTCCATCCCTCTGTACTACGCTTCTTGACTAGAGTGGATATCTAAATGGAGTGTATTATGGCTTATTGCACTGTCACGTGGTATGCAACAAGCAAGTGCTACCTCTGGAGCAAAGCCAGTTCCTGGATGGTTTGCCCCTAGAGGGCAAACCAGGGAGTTTAGTGAAGGTCAGAGGATGTTCTGATGGTAAATCGTTGCAAGTCTGCAGCTACTTGTGTTCACCGAGGGGGAGAAAGACACTTGTTTCATAACATAGTTCATCAGTTTAAAAAGGAGAACCATAATTAATGAACCACAAACTGCTACAGCCTCCACCAGACTGAGCCCGGAACAATTAGATGGTGCTTGGTTACCACTGCCAGCTACTCTGGCAGGGATCACAGTAGAGGGTAGTGGACAGAGCAGAGAAAAATGTAAAACAAAATTCAAA
This sequence comes from Heterohyrax brucei, assembly GCA_028571685.1. Lineage (NCBI taxonomy): Eukaryota > Metazoa > Chordata > Mammalia > Hyracoidea > Procaviidae > Heterohyrax > Heterohyrax brucei. Next base: position 7,138,404 of record CM053165.1, on the reverse strand, counting down.
TTCATTTAAAAAAAAGGCCAGGCTTGCTGTTCTGACAGAGACTGGAGGAACTCTGAGTATGCCCCCTAAACACCATTTTAACTCTGTATTGATGTCACCCCTGAGGTTCAGCCTTCAACCAAAGATTAGAGTGGTCTAATTTGGAAGCAGGAAAACCGGGTGGCATAGTGGTTAAATGCTACAGCTGCTAGCTAAAGGATTGGCAGTTCGAATCCAAGGGCTCCTTTGAAAATCTATGGGGCAGTTCTCTGTCCTGAAAGAATAAGCAAACACTGCATGGTTTAAAGTCAGGAAAGGTGTGATCAGGGTTGTAACTTTCACCATACCTGTTTGATTTTACGATGAGCAGATAATCTGAGAAACTGGACTATAAGAAGAACAGGGCATCAAGATTAGAGGAGAACTCATTAACGACCTGCATTATGCAGATAACACAACTTTGCTTGCTAAAAGTGAAGAGAACTTGAAACACTTGCTGATGAAAATCAAAGACCACAGCCTTCAGTATGGATTATACCTCAACATAAAGAAAACAAAGATCTTCACAACTGGACTAATTAAAGTAATATCATGATAAACAGAGAAAAGGTTGAAGTTGTCAAGGATTTCATTTTACTTGGATCCACAATCAACACCTATGGAAGCAGCAGTCAAGAAATCAAAAGATGCATTGCGTTGGGTAAATCTGCTCCAGAAGACCTCTTTAAAATGTTGAAAAGCGAAGATGTCACCTTGAAGACTAAGGTCTGTCTGACCAAGCCATGGTATTTTCAATCGCATCATATGCTTGTGAAAGCTAGATGGTGAATAAGGAAGACAGGAGAATAATTGACCACTTTGAATTGTGGTGTTGGAGAAGAATATTGAACATATTGTGGACTGCCAAAAGAACAAACAGATCTGTTCTGGAAAAAGTACAACCAGAGTGCTGCTTAGAAACAAGGATGGTGAGACTGCATCTTGCATACTTTGGACACATTGTCAGGAGAGATCAATCCTTGGAGAAGGATGTTATGCTTGGTAAAGAGGGTCAGCAAAAAGTGGGAGACCTGCAACAAGATGAATTGACACAGTGGCATAACAATTGTGGGCATGGCGCAGGACTGGCAGGTGTTTTGTTCTGTTGTACACATGGATTGCTATGAGTTGAAACTCACTTGATGTCACCTAACAACAATGACAGAATAGGGTCAACAGTAACACATGTGAGGGACGTGCTTCATAGTTCTATCATGTGAGACTAGTGGACGTACCAGCACAGAAACAAAGATGAGAAGGCAGGAAGGGACAGGAAAACTGGATGAATGGAAGGGAAAACTGGAGTGGAGGAAGGGGGAATGTTGACACTTTTAAGAGGCTGGCAACCAGTTGTCACAAAACAATTTGTGTATTAGTTATTTAATGGGAAACTGGTTTGCTGTGTAAACTTTCACCTAAATCACAAACAAAAAAAAAAAAATAGAACTGTTGGAAATCCTGCTTGTGGTTAAGTGCTGCAGCTGCTAACATAGAGATTGGTGGTGCAAATCCTCCAGGCACTCCTTGGAAATTCTATGGGGCAGTTCTGCTTCGTTCTATAGGGTCACTGTGAGTCAGAATCAACTTGACAGCAGTGGGTTCAGGTTTGGCTTTTTATTGGTCTGAATAGGTCACCAACCTGTCCTCTCTACCAGCCTAATAGGATCACAGAATAGCCCTGAGTTTTATGGTAAGGATTGAAGAAGGGGCAGTGCTGCACCGTGTTCACACCAAAGGATGTCAGCTTGGATGTGCTGGGCCTCTGTTGTGACAGGCAGCCTGTGTTCCTGCGTAGTGTCATTTGCTCCGGATGGCCTACTCTGGCCCTTCTGCAGCAGTGACAGGTGTTTCTCTTATCTGATGGGCTTGAAGTCTTTGTTCTCATGAATTCAACTTTTCAAATGGCAGCTGGGTACCTCACTGAATGTAAAGTCTGAAATCCTTTGGCACTTTTTATTGAATGTGTGTAATATGATGAAGCTCAGAGGATTGCCCTTTAGTACTGTCTTTTGGGTAGTGTGAAAATAGCCATGTGAACATTTTTATGCTTTTTTAAAAAACAGGGTTGAAAAGTATAGACCAGTAAAGCTGAATGAAATTGTCGGGAATGAAGACACTGTAAGCAGGCTGGAGGTGAGTGACTTTTTCAAGGATTCTGTTGTGTCATTGTTACTTTGATAAGCTGAAGTACATTTGGAGGGATACAACCACCTTGGTAAGGAGAAACCACACATCCAGAAGAATTGAAGCTTTGGAGACAATGAGTTTAGAGAAGTCTGAAAGCCATGTGAAAAAATGAAACTCACCTCCATTGAGTCGATTCCACCTCATAGCAACCCTATAGGACAGAGTAAAACTGCCTCCTGGAGTTTCCAAGGAGCATCTTTTGGTTAGCAGCCATAACACTTAACCACTACAGCACAATAACTTCAAATAGTTGAAGAGCTGGTGTTTTGGAGGGGGGTTATTAGGATTCATGCTATATTCCTCTATAGCAGAGGTGGAAAAGTTTTTTGTAAAGGACCAGATAATAAATATCTTAGGCTTTACCAGCCACATAATGGTTCTGTGGACTGCATACGTATATGTGTGTGTGTATATGCATATGTATATACCTTGAAAGATGTAAAACTCATTCTTGGGGGGATTATAGAAACAAGCCCTCCCCCAACACTGCCACAGTTTGCTGATCTCTGCCCAGAGGACAGAATTAACACAATAGAGCTAAGAGGTCAGCAGAATTCAAGTTCTTGTGAGATTAGATTTTGTATCAAGCAGAAATGTCTAGCAGTGGAGTGAACAAGTGGGTTTGCACCAGAAGGCTTTGAATTACCAGCCCTAGAGATCTTCAGGAATAATCTAGGAGCCCGGTTATTTGATATGAGACAGAGGAGGTCTCAGTAGTCAGTGGGAATTTAGACTGTAATAGTTACCATGTTCCTTTTGATTTATCATTTAACAAATATTTGACTATGTTTTCTGGGCCAGACACGGTGTTAAAAACTTGATATTTGATGAACAAAATATGCATGATCAATGGGGGGTACATTAAAGTCATCACATAGCAGGATCAGTATGGTGCAAGGGGAAGGTAAGGTACTTTAGGACATGTGGGAGGAGGATGAGTAACCTGCTCACGGGTGAGCAGCCTATGAATAACCCACTCCAAGTATTCCAGTGCAAGAATTGACTCCAAAGCTAAAAGATGAGTGGGAGTTAACTAGACTGGAGAGAGCCAGGAGGGAGAGGAGGCAGGAGGAATGGCACTTGCAAAGACTTAGAGGTAAGAGGGAGCTTGACTTGTTCTGGGAAGAAATACTGTCTGATTGGGATATGCATCTGTGCTTTTCCAAACATTTGTGAGCATATGAATCACCTGGGAAGTTTGTCAAAATACGTGTTCTGACCCAGTAGTTCTGGTAGACCTGGGGATGCTGCTTGTCTTACAAGCTCCTAGGTGAGGTCAGTTCTGCTGACCCATGGACCTGCATTTTTAGTAACAGTGCTATCTGAGAAACCAGTGGCCATTAAATCAGCTCCAACTTAACGGTGACCCCTGTGTGTTAGAGCAGAACTATATTCCATAGGGTTTTGGTGGCTGATTTTTAAGAAGTGGATCATGAGCTCTTTTTTCTAAGGTGCTTCTGAGTGGACTTGAATCTCCACTTTTTTGGTTAGCAGCCAGGCATGTTAACTGTTGCATCACTCAGGGACTGTGTGTTGGAGTGTAGTGAGAAATGATCTTGGTGTGGTAGGCAGGGCTCAGACTATGTAGGGCCTGTGAGCTCTTCTTCTTAAGAGTTTGACCTTTGTGTTGAGGACAGTAAGAGTCATCCAAGAGTTTCAGTTTGGGAAATATTTAAAAACTAGAAAGATGATTGTAGTTACAGTGTGGGAAATGGATTAGAATGAGGCAAGGAGACCAATTAATGGCTTGTTGAAAGCCATCCAGGTAAGAGATAATGGACTTTAAGAAAGTGGCGGTGGAATTAAGAAAAGTCAGTGGCCTCTGGAAAGAAAGGAGCAGAAAGCACAGCCTTGTCACTGAGCTGCTGACTGGGCTAAGGGAGGAGGGCCAGACAAGGAAGGTGCTGCCCCCAGGTTCTGGATATGAGTGCTTGGATTGAGGCACTGCACAGAGAGGGAACACTGATGGGGCCTCAGTTTGATGAGTTTACTTTTGAATATGGTGAGGTGGAAGTTCTGTGTGGAGTCTATTTGGAGAAATTTTTAACTATGCTTCCTACATGGATGGTAGGACCCACTTCTATAGCTTTACAGGTTAACCAGTTTAATTAACATTTTTTCTTCAGGTCTTTGCAAGAGAAGGGAATGTGCCCAACATTATAATTGCTGTAAGTACTCAGTGGTCCTAGTGTTTTTGTCTCTCTCTGAGTCTCTTTTTCACTGTTTGCTTAAGTGCTTTAGCGGCAAGGCGCTTCCTTCTTAGAGAAGCCCTTTATCACTACAGCTCTTGTCGTTCCCTTCAGCAAGGAAACATATTTCATGAAAGCTAGTCAGATCTGTGGAGTGGTTACTGTATTGATTTGGTGTCTGCTGTGAAAACTGGGTGGGATGCATTCAGAAGTGAGTGGAAACAGCACTGAACAGCAAAGCAGGGATATGTTGAATTCATTCTTGTGCTTGGAGCACTTACTGGGGATTTCATGCTTAGGGGCCCCCAGGAACTGGGAAAACTACCAGCATCCTCTGTTTGGCACGAGCCTTGCTGGGCCCTGCGCTTAAGGATGCCGTCCTGGAACTCAACGCTTCCAATGACAGGTACATCTGGGAGTCAAGACTGAAGGGTGGGGAACGTTTGAAATTTTTAGTTGTTATAGATGTGGTGTTTTTTCAGTTTATACTTGGAGCTTGCTTTGCCAGTGATATGTTTTCCTTAATCCTTCTCAGTGAAAGAGATTGAGAGTTATTGGCTTGTCACTGTAGTATCACAAGCCCTTGACTTGACTGGTTTACTTTTCAGATATTGAATAGTAGAGAATTATGAAATAAGGACTTGTTCAATATAATATTTGCAAAGTCTTTCTTTGATTATTCCTTGAGGATGTTATTCTCAGCTCTTTCTTTCATATTTTCTGGGTTTTGGAGATCCTTATCCACCTGAAATGGTCAGTGTCCTTCAAAGACAACTAACTGTTTATCAGCTATCATGCAGGTGTCTGTGATATAGCTACTTGAGAACACTGATTCTAGAAGTCAGATATGAGTGGGTTCTAGTTAATAATGACTTGTTCTTCTCACATTTGCATCATTAAAAGTTACTCCTTTTTATTTTATTTTATTTTATTGTGGTTTAGATAGATTACATCTCAAGTCCATTTGCTCTATACCACCCCCCTGCATACCTCTAGGCAACTCTAGCAGCTCTCCCAAGCTTGTAACAGCACACTCCACCTTTCTGCCCTGTACTTCCTGTATTCGCGCAAGCAACTCCTGTCCCCTCCCCTCCATCCTCTTATCTTGCCTCTAGAGAGGAGATGCTCCGACAGACTCTCGTGTATATTTAAGCCAAGCATCATTTTATGTATGTACCAGCACTACTCTATGTCCAGTCCAGCTTTTGTGTGGAGAATTGGTTTCGGTACTGATTTCAGCTCTGGGCTAGCTGTGAATCCAGGGGCCGTATTCTCAGGGGACCCTCTATGAAGTCAGACCATCAAGTCTGATTATTACAGTTCTAGATCTGCACCCCCATTTTTCTCCCACTTCATCAAGGACTCTGCATTATGTTACCTTTTTAGGGCAATCATTAGTGGTAGCTGGTTACCTCCTAGTTCTTGTGATCTCATGCAGATGTAGTTTCCCAATCATTTGGCCCCTTCTTGGGCTCATATTTTCCTCACGTCTTTGATGTCCTTCATTTTCCTCTGACCCAGATGGATTGAGACCATTTGATGCTCCTTAGATGGCAGCTTGCTAGCTTTTGAAACCCAAGATCCCACTCACCAAAATGGGATAGAACATTTTCTTTAAAAGAAAAACCCCCAAAATTTAGTTATGCCAGTGCACCTAGATGTCCCCTGAAATCATGGTTCCTAGAACCTTGCCCCTGCAACTCTTGACCTTCAGAATGTTGGGTTTTATTTAGGAAACCTCTTAGCTTTTGGTTTAGTCCAGCAGTGATAATCTGCCTTCTACTGTGTCTGTCACTTCCTTCACTTAACCCAGTTCCTGTCTACTAGCCAATGTATCAACACCCATCTCCCTCCCACCCCTTCCTTCTAACCATCAAAGATTATTTTCTTCAGTGCTTAAACCTTTTCTTGAGTCCTAGTGGTCTCTTGCAATATTGTCCTTTTGCAACTAATTTCACCCAGCATGCCTTTCAGATGATTCCATGTTATGTGTCCTGAGATCGTTATTGTTCTTACCGTTGCATAGTATTCCATTGTGTGCATATACCATTGTTTATCTATTCATCTGTTGATGGGCACCTAGGTTGTTTCTACCTTTTGCTGTTATGGAAAGTGCCACAGTAAACATTCATGTGCAGGTATCTATTCGTGTGAAAACTTTTATTTCTCTAGAACATATTTTAAGAAGTGGGATTTTGGGGTATTTGTAGTTCTAGCTTTTTAAGAAAGTACCAAATCAATTTCCAAAGTGGTTGTACCATCTGACACTTCCACCAGCAGTGTAGAAGAGTTTCAGTCTCTCCACAAACCCTCCAACGTTTATTGTTTTGTGTTTTTTGGGGTTATTGCCAGCCTTGTTCAAGTGAGATGGTATCTCATCGTAGTTTCAATTTGGATTTCTGTAATGGCTAATGTCTGTGAACGTTTCCTAATGTATCTCTTTGCTCTCTGGATGTCTTCTTTGTTGAACTGCCTGTTCACATCCTTTGCCCCTTTTTAAATTGGGTTATTTGTCTTTGTGTATTTGAAGTTTTGCAGCACCTTGTGGATTATGGAGATCAGACGCAGATCAGATAGCCAAAATTTTTTTCCCTGTATGTTGGTAGTCTTTTTATTCTTTCAGTGAAGTCTTTGGATAAGTGTGTTTGATTTTTAAGAGTTCACAGTTACCTATTTTCTCTCTGGTGTTTCTGCATTGTCAGTAATATTTTGTAGTCTGTTTATGCTGTGTATTAGGACTCTTAGTATTATAGTTTTTCTTCCCTGATCTCTATTGTTTTAGATTTTATTGTCTTTGATCCATTTTGAGTTAGTTTTTGTGCATGGTGTGAGATTATGAATCTTGGTTCCTTTTTTGGCAGATTGATATCCAGTTTTGCCAGCACCATTTGTTGAAGAGACTGTTTTTTCCCCTGTTGATGAACTTTGGATCTTTGTCAAATATCAGCTGTTCATAGGTGGATGGTGTTACAGCTGGAGTCTCTATTTGTTCCATTGGTGTATGTATCTCTTTTTGTACCAGTACCAGGCTATTCTGACTACTGTGGCAGTGTAATAGGTTTTAAAGTCAGGTAATGTGAGGCTGCCCGTTTTCTTTTTCTTCAGTAATGCTTTATTTATCCAGGCCTCTTTCCTTTCCATATGAAGTTGATAATTTGTTTCTCCATCTCATTAAAAAAATACCATTGGATTGCACTTCATGGTTCTATACATCTATAGGATATCATCCTGCTGACCTCTGGCTGGAGGAAGGAGAGTGGGTGGAGAGGAGCGGAGGGAGGATGAGACATGTATGGAGCAGAGAGGAATAGTGTGCTATCACTGGACAGGGAGAGCAGTGGAAGCTGCATATAGGTGGGCATGTAAATTTACACGGGAATGTACATTTTCACTCAGTCATGTTAAATAAAAAAAAAATTGTGTTATTGAAAAAAAAAACCATTGGAACTTGTATTGAGATTGCATTATGTCTGTAGATTGCTTTGGGTAGAACAGACATTTTCGTGATGTTAAGTCTTCCTGTCCATGAGCAACATAGGTCTCTCTGCTTAGGAAGGTCTCTTGGTTTCTTGCACTAGAGGTTTCCAGTTTTCTTTGTATAGGTCTTTTACATCTCTGGTTAGATTTATTCCTGAGTATTTTATTTTCTTGGGGACTGTTGTAAATGGTATTGATTTGGTGACTTGTTCTTTGATGGTCTCTGTTGGTGTAAAGGAATCCAACTGATCTTTGTGTATTTATCTTAAATCCTGATACTTTGCTGAACTCTTCTGTTAGTTCCAATAGTTTTTTGTGTGTGTGTGTGTGGATTCTTTAGAGTTTTTTGTGTGTATAAGATCATATTATCTATAAATGGAGATACTTTTACATCTTCCTTACCAGTTTGGATGCCTTTTATTTCCTTATCTTGCTTGATTGCTTTGCCTGGAACATGCACCACAGTACTGAATAAAAGTGGTGACAATGGGCATCCTTATCTGGTCCAAGTTTGCAAGGGGAATGCTTTCAGACTCACCATTTGGGATAGTGTTATGTGTTGGCTTTTCATAGATGACCCTTATTATCTTGAAGAATATCCCTTCTATTCCTATTTTGCTGAGCGTTTTTAACATGAATGGATGTTGGACTTTGCCGAATGCTTTTTCTGCATCAACTGATAAAATCAAATGGTTCTTGTCTTTTGTTTTATTTGTATGGTTGATTGCATCGTTTTGTTTTTCTAATGTTGAACCATCCTGGCATCCCTGGTATGAATTGCATTTGGTCATGGTGAGTTATTTTTTTGATATGTTCTTGAATTCTATTGGCTAGAATTTTTCTTTTTTTTGTTTTCTAATTTTTATTTCTTTTGTTGTTGTGATTAAGAGAAAGTATACAATCCATATCAATTTTGCATTCCTGCCTATCTGCAGCTCCATCTACTCTCCTCACCCAGTGACAGCACATTCCTCCTTTTCACTCCATGTTGCTAGCATCCACTTAATGAGTGCCTGTCCCCTCCTCTCCACCCTCTTCTCTCCCATCTAGAAAGAAACCAGCCTCCCATAAATGTATAGAACTATCAAGTATGCACACCACATGGTCACATTGTGTCCTCAAGTCTAGTCTGTTCTTGTCTGAAGAGTTGACCTGAGTACAGATTTCTGGTCAGGACATTTCCTAATGTATCTCTTTGCTCTCTGGATGTCTTCTTTGTTGAAGTGCCTGTTCACATCCTTTGCCCCTTTTTAAATTGGGGCAACAGGTCTAGGGGCCATGTTCCCGGGGAACCCTCCAGGCTATTGGACCACCAGTTCTGGTCTTTTAGTAGAGTTCTTGAGCTGTACACCTCTTTTTCTCATGTTACCTCAGGGATTCCGCCATCAAGGCCACACTTGGTGGTGGTTAGGGACCATCTAGTTCTTCTGGTCTCCTGTTGGTAGTCTCCCATTCTTATGGGTGCTTCTGTCTTCTGAGCTTTTTTTTTTCCTCATGTCTTTGTTGTTCTTGTTCATTGTCTGTTCCAGATGAGTCAGGACCATATGGTGTACCTCAGATGGCAGCTTGCTAGCTTTTAAGACCTCAGACAACACTTACCAGTATGGGTGCAGAAGACTGTCTTAGTGATAGACTAGTTAGTTCTGCCAGTTAGCCTCAATGTCCCCTGAAAAAATGGTCACCAAACCTCCTGTCCCTACTTCTCTATCCTTTGAAATATTGGGTTGAGTTTAGAAAACCTGTTAGTTTATGGTGTGGTCCAGTTATGTTGATCTGTTCTCTACTGTGTGCTGTGACTGCTTTCACCTAGTCAAATTCCTATCTACCATCTAATCTATGACCAACCCTTTCCCTCCCTCCCCACCCTTGTAGCCATCAAAGAGTCTTTTCTTGTGTACGTACGTCTATTTATTAGTCCTGTAGTAGAAGTCTCATACAGTACTTTCACCACTCACTGATTTCACTCAGCATAATGTCTTCTAGTTGAAACCAGGTTATGACATGCTTCCTAAAATCATCATTGTTCTTTATCATTGCATAATGTTCCATTGAGTATATGTACCATAGTTTGTTTATCTGTTCATGTGTTGATGGGCATCTAGGTTGATCCATCTTTTTGTTATTGTGGACAGTGTTGCAGTAAACATTCATGTGCATGTATTGGTTTGTATGCATGTATTTGTTTGTGTGGCTGCCTTAATTTCTGTGAGATACATTCCAAGTGGGATTATTGGATCATACAGTATTTCTATTTCAAGCTTTTTAAGGTAGTGCCAAGTTGCTTTCCAAAGAGACTGTACCATTTTGCAATCCCACCAGCAGTGTAGGAGAGTTCCAATCTCTCCACAGCCTCTCCTGCATTTGTTGTTTTGTGTTTTTTGGATTATGGCCAACCTTTTTGGGGTGAGATGGTATCTCATTGTAGTTTTGCTTTGGATTTCTCCAGTAGCTAATGATCATGATCATTTTCTCATGTATTTTGGTTTTCTGGGTGTCTTCTTTGGTGAAGTGTCTGTCCATTTCCTTTGCCTGTTGCTTAATTGGATTATTTATCTTTTTCGTGCAATACTGTGTAGATTATGGAAACCAAATGTCAATCTGACATGTAGTTGCCAAATATTTTTTTCTCATTCTGTAGATAGTCTTTTATTTTTGTGATTAAGTGAAAGTATACAGTCCAAATTAAATTTGCCTACCCGCCTATCTGCAGCTCCTTCTGTTCTCCTTGCCTGGTGACAGCACACTTCTCCTTTTCTTTCTATATATGTCGTAGCCTCTTAACAATCTCCTGTCCCCTCCTGTCCACCTTCTCCTCTCCCTTCTTGTAAAAGGCTAGTAGGACAGCATTCTATAGATGTATAGAACAATAAAGTACACACACCATATAGTGACATTGTGTCCCCAAGTCCAGTCCATTCCGGTCCAAAGAGTTGACCTCAGTAGTGTTTTCTAGTTAGGGGCAGCAGCAGGTCTAGGGGCCATGCTCCCCAGGGGAACTCCCAGGCCTTTGGACCATCAATTGTCTTTTAGTGGAGTTCTTGAGGTGCACCCCTCTTTTTCTTGTGTTGTCACTGGGAGTCAACATTGTGTGCCCCATCACAGAAGTCTTCAGTGATGGCTGGGCACCATCTGGTTCTTCTGGTCACATGTTTATACAGTCACCCATTTACATGGGTCTTTCTGTCTCCTGGGCTCTTTTTTCCCTTGTGTCTTTGTTGTTCTTGGTGGTCATCTATTCCAGCTGAGTTGGGACCATTTGGTGTACCTCAGATGGCTGCTTGCTAGCTTCTAAGACTCCAGAGGCTACTCACCAATATGGGGTGGAGAAGACTCTCTTATCAATAGGCTAGTTTTGCCAGTTAGCCTCGATGTCCCTTGAGAGCATGGTCCCCAGACCCCCACCCCTGCTACTCTATCCTTGCAATATTGAGTTCAGATTAGAAGACTTGATAGTTTATGTTGAAGTACAGTTAAGTTGATCTACTGAGTGCTGTCACTGCTTTCACCCAACTAAATTTCTGGCAGCTATCTAATCTGTGATCAGCCTTCTCCCTTCTCCCCTTCCCTTGCAGCTGCCAAAGGAGTCTTTTCTTCTGTACATGAGTCTATTTTTAAGTCCTTATAGGACGGGTCTCATATAATATTTGTCTTTTTGCCGCTGACTGATTTGACTCAGCATAGTTGCATAGTGTTCCTTTGAGTATATGTACCATAGTTTGTTTATCCTTTCATCTCTTGTTGGGCATTTGGGTTGATTCCGTCTTTTTGCTATTGTGGACTGTGCTGCAATAAACATTTGTGTGCATGCACATCTGTTCATGTGACTGCCCTTGATTTTGTAGGATATATTCTGAGCAGTGGGATTACTGGATCAAGTGGTATATTTATTTTTGTTCTATAGGTAGTCTTAACTCTCTTGATGAAGTCTTTGGATGAGCATAAGTGTTTGATTCTTAGTTCCCATTTATCTATTCTTTCTTCTGTTGTTCGTACATTGTTGGTCAGATTTTGTAGTCTGTCTAAGCCAAGCATTAGAACTTCATTGTTGACCTTATGTTTTTTGCATGATCTTTGTTGTTTTCGGTTTGATATTTAGGTCTTTGATCCATTTTGAGTTATTTTTTGTGTAAGGTATGAGATATGGGTCTTGTTTCAGTTTTTTGCAGATGGATATCCAGTTTTGCCAACAACATTTGTTAAGGAGACTGTTTTTACCCCAGTTTACAAACTTTGGGCTTTTGTCAAATATCAGCTGTTCATAAGAGGATGGTGATACTTCTGGGGTTTCAATTCTGTTCCCTTGTATCTGTATACCAGTACCAGGCTGTTTTGACTACCATGGTACTGTAATAGGTTCTAAGGTTGGGTGGTGTGAGACCTTCAGTAGTCTTTATCTGGGGTTTTTTTCCTTTTATAAAAAAATTGGTGATTTGTTTCTCTAGCTCATTAAAACATTACACTGGAATTTGTATAGGGATTGAACTGTATATGTAGATCACTTTGGGTAAAATAGACATTTTCACAATGTTAAGTCTTCCTATCCATGAGCAAGGTAGATTTCTCCACTTAGGTAAGTCTCTTTTGGTTTCTTGCAGTAAGGTCTTAAAAAAAGTTCTTTCTGTATAGGTCTCTTGTTTCTCTGGTTAGATTTATTCCTAGGTATTTTGTCTTCTTGGATGCTATAGTAAATGATATCGATTTGGTGATTTCCTCTTTGAAGTTCTCTTTGTTAGTGTAAAGCAATCCTGCTGACTTACTTATGTTTATCTTATTTTCTGATATTTTTGCTGAACTCTTCTGTTAGTTCTAGTCGTTTACTTAGGGATTTGTTAGGATTCTCTGCATATACAATCATATCATCTGAAAATAGGGCGATTTTTACTTAATCTTTGATGATACGGATATTTCTTTGCCTTGTCTGATTACTCTGGCTAGAACCTCTGGAAGAATGTTGAATAGAAATGGTGACAGTGGGTATCCTTGTCTAGCTCCCTTTCTCAGGTGGATTTCTTTCAGTCTCCATTTAGGATGATGTAGGTGGTTGGCTTTGTGCAGATGCCTCTTATTGCATTGAGGAATGTCCCCTCTATCCTTATTTTGCTGAGAGTTTTTAACATGAATGGGTGTTGAACTTTGTCAGATGCCTTTTCTGCATCAATTGACAAAATCAGGTGATTCTTATCCCTTGAGTTATTTATGTGGTTGATCACATTAATTGTTTTTCTGATGTTGAACCAACCTTGCATCTCTGGTATGAATACAGCTTGGTCATGATGAATTATTTTTTTGATATGTTGTTGCATTCTATTAGCTAGGATTTTGTTGAAGATTTTTGCATCTAGGTTCATAAGGATATTGGTCTGTAATTTTCTTTTTTTGTTGGGTGTTTCCCTGGCTTTGGTATCAGGGTTATGCTGGCCTCATAGAATGAATATGGGAGTATTCCATCCTTTTCTATGCTGTGAAATGGGCTCAGTAGTACTGGAGTTAAGTGTTCTCTAAAATTTAGGTAGAATTCTCTGGTGAAGCTGTCTGGGGTAGGACTTTTTTTTTGGTTGGTAGTTTTTTGATTACTTTTTCAATCTCTTTTTTTATGAAGTTGTTCTACTTCTCTTTGTGATAATTTTGGTAGGTGATGTGAATCTAGAAATTTGTCCATTTCCCCTAGGTTTTCAACTCTATTAGAGTGCAGTTTTTTGTAGTATTCTGTTATGATATTTTTTATTTTGGTTGTGTCTGTTATGACATCTCCTATCTCATTTCTTATTTGGATTATTTGTTTCCTCTCCTGTTTTACTCTTGTAAGTTTAGCCAGTGGTTTATCAGTTCTGCTGATCTTTTCAAAAAACCTGCTTTTGACCCTGCTCGTGGATGGGAAGACTTAACATTGTGAAAATGTCTATTTTACCCAAAGCAATCTACTTACATAATGCAGTCTCAATACAGGTTCCAGCATCTTTTTTTAATGAGGTGGAGAAACAAATCACCAATTTTGTTTGGAAAGAAAAAAAGCCCTGGATAAGAAGGGTACTACTAAAGAAGAAGAACACACTGGGAGGCCTCTCATTACCCGACCTTAGAACATATTGCACTGCCACAGTGGTCAGAACAGCCTGGTACTAGTATAAGAACACACAGATGGATCAATGGAACAGAATTGAGACCCCAGAGATGACACCATCTACCTATGAACAGTTGATATTTGACAAAGGCCCTCAGACATTAAACTGGGGTCAAAACAGTATCTTCACCAAATGGTGCTGGCAAAATTGGATTATCTATCTGCAATAAATTGAAACAAGATCTGTATCTTACACCTTATACAAAAACCAACTCCAACTGGATAAAAGACCTAAATATCAAACCTAAAATGATAAAGCTCATCCAAGAAAAGGTAGGAACAACAATGGAAGTTTTAATACACAATATGGACAGGCTCCAAAATCTGTCAAACAAACCACAAACCACAATCAACAGAAGAGAAAATAGATAAATGGGAACTGTTAAGAATCAAACACTTTTGCTCGTTCAAAGACGTTATTAATAAAATTAGAAGAACACCTACAGAATGGGAAAAAATATTTGGCAACTCTATGTCAGACTGACGCCTGATCTCCACAATCTATAAGATACTACAAAATATCAATAAGAAGAAGGTAAATCATCCAATTAAGCAATGGGCAAAGGAGATGCACAGACATTTCACTAAAGAGGAGATCCAGGCAGCCAAAAAACACATGCGGACATGTTGATGATCTTTAGTTATTGAAGAAATTGAAATCAAGACGACAATGAGATACCATCTCACCCTAACAAGGTTGGCCATGATCCAAAAAACACAAAACAACAAATGCTGGAGAGGCTGTGGAGAAAGTGGAACCCTCCTACACTGTTGGTGGGCTTGCAAAATGTACAGCCTCTTTGGAAAGCAATCTGGCACTTCCTTAGAAAAATGGATATTGATATACCATTTGACCCAGTAATTCCACTACTTGGAATATATCCTACAGATTCAAGGCTTTTCACACCAACGGACACATGCACAAGAATGTTTATCGTAGCACAGTCCACGATAGCAAAAAGATGGAATCAACGCAGATGCCCAACAATGGAAGAATGGGTAGGTAAACTATGGTATATATACTCAGTGGAGCACTACGCAATGATAAAGAATAACGATGGTTCCAGGAAACATCTCATGACCTGGTTTCAACTGGAAGACATTATGTTGCGTGAAAGTAGTCAGCGAACAAAGGACAAATATTGTATGAGACCTCTACGATAGGATCTCAAAACCAGACTTGTGTATAGAAGAAAAGACTCTTTGACAGCTGCAAGGGAGGGAAAGGAGGGAGAGTCGGGGGGGGGAGGGTTTAGATTAGATAGTTGATAGAAATTTGGTTGGGTGAGATCAGTGATAGCACACATTAGAAACAAGAACAATATTAAGTGGACTTCAGCATAACTTGAATACTCCTTCCTCTTAACCCAATATTGCAAGGATAGAGTAGCTGGGGCAGGGGCAGGGGACTATGCTCTTAGACGAAATCGAGGCAAATTGGCACAACTAGCATTTCGCTAAGAGGGCTTTCTGCACCCCACATTGGGGAGTGGCATCTGGGGTCTTAAAAGCTGCCAAGCTGCCATCCAAGGGCACCGCAAATGGTCCCAACTCAGCAGGAACGAATGCTCACTGAGGACCAAAATGACATGGGGTAAAGACAACCCAGAAGATAGAGAGACCCACATGAGTGGGTGCCTACATTGACTTAGGACCAGAAGGACCGGATGGTACCTGGCCACCACCAGTGATAGCCACGATGGAGCTCACTAGGTTGAGTCTCACTGGCAACACAAGAATAAAAAGGAGTGCACCCTGAGATCTCCACTAAAAGACCTCAATTGATGGTCCAGTGGTTTCGGGGTTCCCCTGGGAGCATGGCCCCTGGCTCTTATTCTGCCCTTGCCCATAAATCATAACAAAGGTTCACTCTTTGGACACAAATGGATTGGACTTGGCGATGCAGAGGGACCATATATTGGATGCACTTTATGGTTCTGTACATCTATAGGATGTCATCCTGCTGACCTCTGGCTGGAGGAAGGAGAGTGGGTGGAGAGGAGGGGAAAGGAGACTGTTGGGAGAATGAGACATGTGTGGAGCAGAGAGGAATAGTGTGCTGTCACCGGGCAGGGAGAGCAGTGGAAGCTGCATAGAGGTGGGCATGTAAATTTATATGGGAGTGTACATTTTCACTCAGTCATATTAAACAAAGAAAGAAAGAAAAGAAAAAAACCTGCTTTTGGTTTTGCTAATTCTTTCAATTGTTTTTCTGTTCTCTAATTCATTTAGTTCCACTCTAATCTTTATAATCTGGTTTTTTCCTTTTGCCCAAGGGTTCTTTTGTTGCTCTGTTTCTTCTTGTTCAAGTTGTAGAGTTAATTCTTTGGTTTGAGCCCTTTCTTCTGAATGTGTGCATATAGAGAGATAAATTGACCTCTGAGCACTGCTTTTGCTGTATCCCACTTGGCATAGGTTCTGGTAGGAAGAGTTTTCATTCTCATTTGATTCCATAAATTTCTTTGTTGCATCTTTGATTTCTCCTGTAATCCATGGATTTTTTGAGTAAGATGTTCAGTTTCCATGACTTCAAATTTCTACCTATGTTTTTTCTGCTACATATTTCAACTTTAATGGCTTGGTGGTCTGAGAAGATACTTTGCAGTAATTCAGTGATTTGGATTTTGTTGAGAGTTGCTTTATGACCTAATATGTGGTCTACTCTAGAGAATATTCCATGTGCATTGGAAGAGATGTATTTATCTGTTGCTGGGTTAAAAGTTCTGTAAATGTTGATGAGGTCTAGTGGGTTGATTGTCCCAATAAGATTTTTTTGTATCCTTACTGAGCTTTTTTCTCAATGATCTGTCCATTACTGAAAATGGAGTGTTCAAGTCTCCTACCATTATTGTAGAGTGATCTATCTGATTTTTCAATTATGTCAATTTAGAAGCTGTAGTATTGGGTGCATGAATATTTAATATTGTTATATCCTGCTTATATGTTGAAACTTTCAACAATCAATAGTGACCATTCTTGTCCATGATGGTGGATTTTACATTAAAATCTGTTTTATCTGAGATCAGTATTGTCACTCCTGCTCATCTTTGTATGTTGTTAGCTTGGTACATACTTTTCTATCCTTTGATTTTCAGTTTGTTCCTATCTTTGAGTCATATACAGATTGTGTTGTTTGATCCAAGCTCTTACTCTCTGCCTCTTTAATGGAGTGTTCAATCCATTTACATTCAGTGTAATTATTGATAGATATGTGTTTAGTGCTGTCATTTTGGTGCCTTTATTTTTGTGTTGTTGTTGTTTGCTTCTCTTAATATTGTGTTTGGGTTATTTTTCTTTATGGGTTTACTTTTCAGTGCTGGTTTTGTATGTTCTAAGTTTAAACCAATCTTTTCCTTCTGTGTATTTTCTTAATTTCCTCTCCATCTGAAATGGTTATATCTACTGTAATAAATCCCTCTTTGTAGTATGATGATGTCATACATTTTGTGTTAAGATCACTGGTTCCCTACTTTTAATATTTTAGCTTTGATTAAGCTTAGTGACTTCACTAACTGAGTAGGACTCTGGATGTTGTGTCTTCCATTGCATCTTTAAGTATACATTTGATGTATTGTTTTTCTAAACAAAGAGCTTTTTTTCAATATTTCCTGTAGTTTTAGTTTGGTTTTTGCAAAGTCTCAAAGCTTCTGTTTATCTGTAAATGTCTTAATTTCATCATCATATTTGAGAATTTTTCAGGATATATAATTCTTGGTTGGAAGTTTTTCTCCTTAAAGGCTTTGTATGTGTCAGCCCACTGTCTTCTTGCCAATATGGTTTCTGCTGAGAAGCCAGATGAAAGTCTACAGATCTTCCCTTTATGTGTTCATGTTGCTTTAAGGGTCACTGCCTTTAGGAACCTCTCTTTATGTTTCATTTTATTAAGCCTGATAGCAATATATCTTGGCATTTTTCTTTTGGGGTCCTATTTTTGTGGTGTTCAGTAAGCACCTTGAATGTGTATGTTCTCTTCTTCCTTGATTTCAGGGGTGTCTTCTGTCAGCATCTCTTCAGCAATTCTCTGTGTATTTTCTGCTGTCCTTCCCTGTTCAGGAACTCCAGCTATTTGTAGATTATTCCTCTTAACAGAGTCCCATATTCTTCTTAATGCTTCTTCATTTGTCGTTTCTTTTACCTGATTTCTCCTCTTAAGTGCTGGTGTCAGTTGCTTTATCTTCAAATTCACTAATTCTGCATTCCAATTCCTCTATTCTGCTCTTTTGGCTTTGTCTTAATTTGTCTAATTTTTATTTTATTTTATTATTTATAATTTTATTATTGATCTACTGGATTTCAGATCATTGATGTTCTGGCGGTTCATATAGCTTGCTTAATTTTTCATTTTGTTCTACTCATTTTGTTTAATCTCTAGAAGGGCTCTATACATAATTCTTTTGTATTCTAATTCTGATAATTTTAGAACAACTTCTTCATCTGATTCTTTATTTTGGGAGTTTCCTAGAGCCATGGTGGTCTGCTTCTTTAAATGATTAGGTATTGATTGTTGTCTGTGTACCATAAAGAAGCTGTTCGGTTTCTCCGGTGTCACACCAAAGGGAGCTGTGGTGTAGTTCTAAGAAGGGAGTCAGTAAGGGCACTGCTAGATTTGGTCACCAGCTGACTTATGTATAGTTTATCTGGCAATATAAACTCTGTTGTCAAGCCCTGCAATGCTTCTTGGCATAGTCGATGGCCCCAGCTGGGCCTTCAGGGGTAGCAGGCCCTGCCTCCTGGCTGTTAAAGGTGGTGAGCTTGTTGTGCCAATTCTCCATCTTAACACTAGTCGAGACTATGGTGTAGCTCCAGGAAGGGAGGAAAGAAGGATGCCACCACACTTGGCTGCCAGAGACTGCTGTGTTCTGTAGATGTGTTCATCTTAAAAACTGCTTTTGTGCTGAGAGGGGCATTGTACAGCAGCTGCTGAAAGCAGCCAGGCCCTCGGGGGGGCAGGCTGTACCTGCTGGTTCGGAAGGACAGCATTCTACTTATGGAGTCGCTGTAGGACTGTCAGCCGACACCATGATGCAGCTCAGTGAAGGGAGGTAGAAATGGCACCACCACACTCAGGTACCAGTCACTGCAGGTATCATAAAAGCTACCTTTCTGCTGAGCAAAGCATTGACCAGCTGTAGCCAGAAGCACTTGGGCCCTTGGGTGGCAGGCCCTGCCTCCTGGCTGACAAAAATGGTGCTTTGTAGGCCATCCTCAGACAATATGGCATGGCCCGAGTAGAGAAGGAGTTAGGGAAATGCCACACTTGGCCACCAAGTCCCAGCACATTCTCTAGGTACATTTGTCTTCAAAACAGCTTTTCTGCTGGGAGAAGCACTATCCAGACAGGCATTGTTCCTTATTGTAGGAATTAGCCTCAGGTGAGACCTCAGGCATGGCTGACTCCGTCTCTCATCTGCCCACGATGGTGTCCGGCCTGAGCCCCCTCTGCTGCAGTGAGTCAGCAGTATCCATGGCACCACTCTAAGAGAGGGGAGAACGGCACAGGCACCGTCAGTTGTCCACCACTGCTGGGCTTTCTAAACATGGCTGTCCCAAGCACAGTCTCTCTGCTGCAAGATACAGTGTTTACTTAAGCACTGCAGTTCAGCATAGTAGCTAGCATGTGCCAGGCTCACAGTCTTGGCAATCCCAGTCTCAGCCTCCTGGTTAGCAAAGAAGGCATCTGTACCTGCAGTCCCCTCAAGCAATGCACTAGCAGAAGCAGGACTCGGTGCTCTACTGTGTTGCCTTCAACAGAGGTAGTTTCCCCCTTCCTTTGGCCCAGTCCATTCTCACAACCCTACATGAGATCTTGCATCTCCCAGAATAACCACACTGCCCTACTTGTTTTTCTAGGTCTTATTTCTCAATGGGAATCAAAGAGACATGTGTCTAGTCTACCATCTTGGCTGTACCTCCATTGGCTAGAATTTTGTTGAGATTTTTGCATCTGAGTTCATGAAAATATTGATCTGTAATTTTGCTTTCTTGTGATATCTTTACCTGGTTTTGCTTTTAAGGTTGTGCTGGCTTCATATAATGAATTTGGGAGTATTGCATCATTTTGTGTGTTGTGAAATATCTCTTCAGTAAAGTGGTGTTAACTCATCTCTAAAAGCTTGATAGAATTCTCCAGTGAAGTGTCAAGGCTAGAGATTTTTTTTAATTGTAATTCTGTGAAAGTTTACAATCCAAGTCAATTTGCTGTATAAAATCCTGAGCATCTGCCTCTGTGCAGTTCTGTCTGCTCTCCTCACCCTGTGACAGCACACTCTTCCTTTCCACTCTTAACTTTCAGTATCCACTCAACCAACACTTGCCCCCTCCTCTCTACCCTCTCCTCTCCCCTCTGGACAGCTTCATATAAATTTACATTCTACCTTGGTGAGCAGTGTCTGAGGTCTTAACAGCCTGTAAGTGGCCATCAAGGATACTCCACTGGTCTCACTCCTTTGGGAACAAGGAATAATGAAGAAAATGAAAGGTGGAAGGGAAAGATTAGTCCAAAGGACTAATGGACCACATCTGTAATAGGCTCCACTGGACTGAGTCCAGTACAACTAGATGGTTCCCAGCTGCCATCCCTGACTGATCTGACAGATTACAACAGTGTCCTGAACAGAGCTAGATAAAAATGTAGAGCAAAAATGTAACTCAAAAAGAAAGACCAGACCTTCTGACCTGACAGAGAAGGGAGAAACCCTGGGAGTATGGCCTCTGAACATCCTTTCAGCTTAGTAATGAAGTCTCTCCTGAGGTTCACCTTTATGGATGGGCCCATGAAACAAAATGAGACTAAAGCAGCACATCAGTCTAGGCACAAGAGTAGAAGGCAAGAAAAGATGGTTAATAGGGAATATAAATTTGAGAAGGGAGAGTGTTGACCTGTTGTGGTGGTGTTAACTAATGCCATAAACAACATATGTACTAACTATTTAATGACAGAGCAATTTGTTTTGTAAAGTTTCATCTAAATTGCAATAAAAAATAAAGTTAAATAATTACTGGGATGTTTCAAGAATGTAGGAAAATCACTAAGACATCAAAATGTATGAAAGGTTTCAGTGGATCCACATGGTAACTGTAAGGTAAAATGAATTTTATTCTATTGAAAAAAGAAGAGTCAGTTTTTCTTTATTCTTTTGAAGACCTCTAAGAAAGAATAAAAGTTCTTAAATACCAGTCTTTACAAATTTGATAGAGTTACCTAAAAAATAAACTTAAAAATTAAAGTTGAATTTAGTACTGAAAGGAAACTGAGGTGTACTGAACTTATCTTGGAAGGTGGAAATACAATTCTGAGTTATTGTTCCAGGGGCATTGACGTTGTGAGGAATAAAATCAAAATGTTTGCACAGCAGAAGGTCACCCTTCCTAAAGGTCGCCATAAGATCATCATACTGGATGAAGCAGACAGGTGGGTTGCTTTGCCAAATACGTTTTGCCCTTAATCTCCAAATCTGTTAACAGAGATTTGTTGAATTGGGAGGAAAATTTGTCACTTGTAGTGGCTGGGCCTCTGCCTTAGACCTTATTTATCTATGTTCAGTCACAGACAGGCATTGGTCTGAAACAGTGAGCTAGGGCGTCTGTCCCAGCATTCCTTACTTGGTCAATTTAAATGTAAAAATTCAGTGACATTTTAAAAATTTAAAGGTAACTCATGTTCTGAAGAAAATTTGGAAAATAGTGGTGATACTTTCTTCATTTCTTCTCACTGATAAGATTTTTTTTACATAGTTGAGATTGTAATACACGTATTTTTATGTCATAATTCTCCTTTTAATGTTAACAACAGTGTTCCATATTGTTGTAATTTTGTGGATATAATCTTTCATAGCTATGCTATATTCCATAATGTGGATGTACTTTAACCTTCTTATTATAATATTACTTATAGTAATAACAGCAGTTATTGAACATTTATAGTATGCTAGGCAGTGTACTGAAAGCTTTGCCTCTTACAGTGTTTTTGTTCTTGTTAGTTTGATTTTTTAAAATTGTGGTAAAGCATATACATAGACTTTGCCATTTGAATTTTTTTTAAGTATACAATCTAGTAGCATTAATCACACTGTTGTGCGACCATCACCTCTGTTTGTTTCCAAAACTTTTTCATCCCCACTAACAAACACTCTATGCCCATCAGTCAGTAATTTCCCATTCCTTCCTTCCCCAGAACCTAGAAACCAGAGTAAATTTTCTGCCTATGCTCTGGTCTCTTCTAGATATATTGTAGATGGGGTCATACAGTATTTGTTCTTTTGTGAAAGGGCTTATTTCATTTAACATAATATTTTCCAAGTTCATTCATGTGGTAGCATGTACCAGAACTTTATGTCTCTTTAAGGTTGAATAACATTCCATTGTATGGGTTTACCATTTTGTTTATTCATTCACCTGTTGGTGGAAACTGGGCTTGTTTCTACCTTTGGCTGTTGTGTGTTAGGATCACAGTTGTCATAACAGCCCTCTGAGTTCCTTACTAGTGTTATGTCCACCTTACAGGTGATGCCACTGAGACCTAGAGTCACGTAGCTTAGCTGATCGCAGGGCCTGCCTGTGAAAGACCCTAACACGGGGCCCTGGAGAAAGCTGAGCATGCTTGGTAATGGGGTCAAAGCTCCCAGCATTGTATTAGAAAAGTTGGCAGCTGATGACATGAAACTGTTCTCTTGGATATTCTTTCATGGTGGAGCTAAAGGGAGGCCTGACTCCTGCGTGTGTGGATGCGGCCACTGCAGACAGTGATGTTATGCGTCTGGGCAGTAACTCTATTTGGACAGTCTTGGAGGGTGTTTTTTGTGGGTTTTGGCATTTATGGGGTGATGTGATTGCTTCTGAGACAACTGTCCAGGACTTGGACACGTCTTGTGTCCTGGGTTCTTGTTCACAGGGAGGGATTTGTGCCTGGGGGCTTTGGGTCCCAGTTGCAAACTGCATTTTTGTTTTCTCCTCAGCATGACTGATGGCGCCCAGCAAGCCTTGCGGAGAACCATGGAAATCTACTCCAAAACAACACGCTTTGCTCTTGCTTGTAATGCTTCAGATAAAATCATAGGTGTGGTGAGCTCTGGTTGACTTGGGGGTCACGCAGTGTACATGTTGGCCCTTTAGCAGAAAAATAGGGTCAAGTACCATATAATCATCTTTTTCATTTAATCATCATACAATTCTGTGAGGATGTATTGTTAACTCTACTTTAGAGATGAGAAGCTACAGTTCAAAGAGTTGATTAATTTACCCAAAGCCACTGAGCAAGTGGAAGAGCTGTGCTTATAGCCCAGGGCTGTCTAATGTGTGCTTTGTTGGGTACACATGATGTTTTGATAGGTCTTACCTAGTTACTGCTCCTCCTCAGATGTGTTATTAAACTTTTTTTTTTTTTTTGCTGCAGGCACTTAGCATGTATGGTGTTTTGCACACTGGGCTTTGTTGTTACTGGGATTCGCCTCCACTGTGACGTCTTAAATGTCCGTTCTGTGACTTCAGAGTTCCATCCTCTAGCTGCCACCTGTCCTTCTTTACTCTCAGAAGCCCTTCTGCTCCTTTGTTGCTTTGAATCTTTCAGCTTCCCTTTGGTCTCACATCCTTCTCTTTCTGATCTAGGCTGCCTAGACTGTCCAGCTTGTCTCTCACCACTTCTCACAGCTTCTGTTGCCCTTGCCTCACTGTAGCCCTGTTGAACTCTGGCCCATATGACTTCCACGACCAAAATGGTGTAGTAGAGAAAACTAGTAAAAGTTTTTGATCTATGGATGTGTGTGTAGCTTGTCGTCTTAACCAGTGGTAAGAGGAATCTTTATGGGCAGGACAGTGTTACAGACATGTTCCCACTGCAGCTGCTGTAGGGCATAATGTTAATGAAATTGTTCAGTGATCTGAAATTATAGTTGTTAGCTGAAAAAGCTTTGATCTTCTGTTTCAGTCAGGGTTCTTTAGAGAGTCAGAAGTAGTGAAATGTGTATAGAGAGAGTGAGAAAGGGGAAAAATTGATTTATTTCAAGAAACTGGCTCATGCGATTGTAGGGGCTGAAAAGTCTTAAATTTGTGGGTCAGGCAGCAGGCTGGAGGCTTCTGTGGTTTGCAAAGTTGAGAGAGAGAAATCTGGCATAATAACTGTTTATACTCTGAAGGCAGACCACGAACTAAAGAATTCTCTTTTTACTGATTATTTTCCAGCAAGTTATATTATGGAAGGTGACTGATTACATTATGCAGTGGAACGTCAACTAGTTTAGTGTTTGACAAAACCACTGGGAGCCAAAGCCTAACTAAGCTGACCTATCAAATTAACTATCACACCTTCCCTTTTCATAATATTAATTTTTCTGACACATAGAGCTTCCTGATGGTTTTCTTAAAGGAACATACAAATGTGAGTGAAATCCCTAAAGAAGTTTGTTTTTGCGCCTTAATAGGAAATGCTTCACTGTCAGAGAGCTGTTGACTTGATTTTTCAGATTGAGTCACACCTGTGGACTCCTAGATGCATGCCAATTGAGAGTGGGAGGCATATTTTCTTTGGGGAAGGTCGTGGCTGACTTATTCAGAAAAGTAACACCTAGTAAAGACAGCTTATAGTGTTGTTTTAGTATCAATCGCTTTTAGATATGAACTTCCATTTCTAAGAGATCTTACTATTGTGTGATAATCCTAAATATGTAGACAAGGTTCTGTTGTGAACCTTGCTGGTTTCAGATGAGTTGACATAAATGGGCTCTTAGCAAAGGGGTTCTTTTCCTTTGACAGTCATTGAGCTATCTTATGCACAAAGTGACTGTCAACACAAGACAGTCATTGAGTCATCTTATGTACGAAGCAACTGTCAACACAAGACGTAGTAGAGGATGTAAGTTTCTAGGAAGCTTAGCCTCTGTCCCCTGGAGCACACACTTGGATACCAAAAAAAGAAAGAAAAACCAAATATATTGTCGCTGAGTCAATTCTGACTCATAGTGACTCTGTAAGACAGAGTAGAACTGCTCTGTACAGTTCCCAGGGGGCACTTGGTGGATTTGAACTGTCAGCCTTTTGGTTAGCAGCTGTAGCTCCTAAACACTAGGCCACCAGGGGTGAATCCCTAAACTTGAGTCATCGTGAGTCTTCCTTCTTTTGCTTACCACCATAACCAACCCTTCATCAAATTCAAATCTAGGTTATCCTACCTCAGCAATGTCCTTTGAACCTCCCTTGAACCTTCACCCAATTTGTGCCCTCATTTTTTTCTGCCTTGGCTGGTTGGCTTCTCTTGGCACCTGTAATTCCCAAATGGCCACTTGGGTGTCTTCTAAGAACATGGCCGGCCTACCTCTCCCCTGCTTAGCCCTTTGTGGCCTCCCATTACCAGCCAAGACAGGTGCACTTCCTTAGCTCATACTCCGAGGTCTAATTTGCCTACAGCCTCAGCACTTCCACACTGTGGCTTTATAGCTACTCACTGTTCCCTGAACTCACTACCTTTTTATCACTTGTCTCTGAATTTGTTACTCCCTCTGCCTGTGTTACCTTTCGAGCCTGGAAAGCCTTGTCCTTCACCACAGCTCACCTCCACTGTGAGCTTTATCTCTTCTAGGCTGAGCTGATTGTGCCCAGGTTTGGGCTCCAGTGCTGTTCTCATATACTCCTTCTGTGGCCTATCCTGCTGTGTTAAAACCTTTCTGTTTTGCCTCTCTTTTGTCCTGTAGCCCTACGTGGTGAGGACCCAGACCTTTGTCACAATACTCATCTGATATATTTGTGACACCTAGGGAAATTACTGGTTTGTTTTCAGCAAATAACTGAACAAGATTATATGTTCCTTTTTATGAGAACAAAGAGAGAGTTGTTTCAGTCCAGGTAGTCTGGTATAGCTCCATGAGGTACTGGGTTTGAGAGAAGCTTTTAAAGATGGTTGTAATTTAAATGGAAGAACTTGGCCACAAGGGCACTACAGGTGGGAAAAACATCGCCAGGAAAGTGTACAGATAGACAGGTTATCGGAGCTGGATTTAGGAGAGGAGAGGACGATGAGGTTGGGGGACATTTTACCTACATGGAAATGCTATAACCTGTAGCATTGTAGGCCACTGAAGGGTTTGCCTTGACAGGAAGAGGTGATAGACTCAGAGCCTTCTTAGGAAGGCCAGTGTGGCAGCTATGCAGAATGCGTGTCAGAGAGAGATCAAATTGGGGCTTGGAGATAGAGCAGCTATAACAGTCTAAAGGAAATTTAAGGGTTCTGCATTTGTCTCTGTAGGGGTTCTAAGTCCTGGGTGTAGGTGGAATCACCTATGGAGTTCTAAAGAAGCCACACAGGGCCTGTTATTTGCCTAGATGGCGTGACACCTCCCAGGCAAGTAGTTTTGACAAGAAGTCAGATAGAGTCTAATGCTGAGTCACCTGAGCTTGAGCTGACTCACTTGAGGACTTGTGACACATGGGTGTCTCTATCCTAGGGCATTGTCTCCGCTTCTGGAAGCTGTGGCTCACCAAGGCTGTCCTTGGCATTGTTGGCTGAGGCTTCCATTGTGGCGTAGTGGTCACTATTTTGAAATGCAGCCCTCTTGAGCACCTGCTGGGTAGACAGAAAGGTAGTAGCATTGCTGGGACCTGTGGACTGTCTAGCTACTTCCCAGTGACTAAGGAACTAAGAGGGCCATGCCATTGACTACCAGGAATGCCTCCCTCTTCTTGTCTGTTGCAGAGCCCATTCAGTCCCGGTGTGCAGTGCTCCGCTACACGAAGCTGACAGATGCACAGATCTTGGCGAGGTTAATGAACGTGATTGAGAAGGAGGGAGTGCAGTGCTCTGATGATGGCCTGGAAGCCATTGTCTTTACCTCTCAGGGAGACATGAGGCAGGTATGTGCGGCCACCGTCTTTCAGGTGGGCGTCTCCTGGGCTGCTCTGGAGGGAAAGGGAAAGTGCCAACGGCACAGGGACAGGGCTAGCTAGAGTGAGAGACATGTGCTCGCCTCTGCTGGACATAGGATGGAGAGCAGGTCTCAAGAGGAAGCTCTGCTTGGACTCCAGGAAATGGGGCGGGAAAGGCAGAGATTTAGAAATAACCCCTGATGTATTCTTGTTCTCAGCAGGCATTGAACAACTTACAGTCCACCTTCTTGGGATTTGGCTTTATTAGCAGTGAGAATGTGTTCAAGGTATGAATGATGGCTGGGACATCACAGTCTACAAAAGCAGTGTTGCTGTGCCAGGGCTGGTGGTGAAGAAGGGAAACTTTGTGGAGGAAAGGGCAGGCGCTTTGCTCCTGCTGCTGTGGCTGATCCTTCCTCTCAGGGAGGGGTACTCTGGGAGCTGACTCAGCTCCCAAGTGTTATTCTGTATTATCAGTTTTACTTTCACACGGTAGAGACTTGGGAGTATCGCCAGCATCAGTAGGAAATACAAGCAGTGTGTCAAGTGCAGTGCTGTCTTCTCTCTGTGTGGCTTGTTTAATCTTACAACATGTTCCCCACAGAGATAATCTTTTAAAATAATAGAACTGATTTTAAAGATTGGTAATTAGAGTAGCTATATATGTAACAAAGCACTTGCCTTTCAAAGATTCTTTATATGTACAGTGACAGCAACACGGAGATTCTTAATAACACTTGGTAGATGAGGAGCTAGGCTCAGGTCAGGCAGGTGGCTTGCCTGAGACCACACAGGCTGGAGCACAGTACTGTCCCTCAGCAGCTACACTCCCCAGTCATAGTGGCCTTTGGCCTGGTGCCTTGCTGACCCTGCTTGGCTCCTAGAGGGCAGATAGCAGTCCTCTTCAAAGCCAAAATGTGTTGTAAAAAGATTCTTCTGTCCTGCATTGGTGAAGGATATTTCTTGCTGAAATACTTTTTTAACCATAAGTTTATTTTTGATCTTTATTGTGGTAAAATATATATTACAAAGCATTAGCCTTTTCATCCGTCTTTATGGTATAATTTGGTAATGTTAGTTACAGTGCCGTATTGTACAGCCATCACTGCTATCCTTTTCCAATTTTTTTTTTTTTAAGAATTAATGTTCATTTTTATGGTTGCTCATTGGAAATTCTTTTGCAAACTAGCTGTTACATCCTAACATTGAGTGTCCAAATGCTGTTTTTAGAGACTGATTTCTCCTGTATTTGGGGTGAAGAATTAATTGAGTGCCTCTTCTCTTAGTCCATGATTCTGAGCAAGTCTGGGGGCGGGGAAACCACATTAAATGCATCTGTATAGCCCCCGGTATTGATTCTGTTTTCAGAGACAGGTGTGAGAGAGAAACTTGCTTTATAACCTTTGGAGATAGTCAATGGTCATGTTTTATCCTGACATGAGCATCAAGGGCTCTGGAAACCCTGGCTTCTCAGGGAAGGTGATTTGAATGGGGGTAAGGATACCAAGGGCAGTTGTATGTAGTTACCATCTTGAAATAAAAGATTCAAAATGTGATGTTGCAGTAGAGACAGAACCTAAGGCCGGTGGAGGGAGTTGCAAGCAGATAGCCTTGAGACTCAGGGGAGCTGAAGCCCTGTTCAGCAGGCTGCATGTCTGTTGCAGGGTCCCCTTTTAGGACTTCATGCTGAGTCTGAGGGCCTTTTCCAGGAAAAGCTTTCCTATTCTGGGTAGCATATTGGTCCAAATGAGCCTTCAGTTCTTAAGATACCAAAATTCAAAGTGGTTTTGGGCAAGTGATCCCCTAAAAGTGACCTAAGAAGGTGAATAATAGTCTTAAGCTTTCCCCAAGCAGAGATTCTCAATTGGCCATTGTCTTTTTCACTGTAATTCATCTTGTGTTTCAGATGTGTAACTGTAGTAGGTTGGCATGTACTTTTTCTATTTGGTTGGCTTTGGTGATAAAAGGGGCATTCCTGACCTGGCTTTCTTTGCTGGAGAATTCCATGACAAAAGAAGCTGAGAACCTGGTCCTGTATACTGCCCAGCAGTTGGCCTCTTAGGGCTTCTATTCCTGGCCCCTGCCCACACCAGACAAACCTTTGTTCTTGGTGTGGACAGGTCTGTGATGAGCCCCACCCACTGCTTGTGAAGGAGATGATCCAGCACTGTGTGGATGCCAAGATGGATGACGCCTACAAGGTTTGCCGCCTCCGTGATTCAGGAGGGTCCTTCTGCCTCTTGAGCTGCTAGAGAGAACCCAAGCTATGGTTGGGAACTGATGCGCATTGCTCCATTTAGTTGTCAAAATAATGCTGGAGTTCAGTTCACTTTACAAATGAGAAAACTAACTCAGAGGTTAAATTCCTTGCCCTAAGTCTAATGTTTGAAAGTAGTAGGCCCAGATTTGAGGCAGGTCTTTCTATAATAATGATGTCTTCTGCAAGAGGAATTTAACAACCTAAGATATGAGGAAAGACCAGTTTAGCTCCTTCCTGTCAGGTGAAACTGTATTTTTCTCTGATTGGGGGAGATGTCTCTTGCCATCTTCTGGGGAACTTGAGGACAGGTCTTCTATAATCAGATTAGAATCTTCCTGGCTGCCAGGAAAGTGGGGTGGGGATTCTAGCCTGCTTATGGAACCTGACTTTGTGAGGAGATACCACAGGCATGATACAGGTTTAAATGATCTTCAAGTCACCTGGGTGGCAGTGATATGATTTTAGGCCATTGGTCTGATCTCCTCCCCTACCAACTAAAGTAGGGTGGTAGTTTGACTGGGTTTAGGGCAGGGCTAGACCTAAAGTAAAGCTGGAGTACAGGGCAGGGACGCTGAGGCAGAGACTCAGGCATAGGGCTAGAACTAAAGGAAGGCTTCACAGTGATGGATACAGAGTTTCCCCATTTGTAGATTCACCTTCAGGATGCCAAAGCAAAGGCAAAAAAGGCTGACTCCAGGCAGTCTGGGGGTGGAGAGCAGTTTGTAAAGCTAAGGCTAGGATTTGAGAAGTTACAAGGCTGAAACTGCTGTTAATATCTGCCTTGATTGGGATTTGTTGGGGGCTAAGGCTGCAGGGGTGTGCATTATGCCTCCGGCAGCTAGGGAAAGCATAGCCAGTATCCTTAGTAGGATGGTTAATTAAGCATTTTAAGAGTCATGGGTAAGGGCATTCGTTATCTGGACAGGGTAGTGGACTATTTTACAGCAGTTTTAAACACTTGCAGTGTTACCTCTGCCTACTGGTAAAATCAGTTACATTACCTCTCTTGATGTAAAAGGTGTGGCAAACAGAGGTATCATTTGGCCTGCCAATAGTTCTGTAGTATTTAGAATCACGTGGGGAGTCTAAGTTGATCTGTCTGCTCCCAGTAGGTACTCTGTCATGGTGTGATAGGCTTAACATCAGGATGAGTTTGACTTCATTTCATGTAGAGACCTTATTATAGTTTACAGCTGTATTGTTTCTTTTGTCTAGATTCTTGCTCACTTGTGGCATCTTGGCTATTTACCAGAAGACATCATTGGTAACATTTTTCGAGTGTGTAAAACCTTCCAAATGGCTGAATACCTGAAACTGGAGTTTATTAAGGTCAGTGAGAGTATAAAAAACCAAAAGTGCAAGCCCGTCGCCATTGAATCAGCTCTGACTCACAGCCACCGTGTAGGGCAGGTAGAACTGCCTCCTCCAGTCTCCAGGGAGCACCTGGTGGATTCAAACTGCTGACATTTTTGCTAGCAGCCGTAGCACTTAACCATTACACCATCAGGGTTTCCTAGTAAGAGTATAGACGTGTCTGTTTCATCGAGACTGTGGACCATGACATGTTCTTTATTATTTTTCCCACAGACCTGGCACCTACAATGAAAGGGATGGTGGTTGGCTCTCCTGAGAGCCAGCAGTTTGTTTAAGACAGCTCTGCCAGTCAGTGGCTTGAGTGTTCCATAGAAAGAGTCTTCATTGGAGAGTTTTTTAACAATATTTTTATTATTATTTAAGTTAATATAGTTGTGGCATAGTTTAGTAGCTTATAGGTACCTTATGCTGATAAGTGCATTCAGTTGTTTAAACCACTAAACACTGATACAATCAAGATATAAAAGTTTTCTGTCATCCTCAAAAAATGTATCGTGTCCCTTTGTGGTCTGCTTTCTTCCTTAGCCCCTGGAAACCACTGATCTATTTTCTGTTCCTATGATTTTGGACACGATTTTCCAGAATGAATGTAAATGGAATCATATGGAATGTAGCCTTTTGAGCGTAGTGTCTTTAACTTAGCTTAGTGCATTTTATATTTGTTCATGTTACATGTGTCAGTGGTTGATTGTTCTTTATTACTGAGTAGAATTCTATTGTATGAGTGTACCATAGTTTTTATCTGTTTAGAAGTTGAAGAACATGTGAGTTTCTAGATTTTGGTGATTATCACTAAAACTACTATAAACATTTGCTTAGAGGAATTAGGATGAATGTGAATCTTAAGTTTTTATTTTCTTAACTGCTGCAATAAACATGGGTGTGCATTTATGTTGTCATAGCTCTTCTCTAGAATACATACCTAGTGGATTGCTGGAGCCGTGGTGGTGCAGTGGTTAGGTGTTTAGCTGCTAACCAAAAGGTTTGTAATTTGAATCCACCAGCCACTCCTTGGAAACCCTATGGGGGTTGTTCTGTTTTGTCCTGTTAGGGTTGTTATGAGTCAGAATCGACTTGAATGCAATGGGGTTTTGGTGGAATTGCTGGATCAATCATAAGTTATCTCTTTATTTTTAACTGTATAAGGAAGTGCTATGCTGTTTTCCACAGTGGTTGTGCCATTTTGTATTCTCACCAGCAGTGTATGAGACTTCTCATCTCCTTATACCCTTGCCGGCATTTGCTGTTTTCTGGATTTTTTTTTTAACTATTATTTCCATTATTACTAGTGTGAGATGATAGCTCACTCTTTTGATGTGTGTCTCCTTGATGGCTAATGATTGCAAGCATCTTTTCATGTATTTGTTGGCCACCCAAATGTCCTCTTTGGTGAAGTATGTGTTCATGTGCTTTGCCCACTTCTTAATTGGATTGCCTGCCTTTTTGTTGTTAAGGTATTAAAGTTTTCTATCCATGTTAAAGATTAGTTCCTTGTCAGATGTGTAGCCAAAATTTTTTTTCCAGTGTAAGTATTTTTACTCTTTTGGAGAATCTTTCGATGCATATAAATGTTTGATTTTTAGGAGGACCCAGGCTAGTACTTTATCTTGCATTGTTTGTACATTTTTAGTTGTGTTTGATAGTCTGTTTGTGCCATAAATGGGACCACTAGGTTTCCTCTATTTTATCTTCCATAATCTTTATAGTTTTAGGTTTTACATTTAGGTCTTTGATCTATCTTGAGTTAGTTTTTGTGTATGGTGTGAGGTATGGATCTTGTTTCACTTCTGTATAACTGGATATCCAGTTGTGCCAGCACCATTTATTATAGAGATTATCTTTGCCCTGTTTAGTGGATTTGGGCCCCTTGTTGAAGACCAGCTGTCTGTAGATAGGTGTGTTTAAGTTTGGGTTTGTCATCATTCCTTTTGTTTTTCTTTTTAAAATTTTACTTATTTTGTTGCTGTTTGAGAATATGCATAGGAAAACATACACCAATTCAGCCATTACTGGATGTACAGTTCAGCAACACTGATTACGTTCTCCAAGTTTTGTCACTGTTCCCAACTCCTCTTCTGACTTGTTCCTCCTCCCTTAACATAAACTGTCTCCTAAAGTTTCATCTAGTCTTGTGAGTTGCTCTTGTCAGATAGTTGTCAAATTGATAGTTCTTACAAGAGCATATGCTCAAGGCACACATTTTTAACTAGTTAAGCTAAACTGTTGTTTGATGTTAAGATAGCTTCAGGGGATATTTTTGTTTTAAGGTTTACAGGTTACCTCAGGTTAATAGTTTTCAAGGGTTCACCCAGCCCCCATGGCTCCAGAAAGTCTGGAACTGCATTCCTTTTTTATCAAATAATATGCTGTGGTATGGGTATACCACATTTTATTTATCTGTTGATGGACATATGTGTTTATATATATATGTATTTGCTACTGTGAATATTGCAACCATGAACATTCATTTACAAGTTTTTGTATCAACACATTTTCAGTTTCCTTGGATATATACCTCAGAGTAGATTGCTAGGTCATGTGGTAATTCTGTTTAGCTTTTTGAGGAACCACCAAACTATTCCAACAGTGGCTGTGTCATTTCATCATTTTACCTTTCCACCAGTAATTCTAGTAGGTGTCAAGTGGTACCTTATTGTAGTTTTGATTTACATTTCCCTAATGACTAATGGAAAACTGTGGTGGCGTAGTGGTTAAGTGCTATGTCTACTAATCAAAAGGTTGGCAGTTCACATCTGCCAGGCACTCCTTGGAAACTCTATGAGGCAGTTCTTCTCTGTTCTGTAGGGTCTCTATGAATCCGAATTGACTCAACAGCACTGCGTTTAGTTTGGTTTGGTAGTGACTAATGATGTTGAATATCTTTTTGTGTATTTATCGGTCATTTGTATATCTTTGGAGAAACATCTTTTCAGATTCATTACCCATTTTTCAGTTGAGTTGTTGATATTTTTGTTATTTTTGAGTTATTTTTCTGTCATTTTCTTTTATTCTATGTTAGTTCTCCATCTTTTCATGCATGTTGTCCACATTTTCCACTAGAGCCTTTAGCATATTAATTATAGTTATTTTAAATTCTCAGTCTGATAACTCTAGTATCAAAGTCCTCTTTAGTCAAATTCTGTTGATGCTTTGTCTCTAGATAGTGGATGGTTTTTCTTGGTTTTGTAATTTTTGTTGAATACCAGACATTGTATTCATTCCACTGCCATCAGGTCGGGTCTGACTCATAACAACCCTAGAGGTCAGCGTATAACTGGCCCATAGAGTGTCCAAGGAGCACCTGGTGGATTTGAACTGCCAGCCTTTTGATTAACAGACATAGCACTTAACCAACTATCCCACCAGGGTTTTCAGAAATGTTGTATAGGACAGTAAAAAACTGAGGTAAAGAGTATTTATGCCTGAAAATGGGCATACGTTTTCTTTGGAATCAATGTGACAGCAGTGTTTTTTTTTTTAGGGTATTGTGTAGGGGTTTGAGTCAACCTAGTCCGGCGTTCAGCTGAGTTTGTGTGGTTCTGCCTTGTGTAAGTCATGGTTTTGGTTTAAAGGGCTCTTGCCTGCTATTCAGGCACTGCACTTTCTGAGACTAAGACTGTGTGTCCTCTCCACAGAACACCACACAGGCACTGAGCATTGCACACCATCTTAGGGGTTCTTGAAACCTTTCAGAGGCAGTTCTCAGATCCTCCAAAATCCAAAGTTAAAAAGTTTCAACTCTAGTGTGCTGTCACTGGACAGGGAGAGCAGTGGAAGCTGCATATAGGTGGGCATGTAAATTTATATGGGAATGTACATTGTCACTCAGTCATATTAAATAAAAAATAAGTTTCAACTCACTCATCATAGAGTATCAGTATCGTTTTGGAAATAAAGTGAACTTTGGCTAAGCATAATCCATTACATCCTTAGAGTTCATTTTCCAACTGGAGTTTGAATTCTTTGCATTGATTTTGGATAAACCAGTGGAGAAGATTTAACGAATTAAGCTTCTCCCTCACTTGTTAACCAGCTTTGAATTTGGTTTGTTTTTCAGGAAATTGGATACACTCATATGAAAATCGCAGAAGGTGTGAACTCCCTCCTGCAGATGTCAGGGCTCCTGGCCAGGCTGTGTGAGAAGACAATGGCCCCTGGGGCCAGGTAACGTGGAGACAGCCTCGACTGGGCTGCATGAGTCCTCGCTCCTGAGAGACAGGAATCGTAAACTTCTGACCTGGAGGTGATGGCTCACACTAGTGCTACAGTGTGCCTCTTTTAAACTGCAGTTGTGGCGCATCTCACATCTCTCCATGGCTTAGACTCACAGGTGTGTGACAGGCAGAAAGTCCCCAGAGAGACTCAAGGGCATGCCATGGAATCTGAGTGTATGCTGGTAATATAAAATAAAACCTTTCAATTTGGACAGTTGAGGAGCTTTGTTTCTGTCTCCTGCCCTGCCTCCATACTTTATTTTAGTGCGTGGAAAAGAAGGTACACAGAGAAGCATATGTGAGCAGGTGCTGTCTCCCCTCATGTCAATAAGGTGACAACACAGGGCCTGGAGGGAAACCAGTTCCTGTGTCTGTACGTTCTGACCAGTAGATCAAGTGATTAAGTAATAGAGTGGACAAGCTAATCTCAATTTCTCTGGAAAGCTGAACTGACCAGTTCCTGGGATGGGGATAGGGTTTGGTGTGTTTTGCTGGCTGTTTAGATAGGCTTCTCAGAAACTGCCTTGGAGCAGTGAGCCCCTTAATGGGGACACAGAGTATGCAGTCAGGGACATTGCAGCCACGGTACCCTCCCTGCTGTGCAGCAATTTGTGCTGATTGCTTTAGAACCACACTGAATTTTATATTGATTTGTAGAATTGCTTGAGAAGACTCTACCTTTTTTTCCTTTTTGTAATTATGAAGAATTTCAGTTATACAGAAAAGTTGTTGTTAGCTCTTTTCTAGTCAACCCTGATTCATGGTGGCTCCTTATACAAAGGAATGAAATGCTGCGAGTCTTACACCATGCCTATCATTGGTTGCGATCAGACTGTGTGATCCATAGGGGTTTTTATCAGAAGTGGGTTGCCAGGCCTTTCTGCCTAGTCCATCTTAGTCTAGAAGCTACCCTGAAACCTGTTCTGTGTCAGAGCAGCATGCAGACCCCCACTGACAGGTAGTGGTCATGCCTACGATGCTATGGCCAGGAACCTGAGTTTCCTGCATGGAGGGTAAGAACTACCACCTCATGTACAGAAGTAAATTGAGTGATGTACTTATAATTCACCTTCAATAGTTTTATCAGGACATGACCCACTTGTTTCTTGTGTATTCCCACCAGGCAGCCCAGCTCCCAGGTCATTCTGAAACAGGTACTAAATGTCATTTTAAAATGTTTTTAAGGGGAGGCAGGTGGTATACCTTCCGTGACTGGTGATCTCATGTACAAAGCTTTGGTTGAAAGCATACTTGTGTGTCATGCTGGCGTCCCCTACCCTGTTGGCTTCCAGAGGTGTTTTGCACACCTTCCTCTGCAGGTCGTACTGGAGCAGCTGGGCTAGCTCATGTGCTTTTGTCTGGTCCTTTTCACTCCCAACCGCAGCATCATTTGGAGTAGGAGGGACCTGCTAGCATTTCTGCTTAGTGCCATCACTCCTAGGTAGACTCAGTCACTTTCCAAAATTTACTACTGACAAAAAGGACCAGAAAGGCCTCCAAGATTCCTGGCACTTTTGAGTTAGGGTCTTAATTCAGACGAAGAAAATAATTATGGCCCTCAAAAATGCAAGGTAAAGCTTTACAAAATACTTTCACATGATTCTGTCTTCAATGTTTTTGTCTTTAGTTTCACAGTCCCCACAAGTTGAAGGAATGACTGGGCCCAGTAAGGGGTCTTGGATCCAACAACCTGTAGCTGCAGAGCCAAAACTCCTCCTGAGGTTATATTTCCAGAGCTGGGTTCTGTAATAGCCATAGAGCAACACTTTGGGGTCAGGGCTTCAGTGTGAGAAGTGATGAGTGGCCAACAGTTGTGTTCTAGTTTTTTTTCTTTTTTTTTGCCTTTTAAGCTTGTGGCATTAACTTCTAGTGGAAATACTTGGTGGGCCATCCTGGAAGGGTGTACTAGGCTCAGGGTCCAGGTTCCTGTCCCAGCCTTACCTCTCTCTGGGCCTTTGGTCACTTCTGTTAAATAGGAAGTTTGACCCTGATCCCTTAAAAGGCCCTGCAGAGAAATATCTCTGTAATTGGTCTTTATAGCCATGGTCTTGTAAGTCCTACCAAATGTTGGAGTGGGACTATGCAAATAAGGTACTTATGGTCTACCAAGGGGGTTGGATAGCTTGCTAATGATGCAAATAAGGAGCATGGCACTCTTGTGGGGGTGGGACAATGCAAGTAAGGTATATGGAACCCTACTGGCTGGCTGGCAATGAGAGGATTGGTCAGTTTTGCCACTGCACTAGGCATAAAACAAGCCATCTCTAAAATGGAGAGTGTAACCCCACTACCACCAAGCAGAGATGAGAACAGAGCATGTTCTTTGGACCTGGGGTGTCTGCACTGAGAACCTCCTAGACCCAGGAGACAGAGCTGTGACACCAGAGATAGCACAAGATGAGAAGTGGTGGCAAGCTTGGCAGAGCAGCAACAGCAGAACCAGGAGACCAGCAAAAATGACATGGTGGGTGGTTCTCTGCATCTATAGGATGTCATCCTGCTGATCTCTGGCTGGAGGAAGGAGAGTGGGTGAAGAGGAGGGGAAAGGAGACTGTTGGGAGGATGAGACATGTATGGAGCAGAGAGGAATAGTGTGCTGTCACCAGGCAGGGAGAGCAGTGGAAGCTGCATATAGGTGTGCATGTACATTTATATGGGAATGTACGTTTTCACTCAGTCATAATAAAAAAAATGACATGGTGGGTTTCCGAGCCTGTAGAGTGACAGGGCTGAACCCTTTTGGGGGGAGGCTTGTTGGCAGGGTGGAGCGCCTTGGGGTGCTTAGCAGTGGAGTAGAAGAGCCTTGCAATGCTTGCCTGACCAGCCTGAGGGTCAGGGACCAGGGAGAAGACCGCCTGTGGCCACGACTGAGAAGCCGTCCTGATCGGGGAGTTCTGTCTTGACTTGTTCCTGATTCTGAACTGTAATGTAATATTAACCTCATAATCACAGGTATTATCTGTGAATTCTGCGGGGCCACTGGGATGAATTATTGAATCCAGCAGAGTAGAGTGTCGTGGGAGGGATGGATGCTGTCAGAATTGATTAAAAGGTTAGAGAGGACATATGTCTGACCTCGGCTTCATAGGACTCAGCCTATGGATGCCGATAATGATTCTCCTTCCCTTTGTGAAGTTACAGGAGCTCAGATGCCCCTGACCTGCCATGTTTTATAGGCCCCTGGGAAACCTGGTGGTGTAGTGGTTAAGCGCTATGACTGCTAACCAAAAAGTCAACAGTTGAAATCCACTAGGCTCTCCTTGGAAACTATGAAGCAGTTCTCCTCTGTCCTGTAGGGTTGCTGTGAATCAGAATTGACTCAACAGTAGGTTTGGTTTGGTGGGCTAGGCCTCTTCGTCTGTTTTTTCACATGAATTGGGAAAGCAGACACAGGAGAATGACTGCTCTTAAATTGAAATGATTTGTTGACAGGTTTAGGCTTTACTTTCCTCATCGTGGCTTTTTTGTCTGAGACTGGTCCCCATGGGCCCTGCCCTTCCTCAGAGGCAGTCACATTGCTGCCCAGTCAGCTGGCCTGGAGCACAGGGGGCTTGGCGGCAACTGTAGGCAGGATCCTCTCCTGGTCCAGGGGCCTTGGCCGCTGTCTGACTGCCACCTCCCATGACTGATGAACATTTTGTCCATAGAAACATTTCCATCAAAGAGGCACAACACTACAAAAGATGGTTATAGTTGCATTTCCTGAGTGTTTTGAGGCCCCCAAATGAGAAGACCCCACAAAGGGCGAAAGAAAGGGTTCCCCAAATTAATATGCTGCAGTTAAGTCCATGTAATGTTTTATAAGAGAGAAAGTAGACAAAAATCTCTAACATGCAGTGCAGAATATTAAATATGGCTCCACGTAGATAAGTTAACTGTAAACATGAGTCACTGAAAAATGCCAGCGACTGACACTGACAATCAATCTAGAATCCAAATCCAAAGTAAAAAAGGACACAAACACCACTGTTGTAGGATGCTTTAGATAGGGGGAGTGGGCGATGCTGCTCGCCGCCTCTCCTGGCATCAGATCACAGTCGGAACCACATTTCTGTCTGCAGCAGTCCAGCAGTGCCCCTGGAAGTCCAGGTCAGGGACAGAGCTTGCAACTCCCACTGTAATTGCACATAGCCAGATGGTCCCGGGGCTGTGTTGGCTTGCCTGCCGGGGCTGTGCTGACATGCCTTGCAGAACAAAGCAACTAGGTGTGTAAAACCAGAGCAGTTGTAGAAAAGTGATCCTTGAGAGGCAACAAGCAGTTCTGTGAGCTCAGCAGCTTCCTTTGCTTTTTTGCCTTGGCATCTACAATGAAGAAGAAAAGAGCTTGTTAAAAGGAAAAGATTTGCCTTTGGAGGATTTTAGCAGCTGGCTGAGGGAGGGGAGCAAGTGTTAAAAAGTGAGTAGCATTCAGCCACTGCTCCCCTGCAGGGGCTGAAAGGAGGACCTGGCATCAGGCAGCCTTGACCTGTATTTCTTACTCAAGGCACTTTTAATTTTCAGTCTTAACTGTACCTCTTGATCTTGGCAAAGGCTTTGGTGGTTCTGCCCTCACACCTAGTGTAAGCACTCCCTCTGGCCTTTCCTGAATGTGTCCAATGGCAGGGTGTACCTCTGTAAGATCTGTCCTTTGAGTTCGTGGATAGACAGTGTCTACAAGTTTTCTCAGGTGCTATTTTAATAGGCTCAGCTCAGCTGCCTTACTGACAGCACTTTATGTTAAAACGTAGTGATTGAGTCACTCCAGCGTTTTCTTGGGGCCCAGTGGAGATGCTTGAATGTGGAGTCTGGCCGTCCTCTGCCTGGATGGAATTCAGAAAGTATATGGCTCCATCCTGCCGTAACCCTGATTAAGCAATCAACTACTAATCAAAAGGCTGACTGTTTGAATCCATCCAGCAGTGCCTCAGAAGAAAGGCCTGGCTTCTGAAAAATTGGCTACTGGACAGAGTTCGACTCTGTACACACAGTGCCACCATGAGTCAGGTAATTAGGGTTTTTTGGTTGCCCTGGTCTGACCCCAAAATCTTAGTACTGTGTCATTTGTCACCATTGAGCAGCTGTCATGGATTTTGTCTCAGGAACCTTCACAACCCCCTCAGCTATTCCGCTCTCCTCTAAAGTGAAACTTCCAAAATGATCTCTGCTCCCTGTCTTTGACTCCTGCTTTTCTCTTTGGAGTACAAACAACCTTCTTTGCCCATTGCCACTCCACCACCTGCCTTGGGTCACCAGTGACCATGATGCTTGGCTCCCAGTCCTCATATTCACCACTTCTGAGCTGCAATTGCTGTCACCCTCCCTGAAACTGTTGCCCAAGACACATTCACTTGCTGGTTTCTTACCTGGCTCGTGGCTATACACCCGGGAGGGCCTGGAGCCTCAGTGCTTGGGCCTGTCTAGTTTCTCTACTTTTCCATGCCATCTTTGGATGGACAATAACCAAGTCTCTAGCTAGCCTGAATCCCTGCAGACCGGACTTGGATATCAGCTGCTCACTTTCTGTTTCCACCTGGGTGTCTAGCAGGCATCAGTCTCATATTTTGCTGTTATTTAGGTGCCATTGAGTCAGTTCTGACTCAGCGACCATATGTACAAGAGAACAAAATGCTGCCCAGTCTTAACACTGTCCTCGATTGTTACTATACTGTAGCCTGTGTTGCAGCCACTGTGTCATTCTAGCTCTTTGAGGTTCTTCCTCTTTTTCACTGACCCTCAACTTCAGCAAGCATGATGTCCTTCTCCAGGGACTGCTCCCTGCTGGCAACATGTCCAAAGCATGCAAGATGAAGACTTGCTATCCTTGTTTCTAACTAAGGAGCATTCTGGCTTCACTTCTTCCAAGATAGATTTGTTTGTTCTTTTGGCAGTCCATGGTAGATTTAATATTTTTCTCTGATACCACATCAGTTCTTCTTTGGTCTTCTTTATTTATATGTGTGTGAAACTATTGAAAACACCATGGCTTGGATATGGCACACCTTTGTCTTCAAGGTGGCATCGCTAGTTTTCAACACTTTAAAGAGATGTTTTGTGCAAATTTACCTAACACATGAATCTTTTGATTCCTGACTGCTTTTCCACGAGTGTTGATTGTGGATCCAAGTAGAACGAAATCCATGGCAACTTGTCTTTTTTCCACTTGTCATGGTGTTGCCTGTTGATTTAGTTGTGAAGATTTTTGCTTTCTTTATGTTGAGGTGTAATCCATACTAAAGGCTGTGGTCTTTGATCTTCATCAGTAAGTGCTTCAAGTCCTCTTCACTTTCAGCAAGCAAGGTTGTTGTCTGCATAATGTAGATTGTTAACGAGTCTTCCTCCAGCCCTGATGACTTGTTGTTCATGTGGTCCAGCTTGGATTGTTTGCTCGGCATACAGACTAAATAGATACAGTGAGAGGATACAGCCCTGACGCATACTTAAGTGTTCTGGAATTCCCATTCTCTGCAGTGTTATCCATAATTTGTTATGATCCACACAGCCAAATGTCTTTGCAAAGTCCATAAAACACAGGTAGACATCTTTCTGGTATTCTGTGATTTCAGCCAGGATCCATCTGACATCAGCAATGATGTCCTTGGTTCTACATCCTCTTCTGAATCCAGCTTGAATGTCTGGCAGTTCCCTGTCAATATGCTGCTGCTGCTGCTTTCAAATGATCTTCAGTAAAATTTTAGTTGCCTATGATATTAATGATGTTGTTTGATAATGTCTATATTTAGTTGTATCATCTTTCTTGGGAAGAGGCATAAATGTGAAACTTTTTCTGGTCAGTGGGCCAGATGGCTATCTTCTAAATTTTTTAGTATAGATGAGTGAGCACTTCAGTGCCACATCTGCTTGTTGAAAAGCCTCGATCAGTATTCCATAAGTTTCTGGAGCCTTGTTTTTCACCAGCACCTTCAGTACAGTTTGGACTTCTTCAGTACTATTGGTTCCTGATCATTTGTTACCTCCTGAAGTGGTTGAATGTCAACCAATTCTTTTTGGTATAGTATTCAAAAATCATTTGGCCTTCTCCACCAAATGTGCTGCACCTCTTGTTGTCCACATCCCAGCAGCTGAACAACATGCTTCATTGCTTAGGCTGTCACCACAGTCACCCACTGCACCTCTCTCCCAGCCTACATCCAGCACAGCAGTAAGTGCTATTGGCTCTGCCTTCACAATGCATTCAGCCACACCTCTCCCCAGCTGCACCATCTCTGCCCCATTCCAGGGTGCTGTCACTGTTTGTCCTGAATTGGAGCCTTAACATCCTTGCTGGTCTCCTTGTTTCTGCTGTTGTCCCCTGTGTTCGTTTCTCGGCTAATGAACCTTAAAAACGTTGAGTCACTCTTCTGTCTCAGAGCTCTTGATGCCTGCACTTCTCACACAGCAAACACCCAGGTTCCTATGCCTCCCTTCTCCTAACTTCGCTTCGTTCCTCTCCCCTTTGTTGCCTCCCCTCCAACACCGAGGCCTCCTAAACCAGTAAAGCAGGTGCCATTGAATTGACTCCATGTGTGTCAGAATAGAATTGTGTCCTTCACTGTGTTTTTAAAGCTGATTTTTGGACCTAGATTGCCAAGTCTTTCTTCTGAGGCGCCTCTGAGTGGATATGAACTGCCAACTTTGGGTTAGCAGTTGAGTGCCTTATCTGTCTGCACCCC
Source organism: Heterohyrax brucei (assembly GCA_028571685.1). NCBI lineage: Eukaryota > Metazoa > Chordata > Mammalia > Hyracoidea > Procaviidae > Heterohyrax > Heterohyrax brucei. Next base: position 7,096,066 of record CM053165.1, on the reverse strand, counting down.
AGGGACTCCCTAGCTTCCTTGATGTTGTAACCTTCTGGGCACACTCCTTCTTCAGGGCCTGTGCTGTTCCCACTGCCTGAGGGAACTTTTCCCTAAGGGGCAAGCAAGGGGCTGAGGCAGAGACAAAGGCGTTTAAATTACAACCCTACCTGTCTCCCCGCCTGCCTGCCTGCCTTCTTTTCATAAGAGACATCACCATCTAACACTGGATTTACTTAACTCTGTTAATACTTATGATCTGTCCCATAAGAAGGTCAGCTCTAAGTGGTCAGAGATTTTGGACCTTCTGTTGATCACTGTGTCCTCAAAGCCTACACTTTGCAATAGCAGGTGCATGCCTCTATTTATTGAATGAGTGAGTGAATGATGGGCTCTGGCCTTCTTGCTCTGGGCCCTGAGTTCACACTTCTGTGGCTGACACCATGCTGGCCCAGCTGCACCATGACTGCGATCCCTCCACCCTGCCCTCTGAGAAGGGCACCTTTCTCCCACATGAGTCCTGTGAACAGCCTTGCTCAAGACTGCTTGGTCATCCTGCCTCCCAACCAATGGCCATAGCCTGCTGCCAGTGTCTGATTGCTCGGTTCCCGTTCTCTCCTCCACTCAGCCTATTGAGAGATGTGTATGGGGCATGGATGGCCATGCTGGCACACAGGAGGCTGCTCAACACATTTCAGCCACTTGTCAGTAGCACAAGTACATCTCAGTTTCCACCTCCTCGACTTGCCTCTGATTCCTGCTCTTATGACCAGGTCCTGCCTGATGCTTTACCTGGCACCTTATCTAAGAGGTAGGAACCAATAGCTTCATTTTGCAAGTGAGGAAATGTGTTCTCTGGGCACACCGTGCCTACAGAACGGGGCTGGGAAACCTACCCTTTCACCGCATAACACCCAGACACCTGGCCAAGTGCTGCTGCCGGCCTCTGCCAGTCCTGCGGTGGAAGGGGCAGGCCAGGGGGAGCCAGGCAGACATGCTGGGGGCCTTGTCCCTCTGCCTGAGATTCATAGCTGAGGTGCAAAGTCCTAACCACCTTGCCAGGCTGCCCCTTCCAACCCCCTAGTGTGTTCCCCCAGGAGACCCTACCTGCAGCTGAATTATTAGAGCCTGGAGAGGCCACCCTAGGGGGATGTACCTTTCTGTGGGTCTGCTAGATGTCCCTGGCTTCCACAGCTCCATTCACGTAATCCGGCTCACTGCTCCCTGCCGGCGAAGGAGGCGCTTCACTCAGTACAAACTCTGAGGACAACAGGCAAGTAGGTGAGCAGATGATTCACGAGACACACTGCCCAGTCCCCCTGCCCAGTCCCCTAGGTGCACACAGACCACAAACCAGCCCGTGTGAAAGGCCACACTGCACAGGACTCAGGTGTCATCTGTCCTGCTTCCAGGTGGGGCCTCAGGGAGCAGGGCTCATGCTGCAGAAGGACCCACCTAGGGATGCCCTGCTCAGCTCCTGAGCATCACTATGAGTGGGATTGGCTGGATTGGTCAGGGAAGCCCTCTAAGACCAGCTCCCCAAGCACCCTAGACTGTTTTCACCTCTCCCTCGAAGCCAACCTCCAAGCCTTCCAGCTGGAGAGCTCTGCCCTCGGGCCACATACCCATTGCCCTCCTGGACTCCTGCCACTGATGGATGGACATCGAGTTCTGATAGTCCTCAGAGTTGTCATCTGTATTGGGGCAAGAATGGGGGCGGCAAAGGGGTGGCCACTGCGATTCCTCAAGGCCCACTCTACCAGGCATCCTGCCCTCATGCCAGGCAGCCAGCAAGGAAAGATGGTCCCCTCAAGTGCATCCCCTCTGACACCAAGTGCTCAGTGAGGGTGCCGCACCCCAGGACCCTTTGGGCAGCGGAATTCGACCTCTCATGGTCTGGCCCAGAGACCGTTGCTCACAGAGGCCTGCTGCCCATGCCCACCCCTTGGCTGGCCACCTCACCTGCCTTGGTGCTTGCTGGCCTGCAGATGAGCACGTTCTGGTAGGAACTGGAATCATCTTCCTCTGTCAGAGAGGCCCCGCCACTGAGCTGGCTCCCTCTGTCCACCCTTTCAAGTGCCCCGTCCTGTATGATCCTGGCCCTGTGGGGCTCCCAGGGCCTGGAACACTCCCCCAGGGAAGCTTCCTGGCAGGTACTAGTCTGGGTCCAGCAGCCTCCACCTGGTTCCTGTTCTGTCTTCTCAGGGCACTGAGTGCATGGGGAAGGGTACCAGATAAGGGCTGCACCCAGATGGAAGGAGGGAGGAAGCGGCAACCTCAGAGGCTCTGGCCAGGGAGCCACTGGGTGCTGGGAGGTGCCGGGTAGCTATGAGAAAGCAGCCTGAGCCATCCTGAGGTCAGACTCCCTCTGCAAGGCTCAGGAATTCTTTGCCTCAGGCTTGGGGGCATGTTCCAACAGGGAGCTATGTCAAAGAGGGAGCTGTGTCAAAGGGGGCAAGGACTGCCTAGCCCCTCCCACTCCACCATGGTGCCCTTCCCTCTCATGGTCCAGGAAAGAACCTGGGTACAGGGCTGGATTCAAGCCCCAGGCCAATGTACCAACCAGCAGACACTCCCCACCCTTGGGCCTAAGTTTCTCTTTCTGTAAAGCTCAAGTGTTAAAGGGCCTTAGTCCCAGCTTTCTCAGAACATGCTGGGCCTTGTATCTACTCCAACAGCCTTCCTGCCAGAACCCCTGGGACCTGGAGTAGGATCTGTATGTCAAGGGCACAACCTTCTGCCTGCCCCTCCCTACAACTCCCTCTCCGGTTCCCTCTGTACTGTGACCTACTCCACTCTCCCACCCCTTCCTTCTCTGCACCAGCCTCCCACTGTCTACTTGTTCAGCTGCTGCCAACCCACCAAAACCTGGGCCCAGCCACCCCTCCACGCCCACCCAAGCACCTTTTCTACTACCAGAGGAGCTTCTGAGGCTCAGCTTCCATGATCTTCTTCCCCTGCCTCCCATCTTTCCCTCTTCCTCACCTTCCAGGGGCTTCTGGAATGGTTCCCAGTTGTAATAGTCCACAGTGATGGGATCTCTGGCCAGGAAAACAGATACAACATAGGTTGCACAGCAGGCCCATGGTTGGGGTAGGGGTGGCATGAGGGGGCAGTGAGGCTAGGACTGTTACAGCCAGCAGCTCCCTCGGCCCCATAGGGCTCTGCCAGCATCTGCCCACCCACACTGCTCTGTCTACCTCCTTCAGCCCTTTGAGCCACCGTGGAGCTGGAGGGGCTGCAGCCTGACTCTAGCCACCTGGACCTTTCTATAAGCACAGGCAGCCACCTGTCCTGGGGCTCAGTTTGCCCATCTGTACTATTCCTCTCAGGGATTCCAGGCTTCACCTAACTTGTCTTTCAGCAGATGACACAGGGTGTCTCCTCCCAGATGCCCCTCCCCTTAGGAGCAGGCTCCTGTCCCCTTTCCACCAAGGTATGGTTGCCTGAGGGGAAAAACTAGATCCAGAGCAAATTCTAGATGAGGAACCTGGGGTGGTGGCAGATAGGGGCCAGGCAGGGACAAGGCTACTCACACATATGCTGCGTCTGATTCGAGCTTGCTTCCTGTGGCAGGAGGGGAGAATTAGGCCTGAGCTGGGCTGTGGCCCCTTCCCAGCTCACCCCCAAAGCCCACCTACCTTTGCTGAAATGCTGGTATCTGGGAGATGCCGATCCTGGAAGGAATGCCACTCTTATCATTTCCCTTTCCTTGGCTTCCCTCTGCCCAACTGGCCAAGGTCTCTGGCCCCACTACAGGCCAGGGCCCTTGTGCACCTGCCTCCATCTGCCAGGCCAGCTCCATGGCCCTCCACGGCCAGCCCAGTGTTTCTCCTGAGGTTTCACTGTTAGGCCTGTGATCCTGGCTCCCAAGCCTCCAGAACAGTATCCGGGCAGTTACCTGTCTCAGTTGTACCTCAGCTAAGCTTGCTGCTGCCCTACCCCTGTGTCTGGGTCACTCACCCTCGACCCTGGGGGAGAATTGCAGCAGCTTGTCCTTCCTGCAGGAGTAGAGATAGGAAGAGGCTGAAAGAGGTGCCAGGAGTATAGGCCCCAAGGCTTCTGAGGGTCCAAAAGTCCAGGCCTCACCCCACAGCCTCCCTTATGTGGCCCTTGACATTGGTCACTAAGACTTGGGAAGGGATCGAGGTCCTGGTTGGGTTCAGCCAGGTAGGCATCCCCAGGACTCTCCTTCTTATCCCTTCTGTGGGGCTGTGACCTTCTCAGGGCCCAGGACAAGGAGCTTGTTCCCACCTTGTTTGTTCTGCGTCAGGGGCTGTGTCCACCACGGGCCCGTGCCATACCTGCCTGACCACTGCAAATGGCAAGGAGGGTTTCAGCTAGTCCCTAGCCCACCCTGCTGCCATAGCCCCGCAACCCACTTACCCCACCAGATCTGTCCCGCAGCTGTGAGGCCATGGGTACAGAAAGGACACAGGCATGGCTGCCCCCAGCCCTGAGCCAGCCCAGGCCCTTCGGGGACTCACAGGAATAGGTCCGAGTCATTGTAAAGCTCTGTTGATTTTCTTGTCTGGAAATACAGAGGCTGTGATGAGCCAGGACTTGGCCTACCCCAGCCCAGGAGACAGGGGATAGGGAGATAGAGATGAGGAACAGAGAGGGGAGTGACAGACTGGGACAAGAGGGGAAAGGAGGGTCCCTCCTTATACCCCAGTTCTCTGGACCACTGCCCTCCCTGCTCACCAAGTGCCCAACCTTCTCAAGGTTAGCCAGACCCACCCCCAACACGGGCCACCCTGCCTGGGGTCTCAGGTCCCCCCAGAGAGTTGGGAGGGGTCTGTGGGCAGGGCTGCAAGGCAGCCCTGAGATCTGGGACACGAGGGTGACTGAAGGAGGTTTGGGGGCTGGTCGGCTGCTCAGCACCCAGCTGTGACTTTGGAAAATGATTTCAACCAGGAAGGACAAGGAGGCCTTTGCCAACCCCCAAGGAGTAGCTAACATTTCCAAGGGAGCACACCCTTCTTGGGACATTCAAACACATCATTTATTCCCAAATAAGTGGTGAGACAGCCCCAAGGCTTAGCTCACATTGCTAGGTACCCACCATCTGTTCTCCCCTTCCTCCTTTGAAAAGAGCCTCGATTTTTATTTAGGAGCCACGTGCCTACCTAAAAGACTCTTATTTCCCAGCCTTACTTGCATCTAAATGTGCCATGTGACTATGCTTAGGGCAATGAGCTATAAGCCTAGATTGCTGAGACTTCCAAGGAAATCTCCTTAGAGAGGCCACTGCCAGATGATGTATCTTTTTTTTCCTTCCCCAGTTTCTTTCTTCTTACTGCCTGGAATACAGAGATAAGGTCTGCAGCTCTAGCTGCTATCTTGGACTTTGAAATGTCCTTGAGAATAGAGGTCACAAAACAAGGATGGTGAGTAGACTAGCTTATCACTAAAGGTCTCTGGGGCTCCTTGAGGCCAGAATGGGCAAACCTGGCCTAGTCCTATAGGAGATCCTGAGGAACCAGGGGCAGGCGTGACTTGATGTAGGAGAGATGCCCTAAATCCATAGGAGAGAGTCAGGTATGGCTTCCTGGAGGAGATGCAGGAGCTAGGCCTCATGCACACAATGGCTGCTTCTTTCAGGCTGGCAGGACTGAACCCAAAGAGGGTAGGGAGTTGGAGAGGCAGAAAGAGGTATTCTAGGGAGGGGAGCAGCCCCAGGACTCCTCTCACCTCCTCCCACATAAGGAGGTCTGGACCATGTCCTGACAGTCTACTGCTCTAATGTCAGCCAGAGCCTGGAGCCACAGACAGGAGAGGAAAGAGAGCTTAGGGGCAGGGGCATGAGACACCAGGGGCTCAGTGTACCCTTGGCGGAGGTTGCAGACAGTTGGGCAGTTGGGCCAGAGGGCAAATGGTCAAAAAAGCCTGGAAAGTTTCAGCCCTGGTCCCAAGGGTGGGTAGGAAGGAGAAGATTTTATTTTCAAATCTCACTGTGGTTTTTCAGTTATGAGAGGAAGTAAATGAGAATGTATGTGTGTGTTTGTATGTGAGTGCCTGCCTGCCTGAGCGTGTACACGAGTACACGTGTGAGAAGTGCACGCATGAGCATGTGCATGTGTGGGTAAGTGTGCAGGTGAGTGTGCACGCAAGAGTAAGAATTTCTGTGTGTGTGTGTGTGTGTGTGTGTGTGTGTGTGTGTGTGACCATGTATAAGCCAGCATGTGGGCATGATGTCCTTGCCCGCAGTTAGTCCCTCTCACTCGCTAAAAGGACAATGACGGCTGCTGCCCTTATCCCCAAGTTGTTCTTGGCCTTCAGCCTCCTGGCCTGACGTATCTCGCACAGCTCACCCCATGTGCTCATAAGACTGTCTGGGAACGCCTGGACTCCACCCTGCTCCCACTATGCCTGCGGTCAGTGATGCTGTCTTGGCACTTCTGTTCCCTACCCGTCTGCTTCTGTTCCATGTGAGCCTGTGCTCCCCAGACTTCTGTGGCTCCCCTTGGCCCACTTGACAAAGGCCAGAGACTCTCCCTGGCAGTTCAGGTCCTCCTCCCATAACCCAAGCCTGGAGTATCATGAGACACACCTATCCCAGATACCTCACCCCTGAAGGCAGGTGTCCATCCCTGTCCTACTTTGCCAATATTGTCCTGTCCTCTCCTACTGGGATGCTCGCTTCACTTCTTTCTCCTTCAAAACCCTTCCCATCTCCTGGTTGGTCCCCCAAAGGACATACTCGCATTACTCTCGAGCTCCTAGAGTATTTTCTGGGAGAGTCTGGGACACATGTCACATTTTGCTTTGCACTGAGGGTCTCTGTTGGGAGGCTGTAAGGGTGGATTCCTTTGTCTGTCCCAGCACTTGGTTGGCAGCTCTCCTGGAGTGACACCCAGGCTGGGATCAGAGGGATGCCAAGGCCACAGGCCACGTGCAGGTCTGGAGACCCTCAGAGGCAAAATGCAGAAGTGGCTGGTCTAACAGCCTACACAGCCCTTGTCTCAGAAGCCTACCCTGACCCCAAGCTGGAAGTTTCTACACAGTGTTGGGGGTCAACCCGTCCCTCTCCTGACTACTTGGGACCCACTGGGCCTGGCACAGAGGACACTGCAGTGAAAGGTGAGGAAAGAGGTTCTAGAGACATCCTTGGCACCCATGCCAGGATACACAAATACCCCCAGAACTGGCATGGATGCAGAGGCAACTCACAGACTTCTCTGCTCATAGATTTTCTTGGACTTCTTCACACCTGCAATAACACATCCAGGTTAGCAAAGTCCTGGTGTGGGGGCAGCAACTGAGGCCTGAGACCCTTCACCTTGTCCCCCTGTGCCCACTGCAGGCCTTGCAGGGCCTCCCGAGCTGCCCATGGCCATGGCTGCCGATATTGGAAAGGTATCTGCTCACCACTTACTTGAAAAAGTGCATGGAGAAGGGAAATGCTGTGGGCATTTCCATGGTCCAGGGCAAGCTTCCATGGTCCAGGGCAAGCCCAAAGCAAAACCCTAGCCCCAGCACCCATTCTCTGCAAGGTGCTGTTCACAGACCCCCAGCTACCCCTGGATAGTTTCACTCCTGCTTCATAAGGCTTATGGACTGGCCTTTCCAAACTCAGCCAGGTCCCTGCCTGAGAGAGTGTCCTCTCCTTTGCTCAATGTCACTACACCCATCCCCTTACCTGGGTGAGAGCACTGCACACACAGGCCAGCTGCTGCCCCCAGCAGCAGCAGCAGCACAGCCCCCATCCACAGCAGCTCCAGCTCGGTGCTCATGTCTGCTCCTAGCAGCTCTCCTGCAGGGATGCAGGTAGGGGCCATGAACAAAGGGCCTTGAGCTCACTGGCACCCCCTGCCTGGCCACCACACTCAGGTTGCTAACCCCTACTGTCCCTGACAGCCCAACAGCTGAGTCCTGTTCCTGCCCTTCTGGGGCTTGGCCTCAACCTGACCTGTTCTCCTCTCTGATCCCAAACTGGCACCCTGCCACCCTCACCAATGTTTGGAAGATTCTGGGGTCACTAGACAGCAGCACATGAATATATATGGTCCACTCTTAATCCCTATAAACTATGTCAACACCCTTAGAGGGAGAGGTTCATCCATTTCACAGACAGAGAAACTGAGGCTGGAAATGTCAGAGGTGCTGAGTGGAAAGGCAGATTTATTTCCAGGTCTACCACCTCCCACTGCCTCCTGTAAACCCAGCCTTGCTCCCCACTTTCCCTGAGGCTTAGCGCTTAGGATTCTTTTCTGCCCCTGTTCATGGGTTCCTAGGGGAACTGGGAAGATGGTTTCCATTTCCTAAACCCTGCATGCCCAGATCCCTCCTGTTCTGTCACAGGGTTGGGAGGCCAGGAGGCTTTCCAGAGGCCTGAGAGGATGAGCCTGAAGGAAGGTCCAGGTCTGAGGAGTGGCAGTATTGCATCAGAGGCTGCTATGGTGGCTTGAGGTAGGATGGTAGGAAGACAGCCTAGGGTGAGGAGGTCTGGATGCCAAGCTGGCATGGGGCTGCAGCCTGGTCAGTGATGTGATATGAGTCCTCAGGGGAGCCCCAAACACCCAGTACACAGTAGCCTGGGAAAAGAAGCACAGCCACTGAGTGGGCCTCCACAAGCAATTGCTAGTTATAGAGACTCTGCCTTCTTGCAACAGCTGGGACACAGCTGAGTGTGGTGGGGCCTCTGTGAGTGCTTATGGAACCTGCACCACTGAGCACCTCCCTGCGCTCCCCAGTCTTCCCACCACTTGTGAGGAAGGTTTCTCACCACCTTACAGCTGGGGGAAGCAGAGCATGGAGAGGGTACAGGGTATCCTCAGGGTGAGAAAGGAGCCTTCTAGGGCTTGCCTCCTGCTTCAGGTTCCCATTAAACACCATTCAGGCCCCTGAAGACTGGGCTGGGCCTGGGCTGCTTTCCTGTTTAGCTGTGGCCCTAGGAGAGTCTCAGAACACTGGGAGCTGTCATAACATTTGCCTGGGAACAGGCTGGCCCCAGGACTTGCCTTACTGAGGAATGCTAAGCCACAGTCAGGGGCCAGCAGGAGCACCTGCCTCTCCCACCCCACCGCTCAAAACCAAGTGAGTCAGGAGAAGGGCAAGATTTCCCAGCCTTGTGATGGGGCAGCCCCCTTGTGGGAGGGCGAAAAGTCCGTGTCACTCCATGATGTCGTCTGAGACCAGGTGCTGGGTAAATCCTGTACAACCCTCCCACCTTGGGCACTCTTGGAGGGGCGGCAGCAGATCCTGAGAGGGAAGAACTGGTTTCCACTGTTGAATCACAGCATCGCTGGCTTTTCAGCAATTGGAAAAACAGTGACACTCACCAGGAGAGTCTGTCAGGAGGCCCAGCAATGAGAGAAACCATGGGAAGTGTGGCCAGGATAGGTCAGAGTGGGCTGCCGTGGTCACTACTGCTGCTCTCATTGTGGTTCGTCAGCCCCCATGGAGGGAAGGGGCAGCTAGCAGCCAGTGGGAGCCAAGCTCTAGGTAGCCCACAGCAAATGTGGAGCAGAGCTCTCTGGAACCTGCTGACTGGGCTGCCCCACAGACACACACAGGCAAGCTTGTCCCCTCCCAACCCACACAGGCCAAGCAGCTGGGCCTAGTATGGGTTGGAAGCTGAAGGAGAGCCGGAAAGTATGCATGGGACCCCCTCCATCCTGGCCTGGAGACTCACAGCCCAGCCTCCCTCCTGCAAGGCTGTGAAGGGTGATGGTCACACAGCTGTGACTCACAGAAACAGGACTAACCCAGGGCTGGCTGACTCTAGGCATCAAGTTCCTTGCTCCTTTTTTATATTATAATTTTTAATCCATAAATACTTTTCTAAAGAGACACTAATTTAGAGAGCACTCATGTGCCCACCCCCAAGACTGAGTCCTGGCACCTCTCCGACCAAGGTTCTGAGAGCAGGTTGGCAGCTAGAGCAGGGCAGAGAGGCAGTGGGCTCCCCAGGAGAGGCAGGGCTCAGCCACAAATGGGCCCCAAGGGCCCAGGGCTGGGTGCGGCAGGGAGAGGAGGCTACCACAGCCCAGGGGTTCTGCCGGCCAAAATAGCACAAAGGGAAGTGGGCAGTTTTCATATGAACAAGTTGTACAGCAAGCATTGTGGGAAAGTTCTGGGGCTTGGTTACAGAGTGTTGCCCACATCTGAGCCTCCCACCTAGAAGGGCTCTTGGGACCATCCTGTACAATAATCTCTGTCTTCTTTGTGCTGTAGATGGGGAATTGAGGCCCAGTGATGGCAGGGGACTTGCAGAGCCAGTGCTGATGGGAGCAAGAGGTGGCAGGTGGTCTGATGTCCTCAGAAAGTTTTATCTGTGGGACTCTGCTCTGGGGTGTGTTCCATTTTTCCCATATCACCTTGGGCTTCAATGAGGCTGCCTGAGAGGCCCTGCTAATGGGGTTTGAAATGTCCAGGTGGCTGCAGGAGAGGGCAGGAGAGTGAGTGGTAGAGAGGTCTGGGCAGTCCTTGTCCTTGGAGGACAGTGTGGGGGATGATAAAGGCAAGGTGGCTGGGAGCAGGTAGCCCCATGGTGCCCCAGCAGAAAACTGGCAGGCACAGTAAGGGCTGGGTGTGTGTATGCTAGGGCTGCAGGACCAGGACCAGCAGGCAGGTCTGCCTAGAGAATCTCAGCTATCTTCCCACAGCCCTGGGGGAGAAATGTTGGTCTCTATTGTACAGATGAAAAACCTAAGGCTCAAGGGCCTGGGCCTGGGGCTTCTTGGAGCTACTGTTCTGGTCTTATAGCTGCCCCTCAGCAGTCTGGCAGCTTTGGGGACCAACCTGGGAGCTTTCCTGGGCTGTATGAGGGTGGGAAGGGGCCTGAGTCCCAAAACATTTTGCTTCTCAGAGTGCCACAGAGTCCAAGGTGAGAACCCTATAGCCAGGGGTGCTCTGGTCATTCTTTCACCCCATCCTTCCACTGCAGGATCACTCTTTCCCCATGGGGTGAGCAGGGGACAACTCCAGCACTCCTGGGGAAGACTTACCTCAGAGTTGGGGCTCTTCACTGCGGCCACTCCATTCTGAGCCTAGACGTCTGCCTGAGCTGATGCTAATGCCAGACGCCGACTGGCAGGAGGGAGGGTGGCAGGCTTCCTGTCAGCCCTGAGTCACCCCTCACACATCCGCTGCTCTGCCGGACAGGCTCTGCTATTAACAGAAAGACAGGAAGAGAGAGCAAGAGAGAGACAGAGAGGTGGAGACAGAGACTGCCAGAGATATACACAGAGTCAGAGACAGAGAGGTCCAGAGAGCCCCAGCCTCAGAGAACAGGACCATATGGTCCTGGCACTTGGCAACAAAATGACTGGAAAATTGGCAACCAAGGTTTGGGGATTAAACATTTTGCAAAACATTACAAACCCTACCATGAAAATATATATTGCATTGTAAGTTTTCACCTAAGACATAATAATAAATAAATACACAAAGATACATTGCACATATTTATGTGCATCATTCAGAAGTAGCAAAGAAATGCAATAATACAACAAGGCAGTAGGTAAGTTAAATTCAACACATTCATTGACCAATATGACACAAAAAGTATCAGGACAGATGAAAAATTAAGTGAAGCACACCTAAAATAATTAAACCATGATGATAACCAAAACTAGGGTATTCAAATGAAATCTACCTATATCGCACCGAATTTTACAGTGTGTAGTTACACACTGAACACCTTGTAAGACATTTAAGGCATGGATACAACTTAAGAGTTATACTGGCAAGCTAGCCCGTGACTGAGATTTTCAAACTAATACATTCTGTTGGTCCTGTGCCTACCTCGGAAACCCAATATGTTTTTGATACCATACGATGTTTCTGCCTATACCTTCCATAATGTACCCCTAGTTTGCTTGCAGGAACAATTCACACGGCTCAAAGAGCACACCTAGACACAGTCAAGGGACGTGTGGAATCCGACTGCCAGTGGAAACCCCCAGCGAGGCAGCTATTGGCTGTCAGGGTTGCATACACCTGGATAAAATAAGAATTTCCCCTTTTAGGTTGACCCTACACTAATAAACTTGAACCATGTACAACAATGCTTATGCTTCTCTGTTATTACTTCTTGGCCAACAGACGATTACCTACCAGCTCTGAGCATTCTGTCTTGATGCTATGCCTATTTCCTTAAAGTAAGAAAACCCTACAATTTCTTGGTAGTCTCATAGGATGCCTGACAGACCTAACTAACACAATTCCAAATTAATGACCTGACTGTAAAATCAAATGATTTTCAAGATCTGTGACAGAATTTTAACTTATGCTATGGCAGTTTTGTCACATTTAGGCACACAAATCAGGCATTTCTCAAATCTGTGATAACATTAATGAACATAATGTTACAACAGGTCATGCTGTGGACATCCTAAGAAAGGTTATCAAACAGGAAATGAATGATTAAGTTATAAATTGAGATACAACATAACATCTTACAGCATTAAAACATCCATCATTTATAACAGTAGATGTAGAAATTGGGGCTCTGCTATAACAGACAATCCCACTAAGTGTAAATTAATATAACATTTGACAATGGATGTGATAACACTGGAACATATGAAATTAACATACCAACTCTGAAAAACAAACTATGAAATTGGACTATCATGCTTGGCACCTGTGCTAGGTGATGGCCCTTCTCTCAGCTTTGCCCACAGGCCAGACCTGTCTTTTGGCCTCTGTCTTGTTCAGGGAAGCATTACAGGTCTTTATTTCTCCCAGCAAGCATTCTGTCTGAAGATGTTTAGCTCTCTGTGGGCTGGCAAGCTTGTAACAGCTGCCCATCTCTCTGTAGACCAGCAAGCCCACCACGCTCTCTGTGGCATCAGTCTCCTGGTTCTTGCTGCTCATATTGCTGCTGCTGTTTTTCTGCTTCTGGGGTCTGCTGGGCTTGCCACTGCCATTTCTTTCTGCCTCAACCCATCTTCAGTGTTATAGCTCTCTCTTCTTTATCTAGAAGGTTCTCAGCATAGGGACTCTGGGTCCAAAGCACATGCTTCATTCCAGATTCTTCTTGGTGGTAGTGAGGATCTCCCTCAGCCTCTCTGGGATTTGCCCTTATAAAAGCTTAGTTGAGTGGCAAAACTGATCAATCCCCTAGCTGAACTCAAAGTCAGTCAATCCTATTGGGTGGATTTCCAAGCCCCTATTTGCAAAGCAATCAAACAATCCCTTGCATGACTGTGTCCCAACCAATCATCTTTAGCAGAATTATAAAATGCAAGACCAGAAGGGTCATACATGAGAAACTCATTTCACTACACCTCCCCAAGTTGGTTTTGTCACGTAACGGAAACTTCCCCAAGTTGGCTTCCCAAATACATGATATAATAAAGGAACTATAACAAAAAACTAAGCTCTGTAACGTGGTCTTGACACACTAAGTTAAGTTCTAAGCAACACCCTAATCTTTGATCTTGAAGAAGGCAGAAGCAAAGAATTTCTTCAGTCTCCAAAGATGGAGACCTTGCAGACATTCTGACTACCATAGGTGACCTTAGACCTTAGCTATGAGAACTTCTCATAAAAGGTAAAAGCCTGCAACACTACAGATTGGTACTCTAACCTTTGAACTAAGCCTGTAATTGTACAATGTCACTTCTGATCCTCTGGTGCTAAAAATGATGTTTCCAGTTCTACTTGCATGCCCTGCCATGACAGCCTTGCAGTCAACTAAACAGGTTTATGCTTGACAAGCCTGAGCATTTAAGATCCTACAAGACAGGAGGTCAAGAGCAGCGGGGAGCATAGGCTGTTTGACAACAGCTCACCTGGCCGCAGGCTGCTCCTAGATCTACCCCTTTCCCCATTTGTACAATGTAGCTATTACCTGCCTCTTTGGGGCAATGCGAATACACTGAATGGGAGTATTTACCTAAAGGGCTTGTAACAAGTCCCCTGCACACTGGGAGAGCTCAGAAAGGGTCCACCTAAGAAAACAGTTATTGTGTGCTTCATGTCAGTGGCCTCCGTCAGCTAGGGATACCAGGGAAGACCATCAGAGCCTTCCCATTCAATTCAGCCTTTCAGAACCTGGGACCCCAGCCACGAGTTGTTCTTGGCCTGGTTCTGGGTTACTTTTTCAGTCCTTCTCGTGAATGCTGAGACTTCCTGCAAACTCAGGGAGGGGGGGCTAGGCGAGGGTACCAAGCACAGACGTGAGACCAAGCTACAACTGCAACGGAAACTGCTGCCACCCTGTGGGAGAAAATGATGGGAAGCCTGCGGTGGCAGAGCCCACGCGCCTTCAGAGCTGTGGCTGGGTCCAATCCCCAAGTGTGGCAGGCCTGAGACAAAAATGCCAGAGCCATGTGACTTCAAACCTGCGCTTGAACAGTTAACTGCTATACTGACTGCCCGCAGAGCCCCTCGTGTTCTGTGCCAGGCAATAAACCGAGCTCACTATGCTCAGTCCGTGCAAGAAACTCCTGCAGCTGAATGTTAGTTTTTTCACACAGGTGAGAAAATAGACTTAAGCAGTTAAGCAAATTTGAATCTAGACTCCAAAGCCTGTACTCTTTCCCCCACTCCATTAATACAGGTGGCCACCAGCAGCTTTCCTCAACAAACAACTGGGAATGAGTCTGCATCACCATCTAGCTGTTCCTGGACTGTGTGCCTGGCTTCCTATTGGCAGATGACAGCACACTAAGACCTCTGACATGGAATAGTACCCCTAGTCTGTGCTCTTGGGGGACTTTGGAGTTGGTAGGTGCTGGGAAGAAATTTATTTCCTAGCACAGTCTAGTCCCTCTAGGTTCCTCTGTGGGACCTAGAAATCATCTGGGACCCTCTCTGAACCCGTTTGCCACCTACGAAACAAGGAATTATTAATCCAAAGATTCTTCCTGGATCTGAATTTCTAATCTGTTACTTTCTAGATAATCCCCAAATACCTGCAAATTCAATTTTATTTATAAACCTCATGCACCATTTTGCTGAGAATTAGAAAGCAAGCTTTAAAAAAAGCTAGACTCCAAGAGACAGTTCATGTCCCTCAGTGTATATTCTAGCATTAATCGGGTACTTGGTTCTTCAGTTCACAGCTAGCTGTCACGTGTACTCTTTGTAACGTAACAGCTCAAAGAGCTATAACCAAATCTTTAGGCAAGGAATCTTCTGGGGTCATAAATTCCTTTTGAGTTTATGTTATTATCATTCACATCCTGGAGCCCACATATGCAGTTGGTGACCTCCTCTGCCCTCCGTCCGCAAAGTATAAAGGAACATCATCTTAGACATTTGTGACATTAATGCTTGGGGTGAACCTGTTACCCAACCTCACCTATTCTCCTACCCTTCAGTAACTGCTATTGTTTTTTCATCTGGGACTTCTTTTCCACATATTACATTGCCATGACTCATTCACATCACTGACTGTAGTTCACTCTTTTACTTTATTACATATTCCATCATCTGAATGAATTTCTCTACTATGATCAGCAGCCATCTAATTGGTTCCAGGTTTTTGCTGCTGTGATGTCATTTCCCTTGGGCCTGTATCTGGGAGGGGTCTACTGGGTATTGGAAGGTTCAACTTTCAAGTCCATGCTAATTTCATTTCCTAAGCAGGTACACCAACATGTAAGAGACCTACCTACAAACTCTCCAGCAGGTTTTTTAGGGTTCTTGCCATTTGGATGAATGTAAAATAGTATTACATTTCTTTGAAGCCTTTATTTATAATTCCCTGATCACCAAGGTAAACCATTTGGGGGCTGTATTTCCTCTTCTGTGACATCAACTATTTTGTTTATTTTTCTATTGGGGGTTTCTCTGATTTGTAAGAATTGTCATATATACATATATGTATGTACACATACATAATCTTCAGTTTCTAACTTGTATTTCACTGTTTCTATGTCAGGATAAAGATGTTAGCTAGAGAGCAGTCTTAATTTTACTACAACATAATGCACAGGAGAGATTTCCCCCAGTTCCAGGGGATCTTGGTGCTGGCTACAGAACCCTGGGGACACCTTCCTTCCTATTCCTGTTAGATGCTCAGTAATGGCTTCATAAATAATTTACCTTATCTTCCATAGTGCACAAAAGGACAAGTACAGGAAATAGACCTTCTACAGCCCAATCTGAACACCAGTAACCTCTTCTGTGAAAGGTGATCCTCTTATTTATCCATTTAATATTTTTAGTTACAATGTGGTTACACATGGGGGAAGAGACTAGCAATGGTTAGAGCTAAGTACGTAGTGTTCCCTGTTTTATTTTTCATGACAAAAGAGAGTCATGGGATGACCGAGATGCTGAAGGTGTTTATCAGCCTGTCGACAACCTCACATGTAATGACGGATCCAACATTAAAGACTGGCCAGAACACAAAAGGAAGAGCAAAGCACCTCACCAAACACAGTGCCACAACTAGTCAGCTGCACAGCCCTCCTGAGGGTGGTGTATCTCAGACTGTTTCTCTGCCTACATGACAGGAGCCCAGGGCAGGTAACAGCTGCAGGCACCACAGACTGCTGCTGGCAGATGATCCTTTAGGAAGCCCAGTATGCGGACATCCTGTCTCACCTCCAGACTTCTCTAAAAGCACTGGCAAGTTCCATTGGTACAAAGACATCAACTGAACAGAAAATTGGTTGTCTTAACAATCCTGGAAACCTTGGTAGCGTAGTGATTACGAGCTAAAGATGCTAATCAAAAGGTTGGCAGTCTGAAGCCACCAAGTGCTCCTTGGAAACCATATGGGGCAGTTCCACTCTGTCCTATAGGGTCACTGTGAGTCAGAACTGACTTGACAGCAATGGGTTTGTTACTACCCTGCCACACACATCAAGCAGCCCAGTGAATATGGGCCCTGACAACTCCTCCTGCAGTTGTAATTCCAAAGAAGGACTCCTGTTAATGTGGCTCCCCAAAAACAATAAACCTGTTGCCACCAAGTACATTCTGACTCATACCAACCCTTAAGGACAGAGATGTGCCCCACACAGTTCACAAGGAGTGGCTAATGGTTTTGAACTGCTGACCTTTTGCTTAGCAGCCCATCTCTTAAATACTACTCTACCAAGGCTCCATTATGGTGGCAACAACTCCGAAACACCCTTCAAGGGTTATTATTTCAAAAGACTGAGGGGAAAACAATAAAAAATTATTCAACGTATGACTTGTGAAAAGAACAGATGAAAAAGCTACCTATTGAAGAGAGAAGAATAAACAGGCTTTAAGAATCTCTAGAGGCTGCAGGGCATGCTCTCCATTACAAGGCAAAGAAACACTATTTCTAGCCTCTTTCAAGTCACTGTGGCTTCAGAAGTTAGAGTTACGGAACAGGCTCTTTTTGTTCTAGACTTAATTTCCTTCACTGATAAAATCAGGCTATTCCCTGGAATCATGAAACACAAGGCTCTTCAGGTAACAATTTCCAGCAACTTCCTCTTTCATCCAGATGCACCCACTTGAACCTCTTCCTGCTTTGGCCTTCTGCTCCAAGACTTTTAAAGAAATATTACATTTTGAGCCATAGTGGAAACCCAGGTTTCTTGAAGTCAGCTAAGAACACTTTTCCCTCCAGGGACTTGACACCCAACTAACTATGCCTGTAGCATACTAATGTTCTGTTGAAACCGAGTAACCCAATGCCAGACCTGTCTTGGAGAAACAATCTGATATGTGACAAAATGGGCCTCACTGCTGAGCACATTCTTTAGAAACTTGAGCCATTCTTAAATTGGAAGAATCCTGATCAAAAGAGGAAAAATGTAGACCAGAATTTCAAATTCTCATAGTCTAGACTTCTGGAATCCATGGAGGCAGGATGAACCTCCAAAATGACTACCCTAAAATAATCTTCCTGGAAGTCTTAAAAACAAACAGTAGTTAGGTTTAACTCATGTCTGTCTTGACCATAATGCTCTTCTAAGATGAGTCTATACAGGATCAGACTGACAACAGCAACACAAAAGATCAGATAGGAACTTCAGGGGGCAGTGAGTTTACGTCACTGTCGAACGAATGATTTAAAAAATCACGGTGAGTAAACTATGGTACATGTACTCAATGGTGCACTACACAATGATAAAGAATAACGATGATTCCAGGAAACATCTCCTAACCTGGTTTCAACTGGAAGACATGTTGAGTGCAAGTAGTCAGCGACAAAAGGACAAATATTGTATGAGACCTCTATGATAAGATCTCAAAAACAGACTTGTGTATAGAAGAAAAGACTCTTTGACAGCTGCAAGGGAGGGGAGGCAGGGAGGGAGGAGAGGAGGGTTTAGATTAGATAGTTGCTAGAAATCTGGTTGGGAGAAATCGGTGATAGCACACATTAGAAACAAGAACAACATTAAGTGGACTTCAGCATAACTTGAGTACTCCTTACATCTTAACCCAATATTGCACAGATAGAATAGCTGGGGCAGGAGGCAGGGGACCATGCTCTTAGGAGAAATCGAGGCCAATTGGCACAACTAGCATTTTGCTAAGAGGGCTCTCTGCACCCCACATTGGTGGGCATCTGGGGTCTTAAAAGCTGCCAAGCTGCCATCCGAGGACACAGCAAATGGTCCCAACTCGGCAGGAACGGATGCTCACCGAGGACCAAAATGACATGGGGTAAAGACAACCTAGAAGATAGATCCACATGAGTGGGTGTCTACATCGACTTGGGACCAGAAGGACCGGATGGTGCCCAGCCACCACCAGTGATAGCGCAATGGAGCTCACTAGGTTGAGTCTCACTGGCAACATAAGAATAAAAAGAGGTGCATCCTGAGATCTCCACTAAAAGACCTCAATTGATGATCCAGCGGTTTTGGGGTTCCCCTGAGAGCATGGCCCCCGGCCCTGATGCTGCCCTTGCCCATAAATCATAACCAAGGTCCACTCTTTGGACACGAATGGATTGGACTTGGCAATGCAGAGTGACCATATATTGGAAGCACTTTGTGGTTCTATACATCTATAGGATATCATCCTGCTGACCTCTGGCTGGAGGAAGGAGAGTGGGTGGAGAGGAGGGGAAAGGAGGCTGTTGGGAGAATGAGACATGTGTAGAGCAGAGAGGAATAATGTGCTGTCACTGGACAGGGAGAGCAGTGGAAGCTGCATATAGGTGGGCATGTAAATTTATACGGGAATGTACATTTTCACTCAGTTATATTAAATAAAAAAAAAGTGAAAAAAAAATCGCGGTGAGAATGGCTGCACAACTAAAGAATGTAAACAATGGCACTAAATTGTTCATGTAGAAATTGCTGAATTGGTGAATATTCTCAACAAAAAGGAGCTTCATTACACTAGTTTGGTTTCTGTGAAGTTCAATGCCAGACAGAAAACTGGTATTAACCATGTTTTAATCCACCTCCGGAAAACTAATATAGCTGGAACAAACTCTCTAATAATAATGACCCTTATTCATTCAGGTACTTTTTTGTGGAAAGACACACATCCTTTACTTACAGAATGGGAAGTAGATACCAAAATGACTTTCTGTAAATATTTACTGTATTTTCACATAATGTGTACCTACTATGCTTGCATGCCAATCACTCCCTACCCTACAAAGCACCATTATGACAATTTAAAGGAACTGAGTTAAAAAAAAAAAAGGCACAGTGGCACTTACAAAAACACCTCATGGGGGAAGGGAGCATTCCTCCATCAAAGAAATGGCATGTTATTTGCCTAAAATATGTGTATGACAAGGGAATAGCTGCTTCTGAGAAGCAATCATTCTAAAACTGAAACACTAGGGGAAGACATGAGAGCCGCATATAAGAAGTTCATTTAAATCGTAAGGAAAACTCTGAACACTGGTAATGGTCCCTTTCAAACACTTGACTCTGCCACTGGCTCACGGAACACGGAATCCCATGAACTCTTGGAAAACCCTTAAGTTGGATTTCAAGCTTCTGGCCACCCAGCCCCAGGACACTTCCATTGCAGACAAAGGCTCAGTTCAACTTCAGAAGAGCTTTTTAGTTTTAGGATTTCTCCTCTCAAAAGGAATATCAGAAGGCTTCGCTGTCAGCCAGGGCAATTGAAGCAGACAGCAACTCCAAGCACTCTCCTGAGCAGTATCTCCTTCCTCACCCAGACAACCCAGCTTCAAAGGAGTGGGTTCCAAATGGGGCCAGCACTCTCATATCTGACCACAAATACCCAGCAGTGTCTCAGAAACCAATGATGGGTTCTATGAAGCAGCAACCTTCCTTGTCAAGAGCACTACCTTTAAGGTGAACAGTTACTAAAAGCAGGTTCACATTAAACAGGTAAAATTTACATTCACTTACCTAGCCAAAAACTACTGCTAGGCTGTTCTGGATCAGAAAATCACATTTTTAGGAAATGCAAGTAGAGGACTGGTGCCATATTTCTAATTGCTAGCTTCTAAAATAATCTCTCACTAAATTTGTAACTTTCAAAAGCAAGATCCTTTTCTCATTTAAATTGTAGCACACACTTCTAAATTGGGATGCTGCTATCCAAATCTAAGGTGACTTTAATTTCATGAGCAGCTGAAACAGAAAAAAAGGCAAACATTAAATCTTATGTAAGATTTTCTTTTATTTAAAAGATCATTCACAAAATACCATATCCATAAATTTACTTTCTATCATATAGCTGAATGTGTTAAGTGTTTGGAATCCCATTCTTACACTTAAAAGTCAACTGGATTGCCCAGAAGTTTAGATGAATTTGTTTTGTTCTTAATTTTTTCCACATTGAAGATGTAAGTAGGTCATCTGAAAGCATCAGGTTTGATTACAACCACATAATGCATGTCTTTCTTAAATTAAGTGTTGGTGTTACACAAATGGTTCTTATCTCAGAAGCCAAGAAGACAGGTAGGAGGAAGGCAAGGATGGCGAGTTCTGTAAACTACCAAGACCTCGTAATAAAGATGTCAGAGAAGCCAAGGCTGGAAGGTCAGCAGCTAAGCACACTCTACCACACAGGCCAGGCTACCCGTCAGTATTTCTGGCCCCCTTACCCCCATCCTGGCCAGGGTTTCCTTGGACTCAAGCTGCTAGCTGGCCCTGAACTGCTCCTGATGGAACAGGCTGGGATTTGGGGTTTCAATGTTTATGTTGTTCACACACAGGTCTTCAAACTCGAAAGCAATTGCCTAATCCCCCACCCAGAGGTAAGTGCTGCACGCTGTAATGCAATCAACTCGGCTCCACAGACAAAGAGCAAGGCTAGTAATTTATGGCCGTCTGGAAGCTAATTTAAGGTTCTTGATAGCTCTGCATAGTAAAATTTTCAATTAATCACGTGAAATAAAGTGCCAGATCCTAGGCCCATTTTCACTGAAAATTTAAGAGATGGTAGAATATATACATTTCTCATTATGTTACTTATACTGAGGAAGGGATAAACATAAGGGACATATGCAAAATATACAGAAACATGGATTTGGGAAAAGCAATGCCATCATTTTAAAGTCATCCCAGCCTAGCCCTACCGCCACCACCTGATCCCCTGAAGCACAGCATCTCTATGGAAATGGAGTAAGAGGCAGCTTGCTAACATCCAGCCAGAGGGAACAGACCCCCAAACATCCCTGGTGGAAGAAGTCACTAGCCTGGACCACAGTCTCGAAAGGGCTACTGTAAAGAAAATATGGGCCCATGAGCACCTTTAATCTATCTTCCATGTGACCTCCCACCAAGCTCTTACAGTATACTCTTCTTTCACAGTTTAACTCAGGAAATAGGAGCCTATTCTGCTTGAAAAATCCATCTGGGGACAGTGGAGACAGGACCACCTAGAAATAGGGACAGGCAGGAATCTAACGCAACAACAGTTACTTTTTCTTATTTTAAAAACAAGGTGCCTCAAATTCTCTATGCTGATCTGAATAAAACCAAGATGCTATTCAACTTCTCAGTGACTTCTTTTGATTGTTTTTCTCAGAAGCCACAGCCATACAGAACTCAACATGCAGGTCAGAAGAGAAGCACTGAAGAAAACCAAAGGGGATGATTACAGTCTGATCAGTGTCTAAAGTGAAAAGGAGAAAGATGAAGCAGCACTTCAACCCCAGGAGCCCCTCCCAAACACTGGCTGCTTTTGCTCCTCTACAGAAAATCATGTGTACATTTTCCAAAAGAAAATGACAGAATGAAAAATGGGCAATAGGTGGTAAGGGTAAAGGAAAAACAAAGGCACAAACCAGGCACTAGATAGATACAGCAAAGCCAAGAATGTACTAAAAAACCACTTGTTAACAGCTGACATGCATTCACACAAGCTCTGTGTTTCCATTGTAAGAAAGGAGGACAAATGTCAGGCGCAGGAAACTGCAGGGCAGCTGGTCCAGGGGATCTGACCAGGCTGTGGTCTTGCTCTAACTCTCCCCCATACCCCATTCCCTCCCAACTGCAAGCTCATTCTTGCTCTCTCTGAACGACTTCCTCTCTGGGCCTGGCTCCCCCGAAGATAGCAGAGTTGGGATTGGCTACTTGATTGAGAGGCGTTGCGACTGTTCGAGGTTTAAGCTGAAGACGTGGTCTCTGTGCTCTTTCCTCTGTGGAGATAAAACAAGGTTTGTAAACAGTGGATCCCATTCCTGACTCAGGAAGAATAGTCAAAATGATGCTGTTATCAATAACTCAGCCCAATTTCGATAATTAACTATTCTGAAGAATGACTATTCCAATGGCAGGTACTGGACAAAACGGAGACGATGCTGTACATGAGCAAGAAGGCTGTCTACTGCAAAGGATCTGTGCTGTGAGAAGGTAGATGACTTCTGCAGTTTGAAGTCAATGTTACCGTGAGAGAGCCCCTGTTTCCACGGTATCACCATACCTTCTGTTGGTTCTCGGAAATCCATATTGGATCCACGAAGGGGAGGGCCATCTCGAAAACGACTGCCCATTGGAGGGCCTGTCCGCCGATCACTAGGGCGACTCCCTCCCCTGCCTCCTAAAAAGTCATCCCTGAAGCCTGAAAAAGGAAGGTGACAATGAATTATTTTTAAACTCTTGGCTCAGAGCTGGTTATACAGTATTTTGAGAATGTCTCTGAAATTTATCTTGTCCAAAATCTGCCTTTTCCAAAATAAAGAAAAAAACATCAAAAATGAGTCCAAACGTGAATCTGCTGGCCAAATACAACACTAACAGGCTCTTTAAGTAAAAAAGAATCAGTCTTAGGAGAGAAAAATAAAACCAGCTACGGTTTAAACTGTCAGCTAGCAATGAAAGTGGAAAAATACTATGAAAAGTATGTTTTAATATAGCATTAAATGAAACAAAACAAATCCTCAAAGCAGGCTTTATTATGTTTTCTAACATAAATCTACAGTAATCGATAAACCTGAAATTCAGAAGCATTTACAATTTAGAACACAAAATCACAAGAAAGTTAGATATGAAGACGAAATAAAAACACGAAGTCACCTCTGGGTGACACTCCCCATTTTCCTGTTCCTGCTGCTTTTCGGGTGTGGCTCACTCTAAAATCAAAGCACCTGTGTGGTAAACAAAGCAGTTATCCAAGTAAGGTACACCCCCTTCAGAGGGGGTGTGCCAAGAGTGCAGGAGCGCCTCAGACCCAATCTGTACCTCTTCTCTGTGCAAAAGCTCCTACCTACCTTCTCCATTCACTTGCACATCCACTCAAACCATAAAAGAAGCAAACTGCATTTCATTTAGAAATGTTAAGTTATAACTCATCTGTGTGGTGAAGGAAGAATATTTCTTCATGCATTTTAAGAAGCTTAAGCTTTAGCCTTGTATTTAAGAGAAACTCTTACATGGGAGGAGGGAGTCAGGTTTATTCTTGAAAGTATAGCCCATTAAATTTAGAGTGAGCTTTCAGTAAAACCAACTTCAAGAAATAAAGATGGTAACTGAACAAATGTGTTTCCTCCTTTATTTTAGTTCTCAAAGATGACTTTTACTTACTCCAATGATTGCCAGTGTGCAAAAGTTATAGGTACTCATCTTTGAGAAGACCCTCAGGGTCTGATGTACCCTCCTATGTCTCTCCAGCACGAGGAACAGTGCTGGTCTTAAAGGGTGGCAATGTATTGGGAAATGCATCAAGTTATTGGAAACCCAGTTCAGACACTGAATTAAACAAGTATCTTTTTTAACCAAACTAGGAGTGAAAACAATTCTAAAAATACCTGCACCAACAGGAACATTGCTGTGGATGAAATCACATTTGATTGTACAGTCATGTATATATAAGATTCTTCATCAAGTCTGTTAACCACCAGACCTCATACACATCATTCAACAAAACTGACATTCAAACACTTAACCTGACATTTTCCTCAAACTGTTCTGAAATGTGAAGGGTACCTTTCCATGTGAGCATGGAAGTAAATTTACTCCTTTCTAATATGAGATTAAAGAAATTTTCACTATCAAAGCTTAGCATAAAACAAATAAGCTCACTGCCCACACTGGCAAGCAAGACAAAGTCCAACAGGGGGTAAAAAAAATCAGTGACAGCCCTATTTCAAAAGCACTTATGATACTATCACTGGGGAGATTATGAAGGGAAAGAAAGGCCCAATTAACAAATATCTTTAATCAAGTCTTTTGAGAGCTTCTAAGAAGCCCACAACTATGAGGATCGTATCAATTTCTGCTATGAAGTTTAGCGTAACACACTGGTGGTGGGATTTTTAAATTTGCTTTCTTTTTTCTTAAACCTGTATCATTACAAAAACTAGTATCATTCTTCTAAAGAGTAAAAAAAAAAACTATTTTCAAAAATAATGTGTAAGATATCAAATTAGGCATTACTCTACCTAGGAAGTAGAAACTTTGGGTTTTAGGTGTCACCAAAACACTGACGTTTTACAGAGAGGTTGCATGGTAGTCTCCACGGCTACACTCACTGTATGTCTCTGCTTGACAACCAAAGCCCAAACTAAGCCAAGAACAGAAAAGTCTTAGTCACCAAGGTTAACTTCCACAGTTTCTGACCTATGAGTTCACCCTGCAGTTTCTACAGCACCAAAGAATATGAAACTGGTGGGTCAGAGACCAATACGCACTGATTCACTACTGCACTGAGGTTGGCTTTGGGAAGACATTTGTTGGTTGCAAATTTCAATCAGAAACCAGCCATAAGACTTTTAAAAATTATTCAACAGGTAGTCATCTGCTTAGCTAAAACAGTATCAGAAACGAATTTAAAACATTTTCAAACTTACAAGATGCCTATCCTAGACTCAATTACCTGACACTGAGTTTTACCCTGATTGGGAGGGTGAGTGCGTAGGGTGCACTGCAAGACAGAGGGGACCTGACCTTCTGCTCTTGTACCTTAGGGATTCCAGAGAGAATCAAGTTTGTGGGAAAGAAACAGGCTTTTTTCATTTTCACGTTCTTTTTGTTAAGACCTAACATTTTTTGGCATGTATACAAATTACTCTAATTAAAAAAAAAGTACATACATTAGAAGCTAACAGATTCTTAGGAGATCAACCTTTCAAAGCAGGGGCCTATCATGTAAACTGACCTCCTGAACATGACATGGAGGCACCTAGGCCAGACTTGACCAGTTAAGAAAAGGAATGGCAAAGAAGATCACACCCCACCACTAACGAGGATAAGTCCACTACCTCTGAGAAAAAAATAGGCCACCACAACTAGTCACCAGGAAGCAGTTATGAGGCCTCCTATAAGCTTCTAGAACCTCTATACTATCACTAGAAGTAATGATACTTCTGTGTGTACAGCACACAAAATAACTACCAAAGAGTCTCTCTGGACTAGGTCCTGAGAGCAACTACTGAATGAGAGAAAAGCACACAAATGTAAGAGGAGCAGGCGGCTAAGGCGTAGTAGATCAGTCTTATTTGCCCATGGGTAACTTTGAAGTCCTACCCAAAACAGTTAAGGTCTAATAGAAGCTTACTTGCATGCCTGGGTACTGTTTAGGAAAGTTTTATGTGTGAAAGGAACTAGAGAAGTAGTCCGGCCAGGCGGGCTACTCACAAGAAATGTGCAAGAGCAGCAAGGCCACTGGAAAAAAGGTTAGTGGTGATACGGTAAATACTGATACCGGAATTGAAGTCATCCCGGGAATCCCATCCACCTCTAGATTCTCGAGAGCCACCCATTCCTGAGGATACACAAAAAAAGATAAAAGTTGAGGTCGTATCATTACCCTGCTGCACAAACACAAAAAAATTCACTTGGAAGACGTACAAGTCATGTGATGGGAAGTCAGTGTAATCATTATAAAAGAGCTTCTGCTGTCAAGAGAAAACAATAAAAAAAAACAAAAACAAAAACCAGGCCTGCAGATGCATCACCCATTCTTTCTAAGATTGTATACATATTTTTAAAAGCTCACAAAAACCTATTTAGGCCTATGAGTTAGAGTTCTACCATAACGTTCAAGAGCTGAAATCTGTGGGCATACAGCAAGCTTTTATGTTCAGTTTTAGAAGTACCAATCACCTCTGTCATCTGGTCCACCTTTCCTGAATCCAAAGCCACCTTTATCTTGTTTTCTGCCTTCTGCAATGTCCACACGAAGTGACCGATCACCCAACAGCTAATAAGGGGAAAACAGTGTAAGTACTGGCAAGAAAAAACAGCTCAGTTGCTATCATGACTAAAAAAGCCTGAAGATACTTACTGCACCATCGTATGTCAAAGCTTCCTTCAGGGAATCCACCTCATCAAATTCTACATAGCAGAATCCTGAAAGAGAGAAGTCCCAATTCTAGCACTTCTGGGTTAAGTACATGGTGGTATAATTATCCATACTATTTTTCCCCACATCAGAAAGAATGCATTTTCCTTTTCAAAAGACAGAACTTCAGTGACAAAGTGCTAAACAAATAGGTACTGAAATCACAGCTGTATTTTCTATAAAGCTTTCTTCGTTATCATATTAAAAACTTTCTTGGGCCACTTGTGCTCTCACTTGTGACTCCCAAATGACTTTCTCTAAGCTAACCTAGCTGGAGATGGTTAAGACACAGACAACAAATTCAGCATCTAAAGTGCTTTGAAGAGCCTAAAAGTGTCTATTAAATCTCAGGTAGTAAATATAAAATGCACTTTACAAAACTAAAAACCAGACAGTAAGCAACAAGGGAACTTCCTCTAATTGTTGAAAGACAGATGGCCAAGACCTAAGCAGGTGTCCCTTCCAACACTGGATTCTAATGCAGCTTAGAAGCAGAGGGAGGAGAGAATTCTGGGCAGATGTCTGCCCCTTCTCTTCCACCTCTAAGCTCTGAACAAGCCGTTCCCTCTGCCTGAAACATTCTTGTCCATGTCCCTTCCTCTTACACATCTTGTATGTAGCTTTATAATATCTCACTTCTGAAGCCTCATTCTCCTGTGTCACTCCCCTGCCTCCATACGCATGCACTGCACCCTGTATCCCTCCACATCAGAGCACCGCTCATTGGCCTCTGTCATCACTACATTTTATCTTCAAGTGCTCTGAAGGTGGGACCCAATTTTTTTTGTTCACTATCTGCTTAACAAGTACTTTGCAAAGAATACTGCAGTCTAAGGCTGATGGAATTGAAGACAATCCTCTAGGAGACAAACTCCAAACCTGCTGCTACTAATCCAGCCCAAGAGCTGGGTGGGTTCACCTTGGCAACTACAAGCAAGCCGACAGAGCAGAACTTACTTTCAGCTGACACAATGCTCACTTACTACACACAGCTTCAGGTTCTGAAGTAAAAAAAAAAACCCTCAGGAAACGAAGAATACCTACCACCTACACACAAAGCCACTTGGGTCTGTAATATGGTCTCTACTTCTTTTTTAATATTTATTTATTGGGAGTGAGTGTGGTCTCTACTTCTTGTGCACCCCCTGCCTGAAATTACTTCGTTCTTTCCACTGATGCACTCTGAGAAAATAATGTGAACCTAATGTCCTCGTGCCCTACAGCGTGCACTTAAATATCTGAGATATACGTTCCTTAAAAAAACCTTGGAAGTGAGATGACAGTGTTCATCTGAGCCTCACATTCACTTCTGCTCAAGTGCCTTCAAGAGGCCATCTACAGACATTCTGTAACTGTACCTGTAATCTGAGCCACCCTGCCCGGAAACACATACTCTTAAGTCACAAGTGTATTATGATAACACTCATTAGATTATCTTGTGGATTTTATAACAAACAACTAATTAACATGAAAACTATACACGTATATTTAAAAAAAAAGTTTGTGACTGCCTAAGTAAGTCCTGTTCTATCTCGTCTCTTTTACTGGCGGAGATAGGACTGCTATACAGGCTAGGCATATGGCAGTATTTACTTGGACATACGCATGCCACTTGTCTCTACAAACTAGGTATCTGCTAAACATTTTTTGCCAACGTGGAACTATATGAGTTAAAGATCTATGCTTATTTCAGCTCCTTGGACCAGGCACATATTTACATTACTTTCGTGATTAGAGTTCTCTGGTTTACTACCAATACATTGTGTGTCTCCCAGACCCACCTTTACATTAATGTGTAGTAAGATTTCCCCCAAACTCACCTTTAAATTTGTCTGTGTCTTTGTCTCTGACGAGTCGTACACTCCTTATGCTGAGATCCTTAAAGATAGCATCTATGTCGCCTTGAACCGTATTAAAAGGTAGATTTCCTACATACGCTGTGTAGGGGGGCTCTGTGGGCAGCTCCTTCTGGCTACGGGAACCATGGCCACCAGCACTGCCACGGGACCTGAGAGAACAGACAGACAGCATTCAGGTCTGTGGTGGGCTCCTGGCCCAGCGCAGAGGACAAGAAAGCCTGCCTTCAGTGAGCCCTAGCATCTGGCACCAGCATCTTAGGCAAAATGTTTAGCTTTAATTCATTATCCAATAATGTGCAGCATTTTTTTTTAATTCACAAACAGCATTACGAAGTATCAGTTATGAAAAATGGTAAAAGAAATGTCCACTGAATGTACGAAGTACGTAAATTAATCTTTTCTCTGCGACAGTGAATTCAAACAACGTATCAGTACCCTTCTATTCCTTTAAAATCAGTATCTGGGAAGTGTTAATACCCTAAAACCTGAGCAAATTCCCTTCCCCTTCACGCAGTAATATACAGACGTGGACTGTCCTGAAAGAATGCATTATACTATAAAAAATGTGAAAGCTGAACTGCCAGAGAAGGAAAACTCAAATTATTTTTCACTAATAAAGCCTGACAGAAAAGTGGTAAGAACAGCACCTGTCAGGTGGGAAAACTGCATGACTTGGGAGACAAGGCAGTCCTGTGGAGTCTCACAATATTCACAGGAGGGATTACTGAAGCCTGCTTGAGTTCAACATACTCATAGTACAACTATTTTTCTCTACTGTCTAATTATGGATAATAAGAACGCTCTAATGAACATTCTAGACTTTGTGCAGCAAGTGTCATTTAGACAATACTCTTCATAGACTACTGCACTAGGTTTTTCAAAAGTACATGGTGCTTATTACCGACCCACTTAAACTTCAATGGAATTCCTGGACTACAGTTATTCGTCAGAGGTTATGTAGATGAAAAATAGCAAAGGGAGGACTTGTGACTCTACTACACCTACGTTAACCTGCAGAGGTATCACTTTAAATCACAGATCTGGTCTTTCGTAGCCACTTGAGTGATTGCTCATCTGTAAGCTTCAGTCATTGGGTGGTACAGTTCAAGTGCCCACCTGCTAACCAACAGTTTGGCTGTCTGAGTCCACCCACAGGTGCTCCAGAAAAAAAGCTTAGAAAAATCAGTCACTGAAAACCCCATGGAGCACACTTCTACTCTGATATACACACACAGGGAGGTCACGAGTTGGAACTGACTTGATGGCAACTGGGGAAAAAAACTGAGCTAATACTAACATAAACCTTGAGTTACTGAAATGTCTGACACACAGTTTACACGCGTACAGAAGCAATAACCATCACCACCTCATCTCCAGCCTGAGGATAAAAACATATGGACACTTAAAACATATGAGAAGCAACGCTCTTTTTCACATTAGCTGAAAACTCAGCTGATAAATGCAGAAAAGACTTGTGCAATAAAACCACTACTCCACAACCACCAATATAGGAACTAATTCAGGCAAGGCTCATTAAAGGATGCTAAAATCACTGATTAAAAAATTTTTAGGGAGCAAGATACTCATAATGACCTCAAATAATCACCCCACAGATAATTCGGAAAAAAAATTTTTTTTTTAACTGTTTTCTGTGAAGGTTTACACAGTTTAGATTCCCATTCAACAACTTCTATACAACTTATTCGGCAACACTGGTTATATTCTTCACATCATGTGAATATTCTCATTATGTCCCTTCTGACTGTTCTGTTTCTATTTATCTGGTTTCCCTATCCCCTTTCATTCTCATTTTTGTTTTAAAGTAATTGTTGACAATTTGCTTTCATAAAGAAATTAACTGAGGTTCTGCCCTCCACTTTCCTCCTCTTCTATCAGGGTCCATCTCTGTGCTGCTAATCAGAATGGTTCACAATGGTAGCCAGGTACCATCTGGTTCTTCTGGTCTCAGGGTCAATGAAGCAATGATCTGTGCAAATCAACTGCCCTGCAGACTAGTATCTTCTTTGAGTCGTTGGTTTCTATTTTGCTCTTGATGAGTAGAGAACCACAGTTGTATCTCAGATGACCACTCACACGCATTTAAGACTCCAGATACCTCTCACCAAACCTGAATACAGAACACAAATTTTATGAACTATATTATACCAACTGACCACAATGTTCCAAGAGATTAGTCCTTAATTCTCCAAACTTAGGAAACTAATCCTGTGAGGTAGCCATGATTATTATTAATCTCAATGGAAAAAAAAAGTTCCTTCTCAAACGGAGAAACCTGGCAGTCATCATTTTAATCAGGTGACTGAACTTAGTATGGCCAATAATGGGACAAACTTACTATTATGTGCCTCCCAGTTTTGACATAAACTCTTCAACTATTTCAAGGTCATACAAGATGACAATGGTAGGAGATAAGAGGAAACATAACTAAATGTTATGTACAACCCTTGGGTCCCAGAATAAACAAACAGCTATACCAGACATTTACTAAGACAGTTGGGGAAATGTGAATATGGCTCACACAGACATTATTTTATCAATATTACAATATTACATTCCTTAGAAGTGGTAACAGTGTTACAGTTAATAGAGTATCTCTGTTCTCAGGAGAGACTTAAAGTATTTATGAGTAAAGTATCAAGGGAGTCAATCTTTATTTTCAAATGTCTCTCAGTATCAAGTGTATACGTGCAGATATATACACAGAGATAAAGACAATGCATCAAAATGTTAACCTGTGAGTTCACCAGTGTTCACTGTGTCATTCTTTCAATTTTACTGTAAGCATCAAATTTAAAAAAGTGCCGTAAATATGGAAAACTCAAGTGAAAAAATGTAAAGAGGGTGTTGTTTCTTTCTTAAGTAACAAACAAACAAACAAACAAAAGCCCTTTCACAACCAAGATCTGTTCAATCATCCTATTTTCTGGGGAAATATCATTTTAAAAAGTCTTCGAAAGCAATCTGATTTTCTATTTATTGCTAGAACATAATACGGAAATCTCACACCTTCCCTGAGACAAATTCCAACTATCTCAAATATTTGATAATACCATTATTTAAAACATTTTTCAACACAGAACAATCAGGCAATGATGGTACTTACATGGCTAAAATTTTTAAGTTATTAATTCAGAATTCTGCTACTTTCCAAAAGGATGTCCTGCATCCTCTAAGAAAGTAAGGAAGTCAGGTTTACTAGTGAATTGTAACCCAACTTTTTTTTTACTTCCTCAGCTCTCCCATTGTTTAAGTAGATGTGATTTATTTTGTCTCAGTATCTTTCTCAATACTACTCCATTATTCGTATCTCCACAACCATAAAGCCTAAAATATTCTCAATAAGATACTCTGTTATTGTATAATACATAGAAATTTAGTATAAGCATTTGGAACATTGTCAGAAAACAAAGGATAAATTATAATTAGAAACCCTACATTCATTTAACATTTAACTTAGTACATACAAATCACATATAACTGTATACATCTACATATGCTGTGTATGTGTGTATATCCCTAATGCAGAATGCTACGGTGATTTTTTTTTTACATTTATGTTAGAATTTAGGAAGGGTGCTACAGGATGTGATTTTTAGCTTTTCATGGAGTAGCAGGGTTGGAGTCATTTAGGCACATTTGAGTTTCTTCACGCTACCACTTATGAAGAGTATCCTGCATGTCAGAAACTGAAGACAAGGGTAAGACAAACCCTTCAGAGCATATGTATATAATAACACAACTGTATTATCTAGCTATCAAATATGAATCAAACATGAGAAAACTGAGCTCAAATTCCTGAGATCAGATTTGACGTTAGATTTAAATGGGGGGGGGATTAATAGTGGTGGTGGACACAATTCTAGTACCTAAACACACTAGGTTACATGAAAATACTTTCTAAAACAGGTTCAGGTAACACATGGGGAGAACAGACACACTCGACACTATTAGCTGGTTTGGTGAGGACCTCTGTGCCTCAGTTTGCTTGCCTTATCTTATACACATTTCAAATCTTCATAAAGACTTTAAAATTGACCACAAAAGACCATCCAATTAAGTGATGGGCAAAGGAGATGGACAGACACTTCACTAAAGAGGAGATCCAGGCAGCCAAATAACACATGCAGACATGTTCACGATCTTTAGCTATTAAAGAAATTCAAATCAAGACAACAATGAGATACCATCTCACCCCAACAAGATAGGCCATGATCCAGAAAACACAAAACAACAAATGCTGGAGAGGCTGTGGAGAAAGTAGAACCCTCCTACACTGTTGGTGGGGTTGCAAAAGGGTCCAGCCTCTTTGGAAGGCAATCTGGCGCTTCCTTAAAAAAATGGATATTGATATACCATTTGACCCAGTAATTCCACTACTTGGAATATATCCTACAGATTCAAGGCCTTTCACACCAACGGACACATGCACCAGAATGTTTATCGCAGCACAGTCCACGATAGCAAAAAGATGGAATCAACCCAGATGCCTATCAATAGAAGAATGGATAGGTAAACTGTGGTACATATACTCAATGGAGCACTATGCAATGATAAAGAATAATGATGATTCCAGGAAACATCTCCTAACCTGGTTTCAACTGGAAGACATTATGCTGAGTGAAAGTAGTCAGCGACAAAAGGACAAATACTGTATGAGACCTCTACGATAAGATCTCAAAAACAGACTTGTGTATAGAAGAAAAGACTCTTTGACAGCTGCAAGGGAGGGGAGGGAGGGAGGGCGAGGGGGGGGAGGGTTTAGTTTAGATAGTTACTAGAAATCTAGTTGGGAGAAAGCGGTGACAGCACACATTAGGAACAAGAACAACATTAAGTGGACTTCAGCATAACTTGAGTACTCCTCCCATCTTAACTCAATACTGCAAGGATAGAGTAGCTGGGGCGAGGGGCGGGGGACCATGCTCTCAGGCGAATTCCAGGCCAATTGGCACAACTAGCGTTTTGCTAAGAGAGCTCTCTGCACCCCACATTGGTGAGTGGCGTCTGGGGTCTTAAAAGCTGTCAAGCTGCCATCCGAGGACACAGCAAATGGTCCCAACTCAGCAGGAACAAATGCTCGCCGAGGGCCAAAATGGCATGCGGTAAAGACAACCGAGAAGACAGAGAGACCCACAAGAGTGGGTGCCTACATCAACTTGGGACCGGAAGAACCGGATGGTGCCCGGCCACCACCAGTGATAGTCACGATGGAGCTCACAGAGAGGAGCCTCACTGGCAACACAAGAATAAAAAGAGGTGCATCATGAGATCTCCACTAGAAGACCTCAATTGATGGTCCAGTGGTTTTGGGGTTCCTCTGAGAGCATGGCCCCCTGCCCTGATGCTGCCCTTTCCCATAAATTATAACAAAGGTCCACTCAGGACAGGAATGGATTGGACTTGGCAATGCAGAGTAACCATATATTGGAAGCACTTTATGGTTCTATACATCTACAGGATATCATCTTGCTGACCTCTGGCTGGAGGAAGGGGAGTGGATGGAGAGGAGGGGAAAGGAGACTGTTGGGAGGATGAGACATGTATGGAGCAGAGAGGAACAGTGTGCTGTCACCGGACAGGGAGAGCAGTGGAAGCTGCATACAGGGGGGCATGTAAATTTATATGTGAATGTACATTTTCACTCAGTTATGTTAAATAAAAATTAAAAAAAAAAATAAATTGACCACAAAAGTACTTCCTAAGCACTGAGTTTAACATCAAGAGCTAGTAAGAACTCTCAGATGCTGACGTGTAGAAGTGAGCTATGCTTGAGGCTATGCTGTTCCTGCAGAAGTAGGTGTACCAGCAGCCAGTGAATGTAAAACAGGAAACTGGTAAACAGAACCACAGGTCATAGGTCTGTGCAGACTGGTCCTCCTTCCCAAAGTCAGTTTTTCACAGCAGGTACCCAAACTTAGGGTTTGTGCTACATATTCAAGCCATGTTACCTCCTGAGCCTCCCTCGCTTGTTACTGCTTCTAACCATTCTTCAGGAATAGTCTATTCAAAAGTTTTAAAGTAATAAATTACTCTCTTAGTAAATTCAACTATCAATCCTAGGACTCCAACTTTCAACTGCAAGTATGATCAAAATCCCTTATAATATAATCACTTTCTTCACTCAAATACCAAAATGTCTTGAAGTCCAGGGCACAGGAGTATTAGGTACTAACCTCAGGCCCTGTTACTCCCTTCAGGGGCTTATCATTTAACCGATGGATCAAGGTATCTGAACAGAAGAAATCACACCACAAGCAAAGGATTGCAGAAAATTTAAAAGAGACAGTAAGTACTAGGTAGCCTCTCCATGGTGAAACAGGTGAGAGATGGTCTGACCAAGGATACGGCAACGGGAACTTGCACTCCACTTTCCAATAGCAGACAGAGAACCACTGAACTGTTATTACACAGGTATCAGCAAAGACATGCACGGGCAAGCAAAATAGAGGCAGGGTGACTAGAAAAAAAATTAAAGAGCAGAAGTTATTAGGCTGAGATTAGATACAGTAAACAGATGAAACAAAACACAAGATGCTCAAGACTTATTTCCAGTGTGTGAAAGACAGTCTTCTAGACAAGCCTTCTAGTATCCTCCTAAGAACATCTGCCCCCTCCTTTTCACCCTCTACCATCTAGAAAGAAACTAGTAGGACAGTCCCTTACAAATATACACAGTCATAAGCATGTACATGAGCATGTACACCACATGCTCACACTGTGTCCCCAATTCCTAGTAAACTTTATTTTTTCAAACTTTATTAATAGATTTTTTTAAGTGTTGTATTTACAGAAAATTGGAGCAGATTAAAAATAGTTCCCATATGCGCACACTCAATACAGTTTCTCCTATCATTAATATCTGACATTAGTGTTACACATAATGAACCAATGCTGACACATTTTTATTAACTAAAGGCACCTAGTAGTTCTGTGGTTAAGTACTCAGCTGCTTACCAAAAGCTGGGAGTTGGAACCCCTCAGGAGGTCCACAGGAGAAAAATGCATGTGCCAGGCTCCTCCCCTACAGATTTACTGCTTTGGAAACACCACAGGGCAGTTTTACTCCGAGCTACAGAGTCACTATGAGTTAAAACAGACCTGATGGCAAAGAGTTTATGTATGAACTTTCCAGAGCTTACCAATATGAGTCTCTTCTTTATAGGGTCTAGTTTGTTGACATCTTAAATACGATTCCAGAAGGGATCACAACATTCCAGATATGGCAGAGACTGACACTGATCTTGCAATAGGACTTAGCTTGAATCAGGGCAGTGGCACCAAACCCTATCACTCATAATAGTCTTCATCACCAGGCACAAGCAGTATTTTTTTTTTAAAGTCAGCTGCAGTTATGAATGTCCTTGATGAAGCAGTAAAAAATATTAATTTTATTAACACTTGATCCCCCAAATACATGGTTTTTAATATGTGCCAACCATCTTACAAAACATAAAGTGCTCCTGCTCCAAACACAGGGCTGGCTCCAGGTAAGTGCTCACACAACTGCAATGTAAATGAACTATGCTTTGTTTACACGACACTGTTTTTAACTGAAAGGACCAACAAACTATTCTTCATATGCATGCATTCGGTGAACATACTCTTCAAAATGAAATGTTAAGGAAACAACTAACAGTATACACTGTCAACGAAAAAATTTGAGCTTTTAAGCAAAAATTAGAGTTTTTGAAATATCCCAATACTCAAACTTGTCTGATGAAACTGGCAGTGATATTAGTGAATGTGATTTTGACACTGTATAAAACACATCCACATTTAGAAGATCTGCATAATTCAGCACTTATTTTTTCACAAATGAGCAATGTACTGATTTCCAAAACCATGCAATGTAAAGGATCAAAGTGCAAGTTATCATCAATGGATTTTAACAGAACAGTATGAAAAGCTCATTGGTTTCCACAATGCAACTCACCTCTTAAGGAACTAGCACTTGTCAAAGAGTTCAAGTGCAGTATCAAATAAAAATATTCACTTATCTGAAAAGCCTACTAAAACACTCCTTCATTTCCAACACAGAAAGAAGAAAACCAAAGACACAAGGAAAATTATTAGTCCAAAGCCCTAAATGAATGTATGATACACAGCCTTCAACCTCTTACGCTCAGAAGAATTAGATTATCCTTGGCTATCACCATAGAGTGCTCTGACAGGGATCATGACACAAGACACAGCAGGATAACAAATGTGGAAAAATTTCAAATTCATGTGAAAAATACCAGACTTACTGGTCTGACAGAAACTACAGGAACCCCTGAGACTATGACCCTGGTATACCCTGCTAAGAACGAAAGCCATTTGTGAAGCTCACTTCCCAGCCCAAAATTATACAGGCCTAGGAAAGACTGAGTCACACACGTGAAGAATATTCAGTTAGTTCAGTATATGTGACCTAAGGCATAACTCTTGTCCTAAGGCAACATAAGAAGGAAAGTTGACAACAAAATTGGCCATGATCCAGAAAACACAAAACAACAAATGCTGGAGAGGCTGTGGAGAAAGTGGAACCCTCCTACACTGTTGGTGGGGTTGCAAAAGGGTCCAGCCTCTTTGGAAAGCAATCTGGCGCTTCCTTAAAAAAATGGATATCGATATACCATTTGACCCAGTAATTCCACTACTTGGAATATATCCTACAGACTCAAGGCCTTTCACACCAATGGACACATGCACCAGAATGTTTACCGCAGCACAGTCCACGATAGCAAAAAGATGGAATCAACCCAGATGCCCAACAACAGAGGAATGGATAGGTGAACTATGGTACATATACTCAATGGAGCACTACGCAATGATAAAGAATAACGATGATTCCAGGAAACATCTCCTAACCTGGTTTCAACTGGAAGACATTATGCTGAGTGAAAGTAGTCAGCTACAAAGGGACAAGTACTGTATGAGACCTCTACGATAAGACCTCAAAAACAGACTTGTGTATAGAAGAAAAGACTCTGACAGCTGCAAGGCAGGGGAGAGAGGAAGGGCGAGGAGGGGAGGGTTTAGTTTAGATAGTTACTAGAAATCTAGTTGGGAGAAAGCGGTGATAGCACACATTAGAAACAAGAACAACATTAAGTGGACTTCAGCATAACTTGAGTACTCCTTCCATCTTGACTCAATACTGCAAGGATAGAGTAGCTGGAGCAGGGGGCGGTGGACCATACTCTTAGGCGAATTCCAGGCCAATTGGCACAACTAGCGTTTTGCTAAGAGAGCTCTCTGCACCCTACATTGGTGAGTGGCGTCTGGGGTCTTAAAAACTGCCAAGCTGCCATCCGAGGACACAGCAAATGGTCCCAACTCAGCAGGAACGGATGCTCACCGAGGACCAAAATGACATGCGGTAAAGACAACCGAGAAGACAGAGAGACCCACAAGAGTGGGTGCCTACATCAACTTGGGACTGGAAGAACCGGATGGTGCCCGGCCACCACCAGTGATAGCCACGATGGAGCTCACAGAGAGGAGTTTCACTGGCAACACAAGAATAAAAAGGGGCGCATCATGAGATCTCCACTAAAAGACCTCAATTGATGGTCCAGCGGTTTGGGGGTTCCTCTGAGAGCATGGCCCCCGGCCCTGATGCTGCCCTTTCCCATAAATTATAACAAAGGTCCACTCTTTGGACAGGAATGGATTGGACTTGGCAATGCAGAGTGACCACATATTGGAAGCACTTTGTGGTTCTATACATCTACAGGATATCATCTTGCTGACCTCTGGCTGGAGGAAGGGGAGTGGACGGAGAGGAGGGGAAAGGAGGTTGTTGGGAGGATGAGACACGTATGGAGCAGAGAGGAATAGTGTGCAGTCACTGGACAGGGAGAGCAGTGGAAGCTGCATATAGGTGGGCATGTAAATTTATACGTGAATGTACATTTTCACTCAGTTATGTTAAATAAAAATAAAAAAATAAAAAAAAAAAGAAGGAAAGTTGAGACAGGAAACCCTGACACACCTGAGATTGCAACCAATGTCACAAAACAATCTGTGTATAAATTTCTGAATGAGAAACTAACATGTGCTATAAACTTTTACCTGAACCACAACTGTGAAAAAGAAAAAATGGTCTTCGGGGTCCTCAATAATTTTAAGATGGTAGAGACATTTGCAAACTAGAAGATCTTGCTATTCTAGACCAAGTACACCAGTACCAGTTGCCATGAAGTCAATTCTGACTCATGGTGACTCCATGTGTATTACAGTAGAACTGCCCCAAGGAGTTTTCAAATGCTGATTTTTCAGAAGTAGACCACCAGGCCTATCTTCTGAGGAGCTTCTGGGTAGACTTGAATTTTCAACCTTCTGGTTAGCAGCTCAGCATGTTAACTGTTTGCACCGCCAAGGAATTCTAGACAATGTAAACACTATAGAAGAGGCTTAGAGGCCTTTTTAGTTGACTCAAAAGCTATTAAAAGGTTCCAAGAATGTCTGACTGCATAACAGAACAGCATGCAGAACAAGGCAGATTATGGGTCTGGCCTATCCGACCATGTGCTAACTGGAGGCACCATGTTTTAAGCAAAGGGTCTCATTTAATACTCCAATAGCCATATAGAAGAGTTTCCACCTCATATCTGGGGAAATGAGGCACAGAGAGGTAAAGTAGCTTGTATAGCTACAGATGTAAAGCACCATGTATTTGCTACAGATCAGCTAATACATGGCTGAGCTGACACTCAAACTCTCCTCTGCCTGATTCCAAAGGCAGGGAGGGCATTTGCCTACACTTCTTCCCAGAGATATCTCAGTACACCTTTCCATAATGGATAATGAACTGAAATCAAGTATTGGTGATCATGGTAACACTGGCAGAACACTGAAGAACAACAAACCAAACTTAAGCTCTGAGAGATAAACTTTTCAAAATTCTAGCATCAATACTGCTTTCCTTTCCACTATAAGCCTTAACATATAAGCCTACATATTTGGGCAGAGATGAAAAGCTTAAGTCCCACAAGACTCAAAAGACTAGAATTCAACACTTTCGCTACCTCCAAGTTCCAATCTAGTTCTATTTGTTATTCTCCCCCTTAAGCACTCAAAAGTTTTGTTGAAATTATTTTCCACTGTATCGCTAATGACAAAGGAAAAACAATTAGCAAATGAAAAACAAAGGACAGGGAAGACCCGGTACAATCAATTTTTGAAAATTTGCTCTGGATAAGACGCCCCTGAAATTATCAGTCATTCCTGATAACTATTTTGATTATCAAACACAACCACAAAATACACTTATAGGAAATACATAGTTACTGATTAAAACTAAGTTTTCAGATTACAACTGTACATTTCAGACCTAGGCATGTCGTACCCAGTCTGTGGTATTGTACACTAGTGGAAAATTTTCTTAAAACAGTACCAAACCAAACAAAGTGAGGCTGGCCTTCCACAGCTGGAACTTTTAATGCTTAAGCACTGTAAGTGACAACAGAAATGAGACATTTGTTGAGGCAAGCATAATTCAAGTAACAATAAAAGTTTTCATTACAGGATAGATGGTCAACTGCAGAGTCGTTATAGTCAAAACTCACTCGACAGCAATGGGTTTAATTTTGGGGGATGGTTAACTAAAATAACGTATTACTAAGTGTCACACAGCAATGACCAATAACCCCTGATCTCTTCAGATTAAAAACAGTGAACCTCTGAAATATGAAAGCTTTTTCACAGACCATACCACTCCATGCTTGGTCTTCTGTGAAGTTCCCTGACCCACTTCAGACAATGCATAAACCAACACACAAAATCACCAAAGGTTTTATAAGCTACTTTTAGGAAGCAGTAATGTTATCTATGTGCCTTTGAAAGAATATAAAGCCAAATGGGAAATTCCAAAGGAGGTCAGATGTAGAAGATGCTTAAAAACAAACAAACAAACAAAACAAATCCATTGCTGCTAAACTGACTGACTCCTAAAGACCCTACAGATTAGAATTGCTCCAGAGTTTCCAAGGAGCACCTGGTGGATCTGAACTACTGACCTTTTTGTTAGCAGCCTAGCTCTTAACCTTTCCCCCAAGAGTTAAGAAGGTGAGGAGAGTCTAACTTGAACTCCTGAAGTCACCACAAAAATTGACTTGTCTAAAGGAATTAAAACAAACAACAACAAAGAACCCAGGCCCAGTATATTATAATCACCTTATTGTATGATTCCATTACAACTAAAGCCTCTCAGATCTGCCTTAATTGCACTCTAAGCACACAAGAGTTCCTGGTTACTACTAAATAGTTTTTTTAAAACTAGGAAAACAAGAAACTAAACAACTAATTACTAAATTCAAGATGAATAAAGTACAAATTTGATGTCTAGAAATCTATCCCAAAGGCAGTAATTCTACGTCATCCAATATATACTTTTTTAAATTATCAAATATCTTCTGAAATACCTTACTGATAACTCCACCTCTCAACTTCCATGTTACAGTGTCATGATTGATACTGGTTACAGTGTTGCACCAAAACGAGCCTTTGAGTCATTCACAAACCTAGGTATCACAGTAACCATTCTTTACCAAAGATACTTTTGGGCTGCAACCCAGAAGCTGAACATTTCAGCAGGTAGTACTGTGGTGATCTTCTGGGGAAGTAGTTGGTTCTGTTTCTTCCACAAAGGCCAAGTGTTTTACACTCTACCTTCCAACTTCTGTATAAGCCAACTTGCACTGGACAAAACACACCCAACAACACATGCAGGTTGCTGGAATTAAGCACCGTAAGTCTTTTATTCACCAGCCAAGGATCTTTCTTTCACAGTCTTCTGCATTTGACCAAAATCAGGAAGACGCTAAATGCAATTCCCTCTACAGGTCTGAAAGGAGGACTAAAGAAAAATATTGTGATAGAAAGCATACAGTAGTAGTCAGCTGGCACTCTGACCCAAGAAAAATCAGAAAATTGAAAAAACAAAACAAAACCTATTAAGTATTTGTTTTCATTAGTTCCTCCCTCCCGCCTCCCGCAGTGACTGTAACCATTCCCAGGCTCCAGCCACTCAGTTATTTGGGAAGAAGATGAATTGCCTCTCTCTGGGCCTCCGGATCCCACCCGGCCTGCTGGCCCCCTGGCGAGGAGGAAGCAAGGCGCCAGCAGCGGATGCAAACAACAGGAGGCTGGGGGAGAGGCCGACACCGGAGCAGGGAAGGCGGCGGCCCGCTGCCCCCGCGCCGCAGCAGAGCCCCGTGCTGGCCCTGCTATCCTGGGGGATGGGGTTGGAAGCGACAGCTCGTCCTCCCGGGCACTGCCACTGCTGCCTGGCCTAGCGGCGGAGACACGAATAAAACAACACGTTGTCGTCGGCGGGAAGCAGAGGAAAATATCCGCCCCACAAGCAAGACCTCCGGAGCCTAACCGCCACCGCTACCGCCCCCTCCCCGACCGCGCCATTTCCAGGCTCCGGCCCTCCAAGAGCCCCTCCCAAGGCCTCCACGGGCCGGACAGGGCCCCTGCTTCTCACCGTACCAAGCGAACGCGGGACGGCCGCTGCCCCGGAGTCGCGAACTGCGCCCGCCCCCCGCGCCCGGCCAGGGCCCGTGTGCCGCCGCCTCACCCTCTGCCGCCGCCGAAGCTGCTGTAGGCCCGATCGTCGTAGGTATCGAAGTCCGCCATTTGTCGTCTCCGCTCCGAGAGGAACCAGGGTGAGAGAGGAAGGACCCCACAATATAACTACCCCCTCCACTCCCCGCCGCGGGGCTGTCCGCCGCGCCGCCTGATCGCAAATGGCAGGCACGCGCGTGCGCGCGCGCACGCACGCCGCGCCGCGCCCGGCCTGGGCCGCCGGCCGGCTCCTGGCCACTGGTCAGTTTCCGGTCCGCTTGGTGCTGGGGCTGTGTGGCCTGGCGCTGGACTTCCCGTCCCGGCCCATTGTTTGCTAGCCCGGTGTCCTCACCCGCGACCTCCTCCCGTCTCCGGCCGGGCCCCGCCCCGCCGTGGCCTGCTGCTCCTAAAGGAGCGTTGCGTGGCTGTTCCCGCGCTCATTGACTCCGCCTGGCTGGATTCTCCGCCGCTGCTCTCTATACTGTTGGTTCGCTTTTCGGGCTCCACTTCTGGCAGGAACCCCAGAGGCCTGCTCCAACACTCCTCCTCCCGGCAGGATGGTCCCCCGGTAACACCAGAGTGAGGGTCAGCTTTTACAGTGTCTAAATCACGCTGAGCTGGCACACTGGGAGGATGCAGGTGTTATAATCCGAGTGTCCGAGACGGTGGGGGTGCAGAGATGAATCGGCCTTCAAGGATATACTCCCTGCCTTGGGTGGGTACTGGGAGTTGGAGAGAGTGGGTTGTCAAAGTAGGCAATTGTTGTGGTGGAAAACAATTGCATCCTTATGTGAATTCCATTGTACAGCAATTGCAAAGAACGAATTTGCGTGAAGATTAATTATGCTGGCTAATTTCTCAGATTTGAGATTGAGATGGTAGTAGTATCAGATATTCTTGCTGTGGGGTGCACCGACGTTGACAAGCCCTACTGTGTTTTAGGCCCAGTTTAAAGAATCTCGCAGAATTTTCTTGCAGTGTACACCCAGATACCTTACACTGTCATGGTATTTTTACATATTAAGTATGTTCTACTACTTTATCCCAATACTGGGATTGGCAAAGCATCTGTAAACAAAACAGTTTTTTTTTTTTGTTTGTGTTTTGGTCTCTCCAAGTAAGAGAATAACACCTTTGATAACTGGTAATAGCTTGGCTGCTAACCATAAGTTGGTGGTTTGAATCCACTCAGTGACTCTTCAGGGCAAAAGACCTGACAGTCAGCTCCGCTAAAGATCACAGCGTAGAAAACCCCTTGAGGCAGTTCTACTCTGTCAAATGGCACTTAACCAAAACAGCAGACGTAGAACCTGGGTTCTGCCTCTTTCTAGTTATGTAACCTCCTGGAAGTTACTGAGCTTCAGTTTTCTCACCTATAAAGGAATGACAGGACCAACTTCTTCAGTGTTGTAGAGATTAAGTGAGTATTTGTTAAATTCCTGGCATACAATAACATGTATTTGGCATGTACTGTGTGTCTGGTGCCATTCGGGGTATTTTACATATACAGTTTCCAAATTTCTTCACAGCTCAGGAAACGGGCACATAGTGAGCAAGCAAGTGACTTGAGGAAGGTGGCACAGCTTAGCCCTCATACACATGACTAAGAGAAGAACCAGTGGTTTCTCTCCTCATTCCACAGTTTTTCATAATGAGATTTTGTCCTAATTTTCTTCCTAACACCTTTCCCAGAATGGATATCATTACCAGTTCCCCTTAGCCG
Source organism: Heterohyrax brucei (assembly GCA_028571685.1). Classification (NCBI taxonomy): domain Eukaryota; kingdom Metazoa; phylum Chordata; class Mammalia; order Hyracoidea; family Procaviidae; genus Heterohyrax; species Heterohyrax brucei. The sequence goes on along the minus strand of CM053165.1, from coordinate 7,052,311 downwards.
TAGAGGACATACAACCCAATTGAAGATCCAACTCATAAGTCACCTTCTCTGAGAAGTCTTTAGTGTAGTGATAGTTGGTGGGTTCCACACCTCAAACTGCCTATGTTCAAATCCTAGCTATGCCATTTATTATTAGCTGTGTGACTTCAAGCAAGTTGCTTAATTTCTCTGAACTGAGGTCTTCATCTATAAAATAGGAGTAATAGTCATTATGATACAGTTTTCAGTATTGATGCTGCTTTTTAAATTCTGAAATATTGGTATTTGTTGGTATCATACTTTTAATTCTTTTAAATAATCAGAAGTATGATTTTCATGTTGAATTAAGATCATTGACTAAAATATTCAATTTATATGAAAAGACAAACTGACATTCACTCTGTGGCTCTATATAGATCCTTCTCATGCAAGCATGAGTGCTACTTTAGGTCAGAGACTTTCTTGACAAGTATGAATGAAAAAATTGAAGCTAATAGATGGTATCTCCATTTATACATGATGAAAATAAAGGACACAAAAATGTACTTAAAAAATATTTCCTTTGAGACCAAAAATGTAGTTTGCTAGCACTAAAAATGAACAGATGTTGCAATACAGCTAAAAAGAAAAATTCTTCAAAAATGTTTCCTGAAAAGGGGCTTGGTGTCATTGGACAGGGAACACAGTGGAAGCTGCATATAGGTGAGCATGTGAATTTATATGGGAATGTACATTTTCATTCAATCATAATAAAAAAAATAAAAGATCTCCTGAAATACATCAAATAAGAGATGGAAACATTCGAAGAAGGTGCTTCAGCTTTTGTGCCCCTTCTACCACCCAGTCTGTTTTTCATGTAGCAGTCCTGGTGTCCTTTCCAAAGCCCAAATCAGGTCACTTCACTATGCTGAAACCCTCCTTCCTCAAAGTGGAAGTCAGTTTGTACTGTGGCCTGCAAGGCCTGGTGTGGTCTGCTCATCTTCCCAGCCCTGCTGGCCTCTACTGTTGTCCTGACACCTATTGCTTCCTCACCTCTGCTTTCCCTTTGCCTGGATTACTGTCCGGACTGATACCCCTAATGCTCCTACCTTTTCTTCTGTTTCTCTAACTGTTCTCTTTGAAATAGAGACAGACCCTAATTGTTTCTCCAATACTCTGATTGGTTCTTTTTCCTAGCACTTATCACTGCCTGACTTACATGTCTTCCCTGAAACAGGGAGTTTGTTTTGCTCAGGACCTGTGCCACAGAAGGCACTCAGATAGCTGTTGCTCAATGAAAATTAGAATCAGACATATGTTTAGTTAGATTAAAACCATTTTCTTATCATTCCCTCAATTTGGGTACTATAAAATTCTAGTAGTAGTGTCAGAACCTGTGTCTAACTTCAGGGGAGGTAATGACCAGGATCAGCCCAAAGCTGATTACTGTGAAGTGGAGGTCCAACATACTTCTACTCTTCCACCTTTTCACTAGTTCTGACACTAGCTATCTCTCCTATGGCACTCTGTACTGCTGAGTCTGATAATCAGTTGCCATGACCACAAAGAACTCACAGACCATAGTTAGATTTAAGGAAGTAACAGTACAACTTAGGATCTGGATCAGGAAGCATGTAGGCAAAGTCTGGAAGCCTTCTTTGAAGAGAGGTGCACACCCTTTTCTTCAATGCAGGACTGTTCTCTCAGCTCCTCTCAGCCATGCAAGCAAGCAAACAAGCAAGCCCTTCTAAGCCAGGAATGCCTCAGGACAGACTTCTCAGCCCCGTTAAGACAGACCTCTCTGCATTTAACCACTCCACTGCTGACTAGCTCAAGTTATAGCCAGTGTAGCAGTTTTGTTTAGCTGTCTTAGCTGCAGCAGGTTTCTGCTGTCACTGTTAACCCTGCAACAGGACCTCTTCCAGGCCTGTCTTTAGTGTTACAGAGGTTGACCTGTGTTACAGCTCTTTTAGGAGTTTCCCTGACTCCTTTCTCTGCTTCTCTTTTCTTGTTTCTTTTGCTGTCTGACTCTGGGTTCTCTAGAAAAGCAAAACTAGTAAAGTGCATAAAATATAAAGAGAGATTTAGATCAAGAAAAAGCTCCTTGATTATAGAGACTGAAATGTCACAAGTCCATGGATCAGGATAGAGGCATCTCCTGCTTCATGTAACCACAGGGGCTGGCGAAACCAAGATTGTTCACAGGTTGTAAAGATCATTGAATCCCAGGATTCACAGGCAGGACCACAGGCTTCTGGTTCATGTAGCTACAGGGGTTCGCAACCTCAGCAGATTAGAGGGCAGGTCTTTTGCTCACAGGCTGTGAACATTGAGGAAACTCAAGATCAGCAGATAAGCTTCTACCTGAAGTACCAAGAACCAGAGGTCAGACTAATAAGAGGCAGCTGCAGGATCCAGAGCAGGCAAAAGGTAGAATGTCCACTTTATTGTAATTATTTTTGTGTGTGCTTTAAGTAGAATTTTACAATTCAACTCATTTTCTGGTACAAAGACTTACAAACCCATTGTTGTTATTAGGTGCCATTGAGTTCTGACTCAGTGACCCTATGAACAACAGAATGAAACACTGCCCAGCCTTGCACCATGTCCACAATCATTTTTATGCTTAAGCCCATTGTTGCAGCCACTATGTCAATCCATCTCATCAAGGGTCTTCCTCTTTTTCGCTGAGCCTCCACTCTAGCAAGTATGATGTCCTTCTCTAGGAACTGATCCTTCCTGACAACATATCCAAAGTATGTAAGACATAGTCTTGCCATCTTTGCTTCCGAGGAGCACTCTGGTTGTACTTCTTCCAGAATAGATACATCCGTTTGGTCTTTTGGTGGTCCATGGTACATTCAGCATTCTCCTCCAACACAATTCAAAGGCATCAATTCTTCTTCTGTCTTATTTGTTCATTGTCCAGCTTTCTCGGTCACATGATGTGATTGAAAATACAGTGGCTTGGGTCAGGTGCACATTTGCCGGGAGCCAGCCCCGACAGCTTTTGGGGGCCCCATGGAGGGAGGGAAAGGCATTGGCGCAGAAATGAATTGAGAGAGACAGGGAAGAGTTTTGGAGAAAGGCAACCTGTAAAGGTCTGTCTGTCTTTATTTTTTATAGATGAGGTGACATGATTTTCACCTTATTTTTTCCATCATATAAGCTACTGGCTAACAAGAAACTAACCCATCATTATTGGCTAATAAGAAACTGACCCCTCGTGGTCTTCTTTTTCTGGTTAGTGATCAAGGCTTTTTGGATAATGGCCTGAGTGGTGATAAATGTCAGTGAAAACAAAGTTATGCTTTGAACTTAATGATTCTATTCATACCTCAAGGTGAAAGGCACAGAAGGGTAGACTCCTCAAAGCTTCATTATTTGACTATCTCTGTTTCTATAAGTTTTTTATCTTATCTCTTCCTGTGCAGATAGTGTCTGCCATCCCCCAACCCAACCCAGCTGCTCTAAGAAAGATGTTTCTTTAGTGATTGTTCATTTGTCACACCAGTTATAATGAACTTGGAAGTTTATCTATCTTTCTGCTGTAGGGAGTGAGATGCTTGTATAGCTTTAAGGGCTGTGTGGAGAATTGTCCTTGGGAAGCCTTTCAGGGGCTTTTCTGCAAACTTGTATTTCACATGTAGAAAAGGGGGGGGAGACGCAGTTGGGGGAAGCCAGTGGAGCTGGGCAGGCCTCAATGCTTACAGGCATGCTGTATTGAAGTTCATTCCTCCGAGCTCTTTTCCCTAGAAGTTCTTGGTCAGACATTCCCAATATAATTTCATAAGCCGAGGGGGTTGTGAAGCCCCTCTTAGAAGGCATCTTCCTTGGTCCTAGTGCCAGGGGATAACAGAGTATTTTTGAGGAAGATTTATTTAGGGTGCAAAATACTATCGGGCTTTAGGCTAAAAAACATGTTACGGTGAGATGTCTCCGCCTGTCATTTACATAAGTTTGTGACTTTGTCTACAGGGGCTTTTGTGGATGGCAGACCTCGACACACATTAGTCTTCAAAGTGACATCTTTACTTTTCAATATTTTAGAGAGATCCTTGGCAGCAGATTTTCCCAATGCAGTGCGTCTTTTGATTTCTCGACTGCTGCTTCCATGGGTGCTGATTGTGGACCCAAGTAAAATGAAATCCTTGACAACCTCAATCCTTTCTCCATTTATGATGATGTTGCTTACTTGTCCAGTTGTGACAATTTTTGTTTCTTGATATTGAGGTGCAGTTTGAGGTGCAGTCTGTGCTGAAGGCTGTGGTCCTTGATCTTCATCAGTCATTGTCTCAAATCTTCTTCACTTCCAACAAGTAAGGTAGTATCATCTACATTATGCAGGTTGTTCATGAGTTGTCCTCCAATCCTGATGCCTTATTCTTTTTCATGTAATCCAGTTTCTAGATTATTTTCTCAGCATACAGATTGAAAAGGTATGGTGAAAGGATACAACCTTGATGCACACCTTTCCTGACTTTAAACAATGAAGTGTCCCCCTCCTTCTCTTCACATGACTGCCTCTTGATCCATATACAGATTCCTTAAGAGCACAATTAGGTGTTCTGGAATTCTCATTCTCCACAATGTTAGCCATAATTTATTATGATCCACATAATCAAATGCCTTTGCATAGTCAGTGAAACACAGGTAAACGTCTTTCCGATATTCTCTGCTTTCAGCCAACATCCATCTGACATCAGCAATGATACCTCTAGTTCCATGTTCTGTCCCAAATGAAGCTTGAATTTCTGACAGCTTCTTGTCAAAATACTGTTGCAGTCACTTTTGAATGATCTTGAGCAAAATTTTACTTGTGTGTGATATTAATGATATTGCTTGGTAATTTCCAGATTCAGTTGGATCACCTTTCTTTGGAATGGGCATAAACATGGATCTCTTCCAGCCAGTTGGCCAGGTTGATGTCCTCCAAATTTCTTGGCATAGATGAGTGAGCACTGTATCTGTTGAAATATCTCAGTTGATAATTCCATCAATTCGTAGAGCCTTTTTTTTTTTTTTTTTTTTGGCCAGTGCCTTCAGTAACATTGGTTCCTGATCATATGCTTCCTCTTCAAATGGCTGAACATTGATCAGTTCTTTCTGGTATAAGGACTCTGTGTATTCCTTCCATCTTCTTTTGATGCTCCCTGAGCTGTCTAGTAGTTTCCCTGTAGAACCTTTCACTATTGTAACTTGAGGCTTAAATTTTTTCTTTACATCTTTTAGCTTGAGAAATGAAGAATATGTTCTTCCCTTCTAGTTTTCCATTTCCAACTCATTGCACATGTCATTCTGATACTTTGTCTTCTCAAGCTCCTCTTTGAAATCTTCTGTTCAGGTCTTTTACTTCGCCATTCCTTCCTTTTGCTTTAACTGCTCGACATTCCAAAGCAAATTTCAGAGTCTCTTCTGACATCCAATTTGGTCTTTTCTTTATTTCCTGTGTTTTTAATGACCTCTTACTCTCTTTATGGATGATGTCTTTGATGTTTTTCCACAATTCTTCAGTCATTAGTGATGAACGCATCAAATCTGTTCTTGAGATGGTCTTTAAACTTACGAGGGATATACTCAAGGTTGTGCTTTAACTCTTGTGGACTTGTTCTGATTTTCTTCAGTTTCAGTTCGAGTTTGTATATGAACAATTTGGTTCCTGTGTACTGTGTGATAAGGTCCATGTGTACTCCATCTGGTGAAGGTCTGTGTGTACAGTTGCTGTTTGTGTTGGTTAAAAAAGATATTTGCAATGAAGAAGTCGCTGGTCTTTCAAAATTCTATTATATGATCTCCAGCATTATTTCTGTCACCAGGGCCATATTTTCCAACTACTGATCCTTCTTTGTTTCCAACTTTTGAATTCCAGTCACCAGTAATTATCAATGAGTCCTGATTGCATGTTCAGTCAATTTCAGACTGCAGAAGCTAGTAAAAATCTTCAATCTCTTCATCTTTGGCCTTAGTGGTTGTTGTGTAAGTTTGAATAATAGTCATATTAACTGCCATTCCTTGTAGGCATGTGGATATTATCCTCTCACTGGCAGCATTGTACTTCAGAACAGATCATGAAATGTTCTTTTTGACATAATGAACACAACACCATTCCTCTTCAAGTTTTTATTCCCAGTGTAGTAGACTATATGATTGTTGGATTCAGAATGGCCCAAACCAGTCCATGTTAGCTCACTAATGCCTAGGATATCTATGTTTATGTGTTCCATTTCATTTTTGATGATTTCCAGTTTTCCTAGATTCATACTTCGTACAGTCCATGTCCCTATTATTAATGGGTGTTTGCAGCTGTTTCTTCTCATTTTGAGTCGTGCCACATCAGCTAACGAAGATCCTGAAGGCCTCACTCCATTCATGTCATTAAGGTTGACTCTACTTTAAGGAGGCAGCTCTTCCCCAGTCATCTTCTGAGTGCCTTCTAACCTGGAGGGCTCACTTTCTAGCACCGTATCTGACAAAGTTGTAAACCAATAGGTGTACTGACAATATTCTGCTGCTATTCATAAGGTCAGTGTTGTATGACGCTAATTGCACTCCCTACAGTGTGACAGCATACTCCTGTATTTCTTGTGTCCATCCAATCATCTTTTGTCCTTTCTTGCCCTCTCGTCTTGCATCTAAAAGGAGCTGTCCTTTTAGTGACATGTATTCACGTGAATGAAGAAGTACACTCTTCACTAGTATCATCTTATGTTTTATAGTCCAGTTTAAGCTTTGTATGAAGAGTTGACTTTGGGGATGATTTTAGTTCTGGGCTAACAGAGTCTAGAGGCTATGTTTTCTGGGGTCCCTCCAGTCTCAGTCAGACCATCAAGTCTGGTCTTTCTACTAGAATTTGAATTCTCACCCCTTTTTTCTCCCACTTCATCCCCTGTTGTGTTCTCTGTGAGGATGGTCATCTAGCTCTTTGGGTCTCAGGCAGGTGGAGTCTCAGGTTTATGTGGCTCTTTCTGTCTCTTGGGCTTGTGTTTTCCTCATATCTTTGGTGTTCTTCATTCTGCTTTGATATGGATGGGCTGGGACCAGTTATTGCATCTTAGATGGCTGCTTGCTAGCTTTTGAGACCCCAGGCACAATTCTACAAAGTGGGATGCTGAACATATATTCTTAAAAAACTTTGTTATGCCAATTTACCTAGATAAACCGTGAAACCATGGTCCCCATACACCCACCCATGTTATTCTCTCCCTCTAAGTGTTTGATTACATTCAGGAAACTTCCTAGCTTTTGGTTTAATCCAGCTGTTCTGACTTTCCCTGCATTGTGTGTTGTTCCTTTCCTTTACCTGAGATAATTTTTGTCTCTTTCTCTTTTTAAATTATACTTTAGATGACAGGTTACAAAACAAACTTTCGTTAAACAGTACACATATTGTTTTATGACATTGGTTAACAACCCTATAACATGCCAACATATTGCCATCTCAACATGGGTTCCCTATTATTAGCTGTTTTAGTAATCTATTACTGGTATAATGAATACCACAAGTGGATGGCTTTAAAAAGAAGATTTATTCTGTCATAGTCCAGAAGGCTACAAGTCTGAATTCAGGGTATCAGCTCCAGAGGAATACTTTCTCTGTTGGCTCTGGAGGAAAGTTCTCATCATCAGTCTTCCCCTGCACTGGGAGTTTCTGAGGAGCTCAAGGATCCTGGCAATACTTCTTTCCTGGCTGTATGAAGTTCCCACATCCCAGGAGATTGCCTCAAGGTACAATACAGTCTTAAAGATTGAGTACTGCCTCACTAACACACCTGCTACCCATCCTCCCTCAGTAACATTATATAGGCAGGATTTACAATATAATAGGAACATGACACAATACCAGGAATTATGGCCTAGCAAAATTGCTACACACATTTTTTTAGAAGACACAATTCAACCCATCACACTTTCCTGTCCACCACTCCCCCCACCCTGCCTTCTAATCCTTGCCCCTGGTCTGGTATGTCCATTTGGTCTGATTTTGTTTCATTGGTCTGTACAGTGTTTGGCTGAAAACTGAAACTCAGAGTGACTTCATTACTGAGCTTAAAAGGTGTCTAGGGCCCATACATTCAGGGTTTCTCCAGCCTCTGTCAGGCCAGCAAGTCTGGGCTTTCTTTTTTTTTTTGCTGCCCTAGTAGCTCCAAGGGTGGTAGCAGTGTAGTTACACAACCCTTTGTTTTCTTTCTTTCTTTGTGATTAAATGGAAGTATCCAATCCAAGTTAAATTTGCACACCCACCTATCTACAGCTCATTCTGCTCTCTTTGGTGACAGCACACTCCTTTTCATTCTATATATGTCATATCCTCTTAACAGTTTCCTGCCGCTTCGTCTCCACCCTCTCCTCTCCTAGTAAGAGACCAGTAGGACAGCATCCTATAGATGCATACAACCATAAAGCACACATATGATATGGCCACATTGTGTCCCTGAGACCAATCTATTCCTGTCTGAAGAGTTGACCTCAGTAATGTTGTGTGGTCAGGGGCTGCAGCAGGTCTATGGGCCACACTCTCAGGAGAACCCCAAGCCTCTGGACCATCATTTGCTGTCTTTTAGTGGAGTTATTGAGGTGCTCCCCTCTTTTTCTCATGTTGCCACTTGGCATTGTGTGCCCCATTACGGCTGTCTTTGGTGGTGGCCGGACACCATATGGTTCTTCTGGTCACATTCGATATAGTCACCCATCCACATGGGTCCTCTTGTCTTTTGGGCTCTTTTCTCCTTGTGTCTTTTGTTCTTGGTGATTGTCCTGGATGAGTTGAGACCATTTAGTGTACCTCAAATGGCAGCTTGCTAGTTTTTAAGACCCCAGATGCCATTCACCAATATGGAGTGCAAAAGACTATCTCAGCAATAAGCTAGTTATGCCAGTTGGCCTCAATATCTCCCGAGAATATGGTCCCTAGGCCCTTGCATGTTCTATTGGGTTGAGATTAAAAGAGCTTTCAGTTTATGGTGAAGTCCGGTTAAGTTGATCTACTTTGTATTGTGTGCTATCACTGCTTTCACCTAACCAAGTTTCTATCAACTATCTAATCTATGACCAACTCTCTCCTTCCATCCCCACACTTGTAGCCATTAAAGAGTCTTTTCTTCTGTACATAAGTCTGTTTTTAAGTCCTTATAGGAGGAATCTCATGCAATATTTGTCCTTGTGCTGCTGAATAATTTCAGTGTAATGTCTTCAGTTGAAACCAGGTTATGAGATGCTTCCTAAAATAATCATTGTTCTTTATCATTGCATAGTGTTCCATTGAGTATATGTACTCATTGATTGATTGACTGATTATCCATTCAGTCTTTTTGCCGTTGTGGGCAATACTGCAGTAAACATTCAAGTGCATGTATCTGTCATGTGACTGCCTTTGTTTTTGTAGAATATATCACAAGCAGTGAAATTACTGGATCAAATGGTATATCTATTTCCAGCTTTTTAAGGAAGCTCCAAATTGCCTTCCAGAGAGGTTGTACCGTTTTGCAGTCCCTTTAGCAGTGTAGGAGAGTTCTGATCTCTCCATAGCATCGCCAGCATTTGTTGTTTTGTGTTTTTTGGATTATGGCCAACCTTGTTGGGGTGAGATGGTATCTCATTTGTCTTAGGCTGGGTTTTCTAGGGAGGCAAAACCAATAACACCTATAGTTGTACAAGGAAAGATTTATATACAAAGTACAAGGAAGGATTTATATATAAAGGAAACAGCTCTTGCAGTTGCAGAAACTGAATGTCCCAAGTCCTGACAGAAGCCTCACGTGGCCACAGGAGCTGGTGAACTCAAGGTCAGCAGGTCAGAGACCAGAGTTCTAGATCACCGGTTGTGTAGGTTGACAGATCCCAAGCTGGTAGCAAGATGCAGCTACACGAGGCTTGGAAACCCAGGATCGGCAGGTCAGGGAACAGGACTCTGAAGTGCTGGCTGTAAGGGTTGATGAATCCAACAGCTGCTAGTTCAGATACAGGAACCAAACGCCAGAAGAGAGCAGGAGCTGCTGGCTACATGAGCAGACTGGCAGTAGGTGGTAGAAGGCGGAGAGATGAGAGTTGAGGGTAGGGAAGCCACCACAAGCCCCGTCTGCCACTCGATACAGCAGCCAAATATGGAGTAGCCAAGTTGACACAATCCTGAGCACCAGAGTCCACCTCTTGTCAACTTGGCATTTGCACACATTTCCCCTTACCATCCATAGTCTGTTAAGGAATACAAGTACAAAGTCATACTTATGTCTATCATGACATAACTAACACATGTACAACTGAAAATGCATTAGCCTGTTTAGATATTATGTTTCATAAGTAAACAAAAATATATGATACACACATACAAAGCAGGAATACTTGTAACAATTACAGTCCTCGTTTCTGCAACTGGTCACGTGGCCGTAACATATTTAGAACTACCTTCTTTTATGAACGACTCTGTATTCCGTTTGCTTTCAGCAAGCACCTCAGCTGGTCATGGTTCCTTGCCTGCTGAGGTGACCCAAACCTTCATTCCTGAAGGGTCTGGGCTATTAGCAGTCCTTTCAGAATTGGGTTGCTATAGATTTCCATTGACGTTAATCAGAGGACATGGTAGTACTAGGAGATGTCCTAATGGATCTCCTGCATTCTGGACATACTCTTCTTTACCTCCGTTATGTAACATCAATCCAATTTCATCTTTGTAGTCAGATCAATCACACCAGCCAGTATGGTAACTCCCTTTTTTGTTGATCCAGAGGCACCAAGGAGCCCCAAATGGCCTGGTGGCAATTTTAGCTTCCAGTTCAGTGGAATTGTTGATGTGTGTCCAGGTGGTTGGTAGCTTTCCTCCCTTTGGGACTAAGACATTTAGACCTTTGGAGCATAAGGTTGTAGGGACAGGAAGCAAAAATCTTGCAAGTGGGTTACTAGGGGTAACAGTGAGAGATACCACTCTTGTTTCCACCCCTTGATTCCCGGACCCATGAGTCCTGGCTATGGGAGAAACAACACCATATATTGAATGCTGATTTAGAGCATATACAGCCCCCTGGAGAACATTTCCCCAGTCCTGCAAGGTAGTGCCACCTAGTTGGTTGCGTAATTGTGTCTTTAGGAAGCCATTCCATGTTTTGTCAAGCCAGCTGCTTCAGGATGCTGGGGGAACATGGTAAGACCAGGGAGTTCCATGAGCATTAGCCCACTGCCACACTTCTTTTGCTGTGAAGTGAGCCCCTTGATCAGAGGCAATGCTGTATGGGATACCATGATGGTATAAGTCCATGGGTGGTAGTTTTGGCAGAAGCGTGGCATGCCAGGAAGGCAAATCCATATCCAGAGTAAGTATCTATTCCAGTAAGGACAAAACACTTCCCTTTCCGTGATGGAAGAAGTCCAGTGTAATCAACTTGCCACCAGGTTGCTGGCTGATCACCTTGAGGAACAGTGCCATATTGAGGACTCAGTGTTGGTCTCTGCTGCTGGCAGATTGGGCACTCAGCAGTGGCTGTAACCAAGTCAGCCTTGGTGAGTGGGAGTCCATATTGCTGGGCCCATGTGTAACCACTGTCCCTGTCACCATGGCCACCTTGTTCATGAGCCCCTTGAGCAATGATGGGTAGCCAGGGAAAGAGGTTGATTGGTTCTCACAGAACATGTCATCTCATCCACTTGATTGTTAAACTCAATCCTCTACTGAGGTCACTCTTTGATGCGCATTTACATGACACACAAATATCTTCACTGGCCCATTCAGAGAAGTCTATCCACATACCTCTTCCTCATAAATCCTTGTCTCCAATTTTCCGGTCATGTTCCTTCCAAGTCTCTGACCAACTGGACAAACCATTGGCCACAGCCCATGAATCGGTATACAGCAGTATATCTGGCCATTTCTCCTTTCAAGTAAAGTGAACAACCCGTATGCACTGCTCAAAGTTCTGCCCATTGGAAGGATTTTCTTTAACCACTGCCCTTCAGGGACATCCCAGAAAGGGGCTGTAGTGCTGCCGCTGTCCATTCCTGAGTGGTGCCAGCATATTGTGTAGAACCATCTGTAAACCAGGCACGAGTTTTCTCTGCCTCAGTCAGCTGGTCGTAAGGAACTCCCCATGAGGCCATAGGTGCAAACTGGGAGCTGGAAGGTAATGTTACAGGAGTGGAGACCATGGGCATTTGGGCCACTTCCTCATAGAACTTCCTTGTGCCTTCAGGTCCTGCATGGGCCTGGTCTCATGTATACCACTGTCATTTAATGATGGAGTGCTGCTGTGCTTTTCCAACTTTATGAATTTGTGGGTCAGACAACACCCATTTCATGATAGGCAGCTCAGGACACATGGTGACTTGGTGTCCCATGGTTAAGTGTTTAGTCTCTACTGAAGCCCAGTAACAAGCCAAAAGCTGTTTTTCAAAAGGAGAGTAGTTACCTGCAGAGAATGGCAGAGCTTTGCTCCAAAATCCTAAAGGTCTGTGCTGTGATTCACCAACAAGGGCCTGCCAAAGACTCCAAACAGCATCTCTATCTGCCACTGACACTTCAAGCACCATTGAATCAGCTGGATCATATGGCCCAAGAGGCAGAGCAGCCTGTACAGCAGCCTGAACCTGTAGCAGAGTCTTCTCTTGTTCTGGGCCACACTCAAAAGTAGCAGCCTTTCGAGACACATGGTAAATGAATTGAAATAGCACACCCAAATGAGGAACATGTTGCCTCCCAAATCCAAAGAGACCCACTAGGGACTGTGCCTCTTTTTTAGTTGTCAGATCAGCCAGGTGCAGTAACTTATCCTTCACTTTAGAAGGAGTACTGTGACGTGCCCCACACCACTGGAACCCTAAGAATTCCACTGAGTTGGAAGGTGCCTGAATTTTTGTGAGATTAATTTCCCACCCCTAGCATGCAAGTGTTTAACAAGTCCAGTGTCACTGACATTTCTTCCTTATTGGGTCCAAACAGCATAATGTCATCTATATAATTACCAGTGTCATATCTTGTGGAAGAGAGAAACCATCAAGGTTCCTGTGGACTAAACATGACATAGGGCTGGCAAATTAATGTAGATCTGAAGCAGGAAAGTGAAAGTGTATTGCTGGCCTTGCCAACTGAGTGCAAACTGCTTCTGGTGGTCCTTTGAAACAGGTATGGAGAAGAAGACATTATCCAGATCAATAGCTGCATACCAAGTACCAGAAGATGTATTAATTTTACTCAAGCCATGAAACTACATCTGGAACAGCAGCTGTAATGGGGGTCACCTCATTATATTTGCAATAATCTACTGTCGTTCTCCAAGATCTATCTGTTTTTTGCATAGGCCACATAAGTGAGTTGAACGTGGATGTGGTAGGGATCACCACTCCTGCATCCTTCAAGTCCTTAATGATGGCAGTAAGTTCCACAATCCCTCCAGAAATACAATATTGCTTTTGGTTCACTATTTCCTAGGCAGTGGTAGTTCTAGTAGTTTCCATTTGGCTCTTCCCACCATAATAGCCCTCACTCTATTTGTCAGGGATCCAATGTGATAGTTCTGCCAATTGCTGAGTATATCTATTCCAGTTATGCTTTCTGGAACTGGGGAAATCACTATAGGATGGGTTCAGGGACCCACTGGACCTACTGTGAGACAAACATAAGCCAAGACTCCATTAATCACCTGACTTCCATATGCCCCTACTCTGACTGGTGGGCCACAGTGATGTTTTGGGTCTCATAGAATTCGTGTCAGTTCAGAGCCAGTATCCAGTAGTCCCAAAAAGTCTGATTATTTCCTTTTCTCCAGTGAAAAGTCACTCTCATAAAAGGCTGTAGATCCCTTTGGGGAAAGGCAGAAGAAAGAATAACAGTATAAATTTTTGGCAGGGCATTAGAATTCTTTCTCAAAGGGACCTGGCCTCTCCTTCATTAAAGGGGTTGTGAGTCCTTACACTCACTGAAGTCTGGGAATTGATTGAGGGACTGTGACTCTTCTGGACCTTAGAGTTAGACTGCTGTTCACCTGATCTAGAATTCATCCTTTCATACAGATCAAGTAAATATTTAGTAGGTTTATTATCTATTTCATTCCTAGAGACATCATGACTAAGTAGCCAACTCCATATGTCCGTACAAGTCAGACTATTAAGATTACTATTTTGCCTCCACTGTCAGCATACCCACCTTGTCTTTGTCGATTGAGTGCAGCCACTTGACCTCTACTACCACAGGATCCAATCAGCCCCGTTGTAGTTAGGTGTCTTAATTTGGTTAGGGCAGCTCCCACTGTCTTATCTGATTTACGTAAAATAGCTATCACAGCAGTCTTCAAGGATCCCGGAGCTCCCTTCACAAATTTGTTTCTCACAGTTGTGGTAAAAGGCGTGTCCTCTGGACACTCTGTATGTAGATTTAAAAGTCTAACCTAATAAATCCACTCTAGCATGCCAATTTCCGTAAGCCTTTGGATACCCTCTTCTACAGCACAGGTCTGGCAATTCATCTTAATTTAGTGCAGGCCACTGTATCATCCATGTTTCAGAATCCAGCCAAACAAACAATTAGGTCCTTTCCTAACTTCTCAGGATGAAACATTGAGTGAAGAATCTGTGCTCAGTGGACCCTAATCAAGAAATTCAGACCCATCTTTATGTTCCTTGCGCCACTATGTCACACCCTTAGCAGCCATTCCCATGCGCATTCCCTAGGTTTCTGTTTGTACTTATTAGAAAAGTCAAGTACTTCCTTTGGAGTATAGTATCTCCTCCTGGGTCACACTGTGTACTTAATTAATCTTTATTGGGCCAGCCAGGACTTAAGTCTATTTACAGGTGTAGAAGCCAAAATCAGTAGTGCGTAAGTGTTTTTAGAACCTTCAGCCTGGTCTAGTAAAGCATCTGCCTCGGGCCATGCACCAGGTGATGACTCAGTCAGGGATTCTTGAGAGGCAGCTGGGCTACAGCTAATTTCATTAGATTGGAGTGGAGGGGTTAATGGCTTTCCTGGGCAGGGTAGTTTAGCAGACAAATACAAAGTAATCCCTTTACATGGGTGTGGTTCTGCTGGCAGGAGTGAGTCACTGGATGTTAGGGGCTCAGTATCTCCAGCTTCCTTATCATCTGCCCATATGTCTCCATTTCCAATTTTAGGGTCCCATTTTTTCCCAATCAGTGCCCTCACTTTAACTTCAGATGCCTCTCAAGGTTGGCAATTGAGCTGGGGTTGCAATTTCGCCACTCTAATGATAAGCATCTGGGTTCAGCTTTTGGCAGTATTGGCTCTGCCATTACAGGTAATGAGGTTTTCTTTTAAAGCACAAGTGGAAGCTTTGAGATCTCTTACACGGCACTTGAGCTTTGATTCCAAAGCTCTGAGCTCATCTCTTTCTTTCACCAGTTTGTCTAATGCAAGTAGGACCAGCCCACCAACTTCCTTATACTTCTCATCCTCATATAATTTTGAAAAGTTATCACACATGTTTTCACCCTGAGTGTCATCATTCACAATATCTAATCTAGTGCTATTTTGTGGATGTGTCCCGCTACCTCAGCCCATGGACTAGCACAGCACTCTTTACTGGCAAGAGCAGGGTTATTAACAGTGTTAATATTAGCCAGACTCAGGAGCCACTTGAAAAGACTCATTTTTACAATTTTGTTTCCCTAGAATCACTCCTGGTACCAAATTCTGTTTTAGTCAGCTCCAACAGAAATACCACAGAGTGGACGGCTTTAACAAAGGAAAGTTTATTCTTACATAGTCCTGTAGGTTACAAGTCCAAATTCAGGATGTCTGATCCAGGGGAAGGGTTTCCCCTTTGTTGGTTCTGGAGGAAAGTCCAGTATTGCATCAGTCCTTATCCAGTGAGCATTTTGGTGCAGGAACCTCAGGTCTGAAGGACGCGCTATTCTTCCAGTGCTGCTTTCTGGATGGTGTGAGGTTCTGTTGCCAAATAGAAGTTATAAGTTCGTTTGCCTGTCGCTGTAACTGAAAATAGTCAGAGACAGCATGGGGTTCAAGGAATAATTTATTAGCAGGTTTCTGCAGCAACCTGGGAGACAGTGGCCAATTAACTGTCCCACTTGGGTTATATTTCCAGGGGGGTTTATAGCCCCTGGAGGGCTATAAAGGGGAGGGGGGTTGTCAAAGAATAGTCAGGAGTCACAAGATTTCTTTACATTATAAGGTTTCATTACATCTAACAAACAGTGCAACAGTTTGTTGGTGACTGACTTATTGCACTCAGCATAATGCCCCCGAGATTCATCCATGTTATGAAATGCTTCACAAATTCATTGTTCTTTACTGTTGTGTAGTACTCTATTGCATGGTTGTACCATAGTTTGTATGTCCATTTGTCTGTTGGGGGGCATCAAGGTTGTTCCATTCTTTGGCATTGTCAGCAGTGCAGCCGTGAACATGCGTATACATATGTTTAGTTGTGTGACAGCTCTTGTTTCTCTAGTATGTATTCTTAGGAGTAGGATTGCTGGATCATACGGTATATCTATTTTTAGCTTTCTAAGGAAGCACCATGTGGTTTTCCAAATTAGTTGTATCATTTTGCATTCCCACCAGCAGTGAAGAAGAGTTTCAATCTCCCTAGAGCCTCTCCAATGTTTGTTACTTACTGTTTTTTGATTTGTGCCAGTCGTGCTGGGGTGAGATGATATCACGTTGTGGTTTTGATTTGCATTTTCTAATGACTGGTGATCAAGGGCATTTCCTCATGTGTCTGTTGATGGCTTCAAGGTCTGCTTTGGTAAAGTGTCTGTTGATTTTCTTCGCCCATTTTTTAACTGGATGATTGGTGTTTTGTAGAGATGTTAGGTTTTCTTGTTGACTTTAGTCCTTTGTGTGATTTGTAATAGCCAAAATTTATTTTGCTGTATGTTTTTCTGTAAGTCCTCTTTTTACTCTTTTGGTGAAGTCTTCTGATGGACATAAGTGTTTAATTTTTAAAAGATCCCAGGTATCTAGCTCATATTCTGGAGTTTATGTGTTACTGGTTATGGTTTGTATCCTGTTAATGCTGTGCATTGGGGCTTCTAGTGTTGATTCTATTTTTTCTTCCATAAACTTTATAGTTTTTGGCTTTGTATTTAGGTCTGTGATCCATTTTAAATTAGTTTTTTGTTTGTGGTGTCAGGTATGGGACATGTTTTATTTTTTTGCAAGTAGATGTCCAGGTTTGTCAGCACCATTTGTTAAAATGACTGTCCCTTTTGATGGATGTTAGACCTTGTTGAGAATCAGGTGACTGTAAGTTGATGGATTTACATCTGAGTTCTCAACTCTGTTACATTTGTCAATTTGTCTGCTGTTGTTTTGACTACCATAGCTGTATAGTAGGTTCTGAGATCAAGTAGTGCAAGTCCCTTCTTCTTCAGTAGAGTTTAATGGGACTTCTTCCTTTCCTATGTAAAGTTAATGATAAATTTTTCCATCTCTTTAAAGAATGTTGTTATTTGGATGGGGATTGCATCATATTTGTAAATTGCTTTGGGTAGAAACCCCAGTGATGTAACCAAAAGGTCACCAGGCACTCTTGGAAACTCTATGGGGCAGTTCTACTCAGACCTATAGGGTCACTATGAGTCACACCTGACTCAGTGGCAATGAGTTTTTGGGTAGGATCGTCATTTTCACAATGTCGAGTCTACCTGTCCATGAGCATAGTATGATTTTCCATCTGTGGAGATCTCTTTGACTTTCTTGCAGTAGTGTTTTCTAATTTTCTTTGTATAGGTCTTTTACATACCTGGTTAGATTTATTCCTAAGTTGGCTTGTTTGTTTTTTTAGGTGCTATTAGAAATGTTATTATTTTCCTGATGTCTTTTTCATGATTCTCTTTATTGGTGTATAGAAATCCAACTGATTTTTATGTTTATCTTGTATCCTGCTGCTACTCTAGTGGATCTTTCCATTAGTCCCAGTAGTTTTCTCATGGAATGTTCTGTGTTTTTTATGTATAGAATCATACCATTAGCAAATAAGGACAGTTTGACTTTTTCATTAGCAATTTGGATGTGTTTTATTTCTTTTTCTTGCCTTATTGGTCTAACTAGGATTTCCAGCACAATGTTAAATAGGAGTTCACTTAAACTAATTCTTGTCAACTGTTAATGAGTATCTATCTTCCTCCCTCCTCACCCTTGGAACTATCAAAGAATGTCTTGTTCTCTGTTTAAAGCTTTTCATGAGTTCTTGCAACAGTGGTTTCATACATTGTTTGTCCTTTTGCAATCGACTAATTACACTCAGAGTAATGTCTTACAAATTCATCCATGTTGTGAGATGTTTCACAGATTCATCATTGTTCTTTATTGGCATAATAGGCTTGGCTTGTTTATCCATTCATCTGTTGATAGCACCTCGGTTGTTCTCATCTTTTTGCTATTGTGAACAGTGCTGCAGTGAACATGGCTGTGCATATATCTATATGTGTGAGGGCTCTTGTTTCTCTAGGATATATTCCAGGAGTGGGATTGCTGGATCCTAGCTTTCTTAGGAATCATCAGATAGATTTCCAAAGTGATTGTACCATTTTATAGTCCCAATAGCAGTGTATAAGTGCTCTGATTTCTGCACAGCCTCTTCAGCATTTATTAGTTTGTGCTTTTTAGAGTACTGCCAGCCTTGTTGGCTGAGATGGTATCTCATTGTAATTTTTATTTGCATTTCTCTAACAGCTAATGTTTTTGAGCATTTCCTCATGTATCTGTTAGCTGCCACAATGTCTTTTTTGGTGAAGCACTTGTTGATATTCTTTGCCCCCTTTCAGTTGGATTATTCGTCTTTCTGTTGTTGAGGTTTTGCAGTATCTTGTACATTTTAGAGACTAGGTGCTAATGAAATTTGTCATAGTCAAACTTTCTCCCCCAGTATGTATATTG
This sequence comes from Heterohyrax brucei, assembly GCA_028571685.1. Lineage (NCBI taxonomy): Eukaryota > Metazoa > Chordata > Mammalia > Hyracoidea > Procaviidae > Heterohyrax > Heterohyrax brucei. The sequence goes on along the minus strand of CM053165.1, from coordinate 7,033,515 downwards.
TCTTTTTACTCTTTTGGTGAAATCTTTGGATGATCACAAGTGTTTCATTTTTTTAGGAGCTCCCGTTTTACCTGTTTTTCTTCTGGTATTTGTGCATTATGTATTGTATTACTTTGTATTCTGTTTATGTCATGTATTAAGGCTCCTAGTGTTGTCCCTATTTTTTCTTCCAAGATCTTTATTGTTTTAGATTTTATATTTAGGTCTCTCATTCATCTTGAGTTAGTTTTTGTGCATGGTGTGAAGTATGAGTCTCATTTCATTTTCTTGCAGATGGGTAGTCAGTATGCCAGCACTATTTGTTAGAGACTGTGTTTTTGCAACAGACAGAGTAAAATATAAGTGGCTACATCTTGATCATAAGCTGCCATTTTGTTTTGTGATTCTGTCTCCAAGCATGAGTTCATTATTTCCCTTAGTATCTCTCAAGGTTAAGGACTAATCTATGCTCTTGTTAGGACTGTGGGAAGATACATGATAGTAATCTAAAGACTGTAACAGGAAAACAAAAGAATATGCTCCGAGATTATGATGGCTAGACCATCTCCAGGCCCAAAACATCGATTAAGATGCTAGCACATCTGAGGTGTGACCATTGTGCCGTTGTGACCACCTAAAGAAGATTAAATTTCCAGAAATGCCTAGGGCTCATAAATCTTTTTCTCCTCTTCCCGTTTCTCAATCAAAACTCACAGTGTTAAAATTAAAAAATCAATAGTTTTAAGGTACTTGTCAATTGGAGGAGCTAGTGTATTTAAAGTCTAAAATAAGAGACTATGTCTTCAGTCATGCGTATGAATTAAGTTCAAAAAGAAGGAAACCCAAAACTGGAATCTTAGAGCTTAATGTCTTTGATAAATGAGCATGGATTTCTCCCCTTTACCCCACTGAGACACTGGTTTGGGATTCATATTTTGAACTTAATTCATACCTGTTTTTTCTGTTGAATGGAATCAGTCGTGCCAAAAATCACTGTATATGCTTTAAAAACTAGAATCTCCATATCCTTGTGTTTGTGTGGAATTGTGTAGTAAGTTTATGTGATTGTTTTGTTACTTTTGTTCTAAGAGCTTGCCTTTGTTCTAGAGCATTGTGTCTGCATTTCTGTCTTGCATTAGGTTGATAGTGTTAGTAGTTGGAGCTTAATCAAGGTCACCTAGACTGCTAAACTAAATTCCATTGTCTGTCCCAACTGGATCAACAGACTTACATTCCTTTACCTGTCTCCAGGGTAGTAAATCAATTATTTCAAACCTTCAGGAAGGCAATGAATTTACATTGTTCTATAAAATGTGAAAGAATCTTGTGACTCCCTTTTCTATCTTGTGACAAGGTTTGGCATTTTCCAGATGCAAATCTCTTTGTAATCTGGCTGTAAAAGCCCCTGGAGTTGTAACCCAAAGGGAGCAGTCTTGGAGAAGCTATTGTCACTGTTCTCCAGATTCACCTGCTTGTCTATTAATAAAGCATACTTGAACTGTTCTCCCCATCTCTGAGTTTGGCTGCAGTGACTGGTGGAATGAACCTGCTTTTGGTTCAGCAACAATAGCTGTGGCTGTGAATTGCTGTTTATTGTGAGGCTACATTAAGAACCTCAGTACTTTGTTCATCTAAGAAAACTGCATCTTGTGTCTGTCTTATGACAGCTACTTGGAGAAATTTTGATATAAATTGATCTATTTTAAAAATAAAATCTTTCTATTATATGAACTATGTTTTATTTAAAGAAAAAGATAGTTTTCATAACTATGGAAGGAAAGAAATTAGTTATCTTTTGCTTATCAAATGCATAGGTGAAGTTAAATGTGTAAGTGATTTGGAAGGACCTAATCTTATCTTCTACAGGAGCCAAAAAAAAAAAGGGGGTGGGAAGGATCCATCTTCCCCAGTCCCCATCCTCCCTAGTCCTCCCTAGTCCTCCCCAGTCCTCCCTAGTCTCCAAGGTCTTATAGCTCCAGGGAAGCTTTTGAAAAAGATCATTTCCAACTAGGTGGAGACCTTTTAGGACAAAAAGAAGTTAAGAAAGAATTACTGCTTTGCTTTAGTTATCAGAAATTGGGTGAATCCCAGTCTTGTAAACACGTCTTCTCTATTACAGGTAAACTTAGAGACACAGCTGAAATGGCCTGAAAAAAAAAAAAAAGATTCCAATCTTAACAAGGGATTTAAGGTATAACCCTATCAGTGAATTGGTCAGTTGAACAGAGATTTTGTGATTTCCAAAGCCAGTTGATAAAACCTTTGAAGGCTAAAATTAATTTGGGGAAAAAAGAGATATATTAAAATTGGAATGAAAACTTGAAATGTTTAAATGAACTTTATTTCAATTGTGGGCTTAAAATAATTTCCAGGACCTTTTAGGTAACTTATTGATATTAAATTAACAGATATTTGTTATGATTTAAATTTCTATACCTTTGCTTTTCATGCCACAAGAGAAAAAATACATGTACTTACTATTTAAGGGGATATACTAAAGGAAATTTATTGAAAAATATGTATTTGATAGGGTCAAAAGTTTTGACCCAAAGTAACTCCAGTTACTGGTAGGTGTTTCTTTTTGGTAGAGTCCCAAGTAATTCTTAAGCTTTCTTCATGTTTTTAAATTCTTTTATCTAATTTTTCTTCAAATATGTTGGTATTAAGTGCTTTATCGTCAGTCTCACTAATTCTAACTTACATTCCCTCAGTGCTGTTCCTATGACTTTATGTTGATAGTATAGTTAATCTTCGGGATTTCTGTTGGCTGTCTTTCTATAAATTCTTATTTGTCATTATGCTCTTCTCTAATCCTTTTAAGTTCCTCTCTTACTTTTTTCTATATCTTTTCTTGGCTTGTTCTGTGTTTTGCTTGATCTTCCAAATCTCTTGATGAGTTCTATGGATTAATTTTTTGTATTCTACATCCAGTAATTCTAGGAAGTTTTCCACATCCAAAAAATTTCCGGGTAGTCCATCACTAAGTATGTACCTATAGTGCTAGACAGGCAGGGGTGATTGTTATAGGCACAGTTGTCTGTTTGTAGTAGGGGGTCACAAACTAAGCAAGGCAGGGGAGCTGACTGCCACCCTTGAGTGACTGTGAAGAAAGCATGTCCATGTTCCCTAGAGCATGTAGGTGGCTGGGTTTTGCAGCTGGACTGTATGCATGGAATGCTGTTGACTGTAAGGACTGAGAAGTACCACTAAGTCTGGGATCCCTATCATGGGTGGCTAGGTGGTATGAGTGGAGCCACCAGTCCTCAGGCCCCTCATATGGCTAGGTGAGGACCCTGATTTCCAGGAATAGCAGTGTCAAATGTCATGAACCCGCCTCTCTGTCATATAGCTAATACATTTAAGGTTAGAAGTCAGGTATATACCCTATCATACTGTGCTGATGAGGGCCTGTGCTGTTGAAATGGATCTACATAGGTCTATGCAGTGGTGACAGTCATTTAGTATCTGTGGACTCCTTAGGCCTAGGCAAAGAAGCTCTTTTTGCCCTGAGTTGCTAGCTTTGGGGAGCCAGTTCCTGTTTGTTAATTTGTTCCCTTTTCAAGGCCAAGAGGATGGCCAGGGTGTGTGAAGGGTCTTACTTCCAGCTCAGGGGATGCATTAGTCTCTGAAGACAGTTCATAACTAGTACAGATAAATGGGAGAGAGGCTTTTTCCAAAGGAGTGTTTTTTATTCTGTCTGGTAGGTTAGATGGAATTACCTATCTTTTAACAGTTGAACATTGCTTTTCACTGTTTCTGGAGGCTTGAGTAGACTCTCCATTGCCCTGTCTTTCCCATTGTAGAAAATGCGACTGGATGCCACTCCTTGCCTTACCAACCTCCTGATAATGGATCTGGCCTGCTAGGTGTCAGTTCCCGCCAGGCTGGGTCTAGCGACTCCTTGTTCCTTCTGAACCATCTCTCCCTACCTCTGCTGTCCAGTCTGATCCCTCAGCTTTGCCTTTGATATTCAGGGCTCCTAGAATGTCACATATAATTGATTCACTTGTTTTTTCTGGTCTTTGTTATAAGAGAGAGCACAGGAGTGTCTGACTACTTCACCCTCTTGGCCCAGGCCCCCTAGAACCCCCACTTATCTTTAGGGGCAGGCCACATGCCCAAGGAAACTCCCTTTTAACTGATTGGCTACCTACAGCAGATCCCATCATAGGGATGAACACATAAAAACAATGAGAATCATGGCCCAGCCAAGGTGACCCACAGTCTTAACCATTATACTTGCCTTTTCTACGTTTGTGCTTATTTCTTCCTTCTTTTGTCTACAAGGTCTGACAATTAAGTTCATGAACTCATCCTAGAAAAAGTGCTATATATCTCATTGCTGAATATCACTACAGTCACCTTCGAAGTACTCCCCTTGGGAAGCTATACACAGACGCTAGTGCTTAGTCCACCCTTCAAAGTAATTTTGGAACTCTTTTTCTGGAATGGCCATCACACCTGTCATCGTATTACCCCTGGTGTCCTGAATGTCTTCCTTTCAATATTTCCTTTATCTTTGGCTAAAGACAAAAGTCACTGGGGCCAGATTGGGTGAGTAGGGAGGATGTTCCAACCCAGTTATTTGTTTACTGGCTAAAAATTCCCTCACAGACAATTATGCAATTAAGTTTGTGAACTTGCCATCATGCCATCATGCACAGTGTCAATTCCAGAAAGAGTTCCAAATTTGCTTTGAAGGGTGGAATGGGCATTGGCATGATACATAGCTTCCCAAGGGGAGTACTTCAAAGGTGACTATAGTGATATTCTTCAGTGAGATATGTAGCACTTAGAACAATTGTTCATGGACTTAATTGTCAGACCTTAACTGTAGGTCTCTTTTTGTTTCTTGCAGTAGCATCTTGTACTTTTCTTTGTATAGGTCTTTTACATCTCTAGTTGGATTTATTCCTAAGTATTTTATCTTCTTGGGGCTCTTGTGAATAGTATTGATTTGATCACGTCTTTAATGTTCTCTTCACTAGTGTAGAGGAATCCAACTGATTTTTGTATGTTTATCTTATAACCTTATACCTTGCTGAACTCTTCTACTGCAGTGGTTTCTTTGTTGATTCTTTAGAGTTTTCTCGTATAAGATCATATCACCTGCAAATAGAGACACTTTTGCTTCTTTCTTACCAGTTTGGATGCTCTTTATTTCTTTTTCTAGCCTCATTGCTCTGGCCAAAACTCTCAGCACAATGTTGAGTAGAAGTGGTGATAAAGGTCATCTTTGGTTCCTGTTCTCACGGGGAATGCTTTCAGTGTCTCTCCATTAAGGATGATGTTGGCTGTTGCCTTTGCATAGACTCTGCTTATTATGTTGAGGAATTTCCCTTCTATTTCTATCCTGCTGAGAATTTTAAACAAGAATAGATGTTGAACTCTGGCAAATATCTTTTCTGCATCATTTGACAAAATCAAATGATTCTTATCTTTTGTTTTATTTGTGTGGTTGATTACTTGATTGTATTTCTAATGTTGAACCATCCCTGCATCCCCGGTACATATCTTACTTGGTCACGGTGAATTATTTTTTTGATATGTTGTTGAATTCTACTGGCTTGGATTTTGGTGAAAACTTTTGTATTTCAGTTGATGAGATATATTGGTCTGCAGTTTTCCTTTCTTATGGTGTCTTTGGAAACCCTGGTGGTGTAGTACTATGTCTGCTAACCAAGAGGTCAGCAGTTCAAATCTGCCATGTGCTCCTTGGAAACTCTATAGTGATGTCTTTACCTAGTTTTGGTATCAGTTATGCTGGCTTCGTAGAATGAGTTTGGGAGTGTTCTATTCTTTTCTGTACTCTGAGATACCTTCAGTAAGTGTTAACTCACCTCTGAAAATTTGGTCAAATTCTCCAGTGAAGCTATCAAAGCTAGGGATTTTTTTGGTTGGGAGTTTTTTGATTACCTTTTCAATCTCTTCTTTTGTTATGAGTTTATTTAGTTGTTCTACTTCTGTTTGTGTTTAGGTAGGTAGTGTGCTTCTATAAATTTGTCCATTTTCTTTAGGTTTATCCAGTTTGTTAGAGTACAGTTTTTCATAGTATCCTGTTATGATCTTTTGAAATTTCAGTGGAGTCTTTTGTGATGTCACCCATCTTGTTTCTTATGTGGGTTTTTGCTTTCTCTCCTGTTTTTCACTTTTCAGTTTAACCTATGGTTTATTGATTTTATTGGTCTTTCAAAGAAGCAGTTTTATGCCATTGTCTTTTATTGTTTATTTATTGACCTTTTTATTGTGAATTAATAATAATTTTACAGTCTGCGTCATGTTACCATATAACACCAAGAACTTTTACCTCCAGTCTATTCTAGCTGCCCTGTCCTCCCTTCCCTGACGTGACAACATGCTTCCCCTTGCATTTGGAACTTCCTGTGACCTTTTGACTAAGATCTGGCTCTCCTCACCCAATCAAGTCAGCTCCTGCAAAGTGTCCCTCAGACAACCCCATGTACATTTGTTTTTTATTGTGATTAAGTGAAAGTATACAATCCAAAGTAAATTTGCATGCCCTCCTATCTGCAGCTCCTTCTGCTCTTCTTGCCTGGTGACAGCACACTCCTCCTTTTTATCCTATATATGTCATATCCTCTTAACAATCTCCTGTCTCCTCATCTCCACCCTCTCCTCTCCTTTCTAGTAAGAGGCCAGTAGGACAACATCCTGTACAGGCACAGAACCATAAAATACACACACCGTATGGTTGCATTGTGTCCCTGAGTCTAGTCCATTCCTGTCCAAAGAGTTGACCTCAGTAATGTTTTCTGGTCAGGGCAGCAGCACATCTAGGAGCAGGCTCCCAGGATAACCACCTGGCCGCTGGACCATCAGTTGCAGTCTTTTAGTGGAGTTCTTGAGGTTCCCCCCTTGTTTTTCTCATGTTGCCCCTGAGACTCAACACTGTGGGCTACATCATGGCTGTCTTTGGTGTTTCCCAGGCACCATGTGGTTCTTCTGGTCACCCACTGACATGGGTCTTTTTGTCTCTTGGACTCTTTTTCCATCATGTCTTTGTTGTTCTTGGTGATCATCTGTTCTGGATGAGTTGGCACAGTTTGGTGTACCTCAGATGGCAACTTGCTAGATTTTAAGTCCCCAGATGCCAGTCACTGATATGGGGTGCAGTAGACTCTCTTAGCAATAGGCTAGTTATGACAGTTGGCTTGGATATCACCTGAGAGCAGGGTCCCCAGACCCCTGTACATGCTACTCTATCCTTCCAATATTGAGTTGAAATTAGAAGAGCTTTCATTTTATGGTGAAATCCAGTTAAGTTGATCTACTTTGTACTGTGTGCTGTTACTGCTTTCACCTAACCAAGTTTCTATCAACTAATCTATGACCAACCCTCTCCCTCTGTCCCCACCCTTGCAGCTGTCAAAGAGTCTTTCCTTCTGTACATAAGTCTATTTTTAAGTTCTTATAGGAGGGGCCTCATACAGTGTTTGTCTTGTTGCACAATGTCTTCCAATTGTAACCAGGTTATGACTTGCTTCCTAAAATCATCATTGTTCTTTATCATTGCGTAGTGTGCCATTGAATATATGTACTATAGTTTGTTTATCCATTCATCTGTTGTTGGGCATCTGGGTTGTTTCTATCTTTTTGCTATTGTGGACAATGCTGCCATAAACACTCCTGTGTATGTATCTGTTCATGTGACTGCCTTTGATTTTGTAGGATGTATTTCAAGCAGTGGGATTACTAGATCAAATGGTATATCTATTTCCAGCTTTTTAAGGAAGCACCAAATTGCTTTCCAAAGAGATTGTACCATTTTGCAATCCCAGCACCAGTGTAGGAGAGTTCCAGTCTCTCCACAGCCTCCCCAGCATTTGTTGTTTTGTGTTTTTTGGATTATGGTCAACATTTTGGGGGTGAGATGGTATCTCATGTAGTTTTGCTTTGGATTTCTCTAATAGCTAATGATCATGAGCATTTCCTCACATGTCTGTTGGCTGCCTGGATGTCCTCTTTGGTGAAGTGTCTGTCCATCTCCTTTGCCCATCACTTAATTGGGTTATTTACCTTTTTCTTGTTGATATTTTGTAGTACCTTGTAGATTATGGAGATCAGATGTCTGCGGAGGTCCACCATCAACCTTGTAGACAAAGTCACGAGCCCCTGTAAATGACGGGCTGAAGTATCTCACCTGTGACATGTTTTCTAGCCTACTGCCCTTGATATTAATTGGCTTCCTAATTAAATTTTCTTCAAAAAGATACCCCCTCCTCTCCTGGCGCGGGGATCAGGGGAGATGCCTTCTGAGAGGGGCCCTTTACTACCCCCTTGGTTTATAAAATAATATTGGGAAAACCTGTACAGGAATTTCTGGGGAAAAGAGCTCAGAGGAATGATTTCTAACACAGCCAGCTTGAGAGCAGCGAGGCCGGCCCAACCTCTGCTGACTTCTCCCAGCTGCTCACCCCTCCCTTCACATGAGATAAGCAAGCTTGCAAGAAGGCCCTGAGGGCTTTCCAGAGACAACTCCCCTTCCTCTCTTTCTCAGCTCTTAGATAGCAAACATCTTACTTCAGGAAAATAATTAGATTCACAAGTTTATTACATTTGGTATCGGGCAAACAGACAAATACAAAAGAAATGCCTTTCTTAGAGTAGTTTAAGAGAAACTTAGAATAAGGGACAGTGGACACCCATTGTCCTTACAGGAAGAGATAAGGAAGAGCAGAGAAGGAACAAATAGAGACTGTATAACTTTTAAGATGGGTTTGTCCTCTCTTCCTGCTTAGGTAAAGTTAATAGAAGTCTACGATTAGTTTTGCTCCAGCTGTTAATTATAAATCACAAATCTGCCTGTCTGAGACCATTCTTTAGAGGACCCTAATGGTTAACATAAAAAGGAATAACAAAGTGTTTGCTTTTTACTAACTAACAGAGAAGACCCTAATAGTCAACAAAAGAAGACCATTGTCTCTAACCATTGTTTAAAAGATCTCAATGGCTAACATGAAAAGAGACACTAGTCTCGGGCCATTATTTAGAAAACTCCAGTGATTGACATGAAGAGACCACGAGGTACCTGCTTCTTGCCTAGCCAATCACCAACGTGGTCAAAGTACTACTGCCTTACCAACTATAAAAAGATAACAATAAACTAAGACGACCCTTCTCTCTTGCTCTCTGGGTCGGGCTGCCATAAACCAGAAAAGTCTTTCCTGTCTCCTTTATTCATTTCCCGCCACGCCTCTCCCTCCCTCCATGCGGGACCCCGAAAAGTGTTGGGACTGGCTCCCGGCAGATGTCGGTCTGCAATGTACTTGCCATATATTTTTTCCTATTGTATCAGTGGTCTTTTAGTTCTGTTGACAAAGTCTTTGGATAAGCAAAAGTGTTTGATTCCTAGAAATTCCCATTTATCTTATTCCTCTTCTGTTTACTGTGCTTCATTTATCATATTTTGCAGTCTGTCTGAGCTGTTTATTAAAACTTCCATAGTTGATTCTGATTTTTGTTGCATGATCTTTGTCATTTTCAGTTTGATATTTAGGTCTTTTATCTATTTTGAGTTAGTTTTGGTTGGCATTTGGCTGGCTTGGTATAATTTCAGTTAGTTTTTGTGTAAGGTGTGAGATATGTGTCTTGTTTCAGCTTTTTGCAGATGGATATCGAATTTTTTGCCAGCTTTGTTTGTTAAAGAGACTGTTTTTACCCTAGTTTACAATCTTAGGGGCTTTGTGGAACATCAACTGTTTATATGAGGATGGTGGCGTCTCTGGGGTCTCAGCTGTGTTCCATTGGTTTACATGTCTCTTTTTGTACCAGTACCAGGGTGTTTTGACTACTGTGGCAATGTAATTGGTTCTAAGGTCAGATAGTGTAAGGCCTCCCACTGTGTTTCTCTTCTTCAGTGCAAAGACAGTGGAATTTGTGTTGAGATTACACTGTATATGTAGAATGCTTTGGGTAAAATAGACATTTTCACAATGTTAAGTCTTCCTATCCATGAGCAGGGTAGGGTTCTCCATTTATGTAAGTCTCTTTTGGTTTCTTCCAGTAAGGTCTTACATTTCTTTTTGTACGGGTCTCTTATTTCTCTAGTTAGATTTGTTTTATCTTTTTGGGAATATAGTAAATGGTATTGATTTGGTCAGCTAGGGCTGCTCTAACAGAAATACCACAGAGTGGATGGCTTTAACAAAGGAAGGTTTATTTTTACACAGTCTGGTAGGCTACAAGTCCATATTGAGAGTGTCTGCTCCAGGGGAAGGCTTTCCCCTTGTCGGCTCTGGAGGAAAGTTCGGTATTGCATCAGTCTTTGTCCAGAGAGCATCTTGGCACAGGAACCTCAGGTCTGAAGGATGCGCTCTTCTCCCAGCGTTGCTTGCTTGATGGTGTGAGGTTTCCAATTCTCAGCCTGCTTCCATTTCCTTTTATCTCTTTCAGGATGAAAATGTTAAGGGTGGGGCAAGCTATACTCCAGGGAAACTTTCTTTATAGCAGAGCAGGGAGGTGATCTTATAAAGGGATTTACAGTCCCGCCCTAAGCCTTTAACATACAGCATAGGAAAACCACAAAATGGAGGACAGTCACAGGATACTGGAAGTCATGGCCCAGACACATGGGTATACATATTTTTGGGGGGACACAATTCAATCCATGACAGCTGGTGATTTGTTTCTCCATCTCATTAAAAAATGACAGTGGAATTTGTGTTGGTATTACACTGTATATGTAGAATGCTTTGGATAGAATAGACATTTTCACAATTTTACTTCCTATCTGTGAACAGGGAAGGGTTCTCCATTTATGTAAGTCTCTTTTGGTTTCTTCCAGTAAGGTTTTGTATTTCTTTTTGTACAGGTCTCTTATTTCTCTAGTTAGATTTATTTTATCTTCTTGGGGGGTATAGTAAATGGTATTGATTTGGTGATTTCTTCCTTGTTGATCTCTTTTTTGGTATAAAGGAATCCTACTGATTTACTTATGTTTGTTTAATATCTTGGTACTTTGCTGAACTGTTTTATCAGTTCCAGTAGTTTACTTATGGATTCTGTAGGATTTTCTCCATATATAATCATGTCATCTGCAAATAGGGAGATTTTTACTTTTTCTTTGCCAATGTGGATTTCCTTTATTTCTTTGTCTTATCTAATTGCTCTGTCTGGAACTTCTAGTACAATGTTGAATGGAAGTGGTGAGAGTGGCCGTCCTTGTCTAGTTCTTGTTTTGCAGGGGAATTCTTTCAGTCTCTTTCCATTCAGGACAATGTAGGCTTTGTATAGATGGCCCTTATTTCATTGAGAAATTTCCCTTCTGTTCCTCTTTTGCTGAGAGTTTTTAGTATAAATGGGTGTTGGACTTCGTCAAGTGCCTTTTCTACATCAACTGACAAAATTAGTTGATTCTCATCTTTTGTGTTATTTATGTGGTTGATCACATTAATTGTTTTTCTGATGTTGAACCAGCCCTGCATCCCTGATATGAATCCAACTTCGTCATGATGAATTATTTTTTTTGATATGTTGTTGAATTTTATTGGCAAGGATATTGTGGAAGATTTTTCAATCTAGGTTCCTGAGTGATATTGGTCTGTAATTTTTTTTTTTGTGGAATCTTTCCCTGGCTTTGGTGTCAGCGTTATGCTGGTTTCATGGAATGAATTTGGGAGTATTCCATCCCTTTCTGTGATGTGAAATAGTCTCAGTAATATTGGCGTTAACTCATCTCTAAAAGTTTGGTAGAATTCTGCAGTGAAGCCATCTGGGCCAGGACTTTTTTTGGTTAGTAGTTTTTTGATGACTTTTTCAATCTCTTCCTTTGTGATGGGTTTATTAAGTTCTTCTGCTTCTTCTTGTGATGATTTTGGTATGTGATATGAATGTAGAATTTGTCCATTTCCTCTAAGTTTTCAAATCTATTAGACTACAGTCTTTTGTAGTATTCCGTTATAATACTTTTGATTTCAGTTGGGTTTGTTGTGACATCCCCATCTCATTTCTTATTTGGATTATTTGTTTCCTCTCCTGTTTTTGTTTTATGAGTTTAGCCAATGGCTTATCAATTTTGTTGATCTTTTTTTTTTTAAAAAAAAAGCTTTTTAAAAAATTCTTTTCAATTGTTCTTCTATTCTCTAGTCCATTTAGTTCTGCTGTAATCTTTATTATCTGTTTTCTTCTAGTGCCTAAAGGGTTCTTCTGTTGCTCTGTTTCTCCTTGTTCAAGCTGTAGTTTAATTCTTTGGTTTGGGTCCTTTCTTTCTTCTAGATGTGTGCATTTACAGAAACTGACCTCTGAGCACTGCTTTGGCTGTATTCCATGGGTTCTGGTAGGAAGTGTTTTCATTTTCATTTGAATCCATAAATTTCTTTATTTTGTCCTTGATTTCTTCTATAACCCATGGCTTTTTGAGCAAAATGTTGTTCAGTTTCCATGAGTTCAAATTTCTACTTAAGTTTTTTCTGCTGTTGATTTGGACTTTTAAGGTTTTATTGTCCAAGAAGATGCTTCACAATATTTCAATGGTTTCGATTTTGTTGACTTGCTTTATTTACTAACACTAATATGGTCTATTATGGAAAATGTTTCAAGTGCATTGAAGAAGAAAGCATACTTTTCTGTTGTTGGATAAATTCTGTATATGTCAATGAAGTCTAGTTGGTTAACTGTTACAATTAGATGTGTGTCTTTACTGAGATTCTTCTCTGGATGATCTGTCTGTTACTGAAAGTGGAGTGTTGAAGTCTCCAACTATTATTGTGGAGTGATCTATCTCATATTTCAATGTAGTCAGTGTTTTTCAACGTATTTAGGTGCTCTAGTATTGGATGCATAAATATTTAATTTGTTAAGTACTGCTTGTGTATTGAACCTTTTGGCAATAAGTAGTGACTTTCCCTGTCTACCATGGTGGATTTTACATTGAAATCTCTTTTATCTGAGATTAGTATTGCCACGCCTGCTGTTCTTTGTATGTTGTTAACTTGGTATATGTTATTCCACGCTTTAATTTTCAGTTCATTCATATCTTTGAGTTTAAGGTGTGTTTCTTGTAAGTAACATATAGACAGTGTCTTTTGATCCAGGATGTCACTCATTGTCTCCTTATTGGAGTGTTCAGTCTGTTTATATTCGTTGTAATTATTGATAGGTATGTGTTTAGTGCTGTCATTTTGACATATTTATTTTTGTGCTGATGTTTTCTCTGTTGCTCTTAATATTCTGTTCTCAGTCATTCTTTATAAATTGATTTTTCAACTTTTTCAATGTTGGTCTTGTGTTTGTTGAAATTGCTGTCTTATGTTTTATTGTTTCAATGTGCTGCATTGTTACTGTGTTTTGTGGCTACCCATCTAATCCCCCTTAATAGTCTAAGTTCAAACTCAAGTTTATCTTTGCATAAAATTGCATGTATTTTTAACTTAATCTCCATCTGAAAGGAATATAACTTCTGTAGTACAGCACTCTTTTTAGTGCGATGGAGTCATAGTTTTCGTGATGTGATCACTGGTTCTTTTTTAATATTGTAGCTTTGATTGAGTTTTGTGACTTCCCTATGAGAGTAGGATTCTGGATTTTGTGTCCTGTATTGCCTCTTTAAATGTACACTTAATGGTTTTGTTTTTCTAAGCAAAGAGCTTCTTTCAAGTATTTTTTTGTAGTTTTGGTTTGGTTTATACAAAGTCTCTAAGCTTCTGTTTATATGTGAATGTCTTATTGGAGAGACAATTTTGTAAGATATATAATTCTTGGCTGGAAGTCTTTCTCCTTCAAGGCTTTGAATGTGTCATCCCACTACCTTCATGCCAACACTGTTTCTGCTGTTTCTTCTGAGACGAAAGCCTACAGGGCTTCCTTCTGAATGTTAGCTTTGCTTTGAGCCTCTGTGCCTTTAACAGCCTCTGTTTATGTTTCATTTTAGTAAGCTTGATTATAGTATATCATGGTGTCTTTCTTGTGGGGTCTGGGTTTTGTGGTGTTCGATATGTATGTTGGAAGCCTGTGTTCTCTATTTTCATAATTTTAGGCAAGTTTTCTGTCAGCAACTCAACAACAATAGTCTATGTGTTTTCAGCTATCCCTCCCTGTTCAGGAACTGCAGTTACTCATAGAATATTCCTCTTAGTAGAGTGCCACATATTTCTTAATGTTTCTTTATTTTTTAAATTTCTTTTCTCTAATTTCTCCTCATAAATGCAGGTGTCAGTTGGTCTATCCTCAAGGTCACTAAGTCTGACTTCCATCTGCTCAATTCCACTCTTTTGGCTTTGGATTAAGTTGTCTAATTCTGTAATTTTATTATTGATCTGCTGGACCTCAGATCGTTTGTTGTTCCATCAGTTGAAATAGCTTGCTTCATTTTTCATTTTGCTCTGCTGCATTTTGTTTAATCTCTAGGAGGGTTCTATATATCATTCTTTTGTAATTGTCCTCTGATAGTTTTAGAAAGGCTTTTTTATCTGAGAAGTTTTTTTTTTTAATTTTTATTTAACATAACTGAGTGAAAATGTACATTCACATATAAATTTACATGCCCCCCTATATGTAGCTTCCCCTGCTCTCCCTGTCCGGTGACAGCACACTATTCCTCTCTGCTCCGTACATGTTATCTGAGAAGTTTTTGATTCTTTACTTCGGGAGTTTTCTGGAGCCATGGTACATGGTTTCTTTAAATGGTTAGCAATTTTTTTTTTTTTTTTTTTTTTTGCCTTCGCTCCATCTAGAGTCTGTTCAGTTTCTCTGTTATTACCTCAAGAGGAGCTGAGGTGTGGTTCTGAGAAGGGAGTTGGTTACTTGCTGCCTCTGTGTATGTATTTTAGTGATTGGCCCCAGTGGACTGTCTGTGGTGGCTGGCTCTGCCTCCTTGCTGGCAAAGATGGTACCTTCCTTATGGAGTCACTGGGGGGCCAGCAGCCAACACTATGTTGTAGGTTGTTCAAGACTGAAGGAGATGCCTCAGGGCCGCTCAGCAGTTGTTTCTCCAGGCAGTCTTATTTTAAAAAGTTAGGAGCTGTCTAGCAGCTGTCGAAATCAGTCAGGCTGTCAGGTGTGGCAGGTCTTGCCTTCTGGCTGACAACAGAAGTACCTCTTTGGCTGTCCCCAGATGCTATGACATAGATTGAAGTAGGAATGGGTTATGGCTTCGCTGCCATCCTCAGCTGGGCCTCACTCGGCAGGTAACACTGTCCTAAACACAGCTTTTCTGCTGGAAAAGCACCTTTTGGACTGGTACTGCTTCTGGACTTGGGAATCAACCCCTGCTGAGTCTTCTAGTTTGGTAACTCTGCGCCCCAGCCAACCAAGATGGCGTCCTGGCCAAGCTGCCCTTTCTGCCATGAAATAGCAGACTCTATCACACAGCTCAGAAAAGAGAGGGTGGAGGGGTAGTAGTGCCCTCGGTCAGCAGCCAGGCTTTTGAAATGTGGTTATCCCATGCACTGTCTCTCAGCAGCATTATATGCTGTTTGCTTCAACTCTCCAGTTCAGTGAATTTGCCAGCTGATGTCCATACCCCGCCTCCCTGGTAACAAAGAAGGCGTCAGTACCTGCAGTCTGCCCAAATGGTGATTCAGCAGGAGTGGGGCTCAGTGTGTGCTGCCTCATTGTAGAGAGTAGTTTCCCGTTTAGTGGCATATAGTCCAATCTGATAACCCTATGCTGTATCCTAGGGCTTCCTCGATGTCCAGTGTGTTCTGTTCAGTTATCATTCCAGGCCTTAGTTCTCAGAGGTAATTGAGGAGATGTGTGCCTAGTGTGCCATCTTTGTTCTGCCTCCCCCATGTACATTTTTGAAGGTTTTCAAAGAACCAGTTTTTTGTCTTGTTAACTCTTTGACTGATTTTTCTGTTCTCTGATTAATTTCATTCTGTTCTAACTTTTATTATTTGTTTTCTTTTGTTGCCCAAGGGGTTCTTTTGCTGCTCTTTTTCTGCTTGTTTGAGTTGTAGGGTTAATACTTTGACTAGGGCCATTTCTTCTTTTTAGATGTGAGCATTTATTGAAATAAACTGATCTCTGAGCACTGCTTTTGCTGTGTCCCAAAGGTTCTGTTAGGATGTGCTTTCATTCTCATTTGTTTCTGTGAATGTCTTTATTCTGTCTTTGATTACTTCTATAACTCAGTAGTTTTTGAGCAAGGCATTGTTCAGTTTTCATATATTTGAGATTTTTGTCCCTTATTTTTTCTGCTGTTGATTTAGATTTTTGTGCCTTTATGGCCTGAAAAGATGCTTTGTGATATTTCAGTGCTTTGGATTTTCTTTCTTTTTTTTTCCCCCAGCTTTTCTTTTTTTATTAATGACTGAATGAAAATGTACATTCACATATAAATTTGTATGCTCACCTATATGCAGCTCCCACTGCTCTCCCTGTCTGGTGACAGCACACCCCCTTCTGTTTGCTCCATATATGTCCTATCCTACTGACAGTCTCCTATCCCCTCCTCTCCACCCACTCCCCTTCTTCCAGTAAGAGGTCAGCAGGGTGACATCCTATAGATACATAGAACCATAAAATTCCCACAAGATATGGTCACTTTGCTTCACCAAGTCCAATCCATTGCTGTCCAAAAAGTTGACCTTCAGTATGATTTATGGACAGGAGCAGCATCAGGGCCAGGGACCATGCTCCCAGGGGAACTCCAAAGCCCCTGGACCATCAATTGCAGTCTTTTAATGGAGATCTCAGGGTGCACCCCTATTTGTTCTTGTGTTGCCAGTGATACTCTATTTTGTGAGCTCCATCATGGCTATCACTGGTGGTGGCCAGGCACCATCCAGTTCTTCTGGTCACGAGTTGATGTAGAGACCCACTCACGTGGGTCTCTGTCTTCTGGGTTCTCTTTCCTCCATGTCGTTCTTGTCCTCGGTGATCATCCATTCCTGTTGAGTTGGAACCATTTGCTGTACCCTCAGATGGCAGCTTGGCAGCTTTTAAGACCCCAGACACCACTCACTGATGTGGGGTGCAGAGAGTCCTCATTAGCAAAATGCTAGCTGTGCCAATTGGCCTCGATTTTGCCTGAGAGTATGGTCCCCAGCCCCCCACCCCAGCTATTCTGTCCTTGCAATATTAGGTTAAGTTGGGAGGAGTACTCAAATTGTACTGAAGTCCAGTTATTATTGATCTTCTTTCCAATGTGTGCTGTCACTGATTTCACCCAGACAAATTTCTATTAACTCTCTAATCTAAACCCTCCCCCCCTCACCCTCACTCCCTCCCCACACTTGCAGCTTTCAAAGAGACGTTTCTTCTATGCATGAGTCTGTTTTTAAGTTGTTATATTAGGGGTCTCATACAATATTTGTCAGTTTGTTGCTTACTACTTTCAGCATAATGTCCTCCAGTTGAAACCAGATTAAGAGATGCTTCCTGCAGTCATCATTGTTCTTTATCATTGCATAGTGTTCCACTGAGTATATATACCATAGTTTACCTATCCATTCCTCTGTTGTTGGTCATCTGGGTTGATTCCATCTTTTTGCTATTGTAGACTGTGCTGCGATGAATGGATTTTTGTAAGGCTGGCTTTTGGGGCTAGAGAATGTTCCGTATGCATTGGAAAAGAAAGTATACTTGTCTGCTGTTGGGTGGAATGTACTGTATATGTCTACAAGGTCAGCTTGTTTGACTGTGGCATTTAAATCTTCCATGTTTATTCAGCATCTTTCTGTATGTTTTGCCCATCACCAAAAGTGGTGTGTTAAAGTCTATTGTTATCGTGGAGCTATTTCATTCTTCAATGCTGTTAGAGTTCATTTGCTGTACTTAAGAGCACTATCATTGGAGATAGACAGATGATAGATAGATAGAGAGAGAGAGAGAGAGAGAGAGAGAGAGAGAGAGAGAGAGAGATAGATAGATAGATGATAGATGATAGATGGATAGATAGATAGATAGATAGATGATAGATAGATAGATAGATGATAGATGGATAGATAGATAGATAGATAGATGTATTTGGTATGATACTGTTCCTGTCATGTATTGACCCTGTAATCCTTGTATACTGTTGTTCCTTGTCCACTCTGGTGGATTTTACATCGAAGTCTCTTTTATCATAAATTAATATTGCCATTCCTGTTCTTTTTTGAAGTTGTTTGCTTGGTATATATTTTTCCATCCTGTAAGTTTTTGTTTGTTTGTGACTTTAAGTCTAAGATGTGTCTTTTGCAGGCAACGTATAGACAAATTGTGTTTTTTTTTTAATCCATTTTCTACTTTCTATCTCTTCATTGATGTATCTTTATCAATTAAAAAAGCAACCAGAAACCAAACCCACTGCTGTCAAGTCGGGTCTGATTCATAGCAACACTAGAGGTCAGAGTAGAACTGCCCCATAGAGTTTCCAAGGAGCACCTGGTATATTTGGACTGCTGGCCTTTTGGTTAGCAAATGTAGCATTTATGCCACTATGCTACCAGGGTTTACAATGTCTATGATAGTTATGCATAATTATTGATAGGTATAAGTTTATTACTGTCATTTTAATGTCTTCTTTGTGTGTTGTTGACAGTTTCTTTGTTGCACTTAATTTTTTGTGCTTGGTTGTTTTTCTCTATGGGTTTTCTTTTCACTCTTTTGGTTGCTGTTGGTTTTGTGTTTGCTGAGACTTCATGATTTTCATGTGTTTTATTTTTATGTGTAGTATTGTTAATTTCCTTTGTGGTTACCTTAATATTTAGCCCAGTCTTTAATTTCTTTGTATCACCTTGACTTATTCTCCATATGAAAGATCTAATACTACATTATTTGGTTCCTTTTTTTGATATAATGTCATTTTTTACTCACTGATATCTCTGTTTCTCTATTTTCAGTGTTTTAGCTTTGATTTGTTTTTGTGGTTTCCCGTCTGAGTTAATATCTGCTTGATCTTTCCTACGCTGTAGCCTTAAGTTTTTATCTGATGTTATTATTTTGTAATTGAAAACTTCCTTTAGTATTTTTTGTAATTTGGATTTGGTTTTTGCAAATTCTTTAAATTTCTGTTTATCTGAAAATGTCCTATTTTACTGTCATATATGAGAGACAATTTTGTAGGAAACACAAAGTCTGACAGTTAAGTCCACAAACTTAATTGTTATAAGTGCTGCATACCTCATTTTGAAATATCACTATAATGGTCGCCTTCAAAGTATTCTCCTTGGAAAGCTATTCACCAATGCCAGTGCCTAGTCCACCCTTCAAAGCAATTTTGGAGCTCTTTCTGGAATGGTTGTTGCACACTGTGGTGAGGTGGCAAGTTTGTGGACTTAATTGTGTAATTGTCTGTGAGAGAGTTTTTAGGCAGTAAACAAATAACTGGATTGGAACATCATGATCAGGCCCCCAATGACTTGTTTCTTTAGCCAAAGATAAAGAAAATATTGAAAGGAAGACATTTTGATGACATTCAGAACATCAAGAGTAATATGACAACAGCTGTGATGGTCATTCAAGAAAAAGAATTTCAAAATTGCTTTGAAGGGTTGACTAGGTGCTGGCACTGGTACGTAGCTTCCCAAGGGGAGTACTTCAAAGGTGACCGTAGTGATATTCCACAATGAGATATTCTAGGATGAGTTCACGAGCTTCATTGGCAGTCCTCATACAATTCTTGGCTGGCAGTTTTTTCCTTCAAGGCTTTATATATGTCGTCACATAGCCTTCATGCCTGCATGGTTTCTGCTTAGTAGTCTTGTTGACTCTACTTTGTAAATTATTTGCTGTTTAACCCTAGCTGCTGTAAAATGATCTCCTTTGTTGTGGATTGAAATGTGTTCCCCCCCAAATTTGTGCAGCCAGTATTTTATGATTATCCTCCATTTTGTGATTTTTCTTATGTTAAAGCATTAGGATGGGACTATAAATCCCTTTATAAAATCATCTCCCTGCTCCACTGTAAAAGGAGTTTCCCTAGAGTATGGCTTGCCCCCCCTTAATCCTTAAGCAAGCAGAGCATTGGGAACCTCACACTATCAGGAAAGCAGCACTGGAAAAAGAGTGGGTCCTTCAGACCTGAGGTTCCTGTGCCAAGATGCTTCCTGGACAAAGACTGATGCAATACTGGACTTTCCTCCAGAGCCGACGAGGGAAAAAGCCTTCCCCTGGAGTGGACATCCTGAATTTAGACTTGGGACCTACCGAACTATGTAAGAATAAACCTTTATTTTTTTTTAAAGCCATCCACTCTGTGTTATTTCCGCTAGAGCAGTCCGAGCTGACTAAAACATCCTTATGTTTAGTTTTGTTAAGTTTGATTATAATATGTCTTGATGTCTTTCTTTTGGTATCTACCTTTGGGGAATTCAGTGAGCATCTTGGATGAATGTCTTCTCATCTTTCATCATTATCAGGGAAGTTTTCTGTCAGCAAGTTTTCAACAATTCTCTTTGTATTTTCCGTGATTCCCCTCCCCACCTCTGGTACTCCAATCATTTGTAAATTATTGCTCTTGACAGAGTCCCACATAATGCTTAGATGCTTAGTGTTTCTTCATTTTCTAAAATTATTTTATCTGACTTTTTTCTCAAATATGTTGGTGTCAATTGTTTTGTCTTCAATCTCAGTAATTCTGCATTCTGTTCTCTCAGTTATGCTCCTTTTACTTTCTACTGAGTGGTCTAATTCTGTAATTTTATTAATAATCTGCTGAATTTCAGATTGTTGTTGCTTAAGAATTTCTTGCAGCCTTTTCATTTTGTTTTTATGTTCTGCTGCACTTTGCCTGATCTCTTGAAGAGTTATAAATTTTAATCTTTTGTACTTTGCCTCTGATAATTTCAAGTTCTCTTCATCTGAAACATTTCTTGGTTATTTGTTTTGCCAGCTTTCTGAAGCTATTGTGGCCTGCATCTTTCAGTGGTTTCATGTTGACTATTGTCTCCAAGTCATCAGAAAGTTGTATTTATTTGTTTGCTTATTCTTTTCTAACCTTTTATTTCATTTCAAAATGCCCAAATAGGCTAGTCATGTAAGCTAGTTTGATTATTGGTGCTTTAGAAATTCTAATGTCTTGAAATCCAGTGGTTAGAGCTTTTACTAGGCATGTGGGCTCAGATTTCTGCTTACTTTTCTGGTATGTACTCAGTTCAGGTGCCCAGGTAGTCGGTCACTAAGTGTGTGGTGCAGGCTCTCTCCCTACAGTCCTAGATGGGCAAGGATGATTGGTGTAGGCACAGGTAGCCAGTGAGAAAGGTAGGGGTCTTATTCAGCCAGTACTACTTTAAGAGTTAAGAGAAACACCACAAGTAGATGGCTTTAAATCCAAATTTAGGGTGTCAGCTTTAGTGCTGGCTCTGGAGGAAGATCCCTGTCAGTTGTCCCCTTGACTAGAAGGTTGTGAGGCTCAGGGATCTTGATTCTTTCCAAAGGACTTGCTTAGCTCCTGGTACTGCCTTCTTTCTTGATAGCATAAGTCCCCAAATCTTCATTTGCCTTCTTTTCCTTTACACCGCAAAAGATTGCCTCAAGGCACAATACAATCCTACACATTGAGTCCTGCCCCACCAACTCAACTGCTGGCAGTCCTCTCTCATTAATGTCATGGGACAGGGTTTACAACATAAAACAGCATCACACAATAAAGGGAATGATGGCCCAGCCAAACCACTACACACGTTTTATGGGTAACACAATTCAATCCGTGACAGGGGCTGACAGCTTTGGCCTCCTTGTGTCTGTAACTAGGCAAAGGCCTTGTTTCTGCCCTGAGTTCCTGACTTAGGCAAGCAGGCTGACTTTTTTTCTATTTGTTAAATTGTTCCCTGCCCAAGTCTGGTAGAACACCTCAGGGCATATGTAAGTAGGCCCATTTCTCACCAAGGTAGAACATCAGAATTTGGAGCCCAGGGTAGTGCACAGAAGGAAGGGACAAGTGCTGGGGAAAGGGGATGAGGTTTAGTTCAAAGGAAAGTTTTAAATCGGCAAACAGCTGGTTAGAGGCAAGCCACTTAGCTTATGAAGATCCAGTACTACTTTTCACTGACTCTGGAGGTGTGAGTAGCGTGCTTAGTTTCATTGCTGAGGAAGATGTTCTCCAAGTGCCACCACTTTGTTCACCATCCTGGCAGTAGCAGATCCTCCTGCAAGGTACAGATTCTTGCCTGTTCAAGTCTGGTCTTTCCTATGTAATTCTGGACGCACTCTCCCTTCCTTGTCACTGAGTCTGATTTCTCGACTTTGCTTTTGATATCCAGGGCTCCTAGAATATCATATGTAATCCATTGATTTGTTTTTCTGGATCTTGGTTGTTCACGGGGATTACAGGAAGAGTCTGATTATTCTGATCTTCATCCTGCCCCTCATTTGATTTCTGGAGTACTGCTTCCTAGGGCGTTGATTGTGGAGCCAAATAAAATGAAATCCTTGAGAACTTCAGTCTTTTCTTATTTGCCATGATGTTCCTTATTGGTCCAGTTATGAGGATTGATTCCTTTATCTTGAGGAGTAATCCATACTGAAGGCTGTAATCTTTGATAGCCAGCAATAAGTGCTTCAAGTCCTATTCACCAGCAAAATTGTGTCATCGGCACGTAATAGATTGTTTATGAGTCTTTCTTTAATTCTGATGCCACATTCTTCATATAGTCTAGGTTCTCTCTTTATTTGCTTAGCATTCTGATTGAATAAACATGGTGGAAGAATACAGCTCTGACACACACCTTTCCTGACATTAAACCATGCAGTATCCCCTTGTTCTATTCCAACAACTGCCTCTTTGTCTATGCACTGGTACCACGTGAGCACAATTAAGTGTTCTGGAATTCTCATTCTTCACAGTGCTACCCATAACTGGTTATGATCTGCACAGTTAAATGTCTTCACAAAGTAAATAACACATACATAAATATCTTCCTGATGTCCTTTGCTTTCAGCCAGAATCCATCTTACATCAGCAGTGATATCACAGATTCATAATGTCTTTTGAGTCTGGCTTGAATGTCCTGCTACAACTGCTCTTGAATGATCTTCAGCAAAATTTTTAAGTACTTGATATTTATGAGATTATTGGATAATTTCCGGATTTGTTGAATCACCTTTCTTTGAAACAGGTATAAATATGGATGTTTTCCAGTTGGCTAGCCAGCTAGCTCTCTTCCAAGTTTCTTGGATAGACAAATGAATGCTTCTAGCACTGCATCCATTTGTTGAAGCATCTCAGTTGGTATTCCATTATTTCCTGAATTTTGTTTTTCCCCAATGCCTATGGCAAGAGATATTGGAAAAGCTCAATATCATCAGTCAGGACAAGGTGAGGGGCCATCTGCAGGACAGGTCATCAACTATTCTTATGCAAGTTCAAGATGAAGCTGAAGAAAGTTAAAACAAGTTCACACGACTTGGACTTTTTTTAACAGAGTGGATTAGGTTAGATAGGATTAGGGTGATACTGTAAATCCCTTCATAAGATCACCTCCTTGCTCCACTGTAAAGGGAGTTTCCCTGGAGTGTGGCTCTATCCTTTCATCCTATAAGAGATAAACGGGAAGGGGAGCAAGCAGAGCAGTGGGAACCTCACACCATCAAGAAAGCGGCACTGGGAAAAGAGTGCTTCCTTCAGACCTGAGTTTCCTGCTCCAAGATGCTACCTGAACAAAGATTGATCCAACACAAGGACTTTCCTCCAGAGCTGACAAAAGGGCTTTCCTCCAGAGCTGACTGAGGGAAAGCCTTTCCCTTGGAGCAGACACCCTGAATTTGAAGTTGTAACCTACTGAACTGTGTAAGAATAAACTTTTCTTTCTTAAAGCCATCCACTCACGATATCTCTGTTAGAGCAGCAGCAGATGACTAGAACAGTTGTATAAACTGATCTTCCTTGTACGTTATGTGGATATTACTCTATCACTGACAGCACTGTACTTTAGGGCAGCTCTTGAGAGATATATATATTTTTTAATAATGAATGAAAAGCCATTCCTCTTCAAATTGTTATTCCTGGCTCAGTAGACTATGTTAATTGTCTGATTCAAAATGGCCAATACCAGTCCATTTCAGCTTACTAATGCCTAGGATGTTGATGGTTGTCTGTTCCATTTCATTTTGGACCACTTTCAGTGTTCATAGATTCATACTTACATTCCACATTGTGATTATTAATGGATATTCACAGCTGTTTCTTCCAATTGTTTTTGAAGCTTTGATTTTCTATTTATTTTTAAAATGCAATACTTTTTAATATTCCTTTTTTAACAATCATATTGTAGATGAAGGTTTACAGGGAAAACTATTTTGTCATTAAACGGTTAATATATGTACTGTCTTGTGACAATTAGTTGCCAGCCCTACGACCTGCAAACATTCTTCCCTTCCCAACCTTAGCTTTCTCATTACCAGCTTTTCTTTCCCCTCCTTGCCCCTAGGCAGATATGTCCATTGTTTTAGTCAGCTAGTGCTGCTTTTACAGAGATACCACAAGTGGATGGCTTTAGAAAGAGAAATTTTGAGAGAAATTTTGTTTCGTCGCAGTCCAGTAAGCTAAAAGTTCCAATTTGGACATCAGCTCCAGGGGAAGGCGTTCTCTGCTGGCACTGGAGGAAGGTTCTTGTTGCTCTTTCCATGGACTGGAAGGTTCTGAGGTGCAGGGATCTGGGTCCGTTCTAAAGAATGTGCTCAGCTTCTGTCACTGCTTCTTGGTGATGTGAGGTCCCCTAATTTCTCTGCTAGCTTCTTTCCTTTTTATTTCAAGAGGCTGCTTCAAGGCACAAAACAAATTTACATGGTGAGTCCTGCTCTGCAAACAAAACTGCTCCTCATCCACCCTCATTAACATCATGGAGGTGGGATTTACAATACGCAGGACATCACACAGTACCAGCAATCATGGCCTGGCTAAATTGCTACAGATTTTTTGGAGAATACTATTCAATCCATGACATCCATTTAGTCTCATTTTGTTTTATGAGCCTGTCTAACCTTTGTCTGAAGGGGGAGCCACAGGAGTGACTTCATTACTGAGCTAAAAGGTGGTCTTGGGTCCACATCTGAGGGATTTCGCCTATCTGTGTCAGACCAGTAGGACTGGTCTTTGTGTGTG
Organism: Heterohyrax brucei; assembly: GCA_028571685.1. NCBI lineage: Eukaryota > Metazoa > Chordata > Mammalia > Hyracoidea > Procaviidae > Heterohyrax > Heterohyrax brucei. Next base: position 7,008,554 of record CM053165.1, on the reverse strand, counting down.
AGTTAGAATTTTGTTTCACATTTTCCTCTGGCTCTGTTTGGGATCCTGTGTTGTGATCCCAGTCAGAACAGTCAGTGGTGGTAGCTGAGCACCATCTCTTTGTGCTAAGCTCAGCCTGGTGAAGGCTGTGGTGCTTGTACATCAGAAGTCCCTTGAACTAATCTTTTGCCATGTATCTTTGGTTTTCTTCATTCTCCCTTGCTCCAGAAGGGGTGAGACCAATGGAGTATTTTAGATGGCAGCTCATAAGCTTTTATGTTTCTTCTCAGTTGAGTCATGTGACATTAATGAATGTCCTGAAAGCTTGTCTCCATGCATGTCGTTAAGGTCAGTTCTACTTTGAGGAGGCAGTTTTTCCCCAACCATCTTTTGAGTGATTTCCAAGCTGAAGGGCTCATTTTCTTGCTCTTTATCAGACAATGTTCTACTGCTATTCATAAAGTTTTCACTAGCTAATTCTTTTCAAAAGTAGATCAGGTCCTTCTTTCTGAGCTTCTGGAAGCTCAGCTGAAGCCTGTCTGCTATGAGTGGCTCTGTTTGTATTTGAATATTTGTAGCATAGCCTTTAGGATCATAGTAACATTCAAGCCCCCAAATGGCATTATGGCAAACTGACAGTCATGTGGGGACCACAGGTATAGGGGTTGAGATTACAATAGATATTTTGCGGGACATAATTCAGTCTGTAGCAGTGACTGGGTATTTAACTGTTTCACCCCGGGGCTTTCTGTCTGCACGGATTTCCCTATTCTGGACATTTTATATAAGTTGAATCATGTAATATATGGCTCCTTTGTCATTAGCTTCTTTAAGTTAGCATAATGTTTTCAACATTCATCCATGTTGTAGCATGGATCAGTATTTCATTCCTTTTTATTGCTAAGTAATACCCTATTTATGAGTATTCCACATTTTTTTAAAAATCCATTCATCAGGTGATAGACACTTGTGTTGTTTCCATTTTGGGGCTATTATCAATAATGTTGTTAGAAACTTTCATGTGCAAGTTGTGTGTGGACATTAAATTCTTTTGTTACATGCTAAGGACTGCTTTTCTGGGTCATATGACAACTATGTTTAACCATTATAGAAACTAACAGATTGTATTCCCAAGTGGCTGCACCATTTTATATTCCCACTAGCAGTGTATGAAAGGTTCTGATTTCACTCCATCCCTACTAACACTTGTTATTATGTCTCTTTTTTATTACAGCCGTCTTAGTGAATGTGGAAAAGGAACCTAGATATCTCAGTGGTTAAACACTTGGCTGTTAACCAAAAAGTTGGCAGTTTGAACTTACCAGCTGCTCCATGGGAGAAAAATGTGGCCGTCTGCTTCTATAAAGATGATATGTATTATTAGGTACTGTTGAGTTGGATCTGTCTTATAGCAACCCTGTGTACAACAGAAAAAGTAGCTTATAGCTTTGTAATCTACTCTGTCCTATAGGGTCACTGTGAGTCACAATGGACTCTATGGCAATTGGATTATTGACTGTGAAGTGGTATCTCATTGTGGTTTGATTTTCATTTTACTTATGACTAACGGTATTAGGTAACTTTTTATTTGTTATTGGCCATTTGTATTGGAGAAATGTATATTCAGATACTTTGCATAGTTTTAAATTGGATTGTCTTTTTATTGGTGAGTTGTCAGAATTCATTATTATTCTGGGGTGGAATCAAGATGGCAGACTAAACACATGTCTCCTTATATCCCTCTGGAAACCAAGACCTGAACTGATAATCAAATGGAGGCTTCTGGTCACCTAGTGAGCCTCCAGGACATGGCACAGGGCTGTTAATTTGGAACTCATACCACCGAGCGAAAAACCTCCTCTTTTTTGCTGACTCACGCTCCTGGCTAGCCCTGGCTCTCACAGACTGAAGGTAAATGCACCATTTTGACTTTTTTTTCACTCTGTCTTGGCCGGGGGCAGAGCTGGGTCCTGCCTAGGTGAAATTCCCATATTTTGAGGGCCAGGCTTAGGTCTCTGTTCATCTAGCCACTTTGGGCCTGTCTTTTTATCACTGCCACTGTGTGGTTTGTACAGAACTGCACTGCCAGAGTGTGGGAAGCCATGTTGGATATGGAGATTTTAGCAGGACCTAATTCTTAGCCTGGGAGCCAGTGCCTGCAGACAGGACAGCACTTCTCCGACAGAAAACTAGTAATTTACACAGGGTCACCTACAGTGGGGACCCAGCAACAGAGACAGAGGAATCACTACCTCTCAGCACCTTTAGCTCCTCTATCTGCTGACCGTGTGGAGGGCATCATTTTGGATAAGGTGACCACAACTGGACCTATTTCTTAGCTTGGGAGACAGAACCTGCCCACAGGAGAGCACTTTTCTACCAGAAAAGCAGTAGTTTACACAGTGTTGCCTAAGGCTGGGCCCTGTCATCAGAGGTCAACAGGGCAGTAGCATTGCTGTATTTGGAACTAGTTTGTATCATCTGGGGTTGGATATAGAGGTCCTTACTTTGCCAGTTGGGAAGAGGGACCTCTACACCTGAAAACCTGACTGACTTGGGATGTGGTCAGATAACTTTGGCTTTACATTTTAAGACAGCCTAGAGAAACATCTGCAGTCCATCCTCACAGTACCTCTCCCAGCCTTTACTTACTCACATGGGACCCAAAAAGCAACAGATACTTGTGACATACAAGAAATCACCCATGGCTTCAGAAAGCTCCCAAACAGAACAAACAAGTAGTTTTCCAGATGAAGAAACTTTTATGAAATCATCAGAAAGTGAATACAAAATGATTATATACACAGTGCTTCTAGACGTTATACAAAATGCAGCAGAACAAAAGGAGAAATTAAGAAAGCTGTTCGATCTGATGGAACACCAGTACTCTCAAATCCAACAGATTAAGAACAAAATCAAAGACTTGAAACTTCCTTTCAAAGCCAAGAAAACAGAATGGAACAAATGGAAGAAAGAATTTCTGACTTGGAAGACAGAGCTACTGACGCCAGCGTCTATGAGCAGAAATCAGAAAAAAGAAACAAGAAAAATGAAGAATCATGTGAGACTCCATTAAGTCAAACAACCTTTGGTTAATTGGAGTCTGTAAACAGGATGAGACACCTGAGAACACAGAGAGTATCGTTGCTGAGCTCCTGACAGAAAACTTCCCAGAAATCATGAAGGAAGAGAACATAGACATCTTAGATGTGTATCGTATGCCACCCAATATAGATCTCAAAAGAAAGACTCCAAGACATATTACAATCAAGCTTAACAAAATAAAACATAAGCAGCAACTCTTAAAGGTAGCAAGACTCAAAACAAAGCTAACATTCAGAGGGAAACCCTGTAGGCTTTCATCAGATTTCTCAGCAGAAACCATGCTGGCATGGAGACAGTGGCATGACACATTCAAAGCCTTGAAGGAGAAGAACTTCCAACCAAGAATTATATATCCTTCAAAACTATCTTTCAAATACAAAACTGAAATGAAGACATTCCCAGATAAACAGAAACTCAGGGACTTTGTAAAAACCAAACCAAAACAACAAGAAATGTTGGAAAAAAGTTCTTGGCTTTGGCTTAGAAGAACAAAACCACTAACTTTATGTTTTAGAACAACACATTACTCAGAACTCTATTCAGTTAGGGAAGGATCCAAATTCAATCACAGCTTTAATACTGAAAGAAGCAATCCAGTGATTATCATGAAAACTATGGTGTCATCATATTAAAAAGAGGGATGTACTACAGCCGTTAATAGTTCTTCCAGATGGAGAGGAAGGCATTTGATGAAGTCCAACACCCATTCATGCTAAAAACTGTTAGCAGAATAGGCATAGATGGAAAACTCCTCAACGCAATAAGGACCATTTATACAAAGCCAATTGCCTGTGTCATCCTGAATGGAGAGAGAGAAGGATGCCCACTCTCACCTCGCCTATTCAACACTGTACTAGAAGTTCTAGCCAGAGCAATTAGACAAGACCAAGAAGTAAAGGGCATCTGCACTGGCAAAGAAGAAGTCAAAATCTCCGTTTGCAGATGATATCATTGTATATGCAAAGAATCCCAAAGAACCTATAAGTAAACTACTCAAACTGATAGAAGAGTTCAGCAAAGTCTCAGGATACAAGATAAACATAAGTAAATCAGTAGGATTCCTTTATACCAACAACGAGGCTGTTAATGAAGAAATCATCGAATCAATACTATTTACAATAGCCCCTAAGAAGATAAAGTACTTAGGAATCCATCTAACCAGAGAACTAGCAGGCCTTTACAAAGAGAACTACAAGGCCTTACTACAGGAAACTAAGAGAGACTTAGATAAATGGAAAAACCTACCTGCTCATGGTTAGGAAGACTTAACATTGTGAAAATGTCTATTGTATCCAAAGCAATCTATTTATATAATGCAATCCCAATACAAGTTCCAGCATCATTTTTTAATGAGATGGAGAAACAAATCACCAAATTTGTTTGGAAAGGGAAGAAGCCCCAGTTAAGCAAGGTACTACTAAAGAAGAAGAACACACCGGGAGGCCTCTCATTACCCGACCTTAGAACATACTACACTGCCACAGTGGTCAAAACAGCCTGGTACTGGTACAAGAACAGAAAGATTGATCATTGGAACAGAAATGAGACCCCAGAGATGTCACCATCTGCATATGATCAGTTGATATTCGACAAAGACCCTAAGACATTAAACTGGGGTAAAAACAGTCTCTTCAACAAATGGTGCTGGCAAAATTGGATATCCATTAGCAATAAATTGAAACAAGATCCATATCTTACACCTTATACAAAAGCCAACTCCAACTGGATAAAAGACCTAAATATCAAACCTAAAACGATAAAGCTCATCCAAGAAAAGGTAGGAACAACAATGGAAGTTTTAAGACACAATGAGGACAGACTTCAAAATCTGTCAAACCAACCACAGTCAACAGAAGAGAAAATAGATAAATGGGAATTATTAAGAATCAAACACTTTTGCTCATCCAAAGACTTTATTAATAGAATTAAAAGACCACCTACAGAATGGGAAAAATATCTGGCAACTGTTTGTCAGACTGATGCCTGATCTCCATAATCTGTAAGATACTACAAAATATCAATAAGAAGAAGACACAAATCATCCAATTAAGGGATGGGCAAAGGAGATGGACAGACATTTCTCTAAAGAGGAGATCCAGGCAGCCAAAAAACACATGAGGACATGTTCACAATCTCTAGTTATTAAAGAAATTGAAATCAAGATGACAATGAGATACCATCTCACCCCAACAAGGTTGGCCATAATCCAAAAAACACAAAACAACAAATGCTGGAGAGGCTGTGGAGAAAGTGGAACTCTCCTACACTGTTGGTGGGGTTGCAAAAGGGTCCAGCCTCTTTGGAAAACAATCTGGCGCTTCCTTAAGAAAATGGATATAGATATACCATTTGACCCAGTAATTCCACTACTTGGAATATAGCCTACAGAATCAAGGCCTTTCACACCAATGGACACATGCACCAGAATGTTTATCGCAGCACAGTCCACGATAGCAAAAAGATAGAATCAACCCAGATGCCCAACAACAGAGGAATGGATAGGTAAACAATGGTATATATACTCAGTGGAGTACTATGAAATGATGGAGAACAGTGATGATTCCAGGAAACATCGTGTAACCTGGTTTCAACTGGAAGACATTATGTTGAATGAAAGTAGTCAGCGACAAAAGGACAAACATTGTATGAGACCCCTACGATGAGATCTCAAAAACAGACTTATGTATAGAAGAGAAGACTCTTTGATGGCTGCAAGGGAGGGGAGAGAGGGAGAACGAGGGGGGGAGGGTTTAGATTAGATAGTTGCTAGAAATCTGGTTGGGTGAAATCAGTGACAGCACACATTAGAAACAAGAACAATATTAAGTGGACTTCAGCATAACTTGAATACTCCTTTCATCTTAGCCCAATATTGCAAGGATAGAGTAGCTGGGGCAGGGAACAGGGGACCATGCTCTTAGGTCAAATCGAGGCCAATTGGCACAACTAGTGTTTTGCTAAGAGGGCTCTCTGCACCCCACATTGGGGAGTGGTGTCTGGGCTTAAAAGCTGCCAAGCTGCCATCCAAGGGCACAGCAAATGGTCCCAACTCAGCAGGAATGGATGCTCACCGAGGACCAAAATGATATGGGGTAAAGACAACCCAGAAGATAGAGAGAACCACATGAGTGGGTGCCTACATTGACTTGGGACCGGAAGAACCGGATGGTGCCCAGCCACCACCAGTGATAGCCGTGATGGAGCTCACCAAGTTGTGTCTCCCTGGCAACACAGGAATAAAAAGAGATGCACCCTGAGATCTCCACTAAAAGACCTCAATTGATGGTCCAGCGGTTTTGGGGTTCCCCTGGGAGCATGGCCCCTGGCTCTGGTGCTGCCCTTGCCCATAAACCATAACGAAGATTCACTCTTCAGACACGAATGGATTGGACTTGGTGATGCAGAGGCACTATATATTGGATGCACTTTATGGTTCTATAGGATGTCATCCTTCTGACCTCTGACTGGAGGAAGGAGAGTGGGTGCAGAGGAGGGGAAAGGAGACTTTTGGGAGGATGAGACATGTATGGAGCAGAGAGGAATAGTGTGCTGTCACTGGGCAGGGAGAGTAGTGGAAGTTGCATATAGGTGAGCATGTAAATTTATAAGGGAATGTACATTTTCACTCCGTCATAATAGAAAAAAGAATTCATTATTATTCTGGATAGTATAATCTTATCATATATAGTTTGCAATTTTTTTCCTCCATTCTATGATTGTCTTTTCACTGGTATCTTCTGAAGCATAAAGGTTTAAAACCTTAGTGATGTCTGTATTTTTGTGGGTTACTTATGTTTTAAGTGTCATATTTAAGAAACTGTTGCTTGATCTAAAGTTACAAAGTTGTACACCTATGTTTTCTGGTAAGTTTTATAGTTTCAGCTTTTATGTTTAGGTCTTTGATTGAGTTTTAGTTCATTTTTACATATGGTGTAAGGTAATGTGTACAAGATCTTTCTTTTACACGTGGAGATCCAGTTGTCCAAGCATCACTTGTTAAAAAACTCTTTCCTCATTTGATTGTCTTTGTGGACTTGTCAAATATCACTTAACCATAAATGTAAAGTTTACTTCAGGATTCTGAGTTTTATTCCATCGATCTGTATGTCTATTGTATGTCAGTTCCACACTGTTCTGATTACTGTAATGTTGTAGAAGTTTTGAAAGTGAGAGATGTGAATCCTCCAGCTTTTGTTTTTCTTCTTCAAAGCTGTTTTGGCTGTCCTGGGTCTCCTAAATTTCCATGAAAGTTTTAAGGTTATCTTCACAATTTCCACACACAAAAAAGGCAACTAGGAATTTGATTGGGATTATGTTAAATTTGTAGATCAATTTGGGTATTCTTTGGACCATTGTCCTTCTAACAGTATGAATGTTAAGTCTTCCAGTCCATAAACGTGTCTTTACATTTAGTTGTCTTCTTTAAATTCTTTCAAAAATATTTTATAGCTTTCAGAATATAACTTTTATATTTCTTTTAAGTTAATTCATAAATATTCTTTAATGTTATTGTAAAACAGAATTCTTTTCTTGCTTGCATTTTTTGTTTGCTCATAACTACTATATGGAAATAAAATTGACTTATATATGTTAATTATACAAAATTATAATTAACTGCAACATTTCTGAATTTTTTTTTTAGTCTTAATAGTTTTTAAGTGGATTCTTTAGTTATCATGTCATCTGCAAACAGAGGTAGTTTTACTACTTCTTTTTCAATGTTTATTCTTTTTATTTCATTTTCTTGCTGATTGCCCTGGCTGTGGAACAGACAGAGTAAAGTAAGTGACCACATCTTGAGCATAACCTGTCCCATTTTGTTTCTTAATTCTATCTCCAAGCACATAGTCCCAAGCATGAGTTCGTTGTTTCCCTTGGTTTTCTCTCTGCTCTCTTTAGGGCTGTGGAAAAACTAATGATAAAAATCTAAAAACCATAAAAGAAAAACAAAGTAATTTGCCTTGTGATAGGAAACATATGTGATGTCCAGACCACCTTTGGGCCCCAAATACCAATAAAGATACCAGTATACCTGGGATGTGACTGCTGTGACCACCTAAAGAAGAAATAACATTCTGCAAATTACTAGGACTCATAAAACCTTATCCCCCTTTTCTATAAAACTCTCACTAGTTTCCATTTCAGAAACACAAACTTTAGAGGAATCTATGTCCTCTGTTTCTTTGGGTACCCAGTCAGTTAGAAAACATCATGCTTCTTGTCTTACCTCAGTCTCAAAGATTCACTGTTTGTGGCAGGTGGCACGAACTCTGCTGAGGTTTGCAGTAACGGGTAGAAGCTTCATTTTCTGTGCAGTATTGAACAGAAATGGCAGGAGCAAACATCATTGTCTTGTTCCTCAACTGAAGAGGAAAACATTCCATCTTTCACCATTGAATAAGATACAAGCTGTGGGTTTACCATAGATGCCTTTTGTCAGATTGAGGGAGTTCCCTTCTGTTTCTAAGTTGTTCAGTGTTTTATTGATGAAGCAGTATTGAATTTAATCGAGTGCTTTTTCTGCTTCCACTAAGATGATTACGTGGCTTTTTTCCTCTGTTTTACTAATGTGTAGCGTGTTGTATTAATTGATTTTTAGATGTTACACTAGTTTTGCATTTCTTGGATAAAGCATACTTTGTTGTGGTATATAATCCTTTAGATTTGACTTGCTAGCATTTTATTGAGGATTTTTTGTTTGTATTTATAAGAGAAATTGGTCTGTAGTTATTTTTTTCCTCTTCTATCTTTGGCTTTATGTGAGTTATTTTTTAAGGGAAATATAATTTTACGATTGATTTAATTTTCTTCATTTTGAAGGAGGGCTTAGGTTGTTGTCTTTTGAATAATGTTTTATTCTTTATCTGTTTTACCTTCTAGTCATTGATACGTGTTTGATAAGTTTTAACTTAAGATTTTCCATAGTTAAAATTTTTGTAATTTAAATAATATTTAGATTAACCAATTCTACTTTCTTTTATATATTCTGAACACTTAAAAAAATTAAATTTTGCAAAATAAATACTAAGATGCCAGTATTGTCAAGAGTGTCTTTTCCTACTAATGGCATTTTTATTAGGACTGATAGCAGTCACTGAAGCTTGTAATAGACACATAGTATTAGACACATAGTTGATGACAGTAACATCACAATCTTTTTCATATATAACATACGAATAGTAGTAGTTTTACATATATGAAATTGCCTCTGCCTCTCTCATATGGGACACATGCCACCTTCATCAGTGTCCACAGATATGACCATGTAATCATGGGGTTTTGCAGCAGCCAGTTGTTTGTGTTATCTGCCTCCCCTGATGGACAGTTGTCTCTTTTAGATCAGGGAGGATTTTAACCTTTTTTTGGATTCCCTCTGACCCATCATCTGAGACCTGGCTCCAAAGTGCTCTGGGTTGCAGAAAGAGAGGAGTCACAGGAGGAAGAAAGAAAGAGATGGGGCCATAGCCAGGGTGAGGCAATCTTGTTCTGGCTCTGTGAGGCCTGAGGTTGGAAGGGTCGAGTTGTTCGTATTGGGCCGGAATCTAGGCTGCCCGACGGATGGCGGGTCTGGCCTGTCTTTCCCAGTGGTCCTCAAGTACAGGCTGATCAAAGGTTTCCTGCATCTTGGGTAAAAATCACAAATTGGGGGCTGTAGATCAATTTTGACCTACTTGCTCAGGAGCTCTCTCTGCCCACACTCAGCCTTTCAGAAAATTGGAGTATTTCACTAAATGTCTAGATTTCTGTTTCTCTTCAAAAACGGGAAGGTCTGGTGGACCTGGGCCTGCATTTCAGCATGGCCCAAGCCACTAGAGTTGAGTAGTGATCCCTCAGGCCAACCTGGACCTTGGGGCCTCAGCCACTCCCTGTTATTTTACACTTAACACCTTTCACCTATAAATAATATATGTTGCTACTATTTTATAGATACTGGCTTGTTTCTTTTTACTACTATTTTATATTTTATTAGCATCTCCAGCGACCTCCGTATGTATGCCCAATCTGAGTTGCTCCTTTACCCAAGGATACCAAAAAATAAACAAACAAACAAACAAAACCCGGTCAATTCCAGATCATAGCAACCATACAGGACGGGGTAGAGCTGTCCAATGGGGTTTCCAAGAAGTGCCTGGTGGATTTGAACTGCCTTCATTTTGGTTAACAGCTGTAGCAGTTAACCACTATGCCACCAGAGTTTCCACTCAAAATATAACCATGGTTTAATTATTTTTAACATATTTCTTTGGTATTCTCTTTCATATTATTATGTATTCTGGACATCATGGGTCTTTTATTCTTCTGCTTGTGTCATCTGAGTTTCCATCTGTGGACTGACATTTCCTACTGTGAGTTCGTCCACAGAGTGGCTGGTTGGTTATTTATTATTATTATTTTGTTGTGCTTTAAGTGAAAGGTTGTAATTTAGGTCAGTTTGTCATACGAAAACTTACATGCACATTGTTATGTGAGCCAACTTGCTCTCCCTACAATGTGACAGAGCACTCCTCCTCTCCACTTTGTATTTCCTGAGTCCATTCAACCAGCACCTATCCCTTTCTGCTGGTTCTTAATTGTTTTTGTAACTGATAGTCCATTACAGCCTGGATCATAGGAATATGGCTCTGGAGCCTTTTTCGTCCTTTAGCTTATCTCTCTCATGGGTGCACCAAACTGGGCTTGATATTTATGTCAGCATTTTGTCTTGAGAATGCCTAGACCAATCCTATCAAGTCAATTGACATCCTAGACCCATATGATGCTAGGTTGAGAGTCCTGAATCCTCAGGTTGAAACGAACATACCTATTTGTCATCTCTCTGGGCTCATTTTCTCAAGTTCACCTTTTCACTAAGGGTGTGGCCCTGACAAAGTTAACTAGGGAACCTGATGGCCACAGTTTACCACCTTTTTGTATGATCACAGAATGGCCAATCAACACCTGAGAAGAATAATTGCAGATATGGGAAATCTGACAGTTAATTTGGTGAACTCAATCTAGAAAGAGTGCTACATACCTCATGCTGACTATCAGTTTGGTCTCCTTTGAAGTACTTTCTTGGGAAGCTGTGCACTGAAGCCAGTGCCTAGTTCACCTTCAAATAATTTTGGAGTTCTTTTTCTAGAATGGCCATTGAACACGGTGGCACAGTGGCAAATTTGTGAACTTAATTGTATAGTTGTCTGTGAGGAAGTTTTTACCAATAAACAAGTAACTATTGGAACACCCTCCCTACTCACCTGATTGGGCCCCTAATGACTTTTTTCTTTACCCAAAGGTAAAGGAAATATTGAAAGGAAGACATCCTGATGACATTCAGCACATCAAGGGTACTATGACAACAGCTCTGATGGCCATACCAGAAAAAGGGTACCCCTCATGCACTTGATGGTGTATCATCCCCAACCTGGAACCAGGAGTGATGCCACTACCCTCCTCCTTTACCAATATGAAAGGCCCAGAATACTATACAGGGTCTTTCCCCACTTGCGGATACTGATCCTTTCCCTTGCCAGAGGTACTTTGGCTTAATAAAACTTCTCCGCTGTTTGCCACCAAAAAGGCTGTGTCCTTGTCCTTTGGGGGAAGGGGAACTGGATTTGTGCCCTTCAGGAGACTCGACTTGCTGGCCCAATCTTCCGAACTGGAACCAGGTTATTTGGGGTCTAGTCAGTTATAGAATCTCGACAGCCCCACAAGAGTCCAAGTTGATGCAATGACCTCTAGACCAGCTGTTACCTTAAGTGAGTCCAAGGCTCATCCTGTCCTCATGCAGGGGCTTTAAGTCATAGTTTCCTCTTTCTCAGCTCAGAGCATAAACAGTGTAAGTTCATCAGCTCAGAGCCTGCAGGAATTAGTCTCCTCCCCTCTGTGTTTCTGGCATTTAGCGGTTTCTCTTTCTTGGGAACTCATCTCTGCATGGGAAATACATTTTGTTATATTTTATTGACCAATTTAATGAATTTGTAGTGAATAAATATTCAGGTATGCAAAAACAGAAACACCTGTGAAGGGTTTTTAAAAATTATTTTAGTTTCATTGTTGTTGCTCAGAATATACCCAGCAGAACATACAATTTCTACATATACAATTCAGTGGCACTGGTTGCATTCTTTGAATTGGCAACTGTTCTCATCCTTTTTTTCTGGGTTGTTCCTCTCCCATTAACATAAAGTCGCTGTTCCCAGAGTTTCCTGTTTAATCTTGTGAGTTATCAGTTTGATCCCATACAGATACAGTTCTTCAAAGAGCATAGTGGTCAAGGCAGACAATCTTTGTAGTTACACTAAACTATTGTTTGGTTTTAGGAGGACTTCTGGGAATATTTTTGGTTTAAGGTTTAAAGAATATCTCAGGGCAGTAGTTTCAGGATTCATCCAGCTTCTATTGATATACAAACTCTGGATTCCACAAGTATTTGAAATTCTATTCTGCATTTTTCCCCTTTTGACCAGAATTTTTCTGTAGAATCTTTGGTCAAAATATTTAGTAATGGTAGCCAGGCACCATCCAGTTCTTCTGGTCTTGTGATGGAGGAGGTGGTTGTTCCTGTTTTTTTTTTTTTTCTCTTAATCTTAGCCATCCCAAACCCTAACCCAAACCCAAACCAAAACAAACACAATTATGACTGTCCTGTATGGACAGAGTAGAACTGTTCTATAAGGTTTCCAAGGAACAGCTGGTGGAATCAAACTGCTGATCTTTTGGTGATTAGCCCAGCTCTTAACTACTGTGTCACCAAGACTTGATCCCAGGTCTTCTGTTATGGGTGGGTAGTTAGACAGGTGAATGCAAAAGAAATAGATGCTGGGACAAGAAAAGCAATGGATAGTGTTATGGATTGAATTGTGTCTTCTAAAAATTCGTGTTGATGCTCCCTGTCACCTATGAACATGACCTTGTTTGGAATTAGGGTCTTTGAAGATGTTACTAGTTCATTAACCAGAGGTCATACTGTAATAGGGTGGATCCTAATTCAATCTAAGTGATGTCCTATAAGAGAAAGAAAGACAAGGAAAAGGGCTATGTGACACAGAGTTGTACCATAGCTTCAAAGTTGGGGCTACCAGAAGCCAGGAGAGAAAAGAAAGAATCTCTTCATAGGGCCTTCAGAGAGAATATGGTCTTTTAACACTCTGAATTTGGATTATTAATCTCTAGAACTGAGGCAATAAATTTCTGTCCTTATAAGTAACAGATTATGATACTTTGTTGTAGCAGCTCTAGGAAAACTAGTACAGATATCTACTGGATTGTGTCTAAGATAGATGGCATTTGCTTTTTGGGAAGCATTGCTCACTGCCACCTCAGAATGACCTTACAGATGACTAGCCAAGCCAAGTGCTGTTGAGTTGGATCTGACTCAAGGACTACAAGTTCCACATCTTTTCCACATCAGTGCAGTGTAAGCCAGGCCTCGTTTATCCTGTAATAATGCTACTAAAACAAACAAACCGAACCCACTGTGGTCTCATTGAGTCAGACTTGTGGTCACCCTATAGGACAGAGTAGAACTGTCCCATGAATTGCCAAGGAGTGCTTAGTGGATTCAAACTGCTGACATTTTGGTTAGCAGCTATAGCACCTCTAAGCCACCAGAGTTTTTCTTTTTTGATTGAATCATTCAATTAGCAAACACATTTGTGTGCTCATTTTGTCAACACTTCGGTAGGTGTATAGGCTACAGACCATGTGGCCCTTGTACTGGAGGACCCACAGCATAGACTGTACTGGAAGTTCTAACCAGAGCCATTAGACAGAGACAAAGAAATAAAGGGGATCCAAACTGGAAAGGAAGAAGAAAAAACTCTATTCACAGATGACATGATCCTCTATGTAGAAAATTCCAGAGAATCCATAATAAAGTTACTAGAACCAATAAACAAATTTATCTAAGTTGCAGGGTACAGGATTAACACATAAAAATCAGTTGTGTTTCTGTATACCAGCAGTGAACAATACAAAAGGCAAATTAAGGGGAAAAAAAAAAAGAAAAAAAAACTTCATTTATAATAGCACCAAAAAGAATAAAATACCTCTGGATAAATGTAACCAATGAAGATAGAAGCTTGTACACCGATAACTAGAAAACATTGCTGAAAGAAATTAAAGAAGACCTAAATAAATGGAAAAACATCTCATTTTCATAGATTTGGAAGACAATGTTATTAAGATACCAGTATCAAAAGTGGTCTGCAGATCAATGTAATCTCTATCAAAATCCTAGCAGCTTAAGAAAATCTATATTTTTTGCTGAAAATATACACAGTAGAACAGAAATCAATTCAGCAGTTTCTACATGTACATTCCAAGGACACTGATTACATCTTCATGTCTAACACTTTCGAAAAAGAAAAAAACAGAGGAGAGGCTGTGGAGAAAATGGAACCCTCCTACACTGTTGGTGGGGTTGCAAAATGGTCCAGCCTCTTTGGAAAGCAGTCTGGCGCTTCCTTAAAAAAATGGATATTGATATAACATTTGACCCAGTAATTCCACTGCCACGCCAGCCGAATATATCCTACAGAATCAAGGCCTTTCACACCAACAGACACATGAACAAGAATGTTTATCACAGCACAGTCCACGATAGCAAAAAGATGGAATCAACCCAGATGCCCAACAACAGAAGAATGGATAGGTAAACTATGGTACATATACTCAATGGAGCACTATGCAAATGATAAAGAATAACGATGATTCCAGGAAACATCTCCTAACCTGGTTTCAACTGGAAGACATGTAGTCAGCGACAAAACGACAAATATTGTGTGAGACCTCTATATTGTGTGAGATCTCAAAAACAGACCTGTGTATAGAAGAAGAGACTCTTTGACAGCTGCAAGGGAGGGGAGGGAGGGTGGGCGAGGGAGGAGGGTTTAGGTTAGATAGTTGCTAGAAATCTGGTTGGGAGAAATCGGTGATAGCACATATTAGAAACAAGAACAACATTAAGTGGACTTCAGCATAACTTGAGTACTCCTTCCATCTTAATCCAATATTGCAAGGATAGAGTAGCTGGGGCAGGGGGCAGGGGACCATGCTCTTAGGTCAAATCGAGGCCAATTGGCACAACTAGCGTTTTGCTAAGAGGGCTCTCTGCACCCCACATTGGTGAGTGGCATCTGGGGTCTTGAGAGCTACCAAGCTGCCATCCGAGGACACAGCAAATGGTCCCAACTCAGCAGGAACGGATGCTCACCGAGGACCAAAATGACATGCGGTAAAGATAACCTAGATGATAGAGAGACCCACAAGAGTGGGTGCCTACATCGACTTGGGACCGGAAGAACCGGATGGTGCCTGGCCACCGCCAGTGATAGCCACGATGGAGCTGACAGAGATGAGTCTCACTGTCAACACAAGAATAAAAAGCGTAGTACCCTGAGATCTCCACTAAAAGACCTCAATTGATAGTCCAGCAGTTTCAGGGTTCCCCTGAGAGCATGGCCCCCGGCCCTGATGCTGCCCTTGCCTATAAATCATAATGAAGGTCCACTCTTTGGACAGGAATGGATTGGACTTGGCAATGCAGAGTGACCATATATTGGATGCACTTTATGGTTCTATACATCTACTGGATATCATTGTACTGACCTCTGGCTGGAGGAAGGAGAATGAGTGGAGAGGAGGGGAAGGGAGGCTGTTGGGACGATGAGACTTGTATGGAGCAGAGAGGAGTAGTGTGCTTTCACCGAACAGGGAGAGCAGTGGAAGCTGCATATATGTGGGCTGTAAATTTATACGGGAATGTACATTTTCACTCAGTCATATTAAATAAAAAAAGAAAAAAAAAAAAAGAAAAAACAGAAATGGAAATTTATATGAAAATGCAAGGGACCCAGAATAGCAAAAACAATCTTGACAAATAAGGATAAAGTTGGGGAACTCACAATTCCTGATTTCAAACTTACAACAAAGCTGCAGTAATCAAGATAGTCTGGTACTAGCAAGAGGACAAACATGTAGATCAATGGAATAGAATCAAGATTCTAGAAATAAACTGACAAATCTATGGCCAGTAGATTTTTGACAAGGCTGTCAAGTCTATTCAGTCTCTTCAAAAATGGTGCTGGGACAACTGGACTTCTGCATGCAAAAGAAAGAAATTGGGCCACGACTTTACACCATGTGTAAAATTTAACTGAGAAATGGACCAGTAACCTAAATGTAAGAGAAAAACCATAAACTCTTAGAAGAAAACAGGGGCAAATCTTCAGGATCTTGTATTTGGCATGGATTCTTATACATGGCATCAAAGGGACAAGCGAGAAAAGACAAAATAGATAAATTGGACTTCATTAAAATTAAAAACTTTGTATATCCTAAAATCTAGGACATTAACAAACTCTCCACAGCTAGCAGCCACCTGCTGAAAATGCCTTGCTGTCTTTAATGATGGGCTAAACTGACATGCTCTGCCTTGGAATATGATATGATGTGAAGAATACAGACAACTTCTGAAGTATTATGGTCAAAATGTCTAATTTGAGCCTAGTCAAGCCTTTGTATTTAACTTCCTTTTCATTTTACAGAAAATACAGGGGACATAGCAATGAGTTAAGTAACACCTCAAGGAAAGGAGACAAATCCAGAAGGTGGGACTTTATACAAGACAACTAACCTGGTTGTTTAAAAAGTCAGTGATAAAATAATGTGGCAATGTTTTAGAGTAAGAGAAGGAAAAGACATTAACAAGCAAGAGTAACCCTTGAGCCTTAGTTGGCTCCTGATGTGATCGCAAAGAGAGAGAGAGAAATGAAAGAAAGAAAACAGCAACAAAAACAGCTATCAAACACATTTTTGAGGCAATAGGAGGAACTTGGATATGGATTAGATATTAGATAATACTGGGAATTATTTCTAATTTTCTTGAATCTTACAACTGTATTGTGGTTTTGAGGAGAATGAATTTTTAGAAAGTGTACACTGAAATGTTAGAGGCATTCAGGAAGTGAAATGTTATGGTGTTTGCAAATTAACTTTAAATGATTCAGAAAAAAACAAAACAAAAAACTGATATAGAGACACACAGATAGCTAAAGCCCATAGGCAAATGTTAACAATGCTTGGCTATAGGTCGTGGGTATATGGGCTTATTTTTTCAAAAAATGCATATTTTGTTGTGTTTTCAGGGAAAGTGTACAAAGCAAATTAGGTCCCTGTTTGAGTTTCTATAGAAATTTTTCAGTGATATTCTGGTTGTTCCATTTCCAGTACTCTAGTTTCTCTTCTCCCTTAACTTCTCCTCTTTGCCTTAGAGTAATTGTTGACCCTTTGGTCTCATGTAGATAGTTTTTTAATGGAGCTGTATACTCACAAGTAATAGCCTTTGTTTTGTGCTTCAGTCTGTCATTCTGCTAAGAAGTGACCTAAGGGGATAGTTTTGATTTAAGATTTAAAGAGTAAGATTTAAAGGGCAATAGCGTCAAGGAGTCCTCCAGTCTCAACTGGTCCAAAAACTCGGGCTTTTTAAGATTATTGAGTTCTGTTCCTCATTTTTTTCCTATTCCATCAGGGTCTGTTTGTCATGGCCTTGATCAGAATGGTTGGTAGTGATAGCTGGGCACCATCTGGTTTTCTAGCATCAGGGCAGATGAGGCTGTGGCTTGTGTAGGCTAGTAACCCTGTAGACTAGTTTCTTCTCTGCATACGTAAGTTTCCTTCTTTCTCTTTAGCTGTTAATGAGTAGAGAGCAATAATTTCATCTTAGATGGCTGCTCCCAAGCTTTTAAGACTCGGGACACTATTCCTCTCACTGGGATGAAGAATGTGAACTTTGTGGTGCCAGTTAACTGAGTTGTTCCATGAAACTGAGGACCTAAGCTTTTTAACCCAGAAAACCAATCTTGCAAGGTGTTTTATTATGCCTGAGAAGTATCTGTAATTGTGTTCTTTGTGAATATGTATATGTCGTGAGCACCCAGAGAACATCGGGGGCTGCGAGAGGAAAATAAGTAAGTAGCAAGGTTTGGGGTCAATAATATGCTTTATTTAATTACACCATGCACTCACAATTAAGCAAAGGAGGGGGAGGTGCTAGCACCAGAACACAAAGCACTCTTACATTACTTAAGAACTCTTATCTGCATATACATTAGTTGGGAACTCTCATTTGCATTAGTTAAAACCCACACAGGTTCCACCAGGTCCCACAGGGACTGGAGCGGTCATGTCATAACATTAGTATGTCAATACACTCACTTCCCTAAAAGCAGGCTTCACTCTAAGGAATGTAAAGATTGGCTGTGCTCTCACTGTTCTGACGTTTGGAAAATCTGAAGTAGATTTTTACAATGACAAGATGTCCAGGAGTTAAGGCTGACAGGAACACAGCCAGAGTCTCGGGTACCAACACAGTCACAGTCACAATCACTTGAACCAGGCCTTCTGGATGAAACGGATGCAGACTGACAGGTCTCAGGATAAGTTCACAACACAGCAGACCGGCGGGCACAGACTCTCAGAAGGAGGCTGTGCATCCCAGATCCAGAGTGCTGGATTTTTAAGACAAGTTGTTTACTTGGTTCTGGTTGCTATTGTCCAGTCCAGAGGTTCTTATCTTCTGGTACCTCAAGTTGTTGACTTCTTCCTGATTGGTTATGGTCTTTATCGTTTCCCTGACCATCTGTGGCCATGTCCATCTTGTTATAGAAAAATGAAGCGAGTGACACCCAGGAGGAGGCAAGGGGCAGTTTATTATGTCGACGGGCCAAATGGGACCTCTGCAGGTTCCAACAAAATGGCCTCGAGTCAAGTTTCGAGCCGCTAGTTATAGTGCAGTCGTGATTGAGACAAATGGGGTGAGCGGGCGGGGTTCTGAGGAGGGGGCATCCTGCCAGGTGGGTGGGAGGCTTTGAAATGGGGATCATCTTTACCAGGCAGGTGTGAGATTTATCGAAGGGATGGGAAGAGGGCCGAGGGGAGCGGGTTCCGGCGCAGGTGTGGCAGGGACGGGAAGTGTCCTGCTGAGCAGGTGCCGGGCTTATCAAAGGAGAGGGTCCTTGTCTGGCCAGAGCTGCTGTGAAATGAAGGGGGGTTAGGCGGGTGTAGGAACAGCAAGGATGGGGGGAAGGAAAAATTTTTCAGTCTCTATATTAATCTGGCAGTTTTTCTCATCTTTGCCATTCTCCATCATCAATTATCACAGAGGCAGGATTCACAACACGTGGGAGGAATGGCACCATACTGGGACTCCTAGCCGAGTCAAATCAACACATACATTTTTGGGGGAACACCTTTCAATCCGTGACAGAATATTTTCTTTCTTTTTTTCTTATTATAATTAAGTGAAAGTATACAATCCAGATCAATGCCACATGCCTGCCTATCTACAGCTCCATCTGCTCTCCTCACCCTGTGACAGCACACTCCTTCTTTTCATTCTATACTTTTAGTATCTTCATAGTGAACACCTGTCCCCTCTTTTCCACCATCTTCTCTTCCATCTAGAAACCAGTAGGACAGCCTCCTATAAATGTATAAAACCTTTAGGTACATACACCATATCTTGTCCTCTATACTCAGCTAAAAAATAGAAGGGCATTGTAGGATCAGTGCTCCCCACTCCTCCCTGGTGTCCAATATCATATAGCTTCAGAAAAGCTTTCGAAAGACCCTTTCCAACTAGGTAGACACCTTTTAGGACAAAAAGAAGATAAAAAATTATTGCTATGCTTTAGTTACCAGAAAGTGGGTGGATCCCAATTATAAAAGAATTGTAAACAAGGTCTCTCTATTTTAGGGGAGCATTGAGACAAATCTGAAATGGACTGGAAAAATGTTTCTGACAGTAGCCAGAGACTTAAGGTCATATCCTTATCAATAAATTTGTCAGTTGGACAGAGATTTTATGATTTCCAAAGCTAGTTGATAAAATCTTTGAAGGCTAAAATTAGACTGGGAAAATATAAGGAATGGTAAGTTTTGGGAGGAAAGTTGAAATATTTAAACAAACTCTGTTTCAGCTGCAGTTATGTTTTATGATGTGCAGACATGGAGGACTTTCCAAAAACTTTATGTAGTTTATTGATGTTAAATTGAGTTAATAAATACTTGTCATAATTTAAGTTTATACACTTTTGCTTTTCAGGCCACAAAAGGAAAAAATATATACTATATGTGTCTGTTAATGAGTGAGTTCATTTTTGTTGTTTAAAAAAACACTCTATAAGAGGTTTTGTTGAAAAAAAATTGGATATGGTAAAAAGTTTTATCTGAAAAAAGTTTAATGGTTTAATTTATGAGATGTTTTAAGAACATTAAAGTTAGATAGAATGTAAGACAAAGATTCAGCTATAAAAACCCTGGCCCAGACAGCTTCAGAGAAGAGTTAACACCACTGTTACTAAAAGTATTCCAGAGCATAGAAAAGGCTGGAATACTCCAAATTTGTTCTGTGAAACTACTATAACCCTGATACCAAAACTAAGTTAAAACAGCACAAAAAAGGAAAATTACAGACCAATATCTTTCAACAAAATTCTAGCCAATAAAATTCAACAACATATCCTCAACAAAATTCTAGCCAATAGAATTCAACAGCATACCAAAAAAATAATTCACCATGACCAAGTGGGATACATACTGGGGATGAAAGGACAGTTCAACAATAGAAAAACAACTAATGTAATCAACCACATAAAACAAAAGACAAGGACCACTTGATTTTATCAGTTGATGTAAAAAAATGCATTAGACAAAGTCCAACAACCATTCATGTTTAAAAATCTCAGCAAAATAGGAATAGAAGGGAAATTTCTCAACATCATAAGGGGCTTCTATGCAAAGCCAACAGCCAGCATCATTGTAAATGGAGAGAGTTTGAAAGAATTCCCCCGGAGAACAGGAACCAGACAAGGATGTCCATTGTCCACTCTTACTCAACATTGTACTGGAGGTTCTATCCAAAGCAACCAGCCAAGATAAAGAAATAAAGGACATCCAGATTGGTAAAGAAGAAGTAAACCTATCTACAAATGTTATGATCTTGTACAGAAAATTCTGAAGATTCCATAAAAAAACTATGGGAGCTAATAGCACAGTTCAGCACAGTATCAGTGTTTTAGTTATCTGGTACTGCTGTAATAGAAATGCCACAAGTGGATGGCTTTAACAAGGGAAAGATTATTTTTACACAGTCCAGTAGGCTAAAAGTCCGAATTTTGGGTGTCTTCTCCAAGGAAGGCTCTCCATCCCTGCTGGTCCTTGTGTTGCATCAGTCTTTGGTCGGGGAACATCTTGGCACAGGAACCTCAAGTCTGAAGGATGCACTGTACTCCTGGTCTGCTTTCTTGATGGCATGAGGTTCCCAGCTCTCTGCTTGCTTCCTTTTCCTTTTATCTCTTCAAATCCTCCAGGCACTACTTCAATACTCTAGGGAAGAGTTCTACTAGCCTCTAGGACCACTGTGAGTTGGAACTGACTTGATGGCACTCGGTTTTTTTTGTGGGGGGGTTAGGATGAAAGGACAAAGGGTGATACAAGCTACACTCCAGAGAAATTCCCTTAGCAAGGGTGTTGCAGTCCCACACTAATCCTCCTGTATGGTACTCATCCTATTAGCCACAGGCAGAGATGAGGATTTACAGCATCAGAAAAATCACAGGAGAACAATCACACAATACTAGGAATCACCATTCTAGCCGAATTAATATATGTATTTTGGGTGTGGGGGGGAACACAATTCAATCCATTACAGTCCATCCTTTGCCCTCCCCAAATC
This sequence comes from Heterohyrax brucei, assembly GCA_028571685.1. Classification (NCBI taxonomy): domain Eukaryota; kingdom Metazoa; phylum Chordata; class Mammalia; order Hyracoidea; family Procaviidae; genus Heterohyrax; species Heterohyrax brucei. Next base: position 6,986,749 of record CM053165.1, on the reverse strand, counting down.
ACATCGGTGAAACAGGTAGCACATTCATACCATATGATAGCCAAAGTCTTAAATCAGTTACAAGTCCAAAATACAAAAATTTCTCAACATCTGTGAAGTTGAGAGTACAAGTTAATCTGCTTCTAAAGTATAGTAGTAGAACAGGCAGGTACAAGCTATACATTTGGTACCAAGGGAGTGGCTGCCCTAACAAATACTCAAAATGTGGAAGCAGTTTTAAAATTGTGACTAGATAGAAGACTCAGAAGGAACTGAGGAGAACTGTTACTACTGAAGAAGGCACAGATGGTGAGAAATAACAGCAACAGAACCAGACCAGTGGGAGACAGCACTGGGGCCAACCCATGGAGCGTGAGAGCTGAGGGCCTGTGCACAGAGGTTTCCTGATGGAGTGGAGTGCCTCCAGGCCCTTGAATCGGTGGAGCTACAGAGCTTTGAAACACTTGCCACAGCAGGGCAGATGAGGGCCTGAGGCCTGGACCATGATGCCATAAGAAGCAGAAGCTGAGCATGAGAAGGTGAGCTGCCTCTGTCTCTCAGGTCTGCTACAACCTCAGCGGTTTGAAAGGGTGGACTCATGGACCCTGGTGTTTCTAATAGTAGAGTTGCCACTCATGTGGACTTGGAAGATTGTGTACCTGAAGCAAAGAGAGCAAGAGTTGCTGTTTCAGTGGGCCTGGAAGGCAGAGCTCTAGTACAGGGCCAGGGGGTGGGGGGAGTGGATGCTGCCACTCAAAATCTGGATGGGGTGGCCGATACCTAGAGTCTGGACGGCAGGGCCAGTGTGTGAAATGTTTCAGAGAATGGAAAGCTATTTTCAAAGCCTTGAGAGCTAGTGTGATATGTTCTGTTAGTTTGTTGCCTGTTAAAATGTCTTCTTTACCAGTTATTTCTCCCATTGCATGTGTATGTGTGTGTGTGTGATAGGTATTAAGTTTTTTTAACCCCAAATCCACTGCTGTTGAGTTGGGTCCAACTCATAGTGACCCTAGAGGTCAGAGTAGAATTACCCCATAGAGTTTCTAAGGAGCATCTGGTGGATTTGAACTGCTGACCTTTTGGTCACTTAGCCCTTAGCACTTAGCCCACTACACCACAAAGTTTTATGTCTCTCTCTCTCTATAGATATATTTTATTATGATTAAGTGAAAGTATACAGTCCACATCAATTCCTCGTGCCTGCCTATCTGCAGCTCCATCTGCTGTCCTCACACTGTGATAACACATTCCTCCTTTTCACTCTTGTCTTAATGAGCACCTGTCCACTCCTCTCCACCCTCTTCTCTCCTGTCTAGAAAGAAACCAGTAGGACAGCCTACCATAAATGTATAAGACCATAAAAGATACACACAATATGCTCACACTGTGTCCCTGAGTCTAGTCCATTCTTGTCTGAAGAGTTGACCTCAGTACTGGTTTCCGGTCAGAGCCAGCAGCAGGTTTAGGGGCCATTTTCCTAGAGTACCCTTCAGGCTGTCAGATCATCAGTTCTGGTCTTTTAGTAGAGTTCTTCAACTGCACACTTCTTATTCTCATGCTACATCAAGGTCTCTACATTGTGTCCTCTGTCTCGACTGCCTTTGGTGGTGGCTGGGTACCATCTGGTCTCATGCTGATACAGTCTCCCATGCATATGAGTCCTTCTGCCTCCTGGGCTTATTTTTCCTCATGTCTTTGATGTTCTCAGTTGTCATCTGTTCCAGATGGTTGGGACCATTTGATGTACCTCAGATGGCAGCTAGCTGCCTTTTAAGACCCCAGATGCCACTCACCAATCTGGAGTGCAGAAGACTGTCTTAGCTAAAGACTAGCTATGCCAATTGACCTCAATGTCCCCTGAAAACATGGTTTCCAGACCCCTGTCCCTGCTACTCTATCCTTTGAAATATTCGGTTGAGTTTAGAAAACCTTTCAGTTTATGGTATAGTCCAGTTATGCTGATCTGCCCTCTAATGAGTACTGTCACCCCCTTAACCTAACCAGATTCTTAATGACTATCTAATTGATGAACATCCCTCTACCTCCCTCTCTACCCTTGTAGCCATCAGAGAGTCTTTTCTTCTGTACATAAGTCCGTTTTAAGTCCTTATAGCAGAGGTCTCATAAAATATTTGTTGTTTTGCAGCTGACTGATTTCACTCAGCGTAATGTCTTCTAGTCGAAACCAGGTTATGAGATGCTTCTTAAAATCATCATTGTTCTTTTTTCTTCTTTTCTTGTAGTTAAGTGAAAATATACAATCCAAATCAATTTTGCATGCCTCTCTGTCCACAGCTCCTCTGCTCTCCTTGCCTGGTGACAGCATGCACCTCCTTTTCATTTTATACTTGTTGTATCCTCTTAACAAGTTCCTGCCCCCTCCTCTCCACCATCTTCTCTCCCATCTAGAAAGAGACCAGTAGGATAGCTCCCTATAAATACATAGAACCATAAAGTACACACACCATATGGTCACATTGTGTCTCAGAATCTAGTCCATTTTTGTCCAAAGAGTTGATCTCAGCATGTTTTCTAGACAAGCAGCAGCAGGTCTAGGGGCCATGTTCCCAGGGGATCCAGACTCTTACACACTGCTGATGGGAATGTAAAATCATACAGACTGTTCAGAAAATGATATGGTGTTTTCTTAGAAAGCTACAAGTAGGAATAAGTTTTAGTCAGCTAGTGCTGCTCTAGCAGAAATACCACAGAGTGGACGGTTTAAACAAAGGAAAGTTTATTCTTACACAGTCTGGTAGGCTACAGGTACTGAGACAAAATTGGGCAGGACTACAAGACATAGAGTGATGCAGGTGGTATGCGTACTTCTTGGCTTAAATATATATATGAGGCTGTCTGACCAGCTCCTCTCTAGAGGTGAGACTGAAGGGTGGAAAGAAGGGAACAAGTGTTGGTTGAATGAATACCAGAAGTACGAAGTGGAAAAGAGTAGTGTGCTGTCACAGCATGCAGGGAGCAGATGGAGTGGTACAGAGGCATGTGTTCAGGGTTTATATCACAGATTGACTTGGACAGTAAACTTTCACTTAATGACAATGAAAAAGGAAAAACCTGTCTTTTCCCTCTTTGATGGACTTCCGGCCATTGCCAAATATCAGGTGACAGTAGGTGGATGGGTTTACATCTGAATTCTCAATTCTGTTATTCTGGTCAGTATATCTGTTGTTGTAGCAGTACCAGGTTGTTTTGAGTTGTGTAGCTGTATAGTAGTATGTTAGTCATCTACTGCTGCTATAACAGAAATACTGCAAATGGACAGCTTTAACAAAAATATATTTTTTTTTTCTCATAATCCAGTAGGCTAGAAGTCTGAATTCAGGGAGCTGGCTCCAGGGGAAGAGTTTCTCTCCCTGTCATCTCTGAAGGAAGGTCCTTGTCATCAGTTTTTCCTTAATCTGGGAGCATTTCAGCCCAGAAACCTCATGTCCAAAGGATGTGGTCTGTTCCTGGTACTGCTTTCTTGGTGCAGTCCCCTGTCTCTCTGCTTGCTTCTCTTTTTTATATCTCAAGAGACTGGCTCAAGATAAGATCCAATCGTGTAGACTTCATCAATATAACTGCCACTAATCCATCTCATTAAATCATAGTGATAGAATTTACAATACAGAAAAATCCCATCCAATGACAAAATGGTGGACAATCATACAATATTGGGACTAATGGCCCAGCCAAAGTGATACACACATTTTTGGGGGACATAGTTCAATCCATGACAAGTAAATTCTAAAAGGTTGAAGTGGGTAGCATGAAAAAGAATTGTAGGGACAGAAATTGTAGAGGTGGTATAAAAACAGGAACTGTAGAGGCCTGATTTCCTGGGTAACAATAGCATTGTTTCTGTTTGGCTTACATAGTTAACTTTCATATACTTTGGTGATTTTGTGATTTATTATTCTCCTCTTCTACCTCCTACTCTTCACAGTCTATGAAATTTAAAGTTAGCTTATGTTTCTCTTAGAGAAGCCAAACCGCAACCATGAGCTTCTTGTCTTGTTAGGTGCCATTGAGTTGGTTCCGACTCATAGTAACCCTGTGAACAACAGAGTGAAACACTGCCAGGTCTTGTGCCGTGTCCACAGTTGTTTTTATGCTTAAGCCTGTTGTTGCAGCCACTGTGTTGGTCCATCTTGTCAAATGTCTTCCTCTTTTTTGCTGACCCTCTACTAAGCATGATGTCCTTCTCCATGGACTGATCTTCCCTGACAACATGACTGAAGTGTATAAGACACAGTCTTGCCATCTTTGCTTCCAAGGAGCACTTTGCTTGTACTTCTTCCAGAACAGATCTGTTCTTTTGGTGGTCCCTGGTACATTCAACATTCTTCTCCAGCACCACAATTCAAATGCATCAGTTCTTCTGTCTTCTTTGTTTATTGTCCAGCTTTCACATGCATATGATGAGATTGAAAACACCATGGCTTGGGTCAGTTGTGTTTCAATCTTCAAGGTAACATCCTTACTTTTGAATACTTTAGAGGTCCTTTGCAGCAGATTTTCCCAGTGCAACGCATCTTTTGATTTCTTGACTGCTGCTTCCAAGGCCCACAATGAATGTAGACCCAAGTAAAATGAAATCTTTGACAACCTCAATCCTTTCTCTATTTATGAAAATGTTGTTTACTGGTCCGGTTGGGAGAATCTTTGTTTTCCTGATGTTGAGGTGCAATCCATATTGAAGGCCATGGTCCTTGATCTTCATCAGTAAATGCCTCAATTCTTCTTCATTTCCAGCAAGTAAGATGGTGTCATCTGCATAATGCAGGTTGTTAATGAGTCATCCTCCAATCCTGAGGCCTCGTTCTTCTTTGTATAATCCAGCTGTTTGGGTTATTTGCTCGGTATACAGATTAAAACAGTATGATGAAAGGATACAGCCCTGATGCACTCCCTTCCTGACTTTAAACCATGCCATGGCCCCTTGTTCTGTTTGCACGACTGCCTCCTGATCCATATACAGATTCCTTAAAGGCACAATTAGATGTTCTTGAATTCCCATTCTCTGCAGCATTAGCCATAGTTTAGTATGATCCACACAGTTGAATGCTTTTGTGTAGTTGATGAAACACAAGTAAACATCTTGTTGGTATTCTCTGCTTTCAGCCAAGATCCATCTGACATCAGCGATGATATCCCTGGTTCCACATCCTCTTCTGAACCCAGCTTGAATTTCTGGCAGTTCATTGTCAATATATTGTTGCAGTGGCTTTTGAATGATCTTGAGCAGAATCTTACTTGTGTGTGATATCAATGATGTTGTTCAGTAATTTCGGCATTTGGTTGGATCACCTTTCTTTGGAATGGGCATAAATACGGATCACTTCCAGTCAGTTGGTCAGGTAGCTATCTTGTGAATTTCTTGCCATAGATGAGTGAGTACTTCCAGCACTGCATCTGTTTGCTGAAATATCTCAATTGATATTCCCTCAATACCAAAAGCCTTGTTTTTCGCCACTGCCTTCAATGCAGCTTTGATTTCTTTCTTCAGTATCATGTGCTACCTCTTCAAATGGCTGAACATCGACTAATTCTTTCTGGTATAGTGACTCTCTGTATTCCTTCCATCTTCTTTTGATGCTGTCTGAGTCATTTAATAGTTTCCCTGTAGAATCCTTCACTATTGCAACTCGAGGCTTGAATTTTTTTTTTTTTTGGTTCTTTCAGCTTAGAAATGCAGAATGTGTTCTTCCCTTCTGGTTTTCCATTTCCAGCTCTTTGCTCATGTTATTATACTACTTTCTTTTGTCTTCTTGAGCTGCTCTCTGAAATCTGTATGGGTCTTTTACTTTGCCATTCCTTCCTTTGCTTCAGCTGCTCGATATTCAAGAGCAAGTTTCAGAGTCTCCTCTGATATCCAATTTGGTCTTTTCTTTCTTTCCTGTCTTTTTAATGACCTCTTGCTCTCTTCATGGATGATGTCTTTGATGTCATTCCACAATTCGTCTGGTCTTCTGTCATTAGTGATCAACGCATCAAATCTGTTCTTGAGATGGTCTTTAAACTCAGGAGGGATATATTCAAGGTCATACTTTGGCTCTGGTGGACTAGTTCTAATTTTCTTCAGTTTCAATTTGAATTTGCATATGAGCAACTGATAATCTGTGCCACACTCAGCACCTGGTCTTATTATGATCGCTGATATGGAGCTTTTCCATCATCTTTTTCCACAGATATAGTCAGTTTCGTTCCTGTGTATGCCATCCGGTGAGGTCCATGTGCACAGTCACTGTTTGTGTTGGTTAAAAAGGTATTTGCAATGAAAAAGTCGTTAGTCTTGCAAAATTCTATCATACGCTCTCTGACATTATTTCTATCACAAGGACTCTATTTTCCAACTACCGATCCTTCTTCTTTGTCTCCAACTTTTGCATTCCAGTCACTAGTAATTATCAATGCATCCTGATTGCATGTTCGATCAATTTCAGACTGCACAACCTGTTAAAAATTGTCAACCTCTTCATCTTTGGCCTTAGTGGTTGGTGTATAAATTTGAGTAACAGTTGTATTAACTGCCCATCCTTGTAGGCATGTGGATATTATCCTATCACTGACAGCATTGTACTTCAGGACAGATCTTGAAATGTTCTTTTTGATATGAAAGCAACACCATTCCTTTTCAAGTTTTCATTCCCAGCATAGTAGACCATATGGCTGTCAGATAAAAAATGGCCCAAACAGGTCCATTTGAGCTCACTAAGGCCTAGGATGTCAATGTTTATGTGTTCCATTTCGTTTTTGATGATTTCCGGTTTTCCTAGCTTCATACTTCATACATTCCATGTTCTGATTATTAATGGATGTTTGTGGCTGTTTCTTCTCATTTTGAATCATGCCACATCAGCGAATGAAGATCTCAGAGGCCTTACTCCATCCATGTTGTTAAGATCACCTCTACCTTGATAGGGCAGCTCTTCCTCGGTTGTCTTCCGAGTGCCTTCTATCCTGGGGGGCTCATTTTCTTGCACCATATCTGACAGTGTTCGGCTGCTATTTGTAAGGTTTTCCCTGGCTAATTCCTTGCAGAAGTAGACTGCTGGCTCCTTATTCCTAGTCTGTCTTAGTCTGGAAGCTCAGCTGAAACTTGTCTACCATAGTTGACCCTGCTATTGCCTACATGCCAGTGGCACAGCTTTCTGCAGCATAGCAACAAGCAAGCCTCCGCTGACAGACAAGCAGGGGCTGCTTACTCCCTCTTTACCTGATGGTGTTACCCTGCTTACCTGATGCAATTACTCTCCTTGCCTAATGTGGTTACCCTCTTTACCTGATGCTGTTATTCTCCTTACCTGATGCTGTTACCTTCCCTACCTGATGCTGTTACCCTCCTTGCCTGAAGGCATTACTCTCCTTCCTGATGCTGTTATCTGCCTTCCCTGATGCTGTTACCCTCCTTACCTGATGCTGTTATCCCTCTTCCCTGATGCTATTACCCTCCTTTCCTTATTGCTGAATATCACTATAGTCACCTTCAAAGTACCCTCTTGGGAAACTATGCACCAATGCCAGCACCTAGTCCACCCCTCAGAGCAATTCTGGAACTCTTTTTCTGCAATACCCCATCAGAGCTGTCATTGTACTACCTACCCTTGATGTCTTGAATGTTATCAAAATGTCTTCCTTTCAGTATTTCCTTTATATTTTCTGAGAAGTCAAAACAGCAAACAATAAGACCTAGAGCAAGACAACCAGACAGTGGGGGCCCATCTTGTAACTGAAACCAGGGTGATGCTAATGGACCTCAATAGAATATTCACAGGAGGTCAGCTCACCCACCTGAAAGGGTAACTGACATTCTTTCAGTCAGTTATGCTTAAGCCCTGCCCCCATAAAGCCCTCCTATCAGTCTGCAGTGGGCAGATATTTTTGGAGGAGCTCACTCCTGTCTGTCTCTTGTATGCTGGCATATAATAAAGGTTTTTGCCACTCACCTCACCCTGTCTCAACATTGGCTTTTCAGCAAGCTGCTCAAGTCCATCTTTCATGGTAAAAAATTCTGGCACCCAAAGTGGGAAGATTGCTGCTTGAAACTTGGAAGCCCCAGGGTGGGGCCTGGGACCAATCTACAGCCATCCCAGTAAACTGGCCACAGGAGGTCTACTTCACCTCCAAGAGGGACATTGATCAGTCCTGTGCCTGCCAAGGCACTGCTGGTCTCTAACCACATCTATTGAGGTCAGTAAAGCAAGACTGTCCTGGGAATCCCCAGGGGAATCCCCTTGGGGATTCCTCTCCCTGTTGCCCTCAAGGCTGGAGTGGATAGAGCAGGCTTAGAGGAAGCCTGATTCCTTAGTTTCTGGAGTGGGTAGTGCTTCAGATGACCGACTCCATGAGTAGGATTGCCTAGAAAGAGGACTCCAGATGACTCTAGGGTCTTGGTTTATGGGTGTGTGAGTGAATTAGTCTGTCAAGATCATCTCTCTCGTTTTTATGAGTGTCTGGGAGGTTGAGACTGCCAGGAGTGAGAGGAAGGCCATCTAAGTTATGTGTATGTGTCAGTTTTGTGTATGTTTTGTCTTGACTCCCCTGTCTTTTGTCTGGGCACTGACATCAGCCTTAGCTATATCAGATTCCTAGTTTGGCTTTAGAACATTTCTGGTCTGAGTTTCCAAAGCTGGCTATTGGCTCTGCTGCTGGACAGAGGTTTGTCATGTTTAGATTCTTTTAAAGAAACACACCTGCCAAAGAAGCGTGGGGGCCCTGAGGGGGATTCAGGAAATTTGGGGCTAGACTGACTAAAAATTAATGAAAAAAGTAGAAATTCAAGTGGAATGATTAATAACCTGTAATTGGGTTGAGGAAGCAAAGTCCAGTCTAAGATTCAGACTAATCAACAGAAAAGGGTTAGAGATTAAGATGGGAATACTGTCATCTGTCCTGAAAAAAATCACCACTAGGGTACATTCTGGCAAATTCAAAGAGGCATAATTTTGACTCTATGGCCAGAAACATATGATACATGTAATACGATGTGGGCATGATATCAGTTTGGGGATCAAAAATTTTGGCTGTTACAAGAATTTTTGACTTACAATTTTTCAGCTTGATCTATTTTACAGGAAAACAAAGAAATGAGATGAAATCCCCAACATGCAAGCTTTCATGTCTTTATATAAAAACATAAATCCTTCTAGTAAAGTTCTCTTTCATGAGAAGTGTAAACCTGAGGCTTTGTCTGAGTCCTCACAAGAAGATCTGCTTCTGGACAGTTGGACCCCAGCAGCTGTGTTGTCTCTCCCTCCCCAGTATGGGGAAGGCACAGTGGAAGCTGAGGGTCCAGATCACGGTTGCCACAAAATCCCTCTGCTGAGATAATCAGGCCTGATTTCAGCTTGACAAGACCGTGAAAATTCAACAAGAAGAAACTAAAGAACTGTGAAAGTTAGACACCACCAGATATGATCTCCCCTTCCCATACCTGTCAGAGTGCAACTTTCAGTGAGGGTACCAACAAGTCCTGAGTAGGGCAATTTCCTCTAAAAGCAGTCACTGTGGGGTCAGATCCAAATGAGCAGCACTGAGGCACAGCATGGTATATATGCCTTTCTCTACTTCTGATCTTTATAAGTGGAAAAGTAATCATTCATATTGAAATGATGGGGTCTCAGAACTTAAAAACTTAATAAAAAGTCAGACAAATACATTCCTAGGGTGAGCGTTTTGCCTGTAAACAGGTATTAACCCTGAACATCCAAACAATACTCAGTTTATAAACATGACATTTATTTCTCAAAGCACCCCAGACATCTGAAAAAAAAAAAAACCTACAAGAATTAGAAGGGGTGCTTAAGATACTCATAGGACAGTTGCTTGAAACTGCTTTCAACTGAACAATATTTAACAATAGAGATTAAGTGGCCAGTCAAAGGAAAAACAAACAAAAAAAAGTGACATTACTGGCAGTTTGCCCTGACTCCCTCAAAACTGGGGACTACGTAAGTATTGGGAAAGGGCAAAAGTGAAAAATGAGATGGAAAGGATGGAGGCCAGTTCTGAAAAAAAAAAAAAAATTAGTGTGCCTATTGTGAAAACACAGACATTGGAGATAGGAGTGCCCCAAAACAAGAGACAAGCAAAGAGAGCCTGAGTCCTCTGCTTTTTAGGGTTACTAAGAAATACACACAAGAAAAGTGACAGTCCAAAGTCTCCAATTTCTGTCTCCCACCATGAGCCTCAAGTAACCTTAAAGGTGGGAGGGGCATCCCATTGACTTTATACTGCTGGACACAGGAGCTACACATTCGGTCCTTAACTCTGCACGATCATTTCTCAAAAACCTGTGAACTGTGAAACTGATGAAAAATTATTGTATCATAAACCGTTATCCCTAAATGTCCTAATTTCCTTGTTAGGAAATCGGTTAACAAAATTGGGGGCCCAGATTACGTTCAACTCCTCTGGAATACACTTGCAAGTTCTACTGGAAAACTCATGCATCTTACAGACAGCCTTAATACAGGAAAAAAAAAAAAGGAGAGACACCTTACATGGCTGAGTTTTGCCGTATTTGGATACCAGGATTTGGACTTGTAACAAAAACCCCTATATGAGGCTCTTACAGTTTAAGAAAAAAGAGCCTTTGCTATGGACAAAAGAGTGTCAACAGACATTTGAAAAGATCAAGCAAAATTCATGATGCCCCAGCACTGGGGCTGCCTGACCTGCAAAAGCCTTTCGAACTATTTGTACATTAAAAACAAAGACTTGCTGTGGGAATATTAACTCTAATTCTGGGGCTGTCCAGACAACTGGTAGCTTGTTTCTCCAAGCAGCTGAACAGTGCAGCCTGGAGCTAGCCCCTTGCTTCTGAGCTATGGCTGCAACCTATGATCTGTTAGAAGAAACAGAGAAGTTTGCTCTTAGACAAATGTAATGGTGAACATACCACATGTAGTTTTGCCTCTTCTAGAATAAAAGGGGGAGTTTGGGCTCACAGTGGGATGAATGAGTCAGTGCGAGGCAATCTTGCTAGACAATCCATGTGTGTAATATCGGCCCTACGTGATAGAACTCACGGGAGGCACACTAGTCTGGAGTGGATTCAACACATCATTACAGGATCAGATCTACTCAGAGCCATACAAGAAGTCACCAGGAAATGCCATGTGTATGCAAACAATAATCCAAAGAATATGCCAGACCAACAAAACCTGGAGTCCAACATGGGGGAACAAAGTGAGAAAAGATTTGGCAAGTAAAATTCACAGTGATGTCCTTGGCTCCTGGAAACTTTAAGACAAACTGAAAAGGCGACCAAAGTGTTACTTAAAAGAAACCATTCCTACCAACAATGAGACTGTTAAGGAGGAAATTATTAAAGCAATACCATTTACGATAGCCCCTAAGAAGATAAAGTACCTAGGAATTAATCTAACCAGAGAAACAACAGACCTTTACAAAGAGAACTACAAGCCCTTACTACAAGAAACTAAGAGAGACTTAGATAAATGGAAAAACCTACCCTGCTCATGGATAGGAAGACTTAACATTGTGAAAATGTCTATTTTACCCAAAGCAATTTATTTATATAATGCAATCCCAATACAAGTTCCAGCATCATTTTTTAATGAGATGGAGAAACAAATCACCAATTTTGTTTGGAAAGGGAAGAAGCCCTGGATAAGTAAGGTACTACTAAAGAAGAAGAACACACTGGGAGGCCTCTCATTACCCAACCTTAGAACATACTACACTGCCACAGTGGTCAAAACAGCCTGGTACTGGTACAAGAACAGACAGATCGATCAATGGAACAGAATTGAGACCCCAGAGATGACACCATCTGCCTATGAACAGTTGATATTCGACAAAGGCCCTAAGACATTAAACTGGGGTCAAAACAGTCTCTTCAACAAATGGTGCTGGCAAAATTGGTTATCCATCTGCAATAAACTGAATCAAGATCCATATCTTACACCTTATACAAAAACCAACTCCAACTGGATAAAAGACCTAAATATCAAACCTAAAACGACAAAGCTCATCCAAGAAAAGGTAGGAACAACAATGGAAGTTTTAATACACAATGAGGACAGACTCCAAAATCTGTCAAAGAAACCTCAATCAACAGAAGATAGATAAATGGGAACTATTAAGAATCAAACACGTTTGCTCATCCAAAGACTTTATTAATAGAATTAAACCAACACCCACAGAATGGGAAAAAATATTTGACAACTCTATGTCAGACCGATGCCTGATCTCCATAATCTATAAGATACTACAAAATATCAATAAGAAGAAGATAAACCATCCAATTAAGCGATGGGCAAAGGAGATGGACAGACACTTCACTAAAGAGGAGATCCAGGCAGCCAAAAAAACACATGCAGACATGTTCACGATCTTTAGTTATTAAAGAAATTCAAATCAAGACAACAATGAGATACCATCTCACCCCAACAAGATTGGCCATGATCCAGAAAACACAAAACAACAAATGCTGGAGAGGCTGTGGAGAAAGTGGAACCCTCCTACACTGTTGGTGGGGTTGCAAAAAGGTCCAGCCTCTTTGGAAGGCAATCTGGCGCTTCGTTAAAAAAATGGATATTGATATACCATTTGACCCAGTAATTCCACTACTTGGAATATATCCTACAGAAGCAAGGCCTTTCACACCAACGGACACATGCACCAGAATGTTTATCGCAGCGCAGTCCACAATAGCAAAAAGATGGAATCAACCCAGATGCCCAACAATAGAAGAATGGATAGGTAAACTATGGTACATGTACTCAATGGAGCACTACGCAATGATAAAGAATAATGATGATTCCAGTAAACATCTCCTAACCTGGTTTCAACTGGAAGACATGTTGAGTGAAAGTAGTCAGCGACAAAAGGAGAAATACTGTATGAGACCTCTACGATAAGATCTCAAAAACAGACTTGTGTATAGAAGAAAAGACTTTTTGACAGCTGCAAGGGAGGGGAGGGAGGGAGGGTGAGGGGGGAGGGTTTAGTTTAGATAGTTACTAGAAATCTAGTTGGGAGAAAGTGGTGATAGCACACATTAGAAACAAGAACAACATTAAGTGGACTTCAGCATAACTTGAGTACTCCTTCCATCTGCAAGGATAGAGTAGCTGGGGCGGGGGGTGGGGGACCATGCTCTTAGGCGAATTCCAGGCCAATTGGCACAACTAGCGTTTTGCTAAGAGAGCTCTCTGCACCCCACATTGGTGAGTGGCGTCTGAGGTCTTAAAAGCTGCCAAGCTGCCATCCGAGGACACAGCAAATGGTCCCAACTCAGCAGGAATGGATTGTCACCGAGGACCAAAATGACATGCGGTAAAGACAACCGAGAAGACAGAGAGACCCACAAGAGTGGGTGCCTACATCGACTTGGGACCGGAAGAACCAGATGGTGCCCGGCCACCACCAGCGATAGCCATGATGGAACTCACAGAGAGGAGTCTCACTGGCAACACAGAATAAAAAGGGTGCATCATGAGATCTCCACTAAAAGACCTCAATTGATGGTCCAGCGGTTTTGGGGTTCGTCTGAGACCATGGCCCCCGGCCCTGATGCTGCCCTTTCCCATAAATTATAACAAAGGTCCACTCTTTGGACAGGAATGGATTGGACTTGGCAATGCAGAGTGACCATATATTGGAAGCACTTTATGGTTCTATACATCTATAGGATATCACCTTGCTGACCTCTGGCTGGAGGAAGGCGAGTGGATGGAGATGAGGGGAAAGGAGGCTGTTAGGAGGATGAGACATGTATCGAGCAGAGAGGAATAGTGTGCTGTCACCGGACAGGGAGAGCAGTGGAAGCTGCATATAGGTGGGCATGTAAATTTATATGTGAATGTACATTTTCACTCAGTTATGTTAAATAAAAATAAAAATTAAAAAAAAAAGAAAACATTCCTTAACTTGGTCTAACACTCTTAATCCAAAGTGACAATGGGAAGCCTTTGTAGGACAAATAACTCAAGAGATCAATAAATGTTTAAATATAAATTGAACATTATATTCTGCCTGGAGGCCACAGTCAACAAGAAAGACAAAAAAGATGAGCCACATCTTAAAGAAGACTCTGGCAAAACTTTGCCAGGAAACAAATTCCACCTAGATAGAAGGCTTCTACATTGCTCTGCTTAGAATCTGGTGACCCCTCCAAGTGGGCTTATGTCAAGCCCTTATAAGTTAATATATGGGAGACTATTCCAAAAAAAATTTAATCCTTCCTACCGCTATAAAACCTGAGGTGGAGAAAAGAGACTGGTTCTGCTCTTTGCGAGTTGTCATTAACATCATTAATCAATATGCTTCCTCTCATCTGTCCTTCCTCTCTACTGTACCCCTCCATATGTTTCACCCAGGAAACCAATCCTGTTAAAGGTTTGGAGAAACCAACATTCAGAAGACTAACTGGTGCCAGGTGGGAAGGACCATTTAAACTCCTCCTGACTACTCACTGATCTTTAAAGTTAGTAGGAATAGCAGCCTGTGTACATCATACAAAGATAAAGATAATCCTCTGAAAAGAAAAGGCAGTCCATATTCTGGAATGCTAAAAGAAAATATCCCAAGATTTTGCCAATAGCTGACACATACAAAAAGCCCAGAAAATTGAGATTTCTCTGTGATTGTCTCAGGAGTGACTTTGTCTAACAGAGAAATCATAATTATTTTAATACACATCTGTGTACTCTATTTTATAAAAAATCTTGGCGAATGGAACTAGACATACTCTGAAAGCTGGGGAAATTTTTGCTTTGGTAAGTCAAGGCATCCTGTTACGAAACTCACCAAGATGTAAAAGCCTTCTACTATAATCTACCCTCACCGATATCATCCATGATAGATATTGGAAATGTCATACCTTGGTCTATACCTTTAACCAGCAGAAAGTAGAGAAGAATGATGCTCTGCTTCCCCAAATTGAGAAACTTCCAATAAAATATGGGATTGAAACAGGCAGCATGAGAAAGAAATTTTAGGAACAGAAATTGTAGAGGCGGTATAAAAAAGGAACTGTAGAGGCCTAATTTCACGGGTAACTGTAGAATTGTTTCTGTATGGCTTACATAGTTAAAGTTCATATACTTTGGTGATTTTGTGATTTATGAATTGCTTCCCCTCTTCTGCCTCCTACTCTTCACATTCTATGAAGTTTAAAATTAGCTTATGTTTCTCTTAGAGAAGCCAAACAGCAACCATGAGCTGCTTAGAGAAGTCAAAACAGTAACCAATAAGACCTGGAGCAGGTCAACCAGACAATGGGGACCCATCTTGTAACTGAAACCAGGGTGATGCTAATGGACCTCAACAGAATGTTCACAGGTCAACTGGCCCACCTGAAAGGGGAAATGACATTCATCAGTTCAAGAACTGACATTCTTCTAGTCAATCAAGCCTAATCCCTGACCCCATAAAACCTCCTGTCATTCTGCAGCAGGCAGACAGATTTTTGGAGGAGCTCATTCCCCTCTGTGTCTTGTATGCTGCCATGCAATAAAGCCCTCTTGGTGCTCACTTCGCACTGTCTCAGTGTTGGTTTTGCAGAAGGTGGCTCAAGTCTATCTTTTATGGTAACAAGATCAGGGAGCGCAAGTCCCCCTACTTTGTTCTTCTTCAGTAGTACTTTACCTATCTGGGGCTTCTTCCCTTTCCATATAAAGTTAATAATAAGTTTTTCCATCTCTTTATAGTGTGTTGTTGGTATTTGGATTAGGATTGCACTGTATTTGTGAATTGCTTTGAGTAGAATTGTCATTTTCACAGTGTTGAGTCTACCTACCCATGAACATAATATTTTTCCCTTTATGTAGATCTGTTTTGGTTTCTTGGCAGTAGTGTTTGTAGTTTTTTTTCATATAGAGCTTTTACATCCCTTGTTAGATTTATTCCTAAGTATTTCGGGGGGGGAGGGCGGGCAGGGTGTGTTCCTGTGATATCATTTTCCTGATTTCATCATTCTCCTTATTGTATAGGAATCTAACTGACTTTTGTGTGTTTGTCTTGTATTGTGCTTCTCTCCTGAATCTTTATATTAGTTCCAGTAGTTTTCTCATGAAGTCTTTTGGGTTTATATACATATAGTATCATGTTGCTCTTAAATAGGACAGTTTAACTTCTTCATTATCAGTTTGGATGCACTTTCTTTCTTTTTCTTGCCTTATTGCTCTAGCTAGGACTTCCACACAACATTAGAAAAGAGTAGTGATACAGGGCATCCTTTTCTTCTTCCTGTTCTCAAAAGCAGTATTTTCAGCCTCTGTCCACTAAGGATGGAAACCCTAGTGGCACAGTAGTTAAGGCTACATCTGCTAACCAAAAGGTCAGCAGTTCAAATCTACCAGGCAGTCTTTGGAAACTCTATGTAGCCGTTCTGATCTATAGGGTCACTATGAGTAGGAATTGACACTACAGTAGTGGCCATTAAGAGTGATATTGGCCATTGGTTTTGCATAGTTTTTCTTCTAAACGTATTTTATTGAGAGTTTTTGCTAGGAATGGGTATTGGATGTCTTCAAATGCATTTTCTGCATTGATTAAAATATCATATGATTCTTTCCTTTTATTTATGTGGTGAATTACATTGATTTTCTAAAGTTGAGTCATCCTTGCATACCTTGTGTGAATCCTATTTGGTCATGGTGTATTGGTTTTTTTGATACAATAGTGAAATCTACTGTCTAGAATTTTATTGAGAACTTTTTCATCTGTTACCATGAGATGTATTGGTCAGTAATTTTCTTTTTGTGTGTTGTCTTTGCCTGATTTTGGTACCAGGCTTATGCTGCATTCATAGAATGAATTCAGAAATATCCTCTCCTTTTCTATATTCTGAAATAGTTTTAGTGGTACTGGTGTAAGCTCTTCTGTGACTGGTAGAATTCTACAGTGAAGCTGTCTGGACCAGGGATTTTATTTGTTGGAAGTTCTTTTTTAATTATATTTTCAACCTCTTCCCTTGTTACAGGTCTTCTCAGATTCTCAACATCATTTTGTGTTTGTTTGGGCAGGTAGTGCTTTTAGAAATTTGTCCATTTTCTTTGTTTTCAAATTTGTTGGAGTGTAGTTTTTCATTTCAGTTGGATGTTGTGATATCCCTGTTTCATTTTTTATTTGGGTGATTTGTGTTCTCTCCTGTTTTTCTTTTGTCAGTTTGGCTAGTGGTTTGTTGATTTTGTTGATCCTTTTAAAGAACTGATTTTTGCTTTTGACTCTTCATTGGTTTTCTGTTCTCTGTTTCATTTATTTTTATTCTGATCTTTATTATTTCTTCTCTTACTGTGGCTGTGGACTTCTTTTGCTGTTCTGTTTGTTCAAGTTGTGTAGCTAACTTTATGATTTTGTGCCTTCTTTTTTGAAGTGTGCGTCTCTTGCTATAAATTGACCTCTGAGGACTGCCTTTGGTGTGTCCCAGAGATTTTAGAATGATGTATTTTCATTCTTGGTTGACTAAGAATTTTTAGATTCTGTCTTTGATTTCTTCTATTTCCCAGTGGTTTTAAAGCAGTTTTTATTCAGTTTCCATGTGATCAATTTTTTTTTTCCTTTCTCTTCCTGCTGTTAATTTCTACTTTGGTGGTATTGTGGTCAGAGAAGATATTTTGTATTGTCTCAGTGTTTTGGATTTTGCTGTGGGTTGCTCTGTGGCCTAAGATGTGCTCTAGTCTGGAGAATGAATGTGTACTTTGCAGCTGCTGGGTGGAATATTGTATATACGTCTATGCGGTCAAGTCGACTGTGCCATTTAGCTCTTCTGTACCTTTGTGGAGTTTCTTTCCAGATATTCTGTCCTTTACTGAGAGTGGTGTGTTGAAGTGTTCTGCTATTATTGTGAAAATTTCAGTTTCTCTTTTCAGTGCTTGTTAGAATTTGTTTAACATGTTTTGGATCCCTGTCACTGGGTGCATAGATGTTTATTATGGTTAAGTCTTCATGATGGATCATCCCTTTAATCATTATATAGTGCCCTTCTTTGTGTTTTATGGTAGATTTTGTTTTATCTGAGATTAGTGTTGCCATTCTTGCTCTTTTTTGGTAGCTATATTCTTATTATTTTCCATCCTTTGATTTTTTTAAATAAATTTGTGTTTTTGTTTTTAAGATATGTCTCTTATATACAGCATATTGAGAGAGCTTGTTTTTTAATCTGTTCTGTCACTCAGTGTCTCTTTATGGGTGGATTTAGGCCATTTACATTCACCATAATTGCTGATAGGTGTGGGTTTATTGCTGTTTGTTTTTAGTTCTTTCTTTTTGTGGTGCTGATGTTTTCTGTGTTCTTATTTTCTTGTGCTGTAAGTTCCTTTTGGTTATGGATTTCTTTTGGTTTTGTAGATTTTGTTTTTATTGAGACCAAGTTTTCCTTCCTTATTTTGATGAGTAGGTTTTGTTTTTAAACTTTATTTGTAGTTACCTTGAAATTTACCTGTATCTACCTAGTTCTGAACCAGCCTATTGTTGTTTGGTATCACCTTGTCTTCCTCTCCATTAGAAAGTTCTGTATCGACAGCTTTTATTCCCTCTTCTATTGTTGTGACATTGTTGTCATCTCTATAGATTAACCTCTTGGGCTCCTTGTTGTTTTTCTTTTGGTTTTGCACAGTCCTTGAGAGCTCATTTCCTATAATGGTATCTTGGTGGTACAATACTGCATCCCAGAAGCAGGTTGTGGTCTGGTATTTAATCCCAGACTGAATGATTCCCTTAAATATGTCTTCTAATTTTATTTTGGTTTTTACATATTCCCTTAATTTCTGTTTATCCTAGATTAACCATAATATTTGAGCAAGAGTTTTGTAGCATATATTATCCTTCATTGGCATTTTTTTTCTTTCAAGGTTTTATAGATTTCACCTCATTGCCTTCTTACCTGCATGATTACTGCTGAATAATCAGAGCTTTGTCTTATTGCTTCTCCACTGTATGTGATTTTGTTTTTCTTAAGCTGCTCTCACAATTTTTTTCTTCATTTTTGGTTTTACGAGTGTGATTATGATATGCCTTGGTGGTTTTCTTTTGGGATCTTTCTTATGTGAGCTTCATTGAATGTCTTGAATGGTCAGTGTCATGGATTATGTATCCCTGAAAAATGTATATATCAGTTTGGCTGGGCCACGATTCCTGGTATTGTATGTTTGTCCACCATTTTGTCATTTGATGGGATTGTTGTAAACTCCATCACTATAATTTAATGAGATGGATCAGTAGCAGTTATACTGATGATGTCTACAAGATTGGATAGTGTCTTGAGCCAGTCTCTTTTGAGGCGGAAAGAGAGAAGTGAGCAGAGAGACAGGAGGAGCTGTACCACCAAGAAAGCAATGCCAGGAACAGAGCATGTCCTTTGGACCTGAGGTTTCTTCACTGAGATGTTCCTAGATCAAGGGAAGACTGATACATTACAAGGACCTTCCCCCAGAGCCAATAGAGAGAAGAAATCTTCCTTTGGATCTACTGCCCTGGATTTGGATTTCTAGCCTTCTGCACTATGAGAGAATAAATTTCTCTTTGTTGAAGCTATCCACTTATGGTATTTCTGGTATAGCAGCACTAGATGACTAAGACTGAATTTGGTACCAAGAACAGGGTACTTCTCTAACAGATGCCTAGGATGTGGAAGCAGTTTGGAAACTGTTAATGGATTTAGTATTCAGAAGGAAATAAGGAGAGTTGTTACACCGGAGACAACACAGATAGTGAAAAGCAGCAACAGAAGACCAGAAACAGTATTGGACTGGTAGCAGCAGCAGATCAGCAGTCCCAGTGTACCACCAGCAGCAGTAGATCAGCAGTGAAAGAAAAATGGCAGCAGCAGAGGACAGCAGAGGAGTGGTAACAGCAGTTAAGTGGTGGTGGCAAAGAACCAGCAGCAGCAGAACCAGGAGACCAGTGTATGATGGTGCTTGCAGTGACCCATGTAGCAAGAGAGCTGAGTGCCTGTGCACAGGAGGCTTTCTGACAGAGTGGGGCACCTCTGGGCATTTATTGGTAGAACTAGGCTTGCCAACTCACAGAGACAGAAAGCCTTCCCCTAGGGCTGACGGCATGAATTTGAACTGGTAGCCTCCCAAACTGTGAGAGAATCAACTTCTCTTTGTTAAAGTTGTCCACTTGTGGTATTTCTGTTATGGCAGAACTAGATGACTGAGACAGTCAGCTTTTCATCTTTCATGGTATTAGAGACATTTTCTGTCAGCAGTTCTTCAGTGATCCTCTCTGTGTTTTCTGTTTACTCCTCCTATTCTAGATCCCCAGTCATTTATACATTTTTGCTTTGGACTATATCCCACACAATTCTCAGAATTTCTTCATTCTTTTTTGCTGACTTTATCTCTGAGCTGTATCCAAGTGTTTGATTTTGCTGATCTTGTCTTCCATCATTTCAAACCAGCTCCTCATCTATTCTATGATACCATCCATTCCTGAAATTCTGTTTAATTTCTAATTTTTGTTTTTGTGTAATTTGCAGTTGTGAATTTATTTTTGGCATTTTGTCCCTATATTATTTTCCTGACTTCTTCAATTTTTTTTGTCTGCATTTTCCATGGATTTCTGTATTTTATCCTCCTTTTCTACTTTTTACTTCAACTCTTGGATAGCTGTGAATAGTAGTGACATGAATTCCCTGTCAGATAGTTCTAGTGCTTTTTCTTCTACTGGAAAGTCATCTAGTTTTTATTACTATGATTATTCTGGATGCCTCCTAGAGCTATCCTGTCCTATTTTTATTTTTAAATATGTTTCGATATTGTCTGCTATCTTTAGTACATTTAGTAGTTATTCTCTTTATTTATTAAGTGCAGATCAGTTTGTTTTATCCTGCTTTTTATTTAGTTATGTCAGAGCAGGACAGTGTGTGCTTTTTCTTGTTTCTTCATCTGTGGTCATAATACTTTTTTTAATTTTAATTTTTTATTTATTGTGATGGAGTGAAAGTGTACAATCCAGTATAAATTTGCATGCTGGCCTGTGTGAAGCTTCTGCTGCTCTCCTTGCCCAGTGACAGCACACTCTCCTATTTGTTCTATACATGTCATATCCTCTTAACAATCTCCTGCCCCCTCTTCTGCACCCTCTTCACCCCCTCCAGTAAGGGGCCAGCAGGACGACATCCTACAGTAGCATAGAATCATAAAGTACACAGATAATATGGTCATTCTGTGTCTCTGAGTCCAATCCATTTCTGTCTCAAGAGTTGACCTCAGTGATGATTTATGGACAGAACCAGCATCAGGACCAGGGGCCACGCTCCCAGGGGAACCACAAGGCCCCTGGACCATCAACTGCAGTCTTTTAGTGGAGTTCCCAGAGTGCACCCCTTTTTATTCTCGTGTTGCCAGTGAAACTCAACTTTGTGAGCTATCCATGGTGGTGACCGGGCACCATCTGGTTCTTCTGGTCACATGTCAGTGTAGTCACCCACTCTTGTGGGTCTGTCTTCTGGGTTCTCTTTCACCCCATGTCATTTTGGTCCTTGGTGATCATCTGTTTCTCTTGAGTTGGGACCGTTTTGGTGTACCTCAGATGGCAGCTTGCTAGCTTTTAAAACCCCAGATGCCACTCACCAATATGGGGTGCAGAAGACTCTCTTAGCAATATGCTAGTTATGCGAGTTGGCCTCGATATCCCCTGAGAGCATGGTCTCTGGACTCTTGACCCTGCTACTCTGTCCTTGCAATATTGAGTTAAGACTGGAGGAGTGTTTGTGTTATGTTGAAGACCAGTTAAGCTGATCTTCTTTCTAATGTGTGCTGTCACTGATTTCACCCAACCAAATTTCTATGTATAACCAACCCTCATCCTCCCGCTGACCCCACCCTTGCAGCTGTCAAAGAGTCTTTTCTTCTATACATGAGTCTGTTTTTAAGTTCTTATTGTAGGGGTCTCATACAATATTTGTCTTTTTGCTGCTGAGTACTTTCACTCAACATAATGTCTTCCAGTTGAAACCAGGTTATGAGATGCTTCCTAAAATCATCATTGTTCTTTATCATTGGATAGTGTCCCATTGAGTATATATACCATAGTTTATTTATCCATTCTTCTGTTGTTGGGTATCTGGATTGATTCCATCTTTTTGCTGTTGTGGACTGTGCTGCAGTAAACATTTGTGTGCATGTATCTGTTGGTGTGCATGCCCTTGATTCTGTAGGATATATTCCAAGCAGTGGGATTACTGGGTCAAATGGTATATCTATTTCCATCTTTTTAAGGAAGCATCAAATTGCTTTCCAAACAGGTTGTACCCCCACCAATCCCACCAACAGTGTAGGAGAGTTCCAATTTCTCTGCAGTCTCTCCAGCATGTGTTGTTTTGTGTTTTAGGATCATAGCCAACCTTGTGGGGGTGAAACAATATCTCATCGTAGTTTTGATTTGAATTTCTTTAATAGGTAATGATCATGAGTATTTCCACATGTGTCTTTTGGCTGCCTAGATACCCTCTTTAGAGAAGCGTTTGTCCATGTCCTTCACCTATTGCTTAACTGTATTATTTATCTTTTTCTTATTGATATTTTGTAGTACCTTATAACTTATGGAGATCAGATGGCGGTCTCACATATAGTTGCCAAATATCTTTTCCCATTCTGTAGGTGGTCTTTTAATTCTTTTGATAAAGCCTTTAGATGAGCAAAAGTGTTTGATTCTTAGTAGTTCCGATTTATCTATTTTCTCTTCTGTTGGCTTTTTGTTTGACAGATTTTGAAGCCTGTCTAGGTTGTGTATTAAAAGTTCCATTGTTGATCCTATTTTTTCTTGGATGATCTTTATCGTTTTAGTTTTGATATTTAGGTCTTTTATCCAGTTTGAGTTTTTTTGTATCAGGTGTGAGATATGGTTCTTGTTTCAGTTTTCGCAGATGGATATCCAATTTTGCCAGCACCATTTTTTAAAGAGATTGCTATTACCACCATTTGAAGTCTTAGGCCCTTCGTCAAATACCAAATGTTCATAGGAGGATGGTGGCATTTTTGGGGTCTCAACTCTCTTCCACTGGTCTATATGTCTCTTTCTGTACCAGTACCAGGCTGTTTTGACAACTGTGGCAGTATAATAGGTTCTAAAGTCATGTAGTGAGAGGCCTCCCAGGGTGTTCTTCTGCAGTAGTGCTTTACTTACCCAGGGCTTCTTCCCTTTCCATACAAAGTTGGTGATTTTTTTCTCTGTCTCATTAAAAAAGTCACTGGAATTTGTATTGGGATTGCATTATATAAATAGATTGCTTTGGATTTAACATTTAACATTTCACAATGTTAAATCTTCCTATCCATGAGCAGGTAGGTTTTTCCATTTATCTAAGTCTCTCTTAGTTTCATGTAGTAAGGTCTTATAGTTCTCTTCTTAAAGGTCTGTTATTTCTCTAGTTAGGTTTATTCCTAGGTATTTTATCTTCTTGGGGGCTATAGTAAGCAGTAGTGATTTGGTGATTTCTTCTTTAATAATCTCATTATTGGTATAAAGGAATCCTACTGATTTACTTATGTTATTCTGATACTTTGCTGAACTCTTCTATCAATTTGAGTAGTTTACTTAAGGATTCTTTAGGATTCTCTGCGTATAGAATCATATCATCTGCAAATAGGGAGATGTTTACTTCTTTGCCAATGCAGATGCCCTTTATTTCTTGGTCTTGTCTAGTAGCTCTGGCTAGAACTTCTAGTACAATGTTGAATCAGAGCGGTGAGAGTGGGCATCCTTGTCTAGTTCCTGTTCTCAAGGGGAACTGTTTCAGTCTCTCTCCATTCAGGATGATGTAGGCAGTTGGCTTGGTATAAATGGCCCTTATTGCATTGAGGAATTTGCTGTCTATTTCTATTTTGCTGAGTTTTATTTAGCATGAATGGGTGTTAGACTTTATCAAATGCCTTTTCTGCAATGGACAAAATCAGGTGATTCTTGTCTTTTGTGTTATTTATGTGGTTTATCACATTAATTGTTTTCCTACTGTTGAACCAGCCTTGCATCCTTGGTATGAATCCAACTTGGTCATGACGAATTATTTTTTTGATGTGTTGTTGAATTCTATTCACAAGGATTTTGTTGAAAATTTTTGGATCTAGATTCATGACTGATACTAGTCTGTAGCTCTCCTTTTTTGTTTGATCTTTCCCTGGTTTTGGTATCAGGGTTATGCTGGCTTCATGGAATGAATTTGGGAGTATTCCATCCCTTTCTATGCTGTGAAATAGTCTTAGTAGTATTGGCATTAATTCTTCTCTAAAAGCTTGGTAGAATTCTGTGGTGAAGCCATCTGGGCCAGGGCTTTATTTTGGTCGGTAGTTTTTTGATGACTTTTTCAATCTCTTCCTTTGTGATGGGTTTATTAAGTTGTTCTGCTTCACCTTGTGATAATTTTGGTGATATGAATCTAGGAATTTGTCCATTTCCTCTAGGTTTTCAAATTTGTTAGAGTACAGTCTTTCATAGTATTGTGCTGTGATATTTTTGATTTCTGTTGGATCTGTCATGACATCTTCCCTCTCATTTCTTATTTGGGTTATTTGTTTCCTTTCCTGTTTTTCTTTAGTTGGTTTAGCCAATGGTTTCTCAATTTGTTGACCTTTTTGAAAAACCAGCTTTTGGTCTTTTGAATTTTTTTTGATTGTTCTTCTATTCTCTAATTCATTTAGTTCTGCTCTAATCTTTATGATCTGTTTTCTTGTGGTGCCTGAGGGGTTCCTCTGATGCTCTCTTTCTACTTGGTCAAGCTGTAGGGTTAATTCTTTGGTTTCAGTTCTTTCTTCCTTCTGGATGTGTGCATTTATAAACTGACCTCTGAGCACTGCTTTAGCTATAGCCCATAGGTTCTGGTAGGAAGTGTTTTCATTCTTATTTGAATCCATAAATTTCTTTATTTCATCCTTGATTTCTTCTATAACCCATGGCTTTTTGAGCAAGGTGTTGTTCAGTTTCCATGAGTTCCAATATCTATGTTTTTTCTGCTATTGATTTAGACTTGCATGGCTTTATGGTCTGAGAAGATGCTTTGCAATAATTCAATGATATGCATTTTGTTGAGATTTGCTTTATGTCCTGACACATGGTCCATTATGGAAAATGTTCCATGCACACTAGAGAAGAAGGTGTAGTTATATGCTGATGGATAGAAAGTTCTGTGTACGTCGATGAGGTCTAGTTGGTTAATTATGGCAATAAAGTCTTCAGTGTCTTTACTGAACTTTTTTCTAGAAGATCTGTCCAATATGAGAGTGCAGTGTTGAAGTCTCCCACTATTATTGTGGAGTGATCTATCTCATTTTTGCCTTTTGATCCATGATGTAACACATTATCTCTTTACTGGAGTGTTCAGTCCATTTACATTCAATGTAATTATTGATAGGTATGTGTTTAATGCTGTTATTGTGATGTGTTTAGTTTTGAGTTGATGTTTTCTCTGTTGTTCTTACTCCTCTGTTCTGGGACATTCTTCTTTATGGGTTGATTTTTCATCCTTTTCAGTGTTGGTTTTGTGTTTGTTGAGACTCCTGTATTATATTTCTTGATTTGTTATATTGCATCTTTATTGTTCTTTGTGGCTACCCTTGTAATCCCCCTTAATGATCTATGTTTAAACCCAATTTTAACTTCTACATGTCTTATTAAGTTACTTTCCATCTGGAAGGACTGTAACTACTGTAGTACATCCCTCTTTTTTTTTATAAGATATCAGAGTTTTCATCATATGATCACTGAATCACTTCTTTTAATATTATAGCTTTGAGCTTTGAGCCTTCCCTAACTGAGTAGGTGTGGTGGTCAGGATTATGTCAACTTGGCTACTCCATATTTGGCTGCTGTATTAAGTGGCAGGGTGGGGTTTGTGGTGGCTCCCCTCCCCTCAGCTCTCATCTCGCAACCTTCCACTACTACTGCTGGTCTGCTCACGTAGCCAGGAGCTCCTGCTCTCTTCTACCAGCGTCTGGTTCCGGGACTTGAACTATCAGCTATTGGACTCATCAGTCCTTACAGTCGGCACTTGAGAGTCCTGCTCTCTGACCTGCCAATCCTGGGTTCACCAGCCTCTGCTGCTCCTGATCCCTGACCTGCCGATCCTGGGTTTGCCAGCCTCTGTCGCTTCGTCTCGCCACCAGCTTGGGATCCACTGACCTACACAACCGGTGATCTAGAACTCTGGTCTCTGACCTGCTGACTTTGGGTTCCTCAGCTTCTGTGGCCACGTGAGGCTTGTGCCAGGACTTGGGACATTCAGCTTCTGTGATTATGTGAGCTGTTTCCTATATCTGTATCTATCTATCTATCTATATTATAAACCTTTCCTTGTACCTACATGTGTTACTGATTTTGCTTCCCTAGAAAATCCAGCCTAAGGCAGTAGGTTTCTGGATGATGTGTCCTGTATTGTCTTCTAAAATACAGAGTTAATGGTTTTGTTCTTCTAAGCCAAGAGCTTCTTTCAGTATTTCTTGTAACTTTGGTTTTTACAAAGTCTCTGAGTTTCTGTTTATCTATGAATGTCTTAATTTCATTTTCATATTTGAGAGATAGTTTTGCAGGATATATAATTCTTGTTTGGAAGTTCTCCTTCTATGCTTTGAATATGTCATCCCATTGCCTCCACGCCAGTACTGTTTCTGCTGAGAAGTCAGATGAAAGCCTACAGGGTTTCCCTCTGAATGTTAGCTTTGCTTTGAGTCTTGCTGCCTTTAACAGTTTCTGCTTATGTTTCATTTTGTTAAGCTTGATTATAATATGCCTTGGAGTCTTTCTTTTAGGATCTATATTGAGTGGCATTTGATATGCATCTTGGATATCTATATTCTCTCATAATTTCAGGGAAGTTTTATGTCAGCAGCTCAGCCACAATACTGTGTTCTCAGGTGTCCCTTCCTGTTCAGGAACTCCAATTAATCATATATTGTTCCTCTTGAAAGAATCGCACATGCTTCTTAATGCTTCTTCATTTTTCTTGTTTCCTTTTTCTGATTTTTCCCCATAGATGCTGGAGTCAGTAGCTCTGTCACTCAAGTCAGAAAGTCTATTTTTCCATTGTTCAGTTCTGTTTTCTTGGCTTTGAATCGAATTTTCCACTTCTTTGATTTTGTTATTGATCTGTTGGATTTCAGAATACTTGTGTTCCACCAGTTCAAACAACTTGGTTAATTTTTCATTTTGCTCTGCTGCATTTTGTATAATGTCTAGGAGGGCTCTCTATATAATTTTTTTTGTACTCAATCTCCCATAGTTTCAGAAAGGCTTCTTCATCTGGGAAGTTCTTTGGTTCTTTCTTTTGGGAGCTTTCTGGAGCCATAGGTGAATTTTTCTTTAAGTTTCTGATCAAAGATGTTTGCTTTTTGGCCACCTAGAGGTTGTTTAGTTTCTCCAGTGTTGCCTTAACAAGATCTAAAGCACTCTCTGATAAGGAAGGTGATCACCGTCACTTCTATGTACTCCAGTGACTGAGCCCAGTGGAATCTCTGGGGTAGCAGGCTCCACCTCCTGATTGGCAAAGACACAGCCCTACTTATGGAGTCACTAGGGGGCCATCAGCTGACCCTATGATGTGAGTCAGTAAAGGCTGGAAGAGATGCCGTCAGGATAGGTAATCTTATATTGGAAGGTAAAACCTATCTGACAGCTTCCAGAATCAGTCAGGCTGTCAGGTGTGCAAGCCCCTCTTCCGAGTTGCAAAGTAAGCACCTCTATATCCAACCCCAGATGCTGTAAACTAGGTCAAAGTACGAAAAGTGTACTGCCATGCTGTCATCTGCTGCTGGGCCCCACTTGTAATGTCACACCGTGCTAAACACAGCTTTTCTATTGGAAAAGCACTCCCCGGGCTGGCACTGCCTCCCAACCTGGTAATCAGTCCTGGTTGAGGCCTCTATTTGGGTACCTCCACCTCCTAGTCGAACAAGATGGTGTCCCACACAAGCTCTCCCGCTCGCTGTGGAATAGCTGATTCTTTGGTGGAGGTTCGGAAAGAGAGGGTGGAAGAGCTGAGGTGCACAGAGCCCAGAGCCAGGCTCTCACAATATGGCTATTCTACCTTCTGGTCCTGTCAGCACTGCTGCTGAACTTTGCTGCTTTTAAGTCCATGCCGTGTCTGCCAGTTAAGACAGAGAAAAAAAGTTACTTCTAGTCTGTGAGAGCCAGCATTCAACAAGGATGGGGGTCAGTGAAAGAGAAGAAGTTTCCTGATCAGTGGCATGTAGTCCAAATTGACAGCCCTAAGCCATGTCCTAGGGCTCACTGGATGTCCAGAAGACTGCATTTAATTATTAATCCAGGCCTTAGTTTTCAGAGGGAATTGAGGAGACGTGTGTCTAGCCCACCATCTTGACTCCAGCCCATTGGTCATGATACCTTTTATCTCCTTGTCTGATGGACAGGGCTATGATGCAGTAGGTTAGGTCCAGCTGAAGCGGAAGGGTTGGGATGAGTTGTTTGTGGCCTGCAGTAGGGCTGACAGGGCAGCCTGGGAATCATTGCTTAGCAGGTTCTGGTAGGCCATGCCTATAGTGCCCAGAGGTGTGATACTCAGTGCACTGTGCAAATAGGCAAAAAAAGAGAGAGAAGGTTGTGCTGTGTGGAGCTAAGCTAGGTACAAGACAGAGACAGAAACAAGAGCCAATAACAAACATTCAAAATACGAGTGGTAAGAAAGGCTGCCATTGGAGCGGAGAGATTACAAACTGAGAAACAAAAAGAGGAGAGGAAGAGGAAAAAGGGAAAAAAGAAAAACAAAACTAGGAAAAATTTGGAAAAGAAAAAAAAAGAAAGGCCACCAGGTGTTCCACCAGTGTGGCTATGAAGATCACAGAAGTGTCTCCCAGCTGTACAGTATAGACTGCCTCATAGGGGTCACACAGCACCAGGTTTTCAGGAGACAAAAAAAGAAGGTAAGTACAGAAATATGAGAAACGAAAAATGAAGAAAAAAAGAAATGCCCCCAGGGATCCCACTGGTGCAGTTGTGTAGACTACATTAGTGGGTTGTAAGCCATACAGGATAGGCTAGCTAGAACAGGCTCCCAAGTTACGAAAAGAAAAACAGGCAAAACACAACAAAGTAAAACAACAAAACGAAGCAAAAATACCCAAATAGCTTTGAGGATCCCATCAGTGTGGCATCATAGGCTAGGGGTGTGGTTCTGCAGTTAAGTGACACTTCACAGCCTTTCAAGAAGCAAAGATGGCACACAGAGATAGGTGTCAGAGAGGGGAGATGAGGAGCTGATGGGAAGCACTGAAGAAATCAAATGGAAAAAAAACAGAGAAATGGCACTCAGGGTGCCAGCCAGTGTATATGGGGTGAATCCAAGTGGCAGGGGCTACTTGGGAAGCAGAACAGACCAAGGGTGTTAAGGAGGTGGAAGTCTGAAAATTAGGAAAACAGGTATTGATGGTTTCCAGGTGATTTATGTCCTGCTGGGAACTCCATGATGCTGCTTTCCTCTACTCCCTGTCTGCCAGTCTCTAATGTGGGTGGACTGAATCTAAGTGGCAAAGATGTTGCACTTCCCAGCCGGCCAAGCCACCACAGCTAGCCAGGAAGCTTCAGAGATAGAGCAGCAGGGGGAGGACAGGGATGGGGAAGTGTGTATTGCTGGTCACTGGAATTTGCTGCTGGAATTTCCTTGAAACTGCTTTCCTGTATTCCTTGTCTGCCAGTCTCCAAAAGAGTCCAAGATGGCAAATCCGTGGATTTGCTTTAGCTCCCAGGGGACTTTCTCTTGTATCTCTTCTCACTCTCTATTCTACGTCAGTTTCTTACTCCTGTTAATGTTTGACTGAGTTTTTATCTCTTTAAGCTTTCTGGTTCTGGAACTGATGTTTGTCTCTCTTTTACTTAGTTTTTTGGGTCTTTGCTGTGGAGGGATAGTGTGGTGCTTCTGTTTAAGGTGCCATGTTGACTAGAAGCCCTTCTCTTCGTTTTTGGTATGTGTGTTTACTGCTATGGACTCTCCTGTAAGTACTGCTTTTGGTATGTTTTCATTCATTCTCATTTTATGAATTCTTTTTGTTTCATTTTAAATTTCTTCCACTAACTAGTGGTTTCTCAGCAAACTGTTATTCTCTGTCCACATATTTGATTTTTTTTTCCCTCCCTGTTCTTCCTGTTATTGATTTCTAGTTTTGATCAGAGAAGATACTTTATCATTCGAATTTTTTGAACCTTGCTTTGTGGCCTGAAATAAGATCTATTCTGGAGAATAATCCACGTTTGTTGGAGAATTCATATTGTGCTGCTGTTGGTGGTAATTGTGTTACTCAGGTCTTTTGTATCTTTGTTCAGTTTCTTCTTTTTGTTCTGTCCTTCACTGAAAGTGGTGTGTTAAAGCATCCTACTATTATAGTAGAACTGTCACTGTCTCTTTTCAATATTGTTAAGAGTTTAAATATTTTAGAGCTCTGTCATTGGGTGTACAGATGTTTATTATGGTTATATCTTCTTGTTGGATTGTCTCTTTAATCATAATGATGCTCCTTCTAGTCTCTTATGATGAATTCTGACTTAAAGTCTATTTTATCAGAGATTAATACTGACACTCTTGCTCTTTTTTGGTTACTGTTTGGGTGGCATATTTATTCCCTCATCTTTTTTCACCTCTTTATGTCTTTGTGTCTGAAATGTGTCTCTTGCAGGCAACATATTGATGGATTATGTGTAAATATGTGTTGTCCATTCTGCCACTCTCTCTCTTGACTGGTGTGTTTGAACTATGTACACACTGTGATCATTGGCAGGTGTGAGTTTACTGCTGCTGTATTTTGTTATGCTTTTTGTTGTAGTGTTTTCTTTATTCTGCTTAATTTTCTGTGCTGAGTTCTTTTTATGTATTTTCTTTAGATTCCTTTGTGGTTGATTTTGTGTTTACTGCATCTGTATGGTTTTCCTCTTTATTTTGATGAGATTTATTAACTTTCTCTGTGGTTACTCTGGTATTTGTCTTTACCTTCCTAAGTTTAAAGCAGTCTGTTATTTCTTATCTTGATACGGAAATTCTATGTCTATACCATTTATTCCTCCTTTTTGAAGTCATTGTTTACAGACTGACATATTGTTTCCTCTTTTTGGTTCTGTAGCTTTATTACTTTTGAGATTTCTCTATGTGGATTGGCATCTTGGTGCTGGTGTCATCTGGCTTACCCTTAGCTTGTTGTCTGCTGTTGTTGGTTCTCTATCCAACGACTTCCCTTTAGCATTTCTTGTAAAGATGGTCTGGTTTGTACAGACATCCTTAATTTCTGTTTATCTGAGAATGTCTTAATTTTGACATTGTATTTGAGAGGTAGTTTTTTGGGGAATATAATTCTTTGTTGGCAATTCTTTTCTTTCATGGTTTTATATATGTCACCCCATTGCCTTCTTGCCTGTATAGTTTCTGCTGAGATATCAGTGCTTAGTCTCATTGGAGTCACTTTGTAGGTGATATCTCTTTTTTTCTGAGTTGCTCTCACAATTGTCTGTTTACATTTGGACTTGGGAATTTTGATTATGGTATGTCCTGTATGGGGTTTGCTGAGCTTCTTGCATGGAATTTTTCTCATCTTTTATACCAGTGCTATGAGTCAGACATGACTTGATGGCAGTGAGTTTTTTTTTTTTTTTGTAATATCATTGGGAAAGATTTCTTCCACAGATCTTCAAAAATTCTGTGCTTTTTTAAATTTTTTGGGGGGTCTCCTCTCCTGTTCCAGGATTCCCATTTATAACATCTGTCTTATGCTGGGTTTTCTAGGGGAGCAAAACCAGTAACACATATAATGTGTATAGAAAAAGATTTATATGAAGGCAACAGTTCACACAATTGTAGAAACTGAAATGTCCCAAGTCCTGGGCTGGAGTAAAGGCCTCATGCAGCTGTGGAAGCTGGTTGAACCCAAGGTCGGAAGGTCAGAGATTAGAGTTCTGGCTCTAACCCATAGTCAGCAAATCCCATGATAGTAGGCAAGACTGCAAAGTTTCTGCTGATTCATGGAGCTGCAGGGACTGGTGAACCCAGGATCAACAAGTCCAGGGAATGGAACTCTTACTCATAGGCTGTGAGGGCTGATGAATTCCAAGAACTGCTGGTTCAAGTCCTAAGAACCTGATGTAAGAAAACAAGAGAACAGGAGCTGCTGGCAATGTGAGCAGACAGGAAGTAGGTGGTGGAAGGTGAAGAGATGATGGCTGCAGGGGTGGGGTGAAGCTGCCACAGGCCCCACCCCTGCCACTTTATACAGCTGCCAAAACATAAAGAATCATAGTCCAGCCAAGATGACACAGTCTGAACCATTACAGCATCTCACATAATTTTTAGGTTTTCTTTTTTCCTTCCAGTTATTTCCTCAAATTGCCATCAAAGTTTTGTCATATTTTAATTCTTTCATCTGCTGTTTCTACTTCTCTATCTTTCCACTGAGTTATCTATTTCCTTATTATGTTTTTGTTAATCTTCTGGATTCCTAATTCATGTTTTTGTATGACTTCTATTTGCCATTTTTGTATTGTTATTCCTGACTCCTCTATGGTTTTGTCTGTTTCCTTTGTTCTCTTTGAGGACCTTATATGTAAGCCTTTTGAATTCCTTATCATGCAGATCCATTACCATCTGTTCCTCAGGGAGATTTTCTGCCCCTTTATTTTAGTCACTTGGTTGAGCCATCTAGTTTTTTTTTTTTTTTACATAATTTGATATTATCTGCTGCTTTAAAGGAGTAGAGTATTATTTTTTTGTTTCACTGTATCAGAGTGGGTGCTCTCTCTGACTAGGAGGGATGAGGTGCACAGCCAGGGGAGGAGAAGAATCAAAAAGGAAAATAAAGGGCTGTGGTGGCTTATCTGTTGCTCTGTATTTGCCATCTGCCCTGTTGGACAGGTCCCACCACTGGAGAGTTCCTCTGTCCCTGGATCCTAATTTTCTCCCAACTCTGTGTATGCTAGAATCCCTGAAGCCCTTATCCTCTTTCCCAAACTTGCCATCCTTAGCTCTAGTTCCTGTTCTGCTCACCCTGCTTCACTCTGGGTCTATGTAGTTTCTCTGTCTCCTACTGGGGGTTCTGTCGTGTTGCCTACCAGTGCTCATCCATTGTTGTTGGCTTTGTCTCAAAATAGCATTGCTGTGCTGGACTGGCTGGCATGGCACCTTTGCTCCATCTCTTCCCTGCAACTGCTGCCACTTAGTTTCTTTTTCCAATCAGTGTTTAGTCTTATTCTATCATCCTCTCACTTGATGCTTAGGGCTTTCAGGTTTGTTATCTGTCTTTTACAGTTTCTCCAGTCTTTGATATAGGACAGCATATTGCATCTAACTGGGCTGCCATCTTGATTCAAGTTCTCATAATACAGTTTTAATGGTTTAGTGGAAAACAACTCAAATATCCATCAACTGATCAATGTATACACAAAACTTGGTTTATCCATAAGATGGAGTATTCACCCATAAAAATAAGTACTAATAAAAAGAACCTTGAAAACACTATGCTTAGTGAAGGAAACCAAACACGAAAGACCACATATTGTAGAATTCCTTTTATACTAATTCCATAATTGGCATATTTATAGACAGAAGATTTGTGATTATCTGTGGCTATGGATCTGACTCATGGTGACCCTTTGGCTGGCTTATGGCTATGGAAGGGGTGAAATGTGGAACAACTGCTAACGGGTATGGGCTTTCTTTTGAGGTTCATGGAAATATTAAAAAATGCTAGTGATGGTCACACAACTGTTAACTATTAAAAATTACTAAATTTTACACTTTAAGTGGATGACTGTATTAGTATGAGAGCTGTCTCAATAAACCTATTAAAAATCAATTGACATCATGACCAACTTCAGAAGTGAGGACTGTAGGACTTTAGTAGCTTTTTTTTTTTTTTGCCTGTTATATATTCTTATAAACTAATTATCCTCTCCTTCTCATTGCCTTTTTAAATCTAAGTATTGTTGATGATGATTAGCTTTACAATTTAAGTCAATTTACTGAATATTCAAGTGGAATGCTGTCATTAATATCACCAAGTGATAGATTATGATGACTGTACAACTTTGCTGTTACTTAAGGAGAGAATGGCAGTGTATTTGTACAAAGGATACTTACATCTTTGCTGAGTGGAAGCATAAAATTGTTGTGTTGAATGGAAACTAAATGGCACATATGAGTGATGAAAAGAAATAGTGGTAGACTATGCTGGTTATTATTTTATCTCAGCCCCAACCCTCTGTTTATGTCTGTTCAAGTTTTATGTGGCACCGAGTTCCCCCCTTTTCCAGCTCCCTGAGGCCCCCAGCCACACACCACAATTGGAGATCTGAGTGGGGACTACAGAATATATTTATTGTTGTGTCTGCATTTTGTTTCTTAGACATCACAGTTCCTAGATGGAGGTGAGCGTGCCCCACCTCACTAAGTCATGATCCTACAAACGTTTCCAATGATTTCCAGGTTCAAAGTGCTCTGAGAAAGCATCACAGTTTTAATACTTCCTAGATGCTCAACTGAGGCAAAGTGACAAAATGGCCCCCCACCCACCAAAAAAATAAAGCCCAAAGCCCCCAGCAGCCGCTGCTGCAGCCATATGAAAAAATAATACAAACTCTTGTTAAAAAATAGATTACACAGAAAGAACCCCAAGGACAAAGGGACATGAAGACGGGTAGGGGCCTCAAGGAGAGACCCAGGAGAGAACAATGAGATGAATCTGGGGGCTAGGATGCTGGTGGACACCTGCCTTGTCCACTCTGCCCAACACTGCTGTGTCTGGGCTTGCTCCTCCCCACATCTCAGGCCCACAGACCATGCTACTTCCTCAAGGGATCCTCTCTTCACCCCAAGGCCTCGTACCTGCTTCTCGCTAAAATGGCTTCAATAAAGAAACAGAAAAGACCTAAAGCAAAGAGAAAAGGCTGCTGCCTAGCCAGGAGACACTTCCACCTGCAGGATCAGACCTTCCTCTGCTCTGAGGATTTGAGTGATTACTAATACCTACTGCTACCTAGATACCTCTGGAGGTGACATGGCCCAAGACTCCCCACTGGCTCCTGGGAACTTGGGCTCTGCCTCCCTTGGGCCCATGCATCCTCTTATGTCCCCAGCCTTCACCAGGGCATAGGGCTAAGGCTGTCCCAGCTCAGCCTTGGAGGGCTACAAAGAGGTGGTGGCTGGGGCCAGTGGGTGGTCCACGCATAACTCACACAGGCCCCTCTAGCTCACGCAACGAGAAACAAGGGGGCAGCCCCACCACAGCAGAGGTAAGGCAGGGTGAGGTGGTGCATGTGCAGCCAGGCCAGCTCGCAGGCTAGGGGCAGGAAGGGCAAGGGCCAGGTCTGCTGGGCAGAAGGCAAGTGAGGGGCCCGGTGATGGGGGGTGGGGTCTTGCCCTCTGCTGCCCAGCTGCAGGCTCTACACCTGAGTCCCTCCTGCAGAGCTTGAACCCAGTTAGAAAAGGGAGATAGGGCAGCTAGCTAGGCTGGGTTCAGTCAGGGACCTCAGGGTGAGCAGGCAGTCCATTCTCGTTGCGCTGGTAGGTCTCCCAGAAGCTACTGTCTAGCTGCTCCAGCTGTGGGCCCAGTGGCAGGTGGTTGGCCAAGTGCATGCGGAGGGTCTCCAGCCACTGCTCCAGCTTCAGGAAGGAGGGTCTGGGTGATGAATGGGACGATGGTGGGTGCTGGCTGTGCTGGGGCTGGCCCACCTCCAGTACTGCCTAGACCCCAGCACTTGGCTGTACTTGGGCCAGGCCACCCCTCACCTCTTCTCAGGATCCACGTCACAGCAGCACACAGTGATAGGAAAGAAGCTTGGGGGGCAGCTCGGGGGACAGTAGCGGTCCAGGAAGCCTCGCACGTTGAGGCCAAAGTCCATGGTTCTGGGCAGGTAGTCAGGGTCTGCATTCACCCGCCCGATGATCTGTCTCACACAAGGCCCTCTGGTTATTCAAGGTGTCTCAGGGTGTCCAGCCAAGTGTGACCTGCCCTCACACCACCCAGGCTGGCTTGGCACCAACATGACCACCACACCCCACTGTGGACAGCCTGTTCCTGGCACCTCCCACGCCTGCAGACTTCTTGCTTGCAGCCTATATGTCTGGGGAAAGGAGGAGGAGCTACCAGACCCTGGCATTACGTGCTGCCTGTGCCTGGACCTACCTCACACAGGACAATTCCAAAGGAAAACACATCCACCTTCTCATCATAGCTGCAGCCTGGAGAGAGACAGATGGTCAGCACCAGGAGTCTGCTCCCAGGGCCAACCAGCTGGGTACCAGCCAGCTGGGTGGATACCCTGGGCTGCAGGTCAGGGCCAGGAAGCAGAAGCTAGCAACCTTGAGGGGTTCAGGGCTTAGGCTTGGCCCTCAACCCCACCAGGCCCGAGCAACCCTCTGGTAGATCAGGGGTGAGGATGAGAGACCTAGGCAAAGAGTTCCTGGCTCAGTTGCTAATGAGCTGGGTAATTCTGGGCAAGTCATACACCCTGAGCCTCGGTTTCCACATCTGCAAAATGGGAATAAAGATACCTAACAATCAGGATAATCACCATCTTACTGAATGCCAATCTGACAAACTTTATCTCTAATCCTCACACCATCTTTTAAAGAATAGGGGCTGTCAACACCAGTTTACAGGTTGTGGTATTTGGTGGGGCGGGGGTGTGCTATGTAACTTTGGTCAGTGCTAGTGCAGAGATGATGGCCCTCTGCCTGCCCTGACTCTGTTGTGGATGGGTCAGTGGGTGCTACCTGCCCAATGGCTTCATGGCCCACAGCGCCTGGGTACTGTGAACAAGCAAGAGAAAAAGGAATGGAACAGGCGTGGAGACGGGACCTGTGGTCAGCAGAGGAATGATCACCCAAGGAGAGCTACATCCTGAAAGTACCCAGGTGCCATCAACAGATGACTGGATAAACAAAATGTGGTCCATAAACGCAGTGGAGTATTAGTCATCTATAAGGAAGAGTGAAGTTCTGATGTATGCTATGATATGGACAAACATTGAAAACATTATGCTGAGTGAAGTTAGTTGCTACAGGGCAAATATTTTATGATCCCACTTATAGGAACTACCTTACATAGGTAAATCCATCAAGACGAAAGAAGATTTGGGATTCCCCAGGGACTGGGAGAGAAGGGAATGCAGGGCAGGAAGGATGGGAAAAAAACTTCAGAGAGTCCTCTTAAAACAGGTGAATTGCATTCTATATGAATTATTTCTCAAAGATTTAAAAAAAAAAGAAAAGAAAAAGATATCTACATTCTAATCCCTGTAAGTTGTGAATGTCACTTGATTTGGCCAAAGAGACTTTGCAGGTGTGATTAAGCATCTACCTTGACATGGCTGAAGAAGGGCCCTAAATGCCGTGCCAAATGGAGGGTCAGTCAGGGAAGGACAGGTGATGGTGAAAGCAGGTTAGAGAGGGAGAAATGGGAAGATGCCATACTGCTGGCCTGGAAGATGAAGAAGGGGACATGAGCCAGGCAGTGCAGGCAGCCTCTGGAAGCTGGAAAAGATCAACTGATTCTCCCCTGGATCTTCAGGAACCAGCCCTGTTGACACCTTGGCTTTGGCCCAGTGAGATAGATTTTGGACTCCTGCACTGTATGAGAGTAAATTTCTGTTATTTTAAGCCATTAAGTATGTGCTAGGAAACCCTAGTGGTGTGGTGGTAAAGAGCTACTGCTGCTAACCAGAAGGGTGGCAGTTGAAATCCACCAGGTGCTCGTTGGGAACTATGGGGTAGTTCTACTCTGTCCTATGTCACTATGAGTTGGCACGACTCAACGGCAGTGGTTTTTTTTTTTTTTTTTTTTTTTTTTGGTTTTAAGTGTATTTTAAGTTATAAGTTGTAGCAGCCACAGAAAATTCGTGTAAGACCCAAAGAGGCCACTGAGGACCTCTGGGCAGACCCCTCAGGCCATGTGGCTTCATTGTGAGATGCAGGTCCAACCCTGGGGCCAGGGGACGGGTCGCCTGCTGCCCACTTACCATTGATCATCTCAGGTGCCATCCAGTATGGGTTGCCTACTACCGTGTAACGCTTTTTACGGTCTGGCTTCTTGAGGCTTCGTAGGTCCTCAGGCTGTGTCTTCTCGTCCACCATGAGCCGTGCCAGGCCAAAGTCTGCCACTACCACATTCTTGTTCTAGATGATGGTGAAAGTAGTTCACATGGAGCCATGACTGTGGCACTACTGGCACAGCCTGCTCTAGCCCAGAGCCCACCTAGGTCCACAGACGGCCTTCTGACCCTGGCCCAAGGGCTGTGACCGCATTCCTTAGAGGAGCTCAAGCAGAGTGTAGGAACCCCTACCCTCACTGCTTGTTTTTCATGCAGCTGCCCTGAAATGACCAAGCTCTTCCTCCTTATCTTTTCCGCAGAAACGACCTATAGCTCCTACTGCTCCCTCCTCTGGGCACCACCACTGCTCTGGTGCTCTCTGCCCTGTGCTTGGCATATTCTGGATTTCTCTTGTTCTCCCAGCAACTCAGTAACAGATGTGTTACTTTTATCCACGCTTGACAGATAAGCCCAGATTAGCAAGGCCACTCAGCTAGCACTCACACCCAGGACTTGAGAGCCTCCACTCAGTGTTCCAGGCTTGTGAAGCTGCCCCAGGCCCAGCCTGGCACTCTGCACACAAGGGTACATGCTGACTGCTCTATCTACCCCTGAGAGACAGGAGGGTCCCTGAGAGTTAGGGATGGGAGGAAACCCTGGCATTACTGCCAAGGCAGGGAGCTGAATGGGTCTTCACAGCTCCTGGGGCTGACGTGTGCCTGGACTCCCCCTGCGAGCCCCAAGAGGGGCCACTGTTGCATGGCATTCTGAGTATTCTAGATAGGGCCTTCAGGCCCTGGGGTACCAAGGTACAGAAGGGGCCATGAGACAACCCAGCCAGGGTATCCTAAAGAGAAGAGCCCTGTGCCGTCCACCTCTGCGAGTGACACAAATGACGGAATTCCCTGAGAGAAAGTACCCCTCTGTGAAGGCAGCAGCCACAGGGGAGGGGCCTGATGGTCATCCTGGGTCCCTTGCTAGGTTCCATCTCCTCAGCTGAATACCAGGCGTCAGGAGCCAGTCAGGAAGTCTTAACCCAGGATCCTCATACCCACCCCCAAACCTTGGCAATGGTTCTCAAAAGCCAGCGCCAGCAGGACTATTTAAATGCTGATTCCCGCCCTATCCTGATCAGAAGATCTGAGGTGAGGTTCAGGCATCTGAACTTTAAACACATCCTCCAAGATCTCCTAATGCAGATCTACAGACTCTCCTATGAGATACACAGCTCCAATGGAATTAGTGAGGGGGATCCACTAGGGAATCCTAGGGCCCCAAATCATCAGCAAGTGTTGGCTGTACACAGATGGAGACAGGAGGCCTCACAGCTCTCATCAAATTCTCCAGGGTCAGTGCCTGCTGCAGGACAGAGGCCTAGTGCTCACCCTCTCCTCATCTCCAGCAATGACTCAGCATGGCCAGTAGGGGCAGTGTGAGTGCTCGTGGGAGAGCTGACACCCGTCCTTACCCGCCTGTGCTCTGTGCCCATGGCTTTCCACAGTGAACCTCCTCAAAAAAAATTCCACTCTGGGCCTTTACACATGCTGTTCATTCTTCCTGCACTGAAGTTACTCCTGCCTGGGAATCTCCCTCTCCAGGACTCGGTCTCCACCTTGTCTTCTGGGAGGCATAGGAACTCCCTCTTCAGCCTTATGTGAACAGCCTGTGGTCCCCACAACCACCACCCTTTATAGCTGGGTTCCCTGACTCCAATCACTACTTGCAAAATTTCCCCAAAGCCTGCTGCCTGACCACACCACTCCAACACTACGCCCTGTTCCAGTTGCTGGTGCTGCCCAGTGCAGCTGTGGCCACTCTGCCCTAGATTGTTCTCTATAAACACCACACCAGTGGTGCCTTAGAGTCTATACAGCACTTTCTTCCTAAATGACTCACTTGGCCTTCGTAAAGGCCCAGGTGGTCAATGGCCCAGAGGCTGGTTTTCTCTTTTTCTGACACCCAGACAGGTCTGCCTGCTTCCTGACCCCAAAGTGCTTTCCCACAGGCTGCTGTCCCTGCCTCCACCCACCTCACACTGGACTGGGGAGGTGATTTAGGTGTCCCGGTTTAGGGACGGAGTGGTGAGTTTACGGTGGGAGTATGGTGGCCTGGGGCTGGGGCTGCTCACCTCACGGACCAGGCAGTTGTGGGAGTTGAGATCCCGGTGGATGATGTTCATGGAGTGGAGATACGCCTGGGCGGGGGGGCGGGTAGGGTGGGGTGGGGTGGGGTGGGGTGTGAAGCACAGAAGTCAGGATGTGGCGGGACTAACGAACCGGCCTAGCCTTGACCCTGCAAGGCTCCCTCGTCCCTCCTGCCCCAGTGAGGTGAATGAGGGTGCTTCCACTCTCATTTTATATCCTCCACCCTCTTCCAGAGTTTGACCCTGAATCAGGCTTCATGGGAGAGGATTCTTGTCTAAATGGGTCAGGTCGCTCAGCCCAGTAGGTCAAGGCCAGATCCTACTCACCATCCCTGAAGCAATGTCCTTGGCAAAGCTCACCCTCTGGCTCCAGGGGTAATGGCTGTCCTGGGGTAGGAAGAGCATGGCCAAGTATGAGTCATTGACACCACAGTGGCAGGGATGGGAAAGTGACAATGGGCAGGAGGAGGAGGTGTCTAGAGGATCTGACAACTCTCCTGTCCCTTATGAGGCAGGGGTGGGGTGTCAGTTGTTCAGAATAGGCCCTGAAGGGCAGCCATGGGCAGTGTGTACTCCCATTAGGGAAGCAGCCACCCTTCCTGGGCTCCCAGCTTTTTTTCTGGCTTTAGATGGGATCTGAGCTTCCCGTTTCATTGAGATTCAGAATTGGGTCTTGGAGGGCCTTTGAGACAGTAAAGCTAATCCCCCCCCCCCCAGGAGACAGACAGCCTGAGGCCCAGGAGAGCCCTGCCCAGGAGCAGAGAGTGGGAGGGCCTGGGGTGGAATAGCCAAGGGGCTCTGCTTAGCCCTCACCATGCTCTTGATGATGCCCCGCAGCGTGCCCCCCTTGATGTACTCGGTGATGAAGTTGAGCCTCTTGTCTTTGTAGAGCACCCCAATGAACTTGAGCACATTGGGGTGCTCCAAGCAGCGCATGACCTTCACCTGGTAGAATACACACAGGCTGGCTTGGGGTTCTGCTCAAACCCCAGGGACGTCCTACCCCTCCAAATACATTCTCTTCTTTCAATAT
Source organism: Heterohyrax brucei (assembly GCA_028571685.1). Taxonomy (NCBI): domain Eukaryota; kingdom Metazoa; phylum Chordata; class Mammalia; order Hyracoidea; family Procaviidae; genus Heterohyrax; species Heterohyrax brucei. Next base: position 6,945,608 of record CM053165.1, on the reverse strand, counting down.
GTAGCTTTGAGTGTCACATCCTCCTAGACACCTTTGCCACCCTGCCCCTCAGTGGGTGTGCCACAGAAATCTGGTGAAGTGGGCTGACCTCCTTGAGGAAGGTCCTCTGGGTCTCCTCATCAAACCTGATCAGCTCCTTCATCACCATTACCTCGCCCGTCTCCCGATGTGTTACCTGCATGGTGACAGCAAGATATGGATCCTGAGTGTGGAGAGAGGCTCTGCTCTAAGTCCTCTTTGCGGAAGCCCTGTCTCCACCTGGGATTGTAGGTGGATGTACAGACATCTGAAAGCACTTCACAGACCTTTCATTTGATGCTCCTACTCCTGCAAAGTGGTGGGACTTAGAAATCCCATTTTACAGATGAGTAAATTGAAATTCAGAGCTTTCCTAATAGGGCCAAGGTCACCCAGTTGGTAGGGAAGGGGGATTGCTGGAACTTGGGCCAGCTCTTGTCTCTACTCTGTTGGGCTGTCTCCTAGAAATAAAATGGTGGCTGAACCATGGACTCTTCTTCCCTTGGCAAGGGGACCTGGGACAGAGGCTGGGCTCAGGTCAGCCTGGATATCAATCTTTTGTTTAAGCCTGAACCTTCCAACATGGTCACAACCAGGTTACATCAGACCTATGACAAGTCTTTGAGAATTTGATGAAACTAGTTCAACTTGCCAGTATACATCAGAAGCTTTGATACATATCCTAAAATCCAGTTGACAGTTATCAACTGCATTACTGATTAGTCACAGTCAACACTGGATTATTATTATTTTTTAAGACCTCCAAATAAAAAAAAAAACAGGAGCATGAAAGGGGTAAGTGGCTCTGAGACCACAGTGATGCTGGCATCAGCTCAGCATAGGGACCAGGGGCACGTCAGGGTTGGCCTGGGCTGCTCTGCCCTCTCACCCTGTGCCTAGGACCATCCTTTCAACAACCAATTCCACACCAAGTTCTAGGATTGTCTGTAGTAGGTCCTCTCCTCTAACCAGCAGAAGGGGGCAAAGGTAGGGGAGACTTCACTGGCAGAGAGTCTAAAAGCCTGATGCTCCTTCCAACATGGACTCCTGGAGAGCACTAGCTAGGGAGGAAGACGAGACCGATAGGCCTCACCCATCTTGTTTGCTCTGCTCCCCCTCACAGCCCTGCTGCTGTCCTGGCATGCCCGTACCTTGATGGCCTGGCCAAAGCAGCCCTTGCCGAGCACCTCGCCATGGATGAGGTCTGATGGCCGGAAGATGCGGTGAGACCGGCAGACCGCGCGGAGTGACTCAGAGCGGCCTAGGTCCTTGTGCTGCGCAGCCGAGGAGCTCAATGAGCTGGCACCTGGGGACCTGTCGATGCTGCAGCTCCTTCTGGGGAGGCACACACTGAGCCCAGTGCCACTGGGAGGAGGGGAGACAACCACTTTCCCGCTCTGCCCTCATCTGGGCCCTGCCTTGAGAGGGGTAGCCCAGCTCAGGTCCTTCTAGGGTAGTCACACAATCACCTACATGTCTTATCCCATCCAGCTCCCTCCTGCCTATCTCAGCCTTCATGCAGTTGGAAGTTTGTCCTTGACCACCTCTGTCCAGTGGTCCTGGGTCAGATGTTTGTCCCAGGCCTAAGGCTGCAGAGGCAGACAATGTGCCTGAGATTCCTACAGCCTTGTGCACAGGTAGCCCACAAGGTGGCCTAGGCTCCAGACACATGGAAGTGGAGGAAATGCATGATATCTACATCTCAAGTGCTGTTACTCCAGAGGTGTCCTGAGCAGGTCCTATGGTAGTATGAGTAAGACCTGGCTGCCAGTGGTCTTCCTCCTTGTGCCCTTGGTTCAGGATACCAGGCCCCTGGCATCTCCTGCCTGGACCAGTATAGTAACCTCTGGCAGATTCCTGATGTTAGCTCCGCTCCTCTAGGCCCACCTACACAGGCCACCAGGCGATCTTTGCAAAACACATCTCTCTGCTCCACTTCTCCTCCAGTGGGACCCATGATGAACAGGATGAAATCCAGACTCCTGCCATTAGCTTTAGCCTCAGAGGCATCCCTGCTGTATCCTGCATGCTCCCATTATCCTGGGGCTACTTGCCTACTGCTGGCCCCCCTGCAACACCCTGTGTAATGCTCCAGCTGAGGGAGGTATTTGCCTATTTCCCTACTTCTCACTAACCTTCTTTCTTAGTCTCTACCACCCTGTATGGCATCTGCCTTTTCATAAGGGTGACTTCCCCATCAGACTGTGAGCGCTGGAGTGTGAGGACCAGGCCATGTTCCCCAGTGAGGCCCAGCATTTGCGGAAGTAACTAAGTAAACCAAGGAGCAGGGCTGACTTACAGGACAGGCTTTTGCTGGGCCACGCTGCCTGCCTCTCCACTAGGAGTGTGAGCTGGGGAGTCCAAGGGGCTGGGCTCAGGCCCTGGCCCACGGCCCAGTGTGTCACAGGGGTCATGCTCAAGAGTCAGCTGGAGCAAGCGGCTGGTTTCCTGGATCAGCAGGTCAATCTGAGGAGAGCAGATGTGGACAACCACAGCACAGGGCATGAGGTGAGCTGTTAGACACAGACATAGCACCTTTATTCTTGCTTCCCAGACTCAGGAACCTGTACCTCATCCAGGGGAACGTTCCGGATAGGTGTGCCATTGATTTCCAGGATCCGATCTCCAACATGGATGGAATTCTTCACATCTGGGCTCATGCAGCCTGGGTCCACTCTACAGGCAAACAACAGTGGTCAGACCAGTACCCTCGAGGTCCTGGAGCCCCCAACCAAACCCTAGTGGACCAGATCTGGGGAGAGGAGGTGACCCTCTGTGATCAACAAGCAGCAACTGTCCAGAACACTGAGCTCAGGTTTGGTAGGAAGAGTTTTGTCACTGACTACTCATGACTGTGATGCACGTGAAACTGTAGAAAAATGGAATGTCTGCAGTTATTTGCTCTCCTAGAACAGATATTCAGTCTCTAACAGAGCATACTCTCCACCATGGGGACAGACCTATCTTTCCAACTGCCATGTATGCTTAGGACAGATGGGTATCAGGGTAAGATGAATCCTAAAAGGGTCTGGATTCATTGACTTTCTACCTAACTTCTACACCTCCCACAAGATGTGGTTAAAGCTCCCATTCTTCCTCAGTTGACAGAAAAGGCTACCTAGCAGCTTGCTCTGGCCCACAGCTAGGGGCCCTTAGTTAAATCTGCTGCCATTGAATCAATTCCAACTCAGTTACCTATAAACCCCCCAAAATAAATAAATAAACCCAGTGCCATCAAGCCAATTACAACTCAGCAATCCTATAGGACAGAGTAAAAATGCTCCAGGGTTTCCAAGGAACACCTGTATTCAAGCTGCCAACTTTCTGGTTGCCAGACATAGTACTGAACTCCTACACTACCAGAGTTTCCATGGACCCTACAGGACAGAGCAAAGCTGTCCTACAGAATGGATTAAAACTACTGACTTTTCGGATAGCAGCGATAACTCTTAACTAGTGTGCTACCAGGGCTCCAAGACTTTGCTTAGCCAGAGGTAAAAGCTAGCTCACAAATGGCCAATTTCCCAAATTTACTTGCTTATTTCAAACCTTTAGTTTTAGTTTCCTGGTTTCCATTTTGTAGTCACGCAAGCTTTTTAAGGGGTACCCACTTTGCCTCTGCCCTAGCAGTGGGGCAGGGTGAGCAGAGAAGGCTGAGTGTGCCAAGAAAAACAATTCTCCATTATCACTGCAAGTGTAGTCTCTCAAGGTGGTGAAGTACTTCCTTACTACAGAAAGCCAACTAATACAAAGTTAGAAAATGATCATTTTACAGCCATCATAGTATTAAATGATACAGGTAACAATAATGTACATTAAAAGCACTGGGGAAAGGTGGCCAGAGGAAAGACTTACATATACAAATCTCCTCACAACTTACTTAGGGTTTACAAAGGGAAAAAAAAACCCTCATAACAAAGAAACTGAATGCGGCTGTGACCAAGTAATCAAAGGTGGTACCCAGAACAACCACAGCACATGCCTCCTGATGAGATGCACAGAGGACCCATACAGGATCCAGCATAGCTCACATGGTGTCCTATCTAGTGAAAAGGAAGCATCAGTCCAGCTCAACTGAGTGGCACTTTACATAAGTGACCTGTACTCATCAAAATGTCAAGGTCCTGAAAGACAAAGAAAGGCCGAGGAATTGCCACACATTAGAGACCGAAGAGATATGGCTTATTTGCCACAATGCAGGATCATGATTGGACCCTTTGTGGGGACGGGTGCTATGAAGAATAGTTGGAGACAAGTGTTAAAATGTAAATATCTAGGGTTGCTGTTAGTAGTCGCCATTCAGCCACTTCCAATTCATGGCAATGCCACATATGTCAGAGCAGAACTGCCCCCAAGGGTTTCCAAGGTTTTGATCTTTTGGAAGCAAATTGAGAGGCCTGTCTTTTGAGGCACCTATGAGTGGATTTGAACTGCCAAGTTTTTGCCTAGTAGTTGAGTATGTCACCATTTACAACTGATAAAATTCTAATATAAACTGTACATTAGATAATAGTATTATATCGATGTTAAATGTGACAACTGTACCGTGAAATACAACTGATAATTACATGAGGAAAACGTCCTTTATTTTAGGAAGACTATCTTAAGTATTTGGGGCAGGAAAGGGTCAATGGTACTTGCAATTTACTCTCAAATGATATGCATATATGTTGTGCATGTGTAAACATAATAAAAAATAAACCAGGCCCACTACCATCAAGTCAATTCTGACTCATAATGACCCTATAGGGACAGAATAGAACTGCTTCATAGAGTTTCCAAGGAGCATCTGGTGGATATGAATAACCATACACCAGTATATACATGTGTATATATATATATATATACACATGTACCTATTTTGCTGATAATTGCTGTCGAGTAGATTCTGACTCATGGTAACCCAACCCCACATGTACAGAGAAGACTTGCTCCACTTGGTTTTCAAGGCTGTGTGACCTTTCAGAAGCAGATCACCAGGCCTGTGTTCCTAGGGCTGCTGGGTGAGTGAACTGCCAACCTTTCAGCCAGTAGTCAAGTACTTAACTGCTTGTATCATCCAGGAATTCCATTCCCTAAATATTCACAGATTCACTTCTTACATCTGTGAACTTTTCCACATCCTTCAGAATTTTCTTTAGGTGATCTGCTAGTATCATATCTCAGTTTTTGTCTGTATTAACATGTCTTTATTTCACTTTCATTCTTTTTATAATTAATTTTTGTTGTTGTTGAGAATATACATAGCAGAACATACACCAATTCAACAACTTCTACACAAACAATTCAACAACATGGATTACATTCTTCAAGTTGTGCAGTCATTCTCACCTTCCTTTTCCCAACTGTTCTTCCTTCATTAATGTAAACTCCCTCCCTCCTAAGATTTCTATCTAACCTTTCCAGTTGCTGTTGTCCATTTGTTCTTAAAAGAGCACAATGCTCAAAGTAGATATTCTTTACTAGTTAAGCTAAACCACTGTTTAAAGAAAACTTCAGAGGATATTTTTAATTTAAGGTTTAAAGACTATCTCAGGGCAATAGTTTCAGGGGGTTATCCAGCCTCAATTGCTCCAGAAAGTCTGGAGTCCATGATAATTTTACATTCAGTTCTATATTTTCCCCTTTAGATGAGGATTCTTCTATAAAACCTTTGATCAAAATTCCAATAATGGTAGCCAGACACCATCCAGCTCTGGTCTCATGGCAAAGGAGGCAGCTGTTGTTCATGGAGGCAATTAGCCACACATTCCATTTCCTCTTCCTGTTCCTGACTTTCCTTCTTCCTCTGTTGCTCCAGGTGAATAGACACCAATTGTTGTGCCTTGGGCACTTGCAAGCTTTTAAGACCTAGGCACTATGCAATGAACTAGAAGGTAATAACAGAAGCACTAAACATAGTATTGTGCCAATTACCTATGATGTCCCATGAAATCATGATTCTAAAGCCCCAAACCAGAAACTCCAAACTCATGCAGTATTGCACCTGGTTCTGTTTTTTAATTTCATTATTTTTGTTGTTGCTAAAGAATATACACAGAAAACCATACATCAATTCAACAGTTTCTACATGCACAGTTTAGTGACACTGATTCTACATACTTTTGAGTTGCAACCATTTCCACCTTCTTTTTCTGAGCCGTTCTTACCTCATTAACATAAACTCACTGCCCCCTAAGTTTCCTATCCAATCTTTTGAGTTGCTGTTGTCCACTTCATTCCATACAGATACTCTTGCGAGCAGAATGCTTAAGGCACACATTCTTTATACTTAACCTAAACTATCTGGTTTTAGGTTTAAAGTTCATCCCATGGTAGTAGTTTCAAGGGTTAATCTAACTTCCATGGCTACAAAAAAATCTGGATTCTGTGAAAATTTTTGTTTGTTCTCCCTGTACACTCTTTCAGTCAGGATCCTGTTACAGAATCTTTGATTAAAATGTTCTGTAATGGTAGCTGGGCATCATCCAGTTCTTCTGGCCTCATGTCAAAGGAGGCAGCTGTTCACAGAGGCAATGAGCTGCACATTTCATTTCCTCCTCCTAGTCCTGATTCTCCTTCTTCCTCTCCTCCAGGTAGATGCAGATCAACTGTTGTGCAATGGATGGCTGCTTGCAAGCTTTTCAGATCCCAAGATTTACATAACTGGGAGGTAGAAGAAAAGCACTTAACATGTTGTTAGGTCAGTTATCCAAGATATCCATGGCCCTAAACCTCCAAACCAAGAAACACACTCATGAGGTATTCAGTTGTACATACCATAGTCATTCTTGAAGGGTATTTTCAAGTATAGAATTCTAGGTGGATGAGTTATTTTCATGTAGTGTACTGATGACATCATTTCACTGCTTTCTGACTTGCATTATTTCTGTTGAGAAATTAGCCATCTGTCTAACTGTCCTTTCTTTGAAGGTAATACGTCATTTTTAGAGTCTTTTTTTTGCCCTTGGTTTGGTACACTTTCACCAGATACATCCATGGGTAGATTTTTTTATTTTGCTCTTCAGCATTTACTGGGTTTGAATCTGTGGATTAATGTCTTTCATCAGTTCTGAGAAGTTCTCAATCATTATAACTTCAAATACTGCCTTCTCCTCTTTTATTTTCCTCTGGGACTCACATACATGACTATTAGATCTTCTTACTGCATTCTCCGTATGTTGTAACTTCTCTTTCAGTTTTCATTCTATTATCTATCTAGTATTCTCTTCAGCTGTGTTAAATCCTTCTGGTACTGTTAAAACCTTGCACTGAAGTTTTTACTTTAATAATTTTGAATTTCATTCCTAGGAGTACTTTTGGAGTCTTTTCCATATTTATTAGCTCTTTATTCATTTTTCAGATATCTCTTTATTAGAACATACTGAATAGAACCATTTTACACTGTTTTTGACAGTCCTAGTATTTGAAGGTTGTGTAGGCCTGTTTTCATTTTGCTCTTGCTCACAGTGCCTGATTTCCTTATAGGTCCAGCAATTTTTACAGAACACTTGATCTTCCTGGGAACACTAAATAAGTCTTCATGTTATCTAAGTAAATTTTGCTGTTTATCTAAATAAATTCAATGAGGGCTGGAGGTATGTTACTCCAGAAAGGATCTTCATCTGCTTATGTCAGGGCCTAGCTGGGAATCATCTGAAACTAAAAATTTGTAATTCTGCATTGAGGCTTTTTAAAACCACCTAGTTGTGTAAGTTTAGGCTGCAAATCTGGGTTTATGAATTCTAGGGGGAGACCTCCACCCTACTTCCATTTGGGATACAATCACAATTTCTCTTATAGGTCTGTGAGTAGGGGAGTGGAGGGGCTAATGGAAGGTGTGGTTTTTCTCTTGTCATCCTCACTTTAAGAGTACTCTCAGGACTCACCTTTATGAGGAAGCAGTTCTTTATCAGACTGATTTCTTTATCCAGGCTGGGGTTTTGAGAAGCCTAGCCAGAAGATTTGAAAACTGAAACTTCCATTTCTTCAATTCACTCGTGCCCTCAAGGCAAAGCCACCTTCTGTGTTCTGTTGACACTCCAGGATCCTTCACTCTGGATCTGACTACTCCTTCCTCTTGTTGGGCCATATGAGGATTAAAGACAATGTCTTTCATATTTCACCCAGCATGGGTAATGGTTGTCAGAGCAGTGACTAAAGCAGGTACCAGGTATACTAGGCGCTCAGAGCCAGGCTCTGTCTGTATCCAAACGCTCACCCATTCTCATGGCCTCAAGCCCAGGTTGCCTGTACCCAAATGCTCACCCATTCTCATGGCCCCCAGCCCAGGCTGGCCACCCAGTTAGACCATCAGTGTTCCCAGCCATACTACCAGGACTCCTGGTAAGCTGGCTACTTACCCTTGGACACGGACAGTGTGGGAATACTCTGTGCCGCAGCCTAGTGGGCCATAAGGTGGGTCAATAGAGACTGAGAGGCCACGTTTGCCATGGGCTGAGGCTGGGATGGATACTAGGGTGACTGTGTGCGGCAGGTGGGAGCCAGGGGAGTCGGGCAGGATCTGCTCGATGACAGGGGTCACCACAGTCTGGTAGTAGCAGTGGCCACTGCAGAGCCGCAGGTGATGGAGAGCCAAAGCAGGGAGAAAAAGCATTAGCACAGCCACGAGGATCATCACATCCCTCCAGCCACCAGCCCAAGACTCCTTCTTCCCTCCCCTTACTCGCTCATTGGAGGAGGTGGGACTCAGCTGACTCGTGGAAATGGAAGCAGGAACTGAGCATGCCCAGCTCTCTGCAGCTCAGTCACTCTGGGTTTCTCTACTCTCTCATATGCTGTCAGTCAACCGGCACAAGGCCTGAGGATAAATCCGTAAGCCATTACAAGCCCATCTGGGATCAAGCTGCTGTCTAATCCAGCTTTATCAGTATGCAAGCTGACACGCAAAGGCTCTCTCTAGACTCCTGTGTCTTATTCCCCAGCCATTTCTATACCACAGATAGAGGGGGGTCATGATGACTGCACCCTCCAACCTCACCACATGGAAAAGGAAATGGGCTTGGAACACAGGTGGGTTCTTACCAGTACAGCTTGGAGTGTTCCACTAGTGTGTAGGTATCCCCATCGCCGATGAAGGTCCCGCATGTGAGGCAGATGAAACACTCAGGGTGGTACTTCAGCTCCCCAGCCACCTGGGGGGAGAACAACCCACCTAAGCAGTCCCTTCAGTCCCCACAGTTCCTCCCCTTGGCCTTTCTGCAGAAGGGCAGCCCTGGACAAACTTCAGGGCCCGGTGGGGGGCTGATGAGCCTCCATGCAAAGCTGGCTCCACAGACAGGGAACTGAGGAACAGGCTGACAGGTGCAGAAAGCATGGGCAATCAGACAGCCAGTGAAAAGAAGAACAAGAATGACGGGAAAGAGACCTGGGGCCCAGAACCCTATGAGGATGTCCCCTGCCCCGCAGCAGGGGCGCTCACCATGACCAGCCCCTTGGTGATGTGCTCCGAGCACCCGTGGCACGACTCGCCATAGCGAGCCCAGTAGTCCTTCTTGCAGAAGAGCTGTCCATCCTTCTCGTAGTACTGGTGTGAAAGGGAGGCACTGCACTCACAACACCTGGGTGGAAGGAGGGGCAGGCTGAGTACACCCACTTCTGCCCCTCACCCACACCTAGGCCTTGATAGTCTGCAGGGCCTTTGTAAGAATCAAAAATGATATGTCTTTTGTGGATCTGCTGCAGGGAAATGGGGCTTGGCAACTGAAGCCAGGGATGGATTCTACCCTACCGCCTTTGGCCCCCTCAACCAATGCCTCTGTGCACTATGCAAGCTGCACAATCACCTGCAGCTGCTCTGTGTCCAGAGCTCTGGCCCACCTGCTAGCCCCATCACAGTCCCTCCTTCAGCGGTCTCCAGGACAGAGAGGTACAAGGCTTTTCATCTGAGCTCCTGTCTTTTTCATGTGAGGAAGATGACCCAGGGATAACAGATGACTTGCTCTTGGTCACCAGTGACATGAAGGATGAATGGGACATGGGAGATCAGGATTAGGTGCTGGGGCTGGAACAAACCCCAGGCTCCAGTCTTCTAGGGACAGCTTCCCCTTCTCCTTCCTGTTCCTCACTAAGCAGTATGGAGGGAGCTGGGGTAAGCTGTTGTGGGTGGAAGTAACACGTTAGAGCTGTAAAGGTCTAGTGTTTCCTTGATTCAGTTCACTTACAGATGACATATTTAGTCTCCAAGCCCAAAAATCCACACCTGTTATAGCTACCCTATTTCCAAGGAGTAGGTGGTGAATCTGAATGGGTCTAAATTGCTCAAGTGATACAGCTGGGTACCACAGGTCCATCAAAGCTACTTACTATGCCACTAAGATACAATGTAAGAGTTTAGACCAGAGCAGACCAGCCAGGATGAAGTCAAGACAAGGTTTGGTCTCCTGAGTTCACGTATCATAGCCAGCCCTACAGGTGCTGTCTGTTCCAAGAAGGGAGCCCAAGGCTCAGCTCAGCACAGCTACCACCCTTCAGTTCATCTACAGCATTAGCCTCTCCATCTCCCCTCAGAAAAGCATCCACCCTGGAAGGAGCAGAAGGAATGATGTAACAGCTTCTAGGTGCCATACAGGGGCAGAAGTTAGATCTATATTCCCGGCTTCTTTCTGCCCAAGCGGACGTGTGGAGTAGGGACCAGGAGCAGCATGAGCCAGGACAAGCCAGTGCAAAAGTGTGTCCTCTCTACCCCCATGAGCCCACAGACAAGAACCTGCCGGGTTCTTGAGAGTCCAAGCCAGGGTCCTATTGTGCACGTGTGTTTAGGCTAGTGGGCACACCACATGAGTGAACACGCTACACAATTTATCTGGCTCTGTACCAGGCTGTTTGGGCACCCCAAGCCGTTGCCCAAGATCATGCACAGGTAAGGGGGCCTGGCTCAGAGCTCAGGGCCTGCAGGGAAAACAATCCAGGAGTGAGGAGCACAGGAGAGACTGGGTTTTGGGAAACAGCCCTTCCCCATGTAGCCGGGGTGCCCACAACCCTGCAAGCCTCTGGCTGCCACACATGGCCTGCACAGGGAGGCCCCCACTGATTGTGAGCTAATTCAGTGGACAAAGGGACAGGCTGCTGACCAGGGACAGGACAGCCAGAAGAGTGCCATGGGACACTGTTCCTTTAAGAGGATCCACACAGTTCTCCATTGTTAGGGAGCCTGAGCGGGGAGGTAGACCGTGGCAAGGGGCTGGGGAAGCACAAAATGCAGGGGTTCAGAAACATATTGGTCGGGATGTACCCAGGAAGGGAGGGCGAATATGCTAAACTTAAGGGGGTGGGGGTGGGGAGCAAGAGCCCTTAGACCCCCGGAGACCTGCCATGGTATGCAAGAAGAGGAAGGGGAGGATGTGGCGGAAGCTGCTGGACTAGGAACCATGACGTCACCCCCAACAAGGCCGCTGGAACTTGAGCCTGAAAAGCCTCTGCAGCTGTGCCAGGGTAAGGCAGGTAATACTACTTCCCTTGTGTTGAGGGAGTGCAGGGCATCCGGAAACCCCCAGGCTCCTCATTTAGGAGTGGGGAGTGCCCTGGCCTACAGCAGGCGGTGCTATACGACGACGGGAAGGTGCTTTCACACTCAGAGGTTCACTTTGCCCTTTTGACAACCAGATACGACTTCACCCCTCCTCACCCACCTCACGTGGCCCTAGCTTGCTGCAAGCAGGTCCCCTGCCTCAGGTGGGAGGGCTGCTGGAGCTCACCTTTGTCATCTGTCAGCAGCCAGTGTTCTTCTCCAGCCTGGAAATGCCTACCCCATCCCTTCACTCGAAGAAACACAAGCATTCATCACTGTTGCCTCACTCTGGAAGATCCAGCAACAAGCTATCAACATTTGGTGATAAGACCTCCTACGGCCCCTACTGCCTGCGTTGTTTGCCCACGGATCTCCCACACTGGCCTTGGATGCCTCCCAGCATCACAAAAGCCTCCTGAGGTTGCCACAACTGGCCTGCTCTATGTTGGCAGCCTCGGGCATTCTATCCCAACCTCCTCAACTACTCCAGGGCTGACTGGGCAGCCCGTTCTCAGCCTCCATCTCAGGCAGTGAATATTTAGTGATGAAAGTGACTTAGAAGACCCTGATGTAGCCATCCCAGCCCGGAGGCAGGAGTCATGAAACAGTCCTGCCTCTTAGGGTACCCCATGCTCCACCCCTAGAAAGGCTAACAAGAGAGGAGTACTAGGTACCAAGAGTGCCAGGTACAGATGAAGCCTAGTCTCTGCACCCCCTCTATAGGAGTCTCTTTCTCTGCTACACTGGTGGGCAAACCAGGCTACTTCAGTAGAGGAGGGCCCGAGGAGGAAGTAAGTAGCACCCTCAGCAGACAGCAGTGTCTCCATCCCTCCCTGGGGTGCCTTCTGCCCAGAACCACATCCCTGAACACTAGCGGAAAGACAGAGCTACTGAAGAACCAGCATCCCCAAACAAGCAGCCAGTTTTAGAAAGGCCAGAAACTTCTGTGGCACCTTCCTCCCCTGAGCCATGTACCAAGTGATCAAGGATTTTCAGTTCTGCCTTGCTGCCATAACCCAGGTCCACAGATGCCCCCAACCCTCATATCAGGAGTTTGGGCTGAGGCCCAGAATGGGAGGGGTGGGGAGAGGGCTTTCCACTTACTTGGGCTGTCTGAGGAAGTAGCTCCTTCTCAGGACTGTGGGCAGCATCCTTTGTAGCTAGGCAGGGGCCTTTGGTAGTCTCAGGGGAAGTCAGGAGGGGGGTGGGGGTGGGTGGGGGATAAGGGGGTGGGGGGGTGGGGCCAAGGAGGCACTTCCCCATCCCACTCTAGGCCCTCAGGATTGGAGGCCACAGATGGTGTGGCCACAGTGGCTATCCCCCAGGGCAGGAGGATGCAGCAATGTGTGGACACAATTTGATCCGAGCCCTAAACAGGAAGCAGCTTAAGCACCTTAAGCTCCGGTGCAGGCAGAGAGGAGGGATCTAGATTCTGACCCCCAGGAGGCAGGCTGTGGCTGGCACTCAGCTTCTCAGTCCTACATATCCAGGGATCTCTCCGTGCTCCTCTGCCTCTCCCTGACAAAGGCACTGAGGCCTATGGTCTCTCTGTGGACAGGCGAAGTGTGAAAGGAGCTGTTTTTTCTAGTGCTGCCTTAATGAGAACAAAGGTTGACTTCTCGTGGACAGTATGTTCTCTTTACCTGGAAGGTCTCTCAGAGAGGAAAGGCTGCATCCTGGCCCAGGCTCTGCAAGCCTGCTGCAAGCTCCCTCACTGAGGGCAGCTCATTCAGCCTCAAGCACGATGTTACCAGAGTTATGACTGTCCAAGGACTTGCGCACTGGAGGCTTCCGGGATGGGACCTCCCAGAGGCAGCAGCTGGGCCAAGAGAAGACTTAATTACTCTGGGCCTGGCTATAACCTTTCAGGAAGTGGGGCACACAGGGGGTGAGACCATCAGGACAGAAAAAGGGCTGGCTCTAGAGTGACAAATTGGAGGACTATGACAAACTGGGCCTGTGGCAGCCCTCTCACTACCCCAGGAGGGGTACGACATTCTTCTCCAGGCAGCATCTGCCCTCCCTGTTTAGCACTCCCATAGAGTCTGGGTTACTTTTCACAGCATCAGTGGCTCTGAATGTTTACTTGCCTGCTGCCCCTGCCCACAGTGGAGCTTCCTCAAGGCTCTAGGACCCAACAGCACACAGGTGCTCAGGTTGAGACTCAAAGAAAATACAGTCAAAGGAATCTAGATTCTATGCCATCCAGCCCAACTATCCCCAAGCACCTCCCTGCCCCATGACTTCGGCCACACTGGCCTCTTTGCTGTCCCTCAGAGGTGCCAAGCATACTTCTAAATTAGGGCCTTTGCATGTGCAGGAATGCTCCTCCCCACACCCTCTCAAGGCGGTTCTTTCACATTTGGGTTTCTGCTTAAATGTCACCTCCTCAGAGCACTACTGTCTGCCAAACACCTGACAGCGTATTTACTCCTTTACTGCAGTCTTTCCTACCACAGGGCAAGCTCCCTGAAGGCAGGGCCCAGCCAGTCTTGGACAGGCAGGACCGGGCCATGCTGAGTGCACACTCTGAAGCTAGCCTCCCAGATTTGAGTTTCTGTTCTGCTCCTTACTAACTTTGGGCAAGTTACCGAACTCTGTGTCTTAATTTCTTCATCTATAAAATAGCTGTAATGAATAATATCTATGTCACAGGGTTGTTTGGAGAAGGCCCGGTGCACAGTAGGTGCTCTGATTACTTGTGGCTGACTGACTGACTCAGGTGCCCAAGAAGGCTCCTGAAGCAGGAATAGTAGACAGGGGCTGCAGCGGCAGCAGATAGAATCCCAGAGCAGGGTGTACTGGGTCGCATCCCTCTGCCTTGCACAGGAAGGTGCAGGACCTCGCCACCCCAGCCTCACACATCCCTCCTCCTTGAGCACCTTTGGAAGGGCTTGGGGCCCTGCAGTGTGGGTCTCTGGGACAAAGGCTGCAATGCCATTCAAGTGAGGCCAGGCCCAGGCTGAGGCCCTAGGCTTTGGAGCCCAGAGGATGTGCCAGCTCCAACTCATGGCAATGAGATGCTTCCAGAGGGATCCACGTAGAGCCCAGAGCCTTGGGCCTCCATCAAAAGCCAAGCTGGCTGCCTAAGGACTTTAAGAGTCTCCAGGTCCTCTTTTTGCTGCCTGTTAGACACGGTTTAGTCAAGCAAGGACCCCTCTTGGAGCTACTGAGGGCACTGCCAGACTTACCTGCTTTGCGGCTGTTGGAAGAAGCAGGAAGACTCATATAGCCATGACGCATCTCTTGAATAAGAAAAGCCATGGTTTTTACTGCCAAGACTTGTGGGTCCTCCCTCGCCATGGGAGCCTTCCACATGGCCTCTGCCCGACCAGGGACAGCCTCAACATGCTTTCTCCCTACTGCTCCCAGCTGGGGCTTCACCCTCTCCCAGTGACACAGTGCAGGGGGCTCTCCAAGAATGGGTGCCCATGTGCCCCACTGCTTCCCTGCTGTGGCTGTTCCTGACCCTCCATTCTCCCTAAAGTGCCATCTTCCTACCCTACCCTAGGCAGAGAGACCCTGAAATCTCTCCCTTGATTTCTCTTGATCCCATTTCAAATCCCATTCACCATCTCTGAGTGATCCATTCTTTATGACATTGCTATGGCCAGCAGTGGGCAGGGCTTCACCACCTTGAGTGGCCTGTGGCATCTCTAACCCAGCTCCTTAACCTACCAGAATCAATGGACCATTGTCCTTTCCAGCACCCAGATTAGAAAACTTGAGGACTGCTTTAGATTCTGCTCCTGCCATTCATCAGTTCCCTATGCCTCACCCAAACCACCTCTTCAAATCTGCAGTGATTTAGGGTCAATTAGACATAGGTTAGCCTTGTTACTTAATTTCTCTGAGCCTCCATTTCTCCCATGCAAACTGGACAAACAATGCTACCTCCCATGATTTGCTAGAAAAGAGCACCATATTTGGTAAAGTAGGTGGCCAACAAAAATGAGGGAAATGCTCAAAGATATGGACTGACACAATAGCTCTAACAATGAACTCAAATGTACCAGCCATCATGAAGATGGCACAGGACTGGGCAATGTTTCTTTCTGTGATAGATGAAGTCACCAGGAGCTGGAGCCCACTTGACAGCAGCTAGTACCACCACCATACGGTTATGATGAAGGCTTAACGAAATAACACTAAAAGAATGCTCAATGAATAGCATCTGATATGATTAATACTTAGGCAAACACTGTCTTTTTTCTAGCTGAAATTCTCTACCCTGAGTCACTCTCCTAGGTCAGGTCTCATGAGCTCACACTGAACTACTCTGACAGTCCATTCACTGCCCATGGTTGACTTCCTTAAATAACATGGCCACCCCTGACCCTCTCTCATTCTTAGAAACTTTCTCTGGCTCCATGCTGCCTTCAGCAGAGGTCTTCCACTTAGCACTTTGGGTCTTTACAAGTTAATCCCAACTTTGCCTCTCTATCACTTCTGCTGATTCACCACCTGTTCCAACCCAAAGAGCTGTTCCCATTCCCTCAATTCAACTGCAGTACCCTATGTCTTCAAATGCATGGTTTTCTCTGCCTGGGGAGCCTCTCCTCCCTGTATACCTGCTTTGGAACCCCAATGTGGGTGCCTGACTCTCTTCTGCCCTCATCAGCCAGTGTGAACGCTGTGTGTTCATGTCCCTCCCTGGCTGTGTAACTTTGGTTAGAAGAGTTAACATCTCTGTATTCCAACTTCCTTGGGTAAAATGGAAATGACACTTAACTGTGTGGTGCATGGCCCTGAATAAATGTAAGAAAATGGTTAGACATTATTATTAAAGCCTTGACAGAATCATCCACTGCCTAAAGTCCAATCCCCTTTGGCTGGCAGTCAGTGTCCCATGGTGAACTCCACTTCCTGTGCCCCCTTCAGAGCACTTGCCCACAGGAATCTTGCTGTACACTGACCAAGTTAGGTTTCTTGCCTTGCATGGTTTCTTGCTTTGCACTACCCAGGTTCTCTGCCTCAAATCTCGTTTCTACCCAGAAAATTGCCTTTGAGACTTGCCACCAGCAACTGGCCTCTCAAGACAGTCCTACTGGGTTGCCTGGGCCACCTCTAGGTCCCCATGTGCTCTAACCTGTTTTTGGCCACTGCGCTGACCCATTCTTTTCCTACATTTGAGAGTCTACAGGGAGAGGGTTGGTCCTGTTGGGCTATGAACCTTCACAATAGCCTAGGCCTCATAAAGGAGGCTAGTTTGTCTCCTATAGAGAGCATAAGCACCTGAAAGGCAGGTGGATTGTCCTCCACTGTCCCCACCTCCTGCCACTACCAAGATGGCAAAAAACCTTGGTGATATCTGCTCAGATGTGGTTTCTCTACTCCTCTCCTTAGAGGTCTGTCAGTGAAACTCACAGCAACCTGTGTACAACAGCACTGCCTGAACTTGTGCCATCCTCAACAATCGTTACACAGTCTATTATATTTGACCCTATTGTTGCAGCCACTAGATCAATCCACCTCATTGAGGGTCTCTCTCTTTTTTACTGCCCATCTAATTAGAGGTGTAGAATGGCAAAACAGGGGCCTTTAGAGATCTCGTCAAAATGCCTCATTTTATAGATTAGGAAACTGAGGCCAAGGAACTTATGCCAAAGAGACAGACACGCTGAAAGTCAAGACGAGAGATCAGAAGGAACATCCAGCTCTCCTAGATTCCTTGCCACTCAGCTTCTGGCCTCAGGGTGGCCTTGTTAGGACAACATGGTCTGGGCACCACCACCCTGGCCAGGCCTGTCCTACCTGAAGCAGTCTGTATGCCAGTCAGCATTCAGAGCCTGGAGGTACTGGCCATCATAGATCCTCTGGCCACAGCTCGCACACACAGGCAACTCATTTCCTGCAGAGGTGAAAAGGGAACCATCCTTAGGAGAGGTACAGGCCCAGGCCACTCTGCTGACCCCATATGGAATTGCACAAATGTGCTCATGCTCACAGCACCTGAACAGCAGCAGAAAAGGCACCGGTCAGAGTTATGCTGAGACACTAACTGAGTTACCAAGCCTCTCTGGGCCTCAGTTTTCCTGTCTGTAAACTTAGAAGGAGGACCAGATGTCTACCCTTCAGCAACAGCATTCTTCAATTCAGGGTCTGGCAGGATTAAAGGGGAAAAAGGGAGTGACGAGATTTAGAAATAAGGTGACAGGTCACACTCTTGTCACAGCTTTTTTCTCTCTGGACCACCCTGGGTGGAAACCTCTGGCAAAAGGAAGGGCAGGAAGCCCAGAGGGGCTGGCCCCAATAGAGCGTCGACTATGCTCCAGTCTGATGAAAGGTTGGGGCTGCAGTGGGTACTACCAGACACCTGCACTGGGAGGCTCGGCACTCCTGAAGCCAGACACTAGGCATGCTTAGTCATCCCTGGGGCCTGGTATCTTGGACTGGATGGGTTTTGCAAGACCCCTAAACCTACCCCACCACACCATACAAGATGCAGAGACTGGGCTCTGGAGAGGAGCGAGGCTTGCCCAGATCATACATACAGGTTCAAGGCCATGGCCTGCTCCTCCTTGAGGTATCAGGGACCCAGGGCAGGGGGGGTGCTGAGGTGGGTGCTTGCCCCAAGCTGGCCTAGATGGAGGGCTGGCAAGAGCCCAGGGGAGGGTAGACGGGAGAGGCTGTCCAGAGGCAGGACCTGCCTCAACACCTGTCAGCTTATAAGGGCTGAGTGGGGAAAACCGTGGGAAGGAGACTTCGGAGCCAGCCCAGGGCTGGTGGAGTCTCAGAGGTTTTTGAGCACTAACTGGTGCTAACCATAAGCCTTGGACTTCAGTATGGGGGAAGGAGCTTGAAAGCGAGACTGGGATGAAAGGCAGGTCAATGCAGGTACTGGGTTTCGTCCAGGGAGAGGAGAGAGGGCTGCGGCCTCAGCAAGGCGCTAAATACTGCCTCCGAATCCCTGGATCACATATTTCTGCTCCGCCCATCAGTACCAGGGTCAAACTATCTGGCGCTCAACTGTGCATACAGGGAAACTGAGGCCTAGGTGGGGAAGGCCTGGCCCAAGGTCACGGAGCGGGGCAGGAACGGGCTGACGACTCAGATCCAGGGCTTCGACTTCCTCAGTCGTTCTCTCTCCGTCGGTCGAGTTGGAGACTGGTTAAGGGATGGCCCCAGGGCGAACGCCCGGAGCAGAGTACCAGGCTGGAGGCCAGGACTTGGGGGGCACTGCCTGGGACTCAGGGTGGCTGTCAGTCGGGGGATGGGAGAAGGCTGCCCACCCGAGGCCAAGGGGTGGGGAGATCGGGCGAGGGGAGGTCGAGGAGGGAGGGGCCTTCCGAGCTCGCCCTGAAGAGGCAGAAGAGAGGCCTCGCGCGGCACCGGTCCGCCCCATTCCGCGCCCCCTGCGCCCCACGCACCTTCCTCTCCCATACGTTCTTCCCTCCAGGTGCAACAAAGTAGCGTCAACCTCATGCACTCGGCGGGGGTCGAGGCCCGGCTGGGCTGGGGGCGGCCCGAGCCCGCGAGCTTGCCCGCAGCCGCCTCCGCCGCCGGCCCGGGAGGCGGAGGGGCGCGCGGGCCGGGCCGGGGGCTGGGGGCTCGAGGCGCCGATGCTGCCTTTTAGGACACCGGCTCCGAGCCGTTGCGGCCTGGGAGGGAGTGAGGGGCGGGCCTAGGCGGGGCCTGCGAGCTGCGGCACGGGGGCGAGACAGGGCGGGGCCAAGAGAACGGCCCTGCGCGGCCCCGCCCCGGAGCCCCCGGCTCCCCTGCGGTCCCGCCCCCGAGCCTCCTACCCGGGCCTCATTCCTTCCGTTCCGCGCTCTGTGCAGTTCGTTCGTCTTTCCCGGAGCCAGAAAGCAAGCTATGCCGAGACACGTGAACCGAAAAGGGCTGCGCTGGAGGGGCATGTGCTGTGGTGCGGCCGCCTGGGGATGTGGAAGCACAGGGAAGGCCTCAGTTTCCCTGCGGGAAGCTCTGGGAAACACAGTGACGAGCCACTCTTACCCAAGCTAGCTGGAAGCCAAGAACCCCGCCTGGCCTGGCGGTCGCCTTGGGGAGGGCGCCTGCTTTACTGTTCTTCTGGGCATACAGCTGAGGTCTGCAGTGAGGTGCAGGAGCCAGGAAGGCCATGGCCCCTGCCTCAGGGCTCACAGGCTAGGCAGGGCACTCTAGGTGTATGATCCTGGGGAGAAGTGAGCCTCTGTCAGGCTGAGATGCCCTCGGGGGTTTGCACTTCCCAGAGGTGTTGCTTCTCTGCCCAGATTCAGGAGGGGCACAGCTGGACAGGATATCGGCGAAGTGAAGTGACCAGAGGAATTGTCCCCAAAGCACGGGTGCCCAGTCCAGGGCACACAGCCTAGAAGTGGAGAATCCTAGAATGCTGGATGCGGGTGGTGGCGGTGGTGGTGTCTCCCGCCTAGACCCCCTATCGCTTCATTTTACTGCCCAAGCTTCGAGCAGGACCACCTGCCCAAGGTCATCATGCACAAGGGGCCGAGCTGGCCAGACTCAGGCCCCAGCCATCCTTTATGGAAAGACCTCTAGCCAGGTCTCAAGCAGTGGCAGCCTCCTACCCCTAGGTGCAAGACAATTACCAGTGGGAAGTAAGAAAATTTTAGGATTTCTATTTCCAATAAGAAAGAAGCTATGCTTTTCTTTTACTAAAACTCAGATTGTTGCTAGTGCTCTTGCTCATTGCCTGTGGTTCAGGTGGTCACTTGCAGTAAAATGTCTCAAGAAGACACACAGGCCATCAAGGGGTGGGTTGCAGCATCTTTGCTTGGATATATCCTATACATATAGGATATTAGACCCACCCTTGAGTTTCTGTCATTTTGTTGTACTGTGGTAGCTTGCCTGTTGCTGTGATGCTGGAAACTATGCCACCAGTATTTCAAATACTAGCAGGGTCACAGTTGGTGGAGAGATTTCAGCTGAGCTTTAAGAATAAAATAGAGTAGGAATAAGGACTAGGTGGTTTAATTCCAAAAAAAATAGCCAGTGAAAACTTTATGAATAGCTGCAGGCTATGGTCTGATATACTGACAAAAAATGAACACTTAGGTTGGAAGACACTCAAAATACAACTGGGGAAGAGCTGCCTCCTCAAGGAAAATTTGACCTTAATGACATGCATGGAATCAAACTCTCAGAACCTCATTTGCTGATGTGATACGAGTGGAAATGAGGAGAAACAGCTGCAAGTGTGCATTAATAATAGGAATGTGGAACGCATAAAGCATAAATCTAGGAATTTGGAAATCATAAGAAATGAAATGAAATGCATAAACATTGACATCTCAGGCATTAGTTAGTTAAAATGGACTGGCACTGGCCACTTTGAATCAGATAATCATATAGTCTACTGAGCCAGGAATGACAAATTGAAGTGGAGTGACATCGCATTCATCATGCAAAAGCAAAAAAAAAGGAGAGGTGGTGGAGCCAAGATTGCAGACTAGATACACATCTCCTCAATTCCCTCTGAAAACTAAGGCCTGGATTGGTAATTGAACAGAAAACTCTGGACACCAAGGGAGCCCTAGGATACACCATAGGGTTGTCAGATTGGACTACATGCCGCTAAATGGGAAACTACCTTTCTCTGACAGGCAGAGTGTGCTGAGCCCTGCTCCTGATGACTTGATGCTTCGGTAGGCTGATGGTACTGACAGTTTTTTCTTTCTTTTCTTACCCAGGAGGTGGGGGATGGCATGATCCAGCAAATATGCAGAGCTGCAGTGCTTGACAGTGTACAGCACAGCAGAAAGACAGTGTGTGGGATAGAGCCCAGCCCCTGACTGAGAGCACCACTGCACCCCTTATCCTCTTTTTCCTGAGCTCCACTGTAGAGTCTGTTGTTTCATGGTAGGAAGGGCAGGTTGGCCAGATGCCATCTTGGTTGACTGGGAGGCAGAGTCACCCAACTGGAGGCCTCAGCAGGGGCTGATTCCCCAGCTGAAAAGCACTTTTCTAGCAGAAAGGCTGTGTTTAGCACAGTTTTAACTTATAGGTAGGGGCCGGCTTAGGATGGCAGCAAGACAGTTACCCTTCCCTACTTTGAACTACATTGTAGCATCTGGGGGTGGCCAAAGAGGTGCTTCCATTGTCAGCTGGAAGGCAGGGCCTGCCACACATGATGGTATAACTGATACTAGCAGGTGTCAGATAGCTCCTAAATTTTTAAAATAAGACTGCCTGGGGAAATAACTGCTGAACGACCTGGTGGCATCTCCTCCAGCATTTCCTGAACACAACATAGGCTCAACTGATGGCCCCCAGTTTGTCCATAAGTAGGCCATGGTCTTTGCCAGACAGGAGGTGGAGCCTGCTACTGCAGAGAATCCACTGGGGACAATCACTACAACACACACAGGTGGCTAGTGACCAACTTCCATCTCAGAACTATGCCTCAGCTCCTCTTGAGGTAACACCAAGGAAACTAAACAGCTTCTAGATGGCTCAAAGGCAACAATCCATCTCTAATCATTTAAAGAAACAGCCCACCATGGCTCTGGAAAACTCTCAAAATAAAGAATTAAAAAACTTCTCAGATGAAGAAGACTTTCTAAAACTGTTGGAGATTGAATACAGAAGAACTATATCTAGAACCAGCCTAGAGATTAAACAAACTGTAGCAGAGCAAAATAAAAAATTAAGCTATTTGAGCTGATGGAACATCAACGATCTCAAATCCAGTAAATCAATAACAAAATTACAGAATTAGACAATTCAATTCAAGGACAAATGAGCAGAATTGAGGAGATAGAAGACAGACTTAGTAACTTTGAGAATAGAGCAACAGACACCAGCATTTATGAGGGAAAATCAGAGAAAATAAACAAAAAAAAATGAAGAATTAAGAAACGTGGGACATTGTGGACTGTGCTGCAATAAACATTTGTGTGCACATATCTGTTCATTTGACTGCTCTTGATTCTGTAGGATGCACTCCAAGCAGTGGGATTACTGGATCAAATGGTATTTTTATTTCTGGCTTTTTGTCCATTTCTTACTAGAGTTATTGATGTTTTTCTTCTTGATATTTTGTAGTACTTTGTAGATTATGGAAATCAGACTTCAGTCTGACATGTAACTGCCAAATATTTTTTTCCCATTCTGTAGCTGATTTTTAAATTCTTTTCATAAAGACTTTGGTTGAGCAAAAGTGTTTGATCCTTAGTAGTTCCCATTTATCTATTTTCTTTTTGTTAATTGTGCTTTGTCAGATTTTGAAGTCTAAGTAATGTATTAAAACTTCCATTCTTGATTCTGTTTTTTCTCACATGATCTTTATCATCTTAGGTTTGATATTTAAGCCTTTAATCCAGTTTGAGTTGGTTTTTGTGTAAGGTGTGAGATATGGGTCTTGTTTCAATTTTTTGCAGATGAATATCCAATTTTGCCAACACCATTTGTTAAAGAGACTGTTTTTACTCCAGTTTACAATCTTAGGGCCTTTGTCAAGCACCAGCTGTTCATAGGAGGATGGTAGCATCTCTGGAGTCTCCACTCTGTTCTATTGGTCTATATGTCTCTTTTTGTACCAGTACCAAGCTGTTTTGACTACTATGACAGCGTAATAGATTCTAAAGTCAGGTAGTGAGTGGCTTCCCACTGTGTTTTTTCTTCAGTAGTGCTTTGCTTGTCCTGGGTTTCTTGACTTTCTAAACAAAGTTGGTGATTTGTTTCTCCAGCTCATTAAAAAATGTCTCTGGAAATTATGTTGGGATTGCATTGTATATGTAGATCGCTTTCAGTTAAGTAGACATTTTCTCAATATTAAGTCTTCCTATCCATGAGCAGGGTAGATTTCTCCATTTATGTAAGTCTCTGATTGGTGTCTTTCAGTAAGGTCTTGTAGTTCTCTTTGTATAGGCCTCTTATTTTTGGAGTTAGATTTATTCCTAGGTATTTTGTCTTCTTGGGGCCTATGTAGTAAATGGTGTTGATTTGGTGGTTTCCTCTTTGATGATCTCTGTGTTGGTGTAAACAAATCCTAGTTTGCTTGTGTTTATCTTACATCCTGATACTTTGCTGAACTCTTCTATTAGTTTGAGTAGTTTACTTGCGGATTCTTTAGGATTCTCTGCATATACAATCACATCATCTGCAAACAGGGAGATTTTTAGTTTTTCTTTGCCAATGCAGATGCCCTTTATCTCTTTGTCTTGTCTAATTGCTGTGGCCAGAACTTCTGGTACAATATTGAATAGAAGCAGTGAGAGTGGGCATCCTTGTCTAGTTCCCATTCTCAAGAGGAATTCTTTCAGTCTCTCTCCATTCAGGATGATGTAGGCGATTGGCTTTACATAGATGCCCCTTATTGCATCGAAGAATTTCCCTTCTATTCCTATTTTGCTGAGAGTTTTTAGCATGAATGGGTGTTGGACTTTGTCAAATTCCTTTTCTGCATCAGTTGACAAAAATCAGGCAATTCTCATCTTTTGTGTTATTTATGTGATTGATCACATTAATTGTTTTTCTGATGTTCAACCAGCCTTGCATCCCTGCTATGAACACAACTTGGTCATGGTGAATTATTTTTTTGATATGTTGTTGAATTCTATTGGCAAGGATTTTGTTGAAGATTTGTGCATCACGGTTTCTGAGTGATATTGGTCTGTAATTTTCTTATTTTGTGGAATCTTTCCCTGGCTTTGGTATCAGGGTTATGGTGGCTTCATAGAATGAATTTGGGAACATTCCATCCCTTTCTATGCTGTGAAGCAGTCTCAGTAGTATTGGAATTAACTCTTCTCTAAAAGTTTGATGGAATTCTCCAGTGAAGCCATCTGGGCCAGGACGTTTTTTGGTTGGTAGTTTTTTTATGCTGTTTCAGTATCTTCCATTGTGATGCGTTTATTAAGTTGTTCTACTGCTCCTTGTGATGATTTTGGTAGGTGATATGAATCTAGAAATTCGTCCATTTCCTCTAGGTTTTCAAATCTGTTAGAGTACAGTCTTTTGTAGCATTCTGTTATGATACTTTTTATTTCAGTTGGGTCTCCTGTAACATCTCCCATTTCATTTTTTATTTGGGTTATTTGTTTCCTCTCCTGTTTTTCTTTTGTAAGCTTAGCCAATGGTTTATCAGTTTTGTTGATCTTTTAAAAAAAAAACAGCTTTTGATTTTGTTAATTTTTTCAGTTATTCTTCTATTCTCTAATTCAGTTAGTTCCACTCTAACCTTTATTATCTGTTTTATTCTGGTGCCTGAGGGGTTCCTCTGTTGCTCTCTTTCTACTTGATCAAGCTGTAGGGTTAATTCTTTGGTTTAGGTCTTTTCTTCCTTCCAGATGTGTGCATTTATAGAGATAAACTGACCTCTGAGCACTGCTTTGGCTGTGTCCCATAGGTTTTGGTAGGATGTGTTTTCATTCTCATTTGATTCCATAAATATCTTTATTTTGTCTTTGATTTCTTCTATAACCCATGGCTTTTTGAGCAGGGTGTTGTTCAATTTCCATGAGTTCCAGTTTCTATCTGTGTTTTTCCTTCTGTTGATTTCAACTTTTATGGCTCTATGGTCCAAGAAGGTGTTTTGCAATAATTCAATGGTCTGGATTTTGTTGAGACTTGCTTTCTGTCTTAACACATGGTCTATTCTGTAAAATGTTCCACATGCGTATCTGTTGATGGAATAAAAGCTCTGTATATGTCAGTGAGGTTTAGCTGGTTAATTGCCACAATAAGATCTTCTGTGTCTTTACTGAGCTTTTTTCTGGATGATCTGTCCATTACTGAAAGTGGAGTGTTGAAGTCTCCAGCTATTATTGTGGAGTGATCTATCTCATTTTTCAATGTAGTCAGTGTTTGTTCGATTTATTTAGATGCTGTGGTATTGGATGCATAAATATTTGATATCATTAAGCTCTGTTTGTTGAACCTTTCAGGAATAAATAGTGACCATCTCTGTCCACAATGATGGATTTTTACATTAAAATCTATGTTATTTGAGGTTACTATTGCCACACCAGCTCTTCTTTGTATGTTGTTAGTTTGGTGTGTATCATTCCATCCTTTAATTTTCATTTGGTTCATATCTTTGAGTTTAAGGTGTGTTTCTTGTAAGGAACATATTGATGGATCATGTGTTTTGATCCAGGCTGTCACTCATTGTCTCTTTCTTGGAGCATTCATTCAGTTTACATTCAGTATAACTACTGATAGGTGTTTTAGTCAGCTAGTGCTGCTCTAACAGAAATACTACAGAATGGATGGCTTTAACAAAGGCAAGTTTATTCTTACATGGTCTGGTAGATTACAAGTCCAAATTCAGGATGTCCACTCCAGGGGAAGGCTTTCCCCTTTGTTGACTCTGGAGGAAAGTCCGATATTGCATCAGTCTTTGTCCAGGGGTTATCTTGACACAGGAACCTCAAGTCTGAAGGACGCGCTTTTCTCCTGGTGATGCTTTCTTGATGGTGTGAGGTTCCCAATTCTCCACTTGCTTCTCTTTCCTTTTATCTCTTGCAAGATGAAAGGATTAAGGGTGGTGCAAGCCATACTTCAAGGAAATTCCCTTTACAGTGGAGCAAGGAGGTGATGTTATGAAGGGATATATAGTCCCACCTTAATTCTTTAACATATAGCATAAGAAAACCACAAAATGGAGGACAATCATAAAATATTGGGGATCACAGCCCAGCCACATGGCTACACACATTTTTGGGAGGACACAATTCAATCTATGACAATAGGTGTTTGTTTAGTGCTGTCATTTTGATGTATTTATTTTTGTGCTGGTGTTTTCTATGTTGTTCTTACTATTCTGTTCTGGGTCATTCTTTATGGGTTGACTTTTTGTCTTTTTCAGTGTTGATTTTGTGGTTGTTGAGACTGCTGTATTACAGTTCTTGTTTTGATATGTTGCACTGTTATTGTCCTCTGCAGCTACCCTTATGATCCCCCTTAATATTCTTAAGTTTCAATCCAATCTTAACTTCTGCATGTCTTTTTAACTTCGTCTCCATCTGAAAGGACTGTAACTACTGTAGTATTTCTCTCTTTTTAGTGTGACAGTGTCATAGTTTTTGTGATATGATCACTGATTGCCTTCTTTTAATATTGTAGCTTTGATTGAGTTTTGTGACTTCCTTAACTGAGTAGATTTCTGGATGAGTGTCCTGCATTGCCTCCTTAAATATATACTTAATGGTTTTGCTTTTATAAGCAAAAAGCTTCTTTCAGTATTTCTTGTAGCTTGGGTTTGGTTTTTAAAAAGCCTCTAAGCTTCTGTTTGTCTTTGAATGTCTTAATTTCTTTCTTTTTTTTTTAGTATGATTGAATGAAAATGTACATTCCCATATAAATTCGCATGCTTACCTATATGCAGCTCTCACTGCTCTCCCTGCCCGGTGACAGCACACTCTTCCTCTCTGCTCCGTATATGTCCTATCCTAGCAGTCTCCTATCCCCTCCTCTCCACCCACTCCCCTTCCTCCAGTAAGAGGTCAGCGGGATGACATCCTATAGATGCATAGAACCATAAAGTTCCCACAAGATACGATCACTCTGTGTTGCCAAATCCAATTGGTTGCTGTCTGAAAAGTTGACCTTCATTATGATTTGTGGACACGGGCAGCATCAGGGCCAAGGGCCAGGCTCCCAGGGGAACCCCAAAGCTGCTGGACCATCATCTGTGGTCTTCTAGTGGAGATCTCAGGGTGCAACCCTATTTATTTTTGTGTTGCCACAGAGACTCAATTTTGTGATCTCCATCGTGTCTGTCTCTGGGGGTCAGTTCTACCCTAGCCCCTAAGGTTGCCATGAGTCAGATCTGACTCGATGATACTTGGCCTTGGCATCGTGGCTATCACTGGTGGTGGCCTGGCACCATCCAGTTCTTCTAGTCACGAGTCAACATAGAGAGCCACTCACATGGGTCTCTCTGTCTTCTGGGTTCTTTTTCCGCATGTCATTCTTGGCCTCAGTGATCATCCATTCCTGTTCAGTTGGGACCATTTGCTGTACCCTCAGATGGCAGCTTGGCAGCTTTTAAGACCCCAGATGCCACTCACTGATATGGGGTGCAGAGAATCCTCATTAGCAAAATGCTAGCTGTGCCAGTTGGCCTCGATTCCACCTGAGAGTATGGTCCCCGTCCCCCCGCCCCAGCTACTCAGTCCTTGCAATATTAGGTTAAGACGGGAGGAGTATTCAAATTGTGCTGAAGTCCAGTTATTATTGATTTTCTGTCTATATGTATGGTATCACTGATTTCACCCAACCAAATTTCTATTACGTCTGTAACATAAACCCTCCCCCCCTTCCCACCCTTGCAGCCATTAAAGAGTCTTTTCTTCCATGCATGAGTCTGTTTTTAGGTTCTTATAGTAGGGATCTCATACAATATTTGTCCTTTTGTCACTGACTACTTTCACTCAGCATAAGGTCCTCCAGTTAAAACCAGGTTAAAAGATGTTTCCTGCAATTATCATTGTTCTTTATCATTGCATAGTGTTCTATTGAGTGTATATATCATAGTTTACCTATCCATTCCTCTATTGTTGGGCACCTGGGTTGATTCCATCTTTTTGCTATTGTTGACTGTGCTGTGATGAACATTCGTGTGCATATATCCGTTGGTGTGAATGGCCTTGATTCTGTAGAATACATTCCAAGCAGTGGAATTAACTGGGTCAAATGGTATATCTAGATCCATTTTTTTAAGGGAGCGACAGATTGCTTTCCAAAGAGGTTGCACCATTTTACAATCCCACCAGCAGTGTAGGAGAGTTCCAATTTCCCCACAGCCTCTCCAGTATTTGTTGTTTTGCACTTTTTGGATCATGGCCAACCTTGTTTGGGTGAGATGGTATCTCATTGTCAGTTTGATTTGAATTTCTTTAATAACTAATGATGTCTTAATTTCATCTTCATATTTGAGAGGCAGTTTTGTAGGATATGTAATTCTGCCTCCTTGCCAACATATTGTCTGCTGAGAAGTCAGACAAAAGCCTACAGGGCTTCCATCTGAATGTTAGTTTTGCTTTGAGCCTTCCTGTCTTTGAGAGCCTCTGTTTATGTTTCATTTTATTAAATTTGATTGTAATATGGCCTGGTGTCTTTCTTTTGAAGTCTGGTTTTTATGGCAGCCAATACACATCTTGGATATCTATGTTCTCTTCTGTAATTTCGGGGAAGCTTTCTGTCAGCAACTCAACAACAATACTCTCTGTATTTTCAGCTATCCCTCCCTGTTCAGGAGCTCCAATTAACCATAGGTTATTGCTTTTAATGGAGTCCTACATGTTTCTTAATGCTTCATTTTTCTTATTTATTTTCTCTGATTTCTCCTCATAAATGCTGCTGTCAGTTGCACTGTCCTCAAGGTTACTAAGTCTGACTTTCCATCTCCTCAATTCTGCTCTTTGGGCTTTGGAATGGTCTAATTCTGTAATTCTGTTATTGATTTGCTGGATTTCACATCACTGATGTTCTATCAGTTCAAATAACTTGCTTAATGTTTCATTTTGCTCCGTTGCATTTTGTTTAATCTCCAGGAGGTCTGTATGTATACTTGTTTTGTACTTACCTCCAATAGTTTTGGAAAGGCTTCTTTATCTGGGAAATTTTTTGATTCTTTATTTTGGGGGTTTTCCAGAGCCACAGTTGACTGTTTCTTTAAATGCTTAGCAACGGTTTGTTGCCTTTTGGCCATCTAGAGGCTTTGGTGTTACTTCAGTAGGAGCTGTGGCATAGTTGTGGGAAGGGAGTTGGTCACCAGCGACCTCTGTGTACTCCAATGACTGGACCCAGTAGACTCCCTGGGATGGCAGGCTCTACCTCCTAGGAAAGATGGCTCCCTATTTATGAATTCACTGAGAGGCCATCAATCTACTGTGTGATGTGGATCAGTAAGGGCTGGAAGAGATGCTGCCAGGCCACTCAGCAGTTACTTCTCCAGAAAGTCTTATTTTAAGAAGCTGAAGGTTGACTGACAGCTGCCAAAATCAGTCAGGCTATCAGGTGTGACATGCCCCACTTTCCAGCTGACAACAGAAGCACCTCTTTGGCTATCTCCAGATGGTATCATGTAGCTCAGTTTGGGAGGTGTTACGGCCCTGCTGCCATCCTCAGCCAAGCCACTCCTAGAAGGTAACACTGTCCTATAGAGCCTTTCTGCTGGAAAAGCTCTTTTCAGACTGGCATTGTTTCTCAGCTTGGTAATTTACCCCTACTGTGGCCTCCAGTTGGGTGACTCCACTCCCAGGTGACAAGATGGCATCCTGGCTGAGCTGCCCTTCCTTCCAGGAAACCACAGAATCTATCGTACAGCTCAGAAGAGAGAGTGTGGAGGGTCAGTGGTACCCTCAGTCAACAGGCAGGGTCTCAAAATATGCCTATCCCACATACTGTCTCTGTGTTGCACTATATGCTGTTTACTGTAGCACTGCATTTCAGCATGTTTGCTGGCTCATGCCCATCCCCTGCTTCCCAGGTAGCAAAGACAATGTCAGTACCTGTAGTCTGCCCAAATGGTAAGTCAGCAGGAGAGGAGCTCAGTGGGCATTGCCTCATCAGAGAGAGGTAGTTTCCCTTTCAGTGGTGTGTAGGCCAATCTGACAACCTTATATCATATCCTAGGGATTCCTGGGTGTGCAGACCATTCCACTCAATTATTAATTCTGGCCTTAGTTCTCAGACCGAATTGAGGAGATATGTGTCTGGTCTGCTATCTTGGCACCACCACCCTAGAGTGAATAGTTTATTCACTGTCTTAGTGTCCTATGGCTGCTTAAAAGAACAGAAATTTATTCTGTTTTGTATAGAAGCCAGAAGTCCAAAATCACTATCACTGGGCCAAATCAAGTTATTGGCTAAGCCAGGCTCCTTCCAGGGGCTCCAGAGGAGAGTCTGTTCCTTGCTTCTTCTGGCTTCCCATGGCAGCTGGCATTCCTTGGCTGTGGCTGCACCACTCCAGTCTCTGCCTTTGGGGTCACCTTGTCATTAACTTTGTGTGTGTCGAATCTCCCTCAGTCTGTCTTAGGAAACATTTGTATGATGGTGCTTAGTTTCTGCTAAGATTATCCAAGATAATCTCCCCATCTCAAAATCCTTAATTTAGTCTTATCTGCTAAGACTTTTCCAAATAAGATAACATTGACAGATGCCAGGGATTAGGACTTGAAATGTTTGAAGTCATTCTCAGCCTATAACACTCACCATCTTCCTACTAGAGTACATAACTAGTGAAAGAAGGGAGTCTGTGTCTTGTTGTTCAGATAATGTCTACTGGGGAGTTACCTTCTGGTGGAGGGAGTCAGACAGAGAAGTCTGATGCACTGTGCCACTTGGTGATGGCTGCTGTAGAGGGAAGAAAGCAGGGATAGTTGAGGGAATGCAGGAACAGGAAAGGGGGAGAGCCTGTAATTTTACAACAGAGGTCAGGGAAAGACCCTCTGAGAAGGCGACATTTAAGTCAAGACCTGAAGGAGATGAGGTAGGCAGCCACACTTATACCTGAGGGAAGAGTATTCCGGGTAGAAGAGATAGCAGACACCAAGGCCTGCAGCGCTGAGGAAAAGTAAGAAGGCTGGGGTGGCCATGAGGTGTGGTAGAGGGTTGTGAGGTCAGAACAGCTGGTGCATGTTGGGTAGGTCCTCCTAGGGCACTTGAAAGGCCTCTGGCTTTCACTCTGAGGGAGATAGGGCCATAGCAGGGTTTGGAGCAGTGTGAACTGAGCTGACCTAATTTTAGAAGGATTGTTCTGCAGTACTGGGAAAGTCAGTATAATGTGACCATGGCAAAGTCGCAGAAGCTGTACAGACACATCCAAACTCCCTTAGAGAACAGGTTACCAGCCTAAAGGCTGGGAACCATATCTCAGGGGACATCTAGCTCAATTGGCATACCATGGTTTGTAAATAAAATGTTCTGCATCCTACTTTGGTGAGTGGTGTCCAGAGCCTTAAAAGTTGTGAGTGTCCATCGAAGATACTACACAGGTCCCACACTATCTGGAGCAAAGGAGAATGAAGAAAACCAAAGACACAGGGTAAGATTGGACCGAAGGACTAGCAGACCACAACTACCACAGCTTCCACCAGACTGAGTCCAGCACAACTAGGTAGTGCCTGGACTACCTAGTACCACCAACTTCTCTGACAGGGCTCACAGTAGAAGATCCTGGACAGAGATGGAGAAAAACATAGAACAAAATTGTAAATTAAAAAACAAAAACAAAAAACAGACTTAATGGTCTCACAGAGACAGGAGAACGTCCAAGAGTATGGCCCCCGGATACCCTTTTAACTCAGTACTGAAGTCTCTGGAGCCAGAGATTAGACAGGACTATAAAACAAAAAATAATACATATAGCTCAACAATGTATATGAGACCAAATGGGCATAGCAACCCATGAGCAAGGACAAGAATGTAGGAGGAGAGAAGAAAGCTGGACAAATGGAAATGGGAACCCAAAATTGAGAAAGGGAGAGTCAGTGATGTGTTGCAGCATTGGTAACCAATGTTGGAAAACAATATGCACATTAATTGTTTCAGGAGAAACTAATTTGCACTGTTAGCCTTCATTTAAAATTTTAATAAAATTAAAAAAAATAAGTAGAAGGATTGTTCTGGTGGCTTCATGGAGGGAAGACTGAAGGGAAGCCCGGGCAGATCCAGGGATCCCAGCTAGGAGGCTGTGGGGAGAGATACTGGTGGCTTGGACCAGGGCAGAGCCCAAGGTTGTGAGAAGCATCTGGACTTGGTGTATTTTCTGAAGGTTACATCACAGGATTTGTTGGAGAATCTGCCGTAAAGAGTGGGGAGGTAAAAGGACTCAGGGATGGCTTCAAAGTTGCTTACCACCAGGAGAGAAGAACTGCCATTCACTGAGATGAGGAAGGATGAGAGGGAATAAGGTGTAGAGGGAAAGGGTACCTATGCAATATAAAGGATACAGGTGTGACTTCTGGAAACCTTAGTGGTATAGTAGTTAATTGCTATTGCTGCTAACCAAAAGGTCAGCAGTTCAAAGCCAGCAGGCACTCTTTGGAAACTCGATGGGGCAGTTCTACTCTGTCTTATAGGGTTGCTATGAACTGGAATCAACTCGACAGTGATGGGTTTGGTTTTTATTTTTTGGTTATGTAACTTACACGTTAAGAAGTTAAGAAGTGGCCGGTAGATGTGCAGCATGGAGCTCAGGGGAGAGGTCACACTGGAGATGCTCACTTGGGAGTCACCCTTGTATGTTTTTGTCAGTTACTGTCAAATTAGATTCAGTTTATAGTGACTTCACACATAACAGAATGAAGCATTGCCCCGTCCTGCGCTATCTTCATCACTGTTGGTATGTTTGACTCTGTTGTTATGGTTACTGTTGATCACCTCATCAAGGGTTTTCCTTGAGTGCTCACTTCATCAGACATGATGTCCTCTAGCAATTGGTCTTTCCTGATAATGTGTCCAAAGTAAGTAGGCTGAAGTCTTGCCAAGTACATCTGAAGCCATGTGAGACTGAGGCAATGAGGTCCTGGAGCTGAATCCTGCAGCTTGCCAACTGTTTGAGGCCAGAGAGATGAGGAGGATCCAGCAAGAGATGTTTTTGTTAAATGAAAGCAAATATAGCAGTTGATGCCATATGTGTCAGAGAAGAACTGCACTCTGCAAGGTTTTCAATGACTGTGATCTTTTGGAAGTAGATGGGCAGGTCTTTCTTCTGAGGTGCCTCTAGGGGCTCAAACTGATAAGTTTTCAGTTAGTAGCACAGTGTTTAACTTCTTGTGCCACCAAGAAGCTCCTCTTGAATGAATTAGTGAGTAGATGAATGAAACTCCTTTGGGTAGGCTGTGTGGATCCTCATTGGTCTCTGTTTTAGTCATCTGGATTGCTCTAGCAGAAGTACCAAGAGTGGATAGCTTTATCAAAGAAAAGTTTATTCTTACACAGTCCAGTAGGCTGGAAGTCCAAATTCAGGGTGTCCACTCCAGAGGAAGGGTTTCCCTCCTTGTTGGTTCTGGAGGAAGGTCCTTGTGTTGCATCAGTCTGGTCAGGGAGCATCTTGGCACAGGAACCTCAGGTCTGAAGGATGCGCTTTACTTGTGCTGCTTTCTTGATGGTGTGGGGTTCCCAACTCTCTGTTTGCTTTCATTTCCTTTTTTCTCTTTTGAGACTGAGGCAGCTCAGCTCCTGGTCTCTTCAGCTTCTGCTTACTATGGCCTCAAGGCCTAGGCCTCAGGTCCCCATCTGCTTTGCAGGGGCAAGTGTTCCAAAGCTGTCTAGTTCCACCAATTTAAATGACCAGAGACATCCCACTCTGCCAGGAAATGCCTGTGCACAAGCACCCAGCTCTCTTGCCCTGTCGATCAGCCCCAGTGCTGCCTTGGTTCTGCTGCTGCATGTCTGCTGCCACTGTTGGTCTTCTGCAGCTTGTTTCTCACCATCTGCACTTTCTTTGACATAAATAGTTTTCCTTGATTCCTTCTGAGTCTTCTATTGTTTTGTGGTTTCGAAACTGCTTCTACAATTTCAGCATCTGTCAGAGTAACACTGCACTCTTGGTACCAAATTCTGTGTTAGGCTGGGTTCTCTAGGGAAGCAAAGCCAGCAATGTGTATGATATGTATAGAGAAAGGTTTATATATGGAAACAGCTCAAGCAATTGTAGAAGCTGAAACGTCCCAAGTCCTGGATCAGAGTACAAGCCTCATGCAGCTGCAGAAGCTGGTGAACCCAAGGTTCGGAGGTCAGAGATTAGAGTTCCAGCTCATAAACTGGGTAGGTCAGTGGATCCCAAGATGGTGTGCAAGACTGCAAGGTTTCCACTGATTCATGTAGCTGCTGGGGCTGGCAAACCCAGGATTGGCAGGGCAGGGGAAAGGGACTCTTACTTGTAGGCTGTAAGTGTTGATGAAGCCCAAGAACTGCTAATTCAAATCCCAGGAACCTGACATAAGACAAGATAGTGGGAGCTTCTGGCAGTGTGAGTAAACAGGAAGTAGGCAATGGAAGTCTGAAAGGGCTGAAGGGGCATTGAGCCACGATGGGCCCCACCCCTGCCACCTCATACAGCTTGCAAAACATTGAGAATCATGGTCCAGCCAAGCTGATAAACAGTCTTAACCAAGACAGTCTTCGTGAACCCAATTTCATGTGCATGCTTCCTCAGTTCTGCCCACTGCCACTGCACCCTGGCTCTGCTGCCCTTGGGGCTGTCGCCCCTGACACTATTTGTTGTATTCATTACCTAGTAAATTGCTTTTTGCTCTTTACAGTCCTCTGGGAAGCCATTCCTGACCATCCTCTCCTCCATCCCTTTTGTCTTACCATCCTTATCTCCAGGTACTGTGAGGGGCCTTGCATACAACTCAAAGACAGATGTCACAGTCTGTACATGGGAGCTCTACCCATACTTCTAGCTACAGCCACCCTTGGATACTCTTCTAGCTTGGAGGGTATGCATGCTGGTGGTGTGGTCTGTTCCCAGGGTGGAAACAGGCTGAGCCAGGAGGCCCTGGAAGCTAGCTGTTTGGTGGTCCAGGAAGGAATTCTAGGAGCCTGTGCCCAGCATGTGGTCGAGAAGGGCTCGTGGGCTCCAGTCAGCACTGTCAAGGAGGAGGGGATGAGCTCTCTTGACTGGAACTAAGGCTAGTAAGGCTAGTACTGTGTCTCCTAGGGCCACCTATGGGTATCTTTTGTTGTTCTGTAAAGGTCGAACAGTTCCTCATAGGAGATCATGGTTAAGGGACTGTTTCAGAGGGAAGTAAGTGACCCTCTGTGCATTGTTTTCTGAGTTTTCTTAGGTGGGCTCTCTTGCTCCTGGAGGTTGGGTCATTCTTCCCCTCTCTACCTGGCTACGAGACTAAGGGTCTGGTTTCTAGATTGGAAGCTGGTTCATGTCCTCCACTTCCTGCTATGCCTTCAGTGATCAGAAGCTGGGTTCAAGGACCTAGTTAGGGCTATAAGGGTAGGTGTGACAGGGTGAGTGAGGCCATCTCCACAGAGGGGACCTACTCAGGGCCCTCATCCCTGGTGGGCACATGTAGAGCTGATCAGCACCTACTTCCTATAGAAAGCACCTTTCACTGTTAAGATGGAAACCCTGGTGGCATAATGGTTAAGTGCTGTGGTTGCTAACCATAAGGTCAGCAGTTCAACTATGCCAGGCAATCCTTGGAAAACTCTACGGGGCAGTTGTACTCTGACCTATAGGGTCACTATGAGTTGGAATTGACTCAATGGCAGTGGCTTTTTGGGTTGGTTGTTAAAGGATTAATATGCTATAGCTGGCGTCCTGAATACACTTACATATTGGAAGGGTCCCCAGGTGCCCCAGGGCACAGCCCTGTTCCCCACCTGGTGGGGAGTCAGAAGCAGATGGAAGAGCATAAAAGAGGCCAGGGCACAGTTTCCTTTAATTTTTATTTCATTTATTAGTCTTTTCTGAAGCTGTTAGTTCTCTTTTCTTATTAAAAAAAAAATTGTGTTTCAGAGTTATACCAAAGTGATTAAAATGAGCTTTCTATTGGGGATCTAACTCCCCAAATCAGAGGAAACCAATTCCCCTCCAATTCACCACAAAAATAAAGCCCAAAGAGAAAAACAAACAAAAATAATCCCCAGGTGTCCAGGACAAAAAATAAAATATTTATTGATCTATCACAGCGAGACACAAAGGGATGGGAGGGGCAGAAGGGATGCTCTGAAATACAGTGGCTCAGGGGCTTGTGGGATACAGTACTGCGTGTGGGGAGACCAAGGCCAGGGAGAGATTCTGGCCATCCCAGCTGGCACAGCCCTCACACCCTTGACTTGTGAAGCCCTTTTACAGGGGGTCTATGATGGAGGTGGAGGGCCAAGCCCAGTTAACCAAGCTGATGGTGGGGTACCCAGCCAGCTAGTGGTGCTAGGTAGCAAACTGGGGACAAGGATGGACAGATGAGCAGAAAGATTCCACAAGAGCAGGGGGGCTATTGCCAATGAAGGTCTTCAGAAAGGAAAGCACCCAAGATAGGGGAACAGCAATTGGTGAGGGAGAAGGGGCCAAGGGGTGATGTGACCTAATGTAGCTTGAGGCTGAAGGTGCTTGGGTACCAACTGGACCACAGCTAGGGGTGGGTCCTGGTAGGCAGGGGGATGTGGGACTGCTCAGGAAGTGTCTGCACCATCTTCAGAGGAGCCCCAAGGAGGGGTTCCTGTGGAGCTGCCCTTCTCTCCTCCTTTCCCCCAGGAAAATGAGAGCACCAGCTTGTAGCACCAAGTTCCCCAGAGATGGTGAGTGTGGAGGAGGAGCTCCTGGGTGGGAAGGGGGTGAGGCAGGGGGCTGAGCTCACCCACCCCTTGCCTGTGAAGCAGGAGACCTCCTGGGGGCCACTTAGCCACCACTCTCCTGGCCCCTTGCCCTGTGGATTTCCAAGCTGCCCAGTCTGCTCCGTCCTCTCTCAGGGCAGAGGTTAGGAGGGGTTGGGGAGGGGTCACAGAGGGTTTACATTCTCCACCAAGCAGTAGCACCAACGTTGATGAGGTCGTGAATCAGGGGTCCTGGGAAGCTCACTTTCTCTTCCGGCCACAAGATTTCCCCAGGCAGGCCCCACCTGGGGAGGGGCACACACATGACCGTCAGGTAGGCCATCTTTTTTACTGCTCAAGCCCTTGCCCACGCTTCCAGCTAGTCTTTCACACACATCATTACAGGGGAAGCAGAGGCTCTGAGAAGCCACAAGAAGCCAGGACATGATCTCAGGCCAAACTCTGACCTGTACCATCTCCTAAACTTCCAATGGATGCTTGCAGTGGGTAGGTGGGAGTGGGAGCAGGGCAGCACCTATGTGGTATGTGATAATGATGAAGAAACTGAGGCACAGAGAGGGCAAAGAACAAGTATGACTGAGGTCATTGGGTCAGGTTTGATAAGGACCAGGTCCCCTGGACTCTAAATCCAGTGCTCTCTCTCTGAACTAAAACCTTTCCCCAGGATTACTTCTGGGAGAGGCCTTGCCAGCCTCAGAGGGAGGTAGCCTTCTTAGGATTGGAGAGGACCCGTAAACATCAGAGGGCATCTGATGAGGAAACCACAGAGAGTCTTACTCATCTACACTGTCAGTGGCTGAGCTGGGACTTCAATCCAGACTCTTGCCCCTCTGGGATAGGATCTGTTTAAACAACTATTGCCATCAAGTCAATCCTGACTTATAGTAACCCTATAGATAGGGTGGAATTGTCCCATGGCATTTCCAAGGAGTGGCTGGTGGATTTGAACTGCCAACATTTTGCTTAGCAGCCACAGCCCTCAACCACTACACCACCAGGGTTTTCTAGTAAAACTCATTTCACTCAATCAACCTGTAGCAGGAAAAGCACCGTGGTCTGGTAGCCCAGTCTGCCCTACTTCCTGCTTCTGCTAAAGACAGGCATAGCTTGTTACCACCACCTGGGGGCAGTGCACAGATGAACAGGGCAGAGCCAGGTAGGGGCAGAAACTATCATCTACCTCAAAGCTGATCCAGGTGCTTTAGAAAATACTATGAGAGGGCCAGGGGTACCAGGAATTGGGAGTGGGTTCTCTAGAAAGAGTGATGGGGAGACCTTGCCTCTTCCCCTTCCACTAGCCTCGGCTGTCTCATCTGCGCAGTGGGTGGCAGCATGGGTGGAGAGGAGTCCACCGTCCTCAGTAAGCACAGAGCAGAGCTGTAGCTTCTTTGGGACTCTTTTGGACATGATTGGGAGAAACTTCGGGGTGGTGATCAGAACCTACCCACTATACACCCCAGTGGCATGTATGCACCTTTGAGCAAGGGGGTGGCTCAGGGCCAGATGAGATACCTGTGGCCCCCTGCTCACCCACTTCGAAGGCTCTGTGGTCTCATCCATCCTGTCTCTTTCCCTGGCTCTTCCGCTCTCTCCTTTTTCCTTCTCTTTCCATGATCACTCTTGGCAGGGAGGGGGGTATGGGCAGCAGGCTATTTGGCCTGGGGATGGGCTGTCAGGCCACAGCTGAAGTGAACGTAGAGGGGTGTAGGCCCCACTCCCAGCTCAGAATAGCTATGTTGGTGGTTGAAGACAACCTTGTCAGCTCCAGTCCACACCCTCTCCCAGCCCTGGTCCGTGGACGTGTCCCTCTGCTGCCCTGCTCCTGTCTTGCCCTCTCTTCCTGACCTCTTCCAGGACTGAGGGTCTACTCGCCTTGGTATCCCAGGGCTCCTAGGGCCCCTCCGTAGGGCTTAGGAGGTTTTCCTGTGGAGGCAAGGGGGAGAAATTATGGAGGGGCCAGGCTTTCCTGCGTCTTCTTCCTGTACCACCGTACACCCATCTTGGTCCTATCAGAGCGGATTTAAAGGCCTCCCTACCTCTAGCCTGCCCACAGGCCCCCTCCTGCCCAGTCCCTCCCCCCGTGACCTGGTGAGGGAGATTTTCTCCCATTATCCTTGCCTATCACATTCAGCCTATGGAGGTCTGAGCAGCTCAGTGGCACCCCAGTCTCAGTCTACCCTATCAAAGTCAGACTCCTGATAAGCTCCCCAGCCTCAGCCTCACAACCACTCCTTGTCACCTGCCCTAGGCATCAGCACCCTTGACCACTCCTATTAAACAGACATTGCTCCTCCCTTATGTAGTTTGTGTTGCCTTTTCAATTTCTCCAGCTAACCCCTAAACTCCAGGGCTGACCTAGGTCCCCAGTGTCTAGTGAAGTGCCCTACTGAGAGCCCGAGGAATTGAAACCCATGTATGTCTGTCCTACCTCCCAGGGCTGTGATTCCCTTGGGGATTGTCTCCAGCTGTTGCCCTAGAAAGTACCACAGTCTGGGGCCTCACCAGGACTCTACCCCTAGCCCATGGAAGGAGTTCAGGGCCCTGCCTCTCCTCGAAAGGGGTCCCTGGAGGGGTCACTCCAGGCAGACTCACCGCCAACTCCCAGGCCCCCTGCTCCACCACCTACAAGACAAGCAGAGGGACTGTGTACTGTGAACAGGACTGAGCCCTGAGACTAGGGTGGGATGAGGTGTTCAAGAGGGCCAAGTTCTGGTCTTGGGCTTCAGGATCTCTGGGCTCACTGTGTGACCTTAGGCAGGCCCCTAGCATTCTCTGAACCTCAGCTTTCCCCCTCTGGAGCACAGTAGGAACCCTATCTGTCCTCCCAGAGGCCCTGAAAGGCATCAATATGTTCTGGAAAAACTGTGTTCCCTGTCTTTGTAAGGGAGGGAGAGGAGGGGAGGCCCTTTATTTGCTCATCCCTGTGCAATCGGGAAGCCATCGAGTCCACCCCTGGGGACTGGATCAAGCCCAATGGGAAGGAAATGAAGCAAGGGAGAAGGAAGAGCCTAGCCAGAGCTTCAAGTTGGGGGCCCGGGACGCAGAGCCTGGCCGAACCTGGGTAAATGGGAGATAGTCCAAAGCCAGGTCTTGCAACTCCTGCAGAAGAGAGTTGGGTTTGGCAGGGGATGGCTCCGTTCCAGCTTGTTCCCACCCACCTTCACCAGCACTAACTTCCTTGAGTCTTTCTGGCCAAGACCACCTCCCCAACTCTACCTGCAGCCTGAGTGGCTCTCTCAAAAAGTCCCCATCTGGTGTCCTGGTGAGGTGCCTCAGCCTGGCATTGAAGGCTCTGCCATGAGGCTTACTCCTTCACCTTGGCCCTGGATGTTCCCTCTCCTAGAGTGCCCTCCCCCTGTCTCATACCCTGCTGCTGGACACAGGCTCTGGGAGCCCCACTGCCAGCTGGACAGGCTCTTCAGACCCATGGAGAGCTGGGATGGCGCCTACCTCCAACTGGGAAAGGCCTGGTGGCTCCTAGGACACCCCCGAGGCCAGCAGCACCTGAGAAGAAGGCAGACAAAGGTCAGGACAGGGCAGGCTCCTGAGCTTTCTCTCTGGGCTCTGGGATCAGGGACATCCTCTGAGCAGAAATGACTCCTGAGCCGGGATGGGGAGGGCCAGGGAGACAGAGGCAGCAGTCAGGCTTGAGTTGAGGAGGGCAGCAGAGAACAACTTACCATATTTGGCTGCTTTAGCAGCTGCAGCTGGGAACACACCTGGGGAGATGAGGAACGATGAAGACTCAGGAGTATCACCCCAATTCCAGGATCATTCTCTCCCTCCTGAGCATCTGCCCACTGACTCATCCTTCTCTCAACCCCCCTCCACCCCTCCTACATCTATTCGCCTGTTCAAAAGACTTTATTGAGCTACTACTACGCATCAGGAAGAGACCTGCAGGCTGGCGTGGGTAGAGAGGCACAGTTATCACCCAAGAAAGAGATGTCCACACAAGGCCACCATGATGGTAATTAAGTAATTTCCCTGTGAGCTTTGATTTCCTCCTCTGAAAAATGGGTATAACCAACATTATTCTAATTAATTACCATTTGAAGAACTTGGGTGATATGAACAGTTAATCATTCCCCTCTAACTGAAAGAAAGGTGGGTAGTTTGAGTCCACTCAGAGGTATCTTGGGAGAAAGGCTTGGACAGTTAGTGCCCCAAACCAGTAACTGAAAACCCTACGAAGTCCAGTACTACTGGGATACACACGAGGTCACCGTGAGTCAGAATTGACTTGACAGGAAACTTTTTTTTTTTAAGTAGCTGGGAAGGTTCAAAGAGAGGGGAGAGGGAGAGAATTGGGAGCTCCAGTGGGCAGAGTGGGGCCCAAGTCTTGCTCAAGCCCTCCGCAAGCACTGCAGAAGCTCAGGAGAGGACAAGTCCACTTACCTTGAGGACAGGTCGTGTTTCACAAAGTACACAGAGCATAGTTTGAGTGAAAGAGTGGCAAGGGTGAGGAAGAAAGTCTTTCCCTTTCTCTCTCACATACACCCACCCACCCACCCACCACACACTCACTAATTTCAGAGTAGCCCCTTACCTCCAAAGGCTCCAGCTCCTGGGACAGCTCCACCGGCCCCCAGCCCTCCGGCTCCTAGTCCTCCCACTCCAAGAGCGCCGGCTCCCCCAAGGCCTGCACAGAGAGCTGTGCCTCAGACCACACTGGTCCACACAGTGAGGCCAGAGAAGTGGTTCTGTGGAGGGGGGAGGCCTCATCACAGGACCCAGGTCAAGCCTGAGCCCCAAAAGGACTTAAAAAAACCCAGACCCATTGTTGTTGAGTCAATTCTGACTCATGGCATCCTTATGTGACAAAGTAGAACTGCCTCATGTGGTTTCCAAGGAGTGCCTGGTAGATTTGAACAGCTGACCTTTTGGTTAGCAGCTGTGGTACTTAGCCACCATGCCACCAGAGGACTTAGAGGGTAGCAATGGGGCAAGGAGGTGGGATGGGCATTGGGGAATGCATATCCAGGGTAAGGCCACAGGGTTTCCTGGGGCAGGTCAGGGAATACATGCTCCAGGTCTGTGGTCAGTGGTCGTCCATCTGGGGGGCCTGGTGACAATCCCACACCAGGCCAGCACTCACCATACTGGGCGGCTTTGGCTGCAGCTTTGGCAGCAGCAGCTGCAGCAGCAGGACCAGCTCCTGGAGACACAGAGGGGGCTCTGAGAAGGACTCTCCAGAGGTCAGCCTGGTCACTCAGTCTGTCCTGGGGTTCCAACTCACCTGCTATTCCACCTGGGATACCCGCTCCACCAAGATCCCCAGCCCCTCCAAGGGCCCCAGCCCCTCTTGCTCCTGTGAAGAGAGGATGGAAACATGAGCCCCTATTTCAGAAAGACTGGGTGTCCCTGCTCCTGGGGAACCAGGCAAGCAGACAAGTGGCAGAGGCCACGTGACTAGAGGAAGGAGCAGTGAACACAAAGTCCATTTCCAGACACCTGGCTCTCAGTGTCAGCTCTGCCCTACCAGCTAGGCAAGGGCATGCCCCTGGGGCCTTGCCTTCCACTCATGATACAGGACCCCAGTCTCTTCATTTGACTAAGCCTAGTGTCAAGAGGGACAGGTGAAACAACAGTGGAGGCTGGTGCTGCCCAGGGCATCAGATTCTGACAGCCCTGGGTTTGAATCCTGGTTTCCCCACTCTATAACTGAGGCCTCTCTGGACCTTAATTTCTCCATCCCCTCAAAGGGGACAATGGTCCTTACCCTGCTCACCATGCTACATATTGTTGTAGAGGAAAAGGATACATTGTCTGTGTGCTTACTTTTTAAGTCTCAATCACCATGTGCAGCTGCTGAAAATCATAGTAGTAGTAGCTAAGGCTCCACTGAGCATGTACTCAGCCAGCCACAGCTCTAAGTGCTTTACAGTTATAAGCCATTACAAATGGAAAGGTAGGTACTGTTACAAAGCCCGTTTTGCAGACGAGAAAATTGGGGCATGGTAGAGGTTAAGTGATGTGCTCAAGGTTATGCGTATGAGGCTGGGCCTGGACCCAGGCAGCCTGGCTCCCAAGCCTGAGCTTTTACCTGCCTGCTACAGGGCACCAATTATTTTCCTGGCATGTCTGTCAGATTCGAGCTCACGGTACAGCTGGCAGCAGACGGTGGAGGCTGCAGGATGGGGGCTTGGATTTTCCAATGGAAATCTGTCCCTGATGGACCAAGGTAGGTTGGTAGTTCCCTGGCAGAGACCTCAACCTGGATCCCAGGATGCTGGGAATGCCAGGGATGCTGGGAATGCCAGGGACACAGACAATGTAGGTCTGGCCAAGCAGGGCTGCCAGAGGAGACGCACTGTGGAATTTGTGGCTGCCAGCATGCCAAGTGGAGAGGCAAGCAGGGCTGCCACGTCCTCGGTACTTGCTTGCTCATTTGCTTGTGGTGGGTGCAGCTGTGATGGGAGGATTGACTCCTCCATTTGGCTGAGGCACTGGTGAA
This sequence comes from Heterohyrax brucei, assembly GCA_028571685.1. Taxonomy (NCBI): domain Eukaryota; kingdom Metazoa; phylum Chordata; class Mammalia; order Hyracoidea; family Procaviidae; genus Heterohyrax; species Heterohyrax brucei. Next base: position 6,902,412 of record CM053165.1, on the reverse strand, counting down.
GAGGTAAGGGTTGCTTGCCTTTTCACACCAACAGCAGGCCTGGCCCCTCCTTGGACTTCCAGGTCCATCAGAACCATCAGGGACAGAAGGACCTTGGAGACCCAGTAGGGAAGGGGGGCTAAAAATGTGCAAGTCTGTGACAATGGCTGGAGGCAAGATAGATATTTAACAGACAGGGGCCAGGTCTGCTAAGCCCTTATTAACGTGTCATAGGAACTGCCTTTTTCTAGCTTGACCATCCCAGGCTGGGCTAGGCACCAGGTTCTGAGCGCTCTGCCCTGCCTGGGATATGAGAGGGTGGCTATCTAGGTGCTACCAGGGATGATGGGGCAGCAACAGCACTGTAGGGTAGGGGTTGGAAGATGAGGTACACTTACCATATTTGGCTGCTTTGGCTGCAGCCGGGGATCCGGGTACTGGGGAGAAAGGTACGGAGTGGTTAGCAGCTGGGGTCTGTTGCTAGGGGTTCTGCCACCTCCAGGGAACCCTCCATGGTTCTCTCTTATAGCCCTGAGTCTGTGGGTCCTCAGCCAGCAGCCTACCCTGCCAGATACAGAGCTCTAGTATCTAACCATGTCCCAGCTGGTCTAGCCTTACAGGCTGAACTTAACCTGGCCTCTCTCACTTTCTGTCCTCCCCTTTCAAGCCCCTCTGGATATGGAATTGGGCTCAGTAACAACTAGGTAAAGAACTGCAGCTCCTAGTGGCCCCCTTCCCCACAGAGGACTGCTAAAGGAGAGGTGTGCTGGCCCAGCCCATGCCCACAGAACTCAGGGCTCTCCAGTCTGGGTAGTTAGGTTTCTCCTCTGAGTCTGGAGCCCTGCCACCCTCTACTGGGGAGATAGAAATTCTGTAGTCCGACAGTCCAGGCCCTTCACCTGGACTGTCTCCAACTGGTTGGGGGACATGCCCTGAGCAGTGACCAGAACTGGCTAGCAGTGGGATGCTGGGGTTGTGCCCAGAGTGAGAGGTGTCTCTCTGTCCCTTACTGCCCCTCACCTGCACCAACTCCGAGCCCAGGTACACCAGCACCAACGCCGAGCCCAGGCACAGCAGCACCGACTCCAAGCCCAGGCACACCAGCATCAAGTCCAGCTGCAGCCCCTGCAGAGAGACGAGCAGTGGGTGGTAGCAGCAGGCCAGGGCTGTCCTACCCAGTGAGCTGAGTCAGGCCTAGAGGAAGGGGCCCAGATTGTGCAGAGGCCTGTTCTCTTGTCTCCTTACTTTCTGCAGACTTGATCTCTTTAACCTGCCCACCGTTTAGTCATCAGAACAGTATTCCTAGAGCTCCTACTGACCACAAAGTTCAGCCCTCTCCTGGGCTGGCTGGCATTCAGGGCCTTACACTGGGGATCCCCTTCTCTCTTCCAGCCTAATCTCTCTCTTGTCCCTCTTGAAGAAATATGTTTCATTCTCCCAAAAGCCTTACACAGTTAAGTGCATTTCACATGCAGACTTTACATATGAGTACAGGGATCAGGAGTCACTTATCCAGCATGAGACCCAGGACTGAGCCCAGGTCTCCCTCAAGCTAAGTCTGTGCTTCCAAACTCTCTGCCTGCTGCCTGTGGTATCTAGGGTGGCTGTGGGGTGGGTCTGAAGCTATTTGTTCTGGGCCAGCTCAAGCTTGGGCAGGGCCAGCCCTGGCTTGGCGAGGCAAAGAGAGAAAGCTGGTGAGGACTCACGGTACTGGGCTTTGGCAGCTGCCTTAGCAGCAGATTTGGCTGCAGCTGGGGTCCCTACTCCTGGAGGGAGAGAGAAGAGGTTCAGGGATGGTGTCCACGAAGGATTCAGGGTCTAGTCAGGCCCGCGTACTCAGGTTGCTCACCTGTAACCCCACCAAGGCCAACACCAATTCCAGGACCCACACCAGGACCGATGCCAGGAACCACACCTGGTGCGACACCTGGGCCGATGCCAGGACCCAAGCCAGCACTGGGGATTATGCCTACAGAGAGTGAGAAGAGCAAATTCTGAACCAACTCTAGACAAAAGCAGACAGAAGCCCATGGAAAGAACACTGGAGTGGGAGCCAAGACTTTGGATTGTTGGCCCAGCCCTGGCACAGACTTGCTGAGTGACCTTGGACAAGTACTTTTCCTTGATGGGCCTCAGTTTCCTTATTCCGCATATGAGATATGTGTAGGTTCAGGAGTTCTTAACATTCCGAGGGACAGGGACCACTTTGAGATTTTTCTGAAAATGGTGGAGGCACAATAAAGAGAGCTTTGAAGACAGAGATGGGTTCAAATCTCAGCTCAGCCACTTTTTAGCTGTGTGGCTGTAGTCAAGTTACTTAAGCTCTTGGAACCATGGTTTCTCTATCTATAAAATGGGAACACTAACACTAACTTCATAAGCTTGTTGCAAGAGTTACCTCAGTAAATGGTAGCTTTAGCAAAAGGAGTTGTTTCTCATATTTGTTTGCGGATCAGTAGAGCTGAGGTGAAGAAGTTCTCTGGCCTGACAGCCTGAACTGTGCTGCCCCGGGACCCTAAAGTTAAGGTGTACAGTCCCCCTGGACCAGGGCTGAGCACACATTTGGATATACAGAAGGGAGTGCTGTGATTCACCATATTCAGGAAACTGCGGTGCCTGGAGCTGCCAGGGTGGCCACTAGGAAGAGTAAGAGATGGGAAACTGAGTCCAGAGTGAGAAGCTCTGCAATGGCTCTTGGTGATAGGAGCCCACAGAAGCCCAGCAGAAAGCCGGGAGGTGGGCAAGATGAGGAGGTGGCAGAAGCTGCAGGAAGTGGGAAGGCAGGGTCTAGAGGGCTCCCAGGGTCTGCTTTGCTTTACTTTCCTAATATGAGACTGTACCCACGGGTAGCTCAAAAACTGGGAGAAAGGCGCAGGGCCAGAACAGGAAAGCAGCCCCCGAGATGGGGACCCAACAGCAGCACTCTAGGGCCCAAGGGTGGGGCTGAATGAGGGACACTTACCAAACTGGGCAGCTTTCGCAGCAGCTTTCGCAGCAGCAGCGGCTGGTGTCCCTGCTCCTGGAGGGGTAAAGAGAGGGGCTTGAGAGTGGTTTCCAGTACCAGTAACCTGTTCCACTTGCTTCTACCTGCCATGGCCAAAAGCCAGCTCTAGGGAAATGTTGCATCTCCCAGAAGCCCCTCCCCACATGCTCCCTCCTTATGCCAAACATAGGGAGGAAGTGGACACAGCTCGCTTGAGGCAGAACACCTGAGTTCTAGGCCTGGCTCTGTGGGTTCCCCAAGCACCTGACCTGGGTTACCCTTCCCTTCCTTGGGAACCAGTGCTTGAAGTGAGATGCAGCTCTGAGGCCCTGAAGCTCTGACATTCTAGTTCAAGTATGACTGAGGGGAGCCTAAAGCTGTGATCATTTAGAGGAGTGAGGCTCCTCTCTTAAGCCTAAGTCTGAAAGATTTCTGCTTAGGGGTTGATAACTAAAAAAAAAATTCTAACAGTGACTGCTTCTAAAACTGTTAAAGGAAGTGGCCCATTTCTTGGGCAATTATTCCCAGAAAGAAGGAATGCAGAAAAGAAACCTGATGGGAAAAAACCACCAAACAAGGTTGTAACTTAATCTCATTGTAACCTAACCTCTTCCCTTCAGACTGCTAGAGGAAGAAGGGCAAAGGGGAACCAAAGGGTACAGAGGTCATTCCACATGATGAGGACACAAGAAGTCCCCCTAGTCTCTGAGAACCCCCCTCCAGTGGAGCTCACTCAGTAACTAGAACCCCATGGAGGGCTCTTCTCTGAACCAATGCAGAGGAAACTGCTTCCCTTCCTCCCCGTCTCTGGGCTCAGTCTTCTCATCTGCAAAATGTTGCCAAGCCAAGTGCCGTCGAGTCGGATCGTAGATCAACTCCAGGGACCCTCCCATGAAGCAAGCCCAGCTTGTCTCTGGACTGGGAACCTGCTCACCTGGCACCCCTCCAGTGCCCGGCACTCCTGGGACAGCACCTCCAGCCCCTGGCACCAGGCCGCCGAGAGCCCCTGCTCCTCCGGCCCCTGGGGAATGAAGAACTTTCTAGCCTGTCCCTCCCAGTGCCCAGTTCCTGGGAGGCAAAGAACAATGCATAGGTCCCTTGGTCTGGGGTAGGGGTAATAAGCAGGGCAACAATGATCCTAACAGCGGGCATTTGGTGGAAAAGCCAAGGGTGGCTGAGGAAGCTTGGGCTCCTGGAGGCCTGGGTGGGTGCTCCCTCTGCCTTTCTGCAGGGGAGCCTGAAGTCTAGGCTCCATGGGGAGGGATGGAAAGAAGGGCCCCACTTTGGGGCTGGGGACAGGAAAGCCTGGGACACTCACCATACTTGGCGGCTTTTGCAGCAGCTGCTGCCTGGGCTGCAGCTATGAGGAATTGAGAAAAAAAGAGACCCTCAGGAACCTAGGGCCGGTGTGTGCTGACAAATTTTCCTGTCCCGAAAGAGACTGAAGGCCTTCCCCCATCTCCCACAACTTCTCTAGGCCCATTTCCTCCAGCACCCAAAAAACCACTGCTGTAGAGTCAATTGAACTCATAGTAACCCTATAGGACAGAGCAGAACTGCTCCATAGAGTTTCCAAGGAGCCCCTGGTGGATTTGAACCGCCAATCTTTTGGTTAGCAGCCGTAGCACTTAATCGTGACGCTACCAGGTTTTCCTGCCTCCAGAGCAGTAAAGCCCAGTCTGTACTCCTTTGACCCCTGCATAGCTGTACAGGAGAGGAACCCTACTGCTTCAGAACAGCTTTTCCCAGAAAGGACTTACGGGTGAGGCCAGCTCCAGGGACACCTCCGACTCCAGCTCCAACACCAACACCAACACCAGCACCATAGCCAGGGAACCCTCCAGCACCAACCCCGTAAGTGGGAATGCCTCCTACTCCGACTCCAGCTCTGGCCCCTGAAGAGGGGAGGGAGCCAAGTGGCAAAGAACTCCAATGGAACAGGCTGGGAGGAATGGGTGAAGGCCCCAGGCCATTCTCCTTCAAGTCATCCACAAAGCTCCTCTCCCTGCCCTTATCTTCTCTGATTGTTCTATTTGATGTGTGACAGGGTGTCCCATATCCCCTGTCAGACTTAGGTTCCTTTGAGAAGATCCTGGGAAGAATAGGGACGTCAGGGCACTGCCGGCCTGATCACCCGTCACTCAACTCCATGGCCAGTGACAGCAACAACTGGAGAGACATCACGCAGGGCCTGCTAGGTCCAGCTCTGCCAGTGTCTTGCTGTGTCACCCTGGGCAAGTCACTCTCTTTTTCTGGGATGTACAACAGAGGAGTATATAATTTCTGAGGGTCTTTTAATTCTGATGAATAAAGGTGATGACAGGATACAGCAGAGATATCAGCACAGCACTCACCATATTTGGCTGCTTTGGCAGCTGCAGCTGGTGACAAAGCTCCTGGTAAGATTAAGGGGGACATGAATGCTCAGGAGAGAGTGGAGAAGAGATGTCCAACATACACATCTTTTTCTACGCATCTGTCTGCCAGTCCCTGTTCTTTCTATTGAGTCAACAGAGGTGTCCATCCATTAATTTACCCATTCATATCTCTATCCATCTATCTGTCCATCTGTCTACCTAACTACTCATTCATACGTCTACTGATCCACCCATCTGTCTATTTGGCTGGCTACCCACCAATCTCCTACCTCTCTGTCCATTCTTTTACTCACCTATCTGTCCACTTTCTCACCCATGTGTCTATCTATTCATCTAACAATTTCTCCAAACATTTTTTGTGCATTTCCTACTGTTTCTACCCAGCCATCTGTTCATCTGCTCTTACGGCCAGTGTGTACCTGTCAGCCAAGCATCCATGCATGCACCCGTCCACGTTTTAACCACTTATCTAGTTCCCCATCTTCCTACCCATTTGTCCTTCTGTATGTTTGTTCACCTATCCATTCATCTATCTACCCATTCTTGTATCTTTCCATTCTTCTACCCACCTACTCACTCATTCATCACATGGCCACTCACCCACCCGTTCAGTTGTCCATCCGCCCATTCATCTACCAATCCATCCATCTCCCCACCAATCTAGTCACTATTTATGGAGCATCTACTCAGTTAAGGGAAATTCTGGTGGTATAGTGGTTAAGCACTATGGCTGCTAACCAAAAGATCAGCAGTTCAAATCCACCAGGTGCTCCTTGAAAATTCTATGGGGCAGTTCTAATCTGCCATATAGGGTTGTAATGAGTTGGAGTTGGCTCGATGGCAACGGGTTTGGTACTCAGTTAAGGGCTGGGAACATAGATATGAAAAAGACATGATTCTAACACCTGGGAGCATAGTGCTAGGTAGAAAGTGAACTGGAGAAGATGATACTGGCCGTAGCCAATTAGGGGGTGGTTACAGACCAAAGGCTAGAGAATGTGGCATGATTAAAAATAATGAAAAAACAATACAGATGCATGAGATGTCAGAGAGAAGCCAAAGGCTCTGGTGACAGGCTCAATTGTTCTCTCTTACATACACACAGAAACCCAGCTCACTTGGTCCACCTATGATGCCTGGACCCGCAATACCTGGGACGCCGACGCCTGGGACGCCGACACCTGGGACGCCGACACCTGGGACGCCGACACCTGGGACGCCGACACCTGGGACGCCGACACCTGGGACGCCGACACCTGGGACTCCCACACCAGGGACTCCCACACCTGGGACTCCCACACCTGGGGCCCCAACACCAGGCACTAAGCCTCCAGCAGCTCCTATGGGAGAGAAAGGATTGTTTTCCCGGCCTGGCCCTGTGAGACCTCACTAACCTCCAAGGGCAGGGGCTCTGGGGTGCTGCAGGAGTGACTGATCCCGAGTGCAGGCTCTGCCCAGGCCCAGCAGAAGTGGGGAAGAACTGAGGGAGTCCATAAAGAGCTCTGAGGCCTTGGGAGTAAGAAGAACAACTGTCTCTAAAGCATCACAACTGAGTTTGGGTGGGTGCCCAGGCAGTGGTTTGCCCTGGGGGATGGAGAGGAACCAGGGGTTCCACAGAAGGGTAAGTGGGACAGTGTGAACAGTGGGACAGATTTGTATAAGAGCCTACAGCAGATCCATTCACTCTGTGGGAAGGCTGTGGGGAAGCTGCTTCAGAGGGATGAGGACAAAGACCTATAGTCTCACAGGACAGGGGTTCCCTGGGGGCACTCACCGTACTTGGCTGCCTTGGAGGCTGCCTTTGCAGCAGCTGCAGCAGCAGCAGCAGCCCCTGCAGGAGTCCCAGCACCTAGGGAAACAGCAAAGACGGTGAAGACCTACCCTGCAGTCCTCTCAAGAATACCTCCACCCCCTGAGGGAATGCACACTACCTGCAATGCCTCCAATCCCAGGGATTGCACCAGCCCCACCAGGAACACCACCCACTCCAATGCCAACACCAGGTAGAACTCCAGCTCCTCCAGCACCTGTTGGGGTGGGGATAAACAGTAGAAAGGCCATTTGGAAGCTAATGACTTGATCAGAGCAGCCTCATCCAAAAACGAGACCCAGGCATCTCCAGCTGGTCCTACCTGGGAAAGTCTGGTCGCCACCCCACTGTTCTTTGACTCACCCCCAAAGTGTCCATTCAGCACACTCATTAAGGGACTTGTATGTTTTCAGACAAATCCCATTCTAATTACTGCCACATACTGCAAAACCACAAGTGGCTGTTCCTCAGCCAGCGGGGCCCTGTAGGAATGTTCAAGGCTTCCTTTCTCTGTGTTCCAAAGACTCAGCCAAGTCTGTAATCCAAGCAGCCTGGCCGCCTGGCTCCGGCAGCCCCTCATGCCCACTAGCCCCCTCCTGTGTTCCAGCCATCTCCATCAGCCCACCAGCCAAGGAGACTTGGGCACCTGGAGAAAGGAACCTATGGGGCCTCCATGGGGCAGTCCTCTAGCTGGGTGCTTCCCCCACATTCTCACCCTATTGGGCAGGTCAGAGATGTCTTCTATCCCACCTTGGCTAGAGAAAGTGCTCCCTGCGGGTAGGGGGTGAAGATGAGGACTCAGCCCCTACGACCAGGCCCCAAACTGGGGGATCACCAAGAGCAGGAAGTCAGATGCCTGCCCTGCCTCGTGCGTTGCCACATTTCTAGCAGTGCTATCCCAGGTATCATGAGTTTGAGGGGCTAGTTAAAAATTTTATAGAATACTTTAAATTGATAGATAACTATTAAAATTTTAAATGCTTGTGTATATTCTACTTCAAATTATGGAATATATTAAGGTGCACATTCCTTCCTCCTTCCTAGTTAACCACGTGACAAACCATATATAATAAGTAAAAATTTTAAATAAAGGTTTACAATCCAAGTGAATTTACCATATGAAACCCTGCACACAAAGCCCTATGCAACTCTAACTGCTCTCCCCCCTCTCCCCACCCCATGACAGTACACTTCTTCCTTCTACCCCGTCCTTCCCATATCCATCTAACCAACTTCTGTGCCCCTTCACCCTCTCATCTTGTCTCCAGAGAGGAGCTGCTCAGACAGCCTCATGTATATATTTAATCCAAGAAGCATATGTATTCTTCACCTGTGTCACTCTATGTCTTACAGTGCAGTTTAATCTTTGAAGAGTGGGCTTTGGTATTGCTTTCAGCTTTGGGCTGACAGAGAGTCTGGGGGCCATGTCTCCAGTCTGACGGACCATCCAGCGAAACCACCTATATTTTAATGTCTAAAGCAAATGTCATTTCTCTGAGGGACCTGCCTATAATTTTCTATCGGTGTTCTGGGTAAGCTGTCTGTAAGGCAGACCCTCTGTGGTGAAAGTGATGGAGGGGACAGGGGCTGGGAGCTGACATGAGGTACTCACCGTATTTAGCTGCTTTAGCTGCTGCAGCCACAGCCTGTCCAACTCCTGGAAGAGAAGGGAGTGGGCAGGAGGCGGAGTCAAGATGGCGGACTAAGCACACGTCTCCTTATATCCCTCTGGAAATCAAGACCTGAATTGATAATCAAACGGAGCCTTCTGGTCACCTAATCAGCCCCAGGACATGGCACAGGGCTGTTACTTTGGACTTCATACTACTGAGCGAAAAACCTCCTCTCTTATGCTGACTCCTGCGCCTGGCTATACTTGGCTCTCACAGACTGAAGGTAAACGCACCATTTTGACTTTTTTTTTCCTCTGCCTTGGCCGGCAGGTGGAGCAGGGTCTTGCCTAGCGGCTAGACTCAGACACGCTGCTGAGGGGACAGGCAGGTGAAATTCCCATATTTTGAGAGCCAGGCTTGGGACTCTGTTAATCTAGCCACTTTCAGCGTGTCATTTTATATCTGCCTCAGCGGCGTTTGTACGGAGTTTTGCAGTGAGCATGTGGGACGCCATGTTGGATATGGAGATTCTAACGGAACATCATTCTTAGCCTGGGAGCCAGCGCCTGCAAACAGGACAGTGCTTCTCCACCAGAAAAGCAGTAATTAACCTAGTGCTACCTGCTTTGGGGGTCCTGCAACAGAATCAAGAGGAATCACTACCTCTCGGCACCTTTAGCCCTTCTGTCTGCTGCCTGTGTGGAGAGCGCCATCTTGGATACAGTGGCGGCAGCTGGACCTAATTCTTACCTTGGGAGCCAGAGCCTGCCCACAGGAGAGTGCTTTTCTATCAGAAAAGCAATACTCTACGCATTGTCGGCTAAGGCTATGCCCTGTCAGCAGAGGCCAACGGGGCAATAGCATTGCTGTATTCTGAACTAGTTTGTATCATCTGGCATTGGATATAGTGGCGCTTACTTTGCCAGTTGAGAAGAGGGACCTCTACACCTGAAAACGTAACTGACTTGTGAAGTGGTCTGATATCTTTTGCTTTACATTTTAAGACAGCCTAGAGAAACATCTGCAGTCCATCCTCACAGTACCTTTTCCAGCCTCTACATACTCACATGGGTCCCAAAAAGCAACAGACACTTGTGGCACACAAGAAATCAGCCATGGCTTCAGAAGGCTCGCAAACAAAGCAACCAAGGAGTTTTCCAGATGAAGAAACTTTTATGAAAGCATCAGAAAGTGAATACAAAATGATTATATACAGAGCACTTCTAGATATTATACAAAATGCAGGAGAACAAAATGAAAAATTAAGCAAGATGTTCGATCTGATGGAACACCAGTACTCTGAAATCCAACAGATCAAGAACAAAATCAAAGACATAGACACTTCCATGCAAAGTCAAGAAAACAGAATGGAACAAATAGAAAAAAGGATTTCTAACTTGGAAGACAGAGCGACTGAGGCCAGCATCTATGAGCAGAAATCAGAAAAAAGAAACAAGAAAAATGAAGATACATTAAGAAGCATGTGGGACCCTATTAAGAGGAACAACCTTCGATTAATTGGAGTCTCTGAACAGGGTGAGACATCTGAGAACACAGAGAGTATCGTTGCTGAGCTGCTGAAAGAAAACTTCCCAGAAATCATGAAGGAAGAGAATATAGACATCTCAGATGCATATCGTATGCTGCCCAATATAGATCTCAAAAGAAAGACTCCAAGACATATTATAATCAAGCTTAACAAAATGAAACATAAGCAGCAACTCTTAAAGGCAGCAAGACTCAAGGCAAAGCTAACATTCAGAGGGAAACCCTGTAGGCTCTCTTCAGATTTCTTAGCAGAAACCATGCTGGCACGGAGACAGTGGCATGACACATTCAAAGCCTTGAAGGAGAAGAATTTCCAACCAAGAATTATATATCCTGCAAAACGATCTTTCAAATATGAAAATGAAATTAAGATATTCCCAGATAAACAAAAACTCAGAGACTTTGTAAAAACCAAACCAAAACTACAAGAAATATTGAAAGAGGTTCTTAGCTCTGGCTTAGAAGAACAAAATCACAAACTTCGTATTTTAGAACGACTTTACTACTCAAAACTCTACTCTGTTAGGGAAGGCTCCAAAGCTAATCACAGCTTTGATAAGGAAAGAAGCAATCCAGTGATCATCATGAAAACTATGGTGTCATCATATTAAAAAGAGGGATGTACTACAGTTGTTATAGCCCTTCCAGATGGAGAGGAAGATGACAAGACTGGTAGTAATTAAAATTGGGTTTATATATAGTTTATTAAGGGGTATCATAGGGGCAGCTGTAAAGCACAACAAAGATGTATCATATCATTTCAAGAAATGTAACACAGGAGTCTCAACAACTACAAAACCAGCTCTGAAAAAGGTGAAAAATCAACTCACAAAAAAGAACGTCCCAGAACAGACTAATAAGAACAACAGAGAAAACATCAACATAAAAAGAAACACATCACAATAGCAGCAGTGAACACATACCTATCAATAATTACATTGAATGTGAATGAACTGAATGCTCTACTAAGGAGACATCGAGTGACATCTTGGATCAAAAGACATGACCCATCCATATGTTGTCTACAAGAAACTCACTTGAGACCTAAAGATAGGAGCAAACTGAAAATTAAAGGTTGGAAGAATACATATCAAGCTAACAATGAATAAAGAAGAGCAGGGATGGCAATTCTAATCTCAGACAAAATCAATTTTAATGTCAAATCCACCATCGTGGACAAAGATGGACACTATTTATTGCTGAAAGGTTTGGTACACAAGCAAGACTTAACTATATTAAATATTTATGCACCCAATATCAGAGCACCTAAATACGTTGAAGAAACACTGACTACACTCAAAAGAGAGTTAGATGACTCCACCGTAATAGTGGGAGACTTCAACATTCTACTCTCAATACTAGACAGATCGTCTAGAAAAAAACTCAGTAAAGATACAGAAGACCTCATTGCTACGATTAACCAACTAAACCTCATTGATATATACAGAACTTTCCACCCATCGGCAGACAACTACACCTTCTTCTCCAGTGCACATGGAACATTCTCCAGAATTGACCATGTGATAGGCCATAACGCAATGCTCAACAAAATCCATACCATTGTATTACTGCAAAGCATCTTCTCAGATCATAAATCCATAAAAGTTGAAATCAATAGCAGAAAAAACATAGAAAGTGGAACTCTTGGAAACTGAACAACATCTTGCTCAAAAAAACATGGGTTATAGAGGAAATCAAGGATGAATTAAAGAAATTCATGGATTCCAATGAGAACAAAAACACTTCCTACCAGAACCTATGGGATACAGCCAAAGCAGTGCTCAGAGGTCTGTTTATCTCCATAAATGCACACATCTGGAAGGAAGAAAGAAACCAAATCAAGGAACTAACCCTACAGCTTGAACAAGTAGAAAGAGAACAACAGAGGAACCCCTCGGGCACCAGAAGAAACGAGATCATAAAGATTAGAGCAGAGCTAAATGAATTAGAGAATAGAAAAAGAATTGAAAAAATTGAAAAGACCAAAAGCTGGTTTTTTTGAGAAGATCAACAAAATTGACAAACCACTGGCTAAACTTACCAAAGAAAAGCAGGAAAGGAAACAAATAACCCAAATTAGAAATGAGAGGGGAGTTGTCACCACAGATGCAACAGAAATAAAAAATATCATAACAGAGGATTATAAAAGACTGTACTCTAACAAATGTGAAAACCTAGGGGAATTGGGCCAATTCCTTTACTCATACCACCTACCCAAATTATCACAACATGAAGCAGAACAACTTAATAAACCCATCACAAAGGAAGAGATTGAAAAGGTCATCAAAACACTGCCAACAAAAAAAGTCCGGGTCCAGATGGCTTCACTGCAGAATTCTACCAAGCATTTAGAGAAGAGTTATCTCCAATACTACTGAAACTATTTCACAGTATAGAAAGGGATGGAGTACTCCCAAACTCATTCTATGAAGCCAGCATAACCCTGATACCTAAGCCAGGGAAAGACCCAACAAAGAGAACTACAGACTGATATCACTCATGAATCTAGATGCAAAAATCTTCAACAAAATTCTTGCCAATAGAATACAACAACATATCAAGAAAATAATCCATCATGACCAAGTGGGATTCATACCAGGGATGCAAGGCTGGTTCAACATCAGAAAAACAATTAATGTGATTAATCACATAAATAACACAAAAGACAAGGATCACCTGATTTTGTCCATTGATGCAGAAAAGGCATTTGATAAAGTCCAACACCAATTCATGCTAAAAAATCTTAGCAAAATGGGCATAGACAGCAAATTCCTCAACACAATATGGGCCAATTGCCCACGTCATCCTGAATGGAGAGAGACTGAAAGACTTTCCCTTGAGATCAGGAACTAGACAAGGATGCCCACTCTCACCTCTTCTATTCAACATTGTGCTAGAAGTTTTAGCCAGAGCAATTAGACAAGACCAAGAAATAAAGAGCATCTGCATTGGCAAAGAGGAAGTTAAAATCTCCCTGTTTGCAGATGATATGATTGTATATGCAGAGAGTCCCAAGGAATCTATCCGTAAACTACTCAAACTGATACAAGAGCTCAGCGAAGTCTCAGGATACAAGATAAACATAAGTAAATCAGTAGGATTCCTTTATACCAATAATGAGACTGTTAAGGAAGAAATTATCAAATCAATACCATTTACGATAGCCCCTAAGAAGATAAAGTACCTAGGAATTAATCTAACCAGAGAAACAACAGACCTTTACAAAGAGAACTACAAGCTCTTACTACAAGAAACTAAGAGAGACTTCGATAAATAGAAAAACCTACCCTGCTCATGGATAGGAAGACTTAACATTGTGAAAATGTCTATTTTACCCAAAGCAATCTATTTATATAATGCGATCCCAATACAAGTTCCAGTGACGTTTTTTAATGAGATGGAGAAACAAATCACCAATTTTGTTTGGAAAGGGAAGAAGCCCTGGTTAAGCAAGGTACTACTAAAGAAGAAGAACACACTGGGAGGCCTCTCATTACCTGACTTTGGAACATATTACACTGCCACCGTGGTCAAAACAGCCTGGTACTGCTATAAGAACAGACAGATCGATCAGTGGAACAGAACTGAGACCCCAGAGATGACACTATCTGCCTATAAACAATTGATATTCGACAAAGGCCCTGAGACATTAAACTGGGGTAAAAACAGTATCTTCAACAAATGGTGCTGGCAAAATTGGATATCCATCTGCGAGAAACTGAAACAAGATCCATATCTTACACCTTATACAAAAACTAACTCCAACTGGATAAAAGACCTAAATATCAAACCTAAAACAATAAAGCTCATCCAAGAAAAGGTAGGAACAACAATGAAAGTTTTAACACACAATATGGATAGACTCCAAAATCTGTCAAACAAACCACATCATCAGAAGAGAAAATAGATAAATGGGATCTATTACGAATTAAACACTTTTGCTCATCTGAAGACTTTATTAACAGAATTAAAAGAACACCTACAGAACGGGAAAAAGTATTTGGCAACTCTATGTCAGACCGATGCCTGATTTCCATAATCTATAGGAAGGGAGTGGGCAGACTTTGTAAACTCAGCTCCAGCAGCACCAGAGCCCACATGTTCCCAGTCCCCAGGGAACCTGCCATTCCCATGTGGGTATAGGTGGGGGCTTTAGCGCAAGCAGTGGCTCACAGAACTGCCGCCATCTGATGCAGGGTGGGCTGCCCTGCTTTCTGGAGAGATTCTGGCCAGCTTCTGGGCCTGGAGCCTAAATGATTAAGAATCTCCTTGGCTGGAAGTGGAGTAATGCTTTCTTTACCTGTTCCTGTTGGGTACCCGGCCTTGACCCCTGTACCAGCTACTCCTCCAGGTCCATAGCCTACAAAACAGAGGTTCAGTGTTCATCTGGCAGATCTCATCTCTGCTATCGTCTACTGCCTTGCCCTTCAGGGGCCAGGTGACCCAAGTCTCCACCCTGCCGCCTCTAGCCAAAGTACAAACAAATAGAAATGGGTATGTGGCATTTTATGTTTACAGACAGATAACCTTTGTTATTCTCATTTTTCAGGTGAAGACACAGCCTCAGAGAAGAAAAGTGTTTTCTAAGGCCTATTGATAAGGGGAGAGCCATGACCGAGGACCAAGCTGAGTTAAAATTCCATTTCTTTCCTTAGCTGATTCCCATTCCAAGACTGGCTCCTCCCCCAACTTGGCTGTCTCCTAGCCCAGGGTAGGGCTCACAAAACACTGCCAGGACTTTGGAGCTAGAAATGTCCAGAGGTCCACCGTGTTCAGGAGAGACTGGCTTACCATAGGGCAGTTTTCCAGTACTATAGGGCAGTCCATAGCCACCTGGGAAGAAGGCACGGCGGTTCAGGGAATGCCCCACAACAGGCCCATACCCAACTGGGACCCCCATCTACCTATGTAGACTTGTCCACCCCCACAGGTACCAAGATCCAAACTGTCCACTCCTTCAACCCCCACTACCAGGTAGAGTCGCAGTCGGGAGAGCACAGGACTGGGGCATAGGAAGGTGTGGATACCCTTGTCCCAGTGCCTGATCAGACCTGCATCCTTTACAAATTCAGGCCCAGGAGTGACCTTGAGTCTGCATGTCTTCCTTATTCCCCATTCCACATGAGCAAACATCTCACTGTTTGAGCAGACTGTGTGTGGGGGGGGGTGGAGGGGGTTGACATCATAGTGGCTGGTCTTCCAATGAATGGTGCTTCTTATTATCACACAAGTGGTTTCCCATTAGGGTTATGGGTTTGTGTATGTATGTATATGTGTGTACTTGCATGTACAAGTATATATGAGTCTAACACCTAGTTGACTTCTCCTTATTTTCCTTTCCTGGGGACCAGAGGGGGCCTTATTTCTAGCTCCTGGCTCCCACACCAGAGACACTAGTGACCAAACAGGCCCTCCTCAAGCTGGACACTCAGCAGTGAGGACCAAAGAGCTGTGCTACCTTTTGGATCCATCTTCAACTTACCTGGCAGTTTGGGTGCCTTAATCGGGTATCCCAGTGGGACTCCAGGCTGCTGGCCTCCAAAGGGTCCAACCCCTATGGGACAGAGAATAGCATCGGGGCCAGACTCCGTGGGTTGCAGCCAAGGTCCTCCTTGGGCCTGTCTAAGCTCTTATCCTCATGTTCCTCCTCTGCCCAGGCTGGGACAGTTCCCACTACACCGAAGACATGCTGCCCCGGAAGTCCGCTACCTCTCTACCACGGACCAGCTGAGTGTTCACCATAAACAGGCACTTACTACCAGAAGCTGCAGGGCCCTCTCCCTCCTGGATCTATGGCTGCAGTTGGCGCCTGCAGCCCTTGCAGCATTTGGGTGGTGGGGTTTCTGGGCTCATTTGGGCTGCCCCATGCATAGGGGCTGAGAGTAAGGAGGCAGGTCTGTGGTGAGGAAGCTCTGTGCTCAGTCCAGGCCTGGAGCAGTAGTGTAAGGAAAGTGGGGCAGGCCTCGGTCAGTTTCTGGGTACCCAACCCCTCCCAGGGCCAAAGCCTCTGCCTGGCTGGCAGCCCTGATAGCCATCCACCAGGGAAGACCCAGCCCTGCTCACCTGGGATTCCAGCAAAAGCTCCACCGCCACCTGCAAGGACAAAGAGCTGTCACTGCAGCTTGGCACCAGGCACAGAAGCACCCTGGGCTGGTGCCAAGCTGCATGAGGGGCAGGTAGCCCAGTGCTGGTCCATTCTGCCCAGGCCATACCACTTCATGCTGCCCTTTCACAAACTCTGGGATTTCTAGGTGCACTGGGGCTGGAGCCTGAAAGGCGCTCAACCAGAGATCCGGAGCCCAAGATACCCCTGCCTCCCATTCCAGACCAAGAGGGAGAGGCCAGGTGGGCCTTGAAGGCAAGTAGAGATTCCTACCATGGCTCCAGCTGGGGCCACCACATACCTGGGGTCTTGGGCTTAACTCCTGTTCCAGTGGGAACTCCAGGGAGCACTCCCAAACCAGGGAACCGAGTGCCTGATGGGGTAGAGAGGGAGATATTAAGAGAGGCTGCATGATCCCTGGGATCACGCAGTTGACTTGTAGCCCAGACCTACTAGGTAGGCAGAGAAAAGATCCCTTACATGGTGACATTCCTTCCTTGACTGGCTTAGGGTCAGAAGACCTGAGTTTTAATCCTATTTCCTAGACTAAGTGTGCACTCAGCCTGCCTCAGTGACAAATTTTATGCTGTGCACTCTCACAGGAGAAGGCAGAACAGCCAAGTGTTTCAGAGAGTAGAAGCTCTCTGTAGGCCAGGAAGCCTGTGCACTTCTCTGCTATCACTTAATATTCATTCCCAACTACATGTACATGCACAAGCAACATGCGTACACATGCATGTGCACATACACATACACAAAAATGCAGACATGTCTACACACATGCCCAAAACTCTCCATGTGCCTGGGCCCCTGCTTCTCCCATCTCACCTGGGGCTGGGCCACTATAGCCTGGGAGGGCAGGGATAGGGCACTCTGTCATCAGTGCTCCCAGAGCAGCCTGGCTCTGAGACTTTTGGGAAATTCAAGAGGCTACATGTTGGGTGGTGTGGCCAGGCCCTGGTAGGAAGGGAGCATGAGGGGCTCCTGCAGGGCAGACACACTGGGTGGGCCCTCTGGTGACTCACAGCTTTTGGGAAAGAGCTGACCACACTTAGGACTCAGTATATCCTTGGGGCCTGCATCTGGCTATGACAATAGGAGTTGATGCTTAGGAAAACAGCACTAGCCAGGACCTCATGGTTCTGCTGGGAGGGGCACCAGAAAGGCTGACAAGAGCTGATTTTCTTCCCCCTTCCTTTCCTTGCCCTCACCTGTGCCTGGGAGCACTCCACCTGGGTACACGCCTGGTAGCCCCACACCTGTGGCCAAAAGGAGGAATCATGAGCAGTAACCAGGCTTCCAGGAAGTCATCCCAGTCCTTTCCACCCAAGCAGCTCTAAGGCTCCAGAGCCACTGGCTGGGCTAATGGGACAGCCAGAACGGATGTCGGGTGGCCACTACCCTCCTCCCTGAGTTTCTGAAGTCATCTGCAAATCTTTCTGTGCATAGATTTATCTCCATCTCCTGGAGGCTGTTTACATGGCTGGCCCAGCCCACCTCTGGGTAACAGCTTCCATATGTTCCCTCTCTGGTGTGTAGACTTAGTCAGTCTTTTGTTTAACCTAGAGTAACTTCTGGAGGGGTTCATCTCAGCTGTACCATGACTGCTTTTTGGCCTTTCAGCATTGACTCCCAACCCTGAACCTCAGTTTCTCCATCTGTCACTTGCGATGTCTCTTCAGATGGAGCTTGTCTCTGAAGTTTCCTTCTGCTCCAGGATTGTGGGGGAAGGATCTGGATCATTCCTCCCATCTTCACAGACCCTAGGCACTACACTTTGGATCTGGCTACTGTTCCGACACTGACCTTCTGTTCCCTGTGTGGTAGTGGGGCTTCTGACCCTCCCCGACCTTTGCCTTCCAGCCCCAGGAACTCCACACTGACCCGGCACTTTCCCAGGCTTCCCCACTGCTCCGACTCCAGTTCCTGCTCCAGGCTGAGGCACTACTGCACCTGTCACGGATAGGATCACATCAGCATCAGCTCCACCTGGGCCTACAGTCTTGACCTGGGCAAACTCAGGTCTAGCCACTGTACCTGCAGACACTCCTAAGCCACCCACGCCACCAATACCACCAAGGCCACCAACACCACCGACTCCACCAACTCCACCAACACCACCAAGCCCAGCACCTACAGAGGCAGAAGTGGAAGGAATGAGAGATTTTGCAAGAAACAGTGTGGGAGACAGGGGGACACTTGGCTGCATGCTGAGGGCCCAGTGTTGAGGTCTCACTCTGCCACCAGCTTGTATGGGACCTGAGCCAGTTTGCTTCCCTCTGCCAGTTGCCACTGAGTTGACTCTGACTCATGGTTAGCTTGAGTGTGTCAGACTAGAACTGTTTTCCATAGGGTTTCAGTGACTGACTTTTCAGTGGTCGATTGCCAGGCCTTCCTTCTAAGGTGCCTCTGGATGGACTTGAAGTGTCATGCTTTCGACTGGCAGCCAAGTGTGTTAGTGGTTTGTACTAGCCAGGGATCCTTTACTTCCCCTAACCTCAGTAATTACAGGTGAGGATCCCACCCACTTGCCTCCCAGGGCTGGGTTGAGGAAAGATTCTTTGCAAAGTAGGGAGACATGACTTCACAGGAGGCTTTTGGCATGTCCCAAAGAATACTACTTACCAGCTTTGGCAGCAGCTTTATAGGCTGCAGCTGCAGCAGCACCAGCCACTCCACCGGGTACCAGAGCCCCCGGAAAAGTACCCACAGGAAAGGTGCCTAGCCCTGTGGAGAGGCAGACATCATGAAGTCCTGAGCAGCCCTGCATTCCCCGTCCCACCCGACAAAGCACACTGCAGGCTCTTCTGCAGGACATGAATGCCAAGCAACAACCGCTGCCCTCTGGGACTAGATTCCATGGTGGAGAGCTACATGTGCCTGACTGCTGGCTCAGCTGGACTAAATCTCATGGATCTTTCAAGGTCAGACTTCTACACTCAGTTCCCTTGGAAAGCTGCCTTGAACCAGCTGAGCAGAATGACTCCTCTGAGCTCCCCTGGCTCAGGCTTTGTCTACCCAGCCTTCATCACTGTCATTATAACTGTCAACAGCACCTGCTGGGACTCCCTCATGCCTGGAGACAAATGGTCAGGGCAGGGGCCAGCAGTGTTGCCTGTGTGTCAAGCCCCGGGACAAGGCCTGGTGTGTGCCCTTGCATCCTGACTACCCTCCTGCTGTGCAGAGGTCCTGGACATGGCTCAGGTTCCTAGAGGGGCATCTGATCTGTGCACCAAATCTAACCTGTTCCAGCACCACCTCCTGGGAGCCCTCCAGCACCTGCAGGAGAAGAAGACAAATAGATGAGGAGAGACCGAGGAGTGGACATCACACCTGATGGAAGGTCTCACTTGGGATAGGGCAGGAACCTGGCAGTGCTGTAGCAGTGTGAAGCCACTCAATTGAACTCAAGTTTTTGAGATGTGGAGGTCAATCTTGATAAAACAGCAGCCACCATTTGATAACCAACTCCTATGCGCCATGTAGACATGATGGCGCTGACTTTCCAAAACAGTCAGAGCCAAGCCTGTGTTTCGCCTGTAAGGCCTGCCAGCAACCCTGAAATGCTAACACAGGGGCCCAGCAGAGTTTTCTGTGAGTATAAGGGTGACACCAAGCAGAGCCAGAGCCAAGCCCTCCCCAGGCCAGGCCCGGCCCGCCCACCAGAATGCTGACCAGGCTCTCTCTTCTGCTTCCTTGCAGGTGCCCTATGACCCAGTCATCTCCCCCTCCCCTATGTCTGGGAGCTCCTCTGTCTGTCAGTCCATTCAGCCCCCCTGCACTCCAGGAGACTGCTCCCTCACAAACATGCTCACAAGCTCATGGGAAGCCAGATGGCTCCCTCTGGCTTGCACCTTGTCACATCTGGCCCAAATTGTGCTGTCTTCCCCTCCAGGAAACATTCCTGGGCTGAAGCTGAGGTCTCAGGGTCAATCATATTGGAGTTCACAACTGTGACAGGTTTGTTTCCAATTATGTGAACGTCTTTCCTGCAAGCACCAGCCCTGGACTGCTAAGGGCCTGGGACCCAGGGACAAACCTTCTCTGAAGACTGGCCCCAGACCTACGAGTCTGCTGAATCCTGACTTCCATTGGGTGTGGCCTCCTTTCCCCATTTCCTGTTTGTGTGAGCTGGACCCATCTGAAACTCAGTCAGCCCCTCTGTGAGAGGAGGAGTCTCCCTCTTGGGCAGGTGTGGCATGATGGTCAGGTAAGGCCTCCTCTTGCCCTCCTGCACTTCCTGGGGCCATAGACCTGCCCCTCCCCGGTGCTGACAGTAGCTTTCTCTCAGCCCAGCTTGTTTCCTGAGCTCCAAGAGGGCAACTGACACACTTGGTCATTTCCTGTCCACAGAAAGGCTGGGAAGAGAGGAAGGGAACTGAACAGGATGTAAGAAGAGGGCGGGCAGGGGTAGAGTGGGCAGTCAAGCCAGGTCTCTTTGAGGTCCAGGCCCCTGTGGGGGCCAAAGGACCTCATTTGCCCTCCTCCCACCCTCTCACCTCTTCTTGAGGCAGGGAAGGGCCTTTGCACTCACCTGTCCCAAATGGCCCAAGGAGTCCAGCACCTGTACAGGAGGGGAAAGGGTGAGGAGCTCGGGGGCCTGGACAGCCCAGCCTCTCCTCTGTCCACAGCCAGTCCTGCCACCCAGCAGACTTGCCCTATCTTAACGGTGAATTAGTTTACCTCCCTGAGGCTCAATTTTCCCATCTACGAAATGGCCATGATGTCCCTACCTCCCTGTACCAGGGAGCTAGTGTATGGAAAGTGCCCAGTGTATGCAGCCTTCAGGTGCCCAGTGGGTGCTCCCTGTTCCTTTCTGTCCTTGCCTGACCATCTCTGGTAAGTGGCTGGCATGCAGCTGTTCTCAGGGTGCAGTGTATAGGCTCCTGGCTCCTGAGTCTTCCAGTGTGAGCCAGTTCAATCCAGCCCACTGCTTCCCAGGGCCCACATGGAACAGCTGCCAAGGCACCCACCTTCTACCTGCCCAGGAAGGAATTGTTCCCAAGCATGACACATACTGTTTGTTCCCCATTTTATCTAGCTTGTGCAGGTGCAGATGTCTTCACAGACCAGATCTGGGGAGCCACCAGTGACCCAATGTTGCTGTGTCAAGCCCTTTGTAGCCCTGAATCCTGAGACTGAAAGATGACCTCACGGTGCTCCTGGGATCCAGCCTTGGGGACATAGGAGGAGATGCCCTGAGTTACCTTTTGGTCTACTCCTTTACCCCGAGCTGGAAGTTCTCTTGAAAATCTAATCTAGATCCTTCATTAATGAAAGCTCCACTTTAGCATCTGCCCCTCATGAGCTTGGTAGGAAGTGGTCTCAGCCTTCCCTCCTAGTGTTCAAGTCCAGCCTGCCATGTCTTTCCTGTTGCCAGTGGGAACCAACAGTACCCCTCTGTAACTGAGTAGGTGTGATCTACCCCAGTTGAGTATTCTAGACCCTTGTCCATGTCAGTCTTGCCCCTTGAATGTCCCTCTGCCTCTATTCACCAAACCATAAAACTAAACTCGTAGCGGTTGAGTCAATTCCAACTCACAGCAACCCTAAAGGACAGAGTAGAACTCTCCCATAGGGTTTCCAAGGAATGGCTGGTAGATTTGAACTGCTGACCTTTTAGTTAGCATCCAAGCTGTTAACTATCATCCCACCAGGCCTCCAAATTGTCTCATGCTCTGAGAAGGCAAGATGTAGGTGCTAGCAAGGAGGAGAAGCCCCAGGCAGACCCTGGGGAGCCCTTCATGCCAGCATCCTACCTTCCCCCCCATCTCCTCCCTTGCCTGGGCCCCTCCCTGGTGTTTCACAACTCCCATGATGGGCTTTCAGGAAAGGTGAATCTGGGTCTTGCAGATCCATCTGCACTTCTATTGTCAGCATCAGGATTTCGTAAGTGCTATGGGACATCCAAACCGTGTCCACCAACCCCAGGCTTCACAGCCAGGGTGACACTGCAGTGCAGGGGTGTCAAGGCCATACATGGAGCATCTCTTGCTGATGGGGCCATAAATCTGGAGAGAGACCATTTGCTCCTGCTCTTCCTCATCTGTGGGTTTTTTTCTAGGGGGACCTGCCTTCCCTCTTTCCTTGGAGTGTTCCCGGGAGCCAGTGGTGAACCCTGTGGCAGGGATGGATCCCATGGGTGAAATCAGGATAGAATCAGCCACACCTTCTTGCTGGACAACCCCATGGTAGTCATAGCTGGAAGGGGCTGAAACAGAAAGTAAGTCCATCCAGAGCCAAGCAGTGCTCAGCCTGGGCTTGGGGTCAGGGCTTGGTCTAGGGCCAGGATCAAGTCTAAGTCAGAGATCAGGACAAAGGCTCAAAGTGGCATCCAGTTCAGGGCTGTCTGGGGTTAGACAGGGACCTGTCTAAATGGAGTCTACGGCTGCTATCTGTGTCTGGGTCCCAGTATAGCTGACAAGCTTGGTGGCCACTGGAGCACCTTTGCCTGAAGCATCAGGGCTGTTTTGAGAGCCTATTCTGGGGAAAGGGTCACCAGGCAACTGCTGTTGGAGCTCACGCAACTGCAGAGTAAACCCACTGCTGTGGAGTCAAGTCTGACTCATAGTGACCTCATAGGACACAGTAGAACTGCTCCATAGTTTCCAAGGGTAGGTGCTGGAGAATCTTTGTACAGGGAGGTCATCAGGCTGCCTCCTGCCTCCTTCCCCGAAAGCCCCAGGCCTGAGAGCTGGGGCGAGGGATGCAGGTGGTGCTCCTGCCACCTGGCTGGGCTCACAGCGCTGTACTCCGTCTCCCTACCACCTGGTCTTGTCCTCGGTGTTCCAAGGCCTTGGGACTTACCTGTCTTGGGCGGCTTGCCTCCAGCACCTAGACCTGCAGAGGGAAGAGAAGACAGTGAATGAGAGCCCAGCTAGCCACCCTACTTTGTAAGCCCTGGCAAGGGAAGGGCCGTGTGCAGCCTGTGCCCCCTGGTCCTAAAGGGCTATCAGTAAGGGTCTTCCTGCTCAGGGGAGAGGGGGCACCTAGCTGGCTGCTGATTTGTACTTTATACTCTCTGAGCCTCAGATTCACAGCCTCAAAAGGCGACCATGATCCCTGCTCAGCCAGTTTCACAGGAATGGAAAGAGACATGCGAGAGGGCAGGACCACCAGAGGAAGATGCTAGGGTGTGGGCTCAGGGGCCGATGGGTCTGGTTCTAGGACCACGCTCTCCCCACTGGATAATGAGTCTGTAAAGCGAGGGGCTCTTGCTGCTGGGGCCTTCAGGGATGCTGAGGATGTGTGGGCTAGGGCAAAGTCAGGCCAGGGAATCTTTCAGTGAGGAGCCAGGCTTGGCTTCAGAGCTCACCTCCTCCTCCAAGACCTCCGAGACCAGCCCCTGCATTGAGGAAGAAGAGTACCATCAGTGTCCCCTGCCCAGAGAAGCCCCCTCCACCTGCGGTCACATCACTCACTGATTGGCTAACTGACTTGCGCAGGTCCAAACCTCTATGAACCTGTTTCCTGTCTGTTACGCTGGGCCAACAGCCTTGCGCCAATTCACACCTGCACATGAGGAGGGTGGTGGTGGCTCCCTTTCTTCCCATGTAATTCTAAATACTGAAGTATTTTGTTAAATGTTGAAAATACTACTTGTGAGTTTTCAGTCTACTTTTAAATGTGCTTTATTTTCTAAATTAAAATAAAAAATGATCTCTCCAATATCATTATGTAACATTGATGATTTTCTTTCAGGGGGATCCCCATCTTTATTTTCACATGACCAGCTTATCAGTTGCCACTGAGGTGACTGACTCTCAGAGATCCCATGTGTGTCAGAGTAGAACTGTGCCTCATAAGGTTTTTAGTAGTGAATTTGGGGGATGTAGACCTCCAGGTTTTGCTTCCGAGGCAACTCTGGCCTCTAGACTTTCGGTGAACGTCTGAATGCTCGTTGCTTGCACTGCCCAGGACCTCCTTTCTGCACAGGGTTAGTACTTTGATGTTATTTTTACTTCAGAAACATTTTGCTCTACTGTAGGACAGACAGACTGGTAATGTTTTATAAAAGCTGCATAATATTTTGGTTTACTTAATCACACCCTGCAGCCTGGTGAGCGTCTGGTTTGACATTTTTGCAAATAATCCTGCTATGAGCCTTGTTGCAGATTGTTCTTTTTTTCTCTTGGTTTGGATTGTTTCCTTTGAATGGATGCCCAAAACTGGGGTTAGACGGGCTGCGACCCCTCCAGCGGCATCACAAGCAGTGTATTTTAGCTTTCAGAAAATGTAGGCTCTTGGTAGCTGTAACACAGTGTCACAGACACTGCATTTTTAAGTGGGGATGATTGGTGAGTCTTCAAAGGCAGACCTGTCAGAGCTCGTCCTCCTGCAATGTTAAATCAAGCATCTCTTACAAACACATTTGCAAACAAGTGTGTGGAAGTTTCATGTACATTACCTGGATAGTAGACTCCACCAGGAATGACACCAGGAACAGCTCCTGGGACACCTGGAAGGAATTAGGAAGAGTCCTCCAATGAAACCCAAACCAGTTGCCATTTAGTGGACTTGACTTATGGTGGCCCCATGTGTGTTAGAGTAGAATTGTGCTTCATAGAATTCTCAGTGGCTTATTTTTTTTTGGAAGTAGCTTGCTGAGTCTTTCTTTCGAGATGCCTCTGGGTAGACTCTAAACCTCAACTTCACAGTGAGCAGCCAAGCATGTCAACAATTTGCATTACCCAGGAACTGAGTTCTCCATTAAAACCCATCGATGATGAGTCAATTCTGACACACAGCAACCCTATAGACAGAGTAGAGCTGCCCCACAGTTTCCAAGGAACACATGGCAAATTTGAACTGCCGGCCTTTTGGGTAGCAGCTGTGGTATTTACCCACTTTGCCAGAGTTCCTCATCAGCCAGAACTAATTAAAGCATGGTATAGTGATGATGAAAATGATAACAAAGCAATTTATGTTTATCAGGTATTTTTCTCATTCTTGTTTCTCTAAGCGGCTCCATGAGATTAAAAGCCAGAAATTGCTGTCTTCAGTTTCATAATGAGATATCTGAGGCTCAGAGAGGTTAAAGGATTTTGCTGGAGCCACACAGCAGGAACAAGGTGAAGCTTGGCTTCAGATGAAGGCTGCTTCTCTGAGTGTGACTGCTTGCACTGTGTAACCTCGTTCTTGGAGGCAGTGGCCTGTGGCCCAAGAGATCCTGGTAGGGGGCTGGGTTTGAACACCCATCCCCAGGCAGCTCACTGTTCTGGGTGTTGAACAGTGTGGGCAGGGGCTGGCTGGTCTGTGGGAGTGAGTGGTAAGGAAATAAGGCTGCTGCTGCAAAAATGTAGCCATTCCCACACTGATGGGATAACATGAGGTCCATGTCCCCAGACGGTGGGCAACAGTGGTTGAGTGGAGTTCTGGCTATGAGACACTGAGCTATCTTAGGAGGTTCTGGAGCGCAGAGGGGAATATCATGAATAAACAAAATTAATGATTTTCTAAGGAAACACTAGTTCACTGGCCAGGGCAGGGGACATTTGCCTTTACCAAAATCATGATCTAAGTTCCCATAGACCAATGAAGTTTCCAGTGAGGTAATGGTGCTGTTGGGCCCCAGATGGAGATCTGAATTGCAGTCATGGCAACAGACAGATCGTGGTCCCAGACTAGACCTTGACTCCACCTCTGAAAGGGCCCTCAACTTCGACAAGCCACCTTGGCAATACGTCAAAAGGAGCCCAGGGCCACTGTATTGAAAGAGGCTAGGGAGTTTTGTGGGCATAGTCAGGGCTGGGAGGCAGCGTTGGGCTGCTTCACAGTGAGTCCAGGGCAGCCTCCCAGCCGGATGCCTGGCCACAAGGCCTGGCAACACTGCACAGCTGGCTTTGCTGGCCCCAAGGCCTGTCAGCCTCAGCCGCAGCCTAGCAAAGTGAGGGGTGCACAGCTGTCATGGCCACACCATGTCAAAGTCCTGGCATCACTCTAGTGGCCCCCCAGGGACTGTAATCCCAGGCTTGGAGAATGCAAGCAATTTGTCCAAGCCTCAGGGCTCTTAGTGGTGGGCCCCTGGGATCTGGACCTGCTGGGAATGCATGCTTTGGCCCTGTCATTGACTGCCAAGCACACATGTCCTGCCTGGGCCTTTGAGGCCATCCCTGGCTCTGGTGACTGCCTCCTGCTCAGAAGGCTGTCTGTTGCGTATCTTTCTCTGTTTTGCTCTCGGCCTTTCTCTGTCTTGTTTCTCTTTTTTCTCTGCCCCTCTCTAGCCTCCTCTGTGCTTGCAGGCAGACTGCAGGGAACAACGTGATGGGTAGGAAGAGCCCGGGGCTCAAGGCAGACCCATTTGGCTTCTAATCCCAGCTTTGGTCCTTCTTATCATCTGAACTTCTTTGAGCCTGTGTTCCCTAATTTGCAGTCCACACCTAACCAGGCTGCTGTGAGCTGTCAAAGGGATCAGTAGGAAATTGTCCTGCTCTGAGCCTGATTCATGAGTTGCTAAAAAAAAAAAAAAAAAAGATGCTGACCTTTGTTTCCACTCTCTCCTACTTTGCTGCAGTGTTCATGGCCTGAGACCACATATAAAATAAGTGCTCTATAAAGGCTGAGTGAATTAGGTGGAGAAGAGGAAGAGATGCTGCCTGTGGGGCATGTCTAGGTCTGATCTGTTCTACCCTCAGCCACCTTGGGGTCTCACTGTGCAGCCTGGCTCAGCCCTTGTGTCCTTTCTTGTAGTGGTCTTCAGTCCCCTGGCTCTTCCTTCCCAGGCTGACAGCTCCTTCTTGGCTTCCTGTGTCCCCAGCCCCTGACCATCTCTCCCAACTCTTCACTCCCACAGTTCAGATCCCAACAGTGTTTGCCAAGCCCTGGGCTGAACCCCAATAACCTGTGGAGCTAGAGATTTTAACTTCATTTTGCACTGAGCACATGGAGAAGGCTTAGTGGGTGCAAGGGATCCCTACCCTGCCTGCTTTGCTTCAAGTGCAGGGGAGCTGAGAATGAAACAAGGGGAAACTCTGGTGGTGTAGAGGTTAAGTGCTAGAGCTACTAACCAGAAGGTCAGAGTTCTGCCAACTAGCCCAGGGTAGAATTTGCATCTTGAATCTGAGGATTCTGATCCTAGAGCTCAGAATCTGGAACTCCTTGTGCAAATATCCGTTGTGTTCCTGCTGGCATACCTCCAGTGACAAGGAATGCACCACCTCTCAGGGCTATCAGCTCTGTCTGCAGGGAGGTCTGCCTACTCAGATGGAATCTGCTCCCTGGATCTCCTGTCCTGCTGTTCAGAGCCTCACTCTGCACCCATTTGTGTCATTTCTCTGAAGGTCTAATGCAAATGTCATTAGGGTTGCAACCCTCCTGGGTTTCCTGGGACTCCACCAGGCTGCCTCCTCCTCCGCTTCCTCTACCCTTGCGCGTCTGTTCATCAGCTACCCGGATGGACATGACATGGTGTGAACAGAGAGTGGGGGCCTTAAGTCCTGCGATGCGGACAAATAGCAAGAACCCATCACCCAGGTTAGCATTCTCATAGTCCCTTATTTGACACATGTTTGCAGATGTGACATTACTGCAGGCTCCCATTAGCCATTAGAACTAAGTAAGACAGGAATCATTCTCTCATTTTACAGCTGAGGGGAAACCGAGACCAGAGAGATAAAGTGCCTATCCTGGAACCACAGCTGATCCCAGTCACCTACAGGGACCTTTGCCTAGATCCTAGGATCTGGGGGCAGGCTGTTTGGGAGCAAGCTTCTGGCCAGCAGGCCTTGGCAGGGGGTATGCCAAGAGAAAGTCCAAGGGACTGGCTTTGGGAAGCAGATAAGACCACATGAAGCTGTTTGTTGTTTGCATGCAGAAAGACTGCCAAGAGTTATGCAAAAACAATCTGTTTTCCTTGTGTGTGACTCAGTCTCCTTCCCAACGTGTTTGCCCTCCTGCAGTGGCTCCAGTTGACAGGGCCAGCCTGGAAATCAGAGGTTCTCAGCCCTGTGTCCAAGCCCCTCCCCAGGCAAATAAAGCAGGGGTCTTGAGTGGGACCCCAGCTTTGGAATTGTTTAAAGTTCCCCTGGTAATTCTAATGTGCAGGGAGGGTTGAAAACCTCTCACTCCAAACTATCCCAAGTTCTAAAATCAAAAAAAATGAAGAGGAAAAGAAAAGGCCTTATAACATTCCTAGGGTCTTGGGGGACAATTATACTAAATTTCATTTGTTTTTCTCTCTTTTTAACATTATGTAGGTTTGGAGCAGCTTACCCTCAAAGCTCTTTCTGATCTGTCTTAAATGGGTCCAGTCAACCTGCTGTCTCATCAAGGTTTCCAGGGAAGTCCACTTTCTTGCTTTCGTGGCAACATTGTTGCTCCGAGCTAGTGCACTTACATAAGTGGCATCCTCTAGCCAGGTAGGTAGAGGTGTGTGTGTGTGTGTGTGTTTGTGTGTGTGTGTGACTAAGGCCACTCTTGCTCCAGACTTCAGGAGACTGCTGAAACTCCAAAATTCATCAATTCACACATCTCTTTTTCAGATCCAGCTAGTCTTTCCCTGGGATGGAGCTGAGCACCTGACATTGTCACTGAGGACACAGGAGGACACACAGCATGCAGCCTTACAGGATGCAGCCAATCACCTGCCTCCCCCCAGATGCTGCCTAGGAGTTTGACCCAGGCAGAGAGATGCTGAGAATAAACCCCCAGAAGCCCAGACTGTCTGACCCTCAGTTTCCCTCTTTTTAAATTAGAGATGATAATTCCTAGCTCTCAGATTTCTGTGAGGATTAAGCGGCAGTCCCTAGGTGGAAGCACTGTCTGGGAGTGGGCTGGTGGTCAGGGGCCACACCTGGGTGAAGTGATTCAGACAGGCCTGGAGTGTTACTTTGGGGAACTATGGTAGCTAGTCCTCTAGGGCCACCTTGCTGCCTCTGCCAAACACTGTCTGTTGGTGCTTATGTCCCTAAGCTTCATCTAGGCCTGGAATCTGACCTTGTACAGGAAGCCTCTGCTCCCAGTAGGCCTGTCCAGACAGTCAGTCTCAAAGAAAGGCAGCTGCTGCTGTGGCCCAGCCCCTGGCTCCAGCCCACTGGCCTGGCCTTGTGCCCCCAACTTAAAGTCTGGTTCTCATAGCAGAGGACTCCTAAGGAAACCAGACCCCTCCAAAAGGACCCCCAGATGTGTCAGCTTGTACCTCCCTTTCCCCACAGACAGGATGCACCGCGGTGTTCTCAAGCTGGTCACACCCAAGACCTCCCCAGGCTGTGTAACAACAGCTTGCAGTTAGCACCCTTGAGCCTTGAGCCTGATGACCAGCTGGTCTGGGTCAGGACACATGGCAGTGGTCCAGCACTGTCCCAAGTCTCCTCCAGCTTTTGCACCAGCTGTATACCCTCTGCAGCAGATGACACCTTCCCCAGCCTTAAGTTTTATCATAAGCACCCAGATGTATATACACAGTCACCTGACAATTCACACCTGATGACACACACCAAGACACGAGAGTGTCCCCACACAGAGGTGCTTTTTGGTGTGAGAGTTTTGCATAGACTAACAGGTAACTTCTTGAACTGTACATCACCCCCTGACCATGTACATTGCTCAGTGATGAGCCACAAACAGACGTTATACCCTCCCAGACACCCCTCCCCATCCAGTAACATACTTGGCCATATACATACTAGTCACATTTGGCACACATGTGTACCTGTGCAACAGCATCCCCCTGCTACACATTCCCTGTCAGAAGCCCCAGCCCTGGGAGAGGCCACAGCAGCCACTTCCAACGCAGTCTGATGATCAACCTAATGCTGGCCTTCCTCAGAGGGAAAGCCTGACTTCCTGGGGAACAAGGAAACTTCTGGGGCCACACAATTCTCTGTGGCTAAACTAGTCAAACCCAGGTCCCCTGTTAACCATGCACAGATGCACATCCAGTGTGGACTGCCTGTGCTTGCAGACCCCTCCCTAGCACATGGCAGGACCACCACCCCAGGGAGCTCCCATGGTAGATAAGCCCTGCACCTTCTCAGGACAGCCAAATGTGGATACGAGCATCTATGTGACAGGTTCCTCCTCAGCACTGGGGCTGTCCCCAGAAGGGGCAGTCCCAGGGATCCAGTGATGGAAAGTCTCCTGCCTAGGACCCCCTGGAGAACCCGAGTGGTGAAGGGCTGGGTCTTGTTCACCAGGCCACCTCCAGTCGGTCTAGCCACTTGGCTGAGAGGGCCTGTGGGCTTTAGGAAGCAGCAGAACTGGGTGTGGGGTTCTTACCTCCAGGCTGTACTGGGTGCAGGGTGGACATCAGGAGCAGAAGGACTCCGGGCCGCAGGGCTGCAGCCGTCAGATGCGCCATCTCGGGGAGAAATGCCCCAGCCTGCTCTCCAAGCCCCGTTTTATCCCCAAAGCGTAATTGCTGCCTTGTCTGCAAGGAAAGGAGGGAGGGAGAGAGGGCGGGCAGGAGGGCGGGAGAAGGGAGAGGCCGGAGGAGGGGGCCGCGGGGAGGGGGCAATTACGACAGGCCCGGCTCACAGCCTCCCTGGCTGGGTCTGACTGGACTGTGGGCTTTTTTCCTTAAAACACACACGCACTCATATGCAGCATGCACGCGCGCGCGCACACACACATGCGCGCACACACACACACACACACACACACACACACACACACAGTTTTCTCCATCACTCTCCCTCTCCCTCTGTGGCTGTTCTCAGCTGCTGGACCCATTCCCGCCACAAAATGTGAGGGGTGCCTCTGCCAGGACAGCCCTTGGGAGAGGAAGCAGGAGGGAGGGCCCAGCAGCCTGGCCAAAAGTCCTAGCCCCAGCCAAGTCCTGAGTGGCCAGGCCTCCGCCCCTTCGGCTGGGCCCTGGGCCCATTATGGGGACACAGGCCAGCTGTCCTGCGCCTCTGCCCCCACCTCAGCTGGCCAGACTCCCAGCACCCCCAGGCCTGGATAGAGACAAGCTGTGGCTGAACCTGGGTACGGGGGTGTCAGGCAGTTGTGGGGGTCAATATCTGTAGAGGCTGAGGTGCTACAGGCAGGGGAACCGCCCAGGAGGTGAAGCCGTGTTCCTGTTATTCCCTGGGGACGGTGGGGACCCTGACACACCACAGAGTCTTTATACCACACGAGTGGTATAACATGTAGTCCTGTGTAGCCTGTAGTGTCTAGTGAAATCGGTCTGGACCCTCGGCACCCTATGGGAGAAGCGGGGGAATGGGAAGCCCCACACAGACTGATAGGTGGCCGAGTTCTCTCTTTTTCACTTGACCATCACTGATCCCGAAGCTGGACACCACTAGCACTCCAAGAGACCCCAAACTGCTGTGTCTCTCTTGGGGCCCTCTGGGAATGCCTGGGGCAATATTCCACTGGTGGCCAGGAGGGGGCAGCTGTGTGCTGAAACAGCAGGGCCTGGCATTTCCAGGCATGGTCTGGGTGCCCTTTCCAGCCTGCCTGGTCAGAATGAGGACCCTGGTCTTTTCCTAGGATGGGAAAAGCACTCATGCCGCAAGGCTAGCATGGAAAGAATTTCAGAGGAGGGGATCTGAGTTTTGTCCTAGGTCACAGCCAGGGGATGAAGTAGAGGGAATAGGTTCTGTGGGCTTCTTCGGGCACCAAGAAGGAGAAAGAGCGAGGGAGTGGTCCTGGGGGCTGCGAAAAGGGGCGGGGCAATGGCTCAGGGCACTGTGGGAGTCTGGCGTGCCATCAGGGGTGGCCGGGGGTGCAGAGGCCAGAGACCAGACTTTCGACTCAGGGGACCCAGGGCTAAATTCTGGCTCTAACACTTTCTACTTGGGTAACCTCTGCAAAGAGCTTCAGTTTCCTTATTTGTTAAATGGTGAAATTATCCCTATCTAGAAGATTTGTTGCACAGGTAAGTACAACGTGGTCATCTGTTGTACTGTGCCTGTCCGATTGAAAATGGCCTCTGATCACACAGCACTAATACTGTTACAGCACAAGTTCTGTAAATACCATTTCTGGTTTTAGCCTCTCTGTTGCTCTTGGCTGTGCTGGACTGTACTGGGGGCCTTTCTTTTCTAGTCTCAGGTAATAATGGCTTCAGATTCTGTAGCTAGTGGGCTGTGGCATGCTGGGAGACCTATCTTAAAGCTACCTTTGCACAGTAAATGTATAATTTGTACTTAACAGTGTGTGTTTTGGGGGTAGCTGGTGGATTATGAAGGTCTAAAGTTCCCGAGCCAGCCCTTGCTGTGTGAGGACAGGGGCTGCTCAGGGCCAGGGTTTGAGGCTCTGTGCCTGCCTGGGGGAAGAGGATGTTGCAGAGCATCTGTACCCCTGCCTTCTTCCCCAGGAAGGGAGGAAGGGGCCTGGGGAGCCTCTGGGCTGCATTCCTCTCACAGCAGTGACGTGGGCAGAAACCAGCTTTCAGACTTGAAAACCGCAGTCTGCTTGGAGTTTTTATTAGTTCCAGGACAGGGAAATAGGCTTGAGCCAGGAGGGGCGGGCTTGCTGGGAGGATCCAAGAGAGGTGTGCAGGGGCTTTTGCAGGGGTAGATTTGAGGCTGCAGGGCCAGACTTTTTCTCTTGGCGCCCGCATCCTGCTCCCATCCTTCACACCAATAGCTCGTTGTAGCTGCCCCACTAACATATACTCAGTAAGACTTCTATACCCCTCAAAGAGGGCCCCAACTCGGAATCAAACTGATTAAACAATCAAGCACAATTTAGTACAGTGCATTCAACACGTACTGTCAGGACAGAGGTTACAGCCATCGACCAAAATTAATTCATTCATGAGTTTATTCAAGAATCCTGGCAGTCTTCTGAGGCTCTGTGCCTTCCTCCCAGCACAATGGTGTGGATTAAACACTGCAGTGCAGGTAGATTGCCCCCAGAGGGCTGCAGATGGACCTATAACCTAAATACCAGGGTACATGCTGGCCCCCTAGTTCAGTGCCAGCTCAGGGACACCCAGATGCGTCTCCCACACACAGCCTCTGTAGGTCAGTCTCCTCTCCCCGTGTACCTTTTAGGAAGAACAGAACTGTCGCTCTCCACATGGTATCATTGCTTTGCTCAGAAACCCTCAGCTGTCCTCTGGTTCAAGTCCAGACATCTGAATGTTACTTCAAGGCCCTGCAGGAGCCAGCTCCATCCACTGCCTTCTCCCCATTGGCTTTCCCAGCTCCCAGTGGAGCTGTTCTCAAGCCCTTAGATTTGTCTTGGGAGACTGGGTGCTGGGTCTTTGTTGGCGAGGTGTGCAATTTCAGTGTGTCCCAGCCTTTGCCCTTCCAGGTCTGCCCTTGTACACCGTTCCTAGACCTCTCTTGGAGTGGCCCCCCTGGATTGGGTTTGCATGCTTTTTATCTCACCTGCACTGACCTGGCCATCACTGAAGGCACTGTCTCTCCACCAGAGTCCCCGACACTACCGGTTCAGACCAAGAGTGCTGGATAATAAGCACAGGTATGTGTGCCCTTCAGGAGATGAGGACACAGGCTACTGGCATGGACAGAACCCTGGAATCCCTGGGGTGTGGTTTCTGCGTTCTCTTTTGTCTCCACATGATCCTGTCACCGCTTGAATCTAAGACATGCTGTTTTTGTAGGACTCTTGACCAACTAGGGACAGATGTGGACAGGGTTACAGGCTGGCCTGGGAAGAGCTCAGCCAAATGTGAGATTCCCTACTCTGCTCCAGAAAGCTCCGCTCTCAGGCATTTACACCTTGTAAGAATGACAATTGGTTTGCCAACCACACAGGGCTAGGCCCACGCTGAGGTTCAGGTTGCAGAAGAATATTGGTTGAGGAGAACATTCCTTGAGTTTAGATAGTCCAGGAACGAATCAACAACAAGGCAGAAGGAAGGATCTTTTACAGACTTTCTTCTCATCCACTGACCCTCAGCTGTGAGACTCAGCTTCAGATATTGAGATCAGATCCTTCCCCCTGCCTAATCTAAAATTTTCTAGATGCTACATTAAATAAAGGGGAAAAAATAAAACTAATTTTAATGTTATATCTAACCTACTCTATCCGAAATATTATCCTTCTAACATGTAATCAACATAAAACTTGTTAGTGAGATAGTCTGCATTCTTTTTTGTACTATGTCTTAAAAACTGATGTGTATTTTAAAGTTACAGCCCATTTCAGTTTGGACTAGCTGCGTTTCAAGTGCTCAACAGCTGTGGGCCAGACCTTGAGAAAATTGGTGGGCACAGATCTAACTTACTTATAAAGGGAGGGGCTGTGGGCTCTGGAAAACAACCATGAGTGTAGTAGGACAGGGGCATGAGGAGCAGATAGAGGGCCAGGAAGGAGGTGCCATGAGACACCCCTGCAAGACAGAGCCCTGTGAGCGAGAACCTGCCCTCCAGCCTGCCAATGAGTTACAGCCAGGAACTACCCACTGTGGGTGCCAGGCAGTGATGGCCAGAGCCAGCCATGCGGCCAGTGATGACAAAAGCCCCTGCAGGTTGGTTTTCCTGAGGCAGCTGATGGCACACCCCCACTGCATGTAAGTGGAACGCTCCGCTGGAAGTGAAAAGTGGCTGCTTAACCCTGGTCTGGCATCCCATGGCTGGGTTGCTGGTTGGGTCTGATTTATCATGGAGGGCTGATTAAAGGAATAAAAAAGTGCGCAGAGAGGGTG
Organism: Heterohyrax brucei; assembly: GCA_028571685.1. Taxonomy (NCBI): domain Eukaryota; kingdom Metazoa; phylum Chordata; class Mammalia; order Hyracoidea; family Procaviidae; genus Heterohyrax; species Heterohyrax brucei. The sequence continues at coordinate 6,867,433 of CM053165.1, read as the reverse complement.
TTGAAAGCTGGGGAGGGGGCTGGAGTTGGAGTACAGCCCGCTTCTAGGACCCATAAGCTGGGTAGAAGCCAGTAGACATTGCTGTGGTTGTGACAGGGACTGACAGTGACTGGTGTGTGAACTTGGTAGGCCTCCTAGTAATACCTGATAGTGGTGACATCAACCACAAATAAATTCTGGAGGCTCTGTTTCCTCCTCTGGAGACAGAATATTTACTAGCCTTGAAGGCTGAAAATCTAGGTCCATAAGTCTGGTTACAGAGCCGGTGCTCAAACATCAGACAGGGTCCATACACTATTTCAGGTGACTAAAGTTGACAACTGAGATGCAAGGAGGGCACAGGAGGAAGCCCCTATCACAGTGCTGCCCCTCAGCTGCCACTGAGGACCCTAGCTCCTGGGCTGCTGGCTTACCAGTGGCCTCAGGCAGTGCTGTGCTTCCCATAGGCTGTTTGTGTGTCTGAATTGTTTGTCAGTCTGGGTCCTTGGCTCATGTGAGCCAGGAGGTGTGGGTGTCCTGGATGGGCTGTTCTGTCCCGAGTTGCTCCTGAAGGGCCTCACACTGTCTTGTCTGGCCTGGGATAACACGTAAGCCAACCCTTTCTGTACAACCCCCTCAATGGCCCCTAGAGGAGAAGGCCAGAACATGCCTCTCATTTATTTGACGCTTGACAATTTACAAAGCACATCTCCATTTGGGATCGTCATATTATTATCCCAGTGCATAAACATGGGGGTTAGGAGCCTTGTCTGTAAACACTAGCCACCAGGAAGAGCAGCCTCGGTATCTCCTGTCTATCTACTCAGTTTCAACTCCAAGTCCAGGTCACTTGGCAGGCGCAGTGAATTCCATCTCAGTCACTGAGCCTCTCCCCTAAACCTGCCCACTTAAATCTAGGTGTCTTAAATGCTGCCTGGAGAAGCAAAGAGGTCCAGGTTTCACCAAACCCTCTTGTTTTTAAGTGTGTGTTCTCCCTGGCGTACTGAGACTATAAGGCTGTGGGCCTGGGTGCGGGCAGTTGCTCATGGACTCTCAGGCTGGGCAAGCCTACCCTCTGGGCCTCCTGTGTCAACGCCTCCTCTAGGGCCCACTGTGTCAAGCAGAGGGGAGGACTTCAGTTTGCTATGGTGAGCTGCTTGGAAAGGGACAAGATGGGAGGGCCACAGGGCATATACAAGACTGGAACTGTCTTGCCTCTCTGGTGAGGTCATGGAGCCTTGAGGAACTCACACAACTTCTCCAAGGTCACCCAAAGGCATGGGGCCTGGAGCTGAGGCCACTAGGACATTTTCCCCCATGGGAGGTGCCTGGAAAGCAGAGGTCTGACTCACAGTGGAGTCAGGGCCAGGTGCCTGCCCCAGGGGTAGAACAGATCTGTAGCACCCCTTTGGCCCACCTACCAGCTCATAGCAGATCTCTTTGATCTACCCCTATCTCCTGGCCTACCCCTCTGTCCATGTCCTGGGGCCTTTCCAAGGGCTGGAACTGGGAACACTGTCCAGTCTTCAACCCCATGCCACAGCCGGCCACACCCTGTCCCGGGCAGACCCTTCCACCCATTTCCAGAACCCTCAGCTGGCCTGATTCTTGTGTTTCCAGGCAAGGTCCCACAAGGGGCAGACAGTGCAGCTACTGGGATGTGTGGTGGGACACAGGAAAGTCCTGGCCAGGGGCTCCTGCTGGACCCGGGTTATCCACTCCTTAGGTCATTCCTTGCTCCACATTTCTGAGCTGCTGGAAGTGGGCCTTGGGAGGTATGACAGAGAACAGACACAAGAACCTGCTGTCCTGAGAAAGAAGGGTCAGAGCCACCTGGGTGGGGAGGTAGTCAGGAAGGCTTCTTGGAGGAGCTGATGCCAGAGCTGAATCTCCTCCCTTCTCTCAAAGGATTTCTTTCCAGGTTGTGTGCACAAAAGCAAGAGGTCAACATATGTAGCCCTAAATGAGGCCCTGGCCTCTGCCATTCAGCCTACACACATGCGCATCTGCCAGGGGAACTTCTGAAAGCAGAGGTCCTGCTTTCCTCTTCTATTTAGAACCTGCCGGTAACTGACTCTGAGGACACGACCCCTTTTGCTCAGCCCAGATCAAGCACATGGCTTCTAGAAGCCCATAAATTGCTTTTTGTGCTCTACCAGTGTTTTTCAAACTTGCGTTTCTACCTACTAGTGAGTGGTAAAATCAGTCTAGTTGATCAGAAACAATATTTTAAAATGAAATAGAACAAAATACAATAGTTACAAGGATAATACAATTTATCAATCTGTAGGCTTAAAAAAAAAGTATGTGTGTGTATGTGTAGTGGGTTATACTTTTTTTTTTTGAAAGAGAGCGTATTTACATATTGCTCTCTCCTTCTCCACTTGAGGGTGTGACCCTGCTCAGGTGAAGAAAGCCTGCCCCACAGTGGGCATCTGAATGCATCTGTGAGTGAATAAATGAATTGAGGCTTGATTGAGAGCGTCTCTTCGCAACCTATTTTTCTCCCTTAGTCATACATCCAGGCTCCCCTCAAGCTTTTGAGAACTGAGGTGCTAGAGTTTTGGTCCTTAGACTTGGGTTGCCATTTTTCTTAGGGGTAGGTTGCAGTATTCCTGGTGCTAAAGCTCTCCAGGCTCTCCAGCAGGTTCCCTGAGAAGATGTGTTGGGGGACATCAGTGGTTTATAAGAAATATACCCCCGGGGGTGCTGTAACTGGCTGAATACATCAACTGCTAACTGAAAGACTGAGATTTGAGTCTATGTAGAGATGCCTCTGAAGACAGGCCTGACAGTCTACTTCTGAGAAAATCAGCCATTGAAAATCCTACGAGGCATAGTTCTACTCTACCAAACACAGTCACCATGACTGAGTTGACTTGATGACAACTAGTTTACCACTGGGGATAGGGGTGAGGCTGCTAGGGGGGCAGGGATCCAGGGCCTACCCAGCTCATATTGAGGCAAGTTTGCCTTTGCTTGTTTTGTATACTGGATTTCTGAGTAACATTTAACGTGAAGAAAGTGTTCTGGGGCTTTAAAAGTCTTGAAAACCATCACCGTGGTGGGATGACCAGGGCCAAGGTCTTTAGGGGCCTGCGTTCCAGTCCCTTACTTGCGCCAATCACCATGTGACCCTGGGCAACCCAGTCCATTCTCTGGGCCTGGGTACCCCTTCTAACATGGAGTATAGACTGAAGCGCTGCTTTTCAATCCTGACCTCGCATTAGAATTATTAGATAGATAGCCGCCATTGGGTCAACTCTCATTCACAGTGATTTTATGTCCAACAGAATAATGTGCTGTCCAGTCCTGCATCGTCCTCACCATTGCCAGCATGTTGGAGGCCCTTTATTGCACCAGTCCATTTTACCAAGGGTCTCCCTTTTCCTCACTGGCTCTCTACCAAACATGAAGTCCTCCTGTAGCAATAGATCCCTCCTGATGACGCGTTCAAAGCAATCATGGGGCAGGTATGTGTGTGACACAGTGTGAGAGCACAGTGTGTGTCTGTGTGACACTGTGTGTGGCATGTGAGTGTATGTGGAAGGTACAGTGTGTGTATGTGTGACTTGGTGTGTGGGGGACACAGAGTGTGTGCATGAAATAGTATGTGTGTGGGGCATAAAGTGTGTGTGACATGATGGGTATAGGGCACGGTATATGTATAGGGGGCATGATTGTGAGTGTAGCATGATGTGTGTGAATGGGGCAAGGTGTGTATGTGACACTGTGTGTGTGACACTGTATATGTGTGGCATGTGTGTGACCCAGTGTGCCTATGGGAGGTACAGTGTGTGTGTGTGACATAGTGAGGGGGATGCAATGTGTGTACGATACAGTGTGTGTGACACACTGTGTGTGTATATTGTCATATTGCCTTGTAGGGTGACAGGGTGACATCTGTTCTCCAGACTACTAAGTCAACTCCATGGGAGCATTTCAACCTGAGAACAATATACAAGCCATACGCCTAGCAAAGTGCACAAACCTCAGGTGGATAGCTCAAAAATTCTTACATGTCTACATACCTGGTGCAAATTGTTCACATTCTTGCAACTAACTGAAAGATTGGTTTGAGTTTATCCAGAGGTGTCTCAGAAGCCAGGCCTGGCATCTACTTCTGAAACATCATGACTGGAGACCTGGTAGAGCACAGCTCTGCTCTGACGCACATGGGATTGCCAAGAGTCAAAACCAACGTGACATCCACTGGTTTTTCAGTTTGGTTTTACTTATCTGCATAGCCGTCACCCGGATCAACAGAGTATTTCCAACCCTCAGAGGCTGCTCTGGGCCCCTTCCCAGTCTGCAACCCTTGAGTGTTAGCAGTGATGTGAATGTCCCTCAGTACAGGTTAGTTTTGCCTGTTTTTGAAATTCAGGTAAATGGAGTTCCATGGCACATACTCTTTTGTGTCTGATTTCTTCTGCTGATATTGTGTCTGTGAGATTCATTCTTGCTGTTGTGTGTAGCCGTAGTTCATTCTTTTTGGAAGTTTGAGAGTCCACCCAGAGGCACCTTGAAAGAAAGCCTTGACAACCTACTTCTGAAACATTAGCCATTAAAAATTGTATGGAGCACAATTTTATCCTGATACACGTGGGGTCATCATGATTCAGAACCACTTTGATGGTAACTGGTAAGCTAGAAAATGTCAAACACTAAATGTTCTCAGCTTTTTGCTACCATGAATAACACTACTAAGAACATTCTCATACAAGTGTGTTATTTTAGAGACATATGCATGGTGGGACACAGAATTTGGTTAGACCCTTTATCTCTGGTTTCTGAAAGTAACCCCAGCAATCAAGATGTCTATGTTTTCCAAAACAGCTGGGCAAGTATGTCTTGCACCAGCCCACATCTGGCAAACTGATCTCTGGAAGGAAGAGATCTTGATGTAGTCATGCACATCCATTGATTGGGCCGATCAGATCTGTGTATTAAGGACCCAGTCATATATATTCATTGAGGTGTCTATGACTACAGGAATCAAGATCTTGGAGTACTGTCTTTGAGGCCTTCTAGGTTGATGAGAACATCTATGCATGGGAAAGAAAGGGGCATGTCCCTGGGGACAGTGGAGGCCCTGTGCCCAGAACTCTCTCTGCCCTCCCACCATGTTTTGCTATGCTTGTGTCTTTTCTGATTATAATAAATGGATAATTGTAACTAAAGGCACCAGTTCCGTAAATTTTGTGAGCTCTTATAGGGAGTTAATGAACCCACAGAGGCAATGAAGCAGCAGGGGCTGACAGGACAGAGTCAGTCTGTGTAGGCCCATCTCTAGGTGGCTGAATGATAGAGAAAGATTGCCTAGACAGTCGATGCAGAAGGATAGAATCCTTTCAGCTTGTGATCTAGTCATGGGGTGTGGAGGTGTGGGAGAGAAAGAGAAAGGGAGGGCAGCTGGTCTGAAGTACTGGGAGCTGTGTGGACTCCTGAACTGTTCCTTGATGACATGGCCTCAGGTGGCCAGAGATGTTTTGGTCTTGCTCAGGATAGCTGGAGATGAGGTCTGATCTAACTTTGGGTGGTTAGGGTACGAGACAAAAATTGCCATGGAAGTGGCTGGTGACAATGAATGAAAATGTGGGATGGTGAAGCCTGGTTCCACTTCTAGCTGGGAACTGGGTTCATGTTGATTCTGCCATACAGTTAATGCTAAAGGTGGACTTTGCCTGCACTGTCTTCACATGCATTCATTTCTTATGAGCATATAACTAGAACTGGAATAGCTGGATTGTATGGTAAGCGTACATCTGACTTTTTGAAGAATTGCCAGAATTTTAAAAGTAATTAAGAAGTACCACTTTACACTCCCACCAACAATGCATGAGAGTTCCAGTTGCTCCACATCCTGTTAGTTCTTAGAATTATGAGTGTTTTCAAATTCTAGCCACTCTGGTGAGTATGCAGTGGTATCTCACTGTGGTTTTAACTTTCATTTCCCTGATGAACAGTGATGGTAAGCACCTTCTCGTGTGCTGGCTGTCTGCTTCTCATGTGCTGCTTGGCTGCTGGAATATTCTTATTTTTAGTGCCTGTCAAAGTCTTTTACCAATTTTGGAAAACTCAGTTGTTTGATTTTTTTCTTATTCATTTGTAGAAGTTCTGATATATCCTGATAGAATTCTATGCTTAGATATATGTATTGGAAGCATTTTCCTTTAAAAAAAAATACAGCACACAGTAGGTCAGTATAACTGGACCACACCATAAGCTAAAAGTTTTCTAAGTTCAAACCAACATTTCACAGGACAGAGTAGCAGGGACAGTGGTCTGGAGATCATGGTTTCAGGGGATGTTGAGGTCAGCTGGCGTAACTAATCTTTTTCTAAGAGACTCTTCTGCATCCCTTATTGGTGAGTGGCACGTATAGGATCTTAAATGCCGGCAAGCTGTCATCTAAGGAACATCAGCTGGTCCTAACCCACCTGGAACAGATGAAAACTGAGAACATCAAAGATATGAGGAAAAATGAGCCCAGGAGACAGAAGGACCCATGTGATTGGGAGACTACATCAGCAGCAGAACAGAAGAACTAGATGGTGCCCTGGCAGGGAACACAATGTAGAGTCCTTAACATAGCATGAGAGAAAGAGGTATGCAGATCTAGAACTAAAGACCAGACTTGGTAGTCTGATGAGCTGGATGGTCCCCTGAGAATATGGACCCTAGACTTGCTGCTACCCCAGAGTTTAAACCAGAACTGAAGTCAACACTTCAAAGAGTGGACTTGACTTGTGGGCACAGAGTGATGCAAATGGTGTGTGTACTTCATGGTTTAATATATATATGAGGCTGCCCTACTGGTTTCTTTTTAGAAGGGAGATCAGGGGGTGGAGAGGAGGGGACAAGTGCTGGTTGAGTGGATACTGAAAGTAAAGGGTGGTAAAGAAAGTGTGCTGTCATAGGGTAAGGAGAGCAGATAGAGTTGCATACTGCTGTTTGTGGAGTTTCATATGGCAAACTGACCTGGATTGTAAACATTCATTTAATCACAATTACAAAAACTATTTTATTGTGCTTTAAGTGAAAGTTTATAATCCAAATCAATTTGTCATATGAAACCTGCCCCCACACACCAGTATGCAACTCTAACTGCTCACCCTGCTCCCGTGACAGCACATTCCTCCTTTCTCCCCTGTACTTCCCAAATCCATTCAACCAACTCCTGTTCACCTCCAGCCTGTCATCTTACCTCTAGACAGGAGCTGCTCAGATAGCCTCATGTACATATTTAAGCCAGGAAGCACATCTCTGCCAGTGTTACTGTGTGTCTTACAGTCTAGCCCAATCTTTGTCTGAAGAGTTGGCTTTGGTACTGGTTTCAGCTCTGAGTTTACAGAGAATTTGGGGACCATGTCCTCAGGAGAAATTCCTGTATATTGGACCATCAAGTGTGGACTTTTAATAGAGTTCTAGTTCTGCACACCCGTGTTTCTCCCACTACATCAGGGATTTTATGTTGTGTTCCCTGTCAGGGTAGTCATTGGTGGTGGCTGGGCACCATCAAGTTCTTCTGGTTTCGTACTGATATAGTCTTTGGATCATGTGTCACCTTCTGTCTGCTGAACTGATATTTTACTCTTGTCTTTGATGTCCTTCATTCTTCTTTGCTACAGGTGGATTGGGACCAATGATGCTACTTAGATGGTAGCAGTTCAGCCTTTAAGACCCCAGATGCCATTCACCGAAGAAATGTGCAGAATAGTTTCTTAAAAAAGGAAAATTAGCTATGACAATTAGCCTAGATTTTCCCTGAAACTGTGGTCTCCAGACCCTTGCTGCTGTTACACTGTCCTTCAAAATGTTGCATTGTATTTATAAAATATTTTAGCTTTTGGTGTAGTTCAGTTGTATTAACTGCCCTCTATTGAATGCTGTCACACCCTTCACCGAACTCAATTCCTACCTACTGACTATGGAAACCCTGGTGGGGTAGTGGTTAAGTGCTACATCTGTTAACCAAAAGATGGGCAGTTCAAAATACCAGGTGCTCCTTGGAAACTATGGGGCAGTTCTACTCTGTCTGTGGGGTTGCTATGAGTTAGAATCAACTCAACAGAAGTGGGTTTTTTTTTTTTTAAATCTAATCTATAAATACTCCATTCTCTCCCTCCCGCCTTGTAATCATCAAAGATCGTTTTCTTCTGTGCTTTAACCTTTTCTTATGTCCTTATAATAGTGGTCTCATACAATACGTGTCCTTTTGCAACTGACTGATGTCACTCAGCATAATGCCTCCCAGATTCCTCTGTGTTATGTTTCCTAAGATCACTGTTGTTCTTTATCACTGCATAGTGTTCCGTTGTGTGAATATACCATAGTTTTTTGTCCATTAATCTGTTGATGGACATCTGGGCTGATTCCATCTTTTGATATTGTGGACAGTGCCGCAAGAAACATTGGTATGCAAATGGTCCCGATTCATCTGGAGCAATCACCAAGAACAACAAAGACATGAGGAAAAAAGAGCTCAGGAGACAGACGGACCCATGTGAATGTGTGACTGTATCAACATGTGACCAGAAGAACCAGCTGATACTGGCCACCACCAAAGACAGCAGTGATGGGGCACACAATGTTGAGTCCCAGTGGCAGCATGAGATAAAGAAAGGTGCACCTCAAGAACTCCACTAAAAGACTGCAGTTGATGGTCCAGCAGCTTGGGGGTTCCCCTGGAAGTATGGCTGTCATGGATTGAGCTGTGTCTCCCCAAAAATATGTGTAGTAATTTGCCTGCGCCAGGATTCCCTGTATTCTATGACTGTACACCATTTTGTGATTTTCTGTGCTATATGTTAAAGGATTAGGCTGGGGCTGTAAATCCCTTCATAAGGTCATCTTCCTGCTCCACTGTAAAGGGAATTTCCCTGGAGTATGGCTGGTACTACCTGTAATCCTTTCATCCTACAAGAGAGAAAAGGAAAGGGAAACAAGCAGAGAACTGGGAACTTCACATCATCAAGAAAGCAGCACTGGGAGAAGAGTATGTCCTTCAGACCTGAGGTTCCTGTGCCAATACACTCCCTGGACAAAGACTGATGCAATACTGGACTTTCCTTCAGAGCTGACCAGGGGGAAAACCTTTCCCTGGAGCAGACATCCTGAATTTGGACTCATAGTCTACTCTGACTTGATGGCCCTCGGCTTGGCAGTCTACCAGACTGTGTAAGCATAAACTTTCCTTTGTTAAGGCCATCCAGTTTGTGGTATTTCTGTTAGATCAGCCCTAGCTGAATAAAACAATGAACCGTAGACCTGTTACTGCACCTGACCAGAAAACATTACTGAGGTCAACTCCTCAGACAGGAAGGGGCTGGACTCAGGGACAAAAATGTGACCATATGGTGTGTGTATGTGATGATTCTACACATCTATAGGATGATGTCCTACTGGCTTCTTACTAGAAGGGAGAAGAGAGGGTGGAGAGAAGGGGACAGTAGATTGTTAAGAGGATATGACATATAGAATGAAAAGGAGGAATGTGCTGTCACCAAGCATGGAGAGCAGAAGGAATTGCTGATAGGTGGGCATGCAAATGTAATTTGGATTGCATACTTTCACCCAATCACACTAAAAAAAGAAAGAAAGAAAGAAACATTGGTGTGGAAGGATTTTCTACCACTCTGTGGCTTGTCTTTCGGTGTCTTTTGGTGAACAGAAGTTCTTGGTTTTCATGAAGTTTGGTTCATCGGTTTTTTCTCTAGAGACAGTGCAAAGAAATCATTACTTTCTCAGGGAATGTGAAGATATTTTCCTGTGTTTTCTTCTAGAAGCTTTATAGTTTTACCTTACACATTTAGGTTTATGATCTATGCTGACACAAAGCCTTTTAAATCGCGGTAGAGCCAGGCCTCACCTGCCCACCTAAATTACTCTTCCCAAGCTTAGTGGTCCCAAAGTTTGGGGAAATCTCTTCCCTTCTGGGTCGCCAGCTACACACTCACTTTTGCTGGTCCAGCCTTTCCTCCAGGCTTTTTTAATAAAAGTTCTAAGCTGCTTGTGGTTTTCCAGCTAAGTACTAGTTCTAATCATTGAGACTCAGCAAGTCAGGGCCACCAGTCCCTCTCCCTAAATCTTCTTTTCCCTTCTGGTGTGGGACAAGCTCACTCATATATCTCTAGGGAGTCCCTCGGCTAGGGTAAAGAGTCTCTGAGGAGCCTCTTTGTGTGATCCTTCCTTTCTCCTCCCCATGCTCACCCTGACCCTGGGCCTTCCTAGTCTCTCTCTCTACCTGATCCTGGATTCATGGACTAATGTTGCTTATCCCTGGTTTTATAGTGGTTAAGTGCTACAACTGCTAATTGAAAGGTCAGCAGTTCATATCTACCAGATGCTCCTTGGAAACTCTGTGGAGCAGTTCTACTCTGTCCTGTAGGGTCACTATAAGTCAGCATTAACTCAACAACAGTGGGTTTGATTTTTTTTTTTTTTTTTTTTGGTGTTCACCCCATCCTGGGATGGCAAGTAGGTTCCCTCATGGACCATGTTTGGCAGTGGCTGTCTGAAGTGGGGTTAAAAAGAAATCTGAGGATCCAAGCTCAGCAGGAGAGTCTCACAGTTCATAGTAATGCCTGTCTGGGAGCAAGAAGTGGCAACGATACACTGTTTATGGTGTATCTAATGCCCCCAATGTAGTCTAAGTACCTTTTTAGGATTAATCCAAAAAGACCCACTCAGGGTCACTCAGCTGTCAGTGAATAGAGATGGACTGGAACTCAGTCATTCTCCAGTCAACAGAGAGGCACTTACTTATTTACCAAACATTGATTGAGCACCTACTGTATTTCAGGTCCTGTGCTGGACATTGAGGGTGTCATGGTAAATGAGACCTAGTGTAGTATATCCCTTGCTCCACATTGTTTCCTTGACTCCAGTGTTCAGTATGTAAATTAATAAATCACAGTCTTGTTTGATGTCATTTACCATCTATTTGGTGAGCTGCTGGTACTCACTCTGTTTCTGGATGGGCTTATATTACGGTGTTTTTTTAAAGGATCTGGGTGGGTAACTGGGATTCTCTCCAGGTTTCTTTCAGGAAAGGGATCCACCAACAAGACCTGTAAATAAAAGTTATAACACCTTAATTGCTGATGACATGAACCAGAGGGATTGAAGTTTCTAACAGGGACTGCTTGGTTGCTGTGCTGGAGCACATCTACTGGCCCTGTCCTGCCGCACTTTCTGAGCTGGCCTCGCTGCTCATCCTTCTCCATCACTGTCCACACCTGGCACCTACAGAGTTGCACATGGACACACAGACAGACAGACAGACAGACACACAGATACACTGGCACTGCCCAACCCCCACCCCAGGCACACAGATACATACACAGACACACATACAGGCATTCACAGATAATATACTCGGAGACACACAGACACACTGGCACACACTGACACGTGGACAATATGCACAGAGGTACACACACAGACACAAACATGCAAACAGAGAATCTCTTTCCCTCACTTTAAGCATACTGGTTAAAAACCATGGTTCTGGGCTCAGGTTCAAATCCCCATTCATCTACTTTGACCAACTTGGCTTTGGGCAAGTTACTTTCTCTAAGGCTCAGTGTCCCCATCTGTTAGATAGGATTGTTGAGGCGTGGTTCAGCAAGCTCAAACATGCCTGGTATCAAGGAGTAACTCTGCCAATGTTGGCTACCCCTCTACCCACTAGGGTAACTGGCTCAGGGCTAGTCCAGCAGCTGAGGGGGGCAGTGAGAAAGGATATGCTACCCCCTTGTTTCCTGTAGAAAATTCATCTCTGTGGGTGCCTACCCAGGGCCTGGCACCAAGCTGGACACATATCAGAGACTTAATCAAGGCTTCTTTGGGAGAGAAGGAGGGAGAGAGGCCCAGGTTTTCACTCTCCATCTTCTGGTTCTTTCCCTCTGGGGAAACTCTGATGTTCCAGCTGTGTGAAGGAGGAGGGTATGTCTGCTTTCTTAGCCAAGTCAACTGGAAGATGCTGTACCTCCACTGAGAGAGAGGGACTCTAGAAGTAAGACCCTCCCCTGCCTGGGCTCTGCTGACCAGAGCCCCACTAGGCCCCTGCTGCCCTCCCAGGCCCCTAGTTCTGTGCTTCAGTCATGTTGACCAACCAATTGGGCACCTGCCAAGCCCTCACTGACTGGTGAGGGCCAAGCCGAGGTTATGCCAGACTTAGCTGAGGTATTTGGCCAAGAACAGCAGAGCTGTTCTCAGGAAAGCTGGAGGATTAGGCCAGCAGGCTGGTGTGGACTCCGGTATCATCAACCCAAAGATGAGGGGCAGGATGACCTTGCAGCTATACAGGACTATGAGCAGAGGGACAGAAATGAGCCACACCCAAGGACATAAGGGTACAGTTCAGGCTGGCCACCTGCTCTAGGGCTGCTTTCAGGGAGGAGTCAAAGTCATGTGCCTCCTGACCCTTGGCCCAGAATAGGTCCAGATCTCATACCGGGGAGGACCCTCTAGCCCAGCCCAAGCTGAGTCCTGATCAGCCCCAGATGGCCTGAAGGAATCTTGATTCCCCTGTGTCTCCTGGAGTCAGGGCTCACCGGGAGGAGTAAGAAAGAACATAGCTCAGCACAGATACCCTTCTGTTGTAGCCAGTTGTGCCTACTTGGGATGATGTGGCATCCATAGACTTGACCATGGGTGGTCACAACAGGCCCACCAAGTTTAGGTAGGCCCACAGAGCTGGCTGTGAGAGGGCAGGGGCAGCAGTTGTCTGGGCTGCCTGTGTCTGCCCGCTGAGCAGCAGACTCCCTGCTTTGCTCAGGTCTGAGTCGCTAGGTGCCCAGGCTTCCTCTCCTCCTCTACCCCACAAAGTTGAGTGAGTATCCTCCTTCCTGGGAGGTTCTCTGACCACTGGCTAAGTCAAGGGCTCCCCTGCAGTACCCTTCTCCCCTCTCTGATATGATATTGACCACACCAGACTACCACCATCTGTGTATACTTCTGTCTTCTTCCGATTTGAGTACCCGAGCCAAGACTACTGCCTCTTTCCTCTGTACCCCCAATACCACTCTCCTTACCCTGGTGGCCTTACTGCATGCTAGGTATGCCTGCCACCGGCTGGGCCCCTCTGGAGCAGGTGGCTTCATGACCTGGCCTGGTCCCCTGTCTGGGCCACCTCTAGGGCCCTCTCTATGAGTCCAGAAGTGTAGGGGTGTCTGTAGCAATACTTACTCAAATGTTATTTTGGGCTTCTCTTGGGCCAGTAGGCTCTGGAACCTCAGGTCTGTTTACACAGACAGGTCAGATGTGACCGATTTCAGGTACTCTGGCCTCTACAGTGCTGGGTGAGAGGCAGGCCAAGGCAAACACAGGCTGGGCAGGGAGTAGGCAGGGTGGTTGGGCTGGTGGGGGAAGAGTTCAAGGAATCCTTAAGTGAGTCTGGCCTCTTGTTAGCCAGTTAGCCATCCTCCAGGACTGGCTAACTAGAGAGCCAGCACACCTACAACTTAGCTTCAGGGGTCCCAACTGAGACCTTGAGGTGGTGGGCTGGTGTATCCAGCCTGTATTGTTGTTGTTAGGTGCTGCTGAGTTGGTTCTGAGTCATAGCGACCCTATGCACAACAGAACGAAACACTGCCCAGTCTTGCGCCATGTCAACAATCATTTTTATGCTTAAGCCCATTATTGTGGCTACTGTATCAATCCACCTTGTTGAAAGTCTTACTCTTTTTTGCGGAACCTTCACTCTACCAAGCATGATGTCCTTCTCCAGGAACTGATCCTTCCCAGCAACATATTCAAAGTATATAAGATGCAGTCTTGCCATCTTTGCTGCCAAGGAGCCCTCTGGTTGTACTTCTTCCAGAACAGATACGTTTGTTCTTTGGCAGTTCATGGTACATTCAGTATTTGTCTCCAACCACAATTCAAGGGTATCAATTCTTCTTCTGTCTTTCTTATTCATTGTCTAGCTTTTGCATGCATATGATGTGATTGAAAACACCATACCTTGGGTTAGGCGCATCTTAGTATTCAAGGTGACATCTTTACTTTTCAATACTTTAAAGAGTCCTTTGCAGTAGGTTTTCCCAATGCAATGCATCTTTTGATTACTTGACTTCTGCTTCCATGAGCGTTGATTGTGGACTCTAGTAAAATGAAATCCTTGACAACCTCAATCCTTCTCCTCCAGCAAGTAGGGTAGTGTCATCTGTGTAACACAGGTTGTTAGTGAGTTGTCCTCCAATCCTGATGCCTCGTTCTTCTTCGTATAATCCAACTTCTCAGGGTATTTGCTTGGCATGCAGATTGAAAAGATGTGGCGAAAGGATACAACCCTGATGTACACCTTTCCTGACTTAAAATCATGCAGAGTCACTTTGTTCTGTTTGCACAACTGCCTCTTGTCCATATCCAGATTCCTTAAAAGCACAATTAAGTATTCTGGAATTCCCATTTTACTCAATCATAATTTGTTATGGTAAACACAGTTGAATGCTTTTGCATAGTCAGTGAAACACAGGTACACGTTCTTCTGGTATTCTCTGCTTTCAGCCAAGATCCATCTCACATCAGCAATGATATTCCTAGTTCCATATCTTCTTCTGAATCCAACTTGAATTTCTGGAAGCTCCTTTCAAGTGTAAGGTTACATGATCTTGAGCAAAATTTTACTTGCTTGTAATATTAAAGATATTGTTTGGTAATTTCTGCATTCAGTTGGATCACCTTTCTTTGGAATGGGCATAAATAGGGATTTCTTCCAGTCAGTTGGCCAGGCAGCTGTCCTCCAAATTTCTTGGCATATATGAGTGAGCACTTCTAGTGCTGCATCTGTTTTGGTGAAATATCTCAATTGATGTTCCATCAATTCCTGGAGTCTTGCTTTTTGCCAGTGCCTTCAATGCAGCATTGACTTCTTCCTTCAGTACCGTTGATTCCTGATCTTATGCTACCTCTTCAAATGGCTGAACATCGACCAGTTCTTTCTGGTATAAGGATTCTGTGTACTTCCTCCCATCTTCTTTTGATGCTTCCTGGGTTGTTTAACATTTTCCCTGTAGAATCCTTTACTATTGCAACTCAGGGCTTGAATTTTTTCTTCAGTCCTTTCAGCTTGAGAAATGCAGAACCTGTTCTTTCCTTTCAGTTTTCTATTTCCAACTCTTTGCACATGTTACTGTAATGCTTATTTTGTCTTCTCAAGCTGCCCTTTGAAATCTTCCGTTTTGTTCTTTTAGTTCGTCATTCTTCCTTTTGCTTTAGCTGCTCAGTGTATGAGAGCAAGTTTCAGAGTCTCTTCTGGCATCCAATTTGAACTCTTTTTCTTTCCTGTCTTTTTAAGGACCTCCTGTTTTTTTCATGGATGATGTCTTTGATGTCATTCCACTATTTGGCCATTGGTCATTAGTGGTCAACACATCAAACCCGTTCTTGACATGGTCTCTAAACTCATGTGAGATACACTGAAAGTCATACTTTGGCTCTTGTGGATTTGTTCTAATTTTCTTCAGTTTCAATTTGAATTTGCCTATGGGCAATTGATGGTCTGTGCCACCGTCAACACCTGCTCTTGTTCTGACTGCTGATATGGAGCTTTTCCATTGTCTTTTTCCACAGATGTAGCCAGTCTTGTTCTTATGTATTCCATCTGGTGAGGTCCATGTGTGCAGTCACTATTTGTGTTAGTTAAAAAAGGTATTTACAATGAAGTCGTTAGTCTTGCAAAATTCTGTCATACCATCTCCAGCATTATTTCTATCACCAAGGCTGTATTTTCCAACTACTGATTCTTCTTTGTTTCCAACTTTTGCATTCCAGTCACCAGTAATTATCAGTGGATCCTGACTGCATGTTTGGTCAATTTTGGACTGCAGTAGCTGGTAAAAATCTTCAATTTCTTCATCTTTTAACTCAGTGATTGGTGTGTAAATTTGAGTAATAGTTGTATTAACTGGCCTTCCTTTTAGGCGTATGGATATTATCCTATCACTGACAGCACTGTACTTCAGCACAGATCTTGAAATGCTCTTTTTGCCAATGAACGCAACACCGCTCCTCTTCAACTTTTCATTCCCAGTATAGTAGGCC
This sequence comes from Heterohyrax brucei, assembly GCA_028571685.1. Lineage (NCBI taxonomy): Eukaryota > Metazoa > Chordata > Mammalia > Hyracoidea > Procaviidae > Heterohyrax > Heterohyrax brucei. The sequence goes on along the minus strand of CM053165.1, from coordinate 6,851,401 downwards.
ATATGACTGCTGGATTCAAAATGGCCAAGACCAGCCCATTTCAGTTCACTAATGCCTAGGACATAGATGTTTATGCATTTCACTTCCTTTTGACGATTTCCAGTTTTCCTAGATTTGTACACAACCTAGATGGTTCTTTTTCTGGTGGATTTACAATGCCAAAATCTCTCAAATTAGAATGCCAGTGAGAAAGGGCCAGGACCCAGGTGGCATTGCTTTGAGACTCCCTCTTACACGTGCACTTGTGCCTCCATTGCAGATGCTGGGGCCCAGAGAGGAAAGTATAGTCTATTTGATGTCAGTAGGTCCACCACAGTCTGGCCTATGACCCCAGAAGATACATCAGGTACTGTCACCTAAGGAGCGGCTCCACCAAAGACGGTGGCAGGGGCCCTGGCTCCTGTCTGGGCTCCATGGCCCATGCTCTGAGGGCCTGCCCTCAGGGGGCCTCAGCTTCCTTCCCTGTGAAGAGGCCCTGGGGGTTCTACCACTCTCAGGTTCCTGTGCTGTGAGCTGGTCGCATCCCCAAGTCTGCTGTTCTGGTGGGCTTCCAGGCAGGAGACAGGTGGTGCAGCTGGTATTTCAGGCAGGGGCTTCTTGCCCACTCTCCTCAGTCTGCTTCCTGAAGCCATTTCTCCATAGCTCAGAAATGTAAAAGCACTACAGTGCTCAAGTTCCATCCACCATATCCAAATTGAAAGCTCAGGAGCTGAAGCTGGTCCAGGGCTGGGGCCTGGGGTCCAGGTGCTTCCTGCCATCTTTGGCCTTGAAAGCCCCCAACCTCTGAGGATGGCACAGAGAATAGAATTCCTCTCCCTTGCTGGTCTCCACATTCAAGACTCACTGACAAGTGGGTAGGAGTGTAAGAATGAATTTAGCAGACCTCACACTCTGGGCCCAGTGACACCAGGTGTTTGTGGAAGGTCTTTCTGTGGGATGGGGCAACTGAGGGTAGGAGAGACTGGCTGCTGTAGAACTGCTAGGATGCTAACAGCCATCCCAAGCCAGCCTTGGGTCCATAGGAAGGACACACTCCCAGAGATATTTCAGAGCTGTCTGGAGGTTGAGCCTGGTTGGAAAGTGGGGATACAGTTTTCCTGCCTTGACTTGTTCTGGTCATCTCAGCACAAGAGCCTTCAAATTCAGGGGAGGGTAGGGACCGTAGTGGGACCTGAGGAACTTAGAAGAAGAGAAGCTGGGGTAAGTAGTTCAAGGGTCTTTCTAAAGAGGGATCCAACAGCAGGAAGGAGGGATGCCTTGGAAGTGTGAAGCCAGCAGAGACAATGAGAAAGGGACTTGGGAACACTTCAGGCTGTCTTCCATCCTGTGGATTTGAGCTGTCCCAGCCAAGATCCAACATTTCTAACTTCAGACCCCTCAGTGTTGTAGAAGTCCGTAGGGAGCCCATTGCATGGAGAGTAGGACTAAGTCTCAGGGAGAGCTCTGGCTTGCCCAAAGTCCCGTAGGAACCAGAAAACATGTCTCTCCCTCACAGAATCAAGGGGCTGTGCCTGGGACTCTTCTTGGTCAGCAGGGCCTGGATTGGGGGCAGTTGACTGTCACTTCCTGCAGCCTCTCCCTAGGCCCCAGCCCCGGAGTTCCTATGTAATCTCGGAGGAAGATGGTGGAGAGAGGGGGTGGTTCCTGAGGGGAGGATGGGATAGGGCTGGTGTGGGCAGGCTGGTGCTCTGGCAGCCTCCCAAGCATGTGGACAGAAGTGGGGACAGCTGTTCTACCCGCTGTTCCCAGAGTGTACACCACGGAAAACAGAATGTTTCTTGGATAACAGAGTCTCCATCCAGAGTCATGCATTCCTGAGGGAGGGCAGTGAAGAGGGGTGATCATTGGTGACACATAAAGCCCTCCTTTATGCCTGCAGATGTGGGTCCCAGGCTGTGCACACTCCATGTGGAATGCACTTAGGCAGCTGTACCGGGCAGGCAGCTGGTCCTTGTATCTCCCAAGCAGGGAGCGTGAACCAGCCCTGAGCACAGCTGACAAATCTCTGGTTCTATTTTCTGCCCTGGGTGCTTAGCTGGTTTGATTCCTGACTCACGTGGACAACTGCTATACCTGTCCACGTGTCCCTGCCCCAAGCAGGCATCCAGTGCCTCCTTTGCCTTTGCACACAGCTGACGCGGCCCCAGCTGGGAGTACCCAATACCACGTGTGCTCCCTGGGCACAGCTGCATATCCCCTACCTTGCACTTAGGTGGGAATGTCCTCAGCTGCTCTGGACATAAGGCCATTTAAGGGAATCAAACAGCTTGGGCTCTGCCACCATTTGCTGTGTAGCTTAGGTAGCTGTGACCCCTGCCCAGCCTTAGTTTTCTCTCTGAGTAGCCCTGGCCGTTCCTCTCATATGACTGCTGGGAGCCAAGTGAAAGGTCCAGGTCCAGGACCTGGTTGAGGGCCAGGGCAAGGAATGGCTATGTCTACAGGTGGCTCTACTGGAGCCTGGCCCTTCTACTCCCTTAGTGTAGGGCCTCTTCACAGATAGCAGGAGCCATCAGCCTTGACTTCGAAGATTCCAAGTCTTCAGGAACCCAAAGCAGAGGTCAGGGACCCAGATAGGACACCCAATAGGTCTCTGCCATGGAAGAGCCCACACAGAGGGGCAGGCTGAGAGGAGTGCTGGAGCGGTGAGTGTTGGTGGACAGCTTCTTGGAGAGGCAAGAATAATTCTAGAGGAGGAGACTCATGAGGTGGGTTTTGAAGGCTGAGTGGAGTTTGTCAGCAGAGAGAAGGCCATTAGAGCCACGTGTGTCACATGTGCAAAGCCTCAGAGATAGCAAGAAGTATGGGAAAGCGTAAAGCTGAGCTAAAGAAGGGACGTGATGATTTACACAGTGAAAGACTGGTGGAGTCTGATCAGAGGGCAACGAATGTCAGGCTGAGGCACATAGATTTTATGCTGAGGGCAGAGAACCAGAATAAATTGGTACAGTCAGGTGGGGGAAATGCATGCAGTCTTTCAGGTGAGAGTTAAAGTGTCCTGGCCTGAGGGTGCCACAGAAGGAACTCCTGAAGGAGTTGGAGAGTTCTGGAGGAGGTGTGCCTTGAAGAGGCTACAGAGCTGGGTGGGCTTCATAGGATGAAGTGATGTCTCAGTGGGCAGCATTGTCTGAGCAGTGGTGTGGCATGGTACATATAGGAATGAATGAGGGAGTCCAGGCTGACAGGTTAGGGGCTGGGAGGCCTGCCCCTGTCCAAGACCTTGTTTTAGCCCATCCAGGCATCTCCAGCTCTTTGGCCTTGGGTGTCTCCAGATGGTACAAGGGAGCTGAGGTACCTGCCTCCCACAGTTTACATAGCTTACATACTACTGGACTCTTATCTGTGAGGGTCTATTGTGTGTACCCATCTTGCCTCGTGGTTCCGTCACTTCTTGCCTCGTAAATCAGCCCTTCCTTCCCTGAGTACCTGTCTGTTGCCGCCACACACCCGTAACGCTGCCCTGAGTCTCACTCATCTTGGGAGGCAGAGAAGGGCCAAGAGGATCTGCCTAGGAGAAGGGTTGCTGGTATGTGCTGGGATCTCCTGCACCCAGCTGCCTATTCCACAGTGAAGATGTCCTTGGTGACATGAATCCAGCCCCGTTAAACACCCCCAAATGTATCTAAAGACTGTCATCAGCACTTCTCCTCCCAATTCCCTGTAGAAGCTGATGCAAGGTGGCAAGGGAGTGTGGGCGTCCCTGGACCGCATTTCGGGAGGCCCAGAATCTACCTTACACCCTCATAGAAACTCAAAAGCCTAGTTCTTCAGAAGCCGACGGGTACAGAGGCGTGGCCTACTGCCTGTGGTCCAGGATAGATGGTGTTTTAGTCAGCTAGTGCTGCTCTAACAGAAATACCACAGAGTGGATGACTTTAACAAAGGAAAGTTTATTCTTACACAGTCCAATAGGCTGTAAGTCCAAATTCAGGATGTTGGCTCCAGAGGAAGGTTTTCCCCTTTGTTAGCTCTGGAGGAAAGTCCGGTGTTGCACCAGTCTTTGTCCAGGGAGCGTCTTGGCTCAGAAACCTCAAGTCTGAAGGACATGCTCTTCTCCCGTTGCGGCTTGCTTCTCTTTCCTTTTATCTCTTGTAGGGTGAAAGGATTAAGGGTGGGGCAAGCCGTGCCCCAGGGAAACTCCCTTTACAGTGGAGCAGGGAGGTGATCTCAGAAAGGGATTGACAGCCCTACCCTAATCCTTTAACAAACAGTGCAGGAAAATCGTAAAATGGAGGACAGTCACAGAATGCTGGGAATCATGGCCCAGCCACACTGCTACACATATTTTTTGGGGGACACCATTCAATCCATAGATGAGGCAAGTTGTCAGTCCTCTTTGAAGGAAATAGTATACCTGTTGGCCAGGCAGGCAGGCTGAGAGAGTGCCCTAGGCAGAGATAGGATGGTTGCAAGGCTCAAGAGTGACAGTCTGGGGACCTGCACATATCGCGACAGCACTGAAGTGCTGGTGATGGAGGTGAGTTTGGAGATATAGGCTGAAGAGGACATCAGAGGTCGTATCATAGAATCAAGACTTTGCGATGAGGCGTTGAGGAGCCATGAAAGGTTTCAGGGAAAGAACATCACGGTCAGATTTACATGTGAACAGGTGCCCCTGGCTGCTGTGTGGAAAGTGGGCTGGGCCACGTGGGGAAACTGTTAGCATTCTAAGACTCCTTGGGAGCGGTGATGGGAGACACAGGGGACTCTCTAGTTCTGCCATAGCCCTGGGGAAGTGTTCCACATTTGGGCAGCCTGCCCAGGCTCCCCTGAAACCTTTCTCCAGTGAGACACAAGCAGGGTCCTGTGCCAGCCTGGGCTACACGGGCTGATAATAGTGACAGCCTACATCTCTCTGTTGCATTACCTGGCTGAGGGTCACAGCCCCGATCCCTTCAGTCCTGCGACTTCTGACAAGCTTCTTTCCCAAGCCCTGGAGCCGTATGTCCAGGTGCCTGGGAATGCTTCCCCAGATGCCTTCTTGATGCCTGTGCTCACCATGTCCACACAGTGCTCCTCCTCCATGTCAGCCCTCCTTCCAGGAGCTCAGAGTCCAGTAAGGAGGCTACTGAAGTTGGAGGCTGGGAACTCTGAGGGAAGCAGGGACTATGGGTGCTCAGAGCAGGGACTTGACATGCCTTGCAGTCAGAGAAGTCTTCCTGGAAAAAGGAACCATCCAGCTGAGTCTTCAAGGACAAGGAGTTTGATACTTTACAGGGAGGCAGAGGTATTATAGCCAGGAAAACCACAATTCAGAAACACAGAGGCAAGAAATGGCAGACTGCTCTTTGGAAGGAGAGTTGAAAGGGGAGAGAGGAGAGAAACAGGTGGGACCAGGGTCTGTCAGACATGAAATGCCAGGCTGAGGAGCTTGGACATTTTTGCAGAGGTAACTGGGAACCACAGAGGGCTTATAGCAGAGGATGGCCCACTCAGCTGTGCCTTCTAGAACAAGCCTTAGGGCAGCAACTCTTATGTGCAAAGCTCAGAACCAGACACAAGCACTTGTGGTACTGACAAAGGGATGCTGAGGTCTGAGAGAGAACAGAGAGTGGGACACCAAGACAGCTTCACAGAAGAGGTGTTGCTCAACGTGAGTCTGAAAGGAGAAGTACAGGGAGAATATCTGGGCCCTGCATAGAGGCTGACCGCCTGAGGCATGGTCAACATACATTGCTTGATTGGCCCCCAAACCACCCTTTCTTCAGGAGAGGCAGCAAATGGGTTAGGTCTTGCTGTAACTCTTAACCACGATGTCACAAGAGCCAGTGTATGTTTATGTGTTTTATATTGTTGGCTGACAAACTATACAGTTGGCTCACCAACTAGCACTGGTCAAGACCCTCAGAGGCATGCTAGGGAACATACCATTTTGTTCCAGTTATGAAGAACCTTCTGGAAGAAAAAGCACTTGGCACAGACTCAGGGACAAAGCAAGAGAGACAGACACTTTGGACACTGCACATACAGTTACACACGGAGAGACAGTGAGACATAGGCTTGAACAAGTAGCCAAGCACTGAGACACAGACACAAAGACATACACTTGTGCTGCCACTGAGGGCTCCTTGTCTCATCTTTGGCATGTGAGAGCCTCAGAGGTGAGACTGGTGTCTTGTAGGCATTGGGTGACCCATGATCAGTTGCTGATAGGACTGTTGTGATCATCAGATTTTCATTGGCTGATTTTTGGAAACAGATCACTGAACGGGTAAGACGAAGATATTCCAGTGCTCCAAGGAGACTCTAGGTGGGACACAGACACACTGGGAGAGGCTGACACACCTTCACTTGTTCTTCCACTCAGTGGCTTCTCCATCTAGCTGCATGTTTTGGCTGGAAGGGGCTGGTGCCAAAAAATCATGGAGGAACCAGAGAGGATCCTGGGAAATCTAGTGAGTACGGCTCATCTTGAATTTGGAGAGCTTAATCTGGAAATCCTTGGGCCTCTGTTCCCTTCACCCCAGCCACATCTGATGACAAGAACCTTTCATCACCCAAACTCTAGAGATGGCTGGAGTCTCTCCAGGGCCTGCCTTGCCCTCCATGCACACCTCAACTGCCTTGCCTAGGCCTCTGACCTCTCTCTGACCCCCCTGCTGTCTAATGCCTCCCGCCATCATCGCATCCCCTGACCTGATCTCATGTCTGCAGGGCTGTAGAATATGCGATAAGGTGGGCATTTCATACTGCTCCCTCCTGGGTACTGACAGGAAGGGCGGGCCAGACTGCCAGGTGGGCAGGGCCCAGGCTGCGTCCGGGAGGAAGTGCTACTTCCTCTGGATAAGGCTGCAGGCGGCAGTTTGTGCCCGAGAGTCTGTGCACTGGGGTTTGTTTAAGAAGTCCTCCCTCACCCCTTTGTAACAAGGACATTCTCCAAAGTCATACTTCTCAGTGGTAGGTCTATCTTCAGTCCATCTGAAGTTGCCTTTTTATGAGTTATTAAATGGGAATCTAATGTTAAAATTTCTCTGTATGATAAGCCTGTTTTCCCAACAGTATCTATTAAACTGCTCGTCTTTTCCCAGTGGGTTAAGTAAGCTCTTTGAGTTTGCTGATCTGTTGGGTTTTCCCTTCCTGGGGGGCTTTCTGGAGGGCAGCAGGCTCCCTACTCTGCTCTCTTTTTCAAGTCACTTAGCGTTTCATGAATCTGTATTGTGGCTGTTAGCCGCTATTGAGCCAGCCTCAACTCACAACATGACTCCATGCACAACAGATTAAAAGGCTGCCTATGACATCCCCCTAATCATTTGCTGATAGGACTGCTGTGATCATCAGATTTTCACTGGCTGATTTTCAGAAGTAGATTCTCATGCCTTTCTTTCTAGTCTGTCTTAATGTGGAAGCTCTAACTGAACCCTCTTCAGAATCGTAGTACTGTGCAAATTTCTACTGAAAGACAGGTAGTGGCAACATATGAGGCTCACTGACTGAGAACAGAACACAGTCTTCTGCATGGAAGGTGAAATTCTACCAACGAACCACCACTGCCTCCCCAAATCCTTATTCTTCTGTGTAAACTTTGGAGTAAGTTTATCAAATCCTTCAAAAAATATCCATCTAAAGTTAAGGATTTCTCTTCAATGAAGGACACTGCGGAAAAAGTAACAAACTGGGAGGTAATATTAGTGATTTTTAAACAACAAGGAACTGCTATTTGAAATATGCGAGGAATTCCTGCGAAATGGGGAGAAAAAAAGCAGCCCCAATGGAAAAATGGGCTAACGATGTGAATTGGCAATTTGCAGAAGCAGAAATAAACACCTAAGGAGTGTATAAAGAGAGACTTAAACTCACTGGTAATCAGAGAAATGCAAATGAAAACAATAATGAGATACTGCTCACACGCATCAGACAGCTGAGCACTTAGAAAAGTGGGAACACTAAGTGTTGGCAGGAATGGGGGACAGAGACCTGCACGCACTTCTTGGGGTTGGTTAGTGTGTGTTGGGGATGCCCCACTGGTGGCCATCTTGGTTGCATGAAGCCCATGTAACCCTTAAGACTCAATTAACCTCCTGAGGTATATCCTCAGAAATTCCTACACAGTTCACAGGAGAAAGTCCATGGTAGTGTTGGGATGGCAAGGAGAGGGGAACTTGGGTACCTATCCTGGTGGGGTGTTCAGTGTGGCCTTACCCACCTTGGAGCATATGCAACATTTAGAAGCATAGTGCCTGCCTGTTGGATCTTAAACCTAGCACTGAATAGAAAAAGTAAGAAAGAAAGAAGCCTCAAAACCCAGTACCATACATGTAAATAAAAAGTGCTCCTAACACTGACATGTATTATTTTTTTGAGAAATAATTAAACAAAAACCCAACCATCTGCCACCAAGTTGACTCCAACTTATGACAGTAGTAGATTGACAGGACTTTCTTTGGAGGCACTCCTGGATGGACTTGAGTCTCGGAGCATGTTAATTATTTGCACCACCCAGGGACTCTGAGGTAAAATTATGTAACATAAAATTAACCATTAACCACTTTAAAAGGTAACTCAAGAGCATTAAGTATGCTAAGCAACTGTCATCTCTACCTAGTCCAAAGACATTTCCATTGTACCTAAAGTGAGCCCTGGTGGCTCAGTGCTTAAGAGATAGGGCTGCTAACTATCAGCAGCTCAAATTCACCAGCTGCACCTTGGAGACTCTTTGGGACAGTTCTCCTGTGTCCTATAGGGTCACTGTAAGTTGGAATCAACTTGATGGCAACAGACTGATTTGATTTAGTGATACATGCTTTACAAAAACACGTACAAATAAAATGACAGACGTCAAATGCCACAGAAAGACTGCGTATGGGAGGAAAAGAATGGGAAATTGTGTTTGAGGACCAAAAGACACAAAAAATGAAATAAAAACTGGAGGTTCAGATTCCCTTGGCTCACTGGAAGGACTCTGGGCATCAGGGGTTCAGCCATTCTGCCTGGGCTTAGGAGGGGCAGGAGGGGAGACATGAGGGGAGGAGGCAGGTCAGTTAGAGGCAAGGCTGGGAGACCTGTAAGGGTCACAGTGCTAGGAGCTGCTGGGATGTCTGGGTGGAAAAAGGGAGCCTGAATCTGTACCAGCCACACCCTGTGCTGTCCCTAGGGCTCCAGGGCAGGGCAGAGCCTCATTTTCCCAGCAAGAAACGTAGACTAGAGTTTTTTGGAACTGAGGATTTATTTATATGAAAAGTCTTACCAAGGTACAAACGTTCTCAGCCTTTGCACTTGCTGCTGCCTTTGCTGGACTATTCCTTCCTGGTCCCTCCCCCAGAATGTCCTCCTAGGAAGTTCTAGTCACCCCTTGGGGGCATCTCTAGCAGGTGCTCCCCAGGGATGGTCACTGTCTTCTAGGGGGACCCGCAGCCCCTCAGGCCCTCCTGGGCTCACAGCATCCTCAGTTACCTTCCACTTCTATGTCAGTGTCCCCTCCAAACCTCATGAAGGTGTCCGTGTGGAGCACAGTGGGCCTCAGCAACGTCTGGTAAACAGATGGCCACAGTGCATTTTAGCTCCATGTGACGGGGCTCACTGCAGGTCTGAGGGTCTCAATCAAGGTGGTCTCTATGCCTTCCTCCACTCGGCCACCACAAACAGCCATCCAGTCCCTCAGGGGCTGGAGGTAGGGTATGTAAGAGTAAGCCCTCACCCTCTGGGACACCAAGTATCCATTGCATGTGGACTGTGACAGTTGTGCCAAGCCCCCAGACACAGGGACAGGAAGAAAAGGAGTTCAACCAGCCACTGTCTTCTGGAGGTCAAGCAAAGGGGCTTTGTGATGGGCCCAGCACATCTCCTCCAAGGCTTGCTGGAGAAACAGGGGTGCCTGAGCACCTTGCCCACTACTCTCTGAGGCCACTCGGGGTGCTACGCATAGAGATGGGGCCATTCTCAGACCCTGAGGGACCACCACTCAGGTTCACAAGCCCTGACTCCAAGAGGAATGCTCTTGTCAAACAAGAGGTCCGCTCTGGCCAGCTCACTTTGTCAGTCCTCAGTCTGGGAACTCAAGGGGTGAAGGGGTTTTAAAATACATCTACTTTGGGTTTCTGTGCAGCCAGCTCCTCAAATCACTACTCCCATTTGAACTTGGCAAGGCTGCCTGCCGCTGTTGACCTTGGCTGTGGGCTTGCGGGGGTTGGAGCTCTCACACCATAAATTCCTGTCTTCTAGGAATCCAGCCTGGGAAAGAAAGGAAACACGAAGAATATTTGATTAACATTTTTCCAACGTGACCGCATCACAGAGAAGTGTGGCTGGAATTCTCACCCTGGGCTGGGTGGAACAAATATGGGTGGGCCCAGAGCCCAGGGTGCTGGGAAGGTGGACCCGGACTGGGCTGTTCTGGCTTAAGCAAAAGTGGGGTCCTGTCTGGCCTGAGATCATTCCCCCTCATGGGGTAGGGTTCTTGGATCAAGCAGCTCTGGTCAGAGACCAGGAGGATGAGCTGCTGGAGAAATTTCACCCTCTGTCCTCAGTGGCTTCTGGGGTTCTCCTTGAGCTCCGAAAGTGACCCAAAAGTGGAGGCCTTGGACCTAGGTTTAATAGTCTTTTCCCATCCTAGATAATGCACTCTGAGACCCCAGATTGAGTCTTGATCCTAACTCCTGAGGCCTAGCCCGAGGTCTGCGACGACCTCTGACACCAGCCCACAAAGAACTCTGACCTGAGGTCCTGGCTGATTCTGGGTTTCTTGTCTTTGAGGTTTCATTTCTCCTTCGAATACTCTGGGGGTCAGTTCTACCCTGGTCCCTGGGGTCACCATGAGTCTGATCTGACTCTACAGCACTTGGCTTTGGCTTGGCTTTCTGGTCCTCAGGCTCTCAACTCTGCCTTCTCAGCCTGAGGCTATTTCCTTGGGCCTCTCCTTAAGCTCACACCTGAAACTTCCATACGTCTGACCCTCTACCCTCTCTGTTCCTCTGTCCCTGCCTGCTCTGTGGGAGGTGTCTTTGTCATCTAGTGCTGCTATAACAGAAATACCAGAAGTGGATCACTTTAACGAATAAAAGTTTATTCTTGCACAGTTAGTAGGCTTGAAGTCCAAATTCTGCGCACTGGCTCCAGGAGAAGGCTTTATTTCTCTGTCAACTCTGGAGGAAAGTCCTTGGTCTAGGAGCATCTCAGAGCAGGAACCTCAGGTTCAAAGGATGTGCTCTGCTCCCTAGCACTGCTTTCTTGGTGGTATGAGATCCCCTGTTTTTCTGCTTGCGTCCCTTCTTTTTATCTCTTGAGAGCTAAGAAGTGGTGCAGGCCACATCTCAGGGAAATCCCTTCATATTGTTGGATCAGGGATTTAACCCTGGTAAGGGAGTTGCAATCTCCCTTACCTTTTTAACTAATCCACTCTTGCCCCATGAACCACAGGCAGAGATTAGGATTTACAATACACACAAAAACTATAATCACAAAATAGAGGACAACTACACAAAACTGGGAATTGTGGCTCAACCAGATTGCCATACATACACATATTTTTGGGGACAACATAATTCAGTCCACAACAGAGGCCACTCTATCAAAACCCAACCCCCTCTGTGTCTGGCTCACCTCTACACAAATGGCTCATCTCACCCACCTCCTTTATGTTTTTGGTCTCTTCTCTTTTTATTGACTCATTATTGGCATTTAAGGGTTCTATTACAGAAAAGCACCTTCCAGATCACCACTTCCCCTCTGGCTGTCCACTGTCTCCCCTCCCCATCGCAGGCAAAGAGCTGTCTGTATAAGTCATTTTCACCCCTCACCTCCCTCTCACTCCTCGGCCCACTCCTTTCTGACTTCCTTCCCCACCGTACCACCTAAACAGCTCACACTGAAGTCAGTGTGGACCTCCCTGTAGCCCAGCCAATGAGTGCTGTTTCAGTTTTTAACTGTCTTGCCATCTTAGCAGCATTCAACACTGCTGACCGTTCACTTCCCAAGACCCTCTGTTTTCTGGATCCTCTGACCGTCTCTGCCCTCCTCAGTCCAGGCTAGTGATATCATCTCTGCCTGGCTGTCCTTCAGGCACCTCAGCCTCAGGAGGTTCAAAGTTAGACTCCTCTTCTTTGCTTGAACTACAGTTTCTGCAGTCTTTCTGTCTCACTGAATGGCATCAACTCTACTACTCAAAGCCATGACTTTTTTGTCAGCTTCCTCATCTCCATGCACTGGCAGTATTAACCTGTGAGTAACTCATCTACCTCTCACTTGCTTTACTTTACTCCTTCACCCCTTTAACCACACCCATCAAAATCACTCTCCATTTTCTCATCATTGCCTTCTCACCCCCACCCCTACACCCATTCCCGTCACTACCCCATCACTGTCTATTTACTCCTACACACTCCCATCACCCCTATTGCCACCCCAACACCACCCATCACTGGCTTATCCCTATCACCACTTCCATCAGTATCCCATTCATACACCTTCATTTCTGCCACTCCCATTCCCTCATCAGCACTCCGTCACCATCATCATTCTCTCGCTTCTGACCCAAATTACCTTCATTATTGCCCCTACTCCACCCGTCTCCAGCATCATTATCCCCATCCTCACCTCTCTCATTACCATCACTACCAGCCCCCACCACCACCGAAGCTACCATCATTTTTCATCAGCCTTACTGAGACAGCTTTCCAAATGGTCTACCCTATCCACTCCCACTCCCTTCTAATCCATCTTGACCTTTCAGACCTGCAACTGTTATCATGCCACTTGTCCGAAACCCATTAATAACTTTCCACTACTGGTTGGGTAATATATAAAGTCCTTTCCATGCTTATAAGGCCTTGTGTTATCTGGTCTGCCTAATTCACTAATATCACTATCTTTTACTAACTGGACTTGCCCGTATACGTATGCTCACTTCTCAGCTAGACCCGGCAACAACTATCTACCTGTGATTGGTCTGCTCATCCAGTGCCTCAGCTTAAACATCGTTTCCTCTAGGAAGGCTTCTGTCACCACCAGGCCTGATATGGAACCCTCTGGTGGCTTCCATGGAGCCAGAGGAGCACCAATCAAATGAACCACGATTTTCTGATTCTATGACCTCAACTTTGAAAGTCTCAGGAGCAGAGACAGTATCTGTGTTCCCATTACTGTTTGCTTGTTCCAGGGACTCAAAAGCACTCTAGAACAGGTGAGCATAGAAGACAAGGCCTGCCTACGTGCAGATGCTCCCAGATCATGAGCTTCAGCTGGGTAGGTCACCACTTATTCTCTTTTGTGTGTCTCGGGACTAGGAGACGGCCCAGTGCAGAGAAGAGGGTGTTGAGGGGTGGCTGAAATGATGACTTAATGAAAAACAGAGATGACCATGGGTCCCAGAGGAGGAAGGGCTACTCTTGTAGATGTGGGGCTTGATGGACACAGAGAATGGTGAGCTGGGAGAGTGGAATCTAGGACACCTGAGGGTTTCTTCTTTTCAGAGACTGGGAGATGTTGGAGCCCAGAATGAGGAGATAACAGAAAAGATGAATAGGCCTGCGGCTGGGGTTGGGAGAGCTGGAGGATATCCCACAGCACGATAGCCTGTGTTTGACAAGAGGTGGTCACACTGTGGCCAGTGGCAGAGCAGGACTCTGGAACCAGGATACTGAACTCTTGATGTGGACTCAGCCCCCCAGAAGACTAGCCTCTCTTAGCTTTGGCCTTTATTTTCTGGGCTCACATCATACCTGCTGGGTTCACCTAGCTCCCCTCACCTCCTGGCTCTCTCAGAGCCTATTTTCTCCTCCACAGTCCACTCATAATTCCCCCATTTGGCTCTCCTGAGCCATATTCCAACATAAACTTCACATTCTCAGAACCTGTCAGCCTCTCCTTCCCCAAGCGGGACCTGCTAACACCATGTTGTGACTTGACTCTCTGTCCCTGTAGTATCCTCCATTATCTGAGTTTTTCAGGCCATTTCTCCAGTTGTTGTCACCTTCTGTCCTGTACCAGGACTAATTCTCCACTTCCTATGCCAGCATCATTTATATGTCTTGATGTGGCACTCATTGATACATGTGGGAGGGGTGGTGGTAGAGATTTATAGGAAGCTTTTATTTTTTTCCTGGAATACCGCCAAATGATCCCACATTTTATCTGAAAGAATATATGAATGAGAATTTTTTTAGATATTCAGGACAAAAGGAGGAATGGCATGGAACAAGACACTGCACATATTTATAAGAAGGTCAATACTTAACTGTATGCTTACTGTGTTTTTGGCACTATGCTGAGTACTCAATACAAGGTCCGATAGTTAAGTTGGTGAACTTAATTATTCTAAGTGCTACATGCCTCACTGCTGAATAGCACTATGGTCACCTTCGAAATACTCCCCTTAGGAAGCTATGCACCAACACCAGCACATAGTCCACCCTTCAAAGCAATTTTGGAACTCTTTCTGGAATGGCCACTGTGCATAGTGGTAAGTTCATGCACTTAATTGTGTAATTGTCTGTGAGGGAGTTTTTAGCCAGTAAACAAATAACTGTATTGGAACACCTTCCCTACTCACCTAATCTGGCCACCAATGACTTCTGCTTTACCTCAAGATAAAAGAAATATTGAAAGAAAGACATTCTGATGACATTCAGGATATCAAGGGTTATGCAATGACAGCTCTGATGGCCATTCCAAAAAAAAAAGAGTTCCAAAATTGCTTCAAAGGGTAGACCAGCACTGATGTCAGTGCATAGCTTCCCAAGGGGAATACTTTGAAGGTGACTGTAATGATACTCAGCAATGAGTATATAGCACTTTTTCAAGGAAGAGTTTGCAAACTTACTTTTCAGTCCTTGTACACATTACCCTACCTCGTGTTTGATAAGGCCTGTATGAAGTTGTCAGTTGAGGATAGTGTACTTCATCTAACTTCACATTTCTGTATGAAGGGACATCAGCTGCAGGAATATTCTTGTCTGATTCACCTTTGTTTCTCTGCCCCCAGGTCACCGGTATTTTCTGATGTGCTTGGTAGAGGTGGAGGAAAGATCTGGGATGTCCAGCACTACCTATGACTTGGGAGTCCAAGTCTATCTCAGTAAGGGATGAAGAACTAGGATGCCTGCTGAAGCTTTGTTTGCTTTTTTCCCCCAATCGTTATACCTTATTGTTCTTTCCTTGCCTTATTGCATTGGCTATGACTTCTAGCACAATGCTGAATGCAAGTGGTGCCAGTGGACAGTAATCTACCTTTAGTCACTAATAAGGTTGATATTTTTATTTCTGTCTGACTTATTCCTTTCTCAATTGGTTCTGAACCTGAGAGGGAGATGTTATTTATAAGCCTCCTAATATTCCATTTTACAGATAGAGAACTGTGAGATAATTTGCCCAAAGTCACACATTAAAAGACAAATTTACCATATAAATCCAGTCAGTTTTACATCAAAGCCTATAATGTTAATCACTACACTACAAGGCCTTCAGTAAAATATACTTTAAAGGAAAAAACGGAAATAGTGTGGTATTGGAACAAGACCAAGATTACACATTGTTGCAATATAATACAAAACAGCAACTGTATATGTTGCTGTTGTTAGCTCCTATGGATTTGGTCTGTGACTCATGCTGATCCCATGCATTATGGAACAGAATGCTAGTGGAGCCTGTGCAGTCCCCATGATCAGTTGCAGACTGTACTATTGTGATCCATAGAATTGTCACTGTCTGATTTTTGGAAACAAACTGCTGGGAGCTTTCTTTCTATCCCCTCTTAGTCTTGAAGCTTCACTAAAACTTGTTTAGCATCATAGCAACATCTACAGACAGGGAATGGCTGTGTGTGAGGTGCACTGGCTAGGAATCAAACCTGAGTCTCCTGTATGGAAGGCAAGAATTCTGACACTGGACCTTACTGCAAGAAACCAAAAGAGACTTACGTAAGTGGAGAAACCTACCCTGCTCATGGGTAGGAAGACTTAACCTTGTGAAAATGTCTATGTTACTCAAAGTGATCTACATCTACAATGCAATCCCAATATGAATTCCAGCATTATTTATTTATTAGATGGAGAGTCTCCTGCATGCAAGGCAAGAATTCTAACACTGGACCTTACTGCAAGAAAACTTACTGTAAGAAAAGAGACTTAATACATAAGTGGAAAAACCTACCTTGCTCATAGATAAGACTTAACATTGTGAAAATGTCTATTTCGCTCAAAGTGACCTACATATACAATGCAATCCCAATACAAATCCAGTGTTATTTGTTTATTTAATTGTTTGTTTATTTATTAGATGGAGAAACAAATCACCAGCTTTGTTAGGAAAGGGAAGAAACCCCAGATAAGTAAAGCACAACTGAAGAAGAGGAGCACAGTGGGAAGCCTCTCACTACCCGATCTTGGAAACTTTTGCACTGCCACAGTTGTCAAAACAGCCTGGTACTGGTACAAAAAGAGACATGTAGACTAATAGAACAAAGTTGAGACCCCAGAGATGCCACCATCCTCTTACAAACAGTTGATATTTGGCAAAGGATGTGAGATTGTAAACTGGGGTAAAAATCATCTCCTTAACAAAAGGTGTTGGCAAAATTGGATATTGATCCACAAAAAACTGAAACAAGACCCGTATCTCACACCTTACAGAAGAGCTAACTCAAAATGGATCAAAGATCTAAATACCAAACCTAAAATGATGAAGATCATGCAAGAAAAAATAGGGTCAACAATGGAAGTTCTAATACACAATTTAGACAGACTTCAAAATCTGACAAACAAAGCATGATCAACAGAAGAGAAAATACATAAATGGGAACTACTAAGAATCAAACACAATTGCTTATCCAAAGACTTTATCAAAACAATTAAAAGATCATCTACAGAATGCGAAAAAATATTTGGCAACTACATGTCGGACTGACATCTGATCTCCATAATCTACAAAGTACTGCAAAATAGCAACAAGAAAAAAGTAAATAACATGGTTAAGTGATGGGCAAAGGAAATGGGTGGACACTTCACCAAAGGGGACATCCAGACAGCCAAAAGATACATGAGGAAATGCTCACGATCAGTAGCTATCAGAGAAATCCAAATCAAAGCTACAATGAGATACCATCCTATCCCAACAAGGTTGGACATGATCCAAAAAACACAAAAAAACAAGTGATGGGGAGGCTATGGGCAGATTGCAACTCTCCTACCCTGCTGATGGGATTTCAAAATGGTGCAACTTCTATGGAAAGCAATTTGATGTTGCCTTAAAAGCTGGAAATAGATATAGCATTTGATCCAGTAATCCCATTGCTTGGAATATATTCTACAGAATCAAGGGCTGTCACGTGAACAGACACATGCCCATGAATGTTTATTTCAGCACAACCCACAATTGCAAAAAGATGGACTCCACTAAATGTCCAGCAATGGATGAACGGATAAACTAACTATGGAATATACACTCAATGGAAGACTATGCAATGATAAAGAACAATGATGATTTAGGAAGCATTTCATAACCTGGTTTCAACTGGAAGACATTACAGTGAGTGAAATCAGTCAGTGGCAAAAGAATAAATATGAGACTCCTACTACAAGGATTTAAAAATAGACTTAAGTACAGAAGAAAAGACTCTGATGGCTGCAAGGGTGGGGAGGGAGGGAGAGATAGTTGAAAGAAATTTGGTTGGGTGAAAGCAGTGACAGCACACAGTAGAAAGAAGATCAACTTAGCTGGACTTCAACATAAATTGAAAAGTCTTCTAATCTTAACTCGAGATTTCAACAACAGAATAGCAGGGGCAGGGGCCTGGGAACCATGCTCTCAGGGGACACCGAGGCCAATTGGCACAACTAGCCCATTGCTAAGCGAGTCTTCTGTACCCAATATTGACGAGTGGATTCTGGGATCTTAAAAGCTAGCAAGCTGCCATCTGAGGTGCACCAAGTGGTCCCATCTTGTCTGGAACAGATGATAGCCAAGAACAACGAAGACAGGAGGAAAAAAAGCCCAGAAGACAGAAGAACTCATGTGAAGGGGTGACTATATCAACATGAGACCGGAAGAACCAGATGGTGCCCAACCACGACCAAAGACAGCTGTGACAGGGCACACAATGTTGAGTCTCAGTGGCAACATGAGAAAAAGAGGGTTGCACCTCACTCCACTAAAAGACCACAGCTGATGGTCTGACTGCCTGGGGGTTCCTCTGGGAGCATGACCCCTAGACATGTGCTGTCCCTGACCAGAAAACACTACTGAGGTCAACTCTTTGGACAAAAATGGACTGGACTCAGGGACACACACAATGTGACCATATAGTGTGTGCATTTTATGGCTCTATGCATTAATAGGATGCTGTCCTAGTGGTCTCTTTCTAGATGTGAGAGCAGAGGTAGAGAGGAGGGGATAGGACCTTGTTAAGAGATACAACAAATATAGAATGGAAAGGAAGAATGTGCTATCACAGGGCAAGAAGAGCAGACAGGCGGGCATGCAAAATTAATTTGGATTATATACTTTCACTTAATCACAATGCAAAAAAAGTTCTAATACTGCCCAATTATGTATGAAAAATGTAATAGATAATAGTGCAGACATTACAAAACAGCGAGGAATGAAGGATCAGCAATTTGGGGGTGAGAAAAACTAGCTAACATTTTAGATCTAACACAAAGTATCTGCAGAGAGATTATAAAGTTAAAATCTATATGAATAAGTAATAAAAATTACAGACCATCTAGGAGAAGTAAGGCCCTTTTTTCCCCTGTGGAAAAGTGAGGATTTTCAACAAAAGAAGAAATCACAAGGAAAACGATGACTCTTTGGCTTATGGGAACCCTGGTGTTATAGTGGTTAAAAGCATGACTGTTAATCAAAAAGTCAGCAGTCTGCATCCACCAGCCATTCCCTGGAAATAATATGAGACAGTTTTATTCTGTCCTGTAGGGTTGCTACGAACCTGAATTTGCTTGATGGCAATGGGTTTGCGGTTTTGGTTTGATTTGGTTATGAGGAACTCTGGTGGTACAGTACTTAAAGCACTTGGCTGCTCACCAGAAAGTCAGTGGTTCCAAGCCACCATCTGCTCTTTGGGAGAAAAATGTGGCCTTCAGTTTCCTAAAGATTTACCACTTTGAATATTTTATGGGGTTGCTCTACTCTGACTTATAGGGTAGCTATGAGTCAGAATCAACTCAACAGCAGTGAGTATTTGTGGTATTGGCTATGTGACAATAGGTAGTGTGGGGGAAGAACAGGAAGGGCAATCCCCTGGGGGTGCCACAAACACGGATATGTACAGGAATCACCACCGAGACCATGCCACAGAGCCTGAAGACTAAGACACCAACACAATCACATGGCATCAGTGTTGCCCATCTGGAATCACCTGTGGCCTTGGATAGGCACACAAACATGCTGTCAGCTATGCACGAGACTCCTTGCTGGCACTTCACACCTTTCCATTTCCACACACATACACACCTCTCTCAGCCTCATGTGTCCCGATGGTTTCCCTGGGAGTTGCTCTGAGGTGTTTCATAAATGCCCTGGTACTCACAAATCCTCTCAGCCCCTCTCCCTATGCTAGGAATCCTCACTCAGCAACTTGGCCTGGGCTGTGGCCTGTGTCCCATAGCTGGGCCTCTCTCGATGCTCATCTAAGTCCAGAAGGCTGTGGCAGCCGAGGGCCCCGTCAGGCTTCATCAGAGGGGACTGAGGCAGACCCAGACTAGCTCAGCAGGAATAAGGGTCCAGTTGACCCCCATTCCTCCTGCTACTCTTGCCTCTCATTGCCCCCCAGGCTGTGGTACAGCTCAAGAAGTCCCCTGCAACTGGCACCCGCTCTGAGCTCTGTCTCCAGTTCCTAAGGGTGGTGGCATGTTCCCAGCAGGGAAGCGTTTCTGTGAGCCCCTCCACCTGCAGGTGAGCCTTCTGTTCTCAGAGCCCACCCTGCCCAGGCTGCAGGGTGTCCACCACCATCTCAGTAAGGTCTTGAGGGAGTGGAGCTGAACTCCACCTTGTGCTTCTGGTGTCCTCTCTTGCCAGTTAAGTCCTAAACTGTCTTTTACAATCCACTGCTGCCGTATGGCATGCCAAAAGCCAAAGACATTGCTGTCAAGTTGATTCCAATTCATAGCGGACCCTATAGGTCTAGTAGAACTGCCCCATAGAGTTTCCGAGGAGCACCTGGGGGATTTGAACTTCCGACCTTTTGGCTTGCAGATGTAGCCCTTAACTACTATGTCCCCAGGGTTTCCACCAAGTGGCACAGCAATCCTGTGAGACACTCAAATTTTGTTCCTTAGGGTACCAAGGTTATAATCTTTATGGAAGCAGATTGCCACTACATTTTTTCTCCCACAGAATGGCTGGTAGGTCTGAACTGCTGATGTTTTGGTTAGCACTGAAGTGCTTAACTGCTGTGCCACCAGGGCTCTAAACCTGTACAGTAGCCCCCAGAAGCTGATCCAACTCCTATCCCTAACATCCACCTATGTTTGTCCCTACTAGAACTTGTGTTCTATCTCAAGCTCTGTCCAGACCTGGCTTAGTCCTCATGTCATCTCCAGGTGCTTGTTAGCCTCTTCCCTGGTAGGCCAAACCTCAGCTCTACCTCCATGCCCTGGGTCTCTAGCCAGAGCTGAGCATACTGTCTGGCACATAGTAGGCCCTCAATAAATGTTTGCCAATTGAATCAATTCCTCAATAATCCCTTGAAATGTCTCAGTGGTCTCAGTGGCCTGTGGGCTCAAGCTGTCCTTTGGGGTAGGCTGGTTTGGGCTGGAAGTAACTTTTGTGTTGTTCTCCCAACATATGCACACATAGGGACACACATTTGTGTTCACAGACACACATACACGCACAAATACACACACTCTTGATTTTTCCCCCACTAAGCAAAGAAGGGCATGTCTTTTCCAATTTGAAGTGCCTTGGCTGCCATCCCAAAGACTGAGGGCTCATCCAGAGCTGTTTCAGAAGAAAGGCTGAAAAATTAGCCACTAAAAACCCTACAGAGTACAGTTCTACTCAACACACATGAGGTTGCCTTAGTCGAAGCTGACTCAACGGTTACTGGTCTAGTTTCTGAAGGGCAGGTGTTTCAGTCAGCTAGGGCTGCTGTAACAGGAAGACCACAGAGTGGATGGTGTTAACAAAGAAAAGTTTATTCTTACACTGTCTGGTAGGCTGCAAGTCCACATTCAGTGTGTCTGCTCCGGGCGAAGGCTTTCACCCTTGTTGGCTCTGGAGAAAAGTCTGGTATTGCATCAGTCTTTGTCCAGGGAGCATCGTGGCGCAGGAACCTCAGGTCTGAAGGATGCGCTCTTCTCCTGCTGCTGCTTTCTTGATGGTAGGAGGTTCCCGATTCTCAGCCTGTTTCCCTTTCCTTTTATCTCTTGCAGGATGAAAGGATTAAAGGTGGGGCAAGCCATACTCCAGGGAAACTCCCTTTACAGTGGAGCAGGGAGGTGATCTTATGAAGGGATTGACAGCCCCACCCTAATCCTTTAACATACATCATAGGAAAACCACAAAATGGAGGACAGTCACAAGATACTGGGAATCATGGCCCAGCCACATGGCTACACATATTTTTGGGGGGACACAATTCAATCAATGACAGCAGGCTTGCCCTGTTCCCTGCCATTTTCCAGCTGGAACCTACAATCCAACCTTCCTGGGTCAGGAGGTCTGGTGCACCTCTGAGCATGTGTGCTCACTCTCAGAGTATGACTAAGGGCCCTGGGTGGCCTGAGCTCCACCCAGGGCCTGCTGCCTTCCCCTCCCTTTGTGCAGTCTGCTTGTGATGAGAGTTGTGCTTCCTTGTTGTCAGTGTTATTCCAAAATCTAAAGAAGAGATCAGGATAGGCAGGACACAGATTGCTGTCTGTGTGTAGAAAGTTCAGAATCATGCCACTGAGGGCCCGTGATGACCACAACAGAAAGTCAGATGTTCTTTACCCTGACCTTAAAGAACAGCTGTGCCCTCTACTGGGGCACCTGACACCCTGTCCCATAGCATTCACAACAGGGCAAGGGGCTCTGGGGATCATCAGCACAGGTTGGGGAAACGCCTCTCGTCAGCAGTGATGGCCTTGAAAGCTGGATGGCCATGTGTCCCAGAGTGGACAGCTAGCTCAATCCCTAAATCAGGTTCCTCTGACTAGGTGCAAAGCTGCAAGTAGGTTGGGGACAATTGGGTATCAGATGCACTGGCCTTTCCAAGGACTTTGAGTTTCATGAACCTTTTCTCCCACCACTGGTAGATCAGGCTGCCAGTCTCTGGGCACCTTTGAGCTGCCCAGCTTGAAGTCTTCACAGTGGGAGGAACATGTTTTTAAAACACACACATGCACACGCTCATGAGCCCACACCATCCTGTCTGAACTGAACATTTTCTCCTGCTTGTTCAACAGCCATCACTCACATTCCTGGCCAGCAAGCAGCCAAGATATTTATAGTACTGCACTGCACTCCATCTTACCTAATTGGCGCGACCTGACATGACCTCTGTTTGTCATGGAGAGTAGGCCTTTCACCAGCTTCCACTTGCCATCCTGGCAGGCCCAGCAGGTTCTCAGGTGACCCCAAATTCCCAGCCCAGGGAGCACTGGCTCCACTCAGCCTACTTCCTGTGTCCTTCACCAGTGGGCCAAGCCATACCAAGGGAGCCCCTAAGAGTGACTATCTGACTCAGATCATCTGGACCATCAAGTTCTAGAATGGCTGGGCATCCTTGATGTCTTCTGCCCAGACATTCTCAGGCTGTTCTGTTGTCTTTGGGCTCCCTGCCACCCTCATTCCACCTTTGTAAGTTACAGTGACTCCCTGGCATTCCCAGACCTGGGAAGGCTTCAGGGGTCCCCTACCCTACAGGACAAAGGCTCAATGCCTTCATCCGCCCTGAAAGACAAATGTTACCTTGGTTACAATTTGCCCTGAGGGCATCCCCAGCCTCTTCTCTCACTCTCTATGCCTGTCATAATGAGCTGCACAATACTTCGCAGCAAAGGAAGACGTTATGGGTTGAACTGTATCTCCCCAGAGTATGTGTCAACTTGGCTAGGTCATGATTCCCCATATTGTGTCAACTGATGTGATTTTCCTGTGTGATAAACCTACTTTTATGATGTTAATGGGATGAGATTAGTGGCAGTTATGTTAATAAGGCAGGACTCAATCTGCAAGATTAGATTTTTCTGAAGTCAATCTTTGTTGCGATATAAAACACAGAAGCAAGCAGAGAGATGTGGGGACCACATGCAACCCAGAAATAAGTGCTGGGAGTAGAGTGTGTCCTTTGGATCCAGGGTTCCTGTGCAGAGAAGCTGCTAGACAAGGGGGAAGATTGATGACAAGGACCTCCCTCCAGAGCTAGCACCCTGAATTTGGACTTCTAGCCTCCTAAACTCTTGCCATGAGTCGGATCCGACTCAACAGCACTTGGCTGGCTGGCTAGCCTCCTAAACTGTGAGAGAACAAACTTCTAAGTCATCTACTTGTGGTATTTCTGTTACGGCAGCACTAGATAACGGAGACAGAGGCATGCTTAGGGCCTTTGCATGTGCTGTTCTCTCTGCCTGGAACATGCCTCCTGCTACCTGTTGGTCTTGTTAACTTCTGCTCAACCATTGGTGGCCTCCTGGACACCTCCGCTCGTGAAACTTGCCTGTCCCTTCTTCTTAACACCACCCCCACTCCCCCCGCCCAGGTTTAAGTTCACTCTCTTGAGCCCTAAGCAGGTCCTGGGCTCCCTTGGAGTCACTATTCATAACAAGGATTATCCTTGTCTAATTCTCCAGAGAATATGGATTCTTCAGGGTCAGGGTCAGGGTCAAGCCTTCTTTGTGCTCCCTCTCACCACAGAGCAAGCAGTACTGCTGAGGAGCCATGTTGCCCCTTGAAATGTTATACTCTCCAATACTAACTTCATCAACTCCCATGAAGCACAGTTTTCACATTTTAGCATCTTTGAATTAGGGGTGGTATGTTACAGTTTAATTGGCAGCTTTTCCCCATGCCTTAATGGCTCATAAAACAATTGTGCACCTTACAATTGATGACATCCAAACTAGATGAAATATAGCAACAATGCTGATTACAGTAAATTACTGACACAGTATACTGAGACCTCAGTTTGACAAACCTGGACCTCCTGTAGTCTGGCTGTGAGATACTGTGTGATTAACTCTAGCTTCTGAGCTTGGGTTTCTGCTTCTGAAAAATGCGGATTGCTAATACTAACTATCTGAGGTTGTTGAGATTATTATCTTAGATATGATAAAGAAATGGAACCAAACCAAAAAAATCAAACTTGTTGCCATCGGGTGGATTTCAACTCATAGTGACCTTATAAGACAGGGTGGACCTGTCCAATAGAGTTTCCAAGGAGCACCTGCTGGATTTGAACTGCTGACCTTTTGGTTGGCAGCCATAGCACTTAACAACTGCATCACCAAGGTGGAAGTACTCAGTAAAAACTTGATTTGGTTCTTGATTAGAAGCCGTTAAATCAGCTCTGACTCATGACTATCCTACATATAACAGAATAGGACATTGCTTGGTCCTGTGCCAAAGTTTGAGTCCATTGTTGCAGCGATTGTGTCACTCCATCTCACTGAGAGTTTTACTTTTTTCTGACCCTCCAACAGATATGGTGTCCTTTTCTGGTGACTAGTCTTTCCTAATGACACATCCAAAGTAAGCGAGCCAAAGTCTCATTATCCTCACTCCTGGTTGAATTTCTTTAAATTGATTTGTTTGTTCTTCTGGAATTCCTTGGTGTATTCAACATTCTTCACCAATACCATAATTTGATGGCATTAATTCTTCATTTCTTTCCTTCCTTTTTAAGTCGTTAATTAACTCAACAGCTACTATAGTGCGTTCTGGGAGCCTAGCCTGTCCTCATAAATCTTACAGTCAGGCAGCAGATACAGTAAATAAACAGTTATAAATTAAGGTAGATGTCTATGAAGGATACAAACAAGGGTATCTGGGAGAAATGACCGAGAGAGACTTATTTTGGGGTGGTCAAGATCTGAAGGATAAGAAAGAGCAGTGAGGGGAAAAACTGGGGTGAAGAGCTTCTAGGCTGCAGAAACAGCATGTGCAAATGTTCGGAATCTAGGAGGAGAAGAGGGTGTGAGGAGAGGGAAAAACAGGAGAGCAAAGGCGGTAAAGTAGGATAAGGTTACCATGCATCTCATTGCCATTGTAAGAGTTGTGAATTTTGTTCCAAATGCAAAATTAGGCAGAAGTGTTAAGCAGGGGAACCATCACCTGTCTGTCATACTGTGGTAGCTTGTGTGTTGCTGTGATGCTGGATAGTATGCCACAAGTATTTCAAATACCAGCAGGTTGCTTCATGGTGAACAGAGAGAGCTTCCAGGCTAAGACAGAGTAGGATAAAAGGTCTAGCAATCTACTTCTGAAAATTAGCCAATGAATACCTTATGGATGACAACAGAACATTGGTCAACTCACTTCATTTTTGTTCTGTTTTGTTTTTTGGTTGTGATTTAGGAGCAACTTTATAGAGAAAATTTGTTTTTCATTAAACAGTACACAAATTGTTTTGTAACACTGATTGCCAACTGCTCTGTGTCAACACTGCCTTTCCCTCTGAGTTGCCTGTTTCCATTTGCCCAGTTTTCCTGCTCCTTTCGGCTTTCTTACCTCTGCTTTCAGGCTGGTGTGCCCATTAGTCTAGTAGAAATTATTGAACCATGAAGCACAGCCATTACATGTGTTATTCTTGACCCTATTTAAAAAAAAATCCATTGCTGTTGAGTCAGTTTTCACTTGTAGTTACCCTATGCAACATAGGAGAAACCACAGGGTTTCTCATAGGGAAGGCTTGGTAGAGCTGAACTGCCAACATTTTGGTTAGTAGCCAGGCTTGTAACCACTGTGCCATCAGGTCTCCACTGTCCCTACACCAAACAAGTGACATGCTGAGTCAATTCTGACTCATAGCAACCCTGTGGGTCTGAGTAGAACTGCCCTATAGAATTTCCAAGGAATGCTTGATGGATTTGAATTGCCAGCCCATTGATCAGCAAATGTAGCGCTTAACTACTATGCCACCAGGGTTGCCACTGGCCCTATAGATCCATCCAATCTTTGGCATCAGGTAAGGAGGGTAGAGTGAGCAGCCCTCACTTGTGGTCAGTGGAGGCTTGCTTGTTGCTGTGACATGGGAAGCTACGCCACTGGTATTTACATACCAGCAGGGTCAACACAGTAGACAAGTTTCAGCTGAGCTTCCAGACTAAGACAGGCTAGGAAGAAGGACGCAGCGGTCTACTTCTGAAAGGAACTAGCCAGGGAAAAACCTTAGGAATAGCAGCTGAACATTGTCAGATATGGTGATGGAAAGTGAACCCTCCAAGTTGGAAGGCACTTGGAAGACACCTGGGGAAGCGCTGCCTGCTCGAAGTACACTCGATGTTAACGAAGTAGATAAAGTAAGGCCTCCAGGATCTGGGTTCGCCGATGTGGCAGGACTCAAAATGAGAAGAAACAGCTGCAAACATCCATTAATAATCAGGACATGGAATGTATGAAATGTGAATCTAGGAAAATTGGAGGTTGTCAAAAATGAAATGAAATGCATAGGTGTAGACATCTTAGACGTTAGTGAGCTGAAATGGACTGGTATTGGCCATTTTGAATCAGACAAGCATATAGTCTGCTATGCTGGGAACGAAAACTTGAAGAGGAACGGTGTTGCATTCATCATCAAAAAGAACATTTCAAGATCTCTCCCAAAGTACAATGCTGTCAGTGATAGGATAATATCCATATACCTACAAGGAAGGCCAGTTAATATGACTATTACTCAAATTTACCCACCAACCTCTAAGACCACAGATGAAGAGGTTGAAGATTTTTACCAGCTTCTGAAGTCTGGAATGGACCAAACTGCAATCAGGAGGCACTGATAACTACTGGTAACTGGAATGCAGAAGTGGGAAGCAAAGAAGAAGGATCTGTAGTTGGAAAATATGGCCTTGGTGACAGAAATAATGCTGGAGATCTCATGAAAGAATTTTGCAAGACTAATGACTTTTTCATTGTAAATATCGTTTTTAACCAACACAAACAGCAGCTGTACGCATGGACCTCACCAGATGGAATACACAGGAACAAAATTGACTGCATCTGTGGAAAAAGGTGATGGAAAAGCTCCATATCAGAAGTCATAGCAAGACCAAGTGCTGACTGTGGCACAGATCATCAATTGCTCATATGCAAATTCAAACTGAAACTGAAGACCTTGAGTATATCCCCTCTGAGTCTAAAGTCCATTTCAAGAACAGTTTTGATATGTTGATCACTAGTGACCAAAGACCAGACAAACTGTGGAATGACATCGTCCACAAAGAGAGCAAGAGGTCATTAAAAAGATACGAAAAAAAGAAAAGACCAAATTGGATGTCAGAAGAAACTCTGAAACTTGCTCTCGAACGTCAAGCAGCTATAACAAAAGGAAGGAAAGGCAAAGTAAAATACCGAAATAGAAGATTTCAAAGAGCAGCTTGAGAAGACAAAAGAAAGTATTAGAATGACATGCGCAAAGAGCTGGAAATGGACAACCAGAAGGGAAGAACATAATCTGCATTTCTCAAGCTGAAAGAACTGAAGAAAAAAATTCAAGCCTCTAGCTGAAATAGTGAAGGATTCTTCAGGGAAATTATTAAATGACTCAGGAAGCATCAGAAGAAGATGGAAGGAATACACAGAATCCTTATACCAGAAAGAACTGGTTGATGTTCAGCTGTTTGAAGAGTTATCATATGATCAGGTACTGAAGGAAGAAGATAAAACTGCATTGAAGGCACTGGCAAAAAACAAAGCTCCAGGAATTGATGTAATATCAATTGAGATATTTCAACAAACAGATGCAGTGCTGGAAGTGCTTACTCATCTATGCCAAGAAATTTGGAGTACAGCTACCTAGCTAACTATAAGTGATCCATATTTATGCCCATTCCAAAGAAAAGTGATCCAACTGAATGTGGAGATTACCAAACAATAACGCTGATATCACACTCAAGTAAAATTTTGCTCAAGATCATTCAAAAGTGACCACAACAGTATATTGACAAGGAACTGCCAGAAATTCAAGCTGGATTCAGAAAACGACATGGAACTGGGGATATCATCGCTAATCTCAGATGGATCTTCACTGAAAGCAAAGAATACTAGAAAGATGTTTACTTGTGTTTCATTGACTATGCAAAAGCATTTGACTGTGTGGATCATACTAAATTATGGCTAACATTGCAGAGAATGGGAATTCCAGAACACCTAAATACACTCTTAAGAAATCTGTACATGAATCAAGAGGCAGTTGTGCGAATAGAACAAGGGGACACTGCATGATTTAAAGTCAGGAAAGGTGTGTGTCAGAGTTGTATCCTTTCACCATACCTTTTCAGTCTGTATGCCAAGCAAATAATCCAAGAAGCTGGATCATACGAAGAAGAACAATGCATCAGGATTGGAGGACGACTCATTAATAACCTGCATAACTCAGATGACACCACCTTACTTGGTGGAAAGGAAGATTTGAGTCACTTACTGTTGAAGATCAAGGATCACAGCCTTCTGTATGAATAACACCTCAACATCAGGAAAATAAAAATCCTCCCAACTGAACCAGTAAGCAACATTATCATAAATGGAGAAAAGATTGAGATGGTCAAGGATTTTACTTTACTTGGGTCCACAATCAATGCTCCTGTAAGCAGCAGTCAAGAAATCAAAAGATGCATTGCACTGGGAAAATCTGCTGCAAAGGACTTCTTTAAAGTATTCAAAAGTAAAGAGATCACCTTGAAGACTGACTCAAGCCTGACTCAAGCCATGATATTTTTAGTTGCATCATATGCGTGCAAAAGTTGGACCACGAACAAGGAAGACAGAAGAAGAATTGATGCCTTTGAATTGTGGTGTTGCAGAAGAATGTTGAATGTACCAGGGACCACCAAAAAAACAAACAGATCTCTTCTGGAAGAAGTACGACCAGAGTGCTCTTTGGAAGGAAAAATGGCAAGATTGTGTTTTACATACTTTGGACATGTTGTCAGGAAGGATCAGTTCCTGGAGAAGGACACTTGGTAGAGTGGAGGGTCAGTGAAAAAGAGGAAGACCCTCAATGTGATGATAGATGGACACAGTGGCCGCAACAATGGCCTTAAGCATAAAAACAATTGTGGATGTGGCACAAGATGCGGCAGTGTTTCGTTCTGTTGAGCACAGGGTCGCTGTAAGTTGGAACTGACTCGACAGCACCTAACAACAGCAACAACAATCTTTGGCTTGAAACCCTGGTAGCATAGTGTTTAAGAGCTGAACTGTTATCTGTAGGTTAGCAGTTCAAATCTACCAGGTGCTCCTTGGAAACCCTGTGAGGCAATTCTACTGTGTCCTATAGAATCACTGTGAGTCAGAATTGACTTGATGGTAGTGGGAACAATGAATAACCTTTGGCTGAAGGTTGAACCTCAGGAACAACTTCAGTGCTGCATTAAAACCCCGTACTCTCAGGGTTTCTCCAGTTTCTCTCAGACCAATTAGTCTGGTCTTTTTTTGTTGTTTGAATTTTGTTCTACATTTTCTTGCAGTTCTTTTTGGGACCCTCTGTGATCCTGAGAAGTCCATGGTGGTAACTGGGACCATCTAGTTGTTGTGGCTCAGTCTAGTGGAGGCTGTGATAGATGTGTTCCATTAATCCTTTCGATTAGTCTTTCCGTGTCTTTGATCTTCATTCTCCTTTGCTCCAGATGAAATGGGACCAGTAGATGCGTCTGAGGCGGACCATCACAGGCTTTCTACACCCTAGTCGCTTGCTACTCATTTCAGTTGATGTGAAACATTTTTTTTTTTTTAAATAAACTGTGTTATTCCAGTTGAGCTAGATATCCCAAGAGAACACAGTCCCAAACCCTCAGCCTACTAACTTGGTCTCTTACGGTGTTTGTGTGTGTCTGTAAAGCTTCTATGACTTTGCCCGGGCCAAGTGTGCTGACTTCCCCAGAACTGTGTACTATCTTACCCTTCACCAAAATTACCACTTACCAACTATCTGTGAGGACTGTGAGGACTGACAAACTCACCCTGGAAAGTGTTACATACCTCACTGTCAAATATCACTATGGTCACCTTTCAAGTACTCCCCTTGGGAAGGTATGCACTGACACCAGGGACTAGTCCACTCTTCAAAGCAATTTTGGAACTCTCTCTGGAATGGCCATCAGAGCTGTCATCATATTACCCTTGATAACCTGAATGTCATCAAAATGTCTTCCTTTCATTACTTCCTTCACTTTAGGTAAAGAAAAAAGTCATTGGGGGCCAATTCAGGTAAGTAGGGAGGGTGTTCCAATACAGTTATTTGTTTACTGGCTAAAAACTCCTTCACAGACAACTATACAGTTAAGTTTACAAACTTGCCGCTGTGCCACTGTGTGCAATGGTCATTCCAAAAAAAGAGTTTCAAAATTACTTGGTGTTGGTGCATAGCTTCCCAAGGGGGCTACTTTGAAGGTGACCACCATGATATTCAGCAATGAGGTATGTAGTGTTCAGAAGAGTGAAGATTGTGGACTTAATTGCCAGGCCTCGTAAAGAATGACTTTCCCTCTCAACTTCTTTCTTTGGACATGCCACCAGGAGAGGTGAGTCCCTAGAGGAGGACATCATGTTGGCTGAAGTAGAAGGTCAACGAGGGCAGGTAAGACCCTTTATAAGACCCTTTATAACAACAGCCAACATGATGGACTTGAAAGTGCCAGTGACAGCAATGATGGACTGGGCAACATTTTGTTCTGTTGTACATAACATCACCATGAGTTGGAGTCAACTCAGTGGCGACTATGTATTTAAGCAGGAGAGCAGTGTGATCTGATTTAAATTTTAAGATGATCATTCTGCCTGTTGTTGAGGAGAGTGGATAGAGGGCAGAGTAAAGTCAGGGAGGAGGCCTCTGTAGCCATCTAGGCAAGGAGAGATGGTGACTTGGGCAAAACTGTGTTGGTGGGACTAGAGAGAAGTGGATTTGGAGTTTATTTTGGAAGTGGAAATGACAAGTCTTGGCAGTGGATTGGTAGTTCGTGGTAAGACGGGGAAGGCTCCAAGGATGCCTCCCAGTTTTCTGGCCTGAGCAACTGGGTGGACAGTGGTGCCATTTCCTGACATGGAGAAGACACAGGGAGGAGCAGGTTGGGGAGGAAATCAGGAGTTTACTTTCGGACATGTTATGCGTGAGCTGTTATTAGTCCTGCCTCGTTAATTGCTGCCAGAGCTCCATAGGCCTCAGAACTTCAGGAAGACCAGAATGAAGGTTATCTCCTGCCCAGAGCAGCCTCACCCCTGTGTGGTCCCACTGGGTATTTCAAAGTGCTGAAATTGCTTGAGTAGACTTTATACCACCTTCCCAGTGCCCAAGTCTTCCCTCCCTTCCTACTCCCAAGTAGAAGAAAGCCTTACTGTCTCAACCTCTTCCTTCTGTGGCAAAGAGGGATTGTGGCCTCATCTGTGAGCTTAGTAGGATGGTGTCCACATGTTTGCCAGGACCCTAATCCACTGTAAGCCTGGCCCTTTCCCTGTCCCCTGAGTGCAGTCCCTACTCCATATCCTGGAGCCTTTCTGTAGAATTCTTTAGAATGACCCAGACACTGGTTCAAATTCCATCTCTTCCGTCACATCTCTAGTTATGCACTGAGCAAGTGTTCCTCATCTGTGAAGTAGGATTGAGATACTGCATGGCTGCCGAAAAGTAAATAGAAAGTTGCTTTTCTTATCAGAAACCCTGGTGGCATAGTAGTTGAGAGTTCAGCTGCTAACCAAAGGGTGGGCAGTTTGAACTCACCTTGGAAAACCCTTGGGGGCAGTTCTACCCTGTTCTATAGCCTTTTATTATTATTTATTATATTCTTACCTACGCTCTCTCCCAAACCCACCTTAATGACCCAAGAATGAAATCCACAAACCAGGACACCCAGAGAGCCTTCTTTTCTTCTTTCCTTGGTTTCTTCTCTGTGGCAGTCCGACAAAGCTCTGATGATGGAATTCCAGGCAGTGTCAACCATGGGAAGGGAGAGGCATTGAATCACTCCAGTTGGCTCATGGCAGCCTCTGGGGTCCATGGGCAGGGCTGGCCATGTCTGATGACTGGAGTGGGAGCTGGCAAGAGGCTTAGGATGGGGGACAATGGGCCTTTGTCTTTGCGGAGTTTTCCTCTTCCAAGATTCTGCAGCCACTAGACAAATATGACCTCATCCTTCCTTAAGGTACTAAGATGGACAGACAGCAGGATCAGGCCTGGAGATGGACCCACCCACTCCATTTCATAGACCAGGAGATCAGGTCACTGGGGAACGATGACAAGCTGGCATTGAGGTTCTGGCCTGTGTACCCCGCCTGAAATCACTCTCCTGGATTGCTGAGCACAGGGGAGGGGACCCCTAAAAGGGTCTTCTAAGCTGAAAAACTCCAGACAGCAGCAAGCTTCTGGGTCAGATAAGCTGTGTTTGCATTTCAGTTCTGTCACTTATAAGCTGTGTGACTTTGAGCAAGTTAATCAGTCTCTTTGGGCCTTAGTGTCTACAGCTGTAATTAGTGGCCTAGAAGTTCTCCACTGCAGGGTAGTGCTGTCCTTGAAAACTGTTAGCTAACAGGCTCAGAAAGGTTTGCTAAAAGCCAAAGTAACTCCCCCACCTACCCTGAGGGAGCAATCTGATAAGGAGGACAAGTTTGGAGGTAAAGATAAAAGTCCACCTATCTCAAGCCTGCAGGGCCACTCACTGTTCTGCCTAGCCATACCCTTTCCTCCCTAAGACCTGGGGAGGCTTGGTGGGGTTGAGGATACGAGGCCTGCCAATTAAGTTTGTGAACTCTTCCTAGAAAAAGTGCTTCGTACCTCATTGCTGAATATCACTATGATCACCTTTGACATACTCCCCTTAGGAAGCTATGCACTGACACCAGAACCTAGTCCATCACTCAAAGCAAGTTTGGAACTTTTTCTGGAATGGCCATCAGAGTGATCATGATGGTACCCTTGAAGTCCTGCATGTCATCAAAATGTCTTCCTTTCAATTTTTCTTTTATCTTCTGGTAAAGGAAAAACTCTTTAGGGGCCTGTTTAAGTGAGTAGATAGTACAGTTATTTGTTTACTCGCTGAAAACTCCCTCACAGACAGTGCCATGAAAGCTGGTGCATTGTTGTGACGCAAGAGCCATCAGTTGTTCACAAGTTCAGGTCATTTTTGTCTAACTTTTTTATGCAGGCTTTTCAGCACCTCCAAATAGTAAACTTCGTTAACTATTTGTCCAGTTGGTACAAATCCATAATGAACTGATATCTGATATCAGAAACAGTAACATTGTTTTGACTCTTGATTTGGACTGATGGATTTCTGGTCATGG
The DNA here is from genome assembly GCA_028571685.1 of Heterohyrax brucei. Classification (NCBI taxonomy): domain Eukaryota; kingdom Metazoa; phylum Chordata; class Mammalia; order Hyracoidea; family Procaviidae; genus Heterohyrax; species Heterohyrax brucei. The sequence goes on along the minus strand of CM053165.1, from coordinate 6,818,050 downwards.
AGAATTGGCTGACTTCCATTGTGTATTTTGACACTTTGTTTCAGGGTCATATTGGTACACACCAGTGATGATAGAGCCCAAAAAATTATCTTGCCTCTCCAAAAGGTCTTGGCAAATGTCAACTCTCCTTTGCTTTTGTTCACTTTTGCCACTTAGCAAGGTACTGCAACATGCAGACATGAACACAGCTGTGGAACACCAATATACCAAGGTATGAAACCTGATGGAGCTGTTTGTATAGTGCTGCCACACAAGTGCATGTGGCAAGTTCACCAACTTAATTGTCAGACCTTGTATCTATCTGACCAGTATCTAAGGAAGTTTAGCAGACACTGGCTTTGTTGGGGTTTCACATGTCTGCCCACGGCAGCCCTTATTTCCTGTGCTGCTACCCTTCCCATACCCACAAAACATCTACTCCCCTGGCAGCCTGGTCTCCACTCTTATCCCTAGAAGGCCCACCCTACCCCCCACACCCCATATTGGAAGAATTGCTAATTTAGCTACTCCAGATACGTGATGTCTGATAGCCTCTCTGAGACTCCTCTCTTAAGTGGGGATAATACTAATTCCTCAGACCTGTGACCATTAGGTAAGAGAGGGCCTCTGGGACCAGCTCAGCGTAGAGGCACTGATGAAGTGGTGGTAGAATGGCTAGTTGCCATCAAGTAGATTCCAACTAATGACAACCCCATGCGTACATAGTAAAATTGTTCTATAGAGTTTTCAAGGCTGTGACGTTTTGGAATCAAATCACCGGGCCTATCTTCTGAGAGCTTCTGTGTGGGTTTGAAGCAGCAACCCTTCAGCTGGTAGTAGAATGCTAGCCCCTTGTGCCACTCAGAGGCTCCTGTGAAATGGTAGGTTTATTATTAAGACAATAGTCATTCTCAAAAGTCAAGTAGAACAAGTCTCCAGTTTATTGCTAAAGCTCACACAGCCCAGTAGGACAGATCCCGGCTGGAACCCACCTTTGGCTCCAAAGAGTGTTTCTGGCCAGCTCCTTCTAATATGGCTGGTGCCTCATGCCCTGCCCTTGGCCACCAGTGAGATAAATAAGGGACTGGAAGGAGCAGAATGAATGAAGTAACAGGGAAGATATGAGCACTGGGTCCTAGACACTGCTGTCTGGATCTTCTTCCTCTCTTTGAGCTTGTTTTTAGGAGGAGAGACTGAAAAGGAGGCAAGATACCCTGGACTGTTAAGAGAGGGCTGCCCTTTGAAATAACCACTTTATTTCCATTTCTTCGTTGAACCTTCTGGAAGGCCCAGGAAGCAGAGCATGCTTCTGCCCATTTTTCAGAGCCCCCTGGTCATAGGTAAGTACAGGCAACAAGTGAGCCACCTGGTGTGGGAATGGAACATGCCCAGGGGCCCCACAGTCTGGGCCACACAAAGGGGTCAGATTTCCAGGCAGGGCCTTTGTCCCAGTATGGAACCCCAGGTGAGCCCACCCCCTAGCTCAGAACCCACCACAGAGCCCTTGTTCCAGCATAGTCCCCAGACTGAAACCTCACTGGTGTTTGAACCCTACGCTGTCAGGCTCCAAAACCTGCAGGGAGGCATTATAGTTAGGCAGCCTGGTTCAAACACCCCATCTGCCACTTTCTAGCTATATGATGTTAAACATGTTCCCTAACTTCTTGGTGCCTCAACTTTCTCCTAGAGTGACCTATGCCTACCTCATAGGGCTGTGCATAAAAACAAATGAACAAGCCATAGATCATGTCTGGTACACAGTAACTGTTAGCTGGTGTTATTTCCGCTCCTGGGCAGGGTGCAGTGTGAACTAGGAGGGCCCTGGAGGGTCTGAAATAGGGCCCATCTGAGTTAGAGGTCATAGGTCGGGTCTTGGGGCCCCAGGGTGGTGGGTGGGGACCCAAGGTGGGCAAGCTCAGAAGGTCTGGATGGGGCTCTGGAATATGCATTTTAACAACTTATTCAAGTGACCCCAAAGCAGGTGGTTTCCCACTATTCCTGGGGATGTTTTTTCGGTCTCTTCTCCAACTGCTCACCCCCTCCTTGACTTTCAGAGTGATTTGACCCTTCTCACTCAACTTCAACCGTGATTCCTAACTTCCTGTAACCCCACCCTATGTGCCCTTTGCTCCGCTGTGAATCACATTTGTTTCCAATACATATGGCCTTTCCTTTTCCACATGCTGGTCCCTCTCTCTGGAATGTGTGTTCATTGTGAGTCCATGCTACTTGGCCACATAGGCCAGCTCCGGTGTCACATATATATATATAGGCATTTGTATATCTCTTTATATAAATATAGATACAGATATGTAAAACAAGAATTTGTTGTATTAGCCATTTTTATTACATTTTAGTGACAATAATTAAATTCACCATCCAACCGTCATTATTGACCATTTCTAAATGTTTTCTGTTTCCCCAAACAGAAACTCAATAAATAGCCTTTTTAAAAATATTTTATTTTTATTGTGATTAAGTACAACAGCACTTAGCTTAGCTAGCTACAAGTCAAGTCATTTTGCCCTATAAAACCCTAAGTACCCACCTCTATGCAACTCTATCTGGTCCCCTCACCCCGTGACAGCACACTTCTCCTTTCCACTCTGTACTTCCAGTATCCGTTCAACCAACACTTGTCCCCTCCTCTCTACTGTCTCCTATCACCTCTAGGAAGGAACCAGTTGGGCAGCCTCATATACATAACCATAAAGGACACACATCACCTGCATCACTGTGTGTCCACAAGTCCAGTCCATTCTTTGTCTGAAGTGTTGACTTCCGTACCCGTTTCAGCTCTGGCCTAGCAGGAAGTTCTCAGGGTGTCAGTCCATCAGGTCTGGTCTTTTAACAGAGATGAACAGTCTTTAAGTGACAACTCCCCATTTCCCTCTCTCTCCAGGGGGAACCTCTAATCTACTTTCATTTCTATACATTTGTCTATTCCGGGTATTTTATATAAGCAGGATCATACAGCATTTATTCTTTTGTGTCTGACTTGAAAAGCCCTTCTTGATTACCTGCATGATGTAAACAGTTAACAAGCTCAGCTGCTAAAGTAAAGGTCAGAGGTTCAAGTTTAATCAGAGGCACCCTGGTAGAAAGACTTGGCCATCCACTTCTGAAAAATCAGTCGTTGATAGCCTTATGGAGCACAGCCTTACTTGGACACACATGGGGCAGCCATGAGTCAGAATCGACTAGACAGCAAGTGGCTTTGCTGTTTTTTGTTTTCTTGATCACCACCTTGTCTATACTTTCCCTTTGTTCAGATTTATCTTCAGTAGAACTCATTACACTGTATTAAATGAGCCTTCCTTCAGCTTGCTGTGTGACATGGTGAAAATAATTAATGTCATTGAACTGCACACTTAACAATGGTTAGAGGGCAAGTTTTATATTTTACTTATTTTATCACAAATGCACATACACAAAAGCATCTCCCCCTCTGAGCCATGTGTTCCTCAAGGACTGGGTCCATGTCTGATGACCACTGCGCAAGCGGGACAGACCATCAGGCTGGGCACAAGCTTTTGCGATAACACAAACATGCCCATACTCATGCATGCTAGGGGAGGCCTCTATTTTGAGCCTAAGGGACAGGTGCAAAGAGAGCTGACATTTGTAGAAGCCCTGCTAAAGTACTTGGCTGTTGCCTAACCATATTTCAAAGAAGGAAACTGAGCCCTAAAGAGAAGGGTGATTTGTGACCCCATTGCTCTATCTCTGTATCCACTAGTGGTCTTGCTGCTGACCAGGACCACAGTCTCTGACCAATCTAGTCTCCTATGGCTGCCAAGATATGGATGGATCCATACCACAGGCAGGCCTCAATGTAAAGGAAAGGAAAAATTGGGAGATTATAGGCTTGTCTAAATCTTAGACCCAGAGCCTAGACACCTCTGGTGAGGATCCAGAGGCTGGAATGTGGAGACCAGACCCTGGGGTACAGAAAGGCCCCACACATGTAGCATATTGCAAACCCAGACGATGATGTGTCAACTGCCTGTCTGCCCCAAGGGGGCACTAGATACTGAGGCTTGTTCCCCTGGGAATCACGGGCACAGTCCAGGTCCCGGAGTTGATGCTAAACACACCCTAGTTCAGCAGACAGATGTGGGAGGTGCCTTGAGAAGGCCAGCACTGCTCTAAGCAGAGCAGGGATGAGATGACCCCTGACTCCCTGCCAGGAAGCCACTTAGTGGCAGCTGTCGGTGCACCAGAGACAACCAATCTGTCAGCACAGGCGGTGTGATAGGCCAGCACCCAGTTATGGTTGCAAGGGGGCCACCAGAGGGGAGCCAGATGCAGCTCAGGGCTCTGACTCAGAGAAAGGAGGAGGCTGAGGCTGCCCTCCTGAGGCAGCCTTCTTACTTGGTGATGAGTTCAGGGTCCTTGGAGATAGCTTTAGCAGTGGTTCACCCCCACCTCTGGATTGCCTTAGCTTCTCTGTCCTCTTCCAAAGACAGACTGATACAGAGTAGGGCTGGAGGTGGGAGAGCTTGACCTGAGCACCAAGGTCCACAGTCCCAGGCCTATCTTGGTCATTTATTAACCATTAGCTTCTAAGCTTCATTTTCTTTGTACATAAAATGGACTCAAAGCTACTTCCTTGACTAACACATACAAGGCTCTTGTGCTGGCCCTCTCTTCTCCATATCCTCTCTCCACATTTTTCTGTCCTGTACAGCCAGGCTTACCCCCAGGAACTGCCTCATCAGGGCTCCCTCATCATCTAGCTTCCAATGGTCAGGGCAGCAGAGGCCTGAAGGATAGGAAGAGGGAGTCTGGGATGTTTCTTCCCTGGTTCCCTTCATGCTAGTGGTTGTATCCCTTTAGGGTCCCAGCTCCCATGGATGCGGGGGTCCTCTTGTATAGCCCCATCTCTTGATGCTAGTAACACTTCCTTGTACCTCTTGAAGTCTTGTGTGGAGAACAGCTCTTCACTATTGCTAGCACTTCAGCACTGTTTCTGGGTTCCCTTGCCCCTGTCCACACCTGTTTCTGTATGCACTCCATTCCTTGAAGTTACTTCCAATAATCCCTTTGTGCTATGTCTTCTGCCCCCTGCTGAGACCCTCTGGATACAGATCCCTGTGTAGGATCTGCCAGGAGTTGCTTAACAAGAGGTGGTCCATGTCCAGCACCTCCCCCACTTTGATATCCAACGGCCCTGAGACGTTGAGGTGGTTGACTTATCCTAGTGTTACAGACAGGCTTCTCATCTTTGGCCTTTACCTTCGCCTATGGCAACTGTGTTCCACCTCATCAGAACTCCCAGTCCGTGGATCCCTCTATTTTTCATCATTTCCCTTCAGATGTCCCTACCATCCCTCTCCAGACCAGATTCCGCCTCTCTATTGCTGTATCAGAGCCCTGGTAGCATGTAGTTAGGAACTGTGGTTGCTAGTTGTAAGGTCAGTAGTTATAATTTTACCAGATGCTCCTTGGAAACCCTATGGGGCAGTTCTACTCTCTCCTATAGGGTTGCTATAAGTTGGAATTGACTCAACAGCAGTAGTTTTTTTGTTTTGTTTTACTGCTCTATCAAGTGGGTGACCCTGGGTAGCGCAAATAGTTAAGCACTCAACTACTAATTGAAAGGTTGGCGGATTAAACCAGAAGTGACTCAGAAGAAAGACTTGATGATTTGCTTCTGAAAGCAAATGGACCATGTTATCACTGGTGATGAGACATAGGTGTACCAATATAACCCTGAAACAAAGTGTCAAAATGCACAATGGAAGTCAGCCAATTCTCCATGACCAAAAAAGTTCAGTACAAATCAAGAGTCAAAATGATGTTGCTAACCTTTTTTGATATGAGACATGAGTTCATTATGAATTTTCATCAGCTGGACAAACAGTTAACCAAGTTTACTATTTGGAAGTGCTGAAAAGTCTGCATGAAAAAGTTAGATGAAAGCAACCTGAACTTTTCACCAACAACTCATGGCTCTTACGTCATGACAATGCACCAGCTTATATGGCACTGTCTGTGAGGGAGTTTTTAGCCAGTAAACAAATAACTGTACTATCTACTCACCTGAACTGCCCCCCAGTGACTTTTTTCTTTACCTGAAGATAAAGGAAAAATTGAAAGGAAGACATTTTGATGACATTCAGGACATCAACGGCAATATGACAACAGCTCTGATAGCCATTCCAGAAAAACAGCTCCAAAATTGCTTTGAAGGATGGACTAGTCTCTGACATTGGTGCATAGCTTCCCAAGGGGAGTACTTTGAAGGTGCTGATAGTGCTATTCAGTAGTGAGGTATGTAGCACTTTTTCTAGGATGAGTTTTTGAACTTAATTATCAGAGCTAGTGCACCCAGGAGTAAAACTGCTGAGTCATAGAGTTGTTGTTGTGTGCTTTTGAGTCTATTTTTTGACTCACAGTGATGCCATGTGACAGAGTGTAAGTGCCCTACAGGATTTTCTTGGCTGTAATCTTTATGAAAGCTGATCGCCAGATCTTTCTGTCACAGAGCCGCGGGATAGTTTTGAACCGCCATGCTTTCGGTTAGCAGCTGAGTACTTAACTATTGCACCACCAAGGTTCTCTGGCTATAGAGTAGATGTATGTTTAACTTTATTAAAAAATTTTAAACGGTTTTCAAAAGTTGTGCAAACATCTGTTAATAATCAGGACATGAAATGTATGAAGTATGAATCTAGGAAAATTGGAAATTGTCAAAAATGAAATGGAACACATAGACAGTGATACACCATTAGTGAGCTGAAATGGACCAGTATTGGCCATTTTGAATCCGACAGTCGTATGTACTACTACGCTGCAAACAAAAACTTGAAGAGGAATGGTGCTGTGTTCATCATCAAAAAAAATTTCAAGATCTGTCCTGAACTACAATGCTGTCAGGATTGTAGGATAATATGCATATGTCTACAAGGAAGGTCAGTTAATACGACTATTATTCAAATTTATGCATCAAACACTAAGGCCACAGAGGAAGAGACTGAAAATTTTTACCAGCTTCTGCAGTCTAAAATTGATTGAACATGCAATCAGGGTGCAGTGGTAATTACTGACGATTAGAATGCAAAAGTTCGAAACAAAGAAGAAAGATTGGTAGCTGGAAAATATGTCATTGGTGATAGAAATAATGCTGGAGATCACATGATAGAATTTTGCAAGACTAATGATTTCTTCATTGCAAATATCCTTTTTAACCAACACAAATGGCAACTGTACACACAGACCTCACCAGATGGAACACACAGGAACAAAACTGACTACATCTGTGGAAAAAGATGATAGAAAAGCTCCATATCAGCAGTCATAACAAGACCAGGTGCTGACTGTGCCACAGATCATCAATTGCTCTTACGGAAATTCAAACTAGAACTCAAGAAAATTAGAACAATCCCTGAAGAGCCAAAGTATGGTCTTGAGTATATCCCTCCTAAGTCTGAAGACCATCTCAAGAGCAGATTTGATGTGTTGGCCACCAATAAACACAGACCAGATGAATTGTGGCATGACATCAAAGATACCATGAAGAGAACAAGAGGTCATTAAAAACACAGGAAAGAAAGAAAAGACCAAATTGGATGCTAGAAGAGACTCTGAAACTTGCTCTTGAAAGTCGAGCAGCTAAAGCAAAAGGAAGAAATGGTGAATAAAAGACCTAAACAGAAGATGTCGAAGAGTATCTTGAGAAGACAAAAGAAAATATTACAATGACACTTGCAAAGAGATGGAAATGGACAACCAGAAGGGAAGAACACATTTTTCATTTCTCAAGCTGAAAGACATGAAGAAAAAATTCAACCCTCAAGTTGCAGTAGTGAAGAATTCTACACGGAAATTATTAAATGACTCAGGGAGCATCAAAAGAAGATGGAAGGAATACACAGAGTCCTTATACCAGAAAGAACTGGTTGATGTTCAGCTATTTGAGGAGGAATCATATGATCAGGAACCGATGATACAGAAGGAACTTGAAGCTGCATTGAAGGCATTGGCAAAAAACAAGGCTCCAGAAACAGATGGAATATCAATTGAGATGTTTCAACAAGTGGATGCAGTGTTGGAAGTGCTCACTTGTCTATGCCAAGAAACTTGGAGGACAGCTACCTGGCCAACTGACTGGAAGAGATCCATATTTATGCCCATTCCAAAGAAAGGTGATGCAACTGAATAGAGAAATTATTGAACAATATCATTAATATCACACACAAGTAAAATTTTGCTCAAGGTCATTCAAAAGTGACTGAAACAGTACATTGACAAGGAACTTCCAAAAATTCAAGTTGGATTCAGAAGAGGATGTGGAAACAGGGATGTCACTGTTGATGTGAGATGTATCTTGGCTGAAAGCAGAGACTACCAGAAAGATGTTTACCTGTGTTTCATTGATTATGCAAAGGCATTCAACTGTGTAGATCATAATAAATTATGGCTAACGTTGCCGAGACTGGGAATTCCAGAACACCTAATTGTGCTCTTAAGGAATCTGTATATGGATCCAGAGGCAGTTGTGTTAACAGAACAAGAAGACACTGCGTAGTTTAAAGTCAGGAAAGGTGGGCGTCAGGGTTGTATCCTTTCACCATACCTTTTCAAACTGTATACTGAGCAAATAATCTGAGAAGCTGGATTATATGAAGAACAGGGCATCAGGATTGGAGGGCAACTCATTAACAACCTGCGTAACTCAGATGGCACAACCTTACTTGCTGGAAGTGAAGAAGATTTGAGACACTGACTGATGAAGATCAAGGATCACAGTCTTTTGCATGGATTGCACCTCAACATCAAGAAAACAAAAATCCTCACAACTGGCCCAGTAAGCAACATCGTCACAAATGAAGAAAGGATTGAGGTTGTCAAGGATTTCATTTTACTTGGGTCAACAATCAACACCCATGGAAGTAGCAGTCAATAAATCAAAAGACACATTGATTAGGAAACTGCTGCCAAGGACCTCTTTAGAGTAAAGATGTAAAGTAAAGATGTCACCTAGAAGACTAAGGTGCGCCTGACCCACGCTGTGGTATTTTCAGTCACATCATATGCATGCAAAAGCTGGACAATGAACAAGGAAGACAGAAGAAAAACTGATGCCTCTGAATTATGATGTCAGAGAAGAATGTTGTATGTACCACACACCATCAAAAGAACAAACAGATCTGTTCTGGAACAAGCACAACCAGAGTGCTCCTTGGAAGCAGAGATGGCAAGACTGCATCTTACGTACTATAGACGTGTTGTCAGGAGGGACCAGTCCCTAGAGAAGGGCACCATGCTTGGTAGAGTGGAGGGTCAGCAAAAAAGAGGAAGACCCTCAACGAGATGGATCGACACAGTAGTTGCAACAATGGGGCTTAAGCATAAAAAGGAATGTGGACATGACCCAAGAATGGACAGTGTTTCAGTCTGTTGTACATAGGGTAGCTATGAATTGGAACCAACTTGACAGCACCTAACAACATAGCAACAAATAGCAGTGTGTGATGGCGTAGTGGTTAAGTGCCATAGCTGTTAACCAAAGATTTGATAGTTTGAATCCACCAGGTGCTCATTGGAAACTCTATGGGACAGTTCTACTTTGACCTATGGAGTCACTGTGAGTCAGAACCAATGCTATGGTAGTGGGTATCTAGCAGTGCATGACAGTATAGAATGCTATACATCCTGTCAATACTTAAAATTGTCAGTCTTTGCATTTTAGCCATTCTGGTGGTCATATGAAATTATCTATCATTACTCAACAGGAAACGCAAATTAAAACCACAATGACAAAGCTTCTTATGTGCTTACTGTTGTTAGGTGCCACTGAGTTGATTTTTAATCACAGTGACCCCATGTGACAGAGTAGAACAGCCCCACAGGACTTCTTAGGTTGTAATCTAAATGGAAGCAGATCACTATGTGTCATGGATTGAATTGTGTTTCCCACCAAAATATGTTTGGCTGTTTGGCTGTGTCATGATTCCTTATATTGTATGATGTTCCTATAAATCCTGTAATGTTAACGAGGGAGGATGAGCAGTGATTGCGTTAGTGAGGTGGGACTCAATATATAAGTTTGTTTTGTGCCTTGGGGCAATCTCTTGGGACATAAAGGAAACACAAGTAAGCAGAGAGTCGGGGACCTCATACCACCAAGAAGCAGTGCCAGGAGAAGAGCATGTCCTTTGGAAAGGACCAGGGGTCCCTGTCCATCAGAAGCTCTTAGTCCAGGGGAAGATTAACAAACAACTTCCTCTAGGGCCAGCTGAGAAAGACTTCCTCTGGTGCTTATGCCCTGAATTTGGACTTGTAGCCCATGGGACTGTGACAGAATAAAATTTCTCTGTTAAAGCCATCCATTTGTGGCATTTCTGTTATGACAGCACTAGATGACTAAGGCAGAGTTTGGGACCAAGAGAGTAGGGTGCTGCTCTAACAGATACCTAAAAAGTGTAAGTGGTTTTGAAACTGTGAATGAATAGAAGACTAAGAGGGAACTGAAAAGAACAGTTAACACTGAAGAACATGCTGATGGTGAGAAACAGGAGCCAAGAACTGGGAGCAGCAGCAAATTGGCAACACAGAATTGGGAAACAAGAGCTGACCCACAGAGTGAGATTGCTGAATGTCTATGTCCAGGAGGCTTCCTGATGGAGGGGGGTGCCTTTGGGCAACTTATTGATAAAGCTAGGTTTGCTAATCCATGGAAAGAGAGAGCTGAGTGTCTGTGTGCAAGAGGCTTCACAGAGGAGTGGGGTGTCTCTGGGCACTTATTGGCAGAGCTATGGAGCTTTGGAACACTTGCCACAGCAGGCAAATGCAGGCGTGAGGAATGGGCTGAGAGCTCACAGGAAGCAGAAGGTGAAGAGACAAGGAGCACAAGAAGCCAAGCCAATTCTGTCTCAAAAGGTATGACCATGACCTGGAGGTTTCAAAGGGTGGAGCCACGGCCTCTGGAGCTTCAAAGAGTGGGGCCACAGCATCCTTGGTTTTAAAGTCAGATCTTCACCTACTCCTTTACAGAGTATGGGGCTGCTATTTGTGAGTGTCAGTGGGATGGGGCCAGATCCACTGCCCAAACCTGAGGAGGGCGGGAGGCTACCTGTTCTAAGTGGTAAGATCTCCACTAGGAAAACAGGGAGTCTAGAGTCAAGGAAGCAGGACTGCTGTTCTAGTGGGCCTAGAAGGTGGAGCTGTAGCCCAGAGCCAAGAGGCCTCCATTCAGATGCTGGAGAGTATGGCCAATACCTACAGTCTAGAGGGCAGGATCACTGTGTAAGATGTTTCAAAGAATGGAAGATTATTTTCAAATCCTGAAGGCTAATGTAATGCATTCTGCTCATTTGCTTGGTGTCTGTTATGTCTTCTTTCTCTGCAATTTCTCCCATTTGTAATGAAAATGTCTAACTTGTGATGCTGTGATGCCTGTGATGCTATTGCATTTTGGAAGCAGGTAACTTGTGCTCTTGATTTCAGAGCTGAAGAGGAATTTCTGGATTTTGGACTTTGACTCAAGACTTTTGCTATGATCTGAATATGTTTTGATGTTGCAAGGATGATTTTAGGTGGCCAAAGTGTAGAAAGTCATGGATTGAATTGAGTCCCCCCAAAAATGTGTGTAGTGGTTTGTCTGGACCATGGCTATAGCATACTGGACTGTGGCAGAAAAGAAGTTTTCTTTGTTAAAGCCATCCACTTGTGACATTTCTATTACAGTGGCACTAGATGACTAAGATACCAGGTCTTTCTGCCACAGAGCTACTGGTTAGGTTCCAACTGCCAACATTTCAGTTAGTAGCTAAGAGTTTAATAGTTACATCATTGAGGCTCGCTCCTTCTCCATGCTTAGTAGCTGTTGGGATATTTCTGTGAAGTGCCCATTCAAGCCTTTTTGTCTGATTTTAAAAGAGAGCTTTTTTCCTTTTTGACTTGTAGAAATTCCATAGATATTCTGGACATAAGTTCTTTTTTTTTATTATAACTGAGTGAAAATGTACATTCCCATATAAATTTACATGTCCAACTATATGCAGCTTCCAATGCTCTGCCTGCACGGTGATAGCACACTATTCCTCTCTGCTCCATACATGTCTCATCCTACCAACAGTCTCCTTTCCCCTCCTCTCCAACCATTCCTTCCTCCAGCCGGAGGTCAGCAGCATGATATCCTATAGATGCATAGAACCATAAAGTGCATCCAATATATGGTCACTCTGCATCGCCAAGTCCAATTCATTTGTGTCCAAAGAGTGGACCTTCTTTATGATTTATGGGCAAGGGCAGCGTCAGGGCCAGGGGCCATGCTCTCAGAGGAAACCCAAAACCGCTGGACCATCAAATGCAGTCTTTTAGTGGAGATCTCAGGATGCACCCCTTTTCATTCTTGTGTTGCCAGGGAGACTCAGCTTAGTGAGCTCTATCGCAGCTGTCACTGGTGGTGGCTGGGCACCATCCGATTCTTCTGGTCCCAAGTTGATGTAGGCACCCACTCATGGACATAGGTTCTTTATCAGATATGTGTACAGCACACATTTTCTCCTGGTCCGTGGCTTGCCTTTTCAGTTTTCTAGTGGCATATTTTCCTTCTTTTAAATATATTTTTTAAATTCTATATTTTAAGTATTTTTTTGAAATTTAAGAATCTGTTTTTTAAAATCTTCTTGTAAATATTTTATAATTTTCATTCAATAAAATCTACTGATCGTAAGTCTATGTTTAATGTTTTTTGAAAAACCCATACACTAACATAACACACTTGTATCAAGACAGTATATTCCCATCACACCAGAAAGTTCCTCATGGACTTTCCTAATCAGCCAGCAACTGCTGATCTGATTTTTACCACTGTAGATTAATTTTGATTCTTGGGATGTCTTTTGATGAGTGAAGTTTTTAATTTTTGTGAAATCAAATTTATCATCTTTTTCTGTCTTGTTTATTAATAAATAAATAAATATTTGCCTGCATGTCTTAGGCCAGGTTTTCAGGAGAAGCAAGATCAGTGAAGCACACATATGTATATACATGCACATGTGCACACAAACACACATGCACACATATCTACAGGGAGACAGAAAGAGAGACTGATTTATCCTAAGGAAATGGCTAATGCAATTGTGGAGGCTGGCAAGTCCTAAATTTGTGGGTCAGGCTTCAGGCTGGAGGTTTTTCCTGACTCATATACTTTCAGAGGCTGACAACATATCAGACAACATGTTATTGGCCCAAGAAGTTGTCAGAAGCTGACAAATCAGTTCAGAAAGCAGGCTGTTGACTCACAAGGCAGTGTAAACTGGTGATTCAGATTAGATGATAGGCTGCTGGCTCATAGGGTTGTGGAAGCTAGCAAATTACACAGTCAGCAGATTAGACAGTAGACTCTAGCTCAAATCCTAAGAACTGGAGGTCAGATGATGGTGAGCTGAATGTAGGATCCGGAGCAAGCTTTACCGGAGTGTCCATATATATGTTACACCCTCAGGGAAAGTACCCTCATATCAGATAAGGCTGTTGACTTGAGTAAGGGTGTGACTTGAATAGGGCTGTGACTTGAATGATGCCCTTTAGTGAGAGGGTGACTCAAAATACTCCCGTAAACTAATCCTGTCTTATTAACATATAGAGATTTAGGATTTACAACACATACAATGGAGAATAATCACACAAGATGGAGAACAATTACACAAAATCTCAAAACAGAGAACCATTTTGTAATACTGCCAATCATGGCCTAGCCAAATTGACATGTAACATTAACCATCACATTGTCAAAACTCATAAAGATATTCTCCTATAATTTCTTCTAGGAACTTCATGAGTTTAGCTTCCATTTTTAAGTCTAGATCCATCTTAATGATCATAAATTAACCAAAAAATTAACTTTTGTTTGTGCTACGAGGTAGCTATAAATGTTGATTTTGTTTTCCATATAGTTATCTAGGTGCTGTGACAGTAATCATTGAAAATACCTTCTTTTTATCACAGAACTGCATCAGTGCCTTTGTCTTAAATCTAGTTACCATGCAGGCAAGGCCTACTGCTAGACTTTCTATTCTGTTCCATTCTGGCTCCTTTCTGTTACCAAGTAAACATGTCCAAGTCCCTATGTCTCAGACAACTTGAATCTTCCTTAACTCTCCTCCAAATCTCCCTTGATAGTTAACTGTCTGCTATTTTAAAGCAAAATTACTTTTTACTCTTAAAAATTTTTTACTGTACTTTAAGTAAAAGTTTACAAGTCAATTTACTATATAACACCTCCACGGACACACTATTATGCAACTCCAGCTGCTTTCCCCACTCTGTGACAACACACTCATCCTTTCCAACCTGTACGTCCCATATCCATTCAACCAGCTTCTGTACCTCTCCACCTTTTCACTTCACCTCTAGACAAGAGCTGCTCAGATAGCCTCATGTATATGTTTAAGCCAAGAAACACATTCTTCACCAGCATCACTCTACATCCTATAGTCCAGTCCAGTCTTTGTCTGAAGAGTTGGCTTTCATACTAGTTTTAGCTGTGGGCTAACAGAGAGTCTGGGAACCATGAACTCAGGAGACTCTCCAGTCTGCTGGACCATCAAGTGTTGTCTTAATAGAGTTCTAGGTCTGCACAAGCATTTTTCTCCCACTACATCAGGGACTTTACGTTGTGTTCGCTGTCAGGGCAGTCATTGGTGGCCGGGCGCCATCTAACTCTTGTAGTCTCATGCTGATGCGGTCTCTGGATCACATGGCACCTTCTGTCTGCTGGGCTCATATTTCCCTCATGTCTTTGATGTTCTACATTTTCCTCTGCTCCAGGTGAATTGGGACCAATTGATGCTACTTAGATGGTCACTTGCCACCAAAGTGGTATGCGTAATATTTTCTTAAAAATAGCTTAGTTATGCCAATCGACCTAGATGTCCCCCGAAACCATGGTCTGCAGACCCTTTCCCCTGCTACTCTGTCCTTCAAAATATTAAATGGTCCTTAGGAAACCTCTTCACTTTTGATGCTGTGCTAATCTCCCTTCTACCGAGTGCTGTCACTCCCTTTCCTCAGCACAATTCGTATCTACTATCTAATCTATGAATATCCCTCTCCCTCCCTCCCAACCTTATAAAACATCAAAGATTATTTTCTTCCATGCTTAACCTTTCAAGTACTTACAATGTGGTCTCATGCAATATTTGTCATTTTCAAAGTAAAATGATTTTGAGAGTTGTTTATATTCACTGTTTTCACTTCTGGTCCTCCAGTTTACTCTTCAGTTCCCTCTAGACTGGTTTCTGCCACCTCTTTTCTACCAAATCTGCTCCCTCCAAATTCATCAGTGATTGTTTTGTCTCTATTTCTCTCTGTTTCTTATTGTGGTTAACATATATAATACAAAATATTTGCCATTTCAACATTTTTCACATGTGCAGTTTAGTGACGTTAATTACTTTCATAGTGTTGTACAACCATCACCATTATCCATTTCCAAGTTTTGCTATCACACTTAACAGAAACTCAGTGCATCTAAGGAATGATTCCACTTTCCTCATTCTCTCCCCACCACTAACACATCTTGGTCTCTATTTCTTTGCCTATTCTAGATATTTCATATAGTTGGGTCATATAGTTTGTCCTCTTGTTACTGACTAATTTCACTCAGCATAACGTTTTGAAGTTTCAAGCTTTTTGTAGCGTATACTAGACTTCATTTCTCTACCAGTAAATATTTTCTGATAAATGCAGTGGGCCCTTTTGGCTCTTCACTTTACTCAGCATCACACCAATCATTTCAACTTCCCACTTCATGAATCCCTCTTTTATTTTTTCTCTGTTACCTACACTGTTTATTTTCTTCCCTAGCTGGTTACCCCTTCCCTAACTACTTCCATTAAAGTTGGCATTCCCTGGGGCTCAGTCCCATGCCTTCTGTCTTTTTCACTTCCACACTCTTCTGGGAAGTTCATCTTCTTCCCATGGTTTCAACTATTGACCATAGCAAGGACACCTATTAAATTCCCTGGGGAGGTTTAAAAAAATCCCAGAGCTAAGTCAAATCCTCATTGATTCTGAATTACTTGTTCTGGGCTAAGGTACAGGTATCAATTTTTTTTTTTTAAAGTCCTAGCTTTCATTCTAATATGCAGCTTAAGTTGAGAAACATTCGGAAAGACAGACACTGATGATTCGCAAGAGCTTCCCTTCAACATATCTGTCTCCACAAGGATGTCCCACAATACCCCAAACTCAGTTCATCCCAGTATGAATTCTTGCACAGAGCAGCTGGTGGGTTTGAACTGCCAGTCTTTCAGTTAGCAGCCAAATGCTTAACTGGGGCTCCTTTTCATCAGTGCCCTCATCCAATATCTGTCTTTTGGTTACTGACTTATTTCACTTAGCATGTTTGTTTTATACAGCTTTACTGAGATTCAAGTGACATACATTTAGCAGTACACAGCTAAAGTATTTGATACACTTTGGCATAAGAGCATCATGCTTCACAATAATGAACATGTTTATCACCCTGTAATGTTCCTCAATCCCTCCCCTTATGATACTTCTCTTTGTCCCTTTTCCAGTTATTACTCCTGTCCCCAGACAACCAGATATACTTTCTGTCGATATGGATTAGTTTTCATTTTTTAGAATTTTATACACTTTTTTTTTGGTAGGGTGGCTTCTTTCACTCAAAACAGTTATTTTGAAATTCTTCCACATTGTAGTATGCATCAGTAACACACACTTCATTATTGTTCAGTTGTGTTCCATTGTGTGGCTAACTCTCTATTTGTGCATCCAGTCACCTATTGATGAACATTTGGGTTGTTTTCAGTTTTAGCTTTTAACAAACAAAAAAAGCTATGAACATACACATGAAAGTTTTTGTGTGAATAAGTTCTTTCATTTCTCTTGGGAAATATCTGTAAGTGATTGTCTTAAGATGGCATGTATACGTTTAACTTTTTTTTTTTATTTAACATAACTGAGTAAAAATGTACATTCACATGTAAATTTACATGCCCCCCTATATGCAGCTTCCACTGCTCTCCCTGTTCGGTGACTGCACACTATTCCTCTCTGCTCCATACATGTCTCATCCTCCCAACAGTCTCCCTTCCCCTCCTCTCCGTCCACTCCCCTTCCTCCAGCCAGAGGTCAGCAAGATGATATCCTATAGATGTATAGAACCATAAAGTGCTTCCAACATATGGTTACTCTGCATTGCCAAGTCCATTCCATTCCTGTCCAAAGAGTGGACCTTTGTTATAATTTATGGGAACGGGCAGCATCAGGGCCAGGGGCCATGCTCTCAGAGGAACCCCAAAACTGCTGGACCATCAATTGAGGTCTTTTAGTGGAGATCTCATGATGCACCTCTTTTTATTCTTGTGTTGCCAGTGAGGCTCCTCTCTGTGAGCTCCGTCATGGCTATCACTGGTGGTGGCCGGGCACCATCCGGTTCTTCCGGTCCCAGGTCGATGTAGGCACCCACTCTTGTGGGTCTCTCTGTCTTCTCGGTTGTCTTTACCGCATGCCATTTTGGCCCTCGGTGAGCATCCGTTCCTGTTGAGTTGGGACCATTTGCTGTGTCCTCGGATGGCAGCTTGGCAGCTTTTAAGACCCCAGATGCCACTCACCAATGTGGGGTGCAGAGAGCTCTCTTAGCAAAACGCTAGTTGTGCCAATTGGCCTGGAATTCACCTAAGAGCATGGTCCCCCGCCCCCCGCCCCAGCTACTCTATCCTTGCAGTATTAAGATGGAAGGAGTACTCAAGTTATGCTGAAGTCCACTTAATGTTGTTCTTGTTCCTAATGTGTGCTGTCACCGCTTTCTCCCAACTAGATTTCTAGTAACTACCTAAACTAAACCCTCCCCCCCTTGCCCTCCCTCCCTCCCTCCCCTCCCTTGCAGCTGTCAAAGAGTCTTTTCTTCTATACACAAGCCTGTTTTTGAGATCTTATCGTAGAGGTCTCATACAGTATTTTGTCGCTGACTACTCTCACTCAACATAATGTCTTCCAGTTGAAACCAGGTTAGGAGATGTTTCCTGGAATCATCGTTATTCTTTATCATTGCATAGTGCTCCATTGAGTATATGTACCACAGTTTACCTATCCATTCTTCTATTGTTGGGCATCTAGGTTGATTCCACCTTTTTGCTATTGTGGACTGTGCCACGATAAACATTCTGGTGCATGTGTCCGTTGGTGTGAAAGGCCTTGAATCTGTAGGATATATTCCAAGTAGTGGAATTACTGGGTCAAATGGTATATCGATATCCATTTTTTTAAGGAAGTGCCAGATTGCCTTCCAAAGAGGCTGGACCATTTTGCAAGCCCACCAACAGTGTAGGAGGGTTCCACTTTCTCCACAGCCTCTCCAGCATTTGTTGTTTTGTGTTTTCTGGATCATGGCCAATCTTGTTGGGGTGAGATGGTATCTCATTGTTGTCTTGATTTGAATTTCTTTAATAGCTAAAGATCGTGAACATGTCCGCATGTGTTTTTTGGCTGCCTGGATCTCCTCTTTAGTGAAGTATCTGTCCATCTCCTTTGCCCATCGCTTAATTGGATGGTTTATCTTCTTATTATTGATATTTTGTAGTATCTTATAGATTATGGAGATCCGGCGTCGATCTGACATAGAGTTGCCAATATTTTTTCCCACTCTGTGGGTGTTCTTTTAATTCTATTAATAAAGTCTTTGGATGAGCAAAAGTGTTTGATTCTTAATAGTTCCCATTTATCTGCTTTCTCTTCTGTTGATTGAGGTTTCTTTGACAGATTTTGGAGTCTGTCCTCATTGTGTATTAAAACTTCCATTGTTGTTCCTACCTTTTCTTGGATGAGCTTTATCGTTTTAGGTTTGATATTTAGGTCTTTTATCCAGTTGGAGTTGGTTTTTGTATAAGGTGTACGATATGGATCTTGATTCAGTTTATTGCAGATGGATAACCAATTTTGCCAGCACCATTTGTTGAAGATGCTGTTTTTACCCCAATTTAATGTCTTAGGGCCTTTGTCGAATATCAACTGTTCATAGGCAGATGGTGTCATCTCTGGGGACTCAATTCTGTTCCATTGATCAGTCTGTCTGTTCTATACGTTTAACTTTTTAAGACATTGTTTTCCAAAGCAGTTGTACCTACCATGTTATACTCCCATTGGGCATGATGAGAGTTTCAGTTTATGCCCATTTTTTAATTGAGCTGTTTGTCTTATTAC
The DNA here is from genome assembly GCA_028571685.1 of Heterohyrax brucei. Taxonomy (NCBI): domain Eukaryota; kingdom Metazoa; phylum Chordata; class Mammalia; order Hyracoidea; family Procaviidae; genus Heterohyrax; species Heterohyrax brucei. Next base: position 6,798,886 of record CM053165.1, on the reverse strand, counting down.
TGAGTTGTGAGAGTTCTCTGTATAGTCTAGGTGTAAGTGTTTTGTCTGATGTAAGTTTTACAAATATTCCAATTTGCGTCTTGACTTTTCATTTTCTTTATAGTGTCTTTGAAGAACTAAAGTGCTCCATTTTAATGAAGTCTTTTTGATTTATTTTTCTTTTATGGGTTGTACTTTTTGTATTATATTTAAGAAATATTTATCAAACCCAAATTATGATTTTTTCCTGTTTTCTTCTAGAAGTTTTATAGTTCTAGCACTCACACAGAGGTCTACAATCCATTTCAAATTAATTTTTATGCATGGTATGATGTAGGACTGCTTTGTCCAGTCTTTCTCCTCCTCCAAGCCACTTTCCTCTTGAAGAATGTTTTTTTCTAAGTTTCAGATTTTACCACGCTTAAACTGTTGCCTAAAGGCAAACCTCAGCCTCCTTCAACCAGCTTTGTAGATGGCCCTGCTCACAGCTAAGATTGTCAAGCTCTCCGGCTTTACATCTCCCCATTTCATGTCCACCAGAAATAATTTCTCAAATATATCAACCATCCCTCTTACTTCCAAGTTCTACACATGGTGTTCCTCCTGACTAGAAGTACCACTCCCAGTATCCTTTCCTGCCACTACAAATTCCTGGCATTTAGTCTAAAGTCCTTCAGGAGTAGTTTAGGAATTGCCCCAGCAAGAGCCTTGGACAGGATGGGAGGATCCATGAGGGCACCCAGGGCATGTAATGAACACTACTGAAAAGCCAAATGCTGTCTGATCCACTCTAATTCATGGTGATCCTATGTCAGAGCAGAAGTATGTTTCATGTGGTTTTCAATGGCTAATTTTGGGGGGGTGGGAGTATATTTCCAGGTCTCTCTTCCAAGGTGCCTCTGGGTGGACTCGAACCTGCAACCTATTGTAGTTGAGTATGTTAACCATTTACATCATTCGGGAACACTACTGGATGCTTGGTATTATAATTATCTAATTATCTAGTTGTTTGTCCTCTAGGCTGTGAGCCCTTTCAGGGCAAGAGCAGATGTCCCTCCATCTGGATGTCAGTCAAAACATTGCAGAACCTGTACCACCTTTCCAGGATGTACTATTTAAAGTTATCAGCCTAGCCTTCATCTGTGTCCTTGGAGACAGAGATTGGATTCTACAGTCTTGGCTGTGGAATGAAAGACCTTGGGCATTTGCTGCTGTACCCTTGTCCCTCTACCTCAGTGTTTTAGTTCCAGGACACACTAATCTCATGTCTATTCTTCTTGGAGGATTGTTAGGCAAAAGAGGAGCTGGAGCTGGGGAGAGAAAGAAGGAAGCAGAAGTTGAGGTTTTTGGCAGTAATGATTTGAGGAGCTGGGGAAAATGGAGCCCAGGTCCCAGAATGGAGCAGGGATGAGGAGCCTGAGTCAGACAGTGGCAGCCCCACGCTGCGGTGCTATATCCTGTGGCCTCAAGAGCTCCCACGTGAGGCCATGGCCCCAGGAGAGCCAGGGAGCTTTTATACTGTCTTCCCAGCTGTCTCCAGGCAAGGGGGTGAATCTGAGGTCACTCCAAGCCTTTCTCAACCAGCTGCCTTAAACTGCGAGACCCAAGCGGCCAAGTCAATAACGCGAAATCATAAAATCGCAAAGGCGTTGAATGTTTGGATGAAGGAGCAGACACAGCAAATGGGGCTTTTTCCCAGGCAGCTCGTGTGGAACAAGCAAAACAGATTTATGAGTGTCTGGTTGAAGCTGGGGTTGTGTGGGGGGAGGGGCTGGTCTGAGACAGGCATTTCTAGAAAGATGATAAATGGAAACTAACTGCAGAGTCCTTGTGATTTAAGACGTGTGAAACGCCATCCCTTTCTTCAGTATGCTTTGTTACAGTGTTATTTTGAGGACACAAGTGTATTTATAGGCAATTTTATGTGCTGAAAGGTAATCACTCTAAAGGGGATGCTGGACTGGTGTTAGTTAGGGTGGGTGGGCTGGAAGCCTGTCCTTGGCTCAGACCACAGATTCCCAGATGTAGCCACATGGTCCAGCCTCTCTCTACTCAGAGGCCCATTGACCTGAGCCAGGCTTGGCACTGAGCCCATACTTCACGCATGCACTGGGTCCACACTTGTGTAAGTACACTGAGCCCATACTCCATGCACATACTGGGTCCACACTCAATGTGCATCAGGTTTTGCTGACATCAGACCATACTGCGAGAAGAACCAGGAGCTGGACTGAACAGTATACTCTGTCCCACTCTGTCACTTGAGGGTCAGCTGCTTTGTGTGGCCAGGGTTGTCTGACCCATTTTGGGAGACTCTTAACCTCCTACTGCCTCCCAGCACAGCCCAGATATGATGCCAATATCAGAAAGATACTTCTCAGTCACCTCAGCAGGTAGGGAACAGGTGGAAGACATTCCTTGAAAAGCTTGGAGGGCAGAGAATGCCGAGGCCTGGTCAACTTCTGCTTTGAGACCATGGGTCCCTAGAGGGACTACTCTGCCTGCCCAGGTCAGCGTGGATGGGTTAGCAAGGGTCAGGGGACCCAGCAGATTGCTACCTCCTCAGTTGCTCCATGTCCTCGGGGTAAACCTTCTCCTTCCCCCAGGTATCACTGTAGGCTCACAGCCACCCCACCCATCAGTCTGTCAGCCAACCTCAGAGGGCTCCAGGCTGGTTCTCAGGCTCCATACCCCTCCAGGAGCAGAAAGACTATGGGTCTGAGAGAAGTCGGAGGGACCGCAGGTCCAATTAGACCTGGGACTTCAGCTCCCGCAGGCACAGGAACCGTAAGCAGCTGGTCCCATGAAAGAACTGACAGACTTTCTGGCCCAAAGCCCAGTGGTGGTCATCTGCATGTGGTGATCAGCCTCTTGCTCTACAGTCCTGAAGGACAGGTGCGTTTGCAAGTGTTAAGGAAGCACTATGGTTGTCAAATCACCATGGAAAATGCCCTGACAACCCACACTATGGCTCCCACCCTCCTGCCCGTTGGAGCTGACTTGTCCTGGCCTCCTATTTCAATCCTTCATGCTCCCTCTCCTTTTTTTCTGGAGTGCTATAATCCCCTTGTCAGAGTTTTGCATGTGTGCCCAGCTGCTTTTTTCTGGGAACACCCACAAGGCTCCAGAAGAACAGAGGACAGACAGGCCTGTCTACAGCCAGAGCCAGCACTGCCTTCTAGATGCCCAAAGGCATTCCATGAGCCCAGTATCATCACAGCCTCCTTGTCATCCAAGAGGAAACTGAGACCAGAGAGTTAAAGTGACTTGGCCAAGGTCACACGCTTAGAAGTGAGCTATGTGGACATCCATGTCCTTGACACGTCAGCTGAATCTGCAGCAGAGATGCAGCAGTGATGGACAGGTTGCAAGGTTGTAGGAGCCTCCCCAAAGCACATGTACATACCCACACACTTGCACATTCACACCCCTTGGTGTGCACAGCAAGTGCATCTTCCCTACCCTGCACAAAGCTGAGCCCACACTTGCCTCTCTGACTGGTTAGTGATGAACACTTTTGCCCCTGCTGTCTCAAGGCCTCAGTGAAATAATGGATGAAAAGCCCAGGCTGGGAGATGAGCACCTCAGCAGGATGGCACGCAGGCCATCCAGACTGGGGCGTCACCCAGAATAAAACTATAGAGAAAACACGAGCAAGGCTGTAAACATGGGCAGACACTAAGGGAGACGGGCCCGGGTGCTCCATAAGAAGCATCCAACCAGGCTAGAGCTCAGGGCCTGTTTGGCTCAGGGGTAGCCAAGGCTCTGGGCTTGGCTCAGACCAATGTCTCAAGCTGCAGCTGTCTCATCCAACTCAGAGTTGGCTGGAAGGTCTGGCTTCCACGCAATAAACAACAGAGAAAGACAAATTGCAAATGTGTCTGGAACTAGTGGGGAGTGGGAGGTATGCAGGGGTCACCAGGAAGCTTGTCTCCTTCCTTGGCCACTGCCCCCTATGGCACTCCAAGGAAGCTCAGTCCCAGAGCTTCCAATCCCAGGACTGGAGGGTGGGTAGTACATCAGAGACAAGATGCACTGGACATGTGCAACTACAGAGGGACTTTGAGGTTAATGTTTACCGGGAAAATTCCAGAGGAGTGTGAGGGCTTGGTACTCTGAATACAGGTATGGGACGGCAGCCTCAGTCTGTGGCATGGGGGCCTGCAGTGCCTTCTGAGCATCATAAGCTTTTGGGGACTTCAGAAGCCAGGAGTATAGGCCAGGCCACTACTACTGTCCCAGATGAGGAAACAGAGGCAAAGAGACACAACAGCTCCTCCTTTCAGTTTGCTCCCCTGGATTCAGTCTTAGACTCTACCCACTGCCCTCATGTGTACCATTGCATTTTTATACCCTCCACTTCACTAACTCTGTCTCTGGAGCAAACCTTCTCTCTGAGCTGCATTCTGGCCACCTCTGCCTGTAGGGCCCACGGAAAACTCACCAAAAACAAACAAAAAAACTGAAGCTGTGGAGTTGATGCTGACTTACAGCAACTCCATGTGTATCAGGGTAGAACTATGCTCTGTAAAATTTGCAATGACTAGTTTTTCAGAAGTAGATCACCAGGCTTTCTTTTGTGGTAACTCTCAGTGAATTGAAACCTCCAACCTTCTAGTTAGCAGCTGAACTCACTAACCATTTGTACCACCAGGGACTGCACCTCACTTGTACAGGCTCCAGGTTGCCCTGACCGTCGCTCACCCTCCAACTGTGACTCCTCCTGTGGACCCCCCCTCAGCTGTCCAAGCCGGAAACCAGGGAGCTGGACCTGACTCTTCCCTCTTCCACTGTCACAGCCCCACCCCAGCCTCCTGTCTTGCCCTTCAGGGCCACATTGCATGAAGCCATAAGGATCTATGAGAAACACCCATTTGACTTTTTTGCTCCCTTTCTTGGCACTCCATAATTTCTAGGACAACAGCCCGGCTTTAGGTAATATAGGGCTCACATGCCTCTCATTCTTCACTCATTACTTTCCTTCCTCTACCACACAACACTTCACCCATGAAGCCCTTCTAGGACCTTGAATCCACCACATTTCCCCCAACACCAGGTACATCTCACACCATTTCCTTCAAGAATGTTCTTGCGACCCACTCCTTCTCCTAGTCTGAGCAGAGGTCTTGACCTGCCCTGGGAATTTGGCATGAGGGTGGAGACCTGTCCAAGGGAGAAGATATGACCATTCTCTAGAAAGAGTCTAAGAGGAGAAACACAGCTATGCTTGGAAAGTCTAGTTGGAGGGAGGCATAAAGATCTGCTCTGAGATGAAAGGAGATGTGGTCTACTCTGAGGAGTCCCTATTCATCAGGATGTCCTTGGAGGGTAATTGGACCAGTGCAACAAGACATCTTCAGCTCAGGGGAGTGTGTGCCATTTTGGGATGTTGAGCCCTGGCACAAGCTTTCACCTGCCTGCAGAAAGCCAGGGCCCGGCCATTGCTAGACAGAGATGCTAGACAAAGGACCCATCCTCATGGCGCAGTGGGCCCTGTTAGAAACTGCAGGGCCACACTGATGTGAGCGCCGGGCATACCTGGTACCTGGCCCACTGGAACGCCAAAGACTGCAGAGAGTAATACCTGTGGCTGCTGTGGACACAAATGGTAGGTGAGCACACCTATGCCCCCAGCCAAGCAACCCCAGGACTCCCTACTGCCCTCACACCCTAAATGCAGAGGCTCATCAGGATGGGGTCTACTGCTTGCTTGGGACCCAAGTATCCTGCATTAAACCAGAAACCTCCTGAAGGAGGAAGAGTGTAAGAATAATTATCTGTCAAGCCCTTACTATGTGCTTTACAGGCACCACCTCACTACTTCAATATCCACCCTTACAGGTGAGAAAACAGAGGCTCAGAGAAGGTGAGTGGCTTATTCAAAATGCATGACTGGCCAACAGAGCTTAAACTCAAACCCAGTCTATTCCAAGTACGAGGCTCCCTCCGCGTACGCCTCCCTGAAGGCTGGGGCCAGGTACCTCCGATCATGCACCAGTAACCTGAGCTACTTCTCACCACCAAGCTGCCATCAGCTGTCTCCAATCCTTTGACTGAGTGTGGCTGCCCATGGGTGCTCTGCCTCAGAGTGTTGCTCAGTCTTCAGAGAACGTCTCAATGGCATTGAATGGGTGAACAAAAGCATTTCCCACATCATTTCTCTGGGCTGTGCCCTAGGCTGAAGGTGGAGCCACAGAGAAGAAAATAAGTCCAATTCTTCCCTCTGAGAGCTGTTATCTTAGCAGGGAGATAGACTAAGTCCCAAATCAGTACTCCCAGATGTGATTGTCTATGTGTCACACAGGTGCCTGTGGTCAGAGGGGAGAGTGTTGGGGGAGTACTCAGTCCCTCAGGCCAAGGCAGGGACTCAGTGGGAATGTCCCCAAGGAAGGGTCATTTCTGGGCCCTGGGCTGTGAAGGTGGGACCAGAGAGCCCAGGCTTTCCAGGGCCCACAAGTGATGGACTTGCAAGAGGGGTGAGGTACACAAGAGAGCTAGGGGTGCCCAGTGCAAGGACGCCTCAGAACCAGAACTCCCGGGACCTTGAATTCCTGGCCAAAGTGCTGAAGCTTCATCTGCAGTCAACAGGGACCAGAGGGAGTCTGCACCTCAGGGTGACTGCGGGGACTTACCTTACTGCTAAGGGGGGTGGACAGGCCTGCTGAGCAGGAGGCAGGAAGGCTCTGAAAGAGCTGGCCCAATGACCCCACTGACAGAAGGACAGGCTTGTCCTAGAGCAAAAGAGTAGAGACATAGACAGACAGGCAGAGAGAGACTGTCAGGGAAAGCAGAGGACCAAATCCAGTAATAGATTGGATTTGGGAGGCAAGGGCTGGGAGAAGTCTGGAGAATTGCCAGGACTCCAGGTGGGAGCTGGGAGTCTGGCAGGTTCAGCAGTGAGGAACAACGGGACGCAGGCTGAAATCAGTGAATAGGGGCCACTTAGGGGAAGATGATGGGCCTCCACTTTGCAACTTGTACTTGACTGTTCCCTCCTAAAAGCCCAGTTACTGTCTTCATCCTGGCTTCCCTCTTCCACCTCAGCTAGCTTTCCCCTAGAGAGACAGGGTGTCAGCGGTAGAGGTGAGGCTTCAGGATGCCAGCAGGGGCCCCTTTGCCTGGATACCAAGTGTGATCACCTTGACCACGGGCAGGCACAGTGGCCTTGCACCTCTTACACAAGAAGGCCATGTGTCCAGAGAGGAGCCCCTAGAACCTGACCCACCTGTGCTGGACCCAGGGCTGGCCTTTGTCTTGGGCCTGCTCGCTGATGGTGCTACAGGCTCACCGGTGTTGGGTTCAGTGAGCAGTACTAGGAGCATAAGGAGAAGGTGGTGGCCTGAAGAGCCTGGGTGTTCTGGCCATCTGTATTGCAGCAGGCTGCAGACCCTGGCAGGGAGCAGGCTAGTCTGTAGGTGACAGGAAACTCTGGATCACAGGCAGCTGGAGCAGCAGCAGCTGCTCATCTGGTTTTCTTCCACTTCCCAGATCCCCATCTAGCTCACCAACCATCGACCTCACTTAGGTGGATGGGTACCACTGGTTAGGGTGTATGTCACATGAGGGACCTTGAAACCCACTTGAACTGTGCACCTGCACCTTGGTCAAGTTCTTGATTTCTCTGAGCCTCAGTTTCTCTACTGCAAACTGAAGATAATAACTTGGTGCAGTGCAGGGCTCTAGGGGCACTCACTGAAGGGCAGATCTAGATGGAGGTGGAGTGAGCAACAACCCCAATGAGGATCTGCTGATAGAACTGCATTCCCTGCCTCTCCCTCCACTGTCAGTATCCTTTGACTATTGTCTCCTAAAGGCCTCGTCTGAGGCAGATTCCCAGGATTCAGCACCCAGAACAAGGACAAGGGGGAGTGAGGAAACCCAGGATTCAGGTCAGTCTTCAACTACTTTTCTCCATGGACACTGCACGGTTTACTGATGGTAAGAAACACAACAACAGCCCATGGTGGCAGGAAGGAGGGGAGCCCAAGCTCCAGCTCCATGCTTGCCCTTGGCTCTGGCTTGGGTTCTCCTTTAAATAAGGGAGTGAACTGGTGGGCTTCTAAGGAAGCTGTCAGGATGCAAGATACTTCTGTCACTGATGCCCACCAGCTTACACCTACACATACAATTCTCCTTTCAGGTTCAACCTGTGCTTGCTCAGGTTCCTTCACCTGGGATGCCCTTCTTCCTCATCCTGGGTTCCCCTTCCTCCTCATCCTGGGTCCTCGAAGTCTTCTTGGTTCCCTCATGCCCAGTCCCAACTCACCTTATCCCTTTCCCTAGGCCTTTCCTTTGAGCTCCTGAGTCCTTCCTGCTGAATCTGCTGGCAGGCCGGAGCTCCACTGCACCTCTCAGCCCCAGCTCAGCTGCCATGTGCCAGACTTCTCCCATCCCTGGCTCAGACCCTGGGATCTAGGTAGGGACCAGTCTCTGAGGTCCTACATGCTCCTTACAGGGTGGGCACCTATTCCCAATAGCTGCAAACCAGCAGAGGAGCCAGGAAGCTCTTGGACAGGTTCCAAACCCTACTCTGCCCCTTCTGACTGCATGACCTCAGGCAATATCCCCGATCCACCTCCAACACTCCCAGCTCTGTGCTCTCCTCTATGCAGCAGGGCTACCCTATCCTGTGCTACCTGCCTCCCAGATAAGAACTGAAACTTTGTGCTCCGTACAGATAGTCTCATCGCAGGCTTAGCAGTAGAGTGCTCCCTTTTCATAGATAAGGAAAAAGTCCCTGGTGGTGCAAAAAGTTAATGTACTCAGCTGCTGATTGGAAGATTAAAGAGTCCACCCAGAAGTGCCGGTGATCTACTTCTCAAAAACCAGCCACCGAAAACCCTATGGAACATAGCTCTATCCTAACATACATGGTATCACCGTGAATCTGTGTTGGCTCAATGGCAACTGGTTTATATACGAAGTAGGTGAGTGGTTGCTTAGGGTTGGAGGAGGGATAGGCAAGTGATCACTGAAGGAGTTTCTTTCCGAGGTGATGAAATGTTCTAAAATGAATTGTGGCTGCACATGTCTGCAAAGATACTAAAAAACGCACTGGATAGTACACTTTGAATGAGTGAGTCAAATGATGATAGGCAAACGATATCTCAGTAAACTGTGATTAACAAGAGTGAAGAAGCAGTGATGAGTGCAAAGCTGGGCTCACGTGCAGGTTGCCATAGGAGGGAATTTGATGACTAACAGAAGGTGGAATGACCTCAAGAATCCTGACACTCAGGACAGGGAGTCAAAGGCTTGAACACACATCTCACCCGTCTCCCCTGTGCAGTGCTTCCTACAGCATCTCCTCCCTGCCCTCTGTCAATGCTGCATTGCCATTCCTCTGGCAGGGTACCACCAAGAGGTGAGTGACAAATTGGAGGAAGGACCTTTCTGCAGCCTGCCCAACCCCGCTTTGCCAGGGGAGTCTGACTGGCCCCCCAGGGGTCTTCTTGCTGCCAAAGAGGTGACCTGGGAGGACCCAGCTTGGGTGGAGGGCAAGGATGCTTGGTTCTCTGAACGACAATGGTTGGCAAATTGAACCTGACACCTGACAGAGCCCACAGCCAGGCAGCAAGTTGGCGAGGATGCCAGACTCATCCGGGCCAGCTCTCCACTGGTGTCCTGGCAGAGGCCAGAGTGAATGTGCCCAGGGGACTGCGGAGTGGCAGGTAGCCCATGGGTGATAGAATAGTTCCAGCACAGGTCATGGTGGGCCTGGTGATGCTTTGTATGTGCATGTTAACAATAGGGGAGGAATTTGGAAACTTCAACCAAAGAAGCTGGGATTTCCAGTGGCCAACTCTGACCACAGGCTTGGATCATGCTTGGGCCTTCTTGTCCCCATAGCCCACGCTCCCTGTCAGTGAGATCTCCAAGACCCTCTACGTCAGATATCTTCATGAATCTCCTCATTTCCACTCCTAATAGCTCTCTCCAGAGGATACTCAGCCAAGTCCAGGCACCTACATGCCCTCTTCTGCTTTCCTCTGTGAGGCCTGCCTCCTCTTGTCGCCACCTCAGGCTCAGGACTGCCCCACATCCACCGTGTAGGGCACTGTGTGGCTGTGGACAGGGTCTTGCTTCATTTTTGAAATGGAGGGCCTGTCACCAGGCCACTCACACAACTCTACCGGGCCTCTGCAGTGAATGGGAAACCCCTCTGATGCCTGTCTATTGCTTCACACACATTAGTTAAAGCCTGAATGGTACCTGGAACCCTCCTTGCCTGTTATTGAGGACCAAATGTTCTCAGTGACATGTGCTGGTTGGGGGTGGTGCTGCTGAGATGAGAATAAAGGGGTTCACACTGAGAGCTTCTGTGCTCAGTAGAGGGGTCTGGTTCAAAATTTAACCAGTTGCCGTCAGAATAGAATTGTGCCCCATAGTTTTCAATGGCTGGTTTTTTGGGAATAGATGTCCAGGACCTTTTCCAAGGATCCTCTAGGTAGACTAGAACCGCCAACCCTTTGGTTGGCAGCCAAGTATGTTAACCATTTGTGCCACCCAGGGACTCCTGAGTCAAGAGTTACTTCAATTCTCTTCTGGCTGTTATCATTCTTACTGTAATTGATTGAATTGTGTCTCCAGAAAAATATGTATAGCCATGCAGCTGAGCCATGATTCCCAGTATTTTGTGATTGTCCTCCATTTTGTGATTTTCTTATGCTGTATGTTAAAGAATTAGGGTGGTACTGTAAATCCCTTTATAAGATCACCTCCCTGCTCCACTGTAAAGGGAATTTCTCTGGAGTATGGCCTGCCCCACACTTACTCCTTTCATCCTACACTAGATAAAAGGAAAGGGAAGCAAGCAGAGAATTGGGAACCTCACATCATCAAGAAAGCAGCACTGGGAGAAGAGTGCATCCTTTAGACCTGAGATTCCTGTGCCAAGATGCTCCCTGGACAAAGGCTGATGTAATACCAGACTGCCCTCCAGAGCTGACAAGGGGGAAAGCCTTCCCGTGGAGCAGACATCGTGAATTTGGACTTGTAGCCCATCGGACTGTGTAAGAATAAATCTTCCTTTGTTAAAGCCATCCACTCTGTGGTATTTCTGTTAGAGCTGCACTAGATGACTAAAACAGAATTTGGTAGCAAGAGCGGAGTGCTCCTCTAGCAAATACCTATGATGTGGAAGCCATTTTGAAACTGTGAATGGTTAGAACATTCAGAAGGAACTGAAGAAGGTGCAGATGGTGAGAGTCGAGCAGCAGAGAACAAGCAGCAGCAGCAGAACCAGAGGCAGCACTGGAGCTGATCCATGGAACAAGAGAGTTGAGTGCCTGTGTACAGACACTTCCTGGGAGAACGGGGTGCCTCTAGGCACTTTAATCGGTGGAGCTAGCCTTGCTCACCCAAACAGAGAGAGAGCTGAGTGCCTTTGTGCAGGAGGCTTCCTAGCTGAGTGGGGGGCCTCCAGGCACTTAAATCAGTGGAGCTACAGAGATTTGGAACACTTGGCCCAGCGGAGCAGATGTGAGCCTGAGGCCCAGGCCCACAGGGCCATAGCAAGCAGAAGCTGAAGAGACAAAGAATATGAGAAGCTGAGCTGCCTCAGCCTTTTTTTCTTTCTTTTTTATTTAACATGACTGAGTGAAAATGTACATTCCCGTATGAATTTACATGCCCACCTATATGCAGCTTCTACTGCTCTCCCTGTCCGGTGACTGCACACTATTCCTCTCTGCTCCATACATTTCTCATCCTCCCAGCAGCCTCCTTTCCCCTCTCCACCCACTCTCCTTCCTCCAGCCAGAGGTCAGCAGGATGATATCCTATAGATGTATAGAACCATAAAGTGCATCCAATATATGGTCACTCTGCATTGCCAAGTCCAATCCATTGGACCTTTATTATAATTTATGGGTAAGGGCAGCATCAGAGCTGGGGGCCATGCTCTCAGGGGAACCCCGAAACCACTGGACCATCAATTGAGGTCTTTTAGTGGAGATCTCAGGATGCACCCCTTTTTATTCTCGTGTTGCCAGTGAGACTCAACCTAGTGAGCTCCATTGTGTGCCTCAGTCTTAAAGGTATGGCCATGACCTCAGGGGTTTGAAAGGGTGGAGCCAGGGCCTTCTGTGTTTGTAAGGGTGGAATTGTCACTCAGTTGGGCCTAGGGTGCACCTAAAGCTGATTGGGCACAGTTTCTGTCCAAGACGGCCTTGGAGGCAGAGTTGTAGCACAGGGCTGGGGGTCTCCACTCAGAATCCAGACAGTTTGGCCAATACCTAGAGTCTGGAGGGCAGGGCCATTGTGTAGAATGTCTCAGAAAATGCAGGAATATTTTCAAAGCTTTGAGGGCTAATGTAGTAAGTTCTGCTAACTTGCTTGTTGCCTGCTAATGCCTTCTTTCCCTGCAATTTCTGCTTTTTGTAACGGAATGTCTAACCTGTGTCTGTTCTGCCATTGTGCCTTTGGAAGCAGATAGCTTATATTCTAGTTTTCACAGACACAGAGGACATTTTGTATTTTGCTGTGATGAATGTGTTACATGTTTCAAAGATGTGATTTTTGGGGTGTCAAAGGGTGGGATGTCATGGATTGAATTGTGTCCCCAGAAAAATATGTAGAGGCATGTGGCTGGGCCATGATTCCCAGTATTTTGTGATTGTCCTTCATTTTGTGATTTTCTTATGCCATATATTAAAGCGTTAGGGTGGGACTGTAAATCCCTTTATAAGATCATCTCCCTGCTCCACTGTAAAGGGAATTTCCCTGGAGTATGGCTTGCCCTACTCTTAATCTTTTCATCCTACATTAGATAAAACAAAAGGGAAGCAAGCAGCGAATTGGGAACCTCACATCATCAAGAAAGCAGCATCAGGAGGAGAGTACGTCCTTCAGACCTGAGGTTCCTGTGCTAAGATGCTCCCTGGACAAAGATGGATGCAATACTGGAGTTTCCTCCAGAGCTGACAAGGGGGAAGGCCTGTCCCTGGTGTGGGCATCCTGAATTTGAACTTGTAGCCTACCAGACTGTGTAAGAAGAAACCTTCCTTTGTTAAAGCCATCCACTCTGTGGTATTTCTGTTACAGCAGCACTAGCTGACTAAAACACTTACCCTTATCATTGCCTGCATGTAATGATACATCCACAGTGGCTCTCTTGTTGTGACCACCGTTGCTGCCACTATCGTCTTAATCATCTCTATCATTTCTATCACAATCACCTCCATCCTTTCTCCTACTTCTACCATCATCGTCAATCATTCCAACCCCATTGTCATCACCTCCTACCCGACTCCCAAGTCAGGCCCCTGACATCACTAGATGTTTCTTACATAAGCAGAGAGAAGCTTGGATGTAGGTGTGCCCAGAATGCAAATCCTACCTGCTCTGAGGACTGAGTCTGCCCATGATCTGAAACTCTTCCTTTGAGTGACAATGGTAGTCTGATGGTAGACATAGGGCTATATGGCTTGAAGCCCACACAGTCAATGCCTGAGTATCCATAGGTAGCCCACCATCAGGAATCAGGAAATTGGGCAGGAGAATCAGTGCTTTGGTTCTGCTGGAGACTTGAGGTGAGGTGACCTCCATAAGTCATTTCTCTTTCTGGGCACATACAGTAGAAAGAGCAACGTTTCTCTGCTTCCACAGGTATCCAATCCATCTTCTGCTCTGAGTGAGAACCATATGGTGCGGCCTGTGTCAGTCCGATAGCGTGGTACATTTCTGGGATATGAGGCCTTGAAGAAGCTGCTCTCTGATTCTGCTAAGCCTCAGCTAAAATAAACTATGAACTAAAATTACTGGTTGCTGTCAAGTTGTCCTCAATTCATGGCAATTCCAAGCATGTTAACCATTTGTACCAGTAAGAATGTCCTCTCTGTATATAGATCTGCCTATTCTGGACATTTCATATAATCATTGTTTCTCTAGGGAGGGTAGGTATTCTGGTAATCTGGACCATGGTCCAGGTAATCTGGACCATGGTACTGCCCCCCAAATAGCTCCTCTCCATGACTGTGCCCTTCCCTCAGGTCTCAGGTCCCATACTGACAGTGCTTTGCATTGCAGACTCTTCCTGCCCCCATACCCAGCCCCTGAGTCCTATCTGTCTCTCCTTTTTACTGACTTCTGTCCCTTTTCTCCCCCTTACACCCATTAGCCGACTTCTCTCGCACAGCATTGTGACATCCTCCATACTCTCCCTCAGTCCCTATAGGATAGTTTTTAAGGGAGAATTGGGTTAAGTCACTTGACTCAGCACATGACTATTCCATAGGTCATTGCTGCTGAGTACAGTGCAAGGTTCTTCATTAGGTGTTAGAATTTAGATTCCCCTGAATGCAGTACTTCAGACAGTAGTGAAGGAGAAGAGCCATCAAATGACTTAACTGAGGTTGCTACTATCAGTAGCAGGACTTAATTCTGCCAGAACCTTAGAGAAGTGTGCAGAATGCCCCCCACCCAATCTGTCTATCCAAGTGGCAGGAACCAGGGACATTTCCTGCTGGCTTCAAGTCCACTGGGTAAAGGTTGCTAACCAGGGAGTTAACTCCTCCCCACATTCCAGGCCGTATTTACACTCAGGCTGAGAGGCTCTCCTACTCAGAAGGATACTGAGACAGAGAAATACGGCATGGAGTGCTACCCCAGAATCCACTCCAACAGTGCACTTGGGCCCCTACTGCTATGTCAGGTGATAACAGCTCCTAGTTTCCCCTTCTCCAGAGGACTGTCCCCAACTGATGGGAGCCAACTAGCTGGGAAGTTGAGCAGCCAACAATATCCAATGAGCAGCTAAAATGGGGATGCAAGAAGCCACTCTTTGCCTTAAGGAAGACTGACACTGACACTGTGGTATGTTTTACGCTTGAGTCTTCCCCGTGGATCATATCAGGAATGGACTTTACCTGAGACACATACAGCTGCCCTTATTGGAGATCAGGTGCACTGAATCCCTTCCTTAGGCTCTGCTTCTGGAGAGCCCATAAGGGAACAGGCATGTGGTGTGCTTAAGGCAGGATTGTTGACATAGTTGGAGCTGTCCACCAAAGTGGCAGAGGAAATCTGAGGGGGGCTGCTGACCCAGATTCCATGTTTTCGACCACAGAGACCCAGCACACCTCTGCAGTCTCATCTTCCATTTCACTCCTATGATTTCTGCAGTTGACGTGGCTGAGAATGAAACACGGCCTTAGAGAAATGTTATGCTATGAGTGTTTTCCTTTGATCCAGACCACAGATTTCATGACAACCACAAGAACGAGAACTTAGCTGCAAGTGGGCCTTCAACTAAGGTTAGGAAGACAGCCTGGATGGGAGTGGAGGGACAATGGCCCCGGGGAGTGTCTGGCTGAGAGTAGCTGAATAGCTGGTACTAGCAGGTTGAATTTGAGATGGAGAGCAAAGGATTCCAGTGGCAGATGTCAGCCTTAATGATGGCCATGTGTGATAGAGGGGGTTCACACAGAATATGTAGAGGCCATCACAGGCGACTGGGAGGCCCAAGGAGTACAGGGCCAGGGTGGGGTGACTGTGTATGTCTTAAATAAACCTCTTTTGAGACGTGAAAGGGAAGATTAAGCACAAGCAAGCAAGTAGGCAGAGATGAGGGAAAGTAGATGCTAGGCCAGATGGAGATCACCCAGGATCCAAGGAGTAGAAGCTAAGAAGACACAAGGACCTTCCTCTAGAACAGTCACACAGACAGCCTTCTGCTAGAGTTGGTCCTCTGAATTCAGACTTCTAGCCTCCTAAACTGTGACAGCCACCCACTTGTGATATTTCTGTTAGAGCACCACTGGAGAACTAAAACAGATTAGGATGAAACCTAGATCCAATGACTTGTATTCTTATAAGAAGTTTGTGTGAAAACACTGGGGTACACAGAGAACAGTGAAACACGTGAAAACAGAGACAGAGGTTACAGTGATACATCTACAAACTAAGGAAGACCTGGTGCCTCCAGAACCAGAAGAGGTAAGGAAGCATTCCTCCTCAGATCCTCCAGGAGGAAGCAACCCTATTAACGCCTTGATTTCTGATTTTTAGTCTACAGAACTATAAGAGAATAAACCGACATTGTTTTAAGTCTCCTAGTTTGTGATGCCTTAGTTATGGTAGCCCTAGGAAATTAATACACTAATGAAACCCATTCCCTGCTAAAACAGAACAACATTAACACTTTCGACAGAATTTGAACAAGACCCAGAATCATCACAAACTTAATAGTCAAACACCCAGGATACAATCCAAAATTACTCAGGTGCACTGAATCCTTTACTCAGGTTCTGCTTCTGGGGAGCCCAAATGGAGACAGGCACTTGGAAAATCTAAATATCTTATGAGGAAAAGGATAATCAAGAGATTCCAACCACAAGACAGCACAGATGTTGGAATGTTCAAACTAAGATTTTTAAACCACCATGCTCCAAGAACCCAGGGAGAATATTTTTTAAAAGAATGAAAGTATACAAATTTTCAGCAGAAAAATAGATATAGAAACCAACACAGCAAAAACTTCAGAGCTGAAAAAAATGCAATAATCAAAGTTTAAAATTCACTGAATTAACCAAGTAAATGAAAGTAAATGACAGAAGAGTTGGTGAAGCTGAAACTGAGTAAAAAGAATTTTAGCCAATATAAATAACAGTAAAGGGTAAGACTGGTAAAAAATGAGCAGAGCCTTAATGAAGAATGTGGTACAGAACAGAAGATATACTAAAAGAAATTCACACAATAATAATCAAACTACTGAAAACTAAAGACAAAGAAAATATCTTGAAAGCAGTCAGAGAAAAATGACACATCACATGCAGAGTAATAATTACTTGAATGATTAGGGAATCACATAAAGTCATGAGGGCCCAAAGGAAGTAACATAATATTTTTTAAAGTGCTGGGGGAAAAAATGAACTGTGAACCAAGAGTTCTATATCTAGTGAAAATATTTGGAGGAATTGATGTGAAATAACAACATTCTGAACTGACAGCAAACTGAGAGAATTCACTGAGAGCAGAACTGCACGATGCAGAGTGACCACATATTGGATGCATTTTATGGTGCTTTGCATCTATAGGATATCATCCTGCTGACCTCTGGCTGGAGGAAGGGGAGTGGGTGGAGAGGAGGGGAAAGGAGGCTGTTGGGAGGATGAGACAAGTGTGCAGCACAGAGGAATAGTGTGCTGTCACCGGACAGGGAGAGCAGTGGAAGCTGCCTATAGGTGGGCATGTCAATTTACAGGAATGTACATTTTCACTCAGTCATACTAAATTAAAAAAAATGCTAAATAAAGCTCTTCAGACAAAAGGAAATCTTGGAACTCTGGGAATAAAGGGAAAGCAATAGAAACAATAAATATCTGAATAAATACAGTAGCTGAGAAAATATAATAGCTAGCTTTTCCTCTTGGATTTTAAATATACATATGAGTATTGAAAACAAAAGTTATAACACTTTCTTTTTTAAGTAAAAACAAATCTTTTTTTGAGAACATTCTTGGCTTCTAATGAGATTTTCAGTGTATATACGTGTAATAAATATGGCGATATAAAGAAAACTTTATAGTGGTGCCTCACATTTCTGTCACCTTGTCATGCTGTGGTGGCTTGCATGTTACTGTGATGCTGGAAGCTAGCCACTGATATTTCAGATACCAGCAAAGCTGACCATGATGGACAGGTTTCAGCTGAACTTCCAGACTAAGATAGACTAGGAAGAAGGACCTAGCAGTCTACTACTGAAAAAATAAAAAAATTTAGCCAATGAAAACCTAGGACTAGCAGTGGAACAATACATGATATAGTGCCAGAAGATGAGCACTTCAAGTTGGAAGACACTCAAAATAAAACTGGGGAAGAGTTGCTGCCTTAATGATGCAGATGGGATCAAGTTTTCAGGACCTTTATTTGCTGATGTGGCATGACTCGAAATGAGAATAGCTGCAGACATTTATTAATAACAGGAATGTGGAATGTGCAAAGTATGAATCTAGGAAAACTGGAAATCATGGTTGATAAAATTAATAAAATTAAAAGCCTAAGAAGAGCTAGGCATTAAGCAAAGCCCGCGGACTCTGGCAACAATCACAAAGTCTTGTTCTGCAATCTTAGAATTAGACATTTCTGATGTCATCTGCTTTTGTTTGAAAGAATAGACCCAATTTTTAGGTCTCTAGTGGGCTAGCTGGTCCAAAGAGGTATGACAAATAGATTCAAGATTTAATACCTTCTGAGTAGATTTAGTCTGAACTCTGACATGTCCCACAACATCTTTTAATCCTACTGTAGGTAAAAAAAAAAAGAAGCCAAATGATTATACTATTTAAGTGAGCTCTTAAAAAGGTCATCAGATGGACGTTGGGTCCACCTCAATCCCATAGTACATCTGCTAATCCACCTCGCTGGGAGTCAAGGTGAAAACTTAGAGTCACATAACCAAGATGTGCCACTTGGGCTAGACCACTAGCAAGAATCCCAAGATGAGAAAATATCCCCTTATCAGAGGATATCCTGTAGCCAGTGTAGTAGTATTAGTTACTGAAATAGCTGATTCTTATATTAAAAGAAAGAAAGAAAAATGGTTTCTTATGTCTAGAAAATAGAACATTGAAAATCAGCAATATCCTCATAGAAGCTTTATATTAATTCATTTAGTTTACTCAGTCCTATGTAGTCAATTTCAGTTCCATGAAATTCTGGATCAGCATCAGTCTGAAAACCTTGTTAGCTTCTGCATAACTGTTCTAGAAATCTTGATTTAGTCCAATAATATCCATGTTCAAAACATTATACTGCTCTTCCTAAGTCTGATATAGTCTGTTTTTGTTGAGATATTTTGGTCAAGAATTTTGAGTGGATCATCAATGTAAAATGTATCCGCACATGACAACTTAAAATATCTTTGATTAACTTACAATTCTTAGAAATTAATGACCTGATGGGAATTAACTATTAAACTAATGCAAAGCCAGATAAAGTCAATTAAAGAAAAGATAACAGTCTCTACATATAATGATGAAAGATGAAAAATCTCTAAACATAATGATTAACTTTATTTTCAAAGAGCTTCAGATACAACACAATTTTGAGATACTAAATAATAGCAAGAATATACCAAGATCATCAAGTCTCTAAACAACTGTCATAAAAACTCCGTGGGTAAATCATGTGAAGTCCTTAATTAAAATCATTGGCTTTGATGATGTTAGATTCAAAACAATAGGTTGCAACCAAATTAGCAATTAAAAAAATAATAAAATGATGACATAATATTATATGCTTGTTGTCTAATGGAAACCCTAGAGATGTAGTGGCTAAGCAGTACATCTGTTAACCGCAAGGTTGGCAGATTGAATACGACAGGCACTCCTTGGAAATTATGGAACACTTCTACTCTGCCCTATAGGGTTGCTATGAGTCAGAATCAACTCAACGGCAGTCAGTTTTTTTGGTTTTGACGTCTAATATCAGGCAAACATCACTGACATACATTTTAATTGAAAGAAAACTTGGCAGTTCTCTGGGTTTGACCACATGTTAGAAGCTTTTTCTTTTGTGATTTTTTTCTTATAAAGCAGGTGGAAAATCTTTTTGTGGCCTTTTACAAAGTTTAAAAGTTATCAGAGTTTACTCAAGATCATGGAGAAACAGTACTTAACTTGTTTAACTGATGATCTTAAAGGTAAAAACCCTGGCTTCTCTCAAAGCCAGTCGGCTTAGTTTTCAACTCAGGAGTTTATTCTAATGAGCTGCCAAACCCTTGTCTTTTGAGGAAGTTTACAAAGAGAATTAGCTCTCCAACCCAGTAATTAAAGAAAATTTTGTTGTTTTAACAGTGGGAAATTGAATTCTTTGTTCCAAACACTATATGATACTCAAGTTCTTAAAAATCTCACAAATTGTGAGACCCCTGTTATAAAGACTTAAAAATAGACTTATGTACAGAAGAAAAGACTCTTTGATGGCTAAAAGGGTGGGGAGAGGTGGTGAAAGTTTATCATAGATTAGTCAATAGAGATTAGAAATTTTATACATTTGCTGTATCCTTGAGGGGAGTATCTAACTGTAAACTTGTTCAAAGTTGAGAGAACTTGAAAGAGTGTTAAACCTGTATTTGCACTGTACTGATTTCTGTTATATTTTAAATTCAGTCTTTAGAAATGAAATAATTCTTTATAGTCATAATTTCCACTAATCTTGTTGTGTATGATGCTCCTGCTTATATTTTTGTAAAGATGTATATATAGTATAGTTGTATATTCATTTTATCAAAAATAAATATATATATAAAGTTTCCTGGAGTTACATGACCCAAAAGTCCTGCTCCTGCTCCACCTTCCTTATCTTTTGGCTAGTGGTCAAAAGACAAAAATGGATCATCCCAATTCATTTGTATATGTTTATATACATATATATATGTATATATGTGTGTGTGTGTATGTGTGTGCATTGGGCTAAATATTCTGATAGACAAAAGACCACCAAATTCGTTTCCTTTTACTATTCTCTTGGTAAGCAGTTTTGTCTTCTCTGTATCACAATCTTTTACCTATTCCATACATACCAAAGCTCTTTAGCAATTTTGTAAATGAACTCATCAATTTTTGCTTAGCCATCTTTTTCTGAGTTTGTCTAATGTCTCCCTCTTCTCATTCTGGAACTACTAGTTTTACTTTAAGACAAAATTAACTCCTTTCCTTAAAACACATTTCACATACTTAGAAAGATTTTACTTTTTAAGAATGGCAAAATAAAAAACATAAAAATCTTGGTCAGAATAATTCTGCTTTGACTAATTCCTGGAGATATTCAGAGTAACAGTCTGAATATCTTATTTATAATAAACTGATGAGAGTAAGTTTGTGGAAGGGACATTACAATCTAATTTAATTATATCATCCAATGCCCTATAACTAAAGCCACTGCCACTGAGTCTACTCTTGCTCATAGAGACTCTATAGGACAGAATACAAGGGCCTCGTAATGTGCCCAAGGAGTGCTTCGTAGATTCAAACTGCCTACCTTCTTTTGGTTCAAAGCTGAGCTCTTAATTACTACATCATTGGGGCTACACAATATCATCCAGAAGTAGAAAATGATTACATTTTCATAATCCTATCTTTATAGGATTCTATAGACTGTAATTTAGAATAATCTGTCCTTTTAAAAGCCTTGTTACATTAATCAAAATTAACAGCTCACCATTTTTTCAATGCACTTTTCAAATAGATCAAATTGTACTAGTTTCTTAGAATAGCTCCTAAAAACCCAGATCAAATGACAGGCACTAGAAGCAGTTCTTTCCTGGAAGACAGAAAAGAAGTGAGATTAAGACAGCCCTATAAGGATGCTAACAGAAACATCAGGAAATTGTCATGATCACTAGCCAGTAGGGAAATCCAAATCTAAACTATAATGAGATGTCATCTCACCCCAACAAGTCTGGCTTTAATCCAAAAAACATAAAGTAACAAATGTTGGAGAGGTTGTGGAGAGGTTGGAACTCTTCTACACTGTTGGTGGGAAATTAAAATGCTACAACCTCTTTGGAAACCAATTGGTTGTTTTCTTAAAAAGCTAGAAGTAGAAATATCATGACCCAGCAATTCCACTGCCTGGAATCCAAGCCATGTGCTGTCGAGTCGGAATATTCCTAGATAAATAAGAGCTGTCATATAGACACACACATGTACATGAACGTTTATTGGAACACTGTACACAATAGCAAAAAGATGGAATCAACCTAGGTGCCCATCAACAAATTAATGGATAAACTATGGTATATACACACTATGGAATACTATGCAAAGATAAAGAACAGTGATGATATCAAAAAGTATAACATGGTGCCATCTGGAAGACATGCTGAGTGAAATTAGTCTGATGCAAAAGGACAAATATTGTGTGAGACCATGACTGCAAGGACTTAAAGAAAGTTTTAAGCACAAAAGAAAATAATCTTTTATGGTTACAAAGGTGGGGAGAGAGAATCTTTGTGCCTCTAGTTCAACAGACAAAGAAGGGAGTTACAATACTGGCTGGTGTGATTGATCCTGACTACGAACATGAAACTGAATTGGCATTAGATAACAGAGGTAAAGAAGAATATGTTTGGAATGCAGGAGATCCTGTAGGACACCTCCTAGTACTACAATGTTCTATGATTAAGGTCAATGGAAAACTACAGCATCCGATTTCCAAAATGACTGTTAACAGCCCAGACCCTTCAGGAATGAAGGTCTGGGTCACCTCACCAGGCAAGAAAGCATGACTAGCTGAAGTGCTTGCTGAGGGCAAAGGGAATACAGAATGAGTTGTAGAAGAAGGTAGTTCGAAATATCAGTTACAGCCACCTGACCAGCTGCAGAAACGAGCACTGTAGTTATGAGTATTTCTGCCTTGTATGTGTGTATCAGATATTTTTATTTATGAAACATAAGATGCAAATGGGCTAATGTATTTTTCAGTTGTATATGTGTTAGTTAAGTCATATTAAACATAAGTATGACTTTGTAATTGTATTCCTTCAGAGACTGTAGATAGTAAGGGGTGGGCTGTGGTGGTCAAGATTGTGTCAACTTGGCAACTCCACGTTTGGCTACTGTATCAGGTAGCGGGGTGAGGCCTGTGGTGGGTTCCCTCCCCTCATCTCTCATCTCTGTGCCTTCCACCACCTAATTCCTGTCTGCTCACATTGCCGGCGACTCCTGCTCTCTTTCGTGTCTGGTTCCCGGACCTGAACTAGCAGCTATTGGATTCATCAACCCTTACAGCCAGTGCTTCCAAGTCCTGTTCCCTGATCTGTCAATCCTGGGTTCACCAGCCTCTGCAGCTCCGTGAGTCAGCAGAGACCTCGCAGTCTCACTGCCAGCCTGGGATCCTCCAACCTACACAGCCAGCAATCTAAAACTTTGGTCTCTGATCTGCTGACCAGCTCCCATGGCCACGTGAGGCTTGTGCCAGGACTTGGGACATTCAGCTTCTACAATTGTATGAGCTGTTTCCTATATATATAAATCTTTTCTTGTACTTTGTATGTAAATCTTTCCTTGTACAAGTACGTGTTACTGGCTTTGCTTCCCTAGAAAATCCAGTCTAAGACAATCAGCTTTTGGTTTTGTTAATTCTTTCAGTTGTTTTTCTGTTCTCTAATTCATTTAGTTCTGCTCTAATCTTTATTATCTGTTTTCTTCTGGTGCCTGAGAGATTCTTTTGTTGCTGTCTTTCTTCTTGTTCAAGTTGTAGGGTTATTTCTTTGGTCTGGGCCCTTCCTTCATTCCGGATGTGTGCATTTAGAGATAAATTGACCGCTGCACATTGTTATTGCTGTGGACATGGTTGAAGACTGTTCTGTTGTTCATAGGGTCACTATGAGTTGGAACCGACTCCATGGCACGTAACAACAACAACAACATAGGTTCTGGTAGGATGTGTTTTCATTCTCATTTGATTCCATAAATTTCTTTATTGTGTGATTTCTTCTATAACCTATGGATTTTTGAGGAGGGCATTCTTCAGTTCTCATGAGTTCAAATTTCTATCTATGTTTTTTTCTGCTATTGATTTAAATTTTTATAGCTTTATGTCCAAGAAGATGTTTTGCAATAATTCAATGTTTTGGATTTTGTTGAGACTTGCTTTACAACTTAATATGTGGCTTCCAGAGAATGTTTCATGTGCATTGGGAAAGAAGGTGTACTTACCTATTGTTGGGTAAAAAGTTCTGTAAATGTCAATGAGATGTAGTTGGCTGATTGTTGCGGTAAGATCTTCAGTATCTTTCCTGCAGTTTTTTCTGGATGATCTGTCCATTACTGAAAGTTGAGTGTTGAAGTCTCCTAAAAGTATTGTGGAGTGATCTATCTCATTTTTCAATGTTGTCAGCATCTGTTCAATGTATCTAGATGCTCCAGCATTGGGTACATAAATATTTAATATTATTATATCCTACTTTCATATTGAAACTTTCAGCAATAAATTATGACCATCTGTCATGGATTGAATTGTGTCCTCCCAAAAATGTATGTGTTGATTTGACTTGGTTAGGAGTCCCAATATGGTACCACTCCTCCCATGTGTTGTGAATCCTGTCTCTGCGATATTGATGTGAAGAATGGTTTGCAGTTGTGTTAGTGAGCCAGGACCCAAGCTACAAGTATGTTGAATATAAGGGAGAGAAGTAACCTGAGGAAGATGGGAACCTCATACTACCAAGAGAGAAGCACCAAGAGCAGAGCACGTCCTTTGGACCTGAGATTCCTGTGCTGAGATGCTCTCACTGGATTTAGACTCAGCGTCCTGGACTGTGATGATTTCTCATATTGAATGGACTTGTAGCTTATGAATGGATTTGTGGCTTACTGGACTGCAACAATAAAAGCTTCTCTTCATAAAACCTTCCACTCGTGGCATTTTGTGTTAGAGCAGTACCAGGTGATTAAGACACCATTGTTGTCCACAGTGGTGGATTTTACATTAAAATCTGTTATATCTGAGATTAGTATTGCCATTCTTGCTCTTCTTTGTATGTTGTTAACTTGGTATATATTTTTCCATCCTTTTATTTTCACTTTGTTTCTGTCTTTGAGTATAAGGTGTGTTTTTTGTAGGCAACATATAGACGGATTGTGTTTTTTGATCCAGGCTGTTGTTTTCTGCCTCTTTAATGGAGCATTCAATGCATTTACATTCAGTGTAATTATTGATAGGTATGTGTCTAGTGCTGTCATTTTGGTGCCTTTACTTTTGTATTGTTGATGTTTTCTTTATTCCTATTTATATTCTGTTCTGGGTTGTATTTCTTTATGGATTTACTCCATCTTTTTCAATGTTGGTTTTGTGTTTGTTGCGACTCCTGTTTTATAGTTTTTGTTTTGATATGTCACATTGTTAGTTTGCTTTATAGCTACCCCTTAATGTTCTAAGTTTAAACCACTCTTGATCTTCTGTATATCTCCTTAATTTCCTCTCCATCTGAAAGGGTTATATCTATTGTAATATATCCCTCTTTATGGTGCAATGATGTCATAGTTTTCATGTTAAGATAACTAGTTTCCTGCTTTTAATATTTTAGCTTTGATTAAGCTTAGCAACTTCCCTAACTGAGTAGGCCTCTGGATGCTGTCTTGCTTTGCATCCTTAAGTATACATTTGATGTTACTGTTTTTTTTAAACATAGAGCTTCTTTCAGTGTTTCTTATAGTTTTAGTTTGGTTATTTCAAAGTCTCTGTGCTTCTGTTTATCTGTGAGCATCTTAATTTTGCCATTATATTTGAGAGACAGTTTTGTAGGATGTATAATTCTTGGTTGGAAGTTTTTCTCCTTCAAGGATTTGTATGTGTCATCCTCCTGTCTTCTTGCCAACATAAATTCTTCTGAGAAAACAGACAAAAGCATACAGGGCTTCCCTTTGTATGTTCATTTTGCTTTAAGCCTTACTGTCTTTAAGAGCCTCTATGTTCCATTTTATTAAGCCTGACTATAATGTGTTTCAGTGTATTTTGGGGGGAGGCCTAGTTTTTTGGTGTTCCATATGCGTCTTGAATATCTGTGTTCTCTTTCATGATGTGTCAGGGAAATTTTCTGTCAGCCACTCTTCAACAATGTCTATATTTTCTGCTATCCCTCCCTGTTCAGGAAATCCAATTATTCACAAGTTATTTCTCGTCATAGAATCCCACATGCTTCTTAATTTGTTTCTTTTATCTGATTTCTCCTTGTAAATGCTGGTGTCCATTGCTTTATCTTCAAGCTCACTAATTCTATATTACATTTCCTTGATCCTGCTCTTTTGGCTTTGCATTCAATTGTCTAACTCTGTAACTTTATCAGTGATCTGCTGGATTTCAAATCATTGATGTTCTAGCAGTTTATATAGCATACTTAATTTTCATTTTGTTCTGCTGCATTTTGTTTAATTTCTAGAAAGGCTCTATACATAATTCTTTTGTATCCTACCTCTGATAATTTCAGAAAGCTTCTTCATCTGGCAGGTTTTTTCATTCTTTATTTTGAGAGTATCCCAGAGCCATTGTGGTCTGCTTCATTAAATGGTTAGATATTGATTGTTGTCTTCACTCCATCAAGAAGTTGTTCAGTTTCTCCAGGGTTACACTAGTGGGACTTGTGGCATAATTCTAAGAAGAGAACGGCTAAAGGCACTGCTAGATTTGGTAGTCAGCCACTGTTGCATTCTCTAGGTTCAGCTGACTGACATATAGCTTCTGTGGCAATATAGAAACTGTCAAGTCCTACTATGCTGCTTGGCTAGTAGCTGGCAGCTAGGTCCTCGGGAATGGCAGACCCCACCTCCTAGATGCTAAAGGTGGTAAGCTCCTTGTGCCAACTCTCCACATCACATGAGTTGAGACTGTGGTATAGCTCAGGGAAGGGAGGAGAGAAGGCTGCTACCACACTCAGCTGCTGGGAATTGCTGCATTCTTTAGATGTGTTTGTTTTAAAAACTGTTTTTCTGCCAAGAGGTACACTACCAAGCAGCCATTGAAAGCAGTCAGGCCCTCAGAGGTGGCAGGCCCCACTTCCTAGCTGGCAAAGGTGGCTCCCTACTTATGGAGTCTCTGGGGGGCCATCAGCTAAATCTATGATGTTACTCAGTGAAGGGTGGTTGGAAATGGCACCACCACACTCAGATACCATTCCCCATTATGTTCTCTAGCTGCGCT
This sequence comes from Heterohyrax brucei, assembly GCA_028571685.1. NCBI lineage: Eukaryota > Metazoa > Chordata > Mammalia > Hyracoidea > Procaviidae > Heterohyrax > Heterohyrax brucei. The sequence goes on along the minus strand of CM053165.1, from coordinate 6,772,264 downwards.
TAACATAAAAGCTGTCTTTCCACTTAGAGAGGTGTTTGACCACCAGCAGCTGAAAACAGCCAGGTGTGGCAGGTCTCACCTCCTGGCTGACAGAGACGGTGCCTTATAGGCCATCCCCAGACAGTATGACATTGCTCAAAGACAGGAGGAGTTAGTGCACCGACAGACTCAGCCATCAGCCCCCACTATGGTCCCTAGGTACGATCATCTTAAAAACAGCTTTTCTGCTGGGAGAAGCACTATCCAGACAGGTACTGTTGCTCAGCACAGGAATTAGCCCCAGGTGAGACCTCAGGGGTGGCTAACTCCACCTCTCAGCTGACCAAGATGGCATCCCACCTGAGCACCTTTCCTGCACTAAGTCAGCAGTATTTATGGCACAGCTCAAAGAAGAGAGAGGAGAGGGGCATTGGTGCCCTCAGTCAACAGCCACAGCTGAGTTCTGTAGATGGGGCTGTCCCAAGTACAGTCTCTCTGCTGTGGGATATGCTAGTTCCTTAAGTACTGCAGTTCAGTGTACTAGCCAGCCCACACCAGACTCACATGCTCAGCAGTCCCAGTCCCAGCATCCTGGTTAAAAAGAAAGTGTCTGTACCTGTGATCCTTTCAAAGGAGGAGCCAGCAGAAATAGGACTCAGTACACCACTGCCTCACCTCCAACAGAGGTAGATTTTCCCTTCCTGTTACCCAGTCCAATCTTACAACCCTATGCCAGATCTTGGGTCTCCCAGAATGTCCATTCAACTATTTTTCTAGGCCTTAGTTCTCAATGAGAATCAAGGAGACATGTGTCTAGTCTGTCACCTTGGGCCCACCTCTCAGCTAATAACATTTTTGAACATAAACTCCAAACCAGCATCCTGGTGGAGGGGTTGGAGAATCCAAGTTTATTTATAATGGATGTTAAGAATAAGCTGATCTCACAGGACATTGAGGGCAATTGGTATAACTAGCTGTTTTAGTCAGCTAGGGCTGACTAAACAGAAATACCACAGAGTGGATGGCTTCAACAAAGGAAGGTTTATTCTTATACAGTCCAGTAGGTTGCAAGTCCATATTCAGGGTGTCCTCTCCAGGGAAAGGATTTTCCCTTGTCGGCTCTGGAGGAAAGTCCAGTATTACATCAGTCTTTGTCCAGGGAGCGTCTTGGTGCAGGAACCTCAGGTCTCAAGGATGCGCTCTTCTCCCAATGCTGCTTTCTTGATGGTAACGAGTCTCCAAATTCTCTCTGTTTCTCTTTCCTTTTATCTCTTGTGGGCTGAAAAGCTTAAGGGTGGGGCAAGCCATACTCCAAGGAAACTCCCCCCACAGCAGAGAAAGGAAGTAATCCTATGCAGGAATTTATAGCCCCTTTAGCATACAGTGTAGTGAAACCACAGAATGGAGGATAGTCCCAAGATATTGGGAATCATGTCCCAGCCACACGTCTGCACATATTTTTGGGGGGACACAATTCAACCCATGACACTAGTGTATTGCTAAGAGAGTCTTCTGCACCCCATGTTGGTAAGCAGTGTCTGAGGTCTTAGAAGCAAGCAAGCAGCCACCAGAGGTACACCAAATGGTCCCAACTCAACAGGAACAGATGATCACCATGGACGAAAACAACAAGGGTGAAAGAGAACCCAGAAGACACAGATGCACATAGTGGGTGACTGCATCAACATGTGACCAGAAGAACCAGATGGTGCCTGGCCATCACCAGGAATAGCTGTGATGGGGCTCACAAAGTTGAGTCTCACTGGCAACACAAAAATAAAAAGGGGTGCACCCAGAGAACTCCACTAAAAGACCACAGTTGATGCTCCAGAGGCCTTGGGGTTCCCCTGGGAGTATGGTCCCTGGTCCTGAGGCTGTCCCTGTCCATAAATTATTACTGAGTTCAACTCTTTGGACAGGAATGGACTGGACTCAGTGACACAGAGTGACCATATCGTGTGTGCACTTTATGGTTCTATGCATCTGTCCTGCTGGCCTTTTACCAGAGAAGGTGAAGAGGGTGGAGAGGAGGGGACAGGAGATTGTTAGGCGGACATGACATGTATAGAATGGATATGAGGAAGGTGCTGTCACTGGGCAGGGAGAGCAGTGGGAACTGCACATAGGCAGGCATGCAACTTTATACTGGATTATACACTTTCACTCAATCACAATGAATAATAATAAAAAAAAATCGGCTGAAACTTTGGTTTCCTAGAGTCAAATAAAATTACCAGCAGGGAGTCTGCCACAGTGGTTTGGTCAGTGTTTTTTTTTTTTCAAATTATACCTCTGTTACATGAAAGTTGTCTTACAGCTGGTGGGCAGCCTAGTTCTCTGGCCCAGTTTATCCTTTAATGGGTGTCTTTCCACTGGTGGTGAAAATTTTTGAACCTGTGCCACATGTTTTTGTAGTTTAAAATGCTCTGGGGTTCCTTCATAAGAACCATACAAAATCTGGTTTCATTCCTTCTGTATTCAACTCATTCTGTCACCTACAGACCTAGTATCTTATTTTAGCCCTTAAACATACTAATTTTTTCAATTGGAAAGTACTCCTAATTGGAAACTGTACCTTGCAGGGAAGAAACATACTATATACTAATCAAAAAGGCATACTATTGGAGTTGTTTAGATTCAAGAGTCCTTATTTTCTAATCTACTATGCAGGGCTTGGCTGGCATGCATAAAAAGCTAACAGTTCAAAAGAACTCCAGAGTGGTCACTGATTTACCAGACTTTCCCAAATGGGGTTATACCAGCCAGGTACAAACATGCACTTTAAAGGACCAAAATACTTGTTCAAATAGTGAGTAGGAGTCCCAGAAGGGCTCCAAATCTCCCTTAAATACAGCATTCCCCTTTTATAATAATAAGAGAAAAGAAAAAATGTAAGTACAAACAGAAAAACATATCTTCAAAGAGATAAGCAGGTCTTCATTAAAACTCAAAGAACTAACAATGCAAAGATAGCAGGGCTTGAATTCAGAGATTATTTACCTTGAGATGACTCCTGAGGTTTCATGGAAGTTGAGAGCCCAAAATATCTTTTCTCGTACCGAGACCCAGGTCTTTCATGCCTTAGGGCTGGTAAAAGATAATGCACCTTCAATATCCCACTTCTGACACCAAAAATGTCAAACAACAAAGTCCTATACTGTGTTAGGAGTGAAAGAAAAACACTTTTGCTGAGGAATAGTAACAGGTGGGCTGGGTAACACAATGTGGAGTCACAGTGTGTTCCAATGCAGTTGAAGAAAGGACTGTCTTTTATACAGAGGTAGAGACCAATCTTTCTTCATACCTGCTATCTTTAAGTACAGTAAGTTGTGGCAACATTCTTTTTAAAGAAATCGTTTTTACAGAAATCATGAATCCTCCTCCCTTTGTGTATATTTTCTAGACTCTTATAACCTGTCCTGACCACGTTCTTACTTCCCTTTGTTTTACTCAAGAAACAGCTACGGTTTTACAAAAGCAGAACATTTCAAACAGTAGTTTCAAACAAGGTGGAGTCTGATCCAGACCTATGTCAAACAGTGCAGTCATGCCAAGTGCTTCAGTTTTTAGGGTGATCTCACACAGTTCTTTAAAAGATCACAGTGCTCAAGAAAGACATTCTTTACTAATTAAGCTGACTGTTGTTTGGTTTCAGGAAGACCTCAGGGGATATTTTTGGTTTAAGGTCTAAAGACTATCTCAGGGCAATAGTTCCCAGAGTTCATCCAGCTTCAGTGACTGCAAAAAGTCTAGATTCCATGAGAATTTGAAGTTCTGCTCTGTGTTTCACCTCTTTTGCTCAGAATTTTTCTATACAGTGTTTGGTTATAGTGGCCAGACATAAGCTGTACACTTGTAAAAAGTTGAATTGGCAAAAGTCATATGATATATACAACTACAACAAAAAGGCAGTTGCTGAGGTTGATTATGTACAACCACTCCATGGGCTTTAATTTCTTGGTTTGGAGGTTTAGAGTCAATGTTTCTTAGGACATCACAGTTAGTTTGGCCTAAAATTACGTTTAGTACTTTCATTCTACCTCTTAGGTCACTATATAGTGTTGGGGTCTTAACATCTTGCAAAAGTGATTTGAGTTACAATTAATCTCTTTTTGCCTGGAGCAAGAGAGGAAGAAGGTAAGTCAGGAATAGGAGGAGTAAATGGAATATGTGGCCAATTTCCTCCATGAACAACTATCTTTTCCATGAGACTGTAAGAACTGGATGGTACCCAGCTACCATTACTGAACATTTTGATCCCAGATTGCAGAGGAATCCCTTTCAAAGGAGGTATCATTTTAAATGTGTATATGTCTACCAACAGAATCTCAAATATGTGACACAAAAACAGAAAGAAATGAAGAAGAAATAGACTAAAACCACAATTACAGTTAGAAACTTTAATGTTTCTCTTTCAGTAATGAATAGAACAAGTAGACAGAAAATCAGCAGGTACATGGAAGAACTGAACAACACCATCAACAAAATTGACAAAACAAAACAATTCCACTCAATCATAATGTAATACATATTTCTTCAGGTGCACATAGAACATTCACCAAGATAGACCATAGCCTCCGTCACAAAATAAACCCTAACAAACTTAAATTTTTGAAAACTGAAATAATATAATGACATAAAAACATAGTCAAGTATGTTATGTAATCATAATGAAATTTAATTAGAAATCAATACTGGGAAGACATCTGGTAAATATCCAAACACTTGGAAATTAAGAAACATGCTTCTGGAAACAGAATAATCAGAAAGGAAATAATGAAAACACTCACACATTGTGGAAAGTGTAACCAATGACACTAAATATACAGAAATTGTTAAAGAAGAACCTAATTTACTAAGTAACCTTTCACCAAAGACAACAAAAGAAAGAAATACACTTCTAAATAATTTGTGGGTCAAAAAAGAAGTCTCTAAGTTAATTTAAAAATATTTTAACCTTAATTAAATGAAAATACAAGGTATCAAAATACATGAGGATGCAGTTGAAGTACCACTTCAAGGGAAATTTATAGCATTAGTGATTATATTAAAGAAGAAAGATCTCAAATCAATAGCCTAAGCTTCTACCTTAAGACACTAGAAAATGAGTAAAATACAAGTATGCAGAAGGAAAGAAATGGCAGAGAGGAGCAGAAATAAATCAAACACAATAAAAGAAAAACCAAACCCATTACCATGAAGTTGATTCTGACTCATAGTGTCTCTATATGACAGAACAAAACTACTCCATAGTGTTTCGTTCTAACGCATGGCCAGAGGATTCGAACGACTGACCTTTTGGTTGGCGCACTACTCTTATCCATTGTGGCACCAGGGCAAGTAAAATAGATAGCCCAAGTAGTCTCATACTAACAAAGAAATTGAATTTGTAGTTTAAAAAGCCTTCCAAAAAAATCCCCAGGCCTGGATAATTTCTCTGGTGATGTTTACCAAAGACTTAAAGAAGGAAAAAATACAAATTTTACTTAATTTTTTCCAGAAAATAGGAGTACTTTCAAAAATGTATGAGATTAGCATTACTGTGATAATAAAACCAGTTGGAACCAACTCAGTGGCACCTAACAACAACATGTAGTCTGGTAGTTCTTATGAACATAGACATAAAATCCCAAACAAAATATTAGCAAATTTAATTTATCATTGTAATAAAACAATAGTACTCCACAATTAAGTGGGCTTTATTTCAGAGATAAAAGGCTGATTAATATGTAAAAATTGATCAGTGCCATCCATGTTAATGATCTAAAGAAGAAAAAGCACATGATCATAACAATGATACAGAAAAAGGTTTAGAAAAACTTCAGTATCACTTATGGAATAAAACTCTATCAACGTAGGGATAGAAGGAAACTTCCTTAGCCTGACTTTTTTTAAAAAAAAAAAAACATATAAAAATAATCCAGAGCTAAAGTCTTAATGTCACAGAACTGAATGGTTTCCCATTATGTTCAGGAAAAAAAACAAGGCTACTCTTTCTCATCACTCCTACTCAATACTGTACGGGAAGACCAAGCCAAGTAAATAAGAAAATGAAATAAGGAGTGTGCAGATTCAAAAAGAAGAATTCGTACTGTGCATATTCAAAGGTAACATGATTTTCCCTATAAAAAATCCCAAGGAATTTACAAAAAAACTCCCGGAGCTATAACTAAATTTATAAAGGTTGCACATACAATCATATATTTATGCACTACGAATAAACAAGAAACCCTGGTAGTGCAATGGTTAGGAGCTCAGCTGACAACCAAAAGGTTGGTGGTTCAAACCCACCCTGTGGCTCCACAGAAGAAAGACCTGGTAATCTGCTTGCTAAGTATTACAGCCTAGAAAATTCTACAGGGGCGTTTCTAAACTCAACAGCACCTAACAAGAAGAAGAAGCAACAAATAATTGGAAACCAAAACTAAAAACAAAACTAATAGCACCAAAGCAATGAAATACTTAGTAAAAAACTAACAAGACACATTCAGGATGCTTGTAATAGAAGTGACAAAACACTTTAAAAAGAAATTTAAAGATCTCAGTAAGCAGAGAGGCGTAACAGACTTACAGATTAGAAGACATGATGTAGATAGGATGTCAAAACTCCCTAAATTTATCTGTAGATTTAACACAAGGTCAGTCAAAGTCCCAGGAGGAATTTTTTTTTAGATATATGCAATTTGATTCTAAAATTTATATGTAAAGGTAGAGACCAGACTAGCCAAAATAAATCTTAAAAAGAAGAATAAAATTGGAATATTCACACTACCCAAGTGTTGTGGGTTGAATTGTCCCCTCAAAATGGGTGTAAAGGCTTTATACCAGGCAATGATTCCCAGTATTTTGTGGTTGCCCATCATTCTGTGATCTAATGTAATTAATCTTACGTGTTGTAAATCCTAAACTCTATGATGTTAGTGAGGCAGGATTAGAGGCAGCCATATTAATGAGGTAGGACTCAATCTACAGGATTAGGTTGTATCTTGAGTCAATCTCTTTTCACCCATAAAAGAAGCCATCATAGAAGAGAGGGACCTTATACCACCAAGAAAGAAGAGTCAGGAATGGAACATGTCCTTTTGACCTGCGATTCCTGTGCTGAGAAGCTCCTTGACCAGAGGAAGATTTATGACAAAGGCTTTTCACCAAAGCCAACATAGATAAAGCCTTCCTTGGGAACTGTTGCCCTGAATTTGGACTTCTAACCTTCTAGACTGTAAGAGAATAAATTTTTCTTTCATAAAGCCATTTCTTGTGGTATTTCTGTTACAGCAGCACTAAATAACTAAGACAACAAGTTTAACACGCAGTAGTAGTGACAAATGATAGACACAGATCAATGGAAGAAAAAGTCCTTTTATAACAACACAAATACAGTCAGTTGATTTTTAACAAAATCATCAAGACACTTCAACGGCATAAGAACAATACTTGTAACAAATGATGTTGAACAATTATATAATCATATCCAAAAAGAAATGAACATCAGCATAACATCACAGATTACACAAAAAATATTTCAAAATGATTACAGAGCTAAATGTAAAACTCTTAACACTACTAGAAGAAATAAAAGAGTGAAATTATCATGACCTTAGATTAACCACATAGTTCTTAGAAACGACACCAAAACCACGCTATGAAAAACAAACAAACAAAAAAATGATTTGGATTTCACCCAAATTATGCATGTTTGCTCTGTGAAGCAATATTTAGAGAATGAAAAGAAAGACTATGTACTATGAGTAAACATTTTCAAAACATGTTATCTGAACTGCCAGCATTTTGGTTAGGCTGCCTAAATTGAAACGGTTGACCATACCAAATGTTGGCAAAGATATAAAGCGATTGGACTGTCATACACCACTAGTGAGAATGTAAAAATGGTACTTTGGTAAACAGTTTGACAGTTTATTTGTTATAAACAAACACAGGAAACAACCTAAATGCTCATCAACACATGGATAAATAAATCGTGGTATATCCATATGCCACAGATTGAACTGTGTTACCCTACCCAAAAAATGTGTGTAGAAATTTGGTTAGGCCATGATTCTTACTATTGTGTGCACTGTAAACCCTGCCTCTGTGATGTTAATAATGGAAGAGGGAAGGCAGTTGTGTTGGGGCAGGGCTCAGTGTGCAAGACTGTTTTGTGCCTCAAGGCAGTCTCTTAAGATATAAAGGAAAGAAGCTAGCAGAGATATTTGGGGACCTCACACCACCAAGAAGCTGCATTGGAAAGCACCAGGATCCCTGTGCCTCAGAAGCTTCTAGTCCAGGTGAAGACTGATGACAAGGACTTCTTCCAGAACCAGCAAAGGAAGACTTCCCTTGGAGCTGATACCCTGAGTTTGGACTTTTACCCTACTGGACTGTGACAAAATAAAATTTCTCTCTTTAAACCATCCACTTGTACTTCTATTGAAGTAGCACAGATGACCAAGACACCATACAACAGAACGTTATTTACTAACAAAAATGAATAAACTGTTGTTAACACATAACAGCATTCATGAATCTTGAAATAATTATACTGAGTGCAAGATGCCAGAAGAATGGAGTACATGCTAAATTATTCCATTTAAGCGAATTTTAGAACTCCACTTTCCAATATAGCCAGGCAGCCAAGTGCCATTGAGTCGGATCTGACTCATGGCGACCCTGAGCATTTGATATGTGGCTAGTGCAACAGAATTGACTTTTTAATTCTATTTAATTTAAATTATAAAACCAAAGCAAAAATAAAACACTTTTCCATTAAACACAACTTTATTGTTTTGGTAGAGCTGCATTTCCTTTAGCCATTGCATCATATAAAGTATTATTTGTTGTACTGAGGCATGTGTTTGGGGTGCATGTCATATTACATACTAAAAGCAGGTAACACAGAAAGACATCTAGTCAATGTCAAGAAAGTGATTCAGGTTGAATGATTTTTTTTTCTGTGCACCAATGTAACACTGGAATGAGCTTATTTGGGTATTTTATGTACTGGTTTATAACGATATCTATGTAAATTTTGACAGGTAATTAAATTGAAATACATTTAATTCTGATAGAATTAATTTATTTTTCCTATTTAAAAAATAAACACAAACAAATTTTAAAATTTTAAACAAAGGTATACTACTGATGCAGAATCAAGTGGAAATACAGAAGCTAGAACTATGACTAACATGAAAGAAAAAAGAGACTGGAAAAGGGTATGTTACAAATTTTACAATGCATGGTAGTTGCAAGTATAAGAGTAAAAATTTTTAAGAACTGTCTATTTTTATTTAAATTTTTTAAAATACTGAAGTGGGCCACCTAAACACACATTTTCAGCAAATGAATAATAGATTTGATTAAACCTTTCAGTTAAAAAGGGAATGACCAAATTAGTCAACTAACATTAGAATGTAGGAGGAGGCAGAGCAAGTAGTGGAGTAGGCAGATGCTTCCTGTAGTACCCGTTTTACAACAAAGACTTGAGAAAACAAGGGAATCTATTATATATGACAATCTAAGGACCCTGAACATCAAAAACAAAACCGAGGAGCTGGACTGAGAAAAAGGGAAGGGAGAGAAAGTTCAGAAGCAGCTAAGATCTGCCAGATTTAACCTGGCTAGCATCTTATACGCTGTATCAGCTGGAGGGAGAAGGCTGAAGAGGCTGAATAGCAGACAGAAAGCTGAGAGACTGGACTAGGTGACAGGGAGAACAAAGTAGGTCCAGAGACAACTACCTCAGCCAGATTTACATCTGCACCCCACAGAGGGACCCACTGCAGCCAGCCAGGCTGAGCCATGGCACAGCAGCAGGCAGCCAAGCAGAGCAACAGCACCAAGAGTGGAGCACATCTTTCTCAGCAGGGAAGCTGAGCGTCAGATGTTTGCACCTACAGAGCCATAAAGGACTTGCACTTGAACATCCTAAGCTAAGGGCTTGCATACTCTTGCAGACTCAAAATCTTTCCTAAATGCTGATTTGTCTCCCTTTCCCCAGCACTTCCTCCACTCTTCTCTGCTCTACACTTGGCACTAAATTCTGACACACTTCCTGGGCTGGAAGTGTGACACCTTACATATGTTCATTGAGTTAATCTCTCAGACCTGGACAGGAAAACAAAGAGAGGGGAAAAAAGAAGGTTCTGCTGGATTCCCCTGAGCTAAAACTCCCAAAAGAATTAAAAAATTTTCCAAAAAAAAATTCCAGATGAAGACAACTTCTTTTTTTAAAAAAAATTTTTTATTTATTGTGATTGAGTGAAAGTGTACAATCCAGTTGAAATTCGCATGCCCGTATGTGCAGCTCCTGCTGCTCTCCTCTCCTGGTAACAGCACACCCCTCCTTTCTGCTCTATACAGGTCATATGCTCTTAACAACCCCCTGTCCCCTCTTCTCTGCCCTCTCCACTGGCCTAAGAGGCCAGTTGGGTGACAGCCTATAAATACACAGAACCATAAAGTGCACACATGATATGGTCACTCTGTGTTGCTGAGTCCAATCCATTCCTGTCCAAGGGGTTGATCTTAGTAACGATCTATGATCAGGGGCAGCTTCAGGTCTAGAAACCATACTCCCAGAGGAACCCTAGCCCTTTGGATCATCATTTGTGGTCTTTTGGTGGAGTTCTCAGGGTGCACCCCTTCTTATTCTCATATTCCCACTGGGACTCAACTTCGTGAGCCCCATCATGGCTATCATTGGTGGTGGCTGGGCACCACCTGGTTGTTCTGGTCACATGTTGATGCAGTTACCCATTCACATGGGTCTTTGTGTCTTCTGGGTTCTCTTTCCCCAATGTTGTTTTTGTCCGTGGTGATCATCTGCTCCAGATGAGTTGGGACCATTTGGTGTACCTCAGATGGCAGCTCGCTAGCTCTTAAGACCACAGACACCACTCACTAATACGGGGTGGAGAGTACTCTCTTAGCAATAGGCTAGTTATAATGGCCTCAATGTCCTCTGAGAGCATGGTCGCCAGATCCCTGCCCCTGTTACTCTGTCCTTACCTATTGTGTTAAGATTGGAAGAGTTTTCAGTTTCTGTTGAAGTCCAGTTAAACTGATCTTCTTTCCAGTGTGTGCTGACACTGATTCACCGAACGAGATTTCTATCAACGATCTAATCTATAACCAGCCCTCTTCCTCCCTCCCTCCCTCCCTCTCCTCCCTTGCAGCCATCAAAGAGTCTTTTCTTCTGTACATGAGGCAGTTTTCAAGTCCTTAAAGTAGGGGTCTCGTACCATATTTGCCCTTGTGGCGCTGACACTCATGTGATGTATATGTTGATGAGATCTAGTTGGTTAAACGTCACAATAAGGTCTTCTGTGTCTTTATTGAGCTTTTTTTTTTTACAGTATAATCTGTTTTATCTTACGTTAGTATTGCCACACCTGGTCTTCTTTGTATATTGTTAACTTGGTATATATTAGTCCATCTTTAAATTTTCAGTTTGTTCATCTTTAAGTCTAAGGTGAGTTCCCTGTAAGCAGCATATAGACAAGTCGTGTCTTTTGATCCAAGATGTCACTCATTGTCTCTTTAGTAGATCATTCAGTCCATTTACCTTCAATGCAATTATTGATAGGTATGTGATTATCGCTGTCATTTTGCTGTATTTATTTTTCTGTTGATGTTTTCTCTGTTGCTCTTACTATTCTGTTCTGGGACATTCTTCTTTATGGGTTGATTTTTCACTCTTTTCAGTGTTGGTTTAGTGTTTGTTGAGGCTCCTATATTGCGTTTCTTGTTTTGATATGTCACTTCTTTGTTGTGCTTTGCAGCTATCCCTGTGGTCCCCCTTAATAATGTATATTGAAACCTGATTTTAACTTCTAAATATCTTCTTAACTTCCTCTCCATCTGGACGGAATATAACTACTGTAACATATCTCTCTTTTTAATGTGAAGGTATTGTAGTTTTCATGATATGATCACTGGATCACTGTGGAAAATATACTAACACTCTGTAGGAAATACAGTAACCCTCTTGAAAGACCGTGGCCGTCTTGAGCTGCCACAGTGTTGCTTGCTACAACTCTGCCTAACCTTTTGTACTGGGGACATGATCTTAACATCTTGAGACCTTTAACCAAGAAGTGACCTAGTAGTACATCCAGATCAAGGACATAAATCACGTAGGGGCACAGGAAAATTGTGTTAAAACAAAGGGTGCGGAAAACCACTCTCATTAAGATAAGGAACTAGACAGATCTGGACATTTTCAATTCTTTAACTTTACAGAGCTTAGCCTCCTCTAGCAAACACTACAAATACTTCAATAAAACCCAGTTCTGGGCTCTCGGCAGCAATGGCCGTTAGCCCCCTGGTCCCACTGAAGCTTGTCTTGCTTCTTTCTTTTCCTCCGCGTCTCCCCTGCCTTCAACCCTGTTTATTGGACAAATTCTCCTCCAAGTGGTGCCGGAACAAGGACCGAAGAAGAAAGAATCCTGCCAGAGGCACCACAAAGTGAAACTACGCCACGGAGGTCTGAGGACAACCCCAGGCTGGGGAATCCCCTCTGAGGAATATATATATATATCTATATAGCTATATATATATAGATGTATCAGGGTAACAATGGATCAGTCTCTCTCTGAGACTTAGAAGCTTTTGCTTAAACACCTCTGTTCTGGAGAGGGGGCAAGTTAGTTCATCTCGCCTCACTTCTGCCTTAGATCTCATCTATCAACAATACCCTTGGTTGCCAGAGGAAGGGACTCTGGACGTCCAAGTCTGGCATAGGGTTGTAGCCTGTCTTAAGCAAGCGCATAAGACAGGGGGAGGTCATTCCAGTCTCTATCTGGTCTTTGTGTAACCTTATTTCTGTAGCTCTGGAACCCCTGCAATCGGAGGCGGAGGGTGAAGAGAGCAAGCGAGCGAGCTCCAGAGAGGGCGAGTGACCCCTCCTTAAAAAAGGCTGTAATCTGAGCTTCCAACCGCTCCAAGTGAGGAAACCTGGGACCCACCGCCATCTCCACCCTCCCCTAGCCTCATGAGGAGCTCCAGAACCGATTTGCCACCTTTCTCTGCGGTCACTGAAGGAATTACAAAGGCAAGAGCAGAGGGCGATTTGGAAGCCTACCTTTTCCCTGTAACTATTACGGAGGTTATTCTGTCCAGGCAAAACAATGAAAATCCCGATGAGATCTATCCTTATGATCATCACCCTATCCCTTTCCCTTTCTTAAAAGAAATCAAGAAATCTGCCAGCCAGTAAGGCCTCACTGCTTATTTCACAGTGGGATTAATAAAAGGATTAACAGAAGGAGAGCGTCTCATTCCACGTGACTGGGACTGCCAGGGCAGACCTGCTTATCCTCTACAGAGTTTTTGCAGTTTCGGATGTGGTGGTCCAATGTCGCCCAGCAGCAGGCCCAGAGGAACATTCAAGCGCAGATCAATATTTCAGCGGAACAGCTGTTAGGGGCAGGGGCTGGGGCTGGCAAAATCAGTTGACAATGAATGATCAAGACGTATCCCAAGTTAGGTTGTTTGTCTAAAGGCTTGGGAAAGAATTAATGGAACGGGACAAGAGACCCCTGCATTTAGCTCTGCGAAGCCGGGAGCTGAGGAGCCTTAAGTTGACTTCCTTGCTAGACTCAGGGGTGCCTTGCAGAAGACTATTGAGAATCCAGATGCCAGGGATATGATTCTACAAGTTGTGGCATTTGATAATGCCAACCCAGATTGCAAAAAGGCCCTTCACCCCATTAAATGGCAGGGAAATTTGGAAGACTATATTAGAACTTGTCAAGGGGTTGGAACTGAGACTTTCAAGGCTGCTGCCCTGGCAGAGGCAATGGCCACATTAAATACGAAGGACAATCACTGCTTTGGCTGTGGCAGGTCAGACCACACGAGAAAGGATTGCAAGAAAACCGGTACTGGGTTCAAATCTCGAACCAAGGAAAAGACACCAGGGTGTTCCAGGTGTAGAAAAAGGAATCACTGGGAGAACCAGTGCAAATCCAAATTTGATAAGGAAGGTCAGCCTTTGCTGGTGGAAAACAGAGAGGGGGGTTGTCCTGGGGCCCTGGTCAATCAGGGGATTTATCCCATCCAATTCTCCAGCCTGCCCTCTCCCTCATCCCAGCCACAGCCGGGAGTGCAGCTGTAGATCTCTGCTCCTGTGTTTCCATCTCTCTTGTAAAGTTCCTACAAGGGTCTCTGGGCCCCTGCCTAGAAATATGGTGCGTTTGGTCCTAGGCAAAAGTAGCCGTAATACTCAAGGGATGCAAGTCCATACAGGAGTTATTGACTGTGATTATACCAGAGAATTAATGGTCATAATGACTTCATCGTCCCTCTCCAAATTTAAGAGGGTCAGCAAATAGCTCAATTCCTCCTGCTTCCTTATATCATGATTGGTCATCCTAACAGAAAGTGCATAGAAGAGTTTCAAGGCACCTCACGTGCAGTATTTTTGCAACAGTCTATTTCTAGGGACAGACCTCAGTTCACCATCAAGATTCAGGAAAACCTTTTACAGGATGACTGGACACTACCGATATTTCTTTTATAGGTGAACAACTTTGGCCATCTCAATGGCTCTCCAAGGTTGTGCCAATACAATTGCAAGGAATAGGTCAGAACCCTTATGTTCATCAGAGCCTTTACTTTTTACCACGTGAAGGACCAGAGGGCCAACCCGGGATGATTTGTCCCTAAATAACAAACATCCCAATTAACTTGTGGGGTAGGGATTTGCTTTAACAATGTGGAGCAAATCTTACTGTTAGGCTGAAACCCAAACCTCCATCCCCCAGCTATTCCCTGAATGGCTGAGTCAAAACGTCTCATCCACCAGCTATTCCGGGAATTCCATTCAAATGAAGACTAGCTACCACTTCTTCCCCAACTTCCTCAACTAGACCTCTCCTCACCTCACTCCACTGAAAACAACACCCCCCTATGTTAATTAAGTGACTCTAATTGTCCATAACCCCATTGGCTACTTGCCACCCACAACCCCATTGGCTACTTGCCATGGGCACTGTCCTCGGCGCTGTCCTCAACAAGGTCCGCCACCACTCTTTTATAAACCCCCAAGCCCTAGACCAGAGCGGGGTTTTGAAGACTCCCACCCAGGAGCTCTATAAAGCCACCTGGGATGCAAATAAACTTTTTCTTTCTCTTTCTCTCTTTTCCTGGTTTTCTTTTACTGAATAATTTAAACTAAACAAAACCTTTTACACCTAAAACTTCTAATACTTACTGTTCCAGAAATGTCATCCCTGTAGATTGTGACAAGGCTTATTAAATCATGCTGGCTATGTGTTACACTCCTGTTAAGAGGCCGGGGAAAAATGAGCAAGGCGTTAAGCAGCCTGCAGAGTTGAGACCTAATAGAGGAAAACAAGTATTAGGCTACCCAAATTTGTTATGAGGGCCATGCTTATCAAAACCTTCCTTTACCCATACCACTAAAATGGCTGATGACAAAGCCTGTGTGGATAGAGCGGTGGTCTCTTAGTAAGGAAAAACTGTCAGCCCTGCAGAGCCTGGTGCTTGAACTGTTAAAACAAGAGCACATTGAGCCCTCCTTTAGTCCTTGGAATTCCCCTGTATTTGTGATACAAAGGAAGTCTGGTAAATTGAGAACGTTGATAGATCTTCGAGGCACCAATGCTGTTATTCAGCCTACGGGGGCTCTGCAGCCTGCAATGCCTAGTCGGACAGTCTTACCACCCAACTGGCCGTTGCTCACTGTGGATCTCCAGGATTGCTTTGTTACCACTCCTCTCCATCCCTCTAACTATGAAAAATTTGCTTTTACTATTCCTTCATTAAATAATCAGGAACCTACTAAAAAACACCACTGGAAGGCTTTGCCTCAAGGAATGCTTAACAGCCCTACAATTTGCCAAACCTTAATTAATAGAGCTCTATCTCCTGTCAGAGAATCTCTTCCGCAATGTTGTGTCTTCCATTATATGGATGATATTCTTTGTGCAGCTCCCAACCAACAGATGTCACAGTCAGTTTATGCTCAGTTGTGAATGTTTATGCAAAAAGCTGGGTTAATCATCGCTCTGGATAAAAGTACAATTGTCTACTCCCTATTCCTGTCTTGGGCATAAGCTGCTTGAGAGAAGGTACAGATCCAGAGAGACAATTTAAGAACCTTAAATGATTTTCAAAAATTACTAGGAGACATTAATTGGCTGCGCCCTACCTTGGGCATCCCAACTTACCAGTGGACTCACCTCTTTCGGACACTCAAAGGAGATCCTCAGCTCCATAGCCCGAGAATATTAACCAAAAAGGCTGAAAAGGAGCTTCAATTTGTGGAACAAAGGATCCACGAAGCTCAGTTAGACAGGACTGACCCTACACAACCCTATCAAATTTTAATCTTACCCACTCCACATTCCCCTACCAGAGTTACAGTACAACAACATCAGATTGTAGAATGAGTCTTTTTGCCCAATACTGAAACCAAAAGATTAACTATACATACCCAGATAAGATGGAGAAACTAGTATTTGCAGCCAGAAAAAGATTGCGAACCCTTGCAGCCTCGGATACTTCTGAAATTATTTTACCCTTAGATAATGATCAAATATGAAAGGCATACATTAATAACCTGGAATGGCAATTAGGACTGTCTAATTTCCTTGGACTGCTGCATAATGCCTTCCCCAAACATAAACTTTTTCAATTCCTAGAACGGACGTCTTGGATACTTTCCAGGATTACTTGCCCTGAACCTATTGCTGATGTTGCCACATATTTCACTGACACAAGTAAAAGTGGGAAAGCTGGGTACCATGGTAAACTCGATAAAGTGTGGCAAACACCTTCATCTGTACAAAAGGCTGAATCAGAAGCCATGATCCAGTTACATGATGAGCCCTTCTCTCTATAATACCTGATTTCATAATATGTAGTAAATGCTACAATGGTTAGTGAGACAGTACCCTTGTTTCTTGATATAAAAGATATTGAACTCACTGCTCTGTTTGCTCGTTTGCAAGACTGTTGGAGCCCGAACTTATCCTTTTTTAATTATGCATGTAAGAGCACATACTGGCCGTCCAGGGCCATTATCATGGGAAAATGCAACTATTGACTCCTTGGTGGCCTCTGTTTTCCAAGATGCTCAAGAATTCCATTCTTTTGCTCATGTTAATTCCAGAAGCCTAAGGAAACAATTTGCAGTTTCTAATCAACAGGCTAAAGATACAGTTGCTTCTTCCCCAATTGGTCAACAATTTGCAACAACTCATTTCCCCTCAGGGCACAAATGGATGTTACTCATGTGCCTTCTTTTGGTAAACTTCCCTGTGTTCATGTTTGCATAGACACATTCTCTAACTTTATTTGGATAGCAGCACAGAGCAGGGAATCCCCCAAACAGGTAAAACATCTCCCCTCCCATTTTCCGGTGATGGGTAAGCCATCGTAAATCAAAACAGACAATGCCCCTGCATTTATAAGCAACTCCATATAAACCTTCTTTGCTCAGTGGCAAATTCATCACATTACAGGTACTCCATATAACACCCAAGGCCAAGCCATCACAGAGCACACTCATGCTACTCTGAAACTATACATTAAAAAATTAAATAAAAAGGGGGGAGATACCTACCCCCCGCAACAATCCTACAACAGGCAGTGTAGTGTCTTAGTTTTTTAAACATCCCAAAAGCCTCCACAATTTCAGCTGTGGAGGCTCATTGGTCTCATATGTATAATTCTCAAAAGATCCCAAGGCAACTTATATGGTGGAGAGATAGTTCAACTAATCCCTGACATAAGGGTGAAGTAATTACCTGGGGAAAGGTTTTGCTTGTGTTTCTCCAGGTTCTGGGATTGACCCTATTTGGGTCCCATCACAAAGGATTCACCTGAGGTATGGACCACTGCGAAGGAAGAGGTACCTCTTTGACAGCAGTATGGAGCCCCCAGCAGAACAGATGGCAAAGATGATGTTGAAGAGGACCTCGGCACCAACTTCTCGCACAAGAGAAGCTGGTCTACCGACCTGGGGACAGCTAAAGAAGATGGTGCAGGGGGCAGAGAACATACTTCGCAGTACCAGCACTCCTCACTCTCCCGTCTCCCTTTTCCTCCCCATAATCACGGTCGTCAACCTAACCGTATGGATGGCCCCCGGTGCCTCCGCTGTCTCTGGTACAGTGTACTCCTCAGGCCTTCTGTTGACTGTGTCACAAACAGAGGGATTCTTATCAGTAAAGGAAGAGTCAGCAATTGTCCTGCATTGTAAGGTATCAGGACTATGGCCCATAGGACCAGTAAAGTGGCTCAGAAATTGTTGATCATAATGAAACAGTGATTGGGGAACAGAAGATGTCAGACCCTTCTATCACTCTTTTATGGGATCAAACAACTCCTGATAATTTAGACTTTTCAATAATTACAGATCCCTTAAATAAAGAAGACAAGGGCATCTATTTTTTATGTAAAGTATCAAAAGTCTAGCCCATATGATCAAATTTACATGGAAGGAGGTGGAGTTCAATTGTACTGCCACCCTATGCTTGAGAATGGGCCTCAAATGGTCAAGTGAGTGCCTCCCAATCAGCAGCTAGGGGGGCTCAGCTGAATAGTTGTTGGATTTGCCATCATACTCCTAAATCAGGGGCACCTGTACATCTGTTGACAGTCCCCCTGACTAACCATACTTTTCATTATGTCTACAGAGGTGGCAACAACTGCCTGCCCCTAATGGCTCAACGAGTCACCTATGAATATACAACAAAATGTATAACTTTGAACAGGACTGTCTCACTGTCTAAAGATCTAGGAATAATGCCTCACTGTTTAGGAGAACCTCCTAGGCCAGAATTACAAAAACTTTACTTTTGCGCACTGCCTGGCTTAACCTTTCTTTGTGATGGTGCCATGACATCCTGGTCATGGGCCCTACAATGCTTATCTCACATTAGTTACATGGGCCAATGTATCATTGGAGTCCTTGTCTTCCACTTACAAGTTCATCAAAGTGCATCAACCGTCCCCCTTAAAGTGACTAAAAGAGATGCCACTTCAAATCCTTTTATGGAACCTACTGGATTTAATTGGTGGCTCCTAGGAATCATCATTCCTGGGCGAGGAATGTATCAACTTGATATGACAATACTTAATTTATCTGACACTATCCATCTGTTGTCATCCAATACTGAAAAATCTCTAAAAGCACCACAGACTTCTTTAAACTCATTAGTCGAGGTTGTCTTGGACAACAGAGTGGTGTTAGACTTCCTACTGGCGAAGATGGGGGGCATTTGCACGGTCATTAATAAAATTTTTTGTACCTGGATTAATACCTCTGGTGAAGTATAAGTGAGCCTAAATCAAACTCAACGTGTGGTCAATAGAACTCAACCCGACCCACATTGGAAGCCCTGGGGCAGTTGGTTCACCTCTTGGTTTCCTAACATTGGTCATTTGGGGGGCCACTACTGCTACTGTTGGTGTGGGGCTCCTTATTTGTTGTTTAGTACTCATTTTAATGAAAATTTATATGAAAGTCACTGATTGCATTTTACATGTTTAATATTATATTTTCAGTCTGAGGTGGTGACGAGAGAATCCTTCAAAAAAGAATAATAATACTTACCAAATAAAAAGTGGGGAGATGTGGGAAATATACTAACACTCCGGAGAAACTATACTAACACTCTTGACATGACCACAGCCATCTTGAGCTGCCATAGTGTTGCTTATCAAAGCTTTTGTACTGGGGACATAATATTAACATCTTGACTCCTTTAACCTAGAAGTGACCTAATAGTACTTCCAGATCAAGGACATAAGTCACATAGGGACACAGAAAACTGCTTCCATTAAGATAAGGAACTAGACACATCTGGATGTCTTCAATTCTTTAACTTTAAAGAGCTTAACCTCTCTAGTAAACACTACAAATACTTCAATAAAACCCAGTTCTGGACTCTCAGCAGCAGTGGCCGTTAGCCCACTGATCCCACTTTAGCTTGCTTGTTTCTTTCTTATCCTTGGCATTGCCCCTACCTTCAACTCTGTTGTTTTAGTCAGCTAGGGCTGCTCTAACAGAAATACCACAGAGTGGATGGCCTTAACAAAGGAAGGTTTATTCTTACACAGTCCGGTAGGTTGCAAGTCCATATTCAGGGTGACTGCTCCCAGGGAAAGCTTTCCCCTTGTCTGCTCTGGAGGAAAGTCTAGTATTGCATCAGTCTTTGTCTAGGGAGCATCTTGGTGCAAGAACCTGAGGTCTGAAGGACGCTGATGGTAACGAGGTTCCCCATTCTCTTTGTTTCTCTTTCCTTTTATCTCTTGCAGGCTGAAAAGGATTAAGAGTGGGGTAAGCCATACTCCCAGGAAACTCCCCCTACAGCAGAGCAAGGAAGTAATCCTATGCAGGAATTTACAACCCCTTTAGCATACAGTTTAGTGAAACCACAGAATGGAGGACAGTCCCAAGATACTGGGAATCATGTCCCAGCCACACGGCTGCACGTATTTTTGGGGGGACACAATTCAACCTATGACACCTGTTCATTGGAGAAATTCTATAACAGATCACTTCTTTTAGTATGATAGCTTTGGTTGAGGTTTTGTGCCTTCCATAACTGAGTAGGTTTCTGGATGATGTGTCCTGCGTTGTTTTCTAAAATATAGAGTTAATGGTTTTGTTCTTCTAAGCCAAGAGCTTCCTTCAGTATTTCTTGTAACTTTGGTTTGGTTTTTACAGTCTCTGAGTTTCTGCTTATCTGCAAAGGTCTTAAGTTCATTTTCATATTTGAAAGACAGCTTTGCAGGATATATAATTCTTGGTTGAAGGTTTTTCTCCTCCAAGGCTTTGAATGTGCCACTTCACTGCCTCCATGCCAACATGGTTTCTGCCAAGAAGTCAGACAAAAGCCTACAGGACTTCTCTCTGAATGTTAGCTTTGTTTTGAGTCTCACTGCCTTTAAGAGTTTCTGCTTATGTTTCATTTTGTTAAGCTTGATTATAATATGTCTTGAAATCTTTCTTTTGGGGTCTATATTGTACGTTAATTGACACACATCTGGGATATCTATGTTCTCTTCTCTCGTAATTTTAGAGAAGTTTTCTATCAACAAATCAACAGCAATCCTCTCTGTGTTTTCAGGTGTCCTTTCCTGTTCAGGACCTCCAGTTAATCATAGATTGTTCCTCATGATAGAGTCCCACATATTTCTTAATGCTTCTTCATTTTTCTTGTATCTTTGCTCCAATTTCTCCTCAAAAGTGTCAGTGTCAATAGTTCTGTCTCATAAGTCAGAAAGTATGTTTTCTATTTGTTCAGTTCTGTTCTCTTGGCTTTGAATTTTCTGATTCTTTAATTTTGTTATTGATCTGTTGAATATCAGAATGCTGGAGTTTCATCAGTTGAAACTGCTTGCTCAATTTTTCATTGTGGTCTGCTAAATTCTGTATAATATCCAGGAGGGCTTGCTACATAATTCTTTTGTACTCGACCTCTGAAAGTTTCAGAAAGGCTTCTTCATCTAGGAAGTTCTTTTGTTCTTTCTTTTTGGAGCTTTCTGGAGCCATGGTTGGATTTTTCCTTAAGTGTCAGGCCAAGGTCTGTTACTTTTTGGGCATCTAGAGGTTGTTTAGTTTCTCTGGTGTTACCTTTATAAGAGCTGAAGATATCATGACAGAAAACGAGTTACCTCTATGTACTCCAGCAACTGGGCCCAATGGAATCTCTGTAATAGCAGCCTCCACCTCCTGGCTGGCAAAGACACAGTCCTACTTATAGAGTCACTGGGAGGTCATCAACTGACCCTATGTTGTGGGTCAGTAAAGATTGGAAGAGATGCCATCAGGCTGCACCACAGTTATTTCTCTAGGTAGTCTTATTTTGAAAGGTAAAAGCTATCTGACAGCTTCCAAAACCAGTCAGGTTGTCAGGTGTGCAAGCCCGTCTTTCCAGCTGGCAGTAGAGGCTCCTCTATATCCATCCCTAAGTATGGACAGGCTACTGCCTTGCTGTCATCAGGTGCCGGGCCCTATACAAAGGGTATACTGTGCTGAACACAGCTTTTCTTCTGGGGAAGCACTGCTCAGGCTGGCACTGCCTCCTAGCCTGAGAATTAGCCCCTGATGAGGCCTCTGTTTGGGATGGTCTGTCTCCCAGTCAGATAAGATGGCATCCCACAGAGGATCTCTCACCCACTGTGAAGTAGCCGAATCAATGGTGGAGGTTCAGATAGAAGAGTGGAGGGGCTGTGGTGCTCAGAGTCCACAGCCAGGCTCTCCAAGTGTGGCTATTCCACCTGCTGGTCACATCAGCAATGTGGCAGAACTTTGCTGCCAGTTCAGCCCAATCACTGCCACTGGCTAACAAAAAGGAGAAATGTGAAAGCCAGTAGTTACCTTCAGTCTGCAAGAGACGGCCATTCAACAAGGGTGGGTGGCAGTGAAAGAGAAGATGTTTCTCATTCAGTGGCATGAAGTCCAAAACAACAACCTTATGCCATGTCCTAGGACTCAACGGGTGTCCGGAATGCTCCATTAATTATCAATCCTGGCCTTAGTTTTTGGAGGTAGTTAAGAAGACATGTGTCTAGTCTGCCATCTTGACTCCACCCCCCCCAAGAAGGCTTCTTGAAATTATGAGAGGTAGGATATAAAAGAGTAATGTTTAGAACCTTAAAACATATTAGAAGGGAAATTAGGCAAAACACAGCAGAGCACATTGAAAAATTAAACAAGCCGCAACAAATACTGGAGCAACATCAATCTGAAATTCATCAGATTAACAATAGAATTACAGAATTAGACAATTCAATAGAAATTCAAGGGAGGAGTACTGAGGCAATGGGATGTAGAATTAGTGAGACTGAATATAAAGCAACTGATACCAGCATACATGAGGAGAAATCAGATAAAAGTATTTCAAATAATTAAAAATCACTATGAGTTATGTGAGAGTCTATCAAGAAGAATAATTTGTGAGTAATTGGAGTACCAGAACAGGAGTGATAACAGAAAACACAGAGATAATTGTTGAAGATATCATGACAGAAAACGTCACTGATATCGTGAAAGATGATAGAAGATATCTACCCAAGATGCTTGTCAAATTTCACACAAGTCAGGTCCCAAAAGAAAGACACCAAGACATACTATCATCAAATTTAATGAAACTAAAAATAAGAAGGGTGTTTTAAAGGCAGCTAGTCTTAAACAAAAAATGTCATACAAAGGAGAGTCATTAAGAGTGAACTCAGATTACTCAGTGGAAACCACACTAGCAAGAAGGCAATGGGATGCCATATACAAAGCCTTGAAGGAAAAAAAAAAATGCCTGCCAAGAATTATATATCCTGCAAAATTGTCTCTAAAATATGATGACAAGATTAGGAGATTCCTAGATCAATAGAAATTTAGAAATTTTGCAAAACCAAACACAAATTACAAGAAATACTGAAAAAAGTTCTTTGATTAGAAAATCAATAACACCAGGTATATACTCAAGGACATAATGTGGGACAGAGCTTCCAGAATTGACATAGTTAGGGAATCCACAAAATAAATCACAGCTAAAATACTAAACAAAAGGAAACAGAGATCTCAGTACGTGAATGAGAACATTATACCAAAAGAGGACAGATTATTTGATTCACGGATCTTTAAGATAGAGAGGAAGTCAAGACAACACAAAGAAATTAAAGAGTGGTTTAAATTTAGAACACTAGGAGTAAATATCAGGGTAACCACATAGGAAATTAACAAACCTACACATCAATACAAGAAACAAAATCCAGAAGTCTCAGCAGACACAAAATCAACTATGAAAAAGATGACAAGAAAACTCATAAAGAAAAAGGACTCAGTGGAACAAACAAACTGTCAACAACACATTAAAAAAAGGCACCAAAATGACCTCATTAAATTCTTACCTATCAATAATTTGGCTGGCTTGGCATCAATAATTACTCTGAATGTAAATGGGCTAAATGTACCAATACGGAGACAAGGAGTAGCAGAATGGATAAATAAAAAACCCCACAATCCATCTATATGCTGCTTACAAGAGACACAGCTTAAAGATACAAACAAACTGAAACTCAAAGGATAGGAAAAATATATACCAAGCTAACAACATTCACAAAAGAGCAGTAGTGGCAGTATTAATTTCTCATAAAATAGACTCTAAAGTAAAATCTCCTACAGCAGACAAAGAAAGTCACTATATATTGCCTAAAGGGTCAAGACATCAAGAAGGCATAGCCATATTAAATATTCATATACCAATGAAAGGCTTTCTAAATGTGTCAAATGAGCTCTAAAAGCTTTGCAAAGGGAGACAGACAATTGCATGATACTAGTAGGAGACTTTACCAACACCAGTTTTGATGATGGGTAGAACATCCAGAAAGAAGCCCAGTAAAGATACAAAAAGTCTAAATGCCACAATCAACCAACTTGACCTCACAGACATATGCAGAACACACCACGCAACAATAGACAAGTACACCTTCTTTTCCAATGCACATGGAACTTTCTCAGAATAGTCCACATATTGGGCCATAAAGCATTGAAATATTGCAAAGCATCTTCTCAGACCATAAAGCCATAAAAGTCCAAATTTATAGCAGAAAAAGCAGTGGAAACTGAACACTTTGCTCAAAAACTTCTAGGTTATAGAAAGAAATCAAGGGTGCATAAAGACATTTATAGAATCAAATGAGAATGAAAACACATCCTACCAGAACTTATGGGACACAACAAAAGCAGTGCTCAGAGGTCAGTTTATCTCAATAAATGCACACATACAAAAAGAAGAAAGAGGCCAAATCAAAGAATTAACCCTACAACTTGAACAAGTAGAAAGAGAGCAACAAAGAAACTCATCAAGCACCAGAAGAAAACAAATAAAACTTAGAGCAGAGCTAAATGAATTGGATAACACAAAAACTGTTGGTATCAAATGCTATTTTCTTAGAAGATAACAAAATCAACAAACTATTGGCCAAACTTACAAAAGAAAAATAGGAGAGGAGGCCAATAACCTGAATGAGAAATGAAAAGAAATATAACAATATTATGAAAAACTGTACTCTGATAAACCTAGAGGAAATAAGCAGACTTCTGGATACACACTCCATACCAAAGGTAACACAAATAGACTTAGAACAAATAAAAAAACCTATCACAAAAGAAGAGACTGAAAAAGTAATTTAAAAACTCCCAACAAAAAAGTTCTGGCCCAGATGGCTTCACTGGAGAATTCTACCACACTTTTAGAGAAGAGTTAACACTACTGTTACTAAAGGTATTTCGCAGCATAGAAAAAGAACAATAGTTTTTTTGAGCTTCTCAAAGAACCCTTTGCAATAGCCCCTGAGAACATAAAATATTTAGGAATAAATCTAACCAGCAGTGTAATAGACATACAAAGAAAACTACAAGACTTTACTGTGAGAAACCAAAACAGAAGTCCCTAAGTGAGAAAACCTACATTTCTCATGGATAGGATGACTTAACATTGTGAAAATGTCTGTTCTTTCCGAAGTCATCTACAGATACAATGTAATCCCAATAAAAATTCCAATGTCAGTTTTTTTTATTGGAACTTTTTATTATTTATATTCTGGAAAGATGCAGTTTAATTGTAGTTTCCTTGAGAGTATTTATGAATACATTTGTTCCTTCATCCTTCATCCTTTATCCCTCACACATTTTTTAAAAATTTTTTATTTAATATAACTGAGTGAAAATATACATTCCCGTATAAATTTACATACCCACCTATATGCAGCTTCCACTGCTCTCCCTGCCCGGTGACAGCACACTATTCCTCTCTGCTCCATACATGTCTCGTTCTCCCAATAGTCTCTTTTTTCCCTCCTCTCCACCCACTCTCTTTCCTCCAGCCAGAGGTCAGCAGGATGACATCCTATAAATGTATAGAACCATATAGTGCATCCAATATATGGTCACTGCAACGCCAAGTCCAATCCATTCCTGTCTGAAGCGTGCACCTTCATTATGACTTATGGTCAAGGGAAGCATCAAGGCGAGGGGCCATGCTCCCAGGGGAACCCCCAAACCACTGGACCAGCAGTTGAGGTCTTTTAGTGGGGATCTCAGGGTGCACCCCTTTTTATTCTTGTGTTGACAGTGAGACTCAACTTAGTGAGCTCCATCGCAGCTATCACTGGTGGTGGCTGGACACCATCTGGTTCTTCCAGTCCCAAGTTGATGTAGGCACCCTCTGATGTGGGTCTCTTCATCTTCTGGGTTGTCTTTCCCCGATGTCATTTTGGTCCTCAGTGAGCATCTGTTCCTGCTGAGTTGGGGCCATTTGCTGTGCCCTCGATGGTAGCTTGGCAGCTTTTAAGACCCCAGACGCCACTCACCAATGTGGGGTGCAGACAGCCCTCTTAGCAAAATGCTAGTTGTGCCAATTGGCCTCGATTTCGCTTAAGAGCATGGTCCCCTGCCCCCTGCCCCAGCTACTCTATCCTTGCAATATTGGGTTAAGATGGAAGGAGTACTCATGTTATGTTTACGTCCACTTAATATCATTCTTGTTTCTAATGTGTGCTATCACTGATTTCACCCAACCAGATATCTAGCAACTGTCTAATCTAAGCCCTCCCCCCTTCCCGCCCTCCCTCTCCTCCCTTGCAGCTGTCAAAGAGTCTTTTCTTCTATACACAAGTCTGCTTTTGAGATCTTATCGTAGAGGTCTCATACAATATTTGTCCTTTTGTCGCTGACTACTTTCACTCAACATAATGTCTTCCAGTTGAAACCAGGTCATGAGATGTTTCCTGAAGTCATCGTTGTTCTTTATCATTGCGTAGTGCTCCATTGAGTATGTATACCATAGTTTACTTATCCATTCTTCTGCTGTTGGGCATCTGGGTTGATTCCATCTTTTTGCTATTGTTGACTGTGCTGTGATAAACATTCTGGTGCATGTGTCCGTTGGTGTGAAAGGCCTTGAATCTGTAGGATACATTCCAAGTACTGGAATTATTGGGTCAAATGGTATATCAATATCCATTTTTTTAAGGAAGCACCAGATTGCCTTCCAAAGAGGCTGGACCATTTTGCAAGCCCACCAACAGTGTAGGAGGGTTCCACTTTCTCCACAGCCTCTCCAGCATTTGTTGTTTTGTGTTTTCTGGATCATGGCCAATCTTGTTGGGGTGAGATGGTATCTCATTGTTGTCTTGATTTGAATTTCTTTAATAAAGATCGTCAACATGTCCGCATGTGTTATTTGGCTGCCTGGATCTCCTCTTTAGTGAAGTGTCTGTCCATCTCCTTTGAGCAGGGTAGGTTTTTCTATTTATCTAAGTCTCTCTTAGTTTCTTGTAGTAAGGGCTTTTAGTCCTCTTTGTAAAGGTCTGTTATTTCTCTGGTTGGCAGTGTTTTGATGACCTTTTCAATCTCTTCCTCTGTGATGGGTTTATTAAGTTATTCTGCTTCATGTTGTGATAATTTGGGTAGGTGGTATGAGTCAAGGAATTGGTCCATTTCCCCTAGGTTTTCAAATTTGTTAGAGTACAGTCTTTCATAGTATTCTGTTATGATATTTTTGATTTCTGTTGCATCTGTGGTGACAACCACCCTCTCATTTCTAATTTGGGTTATTTGTTTCCTTTCCTGCTTTTCTTTAGTAAGTTTAGCCAATGGTTTGTCAATTTTGTTGATCTTCTCAAAAAAAAGTCCGGGCCCAGATGGCTTCGCTGCAGAATTCTACCAAGCATTTATAGAAGAGTTATCTCCAATACTACTGAAACTATTTCACAGTATAGAAAGGGATGGAGTACTCCCAAACTCATTCTATGAAGCCAGCATAACCCTCATACCTAAGCCAGGGAAAGACCCAACAAAGAAAGAGAACTACAGACCGATATCACTCATGAATCTAGATGCAAAAACCTTCAACAAAATTCTTGCCAATAAAATACAACAACAATTCTCCAGAATTGACCATGTGATAGGCCATAATGCAGTGCTCAACAAAATCCATACCATTGAATTACTGCAAAGCATCTTCTCAGATCATAAAGCCATCAAAGTTGAAATCAATAGCAGAAAAAAGCATAGATAGAAAGTGGAACTCTTGGAAACTGAACAACATCTTGCTCAAAAAAACATGGGTTATAGAGGAAATCAAGGATGAATTAAAGAAACTCATGGATTCCAATGAGAACAAAAACACTGCCTACCAGAACCTATGGAGTACAGCCAAAGCAGTGCTCAGAGGTCTGTTTATCTCCATAAATGCACACATCTGGAAGGAAGAAAGAAACCAAATCAAGGAACTAACCGTACAGCTTGAACAAGTAGAAAGAGAACAACAGAGGAACCCCTCGGGCACCAGAAGAAATGGGATCATAAAGATTAGAGCAGAGCTAAATGAATTAGAGAATAGAAAAAGAATTGAAAAAATTGAAAAGACCAAAAGCTGGTTTTTAATTCCCAGGTACTTTGTCTTCTTAGGGGCTATCGTAAATGGTATTGATTTGATAATTTCTTCCTTAACAGTCTCGTTGTTGGTATAAAGGAATCCTACCGATTTACTTATGTTATCTTGTATCCTGCAACTTTGCTGAACTCTTCTATCAGTTTGAGTAGTTTACTTATAGATTCCTTGGGATTCTCTGCATATACAATCATATCATCTGCAAGCAGGGAGATTTTAACTTCCTCTTTGCCAATGCAGATGCCCTTTATTTCTTGGTCTTGTCTGACTGCTTTTCTGTTGGAGAAGTAGTTTCTTGTTTGCAGGCGCTGGCTCCCAGGCTAAGAATGAGGTCCCGCTAGAATCTCCATATCCAACATGACGTCCAGCACACTGACTGTGAAACTCCATCCAAATGCCGCTGATGCAGATATATAATGACAGGTTCAAAGTGGCTAGATTAACAGAGTCCCAAGCCTGGCTCTCAAAATACGAGAATTTCACCTGCCTGTCCCCCCAGCAGTGTGTCTGAGTCTAGCTGCTAGGCAAGATCCTGGTCCGCCTGCCGGCCAAGACAGAGGAAAAAAAAAATCAAAATGGTACATTTATCTTCAGTCCGTGAGAGCCAGGGATAGCCGGGCATGGGAGTCAGCATAAGAGAGGAGGTTTTTCGCTCAGTAGTATGAAGTCCAAAGTAACAGCCCTGTGCCGTGTCCTGGGCCTGATTAGGTGACCAGAAGGCTCCGTTTGATTATCAGTTCAGGTCTTGGTTTCCAGAAGGATATAAGGAGACATGTGCTTAGTCCGCCATCTTGACTCCGCCCCCCCTCCAATGTCAATTTTTAATGAGATGTGGAAACAAATTACCAACTTCATATGGAAAGGGAAGAAACCCTGGATAAGTAAAATGTTACTGAAGAAGAACAAATTGGGAAGCCTCACATCACCTGACTTTAGAACCTGTTACCCTTTGCCACAGTAGTGAAAACCCTGGTACTGGCACAAAAACAGATACATAGAGATACAATGGAGCAGAATAGAGAATCCAGATACATCACTATCTACCTATGTGCAGCTGATACTTCACAAAGGCCCAAAGTCTATGAACTAGGGAAAAACAGTCTCTTCAACAAATGATGTTGGCAAAACAGGATATTCATCTGAAAAAAATAAAGCAAGACCCATATCTCACAGCGTGTACAAAAACTAACTCAAAATGGATCGAAGATCTAAACATGAAATCTAAAACAATAAATATTATGGAAGAAAAAGTTGATACAAAACTGGGAGTCCCAATACCCAGCATAAACAGAATACAAAATATTGCTAATGATGTACAAATACCAGAAGACAAAATATATAAATGGGAACTCCTAAAAATCAAATACTTATGCTCATCCAAAGACTTTACCGAAAGAGAAAAAAGGTTACCTACAGACTGGGAAAGAATTTTTGGCAGCCAAGAATCTGATTGGTGTCTAATCTCCATAATCTACAAGATACTGCAAAACCTCAACAAGAAAAAGACAAATAACCCAATTTAAAAAATAAGCAAATGATATGAACAAGCACTTCACCAAAGAATAGAATGCAACCAGGCAGCTAGAAGACAAATGAGGAAATGCTCACAATCATTGGCCATTGGAAAAATCCATATCAAAATTACAGTGAGATACTATCTTACCCCGACAAGTTTGGCATTAATTCAAAAACCACAGAATAATAAATGTTGGACAGATTGGAACTCTTCTACACTGGTGGTGGGAACATAAAACGGTACAACCACTTTGAAAATTGATTTGGCACTTTCTGTAAAAGCTAGAAATAGAAATACCATATGATCCAGCAATCCCACTTTTAGAAAACATCCTAGAGAAATAAGCACTGTCACACAAACAGATACATGTACATAATTGTTTATTGCAGCACTGCACACAACAGTAAAAAGATGGAATCAACCTAGGTGACCATCAACACAAGAGTGGATAAACAAACTATGGTATATTCATGCAATGGAATACTATGCAATGATAAAGAACAATGACGATTTTAGGAAATATAACATGGTGTCATCTGGATGACATTATGCTGAGTGAAATCAGTCAGATGCAAGAGGACAAATATTGTATGAGACCATTATTATAATGGTTTAAGAAAAGATTTAAGCACAGAAGGAAATAATCTTTGATGGTTACAAAGAGGAAGGGAGGGAGAGGGTATTCACAGATTTGATAGTAGATAAGAATTGGGGTAAGTGAAGGAAGTTACAGTACACAGTAGAAAGGAAATCAATGCTGCTAGACCTTACCAAGAGCCAACAGCTGTCCTCAATAGAACCCAACATTCTGAAGGTCAGACTAGCAGGGGCAGGGGTCTATGGACCATGCTTTCAGAGAACATCTAGGTCAATTGGCATTACTAAGTTCTTTTTTTAAGGAAAATGTTCTGCATTACATTTTAGTGAGTGACGTCTGGGGTCTTAAAAGCTAGCAAGCTGCCACCTAAGGAGCATCAACTGATCCCAATCCACCTAGAGAAGAGAATGAAGGACATCAAAGACAGGAAGAAAATAAGGCCCACAACTGAAACCAGTATCAAAAGCAACTCTTCAGACAAAAACTGGACTGGACTATAAGACCTTAGGCTGTTGGAGCAGCTCCTTTACAGAAGCAACATGGGAGGATGGAGAGGAGGAGGCAGGAGTTAGTTGTATGAACTCGGGAAGCACAGGATAGAAAGGACAAGTGTGCTGTCATAGGGTCAGAAGAGCAGCTAGAGTTTCATAGAGCTATGTGTACATGGCTTTATACAGCTAACTGACTTGGATTGTAAACTTTCACTTAATCACAATAAAGTATAAAATCAGAATGGGAGATATTTTTAGCCATTTTTACCAGGATCTGAGCCAGTAACCTAGGCTAGGTATAAAATGGCTTGGTTTCTTGTACTAAGAAAGAAAAGCATTTCTATGTATACATATAAACCCACTGCTGTCAAGTTGGGTCTGACTCATAGTGACCCTAGAGGTCAGAGTAGAACTGCCCCATAGAGTTTCCAAGTAGTGCCTGACAGATTTGCAGACCTTGGGTTAGCAAACATAGCACTTAACCCACTACACCACCAATGTTTCCATATATACATATATGTGTGTGTGTATACATGTGTGTGTGTGTACACATATACACATATGTGTACACATAAACATATATATGTATATATACACATATACACACATGTACGTATATTTCAGTTGCCAAGTGCCGTCGAGTCAGATCCAACTCATGGCAACCCTCAAGGCCAGAGCAGAACTGTCCTCTAGAGTATTCAAGGAGTGCCTGGTGGATATCAACTGCCGACCTTATGGTTAGCAGTGGTAGATTTATTAGAAAATTATGAGAATATGACTTATAGCCTATTTAATAAAGTGAAAGATCTCCAATTAAGCCATCAAACAATTGTTCATAGTATTCAAAAGCTAAAATTCTCAAAGATCAATTGATTCACAATTTAAAATCTTGCCAGTATACTTTTGTTTAGCTTTATATATGAACTATGCAATATAAGACACTGTCCAATTAACATTTTGTGTATTTTCTGTCAAAGGACTTCAAATTTACGAAGAAATGTCTGTTTGCATCCTAAAAAAAAAAAAAAATATTATAAAGGTATTTTTTAATCTTTTGTATCTGTCAAAGAAAACAAAACTAGATATTAAATAGTTTATCTCACAATAAAAACAGCTGAGAATAAATTCAATGATCCTGTGTTATTTGCCAGTGTTTGATGGTAGAGACACTAAAGAATGTTACAAAGATTTACTGTGTTCTTAACTCCAATTTAAGATCTTCTTGAAAGTAAAAGAAATTCTTTCCAAATATTCAGTGATCATTCTTGTGCAAGTTGGTGTGAATGGCCTTGATTCTGTAGGATGTATTCCAAGTAGTGAAATTACTGGGCCAAATGGCACATCTATATCCATTTTTTTAAGGAAGCACCAGATTGCTTTCCAAAAAGGCTGGACCATTTTGCAACCTCACCAACAGTATAGAAGAGTTCTACTTTCTCCACAGCCTCTCCAGCATTTGTTGTTTTGTGTTTTTTAGATCATGGCCAACCTTGTTGGGGTGAGATGGTATCTCATTGTTGTTTCGATTTGAATTTCTTTAATAACTGAAGATCATGAACATGTCCACAAGTGTTTTTTGGCTGCCTGGATCTCCTCTTTGGAGAAATGTCTGTCCATCTCCTTTGCCCATCGCTTAATTGGATGATTTATCTTCTGATACCAAATATTCAATGATCAAAGACAAAGAAAGTTACTATGGTTTTTCTCACTAACAGTGCACTGCATATGGATGCACTGAATCTGAAAGCCTTAAGGAAAGAAAAAGCTTATTTATAACCTACCTAAACAGGTGTGACATTTTTTGCTGTAACTGAAACTTTCACAATGTTGTAAATAGTAATTATTTTACACATTTTTTTCTAGTATGAATCAATATGCAGAAGATTTTAATTATATTCAATAAAGTAATGTAAGTTGCTACAATGATTATGAGGAAAAAATGAATTTTTTGATACTGATAAATTTAAGATTGCTTTTCAATTTATGAAATGAGTCTGCATTCACTGTTGACAATATTGAGTTGATTAAGAACTAATAAATTATTTAACTTGGATAGCAGTTTTAAAATTGAAATGTTTTTCTTTAAAGTCAAACAATTCTAAAAAAGAAGAACCAGTTGTGTTGATATGATGCAAATATTATGGAAAATGATTGATACTCTAATTCTGTTATCAAAAAAGTTTGGAACAACTTGGAAATGTGAGTCTAATGTTTCAAATGCAAATTTCACAAAATCTAAATAGAAATTAAATACTTCTGATGGAAATGAAGCATTTGGATTAAGATGTGTTATAAATGTATACACTAAATTTTGAAGAGTTGGCACAAAAAATGTAAATATCTTGTTTGTACTGACTACATGTCAAAATAGCATTTGGTATCTACTGGGTTAAATATACTATTAAAGTCAATTGTTTTTATTTTTTAATATGCCTATTAAATTTTTAAAATTACATATGTGACTCCTATTTCCATTGGCCGGTACTGTTCTGGAAAATACAAATGCATAGTGACACAAGGTAGAGCAGCAGTAATATAGGAAGGAGAACATGTGGACTACCAAGTGTTCTTATAAGGAAAACTTGGGAGTGGTATGTTCATTGTGGAAGAACTCTGGTTGTACAGTGATTAAGCACTTGGCTTCTAAACAAAAGGTGAATGGCTAAAAGTTACCAACCACTCTACAGGTAAAAGACAGGGGGCAGTCTGCTTCCATTAAGATTTACAGCTTTGGAAGCTGTATGGGCCAGTTCTACTCTGTCCTATGTTATCACTATGAATTGGAGTCAATTTCATGGCAGTGGGCTTGGTTTGGGTTTTGAAATGTTCATTATCTTGATTATGGCTGTCACAGACTATACTGTATACCCCCAAATTATGTGTTGATTTGGCTAGGCCATGATTTGTGGTATTGTGTGGTTCCCACTACTTTGTCATCTGATATGATTTTCCTGTGTGTTCTGGATACTGTCACTGAGATGTTGCTGGAACAGATTGGCAGTGGTTGTGTTGAGATCTACAGGACTGGACCGTGCCTTGAGCGAGCTTCTTTTATGACACAGAGTAGAAAAGTGAGCCAAGAGACAGGGGACTTCATACCACCGAGAATGCAGCACTGGGGGCATACTGCATCCTTTGGACCCAGAGTTCAAGTGCTGAGAAGTCCCTCAACCAGATGAAGATCGATGATAAGGACCATTCTCCAGGGCTTACAGACAAACACTTCCTGTAGAGCTAGTATCCTGAATTCAAACTTTTAGGCTACTAGACTGTGAGAGGATAAACTTCTGTTTGTTGAAGTCATCGTCTTGAAGTATTTCTGTTATAGCACCACTAGATAACCAAGGCAGTGGTGGTGATTTCACAGGTGTAACATATGTTAACCTATATCAAATTATACAGTTTATTTTATGTCAACTATATCTAAACACAGTTCCTTAAAAAAAACACACTGTTTTGAAAACCAAAAGATAAGCTATGAAATCGGGGAAGATCTTTACAATATTTGTATAGGACAATAGACTTTTGTAAGTCTATGCTAGGAAGATGATAAACCAAGTTAAAAACGGGTCAAAATATTTGAGCAGACACTTCTCAAAAGATGTAAAGATGGCAAATAAACACTTTAAAACCTGAGGGTCCTGCACCAAGATGCTTCCTGGACAAAGACTGATACAATACTGGACTTTCCTCCACAGCTGACAAGGGGGAAAAAGCCTTCCCCTGGAGCAGACATCCTGAATTTGGACAGATTGTGTAAGAATAAACTTTCCTTCTGTTACAGCAGCACTAGCTGGCTAAAACAGAATTTGGTCTGGAGGGAGTGGGGTGCTGCTCTAACAAATATCTACAGTGTAGAAGGGGTTTGAAACTGAGAAGACTCAGAAGGAACCAAGGAGTACTGTTAACACCAAAGACGGCACAGATAGTGAAACTCAAGCAGTAGAGGACTGGCGGCAGCAGCAGAACCAGAAGCAGTGCTGGAACTGACCCATGGAGCAAGAGTGCTAAGTGCCTGTGCACAGAGGCTTCCTGGCAAAATGGTGTGCCTTTGGGCACTTGAATCACTGGAGCTACAGAGCTTTGGAACACTAGCCTCAGCCTGAGGCCTGTGCCAAGAGGCCATAGGAAGAAGAAGCTGAAGAGATAAACAGCATGAGAAGCTGAGCTGCCTCAGTCTCAAAACGTATGGCCATGACCTCAGGGGTTTGAAAAGATGGAGCTAGGCTTTCCTGTGTTTGTTAAGGGTAGAATCGCCACTCGGTTGGGCTTAGGGTGCACCTAAAGCTGATGGAGTAGAGTTACTATCCAAGTGAGCCTAGGAGGCAGAGTCATAGCACAAGGCTGGGGGTCTTCACTCAGAATCTGGAGAGTGTGGCCAATACCTAGAATCTGGAGGGCAAGGCTAATGTGCAAACTGTCTCAGGAAGTGGAGGATTATATTCAAAGCCTTGAGGGTTAATATGATGTTTTGTTGACCTGCTTGTTGCCTGTGCCTTCCTTCCCTGCAATTTCTCCCATTCGTAGTAGAATGTCTAACTTGTGCCTGTTCTGCTTTTGTGCCTTCAGAAGCAGATAGCTTGCATTCCTAGATGTAAAGGAAGTTTTGAATTTTGGACTTGGAACTGATTTAAGACTTCTTTAACAAAGGATGAATGTGTTAACATGTTTCAATGATGTGATTTTGGGGGTGGCAAGGGGTGGGATGTCATGAATTGAATTGTGTTCCCAAAAACTATGTGGAGCCGTGTGGCTGGGCCATGATTCCAAATATTTAATGATTGTCCTCCATTATGTGATTTCCTTATGCTGTATGTTAGAGGATTAGGTTGGGATTGTAAATCCCTTCATAAGATTACCTCCCTGCTCCACTGTAAAGGGAGTTTCCATGGAGTATGGCTTGCACCACCCTTAGTTCTTTCATCCTACAAGAGATAAGAGGAAAGGGAAGCAAGCAGAGAATTGGGAACCTCACACCACCAAGTGAGTAGCACCGAAAGAAGAGCACGTCCTTCACACCTGAGGTTCCAGCACCAAGATGCTCCCTGGACAAAGACTGATACAATATCAAACTTTCCTCCAGAGCCGACAAGGAGGAAAGCCTTCCCCTGGAGCAGACATCCTGAATTTGGACTTGTAGCCTACCGGACTGTGTAAGAATAAAGTTTCTTTTGTTAAAGCCATCCACTCTGTGGTATTTCTGTTAGAGCAGCACCAACTGACTAAAACAGATGGTTTCTTAGTCAAACAAATAGTACAATATGACTCAGCAATCTCATTCTTGGACAAGGATTCACAATAAATAGAAGCATATATTCACATATTTGTATACAAATACTTACAGCAGTTTTATTATAATATTTTGAACCTTTAAAGAACCCCAATATCCAGTAAAATGTGAATGAGTTAATAAGCAGTTGTGTCATACCCATACAACGGAACTACACAGAAATAAAATAAGAACAAATCGTTACTTATACAATGACATGATGATTCTCAAAACCACTATGCTACTAGAGAGGTGACACTAGCAAAAATGGCAGAGTAAGAAACTACAATTCTGTCACTACATAAAAACCACAAAAAAATTTAACAAAAATGGTCAGAACCCCATGCTCTCAAGTGAAATTGAGGCCGACTGGCACAACTAGTGTTTTGCTAATGAGGACTCTCTGCATGCCACATTGGTGAGTGGCATCTGGGGTCTTAAAAGCTGCTAAACTGCCCTCTGAGGGTATAGCAAATGGTCCCAACTCAGCAGGAATGAAAGATCACCGAGTTCCAAAATGACATGGGGCAAAGAGAACCCAGAAGACAGAGAGACCCATGTCAGTGGGTGTCTGCATCAACTCATGACCAGAAGAACTGGATGGTGCCTGGCCATCACCAGTGGTAGCTGCGATGGAGCTCACAAAATTGAGTCTCACTGGCAATACAAGAATAAATAGGGGTGCACCCTGAGATCTCCAATAAAAGATCGCAATTGATGGTCCCTATCCTTCAAAAATGTTCAGTTGAACAAAAACTGAGAGAAAGCCTGTCTGGCAGACCTGCCCAACAAAAAGTGCTAATAGGAGTCCTTCAGGATGAAATGAAACAACACTAGACAGTAACACAAATCTGCATGAAAAAATAAAGAACACAGGGAAAGATAAATACTTAGGTAAATATAAAAGGCAGTATAACTTTTTATCTATCAGTTTTAGAATAAAACCATACAAAACAATAACTATAAATATATTTTGATAGGCACACTATGAATAAAAATGTAATTTGAGATAATAACAGCATAAAAGTGTTTGGGGGTCTGTTAGTCACCTGGTACTGTTCCAACAGAAAATGCCACAAGTGGAAGGCTTCATAAAGAGAAATTTTTACTGTCACAGTCCGGTAAGCTGTAAATCCATTTACAAATTCTAAGTCCATTCAGTAAGAGACTTTATCACAGCCTGGTAGGCTGAGTCCAAATCCAGTGAGAGCATCTTGGCATAGGAACCTCAGGTCCAAAGGACGTGCCTGCTGTCAGTCATACTGCTCTCTTAATGGTATGAGTTTCCCAACTTTCTCTGCTCACTTCTCTCCCTTACATCCTACAAGCTTGTAGCTTGACTCCTGCCTCACTAACAAAACTGTAGCTCCTTCTCCATCATCAATCATAGAGGCAGGATTCACAACACATGGGAGGAATGACACCATACTGGACTCATAGCTGAGTCAAATCAACACATACATTTTTGGGGGGACACAATTCAATCCATGACAGGGGGAATAGAGCTAGTACAGGAGTAAAGTTTTTTATATTAATTGAATTAATTTTGTATTAATCCAAAATAGATTATTAAAAACTAAGATGATAATTGTAATCTTCAGGGCAATAACTAAGACAATAACTAAAAAATGAAGTAATTAAAAGAGAAAATAAAAAGTAAAAGAAATGAGTTCTTTATTATAGTCATTACAGTACATATAAAATTATTAAACTATCCAATTTATGACAGAGATTTGCAGAATGGGTGTGAAAAAGTGATCCCACTATCTATATTGTCTATAAGAGATTCACTTTAGATTCAAAGAGACAAGTAGGTTAAAAGAAAAAAAAATGCAAAAAGATAGTCCATGCAAATAGTAACAACAGCAACAACAACAACAACAAAAAACAAATGGAGTGGTGATACTAACAATAGATATAATAGACTTTAAGACAAAAATTGGTACTATACAAAAAGGACACTACACATGACAAAGGGGTCAATCCACTAAGGTATAACTACTAAAAACATTTACACAAGTAAAAACATGTCCTCACAATACATAAAGCAAAAACTGAATGAATACAAGGAAAAAACAAACAACTTGATAATAGTTTGAGACTTTATTACCTCACTTTCAATAATGGATAGGACAAAAGTAGACAGAAAATCTGCAGGGAAACAGAGAACTTGAACAATAGCATATATTCTTAGACCTAACAGACTTCAACAGAACACTCTACCAAAAACACATTTTTATCAAGTGCACATGGAGACTTCTCCAGGGTAGACCATATGTTAGGCCATAAAACAAGTCTCAATACATTTTAGAAGACTGAAAATCATATAAACTATGTTCTCTGATCATAATGGAATGAAATTAAAAATTAATAACAGACAAAAACTTGGAAAATTCACAAATATGTGGAAATGAAACAACACACAGTAAAACAACCAATGAGTCAAAGAAGTCACAAGGGAAATTAGAAAATACTTTGAGATAGATGAAAACAAAGATACAACATACCAAAACTTATGGGATGAAGTGAAAGCAGTGCTCAAACAGAAATTTATGGTTGTAAATGCCTGCACCAAAAAAACCAGAAAAATCTCAAATCAATAGCTTAACTTTAACACACTAGAAAAAGAAGACAAAAATAAACCCAAAGTAAACAGAAGCAAGAAAACAAAAATTACAGTGACAACAAATGAAACAGGTAATAGAAAAACAATAGTGAAAATCAACAAAAGTAAAATCGGCAAACTTTTAACATGTCTAACCAAGATAAAGGAGAGAAAATGCAGATGAATAGAATCAGGAATGAATTAAGGGACTATGTACCTCACAGAAATAAAAAGGATTATGAGGCATAGCATGAATAATTGTACATCAATAAATTAGATAACCTAAATGAAATGGACAGATGCCTATAAACACACAAGCTACAAAAACTGACTCAAATAAAAATAGAAAATTTGAGCAGACCTATAATTAAGTAACATGTTTTCGTTGCTGTTAAACGCTGTGCAGTTGTTTCCTACGCATAGTGACCCTATGCACAACACAACAAAACACTGCCTAGTCCTGTACCATGTCCACAAACATTTACATAGCTACTGTTGCAGCCACTGTGTCAGCTCATCTTGCTGAAGGTCTTCCTCTTTTTCACTGATCCCCTATCTGCCGCCCCAAGCATGATGTCCTTCTTCAGGGATTGATCTCTCCTGACATGTCCAAAGTATGTTAGTTGTAGTCTTGCCATTCTTGCTTCTAAGGAGCATTCTGGTTGTACTTCTTCCACGACAGATTTGTTTGTTGTTCTTGCAGTCCGTCGTATATTCAACATTCTCCAACACCACAATTCAAAGGCACCAATTTTCCTGTCTTCCTCAATCGCTATTCAGCTTTCACACGCATATGATGCAACTGAGAATATCATGGTTTGGGTCAGGCTCACTGTGGTCTTCAGGGTGACATCTTTACTTTTCAATGCTTTAAAGAGGCATTTTGCAGCAGATTTTCCCGATGCAATGCATGTTTTGATTTCCTAACTGCTGCTTCCATGGGCATTGATTATGGAACCAAATCGAATGAACTCCTTGACAACTTCAATCTTTTCTCCATTTTTCATGATGTTGCTTACTGGCTGAATTGTGAGGATTTTTGTTTTCTTGATGTTGAACTGTAATCCATACTGAAGGCTTGAGTTGCAATTATGAAGGATTCTTACAGGAAAAATAGTAAATGACTTCGGGAGTATGAAAAGAAGATGGAATGAATACACAAAAGCATTATACCAAACATAATTGCTCGACATCCAACCATTTCAAGAGGTAGCAGGTAGTCAGGAACCGATGGTACTGAAAGAAGAAGTCCAATCTGCATTGAAGGCACTGGCAAAAAACAAGGCTCTAGGAATCAAACTATCGATTGAGATATTTCAACAAATGGATGCAGTGCTGGAAGTGTTCACTCATTTATGCCAAGAAATTTGGAAGACGTTTACCTGGCCAACCAACTGAAAGAGATCCATATTTATGTTTATTCTCGAATGTGGACATTATCAAACAGTATCATTAGTATCACACACAAGTAAAATTTTGCTAAAAATCATGGAAACTGACTGCACGGTATGTTGACAGGGAACTACCAGAAATTCAAACTGGCTTTAGGTCAGGATGCAGAACCAGGGACAGATACTATTGCTGATATCAGATGGATCTTGGCTGAAAGCAGAGAATACCAGAAAGATGTTTACCTGTGTTTTATTGACTATACAAAGGCATTCAACTGTGTGGATCATAACAAATTATGGATAACATTGTGAAGAATGGGAATTACAGAACACTTAATTGTGCTCCTGAGGAATCTGTATATGGATCAAGAGGCAGTCATTCAAACAGAACAAGGGGACACTGCATGAGTTAAAGTGAGGAAAACTGTGCATCAGGGATGTATCCTTTTATCACACCTTTTCAATCTGTATGTTGAGCAAATAATCTAAGAAGCTGAACTATATGAAGAAGAACGAGGCATCAGAATTAGAGGCATTATGTGGATGACACAACCTTCCTGGCTCAAAGTGAAGAGGATTTGAAACACTTACTGATGGGGATCAAAGATCATAGCCTTCAGTTGATTAACATGAATTGGGTTTAAAAAGGAGAACATGCTTGGCATTTCTCAAACTGATATAGCCAAGTAACAAATTCAGTCCTCAAGCTGCAATACTGAAAGATTCTAAGAGGAAAATACTAAACAATGTAGGAAGCATCAAAAGAAGATGGATGAAATACAGAGTCACTGTACCAAAAAAGAATTGATTGACATTGAACTATTTCAGGAAGTAACATATGGTCAAGAACTGAGAGCACTGAAGGAACAGATCCAAGCTGTACTGAAGGCACAGGTGAAAAACAATGTTCCTGAAATTAATGGAATACCAACTGAGATGTGTGAATAAACAGACAGAGCACTATAAGCCCTCCCCCTATGACAAGAAATTTGGAAGACAGATACCTGGCCAACAAGAGGAAGGCATCCATTTATATGCCTACTCCAAAGAAAAGTAATCCAAAACAATGAGGAAATCATTGAACAATATTATCAATATCACATTGAAGTAACACTTTGCTGAAGATCATTCAAAAGCTGTTGCAGCAGTACATTGGCAAGGAACTGCCAGAAATGCAACTCCAATTCAGAAGAGGACATGAAACCACATGACTGATGTCAGTTGGATCCTGGCTGAAAGCAGAGAGTCCCAGAAATATGTTTACTTTTGTTTTATTTACTATACACAGGTATTTGGTTTTGTGGATTATAACAAATTATAAATAACATTGGGAAGAATGGGAATTCCAGACACTTAATTGCGTTCATGAGGAACCTGTACATATAACAAGAGGTAGTCATTCAAACAGAACAAGGGGAAACTGCATAGTTTGAAATCAGGAAAGGTGTGCATCAGGGTTATATCCTTTCACTAGACTTAGCCTGTATGCTGAGAAAATAACTTGAGAAACTGGACTATATGAGGAAAACCACAGCATCAGGACTGGAGGATTAATAACCTGAGATACATAGATGACACAATTTTGTTCACCAAAAAATGAAGAGGACTGAAAGCACTTACTGATAAAGATCAAGAAAACAAAAATCCTAACAACTGGACCAATAGGGAACACTACGATAAATGGAAAAATGACTGAAGTTGTCAAGGATTTCATTTCGTTTGTATCCACAATCAACATCCATGGAAGCAGCAGCCAAGAAATTGCAAAAGGCCTCTTTAAAGTGTTAAAAATCAAAGATGTCACCTTAAGAATTAGGATGCACCTGATCCAAGCCACAGTGCTTTCAGTTACTTCACATGCATGTGAAAGCTGGACAATGAAAAAGACAGACTGAAGAAGAATCAATACCTTTGAATTATTGTGTTAGTGAAGAATATTGACGACACCATGGACCTCCAGAAGACTGAAGAAATCTGTCTTGGAAGAAATATAGCCAGACTGCTCATTAGAAGTGAGAATGGCAAGACTTCACACATAACTTGGGACATTTTATCAGAAGGGACCAGTCCCTGGAGGAGGACATCATGCTTGGGAGGTGAAAGTTTAGTGAAAAATAGGAAGACCTTCAATTAAATGGATTGCCCCAGCAACTGCAACAATGAGCTCAGGCAAAACCATTGTGACAATGGTGTAGAGAGAGGCAGTGTTTCATTCTGTTGTGCACAGAGTCTCTGTAAGTTGGTGTCAACTTGACAGCACCTAATAGCAACAGTTAAAAAAAGAAAAACTTTCAACAAAGCAAAGCCCCAAACCAGATTGCTACACTGGTGAATTTTATCAAATGTTTTTAAAGAAGAATTAACATCAATTCCTCACAAACACTACATAAAAAAGAAAGAGAAATATTCCCTAACTCGTGATGTGTGGTCAGCACTACCTTGATTCCAAAAGCCAAGAACCATACTGGAAAGGAAGACTGCAGACCAATATCTTGTGGACACAAAATCCTCAGCAAAATGCTAGAAGGTCAAACCTAGCCGCATAAAAGAATTATGTACCATGACCAAATAGGAGTTATCCCAAGAATGCAAGCTTGGCTTAACATACGGAATCAATCAGTGTAATACACTGTATTAGCAGATTATGAGTGAGGGGAAACCACATAATAAAAACACTAAATAAAGAATAGAAAGAAATTTCCTCAACCTGATAAACAGTATTTGTGAAAAACCCACAACTAACATCATATTTAATAATAAACAACTAAAAGCTTTCCTCCAAACTCAAGAAGAAGATTGGGATATCTGCTCTTGCCACTTCTATTCAACGTTGTATTGGAAGGTCTACCCAGGATAGTTAGCTAAGAAAACAAAGTAAATACATCCATATAGGAGAAAAAGAAATAAAACTGTATTTGTAGATGACATGATGATATATATATATAAAAAACTCAGTAGTATCCATGAGAGAGGATACTATTGGTGCTAAGAA
The DNA here is from genome assembly GCA_028571685.1 of Heterohyrax brucei. Taxonomy (NCBI): domain Eukaryota; kingdom Metazoa; phylum Chordata; class Mammalia; order Hyracoidea; family Procaviidae; genus Heterohyrax; species Heterohyrax brucei. Next base: position 6,728,993 of record CM053165.1, on the reverse strand, counting down.
ACAAATTCAGTTATGTTACACAACATAGTATCAATACATAAAAATCAGTTTCTTTTTATACACTAGCAATGAACAACTTCAAAATGAAATTAGACAATTCAATTTATGATAGCATAAAAAGGAGTAAGACATAATCTACATGCGACCAAGAAAACCATGGTGGCAATCCACGAGGCACTCCTTGGAAACTCTCTGGGGCAGTTCTACTCTGAGCTCTTGGGTTGCTATGAGTCAGACCTGAGTCAATGGCAGTGGGCTTTTTTATATGAGTCCAGATGGTTAACCATTACTTTAAAGAGGCAGTAACGGGGCAGTGAAACTAGTTTACTGGAAATGGAACAACCAGAACAAAAATGATGAGAATGGTCACATATTGTGAAGAATGTAACCAAAGTCACTACCAATCTAAATAGAAATTGTTGAAGGGGAATCTAATCTACTGTGTAAAATTTCACCAAAAACACAATAAAATATTATTTTCAAAAGATGAATAACATATTTAGGAATGAATTTAACCAAACAAGTGTAAGACTGAACACTATAAAAATTGTTGAAAAAATTAAAGAAGATCTAAGTAAGTGGAAAGACATCCCATGTTCAGGAACTGGATGACTTGATACTGATAAGTGGCAATAGATACCAAAGAGATCTACAGATTCAACATGATTCCTATAAAATTTCTAACTGCCTTTTTTTGGTTTTGCAGAAAAGGACAAGCTTATCCTAAACTTCATACGGAAAAGCAAGGGACACTGACTGGGCAAAATAATCTTGAAAAAAGAGGAATGCAATTGGAGGATTAACATTTCTCAATTTTAAAACTTTTTTTAAAATTATGATTGAATGAAAATGTACATTCCCGTATAAATTTGCATGCCCACCTATATGCAGCTCCCATTGCTCTCCCTGCCCGGTGACAGCACACTCTTCTTCTCTGGTCCATACATGTCTTATCCTCACAACAATCCCCTATCGCCTCCTCTCCACCCACTCCCCTTCCTCCAGTAAGAGGTCAGCAGGATAACATCCTACAGATGCACAGAACCATAAAGTGCACACATGATATGATCACTCTGTGTTGTCAAGTCCAATCCATTCCTGTCCGAGAGTTGACCTCCATTATGATTTATGGACAGGGGCAGCATCAGGGCCATGGTCCATGCTCCCAGGGGAACTCCAAGACCTCTGGACCATCAACTGTGGTCTTTCAATCGAGATCTCAGGGTGCACCCCTTTTTATTCTTGTGTTGCCAGTGAGACTCAGCTTTGTGAGCTGCATCACGGCTATCACTAGTGGTGGCCGGGCACCATCCGATTCTTCTGGTCACAAGTCAACGTAGTCACCCATGCTCTGTCTTCTGGGTTCTCTTTCCCCCATGTCGTTTTGGCCCTTGTTGATCATCTGTTACTGCTGAGTTGGAACCATTTGATGTACCTCAAATGGCAGCTTGGCAGCTTTTGAGACCCCAGACACCACTCACCAATGTGGTGTGCAGAGGGCTCTCTTAGCAAAATGCTGGTTGTGCCAATTGACCTCTATTTCCCCTGAGAGCATGGCCCCTTGCCCCCCACCCCAGCTACTCTGTCCTTGTAATACTGGATGAAGATGGGAGGAGTAATCATGTTATGTTGAAGTCCAGTTAATATTGATCTTCTTTCTAATGTATGCTGTCACAGATTTCACCCAACCCCATTTTTATAAACTGTCTGAACTGTACTCCCCTTGCCCTCCTTCTCTCTCCACCCTTGCAGCCATCAAAGAGGCTTTTCTTCTGGGTTGATCCCATCTTTTTGCTATTGTGGACTGTGCTGCCATATACATTCATGTGCATGTATCAGTTGGTGCGAATGGCCTTGATTCTGTAGGCTATATTCCAAGCAGTGGAATTACTGGGTCAAATGGTGTATCTATATCCAGCTTTTTAAGGAAGCGCCAGATTGCTTTCCAAAGAGGTTGCACCATTTTGCAATCCCCCCAACAGTGTAGGAGAGTTCCAATTTCTCCACAGCCTCTCCAGCATTTAGTGTTTTGCATTTTTTGGATCATGGCCAACCTTGTTGGGGTGAGATGGTATCTCATTGTTGTTTTGATTTGAATTTCTTTTACAGCTAATGATCATGAGCATGTCCACATGTGTTTTTTGGCTGCCTGGATCTCTTCAGAGAAGTGTCTGTCTATCTCCTTTGCCCATGGCATAATTGGATGATTTATCTTTTTCTTATTGATATTTTGTAGTACTGTGTAGATTCTGGAGATCAAGCATCAGTCTGACTTAGAGCCAAGCCAAGCCAAGTGCCGTCAAGTCGGACATATAGTTGCCAAATATATTTTCCCGTTCTTTATATGGTCTTTTAATTCTATTAATGAAGTCTTTGGATGAGCAAAAGTGTTTGATTCTTAATAGTTCCCATTTATCTATTTTCTGTTCTGTTGTTCGTGGTTTGTTTGACAAATTTTGAAGTCTGTCTACGTTGTGTATTAAAACTTCCATGTTTATTCCTACTTTTTCTTGCATGATCTTTATTGTTTTAGGTTTGATAATTAGGTTTTTTATTCAGTTTGAGTTAGTTTTCATATAAGGTATGAGATATGGGTCTTATTTCAATTTTTCGCAGATGGATATCAGTTTTGCCAACACTATTTGTTGAAGAGACTGTTTTTTCCCAGTTTAATGTCTTAAGGCCATTATCAAATATCAACTGTTCATGGGAAGATGGTGTCATCTCTGGGGTCTCAATTCTGTTCCATTGTTCTATCTGTCTCTTTTTGTACCAGTACCAGGCTGTTTTGACTACTGTGGCAGTGTAATAAGTTCTAAAGTCAGCTAGTGAGAGGCCTCCCAGTGTGTTCTTCTCCTTCAGTAGTGTCTTACTTACCCGAGGCTTCTTCTCTTTCCAAACAAAGCTGATAATTTCATTCTCCATCTCATTAAAAAAGTCTCTGGAATTTGTATTGGGATTGCATTATATAAGTAGATTGCTTTGGGCAAAATAAACATTTTCACAATGTTAAGTCTGCCTATCCATAAGCAGGGTAGGTTTCTCCATTCATGTAAGTCTCTCTTAGTTTCTTGTAGTAAGGGCTTGTAGTTCTCTTCCTAAAGGTCTGTTATCTCTCTTGTTAGATTTATTCTTAGGTATACATCTTCTTAGGGGATATAGTAAATGGTACTGATTTGGTGATTTCTTTCTTAGTAATCTCGTTGTTGGTATAAAGGAATCCTACTGATTTACTTAATGTTTATCTTATATCCTGGGACTTTGCTGAATTCTTCTGTGAGTTTGAGTAGTTTACTTGTGGATCTTTAGGATTCTCTACATATACAATCATGTCATCTGCAAATAAGGAGACTTTTACTTCTTTGCTGATGCAGATGCTCTTTATTTCTTGGTCTTGTCTCCTTGCTCTGGCTAGAACTTCTCATACAATGTTTAATAGGAGAGGTGAGAGTGGGCATCCTTGTCTAGTTCCTGTTCTCAAGGGAAACTGTTTCAGTCTCTCTCCACTCAGGATGATATAGGCAGTTGGCTTTGTATAAATGGCCCTTACTGCACTGAGGAATTTGCTATCTATGCTTATTGTGCTGAGAGTTTTTAGCATGAATGGGTGTTGGACTTTATCAAATGCCTTTGCTGCATCAATAGACAAAATCAGGTGATTCTTGTCTTCCGTGTCATTTATGTGGTTAATAACACGAATTGTTTTCCTGATGTTGAACCAGCCTTGTGTCCCTGGTATGAATCCAACTTGGTCATGATGGCTTATTTCTTGGATATCTTGTTATATTCTATTGGCAAGAATTTTGTTGAAGATTTTTGCATCTAGATTTATGAGTGATATCGATCTGTAGTTCTCCTTTTTTGTTGGGTCTTTCCTGGGCTTTGGTACCAAGGTTATGATGGCTTCATAGAATGAAATTAGGAGTATTCAATCCCTTTCTATACTGTGAAATAGTCTCAGTAGTACTGGAGATAACTCTTCTCTAAAAGCTTAGTAATTTTCTGCAGTGAAGCCATCTGGGCCAGGGCTTTTTCTCATTGGTAGTTTTTTGATGACTTTTTCAGTCTCTTCCTTTGTGATGGGTTTATTAAGTTGTTCTGCTTCACCTTGTGATAATTTTGGTAGGTGATATGAATCAAGGAATTTATCCATTTCCTCTAGGTTTTCCAATTTGTTAGAGTACAGTCTTTCATAGTATTCTGTTATGATATTTTTGATTTCTCTTGGATCTGCTATGACAACTCCCCTCTTGTTTCTAATTTGAGTTATTTGTTTCCTTTCCTGTTTTTCCTTAGTAAGTTTAGCCAGTGGTTTGTCAATTTTGTTGATCTTTTCAAAACACCAGCTTTTGGTCTTTTCTGTTTTTTCAGTTGTTCTTCTATTCTCTACTCTATTTAGTTCTACTCTAATCTTTAAGATTTTTCTTCTGGTGCCTGAGGGGTTCCTCTGTTGTTCTCTCTCTACTTGTTCAAGCTGTAGGGTTAGTTTTTTGATTTGGTTTCTTTCTTCCTTCCAGATGTGTGCATTTATGGAGATAAACTGACCACTGATCTCTGCTTTGGCTGTATCCCATATGTTCTGGTAGAAAGTGTTTTCATTCTCATTGGAATCCATAAATTTCTTTATTTCATCTTTGATTTCTTCTATAACCCACGAGTTTTTCAGGAAGACGGTGTTCAGTTTTTAAGAGTTCCACTTTCTATCTACATTTTTTCTGCTATTGATTTTGACTTTTATGGCTTTATGATCTGAGAAGATGCTGTGCTATGGATTTTGTTGAGCATTGCATTATGTCCTAACACATGGTTAATTCTGGAGAATGTTCCATGTGCACTGGAGAAGAAGGTACAGTTGTCCACTGATAGATAGAAAGTTCTGTATATGTCTATGAGGTCTAGTTGGTTAATTGTGGCAATAAGGCCTTCTGTGTCTTTACTGAGCTTTTTTCTAGATGATCTGTCCAGTATTGAGAGTGGAGTATTGAACCCTCCCACTATTATTGTGGAGTGATCTATCTCATTTTTGAATGTGGTCAGTGTTTCTTCAATGTATTTAGGTGCTATAATATTAGGTGTATAAATATTTAATATTGTTAAGTCCTGTTTGTATATCGAACCTTTCAGCAGTAGTGTCCATCCTTGTTCACAATAGTGGAATTTACACTAAAATCTATTTTCTTTGAGATTAGAATTGCCACACCTGCTCTTCTTTGTTCATTATTAGCTTGATATATATTCTTCCATCCTTTAATTTTCGGTTTGTTCCTATCTTTAAGTCTAAGGTGAGTTTCTTGTAGGCAACATATGGATGGATCACGTCTTTTGATCCAAGATGTCACTCGACGTCTCTTTACTGGAGCATTTAGTCCATTCACATTCAATGTGATTATTGATAGATATGTGTTCAGTGCTGCCATTGTGATATGTTTATTTTTGTGTTAGTGTTTTATCTGTCATTCTTATTAATCTGTTCTGGGACATTCTTCTTTGTGAGTTGAATTTTCACTTTTTTCAAGGTTGGTTTCGTCGTTGTTGAGACTCCTGTATTACGTTTCCTGATATGATAAATTACATCTTTATTGTGCTTTATGGTGTTTTCTTTGGGGGGCTTTCTGAAGCCATGGGTGATTTCTTAGTTACCAAATTTGGAGTTTGTTGCTTTTGCAGCATCATGTGAATCAATAAAGGCTGGAGAGATGCTGTGAGGATGGACTGCAGTTGTTTCTCTAGCCAAAAGCCAACTGCCGTTGAGTCGGATCCAACTCATTGTTTCTCTAGGCTGTCTTAAAACAAGAAGTGAAAAGTATCTGATAACTTCCAAAGTCAGTCAGGTTTTCAGGTGTATACATCCCTCTACCCAGCTGGTAAAGTAAGCTCCTCTATATCAAATCGCAAATGTTATAAACTAGCTCAAAATACAGAAAGGCTACTGCCCTGCTGGCCTCTGCTGTTGGGCCCCAGCTATAGGCGACACTGTGTAGAATACTGTTTTTCTGCCGGAAATGCTCTCTCCTCCACCCAGGAATTAGGTCCAGCTGAGGCTCATGTATGGGTATATCCACCTCCCAGTGGAACAAGATGGTATCCCACACAAGCTTGCTACCTGGCTGGATCCAGGCTACTCTATGGTTAAGACGGAAAGAGAGTCCAAAGGTGCTGAGATGCACAGAGTCCACAGTCTCTGTTGCTGGGCCCCAGCCATAGGCAATGTTGCATAAAATACTGCCTTTCTGCTGGAAAAGCACTCTCCTCTGGTAGGTGCTGCATCCTAGCCTAGAAATTAAGTCCAGCTGAGGCCTGTGTATGGATGTCTCTGCTTCCCAATGAATCAATACGGTGTCCCACACAAGCTCGCTGCCTGCCTCAGTACCTGGTACTATATGACAGAGGTGGAAAGAGAGGCCAAGGTGCCAAGATGCACGGAGTTCAAAGCCAAGCTTTCAAAATATAGCAATTTTGCTTGCTGATCCCACCAGCAGTGCGTCTGAGATTAGCAGCTAGTCAAGTCCCAGCTCCACCCACTGGATAAGACAGAGGAGAAAAAAATTAAAATGGTGAGTTACCTTCAGTCCATGCAAGCCCACACTCACCAAGAGTGTGGTCAGCGAAGGAGAGGAGGTTTTGCGTTCAGTGGTATGAAGCCCAAATTAACAGCCTTATACTGTATCCTAGGGCTCACGAGGTGTCCAGAAGCCTCTGTTTAATTATCAATTCAGGTCTTGGTTTCCAGATGGATTTAGGGAAATGTGTGTTTAGTCCACCATCTTGACTCCACTGCCCAATTTTAAAACTTAATACAAAGCTACAGTAATTGGAAAAGTATGGTACTAATATAAGAACAGGCATACAGAACAATGAAATAGAATTGAGAATTTAAAAATAAATTCAGACACTTATGGTCAGTTTTCAACGAGGTTGTCAATATCATCCAAGAGAGAAAGAATAGTCTTTACAACAAACAGTACTGGGACAACTGGATATCCACAAGCAAAATAATGAGGCCTGACCACTACCTTATAACATATACAAAAATTAACTCAAGATGCCTCAGCAGTCTAAATTTAAGTGATAAGACTATAAAATTATTGTAAGAAAACAAGTGTGTGTCAGTACATAACCTTGAAATAGGCAGTAGTTTCTTTAGACATTTTGACAAAGCACAGCAACCACACAAGGAAAAAAAACTGGACTTCATCAAAGTTAAGACAGCACATTAAAGAACACTATTGCATAAAGAACAACTTATATGTGAAATTTAATTCAGCACCATACCATAATACTCATAGGTGTAAAGCTTTAGGATCTTGTTTTTGACACTCATTCTTAGATATAAGACCAAAAGCATAAGCAACAAGAGGAAAAATAAATTGTACTTCATCAAAATTTAAAACTTTTGTTCATTAGAAGACTTCATCAATAAAGTGAAGAACCAACTTATATAGTGGGGGAAAATACTTGGGAACCATACATCTTGCAGGGATCTAATCTCCAGAATACACAAAGAACTCCTACAATTCAACAGACGACACGGCCTTGCTTGCTGAAAGTGAAGAACTAGAAAAGAATTAGAAGAGGAATGGAAGCACCTACTGGTGCAGATCAAAGACCACAGTCTTCAGTATGGATTACACTTCAACACAAAGAAAACAAAAATCTTCACAGCTGCACCAATGAGCAATGCCATGATAAACAGAAAATTGAAGTTGTCAAGGATTTCCTTTTATTGGATCTACATTTAACACCTGTGGAAGTATCAGTCAAGTAACCAAACAATGTATTGCATTGGGCAAATCTGCTGCAAAAGACCTCTTCGAAGTGTTAAAAAGCAAAGATGTCACCTTAAAGACTAGGTTGCTCCTGATCCAAAAAGTGGTGTTTTCTGTTACCTCACTTGCATGTGAAATCTGGAGAGTGAATAAGGAAGGCCAAAGAAGAACTGATGCCTTTAAATTGTGGTGTTGGTGAAGAATATCAAATATACCACAGATTGCCAGAAGAACAAACAAATGTGTCTTGGAAGAAATATAACCAAAATGCTCCTTAGAAGCAAAGATGATGAAATAATATCTCACATGATTTGGACATATTATCAGGAGGGATCAATCTCTGGAGAAGGACAGAATGCTTGATATTGCAGAGGGTCAGTGAAAAAGAAGATCCTCAATTAGATGGATTGATATAGTGGCTGCAACAATGGACCCAAGCATAATAGTGGTGGTTAGAATGACAAAGACCAGTTAGTATCTCATTCTGCTGTAGGTAGGGTCTCTAGTGACAATAATCATTCAACAATAAAAAAGAAAAACCACCCAATCAAAACATGAGCAAAGGACTTGAATAGATGCTTCTCCAAAGAAGATATACAAATAGCCAATAAGCAAATTAAAAGATGTTCAGTTATTAGTCATTGGGAAATGTAATTCAAAACCACAATAAGATACCACTTCACACTGTCTAGAATGATTATAATCAGAAAAATGTAAAATTAGAAGTGTTGGCAGGAATATGAAAAAACTGGAACCCTTGTGCATTAGTACAATGATACTAATATGGAAAACAGTTTGGCAGCTTCTCAAAAATTAAATATAAAATTACCATATGACCCAGCAATTCCACTCCTAGATATAAACACGAAGTATGGATGCAAGCAGATAGTATTCTACCAGGGTTCATTGTAGCATTGGTCACAATAGCCAAAGGATTCATCAACAGACAAATGAATAAACAAAGAAATATTTTCCATCCAAACAAAGAAATGAAGTTTTGATACATGCTACAACACAGATGAATCTTGAAAACAATATGCTAAGTGAAAGAAGCCATACAGAAAAGGTCATATATTGTATGATTACATCTACATAAAACAACCAAAATAGACAAATGTACAGAGACAGAATGATAAGTAATTGTCAGGGCATGGGGAGAAAGGTAATTAGGAATATCTGTTAAAGGGTATGGAGTTTCCTTTCGAGGTGAGGGAATTAGATAGTGGAGATAGTTGCCCAACACAGTAAATATAAATAAAACCAATTAATTGTATACTTTAAAACAGTGAATTTTATGTTATGTGAATTATGTCTCAATAGATAAAATGTAAACAAAAAACTGAGTTAAAGAAGACAGTATATGTAAATTACATCACAATAAAGTTGATAAAAATCAATTTTAAATGGATCATAAAATTTATGCATACTCTAATATTATAAAGCTTATAGAAGAAAACATTGGCTAATATATTCATGTCTTAGAGGGATAGGCAAAGATTTTTTGATAAAATACAGAAAAGATGAAAGAAAATTGTTAAATTGCACTTTACCAAAACTAAAACCATCTGCTCTTCAAAAGATATCATTAAGAAAATGAAAAAGCTGATCACAGACCGAGAGAAAACATTTGTAGGACATTTTTCTCACATGCACACACACTCAAAACTCACATTCAAATTATATGAAGAACACCTATGACTTAAAAAGATAAACAACATAGTTTTTAAAATGAGCAAGACTTAAACAGAGACTTCACTAAAGATGATATATGAATGGTCGATATCACGTGAAAAGATGTTCAACACAGTAGAACTGCCCTAGTGTTTCCAAGTAGTGGCTGGTGGATGTGAACAGCTGACTTTTTGGTTAATGCTCTAGCACTTAACTACTTGACCAGCAGGACTATTAACACCAATTGTCATTGCAAATTTAAACTATGAGTTACTGCCTTTTACCCCTTAAATACTAAAAATTAATAAGACTGATTATATCGAGTGTTGGAGATGATGTAGAGAAACTGAAAATCTCATATACTGCTGGTGGAAATGTCAAATAGTACAACTGCTTTACAAATTTGTTTGATAGGTTTTTTTAAAAAAACTAAATGTATACTTACCTATTACAAACTCACTTTAAGTATAAAGAAACACAAAGAAAAGGGATGGGAAATACAGCATCTCAGATGAGAAGACTTCAGAACAGTGATTGACAGGGACAATACATAATAATAAAAGGCTCAACTCACTAAGAATCCATAACACTTTTAAATGGGTATACACCTAACAATAATGCCTCAAAGAAGAAGGAAAAACTTACAGAACTGAAAGCAGACATATACAAACCTATAATTATATGCACTGTTCTCTCAGTTAATCAAGACACCAAATAGGCAGAATATCAATAGGGAAATGATAGACCTGAACAACATCATCACCCAACTTGATCTAATTGACACTTATAAAACACTTCACCAACAGTAATAGAATATACATTCCTTTCAAGTGAGAATGGGACATTTAGCAAGATATATCATATCCTGGCTCATGATACAAACTTCTAACAAATTTGAAAGAACTGAAGTCACACTGTATTGTTAGACCATAATAGAATAAAATGAATCAGTAACAGAAAGAATCTGGAAACCTAGCTAAATATTTGAAAATTAAATAACTAACTTCAAAGAGGAAGTCATAAAGAAAGTTAGAAAATATTGCAAATGAAAATGAAAACGCAAAGTACAAAAACTGTGTGATGCAGCTAATAAAGTTCTTAAGAGGAAATTTATAGTATTAACGGCTTATTTTGTTACTGTTTTTGTTAGGTGCTGTCAAGTTGGTTCCAACTCATAGCAATCCCATCACAACAGAACAAAACACTCTCCAGTCTTGAACCAAGCCCACAACCATTATTATGCTTAAGCTCATTGTTGTAACCACTGTGTCAGTCCACCTTGTTGAGGATCTTCCTCTTTTTTGCTGACCATCTACTTGACTAAGCATGATGTTCTTCTTCGAGGACTGATAACTTCTGACAATATATCCAAAGAATGTAAGACACAGTTTCTCCATCTTTGCTTCCAAGGAGCACTTTGGTTGCACTTCTTCCAGAACAGATCTTTTGTTCTTTTGGCAGTTTGTTCTTTTCATACATTCAATATTCTCCTCCAGCTCCACAATTCAAAGGCATCAATTCTTCCTTTGTCTTCCTTATTCACTGTCCAGGTTTCACACGCATGTGATGCAATTGAAAATACCACGGCTTGGGTTAGGCGCACCTTAGTCTTCAAGGTGACGTCTTCACTTTTCAATACTTTAAAGAGGCCCTTTGCAGCAGATTTTCCCGATGCAATGGGTCTTTTGATTTCTTGACTGCTGTTTCCATGGATGTTGGTTGTGGAACCAAGTAAAATTATATCCTCGACAATCTCACTCTTTCTTTGTTTATCACCATGTTGCTTATTGGTTCATTCATGAGAATTTTTGTTTTCTTGATTTTGAGGTATAATCCTTTCTGAAAGCTTGTGGTATTTGATCTTCATCAGTAAGTGTTCAAATCCTCTTCACTTTCAGCAAACAAAATTGTGTCATCTGCATAATGCAGGTAAATGAGTCTCCCTCCAGTCCTGACAGTCTCTTCAGAGAGTCTAACTTCTTGGATTATTTACTTGGCATACAGACTGAAAAGGTATGGTTAAAGGATACAACTCTGATGCACACCTTTCCTGACGTTAGCGTCCCCTCGTTCTGTTTGAACAACTCTCTCTTGATCCTTATACAGATTGCTGAAGAGCACAATAAAATGTTCTGGAATTCCCATTCTGCACGCCAAAAGCCAAGTGCCGTCGAGTCGGATCCGACTCATTCTGCACAGCGTTATCTATAATTTGTTATGATCCACACAGTCGAATTCCTTTGTAAAGTTAAAGAAGCATAAGTAAACTTCTTTCTGGTACTCTCTGCTTTCAGTCAAGACTCATCTCACATCAGCAGTAATATCTGTCCCTGGTTCCACATCCTCATGTGAATCTTGCTTGAATTTCTGGAAGTTCCCTGTCAATATACTGTTGCAGTCACTTTTGAATAATCTTTAACAAAATTTTACTTGCATATGGCATTAATGATATTGTTCAATAATTTCTGCATTCAGGTGGATCACCTTTCTTGGGAATAGGCATAAATATGGACCTCTTCCAGTCACTTGCCCAGGTAGCTGTCCCCCAAATTTCCTGGAATAAGCAAGTGAGCACTTCCAGCACTGCATACATTTATTGAAACATTTCAATTGATATTCATTAATTCCTGGAGCCTTGTTTTTTGCCAATGCCTTCAATGCAGCTTTGACTTCTTCAGTACCATCTGTTCCTGATCTTGAAATGGTTGAACACTGACCAGTGCTTTCTGTGTGTTCCTTCTGCCTTCTTTGGATGCTTCCTAAGTCATCTAATAATTTCCCTGTAGAATCTTTGACTACAAGAACTCCAGGCTTGAGGTTTTTCTTCAGTTCTTTCAGCTTGAGAAATGCAGAGCATGTTCTTCCCTTTTGGTTTTCTATTTCCAGCTCTTTGCACTTGTTACTGTGATACTTTGTTCTCTCAAGCCGTCTTGAAATTTTCTGTTTAGATCTTTTACTTCACCATTCCTTCCTTTTGCTTTAGCTGCTTGATGTTTGAGAGCAAGTTTCAGAGTCTCTTCTGACATCCAATTTGGTCTTTTCTCACTTTCCTGTCTTTTTAATGACCTCTTGCTTTCTCCACGGATGGCATCTTTGATGTCACTCAACAACTCGTCTGGTCTTTGGTCACTAGTGTTTAGTGTGTCAAATCTGTTCTTGTGATAGTCTCTAAACTTGGGTGGGATACACTCAAGATAATTACTAGTGATTGGAATGAAAAAGTTGGAAACAAAGAAAAAGGATGAGTAGTTGGAAAATATGGTTTGGTGATAGACATGATGCCAGAGATTGCATAATAGGATTTTGCAAGACCAATGACTTCTTTGTTACAAATATGTTTTCTCACCAGTATAAATGCTGACTATACATATGGACATACATATCAGATGGAAGACACAGGAATCAAATCAACTACATCTGTGGAAAGAGATGACTGAAAAGCTCAATATCAGCGATCACAACAAGACCAGGTGCTGACTGTGGCACAGACCATCAGTTGATCATGCCAAGCCAAGATAAGTGCCGTCTCTGGGGGTCAGTTCTACCCCGGCCCCTAGGGTTGCCGTGAGTTGGATCTGATCAGTTGATCATATGCAAATTCAAATTGAAACTGAAGAAAATTAGAACAAGTCTATGAGAGCCTGTGCATCCTGATTACATGTTCCATCAATTTTGGACTGCAAAAACTGGTAAAAATCTTTAATTTCTTAATCTTTGGCCTTAGTGGTTTGTGCACAAATTTGAGTACTAGTTGTATTAACTGGTCTTCCTTGTAGGCACATGGATATTGTTCTATCACTAACAGCATTGTATTTCAGAACAAATCTTGAAATGTTCTTTTTGATGATAAATGCAACACCATTCCTCTTCAAGTTTTCATCCCTGGAATACGTAGATCATATGACTGTCTGATTCAAAATGGCCAGTGGTCCATTTCAGGTCACTAGTGTCTAGGATATTGATTTTTATTCACTCCATTTCATTTTTGATGGTTTTCAATTTTCCTAGATTCATACTTTATACATTTCACAGTCTGATTATTAAAGGATGTTTGCAGCTGTTTCTTCTCATCTTGAGTCATGCCACATCAGCAAATGAAGGTCCTGAAGGCTATACTCCTTTCCTGTCATTAAAGTCACTCTACCTTGAGGAGGCAGCTCTTCCCCAGTCATCTTTTGAGTGTCTTTCAACCTGGTGAGCTTATTTTCTAGCATTACAACTGACAGTGTTCCACTGCTATTCATAAAGTATTCACTGGCTAATTCTTTTCAAAAGTAGACTGCCAGGTCCTTCTTCCCAGTCTGTCTTGGTCTAGAAGCTCAGTTGAAACCTGTCGGCCATGGGTGACCTTGCTAGTATCTGATTACAGGCGGCACAGCTTCCAGCATCACAGCAATACTCAAGTCCCCCTAGTACAACAATGAACAGACAACCGGGGAAACTGCTTGTAATGTTGCTGTTGTTAGGTGCCATCAATTCAGTTCCAACTCATAGTGACCCTATGAACAACACAACGAAACACTACCTGGTCTTGCACCATGACCACAATCATTTTTATGCTTAAGCCCATTGTTGCAGCTACTGTGTCAATCTATCACATGGAAGGTCTTCCTCTTTTTCACTGACCCTCTACTCTACCAAGCGTGATGTCCCCCTCTAAGGGCTGATATCTCCTGACAATATGTCCAAAGTATATAAAACACAGTCTTGTCATCTTTGCTTCCAAGAAGCACTCTGGTTGCACTTCTTCCAGAACAAATCTGTTTGTTCTTTTGGTGGTCCACAGTGTAGTCAACATTCTTCTCTAGCACCACAATGCAAAGGTATCGATTCTTCTTCTGTTTTCTTTGTTCATTGTCCAGCTTTTGCATGCATATGCTGCAGTTGAAAATACCACGGCTTGGGTCAGGCATGCCTTAGTCTTCAAGGTGATATCTTTTCAATACTCTAAAGCTATCCTTGGCAGCAGATTTTCCCATTATAATATGTGTTTTGATTTCTTGACTGCTGCTTCCATGGGTGTTGATTGTGAAGCCAAGTAAAATGAAATCCTTGACAGCCTCAATCCTTTCTCCACTTATGATGATGTTGTTTACTGGTCCAGTTCTGAGGATTTTTGTTTTCCTGATGTTGAGGTGCAGTCCATATTGAAGGCTGTAGTCCTTGATCTTCATCAGTCAGTGTCTCAAAACTTCTTCACTTCCAGCAAGTAAGGTAGTGTCATCTGCATAACACAAGTTGTTAAGGAGTTGTCCCCCAATCCTGATGCCTTGTTCTTCTTCTTATAATCCAGTTTCTTGGATTATTTGCTCATCATACAAATTGAAAATGTATGGTGAAAGGATACAACCCTGGTGCACACCCTTCCTGACTTTAAACCATGCAGTGTCACCTTGTTCTGTTTACACAACTGCCTCTTGATCCATATGCAGATTCCTTAAGAGCATAATTAGGTGTTCCGGAATTCCCATTTTCTGCAATGTTAGCCATAATTTATTATGATCTACACAGCTGAATGTCTTTGCATAGTCAATGAAACACATGTAAACATCTTTCTAGTATTCTCTCCTTTCAGCCAAGACCCATCTCACATCAGCAGTGATATCCCTGGTTCCACATTCTCTTCTGAATCCAGCTTGAATTTGTGGAAGTTCCTTGTCAATATACTGTTCCAGTCACTTTTGAATGATCTTGAGCAAAATTTTGCTTGCATGTGATATTAATGATATTGTTCAGTCATTTCCATATTCTGTTGGATCACCTTTCTTTGGAATGGACATAAATATGGATCTCTTCCAGTCAGTTGGCCAGGTAGGCGTCCTCCAAATTTCTTGGCATAGGTGAATGAGTACTTCTAGTGCTGCATCTGTTTGTTGAAATATCTCAATTTATATTCCATCAATTTCTGGAGCCTTGGTTTTTGCCCGTGCCTTCAGTGCAGCTTCAACTTCTTCCTTCAGTACCATCAGTTACAGATCATATGCTACCTCATCAAATGGCTGCTCATGGGCCAGTTCTTTCTGGTCTAAGGACTCTGTGTATTCCCTCCATCTTCTTTTGATGCTGTCTGAGTCATTTAATAGTTTCCCTGTGAATCCTTCACTGTTGCAACTCGAGGGTTGAATTTTTTCTTCAGTTCTTTTAGCATGAGAAATACAGGACATGTTCTTCTCTTCTGGTTGTCCATTTCCAGCTCTTTGCATGTGTCATTCTAATATTTTCTTTTGTCTTCTCGAGCTGCTCTTTGAAATCTTCTATTTAGGTATTTTACTTCACCATTCCTTCCTTTTGCTTTAGCTGCTTGACATTCAAGAGCAAGTTTCAGAGTCTCTTCTGACATCCAATTTGGTCTTTTCTTTCTTTACCGTCTTTTTAACGACCTCTTACTCTCTTCATGGATGTCTTTAATGTCATTCCACAATTTGTCTGGTCTTCGGTCACTATGATCAACACTCAGATCTGCTCTTGAGATGGTCCTTAAACTCAAGGTCATACTTTGGCTGTCATGGACTTGTTCTAATTTTCTTCAGTTTCAATTTGATTTGTATATGAGCAGTTGATGATGTGTGCCACAGTCAGCACCTGGTCTTGTTCTGGCTGCTTTTCCATCATCTTTTTCCACAGATGTAGTTGATTTGATTCCTGTATATTCCATCTGGTGAGGTCCATGTGTACAGTTGCCATTTGTGTTGGTTAAAAAAGGTATTTGCAATGAAGAACTCAGTAGTCCTGCAAATTCTATCATACAATTTTAGGCATTATTTCTGTCACTAAGGCCATATTTTCCACCTATTGATCCTTCTTCTTTGCTTCCAACTTTTGCATTCCAGTCAGCAGTGATTATCAGTGTGCCCTGACTGCATGTTTAGTCACTTTCAGACTGCAGAAGCTAGTAAATATCTTCAATCTCTTCATCTTTGGCATTAGTGGTTGGTGCCTAAATTTGAATAACAGTTGTATTAACTGGCCTTCCATGTAGACATATGGATATTATCCTATCATTGACATTATTGTACTTCAGGAGAGATCTTGAAATGTTCTTTTTGATGATGAACCCAACACCATTCCTCTTCAAGTTTTCATTCCCAGAATAAGTAAATTATATGATTGTTGGATTCAAAATGGCCCAACCCAGTCCATTTCAGCTCACTAATGCCTGGTATATTAATGGTTATGCGTTCCATTTCATTTTTGATGATTTGCAGTTTTCCTAGATTCATACTTTGCATATGCCATGTTCCGATTATTAATGAAGTTTACAGCTGCTTTTTCTCATTTTGAGTCATGCCACATTAGTGAACGAAGATCCCAAAGGCCTTACTCCATTCATTTCATTAAGATTGACTGCACTTTGAGGAGGCAGCTCTTCCCCAGTTGTCTTACAAGTGCCTTCCAACCTGGGGCTCACTTTCCAGCACCATATGTGACAATATTCTGGTGCTATTCATAAGGTTTTCCCCAGCCAATTCTTTTCAGAAGTAGACTGCCAGATCCTTCTTCCTAGTCTGTCTTAGCCTGAAAGCTCTGCAGAAACCCGTCTACCATGGGTTTCCCTGCTGGTACCTAAACATCAGTGGCATAGCTTCCAGCATCACAGCAACAAGCCAGCCTCCACTGACAGACAATTGAGGTGGGGTAGGGAAGGTAACAGCATCAGGTAAGGAGGGTAAAGGCAGAGTGAGTTTGTAACAGAAAGGAATAAAAATCTTACATGGATTGTCATGGATTGAACTGTGTCCCCCCAAAATGTGTGTAGTCATGTGGCTAGGCCACAATTCCTAATATTTTATGATTGTCCTCCATTTTGTGATTTTCCTACACAGTATGTAAGAAGATTAGGGTGGGACTGCAAATCCAGTCATAAGATCACCTCCCTGCTCCACTGTAAAAGGAGTTTTTCTGAAGTATTCTTCCACCACCCATTATTCTGTTATCATACAACAGATAAAAGGAAAAGGAAGCAAGCAGAGAATTGGGAACCTCACACCACCAAGAAAGCATCACCAGGAGAAGAGCACATCCTTCAGATCTGAGGTTTCTGTGCCAAGATGCTCCCTGGACAAAGATTGATACAACACAAAGACTTTCTTCCAGAGCCAACAAGGGCTTCCCCTGGAGTGGACACCATGAATTTAGACTTGTAGCCTAACTGGACTGTGTAAGAACAAACTTTTCATTGCTAAAGCCATCCACTTTCTGGCATTTCTATTAGAGTAGCACTAGCTGACTAAAACACGGATAGTCAATACTTATGCATTGAGAAACAAGATTTTAAAATGCTAATTAAACCCAAGGAAAAAAGATACAGTAAAGACAAGGGTAGAAATCAGTGACGTTTGGAATGGGAAAAAACAGTAGAGAAAATCAGTGAAATAAAACTCATGCTATGAAGTTTTTAGTAAAATCAGTACATCCCTAGGCAGACCAAGAAAAAGAAAGGACACAAATTTAAAGTGTCAGGAATGAGAGTGGGAACATCACTGCAGATCCTATAGACATTGAGGAATAAATAAAGGATCATTACAAATATTTCTATGCCCATAAATTCAACAACTTAGATCAAATGGACAAATTCCTTGAATGGTCAAACCATCAAAGCTCACTCAAAAAGAAACAGATATCTGAATATTCCTGTTAACTATTAAATAATTTGAATTCCTACTTTAAAACTTTCATTTCTAGGCCCAGATGAGTTTGCCAGAGAATTCTACCAGATATTTAAGGACAATATAATGTCAATTCTACACAATTTTATTCCTAAATTATTGAGACCAGAGTCACCTAAACACGAAACAGTCAGACATTATAAGGAAAGACTACTATAAAATACTATAAACTCTCTGATGACTATAGATACTAATGTTCTCAATTAAATGTCAGTAAATAAAATCCAGCATTGTGATACACAGTGTATTATAACCAAGTAGGGATTACCCTAGAAATACAAAGCTGATTCAAAATCTGAAAATCAGTCAGCATAATTCACTAGATCAATAGACTAACAAAGAAAAACTATGCTATCATTCCAATACACATAGAAGAAGCATTTGATAAAATTCAATATCCATCACGATAAAAATCTACCACAAATCCTCAGATAGCCTCATACTCACTAGACAAAGAATAAATGGTTTCCTGCCATATCAGGAATAAGGCTAAGATGTCTACTCTAACCGCTTCCATTCAACATCTACCGGAGGTCTTAGCTAGGAACTAATATGAGCAAAATCAGTAAAAGACATATGACTTGGAAAGGAAGAAATAAAGTTGTCTATATTCACCTATGATGTGATTGCCTAGCTGGAAAATACACAAAAATATCTATAGAAAGAGTCACTGAAAATAATAAGTTTAGCAGGGTTGCGGGATATAAGGTCAGCTGGTTTTAAGTAAGAGTTCTCTTAATAATGTAGGTAAGCCTCATTCAATTAGTTGAAGGCCATAAGAGCAAAACTAGACTTCCCAGTGAAGAAGAAATTCTGTCTTCAGACTAAAGCGTTAACCTATGCCTGAGCTTCCATACTGTGGGCCTGTCCTGCAGATTTTGGACTCAAGTATGCAACATCAACTCTGACTTACAGGTCTAGCCCCTACAATCACATGCGCCAATCCCTTAAAATCTCCTTGACGTATTTAAAAAAAAATAGTAAAAGTGTATCTGCTAAGGCTATATGTGTACAACCAAACACTTCATGGGATTTGGTTCCTTGGTTTGGAGGTGTAAGGTCATGTTTTCATGGGACATCCCAGGTAATTGCCCTCATAGTGTGACTAGTGCCTCTGTTCTACCTCCTAGTTCACTGCATAGTGCCTGGAATCTTAAAAGCTTGCAAGCAACCATTCTAAGTACAACAGTTGGTCTCTATTTGCCTAAAGCCACAAGGAAAGGAGAGTCAGGAATAGGAGGAAATGGAATGAATGGCTAACTGCCTCCATGAACAAACACCTACTACTTTGGCATGAGACCATAAGAACTGGATAGTGTCCGGCTAAAATTATTGAACATTTTGATCACAGGTTCTATAGAAGAATCCTGAGCAAAAGAGGTCAGATGAAGAATATAATTTCAAATTCTCATGGACTCCAGACTTGCTGGAACCATGCCAGCCAAAGCCAAGTGCCGTCGAATCTGAAACTAATGCCCTCAGATAATCTACAAATATTACACCAAAAATATCCCTTGAAGTCTTTTTTTAAAGCAAACAGTGGTTTAGTTAAACTAGTAAAAAATGTCTGCCTTGAACATTATGCTCGTTTAAGAACTATGTGGGATTAGACTGACAATACCAAGTCAAAACATTAGCTAGGAATCTTAAGGGTCAGTGAATTTATATCAGTGGGGGAGGAACAATTCAGAAAAGGATGGTGAAAATGGTTGTACAACTTAAAGAATGTAATCAAAGGCCCAGGATAGTGGAATGGTCAGATGTTTCCTGTGATTCCTCTTACAATAAGGACAAAAAAAGAAAAAAAAAAGTGAATCAATTATGTTACATGCCAACCTAGGAGCCCTGAAATTTAAAATCAAAGTTGAGTCTGACTGAGCAACAAGGGGAAGGAGAGTTAGTACAGAAGCAACAAGGATTTCCCAGACCTGATCAGCTAGCCCCCTGTAAGTTTGATTGGCCAGTGCACACAGCCTGAGACAAACAGTAGTGCTCAGGATGCATTTTCCATACTTGGAGAAACCAAACAGTGGAGAGTCTGTGAAAGCCTGTAGACCCAGGGGAAAGTGGCACTGAATCTGCCAAAGTTAAGTGCAAGCATTTATCCTAACATATGGTAGCAAAAAAACCTTTCCTTGGTCTAGTAAGTACCTCTCTCCCATTTGTCTGCCTCTTCCCCACCAGCAGTCCCACCCAGCTTCAGTGGTTACCATGCCCCTGGGCCAGAAGTGGGACACTTGTGCATTCCAAGCCAGTCTCCTGGTTTTGGAGGGAGAACAGATTAACAAACAGGAAAAAATAATCTGCCAGCTCTCCTAAACTGGGAACTCAGGGCAGGCCCAGCCTTTTGTGTAGGGAAAGGCATAAGGGGTTCACAGCACTTGAATGTTTTCCACCCCTGCCAAGACCTGTGTGGGTTCATTTCAACAGCATGTGCCTTAATTAGCACAGTACCACAGGGTATATTTTCACCTGCAACAGCTAAGGGAGACTGGCAGGTCTCTGGCATTTGACGTCACCCTGTCCATTAAGCAGAGTACTCACCTACCCAAATGAGGGGCGTGAGGACTATAGTTCCACTCACTCCACATAGCAACCTGTGACACAGATCCAAGAATAAGTGGCGCCTCCCAGTTCTTACAGTCAACAGCATTGGGTCCCAAAGTCTGGCTGCAAACCCCACCCAGTTATACTCTGAAGGGAATAGGGACATGTCTTCCACCCAGGCATTTAAGAGCTCCATTGCCCCCTACACCTTGCTTAACACATAACCCCCTACTACAGCCATGTGACTACTCCAATCACCCCTATGAAGCCCTGTCCATCTATCACACACTCAGGTCTTGGAATTAACCAGACATAGAATTCAAAAGATTAATATAGAGAGCTCTTCAAGAGATCAGGAGTGAGATTAGGAAAAATGCAGAGTAAGCCAAGGATCACAAAGACAAAGCAGTAAAGGAACTTAAGAAGGTTATATAAGAGCATAATGCCAAATTTAACAGGCTGCAAGAATCTATACAAGTACAGCAAACAGAAATTCAAAATATTAACAATAAAACATCACCATTAGACAACAGAAAGTCATAGGAGCAGAACTGAAGCAACAGAAATCAGAACTAGTCAGACTGCAGATAAAGCACTTGACATGAAATTATTTGGGGAAAAATCAGATAACAGAAGTTTATAAAAGGAAGAAAATCTAATTATGTGGCACTTTATCCAAAGGAATAACCTAAACGCGATTGGAATACCAGAACAGGGGGAGAACTGTAACAGAGAATTCTTGCAGATTTGTTGGCAAAGATCTTCCCTCATATCATGAAAGATGAGATGTTCCAAGATGTTCAATGAAACCACAGAAGGTAGATTCCAAAAAAAAGTTGTCAAGACATATTACAATCAAACTTGCCAAAATCAAAGATAAAGAGAATTTTTTTTGTCGTTATTAAGTGAAAGCATACAATCCAAATTGGTTTTGCATACCCACCTGTCATGGGTTGAATTGTGTCCCCCCAAAAATATGTGCAGCCATGTGGCTGGGACATGATTCCCAGTATCTTGTGACTGTCTTTCATTTTGTGGTTTCCCTAAACTGTATGTCAAAGGATTAGGGTGGGGCTGTAAATTCCTGCATAGGATTACTTCCCTGCTCTGCTGTAGGGGGAGTTTCCCTGGAGTATGGCTTGTCCCACCCTTAATCCTTTCAGCCTGCAAGAGATAAAATGAAAGAGAAGCAAGCAGAGAATGGGAACCTCCTTACCATCAAGAAAGCAGCACCGAGAGAAGACCACGTCCTTCAGACTCGAGGTTCCTGTGCCAAGACGCTCCCTGGACAAAGACTGATACAGTACTGGACTTGCCTCCTGAGCTGACAAGGGGAAAGCCTTCCCCTGCAGCAGACACCCTGAATATGGACTTGCAACCTACCGAACTGCGTAAGAATAAACCTTCCTTTGTGAAAGCCATCTACTCTGTGGTAGTTCTGTTAGAGCAGCCCCAGCTGACTAAAACACCACCTATCTGCAGCTCCTTCTGCTCTTGCCACCCAGTGACAGCACAGTACTGCTTTTCACTCTGTACATCTAGTATCCTCTTAAGAAGCACCTGTTCCCCCTTTTAACCTTCTTCTCTCTCATGTAGAAAGAGACCAATAGGACAGCCTCCTATAAATGCAGGGAACCATGATGTATACATACCAAGTGGTCACACTGTGTACCTGAGTCCAGTCCATTCTTGTCTAAAGAATTGACCTTATTACTGGTTTCTGGTTGGGGACAGCAGCAAGTCTAGAGGCCATAATCCTGGGTGATTCTACAGGCTGTCAGATCACCAACTCAGGCTTTCAGTAGAGTTCTTGGGCTGTACACCTCTTTTTCTTATGTTGCCTCAGGTACTCTACCTTGTGTCTTTGGTGGTAGCCAGGAATCATGTGGTTCTTCTAATCAATAAAGAGAGAGTTTTAAAAGCAACTAAAGATAAACAAAAAGTTGTCTACAAAGGAGAATCAATAAGACTAACCTCAAACTACTTAGCAGGAACCATACAGGCAAGAAGGCAATGAGATGATAGGTACAAGCCTGAAGAGAAAAAATTGCCAGCCAAACTGCCAGTGCAACTGTCTCTCAGTATGAAAATGAAATTAGGACATTTCCAGATAAACAGAAGTTTAGTAAATTTGTAAAAACAAAACCAAAAATACTAAAGGAAGTTCTCTGGTTAGAAAATCAGTAACACCAAATAAAAACCCAAGACTAGAACACAGCACAGAACAACCAGATTAAAATCCAGATAGGGAAGTCACCAAAATAAATCAAAGCTAAACACTGAAAATAGGGAAACAGAGAGGTCAATAAGTAAAAGATGACAACATTAAAGCAAAAAACAGGGACTGAATAACATAGTCATAATTGTTTCATAAGGAGAAGTCAAGGTAATATCAAGAAATAAAAGACTGGTTCAAACTTAGAAAAATAGAGGTAAATATTAAGGTAACCACAAAGAAAATTAACAATCCCTCACATCCAAATAAAAGACAAGAAAGACAAAAAGACTCAGTAAATACAAAACCAACAATAAAAATGACGAAAAAAATATAAAGAAAAATAGCTCAGCACAGAAAATTAAATGGAACAAAGACACTGTCAATAACACACACTAAATTCATCAAAATGACAGCACTAAACTGATATCTATCAATAATCATGCTGAATGTAAATAGACTAAATGCACCACCAACAGAGAGACAGAGAGTGGCAGAATGGATTTAAAAAAAAAAAAAGATTCCTCTACACGCTGTGTACAAAAGACACAACTTAGGTTAAAAAGACGCAAACTAAAACTTAAAGAATGGGAAAAATATATCAAGCAAATCACAATCAAAAAAGAGCAGAACAGGGCACATCAAGGTCAATTGGCATAACTAATCTTTTGCTAAAAGAGTCTTCTGTGACCCATACTGGTAAGTGGCAGTTGGGGTCTTAAAAGCCAGCAAGCTGCCATCTGAAGAACATCAATTGGTCCCAACCCACCTGGAACAGATGAGAACCAAAAACATCAAAGACATGAGAAAAAATGTGTCCATGAGACAAAAGTCCCCATGTGACTGAGAGACTGGATCAGCATAAGACCAGAAGAACCAGATAGTGCCCAGCTACCACCAAAGACAGCCCTGACAGGGAAAACAATGTAGAGCCTCTGATGTAGCACAAGAGAAAGTGGTGTGCAGACCGAGAACTCTATCTATTAAAAGACCAGAATTGATCGTCAAACAGCCTGAAGGTCCTCTGAGAACCTGGACACTAGACCTGCTGCTAGCCCAGACCTGAAACTAGTACTGACACAGAGTGATCATGTAGTGCATGCACTTTAGGGCACATATATATATATGTGTGTGTGTATATATATATATATGTATGTATGTATGTATATATATAATTCCACCACAAAGAGTCAGTATGCCATATATACATATATATGTATACACACATACACACACACACACACACACACACACACACACATATGATGCTTTCCTATTGGTCTCTTTGTAGGTGAGAGAGAAGAAAGTGGAAAGAAGGGGGCAGGAGTTTGCTAAGGGGATAAATGAAAATGAAAATGAGAAGGAGCAGTGTGCTGTCACCAGGCAAGGAGAGCAGGAGCTGCAGATATGTGGGCAGACAAAATTAATTTCACTTAATCACAATAAAAAAATAATAACAAAAGAGCATAAGTGGCAATATTAATCTCTGGTAAAATAGACTTTAAAGCAAATTATATCACAAATGGTAAGGAATGACACTATGTAATGACTAAAGATTCAGTGTGTCAGGAGGATGTAACCATGATAAATATTTGCACATCCAATGACAAGGCTCCAAAATACAGAAAACTGTAAAAACATTGAAAAGAGAGAGAGAGAAAGAGAAAAACAGCTCTGCAGTAAGAGGAGGAAACTGCAACATACCACTTTTAGTGAGGAACAGAACATCCAGAAAGAAGCTTGATATGGACATAGGAGATCTGCATGCCACAATCAACCAATTTGATCTCATAGACAGATACAGAACACTCCACTCAACAGCAGCCAAGTATATTTTTGTTTCCAAACACTCATGAAACATTCTCCAGAACAGATGACATATTAGGCCACAAATTAAGGCTTAACAGAATCCAAAACACTGAAATATTATCGAACATCTTTTCTGACCATAAAAGTAGATATCAGTAACAGAAAAACCAAGGAAAAAAATCAAATATATCAAAACTAAACACTTTGCTCAAAAACTACTGAGTTACAGATGAAATCAAGGATGAAATACAGAAATTCACAAAATCAAATGAGAAAGAAAACACATTCTACCAGTACCTTTGGGATACAGCAAAAGCAGTGCTTGGAAGTAAATTTATAGCAATAAATGCACACATGCAAAAAGAAGAAACGGCCCAACCCTATAACTCATACAAGTAGAGAGCACCAAAAGTAACAATGGACACTAGAAGGAAGAAAACATAAAAATTAGAGCAGAAATCAATGAAATAGAGAGTAGAAAAACAATTGAAAGAGTTAACAAGACCAAAAGTTTGTTCTTTGGAATGATCAACAAAATCAATAAACCTACAGCCAAACTAACAAAAGAAAAACAGGAGAGAAACAATAACCTGAGTAAGAAATGAATTGGGTGACATCACAAGAAAACCAACTGAAATTAAAACAATCGTAACAGAATACTATGAAAAATTGAACTTCAGCAAATTTAAAAAGCTAGAGGAAGTGAATAGATTTCTAAAAACACATTACCTACCTAAACTAACACAAACAGAGGTAAAACAACTGAAGAATTCTGTAACAAGAGAAGAGATTGAAGAAAATTTAAAACTCCCAACTGGGGAGTTTTTTCCCACACTTTCAGAAAAAGTTAATACTGTTACTACCAAAGGTATTTTGGAGCATAGAAAAAGATGGAATGCTCATAAACTCATTCTATGGAGCTAGTGCAAGCCTAATAACAAAGATACCACAAAAGAAAATTACAAATCTCTATCATTGATTAACATAGACACAAAAGTTGTCAACAAAAGTCTAGCCAACAGAACTCAACAAGGTATCAAAAAAAAAAATTTACGATCATACCAGGGACCCATGGATGGTTCAACACTAGAAAAAACAATCAGTGTAATCCATCACATAAATAAAGCATAAGAACCATATGATCTTATCAATTGATACAATAAGGTCATTTGACATTTATGATAAAAACTGTCAGCAAAATAGCAGGGAAATCCTCAACGTATTAAAGGGCATTTATAGAAAACCAATAACCAACATCATTTATGGAGAGAGTCTGAAAGCACTCCCCTTGAGAATAGGAATCAAACAAGGATGCCTTTTATCACCACTTTTATTTAGCATTGTGCTGGAGATCCCAGTCAGAGCCATAAAGCAAGAAGAAATAAAGGCCAAACAAATTGGTAAAGAAGAAGTAAGTCATCCCTATTTGAAGATGATAGGATTTTGTACACAGAAAACCTCAAAGAACTCACATGAAAATTATTGGAACTAATAGGAGATTTCAGTAAAGTATCAGAATACAAAATAAACACAAGAATAAATTGCATTCCTCTGCACCATCAAAGAGAACTTCAAAAAGACATTCACCAAATCAATACCATTTACAGAAGTCTTCAAGAAGATAAAATACTTATAAATAAATCTAACCAGAGAAGTAAAAGACCTATACAAAGAAAATTACAACATACTTGTTTTAGTCAGCTAGTGCTGCTCTAAGAGAAATACCAGAGTGGATGGCTTTAACAAAGGAAGGTTTATTCTTACACAGTCCAGTAGGCTACAAGTCCAAATTCAGGATGTCTGCTCCAGAGGAAGGATTTCCCCCTTGTTGGCTCTGGAGGAAAGTCTGATATTGTATCAGTCTTTGTCCAGGGAGCATCTTGGCACAGGAACCTTGGGTCTGAAGGACACACTCTTCTCCCAGTGCTGCTTGCTTGATAGTACAAGGTTCCCAAAACTCTGATTGCTTCTCTTTCCTTTTATCTCTTGCAGGATGAAAGGATTAAGGATGGGGCAAGTCACCCTGCAGGGAAACTCTTTACAGTGGAGCAGGGAGGTGATCTTATACAGGGATTTACAGTCCCACCCTAATCCTTTAACATACAGCATAGGAAAACCACAAAGTATAGGACAATTACAAGATACTGGGAATCATGACCCAGCCACATGGCTACACATATTTTGGGAGAACACAATTTATCCCATGACATCCCACCCTTTGGCACCCCCAAAATCGCATCATTGAAATATGTAACACATTCATCCCATATGACAGAAGTCATAAATCAGTTTCAAGCCCAAAATACAAAAACTTCTACATCTGTGAAACCTGGAGTTCAAGCTATTTGCTTCGAAAGTTACAATGGCAGAACAGGCACAAGTTAGACATTGCATTGCAAATAGGAGAAATTGCGAGGAAAGAAGACATTAACAGGCAACAAGTGAGTCAGCAGAACTCATTACATTAGCCTTCAAAGCACTGAAAACACTCT
The DNA here is from genome assembly GCA_028571685.1 of Heterohyrax brucei. Lineage (NCBI taxonomy): Eukaryota > Metazoa > Chordata > Mammalia > Hyracoidea > Procaviidae > Heterohyrax > Heterohyrax brucei. The sequence goes on along the minus strand of CM053165.1, from coordinate 6,701,827 downwards.
TACATTTTCTGAGACATTTTACACAATGGTCCTGCCCTCCAGATTCTAGGTATTGGCCATGCTCTCTGAGTGGAGACCCCAGCCCTCTGCTATAACTCTGCCTTCAAGGCCCAGTTAGACAGAAACTCTGCCCCATTGGCTTTAGGTGCACCCTAAGCCCCAGTCACAATTCCACTCTTACGAACACAGGACGCTATGGTTCCACCCTTTCAAACCTCTGAGATCATTGCCATACCTTCTGAGACTGAGGCAGCTCAGCTTCTCACACTCTTTGTCTCTTCAGCTTCAGCTTCCTACGGCCGCATGGCCAGGACCTCAGGCCCACATCTGCCCTTCTGGGGCAAGTGTTCCAAAGCTCTGTAGTTCCACTGTTTCAAGCACCTGGAGGCACCTCACTGTTGCTGGAAAGCATCCTGCCCAAGGGCACTCAACTCTCTTGCTCTGTGGGTCAGCAAGCTAACTCCACCGATTCAAATGCCCAGAGGCATCCTGTTCCCCAAGGAAAACTCTGTGTGCAGGCACTTAGCTCTCTCGTTCCATGGGTTGGCTCCAGTGCTGCCTCTGATTCTGCTGCTGCCGCTGCTGCTACCACCGATTCTCTGTTGTTTCTCACCATCTGTGCCTTATTCGTTCCTTCTAAATCTTCTACCCATTGGTAGTTTCAAAATGGCTCCCACATTTTAGGTATTTGCTAAAGCAGCACCCCACTCCCAATGGAGTTTGGGTCAGCTAGTTCTACTCTAACAGAAATACTACAGAGTGGATGGCTTTAACAAAGGAAGGTTTATTCTTACAGAGCCCAGTAGGCCACAAGTCCTAATTCAGGATGTCCACTCCAGGGGAAGGCTTTCCCCTTTGTCAGCTCAGGAGGAAAGTCCAGTATTGCATCAGCCTTTGTCCAGGGGGCATCTTCGCACAGGAAACTTGGGTCTGAAGGACACTCTCTTCTCCTGGTACTGTTTTCTTGATCATGCGAGGTTCCCAATTCTCTGCTTGCTTCCCCTTTGTTTTATTTAACGTAGGATGAAAAGATTAAGAGTGGGGCAAGCCATACTCCAGGGAAACTCCCTTTACAGTGGAGCAGGGAGGTGATCTTATAAAGGGATTTACAGTCCCACCCTAATCCTTTAACATACAGCATAGGAAAACCATGGAGGACAGTCACAAGATACTGGGAATCATGGCCCAGCCACATGGCTACACACATTTTTGGGTGGACACAATTCAATCCATGACAATACTGCTACAAGAAAGCAAGAAAGACCTACATAAGTGAAAAACATATCTTGCTTATCAATAGGAAGACTCAATATTGTGAAACTGTCAATTCGATCCAAAGCAATCTATAAAAACAATACAATCCCTATCCAAACTTCAATGACATTTTTTAATGAGATGGAAAAATAAATCACCAACTTCTTACAGAAAGGGAAGAGGCCCAGATAAGTAAAGCATTACTAGAGAACAAAGTGGGAAATCCCACACTACCTATTATGCTATTATACTACCACAATAGTCAAAACGATGTGGTACTGGTACAACAGATACACAGACCAATAGAAAATAACTGAGCATCCAGATGCAAATTAATCCATCTATGAGCAGCTGATACTTGACAAAGGCTGAAAGTCCATTTAATAGGGAAAAGAGTTTTTTAGCAAGTGTGCTAGCTGAACAGTATTATCTATCTGACAAAAGAAAAAAAAGAAAGAAACAAGACCCATACCTCACATCATGTGGATCAAAGACCTAAATACAAATCTCAAACAATAAAAATCGTGTGAGAAAAAACAGAAACAATACTAGGAGCCTTAATATGTGGCATAAGTAGAATGAAAAACATAGTTAACAGTGTACTGACAGCAGAAAATAAACTAGCTAAATGGGAGTTCCTAAAAATCAAAGACATACTCATCAAAAGACCACACCAAAAGACTAAAATGGCATAGACTAAGAAAAAAATTTTAGCTACAACATACCTGATCAGGATTGTCATGGTTGGAATTGTGTCCCCCCAAAAATGTGTGCAGCCATGTGGCTGGGATATGGTTCCCAGTATCTTGGGACTGTCCTCCATTGTGTGGTTTTGCTAACCTGTATGTTAAAGGATTAGGGTGGGGCTGTGAATTCCTGTTGTGGGGGGAGTTTCCCTGGAGTATGGCTTGCCCCACTCTTAAGGCTTTTAGCTTGCAAGGAATAAAAGGAAAAAGAAACAAAGGACAATTTGACAACCTCGCTACCATCAAGCAAGCAGCACTGGGAGCAGAGTGCGTCTTTCAGACCAGAGGTTCTTGCGTCAGGACGCTCCCTGGACAAAGACTGATGCAATACCGGACTTTCCTCCAGAGCCGACAAGGGGAAAGCCTTCCCCTGGAGCGGACACCCTGAATATGGACTTGCAACCTACCAGACTGTGTAAGAATAAATCTTCCTTTGTTAAAGCCATCCACTCTGTGGTATTTCTGTTAGAGCAGCCCTAGCTGACTAAAACAAGGATCTAATCTCTAAAATCTTTAAGATACTACAAAACTTCAACAACAAAAAAGCAAATAATCCAATTAAAAAATGGGCAAAGGATATCAACAGACCTTTCACTAAAGAAGACATTCAGGTAGCTAATGGATGCAAGAAGAAATGCTCATAATCATTAGCCATTAGAGAACTGCAAAGAGATATCATCTTACCCCAACAAGGCTAGCAATAATCCAGAAAACAGAAAATAGTAAATGATGCAGAGGTTTGGAGAGACTGGAACACTTATACACTGCTGGTGGGAATGTAAAATGGTGCAAACACTTTAGAAGTTGATTTGGCACTTCCTTAGAAAGCTAAAAATAGAAGCATTCTACGATCCAGCAATGCCACTTCTTAAATATATCCTAGAGAAATAAAAGCCATCACACAAATAGATAAATGCACATTCATGCTCATTGCAGCAGTGTTCACAATAGCAAAAAAATGGAAACAACTTAGGTACCTATCAATGGACAAACAGATAAGCAAATTATGATATGTTCACAAAGTGGAATACTACACAGTGATAAAGAACAATGATGAATCCAAAAATATGCTGAACAAACTTAGCCAATTGCAAAAAGACAAATACTGTATGAGACCACTGTTACAAAAACTTAAGAAAAAGTTTAAACACAGAAGAAAATGTTTTTGATGGTTAGAGGGTAGTAAGGGGATAAGATAGAAATTCACTAACTAGATAACAGACAAGAATTAACTTTAGTAAAGGGAAAGACAATGCAATACAAAGGAAGACAGTACAACTGGACTAAACCAAAAACTAAGAAGTTGCCTGAACTCAACCACTTCCAAAGACAGTAGCAAGTTAAGTGTCTGGAAAATATGGTTTGGGGGACCACCTAGCTCAACTAACATAACATAGCTCTTAAAGAATATGTTCCACAGCCCACTTTGGTGAGTGGTAGTGTCTGGGGTCTTAAAAGCTTTCAAGCAGCCATCAGATGCATCAGTTGGTCACAACTCAGCTGGAACAAAGAAGAATGGAAAACACCAAAGATACAAGGGAAGTATTAGTTTTCAAGAGACAAAAGGACCACATAAACCAGCCTGAGACAAGAAGAACTAGATAGTGTCTGGCTACCACTAATGACCACCTTGGCAGAGAACATGACAGTCCCAGTCACAGTAAGAGAAAAGAGTGGCACAGAACTCAAACTCAGGTCAAAAGAGCAGACTTAATGCCCTGACTGAGTTTAGAAGAATCCCAGAAGACATAGGGCCCAGACTCTGCTAACCCAGAACTGAAACCATCCCCAGAACAAACTTTCAGACAAAGATTAAACTGGACTATAAAACATAAAATATTTATGAAGAGGGCATTACTTTTCCCATTACTTGGAATATAATCCAGAGAAATGAGGTCACCTTTCAAACAGATACATGCACCCCAATGTTTACTACAGTTCTCTCCACAATAGCAAAAAGATGGAAGCAATCTAGATGCCCATCAACAGATGAATGGTTAAACAACCTATGATATATTCATATAATGGAATACCACACAATAAGAAACAACGATGGCTTAGGGACCATCTGGAAGACATTATGCTGAGTGAAATTACCTAGAAGCAAAAGCACAAACACTGTATGAGACAATTATTATAAGAATGCAACAAATCATGTAAGCACAGAAGAAATCAGTCTTTAACAGCTACAAGGGTAGAGAGGGAGGGGAAGGAATTTATAGAAATTAGATAGCACTTAGGATTTGGGATGGGTGTAGGATGTGACAGCATATACTAGGAAAGAGGTACCTACAGCTGCTCTACTTCAAAACTAAACTGTTCCCTAACTGCAGCCCACCTCTTTACAAGAACAGAGTAACAGGGTCCAGGGTCAGAGAACCATGCTTTCAGGGGAATTCTAGACTAATTGGTATACCCAAGCTTTTTTCTCTTTTTGAGAGAATGTTCTGTATACCACCTGGGTGAGTGATGTCCAGGTCTTAAAAGCTAACAAGATGCCATCTAAATAACAGCAAAAGGTCCCAATCCACCTGGAGCAGAGGCAAATGGTGGACATCAAGGACAGAAGTAAAATATGAGCCCACCAGATGGAAGGGGCCAAATAAGCCAGTGTCTGCTTCAGCAATGGACCAGGAGAACTAGATGGTGCTTGGCCATTGTGGTGGTCAGGATTATGTCAACTTGGCTACTACATATTTGGCTGCTGTATCAAGTGGCAGGGTGGGGTTTGTGGTGGGTCCCTGCCCCTCGGCTCTCATCTCACTACCTTTTACTGTGGCTGCTGGTCGCTCACGTGGCCAGGAGCTCCTGCTCTCTTCTTCCAGCGACTGGTTCCGGGACTTGAACTAGCAGCTGTTGGATTCATCAGTCCTTACAGTCAGCACTTGAGAGTCCTGCTCCCTGACCTGCTGATCCTGGGTTCGCCAGCCTCTGCCCGCTCCTGCTCCCTGACCTGCCAATCCTGGTTTTGCCAGCCTCTGTCACTTCGTCTCGCCACCAGCTTGGGATCCACTGACCTACACAACCGGTGATCTAGAACTCTGCTCTCTGACTTGCTGACCTTGGATTCCTCAGCTTCCGCGCCCATGTGAGGTTTGTGCCAGAGCTTGGGACATTCAGCTTCTGTGATTACATGAGCTGTTTCCTATATTTGTATCTATCTGTCTATCTACATATATATTATAAATCTTTCCTTGTACCTACATGTGTTACTGGTTTTGCTTTCCTAGAAAACCCAGCCTAAGACAGCCACTATCAATAACTGCCCAGAGGGGATACACAGTATGGAGCCTAGGACATAGTAAGAGAAAGATTAGAGGGCAGAGCTAGAACTTCATCAAAAGACCACACTTGATGATCTGTCAGACTGGAGGTACCCCTGTGAGCATGGCCCTGGGACTCTACAACCCTAACCACATCCAACACCAGAGCAGCTCTCCTGACAAAGACTACACTGGACTATATAACCCATGGGATGTGACTGGTGATGAACAAACTTTTGGACTTAAATAAGCACATGGGGCTGTTCTAGATGCTCATTGCTGAAGCCAAGATGATAAGGTGAGAGGGATCAGATCTTGGTCAAAGTTACGGAGCAGTGGGAGTGGGAGTGGGAAGGGAAAGAAGAGCAGTTAGAATAGAGTGGTGGTGAAAGTTCCCAGTGTTACATGGCAAATTGATACAGATTGTTAAATTGTTCTTAAATCATAATAAAATTTATTTTAAAAAAATTTAAAAAGAGTGTATTACTTAGTTGAAGTAAATATATGAGACTAAATGGCAGCTTCTGTCCAGAGGCAAGAAGAGACAGCACAAAGGGATAGGAGCTGGTTAAATGGACATGGGAAATACAGGGTGAAAAGGAGAAGTGTGCTGTCACATTACAGGAATTGCAAGTGGGGTCACGTAACAATATGTGTATAAATTTTAGTTTGAGAAATTAACTTGAGCTGTTAACTTTCACCTAAAGCATGATTAAAACAACAATAATATAACCAATGTCATTGAACTTTACCTATAGAAACTGTGGTATCAGTGTATGTTCTGCTGTGTATGTTCTCATCAACAACAACAAAAAATTTTAAAAGCCTTTCTATCTATCACACTCTGTATACTGACAACCACTAAGCACTGATTTTTTTCCTAATCAGATAACTAAATAAGTAGATAAACAGGGATTGCTAGCTATTCAATATTGTTAAGATGTTAAGTCTCCCCAAAATGAGTTATACATTTAATGCAATCCTGTAAAACTGGCAACAGACCTGTTTTCTAATACATAAATTCATATAGAAAGATAAGGCACTAGAATAGCCAAACCAACTTTGAAAAAGAACAAAGTTGTAGAACTTATATTACTGGGTGTTAAGACATAACTGTAAAGCTACACTAACCAAGACAAAGTGGCACTAGAGAAAGAATAGACATACAAAGCAATGGAACAAAACAGACAGTATAGAAAAAGACCCATACCCATACAGTTCAATTGATTTTAACAAACATTTAATGATCAGTCAGTGGATACAGGGTAGTCTTTTCAACAAATGGTGTTAAACAATTCAATATCCATATGCAAAAAATAATAAGCCTTGATTTATATCTTACAAAAATATAAAAATTAACTGAAATGCAACATAGACATACTCGTAGAATGTAAGCTATAAAATTTGTAAAAGTACATATATTTTTATATCCTTGGTTTAGATGAAGAATTCTTAAATGTAATACCAAAACTGCAATACTTAATGAAAATATTAATAAACTGTATTTCAAGAAAATATTGTTTGAACCTTCTACTGTTTGAAAAATACTGTCAAAAGATTTCAGAGACTAACCACAAAGAAAACACCTTCAAATTACATAATGATAAAGGATTTATGTCAAGAACATATACAGGTCGAGATGGAGGACTAAGCACACATCTCCTTATATCCCTCTGAAAACCAAGACCTGAACTGATAATCAAATAGAGCCTTCTGGTCACCTAGTGAGCCCCCAGGACACGGCACAGGGCTGTTAATTTGGACTTCATAGCACTGAATGAAAAATCTCCTATGTCTCGCTGACTCCTGCTCCTGGCTAGCCCTAGCACTCACAGACTGAAGGTAAACGCACCATTTTGACTTTTTTTTTTCTCTGTCTTGGGTGGCAGGCAGAGCTGGGTCTTGCCTAGTGGCTAGACACAGACACACTGCTTGGGGGACAGGCAGGTGAAATTCCCCTATTTTGAGAGTCAGGCTTAGGACTCTGTCATCTAGCCAGTTTGGGCCTGTCTTTTTATCACTGCCACAGCGAGATTTATACAAAACCGCACTGCCAGTGTGGAGGACACCATGTTGGATACGGAGATTATAGCAGGACCTCATTCTTAACCTGGGAGCCAGCGCCTGCAAACAGGACAGAGTCTCTCCAACAGAAAAGCAGTAGTTTACACAGTTTCGCCTATGGTGGGGGCCCGGCAACAGAGGCAGAGGAATCACTACCTCTCGGCACCTTTAGCCCCTCTATCTGCTGCCTGTGTGGAGGGTACCATCTTAGATAAAGTGGCCACAGCTGGACCTATTTCTTAGCTTGGGAGCCAGAGCCTGCCACAGGCGAGCACTTTTCTACCAGAAAAGCAGTAGTTTACACAGTGTCGCCTAAGGCTGGGCCCTGTCAGCAGAGCCGAACAGGGCAGTAGAACTGCTGTATTTTGAACTAGTTTTTATCATCTGGGGTTGGATATAGAGGGGCTTACTTTGCCAGTTGGGAAGAGGGACCTATACACCTGAAAACCTGACTGACTTGGGAAGTGGTCAAAAACCTTTTGTTTTACATTTCAAGACAGCCTAGAGAAACGTCTTCAGTCCATCTTCACAGTACCTCTCCCAGGCTCTACTTACTCACATGGGACCCAAAAAGCAACAGACACTTGTGGCATACAAGAAATCACCCAGGGCTTCAGAAGGCTCCCAAACAAAGCAACCAAGGAATTTCCCAGACGAAGAAACTTCTCTTAAATCATCAGAAAGTGAATACAAAATGATTATATACAGAGCCCTTCTAGACCTTATACAAAATGCAGCAGAACAAAAGGAAAAATTAAGCAAGCTGTTCGATCTGATAGAACAACAGTACTCTGACATCCAACAGATCAAGAACAAAATCAAAGACATAAAAACTTCCATTCAAAGCCAAGAAAACAGAATGCAACAAATGGAAAAAAGAATTTCTGGCTTGGAAGACAGAGCTACTGATGCTAGTGTCTATGAGCAGAAATCAGAAAAAAGAAACAAGAAAAATGAAAAAGCATTAAGAAGCATGTGGGACTCTATTAAGATGAACAACTGTTGACTAATTGGAGACCCTGAACAGGATGAGACACCTGAGAACACAAAGAGTGTCATTGCTGAGCTGCTGACAGAAAACGTCCCAGAAATCATGAAAGAAGAGAATATAGACATCTCAGATGCATATCGTACACTACCCAATATAGATCTAAAAAGAAAGACTCCAAGACATATTATAATCAAGCTTAACAAAATGAAACATAAGCAGCAACTCTTAAAGGCAGCACGACTCAAAGCAAAGCTAACATTCAGAGGGAAACCTGGTAGGCTTTCATCAGATTTCTCAGCAGAAACCATGCTGGTATGGAGACAGTGGCATGACACATTCAAAGCCTTGAAGGAGAAGAACTTCCAACCAAGAATTCTATGTCCTGCAAAACTATCTTTCAAATATGAAAATGAAATTAAGACATTCCCAGATAAACAGAAACTCAGAGACTTTGTGAAAACCAAACCAAAACTACAAGAAATACTGAAAGAAGTTACTGGCTTTGCCTTAAAAGAACAAACCCTTTAACTTTATGTTTTAGCCAATCAGAACTCTACTCAGTTAGGGAAAGCTCCAAATTCAATCACAGCTTTTACACTGAAAGAAGCAACCCAGTGATTATCATGAAAATGATGGTGCCATCATATTAAAAAGAGGGATGTACTACAGTTGTTATAGTCATTCCAGATGGAGAGGAAGATGACAAGACTGGTAGTAATTAAAATGGAGTTTATATATAGTTTATTAAGGGGGATCTTAGGGGCAGCCATAAAGCACAACAAAGATGTAACATACCATACCAAGAAATGTAACACAGGAGTCTCAACAACTACAAAACCAGCTTTGAAAAAGGTGAAAAATCAACTAACATAAAAGAATGTCCCAGAACAGAAAGGAGGCTGTTGGGAGGATGAGACATGCATGGACCAGAGAGGAATAGTGTGCTGTCACCAGACAGGGAGAGTAGTGGAAGCTGCATATAGGTGGGCATGTAAATATATACGAGAATGCACATTTTCACTCAGTCATGTAAAATAAAAAATAAAAAAAGAATGTCCCAGAATGGACTAAGAACACAGATAACATCATCATGAAAATAAACATATCACAATGGCAGCAGTGAACACATACCTATCAATAATTACATTGAATGTGAGTGGACTGAACGCTCCAGTAAAGAGACATCAAGTGGCATCTTGGATCAAAAGACATAGCCCATCCATATGTTGTCTTCAAGAAACTCACTTCAGACCTAAAGATAGGAACAAACTGAAAATTAAAGGATGGAAGAATATATATCAAGCTAACAATGAACAAAGAAGAGTAGGGGTGGCCAATTCTAATCTCAGACGAAATCAATTTTAATGTAAAATCCACCATTGTGGACAAAGATGGACACTATTGCTGAAAGGTTCAGTACACAAGCAAGATCGAACTATATGAAATATTTATGCACGTAATATCAGAACACCTAAATATGTCAAAGAAATGCTGACTACACTCAAAAAAGAATTAGATTACTCCACAATAATAGTGGGAGACTTCAACACTCCACTCTCAATACTGGACAGATCATCTAGAAAAAAGCTCAGTGAAGATACAGAAGACCTCATTGCCACAATTAACCAACCCATTAAAACTCATCGATATATACAGAACTTTCTATCCATCAGTGGACAATTACACCTTCTTCTCCAGTGCACATGAAACATTCTCCAGAATTGACCATGTGTTTGTACATAAAGCGATTATCAACAAAATCCATACCACTGAATTACTGCAAAGCATCTTTTCAGATCATAAAGCCGTAACAGTTGAAATCAATAGCAGAAAAAACATCGATAGAAAGTGGAATTCTTGGAAACTGAACAACATCTTGCTCAAAAAACCATGGGTTATAGAAGAAATCAACACAGAAATAAAGAAATTAATGGCTTCCAATGAGAATGAAAACACTTCCCAGAACCTATGGGATACAGCCAAAGCAGTGCTCAAAGGTCTGTTTATCTTCATAAATGCACACATCTGGAAGGAAGAAAGAAACTAAATCAAGGAAGTAACCCTACCCCTCAGGCACCAGAAGAAACGAAATCATAAAGATTAGAGCAGAGCTAAATGAATTAGAGAATAGAAAAACAATTGAAAAAATTGAAAAGTCCAAAAGCTGCTTTTTTGAAAAGATCAACAAAATTGACAAATGACTGGCTAAACTTACTAAAGAAAAACAGGAAGGGAAATAAATAACCCAAATTACAAATGAGAGGGGAGTTGTCACCACAGATCCAACAGAAATCGAAAAGATCATAATAACAGATACTGTGAAAGACTATAACAAATCTGAAAACCTAAAGGAAATGGACAAATTCCTTGATTCATACCACCTACTCAAATTATCACAATGTGAAGCTGAACAACTGAATAAACTCATCACAAAGGAAGAGATTGAAAATGTCATCGAAACACTGCCGACCAAAAAAAAACCTGGGCCCAGGTGGCTTCAATGCAGAATTCTACCAAGCTTTTAGAGAAGAGTTATCTCCAATACTACTGAGACTATTTCACAGTATAGAAAGGGATGGAGTACTCCCAAACTCATTCTATGAAGCCAGCATAATCCTCATACCTAAGCCAGGGAAGGACCCAAACAAAAATGAGAACTACAGAGCAATATCGCTCATGAATCTAGATGCAAAAATCTTCAACAAAATTCTTGCCAATAGAGTACAGCATATCAATAAAATAATCCATCATGACCAGGTTGGATTCATACCAGGAGTGCAAGGCTGGTTCAATATCAAAAAAACAATTAATGTGATTAACCACATACATATCACAAAAGACAAGAATCACCTGATTTTGTCTATTGATGCAGAAAAGGTATTTGAAAAAGTCCAACACCCATTCGTGCTAAAAACTCTTAGCAAAATAGGCACAGATGGAAAATTCCTCAACACAATAAGCGCCATTTGTACAAAGCCAACTGCCTATGTCATCCTGAATGGAGAGAGACTGAAGGACTTTCCCTTGAGAACAGGAAGTAGACAAGGATGCCCACTCTCACCTCTCCTATTCAACATTGTACTAGAAGTTCTAGCCAGAGCAATTATACAAGACCAAGAAATAAAGGGCATCTTCACTGGCAAAGAAGAAGTCAAAATCTCCCTGTTTGCAGATGATCTGATTGTATATGCAGAGAATTCCTAAGAATCCATAAGTAAACTGTTCAAACTGTTAGAAGAGTTCAGCAAAGTCTCAGAAGACAAGATAAACATAAGTAAATCAATAGAATTCCTTTATACCAACAACGAGACTGTTAATGAAGAAAACATCAAATCAATACCGTTTACTATAGCCCTTAAGAAGATAAAGTACGTGGGAATTAATCTAAGCAGAGAAATAACAGACCTTTACAAAGAGAACTACAAGCCCTTACTACAAGAAACTAAGAGAGACTTAGATAAATGGAAAAACCTACCCTGCTCATGGATAGGAAGACTTAACATTGTGAAAATCTCTATTTCACCCAAAGCAATCTGCTTATATAATGCAATCCCAAATACAAGTTCCAGCATTGTTTTTTAATGAGATGGAGAAACAAATCACCAATTTTGTTGGGAAAGGGAAGAAGCCCTGGATAAGGTACTACTAAAGAAGAAGAACACACTGGGAGGCCTCTCATCACCTGACCGTAGAACATACTACAGTGCCACAGTGATCAAAACAGCCTGGTACTGGTACAAGAACAGACAGATCGATCAATGGAACAGAACTGACACCCTAGAGATGACACCATCTGCCTATGAACAGTTGATGTTCAACAAAGGTCCTAAGACATTAAACTGGGGTAAAAACAGTATCTTCAACAAACGGTGCTGGCAAAATTGGATATCCATCTGCAAGAAACTGAAACAAGATCCATATCTTACACCTTATACAAAAACCAACTCCAACTGGATAAAAGACCTAAATGTCAAACCTAAAACGATAAAGCTCATCCAAGAAAAGGTAGTTACAACAATCGAAGTTTTAATACACAATATGGACAGACTCCAAAATCTGTCAAACAAATCACAATCATTAGAAGAGAAAATAGATAAATGGGATCTTATTACGAATTAAACACTTTTGCTCATCCAAAGACTTTATTAATAGAATTAAAAGAACACCTACAGAATGGGAAAAAATATTTGGCAACTCTATGTCAGACCAATGCTCGATCTCCATAATGTGTAAGATACTACAGAATATCAATAAGAAGAAGATAAATCATCCAATTAAGCAATGGGCAAAAGACAGACAGACATTTCTCTAAAGAGGAGATCTAGGCAGCCAAAAAACACATGTGGACATGTTCACGATCTTTAGTTATTAAAGAAATTCAAACCAAGACTACAAGGAGATACCATCTCACCCCAACAAGGTTGGCCATGATCCAAAAAACACAGAACAACAAATGCTGGAGAGGCTGTGGAGAAATTGGAACTCTCCTACACTGTTGGTGGGGTTGCAAAATGGTCCAGCCTCTTTGGAAAGCAATCTGGTGCTTCCTTAAAAAAATGGATATAGATATACCATTTGACCCAGTAATTCCACTGCTTGGAATATATCCTACAGAATCAAGGCTTTTCACACCAATGGACACATGCACCAGAATGTTTATCGCAGCACAGTCCACGATAGCAAAAAGATGGAATCAACCCAGATGCCCAACAACAGAGGAATGGATAGGTAAACTATGGTATGGAGCACTATGCAATGGTAAAGAATAATGATGATTCAAGGAAACATCTCATGACCTGGTTTCAACTGGAAGACATTATGTTGAGTGAAAGCAGTCAGCAACAAAACGACAAATATTGTATTAGACCCCTGTGATAATATCCCCCAAACAAACTTATGTATAGAAGAAAAGACTCTTTGATGGCTGCAGGGGAGGGGAGGGAGGGAGGGTAGAAATTTGGTAGGGTGAAATTGGTGATAGCACACATCAGAAAGAAAAACAACATTCAGTGGACTTCAGCATAACTTGAATACTCCTTCCATCTTAACCCAATATTGCAAGGACAGAGTAGCTCGGGCGAGGGGCAGGAGACCATGCTCTCAGGCGAAATCGAGGCCATTTGGCACAACTAGCATTTTGCTAAGAGGGCTCTCTGCACCCCACATTGGGGAGTGGCGTCTGGGGTCTTAAAAGCTGCCAAGCTGCCATCTGAGGGCACAGCAAATGATCCCAACTCAGCAGGGATGGATGATCACCAAAGGACCAAAATGACATGGGTGAAGACAACCCACAAGATAGAGAGACACACATGAGTGGGTGCCTACATAGACTTGGGACCAGAAGAACCAGATGGTGCCTGACCGCCACCAGTGATAGCCACGATGGTGCTCACTAAGTTGAGTCTCACTGGCAACACAAGAATAACAACGGGTGCACCCTGAGATCTCCGCTAAAAGACCACAATTGGTGGTCTAGCGGCCTCGGGCTTCCCCTGGGAGCATAGCCCCTGGCCCTGATGCTGCCCTTGCCCATAAATCATAACGAAGGCCCACTATTCAGACACAAATGGATTGGACTCAGAGATGCAGAGTGATCATACATTGGATACACTTTATGGTTCTATGCATCTATAGGATATCATCCTGCTGACCTCTGGCTGGAGGAAGGACGGTGGTGGAGAAGAGGGGAAAGGAGACTGTTGGGAGGATGAGACATATATAGAGCAGAGAAGACTAGTGTGCTGTTACCAGGCAGGGAGAGGATTGGAAGCTGCATACAGGTGTGCATGTAAATTTATATGGGAATGTACATTTTCACTCAGTCATAAAAAGAAATACAAATACCTATACATGCCACATGATGAACCTGGAAAACACTGTAACTGGTGAAGGAAGCCCAGCACCGAAGACCACGTATTGTATGATTTCATTTACATGAAATGTCCAGAAAAGACAATTATAGACAGAAGTAGATTAGTGGTTACCATTAAAATTCAGACCTTAAATGTGAAAAAAAAAAGAACATATACATAAAAATCCCAAAACTCAATAATAAGAAAGCATAAATACAATTTTGTAAGAGGGAAACATTTTAATAGACCTTTCACCTATGAAAACATAGAATATCAAATAAACATATGAAAATACATTTAACATCATTAGCCATCAGGAAATGCGAATCAAAATCACAGTTATATACTACCACTTGCCTTTTACAATGAAACCAAATTCCAAAGCCTAAGGGCTCTATGACTATATTTTTATGACGTTCTATAAAAGGCAAAGCTACAGAGACAAAAAACAGACAATAATCTAGGGGCTAGGGATGGGAAGAAGAATTGACCAAAATATCGGCATGGAAGAATATCCTGGTATGATAAAACTGTTCTATATTTTTATTGTGCTAGTAGTTAAATGACTATGTGCATTTGTCAAAACTCACCAAATGTTATGGTTTTTATTGTATATGGATTATACCTTATGTATTCAAAAATTTAAAAACTTAAAAATATATAATAAGTATTATTAGAAGCTGTGTGCCAAAAAATTAACATATTAAATAAATAGAAAAATATTTCAATATTATAACTATGAAAACTAATACAAGGCAAAATAGAAAATATGAATAGCCTTACAGCAATTAAAGAAATTGAAGAAATAAGACCAATTTTAAATAAACTTGTCTAGTCGTCTAGTGCTGCTTTAATAGAAATACCAGAAACAGATGGCTTTAAAAAGAGAAATTTTATTTTTTCACAGTCTGGTACTTTAAAGTCCAAATTCAGTCAGGTCCAGGGGAAGGTTTTCTCTGCTGGCTCTGGAGGGAGGCCCTTGTCATTAGTCTTCTCCTAGACCTTCTGGTGCACCGGGACCCCAGGTCCTTTTCAAACGACATGCTTAGCTCCTGACACTGCTTCTCGGTGGTGTGAGGTCCCTAGCTCTAGGCTTGCCTCCCTTTCCTTTATATCCCGAGAGGCTTCCCCAAGGCACAGTAAAATCTCACACATTGAGCCCTGCCCCACCAATAGATAAGGGCCTAGACAAATTAATATACACTTTTGGGGGGCAGACACAATTCAGTTCATGACAAAACTTATTCACAAAATAGAAAAGAAAGAAATGGTTCCTAATTCATTTTATGAAATTAGCATAACACTGACACTTGGAATTAGTGAATATATTACAAGAAAAGAACATTACAGAGCAATACCTATTGTAAGTATATATGAGGAAACTTGAACAACACATTAATAAATAGAAACAAGCAATTTGTAGAAAGGATAGTATACCAATCATACGAAACATCCATCAGAATGTGGAAGGTACAAAGTATGAACATAGGAAAAATTGAAGTTGTCAAAAATGCTAGTCCTTTGTAAGTGGAAATAAGACAGGGTGTTGGTCATTTTGAATCAGACAATCATATGATCTACCACCCTGGGAATGACAAATTAAACACAAATAGCATTGTATTCATTGTCAAAAAGAACATTTTAAAATCTATCCTGAAGTACAACACTGTCCTTGTCAAGATAATATCCATACAGCTAAAAGACCAGTCAGTACAACTATTACTCAAATTAATGCACCAACCATTAGTGCCAAAGATGGAGAAATTGAAGCCTTAAACAACTGTACAGGCTGAAGTTAATCAAACATGCAATTAAGGTGCATTGATAATTACTAGTGATTGGAAAGCAAAAGCTATAAACAAAGATCAGTAGCTGGAAAATAAGGCCTTGGTGATAGAAATGATGTCAATATCACATGACAGAATTTTGCAAGACCAGTAACCTGTGTATTGCAAATATCTTTTTTCAACAACATAAATGGTGACTATATATGTGGACCTTGCTTGATGTAACACACAAGAATCAAATCAACTACATCTGTGGAAAGAGATCAGTACTGTCGGTCAGAACAAGACCAGAGGCTGAATGCAGAACAGACCATCAATTGCTCATAAGGAAGTTCATGTTGAAGCTGAAGAAAATTAAAACAAGTTCACAAGAGCCAAGGTACAAACTTGTATATTTCCCACCTGAATCTAGAGACCATCTCAAGAACAGATTTGACATACTGCATACTAATGACCAAAGACCAGGCGAGTTGTGGGATGACATCAAGGACATCATATGTAAAGAAAGCAAAAGGTCATTAAAAAACAGGAAAGACAGAAAGAAAAGACCAAAATGAGTGTCAGAAGAGACTTTGGAACTTGTTCTTGCATGGAAAGTAGCTAAAGCAAATAGAAGAAATGATGAAGTAAAATAGCTGAACAGAAGATTTCAAAAAGTGACTTGAGAAGACAAAATATTATAATGAAATGTGCAAACAGCTGTATTTAAAACACAAAAAACAGCCTTTGGTATGGATTACACTGCAACATAAAGAAAGCATACATTTTCACAATCACATCAATAAGCAACATTGTGATAAATGGAGAAAAGATTGAAGTTGTTAAGGATTTCATTTTACTTGGATCCACAATCAACACCCAAGGAAACAGCAGTCAAGATATCAAATGAGGTACTGCATGGAGCGTATCTAATGCCAAAGACCTCTTTATGATGTTAAAAAACAAAGATGTCATCTTGAGGACTAAGGTGTACTTGATCCACACCATAGTACTGTAAATCCCTTCATATGAATGCAAAAGTTGAACAATGGAAAAGGAAGATCAAATAATTGGTGCACTTGAATTATGCTGTTAGTAAAGACTGCTAGAAACATGAACAAATCAGTCTTGGAAGAAGTACAGCCAGAACACTCCTTAGAAGCAAGGATGGAAAGAGTTCATCTTCTATATTCTGGACACGTTATCAGGAAGGACTAGTGCCTGGAGTCTGGTAAACTGGTCAGTCGCTGGAAAAAAGACAACTCTTGACGAGATGCATTGACACAATGGCTGCAACAATGGGCTCAAAAATAATATCTTAGTCATCTAGTGCTGCTATAACAGAAATACCACAAATTCATGATCTGAAAAAGAAATTTTACTCTGCCACAGTCCAGTGGGCTAAAAGTCCAAATTCAGGGTGCCAGCTCTAAGGAAAGGCTTTTTCTCTTGATCTTTGTCATCAATCTTTCCCTAGACTGAGAGCTTCTGATGTGCAGGGACCCTTCCAAAGGATGCACTCAGTTCCTGGCACTGGTTCTTGGTGGTATAAAAACCCATTGTGCCCAGTTGATTTCAACTTATAGAGACTCTCAAATGTTTCCAAGGAGCACCTGGTAGATTCAAACTGCCAGCATTTTGGTTAGTAGCTGCAGCACTTAACCACTACACAACCAGGGTTTACTCTTGATGACATGAAGTACTCAAATCTCTCTGCTAGCTTCTCTCCTTTATATCTCAAGAGACTGTCTCAAGGCACAATACAGTTTCACACACTGAGTCCTGCCCCACTGTCATACATCGAACTGTGTCCCCCCCAAAATATGTGCAACCATTTGTCTGAGTCATGATTCCCAACAGTTTATGATTGTTCTCCATTTTGTGATTTTCCGATGCTATACGTTAAAGAGGATTAGGGTGGGACTATAAATCCCTTCATAACATCACTGTCCTGCTCAACTGTAAAGGGAGTTTCTCTGGAGTGTGACTGGCACCACCCTTTATCCTTTTACCTCTTGTAGGATAAAAGGAAACAAAAGCAAGCAGAAAATTGGGAACCTCACACACCATCAAGGAAGCAGCACCAGAAGAGCGCATCCTTCAGACCTGAGGTTCCTGCATCAAGATGTTCCCTGAACAAACACTGATGCGACACAAGGACTGTCCTTTAGAGCCAACAACGAGGAAAGCCTTTCCCTGAAGTGGACATCCTGAATTTGGACTTGTAGCCTACCAAACTGTGTAAGAATAAACTTTTCTTTTTGTTAAAGCCATCCATTTAGTGGTATTTCTGTTGAATAGCACTAGCTGACTAAAACACCCACCAACATAACTGATGACCATCCTCCCTCATTAATGTCATAGAGGCAGGGTTTACAACATAGAGGAATATCATACAATGCTGGGAATCAAGGCCCAGTCAAATTGCTACACACATTTTGTAGGGGATGCAATCAATCCATGACATATACTAATAACTGTGAAAATGTTTCAGGACTGGGCACTGTTTCATTCTGCTGTATGATATGAGGCAGAAACAACTCAATGGCACCTAACAAGAACAACAGCACCCACCAATTAAGAAAGCCCCGAATGCTCAGTAAACATCAAATAGACAAAAACAAAATAAAAGAGAAAACTGAGGAAAAAAGAATTACGCACAGAAAATTAAGCAAAATAAAGAAACTGTGAACACTACACAAAAAAAGAACAACAAAATGAAAGCAGTAAATTCATATCTATCAATAATCACGCTGAAAGTAAATGGGTTAGTCGAGAGAGACAGAGACAGAAGGGATTTTTCTTTTTTAAAAAATGACTCATCTGTATGTTGTCTACAAGACACACACCTTAGACAAAAAGAAGTTAAGATTATACTGAGTGAGATCAGTCAGCTGTAAAAGGACAAATATTGTATGAGATCACTATTAAAGTGATTATTAAAAGGACTTACATGCAGAAGAAAAGACTGACGGCTAAAGAGTAGGGAAGGAGAGATTGGGTTAGTCATAGATTAGATAGTAAGAATTCAGTTAGGTGAAGGGTGTGACAGCACTCAGTAGAAGGCAGATCAGCATAACTGAACTATACCATAAACTAAAAGGTTTTCTAAATTCAACCCAACATTTCAAAGTAGCAGGGACAGGAGTCTGAAGAAAATGTTTTCAGGAGACGTTGAGATCAACTGGTACGACTAGCCCTTTGTGAAGAAAGTCTTCTGCACCCCATATTGGTGAGTGGCATGTGGGGTCTTAAAAGATAGTAAGCTGCTATCTGAGGAACATCATTTGATCCCAACCCACCTGGAACAGATAATGACCGAGAACATCAAAGATGTGAAGAAAAATAAGCTGGGAAGGCAAAAGGACTCATGTAACCAGGAGACTGCGTCAGCATGAGATCAGAAGAACAAGATGGTGCCTGGCCACCACCAAAAACAGACTTGATAGCGGACACAATGTGGATTTCCCGATGTAGGATAAGAAAAAGGAAGTGTGCAGATCAAGAACTCTACTAACAAGGATACTAGCAGTAAAGAGTGGAAAGGGGGAGTGTGCTCCTCAGGTTGAGGAAAGCAGATACAGTAGTAGAGAGGTAGGCACACAGAACTGACTTGGACTGTATACTTTAGCTTAGTCATAAAAAAAAGAAGTTAAAAGCCAAAGGATGGAAAAAAATATATGAAGCAGGCAGTGACCGAAACAGAGCAGGAGTTAATCTCTGATAAAATAGGTTTCAAGTCAACCACCATCATAAGAGGAAAGTAAGGACACTGTATGATTATTAAGAGATCAATCCATCAACAGGACATAACTGTAACAAATACCTACAAATTTATAACAGAGCTCCAAAATACAAAAAACAAACCCTAATAGAAACGTAAAGAGAAAGAGACAGTTCTATAATAATAGTAGACTTTAACATACTGCTTACAGTGATGAACTTGGCTGGCTTCAATGATGAACAGCACTACTAGAAACTCAACAAAGATACAAAATATCTAAATGAAACAAATCAACTTGACCTCATAGACATATACAGAGCACTCTGCTCAATAGCAGCACAGTACATATTCTTTTCCACAGCACAGGAATCAAAGCAAGTCTCAATAAATTAAAAAAAATTGAAATAATACCAAGCATCTTTTCAGATCACAACACAATAAAATGAGAAACCAGTAACTGTAAAACTAAGGAGGGGAAATCAAATACTTGGAAACTGAACACTCCCATGCTTTAAGGCTACTGGGTAATACAAGAAATTAAAAATGAAATTGAAAAAAAATTCCTAAAAATCAAACAAGGGTGAATAAAAGCATACCAAAACCTCACAGACAAAGAAAAATCATTGCTGAGAGAGCAATGTTTGGCACAAAAACACATGTCAAAAGAGAAGAGCCAAAATCAATACCTTAACTCTATAAAACAAATAGAAAAATGCAGCAAAAGAAGTCCATAGCCACTGGAAGAAAGGAAATAATAAATAAACAAAACAGAGAAACAGTTAAAACAATAAAGATTAGAACACAGTTCTTTGAAAGGATCAATAAAACCAATAAACCACCAACCAAACTGACAAAAGACAAAAAGAAGATCCAATTAACACAAATAAGAAATGAGATAGGCAACATCACAACCAGAACCAAGTGAAATAAAAAAGATTGTCACAGAATACTGTTTTAAAAAAGTTATACTTCAACAAATTTGAAAGGCTAGAGAAAATGTACAACTTCCTAGAAATATACTACCAGTGTAAACAAAGTAACACAAACTAAGTAGAAACATAAAGGGAAATTAACAAGATTATTGAAAACAAAACAAAACCAAAAAAAAATCACTACGAAAACAAAAAGCCCTGGCCCAAACTGTTTCACTGGAGAATTCTACCAAACATTAGAGAATTGGCATCAATACTGCTCAATTTCAGGACACAGAAAAGGAAGGAATACCGGATTCGACGGCACTTGGCTGGCACTATCAAATTCATTTCACAAAGCTAGCATGATCCTGATACCAAAACCCAGGCAAAGACACCCCCAAAAAGAAAATTATAGGCCACTATCCCTCATGCACATTTATGTAAAAATTCTCAAAAAATGTCTAGCCATCAGAATACAATAGCATGTCAAAAAAAATAATACATCATAACGAAGTCAGATTCTTACCAGATACGCAAAGATGGTTAAACATTAGAAAATTAATCAACATAATTCACCACATAAAGAATAAGAATCACATGACCATCTCAATCAATGCAAAAAAAAAACCTGTTTGATGAAGTCCAACACCCATTCCTGATAACTCATATCAAAAATAGAAATAATAATAATAAAACAGAAAAGAAATTTTTCAACATAATCAAGGGCATATATACAAAACTCTGATGGTGTTTCTTGCTGGGACTTGACCAAGGTCATCTAGACTACTAAACTAAATTCTATTTCCTGTCCCAACCAGATCTACAGACCTACATTCCTTTACCTGTGGAAGTAATGGATTTACATTATGTAAAGGAATCTTGTAACTCCCTGTTCTATCCTGTGACAAGGTTTGACATTTTCCAGATACAAATCCGTTTATAATCTGGCTATAAAAGCCACTGGAATTGTAACCTAAGTGGGACAGTTTTTGGAGAAGTTATTCTCACTGCTGTTTGTCTGCACCATTGAAACTTCCTGTCCCCCCCCCCCCACTTCTCTGAATTTGGTGGTCAGTGACAGCCACAGTGAACTTGCTTTAGTTCAGCAGTAGCAGTGTAGTGGGTAAGCACTACAGCTGCTATCCAAAAGGTCAGCAGTTCAAATCCGTCAGGCACTCCTTGGAAGCACTATGGGGAAGATCTGCTCTGTCCTATAGGGTTGCTATGAGTCAAAATCAACCTCACAACAGCAGGTTTAGTTCTGGTTTTATACAAAACCAATAGCCAACACGGGTTTAACGGAGAGATTCTAAAAGTATTCCCCCTGAGGATGGAAACTCAACAAGGATGCCATTTATAATCACTCTTATTCAACATTGTACAGAAAGTCCTAGCTAGACAGTAACATAAGACAGGGAAGTAAAGAGCATGTAGATTGATAAGAAAGAAGAAAAGTTGACCCTATTTTGCAGAAGATATGCTTCTACACATAGAATATATACAGAGAATCCATAAGAAAACTACTGAAACTAATAAAAAGGATTCAGCAACGTGGCAGAGTACAAGATCAAAATGCAAAAACATTCCAGATTCTTCCACCGTTAACAAAAAGAGCTCTGAAGAGGAAATCAGGAAAATAATATCACCTATAACAGCTCTGCAAAAGATAAAATACGTAGAAATAAGCTTAACTAGAGACAAGAAGGAAATCTTGGTGTCAACATAAAACATGGGTTTAGGCCACCTGCCACAAAAGTCAATATTTAGACAGGGGTAAAGTAAACACCCAAAAGGTTTATTACATTCTGGCATGTAAGGGACAGGGAAAACTCAGGTCCTCAGAGCCTGTCCAACTTCTTCAGGCAAACTCCAGGTTTTTAACAGGTAGATGGGGATAAACATGTGGGCAACTGGGAACTGTGGAGGTAGACGAGGTAGAAGCTGACTGGGTGGAAGTTGACTGCTTCACAATCTCACAGGCCATCACTGGCCATCAAGGAAAACAAAGTGGTGGTAGGGTCATCTGGCCAGTAATCTGAAAGAAGAATGCTTAAACACAAATTACTTCCCTGTCTCCCCTGCCTAATTCTTTGATCATTAGTTAAGAGTTCAATTATTAAAACAAAAGGAGTTATTCATTGCCTATAGTTCAAATGAATGTATAGTGGTACCTTTGAGGGCCCCACCCTAGTGTCGCAGCCTAGAGATTGTGGGGCTTGTGAAACATGGAGGTCATGCCTTTCCCTGTGAATTGCAGGTGATTTGAAACAAACCCTGTCAGGCTCCCAATCTTGAGCAGCACTTATATGGAGGCTTTTTCAGCTACCAGTTTCATACTCATGGATAGGAACACTTAACACTGTGAAAATATTAATGCCACTCAACATTGTGAAAATGTCAATACTACTTAAAGCAATCTAAATAAAATGGAATCCTTATTTAAATTCCAATAACATTCTTTAATGAATTGGGAAATTTAATCACAAACTTTATATAAAAAGGAAAGAGCTCCTGGATAATATTACTGAAAAAGAAGAAAAATGTACAAGGCCTCACTCACGTTATCTAATGTCAAAATCTATGGTAGTAAAAGCAGCCTGGTACAATGACAGGACCTAGATCAGTGGAATAGAATTGAGAACCCAAAAATAAATCATCCATCTACCATGTTTTAGTCAGCTAGGGCTGCTCTAAAAGAAATACCACAGAGTGGATGGCTTTAACAAAGGAAGGTTTATTCTTACATAGTCCAATAGGCTGCAAGTCTGTGTTCAGTGTGTCCGCTCCACAGGAAGGCTTTCCCTCTCTGTCAGCTCTGGAGGAAAGTCTGGTATTGCATCAGTCTTTGTCCAGGGAGCACCTTGGCACAGGAAGCTCAGGTCTGAAGGACGCGTGCTTGAGGACGCGAGGTTCCCAGTTCCCTGCCTGCTTCTCTGTCCTTTTATCTCTGGTAGGATGAAAGGATTGAGGGTGGGACAAATCATACTCCAGGGAAACTTCCTTTACAGTGGAGCAGGGAAGTAATCCTATGAAGGGATATACAGCCCCACCCTAATCCTTTAACATACAGCCAAAATGCAGGACAGTCACAAGATACTGGGAATCATGGCCCAGCCACGTGGCTACACCTATTTTTGGGGGGACACAATTCAGTCCATCACATGTGGATACCTAATCTTTGACAATGGGTCCAAGTCCGTTAAATGGGGGAATGGTGGTCTCATTTAAAAAATAGTGCTGATCAAACTGGATATCCATGAGGGAACTCTGACCCTGAAATTCAGAGAGGTCATTGAAAGGACTCAGTCTCTGAAATTCAGGGAGGTCATCTTATCCAATGATCAGACTTTGCCATTAACTTAAAACAGCCTGGTATGCATGCCCCCAAATGATGACCAAAAACAGCCTGGTAGGCTCCACCCAGTATAACCACAAAATCATAAATAACTTTACGCCTGTCTTCCCCACTCTCCTAATTGAAAGCTCTTCCTTTATCAAGATCTCCATGATAAACAAACCTTAGCCCTTCCCCTTCTAATCAACATTTCTTCCTTATTCAAGCCGTAAATCCCCTAATCAGAATTTCTTGCTACCTTCTTTCTTTCCTTATCAAACCATAAACCCCCTCATCTAATACTACCTCACTGAAACTAAAACTATAAAAAACCTGCCCTACTAGGGAGAGACAGGCTGAGCCACTCTTGGCTCAGACCCCACTATCTTTCTTGTTAATAAACTTTACTAGACCCTTGGACTGGTTTGTCTGTGTTTCTGTTTCAGGACACCCTCTCCCCAACAATCCATTTGCAGAAAAATGAAATACGATCCATATCTAATTCCATATACAAAAACTAACTCAAAATGGAAAGCACACCAACATGACACTATAGACAGAAGCAATATGCACCAAAGACTCAAAATATTAAGTAAAACAAATACAAATATCAGTCTTGGAAACCTAAGAGTCAAGTGAATGGGTAAAAAACTAGATCAAGTACCTTCTGAAGTAAGAAAGTGAAAGAGAACAGAGACAGCTACAGAGTGGAGGTCCCCTACTAGCTAATCTGGCAAACACTAACCATCTTGGACTGCAGTCACCAAAGACCACGGAGGGAATACAGGAAGGCAAATTTACAGAGCTCTCAGCAGGGGACCAGAGCACCTGGTGATCAGGGATACACATTTTCCCACCCCCACCATCTTTCACTCTACTTGGCCTATGCAGCTTTCCAATGAGTCATGGTCTCTTACCCAGAAAGACACCAGGTCACTGCTATCTGGGTCTACCCTACTGCCAGTGGTCAGTTCCCCCAGAACCATATATTTTATTATTATTTTGTTTTACTGTTGTTTCTTCTCTCTCCCCCTTCCTTCCTTTCTTTTCTCCCACCCAACAAATACCGTCCACTGTGCCCATCCCTTCTCAACAGGCTGCTTGACTATAGACAGCCACTGATACAACTTCCCTGATTCTGTGTAACACTAGTCAGTTCCTTTGTTTCTTCTCTCTCTCTTCTTTCCTTACTTCTACCCACCTAACCCTGTGTGCTGCTGTTCTGGGCCCTCTTCCAAGGGCTGTTCCATATGACTTGGCTAGAGAGCCACAGGCATATGGCCTATCTGAGTCCATGTCATCTTTACCAGGTGACTCTTCAGCACCAGTTTTCTGTTTTTGTCATTTTCTTTCTTCCTTCTCTCTCCCTTCCTTCATTTCCTTTCTCCCACCCACCTAGCCCCATGTTGCTGTTTTGGCACCTTCTTGATGGACTGTGCTGCACGGCTGGTCTAGAGAGTCACTGGCACATGGCCTCTCTGCACCAAAGCCACTCCCACTGGCTAGCTTCCTGAGCATCATATTTTTGTTGTTGTTTTGTTTGTTTCTTCTCTCTCTCTTCCTTCCTTTCCTGTTTCCCACCCACCTGTCCCACATACCATCCTTGCCCCTTCTCAAATGACTGTGCTGCACTACTTGGCTAGAGAGTCACCAGCACATGGCCTCTAGGTCTGTGCTTCCCCTGACTTCTGGATCCCTCAGCACAGTATTTTTTCCTCATTTTTTCCTTCCTTGCTTTCTATGTTCCTTCCCCTCCTCCATTCCCTCTATCTTTCTGTCTGTCTTTCCATCTGTCTTTCTGTCTCTGTCTCTCTGTCTCTCTTCTGTCTTTTTCTTTCTCTTCTGTTTCTTCTCTCATTCTCCCTTCCTTCCTTTCCTTTCTTAATGGCCCATGCTGCACCACTTAGCTAAAAAGCCACCAGAACGTGGTCGCCCTTGGTCTGCTCCACTCACAAAGGCTGGTCTTAGTATCATATGTTTTACTTTTCTTTATCTTTCCCCTTCACTCTTTTCCTTCTGCCTCCCACCTAGGCCCTGCACTGTCTCTATACCTTCCTGATAGGCCATGCTGTGCCATCCACCAAGAGAGACAACAGCTTACTACTATACTAATTTAGTCTTACCCCACTGGCTGGCTTCCTTGGCACCACATTTATATTGTTGTTAGGTTTCTTTTGTTTGTTTCTTCTCTCTCTTTCTCTTGCCCACCCAGTCCTGTGTGGGAACTGTGCCCCATCTCAACAGGCTGAACCACACCACTTGGCTAGAGAGAGGCCCCAGAACACAACCTCCTCAGGTTGGCCCTAAGCCAACCACCCAAATCCCATCACACCGCCATTTTTTTTGACATCTTTGCTTTTTTATTGTTTTTTTTTTATTTATTTAACATAACTGAGTGAAAATGTACATTCACATGTAAATTCACATGCCCCCCTATATGCAGCTTCCACTGCTCTCCCTGTTCGGTGACTGCACACTATTCCTCTCTGTTCCATACGTGTCTCATCCTCCCAACAGCCTCCTTTCCCCTCCTCTGCGTCCACTCCCCTTCCTCCAGCCAGAGGTCAGCAAGATGATATCCTATAGATGTACAGAACCATAAAGTGCTTCCAACATATGGTCACTCTGCATTGCCAAGTCCAATCCATTCCTGTCCAAAGAGTGGACCTTTGTTATAATTTATGAGAAAGGGCAGCATCAGGGCCGGGGGCCATGCTCTCAGAGGAACCCCAAGAGCGCTGGACCATCAGTTGAGGTCTTTTAGTGGAGATCTCATGATGCACCTCTTTTTATTCTTGCGTTGCCAGTGAGGCTCCTCTCTGTGAGCTCCGTCGTGGCTATCACTGGTGGTGGCCGGGCACCATCCGGTTCTTCCGGTCCCAGGTCGATGTAGGCGCCCCCTCTTGTGGGTCTCCACACCGCCATTTTATTTAATTTTTTCCCTTCCCCTTTAAAAACTGTTTTTGCTTCATTTCTCTGTCTTCTTTCTCTCAGCCACTTAGCTCTGCACATCACATCTTCTTCACTACCTCCTACCTTTCTGCACCATACACTGAGGGCCACAGCCCAGTATGGCACCAGTACAAACCCCCAGAGTCCCAAGATTCCACCCACGACTGTATACTGGCTGTGCTTCACTGGCCTCAGTTCATGCTACAACCAGTCCTCATACCACCCTCAACACTGGGCCTGCCTTGCTGCGTCACAGCTGATGACTAGCCTTGACCACCTGGACAACATGGTGAGAGGCATTGTGCCCATAGACAAGCAGGCAATAAAGCATGCCTATCCCACCTGCCCAGACATAACCAAATAAAACAAACAAACAACAACAACAAAAAAAAAAGTTGGATAAAACAAACAAATCTACAATCAATAAACAGAATAATTCCTGAATGTTCTGGAGACTGTCAACATCAAAACAATTTTTTGTTTTTTTAAAGACAGAATGGCTTCTATAAGCAACCAAAATAAAACAGTAGATGACTTTCTGGTAGAAGAGACAACACTGGAACTACCTGATACAGAATTAAAAAGTCTAATATTCAAGCTGTCCAATAGATTAGGAAAATGATGAAAGAAAACACAGACAAAAGTAAAGGAAAAAATAGGGAAAATACAGACAAAATCAGAGAAAACATACACAAAGCAATGGGAGAAGTCAAGAAAATAATAAAAGAGCAAAATATCAAAATAAACAGTTTGAAATCATACAGAAACCATAATTAGAAATCCAAAAACTAAACAAGATTTTGAGGGGGACAGTGGAAGTGCAATAGAAGCATTTAAGAGCAAATCTGAAACAATGGAAGTCAAGATGAGTAAAACTAAAGACAAATATTTGTATGATATTTTAGTAGAAAAAATAATGAGGAATACCTAAGAACTATGAGGGATACAATCAAGAACAAAAATTTGTGCATATTCAAAGTTCCAGTATGGGGAAGAAAGCAGATAACACAGAGATTCAGTGAAAATTTGCTGACAGTAAACTTTCCTAATGTCGTGGAAGCTAAATGAATCCCATATAGGATGGACTCCAAAAGAAGTCACAAAGATATAATCACACTCATCTAAACCGAAGACAAAGAATCCTGAGAGCAGCTTGAGAAAAATGAAAAGTCACAAATGAAGGGAAAACAATAAAACAATAAGCTTTGGGCAGAAACCACACAGGCAACAAGGCGACAGTATAACATATCTAAAAACTTGAAACAAAAACAATTTCCAACCAAGAATAAACTAGCCTGCAAAACTCTTGCTCAAATATTGCAGTGAAATTTGGACATCTCCAGACAAACAGAAATTAACAGAACACGTAAGGTCAAACCAAACTTATACCAACATAGGAATAAACTCCAAGGATAAAACAAACTAAAAGATATACCACAGGGGACCAGAGGTATAAATTTGTAAATGATAATAATGTGAGAACAATAAAAAAAGGAAGAAACAGTGTAAATACAGAACTTTCAAACAGAGAGGAATCCAGGTGATTTCAAGTAATAAAAGACTGGGTCAAACATAGGAACACAGGGGTAAATTTCAAGGTAACCTCAAAGAACCTTAACAAACTTACTCATCAAAATACAAAAGAAGAATATAAAGTCTAAGTAAATACAAAATCTACAATAAAACAAAGAAAAGTGTGCAAAACCAAAGGAACTGAGTGCAGGAGACTAAGAGGAACAAAGCAAATATCTGACCTCAAAAAAAAGAAAGAAAGAAAGAAAGCATTACAAAACAACACCTGTAAACTCACACATATTGATAATTACACTGAGTATAAATTGCTTAAATATACCCATAAAGAGGCAGAGAGTAACTGAATGGATTAAAAAACAAGACCCATCTCAGTGGGCTGGCTACAAGAGACCTCAGGCACAAAGACATAAATATATTAAAAATAAAACAATGGAAACTAAGTATATAGAGCAAATAGCAAACAAAACAGAGCAGGAGTGGCAATACCAATCTCAGATAAAATAGACTTTAAAACAAATTCCACTGTAACAGACAAGGAAGAACATTATATAATGACTAATGGGACAACATACCATGAAGACACAGATAATAAATGTCTGTGCACCCAGTAACAAGGCTCCAAATACATAAAACAAATTCCAACAGCATTCAAAAGAGAAATTACCAGTTACACACCACTCTTGGTGAAGGACAGAACATCTAGAAAGAAACTCAACGAAGATATAAAAAATCTAAAGGCCATAATCAATGAACAAATGGACATAAGTAGAACCTCTACTAAACAACAGCAAAATATACATTCTTTTCCAATACACATTGAAATGTTCTCCAGAACAGACCATGTGGTAGGCCATAAGCAACCCTCAACAAAATGCAAAGCATTAAGATAATATAAAGCATCTTCCCTGATTACAACACCATAAAAGTAGAAATTAGTAACAAGACCAACAAGAAAAAAATAAAAAATGTGGAAACTGAGTAACACCAGGTGGGAGCATTCCTACCTTTAGAATTAAGACTTCTAGACTTACTGAGTATGAGGTCACAGGGGCAGGAAGCAAACATTTTTACAGAGTGAGTCACTAAGGGTAACAGTGAGTGGTGTCACTTCTATTTCCACCTCTTGAGGCCTGGACACATGAATCCTGGTTATAGGAGAAACAACAGCATGTATTGGATACTAGTTTAGGGCATGCCAGGTCTGACAATTAAGTTCATGAACTCGGCCTAGAAAAAGTGCTGCATACTTCCTTGCTGAATATCACTACAGTCATCTTCAAAGTACTCCCCTTCAGAAGCTATGCACCAATGCCAGCGCCTAGCCCACCCTTCAAAGCAATTTTGGAACTCTTTCTCTGGAACGGCTATCACAGCTGTCATCATATAACACTTGATTTCCTGAATGTCATCAAAATGTCTTCCTTTCAATATTTCCTTTATATTCAGGTAAAGAAAAAAGCCACTGGGGGCCAGATGAAGTGAGTTGGAGAGGTTCCAGTACAGCTATTTGTTTACTGGCTAAAACTCACTACTCACTCACAGACAACTATGCAGTTAAGTGTGTGAACTTGCCACTATGCCCTGTGCTCAAAGGCCATTCCAGAAAGAGTTCCAAAATTGCTTTGAAGGGCAGACTAAGAGCTAGTCGGTGCATAGCTTCCCAAGGTGAGTACTTCAAAGGTGACTGTAATAATATTCAGCAGTGAGGTATGTAGCACTTAGAACAATTAAGTTCTTGAACTTAATTGTCAGATCTTGTGTGTATAGCCTCCTGGAGAACATTGCCCCAATTGTGCAAGATATTTGGTGCTCTAATTATGTCTTGAGAATGCCATTTTACTGTTCCATCAAGCCAGCTGTTTCAAGATAATGGGGAACATGGTAAAAATCAGTGAATTTCATAAGCTCAGGCCCATCACCACACTTTGCTTGCTGTGAAGTGAGTCTCTTGATCAGAGGCAATTCTGTATGGGCTACAGTG
This sequence comes from Heterohyrax brucei, assembly GCA_028571685.1. NCBI lineage: Eukaryota > Metazoa > Chordata > Mammalia > Hyracoidea > Procaviidae > Heterohyrax > Heterohyrax brucei. Next base: position 6,671,453 of record CM053165.1, on the reverse strand, counting down.
ATGTTGGACAAGGTGTTCTGTGAACCCACGGATGGTAGTTTTCATAGACGTTGCATGCAGGGAAAGCAAATTCATATCCAGCATAAGTGTCTATTCCAGTAAGAACCAAACGCTGCCCTTTTTGTGATAGAAGCGTCCCGTGCAAACAGTTTGCCACAAGGTTGCTGGCTGATCACCTTGAGGGATCATGCCACGTATCAGGGACTCAGTGTTAGTCTGCTTCTGGCAGATTGGGCACTCAAAAGTGGTTGTAGCCAAGTCAGCCTTAGTAAACGGAAGTCTATGTTGCTGAGCCAGTGCACAACCTCCATCCCTGCTGTTTTAGTCAGCTAGTGCTGCTCTAACAGAAATACCAGAGTGGATGGCTTTAACAAAGGAAAGTTTATGCTTACACAGTCTGGTAGGCTACAAGTCTAAATTCAGGATGTCTGCTCTAGGGGAAGGCTTTCCCCCTTGTCAGCTCTGGACGAAAGTCTGGTATTGCATCACTCTTTGTCCAGGGAGCATCTTGGCGCAGGAACCTTGGGCCTAAAGCACACTCTCTTCTCTCAGTGCTGCTTGCTTGATGGTATGAGGTTCCCATTCTCTGCTTGCTTGCTTCCCTTTCCTTTTTATCTCTTGTAGGATGAAAGGATTAAGGGTGGGGCAAGCCATACTCCAGGGGAACTCCCTTTACAGTGGAGCAAGGAGGTGATCATACAAAGGGATTTACAGTCCCACCCTAATCCTTTAACATACAGCACAGGAAAATCACAAAACGGAAGACAATCACTGAATACAGGGAATCATGGCCAGCCACATGGCTACACATATTTTTGAGGGGAACACAATTTAATCCATGACACTTGCCCCCATGGCCACTTTGTTTAGGAGCCCATTGAGCAATGATGGCTTAGGGGAAGAGGATGAGTGTTTTCCACAAACAAGTCATCTTACCCACTTGATTGTTAAAATCTTCCTCTGCTGAGGTCACACTTTGGTGAGCATTCACATGGGACACAAATATCTTCACTTATTTGGCCCTTTCAGAGACATCTGTCCATATACATGCTCTTCACCACACTTCCTGGTCTCCAATTTTCCCAGTCATGTTTCTTCCAAGTCCCTGACCATCCATCTAGCTAAACCATTGGCCACAGTCCATGAATCCGTATATAATCATATATCTGACCATTTTTCCTTCTACACAAAGTGAACAACCAGGTGCACTGCCCTCAATTCCATCCATTGAGAGGATTTCTCTTCACCACTGTCTTTCACAGAGACCTCAGAAAGGGACTATAGTTACTGCTGCTATACACTTTTGAGTGGTGCCTACATATCTGTCATAGATTGAATTGTGCCTCCCAAAAATTGTGTATAGCCATGTGACTGGGCCATGATTCCTTGTTTTCTATGATTGTCCTCCATTTTGTGATTTTTCCTATGCTGCTTGTTAAAGGATTATGGTGGGACTTCCCTGAAGTATGACCTGCACTACCCTTAATCCTTTCATCCTATAAGAGGTAAAAGGAAAGAGAAGCAAGCAAAGAGTTGGGGACCTCATGCCATCAAGGAAATGATATTGGGGGAACAGTGTGTCCTTCAGACCTGAGGTTCCTGCACCAAGATGCTCCCTGATGCAATATCGGACTTTCCTCTATAGCTGACAAGGAGGAAGAAAGCCTTCCCCTGGAGCAGACATTCTGAATTTGGACTTGTAGCTTACCAGACTGTGTAAGAATAAACTTTGTTAAAGCCATCCACTCTTAGTATTTCTATTACAGTAGCACTAGCTGACTAAAACAATATCTCACAGAACCATCTGTAACCCAGGCCAAGTTTTCTCTTCCTCAGTCAATTTATCATAATAACTTCCGATGAGCTCATAGGTGCAGACTGAGAGATAGAAGGTAATATAACAAGAGTAGGGACCATGCGCAAGCCTTATGCAACTTACATATGCCTTCAGGTCCTGCTAGGATGCACTCCCATTCAATGAGGGAAAGCTATTGTCCGTGTCCAACTTTATAGCTCTGCTAGTCAACACCAAATTCATGATAGGCAATTCAAGTTGAGTGGTGATTTGGTGGCCTATGATTAAGTGTTTACTCCCTAGTAAGTTCTAGTAACAAGTCAAGAGATGTTTCTCAAAAGGTGAGCAGTTATCTGCAGAGAACGGCAGTGCTTTGCTCCAAACTCTTAAATTTCTGCCCTGTGATTTCCCAAGCAGGGCCTGCTAAAGACTCCAAACAGCATCTCTATTTGCCATTGATGTTTTAAGCACCATTGGATCAGCCAGATCATATAGTCCACGTGGCAGAAAGGCTGGCATGACAGTGTGAACCTGTTGCAGAGCCTTTTCTTGTTCTGGTCCCCACTCAAAACTAGCAAACTTTTTAGTCACTTGCTAAATAGGCCAGAGTAGCACACCAAAATAAGGCTCACCAAAGAGGCTGACTAGACATTGTGCCTCCTTTGCAGTTGCAGTGAGGGGCCAGATACAATAACTTACCTCACTCACCAGCACTGCTAGAAATTTCACTAAGGTGGAAGGCACCTGAATTTTTGTGGTGATGATTTCCCACCCTCTACCACACAAATGTTTTACCAGTTAAGTCCAGAATCATTGACATTTCTTAGTTACTAGCTCTAAACAACACAATGTCATCAGTGTAATTGACCAGTGTGACATCTTGTGGGAGGGAAAGGCAATCAAGGTCCCAATAGATTTTAATTATGACAAGGCTAGAAAGTTGATGTAGCAAGTGAAGGTGTATTGCTGGCCTTGATAGCTGAAGGCCAACAGCTTTTGGTTGTCCCGTGAGACAGGTATGGAGAAAAAGGTATTAGCCTGATTAATAGCTACATACCAAGTATCAGAAGACATATTTAATTTATGCAAGCAATGAAACCACATCAGCAACAGCAGCTTCAATTGGAGTCACTAACTGGTGAAGTTTTTGATAATCCACTATCATTCTCCAAGATCCCATTGGTGTTTTTATTTTATTTATTTTTGGTGCAGATCACATAGGTGATAAATTGAATGTGGGATGTGCTAGGAATCACCACCCCTGCATCCTTCAAGTCCCTGATAGTAGCAGTAATCTCTGCCATCCTTCCAGGAACATGGTAGAGCTTCTGGTTTACTGTTTTCCTAGTAGGGGCAGTTCTAATGGCTTCCACTTGGCTTTTCCTACCATAATAGCCCTTATTCCATTTGTCAGTGATTCAACATGGGGGTTCTGTCAGTTGCTGAGTATATCTATTCAAATTATGCATTCTGGTACTAAGGAAAGCACTACAGGATGGTTTCAGGGATCCAGTGGACATACTGAGAGCTAGATATGAGCTAGGGTTTCATTAATTACTTGACTTCCATGTGCCCCCACTGTAATTAGTGAGCCAAGGTGAATTTTAGGTCTTCTGGAATTAGTGCCAGTTCAAAACCCATATCCAGTAATCCCTGAAAAGTCGGATTACTTCCTTTTCCCCAGTGAACATGCACTCTCATAAAAAAGTCATAAATTCCATTGGTGAAGGCTGGGAGAATGATCAATGCTATAAGATTTTAACAGTGTACTGAAATTCATCCTCAAGTGTATCCTGTACCCACTTTATTCAAGGGGTTGTGGGTCTTCAAACTTGCTTAAGTTTGGGAATTGATTGAGGGACTATAACTCCCTATTTTGATGATTCAAGTTAGACTGCTGTTTACCCAGAATTCATCCACTTATACAAATGAGACAGAGCCAAAATGGCAGACTAGACCCACATCTCCTCAATTCCCTCTGAAAACTAAGGCCTGGGTTGATAATTGAATAGAACACTCTGGACACCCAGGGAGCCCTAGAATATGCCATAGGGTTGTCAGATGGGACTACATGCCACTAAATGGGAAACTACTTCTCTCTGATGAGGCACAGTGCACTGAACCCCGCTCCTGATGACTCACTGCTTGGGTGGACTCTAGGTACTGACAATTTTCTCTTTTTCTCTTTCTATCTTATCCAGGAGGCGTGGGAGGGCATGAGTCAGCAAATGCGCTGAACTACAGTGCTGAAGTAACAGTGTATAGTGCAGCAGAGACACAGTGTGTGGGATAGCCACATTCTGAGAGCCTGGCTCCTGACTGAGGGCACCACTACCCCACCACCCTCTCTTTTCTGAGCTCCACCATAGATTCTTCTGTTTCACAACTGGAAAGGCAGCTCAGTAAGGACGCCATCTTGGTCAGTTGGGAGGCAGAGTCACCCAACTGGAGGCCTCAGCAGGGGATAACTCCCACTGAGAAGCAGTGCCAGTCCAGAAAGCACTTTCCGGCAGAAAGGCTGTGTTTAGCAATGTTACTTTATGGGTGGGGCCCAGCGGAGGATGGCAGCAAGGCTGTAACCCCTCCCTATTTTGAACTACATCGTGGCATCTGGGGACGGCCGAAGAGGTGCTTCCATTGTCAGCTGGAACGTGGGACCTGCCACATCTGATGGCTTGACTGATTTCGGCAGCTGTCAGATAGCTCCTAAATTTTTAAATTAGGCTGCCTGGAGAAATAACTGCTGAGTGGCCCAGCAGCATCTCTTCTAGCCTTTACTGACCCATGTCATAGGGTCAGCTGACAGTCCTCAGTCACTCCATAAGTAGGGCACCATCTTTGCCAGATAGAAAATGGAGCCTGCCACCACAGAGGTTACACTGGGGCCAGTCACTAGAGTACACAGAGGCAGCTGGTAACCAACTCCTTTCTCAGAACTACACCTCAGTTCCTGTTGAGGTAACACCAGAGAAACTAAACAGCCTCTAGATGGCCCGAAGGTCACAGTCCATCTCTAACCTTTTAAAGAAACAACCCACCATGGCTCTGGAAAACTCCCAAAATAATCAAAAAACTTCCCAGATGAAGAAAGTTTTCCAAAACAATCAGAGGTCAAGTACAAAAGAATCATATACAGAATGCTCCTAGAGATTAAACAAAACACAGCAGAGCAAAATGAAAAATAAAGCAAGCTACTTGAAGTGATGGAACATCAACAATTTGAAATTCAGCAGATCAAAAGCAAAATTACAGAATTACACAATTCAATCCAAATCCAAAAGAACAGAATTGAGAAGAGAGAAGTTAGACTTAGTGCCCTTGATGACAGAACAACTGAAACCAGCATTTATGAGGCCAGGTCAAAGAAAAGAAATAAGAAGAAAGACGAAACATTAAGAAACATGTGGGACTCTATTAAGAAGTATAATCTATGATTGATTGGAGTTCCTGAACAGGGAGAGATTGCTGAAAACACAGAGTATTGTTGTTAAGTTGCTTCCCTGCAGAAAACTTCCCTGAAATTATGAAAGAAGAGAACATAGATAGCCAAGATGTGTATCGAACACTATGAAAACTACATCCCAAAAGAAAGACACCAAGACATATTATAATCAAGTTTAATATAGTGAAATATAAACAGATTCTCCTAAAGGCAATGAGGCTCAAAGAAAAGCTACCATTCAGAGGGAAACCCTGTAGGCTTTCATCTGACTTCTTGGCAGAAACAGTGTCAGCAAGGAGGCAGTGGATGACACATTCAAAGCCTTGACAGAGAAAAACTTCCAACCAAGAATCATATATTCTGCAAAACTGTCTCTCAGATATAAAGATGAAATTAAGACATTTGCAGATAAACAGAAACTGAAAGACTTTGTAAAAACCAAACCAAAACTACAATACATACTGGAAGAAGCTCTTTGCCTAGAAAAGCAAACCCATTAAGAGTATATTTAAGGAGGCAATGCAGGAGACAGCATCTAGAAGTCTCCTCAGTTAGAGAAGTTACAAAATTCAATCAAAGCTACAATGCTAAAAGAAGGGAACCAGTGATCATATCACAAAAAGTATGACACCATCACACTGAAAAGAGGGATATACTACAGTAGTTGTAGTCCTTTCAGATAGAGAAGAATTTAAAAAGATATGCAGAGTTAAAATTCAGTTTAAACTTAGAATATTAAGGGGGGTCATAGGTGTAGCCACAAAGCACAATAACAATACAATATATCAAAATGCTTATATGAATGAAGTAAATATTTGGTAGATTTCCTATCTATTTCATTCCTAGGACACCATGACTAAGTAGCCAAGGCTAGAAGTCCCTATGAATCACACTATTCTGATTATTGCTTTGACTGCTCATTACAGTAACCACAACTATCTTGTCTTTGTCTTTGTTGACTGACTCATAACCCCTACCACCAAGGGATCCAATCAGCATCATTGTAGTTAGGCATCCAAATTCAGTTAGGACAGTTCCCACTGTCAACTCTGAGTTATCAGTCACAGTAGTCTTCAAGGATGCTGTGCTTCCTTCACAAATTTGTTCCTCACCATCATGGTAAAAGATGTGTCCTCTGAGCATTTCATGTGTGGGTCTGTGTGTGTAACCTGATAAATCCACTCTATCCTGCCAATTTCCCTTAGCCTTTGGAGACCTTCTACACTATTCCAAGGCAGGTCTGGTATTTAGCTAGGCTACTATATAATCCACACTCTAGCAAGTCAATCAGATAAATTATTAGATCTTTCCCTAACTTCTCAAGCTGAAATACAGAATGAAGAATCTGTGCCTAGTAGGCTTGTATCAATAAACTCAGACTGATTCACCTTTATGTTCCTTACACCATCATTCCAAATACCTTTAATAGCCATTCCTATACATATTCCCCAGGTATCTGTATATATTAGAAAGGTCAAACAGTTCTTTTGGAATGTAGAATACAAGTATTGGCAATTAGTTTCACAAACTCATCTAGGAAAAGTGTATCTGTATATTTAGAGAGATCAAACAGTTATTTTGGAGTGTAGCATACAAGTATTGCCAATTAATTTCACAAATTTATTCTAGGAAAAGTGCTTTATACATTGCTGCTGAGTATTGCTGCAGTCACCTTTGACGTGCTCCCCTCAGAAATCTATGCACTTATACCAGTGCCTAGTCCACCCTTCAAAGTAATTTTGGAACTCTTTTTCTGGAATGACCATCAGAGCTCTCGTCATATTAACCCTGATGGCCTGAATGTCATCAAAATGTCTTCCTTTCAATATTTATTTTATCTTTGGGTAAAGAAAAAAGTCATTAGATGTCAGATCAGGTGAGTAGAGAGGGTGTGCCAATAAAGCTATTTGTGTACTCGCTAAAAATTTCCTCACAGACAACTATACAGTTAAGTTCATGAACTTGCCACTTTGCCACTGTGGACAATGGACATTCCAGAAAGAGTTCCAAAATTCTTTGAAGGGTAGACTAGGCACTGGCATCAGTACATATCTTCCCAAGGGGAGTTCAACAAAGGTGACTGTAGTGATTCAGCAATGAGGTACGTAGCACTTAGAACAATTAAGTTCATGGACTTAGTTGCCATACCTTGTACTTCCCCTTGGATCACACTTCATATTTCACCTTTTGGAGCTTGCTGGGACTTAAGTTTAATTATAGGTCTACAAGCCAAAAGTGGCAGTGAGGTGTGTACTGAGAACACTCAGCATTGTCTTGTTAGATTTTTGCCTTAGTCAATCCCCAAACAGTGACTTAAACAAAGGCTCTTTAGACACAGCTGGGTTAATCTTAGGGGGGGATAGATGGTTTTACTGTGGAACAGTTGCTTGGCAGACAACATAAAGAAATCTCCACAGGTGAGAGTCATAGCGCTGGTTCTGTTGGTAGGCACTGAGTGCCTCCAGCTTCCTCATGACCCAAATTTCAGTATCCCAGTTCTTCCCAGTAATTGCCTTCACTTTAACTTCAGACATCTCTTAAGGTTGACAATTGACTTAGTGTTATAAATCAGCCACTGTTACGGTAAGCCTCTGGATTTTATTTTTAGCAGTATCAGCTCTGGCAGTACAAGAAGTACAACTTTCTTTCAAACCACAAGTGAAAACTTTGAGGTTGTTTACATCCCATTTAATCTCTGACTCTGAAGCCCAGGGCCTGTTTCTTTTCACCATTTGTTTAGCAAAAGTAGGACCAACCAACCAGCTTCCTTGTAACTCTCATTTTGACAAAATTGTAGAAAGGTATCAAATATGTAATCACCCAGAACTTTGCCTTAAACCAACACCTGATTTATTTGTAGTGAAATTTGGGGTATTTCACTTGCCATCTCATGCCGTGGATTAGCAGTACTCTGTTTACTCTAGAAGCAGAGTCATCTTTAAGACTAACCACACATAAGAACCAATTTGCAAAACTCAACCTTACAATTTTGTTTCTTTAGAACCACTGTCAGTATCAAATATCTTAAGCATTAGAGAAGCAAAACCAGTAAAGTGTATAAATGTATAGAGAGATTTGCATCAAGGAAATGGCTCACTCAGTTGTGAAAGTTGTAACATCTTAAGTTTCTGAATCAGAAGCCCCTTCTGATTAATACAGCTGCATGGACTGCCAAACCCATGATTGCCAGTTCATGCGGCAGAGCTCTTTTTCACAGTCTATGAAGATCAATGAAACCCAAGATCAGCCAGCAAGATGGTAGGCAAGCTGCTACCTCAAGTCCCAAAGTCAGATGAACAAGAGTCAGCTACAAGATCCAGAGTAAGCCAAAACCCACAAATTTGACAGAAAGTCTATTTATACACTCAGTGCAGGCCACATTCCCTAAGGAAATACCCTTTCAACTGATTGGCCATTCACAAGAGATCCCATCATGGAAGTAACCACATTATATCATATTTCATCCTGGGAATGATTACATCATGCAACTGTCAGACTGCAACATAATTGCCAAATCACTGAGAATCATGCCCAACCAAGTTGAGGCATATCTGTAACCATCACAATACCCTAGAGGAATAAGAGCTATCACACAGGTATATGCCCAGCCGTGTTCATTGCAGCATTATTCACAATAGCAAAAATACAGAAACAACCTAAATGCCCACCAAAAGATGGATGGATAAACAAATTATGGTACATACCCAAAATGGAATACTACACAGTGATAAAGAACAAAGATAAATTCAGAAACCATCCCACAGTATGGATGAATCTGAAGGGCATTACACTGACTGAAATAAGTCAATCACTGTCATGGAATGAATTACGTCCCTTCAAAAAAGTGTATGTCAACTTGACTAGGCCATTATTCCCAGTATTGTGTGGTTGTCTTACATTTTGTGGTTGTAATTTTATGTTAAAAAGAATTTAGAGTGGTATTGTAACACCTTTAGTCAGGTCATGGCCCTGATCCAATGTTAAAGGGAGTTTCCCTAGGGTGTGGCCAGTAACACCTTTTATCTTTTAAGAGATTAAAGGAAAGGGAAGCAAGTGGAGAGTTGGGGACCTTACACCACCAGGAAAGAAACATTGGGAGCAGAACATATCTTTTGGACTTGGGATCCCTGTGCCTCAGAAGGTCTATTTCAGGGGAAAGCTGACAGAGACCTTCCTCCAGAGCCAACAAAGAAAGCCTTCCCCTGGAGCTGACACCCTGAATTTAGACTTTTAGGCCATTTTTCTGTAAGAAAATAAATTTCTCTTTGTTAAAGTCATCCACTTGTATTATTTTCTATTATAGCAGCACTAGATGACTAAGACAATCACCAAAGGACAAATATTACATGAAACTACTATTATAACAACTCAAGAAAATTTTTACATATGAAGAGAAACAATCTTTGATGGTTACAAGAAAGGGGAGGGATAGGGAAAGGCCATTGCCAACTAGTTGGTAGACAGGTATTAACTTTGGTGAAAGGAAAGACAATATGTAGTATAAGGGAACTCAGCACAACTTGACAAAGGCAAAGGAAGACACAGGAACCTAAGTGTCATGGATTGAGTTGTGTCCCCCCCAAAAATGTGTGTAGCAATTCGACTATCCTATGATTCTTGGTATTGTGTGATGTGCCTTTATGTTGTAAACCTTGCCTCTGTGATGCTAATAAGGGAAGATGGCTGGCTGTTATGTTGGTGGGGCAGAATTCAGTACGTGGGATTGTATTGTGCCTTGGGGATGCCTACTGGAATATAAAGGAATGGGAGGCAAGTAGAGAGTTGGGGATCTCAGACCACCAAGAAGCAGCGCCAGGAGCACAGTGCATCCTTCAGAAAGGACCTGGGGTCCCTGAACCTCAGAAGACCCTGGTCCAGGGGAAGACTGATGTCAAGGACCTTCCTCCAGAGCCAGCAGAAAAAGCCCTTCCCTCGAGCTGCGCTTTGAATTTAAACTTTCAGCCTACTGGACTCTGACAAAATAAGATTTCTCTTTTTAAAGCCATACGTGTGTGGTATTTCTGTTAAAGCAGTGCTAGATGATAACTAAGACACCAAGTGGGTGGAAAAACAGAGAAGCAACCACAATAAATACTATGGCATACACAACCCTACAACAATAGACACAAATAACTTACAATCAGATACATAGACAAACATGTATACTGAACAGTGGAAAAAGGGAATCTAAGGGTATACCCACATACATACATAGGTTAGACTGTGGATATCATTACATACATATTTGTATGTACACCATGAATATTCATATATAACAGAACACAAAGGGAGGCATAGTCATAAAGCCTTCCTAGACACACCCAACACTTTGAGGGATTTAGTTACTGGGGTTGAGGGCTGGTGACCAGGATCTCAGGGGTTATCTAGGTCAATGGTATAATAGTTCTTAAAGAAAATGTTCTACATTCTACTTTCCTGAGTAGCGCTTGTGGTCTTTAAAACTTGCAAGCGACCATCTAAGACACATCCCTTATTCTCATTCTACATACAGCAAAGGATAATGAAGAAAATGAAGGACACAAGAAAAATATTAGTGCAAAGAACTAATGGGCCTCCACCAGCCTGAACCCAGAACTAGATGATAGCCAGCTACCACCACTGACCACTCTGCCAGAGATCACAATAGAGGGTCCCAGAGAGAGCAGGAAAAAAAATATAGAACAAAATTCAGATTCACACAAAAAGACAGACTTGCTGGTCTGACGGAAACTGGAGGCTGAGACTACGGCCTTCATATACACTTTTAACTCAGAATGGAAGCCACACCTGAAGTTCAGCTCTCAGCCAAGGATTAGACAGGCCTATAAAACAAATAGTAACACACATGAGGAATGTGCTTCTTGAATGAATCAAGCGTACAAGACCAAATGGGCAATTCCTGCCCAAAAGCAAGACGAAAAGACAAGAAGGAACAGGAAGACTGGACTAATGGCAATGGAGATTCTGTTGTGGAAAGCAGGAAACAGCTGAAACACTGCAGGGATTGCAGTCAATGCCATTTAAACTGTGTTTATATTTTTGAACGAGAAACTAATTTGCTCTGTAAACTTTCACCTAAAACAAAGTAAAAAGAAAGGAAGGAAGAAATAGAAACTTTAGTGAACACATATGTCAAGCAATCCAGTGTCTGCAAAACACCATTTGGAAAAATTCAGTAAACCAACAGACAACGTATCCCAGTAGGATAAACCCAAAGAGATCCACACATTGTAATGGAATTCTCAAAAACCAAAGATAAAGAATCTTGAAAACACCAAAACAGAAGCAAATTGTCACTACAAAGTTATCTTCAATAAGATTAACTGCTAAATTCTCTTCAGAAACCACAGAGACCAGAAGGTAGTTGCATGACATATTTAAAGTCCTGAAAGAAACAAACTGTCAACCAAGAGTATTTATTTTATCTAGCATAACTGTGCTTGGAAAAGAGGCTGAAATTAAGACATTCCCGGATAAACAAAAGGAGTGAGTTTGTTACAAGAGATATTAAAGAGAATCCTTCAAGTTGAAATGAAAGGACATTAGATAGTAAGTCAAAGCTGTATAAAGAAATAAAGATCTCTGAAAGATGTACTTTCATGGGAAAATACAAAGGGAAATTTTATTGGATTTTTGGTTTGTAACTCTACTTGTTATGTTCTACCTTATTTAAAAGACAAATAAAAACATTATAAATTTATGCTATGGGGCACACAATGTACAAAGGTGTAATTTGTGACAAGAGCAGCATAAAGTTGGGAAGAGCTAGAGTAACACAGGTGTATTTTACTGAAGCAAAGTTGGTGTGGAAACTCTGGTGGCATAGTTGTTAAGTTCCACAGCTGCTAACCAAAAGGTCAGCAGTTCATATCCACCAGGCACTCCTTGGAAGCGCTATGGAGAAGTTCTACCCTGTCTTATAAAGTCACTATGAGTCAGAATCAACTCAGTGGCAATGGATTTATTTTTTTGGTTGTTCATTTTTTAAGTTGGTACTAATCTCAACTAGATTGTTATAAATTCAGGATGTTAAAAGTAAGTTCCATAATAACTACAAAGACAATATCTTTAAAATGCACATAAAAGGAAACAGGAAAGGAACAAAAATTGTGCACCACAAAAAAATATTAACTAAACAAACAAAAAAAGCATTATTGGAGGAAATGAAGGACAAAAATGGTGTTAGACACACAGAAAATTACCAAAACAGCAGAAGTATGTTCTCCTTATTCTTCTTATCTCCTTATAATTAAATGTAAACATATAACACTCTGATCAGAAGACAGAAATCAGCAGACTGTGTAAGAAAACATGATTCAACTACAGGCTGTCAACAAGGAACCCACTATAGAGATAAAGACACAAATAGGTTGAAAGTAAAAGAATGAAGAAAATAGAGAGAGGTAGCCACATTAATATTAGAGTAAATAGATTTTAAGTAAAAGTAAAAGACTGTTACAAGAGACAAAGAATGACATTACAAGGATTGACTCATCAAGAAGAGCTAATGATTATAAGCATAAAACCTAAAACCAAACCGATTACTGACTCACAGCAACCCTATAGGAGAGAACAGAACTGACCCAGAGTTTCCAAGGAACATCTATATTTGAACTGACAGCCTTTTAGTTAACACATATAGCTGTTTACCACTATACCACCAGGCTTTCTGATTATAAGTATATATGCACCTTATAACAGAGCCCCAAAACACATAAAGCAACTGCTGACTTAATTAAAGAAGAAAACAGACAATTCTACAATAATAGAAATTTCAATTCACCACTTTCAATAATGCACAGGACATATAGACAGATGATCAGTAAAGAAATAGAGGACTTGAACAACTCTATAAATCAACTAGACCCAACAGACATTTACAAATCCTGGTAGCACAGGAATTAAGAGCCAAGGCAGCTGTTTTAGTCAGCTAGTGCTGCTCTAACAGAAATACCACAAGGTAGATGGTCTTAAGAAAGGAAAGTTTATTCTTACACAGACACAGCAGGCCACAAGTCCAAATTCAGGATGTCTGCTCCAGGTGAAAGCTTTCTGCCTGGTCAGCTCTGGAAGAAAAGTCTGGTATTGCTTCTGTCTTTGTCTAGGGAGCATCTTGGTGCAGGAACCTCAGGTCTGAGGGAACCACTTTTCTCCTTGTGCTGTTTTCTTTCTTTTTTTTTTATTATGATTGAATGAAAATATACATTCCCATATAAATTTGCATGCTGACCTACATGCAGCTTCCACTGCTCTCCCTGCAAAGTGACAGCACACTCCTCTTCTCTGCTCCATACATGTCTTATTTTCCCAACAGTCTCCTGTCTTCTCTCCACCCAATCCCCTTCTTCTGGTGTGAGGTCAACAGGACGACCTCCTATAGATGCCTAGAACCATAAAGTGCCCACACAATATGGTCACTCTGCTTCACCAAGTCCAATGCATTGCTGTCTGAAAAGTTGACCTTTAATATGATTTATGGACAGGGGCAGCATCAGGGCCAGGGGCTCCACTCTCAGGAGAACTTTGAGGCCTCTGGATCATCAACTGCAGTCTTTTAGTGGAGATCTCAGGGTGCACCCCTATTTATACTTCTGTTGCCAGTGAGACTCAACTTTGTGAGCTCCATCGTGGCTATCACTGGTGGTAGCTGGGCACCATCTGGTTTTTCTGGTCACAGGTTGATGTAGACATCCACTCATGTAGGTCTCTCTATCTTCTGGATTCTCTTTCCCTCATGTCGTTACGGATCTTGTTGATCATCTGTTCCTGCTGAGTTGGGACCATTTCCTGTACGCTCAGATGGCAGCTTGGTAGCTTTTAAGACCTCAGATGCCACTTACCAATGTGGGGTGCAGAGAGACGTCATTAGCAAAACTCTAGTTGTGCCAACTGGCCTTGATTAACCTTGAGAGCATGGTCCCCGGCCCCCCACCCCAGCTAATCTCTCCTTGCAATATTGGGTTAAGATGGGAGAAATACATAAGTTGTGTTGAAGTCCCATTAATACTGATCTTGTTACTAACGTGTGTTGTCACCAATTTCACCCAACCAAATTGCTAACAACTATCTAATTTAAACCCTCCCCCCTTTGCCCTCCCTCCCTCCCCCCCCTTTGTAGCTTTCAAAGAGTCTTTTCTTCTATACAAGTCTGTTTTTGAGTTCTTATCGTAGGGGTCTCGTACAATATTTCCTTCTGTCGCTGACTACTTTCACTCAACATAATGTCCTCCAGTTGAAACCAGGTTAAGAGATGTTTGCTACTATCATCGTTGTTCTTTATCATTGCATAGTGTTCCATTGAATATATATACCATAGTTTACCTATCCATTCTTCTGTTGCTGGGCATCTGGGTTGATTCCATCTTTTTGCTATTGTGGACTGTGCTACGATGAACATTCGTATGCATGTATCTGTTGGTGTGAATGTCCATGATTCTGTAGGATATGTTCCAAGTAGTGGAATTACTGGGTTAGATGGTATAGCTATATCCATTATTTTAAGGTAGCGCCAGATAGCCTTCCAAAGAGGTTGCACCATGTTGCAATCCTACCAACAGTGTAGGAGAGTTCCAGTTTCTCCACAGCCTCTCCAGCATTTAGTGTTTTGTGTTTTCTGGGTCATGGCCAACTTTGTTGGGGTGAGATGGTATCTCATTGTTGTTTTGATTTGAATTTCTTTAATAGCTAATGATCGTGAGCATGTCTGTATGTGTTTTTTGGCTGCCTGGATCTCCTCTTTAGGGAAGTGTCTGTCCATCTCCTTTGCCCATTGCTTAATTGGATGATTTATCTTTTTCTTGTTGATATTTTATAGTACCTTATAGATTATGGAGATCAGGAGTCGGTCTGATATAGAGTTGCCAAATATTTCTTCCCATTCTGTAGATCGCCTTTTAATTTTATTAATAAAGTCTTTGGATGAGCAAAAGTGATTGATTCTTAGTAGTTCCCATTTATCTATTTTCTCTTCTGTTGTTTGTGGTTTGCTTGACAGATTTTGAAGTCTGTCTACGTTGTGTATTAAACCTTCCATTGTTGTTCCTACTTTTTCTTGGATGAGATTTATTGTGCTGCTTTCTTGATGGTGTGATTTCCCAAACTCTCTGCTTGCTTCTCTTTCCTTTCATCTCTTGTAAGGTGAAAGGATTAAGGCTGGGGCAAGCCGTACTCCAGGCAAACTCCCTTTACAGTGAAGCAGGGCAGTAATCTTATAAAGGGATTTATAAACCCACCCTAATCTTTAACATACAGCATAGGAAGATCACAAAATGGAGGACAATCATAAAATACTGGGAATCCTGGCTCAGCCACATTACTACACATATTTTGGGGGGTACACAGTTCAATCCATGACATCCCACCCTTTGGCACCACAAAAATCACATCTTTGAAACATGTAACACATTCATCCCATCATAGCAAAAATCATGTCCATCCCGTATGATAGAAGTCTTAAACTAGTTCCAAGCCCAAAATTCAAAAATTCCTTTACATCTATGAAACCTAGAATATCTGCCATCTATTTCTAAAGCTACAGTGGTAGAACAGGCACAAGTTAGACATTCTGTTACAAATAGGAGAAATTGCATGGAAATAAGACATTAGCCAGCAAGTCAGCAGAACACAGTACATTAGCCTTCAAAGCTTTGAAATATGCTTACATTTTCTGAGACATTCTACATAATGGCCCTGCCCTCCAGGTCCACATTTGCCCTGCTGGGGTAAGTGTTCTAAAGCTCTGTAGCTCCACTGATTTAAGTTTCTAGAGGCACCTCATTCAGGAGCCAACCAAAAGTTGGCAGTTTGAATCCATGAGGTGCTCCTTAGAAATCTTGTAGGGCAGATCTGCACTGTTCTATAGGTCACTATGAGTCAGAATTGATTTTAAGCACCAGGTTTTGATAACAGATATTCATAGACAACTCTATAATAACAGCAGGATGCACATTCTTCTCTAATGCACACCCATCCTTCTTTAGAATAGACCACACCTCAAGTAACAAAACAAGTCTCAATAAATTCAAGAACACTGAAATCAAATAACATATCTTTTCTGACCACAATGTAATCAGTATTAGAAGGAAAACTGGAAATTCTACAAGTATGTGGAAATTGAACAACACACTATTAAATACAAGTGGATGAAATAAATTACAAAGCAAATTAGAAAATACTTAGGGATAGGTGAAAATGAAAACACAATATATGGAACTAATGGAGTACACTAAAGCTTACTCAGAGTGAAATTTATAGTTGCAAGCCCTCCAATTAAAAAAAGAAAGGTTCAAAATCAATAACCTAACTTTACACCTTGAGTAACTGAAAAAAATAGAGTAAACCAAGCCCAAAGGCACCAAAAGGAAGAAAATAATAAATATTAGAGCAGAGATCAACTACATAGAAAATAGAAAAATAGTAAAGAGAATTAACAAGACCAAAAGCTGGTTCTTTGAAAAGATCAACAGAATTGATAAACCTTCTTGGGGCTAGAGTGACACAAAAAGAGGAGAAAGACACAAATACCTAAAACAAAAAAACTAACCTAGAAAATTTGAAAACACAGATTCAGAGACTTATGCACTAAACTTTATTGTAGTACTAGTCACAACAGACAAAAGGTGGGGAAAACCTAAGTGCCTTCAACAGATGAAAAGATAAACAAAATGTAGTACTAACATACAATGGAATACTACTCAGCCAGTAAAAGAAATTAAGTCCCGATATATGCTACAATAGGGAGGGAGTTTGAAGACATTATGCTAAGCAAAATAAGCCAATCACAGAAGGACAAATATTGTATGACCTCACTCATATAAAAAGACAACAGAAATGTATAAAGACCAAAGTTTATTAGCAGCTACCAGGAACAAGAAGGGGGGAAAAGGGAGCTAGCAACAACTGAAAAATTAATTAAGGGTAAGATTTTACACAGCCAATTATTGCAATTGCTCTGAAGTAGCACACCTGAAAAACCAGAACTGCACAACAAAATACAAAAAGTTAGTAGACTCTTGATTTTCGCTAATAACTTTAAATGTAAATTGTCTAAACTCCCTTGCAAAAGGCAGAGAGAGACAGTATAGATTAAAAAACATGATTCTTCTTTTTTTCTTTTCCTGCCTACAAGAAACGCACCTTAGATATAAGAACACAAACAGACTGAAAATAAAATGATGAGGAAAAAACTACACAGACTTTAAACTCAGACAGACCTCAGTTTAAACATCTCCCCCAACCTCCACCCCCATCCTATTAGCTCTGTCATTGAACAAATAATTAAACGTCTGACAAAAAAAAAGAAGAAGAAGAAATTGCAAACATTTATAACCAACCCAACAAATGAAGGATTGTAAGAGAATATTATAAATAATTTTATGCCAACAAATGAGATAACCTGGATGAAATGGACAAATTCCTAGAAGCAAACTACCCAAACCAATTCAAGAAGAAACAGAAAATCTCAACACACTTATAACAAGAGACTGAATCGTTAAAATAAATAAATAAATAAAACTAAAACTCCCTGTCATGGTTTGAATTGTGTCCCCCCAAAAATGTGTGCAGCCACGTGGCTGGGATATGGTTCCCAGTATCTTGGGACTGTCCTCCATTGTGTGGTTTTGCTAACCTGTATGTTAAAGGATTAGGGTGGGGCTGTGAATTCTTGCTATGGGGGAAGTTTCCCTGGAGTATGGCTTGCCCCACCCTTAATGCTTTTAGCCTGCAAGGAATAAAAGGAAAAAGAACCAAGGACAATTTGAGAACCTCGCTACCATCAAGCAAGCAGCACCGGGAGCAGAGCGTGTCGTTCAGACCAGAGGTTCTTGCGTTAGGACACTCCCTGGACAATGACTGATGCAATACCGGACTTTCCTCCAGAGCCGTCAAGGGGAAAGTCTTTCCCTGGTGCGGACACCCTGAATATGGACTTGCAACCTACCGGACTGTGTAAGAATAAATCTTTCTTTGTTAAAGCCATCCACTCTGTGGTATTTCTGTTAGAGCAGCCTTAGCTGACTAAAACACCCCCTAAAAAGAGAAGTCCAAGAGCAGACGGTTTCACTGATGAAGTCTACCAAACGTTTAAAGAATAAGTAACATCAGTACTTCTTAAACTCTTCCAAATAGTAGGAAAGGAGGAAACACTTTCCGACTTGTTTTGTGAGGTCAACATTACCTTGATACCAAAGACAGTTAGAGACATCAGAAGAAAACCACAAGTCAATAAAGGCACTCAGAAAACTAGGAATAGAAATCCTTCACCATAATAAATGGCGTTAACAAAAAATCCTCAGCTAACATCACTTTCATAAGAGCTTACAGACTAAGAACCAACTGTCTATTTCTGAAATAAATAGTGCCAAAAGACGAATCCTTCAGATTGGAAGGTACCCAAAGCACAACACAGTGACCACAACAACAGCTCAAACATAACAACAATTGTCGGAAGGTACAGGACCAGACAGTATGCGATCTTTTGTACATAGTGTCGCTATGAGTCACAGTTGACCTGATTTCACGTAACATCATCATCATAATAGTAAAAGACAGAATATTTTCCTCCTAACATTAGGAAAAACCTTTCCTGCTTTTACCACATCTATTCAACACTGTATTGGAAGCTCTAGCCAGAGCAGTTAGTCAAGAGAAAAAAATAAAATGTATCCAAATCAGAAAAAGAAAACTTTCTCTATTCACAGATGACATGATCTTATACAGGGAAAATCCCAAGGAATTCACAAGAAAGCCACTAGAAGTAATATGTGAATTCAGAAACATTGCGAGGTACAAGATCAATACAACACAGTTGTGTCTCTATAAACAAGCAGTGAACAGCATGAAAGAAAATTAAGAAAACAATTCTATTTACAATAGCATCTAATATATACATATACATGTAAATAATAAAATACCGAGGAATAAATTTAACCAGGAAGGTAAAAGACTTTTGCACTGAAAACTATAAAACATTGCTGAAAGTAATAAAAGGAGATCTAAATAAATGAAAAAATAAATGATATCAAGTCTTCCAATCCGTAAACATGGATAATTTTATTCTTAGTGAGTAGAAGAAATATTTCATTACATGTTCATGGACTGGAAGACTGTCTTGGTCATCTAGTGCTGCTATAACAGAGAATACCACACACGGACGGCTTTAATAAAGAGAAGTTTATTTTCTCACAGTCAAGTAGGTTGTTTAACCTACTCCAACTTCAGGGTGCCATCTGCAGGGGAAGAATTTCTCTGTCAGCTCTGGAGGAAGGTCCTTGTCCTCAATCTTCCCCTGATCAGGGGGCTTCTCAGTTCCAAGGACCCCAGGTCCCAAGGAGACACTCTACTCCCACCGCTGCTTCTTGGTGGTGTGAGGTCTCCAGTTGTCTGCTCATGTCCGTTACCTCTTATCTCTCGGGAGCCCACACCCCAGGGAAACTCCCTTTACATGCTACCAGGGATGGGACCCAGTTAAAGAGTATTATAATCCTGTCCTAATTTTCCTTAACATAACATTACAATCACAAAATGGAGGGCAACCATACAATACTGAGAATCATGGCCTAGCCAAATTGATACACACATTTTTGAAGGGACATAACTCAATCTATGACAAAGACTCATTCACTGTATTAACAGAATAATGGAGAACAATCATGACTATTTCTATAGCAAAAAAAATAATACTTGACAAAAAATACTCCTTACTCATAATTAATAAAAAAGAAAATCTTCAGCAAACTAGGACTTGACGAATTTCTATATCAGCTGGAACTCTGATACATTCCCATGGAACTATAAAATGATGCAACTACTTTGGAAAATGGATTGGCAATTTAAAAATAAAATATACAGTTCTGTTACTGAAAATAGTAATATAGAGAAGTCCAAAAAATTTGTCCCCCTGCTAAAGTAACGATTACACTGGCAAAAATGTCAGAATCAACTTTTTCAGAATTAGAAACCTTAAAAAACTTAGAACAATCAGGAATTCTTAATGAATAAAGAAGCTGTTAAACCTTGCTAAGAACTTTGTGGCATTTTTACTAATCAGCCTACCATTCCTGCTCCCCACTTTGGAGACAGTCAAGATGATGACAGCCCTCATTCCTGGTGGGACTTACTGGTATCAAAAGGGGCAAACAATCTAAGAATAAAATTAAGAAAACAACTCATTTACATTAGCATCAAAAAGAATAAAATACTTAAATTTAACCAAGGAGTTGTGGTACTTTTACAACAAAAACTACAAAACACTGCTGAAAGAAATTAAAGAAGACCCAAATAAATGGAACAAAATTCCATGTTCATGAATTAGATGACTTAGAATTGTTAAGGTGGCAATATTTTCCAAACTGATCCACAGATTCAGCATACTCCTTATCAGCAACCCAATAGCCCTTTCTACAGTAGTGGACAAGCTGATTCTAAAATTTCTGTGGAATTTCAAGGAATCCTGAATAGCCAAAACCATCTTGAGAAAGAATAAAGTTGGAAGAGTCACAATTTCAAATGCTTATTACAAAGCTACTGTAATCAAAACAATGCTGTACTAGCATACAGATCAATGGAAAAGAATTTATTCATGGCCATCTGATTTTTGACAAAGATGCCAAAATCATTCAATTGGGGAAGAAGAGTGTCTTCAACAAATAGTGTTAAATAGCATGCGAAAATGAAGTTGGTCAATTAATCACAAAAACAACACAGTTATAATTACATATGTACCCAACACCGGAGCACCTAAATATGTAAAGCAAAAAACTGACAGAACCGAGGGGAAAAGTAGATATCACTACAATAATAGCTTGTTGCTTCAACAGTATCATTTTCAATATTAGAACCTCTAGAAAGAAGATCGACAAGGAAACGGGATCTGAAGGGCATTGTTAGCCAACTAGATTTAGCACACACATGAACACTCTACCCAACAATAGCACAATATACATTCTACTCCAGTGCACATGGATCATTCTCCAAGACAGACCACATGATAAGTCACAAAGCAAGTCTTGTTAAATTTAAAAAGATTGAAATCTGTCATGGATTGACTTGTTTCCCCCCACCTCCCCGAAATAGGTGTAGCCATGTGGCTGGGCCATGATTCCCAGTATCTTGTGACTATCCTTCATTTTGTGGTTTTCCTATTCTGTATGTTGAAGGCTTAGGGTGTGACTGTAAATCCCTTCATAAGATCACCTCCCTGCTCCACTGTAAAGGGAGTTTCCCTAGAGTATGGCTTGCCCCACCCTTAATCCTTTCATCCTGCAAGAGACAAAAGGAAAGAGAAGCAGGCAGAAAATTGGGAACCTCATACCATCAAGCAAGCAGAACCGGGAGAAGAGTGCATCCTTCAGACCTGAGTTTCCTGGGCCAAGATGCTCCCTGGACAAAGACTGATGCAGTACCGGACTTCCCTCCTGAGCCGATAAAGGGGAAAGCCTTCCCCTGGAGCGGACATCCTGAATTTGGACTTGTAGCCTACCAGACTGCATAAGAATAAACTGTCCTTTGTTAAAGCCATCCACCCAGTGGTATTTCTGTTAGAGAAGCCCTAGCTGATTAAGACAAAATCCTACGAAGTATTTTCTCTGACCACAATGGAATAAAGCTAGAAATCAGTAACAGGGTGAAAAAGATGGGAAATACACAAACATATGAAACTAAATGACATACTATTATACTAACAGTGAATCAAGAAAGAAATCACAAATTTCCTAGAGTCAAATGAAAAAAAAAGCACAACATACCAAAACTTAAGGGATGCAGTGAAGCCAGTATTCAGAAGGAAATTTATGCTAGTAAATACCTACAGGAGAAAGGAAGAAATATCTTGAATCAACAGCCTAACTAGACAAATCCAGAAATTAGAAAGAGAAAAGTAGACTAAGACTCAACCTACCAAAAAAAGGAAATAATAAAGATCTGAGCAGAAAAAAATAAAACTGAAAACAGAAAAGCAATAGAGAGAATCAATATAACCAGAAGGTGATACTTTGAAAAGATCAATAAAAATGACAAATCTTTAGCTGAATTGTCAAAGAAAAGATGCAAATAACCAAAATAAAAAATGAAAGCGGGTACACTAAAACTGACGAGACAGAAACAGAGAATTATGTAATGAACTGGATAACCTATACGAAATGGACTAATTCTTAGAGGCACACAACTTACCCAAATTGATACAAGAGAAAATAGAACGTCTCAATAAATTTGTACCAAATGAAAAGATTAAATGAGTGATCAGAAACCTTGAGACCCAGGGGATGACAGGAGCCTTCAGGACCAGACAGCTTCACTAAGGAATACTACTATTTAGAGAAAAACGGACACTAGTACTTTTAAAACTTTTCCAATAATTAGAAAAAGGAAGGACTACTTCCTAATTTGTTTTTTGAAGCAAATGTAACCCTGATACCAAAACCAGGAAAAGAGGCCACAAGAAAAGAAAACTACAGGCCAGTATCTCTTATGAATATACATGCAAAAACCCTCAACAGAATCCAACAGCATATTAAAAAAGTATACGTCATGACTGTCATACATTGAATCGTGTTCCACAAAAAGTGTGTGTGGCTGTTTGGCTCCGCTATGATTCCCAGTACTGTGTGATATTCCTTTGTGTTGTAACCCTACCCCTATGGTGTTAATGAGAGAAGGTAGGTGGCAGTTGTGTTGGTGGGGCAAGACTCAATGTGTAAGATTGTATTGTGCCTTGGGGCAGCCTCTTGAGATACAAAAGAAAGAAAATAGCAGAGAGATTTGGGAACTTCATGCCATCAATAAAGAGGCAATGCCACGAGCAGAGCACATCGTTTAGGAAGGACACTGGGTTCCCTGCAATTCCAAAGCTCCCAGTCCAGGGAAAGATTGGTGATGAGGAGCTTCCTCCACAGCCAGTAGAGAAAGCCTTCCCGCTAGAGCTGCCATCCTGAATTTTGACTTCTAGCCTACTAGACTGTGACACATAAAATTTCTCTTTCTAAAGCCATCCACTTGTGGTAATTATGTTAAAGCAACACTAGATATTTAAGAAAATGACCAAGTAGGAATACTTCAGGAATGCACAGATGGTTCAACATCAGAAAACCCATTAGTATAATATATCACATCAACAGAACAAAGGAAAAAAACTACATGAGCATCTCTATAGATGAAGAAAAAGCATTAGATAAAACCCAACAACCTTTATGATGAATACCTAAAGAAAATTAAAATTTTACTAAAGATCATTCAAAAGTGACTGCAGCAGTGTATCAACAGGGAACTGCCAGAAAAAGATGTGGAGCCAGTGATATCATTGCTGGGGTCAGACAGGTCTTGGTCAAAAGCAGAGCATACCAGGACGATGTTTACCTATGTTTTATTGGCTATGCAAAGGCATTCATTTGCCTAGATCATAACCAATTATGGATAACATTGTGGAAAATGGGAATTCCAGAACAGTTAGTTGTATGCGTGAGGAAATTTGTATATGGATCAAGAGGCAGCCATTCAAACATAACAAGGAGACACTGAGTGGTTTAAAGCCAGAAAAGGCGTGTATCTGGGATGCATTCTTATACCATACCTATTCAGATTGTATGCTGAGCAAGTAATCCAAGAAGCTGGACTATATGAAGAAGAACAAGGCCTCAGGACTGAAGATTCATTAACAACCCGTGCTGTGCACATGAAACAACCTTACTTGCTGAAAGTGAAGAAGCTCTGAAACACTTGCTGATGGAGATCAAAGGCCACAGCCTTTGGTATGAATTGCATTTTAACATCAAGAAAATCCTCACAACTGGACCAGTAAGCTACATCCTGATAAGTGGAGAAAAGATTGAGATTGTCAAGGATTTATTTTACCTGGTTCCACATCAATGCCCATGGAAGCAGCAGCCAAGAAATCAAAAGATGCATTGCACTGGGAAAGTCTGCTGCTGAGGATCTCTTTAAAGTGTCAAAAAATAAAGATATCACCTTGAAGACTGAGGTGCACCTGACTCAAGCCATGGTATCTGCAATCACATCATATGCATGCAAAAACTGGACAATGAATAAGGAGAACTGACACTTTTGAATTGTGATGCTGGAGAAGAATAATGAATATACAATGTGTTGCTAAAAGAACAAACAGGTCTGTCCTGGAAGAAGTAAAACCAGAGTGCTCCTTGGAAGCAAGAATGATGAGACTGCATCTTGCATACTTTAGACATGTTGACAGGAAGGATCAATCCCTGGAGAAGGACATCATGCTTGATGGAGTGGATGGTCAGTGAAAAAGAGGAAGACCTTTAACAAGATGGACTGACACGGTGGCTGCAACAATTGGTTTAAGCATAAGAACAACTGTGGCCAAAGCAAAGGCATCGTAGTGTTTTGTCCTGTTGTGCATAGCATCACTGTGAGTAACAACTGACTTGACAGCACCTAACAACAACATGCTGAGCAAAACAAGCTATTCATAAATGGACTAATATTGTATGACTTCACATATATAAAAAGACAAGAAAACATGAATTTACAGAGACCAAAGTTTATTAGTGCAGGAAGGTGATGGTTAATGCTGATGGAAAAACTGCATTTTTTAAGAGTAGGTTGCACAGTCAATTATTGTAATTACTGTCAATAAGCTGCATGCCTATAAGAAATTGAACCGGCAAAAGTTGTATGATGCAACTATTTACAACAAGGATAAAAATGAGTAGCTGCTGAGGCTGCTTATGCACAACCAAACACCTCATGAGATTTAGTTCCTTGGTTCGGATGTTTAGGGTCGTTGCTTCAAGGGACATCCCAGTTACTTGGTCTAATAACATGTTTAGTATTTCTGTGCTACCTCCTAGATTGCTACAAAGTATCGAGAGTCTTAAAAGCTTGTTAGCAGCCATAAAAGGTACAACTGGTCTCCACTTCCCAGAGCGACAGAGACAAAGGAGAGTCAGGGAAAAGAGGAGGAAAAGGCGTGTGTCGCCATTGCTTCCACGAACAAATGCCCGCCTTGGCCGGAGACGGGTGGAGCTGGACGGTGCCTAGCTGCGGTTACTAAGCATTTGATCAAAAATTCTATAGAAGAATATCCATCAAAAGAGGGGAAATTAGAACAGAATTTCATATTTTCATGAACTCCCCTGAAACTATTGTCCTGAAATAATCTTTAAAACTTAAACCATAAATTAGGGTAGTTTAACTAGTTAAAATGTCTGTCTTAAGCATTATATTGTTTTAGGAACTACATATGGGCTCAAAGTGACAACGGTAAATGGAAAGATGACATAGGAACCTTAAACAGGCAATGAGTTTATATTAATTGGAGAGGAACAATTCACAAAAGGAGAATAAGAATGGTTGCATAGCTTGAAGAATGTAATCAATACCAGTGCATCGTACACATAGAAATGACTGAGTTGGTGTATGTTTTGCTGTATATATTCTGAACAACAAAGTAAATTTAAAAAAATGAAGTTGGACTCTTACCTCATACCATAATGGGTCAGAGACTTAAAAATAAGAACTAAATTATAAAACTCTTAGAAGAAAACACAGATGTTTTCACAGTCTTGGCTTTAGCAATCATTTCCTAGATATGATACCAAAACTGTTGCAGGAAAGAGATAAGTTCGGCTGCACAGCAGAAAGCACCTCAAACACCACTTTGTTTAAAGAGGAAGGGCCTTTATTACCAGCGGTGCCGCGGCCAGACTCAGGTCCAAAATGGCTGTGCACCCTGTCCTGTTATCAAAGCATCCCTTTTATATGTTTTCTCAAGAAAGTAGACAAAGAAATTTCCATACAGCTTTCTAACTGGCGTTGGTGGGTTTACAGAGCATCATACCGCTTTTCTATTGGCACCAGCAGACTTACAGAGGCAAGGATAAGCAGTCAGTTTTAAGTCACAAGGAAGAAATTTTCCTTCCCTTAGATGCAAGGCTTTATCTCAAGAAATGCTGTGAGGGCAGGGGGAAGTGTCCTTGAGCTGGTACTGGGAGAGAAGCATCTGGGCTTCAGTGAATCTTAAAGCGAAATCTTCTTAAAAGTTTTCTCCTCTCTTAAAACCAAAAGTAACAGAAGTAAAAATAGATAAATTGGACTCGTCAAACTTTAGAACTTTTGCACATCAAAGGACACTATCAAGAAAGTGAAACAGTTCACAAAATGGGAGAAAATACTTGCAAACCTTGTATCTGATGTGAGAAAGTTGTTGACACCCTAGATACTGTCCCAGTTCCTCTTGATAACTGGCAGGTAGGTATAAATCCCCAATTAGGACCTCACCTCAATAGCTGAGGCAGGCCACCTTATCCTTTAGAAGGTCACCGATAGTGACTGGTGTTTTTAACCCAATGAATGTTCAAGATATCCAACCCAAATTCAGTTAGTGAGAGCTAGACTTTATTAATGGATTTTGCAAAATTAGGCACCCGAACCCACAAGAAAAAGAAGGGGGCTGGAAGTGTGCCATTTTCCAGAAGCATGACATCCCCTAACTCATGAGTCCCTTCCCCAGTCCTCATTAGTTGAGTACAATGGGGTGAACCATCTTTCCTGGAAGTCATCTAAGTCCTTTTGTTCCTCTTATGGTTTACATTTTTTACTTCCTGAAAAGGTTTTCCCTTTCCAACAGTTCATTTTGTTTGCTCACACGTATCTCAGGTACATGGGCTCTGTGGTCACCATGTCAGCTATTAGTTTGTGTCCAGGGTCAGCTAGTAATTTTTTACTCTAGCCTTTGTTCCCCTTATTCTGAAGATGGGCCATTTTGAAATTTATTTCTCATAAATCCCCTTTTTTCTTATTATACTTAATGATCTCATCTTCACTGATGCCTTTCAAAGTTTTCTTGACTTTCCTCCTCATAGAAGGTGTCATCTGTGTCTGTCTCTAACAGTAGTAAATCAGTTTGCTGGTATGCCATGAGTGTCTGTTTAATGATGGTAATCTCAGTTAACTTTAAGGGTAGGTCCTCATTCGCAAGGTATAATACAACATCCATAGCTGTCAAAATTTCTGCTACTATCATGAGAGAAGTCAGGACTGAGGTGGCCACATTCTTCCACTTGCCAAACCACCCTTCTAACCAGTCAGTGAGAGGGTTGCTGATTCCAGCATTATCTGACAGTTCATTAGCTAGAGTGTTTAATCCCTGCAGGGCATTTGTGATGGTTCCATCAGGAGCTGTGTTGTTAGGAATGCCACCCAACATCACACATACCCCTCCCTTCCCTGCCAATATCGTGTCTAATGCTGTTCTGTTTTCCCAGGCCATCTGGCTAGTGGTATCTAACTGGTTAGCTATCCCCTGTAGGGCATCCCAATATAGTTTATGAAACTTTGTTGGTTATAGTAGATGTAGTTAATCCAGTCTACATTTTTATTTATGGTAGACCACCAGAAGAATGTATTCTCAAACCCTGCAGCTATCTGATTCCTAGCCTTAAACTTGTTAGGAATCCCTCTAGGGTACCCAATGAAGTATATGTGAATATGTGGATCAAAGCATCCAGGCACAGATCTCTGGTCCCGGGGTTTTCCACCATGCTTGGCCCTCTCACAGGACACTAAGGTGAAAGTAATTGTGGGCTAGACCAAAGCACACATCCAGTTCATTTGGACAGCAGCAAAATCTCAGAGGTTTCCCTTTTCACAATACCACCAACCATCCACCCAGGGTACTCTGAGGGTCAAATAGTTGCCACTGCTAGGCTCGCCGGTGACATTTTGGAAGTAGGTGCAAAGTTGTCAGTTCTCCTACAGGCACTGTGAACTCTGCTCCGTGCCTTGAAAGACAAAAAGTGCAGTTCATCCTCCCTGTGGAGGACGAGGGGACCACTCTCAGGTCTGACTTACGCAGCACAGGAAAGAGCAATGACAAGCTCTTACAGGTGTCATTTCCCCCAAGCATCCTTGTCTTGGCACAGAAGCAACATGCAGTGCATTCCCACCAGATCCGAGTCCCAACTGAGGGGAAAGGAAACCACTGGTGCCTGTGGTCGACCAGCTGCACAGGCATAGCAATCACTTTTGTTGAGAGCTTGCACTGAATATTTGACCTATTTCACCCAAGCGTTGATACTTCCATATACTGTCTCTGTCTCTGAAGTTTGCCTTAAGTCTTTACTTCAATTATTTCTACTTTTTTGGAGTATTTATAAAGTGACTGGTAATCATCACCGGTTGGTGGAGAAGGAGCGGCTTGGGAAACAGGTGTTGGGACAGTTGTTAATTTGAGTGTCAGCCTGCCAAGGCTGTGCCTGGTATGTCTGCCCCTGATCCATATACCTAACTAGCAACTGGTGCCCATCTATCTAAGATGGCCAGGGTATTGATGGACAGCAGTAAAGGGCTGCAATCTAACTCTTTACAGTCAGAGGAGGTTTCACCCTTACAAAACTGTATCTTTTCTTTTAATTCCTACCAGGAGTTGGAAGATGATGGACTATATGTCCACCCCCCAGGCCTAGTCGTCCACCACACATTGGACCAACTAGGGCACAGGAATGCAGATCCTCTTTTGTTACAATTATTGGGGGTGTCTTCAGGGCATAAGTATTTATGTGAGCTCACTAGATGTCTTTGATAGTTCAAGTCTCCACACAACAAGATCTGACAAACATCAAATCTGTGGAACAGGGTCCATGTTAATCACGTTAATCACCAGTTTGATCAGGGCAGATGAACACAGGACTCTGTACTGTTCCTAATATGATGATTCATTCTAACCTGTTCATTTCCCGGGAGCAAAGCCTTTTTGTTGCGGAGGGCTAGTTGTGGAGTATCCTCTCAGGCTCTCCTCAGAGTCACCTTGAGGGGTTTCCTAGGCTAGGGATGTGCCTCCACCAATTACCGCTTTTCTCCAGGGGAGACTTTTTCTCAACTGGACTCTTCACTTGTGTATAGTGAGTCTGAGAAAGGAAAACCTGAAGACTTATAGCCTTTTCTAAAATACCAGAAGCCTGACGGCTGGAAACCTGAAGAGTTATAGCCTTGTTAAAAGCACCAGGAGCCTGGAAGCCTGGCACAAGAGAAAACCCCACACAAGTGCTTCCTGTGAGCAGTGCGACCCCAGAGGAACGAGAACCCCTCCTCTCAACTTAAGAATTTGCTTATCTTTGTCTTTGCAGTTCGGATCCACCAGGCGCTCCTTGAATCTCTAAAGGGCAGTTCTACTCTGGCCTCTGGCGTCGCCATGAGGCGGATCCGACTCGAGGGCACTTGGCCCTTGGCTTTATCTTGGTAACCATGTTAACACCAGTTAAAAGGTAAAATGATAATCTGTAAAACTGCTATGCCAATGAAATTGCAATATGAAAATCTATAAACCTGTAGTTGCCAATTAGAAAAATGGATGAAAGTTCCTTTGTTTGCTTCTTTGAGAAAATATATAAATAGGTATGTTTGATAATGGAACGTGGTGTGCAGCTATTTTTCAGACTTCAGTCTGACTGCACCATAGACAGTAAATCCCCTTCCTCTTAAAGACAAAACGTGTTTGAGGTGTTTACTGCTCTGCCGGCCGAACTTGTCTTTTTCCTGCAACAAGTCCACCCCTTTCCACAGTCTGGACAGCCATTTCGGCAGTCAAGAGCATTTGGTAAGGGCCTTCACAGTTCAGCTGAAGTTTGTCTTCTTTCCAGGTCTTGATCAACACCAAATACCCTGGCCAGAAGTGATGAATGGTGAATTCATAGGGAGGGGTTTGGGCCAGGAGAGTTGACAAAATAGGAAAGAGCTAGGACATAGATCTTCAGAAACTGATCTTTGGTTTCCATGGTGGGCAGGTCTGTGGCCCTACCCAGGTAGGGGAGCCTATACAATAGTTCATAAGGGGATAACCCTAGATCTTTTCTGGGGCCGTCCTAATTCTGAGGAGGGCTATGGGGAGGCACTTGGTCCATGGTAATTTAGTCTCTAAAACTGGTTTTGCGACTTGTTTAATAATTTGATTCATTCTTTCCACCTTTCCCGAGGAGAGAGGGTACCAGAGAGTGTGGTAATCCCAACTGATATTCATAGTTTCCATTACTCCCTTCAGTATTCCAGAAGTCAAGTGACTTCCATTGTCTGAGTCATTGTTTTCTACTAGGCCAAACCTAGGTATAACCTGTTCTAGGATGATTTTGATGACACTGCTAGTAGTAGTAGAGGCCAAAGGGAAGGCCTCGACCCAGCCAGAAAGATGATCTCTGCTACCAGCAGATATTTCAGCCTTCCTACTCCGGGCAATTCTGCGAAATCCACTTGAATGCTCTGAAAGTCTCAACCTCAGAAGCCTTCCTCCCATGGAGTACCTTCTGAGTACCTTCCTATTGATTTTCTGACAGGTTATGCAACTCTCCCCCCTACCATATCTGCTTGGCGACAGTGTAAATGCCCACACACCTGTAGTTCCTTAGCACAGCATCACACTCCCCAACTACTCCCTCTACGCAGCATGGCTTATCATTTCTCTACCTTCTGACAGAACCCAAGGCCTTCCCTAGTATGGGTTAATTCTAGCATTGGTTAATTCTTCTTGTTCCTCCAGAGGGAGTCAGGATCTTATTGTTGCCTCCAGGACACTGGGTATTAGACTAAGAAGTTGGATCTCTTCCTCTAGGGGAGCCTTTTTGGCCATTTCATCTGCAAGTCGGTTGCTGACAGCCTCCACATTACTTCCCTTCTAGTGACCACTCACACGGACCACTGCTATTTCTGTGGGGAGCAAGAAGCTTTGTAGGACTTGCCTAACCAAGTGTCTTCTTTTCCCTTGCTGTTAATTAGCCCCTGTTCCCTCCAAGTTTTCCGTAAGGTATGTACAACTCCCAGGAAAATTTGAGTCCATGTAAATGGTGCCTTCTTAACCCTTGAGAAGTTTTAGGGTTCGACTGAGGGCATGCAGCTTGCAAGTTTGCGCTCACAAACTATTATACAATCTCCCGTTCTCACTGAGGGACTATTTGTACCATCCAATATTACACAGCCATTATGTCTCTTTCCCTTGACCTCTGGGGAGGACCCATCCACAAACAGGCTGTCTCCTTCATGTAAGGGAATCTCCCTCAGGTCTTGTCTAACTTTAGTTTGGTATTCTGTAATGTCTAGGCAGCTGTGCTCCAGGGCTTCTGGGCTTACCTCCCCTTTCCACAGAAAGCTAACAGGGTTTAGGCCAGCCTCGGTGGTCAAGGCCAGTTCATCCTTTTTTAGTAGCATTGCCTCGTATTTTAAAATTCAAGAGTCTGTCAACCATCTCCCTTTGGTTTAAGATTTTCTGACTTGATGTGGGGTGCTCATGATCAGAGCCCCCCAAAGGTCATCTTCTGGCTCTCCTCCACCAACAGAGCAGTAGTGGCTACTTCCTGGACACATTTTAGCCACCCTCTTGAGACAACATCCAACAGTTTTGACACAAAGGCAATAGGCTACTTCTTCCTGCCCCTCCATGTCTGGATGAGGACACCAAGAGCCACACCTTGGTCCACCATAGTGAGTAGGTGGAAGGGCTTCTCTAAGGATGGTAGTGCCAGAACTGGGGCTGTAATCAGGGTGTGTTTTAGTCCTCCGCTGCCTAAATCTCAGGGGAGGACCAAGCCAGGGGGTCAAGTTCTTCTTCTAAAAGCTTGAGGTACAAGACTTTTGCTCTTTGGGCATAGGAATCAATCCACAGCCAACAACAGTGGGTCAATCCTAAAAGCTTGCAGAGTTCTCTCTTTGTCTTAGGTAGGGGCAAGTTCACAATCCCTGTAATTCACTCTGGGTTCATCCCCCACTTCCCTTCACTGAGCAGGTGACCTAGGTACTTCACCTCCTGTTCTACAAACTGTAGTTCGCTTTTAGAGACCCGTAGCCCCTTTCCAGCCAAGAAATTCAGTAGACTAATAATAGTTTCCTGAACTTTGCCTTTGTTTTTCCCTGAGACTAATAAGCCATCCACATACTGCAATATTGGGTTTCTGCATGTGGTTGAAACTCTTCCAAAAGCTTTCTAGGACCTGACCAAATAAATTTGGTGCCTCAGTGAAGCCCTGTCGTAGCTCTGTCCAGTGGTACTGCTGCTTCCTTCCAGTCTGGGGAGTTTCCCCACTCAAAAGCAAAGAGATCTCTACTTTTGGGTCTAAGGGGACAAGCCCAGAATGCATCCTTTAAGTCTACCACACTAAACCACTTATGTTCGCATGGGATCTTATTGAGGAGGGTGTAAGGGTTAGGAACCACTGGATGGTGGATGTACACAATTTGATTTATGGCCCACAGGTGCTGTACCAGCCTGTACACCCTATCAGATTTCTTAACTGGGAGGATAGGGGTGTCGTAGGGTGACATACAGTGTCCTAGGAGGCCATCTATCACAAAACTCTCTTTTACTGGCTACAAGCTCTTTCTCCCTTCACTGGGGACAGGGTATTGTCTTCTTCCAGACCACTTCCCCTTGTTTCTTCAGTTCTACTCTGTGGGAAATCATGTCAAACTCTCTTGACATAAGTTCAGCCATCTTGGATGCTGAACCGTTACTTCAACTCTGTACAACCTCTTGTACTGTTTGTGTACTATAACCTAGAAGCCGTCTGGGAATACTTCCAAGCCCTTGGCCCAAACATGTAGAACAATGTATAACCGAAACTGTGCCCAACTGACTTAGTTACTGTATGTTATAGCTCCTTGTATGCCCAGTTACCAAAAGAGTATAAATGCTGGAATAAAACTTTGCTCTGGGCTCTCGGCGAAGAACTGCTGTTAGCCCCCTGATCCCAAACTGTTTCATGTTTGTCCTTTCTCAGTTGTCGGCACAAGCCTCCTCCTCCCACCATGTTCTTCGGAGCACTCCCTGACTAGCAGGAAATCTGATACTACTCATAAGGGTGGGCCCTCCAATCCTCCCCTGGTTCCTTCTTTAACCCATACTCAGGAATCAATTCTTTCTTTCTCCTCCTCAGTCAGAAGTCTCATCATTCCCTTCATTCGTCCCTCCTCCACCCCCAGCCCTAACCCCAGTCTTACAATTAGGTCCCATCCTAAAAGATTTACCCCTGCCTCCAGGACATAGAAAAGTCTCCCTTCTACTTGATCATCGAGTCCTTTCCTGAGTAACATTTTCTGAAATATGAGAACCTGGAAGACTTCACCCTTAACTCCCTTCACTGTCAGCTTGTCTGATGACAACCTGGTGCCTTTCTATTGGCAGGTCAGGGAGGGTCAGGCAGCCCCAGTGTCAACTAGAAAAGTCACTCGCTCCCCTTCAAGCCCCACCCTCAGGTTTATCAAGTGTTTCTGATGGGGCTTAGTCATAAAGAACCCCTGACACCCCTAGCCCTCATCAAAGGTCATGAAGAGAATCACCTTTTCTTTCTTCTTTAATTCTGTGCACTCCTTTTCATAATGACCTGTCTTCCCACACTTGTAGCATCCACTGGTGATCTTGGAAACCTGGTCTAGGACTCCCTTCCCTGCACTCTGAGGAGGTCAGCCACTTTCCCACTTCCTTCAAGGGGGTGGTTTCTGTTGTAGCCCCCTATTGACTACTTTCTCCACAGTACATACCATGATATATTGGCTTTCTGCTCCTGCTTCTGCTCCCCTCTCCTCACAAAGACTTTCTGAGCCTTTCTTTAATAGTTCATTAATGGGTTTGTCACTCCACTCCTCAATCTTTTGTAATTTCTTGGTGATGTTGGGCTAGCTTTTTGTCACAAAACTTTTAAGCTTGTCTTATCTGGCCCTCTGGATCCAACCCAGAATAATTTCTCATTGGATTCATATGTCTCTGGAGGAAAGCCAATGGGATCCCCTCCTTTTCTTGTTGGACCTCAAAGGCCTTGGCCACATTCTGGGATCTGGGGACAGATTCCCCATTCCTTTGATTATCATTTCCCGCAGATCCTACATTGGCATTGGTTCCTCGGGGTCACTGTTGTCCCATTCTGGATCAACACTGGGGACTTTTTGTTCGGGAGGAGGGGCATCTTGCCCCACCCTGGGAGGGTGCTCTGTCTCCCAGACCCATATGGCTGCTCTTCTGTTTATTCCCCTCTCTTCCCCTGTGAACAGGATGGTCATAATGGACATCACTTCTACCCAAGTATAATAATTGGGCCCTACGACTGATCTAATTGCTCCCCCAGACCAAGGGGGTCTTCTTGGAGGGATTTCATTTCCTTCTTGAAGTTTCTGACGTTGGTATTGTTGAGGGGAGCATTAACATGTCCAATCTCCCCTGGCCTACCAGGACCTCCTGAAGGGGAAACATCTGCTGTTTAGTGGGCAGGGGAAACTGCTAAAGGTCCTTTTGCAATGCTCCAATTCTTTTCTCAGACCAGGGTAAGAGGGAGCAGTCATTTCAGTTCCCTCACTGCTCTCAGTTCCTGTTTCTAGCTGTCCTTCAGTTAGTGTGGCATAGAAGAGTGGCAGACAAGACAGATGATGCCAGGATTTTGATTTAGGACCCTCCTTACTTCCCTTAAGGGGCAACATATCCTGGGCTAATTTTGATCCCCTTACCAACCAGCAGGGAAACTCTGATGGTGTAGTGGTTAAGTGCTACATCTGCTAACTAAGAAGTCATCAGTTTAAATCTGCCAGGTGTTCCTTGGAAACTCTGTGGGGCCATTCTACCCTGACCTCTAGGGTCGCTATGAGTCACATCTGATTCAATGGCAGTGGGTTTGGTTTTGGTTTACCAACCAGCAGAGAGCATAGTAGCCACTTTCTCCTGAGAAGGCGGTGTCCTGTCATTCACAGAGAGGACCAGAGCCTGGCAGACCCAGTCCTCATTGGAACCAAATTGGGGACAGAACACAGATGGTCTACAGATTGGTTCCTCTGGCCAAATGAAGCAGCAGTATTTAATCATCTTTTGTTTGTCCTCATCCTGGGTTTAGGACTATCTCCCCAAACCCTCAACATCTTCACCAAAGGACTGTCAGGGGGAATGTCCTTGGGAGATTCTCCCACTCCCTTTCTTCATTGTTCCCTTGGCCTAGAAATTTCATTTCCCATTTTCTATTGATCTAGGGGTTTGGTGTCTGGATTTCCCTGTGTGCTCAACTCCCCTTTCCCTGGAGGTTTCTTGCACACCCCGAGATTCTCTTTGTCTCCAGCCATTTCCCTCACAGGAGGATGGAACTATAGATCAGGACTGCCCATTCACTTTGTACCCAAGATACATCTCAGTCATCCACACTTGACCTCTGAAAATGCCCAACCACAAGGTAGTACTTAGAGTCCAATTTTCCCACCCTGGCTCTTGCACAAGGTTGCCTGGTAGCTGCAGTAGTTTACTTTCACTCCCTCTCATTGCCCTCACTGACTTCCAGACAATGGTTTCAGGTTCGTTCTGACTCTTGCAAGGAGGCAGGCACTCTGGCAGAGCAGGCTGCCAAAACCAGGACAGGACACGTCCCCTTCTCCACCAAGGCCGCCACCCCAAGAGGGCATAAAATCCCTGGTGAGCCCCCACAATTTGTGAGAACTGTTGTCAGCACCCTGCACACCATCTCAATTTGTCTTGGTAACCGGCAGGTTGGTATAAACCCCCGAATATATAAACCCCTGACTAGGACCTTACCCCAATGTTGGAGACAGACACATCTTATCTCTTATGAGGTCACCGATAGATTATCACCAGTGTTTTCACCTAATGAACACTCAAGAAATCCAATCCAAATTCAGTTAGCGAGAGCAAGGCTTTATTGATCACTTTTGCAAAATTGGGCATCCAAATCCACAAGAAAAAGAAGTGGGCCGGGGGTGCACAAACAGCTTTCCACAGGCATTTTATCCTCTGACTCGTGAGTCCCTTCCCAAGTTCCTCATTTACAGAGTGCTGTGTGGTGAACAGTTTTTCCCCGAGTTTGCCTCAGTCTTATCATTTCCTTTTATGGTTACATTTCTTACTTCCCCAAAAGGTTGCCCACCCAATTCATTCTGCTTGCGCATACATACCTCAGGTACATGGGCTCTGTTGTTGCCATGTCACCTAATAGTTTGGTCCTGGATCAGCTAATAAATTTTTTTCCCCTTATTCTGACGATGGACCATTTTGAAATTTGTTTCTCATATCTGATAATGGTCTGCTATCTGGAGTGTATCTTAAGACTCAACGAAAAGACAACCCAACTGAAAAATAGCCAAAGGATTTGAGTAGACATTTCTCCATTAAAGATATACAAATGACCACCAAGCACAAGAAAAGATGTTCAACCTTGTCAGGAAAATGCAAATCAAAACCATAATGAGATAACATTTTATACCCACTAGCAATGATTAAGCACTTGGTTGCTAACAAAAAGCTGGTGATTCAAACCCACACAGAGTTTCCTGGGAAGAAAAGCCTGTCAATCCACTCACATAAAGATTAAATCAATACCAAATCCATTACTGGCAAGTTGATTCCAACTCACAGCAACCCTGTAAGATAGAATAGAACTGCCCCATAGGGTTTCCAAGGAACTGGTGACCTTTTTTGTTTAGCAATCAAATTCTTAACCACTGTACAAGAGCTCTGTAAAAATTACAGCCTAGAAAATGCTATGGGGTAGTTCTACTTTGAAACCTGAGGTCATTATGAGTCAAAATAGACTCCATACTACCTAACAAGAACAGGATGATTGCAATTTACCAAAACAAAACTGACAGGTATTGGCAAGAATGTAGACCTTTGTATTTTCGTATATTATTGGTGAGGATGTAAAATGATACAGTCTGTGGAAAACACTTTGGTGATTCTTGAAACAGCTACACAAAATTACCCCATGACCCAGAAATTTCACTTCTAGGGATATAATAAAAAACTTGAACATAGACATTCATAGCAACATTGTTTCTAATAGCCAAAAACTGGAAACAACCCAAATGTCCACCAAATGATAAATAGATGAACAAAATGCGATAAATGCTTGCTATGGAATATTATTCAGCCATAAAAAGGAACGAAATAATGATATCTGTTGCAACAAGAATTAATCCTTTTAAAACATACTGAGTGAAAAAAGCCAAATGCAACACAAAAGGCCACATACATGTTATTCCATTAATGCAAAATATCTAGAATTGTGAAAGCTATGGAGACAGGGGCCAAGTGAGAGGAGTACAAGAACGGGGACTGACTGCTTAATGGTTATGGGACTTCCTTTGGGGTGATGAAATAGTACTGAAATTAGATAGTGGTGATGGTTGCACAATAGTGTGAATGTACTGAATGTCCCTGACTTGTACACTTTAAAATGTTCAAATGATAATGTTTGTGTTATATGTATTTTACCACAATTTTCTTAAAGGGATGGTTGAGAAAATTAATAGACAAGCCACAAGCTCAGAATATACACAAAATAACATGTTTGACAAATGACTTATACCCAGAATATATAAATAACTCCTACAAATCAATAAAAAACAAAAAAGCAACTGCTATCAAGTGACCCTATTAGACAGGGTAGAACTGCCCCAGATGGTTTCCAAAGAGTACCTCGGTGATTTGAACCGCTGACTTTTCAGGTAGCAGCCATATTTCTTAACTACTATGCCACAGGGGTTTCCACAAATCAACACTAAAAATAAAACAACCCAATAAAAAACACGCAAAACACTTAAACAGATACTTTTCTAATGAATTTTTATGAATAGCAATAAGCTCAAGATAATTCATCAACAGGGAAAGGTAAGTTAAAACCACAGTGAAATGTCACTACATACCTACCACAATGGCCAGGCTTAAAAAAGGCTACTACTGTACGATTCCACTCCAATGGCTGAAATTAAAAAGACTAACAAATTGGAATGTTGGTGAGAAGGTGAAACAACAATCTCATCCTTTATTAGTGGCAATGTAAAGCAATACAAACACTTTATGAAGAGTTTTGGCTGTTTCTTTCGGTTAAACAAACACATACCTTATAACCCAGCCATTCCATTCCTAGTTAATTACGCTAGAGAACATTCTCAGATGATGGAAACAGTCTCTGTCTTGGTTAGGGTGTGGGTAACATAGTAGGCATTTGTCAAAACTCATCAAATACACTTAAGGTCTGTGCATTTGACTATATTATGTTTTATCTGCAAAAAGGAATTTAGATACAACCAATGTTCACTGAAGCACTTTTCACAATAGCCAAAATGTCCATCAATTGAAATGTTCATCAACAAATGAATGGAGAAGCAAAAAATGGTACATAATACAATAGAATATTATTCAGTCATAAGCAAAAATGAAGTCCTGATTCATGCCACAACTTGGATAAACCATGAAAACATTATAATGAAGGAAATGTCTGTTACAAAAAGACAAATATTGTGTGATCTCACCTGTATGAAATAAGTAAATATAAAGAAATTAAAGATTATGAGTGGTTATGAGGAGGGTAAGGGAGGAGGAAAGGGGATATTTGTTTAGGAGGCATCAAGTTTATGTTAACAGCAGTGGAAATTTTTGGGAAAAGATGGCAAGAATGGTTGTACAACATGAAGAATGTAATCAAAGTCACTGAATTATACTTGTAGGAATTGTTGAATCGGCATATGTTTTTATTGTATATATTTTTACCACAATAAATTGTTTTTTAAAAAAGGAACTATAGGGAAATATTAAACTCCAGTTTGCAGGTTTGTCTGTTGCAGTGGTACAAGTTACCAAATCTGAAACTATTTTTCTCATATTCTAGGCTGGAACAAATCAGTGAATGATGGGAATTTGGTTTCTCATTGTTGAACAATGAAATTACACACATGGAAAGAGGAAGTCTAGAATGTGTACTAGGTTTTGGATTGGAATTGGAGGTATTAGTATAAAGTCAGTCATTTTTTCAATTGTGGTAAAGTGTATATAACAAAATCTTCCATTTTAACCACCTTTGGATATACAATTTAGTGGTATTGATTATAATCACTATGTCGTGCAGCCATGACCACTATCCATGTCCAAGTTTTTCATCACCCCAAACAGAAACTCAGCTTCCCTTAGGTAATAAGTCCCGTGTCTCTGAGAGAGCTCTGTCCCTGGAATTCAGGGAGGTCGTTGAGGGAATCCTGACCCTGAAATTCAGGGATGTCATCTCATCCCATGGTCAGACCTTACCATTAGCTGAAAACAGCCTGGTAGGTATGCCCTATCTGGTATAACCATAAAACCATAAATCTCCTTACCAGAGATTCCCCTATAAAACCATAAGTAGCTTTTCACATCAGTCACCCCTCACTTTTTCATCAGAACTTTAAAACTATAAAAACTTTCCCTACTCACTGTTTGATGGGCTGAACCACATCTCAGTTCAGACCCTACTTTCTTTCTCTTCAAACAAACTTCACTGGACTCTTGGACTGGTGTGTCTTTGCCTATGTTTCACACCATTCTATTCCCAGTATTTTGGGTGCTGAAACCCAGGACAGGGGTGAATGAGACCACCAGCTCCAGGATCCTCTCTTCCTTCAGACACTTACCTCAGACTCTCTGAATGACCAACAACACACTGACAGACCTCTAAACTGGTGAGTCCCAGGACAAAACTTCCCTCGCCTAGAAGCCTTGCCATCTCTCTCTCTCTCTCTCTCTCTCTCTCTCTGTCTCTCTCTCACCTCTACAAAACCCAGCTCTGGGTTAAGGCTTCCCTGAGGATATGGGACACTGGTTCCTTGTCCCCCCATCTTTGCTTCCTGGGGATGTCCAGGCAGCAAGTTGGGCCTACTGGAGCCCTGTCCCCAGTGGGACACAGGGACACCTATGTCTGCCTGGTAGGACTAATCTTCCCCCTCTCTCTCTTCCTCCTATTCACTCTCTACACTACAGAGTCTAGTCAACCTAAGCCCCTAAGAACAATTCACTGGGGTGCCTCCTAAAAAAATCTAGGCACCCTATGACTCTGGGGCCAAATACAGCCCAAACAATTGATACTTTAACATTCTGCACAGTTTTAGACAACTTTATCACCCACAACAGCAAGTGGTACTAGTTCCCTTATATCCAAACCTTCTTTTTCCTTTATAATCACCCCTCTGCCTACCAGTCTTGCACCACTTTCCACATCTTCCTCCTGAACAAAATACCTCAGCCTTCTAAGCTACCACGTTATGAATCTGATTTCTATCCTTCTGACCACGCCTCTTCCCCTCCTTCTACTTTCTCTCCACCTTCAGCTCTGGCGGCCTCTCCTTCCTTTTCTGGAATTTTGCTTTCCCCATCCGTGCCAACTCCTCCTCCCCCTTCACACATTCTATGGCCTATCGCTCACTTGAGGTCCTAGTCTGACACCTCCACAGACCCCCTTTCACCTCCATGTACTAGGTCTAGGGGAAAACTCGCAGGACCCATTTTACCACTCCGAGAGGTAGCGGGAGCTGAAGGCATTGTCCAGGTACATGTTCCTGTCAATCTGTCAGACCTATCCCAAATAAAAAAGAGGCTCAGTTCCTTTCCATCTGACCCAACTCATTCTTACAAAAAAATTCCAATATCTAACCCAGTCTTACAATTTCATGTGGCAGGACCTTTATCTGGTCCACAGTCATGGCCTTTGCTGATTCACTTCGTACCCAAGACACTAACTGCCACCCCACTGAGGCAACAGTGGCACCCTCCACAGACCCTAAGTGGAAAGAAATCACACAGAAGGCAGATGAAAATTCTGCCACCTTCCTAAGGAGACTCACAGCAACTTTAATCAAATATACTAATCTACATCCGACTTTTGAGGTAGAACAACTCTACTTGAATACCCACTAGACTTCCCAATCTGCCTAAAACATCTGCAAAAAGCTCCCAAAACTTGAGGACAGTCCACAGACTCCTTAGAAGGATCTTTGAAAACTGGTCTTTAGGGTCTTTAATAGAGAGAAGGAGGCTTCCCGGAAAAAAAACAGGCAAAATACCAAATGCTGGCCTCAGCCCTCAAAGGACAAAGTGGAGACTGCCCAGCAACCTACAAGAAACCCCAGCATAGCTCCTTACAGCCTCCAGGCCCTTGTTTCAAATGCAGGAAGGAAGCAAGGCCAATGAACCTATTCCTACCCAAAGCCTAGAGGTCCACCCAAGCCATGACCAGCTTATGGTGTCCAGGGCCACTGGAAAAATGACTGTCCTCAAACTGGTGAGTCTGTGGCCACCCCTTTAAAAATGGTGGCTGAGTCAGGCCACCCTCCCAGATCTCCCGGGGCTGGCCATCAAGGACTGAGTAGGCCCAGGCTCTAAAGCCCCATCAAACATCTCACTGACAGAGCCCTGGGTTTGTCTTCAGTAAGCGAATCTCCTTTCTACTGGATATGGGGGCCCTTTATTCAGTACCACCTGAATTTTCAAAGAAGCTTCTCTCTACCTCCATTTCTATTGGTGTGGATGCAATTCTATCAAACTCTCTTAAAACCTTTCCTTTAACCTGCTAATTAGATCACTTAACTTTTTCCCACACCTTTCTGGTAATCCCCAAATATTATACTTACTAGGCAGAAACCTTCTTGGCGAGCTCCAGACAATCTTCCTGCATGTCCATCCAACCTGGACAAACACATTCAACTCCCAACACTTCTACTTCTATCCCCCTCTAACTCTAGAATGGCTCCTAACCCACAAGATGAGCCCCATACCTTCCCTCCCACACCCTCTCCTGGAATATTCTATGACCTAATCTTAAACTTACTTCCACCCAACCCACCAGAAAATCCTGAAACTTTACTTTCTCTTGCCTGGGATTTGTATTTACAGGACGAACTCATTGATTATTCACGTCAGGAAATCCTCCAGTGGTTAGAAATAGGTCCACTATCTCCTTACAATTACCTGCCTCTTCATAGCCAGCTCCCACTTTACCAAGGCCTCCACATACATCCCACCCCCTCCACCTACTTAACACCCTTAACCTAACTTATTCTCTCCTGAACCACAATGCTAAATATCAGAGGGCCTGAATCCATTTGCCCCTCTCCCCAACCACTTAGACACTCTTCTAGGAAGTTAGGCAACTGCCTTGGCCTGCTGAGCTACTACTGGTCCAAATTTTTGTCAGATGCATACAATCCCTTCCCCACACCTCCACCCAAATCTTAGGACCAATAGCTCCAGGCTCAACCATCTTAAGACAAGCTCCCTTCTGCATGCTACAAATAAACAAGGCTTAAACCCAGGGCAGTTAGATCCCAGACTCTGCAGCGATGCTCCCTACCCATAGGACCCAAAGTCAAAGGGTGGAATATTCCTTTTCCCCTACAACCAATGGCATGTTTCTTAAACAAGTACATTTCTCAGGGCCACCCCAGTTCCAAGGTGCATCCTCTGGAATGTGTATTGCCCTAGCCAAAGCCTCTTTCCCTGGATTACTACCTGGCTTCTTTTGTGTCATGCATTGAACTGTGTACCCCTAGAAATATGTATAGCCATATGGCTGGGCCATGATTCCCAATTATTTTATGATTGTCCTCCGTATGTTAGGGACCTTGAGGACAGAAAGACTGACACCAGCATTTATGAGGTGAAATCAGAGAAAAGAAATAAGAAAAATGAAGACACTTTAAGAAATACGTGGGACTCTATTAAGAGGAATAGTTTACAGCTAATTGGAGTTCCTGGGGAAGGGTGGATAGATAACAATACAGAGAGAATTGCTGTAGAGTTGCTGACATAAAACTTTCCTCAAATTATGAATGAAGAGAATGCAAAAATTAATGCATCAAAATGACAGCGCTATCAATAATTACACTGAATGTAAACAGACCAAATACTCCAATAAAGAGACAGTGAGTGACATC
This sequence comes from Heterohyrax brucei, assembly GCA_028571685.1. Lineage (NCBI taxonomy): Eukaryota > Metazoa > Chordata > Mammalia > Hyracoidea > Procaviidae > Heterohyrax > Heterohyrax brucei. The sequence goes on along the minus strand of CM053165.1, from coordinate 6,628,539 downwards.
TTGAATCAAAAGACATGACACGTCTATATGTTGCTTACAAGAAACATACCTTAACTCCAAGATGTGAACAAACTGAAAATTAATGAATGGAATAATATATACCAAGCTAACAACATAAAAGAAGAGTGGGTGTAGGAACACTAATCTCAAATAAAACAAATTTCAATGTAAAATCCATCATTGTGGACAAGGATGATCACTGTTTATTGCTGAAAGGTTCAGTACACAAGCAGGACTTAACAATATTAAATATTTATGCACCCAATACCAGACCTTCTAAATACATTGAACAAACACTGACAACATTGAAAAATGAGATAGTTGGAGACTTCAACACTCCCATTTCAGTAATGGACAGATTATCCAGAAAAAGCTCAGTAAAGATACAGAAGATCGTGTTGCAACAATCATCTATGTTGACCTTATCAACATATACAGACCTTTTTCATCCATCAACAAATAAGTACACTTTCTCCTCCAATGCACATGGAACATTCTCCAGAATAGACCATGTGTTAAGTCATAAAGCAATTCTCTACAAAATCCAAACCATTGATTTATTGCAAAGTATCTTCTCAGACCATAAAACCATAAAGGTTGAGATCCACAGTAGAAAAATCGTAGGTAGAAGTTTGAAATAGTGGAAACTGAACAACACCTTGCTCAAAATACCTTGGGTTATAGAAGAAATCAGGGGTGAAACAAAGAAATGTATGGAATCAAATGAAAATAAAAATACATCCTACCAGAATCTACGTGATACAGAGAAAGTGGTGCTCAGAAGTAAATTTATCTCTATAATAGTGCACATCCAAAAGGAAGAAAGGGCCCAAATTAAAAAAGTAACCCTACAACTTGAATAATTAGAAAGACAGCAACAGAGGAACGCCTCAGGCACCATAAGAAAACATATCATAGAGATTAGAGCAGAACTAAATGAATTCGAGAATAGAAGAACAATTGAAAAAATTGACAAAACCAAAAGCTGGTTCTTTGAGAAGATCAACAAAATTGATAAACCGTGGCTAAACTTACAAGAGAAAAACAACAGCAGGTACAAATAACCTGATTAAGAAATGAGATGGGAGATGTTACAACATGACCAGCTGAAATCAAAAGTATCATAACAGAATACTATCTAAGTCTGTACTCTAATAGGTTTGAAAACCTAAAGAAAATGGACAAATTTCTAGATTCATATTACCCAGCAAGATCATCACAGGACAAGTAGATCAACTTAATAAATCTATCACAAAGGAAGAGATTGAAAAAGTCATCAAAAAACTGCCAACCAAAAAAAGTCCCAGCCCAGATGGCTGCACTGGGGAATTCAACAGCATATAAAAGAAATAATTCATCATGATCAAGTTAGTTTCATTCCGGGGATGCAAGGCTAGTTCAACATCAGAAAAGCAATTAGATTGATCAACCACATAAAAAAATACAAAAGTTAAGAATCACCTGATTTTGTCAACTGATGCAGAAAAGGCATTTGACAAATTCCAACACGCATTTGTGCCAAAAGCTCTCAGTAAAATAGGAAAAGAGGTGAAATTCCTAGGCTCAATTAGTGGCATCTACACAAAGCCAACTGCCTTCACATCCTGAGTGGTGAAAGACTGAAGGAATTCCCCTTGAGAAAGGGAACTAAACAAAGATGCCCACTCTCTCCACTTCTGTTCAACATTGTACTGGAAGTTCTAGACAGAGCAATCGGACAAGACAAAAAAAAAAAAAAAATACAGGGCATCCATATTAGCAATGTAGAAGTAAACATCTCCCTGTCCATAGATAATATGATTGTATTTACAGAGAATCCTAAGGAATCCATAAGTAAACTACTGGAACTAATAGAGGAATTCAGCAGTGTATCAGGATAGGGATTTACATAAGTAAATCAATAAGATTCCTTTATACCAACAAAGAGATCATCAAAGAAGAAATCACCAAATCAATACCATTCACTATAGCTCCCAAGAAGATAAAACATCTAGGAATAAATCTAACTAGAGAAATAAGAGACCTATAGAGAGAGAACTATAAGGCCTTACTACAAGAAACCAAAAAAGACTTACAAAATTGGAGAAACCTACTGTTTTAGTCAGCTAGGCTGCTCTAACAGAAATACCACAGAGTGGATGGCTTTAACAAAGAAAAATTTATTCTTACACAGTCTGGTAGGTTGCAAGTCCATATTCAGGGTGTCCGCTCCAGGGAAAGACTTTCCCCTTGTCGGCTCTGGAGGAAAGTCCGGTATGGCATCAGTCTTTGTCCAGGGACCGTCCTCACGCAAGAACCTCTGGTCTGAACAACGCGCTCTGCTCCTGGTGCTGCTTGCTTGATGGTAGTGAGGTTCTCAAATTGTCCTTTGTTTCTTTTTCCTTTTATTCCTTGCAAGCTAAAAGCATTAAGGGTTGGGCAAGCCATGCTTCAGGGAAACTCCCCCCACAGCAGGAATTCACAGCCCCGCCCTAATCCTTTAACATACAGGTTAGCAAAACCACACAATGGAGGACAGTCCCAAGATACTGAGAACCATGTCCCAGCCACGTGGCTGCACACATTTTTGGGGGGACACAATTCCAACCATGACACCTACCCTGCTCATGGATAGGAAGACTTAACATTGCGAAGATCTCTATTTTACCTAAAGTGATCTACTTATAGAATGCAATCCCAATGCAGATTCCATGCCATTTTTTTAATGAGATGGAGAAACATATCACCAGCTTTGTTTGGAAGGAAAAGAAACCCCAGATAAGTAAAGCACTACTGAAGAAGAGGAACATAATGGGAGGCTTCACTGTACCCAACCTTAGAATCTATTACACTGCCATAGTAGTCAAAACAGTCTTGTACTGGTACAAAATGCGTCATATAGACTACTAGAATAGAGTGGAGACCTCAGAGATGCCACCATCCTCTTACAAACAGTTGATGTTTGACAAAGGTCCTAAGATTGTAAACTGGGGTAAAAACAGTCTCTTCAACAAAGAGTGTTGGCAAAATTGGACATCAATCTGCAAAAAATTGAAACAAGACCTGTATTTCACACCTTACACAAAAAATAACTCACAGTGGTTCAAAGACCTAAATATCAAACCCAAAACCATGAAGATCATGAAAGGAAAAGTAGAATCAACAACGGATGTTCTAATACACAGCTTAGACAGACTTCACAATCTAACAAATAAAGCATGATTAACAGAAGAGAAAATAGATAAATGGGAACTACTATGAATCAAACAATTTTGCTCATCCAAAGACTTTATCAAAAGACTTAAAAGACAACCTACAAAACGGGAAAATGTTTAGCAACTACATGTCGGACCATAGTCTGATCTCCATAATCTACAAGGTTCTGCAAAATATCAACAAGAAAAAGGTAAGTAACCCAATTAAGCAACGGGCAAAGGAGATGACAGACAGTTCACTAGAGAGAACATCCAGGCAGCCAAAAGACACGTGAGGAAACGTTCACAATCATTAGTTACAAGAGAAATCAAAATCAAAACTACAATGAGATTCCATCTCATCCCGGAAAGGTTGGCCACGACCCAAAAAATACAACAAATGCTTGAGGCTATGGAGAGGCTGGAACTCTCCTACACTGCTGGTAAGATTACAAATTGGTACAACCTCTTTGGAAAGCAATTTGGCACTTCCTTAAAAAGCTAGAAATACATATACCATTTAATCCTGTAATTTCACTGCTTCGAATTTATCCTTCAGAAACAAAGGCTGTCCCACGAACAGGCACATGCACATGAATGTTTATTGCAGCATAGTCCACAATAGCAAAAAGGTGGACTCATCCCAGCTGTCCATCAACAGATGTATGGATAAACAAACCGTGGTACATATACTCAATGAAACACTATACTATGTAAAAAAACAGTGATGATTTTAGAAAACATCACATGGTTTCAGTTGAAAGATATTATGCTGAGTGAAATCAGTCAGTGTCAAAAAGACAAATATTGTATGAGACCCCTGTTGTAAGGACTTAAACATAGCATTATCTACCAAAGAAAAAACTCTTTGAAGGCTACAAGGGGGGACAGTGAGGGTTTATCAGATTAGATAGTCGATATATGTCAGAAATTTTACTCATTTATTGTAATAAATATTTTTTTTAAAATACACTCATAGTATATCTGTTAGAACAGCACTAGCTGACTAAAACATTTAGTTTATAACACCTCTCATATTACTCATTTTAAGAATCAGCCCCCTCCTATTCAGAGTCATAATACATACGATCCAGCAGTCAGGTGGAAACCTTACATGCCAACAAGTGAATCAGATTCTGTTCCTCTGAGATACTTGACCAGATCTTTACCAAAACCTCCCTTACAACAACTGATGAACCTCCCTCTTTGCTGATTATCAAGACCCAAGTACAGCCAGGAACTCAGAGGTCCCCCATCTCCCCACATACCCTATGACAAATCAGTAGGAAGCAGCTAGAAAGAATAACAATGACCCTCTGTCCTTTAACCAAAAGCGGGGAGTTGAGGAAACTCTGTCCCTGCAATTTAAGGAGGTCTTTGAGGGAACCCTGTTCCTGGGATTCAGGGAGGTCATTTTATCCAATGATCAGACCTCATCATTGGCTGAAAACAGCCTGGTATGTACACCCCACAGGTATAATCAAAAACAACCTGGTATGCCTCACCTGGTGTAACCATGAAACCATATATCTCGTTATTGGAGCTTTCCATCATAAAGTATTAAGTAACTGTTTGCTTCAGTCACCCTTCATTTCTCCATCAGAACTTTAAAACAATGAAAAATTTCTGTATCCACTGTTAGATGGGCTGAACCACGTCTCGGTTCAGAACCTACTTTCTTTCCCCTTGAATAACTTCACTGGACTCTTGGACTGGTGTGTCTCTACCCCTGTTTCACGCTTTTCTATTCCCAACATTACCCCACCTTTTTCCAGCCCCTAGTAAACTCTAATCTACTTTCTGTCTCCACGCATTTCTCTGTTTTAGATATTTCAAGTGGAATCATACAATATTTTCTCCTTGTGTATCTGGGTTTTTCACATAACAGTGTTTTCAAGATTTATCCATGTCATGGCACATATTAGAATATGCCATGGATTGAATTATGTTCCCCCAAAATTGTGTGTTGAAATTTGGCTAGGCCAAGATTCCTGGTATTGTGTGATGTTCTCCATGTTGTAAATCCTGATTCTATGATGTTAAAGAGTTTTGTTGGTGGGGCAGAACTCAGTGTGTAGGATTGTTTTGTGCCTTGAGGAGGTCTCTTGAGGTATGAAAGAGAGAAGACAGTAGAGAGATTTGGGAACCTCAAATCATCAAGAGAGCAGCACTGGGAGTAGAATGAGTCCTTTAGACTTCACATTCTTGGGGCAAGATTCTCCCTAACCAAAGACTGATGCAACACAAGAACCTTCCTCCAGAGCCATCCAAGAGGGAAAGCCTTCCCCTGGAGCAGACATCCTGAATTCAGACTTGTAGCCTTCTAGACTATGTAAGAATAAAATGTTTTCTTTGTTAAAGTCATCCACTCATGGTATTTCTGTTAGCAGCACCAGATAACTAAAACAGAATCCTATTTCTAGATGGATAATATTCTAGACCAACGTTACACTGCATGTATTACCACATTTCATTTATCCGTTCATCTGTTGATGGACACTTGTACTGTTTCTGTGTTTTGGCTGTTATGAATAATGCTGCAATGGTCACTGGTGTACAAGTATCTGTTAGAGTCTCTGCTTTCAGATCTTTTGGATATATATCTAGGAGTGGAATTACTGGGGCTTATGGTAGTTCTGTATTTAACTTTTTGAGGAACCACTATTGTCCATAGTTGCTATACCATTTTACATTCCTGCCAGTAACGAACAAGGATTCCAATTTCTCCACATCCTCCCCAGCACTTGTTGTTTTCTTTCTTTTTAAAAAAATAGCATATATATTAGTGGATGTGAAGTGTGAACTCATGGTTTTTAATATGTATATGTATAGGTATACTGTGAGGAGACAGACAACAGGATAAAGGAAATGAGACAAAATATAAATAAGGATAACTCTGTTTTTTTTAAAAAAAAACCACAATTCCTTGTACAGTTCTTTCAACTTTTCTGTTTAAAATTATTTCAAAATTAAAGGTTACAACAATAACAATGAAAAATAAAGTGACTTGGCAATGCCAGCAAACAAGGATGCAGAGACAAAAGGTCCCTCCCAAGAGTGCCTCAGAAAGGAAACCCACTGTGTATGCACACACATACACACACACAGACGTGTGCTCTGCACCACTCCATCCCAAATCAAAGAGCAATGGACTTGGATTTTTCCAGCTTGACCAGGCAGCAGCAGCCTGGCACAGAGTAAAGAAGTTGGAACAGGAGCCCAGATGCCTGGGCCGCCTCCCACTTCCCGCTTGGTTGCAGTCTATGAAGGCCAATGCTGCCCTCTGGACTTCATGGTCCTGTCCACACCAAGGTTAACCAAGCTGCCCAGCCACTGTTTTCACAATGGCCCCCAAACCAGAAAGGTGCTTGCTAGAGACTCAAAGACTGGCTGCAGCCCCCCAGGGGATTTCACTTTCCAAGAATGAATCTCTCAGCGTGTGGCCTTATTTTGGAATGTTCATTTAGTACTCTCCTCAAATTTTCCAGGGGCCAGCCCAGAGCTCTTCGTGTGTTTTTACTTGCTCTTGGAGACTCCACGTCCTGTTCATCCCTGGTGCAGTCTAAAGATGAGACCTGCCCCCAGCCCGCAGCTGGCAGTGGCATAGGCTACACTCTTGCAGTCTACCACAGCTCCAGGTTGGTGGCCAAGTGTCTGGACCTTGGGGGCCCAGCTCTCCCTACACTCACTGGGACTATGACTCTGGTAGATGGGCCACAGCTGTTGGCACTGTCTACCCACCCAGTCTGTCTACATTGGAACCTGAGAGACTTCCTCTGCAGAGCCCAGTGTCCCCAGGCAGGGAGAATATTCCTTCATTTGTTTAACACATTTTTGTTGAGTATTCTGACTAAGGGTGAGCACTCCAAACAGCAGGAAAGTATAATGCAGGAAGAGTGCCCTGGAGGAGTAAAAGTTATGAGTATTCTCTAGGCAGATTAACCAGGCAACACAGCATGTCCTCATTTGCACTGAGCAAAGTACACATGGGCTTAAATGTATGTACCTGATAATCTGTGGTGAGTAAATTAATATGGGTTTCACACTACTTTTGCTGTAGTGGGGGATAGGTGAAATTGTGCACTGCAGACTGGTGGGGAGGCACAGCTGGGCGCATGTGTACCTTGCTTATTGTATATTCCAGCCCTGTCCCTAGTCCAAAAGACTGGAGAAGCAAATTTCAACCAAGGAAACATGAAGTGCCTGAGGCCATGGCTAGTTTCAAGGACTGAAAGAGGCCAGCGTGACTGGTCAGCAGGAGTCAAATGTACAGGGCTTCAGAGGACAGGACAAGGATTACTGAGGAGTCTAAACTGGGTTGAGACTATTTGGTGTACCTCAGATGGCAGCTTGCTAGCTTTTAAGATACCAGACGCCATTCACCAACATGGGATGCAGAAGACTCTCTTAGCTGAAGACTAGCTAGACCAACTGACCTCAATGTCCCATGAAAACATGGTCCCCAGGCCCCTGTCCCTGCTACTTTATCCTTTGAAATACTGAGTTGAGTTTAGAAAACCTTTCAGTTTATAGTGTGGTCTAGTTATGCTGATCTGCTCTCTACTGCGTGCTGTCACTCTCTTCACCTGACCAAATTTCTATCAACTATCTAATCTATGGAAACCATGGTAGTATAGTGGGTTAAGTGATACATCTGCTAAGCAAAAAGTTGGCAGTTCAAATCCCCCAGGTACTCCTTCAAAACTCTATAGGGCAGTTCTACTCTGACCTCTAGGGTTGCTATGAGTCAGACCCAACTCTGTAGCAGTGGGTTTGTTTATCTTTTACTTTTATCTAATCTATGAACATCCCTCTCCCTCAGTCCTCACCCTTTTAGCCGTCAAAGAATCTTTCCTTCTGTACTTAAGTCCATTTTTAGGTCCTTATACCAGAGGTCTTGTACAATTCTTGTCCTTCTGCAGCTGACTGATATCACTCAGCATAATGTCTTCTAACTGAAACCAGGTCATAAGATATTTCTTAAAATCATCATTATTATCATTGCATAATGTTCCATTGTGCATATGTACCACAGTTTGTTTAGCCATTCATCTGTTGATGGGCCCCTTTATTGATTCCATCTTTTTGCTGTTGTGGACAGTGCTGCAATAGACATTTGTGTGAATATATCTGTTCACGTGACCACCTTTATTTCTGTAGGATATATCTCGAGCAGTGGGATTGCTGGATCATATGCTATTTCTATTTCTGGCTTCTTAAGGAAGCACCAAAATGCTTTCCAAAGAGGTGTTACCATTTTGTATTCCCACCAGCAGTGTAGGCAAGTTTCAGTCTCTCCACTTCTCCAGCATTTGTTATTTTGTGGTTTTTGCATTATCGTCAAGCTTGCTGGGGTGAAATGGTATCTCACTGTAGTTTTGATTTGGATTTCTCTAGTAGCTAATGATTGTGAGCATTTCCTCATGTATCTTTTGGTTGCCTGAATGTCTTCTTTGGTGAAATGTCTGTCCATTTCCTTTGCCCATTGTTTAATTGGGTTATTTATCTTTTTCTTGTTGATATTTTGCAGTATCTTGTAGATTATGGAAATCAGACATCAATCCAACATCAGATGCCAAATATTTTTTCCCTTTCTGTAGGTAGTCTTTTAATTCTCTTGATAAAGTCTTTAGATAAGCATAAGTGTTTAATTTTTAGTAGCTCTCATTTATCTGTTTTCTCTTCTATCGTTTGTGCATTGTTGGTTAGATTTTGTAGTTTTGTCTAAGCCATGTATTAGAACTTCAATTGTTGTTCCTAATTTTTCTTGCATAATCTTTATTGTTTTAGGTTAGATATCTAGGTCATTGATCCGTTTTGATTCAGTTTTGTGTAAGGTGTGAGATATGGGTCTTCTGTCAGTGTTTTGCAGATGGATATTCAATTTTGCCAACCCCATTTGTTAAAAAGACTGTTTTCACCCCAGTTTACAACCTTTGAGCCTTTGTCAAATATCAGCTGTTTATAGAAGGATGGCAATATTTCTGGGTTCTCCATTCTGTTCAATTGGTCTATATGCCTCTTTTTGTACTAGTACCAGGCAGTTTTGACTACCACGGCAGTGTAGTAGGTTCTAAGGCAGGTAGTGTGAGGTCTCCCACTGTTTCCTCTTCTTCAATAGCGCCTTACTGTCTGGGTTTTTTTCCCTTTCCAAAAAAAATCGGTGACTTTTTTCTCCATCTTATTAAAAAAAAAGGCATTGGAATTTGTACTGGGATTGCATTGTATATGTAGATTGCTTTGGGTAAAACAGACATTTTCATGATATTAATTGTCCCTATCCATGAGCAAGGTAGATTTCTCCACTTATGTAGGTCTCTTGGTTTCTTGAAATAGGGTCTCATAATTTTCTCTATATATGGGTGTCTTACTCCTCTGATGAGATTTGTTCCTAGGTACTTTATCTTCTTGGGGGCTATAGTAAATGGTACTGATTTGATGATTTCCTCTTTGTTAGTACAAAGGAGTCCTACCACTTTACTTATGTTTATTTTACATCCTGACACTTTGCTGAACTCTTCTATTAGTTCCAGTAGTTTATTTATGGATTCTTTAGGGTTCTCTGTGTATACGATCAAATCATCTGCAAAAACAGAAATTTTAACTCCTTTACCAATGCAGATGCACTTTCTTTGTTTTATCTGATTGCTCTGACCAGAACCTGTAGCACAATGCTGAATAGAAGTGGTGACAGTGGACATCCTTGTCTAGTTTCCGTTCTTAGGGGAAATCCTTTTAGTCTCTTTTCATTCAGAATGATTTAGGCAGTTGACTTTGCATAGATGCCTCTTATTGCATTGAGAAATTTCCCTTCTATTCCTATTTTGCTGAATTTTTAATATGAATAGGTGTTGGACTTTGTCAAATGCCTTTTCTGCATCAATTGATAAAATCAGATGATTCTTATCCTTTGTGTTATTATGTGGTTGATCAAACTAATTGTTTTTCTGATGTTGAACCATCCTTGCATCCCTGGTATGAATCCAACTTGGTCATGGTGAATTATTTTTTGATATGTTGTTGAATTCTATTGGATAGGGTTTTTGTGTGTGTGTGTGTGATTGCGTGAAAGCATACAATACAAATTAAATTTGCATGCCTGCCTGTCTGCAGCTCCTTCTGTTCTCTTTGTCCCGTGACAGCATATTCCTCCTTTCCAGTCTCATATCCTCTTAACAATCTCCTGTCCTCTCCACTCTACCCTCTGCTGTCCCTTCTAGTAAGAGGCCATTAGGACAGCATCCTGTAGATGCGTAGAACCATAAACTGCATACATCACATCATCACATTGTGGACCTAAGTCCAATCCACTTGTGTCTGAAGGGTTGACCTCAGTAATGTTTCCTGGTCAGGGGCTGGATAGGATTTTGATGAAGATTTTTGCATCTAGGTTCATGAGTGGTACTGGTCTGTAATTTTCTTTCTTTCTTCTTTGTGGCATCTTTCCCTGTCTTTGGTATCAGGGTTATGTTGGCTTCATAGAATAAATCTGAAAATATTCCATACTTTTCTCTGCTGTGAAATAGCCTCGTAGTAGTATTGGAATTAACTCACCTCTAAAAGTCTGGTAGAATTTTCCAGTGAAGCCATCTGGGCCAGGACTTTTTTGGTTGGTAATTTTTTATTACTTCTTCAATCTCTTATTTTGTGATGGGTTTATTAAGTTGTTCTACTTCTTCTTGTGATAATTTTGACCTCTGAGCACTGCTTTTGCTGTATCCCATAGGTTCTGGTAGGATGTGTTTTCATTCTCACTTGATTCCATAAGTTTCTTTATTGCATCTTTGATTTCTTCTGTAACCCATGAATTTTTGAGCAAGGTGTTGTATGGTTTCCATGAGTTCAAATTTCTACCCATGTATTTTTCTGCTATTGATTTCAACTTTTGTGGCTTTATGGTCTGAGAAAGTGCTTTGCAGTAATTCAGTGGTATTGATTTTGTTGAAACTTGCTTTATGACCCAATACATGGTCTATTCTGGAGAATGTTCCATGTGCATTGGAGAAGAAGGTGCACTTGTCTGTTGCTAGGTGAAAAGTTCTGTAAATGTTGATGAGGTCTAGTTAGTTGATTGTCACAATGAGAGCTTCTGTATCTTTACTGAGCTTTTTTCTAGATGATCTGTCCATTACTGAAAGTGGAGGGTTGAAGTGGAGTGATCTGTCTCATTTTTCAACATTGTCAGCATTTGTTCTACGTATTTAGATGCTCTGGCATTAGGTGCACAAATATTTAATATTGTTATATCCTCCTTGTGTGTTGAAACTTTAAGCCATAAATAGTGACTACCCTTGTCCACAATGGTAGATTTTACATTACAGTCTATTTTATCTGAGATTAGTATTGCCATTCCTGCTCTTCTTTGTATGTTGTTACCTAGGTATATATTTTTCCATCCTTTGATTTTCAGTTTGTTCATATCTTTTAGTCTAAGTTGTCTTTCCTATGAGCAGTATATACATGGATCATGTTTTTTGATTTAGCCCATTACTCTCTGCCTCTTTATTAAAGCATTCAATCCCTTTACATTCAGTGTAATTATTAATAGATACATATTTGTTGCTGTCATTTTGCTGCCTTTATTTTTGTGTTGTTGCCGTGTTCTGTGTTCCACTTAATATTCTCTTCTGGGTCATTTTTCATTACGGATTTTCTCTTCATCATTTTCAGTGTTGGTTTTGTGCCTGTTGAGACACCTGTATTATCTATCTTTCTTTTTTTGATATGTAGTGTTGTTAGTTTGCTTTGCAGTTACCCATTTGATTTTCCTTAATGCTCTAAGTTTAAACCAATCTTCAACTTCTGTGTATGTCCTTAACTTCCTCTCTTTCTGAAAGGGCTATAACTACTGTAATATATCCCTCTTTATATTGTGATGATGTCATAATTTACATGTTAAGATCTCTGGTTCCCTACTTTTAATATTTTAGTTTTGATTGAGCTCTGTGATTTCCCTGGGTAGGATTCTAGATGCTGTGTCTTGCATTGTATCCTTGAATATACATCTGATGTTATTGATTTTCTAAGTGAAGGGCCTCTTTCAGTATTTCTTATAGTTGTGGCTTTTTTAAAATATCATAACATTAATTTTTATTATTTATTTATTACAATAAGTGAATAAAATTTCTAATATCTACCAACTATTTCATCTATAACAAACCCTCACCCCCCACCCTTGTAGACAACAAAGTTATTTTCTTCTGTAGATAATTCCATTTTTAAGTCCTTACAATAGAGGTCTCATATAGTAATTGTGCTTTTGACACTGACTGATTTCACTCAGCATATCTTCCAATTGAAACCATTTTGTGAGATGTTTTCTAAAATCTACATTGCTTTTTATTACAGCATAGTGTTCCTTTGAGTATATATACCATAATTTGTTTATTCATTTATATATTGATGGGCATCTGGGTTGATTCCATCTTTTAGCTATTGTGGACTGTGCTGCAATAAACATTCATGTACATGTGTCTGTTCATGTGACAGCCTTTGTCCAAGCAGTGGAATTACAGGATCAAATGATGTATCTATTTCCAGCTTTCTAAGGAAGTACCAGATTGTTTTCCAAAGAGACTGTACCAACTTGCAAACTCACCAGCAGTGTAGGACAGTTCCAGTCTCTCCATAGCCTCTCCAACATTTGCTGTTTTGTGGTTTTAGGATCATGGCCAACCATGTTGGGGTGAGATGACATCTCATTGTAGTTCTGATTTGGATTTCTCTGATAGCTAATGGTTGCAAGCATATTCTCATATGTCTTTTGGTTGCCTGGATGTCCTATCTAGTGAACTGCCTGCCCACCTCCTTTGCCAAGTGCTTAATTGGGTTATTTACCATTTTCTCGTTGATGTTTTGCAGAACCTTGTGGATTATGGCGATCAGAAGATGGTCTGGCATGTAGTTGACAAATACATTTTCCCATTCTGTAGGCTGTCTTTTAACTCTTTTGGTAGTCTTTGGATGAACAAAAGTATTTGATTTTTAGTAGTTCCCATCTATCTATTTTCTCTTGTTAATCATGCTTTGTTTGTTAGATTTTGAAGTCTGTCTAAGCTGTGTATTAGGACATCCATCATTGATCATATTTTTTTTCTTGCATGATTTTTATCATTTTAGGTTAGATATTAAGGTCTTTGATCCATTTAGAGTTAGTTTTTGTGTAAGGTGTGAAATATAGGTCTTGTTGCAGTTTCTGCAGTTTTTTGCAGATTCTGTGACTGGCCAGTAACATACTTTCATTATCAGCTGGAAGGTCTGTTTTCAGCAACACTTTGGACAACCCCTAGTTCAAGAGCTCTCCACTTTCCAGCACCTGGACAGTCCTCTGCATAGAAGCTAAGTTTACTTTTAAGGTTGAAAGGCCTATGTATTAGTCTGGAGATCTGTCTGTTGAGAGGCCCGGCAGCTTTTCCCCCAACTTTCTCTGACCCACATTGTAAGGTTGGCTGACAGCTCCCAGTACCTCCATAAGTGAGGTAGCATCTTTGCCACCCAGTAGGCAGAGACTCCCACCCCAGAGAGTCCACCAGGGGCAAATCACTAGAGTATATAGAGACAGCTGGTGATCAATTCCTCTCTTAGAACTAAGCCTCAGCTACTGTTGCATAACAACAGAAAAATCAGTGTCTAGATGGCATGCAGACAGCAGACCATAGTTAATCATTTAAAGAAGCAGTCCACCGTGGCTCCAGAAAACTCCTAAAATAAAGATTCAAAAAATTTCCCAGATGAAGAAGCCTTTCTGAAACTATAGGAGTTTGAGTGCAAAAGAAGTATATAGAGAACCCTCCTAGAGATTAAACAAAATGCAGCAGAACAAAATGAAAATTTAAGTAAGCTATTTGAACTGATAAAACATCAACAATCTGAAATCCATCAAATCAATAACAAAATTACAGAATTAGGTAATTCAGTTGCAAGCCAAAAGAGTAGAATTGAGGAGATAGAAGTTAGATGTAGTGATCTTGAGGATAGAGCAACTGACACCAGCAATTATGAGGAGAAAGAAAAGAAATAAGAAAAATGAAAAAGCATTAAGAAACATGTGGGACTCTATTAAAAGGAATAATTTGTGTTTAATTTGAGACTCTAAACAAGAGGGGATAGATGACAATACAGAAAGCATTGCTGCAGAAAGTCTGACAGAAAACTTTTCTGAGATTATGAACAAAGATAATATAGGTATCTGTTTTAGTTGGCTTGTGCTGCTTTAACAGAAATACCAGAAAGCGGATGGCTCTAACAAAGGAAAGTTTATGCTTACACAATCCGATAGGCTGTAAGTCCAAATTCAGGCTGTCTGCTCCAGGGGAAGGCTTTCCCCCTTGTTGGCTCTGGAGGTAAGTCTGGTATTTTATCAGTCGTTGTCCAGGGAGCATCTTGGCACAGGAACCTCAGGTCTGAAGGACATGCTCTCCTCCGGTGCTGCTTGCTTGGTGGTGTGAGGTTCCCAATTCTCTGCTTACTTCTCTTTCCTTTTATCTCTTGCAGGATGAAAGGATTAAGAGTGGGGCAAGCCACACTCCAGGGAAACTTCCTTTGCAACAGAGCAGGGAGGTGATCTTTCAAAAGGATCTACAGCCCCACCCTAATCCTTCAATGTACAGCATAGGAAAACCACAAAATGGAGGACAGTCACAAGATACTGGGAATCATGGCCCGGTCACATGGCTACACACATTTTGGGGGGATGCAATTCAATCCATGGCAGTATCCAAGATGTGTATCAAACACCACAAAAGCTTGACCCCCCAAAGAAAGACACCAAGACATGTTATAATTAAGCTTAATAAAATAAAACAGATGCTTTTAAAGGTAGCAAGGCTCAAAGAAAAGCTAACATACAGAGGAAAAACCTGTAAGCTTTTGTCCGACTTCTCTGAAGAAATGATGTTGGCTATAAAACAGTGGGATGACACATACAACACCCTGAAAGAGAAAAGCTTCCAACCAAGAATTATATATCTTGCAAAATTGTCTATCAAATATGATGGTGAATTTAAGACATTTGCAGATAAAGAGAAGCTTAGAGGCTTTGTAAAAACTAAACCAAAACTACATGAAATACTGAAAGAAGCTTTTTGTGTAGAAAAACAAAACCATTAAATGTATACTTGAGGTGGCAATGCAGGACACATCATCCAGAATCCTACTCAGTTTGGGAAGTCACAAAACTCAATCAAAGCTACAATGTTAATAGAAGGGAATCAGTGATCACATTATGAAAACTATGACACCATCACACTAAAAAGAGGGATATACTACAGTAGTTATAGTCCTTTCTAATGGAGAGGAAGTTAAAAAATTATGGAAAAGCTAAAATTGGATTTAACCTTAGCATGTTAAAGGGGATCATAGGTGTAGCTGCAAAGCAAAATAATCATGTAACATACCAAAACAAGAAATGCAGTATAGGAGTCTCAACAAACACAACACCAACACTGAAAAGTCAGCTCATGAAGAAGAATGACCCAGAAGAGAATACTAAGAGCAATATAGAAAAATCAACATAAAAAGAATTACATCAAAATGATGGCACTAAACACATGCCTATCAATAATTACACTGAATGTAAATGACCTAAATGCTCCAATAAAAAGACAGCAAAGGACATGCTGGATCTAAAGACATGACCCATCTATATGTTGCTTACAAGAAACACACCTTAAACTCAAAGATATGAACAAACTGAAAATTAAAAGATGGAATAATATATACCAAGCTAACAACATACAAGGAAGAGCAGGTGTGGCAATACTAATTTCAGATAAAATAGATTTTAATGTAAAATCCACTATCGTACACAAGGATGGTCACTATTTATTGATGAAAGATTCAATACTGAAGCAGGACTTAACAATATTATCTATTTATGCATTCAATACCAGAGCATCTAAATACATCGAACAAATACATCGACAACATTCAAAAATGAGATAGTTCATTCCACAATAATAGTTGGAGGCTTCAAGACTCCGCTTTCAGTAATGAGTAGATCATGCAATAAAAAGCTCAGTAAAAATACAGGCGATTGCATTGCAACAATGGACCAATTTGACCTTGTTGACACATACAGATCTTTTCACTCATCAACAGATAAGTACACCTTCTTCTCCAGTGCACATGGAACATTCTCCAGAATAGACCATGTGTTAGGTCATAAAGCAATTCTCTACAAGATGCAAACCACCGATTTATTGCAAAGTATCTTCTTGGACCATGAAGCCATAAAAGTTGAAATCTAAAGCAGAAAAACCATAGGTTACAAAACTGGAGAAACCTACCCTGCTCATGGATAGGAAAATTTAACATTGTGAAGATCTCTGTTTTATCTAAAGTGATCTACTTATACAATGCAATTTCAATACAAGTTCCAATGTCATTTTTTAATGAGATGGAGAAACATATCACCAACTTTGTTTGGAAAGGGATGAAACCCCGGATAAGTAAAGCACTACTGAATAAAAGTAACACAATGGGAGTCCTGACTCTACCCAATCTTAAAATCTGTTACACTGCCACAGTAGTCAAAACAGCCTGGTACTGCTACAAAAAGAGATATACAGACCAATGGAATAGAGTGGAGACCCCAGATATGCCACCATCCTCTTATGAGCATTGATATTTGGCAAACACCCTAAGATTGTAAACTGAGGTAAAAACAGTCTCTTTAGCAAATGGTGCCGGAGAAATTGGTTTTGTTTTTGCAAAGTCCCTAAGCTTCTGTTTACCATCAAATCTGAAAGACAATGTTGTAAGATATATAATTTTTGGTTGGAAGTTTTTCTTCTTCAAGGCTTTGTGTGTGTCATCCCACTGCCTTCTTGCCAACATGGTTTCTGCCGAGAAATCAGACGAAACCCTATTGGGCTTCCCTTTGTATGTTAGTTTTGCTTTAAGCCTAGCTGCCTTTAAGATCCTCTCTTTATGTTTCATTTTATTAAGTCTGATTATAATCTGTCTTGGTGTCTTTCTTTCAGAGTCTACCTTTTGTGGTGTTTAACATGCATCTTGCATATATGTTTTCTTTTCTTTTATGATATCAGGGAAATTTTTTGGCAGCAACTCTTCAACAATTATCTCTGTATTTTCTGCTATTCCTCCCTGTTCAGGAATTCCAGTTATCCGTAGATTATTCCTCTTCACAGAGTCCCACATGCTTCTTAATGACTCTTCATTTTTGTTTGTTTGTTTCTTTTATTTGATTTCTCCCATAAATGCTGGTGTCCATTGCTTTATCTTCAATCTCACTAATTCTCAATTCCACTTCCTCAATTCTGCTGTTTGATTTTTGCATTGAATTGTGTAACTCTGTAATTGTATGAGTTATCTACTGGATTTCAGATCATTGATATTCTAGCAGTTCACATAGCTTACTTAATTTTTCATTTTGTTTTGCTGCATTTTGTTGAATCTCTGGAAGGGCTCTATACATAATCCTTTGGTATTCTACCTCTGATAATTTCAGAAAGTCTTCTTCCTCTAGGAAGTTTTTTGATTATTTGGGGAGTTTTCCAGAGCCATGGTGGTCTCCTTCTTTAAATGGTTAGATGTTGTTTTCAGCTATTAAAAGCTGTTCAGTTTCTCTAGCGTTACACCAACAGGACTTGTGGTGAAGTGCTAACAACAGAATGAGTAACAGCACTGCTAGACTTGGCCGCCAGTTGTGTTCTCCTGACTTATGTACAGCTTCTCTGGTAATAGAGATGCTGTCAAGCCCCACAATGCTGCTCAGCTTGGCAGCTGGCCCTAGCAGCTGACCCTAGCAGGATCCTCAGGGGTGGCAGGCCCTGCCTCCTGGATGATAAAAGTGGCGACCTACCTGTACTGACTCTCTGGCATCCCACCAGTCAAGATTATGGTGTAGCTGAGGGAAGGGAGAAGGATGCCTTCACACTTGGCCACCTGAGACCACTGCATTCTCTATATGTGCTTATCTTAAAAACTGCTTTTCTGCTGAGAAGGGCACTGTCCAGCAGCAGCCAAAAATAGCTAGGCCCTTAGGAGTGGCAGGGTCCACCTCATAGCTGGCAAAGAAGGAGCCCTACTTGTGGAGACTCTCAAAGCCCATCAGCTGATGGTATGATATGGTTCAGTGAAGAGAGGTGGAAATGGCGCTGCCACACTCATCTGCCAGTCACCACTGCTTCTCTAGATGCACTTACCTTAAAAACTGCTTTTCTGCTGAAAGAGGCATTGACCAGCAGCAGGTGATAGCTACCAGGCCCTCAGGGGTGCAGAGCCTGCCTCTTGGCTGACAAAGATGGCACCCTACTTACAGAATCACTCAGGGGCCTTCAGCAGATGCTATGATGTGGCTCAAAGAAGGGAGGGGTTAGGGTACCACCACATTCTGCTGCTAGCTGCCACTACATTCTCTATGTATGACTGTCTTAGAAACAGCTTTTCTGGTGGAAGAAGCACTGGCCTGTAAGGCACTTTTGCTCAGTGTGGGAGGTAGCCCCACCTAGACCCTCAGGCTTGGCTGACTGCACTTCTCAGCTGACCAAGAGGGTAGTATCTATGGGGCAACTCAAAGAAGAAAGGGGGGCGGGACACTGGCACCCTTGGTTGCCAGCTGCCACTAGGTTCTGTAGATGTGACTGTCCCAAGCACAGCCTCTCTGCTGTGGGATACACTGTTTACTTAGAGATTGCAGCACAGCATAGTAGGCAGCCCCTGCCAGGCTTCAGTCTTGGCAGTACCAGTCCCAGTCTCCTAATTAACAAAGAGGGCTCCTCTACCTGTATTCCTGTCAGCCATTGCAGCACCAGAAGCAGGACCAACTGCACCACTGTTTCACCTCTGACAAAGTTCTTTTCCCCCTTTCTATCACCCAGTCCAATCTCACAATACTATGCCTGAACTTGGGGCTCCCAGAATGTCCACACTGCTCCATTCAATTATTTTTCTAAGACTTAGATCTCAGAGGGAATTGAGATGTGTGACTAGTCCACCATCATTGCCCCACCTCCTCTGTGACCCATCTTCAACATCATGTTCTTGACTTCTTTTACCTGGGACTGACTCCTATCTCAGTGCTCCAGGCACTGAGCCAGTATATCCACTAACAGGATGAGAACCCCAGGGCTAAATCTGAACCTGCCTGTCCTTTGGCCAACAGCTTTTGGCCTCCCACTTGCCCCCATGGAACAGCCAGTATAGCTGGCAGCTTCTCCTGCCCCGCCCTGCCCAGCCCCAGTATTTCATCTAGAAATGGAAAGTTTCTATTTGTTTACCTGTTGCATGAGCTTAGCTTTTGGGAGAAGCTTCACCAAACCCCAAATCCATATTTCCTTAGGCCTCAGTTTAGGGTCTATCTCTGCCCTTCCTCTCACCTCAGACTTCAGGTGTCTTTCTTCTAGTCAGCCAAAGCCTATTCTTTATCACTTCCTCTCTTGAGGGAAGGGATCACACGGCTCCCACTTTCCCCATGTGTCTCCTACATCCTTAGGGTCCACCCTAGCCTTCCCAGAGGTTTTTAGAGTCACTTTTCATCTCATGAACACAAGAGAATACCAGGTGAACACCCAGGAGACAGCATGGAATTCATTGGTTTTGGCCAATGAAGTCCTCTTAATAGCAGAAAGTTTTCCTATAGATCCTGTAGATTCTCCCCCATTTCATCTAGCTTCAGGGGTCTCAGCCTCCACACTGTTCCCCTGTACAGATGTAGACATGTGATTCACTGCCAACCAATCAGTTAAATACAGAGAGAAGACAGGAAGAGAAAGTCAGATAGAGAAAAATAAGTAAATGGTATGAACCGGAACACTGACGATGGGTCCTTTCAGGAAAGTTATCTAGTTATCTAGTACTGCTTTCACAAAAATACCACAGTGGATGGCTTTAAAAAGAGAAATTTTGTTTTGTCACATTCCAGTAAGTTAAAAGTCCAAACGAAGTGTGGCAGCTTCAGGTGAAGGCATTCTCTGCTGGCTCTGGAGGAAGGGATTTGTCATCAATCTGCCCCTGGACTGAAAGCTTGCAAGGCACAGGGACTCTAATCCCTTCCAAAGGACATACTCAGCTCTCAGTACTGCTTTCTTGATGGTATGAGGTCCCCAGATCTCTCCGGCAACTTCTTTCCTTTATATCTCAAGAGATTGTCTAAAGGAACAAAACAATATTACACATTGAATTCTGCCCCATTAGCACAACTGCTGTCCATCCAACATCATTAACATCTTAGGGGCAGGATTTACAACAAGGAGGACATCACACAATACCAGGAATCATGGCCCAGCCAAACCACTACATATATTTTGGGGGGAACACAATTCAACCCATGACAGTGATTCATGCAAGGATAGGCACGCAACTTGTTATGGATTGAGTTATGTCCTTCAAGCAATGTGTGTAACAGTCTGTTGGGCTGTGATTCCCAGGGCTGTATCATTGTCCTCCATTTTGTAATTGTAATTTTCATGTATGTTGCAAATCCTAATCTTTGCCTGTGGTTAATATGGCAAGGTTGGATTATGTTAAAGAGGATTAGGATGGAACTAAGGTAAAGTCCCTAATCCAATATAAAGGAGAATTTCTCTCAGGTGTGGCTTGCACCATCTTTTATCCTGCAAGAGATAAAAGAAAAGGGAAGTAAGCAGAGAGTGGGAAAACTTCATATCACCAAGAAAGCAGCACCAGGAGCAGAGTGCATCCTTTGGACCTGAGATTCTTGTGCTGAAATACTCCCAGACCAAGGGAAGATTGATGACAAGAATCTTCCTCCAGACCCAAAAGAGGGAGAAAGCCTTCCCCTGGAGCTGACACCCTGAATTTGGACTTACAGCCTACTAGAACATGAAAGAATAAATTTCTCATTGTTCAAGCCATTCCCTTTTGGAATTTCTATTATAGTAGCACTAGATAACTAAGAACCCCAGTAGGACTATTAGTCTTCTCTAAAAATTTAATATTATTCTCAGAGGGAATACAACAAAATGTTTTTTTGGAAGCTTAATTTGGATACATAATCAAGAAAAACCAATCACTAAAAGACCTCAATTGATGGTCCAGCAGTTTCAGGGTTCCCCTGAGAGCATGGCCCTCAGTCCTGCTGCTGCCCTTACCCATGAATTATAATGAAGGTCCACTCTTTGGACAGGAATGGATTGGACTTGGCAATGCAGAGTGACCATGTATTGGATGCACTTTATGGTTCTATACATCTATAGGATATCATCCTGCTGACCTCTGGCTGGAGGAAGGAGAGTGGGTGGAGAGGAGGGGAAAGGAGGTGGTTGGGAGGATGAGACATGTATGGAGCAGAGAGGAATAGTGTGCTGTCACCGGACAGGGAGAGCAGTGGAAGCTGCATATAGGTGGGCATGTAAATTTATATGGGAATGTACATTTTCACTCAGTCATGTTAAATAAAAAAAAAAATACAATAGCCCCTAAGAAGATAAAGTACCTAGGAATTAATCTAACCAGAGAAAAAACAGACCTTTACAAAGAGAACTACAAGCCCTTACTACAAGAAACTCAGAGAGACTTAGATAAATGGAAAAACCTACCCTGCTTGTGGATAGGAAGACTTAACATTGTGAAAATGTCTATTTTACCCAAAGCAATCTATTTATATGACGCAATCCCAAATACAAGTTCCAGCGTCATTTTTTAATGAGATGGAGAAACAAATCACCAATTTTGTTTGGAAAGGGAAGAAGCCCCGGTTAAGCAAGGTACTACTAAAGAAGAAGAACACACTGGGAGGCTTCTCATTACCCGACCTTAGAACATACTACAGTGCCACAATGGTCAAAACAGCCTGGTACTGGTATAAGAACAGACAGATTGATCAGTGGAACAGAACTGAGACCCCAGAGATGACACCATCTACCTATGAACAACTGATATTTGACAAAGGCCCTAAGACATTAAACTGGGGTAAAAACAGTATCTTCAACAAATGGTGCTGGCAAAATTGGATATCCATCTGCAAGAAACTGAAACAAGATCCATATCTTACATCTTATACAAAAGCCAACTTCAACTGGATAAAAGACCTAAATGACAAACCTAAAACAAGATCCATATCTTACATCTTATACAAAAACCAACTCCAACTGGATAAAAGACCTAAATGACAAACCTAAAACAAGATCCATATCTTACATCTTATACAAAAACCAACTCCAACTGGATAAAAGACCTAAATGTCAAACCTAAAACAATAAAGCTCATCGCCATGAGTTGGATCCGACTCGACGGCAGCTTGGCTTGGCAAGAAAAGGTAGGAACAACAATGGAAGTTTTAATACACAATATGGACAGACTCCAAAATCTGTCAAACAAACCACAATCATCAGAAGAGAAAATAGATAAATGGGATCTATTACGAATTAAACACTTTTGCTCATCTGAAGACTTTATTAACAGAATTAAAAGAACACCTACAGAATGGGAAAAAATATTTGGCAACTCTATGTCAGACTGATGCCTGATTTCCATAATCTATAAGATACTACAAAATATCAACAAGAAGAAGATAAACCATCCAATCAAGCGATGGGCAAAGGAGATGGACAGACATTTCACTAAAGAAGAGATCCAGGCAGCCAAAAAACACATGCGGACCACATTCACGATCTTTATTTATTAAAGAAATTCAAATAAAGATGACAATGAGATACCATCTCACCCCAACAAGACTGACCATGATCCAAAAAACACAAAACAACAAATACTGGAGAGGCTGTGGAGAAAGTAGAACCCTCCTACACTGTTCGTGGGGTTGTGAAATGGTCCAGCCTCTTTGGAAAGCAATCTGGCACTTCCTCAAAAAAATGGATATTGATATACCATTTGACCCAGTAATTCCATTACTTGGAATATATCCTACAGAATCAAGGCCTTTCACACCCGCGGACACATGCACCAGAATGTTTATCGTAGCACAGTCCACGATAGCAAAAAGATGGAATCAACCCAGATGCCCAACAACAGAAGAATGGATAGGTAAACTATGGTATATATACTCAATGGAGCACTACGCAATGATAAAGAACAACGATGACTTCAGGAAACATCTCATGACCTGGTTTCAACTGGAAGACATTATGTTGAGTGGAAGTAGCCAGCGACAAAAGGACAAATATTGTATGAGACCTCTATGATAAGATCTCAAAAACAGACTTGTGTATAGAAGAAAAGACTCTTTGACAGCTGCAAGGGAGGGGCAGGAGGGAGGGAAGTGGGGAGGGCTTAGATTAGATAGTTGCTAGGTATCTGGTTGGGAGAAATCGGTGATAGCACACATTAGAAACAAGAACAGTATTAAGTGGACTTAAACATAACATGAGTACTCCTTCCATCTTAGTCCAATATTGCAAGGATAGAGTAGCTGGGGCAGGGTACAGAGGACCATGCTCTTAGGCGAAAGCGAGGCCAATTGGCACAACTAGTGTGTTGCTCAGAGGGCTCTCTGCACCCGACGTTGGTGAGTGGCATCTGGGGTCTTAAAAGCTGCCAAGCTACCATCCGAGGGCACAGCAAATGGTCCCAACTCAGCAGGAATGGATGCTCACCGAGGACCAAAATGACATGGGGGAAAGACAACCCGGAAGACAAAGAGACCCACATCAGTGGGTGCCTACATCGACTTGGGACTGGAAGAACCGGATGGTGCCCGGCCACCACCAGTGATAGCCGCGATGGAGCTCACTAAGTTGAGTCTCACTGGCAACACAAGAATAAAAAGGAGTGCACCCTGAGATCCCCACTAAAAGACCTCAGTTGATGGTCCAGTGGTTTTGGGGTTCCCCTGGGAACATAGCCCCTCGCCCTGATGCTACCCTTGACCATAAATCATAACGAAGGTCTACGCTTCGGACAGGAATGGATTGGACTTGGCGATGCAGTGACCATATATTGGATGCACTGTATGGTTCTGTACATTTATAGGATGTCATCCTGCTGACCTCTGGCTGGAGGAAAGAGAGTGGGTGGAGAGAAGGGAAAGGTGACTGTTGGGAGGATGAGACATGTATGGAGCAGAGAGGAATAGTGTGCTGTCACCAGGCAGGAAGAGCAGTGGAAAGCTGTATATAGGTGGGTATGTAAATTTATACGGCAATGTACATTTTTACTCAGTTATATTAAATAAAAAATTTTTAAAAATAAAATTCCAAAAAGTTAAAAAAAAAAAAAAAAAGAAAGACCAATCACTAGAAAAGGACATCATGACTGGTAAAGTAGTGGGTCAACATAAATGAGGGAAAAACAGGTGGGGCTGAGAAGGTGGAGTAGCCACAGGCATCCTGTGATCCCTGTAACAATATAGACCAGAAAACCAACTAAATGGATTGTACAGGACATTCCAGGAGCCCTGAATATCAGATGGAAAGCTGAGATTCGAATGGATGACAGCAAGGGAAGAGCAGGGCCAAAAGCAACTAGTTCAGCCAGAACTGCCTCCGTGGAAACTCATATCCTGCAGAGGAATCCACTACTTCCAGCATGGTGCATGGAGCAGCAGCATGGCACACTGCCATGCAGTGCAGTGGCAGCACAGCAAACAGAGCATTGTGGAGTGGAACACCTCTTTCTCAGCAGGGAAACTGAGCTTCAATCACACCTGCAGAATCACAGAGGACTTCTATTTGGGTGTCATAAAATAAGTGCTTGCTGACCCTTGCTTATTTAAATCTTTCCTACTGAGTCTGCATTCACTCAATGGCACTGGGTCACTGGGTACAGGCTGACTCTTTTTCCCTTTGCCCAGAGCTTCCCCCTCCAAGTGATTCTTCTGGACCTGGATAGGGAAGCAGACTAGGGGGTGGGATAAGATCTGCTGGCTTCCCCAAGCCAGGAACTTCCCCTACCTTACCCAGCATATGTACAACCAGCAACTCCCATAATCAAATCAGCCCACATGACCAGCCTATTTGCACACTGAAAAACTACACATGTATATATATATATATATATGCATATATATATATATATATGCATGTGTAAAATTGGTTGCCTTCAATTCTAACTCATAGCAACCCTATAGGACAGAGTGGAACTGACATACAGAATCTCAAAAAGAAAGCCTGGTGAATCCAAACTGCTGACTTTTTGGCTAGTAGCGATAGCACTTAACCACAATGCCACCACCTACCTGTACATGTGTGTGTTATTTAATAAAACAGAATAACCAAACATAAATTACAACAATTTCTGATGGCTCAGAGGAAAGAGTCAATCTCAAATGATTCAAAGAAGAAGACAGTGGCTTCAGAAAACTCTCAAACCAAAGAATCAAAAAATTTTCCAGATGAAAAAGACTTTAGAGCTGTGGTGGTCAGGATTGTGTCAACTTAGCAACTCCATGTTTGGCTGTTGTATCAAGTGGCAGGGTGGGGCCTGTGGTGGCTTCCCTCACCTCAGCTTTCATCTCTTGGCCTTCCACCACCTACTCCCCGTCTGCTCACATAACCAGCAGCTCCTGCTCTCTCCTGGAGTCTGGGTCCTGGACCTGAACCAGCAGCTGCTGGATTCATCAACACTTACAGCTGGCACTTGACACTCTTGTTCTCTGACTTGCCAATTTTGGATTCGCCAGCCTCTGCATCTCTGTGAGTCAGCAGAGACCTTGAAGTCTCACCACCAGCTTGGGATCCACCAACCTACACAACTGGTCGTCTAGAACTCTGGTCTTTGACCTGCTGACCTTGGGTTCACCAGCTCCTGTGGCCATGTGAGGCTTGCGCCAGGACTTGGGACATTCAGCTTCTATATTTGTGTGAGCTGTTTTCTTTATATACAAATCTTTCCTTGTACTTTGTATATAAATATTTTCCTTGTACATATACTTACTGCTTTTGCTTCCCTCAAAAACCCAGCCTAAGACAAGAGCTTTTCAGGCATTAGGAAGGAGACTGGGAAAAGTGCAGCAGAGATAATGTAAAATTAATCAGGTTGCATGAAATATTTGAGCAACAAAGATCTGAAATTCATCAGATTAATAGCAAGAATACAGAATCAGACAATTCAGTAAACAATACATCCAGGAGAAAAACTGAGGCAATGGAATGCAGAATTAGGGAGACTAAAGATAGAGCAACTGGCACCACATATTTGAAGAAAAGTCAAATAAAAGAACTTGTAAAATGAAGAAACACTGAGAGTTACGTGGTACTTTATCAAGAGGAATAATTTACATGTGTTTGGAATGCCAGACCAGGAAGGGATAACAGAAACTACAGAGAGAGTTGGTGAAGATATGTTGACAGAAAACTTCCCTGATAACATAAAAGATGAAAATATATCTATCCAAGATACTCATTGAAATCCACAAAAGGTACATCGCAAAAAGAAAGACACTGAGATATATTACAATCAAACTTACCAAAGCTAAAGATAAGGAGAAGGTTTTAAAGGTAGTTAGGGCTAAGTGTAAAATAACCTACAAAGGAGAGTCAATAAAACTAAGCTCAGCCTACCCAGCAGAAACCATGTTGGCAAGAAGGCAATAGAATGACAACACACAAAACCTTGAAGGAAAAAGCTGCCACCCAAGAATAATAATACATTGTTGTTAGGTGATGTCAAGTCAGTTCTGACTCATAGCAAACCTATGCACAACACAATGAAGCACTGTCTAGTCTTGTGTCATGCCCACAATTGTTTTTATACTTAAGCCAATTGTTGCAGCCACTGTGTCAATCAATCTCATTGAAGGTCTTCCTCTTTTTCACTGACCTTCCACTCTACCAAGCATGATGTCCTTCTCCAGGGACTGCTCCCTCCTAACAACATGTCCCAAATATGTAAGACAGTCTCACCATCTTTGCTTCCAAGGAGTGCTCGGTTGTCATATATCTTACAAATTGTCTCTCAAATATGATGGTGAAATTACAACATGCCACCTGTAAGAGTGACACCTTTGACTTAAAGACACAAACAAACTGAAACTCAAAGGATGGAAAAATTTATACTAAGGTAACGACATTCAAAAAAGAGCAAGAGTGACAATGTTAATTTCAGATAAAATAGACTTTAAAATCCACCACAATGGACAAGAAAGTTCGCTATATACTGATTAAAATGACAATACATCCAGGAGGACTTAGCCATATTAAACACTGACATGACCAAAGACAAGGCTTCTAAGTATGTCAAATGACTAATAGCATTGAAAAGTGAGATAGACACTGCCACAACAATAGTAGGAGACTTCAACACACCACTTTCAGAAAGAAGCTCAATAAAGACATGGAGGATCTAAATCCCACAGTCAACCAACTTGACCTCATAGACATATACAGAACACCTCACTCAGCAACAGACTTGTACACCTTCTTTTCAAATGCATGTGGAACATTCTCCAGAACAGACCACGTATTATGTCGTAAAGCTAGCCTTAACAAAATCCAAAGCACTGAAACATTGCAAAGCTTCTTCTCAGACCACAGAGCCATAAAAGTTGAAATCCACAGCAGAAAAAGCAAGGGAAGAAAATCAAACACAAGGAAATTAAACAATACCTTGCTAAAAAATTTCCCGGTTATAGAAGAAATCAAGGATGGAATAAAGAAATTTGTAGAATCAAATGATAATGAAAATACATCCTACCACACCTATGGCACACAGCAAAAGAAGTGCTCAGAGGTCAATTTATCTCATTAAATGCACACATCCAAAAAGAAGAAAGAGCCTGTCATGGACTGATTCGTGTTCCCCAAAAAATATGTGTACAGATTTGTCTGGGCCAGGATTCCTGGTATTGTGTGATGTTCTTCCATGTTGTCTAGATACTGCCTCTGTAATACTAACAAGGGTAGATGGGCAGCAGTTGTGTTGGCTGGGCAAGACTCAATGTGTAAGACTGTTTTATGCATTGGAGAAGTCTTCTGAAATATAAAAGAAAGAAGCTAGCAAAGAGGTTTAAGGGAACTTTATACCACCAAGCAGGCATGCCAGAAGCTGAGCACATCCTCTGAAAAGGACCAGAGTGCCTGTGCCTCAGAAGCGTCCAGTTCAAGGGAAGAATGACAACAAGGACCCTTCTCCAGATCCAGCAAAGGAAGCCTTCTCCTGGAGCTGACACTCTGAATTTGGACTTTCAGACTACTGGATTGTGACAAAATAAAATTTCTGTTAAAGCAGTACTGTTAAAGCTGATTAAAACAGGGCCCAAATCAAAGAATTAACCTTACAACTCAAAAAAGTAGAAAGAGGGCAGCAAAATAACCCTGTGGGCATCAGAAGAAAGCAAATAATAAAAATTAGACCAGAACTAAATGAGTTAGAGAACAGAAAAAGATTGAGCCATGGTAGTCAAAACAGCCCAGTACTGGTACAAAAACAGATATATAGATCAATGGAACAGAATAGAGAATTGAACTATGAACAGCTGATATTTGACAAAAGCCCAAAGTCATGAACTGAGGAAATGACAGTATCTTTAACAAATGGTGTTGACAAAACTGGATATCTATTTGCAAAAGAACTGAAACAAGAACTGTATCTCATACCTTAAACAAAAACTAACTCAAAATGTATCAAAAACCTAAATATCAAACTGAAACAATAAAGATTATGGAAGAAAAAAATAAGGACAACACTGGAAGCTGTAAAACACAACTTAAACATACTACTAACAATGCACAAACAGCAGAAGATAAAATGGATAAAGGGAAACTACTAAAAATCAAACACTTATGCTCACCCAAAGAGTTTATAAAGAGAGTAAAAAGACTGCCTACAGACTGGGAAAAAATATTTGGCAGCCACATATCTGATCAACATCTAATTTCCATAATCTACAAGATGCTGCAAAATATCAACCAAAAAAAAGACAAATAATCCAATTAAACAATGGGCAAAGGATATGGACAGATACTTATCTAAAGAAGATATCCAGGCAGCCAAAAGACACATGAGGAAATGCTCATTATCATTAGGCATAAGAGAAATCCAAATCAAAATTAAAGTGAGATATCTCACTCCAACAAGACTGGCACTTATCCAAAAAACACAAAATAACAAATGTTGAAGAGGTTGTAGAGAATTAAGACTCTTCTATACACTGTTTATGGAATGTCAAATGGTACAACCACTCCAGAAAGCAATTTGGAGCTTTCTTTAAAAGTTAGAAATAGAAATACCATGTGATCTGGCAATCCTACTGCTTGGAATATATCCTAGAAAAATAGGGACCGTCACACAAACAGATACATGCATACGAATGTTCGTAGCAGCACTGTCCACAATAGCAAAAAGATGGAAATAATCTATGTGCCCATTAGCAGATGAATGGATAAGCAAACTATGGTATATTTACACAATGGAATACTATGCAATAATACAGAACAACAGTGATTTTACGAAACATCCATAACCTGGAATCAACTGGAAGATATTATGCTAAGTGAGATCAATCAACTGCAAAATGAAAAATACAGTATGAGAACCACTATTTTCAGGACTTAAGAAAAGGCTTGTGTATAGAAGAAAATACTTTAATAGCTACAAGTGTGGGGAGGAAGGAAAAGGAGTAGTCACAGATTAGATAGTTGATAGGAATTTAGTTAGGTGAGGGGAATGATAATATACACTAGAAAGTAGGTCAGCACAATTGGACTACATCATAAGCTAGAAGGTTTTCCACACAATCCAACATTTTAAAGAACAGAGTAGCAGGGAAAAGGTTTTGGGGACCTTGGTTTCAGGGGCCATCAAGGTAAATTGGCGTATCTAGTTTTTTTCCTAAGAAATTGTTCTGCATCCCACATTGGTGAGTGGTGCCTGGGGTCTTAAAATCCAGCAAGCTTCCATCTAAGGAACGTTGTTTTGTCCCAACCTACCTGGAGCAGATGAAAAACAAGAAAACCAAAGATATGGGGACAATATGAGGCCAGGAAACATATGATTGGGAGATTATATCAACATGAGACTAGAACTAGATGGTGTCTGGCCACCACCAAAGACAACACCATCAGACAACACAGTGTATACTTCCTGACATGTGAGAAAGGGGGTGTGCAGATCAAGAGATCTATCAAAAGACCAGACTTGATCATCTGACAGCCTGGAGGATTCCCTGAGAACACAGCCCCTGGACTTGCTGCTAGCCCAGAGCTGAGACTAGTACTGAAGCCACCACTTCAGACAAAGAGTGGACACAGGGAAACCCTGGTGGTGTAGTGGGTTAAGTGCTACGTCTCCTAACCAAAAGATTGGCAATTCAAATCTGCCAGGCGCTCCTTGGAGACTGTATGGGGCAGTTCTACTCTGACCTATAGAGTCTCAATGAGCTGGACCCAACTCAATGGCAATGTGTTTTTTTTTAACGGGCACAGAGTGACGCAGGTAGTGTATGTACTTTATATTTTAATATATATACAAGGCTGTTGAACTGGTGTCTTTTTGGAGAGGACAGGTGTTGGCTGAATAGATGCTATAAGTAAAGAGTGGCAGGAACCAGTGGGCTGTCACAGGGTGCAAAGAGCAGATAGAGTTGCACAGAGGTGGGTGCTCAGGGTTTTATATGGCAAATTGACTTGGATTGTAAATTTCCTCTTAATCACACTGAAAAAAAAATTTTTTAATCTTGTAGGGCAGTCCTAATCTGTCCTGCAGTGTCACCGTGAGTCGGAATTGACTAGATGGCAACAAAATTGGGTTTGTTTGGTTTTGGTCCTTCAAAAGACTTTGAAATCCTCTACTCTTCTCCTCTCCCCTAGCAGGCATATAATTTGCTGTCAAGGAGAGGGACTTCATTGTGTGATAAACCAAAAAACCCAAATCCACTACCATCCAGTTAATTCCAACTCAAAGTGACCCCACAGAGTTTCTAAGGCTGTAAATCTCTACGGCATCAGATTGCCACATCTTTCTCCCACAGAGCCTCTGGTGATTTTGAACCACCAACCTTCCAGTTAGCCGTAGATTGCTTTAACTGCTGTGTCACCAGGTTTCTTTCTATTACATGATAAGGACCAAATATAGTCCTCAAGGTCACAGAGAAGGGCCATCATAACAAAGCGTGGAGTATGTTTTTTTCCCAAGCAAACAGTTTCTACATAAAACAAGATCTAACTATAATTCCTCTTTCACTGAGGATTTGTAATTTCTCCACTCTGTCCTCTGCCCCATGACGCTCACAGACAAATGCACCAAGATTCAAATAGATTCAATTATCTTCCCCAGATTATGCTCTGGAGCTGGAACTCAACTCTATATCCCGCTGTTCTGATGACTTTTCCAGGATAACAATCCCCAAACCTGGATCTAACACCTGTGAGGCAATCTCTCCAAGTTAGCAAACTCCAGTGCCATCATCAATCAACTCACAAAGACAACAAGTATTCATAAAACTCCAGCTGAAGACACAGTACAATATACATTTCTAAGAGATCTGACACACAGAAAATACAAGATATGCCATCTGTTTTCAAGAAACTCATCCGGAAAGAAGAGCAATTCTACCAGCAAGTGTCTTTGTGTGTCCTGTAACCTCAGGAAGTCCCAGAGAGATGAAAGTTAGACATTTACATTTAGGGATCCTGACTATAGAGTGAATGGTTGGACACTAAGGGACTCAGGCACCTAGGCATAGAAAATCAGTCCATCCAAAAATGCATTACAAAAATACATTCACACTCTTTAATTTATGTCTACATTATATAAAAAGAAACAAAGAACAAAAAATGATTAAAACGATTAACAAGGCCAAAAGCTGGTTCTTTGAAAAGATCAACAAAATCAGTAACCACTGGCCAAACTGGCAAAAGAAAAACAGAAGTAAATAACTCAAATAAGAAATGAGATGGGTGATATTACAGAAAACCCAACTGAAATTAAAAGAATCATAACAGAATGCTATGAAAAACTGTACTTTAATAAATTCGAAAACCTAGAGAAAGTGGACAAATTTCTAGAACACACTACCTACTAAAACTAACACAAACAGAAGTAGAAAAACTTGGGTAGGTAAACTGTGGTATGTATACTCAATGAAACACTATGCAATGATAAAGAACAATGATGATTTTAGGAAGCATCTCATAACCTGGTTTCAATAGGAGGACATTATGTTGAGTGAAAGTAGTCAGCAGTGAAAGGACAAATGTTGTATGAGACCCCTACTGTAAGAACTTAAAAACAGACTCCTGCATACAAGAAAAGACTCTTTGACTGCTGCAAGTGTGGGGAGGGAGGGAGGACAAGGGTGGGGTATTGATTACATAGTTGATAGAAAGTTGGTTGGGTGAAATCTGTGACAGCACACATTAGAAAGAAGATCAGTTTAACTAGACTTCAACATAACATGATTACTCCTCCCATCATAACCCAATATTGCAAAGACGGAGTATCTGGGATGGGGGTCCGGGGACCATGGTCTCAGGGGACATTGAGGCCAATTGGCATAAGAATTTTGCTAAGAGAGTCTTCTGCACCCCAAATTGGTGAGTAGCATCTGGGTCTTAAAAGCTGCCAAGCTGCCATCTGTGGTAAGTCAAATGGTCCCAACACAGCAGGAACGGATGATCTCCAAAGACCAAAACAACATGTGGCAAAGAGAACTCAGAGGACAGAGAGACCTACATGAGTGGGTGACTACATCGACATGTGACTAAAAGAACTGAATGGTGCCCGGCCACAAAGTTGAGTCTCACTGGCAACACAAAAATAAAAAGGGGTGCACCCTGAGCTGTCCACTAAAAGACTGCAGTTGATGGTCCACAGGCCTCGGTGTTCTCCTGGGAGCATGGCCCCTGGCCCTAATGCTGCCACTGTCCATAAATCATAATGGAGGTCAACTCTTCAGACTGAAATGGATTGGACTTGGTGACCCAGACTGACCATATCATGTGCGCACTTTACGGTTCTAGGCATCTATAGGATGTCATCTGGCTGACCTCTTACTGGACGTGGGGGAGAGGGTGGAGAGGAGGGGATAGGGGATTGTTAGGAGGATGTGACATGTACAGAATGGAGAGGTGGAGTGTGCTGTCACTGGGCAGGGAAAGCAATGGAAGCCGCTCATTGGCAGGTATGCAAATTTATATGAGGTTGTATATTTTCACTCAGTCATAATAAAAGAAAACAAAAAGAGTAGAAAAACTTAATGAACCCAATCATAAAAGAAGAGATAGAAAAAGTATTTTAAAACTGCCCAACCAAAAGTTCTGGCCCAGACAGCTTTGCTGGAGAATTCGACAAAGCTTTTAGAGAACAGTTAATACCAGTACTACTACAGGTAGTACAGAAAAGGATGGAATACTCTCATACTCATTCTACGAAGCTGGCATAGCCCTGACACCAAAACCAGGTAATGATAGCATCAAATACCTGTCATCAACTTAGACACAAAAATTATCAACAAAATTCCAGCCAATAGAATTCAACGTACCAAAAAAAAAAAAAAAAAAAAAAAAAAATTCACCATGACCAAGTAGAAGTCATATCAGGGATTAAGTGATAGTTTAACACTGTAAAGACAATTCATGTAGTCAACTACATAAGTAAAAGAATTACTTGATTATATCAGCTGATGCAGAAAAAGGCATTTGACAAAGTCCAACAGCAATTCATGTTAAAAACTCTGAGCGGAATAGGAATAGAAGGAAAATTCTTCAACATGATAAGGGGCATCTATGCAAAGCCAATGGCCAACATCATCCTAAATGGAGAGAGGCTGAAAGCATTTCCCTTGAAAGTGGGATCCAGACAAGGATGCTGTTATGGATTGAATTGTGTCCCCCCCAAAATACGTGTAGCCACGTGGCTGGGCCATGATTCCCAGTGTTAAAGGACTGGGGTGGGACTGTAAATCCCTTCATAGGATGTCTTCCCTGCTCCACTGTAAAGGGAGTTTCTCTGGAGTGTGGCTTGCCCCACCCTTAATCTTTTCATCCTACAAAAGATAAAAGAGAAGCAGACAGAGAATTGGGAACCTCACACCACCAAGCAAGCAGCACCGGGAGAAGAGCGTGTCCTTCAGACCTGAGGTTCCTGTGCCAAGATACTCCCTGGACAAAGACTGATGCAATATCGGACTTTCCTGCAGAGCTGACAAGAGGGAAAGCCCTGTAGCAGACATCTGGAATTTGGACTTGTAGCCTACCGGACTGTGTGAGAATATACCTTCCTTTGTTAAAGCCATCTACTCTGTGGTATTTCTGTTAGAGCAGCCCTAGCTGACTAAAACAGATGTCCATTGTCACCACTCTTATTCAACATTGTCCTGGAGGGTCTAGCCACAGCAATTAGGCAAGACAAAGAAATAATGGACATCCAAATTGGTAAGGAAGAAGTCAAAGCATCTCTATTTAAAGATGATACAATCTTATGCACAGAAAACCCTAAATAATCCTCAAAAGAACTGCTGGAGCTAATAGAGGAGATCAGCGAAGTGTCAGGATATAGAATAAACATAAATAACTCAGTTGGAGTCCTTTACACCAAAAAAAGAGGCCCTCAAAGAGGAAATCACCAAATCAATACCATTTACAATAGCACCCACAGAAATAGAATACCTAGGAACAAATCCAATTAGAGATATAAAAGACCTACACAAAGAAAATTACAAGACTCTACTGCAAGAAACCAAAAGGGACCTACATAAGTGGAAAAACTACCTTGCTCATGGATAGAAAGACTTAACATTGTGAAAATGTCTATTTTTCCCAAAGCCATCTACAGATACAATGCAATCCCAATACAAATTCCAATGGCATTTTTAAATGAGATGGGGGGAGAATCACCAATTTTATGTGGAAAGGGAGAAAACTTTGGATAAGTAAACTATTACTGAAGAAGAAGAACAAAGTGGAAAGCCTCACACTACCTGACTTTAGAACCTATTACACTGTCACTATAGTTAAAACAGGAAGATACTGGTACAAGAACAGATATAGACCAATGTAACAGAATGGAGAATCCAGAAATAATGTCATCCGTCTATAAGCAGCTGGTATTTGACAAAAACCCAAAGTCCATGAAATGGTGAAAAGACGGTCTCTTCAACAAATGGTATGGGCATAACTGCATATCCTTCTGCAAAAAAAAAAAAGAAAGAAAGAAAGAAAGAAACAAGACTCATATCTCACACTATGCACAAAAACTGCCTCAAAATGAATCAAAGACCTGAATATGAAACCTAGAACAATAAAGATCATGGAAGAAAAAAACAGGAATTATGCTGGAAGCCCCAATACATGGCATCAACAGACCACACAATATTACTAACAACACACAAACAGCAGAAGAGGAGACAGATAAATGGGAACCCCTGAAAATCAAACACTGATGCTCATCCAAAGACTTCACCAACAGAGCAAAAAGACTACCTGCAGACCGGGAAAAAATATTTGGCAATTGCAAATCTGATCAGCAGCTAAGCTCTGTAATCTACAAAGTACTTCAAAATTTTCACAACATAAAGGACAAACAACTCAATAAAAAATATGTAAATGATATGAACAGGCACTTTACCAAAGAAAACATTCATGTGGCCAACAGATACATGAGGAAATGTTCATCATCATTAGTCATGAGAGAAATCCAAATCAAAACTGCAATGAGACACCATCTCACCCCAACAAGGCTGGCATTAATCCAAAAACCACAAAACTGTAAGTGCTGGAGAGGTTATGGAAAGACTGGAACTCTTCTACACAGCTGGCGGGAATGCAAAATGGTACAACAGCTTTGGGAATCAATTTGGCACTTTCCTAGAAAGCTAAAAATAGGAATACCATACAATCCAGCAATCCTACTTTTTAGACCATGTCCTAGAGAAATAAGGGCTGTCACATGAACAGACGAATGCACACCAATGTTTATTGCAGCACTCTCCACAACAGCAAAAACATGAAATCAATCTAGGTGCCTATTAGCAGATGAACAAGTAAACAAACTGTGATACATTCACCTAATGCAATACTGTGCAATGATAAAGAACAATGACGATCTCGGGAAACATAACATGGAGTCATGTGGAAGACATTATGCTGACTGAAATTAGACAGACACAAAAGGACAAATATTGTATGACTCTAGAAAAGGTTTAAGCACAGAAGAAAATAGTCTTTGACGGTTACAAGGGAGGGGAGGGAGGGAAGAGGGTATTCATAGATTAGAGAGTAGATAAAAATTGGGTTAGGTGTAGGCAGTGACAGCACACAGCAGAAGGGAGATTGACACTATACCAAAAGCTAAGGCCACCTACAGAATAAGAAAAAATATATGACAACTACATGCAGGACTGAAGTCTTACCTTCATAATCTACAAGGTACTACAAAACATCAACAGGAAAAAAGTAAATAACCCAATGAAATAATAGGCAAAACAGATGGACAGACACTACACTAAAGAGGACATCCAGGCAGCCAAAAGACACATGAGGAAATGCTCATGATCAGTAGCTATCAGAGAAATCCAAATCAAAACTCGATGAAATACCATCTTACCCCAACAAGGTTGGCCATGATCCCAAAACCACAAAACAACAAATGCTGGAGAGGCTGTGGAGAGATTGGAACTCTCCTACATCACTAATAGGATTGAAAAAATGGTACAATCTCTTTGGAAAGCAATTTGGTGTTTCTTTAAAAAGCTAGAAATGAAAAAAAACAAAAAGCTAGAAATGGATATACCATTGGATCCAGTAATCCTACTGCTCAGAATATATCCTGCAGAAACAAAGGCTGTTGCACAAATGGATACATGCATATGAATATTTATTGCAGCACAGTCTACAATAGCAAAAAGATGGAATCAACCCAGATACCCATCAACAGACAAGTGGGTAAACAAAGTATGGTACATATACTCAATGGAATACTATACAAGAGAACAATGATGATTTCAGAAGCATCTCATAACCTGGTTTCAGTTGGAAGACACGCTGAGTGAAATTAGTCAGTGGCTGAGACCTCTACTATAAGGACTTTAAAATAGACTTATGTACAGAAGAATAGATTTTTTGACAGCTAAAAGAGTGTGGTAGGGGGAGAGGGCTGGTCATAGATTAGACAGTTGAAAAAAATTTGGTTGAGTGAAAGCAGTGACAGCACACAATAGAAAGCAGATCAACTTTATTGGACTTCACATAAACTGAAAATTCTTCTAATCTTAACCCAATATTGCAAGGATAACGTAGCAGGGCAGGGTCTGGGGACCATGCTCTTGGGGGACTTTGAGGCCAATTGGCATAACTAGCCTATTGTTAAGAGAGTCTTCTGCACCCCATATTGGTGAGTGGCATTGGGGGTCTTAAAAGCTAGCAAGCTGCCATCTGAGGTACATCAAATGGTCCCAAGTCACTCAGAGCAGTTGATCACTGAGAACAACAAAGACGATGAAAAAAGAGCCCAGAAGACATGTGAACTGGTTACCGTATCAACATGTGACCAAAAGAACCAGATGGTGCTCAGCCATCACCAAAGACAGCCATGGTGGGGCACACAATGTTCAGTCCTTGTGACAACATAAGAAATAGAGGGGTGCAGCTCAAGAACTCTACTAAAAGACCACAGCTGATGGTCTGACGGCCTGACAGTTCCCCTGGGAGCATGGCCCTAGACTTACTGCTGCTCCTGACCAGAAGACACTTCAGACCAGACCAACTCTTTGGACGAAAATGAACTGGATTCAGGGACACAATGTGACCACATGGTATATGTACTTTATGGTTCTATGCGCTTATAGGATACTGTCCTACTGGTCTCTGTCCAGATGGGAGAGAAGAAAGTGGAGAGAAGGAGACAGGACCTTGTTAAGAGGATACGACAAGTATAAAATGAAAAGGAGTGTGCTGTCACTGGGCAAAGAGAGCAGAAGAAGCTGCAGATAGGCAGGCATGCAAATTTAATTTGGATTGTACACTTTCACTTAATCACAATAAAAATAAATAAATAAAATAAATTTCTGCCCCTGGACCTGGCCAAATCCTTAGACTTCTCACCTACCTGAAGAAATAAATCCCCTTTTTGCCTTAAGTCAGTGTTAGTTGAGTTTGAGTAACTAACAACCAACAGAGCCCTGGTGAACTGAGTGGTAAAGGAGAGAGGGTTCGGCATCAAATAGAAAACTAGTGGACTTTAGGGCTTTCTCTTGCTGTGAGCTTGGACCACTCTCACTCTGTTACCTCCCAGGACAGCCAGTCTACCCCCTCCCCCAGCTACCACGACCAGAGACTTGAGGAGCACAACCTTTCAGAAGCCTCCTAACGGCTTTTGTATCCCTGGCTTTGATATGCTGTCTCTTCCAACAACCAGTACGGCTGCTCTGTTCTGGAGAACTGCCCCTGGGTTACCGGAGCATGCTTCTTCGGTGTGCTGAGATGCAGAATGCCAGGAAACTCACTTTTCCTGCCTCACTGGTACAAACCCCGGCCACTGGCAGATACCTTCAGGAGTAGAAAAGTCCAACTCACTTGGCTAAGTTTGGGAACCCACATGTATCAGAATAAAACTGTATTCCACAAGGTATTTAATGACTCACAGCTTATACTTCAGAGTCCCTGTTGGTATCAGGCTGTGCAGGACTTTCACCTTAAATCTCAGTTTTGCTTGGCTTCCTCCCCTTTCCTGTCCTGTGTGCCCAACACTCTTACCAGCCCCCTCTGGGATTACTTTCTTAACAAATCACTTGCACAGAAATTTTCATCTTAGGGTCTACTTCTGAGTACACTTCAGCAGCTTGCAAGACTGAATCTCTAGTCTAGAATTTTATTTTGAACTTGAACTCATACATCCAACCTCCTCTAGACAGGTCCACCCAGTTGACCCACCTCAGACTCTATAAGCCCCAAGTTGAGCTCATCCTTTTCTATCCCAGGCCTAGTCTTCCTTGTTTCCTACACACTGCATCTCCTCATCCCAGAATGTAAGGGTCATTCTCAATACCCCACTCTCCACCCATAATACCCAGCCAGCCACCAAGTCTCAATATCTTCAATATCTCTTGTTTTTCTCTCTTTCTACCTAGTTTCCAAAGAGTCTTTGGATGGCACAAGTGGTTAAGTGGCTGGCCACTAACAAAAATGTTGGTGACTCAAATCTACCCAGAGGAATCTTGGAAGAAAGATCTGGCAACACAGGTACTTCCAAAAAATCACCCTGTGAAAACTCTATGGAGAGGTAGAGCCAACATGATGCTATAGATAGAAGAACCGTGATGACCCTCTCCAGCAAAGACCAGAAAAACTAAGTAAAACAGATACAAATGGCAATCTTGGAACCGTAGTCATCAAATGAAGGCATAAACAACTAGATCAAGCATGGCCTGGAAGAAGAAACTGAAAGAGAACACAGAATAAGGAGACCTACAGAGTGAAGGTCCCTGTCTTAGAGTGGGTTTTCTAGGGAAGCAAAGCCAATACCATGTATATGTACAAGGAAAGATTTATATACAAAGTACAAAAAAAGATTTCTCTATAAAGGAAAAGCTCACACAATCATAGAAGCTGAATGTCCCAAGTCCTGGCACAAGCTTCACATGGCCATGGGAGCTGGTGAACCCAAGGTCAGCAGGTCAGAGACCAAAGTTCTAGATCACCTGTTGTGTAGGTCAGTGGATCTTAAGCTGGCAGCATGATTACAAGGTCTCTGCTGACCCATAGAGCTGCAGAGGCTGACGAACCCAGAACTGGCAGGTCAGGGAACAGGACTCTCAAGTGCCAGCTGTAAGCATTGATGAATCCAGTAGCTGCTATTTCAGGTCCAGGAACCAGACACCAGAAGAGAACAGGAGCTACTGGCTAGTGAGTAGACAGGAAGTAGGTGGTAGAAGGCGGAGAGATGACAGCTGAGGGCAGGGAAACCTACACAGGCCCCACCCTGCCACTTGATAAGGCAGCCAAACACGGAGTAGCCAAGTTGACACAATCCTGATGCCACAGTCCCCTAACAGCTAATACAGCATGAGTTAGCCACCTTACAGCACAGCTACCAATGATCCAGACAGGGAGTACTGGAAGGCAATTTCAGAGAGCTCTCAACAAGGAACAGAGTACCTGGTAACCAGAGACACATAGTTTCCCACCCCCAGCCCCTTCTGCCTAGTACACTGCCTTTGCTGCTTTCCAACACATCATGACCACTCAGCTAGAGAAATACCACCTCACTGCCACACCAAGTCTACCTCACTTTCAATGGTTCATTCACTCAATGCCTTATTTTTTAGCTTGTTCTTTGTCTCTGTTTCTCTTTTTTCCTTTCCTTTTTCTCACCCACCTAGCCCCATGTGCTGCTCCCACCCCTTCTTCATAGGCCATGCCCTGTCTCTGCTGAGCTAGTGAGCCACAGGCACATGGCATCTGTAGGTCTGTACCACACCCACTGTCTGGCTTCCTCAGCATAATATTGTTTTCTTTTTCTTTCTCTGACTCCCCTTTCCTTCTCTTTCCTACCTAGGTCCTTAACTGCCTTTATACCTTCCTGACAGACCATTTCCTGCTGCCTGGGGAGAGAGACACCAGTTAACCACCACTCCAGTTCCACACTGCCCCCAAGCTACTTTCTTCAAAGCCATATTTGTTTGTTTGTTTGTTTTGGCTGCTTTGTTGTTGTTTCTTCTCACTCTCTCCCTTCCTTTCCTTTTTCCTACTCACCTAGCCCTGTGCACCACCCCCACTGTTTCTTGACAGGCCATGCTGAACCACTGAGCTGGAGCACCACCAGCACACAGCCTCCTGGGATCTTCCCTCCTCCACCCATTGACTCTATCCATGCCACCATTTTATTTACTTCATTTTTCTTCATTTTATTACTTTTGTTTCTCTCTTTTCTTTCATTCTCCCACCTAGCTCTGCACATCACATTCTTTCCCTTCCCTTCTGCCTCTGTGCCATGTACCAATTAATGTAGCACCTGAGTAGCACTTGCATAGACCTCCAGACTCGAAGGTCCTGCCTTGTGCTACCCACAGGCCCCTCCCTGCTAAGTGATATGCCCCTGAGTGGCACCAGCACTGACATCCAGAAACCTAGGTACTGTCCACCCCAACCCACTGAGTATAGAGCAATTAGGTGATACTGGTGTAGACCCCCATACCCTACCTCAAGCCACCCCCTGGCATTGTCAAGCCAAGTTCTGTGCTCTTAGCAACACCAGCACAGACTCCAGGAGCTTACCTGGAACTTCCCTCATGCTTGCCCTCCCAAGTACTTCACACACATATGGGACTGTCACTGACCTCAGGACCCTGGATCCTGCCCCCTCATACTTCCACAGACCAATCTGCCTGCCCCAATTCATGCCACAAATGGCCTATCCCTATCCTTCCTCCTTCCCACTAGATTTCCATTTCTGTACCACAGCTCAGTGACCAGCCCTGTTCCCTGGACAATGTGGTAAGAACTATTGTGTCCAGAGAAGAACAAGCAAAAAATACATTTAGCCTACCAGCTCACACATAACCAAATTAAACAAACAAAGGGTGAAACAAATCAACCTACAATCAATAAATGAAAAAAAAAAAAAACCTGACTGTCTCAGAAACAACAGACAATATTAAAACATTTAAAAAACAGAACAAAACAAGGTGGCTCCGATAAGTAACCAAAATCAAAATAAAACACTAGATAACACTTATATGTAGAAGAAAAGACCCTGGAACTACCTGTATGAGTACACTCATGTTTCATCACCAGTGATAACATGGCCTAAAGCACCTTCTGTCCATAGGGTTGCTATGAGTTGGAATTAACTTGATGGCAGTAAATTTTGTTTGTTTGTTTTTTTAGCTCTGATTAGCTGGCAGAAACCATGCAGGTAAAAGAGTAATGGGATGACATATATAACTACCTGATAAGGACTTCAAAGGAGTAATACTCAGGCATCTCTAAGAGATTGCAAAAGGATGAAGGAAAGAATAAACAAAACTAAAGAAAGCAATATATGAAATAATGGAAAATACAGACAAAGTCAGGGAAAACAGACAAAGCAATGGGAGGATTAAGAAAAACAATACATGGGCAAAATATCAGAATAAACAAACAATTAGAAATCATACAAAACAGAAATTAGAAAAGATAGACAACAAGATTTCAGAAATGAATATTACAAAAGAACATTTCAGGAGCAAATCTTGAAAAAAACAGAAGACAGGATCAGGAAAACTGAAGGCAAATCCTTGCATACTACTTCAAAGAAAAATCAGAGAAAATTATGAAGAAAATCTAAGAGCTATGTGGGGTACAAATGAGCAAAATTTGCACATAATTGAAGTTCCAGAACAGGGACAGAAAATGGAAGACATAGAGAAGATCATTAAAGATTTCCTGACAGAAAACTTCCTTAATACCACAAAAGAAGAAAAACTAACCAAGAGATTCAACAAAACTCATACAGGATAGAGCACAAAAAGAGAGTCACTAAGACATACCATAATCACACTTGCCAAAATCAAGACAAAGAAAGAATCCTGAAAGCAGCTCAAGAAAAATAAAAAGTCACGAAGTGGAAAAAAACAACAGTAAACCCTGATGGTGTAGTGGTTAAGTGCTGTGGCTGTTAACCGGAAGGTTGGCAGTTCAAATTAGGCAAGAGCTCCTTGGAATCTCTTTGAGGCAGTTCTTCTCTGTCCATAGAGTTGCTATAAGTTGGAATCAACTTGATGGCAGCGAATCTTTTTGTTTGTTTAGCTCTGATTAGCTGGCAGAAACCATGCAAGCAAAAGGGCAATGGGATTACCTACATAAAACCTTGAAGTAAAAAATTGCCAACCAAGAATAATATGAAGTCTGACAAGTTCACAAACTCATCCTAGAAAATGTGCTACATATCTCATTGCTGAATATCATTGCAGTCACCTTCAAAGTGCTCCCCTTGGGAAGCTATGCACTGATGCCAGCACCTAATCTGCACTTCAAAGCAATTTTGAAACTCTTTTTCTGGAGTGGCCATCAGAGTTGTCATTGTACTACTCATGATGTCCTGAATGTCATCAAAATTTCTCCTTTTCAATATTTCCTTTATCTTCAGGTAAAGAAAAGTCACTGGGAGTCAGATCAGATGACTAGGTAGGGTTTTCTAATATAGTTATTTGCTTACTGGCTAAAAACTCCCTCACAGATGGTGCTGTGTGAGCTCATGTATTATGATGCAAGAGCCATGAGTTGGTGAAAAGTTCAGGTTGTTTTTGTCTAACCTTTTCACACAGCCTTTTCAGT
Source organism: Heterohyrax brucei (assembly GCA_028571685.1). NCBI lineage: Eukaryota > Metazoa > Chordata > Mammalia > Hyracoidea > Procaviidae > Heterohyrax > Heterohyrax brucei. The sequence continues at coordinate 6,585,242 of CM053165.1, read as the reverse complement.
ACTTCCAAATAGTAAATCTGGTTAATTGTTTTGTCCATTTGATACAAATTCATAGTAAAAAATCCTTCTGATATCAAAAAAGGTTGGCAACATTGTTTTGACTCTTAATTTGGGCTGATGGAGAATTGATTGACTCCCATTGTGCACTTTAATGCTTTGTTTCAGTGTCATATTGGTACAACCATGTTTCATCACCAGTGATAACATGGCCCAAAGCATCATCTTGCCTCTCCAAAATGCAAACTTTATCTCTCCTTTGATTTGGTTCATTGGTGAGCTCCTTTGGGACCATTTTTGTACACACCCTTCTCATGCAAAGATTTTCAGGTAAAATTTTCCTGCTTCTGTATCCATGTTTATTTGGTCTGCAATGTTCCTTGCAGTCAGCTGATGATTTTGACACACAATTTGACTAATTTTTGCAATGTTTTCATCAGTTTTGCTCATTACTGGCCTTGTTGATCTCTCTTCATCAATGACACTTTCTCTCCACTCAGAAAAATGTTTAATCCTTTTGTACACTGTTGTTTTCTTCATGGCATTATCGCCATGTACTTGCATTAACATGTCCCTGATTTTACTTCTACTCTCACCAAGTTTAACAAGAAATTTAATGTCTGTTCATTACTCTAATTCAAGCTCCAACATTCTCAAGATGAAGCATAAAAACACACAATAACAAATGCCACTCAGCAAGACACTGCCACATATCAACACAAACACAGCTGTGAGACACTGATACACCAAGGTTATGAAACCTCACTGAGTTGTTTGTACAGTGCTACCAACATAAGTGCATGGTGACAAATTCACAGACTTGTCAGACCTACATATATCTTGCAAAATGCTTGCTCAAGTATTATGGTGAAACCGGGACATTTCCAAAAAAACAGAAATTAAGGAATATGTAAAAACCAAAGCAAACTTTCCAGAACAGAATTACTAAAAGAGTCCTTCAATTTCTGAAACAACAAAAGCAAGTGTTTTAGTCAGCTAGGACTGCTCTAACAGAAATACCACAGAGTAGATGGCTTTAACAAAGGAAGGTTTATTCTTGCACAATCCAGTAGGCTATGAGTCTAAATTCTGGACATCCGCTCCAGGGGAAGGCTTTCTGTCTTGTTGGCTCTGGAGGTAAGTCTGGTATTGTATCAGTCTTTGTCCAGGGGGCATTTTGGTGTAGGAACCTCAAGTCTGAAGGACACACTCTTCTCCCAGTTCTACTTGCTTGATGGTGTGAAGTTCCCAGTTCTCTGCCTGCTTCCCTTTCCTTTTATCTCTTGCAGGATGAAAGGATTAAGGGTGTAGCAAGCCATACTCCAGGGAAACTCCCTTTACAATGGAGCAGGGAGGTAATCTTATAAAGGAACTTACATTCCACCCTAATCCTTTAACATACAGCACAGCAAAATTACAAAATGGAGGACAATCATAGAGTACAGGGAATCATGGTCACATGGCTACGCCTATTTTGGGGGGATACAGTTCAATCTATGACAGCAGGCAACAACCTGAGTTTAGGAAACAAGAAAGTATCAGCTGGTATATGGGAATGTACATTTTCACTCAGTCATGTTAAATAAAAAATAAAAAATAATAAAAATAAAAAAAAGAAAGTATCAGCTGGATGTTAACCTAGATAATGAATCCTCAGGGATGAAACAAAACTAAAAGACTTACAACAGGGAACTATAGACGTCAACCAGTAAATGACAACACTATCACAACAATAAAAAGGGAAATAAGTTGTGTAGGTACAGCATTTTCAAAGGAAGAGGCTCCACTTAGAAAGTGGACTTCAAATTTGTAAACATGGGGTAAGTTTCAAGGTAACCACAAAGAAAGTTAACAAACTTACTCATTAAAATAAAGAATAAAAAAAATAAAGTCTTAGTAAACAAAAAATTCTACAAAAATGAAAGTTCACAAACAGAAGAGCAAGGGAAACAAAGTATCAGCACCACAAAAAAAAAAAAAAGAAAAAAAGCACAGCAAAATGATGGCAATGTGTTTATACTTATCAGTAATCACACTAACTATAAATGGTTTAAATACACCTATTAAGGGGGAGGGAATGACAAAATGGATTTTTAAAAAATGCCCATTAATATACTGTCTGCAAGAGACATAGCTTGGAAACAAAGACATATTTAGTCAAAATCAAAGGATCAAAACAACTACCAAGCAAAGAGCAACCAAAACAATTGGCAGAGTGGCAACACTAGCCTCAGATAAAATAGACTTTAAGACAAAATCCACCATAAAAGACAAGGAAGAACATTATGTGATGATTAAAGGTATATGACAGTAAGACAGTCTGCAATTCTGGGGAATTCAGCACAACTTGACCCATGCAAAGTCATAGAAAATTCACAGACACATCTGAACTCCCTGATGGACCAAGTTACTGGGCCCAAGGCTGGGGTCAATGGTCTCAGAAGACACCTAGCTCAAACAGCACAACATAGCTTATAAAGAAGATGTTCTATATCCTACAATGATGAGCAACCTCTGGGGTCTTAAATGCTTGTGAGCAGCCATCTAAGGTATTCCACTAGCCCCACCCCATGTGGAGGAAAGGAGAAAGAAGAAAACTAAAGACACAAGGGAAAGATAAGTCCAAAGCACTGATGGACAACAACTAACAGAGCCTCCACCAAACTGAGGCCTGCACAGCTAGATCGTGCATGGCTATAACCACTGACCAGTCTGACAGGAATCACCATAGCAGGACCCAGACAGAGGTGGAGAAAAGTGTAGAAGAAAATTCAAACTCACAGAAAAAGACAAGACTTACTGGTCTGACACAGACTGGAGAAATTCTGAGAGTATGGCCCCCAGACTCAGTAATGAAGTCACTCCTGAGGTTCACCCTACAATCAAAGATTAACAGGCTTGTAAAACAAACAACAATGCATGTAGCTCAACCATATATTTGAGACTAAGTGGGCACACCAGCCCAGGGGCAAAGATGAGAAGGCAGGAGGGGACAGGAAAGCTAGACAAATGGAAATAGGGAACCCAGGATCAAGAAGGAAGGGTGTTGACACCTAGAGGGACTGCCAACCTATCTAACAAGATAATATGTGTATTAACTGTTTAATGAGAAATTGAATTTTCTCTGTAAACTTTCACCTAAAACTAACACATATACAAAAATCATTATGGGCTAGCTGCTAAAATCAGACATGAAGCCATTAACAAATGAGTCTCTGGAAAGGTTACACTAGTTAACAATTGAAGTAGAGAAAATTTAAGGGTGATGACAGGATGGTGCTTCAAAAGAGATCATTTGATTACCAAACAACGAGCTGAACCCCTTAAGAAAACAGATGAAGCCCTGAAATACTTTCACACACACAAAAAGACCATGTTTATGACTCTACTGTCAAAAACCAAAAACAAAGTGAAGGAACATAACCTGCCCTAGTACAAGTATGTCTGAAAATTACCATGCTGGGAGAAACAATGAACACTCCAACAGTCATCGTCTTTGTTTTGTGTTATGGATTGGATTGTGTCTCCCCTCCCCTAAAATGTGTGTCACCTCGGCTAGGTCGTGACTCCCAGTTATCATGTGATTGTCCACCATTTTGTGAACTGATACAGTTATGCTATGTGTTTTAAATCCTACCACTATGAAGTTAATGAGGCAGGATTAGAGGCAGTTATGTTAATGAATCAGGACTCAATCTACAGGCTTAGGTTGTTACTTGAGTCATTTTCTTTTGACATAAGAAAGAGAGTCAAGCAGAGAGGAGAGGGACCTCATACCTCCAAGGAAAAAGAGGAGGAATGGAGGGTGTCCTTTGGACCCAGGGTCCCTCCACTGAGAAGCTTCCAGATCAGGAAAAGATTGATGACAAAAGACTTCCTCCAGAGCCAAGTGAAAGAGAAAGCCTTCCCCTAGAACTGGTGCCCTTAATTTGGAATTCTAATATCCTAAGCCGTGAGAGAATAAATCTCTGTTAAAGAAAAGCAAACAAAAAAACGTGATGGAGCATAATTCTGCTCTGACACACACGGGGTTGTCACAAGTCTGAAAACTGACTTGATATCAGCTTGCTGTAGTACCTGGTTTCTACCCAAAGTTTTCTTTGCTACAGTTCATATCCAATGATCCGGCCACATTATTCTCTTTCTTAACTCCCTTCCACAGCTCCTCATTGACTTAAAGATAAAGTCCAAATTCCTTGACTTAGTATTTGGAGTTCTTCAGGATGAGACTTGGAAACCCTAATGACACAGTCAACCAGGCACTCTTTGGAAACTCTATGGGGCAGTTCTACTCTGTCCTGTAGAATCTCTATGAGTTAGAATCAACTCGATGGCACTGGGTTGGGTTTGGTTTTTGGTGAGATGGGTCTCGTGTCTGCTCTCTGAGCTATAGAAGTGAATGACACATACCCATTCAAGCCCTGCTACCTGAGCTTAGCCCTCTGTCCTTCAGCCCACCTATGCAACGTTTTTCTTCATTTTTAACAATGAATTTTCATAATTCAATTATTTCAAATTTCCTGGCACTGTGTTTCACAACACAGGGGCTGTGTTTTGTTTGCTAGAAGGTATTTGTATTTTGTCGGTTTCTAACTAAGCTTTGGGCAATCTAGTGTTTCAGCTGTTTTCCTGTTTCCCTGCTCAGATGTGTCCTCTTGTGTCCTCTGATTGTGTCTTCTTGGACCTCATTTTGGAACCCTCATGTTTGGCAGCTGACTTCCTGGGTAACTTCTTCAAGAGACCATCTGGATGTCTTTAGACTGGAGAATGGCTGGAAACATATCCACACAGTTGCTGCTGCAGCCTCCCTGCCAACATCTTTGCTGGCCATCTGGACCATGGCAGGCCTGTGTTCCAGGCTGCCTCCTGGGCTTGTTCCCTCCAAGACATACAAGCTTCTTCCCAGATGGAAGCCAGCAGGGCCATGCAAGCAGGCACCTGCTGAGCTGCCCTGCAAGGCTCAGCCACCTTGGCTTAGCAGAGGAAGCAAAGAACTAACACGGAACTAGAGACAGAAAGAAATGACACAACTAATCGCTTTTTATAGTTAACAATCTGCTTTCACATGCAGGAATCCCATTTGTGCCCCATAAATCTGGGCAGCAGGTGTGATTATAACTATCTCAGCTTATAGATGAGGAACACAGGGCTGGGAGAGAATATGCAGGCTACTTTGATGTCTCTGCTACAGTGCAATTGTGGACCAGGACTCAAACCCAGATCTTCAGCCCCAAATGCTGTACTTTGTCTGAAACAAACAGATACATAAATACAACCAGGTGTGAATGGTAAGTGGTGAGAGTGCAACACTAGCATGACACCATGGGGGTGACAATAGTCCAGGGCAGTCTCGTGGCGTATATCCTGGACGGGGTTATTCAGAGGGAGCACAGAACTGGGTAAACAGAGTTGAGATTCAGAACTGAAGTGGCATTATAGTGTTTGCTCATGCATGTCCCTTTCCTCACCCCATCTCATTTGGGCATCCTCCCACCTCAGCTGAGGGTGCTCTTACTCTCTCCAGAAATGCAAGAACTTGGCCAAGGTCACTCCAGTAACGGAAGGGTGAAGTCAGGCTACGAACCCCAGGGAACAGAGAACCTGGGTACACTCAGCCCCAGCTAAGGGCGTTCAGGAGGCCACTGTGGGGTGAAGGGAGTATGAACAGAAGGACTGGTGACTGTGACTGGGGTGGAAGGCTGAGGCGCTGGCACCAGACTGCCAGGCAGGGATTTCATAAAAAGGGAACAGCCTGCAAGCCCTCAGCAATGCAAAGTGGGAAAGTTTGGCTTGTTTTTACTTCCAGTAACAGCTTTGCTGGGTCCTGTCTTTAGCCTCCTGTGATAGGGAAGATAGACAGGTAGAATGGCTTTGGACAGACCACCAGTTGTGTTCAGCAAAGGCTGGGAAAGCTTGGCTCCACCTCACCCAAGAGGAAGTAGCCTGTCTGCTCAGGAAGACACTGCAGGAAGCTAGTCCTAAGTCTCTTGGGCTATGCATTTTGCTTTGTTCTGCCCATTTCTGCCTTTTTCTTGGTCACCACGGACTCTAAAGAAGGGACAGGAAAGGAAGATTTGTTTCCACTTGGTTTCAGGAGACTAGAGCCAGACCTTTGGTTTTCTATACCAAAGCAGAAACTATCTGTATTAGGACAGGAAGTGTGAAATCCACTCTGAGAAGTCCTATGTGTCACAGGGGATGAGAGCTACACTCCCCACCAAACAAAAAAGCCAAATCCATTGCTGTTGATTACCTACAGGACAGGGTAGAACTGCCCCATAGAATTTCCAAGGAGCACCTAGCAGACTGAAACTGTAGATGCAGCACTTACCTACTGTACCACCAGGATTCTGTATTCCCCAATCAGCACTTCACAATCAGCCCTTTCCCTGGACCAAAGGTGGGGCCAGCACTCTGCCCAGCTCTCCCTGCCCCTTAGCGGCAGCAGGATGGCGCAGGGCAAACCATGGGGCACTAGCCACCAAACCTGCAGCACTTGACAGCTTCTCTAGAGCAAGCTGAAACAAGCTTGGGCTTGTCACTCCCACCCTACCTCCTCCAGAAAGCCTGCTCTAATCTCTACCACTCATGGGATCTCATAACATTTCCTCCTCTTGGTCTTGCTCTGGGCAACATCACTGCTAAATTATGCTTCGCCAGACACCACACCTCACTTGCCACATTTTAGGATTTTATGTAAATTTTTTATATGTTTTCTTATCATGTGTAATTAATTCTTCCAATTAAGAGGTTATTCGGGGATAGACCTAGGGCAGGGAATATGTGTGTGCTAGGTACAAGAAGGAAACCCAAGTCACATAGTACTTAAGTACTACGTCTGCTAACGAAAAGGGTCAGAAGTTCAAATCTAGCAGATGCTCCTTGAAAACCCTAGCGGGCAGTTCTGCTCAGTCTGCAGGGTCACTATGAGTCAGAATAGACTCCACAGCTGTAGGTTGTTTTTTGGTAGGAAAAACAAAATGGTTTATACAGTGTTGCCCTCAAGTGGCTTATCAGCTGGTTGGGAGCAGGCAGGTGAATAGACGGCTAAATTAAAAGAATAAATGTTGACACAACAGAGAGAATGGACCCCTTGGAGCCCTGGGGAAGCCTTCCCAGAGAAGGTGATCTCTGGGGGAGAGAGAAAGACTCAAAAGGACCACTGTGGCTGGAGTAACAAAGGCATGGTGGGAGTGAGTGGTGGGAGAGGTGACCTGGGATGTATGTGATAATAACACTAACATTTCTAGGGCCTCTGCTAAGTGTCAGGTACTGTCTGAAGGCTTAACTTGTATTAATATATCTAGCAGTAGTATTATTATCTCTATTGTATAGATGAGGAGATTAAGAGAGGTCATATACAGAGAGGTTAAGTAACTTGCCAAAGGTCAGACAGCTACCAAGTGGCCAGGCTAGATTTTGGCCTCAGGAAGTCTGGCTCTGGGAGTCCATACTCTTAACTCTGATAATATTCCATCTCTCTGGGATGTAATACTGCTTTTCTTCCAGAATGTTGTAGACACACTTAAAAATTAAAAAAAAAAAGAAAACTCGTTGCCATGGAGTCAATTCCGACTCATAATGACACATTTTAGCACAAATAAATTAGGGTTTCTATCTCAAATGATCAATAATACCATTCTCCCAAAAAAGTCTTGACAATTTTATTGTATTATTGTTTCCCCCTGTGGATCTCCTTTGACTAACAAGAACATAAGACCTTCCTAGTGGTGTCCACCTCTTAGAGTTACCCACTGAGCCCTTGTTTGTGACTCGTCTGGAGGGAACTACAGCTCCAGCAGTTCTTGCTGAAGGTAAAGGTTGACTGAGGTCCCACCACAAGTCACCTGAGCTGCCAAACACCTAGAAGCTGGCCAAGTGGAGAGTTTGAGCATTAAATTTTCCATCTCACCTCCAGAAAGTTCAGCCCTAGCTGGCCAGCCTAGGAAAGACTAGCTCAAATGGAGGTTTCTGAGCCTTGCAGGCTCTGAGCTGCAACCCATCATGGAGTCTCTTAATTCAAAAAACCTGTATGCAAGCCTTGGCCATGGAGCACGTCATACATGACTGGTATTAAGGAACTGTGCTCAAAGGTGGCTCAGCTTCAGCCTCAGGCCCAAAATCAGGGCCTGAAGCATAGCCTCACCAAGTGCAACACAGTCAAGACCAGCTTTGAAAATTATGTCTGGAACCACAGGTCAGGTCAACTTGCAAAGCTTGGTTGGAGGCTGGAAGCCCAGCAAGTACGCCAGTGGAGCCGTTGAAGATGCTAAGACCAAACTGGAGTTGGGATTCTTGGGGTTCGAATTTCAAGAGGCGACACAGAATTTCTTTAAAGGTTAAATTTTATTAAAAAATATGCCCAATAGGAAAAAGACTGGTGCACCAGGGATGCACTCCAATCTGTGCAGAGAGGAGGTGACACGAGCTTCCTCAGTGCCCAGTATTTAAGCCAAAAAATTGTGAGGTAGGGACGGGGAGCTGACCTTTGCATTGATTGGCTGAAGTTGGTGGAGTTTCTGCAAGTTGTAAAATTTAGCTGTGGGTGAATGTATTAACCCCATGGAATTTCTGTTAAAGTGAGTTTTTACTAGGCTGGCCCCAGGGTTTTTCTATGAGGCTGCCTCCAGGCTCTATTGGTTTCGGAGTAATTATCCTATGATATTTTTCTTCTTGTTATTTCCTGCTAAGTTGGTTCCTGGAGCCTGAATTTTCACTGCGCTCTTCCTCTAAATGGAGTTTAGAGGAATGTCTCATTTCAACATTCCCCCATTGAGTTCTTATTCCAGAGTCAAATCTTAGACTCTGAGTGGGTGCCGGGCTGATCAAGGTCCTGGCTGTTCAGGGGGTGGTAGGCCTGGTATTGGGGTAGATGTTTTAGGACCAGGAGCTGGACTGTAGCCAGTCTCTCTCATATGAATTTAAGTAGTCTATTTAAAATGCAGGGGCCTACAGTTAAGGCCAAGAGAAAGAGGACACATGGTCCCGCTAGCACAGTAACAAGATGGTTAACCACGGAGACCAGAAGAACAGGGACTTATACCAGTTCTGATTTTGTTCCCTAATTCTTGCTCGGTCTTCTAATCGCTTTCTGACTACAGCCAGACTGTCTCTGACTATATCTGAGTGATTTGTATAAAAACAGCATTGTTCTCCTAGAGCTTGACCCCCCCTGTTGGAGGAAGAGCAGGTCAAGGCCCCTCCTGTTCTGGAGTACCATCTCAGCTAAGGAGTTTAGAGATTTTTCTAGATGATGGATGGACTTTTCCAATTCGGCTAGATCAGAGTCTATAACTTTGTTTGATGCCTGATAATTCTGATCTTCTTTTTTTAAGGCTGCTGTTCCTGTCCCCACCCCAGCAGCTATCCCTGCCCCCACTAGGATGGTGAGGAGGACAGCCAAGGCCCCCAAATCTCTTTCGTCTCATCCAAAAGGATTTGCAGGTTCTGGCAGGGCTTCCAGATAAGTGCTTACAGGGAGATAATATACTGGTGGAAACAAGGTAACCAGTACACAGAGACTGTTTTTTGTAAGCACCTGCTGATGGATACAAGGAGTTAGTCCGGTGGTGCATGCAAACCACGTATCATTAGGCGGTATTAAATATACGGCAGAGAAATTGGCCCGGTACGTTCTAGTACAGAGGTGTCGTAAATAAGGGAAACTGTCCAAGGATCCCTGTCTATTCAGCACGCACAAACCAGATCCTATAACTTCTTGAAGTGTTATTACTGGAAACCTTCCCCATGAACACCTGGGGCCTGGATGAGATTCTGTGGACAGGTTTCTTTCAGTGGCCCATCCGGTATAAAAAGGGGGCCTAGGGTCGAGGCATAGCCAACAGTCCTCCTTAGTCAGATTAGTAGTTGTATTGAGATAGTTGTGAGTATAAAGTACTCATGCCAGGACTGGTGTTATGTGGGGGAGGTACTGTGGGAGGGATCTGGCCAGAGGGTAAGGTTCCGGTGTAGTTCTTTTTTGTCGGGAAGGGTCTCGTCGTGGGCTTTCTTGGACCAACTGGATTGGGGGCCGCCGGTCCAATAGCAACTGGTGGGGGGCTATAGGACTGTGGTAGCCTTTGAATCTTGAAGAGGAGCCCCCAATTGTACCCCTAAAGGTAGAGCCTGAGTCCCCAGATTTTCCCTGCCTCCCAACCTCTTGCCTTTTTTCCTCGTTCAGTTAGAGATATGGAGATGGGGTTTCGTCTTCTCTGACTGGTCTTGTTTTTAGTTTGACTGACCCTCATGAAGTCCCTATTTTCTCTGATCCAGGGTGCATTGGTTTCACAGCCCCATCTATAACAGTAATAGTCACTTGTTCCTCCACATGACCCATAGTCATTAGTCCCGGGGCAGGTATAAAATTGTTATATAGCTAGTTGTCTACTGCCACAGTCAGTATCACAGCCCCATGGTGCCCTATAGCATTCTCGGGGAAGGAACTCAGGGTCTTTATGCCAGTTTCCTATAAGGTCACATAGATTAAGGTGAAAAACTGGTGCTGTTACCTCAGGAGGGCCAGTCAGGGTCAGCTCTTGAACTTGCCGGCTAAGGTCTCTTGGAGCTGACGCAGGGCCAATGAGGATCCACTTGTAGGTCTCTGGTTGGTGTGGGTTGGCAGATCGGGTGTCTATGGCCGGCAACAGGAGAGCCCACAGGACCCACATGATCAGGCTGAAGATAGGGATCAGACGAGGCACAGCTGGAGGGGGTCCTTGGGATGTTGTCGCACCTTCCAGCGAAGGTCAGGATTTAACGTTGCCTTTTTCAGATGGGAGTGATGGACCCAGGGCCGGATTCTGTCAACTTTGACAGCAGTTGGAGTTGTCAGGATCACCGTGTGGGGTCCTTTCCAATGGGGCTCCAAAGTCTCCTTCTGGTATTTCCATACCCAAACCAGACTCCCCGATTGAAACTGATGTGGCTCTACAGGTGGGAGGTCATGGAGGCGTCTCAACAAGGGGAAAAGCAGATCTTGAGTTTTCTGCAGGGCCTGGAGGGACTTAAGCAGGTCATGATTAGAGATTTCAGCAAGCATGTCATCCCCTGGTTTAGGGCAGAGGGGTGGTGGCCTTCCAAAAACAATTTCATAGGGTGTTAGACCTTGGAGGTAGGAAGAATTACACACACGCATTAAGGCAAAGGGAAGCAGGGCTGTCCTGTCACCGCCAGTTTCTAGGGTTAATTTGATTAAGGTCTCCTTAAGGGTCTGGTTCATCCTCTCTACCTGTCCTGAACTCTGGGGGTGATAGGCACAATGTAACTTCCAATTAATCCCCAGAACAGATGCTACTCCCTGAGAGACTACGGCCACAAAAGCAGGGCTGTTATCTGATCCTAGCATCAATGGAACCCCAAACTTAAGTATGAGTTCTTCCAGAAGTTTTTTTGAGACTACTTGTGCTGTCTCTCTCTTAGTGGGAAATGCCTCAGTCCAACCAGAGAATGTGTCTACGAAAACTAAAAGGTACTTATATCCATATCTGCCGGGCTTAATTTCAGTGAAGTCCAGTTCCCAATGTATTCTGGGCATAATGCCTCTTTCTCTCTTACCTTGGTGGGTCTTGCCAGAGCTGCCTACATTAGTGGCTTGGCAGGCTTGGCAGGTGTGCATTATTCGTTGAGCCAGCTGGGGTAGTTGGGGTATATAGTACCTTGGAGACAGAAGTTCCTGGATTTTTGCTGCTCCCAAATGGGTAGTCTGGTGGATCTGGCAGACAAGTTCTTCCCCCAGTTTCTGAGGGAGAATGGGGAGTCCTTCTGAAGTGTAGTGTCATCCTTTCTTCTGTTTTATTTTGGGAATTTTCTTGTGCAGGAGGGTATCTTCAGGGGTGTAGGTGGGCTCTTCAGGAAGGGTTGGCTCGGGGAGCTGGACAGAATTGATCTCGGGGAGGCTGAGGGCAGCCTCCTTAGCTGCTTGGTCCACCAGATTACTGCCTCGGGCTTCCACTGTTTCGGACTGCTGATGTCCGGGGCAATGGATGATGGACAGCTTTGTGGACAGCCAAATAGCTGCCAGTAAATGCAATATTTCTCGTATATTTTTAACAGTTTTTCCTTCTGGTGTGAGCAATCCCCATTCCTGATAGATGGCCCCATGCACATGCGTGGTAGAAAAGGCATACCTGCTGTCAGTATAGATGTTGACCGCCTTGCCAGCCCCTAGTCTTAGTGCCTCGGTGAGTGCTATGAGCTCTGCCCGTTGTGCTGATGTTCCAGATGGTAGGGCTTGTGACCAGAGGACCTGATCTTTGGCTACCACTGCCGCACCTGCATACCTGGTGCCAACCTTGATGAAACTGCTCCCGTCAGTGAACAGAGTGAGATCAGGGTCCTGCAAGGGAACATCCATAAAATCTCGGCGAAGGCCATGTTGTTGGTCGAGCACCTCAGTGCAGTCATGCAGTTCGGCCTCCAGGTCTGGAACAGGCAGCAGCATGGCTGGGTTGAGAGCTGAGCTAGAAGCAAACACAACTTGGGGCTGATCTAGTAATAAAGACTGGTAGTGGGTTAGCCGGGCATTGGAAATCCATTTGTGAGGCGGGCTACGCAAGACTCCCTCGATGGCATGGGGGGTAGTGATGGTCAGGGGCTGTCCCATAGCCAGTTTATCAGAGTCTTTTGCTAGTTGAGCGGTGGCCGCAACAATTCTAAGGCACCTTGGCCATCCTGAGGCCACTGGTTCTAGCTTTTCGGACAAATAGGCCACTGGCCTTTTCCATGGGCCGAGTGTCTGAGTAACAACTCCCTTGGCTATTCCTTTATTTTCATCAATGTATAGTTGGAAGGGCTTTTCCAGGTTGGGTAATGCCAACGCCAGTGCCTCTAGGAGTGATTTCTTTATACTCTGGAAAGCCTTCTCTGTTTCTTCAGTCCATATAAAATTCTTTTCTTTCCCTCGGGTCAGCTCGTATAGGAGGCGCGCTATCTCTGCAAATCTTTGGATCCAGAGCCGAAAGAACCCAGCAGACCCCAGGAACTCCCTCACCTGCTGCATCGTACGTGGGGTTGGAATCCCAAGGATAGTCTGTTTTCTTGCTTTGGATAGGGAACGTTGTCCCCCCTTGAGTTGGAAACCCAAGTAAGTCACCTCCTGGACACAGACCTGTGCCTTTTTAGCAGAGACTCGATATCCCAACTCTGCCAAGAGAGTTAACAGGGACTTACTGGCCTTTAAACAAATGTCCTCATCAGGTACTCCAAGTAATAAATCATCTACATATTGTAGAAGGGAAATTGTCAGGCCACTGATGCCTGTACTCACGTAAGTCCCAATGAAGGGCCTCATCAAAGATGGTGGGGGAATTCTTGAACCCTTGTGGCAGACGTGTCCAGGTCAGCTGTCTGCTGAAGCCATCTTCTGGGTCCTGCCATTCGAAGGCAAAGAGCAGCTGACTCTGTGGGCTCAGGGGTATGCTGAAGAATGCATCTTTTAAATCCAGTACTGAATACACCTGGTGCTCTGGTGACAGGCAGCACAGAAGAGTGTATGGGTTCGGGACAGTGGGATGAATATCCTCCACTCTCTTACTGACCTCCCTCAAATCCTGGGCTGGTCTGTAGTCCAGCCCTCCTGCCTTCCTCACTGGCAGGAGGGAGGTATTCCAGGGAGACTGGCAGGGCACTAGTATTCCATGTTTCCTGAGTCTTTGAATGTGGGCCCTGATCCCTCTCCTTGCTTCTGGTGCAATGGTGTACTGCCACACCTGAATCGGGTCAGCGATGATTTTAAAGTCACTATAACCAGTGGTTGGTGTTTGGCCAGCCCTGGGGTGTTGTTTTCAGCCCAAACCTGAGGAATCTCTTTAATCAATTTATCCACTGATACCAGGAGAATGGAGTGGGGGCCCCTGTCAGAATCATCATAAAGTCTGTATTCTTCCTGTAAAGGGGCCGCCACATTGACTTGGGGTGTCAGGTAAGCATGATTTCCAGTAAAGTGGATAGTTGCCTGCATCTTTGATAACAAGTCTCTTCCAAGTAAAAGGTATGGGCATTCAGGCATGACCATGAAGGAGTGGGATACAGTTTTAGTTCCTAGGTCGACTTTTCGCTTAGTAGTCCCTGAGTAGGCACCGATTCCAGTAGCTCCCTGTGCTAGGGTTTTAGTTTCGGTTATAGGTCCTAGGTGTTCCATTAGAACCGAGTCACCAGCCCCGGTGTCGACCACGAATTCTACTGGCTGTCCCCCTACTTTTAAGGTTACCCTGGGCTCGGGGGGACTGGTGAGCCCTGACGCCCTCAGGCCTCTAGATTAAGAATCTTTGGAGGGGGCTTTCTTTTGGGACACTCACTCTTCCAATGTCCAGTTTCCTTGCAGTAGGCACACTGGTTTCTCTGCAGGAGAGGCTTTCCTGGCTTCCTCATCTGATCTGGTTTCTTTTCCCAAGGACACAATGGCACGTGGCCCTGGGCTTCTGCCAGGAGGATTCTGCTTACCTTTTTGGCTTGTTTGTCTTCTGATAGTTTGCGGTTATTGAAGGTTTTCATAGCAATTTCCATCAGCTCAGATAGATTCTTTCCCTCGAATCCTTCTATTTTTTGTATTTTTCTTTTGATGTCAGGGGCCGACTGTCCCACGAAGGCTATATTAATGGCCCATTGGTTTTCAGGAGACTCAGGGTCAATGGGAGTATATGTACGGTATGCCTCCATTAGTCTTTCCAGAAAGGCTGCTGGGGATTCTGAGGGTTCCTGAGTTACCTGTGTTACTTTAGACAAATTTGTGGGGTGCCTAGCGGCTGCCCAGAAACCCCTCATAAGAACCTGGAGGTAGACAGTTAGGTGCTGCTTACCTGCCATGGTGTTTGGGTCCCAATTTGGGCGGGTCAGAGGAAAAGTATGGTTAATCTCATCTAAATCACTCGTAAAGTTTCTATCATCTTCAGGCACCTGTTTTCTGGCTAGGGAAACAATCTTAGTCCTCTCTTCAGTGGTAAAGAGGGCTTGGAGAAGTTGCTGTATATCTTCCCAAGTGGGCTGGAGTGTTACAAAGATGATTTCTAAGAGGGATATCAAGGTTTGAGGTTTTTCAGAAAAAGAGGGATTCTGCATTTTCCAGTTGGAAAGATCAGAGGTTATAAAAGGAGTATGGATCAAGA
This sequence comes from Heterohyrax brucei, assembly GCA_028571685.1. NCBI lineage: Eukaryota > Metazoa > Chordata > Mammalia > Hyracoidea > Procaviidae > Heterohyrax > Heterohyrax brucei. The sequence goes on along the minus strand of CM053165.1, from coordinate 6,570,144 downwards.
AAGAGGTCCCAGCTTCAGTCATGGGCCCTATAGCTCGCAAGGGGAAAATATGAGAGGAGGATTCTGCAAGTGGTTGAAAAGATCGACCTGAGCGGGTATGGGCTGGGCTCTGGAGGTCAGAGGAAGGTGGTGCTGCAGACGTGGCTGGGGTCGGGGGAGCAGTCGGGACTGGAGGGTCCGCGGGGACCCTATACAGGCCGCGAAGACTGGCTTTGGCTCCCTCGGCCCTGGTGGTGGCTGGAGAAGAAACAGGAACTGGAGGGTAGGGTGGTGGGAGACTCAGTAAGTTGTCCGGATCAGAGTAATCAGATGGCGGGAGGGGAGCTGGAGGGGACTTTGAGGAGCCTTGAATCACCAGGGTTGTAGGAGGTTGTTTAGGGGGAACATAGGGTTGCAGCCAAGCAGGTGGCCGCCTGAGGAGGTCTTGCCAAGTAACAATATATGGCATTTGATCAGGGTGACCCTGATGACCAAAGATGACCTGAAAAACAGAATGGGTTTGGTTAATGTCTAGGGACCCCATGGGTGGCCATCCAGTACCAAAGGCCAGCCATTCCAGATTACAAAGTGTGTGGAGTTTTCCTGACCACACCTTGCCAAAGTCTTGGGCTTGTTTCTGGAAATCTGAAAAGTGGTTAAGGAACAGGTCTAGGGGTGTTGCAGAGTGAGAAGAGGATTGCCCCATGGTGGCAGAAGTAACAATCAGGACAAACAACACAATCAAACAGACGATGGAACAGACACGGAAGAAATGAAACGAAAACCAGATGCAGGCTTTACAGGCCGCAGAACCGAGAAAGGAACCAGCGGCACCCGCCCAGATGGAGAGCTGAGGCGTCCCCCAGCCTCTGACTCAGAGAGCGATTCTGCATCCAGATTCTCTCTTAGTGAGTCCCAGAACCAGAGCTCGAGCACAGAGACTAACAGACAATATCCAGACTCACTGGTGAGGTCCAAACCAGATCGGCCGGCTGCAGAGGTTGCTCTTGAAATCCCTGACGAATTTCAAGAGGCAACACAGAATTTCTTTAAAGGTTAAATTTTATTAAAAAATATGCCCAATAGGAAAAAGACTGGTGCACCAGGGATGCACTCCAAACTGTGCAGAGAGGAGGCAACCACGAGCTTCCTCAGTGCCCAGTATTTAAGCCGAAAAATTGCGAGGTAGGGAGGGGGAGCTGACCATTGCATTGATTGGCTGAAGTTGGTGGAGTTTCTGCAAGTTGTAAAATTTAGCTGTGGATGAATGTATTAACCCCATGGAATTTCTGTTAAAGTGGGTTTTTACTAGGCTGGCCCCAGGGGTTTTCTATGAGGCTGCCTCCAGGCTCATAGGTTTCGGTGTAATTATCCTATGATATTTTTCTTCTTGTTATTTCCTGCTAAGTTGGTTCCTGGAGCCTGAATTTTCACTGCACTCTTCCTCTAAATGGAGTTACTTATGTCTCATTTCAACAGGATCATGGGTTGGGGAGGAAGGAAGGCTCCCAAGGCATTCAGGAGGCAGGATGGACAGGACTTTAGTTCTTCAGCTTGGTTGCTGGGGGTGAGAAACCAGACAGGGTGAAAGAAGTGGGAAACCCAAGTTTGTGTAGCTACAGAAAGAATCTCTGAGGTCAATACAGCAGAGAGAGGTTGACCTGACTGAAGATGAAGAGGACAGTTGGGAAATTGTTCTTTTAAAGAGCTTGGGCAAATGAAGTGAAAGTGTCCACCAACCAGTTGGATATTGGCCCACTCTTAAAAGGGAAGGTGAGGGTGAAGACAGGCCTTGGATGCCAGTTTCACTAGACCAAGAGTTGAAGTCTTGGGAGGAGATGAGATGGCCAAGGTAGAAGGCCCAAACCCAGTGAAGAAGTGGGCTCAAAGGGAGTCATGGGTGAAGAGAGAGTCAAAGGAGCAACAGATGGAAGTTGTCAGAGGGGTAAGAAGAAGCTGTCAGGGAAGGGCTGCAAAATTCTTGTTAGGTGTGAGTGACTTAGTCAGCTAGTGATGCTTTAACAGAGATACCACAAGTGGGTAACTGTAAAAAGAGAAATTTTAGTTTTTCATAGTCCAATAGGCTAAATATCCAAATTCAGGGGGTCAGGTCCAGGGGAAGGCTTTCTCTCCCAGCTCTGGACAAGGGTTCTTGTCTTCAATCTTCCCCTAACTGGAAGCTTCTGAGATACAGGGACCCCTGTCCTTTCCACAGGATGTTCTCTGCACTCAGCACTGCTTTCTTGGTGGTATGAGGTCACCCAGATCTCTACTTGCCTCCCTTTCCTGCATATCTCAGAAGATTGCCTCAAGGTGCAATACAATCCCACACATTGATTCCTGCCTCACCAACACAACTGCCACCCATCGGCACTCATTAACATCATAGAAGTAGAAAGACTTAAAGGAACATCGCACAATACCAGGAATCATGGCCCAGCCAAACTGCTACACAAACTTTTAGGGGAACACAATTTAATCCATGTGGGGTTCAAGTAACAGAGGACCAAACCAGAGTTCTGACTGATGAACACAAGTAGGATCATTGGATATAGTCATCGAGGCATCCAAGAGTCAAACCCTCTCCAGAACGAAGAGAAATGATTCCATATGTCACATCCACCAAAAGACATATGCAAGAATATTCATAGCAATTCTACCTATAACAGCCCCAAACTAGAAAAAACCAAAAGTCCATCAACAAGAGAATGGATAAACAAATCATGGTATATTCACATAGTGGAAACAACAGCATGAGGAATCTTGAAAACCCCAGGGTGAGCAAAAGCAGCCCAACTCAGGAAAACAAAAACACAAAACAAAGCACTGCTGTTGAGTTGGATCCAAGTCATAGCAACGGTAGAGGTCGGGGGTAGAACTGCCCCATAGAGTTTCCAAGGACCACCAGGCGGATTTGAACTCCTGACCTTTTGGTTAGCAAATGTAACACTTAACCCATTACCCCACCAGGGTTTCCTGCTGGACTCAGAAGAGTGCCCTAATTAAATGTACTTAAATTTTCACATCAGGAAAGACTAATCTAGGGTAGTGGTCATAACAGTGCCTACCTGAAAGTGTGGGTATTACCTAGGAAAGGTCATGAAAGAACCTTCTAAGGAACTGAAAGAATTGTAAGTATGGATCTGATATGCGTGTGTACATATGTAAAAATATCTAAAAATTCACTACGGATCTGTGCATTTTGCTGTCTGTAATTTTACCTCAACTAAAACGTAAAGTTAAAAAAGAGAGAGAAAAATATCTAATGAAAAGATGGAACAATGGTGAAAGACAAAACGCTTTCCCCCTAAGATTGGCATTGGCAAGCCAAAGCCAAATCCATGTGCTGTCGAGTCGATAGCAAGGGATGTCCAATTCTCACGACATCTGGTCAGCACCTCAGTTGTAGAACCTATTCACTGCCATCAAGCAACAAGAAGAAAATAAAGACAGAAATATTATGAACAAAATAAAACCCTGCTTTTATTTACAGATGGCATAATTACGTGTGTAAAACATGTAAGGAATGTACAAAAAAATTATCACAAATAGCCTCATAACTAGCAAGGTTATAGGACTCAAGATCAATAGGCATGGATCAGTTGTATTTCTAGATACTGGCAATGAAAATTGAATTATGGTGTTGGCAAAGAAAAATGAATACACCATGGACTGCCAGAAGGATAGACAAATCTCTCCTGGAAGTATAGCCAGAATTCTCCTTCGAAGCAAGGATAGCGAGAATTTGCCTCACATACTTTCGATGTGCTATCATGAGGGACCAAGTCCCTGGAGAAAGACATCATGCAGCTAGGGCTGCTGTAACAGAAATACCACAGAGCAGATGGCTTTAACAAAGGAAGGTTTACTCTCACACAGTCTTAGTAGGCTGCAAGTCCGTATTCAGGATGTCTGCTCCAGGGGAAGGCTTTCCCCCTTGTCGGCTCTAGAGAAAGTCTGATATTGCATCAGTCTTTGTCCAGGGAGCATCTTGGCACAGGAACCTCAGTCTGAAAGACGCGCTCTTTGCCCGGTGCAGATTTCTTGATGGTGCGAGGTTCCCAATTCTCTGCTCGCTTCTTTCCTTTTACCTCTTGCAGGCTGAAAGGATTAAGGGTGGGGCAAGCCATACTCCAGGGAAACTCCCTTTACAGTGGTGAAGGAAGGTGATCTTATAAAGGGATTTACAGTTCCACCCTAATCCTTTAACATACAGCATAGGAAAACCACAAAAGGGAGGACAGTCACAAGATACTGGAAATCAGCCACACAGCTACACATATGGGGGGGGGACACAATTCGATCCATGACATCCCACCCTTTGACAACCCACAAATCACATCACAGAAACGTGTAACACATTCATCTCATCATAGCAGCATCATGTCCATCCTACATGACAGAAGTCTTAAATCAGTTCCAAGCCCAAAATACAAAAACTCTTCTACATCTGTGAAACCTAGAAGGTCAGCTGTCTGCTTCTAAAGGTACAATGGCAGAACAGGCACAAGTTAGACACTCCATTGTAAATAGGAGAAATTGTAGGGAAAGAAGGCATTAACAGGCAACAAGTGAGTCAGCAGAGCACATTACATTAGTGTAAGATGAGGTAGTGTAGACGTATCAGCACCAACTCTAAGGTGAGGTAGGCTAAACGTATTGGTAGTAGTCAGAGAGAAAAAGAGTGAGAGTCAGCAGTAGGACAGAATTTACTGGTGTCCTCCCGGGCAAACTCTGCGAGCTCCAAGGTAGGAGTCGCAGAAGTCGCACTTTCAGGTTGGGGAAGAGGGTTTACATAGAGGTGGAAGGTTCCGCCTAGCGTGGACCTGGGGAAAAAGGCGGGAGCCAATAGGATTCAGGTACAGCGAGTCGCCTGATTAGCATGTGAGAAAAACAACTGGGGACTTTCCAGGAAGGGAGGGGTTGGTCACGTTCTGATGATTTCCAGGAACTGAGGTGGGACCTTCCAGAAAGAGAGGGGCTCGCCCTGCTCTGATGATTTCCAGGAACTGCATCCTGGTTGTGATATCCAGGTACAGCCCAGCCCACCTAACATTCCGGCCTTTTTGGTAATAAGGGATAAAGAAGTCTGTCTTTGTCTACTTGCTGCTGAATGTGGGCAGAGTGGGGTTACAGACCAGAGTCGGTGAGGGGTGGGCTGGTTGGCAGATGAGTATAGGGATGTAGCAGCAGTCGATTTACGGTAACTCTGGACATCTCTTTTATGCGGTTTTTCAGGAACCTGAGAAAGCAAGGGGCAAAAGGAAAAGAGGCTTATTAGTATTAGAGGGCCAATAAACGGGGCAAGCCATGCCATCAGTGGTGACTGGAACCAATCAAATGGGGATGTTTTGGCTTGGCGTTTCTTTTTCAGCTCTTCACCCAGGCGAGTTAAGGTATCAAAGGTTCTGCTCTATTCGGCCAGTTTCATTGATGTAGTAACAACATTCTTCTCTCAGGAAGAGACAGGTTCCTCCTTTTTCAGCTGTAAGTAGGTCCAAGGCTCTCCGATTCTGTAAAGTGACTTGGGCCAGTGAGGTTAGTTGTGGCTGTAGGGAAGCTAAGGAGTCAGCAGTGGTTTCAAGGGCTATTTGTAAGCTATCTTGGAAGTCTTGAGCTGAGATTATACTGTGTCCGAGGGCTCCACCAGCAAGTCCAGTGGCTGAAACTGCAGATGCAAAGGTGAGGCCTACCGTGATGGGTCGGAAAAAAAACCCTTTTCTTCTGGGTTGTAGACATTAGCCAGGTTAGTTCAGATTCTGTGTATCGGGTTAGTTGGGGCACTGTGGTGACTGAGAAGCAAGGCCCTGGAGTGGTGGAGTTTAAGCACTTCTGTAGAGTTCTGTTGCACCAAAAGTAGGTTCTCGATGTTGGGCCAGCTTGGTTTTGTATGGTGATACTTTGGGTGCAGAAGTGGAGTGTTGTGGTTATGATATTATTGGTAATGAGGCAGATTCGGGGAGGCTATGTCTGATTGTTAATTTCAGGCTCGCAAAGGAGAACCTGCAGTGTAGGGGTGGTGCAGGAGTAGGCATTTGAGGAGGTATGGGCTGGCTGGGTGGAGTTAACTGGGACCGCTGCAAGCAGGGGTCGCTGGAGGGAAGCACAGAGAAAACAGTCGGTAATGTTGGGTAGTGTCTGTGAGTGATTAAAAAATGATAAAGTGTGTTCGATGATCTGTGTCTAAGAGGACAGCTGTGTTGTGTGTGGCTTGTTTAAGATTTGGTCTTCTAGGACTTGCTCTGTTTGGGTAATACTTTCAGATACCTGTGATAGAGTTGTAGTTGCTTGCACAAGTTCTCAAGATATGTATATGGTCCCGTGTGGTTCTGAGTGCCACATTGTTCGGTAGAGTTTGCCCTGGACCCCCGTTGCCCACCTCAGATCCCACGGGTCGGGAATGTGGACATAGTGTTGGTGGTCTGTGCTGTTATAGTAGGTTATGCCAGACTGTAGACTATGTATTTTGCAGCTGGAGTATGAGCACCCCCTCATGTGTTTCAGGCCACCTCCTGCAGCGTTCCTTGGTCTGATCATAGAGGAAGAAACCTATGGGGCCAATCCCTTGATCAATTTTGGGTGAATCTGGATTCTAGTTATTGGGGTTCCGATTTCAAGACGTGACTCGGAATTTCTTTAAAGGTAAAGTTTTATTAGAAATATGCCCAATAGCCAACAACGAGACTGTTAAGGGAGAAATTATCAAATCAATACCATGTACGATAGCCCCTAAGAAGATAAAGTATCTAGGAATTAATCTAACCAGAGAAATAACAGACCTTTACAAAGAGAAACAAGCCCTTACTACAAGAAACTAAGAGAGACTTAGATAAATAGAAAAACCTACCCTGCTCATGGATAAGAAGACTTAACATTGTGAAAATGTCTATTTTACCCAAAGCAATTTATTTATATAATGCAATCCCAATAGAAGTTCCAGCATCATTTTTTAATGAGATGGAGAAACAAATCACCAATTTTGTTTGGAAAGAGAAGAAGACCCGGGTAAGTAAGGTACTACTAAAGAAGAAGAACACACTGGGAGGCCTCTCATTACCCGACCTTAGAACATACTACAGTGCCACAGTGGTCAAAACAGCCTGGTACTGGTACAAGAACAGACAGATGGATCAATGGAACAGAATTGAGACCCCAGAGATGACACCATCTGCCTATGAACAGTTGATATTCGACAAAGGCCCTAAGACATTAAACTGGGGTAAAAGCAGTATCTTCAACAAATGGTGTTGGCAAAATTGGTTATCCATCTGCAATAAACTGAATCAAGATCCATATCTTACACCTTATACAAAATATGCTCAATAGGAAAAAGAGTGGTGCACCACGGACGCACTCCAAACTATGCAGAGTAAGGAGGCAACCCCGAGTTTTCTCAGCACCCAGTATTTAAGTCATGAGATCACAAAGCGGGGTGGGGGGGGGGACTGACCTTACATTGATTGGTTAAGGCCACCTGGAATTCCTGTTAGTTGTAAAACGTGGTCAAGGTCTAGGGGTCACTTACAAGGTTGTCCCCAGGCTTTGTCTTGTGACAGATGTTTTGTAAGACAAAGGTGAGATTACTCTATGGTATCTTCTGCTATTAAGTTGTTTCCTGGGGCTTTCTTTAATACCTTGAATTTTTACTGCGCCCTTCCTCAAAATGGAGTCACTTATACCTCATTTCAACATAATGGGTGATTGGCAGCCTATTGGGGGGCAGTTTTCTGAGCCTACGATGTGAGTATGAGAGACTTGGCCTGCTGAGTGTGTCACGGACTCTGAACTTCCAGAGCCAGCCTGTAGAAGTTTCAGCTCTTACTAGGGCCAGGAGAGTTAGTGACCTGGCTAAAACGAAGAGAGGAAGGGCCCATGGGTTGGCAGGAATACAAGTCATGACTGTCTGGGGCCCTCTTTACCCATGAGAGGTGGTGCCACGATGGGTCTTCCAGGAGTTTTACAGCAGTAGGAGTGGTTAGGATGACAGTATGCGGGTGGGCCTGTCCACCGGGGTTGTAGGGGTTTGTGGTGTAAAGTTTTTAGAAATACTGCGTCTCCTGGGTGTAGGTGGTTTGCTGTCTGTGTTGTGGAATCCACAGGTAGGGGCTGTGGAAGGTATCTGTCTGTGTGTTCTCGCAGGAGCTGTCCGCTACCTTGAGAGTTACCCTGGGTTCAGCGAGAGTGATCGGGGTCGATGAGCTGGGGCTCCTTCAGTCTTCAGGGGCCAGTCCTAGGACAGCCATCGGCAGGTCTGGGGATGGAGAGGGCGGCTCCCCCATGGCTTTTCGGAGAGGGACAGTCACTCTTCCAGTGGCCCTGCTGACCACATGTCGGGCATGGAGTGGTGGGTGGCTGTGGTTGTGGACAAAGTCTTTCCCAGTGTCCTTCTTTGCCACATTTAAAGCATACACCTGGCAAGGTGCAGCATGTACCTGATGGGGTGCGGCTAGGAGTATTCTTTTTTCTTTCACCAGCTAGCCTCAGTGCTGCCACCAAGGCTTGGGCTTGTAAGTGTGCCTTTAGGCAAGTCTGGCTTTCCTTTTCTGCCTCTGCCCGCTCCTCTTGGGTGTTAAAGACTTCAAAGGCCATATTTACCAGATCTTGTATAGGAGTTTGGGGACCGTCCTCAGCCTTTTTCAGTTTTTTCCTGATGCCTGGGGTGGACTGTGTTATGAAGTGGGTTGTTAAGACTGTGGCTCCTGCTGGGGAGGTAGAGTCTAGGTGGGTATATTGGGTAAGTGCCTCGGTAAGGCGATTGAGAAAGGCAGCAGGGTTTTCATCTGCATGTTGGGTAATTTCTCTTAGCTTGTTAAAGTTTACTGCCTTGTGGGATATGGCTTGTGGTCCAGCTAGGATGCATTGGACCATTATGTCTCTCTGGGTGCGGCCACTGCACCCAGATTCGGTGTCTGTTTGGTAATCCCAGCCTACCTCCCAGAACTGCCTCTAAGCCCGCTGGCATGGTTGCATCCATTAGGTGGACTTGTTCAGCATGCTCCAGGGCAGCCTTGGGGACCCTTTCCCTTTCATTTGCGTTTACAGTAGAAGAGAGAAGGACCCACAGATCGTGTCAAGTTAAGTCATAGGTCTGTGTAAGGTAAGGGAATTCTTTTACGTAATTGGTAGGGTCATTTGAGAAGGAACCTAGTCTCTTTTCAATTTGTAAAATGTCAGAGAGAAAGGGATGTGAACTCAGACCACTCCCTCAATTCCTGCCACTTCCTGCAGGGGACAAAGGAGAGGCTGGCTTTGTGTAGTCTGGCTCTACTGTTGGGAACATGTGTGGCTGTTGACTGGGGAGGGTAAAGGAGGACTGGATACGGTGGTGTCTGGTGATGTGGGTGGAGGAGATAGTGGGGAGCCGTTGGGTGTGTCAGCTGGGGGTAGGGTGGGGGTCTCTGGGGTGGAGGTGAGAGGGACTCTGGTGAGTCAGAGAATGAAGAAGTTGGCTCTGAGAGGTAGGGTTCGACATTGGGTTTGTTTGGGGTTTGACGAGCTAGGAGGATTTGGGTGGTGTTGCAGGTGGAAATGAGGGAGAGATGGGAGTGCAGATAGAGAAAGGCTTGGACATAGGGGACTTCTGGCCATTTGCCTGTGCGTCGACAGAAGTTGTCGAGGTCTATTAGAACTCCATAATCAAAGGTTCCCTGTTCGGGCGATTTAGAACCATTGTCTAATGGGTACCAGGGCCAGGCGGTGGTGTGGTAAAAGATTAAGCACTTAGGGCACAAGTCTTGAGCTAATCTCAAGGCCTGAAGGTTTTGTAGGAGACGGCCCAAGGGGGTGGATGGGTCGGGCTTTGAGTTCTGGTTTCCCATGATCCCGGACCCTGCAGAAAGAACCTCCTGAAGGGGGTGACGTCTCACTCACTCAGGAAGGGTCTCGTGGATGGACGGCTTCAGAGGGTACAGGGGACGTCTCCCTGCTGTACTTGTCTGAGTAATAAAGCCAAACGGCAGGGAGAGTCGGGCCTTCAGGCATCCCCGTCAGCCCTATTTCGGAAAACGGAGGTGTCTCTGATGTGGTATCACGATTTTATACAGACTAAAGCGGACAGAGACACTGGGCAGGGTGGGGGTCAGGTTAACCAGAACTCAGAAGGAGGGAGGGGGTAAATTTAATTTGGGGGGACTTACCTAAGAAGATGGTGTTGGATGATGTCAGCTGGAGATCCCTGGTCCGTGGGAGAGGAGAAGAAGTGGAGAGAGAAGGGGAGAGAGAGACAGTAGGAGGCTGGGAGAGTGGAGTTTTAAGGGAGGGTGGCCTTTCCAGCCACTTTCTCCTCCCGGGCTTCGGCACCAACTGTAAGGTGAGATAGGCTAAAGGTATCGGGGGCAGTGAGAAAGAAAAACAGTGAGAGTCAGCAGTAGGACAGAATTTACTGGTGTCCTCCCGGGCGAACCCTGTGAGCTCCAAGGTAGGAGTCCCGGAAGTCGAGCTTTCAGGTTGGGGAAGGGGGTTTACATAGAGGCGGACAGTTCCGCCCAGCGTGGACCTTAGTGGGGACATGGGGAAAAAGGCGGGAGCCAATAGGATTCAGGTACAGTGAGCTGCCTGATTAGCATGTGAGAAAAACAACTGGGGACTTTCCAGGAAGGGAGGGGTTGGTCGCATTCTGATGATTTCCAGGAACTGAGGTGGGGACCTTCCAAAAAGAGAGGGGCTCACCCTGCTCTGATGTTTTCCAGGAACTGCATCCTGGTTGTGATATCCAGGTACAGCCCAGCCCACCTGACAATTAGCCCTCAAAGCTTTGGAAATACTCTTACTATTTCTGAGACGTTCTACACCATGACTCTGCCCTCCAGACTTAGGTATTGGCCACACTCTGGATTCTGAGTGGAGACCCAGCCCTGTGCTACAACTCTGCCTCCAAGGCCCACTTAGACAGAAACTCTGCCCCATCAGCTTTAGGAGCACCCTAAGCCCAAATGAGTGGCAATTCCACCCTCACAAACACAGGACATCATGGTTCTACCCTTTCAAAGCCCTGAGGTCATGGCCGTACCTTTTGAGACTGAGGCAGCTCAGCTTCTCACGCTGTTTGTCTCTTCGTCTTCAGCTTCCTATGGCCGTATAGCCTGGGCGTCAGGCCCACGTCTGCCCTGCCAGGCATGTGTTCCAAAGCTCTGCATCTCCACTGATTTAAGTGCCCGGAGGCGCCCCACTATTGATAGAAAGTGTCCTGCCCAAAGACACTCAGCTCTCTCACTCTGTGGATCAGCAAGGCTAGCTTCACCGATTTAAGTGCCTGGAGGCACCCCATTCCACAAGGAAAACTCTGTGCCGAGGCACTCAGCTCTCTTGCTCCATGGGTTGGCTCCAGCACTGCCTCTGATTCTGCTGCTGCTGCTGCTGCTGCCACTTCCACTGCTGCTGCCGGTCCTCTGCTGTTCAATTCTCACCATCTGTGCCTTCTTTGTTCCTTCTGAATCTTCTATCCATTCAGTTTCAAATTGGCTCCCACATTTTAGGTGTTTGCTAGAGCAGCACACCACTCTCACAGTACCAAATTGTTTTAGTCAGCTAGGGCTGCTGTAACAGAAATACCACAGAGTGGATGGCTTTAACAAAGGAAGGTTTATTCTCACACAGTGCGGTAGGCTACAAGTCCATATTCAGGGTGTCAGCTCCAGGGGAAGGCTTTGGAGGAAAGTCCGATATTGCGTCAGTCTTTGTCCAGGGAGCATCTTGGCACAGGTACTTCGGGTCTGAAGGACGCACTGTTCTCCTGGTACAGATTTCTTGATGGTGCGAGGTTCTCGATTCTCTGCTTGCTTCTCTTTCCTTTTATCTCTTGCAGGCTGAAAGGATTAAGGGTGGGGCAAGCCACACTCCAAGGAAACTCCCTTTACAGTGGAGCAGGGAGGTGATCTTTAAAGAGATTTACAGTTCCACCCTAATCCTTTAACATATAGCATAGAAAAACTGCAAAAAGGAGGATAGTCTCAAGATACTGGGAATCATGGCCCAGCCACATGGCTACACATATTTTTGGGGGTACACAATTCGATCCATGACACCTGGTATAGTGGAGGGTTAGCAAAAAAGAGAAAGACCTTCGTAGAGATGCACTGAAACAGCGACTACAACAAAAGGCTCAAGCATAACAACAATTGTAAGGATGGTGCAGGACCAGACAATGTTTCAATCTGCTGTACATTGGTGGTTATAAGTCACAACCAACTTGATGGCACCTAATAAAACCAACATCAGCAATAAAAAGGAGTACATGGATCACGCAAATCATTAAATAACACACACCTAGCTGAGAGGTTAATGGTTCAAACCCATCTAGAGCTACATCAGAAGACAAGTCTGACAGTCTACTTCTGAAATGTAACAGCCCTGAAAATTCCATGGAGCAATTCTACTCTGCACACATGGGATCACAATGAGCTGGAAATGACTCAACATCAACTAGAAACACCACAACAAAGCAATAAAAAACTGGTAGTTAAGCTTTAAAAATATCATTATAATAGCGTGGGGGGTGGGGTGGGTAGGGACAGACAGGAAATATTTAGGGATAAGCTTAACAAACTGTGTTCAAGACAAGTGTATTAAAAACTATAAAACATATGAAACCTAAAGCAATAAAGATCATGCAGAGAACAAATGGGGTCAACAATGGAAACTTTAATACACTGCTTATACAGACTTTAAAATATGACAAAGCACAATCAACAGAAGAGAAAATAGATAAATGGGAACTACTAAGAATCGAACACTTTTGCTCATCCAAAGACTTTATCAAAAGAATCAGAAGATCACCTACAGAATAGGAAAAATATATGGCAACCACATAACGGACTGACATCTGATCTCCATAATCTACAAGGTACCGCAAAATGTCAGAAAAAAAAGGTAAATAACCCAATTAAGCAATGGGCAGAGGAGATGGGTAGATACTTCACCAAAGAGCACACCCAGGTGGCCGAAAGACATATGAGGAAATGCTCACAATCAGTAGCTATTAGAGAAATCCAAATCAAAACTGCAATGAGATACTATCTCACCCCAACAAGGTTGGCCATGATCCAAAAAACACAAAATAGCAAATGCTGGAGAGGTTGTCGAGAGATTGGAACTCTTCTACACTGTTGGTGGGATTTCAAAACGGTACAACCTCTTTAGAAAGCAATCTGGCACTTTATTAAAAAGCTGGAAATAGATATACCATTTGATCCAGTAATCCAACTGCTCAGAATATGTGCTTCAGAAACAAGAGAAGTCACAGGAACAAATACTTGCACACAAATGTTTATTGCTGCACAGTCCACACTAGCTAGAAGATTGAATCAACCCAGATGCCCAACAACAGATGAATGGATAAACAAATTATGGTACATATACTCAACAGAACACTATGCAATGATACAGAACGATGATGGTTTTAGGAAGCATCTCATAACCTGGTTTCAGTTGGAAGACATTATGCTGAGTGTAATCAGTCAGCGGCACGAGGACAAATATTATATGAGACCCCCTACTACAAGGACTTAAAAATAGACTCATGTACAAAAGAAAACACTCTTTGACAGCTGCAAGGGAGGGAAGGGAGGGAAACAGCTAGTCATAGATTAGATAGTTGATAGAAATTTGGGGGGTGAAAGCAGTGACAGCACACAGTAGAAAGAAGATCAACTTAATTGGACTTCAACATAAACAGAAAACTCTTCTACTCTTAACACAATATTGCAAGGATAGAGTAGCAGGGGTGGAGGTCTGGGGACCATGCTCTCAGGGAATTGTGAGGCCAGTTGGTATAACCAGCTGGTTGCTAAGAGAGTCTTCTGCACCCCAAATTGGTGAGTGGCCTCTGGGGTCTTAAAAGCTAGCAAGCTGCCGTCGAAGGTACACCAAATGGTCCCAACTCATCTGGAACAGATGATCATAAAGAACAGCAAAGACAGACACCATCTCACCCCAACAAGATTGGCCATGATCCAGAAAACACAAAACAACAAATGCTGGAGAGGCTGTGGAGAAAGTGGAACCCTCCTACACTGTTGGTGGGCTTGCAAAATGGTCCAGCGTCTTTGGAAAGCAATCTGGCGCTTCCTTAAAAAATGGATATTGATATATACTTTGGCCCAGTAATTCCACTACTTGGAATATATCACACCAATGGACACATGCACCAGAATGTTTATCGCAGCACAGTCCACGATAGCAAAAAGATGGAATCAACTCAGATGCCCAACAACAGAAGAATGGATAGGTAAACTATGGTATATATACTCAATGGAGCACTGTGCAATGATAAAGAATAATGATGATTCCAGGAAACATCTCATGACCTGGTTTCAACTGGAAGACATTATGTTGAGTGAAAGTAGTCAGCTACAAAAAGACAAATATTGTATGAGACCTCTACGATAAGATCTCAAAAACAGACTTGTGTATAGAAGAAAAGACTCTTTGACAGCTGCAAGGGAGGGGAGGAAGAGAGGGCGAGGCGGGGAGGGTTTAGATTAGAAAGTTACTAGAAATCTGGTTGGGAGAAAGCGGTGATAGCACACATTAGAAACAAGAACAACATTAAGTGGACTTCAGCATAACTTGAGTACTCCTTCCATCTTAACCCAATATTGCAAGGATAGAGTAGCTGGGGCAGGGGGCAGGGGACCATGCTTTTAGGTGAATTCCAGGCCAATTGGCACAACTAGCGTTTTGCTAAGAGAGCTCTCTGCACCCCACATTGGTGAGTGGCATCTGGGGTCTTAAAAGCTGCCAAGCTGCCATCCGAGGACACAGCAAATGGTCCCAACTCAGCAGGAACAGATGCTCACTGAGGACCAAAATGATATGTGGTAAAGACAACCTAGAAGACAGAGAGACCCACAAGAGTGGGTGCCTACATCCACTTGGGACCGGAAGAACTGGATGGTGCATGGCCATCACCAGTGATAGCCACAATGGAGCTCACTAAGTTGAGTCTCACTGGCAACACAAGAATAAAAAGGGGTGCATCCTGAGATCTCCACTAAAAGACCTCAATTGATGGTCCAGCAGTTTTGGGGTTCCCCTGAGAGCATGGCCCCTGGCCCTGATGCTGCCCTTACCCATAAATTATAACGAAGGTCCACTCTTTGGACAGGAATGGATTGGACTTGGCAATACAGAGTGACCATATATTGGATGCTCTTTATGGTTCTATGCATCTATAGGATATCATCCTGCTGACCTCTGGCTGGAGGAAGGAGAGTGGGTGGAGAGGAGAGGAAAGGAAGTGGTTGGGAGGACGAGACATGCATGGACCAGAGAGGAATAGTGTGCTGTCACCGGACAGGGAGAGCAGTGGAAGCTGCATATAGGTGGGCATGTAAATTTATACAGGAATGTACATTTTCTCTCAGTCATATTAAATAAAAAATTTAAAGAAAAGAACAACAAAGACAAGAGGGAAAAAGAGCCTAGGAGATAGAAAGATCCATGTGAATGGGTGACTGCATCAACATGTGACCAGAAGAACCAGATGGTGGCTGGCCACCACCAAATACACCAATGATGGCACACACAATGTAAAGTCCCAATGGCAACACGAGAAAAAGAGGGGTACACCTCAAGAATGCCACTAAAAGACCACAACTGATAGTCTGGCACCTGGGGGTTCCCCTCAGAGCATGGCCCCTAGACCTGCTGCTGCCCCTGAACAGAAAACATTACTGAGGTCAACTATTTAGACAGGAATGGACTGGACTTGGAGACAAAATGTGACCGTATAGTGTGTGTACTTTCTGGGTCTATGTATCTATAGGATGCTGTCCTACTGGCCTCTTACTAGAAGGGAGAAGAGAAGGTGGCAAGGAGGGGACAGGAGACTATTAAGAGGATATGACATATATAGAATGAAAAGGAGGAGTGTGCTGTCACCTGGCAAGGACAGCAGAAGCATCTGCAGATAGGTGGGCATGCAAATTTAATTTGGATTGTGTACTTGCAATTAATCACAATAAAAAAAAAAAGAAAGAAAGAAAAGCTATAAAACACTGCTTAGAGAAATTAAAAACCTAAATAAAGCTAGAGATATACCATGTTCATCATTTGGAAGACTCAATATTGTTAAGGTTAATCTGTAAATGCAGTTAAGCTTCTATTATAATCCCAGCAGACTTGTCAGAGACTTTGTAGAACTATTCTAAAATTTATATGGAAATGCAAAGAACAGTGAAAATGATCATGAAATAGAAGAACAAAGCATGAAGATATATTGTATCTGACCTCCAAACTTATACTCAGTGTTTTAGTCAGCTAGTGCTGCTCTAATAGAAATACCACAGAGTGAATGGCATTAACAAAGGAGAGTTTATTCTTGCACAGTTCAGGAGGCTACAGGTCCAAACTCAGGATGTGTGCTCCAGAGGGAGGCTTTCCCGACTCTCAGCTGTGGAGAAAATTCTGGTATTGTCAGTCTTTGTCCAGGGAGCATCTTGGCGCAGGAACCTGAGGTCTGAAGGACGTGCTCTTCCCTAGGTGCTGCTTGCTTCATGATGTGAGGTTCCCAGTTCTCCGCTTGTTTCTCTTGCCTTTTATCTCGTGTAGGATGCAAGGATTAAGGGTGTAATAGGGAGGTGATCTGAAGGGATTTACCCTAATCCTTTAACATACAGCACAGTAGAATCACAAAATGGAGGACAATCACAGAGTACAGAGAATCATGGTCACATGGCTACACCTATTTTGGAGGGGGCACAATTCACTCCATGACATTCAAGATATAGTAATTAAGGTAATTTGGTAACGGCATAACAATACACAAATCAATGGAACAGAATTGAAAGTCCAAAAATAGATCCACGTATCTATGTTCAACTCATTTTCCACTAAAGTGCTCAAGCAATTGAATAGGTAAAGGGAAGACTTTACTACTGATACTGGAATAACCAGGAACTCATAGGAAAAAAAATGAACCTTGGCCCCTTCCACACACATACCCCAAAATTAGTTTCAGATATATCCCAGACCGAGAAGTAAAATGTTAAACTGTAATGTTGCTAGAATAAAACAGAATGTCTTTTAACCTAGAGTAGGCAAAAACTTCTTGGGGCACAAAAGCATAAAAGGAAATTGTTAGACAGCATTACAATTTAAATTTTCTGTTCTTCCAAAGACATTGATCAAAAATATACATATATAGGAAAGCCACAGACTAGAATAAAATATTCACTGTTCACAAAACATATATTTGACATGAATGCAGAATATATAAAGCACTCCTGCAAATCACTAAGGAGGCAAACACAGTTAGAAATGGATTAAAAAAAAGAAAACCTGACAGCACAAAATAGACAAATGGGAAATAAGTAAGGACATCAAAAAGTGCTCAGCATTCTTAGTCAATTGGGAGATGCAAATTAAAACTATAATGTGATGTCACTTTCTAGCAACTAGAATGATTAAAATTAGTGAAGATTGACAACATCAAATGTTGGAAAAAATATGGTACAACTTTAAGAAGTTGCCAAAATAGTATAAGTGAAGAGCAGTGTAACTATAGTGGAAGACAGTTTGGCAATTCCTTAAAAGTTAAACATATACTTTCCATGCAATGCAGTAATTTTATCTGTGTGTACTTATTTACTCAAGAAAAATGAAAACCATATGTCCACACAAAGATTTGAACACAAATATCCAAAGTAGCTTTATTCATAATAACCCCAAACTAGACACAATCCAGATGTCCATTCACCAAAGGATGGCTGAATGTGTATACCATGTTCATTGGAAGACTCAGTACTGTTGACATTAATCTATAAATGCAGTTAAACTTCTACTATACTTCCAGCAGACTTTTCACATAGATTTTGAAAAACTATTCTAGAATTTATAGGGAAATGCAAATAGCGAAAATGATCATGAAATAGAAGAACAAAGCTTGAAGACTTATTCTAACTTCAAAATTTATAGTAAAGATATAGTAATTAAGGCAATTTGAGGTGGTGTTGAAAACACAACACAGATGAATTTCAAAAATATTACACTAAATGAGAGAAAACAACCAAAACCCACTGACATCTAGTCGATTCCAACTCACAGCAACCCTACTGATGGAGCAGAAATGCTCCATAAAGTTTCCAAGGAGAGCCTAGCAGATTAAGCTGAACACTGGAAAGTACATATTGTACAGTTTCTTTTACAGCATATGAAATTCTAGGATACACAAAACTAAGCTACAGCTGAGGCATTAGGGAATTTTCACAGATGACTACAATGCACATTTGTCAAAATTGTTGTGAGGTTCACTTAATATTAGCATTTCGCTATAGATAAATTATAACTCAGTGAAAAACACATTAAAAAAAAAGACTGACAATACCAGGTGTTGCCAAGTATTTAGAGCCACTGGAACTCTCATATACACAGATAGGAGTATAAAATAGTACCATTATTTTGCTTGGCTCACAGTTACTTATAAAGTTAAACATACACAGTAATCCCACTCTTAAGCATGTCCCCAAGAGAAACAGAAACATCTGTCCTTGCAAAAACACATGTAGCCATAATAGCTTTATTCAAACTAATAGTTAAAACAAAACTGAAAATCACACTGAAGTTCATCAATAAGTGAACAGATAAACAATTTGTGGTGTATCCAACATAACGTCAATGCTGTTAGCTGCCAACTCATGGCAACCTTAACTTCAAAAAAAGAAATGTCGCCAGGTCTTGTACCATCTTCGTGATCATTGTTATGTTTATGGCCAAAACTCAGCAATAAAAAGAACAAACTTCTGATCACAGTCAACAACATGGAGGAAGAACAAAAGAAGCCATACAGAAGCAAGTAAATTTACACACTGTAGGATTCTCCTTCTCTGAAACTCTAAAAAGGGCAAAACTGACCTACAGTGACAGAAAGCAGGACGGTGGTCACCTGGGGCCAGAAGTGTGTGGTGACTGCGAAGAAGCAGATGAAAACTTTCTGGGATGATGGCAGTGTTCCATATCCTGACTGTAGTGATGGTTACATGGGTATATGCACTTGTCAAAATTAATCAAATTTAAAATGGATGCAGTTTATTCTAAGTAAACTGAACCTCAATAATGTTTTTGTTTTTAAATTAATTTAAAAACAGAGCTAGCAGACCGCCCAGAGAGCATATCCGACTTCATGTGAAGATTTTCCAACCAATGGTTACATATGAAGGCTTTCCAAAGCCTAACAGGAGACAGACCTATCTCAAAGTCTCCACTAAGCCACCTGCAGAGGCCTGAGACCCTGGAGTCCAATCCCTCTCCCTGCATACACACTGAATGTGAGGACCTTGACAGCAAGAAGTGGACTTTCCCATTCAGTCAGTCAGTCGGTCAACGAACAATTATTTACACTTTTTATTGAGCTTCTACTGCGTTTTAGAAGCCCTTGGGTGGTGTAAACAGTTAAGGAACTTGGCTGCTAACCAATAGATTGGTGGTTCAAATCCATTCAGAGTCACCTTGGAAGAAAAGCCTGATGTTCTACTTCTGAAAGCTCTCAGCCACTGAAAATCCTAAATCCACTTCTACTCTGACACACGTAGGAGCATCATGAGTGGGAATTCAGTCGACTGCAACTGGTTTGCTTGTTCACTGTGTGCATAAGTCAAGGTCCTTGGGTAGCTCTGGTAGTCTGTGCTCAACTGTTAACCTAAAGGATGGTGATGCAAACCCACCCAGCAGTACTGCAAAAGAAAAGTCATAGGCAAGAAAACCCCATGGAGCAGTTCTACTCTTAACATAAAGGGTTGCCACGAGCCAGAGTCAATCTGACGGCAACTCACAACACCAGCGCCTGCATGTCAGCGGAGCCATCCCTTCTGGCACAGAGCTTCTATTAAGTAAACGGAAAACAAACTCTTACCCCTCAAAAAATAACTAATAAAATGGCTTAAAATTGTGGTTTAAAGGCGCTGAAAAGAGAATGATAATGCGATGGCACATGAGTCTCAGAACAGTCCAGCAGGCTGCCCTGGACCAATAAGGTTTAAGCCAGGCCAAAAGAGTCTGACAGAGGAAACGTTGCCAAGAGAAGGGAACCCTTGGGAGGTGGAAATGTTCTAGCACGTGACTACCAGCCGAGTGGTTGGCAGTTCAAACTGACCGAAAGGAGCCTTGGGAGACAAGCCTAACAATCAACTTCCAAAGGGTCACAGCCTTGAAAACCCTTTAGTGTAATTCTACCTGCACACTTGGGGTCACCATCAGTCAGAGTGAACTCCACAGCACCTAACAACAACAAAGGTAGAGAAGGAGAAAGGAGTGTCTGAGGGGTGCAAATGGTTGAATGCTTGACTGCTAATCAAAAGGCTGGACATTGAAACCCGCACAAGAGATGCCTCAGAAGAAAGGCTTAACTATCTGTTTGGAAGGTCACGGCCTTGAAAGTTCTGTAGGGCTATTGGATTCTGCACACATGGTGTTGTCTTGAGTAGGAGATGACTCAACAGCAATTGGTTTGATTTAGTTTAAAGTGGAGAAGAAGCCATTGGGCCTCCTTGTCACTGCTTCTGCAGGGCTCATCTCAAGTTCTGGTGCAAAGCAAATCAATACTTAAGAATAAAAACATGCCGTTCTGAATAAATTCATCCTTACTCAGGGAAGGGCTGTCTGTGAGATTGGACACTATTTCAAGAAGTTGAAAGGAGAGATGAAAACGGTTGTGCAAAGATATTTTGGGACAGAGCAGTTTTGAGCATGTCAGGACCAGAGGGTGGGGGCCGTGGTAAGAGGTAGAGAAAGCAGAGGTGACTGCACAGGTCCTAAGGAGGTAAGGGCTGAAGGAGGCAGGGATACAGCCAGGTCCGAAAGTGGGGAGGGAAGGGAGCAAAGAGGTAAGTGAGAAGAGAGAAGAAAGTAAAAAGGGGACCTGGAAAGGGTGGGCTCCCCTGGGGTTTCTCAGCAGCAGGGAGGGCCAGCTCTCGGTTAGTATAGAAATAAGAGTATAATTCATTCCTATGGAGGTTCAGCATTTACCGAGTACCTATTATGGATAGGAGTCCCTGACTAGTGTAAACATGCTTGGCTTCCAACTAAAAGGTTGACAATTTGAGTCCCACCCAGAGATACCTTGGAAGGAAGTCCTGGCTATCTACTTTAGAAAAATCAGCCATTGAAAACACTATGGAGCACAGTTCTACCCTAATGCACATGGGGTCACCATGAGTCAGAATCAACTCCATACCAACAAGTTTTATTATGAGTGAGGCACTATGCAGAGGCCCCAGAAGAAAGATGAGCATACTGAATGCGATTATACAAACTCCTTTTTCCCCACTCTGTGCCTGAAGCTTTTCCTGAGAAACCTACAGTCAGCTGCAGGAAACAGATAAACAGATCATGTCACTGTGTGGCCAGCACCATGCCACAGACAATATGGGTACCTAGGAAGGGCCCCTACCCTAGAGGGGAGAGAGGGCAGAAGAGGTCATAGGAGATTTCTTGAATGAGGCAATATCTCAAGCAGATCCTGAAGAGTGAACAGGCAGTCCAGAGGAAAGAGCAATGTTCCCAAGAACATACGTGTGAGTGAGAAGCAGCATGGTCACTAGCATGGAGCACATACAACCATGGGATTGTGGGCTGAATGTGCAAGACAGCCTAGTGGGAGGATTGCAGAGGACAAAAGTGACGGCAGCATGAAGAGCACTGAATATTCTGGAAGCATCTAGGTCTTACCATAAGGGCAATGATGAACCATGGTGCTGGCCACAAAGTGAGATTAATCTGAATGACTGAGCAATTTAAAATGTTCATAAGGATAGGAGATGAGGATATGAACTCAAAGAAGGTCTGTAGCTAAGGGGCAGTGGGCTGCAGATGCCCAAGGAAAAGAAGGCCATGTAGCCATTCAGGGCAAGGAACTTGAGCTGTGACCACCACTGGAATCCTCACACATGTGATAGGCTGAGAGAGGACAGAGTTGCTGCTCCAGAGGCAACACACAAAGACACACCCTGTGGTCAGTGTAGCAAAGATGTCAGCAGACGTGGGACCTAGGTGACAATAGGAAGGTTCTGAGTGGTGGGAAGGTGATCAGAGTCCCTGGTCATTCCTTCCTTGCTCTACCTAAAGATCCCCAACCTTATGTGCAGCCTGGCACTCAGGCCCAGCTGCTGTACCCACTGGGCCAGTGGTGTGTCCCAAAAGAACTGCTGCATTCCCAATGAGGACACTGAGACTTAGAGAGGGGAGGTGATCTCACAAAGACCACACAGCTGCTGAGGAGCTGGGCTGGGGCCATAAGTCAGGTCTCCTAATACCAAGGCCTTTCCTGTACCCCATTCTCTCAGCTCTGGGCAGTTTACAGGAACCACAGGAGTTTGCTCAAGGCCCATCCCAGCTGGCTGGTACACCCCAGCTGGGAGTCCTTTCTAGAAACCCATTGCCTCCTCTGGAAGAAAGAGGGCAGGTGTGTCACCTTGTACCCCTTCCCTGGTGAAGAGTCTCAAAGGCACATGGTTCTAGAAACCCCGAGCAGACTGGTTCATGGAGAGAGGATTCTGCAGGGTTACACGGGGTAGGAGAACATTCTAGAACGGGGATTCAGACCCTTCCACCTTATCCTCATATTCCCTTACACCATGGAGTCTCCCTGAGTAAGGGTGGACAGGGTAGAAGATGGAGGGCTCAGGCCCATAAACACCATCCCCAGGGTACTATAAAAATTAAATTAACATTTTTTCCACTTCTCCTTTATTGCAAATATATTGAACGCTGTTTCACAAACTCCATTTCTCCACTGTCTCCCATACTCCTTGGTTTCTCAGCCTGGGCTCCCAGCACAGACCTGGCTAAGGATAGAGAAACAGATATCACGCCTCCTCTATACCCAAACCCTCAAAGGCCTATTACCCCAGAGCCCGAGAAGGTCCCCAGCCCTTGACACGGGTCTAGTATCCCCTGACCACCTCCACCTCTCCTCCACTAGCGTCAGCCCTCCTGGTTCCCAGGTGCTCACCCCACCCTGACCTTATACCATGAGGTCAGAAACCCTGAAGGAGCAGAAGTTTTCATACCCACCAGCCATTAGCCATCACCAGTACTCAGACCTCAGACCTGCCAGAAATCAGAGCTGAGTGTGCAGCCTGGACTCAGGTGAAACATCCCAGCAGTGTCCCCAGAGAAAAGGGCCCAAAGACAGCCCTGGATGATTCATTCTTTCCCTTCTTCAGTGAGATCTAGCTGAGCCCTCCCTCTGGACTAGGCTCTGGCAGAAGCCCTTAAGGATGGGGCTGAACCCTGTTCTCAGAGAGCCACTTGGATGTTGAAATCATCCTAGGCCAAATGGGATGACTCCATCTGGGATCAGGGCAATGAGAGGCAGTGAAGATGAAAGATGGCATGAATTGACCTTGGTCACCAGCAGGACCCAAGGTAAGGGTGAGAGAGAGGAGTGGTTGGGTATTTTGGTGGTTAGCGGAGCCTTTCACCAAACAGTGAGCCCCAGGGAGGAGTAGGGCCCATGGAGGTTGGACAACTGAGTCTTGGACTTGCTGAGTGTGAGGGCCTGTGGTTCTCCTGGTGGACATGTCAAGTTGACTAAATATGCAAGTCTGGAGTCCTAGAGGGCCAGGTGGTGCTTCAAAGAATGCTGGGCCATCATTAGCACTTTGGGTAGTCAGGCTCTGGGAGGAAGAGCTGGCCAAGGAAGAGAGGAGTTCCCAGAGTAAGACCAGAGGACCAGTAGCCCATTGGGAACCGCAAGGAAGAAAAGTTCAGACGGACAAGGGAGAGCCCTAGGACAGGCAACATAGAGAAGCACAGGAAGGGACTTCATGGTGGGAGCGGTCCACACTGACAAGAGGAGCAGTTGTGTTTCCTGGCAAGAGCTCTACTGACCACTTGTCTGTTCATGGCTGATTGCAGACAGAAACCAGACTAGAGAGAGTTCTGGAGACAGTGGGTGGCAAGGAAGTGGAGACAACTCTTTGAAGAAGCTTGGCTGTGGACAGACAGGAAGCCAAGGGCAGGAGGGCTGGGGCTGGGAGGCACCTGGGAGACAAGAAGGGGAATTGAAGGTGACCGTGTGCTGAGGAGCATCTGCAGATACCGAGGAGTATGGTGATTGTTGGGTGAGGCCTCTCTGTCCAAAGACACGCCCGCCCGCAGTGGACAGCTTGTAGATAAGTGAGCGGTAGAGGGGGCACATACAGTGAAAGTGGACTGGTGAATTGGGAAGCCTCTCTGTGTGGGACAAGAGGGAGGAACAGGGCAGCTGGGGTGGGTAGCGTTTGCAGACAGGAAGGTAGGATAGGGCAGGAGTCTCCAAGGCTGAGATTGTGTGCTTGGAGTAAAAGGGGAGCAGAGGGAGGTCCTCACCATCTCCTCCATCCTCTTGGAAAACAGACTTATGGGGAGGGGTCATCCTCTCCTCAGGCCCCCCACCACCCAGCTGAAGAACACCGATATTACCAGCCCTAGGAGGGAAGGGCAGAAGCATACGGGGCTGGAAAGGGCCTCCTACAGGAAGGCTGAGCAGGCCCCTGTGCCTTCTCAGGACTTCCACTTCCCCACCTATAGGATGGAGCCTTGGCCTCAGTGTGCTACAGTAACCATGCAGTAACCATGCAGTAAGCATGCAGCATAGCGTTACATGGATCTTACATTCAAAACACCAAAGCAAACCTACTGCCAGAAAGTCCATTCCAACTCATAGCAACCCCATAGGACAGAGTAGAACTGCCCCATAGAGTTTCCAAGGTGCACCTGGTCCTCAGGCACCTCTTCATTTCACTTTCACAGCTGCCCAGTGTCTCCCTTCTCACCTTCTCCTGCCACCATAAAGGAGAGGTAGGCCTTGCCTGGAGATTGTGGTCTGAGGTGGGAGGTATAGCTCTGACATGCGGTGGTGGTCACAGGAAGCATGGCTCTGTCCTGGGAGTCTAGTCTCAGCAGGAAGGAGGAGGGGCACAGTCCTGACTTGTGAGGCTTGTTTTTAGGGAGTCATAGTCTACAGCAATGGATTTAGTTCCATTTTAAACCACTTTTGCCACCCAAAGAGGCCTTGGGTAGCCCAAAAAGTTATGCATTTGGATACTAACTGAAAGGCTGGTGGTTCAAAATCACCTAGAGGTACCTTGGAAGAAAGGCCTGGTGATCTGCTTCCAAAAGATCACAGCCATGAAAACCTTGTGGAGCACAGTTCTACTCTGCAAAATATAGGGCTGTCGTGAACTGGGATAAACTGGTCTGACTAGGACTGCAGACTCATCCTAACTACCAGTCTTAGGAAGACAATCTTGGATGGGGGGACCTGGGTATACGTGAGGGGAAGGACTGGAGGCTACCGAGCTTCTCTACTCCTGGACTGTGAGGAGCAGGTCTGAGCTCTCCCCTAACCTGGGATTTGGGTGGTGGGGACAGAGTAGGCCACACTCTCACAGGGGGAAAGAGGTACGGACATGACAGGGCTCAAGGAGGCAAATGTGGGCTGGGGTTTGGATGAGCAGCCTTGCTTGCCCCAGACTCTTGACCTTTCTTCGTTCCTGGGACACAAAGCAGGTGGCAACATTCCTTGAAGGCCCTGGTCCCAGCCTGCTGTCTGGGGCCCAGATGTGGTCTCAGTTTATGGACTGATTCTCCCTCCCTGGCTAGCTTGGCGGCCACTTCAGACACACTCGTGCCTGGACACCTTCCTCTGAACCCCTACCTCGCCGGACAGAGAACAGTTTACCTCCTCCAGCCTCGGCGGCCTGTGCTATAATCCAGAGCATACACAGTGAGGCCAAGAATGACTTGCATACTTGGGCAGGCAGGCCAGCCACGAAGCCTTCTGGAGGGGCATGAATCACAGTCCCCGCTGCCAAGGGCTCACTTGGGATATGTTCCGGCCGACTGTGCCCAGAGTTGATGGAGGGAAGGGAGGGAAGGCTAGTTAGTGGCTGGGGTGGGCAGATGGAACAACTTTGAGGGAAGAACCGTCTGCTGGAGCCATCCATGGCAGCAAAACAAAAATTATATTGTAGAATTTTAGAATCCTGGAATTATCTAGTGGAAACCCTGGTAGTATAGTGGTTAAGCACTATGGCTGCTAACCAAAAGGTCAGCACTTCAGATTTACCAGGTGTTCCTTGAAAACTCTATAGGGCAGTTCAGTTCTACTCTGTCCTTAAGGTAGCTGTGACTTGGAATAGACTTGACAGCAATTTTTTTTCTGGAATTATCCAGTACTGACTTCTCAGACTTCCGTAGGCCTGAAATGCAAGAGGAAATCCCGGTAGTATAGTGGCTAAGTGCAATGTCTGCTAACCTTGTGAGAGTGTGGCCTACTCTGTCCCCACCACTCAAATCCCAGGTTAGGGGAGAGCTCAGACCTGCTCCTCACAGTCCAGGAGTAGAGAAGCTCGGTAGCCTCCAGTCCTTCCCCTCACGTATACCCAGGTCCCCCCATCCAAGATTGTCTTCCCAAGACTGGTAGTTAGGATGAGTCTGCAGTCCTAGTCAGACCAGTTTATCCCAGTTCACGACAGCCCTATATTTTGCAGAGTAGAACTGTGCTCCACAAGGTTTTCATGGCTGTGATCTTTTGGAAGCAGATCACCAGGCCTTTCTTCCAAGGTACCTCTAGGTGATTTTGAACCACCAGCCTTTCAGTTAGTATCCAAATGCATAACTTTTTGGGCTACCCAAGACCTCTTTCGGTGGCAAAAGTGGTTTAAAATGGAACTAAATCCATTGCTGTAGACTATGACTCCCTAAAAACAAGCCTCACAAGTCAGGACTGTGCCCCTCCTCCTTCCTGCTGAGACTAGACTCCCAGGACAGAGCCATGCTCCCTGTGACCACCACCGCATGTCAGAGCTATACCTCCCACCTCAGACCACAATCTCCAGGCAAGGCCTACCTCTCCTTTATGGTGGCAGGAGAAGGTGGGAAGGGAGACACCGGGCAGCTGTGAAAGTGAAATGAAGAGGTGCCTGAGGACTCACTTGTCCCCTAACATAGGCCCCAGAGGAAGTTGCTGTGCTAAAGCAGGCATAAATAGCCACCTGGCTCAGGCCAGGGAGGCTGGACTGGCCTCATCGGTGAGGGAAAGAGACCTTGAATCTGGTCCCTGGGAACAGGGAGAAGCAGTAGCTTCACACCTGATGGTGGTAGATTGCCACCTAAAGCTGTGGGTGAACCCACCCTTGGCGGGACTTGACAGCACTGTCTCCAAAGCTGTCCTAGCCACCAAGGTTCAGTGGTGGTAGAAGACAGGGCTACAGCTTCCTGTCAGACCGACATGAGTTTTAGTCTCGACTCTGTCTTTGCAACTGGTTGACTTTTCTGATACCACATCAGTTGCTATCAAGTTGACTCTGACTCATGGTGACCCACTCTGTGTCAGGGAAGAACTGAGCTCCACAGGATTTTCAGCAGCTAATTTTTTGGAAGCAAATAGCCTTTCTTTTGGGATACCTTTCTTTTGGGGCACTTCTGGGTGAACTTGAACTTCCAAACTTTCAGTTAACCATATGCACCCCCCAGTGACTCCTTTCTGTGATCAATTTTCTCATCTGAAAGATGGAGACAGTAACACGTGAATTGAGGAGCTTGTGAGGTAGTGTCCGTGAGATCTCTGGCAAATATACAGGTGGTACAAAACCCATGGTATGATCTTTGCCCTTAGTTGGTTTCAGGTAACTCCAGGTGACAATGGGACAAAAGCACAGGAAACAACTAATCCAAGTGCAGCCCATCCCTCTGTCCTGAGTCCAGGAAATAACTGAGACAAAGCATCTCAATGGATTGGAAGAGAGCTGGGTGGGGAAGGCAGGACCAAGCCTCAGTGCCCTGAGGCAGAGACAGTGGGGTAAGACCTAGAAATCCCAGGACTAGTGAGTTTTCTCATGAGTCCATTCTCTTACCCAGGTTTTGCTGAGCAACCCATGGGCTCACAATGACCCTGACATGGCCCGTAGTCTCCCAGAGCCCTGGGTCTTGCAGAAGAGTCAGACCCTTCAGTGCAGGAAAGCAGCACTCGGCAGGGGAGAATCTGGAGGAGAGCCAAGACCCCTTTACCAGGCCCAGATGGTCGGGGAGAAGAGGCAGCAACCAACCCCTAGGGGTAAGGTAGGCAAGAGACTAGATCAGATGCAAGATTTGGGGGTAAAGCGTTTAAGTATCACACCACATAAGTCAGAGCCCCTGGGCCAAAGAGACCCAAGCCTGTGGGCTTAGCAGCCATGTGCACACCTGGGGCAAGGAGGCATCAACAACATGATCCTGGATGGAGTCCTACAAAATTGCATTTAAAAAGGCAATGGTCATCAGAGACATGCTGGGTGGCACTCTAGCCCTGCCTTATCCTCTGTCCTCTCAAACTGGGAGCAAAGGTCTGGATTCAAATTCTCGCTTCGCCATCTACCAGCTGTGAGGCTTTGAAAAAATAGTTTTTCAGAGCCTCAGTTTTCTCAGCTATAAAATGGAGAAGTTTGTAAATCCAGAGATGTCAGAGAATGACATGAGCTAAAGCAGGTCAGGGCCTGGTGCCATGAAATGGAGCAGCAGTCATGGACACAGTCACATTTGTGGTCTCCAGTTTCCTTTGAAGAGCACCCAGAAGCCCAGCTCGGGGTGGGCAGGCTAAGCCAGAAGTCTGCTGTTTCCTGGGCTGGAGCTCCTGCTGCAGAATGGCAGAAGTCTCAGTCCTGAGCACCACCATAGAGGGCATAAGGAAGGGACCAGGGACCCTACATGCTTCCAGTCCTGTGTACACCTGAAGGGGCCTTGAGATCCCTCCTCACCAGGTGTCAGCCCAGGCCGTGCTGCAGAGGACAGCTAGGCCAGGCCAGTGTCCAGAGGCAGCGCATTCCCTGTTCAGTCCTTAAAAGTCCACTGGCCCAAGTGCCTTTCCTGCCTTGGGCAGGGGGTGGGGGACAGCCGGGGGCCGAGTGTGCAGGGGCTGCATTCCAGGCACACCACAAAGGGGGAGGTAGCCAAAGTTCTCCCCAAAAAGCATTTGGTTCTAGGCCAGATCTTGGAAAAATCTTAACCTAGAGCAGAGCTCTGAGAGTCTGCTGAATGTGTGCCTGGCAAAGCCTTGGTCCTCACAGTCAGCCAGCTGAGGGGGACTCAGGGAGAGAGACAGGGCTCATAGTGGAGAAGGGGGCCTGGAGAGGGGAGGAACTCACGAAAGGCGTTCTCACAGGAGTGCTCAGCTAAGAACCTAAGCCCGGCCTTCCTCCCTCCCTGCTTACACTTTTTCCAGTCTGGTCCACCACACTTCTTCTCATGCCACCTGCCCTGACGGCTTCCTCTGATTCCCTGCCTGGCCGTCTCCATCCAAGGCCTCAGGAAATTCTATGACCGAATAACCTGAAACCCAGCACCCTCTTTGGGCATCTCCAAAACCGCCAGGCCATCCAGGTCCTATTACACGGTCCACTCCCCAGGATGGCAGGAACACAGGCTGGGAACCAGATCACTACTCACATGGGAACCAGAGCTGCTGTGGCCAACCCCAGCTGGGAGCTAGCCCTGTGGGAACAGTGGTCATCACTCCCTAGCAACCCAAGGAAGCCATGCTGGAGGAGGAGGCACGAGCCTAGAACAGAGCTTGAAGGGAAAGAAGAAGGAAGGGGCCAGGTCAAGAAGCCAGGATGTGGGTGGGCTCTCCAATGGCTATAGAAGTCAAGAAGGTACTGCCACAGGGCCTGGTAAGTCATGGCAAGGAGCTGAGGTTCACCTTAGAAGTAACAGTTAATAGCAGAGGCATGTAGGTAGGGGAGAGGTTGACTGCGAGATGCCCTAGCTCTGATAAACAGGAGAAAGAAGAGGAGATCCCTGGGATCTGTCCACCTAGGGTTGTTCCTCTGCCTCCTAGGGCTGAGGGAACTTCAGGACTCTTCCTGTCCTCAGCCACAGAAGAATGTGCTGTAGAAGGGGTGGGATGGTTCACATAGTCATTTCAGAGTCTGCAAGATGAAGAATGAGACAGGCTCTGAGGCCCAAGTCCCACAAACCCAGAGGCCCTATGGGTCACAAGTCCCTTCCACCCCTTCTCACCATTCATGCCCCCCAGGAACCCAAGTTGCCCCGGAAATACTGTTTAGGTACAAACACTTCTTCAGAGTAAGTCCTGAGAGGTAGATACTACACACACTTAAAGCAAGCCAGACTTTTGGGGACAGACCAGAGGGATAGGGATCATGGAATATCTTAGTCACCTAGTGCTGCTGTAATAGAAATATTATAAGTGGATGGCTTTAACAAAGAGAAATTTATTTTCTCACAAAAATGTATGCTAAAAGTCCAAAGTCAGGGCATCATTTTCAGAAGTCTTTTTCTGTTGGCTCTGGAGGAAGGTGTTTGGTCATCAGTCTTCACCTGTACTGGGAGTTTCTGAGATGCAGGGATCCCAGGTCATTTCCAAAGGATGTCCTCTGCTCCCCTGCACTACTTTTCTTTGTGCTATGGGATCCCCAACTCTCTGCTCGCTTCCCTTTCCTTTAGATCTCAAAAGATGACCTCAAGGCACAACACAATCTCCTAGATTGAGTCCTGTTTTACCAACACAATCACAGCCAGTCCTCCCTCATTAACATGATAGAGGCAGGATTTACCACATATGGGAACATCACAGTACTGGGAATCACGACCTAGCCAAACTGCTGCACAAGTTTTTGAGAGGACACAATTAATGCATGACTTGGACAGAACCCTGCTGGTTGCCAAGTAGCCTTGGTTCCCCAGGAAAGGTGGGACAGGGCTGAAGGTACCTTTCCAGGGCAAGAGTGGGGGGGAAAGATTCCGAGGATGATGGCAGCCGAGAGAAAAGAACAGAAGACGGCTCTGGATCCAGTCCCAGGCTTGGATTCTCCACCCTACTTTATTACTGGCTCTGGATCTCGGCTTCCCTGTCTATAAAATGGATAGTGTCATCTTGATGGCACATTTGACCCTGGTTTCCTGCTGTCATGGTCTCTGGTGTTGCCAAGGCCTTCCCTTGTGGGAGAGATGTCCAGAGACCCTCCTGTTCACTACCTTTCAAAAGTTCCTCTCCACAACCTACTTCCCAATTGGAGCACCCCCTACATTGTGGTCTGTGTGAGAAAGACCAACTGACTGGGTTCATAGGGCATTGCTGGGGACCAGAGCTGGGTAAATAGCCTGAAAGGACAGGGTGGGGAGGAATTTGGAAATTTTGAGAACCTTGACAGCCGGAGGCCCGTGAGTCAGTGGGGCAGATGGAAGTGATTAGGTACTGGCAGGAAGCGTGCAGGGCGGGATAGCTCTGAAGTGTGGGGATCTTAGAGCTCAGGTCCCAGCGAGTGGCTTTCTCTAAGTCCCTCAGTCACCAAGGGCCCAACACTGGCCATGTTGGGAGGCACGAAGCCAGGTCGTGGAGGTAACCCTCAGTATTGGGGGAACCTCAAGGCTGGGAACCACAGACCAGCGAAAAGAGATGTGTCAGAACGTACGGGGGTGCTGCTATGGGATCCATAACGTTTCTGTTCAGAGTGGGAAAGGTTTGCAATGCCTTTCACCCCTGAATGCCCACTCTGCTCCCAGAAAGTCCTAGGGCCTCCACCATGGACAATGTAAACACCCTCGCCACCATCAAGGCATATCCTCCCCCGACAGGAGGCTGCTCTGCTGTCCCACAAATGAGATTTCAACACCAGGGGCGAGAAAATCAAAGAATAAGTATTTTTCTAAAGAATTCCATTGAAACCATTACTGATAACCTCTTCTGACCCAGCCAGTGTGGTTCTGAGAACTCAGAGAAAAACTGGCTGAATCCCTGCCCCTGAGGAGTTTACAGTGTAGCACAGAGCCACCTGTAACCCACTGTTCCCAGAGTTTTAGATGGACCCACCAGAGCCAAAGAGCAGCAGATGGACAGATGGACAGGAGGGAGCCTGCAGCTAGGGAAAGACAGTGTCTGGGGAGGCTGGAGGAAGAAGAGCAGGAGAGATGGGAAGGAACTGGGAAGAGGGTACGTGAAAGCCAGGGAGCTGGAGGCAGGGTAGGTATGCCGCAGCACTGCCAGCCCCTCACATGGTCAGCAAGGAGACATGGACTAGCAGGTTGAAAGACAAGTCAGAGTGATCAGAAGGGTGAGGACAAGGAAAGAAAGTGAGTTGATGCAAGCTCAGTAGCAGAGGGACGACAGATGGAAGTTAGTCCTGAAAAGCGTGGCAGGCACCCACATACAACCTCTCCCAGAGCTCTGTGGCCCTCCCACAGCCCTTGTGCACAGATTTACCAGCAACTCTTGGCAATGTATGTGAGGACCTTTAACTCAACCCACCACATGTGAGCATAGACAGCAAAACACCAAACACAGCCATTTCCACAGCACCTTGAATACTCTAGAGGGCACTGCTACTCTGGCCTCTAGGGTCGCCACAAGTCGGATCCAACTCGTGGGCACTTGGCTGGCTGGCTCTTGGCTCCATCTCTCCCAAGCACCCAACTGTCCTCTCCATGGTCAGCAGACATCCCCTCTCTTCCTGTGTAGAACTCTGTGGCATAGAAGAAAATCAAGCGTGGTCATGGCTTAGGGAGAGAGACAGTGTCCTGGGTGTCACAGCTGGCATCTGAAAGGAGGGATTAATCCACCTGGGAGGCAGGGATGCCACTGTAGAGGAGTGACTCTGGAGGCAAGTCAGGTTAAAAAGAACAGATGCTTGGCAGACCCAGGTGTGGAACCTGTCACAGGAGCAGAGATTAAGTGTCTGTAGGGGCTCCTCACAGGTGGTACAAGGCAGGTCAGAGGTGAAGGCAAAGATGGACAAGGTCAGAACCTCAGCCCTTAAGACCTGTCCCAGCAAGTGACAGAGGGTATGAAAAAATTTTACACAGAGAAGACTTGTATTACAGAAAGATCACTCTTACAGCCTGTTAATCAGGCTAGGACAAAGCCTGAACTAAGTGTCAGTAGATGAAGAAGGAACAGAACAAGGGTAAGGGAAGCATCTGGGAAGATGACCCTAACATTGATGCCAGGAGCATGGAGGTGCTGCTGGTGAATATGAAGACCACAGAGGAGAAGTTGATCCAGGGCAGTCATGGAACCTCCCTTGAACTATGATGACTTTGCAGCATCTGTGGTATCTCCATGAAGAAGGCCCACAGGGCTCATCAGCACAGAGTTGACAACTAGAAGTCTTTGATGAGATGGAGGATCTTAAATATACAACCACAAAGCTCAGAAGTCCTCATGGATAAGATGGGGAACCACTGGAGACTTTCAGGGATCACTTTAGAAGAATCATTTAAGTAGTAGTGAGGAGGCTGGCTCTGGAAGAGACATTGGACATAGGGAGATCAAGAAGGAGGAGTTGGAATACTCCCTTAGAAGCCTGGACCCAAGCAGTGGCCAGAGCAGGAGAAGAAATCATAGCACAGGCTATCGGTATTGACTGATTTAAGCATCCTATGTGTGTCTCATATTACATAAGTGGGGTCTTGACAAGTTGGTTCATAAATGATGCTTATCTTGTTGCTTTATGTCAAATTTTGTTTTAAACGATTCAATCCTAAAATGAAATGAAGAAAACAATTTCATTTAAAGTGGTGTTTAAAAGAATAAAACACTTTAAAAGAATTAAACACTGAAAACTATAGGATAGCATTGAAAGAAATGAAAAAAGACCTCAATAAATGGAAAGACAACCTGTGTTTATGGATTGGAAGACTGAATATTGTTAAGATGGCAATATTCCTCAAATCAATAAGCAGATTCAAGAGAGTTTCTACAAAAATCCAAGCTGACTTCTTTGTTGAAACTGATAGGCTGATCCAGAAAGTTCTATGGAAATACAAGAAATCCAGAAGAGTCAAAACAATCCTGAAAAAAGAAGTTGGAAGACTTCCTATTTCCAACATCAAAGCTTACTGAATAGCTACAGTAATCAAGATAGTGTGCGACTGGCATTAGAACAAATATGTAGATCAATCAAACAGAACTGAGAATCCAGAAATAAAACCTTACTTTATGATCAATTAGTTTTTGACAAGGTGCCAAGACAACTGAATGGAAAAAGAATAGTCATTTCAACAAATGGTGCTCTGATAACTCATCGTCACATGCAAAAAAATACAGTTGGATCCCTACCACATGCCATATATAAAATAAACTCAAAATAGACTGAAGACCTAAATGTAAGAACTGAAACTATAAAACTCTTAGAAGGATATATAAGTGTAAATTGTTGTGAGGTGGATTAGACAATAGATTTTAGATACAACACCAAAAGAATAGCAACAACAAAAAAAGACAGATAAGTTGAACTTCATCAAAATTAAAGACTTTTGTATTTCAAAGGATACCATGAAGAAAATGAAAAGCAATCCACAGAATTGTAGAAAATATTTGCAAATTATATTCTCGTTGATATAAGAAAATGTGTTGCATGAAAAACTCCCTAGAAACTTCTCCATGGTGTGGGAAATGATGGAGACCCACCACCAGTGTACAGAGTACAGGCACATCTTGTGTTGCCCTTCTTGGAGTGAGTTTGCTGGATGGAAATCTGTCCACATAGGAAATTAGGAAAATCAACAACTGGGGGAGGGTGGGAGGATACAGAGAACCTTGTCCCCATAGCAGTCACGGTTCCCTAGGAACTTGCTCACAGATTCTCTGAATTTCCCCGTATTAATTTTAGAATGAGTCCTCGAAACCCAACAAGGCCCAGGGAAGGCCCGGCGCCAGTACAGGCAGCTCTCAGAAAGGGGATGGCTTGAGGGAGAGGCTGTCTGGCCTGGCCTTGTCTCCCAGCCAGGCCTCATCCATGGGAAGGTCACGAGAGGCCCAAGCTGGGGCCAAGACCCATACAGGGTGAGGGCCCAGGCAATAGCCCAGAAGGGCTGAGGCCTCAGTTCCCACTGACATCAGTACGAGGTATCAGGGGGGCTTGAATCATTTGGGTTGAGGCCAGCGCCCTCCCAGGGGTGGGGGGACATAGCAGAGGCATGAGGCAGTCCCAGCCAAGCAGGCGGCCCTGGACTGGGCTGGACATGGTGACTGATTTATAGAATTAGCTAGTGGGACCAGCCACAGCGGGGAGGTGGAGATGTCATCGTCCTGGATTCCAGCAGGCTGTACCCCCTCCCCCCTTCTGATTCACAAAATTAATTCCAACAGCTAGAGAGAGGAGCCTATCAGCAAGGCCAGGGGGTCATAAACACAGAGAATATTAATAACTCCAGCCAGGCTGCCTGGGGGCCTGGGGGACCTGCCAGAGGGACTGACTTATTTAGTCTCCTCATTAATGGTGTGGAAAGATGAGATTTTGCCCAAGCCTGGAGCGGTTGCTGACCTACATCAGGGTAGGGATTGCCCAAGCTAAGGACAGATCACTCGGAACCATTCAGGCTCTGCCCTCCCTCTCTGTATTGAATGATCCCCTGGCCTCACATCCTAGCCAGGTGGGCTCAGATGTGAGCCATTCCAAAGTGGCTGATGATGTGAGCCAGGTATGTGAGGCTCATACATGGGCCAGGTAAAGACAAGTTTCCTTCCCAAGCCAAACTCAGAAGTAACCCATGTGCCTGCCTGCCCGCTTGCCCACACACATGTGCACACACACATCTTTCCACAGTGCCCAATCATCCTCTGACAGGTGACTGAGTGTGCCGGGTGCATCAGAGATGCGCAAGGATGGGCTTCTTCCTCTTCCTGATAAGGCCCCACCACCACCTTGCCCTCCTAGCTCTTCCCCACCCGCATTTCATCCTGTACGATGCACCTAAATGTAAGGATGTGTAAAACTGGGAGCTCAGGACAAAACCATGCACACCTGCACATGTGTACACATACACATCTTTCTATGCCTCTGAGACCCACTCCCCCTGCACACTTAGAGGGCCCTCCCCAGGAATGGCCTATCTCTTAAAAGGGAACAGAAATCAATGCAGTTGGCTTTTGCTGCCTCTCCCCACAAGCTCCCTAGGTCTTAAGAACGTTTCCAAATGAACCTCAGTGCCCCAGGTCAGGGGGTCACAAGCAAAAAGGTTTGTAAAGAGAAGCAGGTAGGGAATGGGTTTAAAAAGAACACACTGCGAGGCCTGCCCCAGGCCCACTGCAACAGGACGGGCAAAGCCTCCACTGTACAGTTCTCAGCTCCCAACTGCAGGCCATGGCTGCCAGCACTGGGACAGACGCAGACAGACTGAGCCTGGCAGCAGCTGCAGCTGGGAGACTGCCGAGTCCCAAGCTGGAATGAAGAAGAAACCTGTCCAGCAATGAGATCAAGGAGATGGCACCAGTGTCTCCCCGGGGAGCCAAGCACCGCATCCCAGGACATTCCAAACTCTGCAAACAAAACATGGGGTGGGAGGCTGGCCAGACTGGGCCCATGCCAGGTGGCCCCTGCAGCCCTCCCATCAGCAGGGGGGCTGGTGTCATGCCAGGGCTGGCCCCACCAGCAGCAGGACCAGCTGGGAACACAGCATGAGGTGCTGGGAATGCTGCCCCAACAAGTCACCTAAGGGACGAAGCATCTGGACACCAGCCATGTTTCCTCAGCAAGAGCCACATGCAACCATCCACCTGATCTCTTCAGAGCCCAGTCTTGTGCTGAGGACTGTGGGTGACTGGCAGTGTGTACCAACACACAGAGCTATTCGATTCAGCAAACTCCTTGACAGCCATAATCAGAGTTAATCATCTATGCAGGAAGCCAAGCATGGTAGGGGACGACCCCGGCCCCTCTCTTATAGGAAACTGGAGCCCAGTGTAGTTAATGGAGTTGCTTGGGGCCACACAGTCAACTAGCAGATATCAGGTTCTCATTCAGGACTGCTGCCTCCCCATCTGAGCTCTTTTAACTATACCTTATGCTAGCAGGGCCAGATCACCAAGATACTGGGCTTTGCTTCTTCAACCAACCCTAATTCCACAGCAAATCTCAAAAATCAGCAAATTCAGTGCCTTTACTGTGTGACTGGGATAACATGCAAAATGGGCAGGTGCACGCCTAAGGTCACATCAGAAATGACACTGGGATTCCATAGTGGGCCTCCTGGTGATGATGCTTATGGGTACCATTTCCTTTTACCATGTAAGACAGCCAGGGCTCAGGGAAGGACAAAGGAGTAGGGAGGCTTCCAGTAAGAGGCATTTTCCCCAACAGCTGAGTCCTCTGTGAAGCCCCCTCAGGGACCTTAGGTAGAGATAATGGTAGATAAAAAACACAAAAATGCAAAGAATCAGAGTCCATTAAGGTGAGCTATAATCATCCATGTAGCCTTAGGACTCTCCCCCGCCCCCAGACCTCAGTGTTCTCATCAGTACATTGGGAGCAAAAGATGCTGGCTCCCATCAGATCACGCAGTGGCTCTTGCCACTCATAGAGCAGTGTTCCGAGGACTAGCTCGGTTCTGCTCAGTTAACTGACCATCAGTTAGAAGATCTCTTAGTAGGATGCCATACTGGGGCAGCGACAGGGAACTGATAGCTGCTCTGGGATTTGAAGGCCGATGAAAACCAGAGACCAAACATGTTGCTGCTGAGTCCGTTTTGACTGACAGCAACCCTACAGGACAGAGTAGAACTGTCCCATCCAGTTTCCAAGCAGCACCTGGTGGATTCAAACTGCTGCCCTTGTGTTTAGCAGCTGTGGCCCTTCACCACTGTGCCACCAGGGTTTCCAAAGGTCCATGAGAGTCTAGTAAAGGCTACAAGTAGGACAGGTGCTGGCAGGAGCCAGAGGAGCAACAAAGACACAGCAAGCAAGGAAGGGGGGGTGTGGAGTGGCCAGTGTCAATGTCAGCAGCTCAGACCACATTCTGCAGATAATGGGAAACTGAGGGGTCCTGATCAGGTTGACTGTGGGTGCAGGGGACTCAGGAGGTGGGGTCATGAGGAAATAGTCCTCAGTTCAGTGGAGGTAGGAGAAGGGAGACCCCCAGGCTAGCAGTAGCCTTGCAACTACACACAGGAAAAGGCTCAGGGCAAGAATCAGAGGCTGAGTCTTTCTCACAGCAATCTCTGTTGATCTTGGCCTGTGGGCCCCTCAAGGGCACGAGACTCTGGTGCCTGGGGCAGGCAGGGTAGACAGGTCTGTGTGTTGACCCTTGGTGCCCCTGGTGCTCACAATCATCCACACAAAAGGTCCACCCTCAGCGTGGGATGAATCATGCTGACCGAGGGCACAATTGACTGTCCCTTCTCTCAGGAGCAACTGTGTCTGCTCCTCAGGCTCCTCCCAGTAACCACAGAGCTCAGGGCAGAAAAGGAGTCCTAGAAATCAACAGTACAAATGTCAGCCTTGAAGTAGGAAAGACAGAGTTCAAAGAGGAACTCACCTGAGCACTTACTACTTGCCAGACCGTGGGCCGGTGGGAGGCATGCAGACGAACAGGACAGGGCTTAAGACTTTCGGGATGACAGGTGGACAGGGATTCATGGACCATGAAATCCCAGGGGGTCTGAGCAGCAGGTGCTGGCGTGGAAAGCGACACGGAAGATCGAGGCCATGGCCAGCAGAGGTGAGGTAAAGAAGGGGCAGGAGCGACAACACATACTACCAAGACATAGGCCAGTCCCTTTGCTATAGAACAGAGCAGCAGCTTCCTTTGAACAGTGGGACCCACCAGGGACAGGGGAGGGAACAATAATCCAGGACACTGACAAGGTGTGTCACCCTAGCCAGCTAGCATAACTGTTTCCTGGGTTTCAGTTTTAGCAGATGAGGACAGGGTCACAAGCACCTGCCTTTGTGTGAGGTGACCCTGGTGGGCTGTAAGAATGATTGGGCAGTGACATCCTGCAGGGGAGCTGGGTCTATAATCCCCAACACTCATACTATTTCAGAGAATGGGGGGCTGAACCAGACAGAGGTCTTGTGCTAGACCAGGAAAGGGACAGAGTTAGGCCAGCATCCGTGAAGAGCAAGCCATGTCTAGATGCAGCTAGACAGGGGCCACAGTCTGCAGAGGGAACAGCTGACACAGCACAGGAATCTCCAGGCTCTGGGCCTCTCCTAATATGCGGGGGATACAGGATGGGTGAAAAGGTGGTCCAAGTCCTCAGGGCCAGTCGATACTGGGGAACTCTCCAACCTGGGGGATGCTCCTTCCTCCCTCAGATGGCTTCTGGTGTCTGGATCCTACTAGGGTCCTGAGGAAGCCTGCTGAGACCCCTTTCCACTATCACCCAGGTCCTGGCCCTGCTTTCCCCCTCACTGTGAGAACATGTCTTGCCGCTACCAGATCAGCATGAAAGAATGCGCTGTCTAGGGCCAGAGGACCGGCGGGATGGGTCACTCGAGAGGGAGTAAGGAGTTGGAAAGGAAGACATGCCAGGCCAGCACCAGTCCAGCCACTGATTCCAGCTCTGCAGGTCAGGTGCATCAGGCCCACGGTCCAGGCTCAGCCTCCGCTCAGCCTGGCTCAGACTTCCTTCTGCCTCTGTTTTCCATCAGATCCTTCCCAGTCTAGCAAAAAGACAAAGTTTGTCCTTCACAGCCCCAACCAGCTATTCATTTCTTGACAATGCTCTCCACTTTATCCACAGGTCTACATCGTTCCATAAGCCTTACTCAGGTCAGACCCCTCACGTGGGAAGAAGCTTCTAGTTTCAAAATCTGATAAACTAGTCAACATCTGATTGGAAATAGCTAGTGACTTCACATATTCTCAAAGTGTGGTCCCCAAACCGGTAACATCAACATCACCTGGAAATCTGTTTTTTAAAAAAAAGTCATTGAGTTGATTCCAACTCCTAGTCCCCTCCTACAGAACAGAACTGCCCCACAGAGGCTCTATAGAGTTGCCAAGGAGCACCTGATGGTTTTGAACCAACCTTTTGATTAACAACTGTAGCTCTTAACCACTATGCCACCAGGGAAATCTGTTAGAAATGCGAATTATCAAGCCCAAACCCTAGTGGTGTAGTGGTCAAGAGCTACAGCTGGTAATCAAAAGGCTGGCAGTTTAAATCCACCAGATGCTCCTTGAAAACTCTAATGGGACAGTTCCACTGTATCCCACAGGGTCACTATGAGTTGGAATTGACTCATTGGCAATGGTTTTGGTTTTGTATTGTTTTGTTTTGTTTCTGGCAACCTAGAACTGCTAACCAGAAACTTTGGGGATGAGGACCAGAAATCTGTAGTTTAACAAACCCCCAGGTGGCTCTGATGAAGAATACTTGAACAGTTTGAAAGAGACTGTCTTAGAGTGTGATTGTGGTCAGCTCAGCTGTGTTAACTGTAATAGTAACTGAGTGAATGAACACGAGAGTGAATGAGTTTCAAGGAGGTCTGGCCTCATCCCCACACTTGAGTAGATTGGTACTTTTCTTGCTTCTCTGGTGTCCAAGCCCTAAGGATAGTGAGAGGCACAGAGAACAAGGAAGGACTGATTAGCTGGATACCTCTGAGGTAGAGCAGACTTTTGGATAACTTCATCTGCAAGGAGCCTGGAGTCCAACCTGAACTAAAGACCAGCCAAAGCTGATGGGAAGAGGGAATCTGGTAGCCAATAAGATGTCACGACAGGAAACCAGGCAGTAGGACAGAGTTAGGGGAGTTCAGCAGCAGACAAGACTCTGGAAATTGGCTGGGGCTCAGGTTTGGTCTCTTGTGCCGGGATGGGGAGGAAAACAGATTGGAGGAACCCTGAGAACAAAGCTGTGCCTTCATTAATAGTACAGGGATGCAAGACCGGATGCCAATTACCTGAACACTGGACCTGAATGGGGATTCCAGCTCCCCTGGATCAGGCTGGGCCCCAGAGCCTGGGGCAGGGCTGAATCCTTCTGTGGGGGGATCCAGGGATTCCAGCTGTGGGCAAGGGATGGAAATTGGCAAGTTTGAGAGCCCAGCAGGCTCTGAGTCTTGCTAACTCATCCCAAATTCTGACATTGGAATCAGATCCTTCCTTAAGCTGGGATTGCCCTCTCCAGAACTGCAGATCAGCTTGATGACTGAAGTTCTTTGAGCTTTTCCAGTTCCTGGTTTTGCCCAGCCTTAGCCACAGGTGATCTAACTATGGATCATGGTCTTAGAATAAGTTAAAAAGACAAACAAGGTCTGTCCTAACCTCCTCCTGGTCAGTATGAAAATTCTGTCCAACTAGGAGAGTAAAAATGGTACACAGTACTGGGAAAGCCAGCACAACTTGGCCAAGGCAAGGTCATGGAATCCTCATAGAGACATCCAAACTCCTAGAATGACCACACCACTGGGCTGAGTAGTTTGAGGGCTGGGGACCGTGGTCTCAGGACACATCTAACTCAACTGGTAAAACATAGTTTAGAAGTAAATGTTCTATAGCCTACTTTGGTGAGTAGCATCTGGCATTTCAAGAGCTTGTGAGTGACCATCTAAGATACTCTACCTATCTCGCCTCATCTAGAGCAAGGGAAAATAAAGGAAACCAAAGACCCAAGGGAAAGATGAATCTGAAGGCCTAATGGACCACAACTACCTCAGCCTCTACCAGACTAAGGTGAGTACAACTAGATAGTACCTGGTTACCACCACGGAATGTTCTGACAGGTATCACAGTACAGTGTCCTAGACAGAGTTGGAGAAAATTGTAGGACAAAACTCTAACTCACAAAGAAGACTGGACTGAAAGAAACTGGAGAAATCTCCAAAGTATGGCTCCTGAATGCCCTTTCCACTCATTACTGAAGTCACTCCTGAGTGACTTCAAAGATTAGTCAGCCCCATGAAACAAAACCAAACCAGTGTGTTCAGGCTTTTGTATAGCAAATTGACTTAGGCTATAAATTTTCACTTAATCACAATAAGAATAAAGTTAAAAAAAAAAAAAAAGATTAAATACACACATTAGCTCAGGAGCAAGGACAAGAAGGCAGGATGGGACAGGAAAGCTAGTAACAAGACACCCAAGGTCAAGAAGGGGAGAGGTGCTGACATGTTGTATGTTTGCAACCAACATCACAAAACAATGTGTGTATCAATTATTTAATGAATGTGTTAGTCACTTAGTGCTGCTATAACAGAAATACCACAAGTGGATGGCTTCAACAAAGTGTATTCTCTCACAGTCCAGTAGGCTAGAAGTCCAAATTCAGGGTGCCTGCTCCAGGGAAAGTCTTACTCTCTCTGGTCAGCTCTGCAGTAAAGTCCTTATCATCAGTCTGCCCTTGGTCTGGGAGCATATCAGCACAGGAACCTCAGGTCCTAAGTACA
This sequence comes from Heterohyrax brucei, assembly GCA_028571685.1. Lineage (NCBI taxonomy): Eukaryota > Metazoa > Chordata > Mammalia > Hyracoidea > Procaviidae > Heterohyrax > Heterohyrax brucei. The sequence continues at coordinate 6,528,079 of CM053165.1, read as the reverse complement.
CATTCCGCTCTGGCACTACTTTCTTGGTGGTAAGAGGTCCCTAACTCTCTGGTTGCTTCTCTTTTATCACTTGTAAGATAAAAGGTGGTAGAAGTCACATCTCAAAGAAACTTCCTTTACATCGGATCAGGGAGGTAATCTTAGTAAGGGTGTTACAGTCCCACCCTGGTCCTGTTTACCATAATCCAACCTTGTCCCATTAACCATAAACAGAGATTAGGCTTTACAACACAGATGAAAATCACAATCACAAACAGAGAGGACAACCACACAATACTGGGAATCATGTCCCAGCCAAATTGCTACATATTTTAGAGGGGACATAATTTAATCCATGCAAGTGAGAAACTAATTTGCTCTGTAAAGTTTCATTTAAAGTACAGGAAAGAGAAAGACAGAAAGGAAGGAAAGAAGTGGGAAGGGAGGATGAGAGGAAGGGAAGGAGGAAGGAAGAAAGGAGGAGGGGGAACAGAAGGAGGCAGGGAGGAAGGGGAGGAGGGAAACGAGGGAGAAAGGGAAGAAGAAAGGGGAAAGGGGGAAGAGGGAAGAGAAGGAGAGAGAAAGACAGGCAGAAAGAAAGAAGGAAGGCAGGCAGGAAAAGAGCTCATCTCTTTACAGGACAAGGAGAGAGAAAACAAACCATGTGGCCAGTGTTCCACACTAGCTGGACACCAAGGGACCTCACATGGCCAGCTTCCTCCGATGTCAAAGGGTAATTTTCCGCTCGACATAAAAAAAAAGCCATCTCCAAACTGCAGACACTATCTCTGTTGGGAGTCACTTGATATTTCAAGCTCAGTAACTTCTGAGGTGTTATCTAAACCTATGTAGCCTAGAGTATGTCCCACTTGTCTTGAAAAACATTCCATAGGAGAAAACAAAAAACAAAAAACTCTAGGAAACACTGTACACCAGGGTTCCTTTTTTTTTTTTTTTTAAATAGTATTTTATTGTGTTTTCAGTGAATGTTTGGGTTACACAATAGTTTAGGTTCACAGTCAAAAATTTCTACACAATTTGTTCAATAATATTGGTTACATCCTTCACAGGGCATGAACATTCCCATTATTTTGATTCTGGTTGTTTCTTTTCCATTCATCCATTTTCCCTGCCCCTTACTTTTTCACCTTTGTTTTAAAGAAATTGTTGACCATTTGGTCTCATATGTGATTTTTTTTTTAAGGAGCATAGTACTTACGCGTCATATTCATTGTTTCTGAACCAATTTATTATTTAGCTACAGGTGACCTCAGCAGTTAGTTTCAGTTCAAGACTTGTAGACTATTTTTAGGCAATAATCTTGAGAAATTCTTCCAGACTCAACCAGCCCTATAGGTCCTGGAGGGCTTTGTTTGCTTTCTTTCTTGTAGAAATAGTCTATATCACATTTGTTCTCCATTCTATCCAGATCCATCTATTGTGGCCCTGATTAACACAGTCAGTAGTGGTAGCTGGGCACCATCTAGTTCTTCTGGTCTCAGGGTAAATGAAGCTGTGGTTAATATAAACTATTTGTCTTGTAGAATACTTTCTTTTTTAAGCCTTGGTTTCCTTTTTCTTTTTTTCTTTTGCTCCAGAGGAGTAAAGAACAAGAGTTGTATCTTAGATGCCCACTCACAAGCTTTTAAGACTCTAGACACTCCTCACCAAACTAGGATGTAGAATATAACTTTATGAACTATATTATGGTCCTAATACTTCAAACCCCAAAATCCAATCCCAAGTGGTGTTTGGTTATGTCTGAGAAGTATCCTTAACTCTGCCTCTATATGCTTTGTCTTATATATGAATATTTGTGCATACAGTCAAATAGATGCATACACATATACATTTACATATACATATGCACATACCTGTATATAGACACATATTTACTTCCCTATACACATATCCATAACTTTTTCAGTGGATATGGGTATATATATATATGTAGGTGTATGCACATGTATATGCATCTATATGGTAGTATGCACATATATTCACATGCTCATAAGCTGAGTATGCCATGGACTGCCAGAAGAACAAGCAAATCTGTTTTGAAAGAAGTACACAACAGAATGCTCCTTGAAAGCAAGGATGGAGAGACTTCTCACATGCTTTGGGCATGTTATCAGGAAGGACCAGTCACTGGAGAAGGATAACATGCTTATTAAAGTAGAGAGTCAGTGAAAAAGAGGAAAACCCTCCATGAGATGGACTGACCCCATAGCTACAACAAAGGGCTCAAACACAGCAAAGACTGAGAGGATGGTGCAGGACTGGGCAGTATTTTATTCTGTAATATATAGAATCACTGTGAGTCAGAACCGACTCAGCAGCACCAGTGACAACGTATACACATATGCCTACACACAAGGTCTGGCAATTAAGTTCATGAACTAATCCCAGTAAAAGTGCTACATAGCTCATTGCTATTGGGGAGCTATGCACCAATGTCAGTGCCTAGTCTACACTTCAAACCAATTTTGGAACTCTTTTTCTGGAATGGCCATCAGAGCTGTCATTATATAACCCTTGATGTCCTGAATAGCATGAAAATGTCCTCCTTTCAGTATTTCCTTTATCTTTGGGTAAAGAAAAAAGTCATTGGGAACCAGATCAGGTGAGTAGGGAGCATGTTCTAATACAATTATTTTACTGGCTAAAATCTTCCTCACAGACAACTACACAATTAAGTTTGCCAACTTGCCACCAGGCCACCGTACACAATGGCCGTTCCAGAAAGAGTCCCAAAATTGCTTTCTAGGCTGGATTAGGCACTGGTGTCATACATAGTCTCCCAAGGGGAGTACTTCAAAGGTGACCATACTGATACTTAGTGATGAGACATGTAGTACTTAGAACAATTAAGTTCGCAGACTTAACTGTTAGACCTAATACATACTCACATGTATATTTTTGGTTGTTTTCATTGTTGTTTCAAAATTATATATGCCACAGCAATTACCAACAGGACCTTTTTCTTGTGTAGTTTTTAGAAGCAACATTTGCCTTTGTCCTAATGGGGCCGCTTCTTAGACAGTCAAAGCCCTAACTAATTATAAAAGTTTCTGAGAAGTCCTGCAAGAGAAAAGCCTATCTAACTTTGTGAAATCCAGTGTTCCCCAGACTTGGCAGATGCTAGAACACTTCCCTCTCCCAATGCACCACTTTGAAAACAGGTGAAAAATGTAAAGTAGTATTGACCACTGCTGTCTTAACACAGACAAGTGCATTTCCAGCAGACAGCTCTGTGGAAGAGCAACCTTCTTTAGCTGAGCAAGGAGGTCAACTATCTCCTACATCACAAGAGAGAGCCACGGGCAGCCTGGAGCCTCCTGCCAGCAAGGGCATGATAAGCATCTCCTGAGGCCAGGGCACCCTCATCCTATGGCTAGACATGAATTCTCACATCAGCTCCTGTCAATGTTTGACTCCCTAAGCCTACCCACCTGTACTCTCAACTCTGCTCTCTCCCATGGCTGGGCAACCTGCATCTCCCAAGGCCAGGGTGACCTCTCAATCCCTGTCTGTGTGCTCCCATCCTCTTTAGGGTTGAAGGAAAAAAAATTGTAGATTACTCTGCTTTCTTCTTGGCCTCTTGGCTGCCTTCTGAAGCAGGACAATACAGGGAAATGTTTTAGCTGAAAAGCTGTTGCCTCAGGAATTGCATGACCTTGCCCAGGAAAGCATACACCTACAGCTCCACCCTACTGCTGCCCCCTTAGCCTGAGGACCAAGATCACAGCTTGAGGAGTGGACTGACAGGTGGTCCTCAGAGCAAAAAGGGTCCTGGACACCTAGGATGTGAGTTAGAGGTGACCTCAAGGGTCACCACTCTCTCGGAATTTGAGCTGTTCTTCTTGGCTAATTCAGGAGAGAACTATGTACCAGACTGTGAACTAAAATCAAAACCAGTAGTGACCCTACAAGACAGAGTAGCACAGCGCTACAATGAGCAGCTGGTGGATTCAAACTGCTGGCCTTTTGCTTAGCAGCCATAGATTTTAACCATTGCGCTACAAGGGATTCAGTCTGTGAACTAGGCCAAAACTAAAACTAAATCCCTGCCATCCAGGCAATTTCAACTCATAGCAACCTTCTAGATTTCCAGTATTTATTTGAGAAACCTGCTGTTCTGAATGACTCTGGCCTGACGATGGTGAAAACAGCACTTTGACTTGAATTGGAAAATGTATATTTCATTCAACAAGGTTTTGCTGCCTTTGTATTCTGTGCCATGCAGGAATGGGCAGCCCCACCCTGCCCTGGAGGGGCCCACAGTCTAGAAGGCAGAGAAGACACAGAATGGAATAGGAATTCTGTCCCCAGCCCATGTCTCTCCAACAACCTCATCTTAGCTAAACTAAGCGCTAGATGGTAGAAATGGGCCAGGGCACCAGTCACCAAATACACCAAGGATGTGACCACCCCACTCAGGAAGCCCAGGGTCAGAGCACAGTTTGGATAACCAGAGGTCCCAGTCCATGTGGCTGACAAAGATGGCAGTGTCCTCTGAAGCCCCTCCCAGATCCCTCCACCTTCTCCACCCTTGCCAACCTCCAGACAGTCCCAATGTGATAAACACCAGGTATAAGCCAACTCAGTAACAGGCATCAAGAAGAAAAAGGGTTAGTGACCTATTCTTGCTCACTGGTACAAACATGGCCACACGTGACACTATGGCAACCTCTAGATATCCCTGAGCAACTCCTGTTTCCAGCAGGGGGTGGGGGAGTGTAAGCGATCCCAGTCTCCCAACCTAACCTCAGTGGGGCTTGGAGACAGATCCCATCCCGTTGTCTTACCTTTGAGGACCACAGGAAGGAGGATAGGAGCCGGGAAGGTAGAGGGGTGGGCACTGGGGTAGCTAGGGCAGCTCAGGTCTAGCAGCCAGCCCGCCTGTCACAGCCTTCACACTCACCTTGCCTGCAAGCCAGAAATTGTGTTTTTGTCTTTTCGAGAGGGGAGGGGTTCGGCTCGGAGCCTCGAGTGATGAGTTAAGTGACAATGAATTTGAACCACATGGAGCCCAGGCTTAAGGGGAAAGTGTTTTGGTGAAATGCAGCTGGGATTTCATCAACCCCCAGCCCCCAGACAGCACAAAAATAGTCCAGGCCATGCAGGCTCTGACCCACAGGCCTGGCCCAATTTCACCACCCCGTCCGGGAGGGAGGCTCAGAGTGGCCTCTTTGCCTGAATCTGGATTTCGTAATCTTTTTGTTGTGGTTGCTTCTTTGTCTGTGAAAACTCATTTCCTAACACTTCCTTGATGCTGGGCATGGAGGATACAGGAAGACCCTCTCTCATGTTGTAGCCCTTGCCCTGGGCCTGGGGAAGAGGCACAAGCTAGGCTGTCTGGGGCCCACCAAGGTGAGACTGACATGGCCACAGTCCCTGTGGGAGAGCTCAGGGCTTTGGGGCCACCATCTGAGTAGGAGACCCTAAGGCTTTGGCAATGGAGATGCTATGATGGGTACTGAAGGCTGCAGATGAGGGGTAAGATTCACCCAAACAGGAAGTGGGTGTGCTGCCAGCATCACAAGTCCAGCCCCTATTTTCAGAAGAGGAAACTGAGACCAAAGAAAGGAAATGATTCCCCCAGGACACCAAGAGCAGCCAGCCAGGACGTAGCCTCAGGTCTCTTGCATCCCAGTCCCTGGCATGGAGGGGCTTCAATACCTCTGGGTTAACAGAATGGCTGAAGCCCTCTGACCCTGACCCTCAGCACAGAGGAAGGAAACAAAGGGGAAGATGAGCCCCCTACAGACTCACGAGACAGATTGGCCACCATGCTTGGGAGCCTTCCCAAAGTGTACATGGTAGGAACCATTCCTAAGGTTGCCTTCCTGGGTTGAGACAGTCTTGGGGACTTCAATGGTGCCCTTGCAGCCCCAAAACAACAATTCCCAGAATGAAAGATGTGTTCCATTGAAGCCAGGCTGGAACTCCTTAGTATAGCTGACAGGAGCTACTGATCAACAGTGCAGAGCCACATCTGGAAATCTCAGCCCAGCCAGATGTCAAGAAGAAGCATGAGTTACAGCCCCATATGAGTGAGGCTGAAAGGTGGAAGGTGTTCAGAGACTACTTTGAGAACCACAGTCTCCTCTCCCAGGCACCAGATAAGAGATGTCTCCCACTGTTACTACCAGAACACCAAGGCCCAGAGAGCCTTGGATCCTTGGGGGCCGGGGATGGACTCACAGCAGGTAGTCCATTCCCACCACTGGAGAAATACTGTGGACCCACCAGTGTGGGCCCAGACCCACAATGACCCTGGGTCTCCCACCATCTGTGAGCTCAGCCTCTATTTTCCCAGCTGTAATGCTTTTGTGGGACATAAACAGCATAATGGATGTCAAAGGACAACACCAGGGTGGATGATTATGAGTGAGGATGGACCACTGGGAGGTCTGCCTGAGAGGGTAACAAATTGCCTGGTACGAAGCCAAGAAATTCTTTGCAGCCCGAGGCAGGGGCACAGAGCCCTCTACTCCTTCTCCTGGCATCCCAGCTGCCCAGAGGGAGAGGTCCATCAGGGCCAATCTCACTAAAGTCTGCCTATTCCCAAATCCTAACAGTATAGAGTCAAGTTCATTGAGGTCTTCATAACATCCTCCCATGTTCTCAGATCCAGGTTCCCTAGGAAGGGTCAAGATCTCTGGGACCAAAGGACAGGACCAGTTTTTCAGTCTTTCCTGCCTCAGTCTTTTCATACAGGGTAAGGCCAGAGTCCCCTCAAACACACACAGGAAGCCTGACCTGGGCACCTCCGCCTCTAGTCTCTGTCCCATGGACCCCAGGACCCAGCCTGTCTGGAAACCCCTACTGGTCTGGCCTCCTTTTCCCCTTCTCGCTTCCAAGAGGATTTCCGTTCCTTACACCCCATTGTTATCACACACTGCCAGCTCCCCTGGCTCCTTTCCCACCTTGGCTTTGAGCCAGCCCCTGCAGCATAGGCTGAGCCCAGTAGAAGTGGTCCAGCTGGGGTGCAGGGTCTCCAGGAAGCCTGGCCCTACCCCAGGAGTTTGGCAAATGGAGAAAGGGGATTTTTCTTCCAGGCCCTCTTGGCAGGTGTGGGAATTACGGGCTTGATGAGGGGGACAGAGAGGTATGGCTTTGAACCAAGGCTCTGTCACTTGCCAGTAATTTTCTGTCCCTGAGCCTCAGTTTCTTCATCCATTTAATGGGAGTGATACAAGACCTTCCTGTAAAGTTGTTATGGGGATTACATGAGCTATTACATGAGAAGTCCTCACTTACATGAGGTGCCCAGCAGGAAAGAAGTCTCAGTTAAAGGGTGGTTGCCATGTTAGCACTGGAGGGGCAGGGACTCTGGGTGGCAGGATAGGTTGTTAGAAGGTGCTTGTGGGACAGGGAAGGTCAGTCAGAGAGGGCCAAAATGATGCTGCTGGCTCCAGAACACACCCGCTTATTTCCTTGGGCAGGTCTAAGGGCAGCAAAAACAGAATGACAGAAGTCACACACACTCACACACACAAATAAAAACCCCAGTCGCAACCAGCATCCCACACCCCCAGGAGACTCGGCCAAAGTCCAAAGGCTAACAGGATAGCCCAGCTCTACCTCTGGCCAATGGAACTCAGATTATGCAAAGCCTGTGCTAGTCTGCCTTTGGAAGACTTGACAAGGTGGGGAAACTGCTTTTTGACACTCAGGCACCTCATCATGAAAGCCTGAAGGACACAGAACAGGGTGGCTTCCTTCTTACTTCTCCTCTTAGGCTGAGGAATGCAGTGTCACCTCTTAGACTGATCCAGAGCCCAGGCTTCAGAGCCATTCCTCTCACTGTCTTGCTATGTCCATCTCTGTCCCATCCCCTCTGTCCCCAACAACCTCCACTTGTGGAAAGACAAAGTGGAACAATGCTTAAAAACACAGGTTTTGGATCCAGAATACCTGGTCTGAATCCCAGCTCTGTCAAGTAGAACTGAAACCTCACAAACCCCATCTACAAAAATGGTTAACGATAATCAGGGCATCGCTCTCCTTAAAAAAACCAAAAAACCCAGTGCTAGGGAGACCGAAATGAGTTAATACAAGTAAGGTCTCAGAATGATACCTGGCCCATAGTGAATGTTCAGTAAACACTTGTCCTCATTTTTTATTTGTGTCTCTGTCTTACATGCTTGTTGACTCAGATTTTCCGGGGATAAGGAGATGCAGGAGAAGTCATGAGATTCTGTGGTTTCAGTGCCTGCTGCTCCAGGGTTCCCGGGCTAGAGGCTATAGCAATGACAGATTTCTTTGAATTGAGGCCAGAAATGTGCCAATAAAGCCAGACCCCAGGATGCAGGCTCACCAAGGCTCTACACAGGTGCCACAGTCCTCAGACAAATGGCTGGAATGAGAACCGAGCCTATTTCACGCAGGAAGAAGGTAAGACCCTTGGCCCCCAGGCAAAGGCTAGTGTCTCTTCTCAGCATCCCCGGAACATTTCTGGCCCTGTCCTACCCCCTCATGCCGAATATCTGGCCTCCACCCTGTGGCTACTCATACCTCCTATCATGGCAGGCCCAGAATCTGAAAACACAGCATTAAAGAACCCTAGCATCTTGAGGCTACAGGAGTTTAGTGTGGTGCTCCACCTCTCTTATATCAGTTTGTTCTGCTGTAGTGGCTTGTGTGTCACTGTGGTGTTGAAAGCTATGCTACTGGTATTTCAAATACCAGCAGGGTCACCCATGGTGGACAGGTTTCAGCGGAGCTTCCAGACTAAGAAAAATTAGCAAGAAGGACCCGTTGGTCTACTTGTTAAAAACTGGCCAGTGAGATGAAGAGTGTGCTTCTCGGCTTAAGTAGATACAGGAGACTAACTGAGCGGCATCTGCCTCGAGGTGACATGAGAAAGTAGAAAGGGACAAGAGCTGGCTGAATGGACTTGGGAAGTACACGGTGGAAAGGAGTAGTGGTCTGTCGCTGTGTGAGAAGAGCAACTAGGATCACATAAATTTTTGTATGACAAATTGACTTGAATTGTAAACTTTCACTTAAAGCACAATGACATCTGTTTTAGAAGTTGGCCATCGAAAACCTTGTGAATAGCAGTGGAACACTGATACAGCTCCAAAGGATGAGCCCCTCAGGTTGGAAGATGCCCAAAATACGACTAGGGAAGAGCTGCCTCCTCAAAGTAGAGTCTATATTAACAAGGTAAATGGAGTCAAGCTTTTGGATCCACAATTAACACCCGTGGAAGAAGCAGTCAAGAAATCAAGTGATATACTGATGTATTTAAACTCTTTAAAGTGGTTTTTTTAAAAAAATAGATGTGACTTTGGTGACTAAGATGCACCTCACCCAAGCCATAGTATTTTCAATCACCTCATATGCATTTGAAAGCTGGCCAACATATTAGAAAACCAAAGAAGAATTGATGCATTTGAATTACAGTGTTAGCAAAGAATACTGAATCTACGGTGAGGTGCCAGGAGAGTGAACAAATCTCTCTTGAAAGAACAGCCAGAATGCTCCTTAGAAGCAAAGATTGTGAGACTTTATCTCATATATTTTGGATGTGTTATCAGGAGAGATCAGTCCCGGAGAAGGACATTACGTTTGGATCGGAAAAAAAAGACCCTTGATGAGATGGATTGACACAGTGGCTGCAACAATGGGCTCAAGTGTAACAACAATTGTGAGGATAGTGCAGAACCAGGCAGTGTTTCATCCTGTTGTCTACAGGGTCATGGTCACTATGAGTCAGAATCAACTTGACAGCACCTAACAGTAACAACAGTGTGCTGTTAAGGAGCCTGGTGGTGCAAAAAGTAGGTGCTAGGCTGCCAAATGAAAACACACTCTGTGGCTTCTTGGGTGATCTGCTCTCATAGAGATTACAGCCCAGGAAACCTTATAGGGCAGGTCTGCTCTGTCAGAAACAGTACATAGCAGTCAAGCGCTAGGCAGTCCAGTAAGGCATTCCTGGCAAGAGTAAAAACCCCTTCTGCATCCTTCAGGAAGAGCAGAGTCAATCACTTGGTAGGAAGCTTTCTATCATAATGACAGGGACATAAGAATCCCACGTGCATTAACTTATTAGGGTCACATGTCCCCAGTGAAGTCAAAAGAGCAGACTCTAAAACTCCATTGAAGTGGAAATAGCCTAACCCAAATGTGGGCTGTTGCTGTGGCTGGAAAACTTTCTCTAAGCATGCTCTGCTCTGTCCCAATCCCCTGGCTGCCCCAGGACTGTGCCTCTGCCCAAATAGCACCTGAGTCCTGAGATGCCAGCCCAAGTTCCCTCAGGTGACCTGTTTTCCCATGCTCTTCTCTATGAGTTGGGGGCCTCAGAGAGAGACCTGACCCCTTCCTGCCAAGCATAGGTGTTGGCAGGAAAGAAGGGGGAAAAGGCAGAGCTCCAAGAGAGTGACACTGGGGCTTACTATGTGGGCTTCCCAAGGGGTCTCAGGGCAGTCCCATCCATTGCTGTGCAGTCCCATCCATTGCTGTGCACTCCTGCAGCACCCAAGGCATCCTACGGTGAAACCTAGAGGCTCTTTCAAATAGTGCCAAGAGGCTGCTGGGTGAGTTGGTGCAGAGAGACAACTGTTATCACTTGGGGCAGAAGACATGTGTCCAGATGCTGTCAAAACTAAGCTATTCCCACGGCAGCCCCACAGAGAAGCTCTATGAACTGTGTCATCAGAAAGGAGATGAGGCTCTGTCCAAAGGACCCCTGACTCAGGGCACAGAGCCCTGGCAGCACCAACTCAGGGCTAGACTAGTGGAGGCAAGGTGAGGACCAGCAGAGCTCCAGCTCTGCAGACGTGTGGTCAGCCATCTGTAGCAAAGGTGAAGGGGAGCAGCAAGCAACATTAACCTGGGAATAGGCTCTACAGGGCCCAGATGCTCCGTGATTAGCTTGCAAACCGGTTTTGCACTCCAGATGTAGGCCTGGGATGGGGATGGAATACAATTCCAGATGTGTGTGGAAGGAGAAAGAGTGACTACAGGCCCCAGCTGCAGTGGGGGCCCAGGAAGCTAAGCCCAGAGTTCTCCCCACTCATACCCACTAGCACCCCCAACCTCAGTCCACTGACCCCTCAGCTAAGAAGGACCCTGCATTCACAAAAACTCAGACTCAGGCCAACAGAGTCCAAATGGTCCCTTACTGTCTGAGCAGGGGCAGAGTCTAAGGACATGTCCAGGGTCACAGAAGCCAGGAACAGGCAGGACCAGGGCCCCTTACTTGCCCAACAGTAACAGGGGTTCTGGGCTCCCTCAAACCATAGGCAGCTTCAGGGAAGGGTGGGAGCTTTACTGCTGGAAGCCTCAGCTTCCTGTCCCAACACAGCACAGACACACACATAAACATACCATCTTTGGACAAGAAGTATGAGAGGCTAGGCCAGCCTGGCCCTAGAAGCCTAGTCCCTCAGCCCTGAGCAGACAGCTCTGTTCCATCTGGGAAAGCGAGGGGAGGAGCCCAGGTGGGCAGAGGACCTGGCCTAGGCGCTCAGCTACAGCCGAGGTCAAAGAGGGCCACGAGGAGGAAAGAAAAGAGAAACTCTCCCATTTATTGAGCACCCACTGAGTGAGCCCCTTCCCACTGTGTCTATTTTCCATGGCTCTTTTGTGGAGCATGATTGTCTCCACCCCACAGCTCTCAGAGTGGGGCCAGGCTAGAAGGGCCACAGGCTTCCTGCCCTGCCTTGACTTATCTCAGCTGGTGGCTCTGGAAGGTGGTGGTCCTCTGGGTCTGGAGAAAATACTCAGAAGGGAGCCCAAAGGCGGGAACTTCTGGTGCCTGGCCTCCTCTCTACCACCACACTGCTGCCTCAGGCCCCCGCATTAGACCTAAGCAGAGGCCTCAGATCCCACAGTAGTCCCCCTCCTACCACCCTACCTCCTACCACTGAGCCTCCAGCCTAGAGAACTGGAATCCTCCCAGAAGCTCCCTCCTCAGCATCAGGAGCTACCTGGGACCACTGTAGGCGAGCTGCAGTCTCCAGGTCTGGAACTGTGGCCCCAGCTCTGGATTCTGAGCAAGGAGGACTTGATGGCCACAGTAGGCAGACAGTAGAGGTTAAGCCCAGAGTAGCAGAGGCCTCTGCAGTAGACAGCAGCCCCCGAGCCCCAAGTGAAGGGAGGGGGGAATCGGCACTGCTAGCCTTGGAATGTCGGGGGTCCTGTGGGCTTCTTCTAATGCTGCTCTGGCCCAGTCATCCAGAGAGAACAACAGGAGCCACAGTCTGGCCTGGGTTGGGAGGCTAGACGGGGGTCCAGGCAGAGTCAAGAATCCGTAATAGGTTATGTCAGGCAAGCAGTCTGGGGAGGGGGCCGCACCTCTCGGCTTTGGCAGGCCACCTAGGGCCAGAGCCCAAGCACTGGGGCCTAGAGAGACTGGCTTGGATGTGAGCCCAGCATGAGGACCAGAGAGGTGACTGTTGGCTCAACACGGAAACCTCATCTGGCCAAGGTGGCCAGGAAGACAGAACAAGGATGAGGCCCCTGGAGCTGAGGCCTAGGGCAGCAAGGGGGAATTACTAAGGAGAGGGTATAAACACAGAAGCCCCTCTTCCCAAGTGGCTGGGTTCGGAGGGAGCAGAAGGAGATGCACCCCACCCTCCTCAGGACAATCCGCTCCCCTAACTTCCATCCATGCAAGCCCCACCCACAAGATATCATTGCTAAACCTAGGTACCAATACCTCACTCCACAAGGGCCCTCTCTGGGCTCTGCTGGCCCTTCCCCAACTCTCCAGTCTGTACTTCCATATCCTTAACCCCCCCGCCTTCACTGGGCTGGGATGAAGTCAGGAGTACGAGGACAAGGAGGAGCCCTGAAATGAGCCCCTCTCAGGACCTGGGCTCAGAGGGTGACCAGCAGCTCCAGGAGGTTGAAGGGGTTCAGTGAAGGGGTACCAGTGAGGAACCAGGGACTTCAGCCTGGACCTGAGGGCAGACTAAGGAGGGGGCCCTCGAACACAGTGGGGCAGCCAGGGCCCTGTGTGTCTTGGCCGAATGAGACCCCTGAGCCGCCAGGTATGTAACAATCCCAGCCATTTCCTGCACTATGAATGAGAAAGGGGCTGATATAAATACATGCTCAGCATAAATAAATACAGGCCAGGCCGGGACTGCATAGCAGACAGATTGCGTGGAACAGCCGGCTTGCCCTTGAGCCAGCTCCCCCCACCCTGCCCATAGCTGCCCCACTGCCCCCTGCTTGTTTTCGTCTAGCAAGCCAGGGCCCCTCCACACTCACAGGCCTCAAACAGATGGAATGCCCACTTTCACCCCAGCCCTCAGAGCCAGGTCCCTGACGCCCTTGAGAAGGGGCAGGCCTGTGAGACGCAGCTGGGGTTTTCCGACAGCCTCCATACCAGGTCCAGAGTAGGGACCTCACATGAATAGGTAGTATCTCCTTGAGAGTCTGTGGTACTGTGACTATGCCCTGTCACAGCGGGGAAACTGAGGCTCATGAGTTTAATAACTTGTTCAAAGTCACACAGCCAGAAGGCTGTGTTCCAAGAGTCAAACCCAATATTTTCCCATGTCAAAGCCTCTGTTCTGTCAGTGAGGGGCAGCCAAGGGCAGCTTCTGGTCCACCCTCCTTCCTCCCAAGCCTCAGACCCAAGATGCTGACCCTTGCAAGACCCAGAAGATTTATTTTCATGGACTGAAAGAATGAGAAGCAACACCTTAGGTTCAGGGAGTTTGGGGAGCCAGAGTTCAGCTTGTGAAGCAGGCCTTGACCCATGGAGCTGCACCCACTTCCCACCTGGGGTATTCAGGAGCAGGGCCAAGACACTGAGTCCCTTAGATGCTGACTGTTTCATTGGGGTATTGCATAGACGTGGAAACAGAGACACTGAGGGATGGTGCCTCTCCAAGGCCACACAGGGAGGCAAGGACAAAGCCTGCAATCTACTAAGCATCTTCTCCCAGTCCAGACCACTCTTTCAGGCTTGTGTTCAGGCACAGAAGGACCATCTTCTGACATAAGCCTCCCACTTGTCCAGTGCCAACCCATCTCCCCAGCTTGGGGGCTTCCCAAGGCTAACTCCATGTCTGTTGGCCCATCTGCCAGAGCCTGCCCCAGGCACAAACAAGCACAATGGCTGAGGTACAGAGTAAGGACTTGACAAACCTCACACAGCAAGAGTCAGGTCTGGGCAGAACCCAGGTATCCTTAGAAGTCTAGTGCTCTCTTCAGGCCCTGTTCAAATACTGCTCTCCCTTTCCTAGCCCAGGCCTTTCTAGCCCCCACCCCTAAGTAAGCCCTGAAGAGCCCCCAGTTCCCAGGTAGCGCAGCCCTGCATAACTGTAAAAACAACATGATACTGTCTTCAAGCCACCAAAGTCTTCTGCTGCCGTTGTGTCATGGAAGTGTACCATTAGCCCAAAGATAGCCACACTGCAGTGCTCCCTACCAAGCCAACTAGGAACAGTTGGTGCTAGGCCTTTCAACTGTTTGAGAAGGCAAGGTATGTAGGTAGACACTTTCAGGGTAGCAGGGGTTAAGCCCCAGGATCCAGGCTAGTTCCCTGGGTCTTCCCATCCCCCAGGACCAGGGCACAAGCTAGGCCCTGTCCTTCTGGCTGGCTGGGCCAGTGACTTCTTCACCTCCAGCCCCTCACAGTCCTGGCCTCCTCTGCCCAGGATCACTCCAGCAGACTGAGGTCTCAGGCCTGGAGTCCAAGGGTGCAGGGGAGGGCCAGAGAGGAGCTCCAGAGGGCAGAAGCCACTTTTTGACCTGCAACCCTAGCACCCAGCTCCCTAAGCAGTTCGTCCAAAACCAACCTTGTCCCATGTTTCAGAGCTGTTGTTCATTGCCGTGGAGTCAGCTCCAACTGAGGGCAAGCTTACACACAACAGAACAAAACGCTGGCCAGTCTTGCGCTGTCTTCACCATTGATGTATCTGTGTCCATTTTCTGGGCCTGTCCCTCAGACTCAAGGTTGTTGTTGTTAGGTGCCATTGAGTCAGTTCCAACTCGTAGCAACCCTATATGTAACAGAACAAAACACTGCCAAATCCCGTCCCAACCATTTTTAGCTTACACCCATTGTTGCAGCCACTGTGTCAATTCATCTCATCAAGGGTCTTCTTTTTTGCTCACCTTCCACTTTACCAACCATGATGTCATTCTCCAGGGACTAATCCCTCCTGACAACCTATCCAAAATATGTGAGACGTAGTCTTGCCATCCTTGTTTCTAAGCAGCATTCTGGTTGTACTTCTTCCAAGACACATGTGTTCGTTCTTTCGGGAGTCCAAGGTATAGTCAACATCTTCCAACACCACAATTTAAAGGTGTCAGTTCTTCAGGCTTCCTTATTCACCATCCATCTTTCATATAGATAGGAGGAAATCAAAAACACCATGGAATTTTGCCCCATGTCCACAATGACCCACTTGTAGACACATCTGAGGGCAAACAGGAATCTAGCCCCAACTTCTCTGAGAACCAGATGCTAAAGAGCAGAGTGGGAAGAGCTCCCTGGAACCTCTCTCCACACATCACCCTCTACCATGGAAGATGGTGACAGGTGATGGCTAAGGACTGGAAGAAACCATTCCTTCCTCCCCTTTCAGCAGAAATGCTCCCCTAAGGGCTGTGTCTACAGAACGTGACTCACTGGACCTGAGCTTGCAAAACTACATCAATAGCACCGTGAGGTGGGGGGAGGAGGTGTGTAAGCTTGGAGATGCTGGAAGAGATGAATGGAAGGACAAATGAGAGATGGATTGGTGGACAAGTAGATGGATGAGTAGTAGGTGGACAAAAAGGCTGAAGAATGGATGGATGGACGGACGGACGGAAGAATGGATGGATGGATTTGTGTGGGGGTAGGTGGAAGGATAAGTGGGAAGGCATGGATGGACTAGTTGAAGACCCACTCGAGTAACTCCTCCAAGGACTTTTTTTAAGTCTCTGAAATATGAGGCACTGGTGCCCCCCAGAGGCAAGAGCTTGTCTGGCACTCCCAGAGACCTGGGCACCAATATTCCTGAGAATCAGGGTTGTAGACCTAGAGAGGGGCATTCTGGGAAATAAAAGCTTCACAGCCTGCCCCTAAACTTTGTTCTGCCCCTAACTTTGTGAACTTGAGAATGTCACAGCCTTTTAAGAGTCAGTTTTTTCATCTCGAAAATGGAACTAATCAAACTTGATACCTGGGTTGCTGTGGTATTTAAACAAAATACGTGTGTAAAGTATCTGAGATGGTTCATGACACATAAAAGGTGCTCATGGAACGTGATTTCCTTCCCAGAGGCAGGCAGCCCTAGGACCTACACACATACATACAGAGAGAGAGAGAGGAAATATGCCTCCAGCCTAGTAGGGAAGTAGAATGAGACCCAAGGCCAGGCCAGACCAAGACAGACAAACAGAAGTACGTTTATTCTGCAGGGATTTCAGGCTCTAGCAGGGCTGACCCAGCCTCAGGGGTCAGGGACTCAAGGAAAGAGGACTCAGGCAAAGTCCATGAGGCCTCATGGAGTTCAGCTTCTTGAGCCATCTGGGCTGTGTGCGCAAAGGCAGCCTGCAGTAAGCGGGAAGCAAGGCAGGTGTTCCAGGTGACAAGGTAGGCTAGGCACCAGGACGTAAGTGCTGCTGTGCTCTCCACCCACCAATACAAACTCTTCAGCAGTGCCAGGAGCTCCCGCACCACACAGTTCTCCAGCAGATTCTGCAGCAGACAGACGGACAGACAGATGGCCACTAGGAGCTCACTTGGTCTGTACTACCTGGCTGCTAGTCCCTCAGCCCAGACTTGGCCATGCCGAGGGCCCTAGACCAGCCCTCAGCAACCCTGCACTGCTCCTCAGGGTACCCACCTTGATGAACAGCTGGCCAAGGCTGACTCGGTGGGCCATCTGGCACAACCTCCAGACCAGCAGCAACAGCAACAAAGCCACCAGAATCAGGCGGTGCAGACATGACACAAGCAGGTCCATCCAGCTGGCAACGGACAAGCTAAGCTTCTCCCAAGCATCTAAATACCATGCAGACAGGCCTGAGGCCCCGGCAAAGCCCAGCACATTGTCCCACAACAGCCTAGGCACCCACAGCACCAGCCACACAATTCTCTCTATCAGCTGCAGTCCAGCACAGAAAACCTGGCCCATACGGCAGACTGCACCCTCTGGAGGTAGGTAGACCTGCCTGCTGCAGGACCCCTGGGCCTCCTGCACCATCCCTGAGACCCAGTGGTTGAAGAGAATGATCTTGAGCAGGAGGAAACTGTAGAGGTGGACCCGGTTCTGGATCAGCTGTGGAAAGAAGGGACAGAGACAATCACTATCCACTATCATCCACCTGGGACAGGAAACTGACCCTGGGCCAGACTCTTGAGGCTTCAGTTTCCCTCTCCCCTACAAAAGGATGACCTTTAGCTACTTCCAAGGAGTCCTACTCAGAGGGAGCTTTAGAAGATGTTTTGTTTCTGTTGGATTTAAATGATTATATATATTCTCCAGTCTGAAAGAGTTCGCTTTATTATCATTATTGTTTAAGGGGTGACAATACCCCCACTCATCTCACCTTGCAGGATTTGAACTTAGGTCCATTGTCTTTTCCTGCACACCTGGGCTTGCCCTCATGCCACCTGCCTCTTGGTGTCATAATGATAGCTGGGGCAAAGGGCAGTGACATTAAGGGTACAGGAATGTGAAAGAAATCAGGAGGGCACAGAATTGACAACGGATCTGCTGAGAAGGATGTAGAAATGGGAGGGACCTAGAAAACTTCTAGATTTCTGCCCTGGAGGACAAGTGCCTCTCATTCATTGAGAGGAAGCCCGTAAGACAAGGGTTGGATTAGGGGAAGGAACTTTAAGTAAGAAAGCTTGACTTGAGTCCTGGAGCTGAAAAGGCCTTCATCAGTGCCTGAAAACCTCCAACTCTTAAATGACACCAACTCAACTGCAGAGGTAGAATGAGGGGAGATACAAGAGGGACACCTTCCCCCAGGCACAAGTCCAGGGAGGCACCTGACACGGCACAGAATATTCTGAAGCACCACAAATATGAAAAGCAACTGACTCAGGCAGCCAGACAGGAAGGAAAAAGGTGTTTCTGCTGACACTTTGTCACACATCAACATCTATTCATCTTGAAATTGGGGGCAGAGAGTACAACTTAGAGATTGCTTCTGGGTGTTTGTTACCGATGCTAAGCCTCTGTACAACTGCCCCAGGCCCTCAAGGATAGTAGCTCAATTCCTGCAGAGTCTGGGTCCTGGAACCTCCAAGGAAGGGTGTCAGTGATAGCCATCTGAGGCAGCTGTGGGCTCCACTCATGCATTTAACAGAAGCCGAAGGGGTGCAGTGCTAATGGGAAGAGAAGGTGTCATGGATTGAATCATTTCCCACTCCCCAAAAATGTGTGTAGCTATTTGGCTGGGCCATGATTCCCAGTGTTGTGTTATGTTTAAACATCTGCTGCAAACCCTGTCTTTACGATGTTAATGAAGGAAGATGGGTGGTAGTTGTGTTGGTGGGGCAGGATGCAGTGTGTTAAATTGTCTTGGCCATTGAGGCAATCTCTTGGAATATAAAGAAAAAGAAGTTAGCAGAGAGTTGAGGACCTCAGACATCAAGAAAAAAGTAGTGCCAGGAGCACAGTGCAGGTTTTGGAAAGGACTCAGGGTCCCCATGCTTCAGAAGCTCCCAGTCCAGGGAAAAATTGTTGACAAGGACCTTCCTCCAGAGCCAACGGAGAAAGACGACCCCGGGAAGAGATGCCCTGAATATATACTTTTAACTTGCTTTTCTGTAAGAAAATAAATTTCTCTTTGTTACAGTCATCCACTTGTGGTATCTCTGTTTTAGCAGCACTAGATGTCCAAGATATAAAGGGTCCGAGCTTAGAGAGGAATTAGTTTGAAGGTAGGAGGTAGAAGCCAACCTCCTAGATTGTAATGCTGAGACCAGAAAGACAGTGAACATGTGCCACAGGATCCTATAAGACTGGTTTTATAGGAAAGCAAACAGAGGCTCAGAGAGGAGAATTAACTTGCCCAGACTCCTATAGCATTTAGCATCCCTTTTTATGACATGGTGGCAGGCCCAGGGCACCCTTTTCTGTCAGCTCAATCTGCTGCAGGATTGTGATTTAGTTGTATGGCCTCAACCACATGTATTTGCATATTTTAACAAGATAGATGGGAAGGACAGAGATTACATGACAGGACTGACCTCCAAACAGAGAATCCAGCCACTGTGGTTTGGGGACAGGGCTTCTGGAAGCTATCTGGTTACTCCGGGGAACAGGAACTCACCTCTTCCCAGTAGCTGGGACACGTAAGGCTTGGATCTGACAGATGTAGGGAACAGTGAAGGACTGGGAATGCAGCCCTTGCCGCCTTCTCAGCCCCACCCACTAGCCCTACCCCTCAGCCTCTGCTCACCAGGACTGACAGCCTCACCACCTGAAACAGGATACCCAAGAGACTGGGTCCGGCAGCGGGGATGGCCTCCATGTCTGGCCCTCCCTCACTCCTCCCCTGGGAGAGAGGCAGGGTGACCTCACAGGTAAAGTAGTGTGGGGGCCAAGTTACCACGGGGACTCAGTTGCCACAGGAAACCCTCTAACCTGCTTCCTGTTCCTTCATTGCTCTCTCCAAGAGCTCAGTCCAAACTCAGTTTCATCATGGTCTGGGGTTTTCTGGCCTCTTTGGGCAAAGTTTCCTTCACTTTAGATTTCTCAGAAGTAAATTCTGAGAAAAGGATTCAAGTGGAAACAGTAGAAGGATCAGTGAGTGTGGGAAACATTGCTGGCACCCTGTACACAGCTTCCATCCCTCTCGGCAACTGGTAAGCCGGTACAAACCCACGGCTAGGAGCCTCCCTCGATGGTCCAGGCAGGCTACCTTATTCCTTATGAGGTCACCAATAGGTATTACCAGACTCTTTTTCCGACGAACACTCTCAAGAAATCAGATTCAAATTTGGTTAGCGAGAGAGAGGTTTTATTGGACAATTTTACAAAATCAGTTTGCTGAGCCCACAACAGTGGCTAGACAGAGAGTGTACCTCCATTCCTTACAAGCCATTCTTATACCCCAGCTCAAAAGTCAATCCCTCAGTTTCTTATTGGCTGAGTACTATGAGGAGAACTGTCTCTCTAGAAGTTGCCTATGTCTTAACATTCTATTCCCTTTTAAGGTTATATCTCCTGCTTCCCGAACAGGTTCCCTCCTCCTCCTTTCTCTTTAGATTAGCTAGTAAATTTTAGCCTTAGCCTTTGTTCTGAAAATGGACCGTTTTGAAATTTATTTCTCACAGTGAAGGGGAGACTAAGAAAAAGATGGAGGGAAGAAAGTTTGCAGCTAGCTAGTGTGTTGAAGAGCAGGTTATCACTTGGGCAGCTGGGGCATCTCCATGGGGACCATGAAGAGCCTGTCAGTGTTGTCTCTCCCAAGGAGCACAAACACTGAGGCATCTGTCTTCCGCTTCCTGTCCACCACTAGTTGAAGAACGGTCCTAGAGGTATTAAGTCCCCAGATCTCTGGCCTGCCCAGCACAAACTTGAACTCAAAGGCTCTTTCCAGGGAAAGCCCTCATGAGGCAGTAATAGACAGCTGAAGCAGTCAGCACTGATACAGACTAAGGCTGAGGGCAGGTAGATGCTAAACATTCCCACATTCTTCCAAATCCTGAGTTTTCAAAATATTTGGAAACAGAAGTTTCAGCTGCCCAAAAAAATTCCTTTTCCCCTTGAAAGCCCCTAACTAAGCACTCCCCATTAATTCCTCTTGCATTTTACAAAGCTAAGTGATGAGACTGTGACATTTATTCTCAGAGCTCCTAGTGAATAACTTGTCAGTGGGCTCTAAGAACAGGTTAGAGGGAGAAGAATACTGAAGGAAGGTCCTTAGGGTATCCAGGAAGGGGGTAGATAATGAGGGAAAGGGGGTATTTTGTTGAGTTACCCCCTTCAGGGCCAAGAAGAGCAGCCAGGAGGCTACAAGTAGCTGTTTTAGAGAATCTCTGAAATTAATGAAGCTGTGGAGTCAATGGCTTAGAAATCTGGGAGATTCCAGAGCCTTCATCACAATGCATATATTTCTTAGTGCTGCTATAACAGAAATACCATGTTTTGTGGCTTTAATGAACAAATTTATTTTCTCATAGTTTAGGAGGCTAAAAGTCTGAATTCAGGGCACCAGCTCTAATCGAAGGCTCTCTCTGTCTCTCTAAGGGAAATCCTCATCTCAGCTTCTCCACCATTTGCAGCATGCCTTTTGGAGATCTCCACGTGGCCTCTAGCTTTCCCCCATTCATGCTTGCTTGCCTCTGTGCCTAATCTGCAACTTTTATATCTCAGAAGTTATTAGGTTTGGGACACACCCTATACTGATATGGCTGCATTAACAAAATCCTATTCTCTAATGGAACATTCCCATACATCCATAGCTGTGAGGGTTAGGATTTATAACACATATTTTATGGGGACACAATTCAATCTATAATAATGAGCTTTATACATTGCTTTCTTGTCTGGATCCCACAGGGAGGGCCTCAAAGGAAAAGGGTCTGTGTACTTGTTCCAGGAGCAGTGAAAAAGAAGGAGGGGCCCTATAAAGAAGAATGATGAGAAGAAGTAAAGCAGAGTAGACAAGGTGATGGAACAAACCTGGCCCAAGGAGGCTCAGGTCCTGATGCCAATGTAGTGTCCTTTAGAAATGTTGACAGACATGTGCCATATGAATGATAGAGCACTGTAAGTGCTGAGTTTGGTGAGGAGAGGATCCTTCTGTGCAGATTGTAAAGAGTGAGTGCCACAGTATGATTTCAGCCTGCATACCAACCTCTTTAGCCAGGTACCTGTGTGCAGGATACAACCAACCCAAGTGCGTGTGGCAGCCTGCCCTGATGAGTCCCCAGAAATGTCACCTATGACCTTTGCTCAAGCCAATCCTGTTCACCCACTCGTTTTCTCCCTAGGAAAAGAGCTGGGGTTTGGAGAGCGAAGAATGGCAATGTCCCTCATTTTGTCCTCTATCCTTGCCTTTCTCCTGCTCTCCAATATTATGACACTGAGGAGTCACTGGGGCTTCAGAAAGGGCTACTTGAGCTGAGTTTTGAAGGCTGAGTAGAAGTTGGACAGAGAAGCAGGAAAGTTTGTCCAGGTAGGAAGAAAATAATTACTCAAACAATTCAGAATTCCAAAAGCATAAAAAGGAGTCCCTGAGTGGTACAAATGGTTAATACGTTCAGCTGCTATAATGTTCTGCTAGTAGTAACATTAGAACTTGCCTAGTTTCTTTAGGAATAAGAACTGAGATCAGCTGAAAGCTGATTCCTATGAGGTGGAAATCAGATATACCTCCATTCTTTGACCTATTAACCAACTCTGACACAGCTGTTCCTCCCAAAGCATTCTCTACTTCTCTTATGGGTTTGATAATTCATTGTAATGGCCGCACAGGACACACAGACCATACCTACAGTTACTTATTAAGGAAGAAATAGGCTACAACTCAGAATCAGGATCAGGAAGCATGTAGGTGAGGTCTGGAGGGCTTCCCCGAAGCAGAGGGCACACCCTCCCGTTTTCAGGGCAGGACAGCTATCTCAGCTTCTCTTGGGCCGTGCAAGCAAGCAGGCCTTTCCCCATGTTGTGCATACCCCCTCTTAGCCATGCAGTTCTCCTCTTGGCCATGTTCACCCCATCTCAACTGTGCAGACCTCTCCATCTTCAGCCTCTCTGCCATCATCTGCCTCTTAACTGCTAACATACGCCACATAATTGCTTTGTTCAGCTCTCTTAGCTACAATCTTAGCAGCAAGTTTCTGCCATCACCACTGACTCTGCTGCAGGACCCCTCTGGGCCTGTTGCTGCTGCCTTTGCCACAGGGCTCCTTCCAGGATCCTTGTCATCTTCAGAGTTATAGCCCTTGGATTGTATTAAAGCTCTTTTAGGATATTTCTTACCTCCTCTCTGCTTCTTCTGTCTTCTTGTCTCTTGTTTCTTCCCCTTTCATCTTTCTGGAACCTGTGTGATGTTGGATGCCTATGTAAAAAATACATGTCAATCTCAAGACATGGCCCTTCCAGCAGGGCCACAAATTGATCAATCTCCTTAGTGGACCATAATCGCTTCATTTGCATGTTGTTGTTGTTAAGCAATGTCAAGTCTGTTCCAACTCATAAAGACACTATCTATGCACAACAAACAAAACACTGCCAGGTCCAGTACCACCCTCACAATCATTCATTTGCATAAAAAAATCCAAACCCGCTGCCATTGAGTGGATTCCAACTCATAGTGACCCTAAAGACAGTAGAACTGCCCCATAGAGTTTCCAAGGAGCACCTAGCAGATTGGAACTGTTGACCTTTTGATTAGCACATATACCACTTAACTACTACACCACCAGGGCTTGCATAGCCTATAGTATATTGATGAATCCCTGCAACATTCATAAAATAGACTAATCACAGCATTAGACCAAAATTATCAAATAATTACAGTTCACCCAGAAAATATTAATCAACCTGGACAAAAGTAATAAACCCCCTGGAGTGGAAAACTAGGGCAAAAGTCCTCTCAGGACCTAGATGGAGAATCCATTGAACTATTTTTCCAAAAAGCCAAGGTGGGACCATGATGGCAGACTGGACACACGTCTCCTCAATTCCCTCTGAAAACTAAGGCCTAGAATGATAACTGAATGGAGCAGGATGGACATCCAGGGAGCTCTAGGATCTGGCATAGTGTTGTCAGATTTGATGAGGCACCAGTAATGGACTAAACTAACCCTCTGAAAGACAAGCCAACAGCTGCTGCCCCCCACCCCTGCTAACTCACCATTTCAGAGGACTATAAGTACTGATGCCTTCTTTGTTATCTGGGAGAAGGGGACTGGGCATGAGCCAGCAAATATGCCAAACGGCAGTGCTTAAGTAAACAGTATATTAAGCAGCACAGAGACAGTGCATGGGATACCACATATTGAGAGCCCAGCTGCTGACTGAGGGCAACATCACTTCTCCATCCTCTCTTTTCTGAGCTGTGCCATGGACTCTGCTGTTTCATGGCAGGAAGGGCAGCTCAGCTGGGACACAGTCTTGGTCACCTGGGAGAAGAAGTCAACCAGCCAGGGGCCTTAGCTGCAGCTGATTCTCAAGCAGAGAAGCATCATGTCCAGCAAGTCTTCCAGAAGAAAAGCAGCATTTGAGACAATTCATGTCTAGCTTTACAGGGAGGCCTGGCAAAGGATGGCAGGATGGCCCTTCTCCCTACTTTGAACCACATCATAGCATCTGGGGAAGACCTATGAAGTACTTTCATTGTCAGCTGGCAGGTGGGGCCTGGCAGACCTGAGGGCCCGACTGGTGTCGACAGCTGTTGGACAGCTCCACTCCCAGAAGTAAAGTTACCTTTTAAATAAGACCACCTGGAGAACTGACCGCTGAAAGGCCCAGCAGCATCTCTTCCACCCTTCAGTGATCCACATCATAGGGCTCACTGACAGCCCTCCAGTGACTCCATAACTAGGGCACTGTCTTTGCCAGCTAGAAGGCAGAACCTGCCACCCCCAGAGAGTCCATCTGAGGCCAGTCACTAGAGCACACAGAGACAGATGGTAACCAACTCCCATCTTAGAACTACACCTCAGCTCCTGTTGAGGTACCACCAGAGAAATCAAACAGCTTCTAGCTGGCAAGCAGACAACACTCCATAGCTAACAATTTAAAGAAGCAGTCCACAATGACTCCAGAAAACTCCCAAAATAAAGAATCAAAAACTTCCCAGATGAAGAAGCCTTTCTGAAACTATTGCAGGTTGAGTACAAAAGAATTATATATAGAACCCTCCTAGAGATTAAACAAAATGCAGCAGAACAAAATGAAAAATTAAGCAAGCTATTTGAACTGATGGAACATCAATGATCTGAAATCTAGCAGATCAATAACAAAATCACAGAATCAGACAATTCAATCCAAAGCCAAAAGAGCAGAATTCAGGAGATGGAAGTCATACTTAGTGACTTTGAGGATAAAGCAACTGACACCAGAATTTATGAGGAGAAATCAGAGAAAACAAATAAGAAAAATAAAGAATCATTAAGAAGGATGGAGTCAAGATGGCGAATGAAGCACACATCTTCTTATATCCCACTGGAAACCAAGAACTGAATTGATAAACAAACGGAGCCTTTTGATTATCTAATCAGCCTCAGGACACCGCATAGGGCTGTTAATTGGGACGTCATACCACTGAGCGAAAAACCTCCTCTCTTTCGCTGACTCCCATTCCTGGCTAGCCCTGGCTCTCACTTACAGAAGGTAAACGCACCATTTTGACTTTTTTTTTTTCTCTGTCTTGGCCGGCAGACAGTGCTGGGTCGTACCTAGTGGCTAGACTCAGATGCGCTGCTGGGGGGCAGGCAGGCGAAATTCCCATATTTTGAGAGCCAGGCTTAGGACTCTGTTAATCTAGCCCCTTTGAGCCTTTCGTTTTATATCTGCGTCAGCGTGGTTTGAACGGAATTCCACAGTCAGTGTGCGGGACACCATGTTGGTACCAAGATTATAGTGGGACCTAATTCTTAGCTTGGGAGCCAGTGCCTGCAAACAGGACAGTGCTTCTCTGACAGAAGTGCTTTCTCTGACAGAAAAGCAATAATTTTCCCAGTGCCACCTACATTGCAGGCCCTGCAACAGAAGCAGAGGAATCACTACCTCTCAGGACCTTTAGCCACTCTGTCTCCTGCCTGTGTGGAGGATGCCATCTTGGATATGGTGGCGGCAGCTGGACCGAGTTCTTAGCTTGGGAGCCAGAGCCTGCCCACAGGAGAGTGCTTTTCTATCACAAAAGCAGTACTCGAAGCAGTGTCACCTAAGGCTACACCCTGTCAGCAGAAGCCAACAGGGCAGTAGCATTGCTGTTTTCTGAACTAGTTTGTTATCATCAGGGGTTGGACACAGTGGCACTTACTTTGTCAGTGGAGTAGAGGGACCTCTACACCTGAAAACCTAACTGACTTGGGAAGTGGTCAGATACCTTTTGCTTTACATTTTAAGACAGCCTAGAGAAACATTTGCAATCCATCCTCACAGTACCTCTTTCAGCCTCTACATACTCACATGGGACCCAAAAAGCAACAGACAATTGTGTCATACAAGAAATCACTCATGGCTTCAGAAGGCTCCCAAACAAAGCAACCAAGGAGTTTTCCAGATGAAGAAACTTTTATGAAAGCATCAGGAAATGAATACAAATTCATTATATACAGAGCACTTCTAGACCTTATACAAAATGCAGCAGAACGAAAGGAAAAATTAAGCAAGCTGTTCAATCTGATGGAACACCAGTACTCTGAAATCCAACAGATCAAGAAGAAAATCAAAGACATAGAAACTTCCATGCAAAGCCAAGAAAATAGAATGGAATAGATAGAAAAAAGAATTTCTGACTTGGAAGACAGAGCGACTGAGGCCAGTGTCTATGAGCAGAAATCAGAACAAAGAAACAAGAAAAATGAAGAAACATTAAGAAGCATGTGGGACTCTATTAAGAGGAACAACCTTTGATTAATTGGAGTCCCTGAACAGGGTGAAACATCTGAGAACACAGAGAGTATCGTTGCTGAGCTGCTGAAAGAAAACTTCCCAGAAATCATGAAGGAAGAGAATATAGACATCTCAGATGCATACCGTATGCCAACCAATATAGATCTCAAAAGAAAGACTCCAAGACATATTATGATCAAGCTTAACAAAATGAAACATAAGCAGTAACTCTTAAAGGCAGTAAGACTCAAAGCAAAGCTAACATTCAGAGGGAAACCCTGTAGGCTCTCGTAAGATTCTCAGCAGACACCATCCTGGCACAGAGACAGTGGCATGACACATTCAAAGCTGTGAAGGAGAAGAACTTCCAACGAAGAATTATATATCCTGCAAAACTATCTTTCAAATACGAAAATGAAATTAAGACATTCCCAGATAAACAGAAACTCAGAGACGTTGTACAAACCAAACCCAAATTACAAGAAATATTGAAAGAAGTTCTTGGCTCTGGCTTAGAAGAACAAAACCACTAACTTTATATTTTAGAACGACACACTACTCAATACTCTACTCTTTTAGGGAAGGCTCCAAATTCAATCACAGCTTTGATATGGAAAGAAGCAATCCAGTGATCATCATGAAAATGATGGTGTCATTATAATAAAAAGAGGGATGTACTACAGTCGCTATAGTCCTTCCAGATGGAGAGGAAGATGACAAGACTGGTAGTAATTAAAATTGGGTTTATATATAGTTTATTAAGGGGGATCATAGGGGCAGCTGTAAAGCACAACAAAGATGTATCATATCATTTCAAGAAATGTAACACACGAATCTCAACAACTACAAAACCAGCTCTGAAAAAGGTGAAAAATCAACTCACCAAAACGAATGTCCCAGAACAGACTAATAAGAACAACAGAGAAAACATCAACATAAAAATAAACATATCACAATGGCAGCAGTGAACACATATCTATCAATAATTACATTGAATGTGAATGGACTGAATGCTCCAGTAAAGAGACACCGAGTGTCATCTTGGATCAAAAGACATGATCCATCATATGTTGTCTACAAGAAACTCACTTGAGACCTAAAGATAGGAACAAACTGAAAATTAAAGGATGGAAGAATATATATCAAGCTAACAATGAACAAAGAAGAGCAGGGGTGACAATTCTAATTCCAGACAAAATCAATTTTAATGTCAAATCCACCATCGTGGACAAAGATGGACATTATTTATTGCTGAAAGGTTCAGTACACAAGCAAGACTTAACTATACTAAATATTTATGCACCTTGGGCGGAGTCAAGATGGCGGACTAAGCCCACGTCTCCTTATATCTCTCTGGAAACCAAGACCTGAATTGACAATCAAACAGAGCCTTCTGATCACCTAATCAGCCTCAGGACACGGCACAGAGCTGTTAATTGGGACTTCATACCATTCAGCGAAAAACCTCCTCTCTTTCGCTGACTCCCGCTCCTGGCTAGCCCTGGCTCTCACGGACGGAAGGTAAACGCACCAGTTTGAGTTTTTTTTTACTCTGTCTCGGCTGGCGGGCTGAGCTGGGCCTTGCCTTGTGGCTGGACTCAGACGCACTGCTGGGGGGATAGGCAGGCGAAATTCCCATATTCTGAGAGCCAGGCTCGGGATTCTGTTAATCTAGACACTTTGAGCCTTTCGTTTTGTAGCTGCCTCGGTGGGGTTTGTACAGAGCTCCGCGGTCGGGGTGCTGGACGCCATGTTGGTGCCGAGATTTTGGCGGGACCTCGTTCTTCGTCTGGGAGCCAGCGCCTGAGAGTGGGACAGCGCTTCTCCGTCGGAGAGGTGGTGATTTTGCACAGTGCTGCCTGCGTTGGGGGCCCTGCATCAGAAGTGGAGGGATTGCTGCCTCTCAGCACCTTTAGCCCCTCTGTCTGCTGCCTGTGTGGAGGATGCCATCTTGGGTACAGTGGCCGCAGCTGGACCCAATTCTTAGCTTGGGAGCCAGAGCCTGCCCACAGGAGAGTGCTTTTCTCTCACAAAACCAGTACTCGACGCAGTGCTGGCTAAGGCTAGGCCCTGTCAGCAGAGGCCACCAGGGCAGTAGCATTGCAGTACTCTGAACTAGTTTGTTATCATCTGGAGTTGGATATAGTGGCGCTTACTTTGTCAGATGAGAAGAGGGACCTCTACACCTGAATACTTAACTGACTTGTGAACTGGTCAGATACCTTTTGCTTTACACTTGAAGACAGCCTAGAGAAACATTTGCAATCCATCCTCACAGTACCTCTTCCAGCCTCTGTATACTCACATGGGACCCAAAAAGCAACAGACAATTGTGTCATACAAGCAATCACTCATGGCTTCAGAAGGCTCCCAAACAAAGCAACCAAGGAGTTTTCCAGATGAAGAAACTTTTATGAAAGCATCAGGAAATGAATACAAATTCATTATATACAGAGCACTTCTAGACCTTATACAAAATGCAGCAGAACAAAATGAAAAATTAAGTAAGTTGTTCGATCTGATGGAACACCAGTACTCTGAAATCCAACAATCAAGAAGAAAATCAAAGACATAGAAACTTCCATGCAAAGCCAAGAAAACAGAATGGAACAAATGGAAAAAAGAATTTCTGACTTGGAAGACAGAGCTACTGATGCCAGTGTCTATGAGCAGAAATCAGAACAAAGAAACAAGAAAAATGAAGAAACATTAAGAAGCATGTGGGACTCTATTAAGAGGAACAACCTTTGATTAATTGGAGTCCCTGAACAGGGTGAAACATCTGAGAACACAGAGAGTATCGTTGCTGAGCTGCTGAAAGAAAACTTCCCAGAAATCATGAAGGAAGAGAATATAGACATCTCAGATGCATATTGTACGCCACCCAATATAGATCTAAAAAGAAAGAGTCCAAGACATATTATAATCAAGCTTAACAAAATGAAACATAAGCAGCAACTCTTAAAGGCAGCAAGACCAAAGGCAAAGCTAATATTCAGAGGGAAACCCTGTGGGCTCTCATCAGATTTCTGAGCAGAAACCATGCTGGCACGGAGACAGTGGCATGACACATTCAAAGTCTTGAAGGAGAAGAACTTCCAACCAAGAAATATATATCCTGCAAAACTATCTGTCAAATATGAAAATGAAATTAAGACATTCCCGGATAAATAGAAACTCAGAGACTTTGTGAAAACCAAACCCAAACTACAAGAAATACTGAAAGAAGTTCTTGGCTTTGGCTTAGAAGAACTAAACCACTAACTTTATATTTTAGAATGACACACTACTCAATACTCATTTAGGGAAGTCTCCAAATTCAATCACAGCTTTGATAAGGAAAGAAGCAATCCAGTGATCATCATGAAAACTATGGTGTCATCATGATAAAAGAGGGATGGACTACAGTCGTTATAGTCCTTCCAGATGGAGAGGAAGATGACAAGACTCGTAGTAATTAAAATTGGGTTTATAAGTAGTTTATTAAGGGGGTTCATAGGGGCAGCTGTAAAGCACAACAAAGATGTATCATACCATTTCAAGAAATCTAACACACGAGTCTCAACAACTATAAAACCAGCTCTGAAAAAGGTGAAAACTCAACTCACAAAAAAGAGTGTCCCAGAACAGACTAATAAGAACAACAGAGAAAAC
The DNA here is from genome assembly GCA_028571685.1 of Heterohyrax brucei. Taxonomy (NCBI): domain Eukaryota; kingdom Metazoa; phylum Chordata; class Mammalia; order Hyracoidea; family Procaviidae; genus Heterohyrax; species Heterohyrax brucei. Next base: position 6,497,945 of record CM053165.1, on the reverse strand, counting down.
ATCAGCATAAAAATAAACATATCACAATGGCAGCAGTGAACACATACCTATCAATAATTACATTGAACGTGAATGGACTGAATGCTCCAGTAAAGAAACACCGAGTGTCATCTTGGATCAAAAGACACGACCCATCCATATGTTGTCTACAAGAAACTCACTTGAGACCTAAAGATAGGAACAAACTGAAAATTAAAGGATGGAAGAATATATATCAAGCTAACAATGAACAAAGAAGAACAGGGGTGGCAATTCTAATCTCAGACAAAATCAATTTTAATGTCAAATCCACCATCATGGACAAAGATGGACACTATTTATTGCTGAAAGGTTCAGTATGCAAGCAAGACTTAACTATATTAAACATTTATGCACCTAATGTCAGAGCACCTAAATATGTCGAAGAAACACTGACTACGCTCAAAAGAGAGTTAGATGACTCCATAATAATAGTGGGAGACTTTAACACTCCACTCTCATTACTAGTCAGATCATCTAGAAAAAAGCTCAGTAAAGATACAGAAGACCTCATTGACACAATTAACCAACTAAACCTCATTGATATATAAAGAACTTTCCACCAAGCAGCAGACAACTACACCTTCTTCTCCAGTGCACATGGAACATTCTCCAGAATTGACCACGTGATAGGCCATAATGCAATGCTCAAAAAAATCCATACCGTTGAATTACTGCAAAGCATCTTCTCAGATCATAAAGCCATAAAAGTTGAAATCAATAGCAGAAAAAACAGAGAAAGTGGAACTCTTGGAAACTGAACAACATCTTGCTAAAAAAAAACATGGGTTATAGAGGAAATCAGGGATGAATTAAAGAAATTCATGGATTCCAATGAGAACGAAATCACTTCCTACCAGAACCTATGGGATACAGCCAAAGCAGTGCTCAGAGGTCTGTTTATCTCCATAAATGCACACATTTGGAAGGAAGAAAGAAACCAAGTGAAGGAACTAACTCTACAGCTTGAACAAGCAGAAAGAGAACAACAGAGGAACCCCTCGGGCAGCGGAAGAAAGGAGATCATAAAGATTAGAGCAGAGCTAAATGAATTACAGAATAGAAAAAGAATTGAAAAAATTGAAAAGACCAAAAGCTGGTTTTTTGAAAAGATCAACAAAATTGATAAGCCACTGGCTAAACTTACTAAAGAAAAGCAGGAAAGGAAACAAATAACCGAAATTAGAAATGAGAGGGGAGTTGTCACCACAGATGCAACAGAAATCAAAAATATCATAACAGAATACTACGAAAAACTGTACTGTAACAAATTTGAAAACCTAGAGGAAATGGACAAATTCCTTGACTCATACCACCTACCCAAATTATCACAACATGAAGCAGAACAACTTAATAAACCCATCACAAAGGAAGTGATTGAAAAGGTCATCAAAACACTGCCAACCAAAAAAATTCCGGGCCCAGATGGCTTCACTGCAGAATTTTACCAAGCATTTAGAGAAGTTATCTCCAATACTACTGAGACTATTTCACAGTATAGAAAGGGATGGAGTACTCCCAAACTCATTCTATAAAGCCAGCATAACCCTCATACCTAAGCCAGGGAAAGACCCAACAAAGAAAGAGAACTACAGACCGATATCACTCACGAATCTAGATGCAAAAATTTTCAACAAAATTCTTGCCAATAGAATACAACAACGTATCAAGAAAATAATCCATCATGACCAAGTGGGATTCATACCAGGGATGCAAGGCTGGTTCAACATCAGAAAAACAATCAATGTGATTAACCACATAAATAAAACAAAAGACAAGGATCACTTGATTTTGTCCATTGATGCAGAAAAGGCATTCGATAAAATCCAACACCCATTCATGCTAAAAACTCTTAGTAAATGCGCATAGACAGCAAATTCCTCAACACAATAAGGGCTATTTATGCAAAGCCAATTGCCCACATCATCCTGAATGGAGAGAGACTGAAAAACTTTCCCTTGAGATCAGGAACTAAACAAGGATGCCCACTGTCACCTCTCCTATTCAACATTGTGCTAGAAGTTCTAGCCAGAGCAATTAGACAAGACGAAGAAATAAAGGGCATCTGCATCAGCAAAGAGGAAGTTAAAATCTCCCTGTTTGCAGATGATACGATTGTATATGCAAAGAACCCCAAGGAATCTATAAGTAAGCTACTCAAACTAATAGAAGAGTTCAGCAAAGTCTCAGGATACAAGATAAACATAAATAAATCAGTAGGATTCCTTTATACCAACAATGAGACTGTTAGGAAGAAATTATCAAATCGATACCATTTACAATAGCCCCTAAGAAGATAAGGTACCTAAGAATTAATCTAACCAGAGAAACAACAGACCTTTACAAAGAGAACTACAAGCCCTTACTACAAGAAACTAAGAGAGACTTAGATAAATGGAAAAACCTACCCTGCTCATGGATAGGAAGACTTAACATTGTGAAAATGTCTATTGTACCCAAAGCAATTTATTTATATAATGCATCCCAATACAAGTTCCAGTGTCATTTTTTAATGACATGGAGAAACATATAACCAATTTTGTTTGGAAAAGGAAGAAGCCCCAGATAAGTAAGGTACTACTAAAGAAGAAGAACACACTGGGAGGCCTCTCATTACCCAACCTTAGAACATACTACACTGCCACAGTGGTCAAAGCAGCCTGGTACTGGTACAAGAACAGATAGATGGATCAATGGAACAGAATTGAGACCCCAGAGATGACACCATCTGCCTATGAACAGTTGATATTCGACAAAGGCCCTAAGACATTAAACTGGGGTAAAAACAGTCTCTTCAACGAATGGTGCTGGCAAAATTGGTTATCTATCTGCAATAAACTGAATCAAGATCCATATCTTACACCTTACACAAAAACGAACTCCAACTGGATAAAAGACCTAAATATCAAATGTAAAACAATAAAGCTCATCCAAGAAAAGGTAGAAACAACAATGGAAGTGTTAATACACAATGAGGACAGACTCCAAAATCTGTCAAAGAAACCACAATCAACAGAAGAGTAAATAGATAAATGGGAACTATTAAGAATCAAACACTTTTGCTCATCCAAAGACTTTATTAATAGAATTAAAAGAACTCCCACAGAAAGGGAAAAAATATTTGGCAACTCTATGTCAGACTGACGCCTGATCTCCATAATCTATAAAATACTACAAAATATCAATAAGAAGAAGATAAACCATCCAATTAAGCTATGGGCAAAGGAGATGGACAGACATTTCACTAAAGAGGAGATCCAGGCAGCCAAAAAACACATGTGGACATGTTCACAATCTTTAGTTATTAAAGAAATTCAAATCAAGATGATAATCAGATACCATCTCACCCCAACAAGACTGGCCATGATCCAGAAAACACAAAACAACAAATGCTGGAGAGGCTGTGGAGAAAGTGGAACCCTCCTACACTGTTGGTGGGCTTGCAAAATGGTCCAGCCTCTTTGGAAAGCAATCTGGCGCTTCCTTAAAAAAATGGATATTGATATACCATTTGACCCAGTAATTCTACTACTTGGAATATATCCTACAGAATCAAGGCCTCTCACACCAATGGACACATGCACCAGAATGTTTATCGCAGCACAGTTCATGATAGCAAAAAGATGGAATCAACGCAGATGCCCAATAACAGAAGAATGGATAGGTAAACCATGGTACATATACTCAATGGAGCACTACGCAATGATAAAGAATAACGATGATTCCAGGAAACATCTCCTAACCTGGTTTCAACTGGAAGACATTATGTTGAGTGAAAGTAGTCAGCGACAAAGGGACAAATACTGTATGAGACCTCTACGATAAGATCTCAAAAACAGACTTGTGTATAGAAGAAAAGACTCTTTGACAGCTGCAAGGGAGGGGAGGGGAGGGGGGGAGGGGGGAGGGTTTAGTTTAGATAGTTGCTAGAAATCTGGTTGGGAGAAAGCAGTGATAGCACACATTAGAAATAAGAACAACATTAAGTGGACTTCAGCGTAACTTGAGTACTCCTTCCATCTTAACACAATATTGCAAAGTTAGAGTAGCTGGGGCAGGGGGCGGGGGACCATGCTCTTAGGCCAAATCGAGGCCAGTTGGCACAACTAGTGTTTTGCTAAGAGAGCTCTCTGCACCCCACATTGGTGAGTGGCATCTGGGGTTTTAAAAGCTTCCAAGCTGCCATCCGAGGACACAGCAAATGGTCCCAACTCAGCAGGAACGGATGCTCACTGAGGACCAAAATGACATGGGGGAAAGACAACCTAGAAGACAGAGAGACTCACAAGAGTGGGTGCCTTCATTGACTTGGGACCAGAAGAACCAGATGGTGCCTGGCCACCACCAGTGATAGCCACGATGGAGCTCACAGAGAGGAGTCTCACTGGCAACACAAGAATAAAAAGGGTTGCATCCTGATATCTCCACTAAAAGACCTCAATTGATGGTCCAGCGGTTTCAGGGTTCCCCTGAGAGCATGGCCCCCAGCCCTGATGGTGTCCTTACCCATAAATTATAACGAAGGTCCACTCTTTGGACAGGAATGGATTGGACTTGGCAATGCAGAGTGACCATATATTGCTTGCATTTTATGGTTCTATACATCTATAGGATATCATCCTGCTGACCTCTGGCTGGAGGAAGGGGAGTGGGTGGAGAGGAGCGGAAAGGAGGCTGTTGGGAGGATGAGACATGTATGGAGCAGAGAGGAATAGTGTCTGTCACTGGACAGGGAGAGCAGTGGAAGCTGCATATAGGTGGCCATTTAAATTTATACAGGAATGTATATTTTCACTCAGTCATGTTAAATAAAAAATAAAATAAAATAAAAAAAGAATCATTAAGAGACTTTGTAAACAAACAAACCAAAACTACAAGAAATACTGAAAGAAGTTATTTGCTTAGAAAAACAAAAACATTAAGTGTATACTTAAGGAGGTGATGCAGGACATAGCATCCAGAATCCTACTCACTTAGGAAAGTCAATAAGCTCAATCAAACCTACATTATTAAAAGAAAGGAACCACTGATCATAACACAAAAACTATGACACCACCACACTAAAAACAGGAGTATATTACAGTAGTTACAACCCTTTCAGATAGAGAGGAAATTAAAAAGATATACAGAAATTAATGCCTGGTTTAAACTTAGACTAGTAAGGGGAATCATAAGGGTAACTGCAAAGCAAAATAATGATGTGGCATATCAAAACAAGAAGCATAATACAGGAGTCTCAACAAACACAAAATGAACACTGAAGAAGATGAAAAGTCAACCCATAAAAAAGACTGATCCAGAACAAAATATTAAGAAAAACATAGACAAGATCAGCAACACAAAAATAAGTGCATCAAAATGACAGCACTAAACACATACCTATCAATAATTACACTGAATGTAAACAGACTGAGGAAACCTTGATGGCTTAGTGGTTAAGTGCTATGTCTAGTAACCAAAAGGTTGGCAATTCAAATCCACCAGGCACTTCTTGGGAACTCTATAGAGCAGTTTTACTCTGTCCTATATGGTCACTATGAGTCAGAATTGACTCAATGGCCTTGGACTTAAAAAAAAAAAAAAAAAAGACTGAACACCCCAATAGAGACAAGTGACATCATAGATAAAAGACATGATCCATCTACATGATACAAGAAACACACCTAAGACTCAAAGATACAAACAAACTGAAAATTAAAGGATGGAAAAAATATATACCAAGCCAACAACATACAAAGAAGAGCAGGAGTGGCAATACTAATCTCAGATAAAACAGACTTTAGTGTCAAATCCACTATCACGGACAAGGATGGTCTCTATTACAGAAACATTCAATACATAAGCAGGATATAACAATGTTAAATATTTATGCACCCAATATCTGAACACCTAAATACATCAAACAAACACTGACAACATTGAAAAATGAGATAGATCACTCCACAATAATAGTTGGAGACTTCAACACTCCACTTTCAGTCATGAACAGATCATTCAGAAAAAAACTCAGTAAAGATACATAAGATCTTATTGCAACAATTAACCAACTAGATCTTATTAACATATACAGAACTTCTTACCCATTAACAGATAAATATGCTTTCTTCTAGAATGCACATGGAACATCTTCCGGAATAGGACATGTGTTAGAACATAAAGCAAGTCTTAACAAAATCCAAACCACTGAATTATTACAAAGCATCTTTTAGGACCATAAAGCCATAAAAGTTGAAATCAATAGCAGAAAAAACATAGGAAGAAATTCAGACTCTTGGAAACTGAACAACACCTTGCTCCAAAATCCATGGGTTACAGAGGAAATCAAGGACAAAATAAAGAAATTTATGGACTCAAATGAGAATGAAAACACATCCTAGCAGAACCTATGGGATACAGCCAAAGCAGTGCTCAGAGGTCAATTTATCTCTATAAAAGCACACATCAGGAGTGAAGGGCCCAAATTAAAGAATTAACCATACAGCTTGATTAAACAGAAACAGAGCAACAGATGAACCCCTGAGACACCAGAAGAAAACAGATCATAAAGATTAGAGCAGAACTAAACAAATTAGACCCCCCCCAAAAAAAAATTGAAAAAATTAACTAAATCCAAAGCTGGTTCTTTGAAGAGATCAACAAAATTGATAAACCACTGGCTAAACTTACAAAAGAAAAACAGAGGAGGAAACAAATAACCCAAATAAGAAATGAGATGGGAGATACACAACAGACCCAACTGAAATCAAAAGTATGATAACAGAATACTACAAAAGACTATACCCTAACAGATTTGAAAGCCTAGAGGAAATGGACAAATTCCTAGATTCATATCACCTACCAAAATTATCACAAGGAGAAGCAGAACAATTTAAACAACCCATCACAAAAGAAGACATTGAAAAAGTCTTCAAAAAACTACTGACCAAAAAACAGTCCAGGCCCAGATGGCTTCACCAGAGAATTCTACCAAACTTTTAGAGAAGAGTTAACTCTGATACTACTGTGGCTATTTCACACCATAGAAAGGGATGGAATATTCCCAAATTCATTCTGTGAAGCCAGCATAACCCTAATACCAAAGCCAGGCAAAGATCTTATTAAAAAAGAAAATTACAGACCAATATCACTCATGAACCTAGATGCAAAAATCTTCAACAAAATCCTAGCCAATAGACTTCAACAACATATCAAAAAAATAATTCACCATGACCATGCTGGATTCATACCAAGATTGCAAAGCTGGTTCAACATCAGAAAAACAATTAATGTGATCAATCACATACATACATAAAGGATAAGAATCAACTGATTTTTGTCAACTGATGCAGAAAAGGCATTTGACAAAGTCCAACACCCATTATGATAAAGACTCTCAGCAAAACAGGAACAGAGGGGAAATTCCTCAATACAGTAAGGGGTATCTATGTGAAGCCAAGCACCTATATCATCTTGAATGGTGAGAGACTGAAAGAACTCCCCAGGTTTGATGTTTAGGTCTTTGCTTCATTTGAGTTAGTTGTTGTGTAAGGTGTGAGATATGGGCCTTGTTTCATTTTTTTTACTGATAAATATCCAATTTTGCCAACACCATTTGTTAAAGAGACTGCTTAACCCCAGTTTGTAATTTCAGGGCCTTTGTTGAATATCAGCTGTTCATAAGAGGATGGTGGTATGTTTTAGTCAGCTAGTGCCGCTCTAACAGAAATAGCACAGAGTGGATGGCCTTAACAAAGTTTATTCTTACACAGTTTGGTAGGTTACAAGTCCAAATTCAGGATGTCGGCTCCAAGGGAAGGCTTTCCCCTTTGTCAGCTCTGGAGGAAAGTCCGATATTGCATCAGTTTTTGTCCAGGAAGCATCTTGGCGCAGGAACCTGAGGTCTGAAAGACATGCTTTTCTCCCGGTGCTGCTTTCTTAATGACGTGAGTTTCCCAATTCTCTGCCTGCTTCCCTTTCCTTTTATCTCTTCTAGGATGAAAGGATTAAAGGTAGGGCAAGCCATACTCCAGGGAAACTCGCTTTACAGAGGAGCAGGGAGGTGATCTTATAAAGAGATTTACAGTCCCACCCTAAGCCTTTAACACAGAGACAATAAAATCACAAAATGGAGGACAATCATAGAATACGGGAATTATGGCCCAAGCAAATGGCTACACATATTTTTGGTGGGATACAATTCAATCCATGACATGGTATTTCTGGGGTCTCAACTCTGTTCCATTTGTCTATATGTCTCTCTTTGTACTGATACTAGGCTGTTTTGACTACTGTGGCAGTGTAACAGGTTCTAAGGTTGGTGAGGATAAGGCCTCCCACTATGTTCCTCTTCTTCAGTAGTGCTGAACGTAGGGCTTTCTTCCCTTTCCAAACAAAGCTGATGATCTGTTTCTTCATCGCATTAAAAAGTACACTGGAATTCGAATTGAGATTGTGTTGTGTATGTAGATTGCTTTGGGTAAAATAGACATTTTCACAATGTTAAGTCTTCCTGTCCATGAGCAGGGTAGGTTTCTCCATTTATGTAAATCTCACTTGGTTTCTTGCAGCAAAGTCTTGTAGTCCTCTCTGTGCAGGTATCTTATTTCTGTACTTAGATTTATTCCTAGGTATTTTATTTTTTCGGGGGGCTATTGGATATTCATCTGCAAAAAAAATGAAACAAGGCCCATATCTCACACCTTACACAACAACTAACTCGAATGAATCAAAGACCTAAACATCAAACCTGAAACGATACAGATCATGCAAGAAAAAATAGGATCAACAACGGAAGTTCTAATACATAGCTTAGGTAGACTTCAAAATCTAACAAACAAAACATAATTAACAGAAGAGAAAATAGATAAATGGGAACTACTAAGAATCAAACACTTTTGCTCATCCGAAGACTTTATCAAAAGACTTAAAAGATCACCTATAGAGTGGGAAAAATATTTGGCAACTACATGTTGGGCCAATGTCTGATCTCTGTAATCTACGAGGTAACGCAAAATATCAACAGGAAAAAGGTAAATATCCCAATTAAGAGATGGACAAAGGAGATGGGCAGACACTTGACCAGAAAGGACATCCAGGAAGCCAAAAGACACATGAGGAAATGCTCACGATCATTAGCTATTAAAGAAATCCAAATCAAAACTACACTGAGATACCATCTCAACCCAACAAGGTTGGCCATAATCCAAAAAACACAAAACAACAAATGGTGGAGATGCTTTGGAGAAGTTGGAACTCACCAACACTGCTGGTGGGATTGCAAAATGGTACAACCTGTTTGGAAAGCAACCTGGCACTTCCTTAAAAAGCTGGAAATAGATATACCATTTGATCCAGTAATCCCACTGCTCAGAATTTATCCTGCAGAAACAAAGGCTGTCACACAAACAGAAACATGCACACAAATGTTTATCTCATCCCAGTCCACAATGGAATCAACCTAGATACTCATCAACAGATGACTGGATAAACAAACTACGGTACGTATACTCAATGGAATACTATGTAATAATAAAGAACAATCACGACTCCAGGAAACATCTCATAACCTGGTTTCAATTGGAAGACATTCTCCTGAATGAAATTAGTCAGTGGCAAAGGGACAAATATTGTGTGAGACCTCTGCTATGAGGACTTAAAAATAGACTTATGTACAGAAGAAAAGACACTTTCACAGCTACAAGGACAGGGAGCGGGGACAAGCGTTGGTCATAGATTAGATAATTGATAGAAATTTGGTTAGGTGAAAGCAGTGACAGTACATGATAGAAAGTAGATCAACTTAACTGGGCTTCACCATAAACTTAAAGCTCTTCGAATCTTAACCCAGTACTGCAAGGATAGAGTAGCAAGGGTAGGGTCTGGGGACCACGCTGTCAGGGGACATTGAGGTTAACTGGCATAATTAGCCTATTGCTAATAGAATCTCCTGCACCCCATATTGGTGGGTGGTGTCTGGGGTCTTAAAAGCTAGCGAGCTGCCATCTGAGGTACACCAAATTGTCCCAACTCAGCTGGAACAGATGATCATCGAGAACAACAAAGACACAAGGCAAAAAGAGCCCAGGAGACAGAAGGATCCATGTGAAAGGGAGACTGAATCAACAGGTGACCAGAAGAACCAGATGGTGCCCAGAAACCATCAAAGACAGCCGTGATGGGCGTGCAATACTGTGTCCCCATGGGAACATGAGAAAAAGAGGGATGAATCTTAAGAACTCTACTAAAAGACCACAGTTGATGACCCAACAGCCTGGAGGATCCCCTGGGAGCATGACCCCTAGACCTGCTGCTGCCCCCATCTAGAAAACACTACCAAGGTCAACTCTTTGGATAAAAATGGACTAGACTTGGGGATACAATGTGACCATATGGTGTGTGTACTTTACGGTTTTATGCATTTATAGGACACTGTCCTACTGATCTCTTTCTAGATGGGAGAGAAGAGGGTGGAGAGGAGGGGGCAAGAGCTTGTTTATACAAGAAATATAAAGTGAAAAGAAGGAGTGTGCTGTCATGGTGAAGGAGAGCAGAGGAACTCTAGATAGGCAGGCATGCAAAATTAATTTGGATTATATACTTTCACTTAATCACAATAAAAAAGGAACAAATTTTGAAAAAGGAACTAATTTTACCACAGATGCTAAATCAAAAGGCTAGAGGTTTGAGTTCACCCAGCAGTGCCTCGGAAGAAAGGCCTGGCAATCTGTGAAGCATAAAACTCTATGAAGCACAGTTTTGAATGCAGTCACCATAACCTGGAGTCAACACAATGACAGCAGATTTTCAGAGCATAAAGTGGAATGTAGGAAGTAAAGGTGATGGGCAAAGTCAGCAAGGGCCACACGAGTCATAGTTTATTCCACTAAACATTAGGAAAAGCCTCAGCAATACGGTAGCTGGGAATAACCGTGGGCTGTAAAATGTTTGTTCTAGCTACATGAGGAGTCTAGACTAGAGTGAAGAAGGGGGAAGGAGGCAGACTAGACAGGAACAAACAGCAAGAAAGTCTTGACGCATAAGTTGGTGTGAGCCCAGATCAGGGCTGTGCTACTAGCAGTGAAGGGGGCAGATGCCCAAAACATGGAGAAGGTGGCTCTGATAGGATTTGAGGATATCAAGAACTGTGAAAGTTCTGAGATTGTAGCCCTGAGTGTAGGAAAATCACATCTTTTATAATGAGCTGTAAGCATGTTTGTCCTTTGCTCCTGAGAGAGACATTATCTTCATTATATTGGAGCATGCCTGCCCTTTGCTCCACAAGGAGACATTACCTCTGTCTTTCAAGACTGTTTGATATACCAACGTCCTGGAAAAGATTATCTAGTACAAAGGGCAATCATCAGGGTTTCTCATTCACAAAACATGCAGAAACCTGAGGATCATAGAGAATTTTCTCCTAAGAGATGACTAATTAGGAAGGGAGGTAAAGCAAGGCCAGAGTCACATGCTTTGGTGAAGGATGGCTAATGGTGTTCCCCATTAAAGTGGGGTCAGAGGAGCAGGTTTAGGGTAAGGAAGTAAAAAGCTCAGGTCAGACTTATTAGGTGAATAGCCTGGGGCTCAGAGGAGAGGGACGGAGAGGCTGCTGGGAGTCAGTGGAGGTTAGACCTAGGATTTGCAACTTTTCCCCCTTTCTCTTTCCTGTCCTCTGTGCCCATACTCAGAATTCCACTGTCATGAATGTTCAGTTGATGCTCCCTGACCTCATATTAACCATACTTCCTGGACCATGTGCTCCAGGCAGGACTAGAGATACAGAAGCCTCATTTTGCCCTACTACCCCAACAGGCAACCCCTCAGATATACCTCAACTTCATTAAAATGGCAGACACAGGTCCTAGTCTCAGCTCCAGTCAGCTGCCTTCCCATCCAGACCCCAAGCTAGATTTTAGCATGTGTTCTGTAGCTGCTCAGATCACAAGACAGGAGAGACTCAGGGAGGTCAATGGAGCCTGGACATCCGGTGACAAAGGTCAGGGACCTCCCCTGGAGAGCAAAACCAACTCATGACCACTTCCCAACCTACTTCAGGGAACACCACCTCCACGCACCCTCCCAAGCCAGAAACTCCAGAGTCATCCCTGTCGCCTTCCTCTTGTTACCTTCATGATAAACCGTCTCTAAAGGCAAAGACCACAAGTCTTGTTCAATACTGTGTCACATACCTAGAACAGAACCTGATCCACAGTATGAATTCCAGAAACATTTGTTGAATTAATAAATGAATGAATGATAACGGCCTTAGAAATCCCTACCTACAGGCTGGCCATGAGGGCAGGACAAACTGTGCAGAAGGAAACCTCAACTTAGATACTCCACCTGAGAGCCCTCCACCCACAGCTCAAGGCGACTAACAGGGGGCCTCCTCCCATCCCAAACCTTCCCCTTTCTCTTTCCTTGTCAGCACCTAGAAACCCTGGTGGCGTAGTGGGTTAAGTGGTTTAAGTCTGTTACCAAAAAGGTTGGCAGTTCAAATCTGCCAGGAACTCCTTGGAAACTCTATGGAGTAGTTCTACTCTGACCTCTAGGGTCACTATGGACCCGACCCGATGGCTGTGGGGTTTTGTTTTAGTTAACATTTAGCTCAAGGTCATCTAGGTTCACGGCTGTGTGGCCTTGGGCAATACCTCCCCTCCTGGCCCCATCCTCACAAGAAAAGACTGGAAGTTTTACCTTGTCGAATAACTGTGAGGAGCAAGGGGGATAATTCAGCTATTGATCACCACTGCCTCTAACAGTGCCAAAGGTGGCAGAGACACTATCCACTCCATAGCCAGCACAAAAAGCAAAAGGCAGAGGAGTAACTCGGAAGCCGGCTGGAATTTTCTGTCCAGCTTTGATGCCTGAATTAAGCATGGCTGCCAGGGGGCAGCAGATACTGGGAGCCACTGACTGGGCTCATGTAGGAGCTCAGGATAAACAAGTGGAAAATTTCCAGGTCTTTGTTTTGCCACTTCTCAGCCTGCTAGGCCGGTTTCCCTGTAATAACAATATTGTGTCAACTCCAGCAGCTCACCCTGGGCAGGTCCAGTCATGCCTGGGTTGCTGGAAATACAACTACCGGTAGTGGGATAACCAGGACTGATACTCTCCTCTTTTCTTCATGTTTCAATGTTAAAATTTCATTTTGTTTCTTCTCATACATTCATTCATTTTTTTTCAGAAGCACTGTGCATAAAAATAAATTAAATTTCCATACTTATTAGAATTTGTATTTTTTCATTCTAAAGATGGCTTTGTTGAAGTCACTTAAATACAAAAACGATCAGTAAAATGAAAATATGAGGGTTGTCTCCTGAGAAGGGAAAAGGTTGGGAGTCACACAGACTTTGGTTTGACCTGACCTTTTTCAAGTCTATGACCTTGAACAAGCTCCTGGCCTAACTCTTGTTAGCCATAAAACAGATACGTATAAGCCGACTTGGCTTGGCTATTCAGTAGAGCCAGCCAGACGATGCAGTGGGCAGCAGCAATGAAATAGGGTCCCCAATGCACATTTGGGTCAATTGGCATAATGTAGTTTATCAAAACAGTGTTTTACATCCCACTTTGGTGAGTAGCGCCTCAGGTCTTAAAAGCTTGCCAGTGGCCATCTAAGATACATCAATTCACCCCATCCTACTCAGATCAAACGAGAATAAAGAAAACCAAAGAAAATACTAGGACAAAAAGACCACATGAACAAGGGATTCCGGCAGCCTGAGATCAGAACTAGATGGTGCCCAGTTACCACCAACAACCACCTTAACAGGGAATACAACAGAGAGTTACAATAGAGCAGGAGAAAACTGTAGGACAGAATTCAACTTCACGTAAAAAGACCAGACACGTGACAGAGACTGGAGGAACCCCTAAAGCTATGGTCTCTGGGTGCTCTGTTAACCCAGAATTGAAAACATTCCCAAAGCCTACCTTTCAGACAAGGGTTACGCAGAACTATAAAACAAAAATAACTATAAAACAAAAAATAACATACATGAAGAACACGCTTCTTAGCACAAGACCAATGGGCAGATCCCATCCAAAAGTATGGTAAGAAGGCAGGAAGGGACAGGAATATGACAAATGGACACAGGGAACATGGAATGGAAAGGGGTAGCATTGTGAGGATTATATCCAATGTCACAAAACAGTATGTGTATAAATTTTTCAATGAGAAATTTTTTAAAACATCTATATGAGACCAAAAGATCAACGATCACGCTATATCAAAGGTAAGAAGATGAGGAGGCAGGGAAACTGGGACCACCAGGCACAATTAAAGAGAATGTTGACACATAGTGAAAAATACAACAATGTCACTGAACAATTTGTGTAGAAATTGACAAATGGAAACTGTCATATGGTACAAAAATTATCAATAAATTAAAAAACAGTAATAATAAATATTACAATTTTCGCCAGTTCATTTATTGATCAATTTGATCAGAAGCAGTGTTTTGCACTCACCTTTATTCTGCCAAATCACCTGGACATCTCTGCGATGTTCTCCCACTCATACTCAGTCCTCACCCTGTGCCCTATTCATGCTGTTTTCTCTGCTAGGCCTCCCTTGTCCTGAAGAAAATGTTCCTCAATTCTACTTCCTCACTGTTTAAACTGTTTCAGTCACTTTTGCATGCCCACCAGCAATTGGGACCATCTAGCTTTCACTCTACCTCGCCACTGCCATTTGGCCATAGCCCAAGTCAACCTCATTGTTGCTGAACTAGGTGTAGAGACACTGTGAACTAAACCAAAAGATAAGTGGCAGCCTGGGAGAAGATGTTTGCCACAGTCCAAAGATCAATATACAAGAAATATTGATTATATAACCTATAAGGAAATTATTTTATATATATATAATATATATATATTCTGTGGGGTTGCTATGAGTAGAAATCAACTTGACAACAGTGGGTTATAGAGATAGAGATAGAAACAGAGATGGCGACTGCGATGGAGATAAAGAAAGAGGTATAGAGACAGGGAAAGATAAGGATAGAACTTCCCACAGAAGATGGATCCAAAACAAACAAACCAACCTACTGCCATTGAGGTTAATTCTGACTCCTAGTGACCCTATAGGACAGAGTAGAACTGCCTCATGGGGTTTACAAAGAGTGCCTGCTGGTGGGTTTGAATTGTCAACCTTTTGGTTAGCAAACATAGCACTTAACCACTACACTACCAGGGTTTCCAGAGAAAGGTCAGTAGTTGGAAATAGAAACGATACTGGAGATCACATGGTAGAATTTTGCAAGACCAATGACTTCTTCATAGAAAATACCTTTTTCCACAATGTAAATAGCAACAACACACATGAGTCTGTCAAATGGAATCAAATTGCCCACATCTGTGGAAAGAGATGATGGAGAAGTTCAATATCATCAGTCAGAATAAGGCCAGAGGCCAGTTGCAGAACAGCTGAAGAAAACTAGTGCAAGTTATCGAGCGACCAAATACAACCTTGAGGACATTGCATCTGAATTTAGAGACCATCTCAAGAATAGATTTGATGCATTAAACACTAATTACTGAAAACCAGACAAGTTGTGAAATATCATGAAGAGATCAAGAGGTTATTAAAGATAGAAAAGAAAGAAAAGACCAAAATAGATTTTCAGAAGAGACTCTGACAGTTGTTCTTAAAAGTGGAGTAACTAAAGCAGAAGGAAAAAATAATGAAGTAAAAGCTGAACAAAAGATGTCCAAGGGTGGCTCAAGAAGACAAAGTAAAGTATTACATTAAAATGTGCAAAGGTCTGGAGTTAGAAAACCAAATGGGTAGAACACACTCAAAATTCCCTTAGCTGAAAGAACTGAAGAAAAAATTCAAGATTTGAGTTGCAGTGTTGAAGGGTCTACACAGGAAGCGCGGGAGGAACGTAAAGTCCAACACTGACTGAGTCTACAACTTTGATCAGTGTTCAGCTTCAGAAGGTAACACTCACATGCTCAAGAACTGATGGCACTGAAGGAAGAAGTTTAAGTTGCACTGAAGGCATTGGTGAAAAACAAGGCTTGAGGAATTGACAGAATTCCAAATGAGATATCTCAAGAAACGGATGCAGTGCTGCAGGTGCTCATTCATCTGTGTCAAGAAATTTGGAGGACAGCTACCTGGTCAACCAACTGGAGATCCACATTTGTGCCCAACAAATGTGAATCAACAGGATGCAGAAACAGTATCATTCATTAATATACGCAAGTATCATTTTACTGAAAATCATTCAAAAGTGGTTGCAGAAGTACATCAACAGGGAGCTACTAGAAATTCAAGCCAGATACAAAAGAGAATGTGGAGTAGGGAAATCATTGCTGATGTAAGATGAATCATGGCTGAAAACAGAGAATATCAGAAAGATCTTTACCTGTGTTTTACTGACTCTGAAAAGGTACTCAACTGTATGAATCATAACAAATTATGGGTAACCTTGGAAAGAATGGGAGTTCTAGTGCAGAACCTGTACATAGACCAAGAGGCAGACATTCTTGAAAGCTGTGTGTCAGGATTGTATCCTTTCACCATATTTACTCAATCTGTATGCTGAGCAAGAAATCTGAGAACCTCGACTGTGTAAAGAAGATCGGGGCATCATGATTGAAGAGACACTCATTATGCAGATGATACAACCTTGCTTGCTGAAAGTGAACAGGACTTGAAATGCTAATGAAGATCAAAGACCACAGCCTTTGGTATGTCACTGTTGTTGTTAGGTGCCACTGAATTACCATTCAACATAAAGAAAACAGAAATCCTCACAAGCGGACCAACATGAAACATCACGATAAACAAAGAAAAGATTGTCAAGGATTTCATTTTACTTGAATCTGCAATCAATGCCCATGGAACCAATAGTCAAGAAATCAAACGACACATGGCATTGGGAAAATCTGCTGCAAAAGACCTCTTTAAAGTGTTAAGAAGCAAAGATATCACCTTGAAGAATAAGGTGCGCCTGACCTAAGTCATGGTATTTTCAATCACATCATTTGCATGCAAAAGCTGAACAATGAATAAGGAATGCCAAAGAAGAATTCAAGCCTTTGAATTATGGTGTTGGTAAAGAATATTGAATATAGCACGGACTGCCAAAGGAACAAAGAAATCCATCTTAGAAAAAGTACCACCAGAAAGCTCCTTGGAGGCGAGGATGGTGAGACTTCATCTCACATTTTTTAGACATTATCAGGAGGGACCAGTCTCTGGAAAAGGACATAATGCTTTGTGAAGTAGAGGGTCAGCAAAAAAAGAGGAAGACCCTAATTGACACAGATTGACACAACGGCTGCAAAATGGGCTCAAGTGTAACAACAGTTGTGAGGGTGGCACAGGACCTGGCAATGTTTCCTTCTGTTTTATGCAAGGTTCCTTTGTCAGAATCAACTCAAGGCTGCCTAACAATAACACAGATCAATAAGAAAGAATGAAATGATCTAATAAAACAAATGGATAAAGGCAATTAATTCAGAGACGAGGAAACCCAAACAGCCAATAAAGTTAAGATATTCATCCTTACTAGTAACTGGGGAAGGACAAATTAAAACCACAGTGAGATACTATCTCATACTTGCAAAACCAAAAATCTGACAACAGAACACCCAGACAGACCTACACCACAACCCTGCAGTTTCACTTCGGTTTCAAACTTGTGTTGCCTCACCCACAATAAAAAAAACATAATTCACAAAGCCTCCCATTACACATATGTGAAACTGAAACTTGAGCTTAACAAAACAATAATTAGCCTTACTAAGTGCAGTGTATGTTTTCATTTTCTATTCTGTTTCAAAACCCACAATTGTTTTCACCAGCCTCCAACAAGTTGCAGCTCTGATCAGGAAACTGCCACTTGTGAACAAAGAAATAGGGACAAGCTTGTCAATGGCAACACTCTTTTTTAAATCAATAGGCAAATGGATAAATAAGCTGGGTGTATGCATGTGAGGTATGACCAGGAATTGGTTAAAATGAATGAGATCTATAAGCATCAGTACAGAAGATCTCAAAAACATAATGTTACACGAAAAATGACAACTACAGAGTGATGGCTAGAGCACGACAGCATTTACATAACTTTGCCAGCTCATAAAGCAAGGGTATATGTTGTTCTGGACATAGAATATTGTTTTAATCAGTTAGGGCTGCTCTAACAGAAATACCGCAGACTAGATGGCTTTAACAGAGGAAAGTTTATTCTTACACAGTCCAGTAGGCTACAAGTCCATATTCAGGGTGTCCGCTCCAGGGGAAGGCTTTCCTCCTTGTTGGCTTTGGAGAACAGTCACGTATTGCATCAGTCGTCTTTGTCCAGGGAGCGTCTTGGCGCAGCAACCTCTGGTCTGAAGGATGCGCCCTTCTCCCGGTGCCGCTTTCTTGATGAGGTTCCCAACTCTCTGCTTGCTTTCCTTTCCTTTTATCTCTTGTAGGACGAACGTATTAAGAGTGGGGCAAGTCACACTCCAGGGAAACTCCCTTTACAGTGGAGCAGGGAGGTGATCCTATGAAAGGATTTACAGCCCCACCCTAATCCTTTAACATACAGCGAACGAGAATCACAAAATGCAGGACAATCACAAAACATGGGAATCATCGCCCAGCCACATGGCTACACATATTTGGGGTGGGACACAATTCAATCCATGACAAATACATATAGTAAAAATATAAAAATAAGACCTAGAGGGTCCCCACCAATTCGCTGTTCCCTAGACAACAATGTTGCTTGGGCAGCAGATGGGAGGAGAGAGGCAGTCAAGGGAAATGTCAGCTTCATCTGAAATGTTCTCTTTTTCTTTCTGTATTCATTCTGAGGCATAATGACAAAAGGCTAACGTTTGTTTATTCTTAGTAGTAGATAACCTGAAGGGTGAGAAAGAGTCATTCAAGCAAAAACCTACAGGAAGGGCAATCCAGGCCAAAGAAAAGCAGTGCAAAGCCCTGAGGCAGCCTTGTTTCCAGAGCAGAGAGTTTAAGGGTGAATTTGCGAGGGAATTTTAATTTTAGGTGTTAAGCAGGGTAGTAAACTCAGATTTATACTGTAAAAACATCATTCTGGTTGGGCATGTTTTGTTAGCTTATTTCTCTTTGTGTGTAGGTTTAAAATAATTCATTTACAGTTTAAAAATAATCATCAATGCTGCCTCTGACTACCATGTCAGGGCGAAGGAAGGGGTGGCTGCAAGGTAAGAAAAGGAAGGTGACTGAGACCAGAGTGGCAGAGGAGGTGTATTTCGAGTCCACAGGATTTGCTAATGAATAGAAGTCAGGGCAAGAGGACAATGACTTGGACAGAGCCCCTAGGTGTATGGGGTGTAGGGACATTTGGTAAGGCAGACAGTGGAGGAGGAGCAGTGGAAAAGAAGAGCTAAGAGTTGGCATGGAGCCAGCAAGGAGCTTCTGGCCTCCAGGGGAGACATCACTGCACAGTTGGATGGGTAAGTCCAGAATTCAGGGGAGAGTCAGGGCTCGGAGTCACCGCCAATTTGGGAGTCACCAGCATACAAATAGTACTTAAAACTGCAGGACTAGATGAAGTCACCTAGAAAATGGGTAAAGATAAAGAAGGAAAGAAGTCTCAGAACTGAGCCCAGAGGCTCTCCTGTGTTTCCAGGTGGGTAGAGAAAAGGAAGGAGTCCTGGTGTACAGGGGCTAAAGCACTCAACTCCTGATAAAGAAGTTGGCCATTCAAACCTACCAGCCGCTCCCCAAGGAAAATATATGTCAAATCTGCTTCTGTAAAGATCACAGCCTTGGAAACTACACGGGGTAGTTCTACTCTGTCCTATAGGGTGGCTATGAATCAACTTGAGGGCAATCGGTAGACGAAGGGAGGTAGTAGAAGCAAAGGAGAGTGAGAAGAAGTAACTTCTGGGGTAGGATGAAAATCAGAAGATTGGGAAGTTGGTCTCTCATCCCCTCCAACCTATTTGCATCAGCTCTGATTGGCTACTAAACAGACTGCAGGCAGCCCCAGCCTCAACTCAGGACACACAGAAGCTGGTGAATTGGGAGAACTGAAGAAGCTTTGATCCTCGCTAAAAGCAGTGTGTTGTACAAAGAAATAACAAACCAAAACCAAACCCACCGCCGTTAAGTCAATTCCAACTCTTAGCAACCCTATCGGTTGGAGTAGAACTTCCCCATGGAGTCTCCAAAGGAACACTGGGAAGGTATGAACTGCTGACCTTATGGTTAGCAGATGTAGCACTTAACCATTACACAACCAGGGTTTCCAAAGAAAGAACAAAGCTTTTTAAACCACTCAGGACTAGATTTTCTGACACCTGCGTTCTGGGCATTCTACTGATCCCTACATACTCAGGAATATACACCTTCACCCTCTCACTCCTGACCTAATGAAAGACTTGTCTTTCACCAAAACTCATGTCCTTTGGCATCTCCGTGCCTTGCTGTGCTACCATTTCAGGCTCACCCTTGTCCACTCTCTTGAGCTCACCCTTGTCCACCTGCCTCTTCTCCAAAGACCTCCTATAACCCTTTGCTTGAACATCAGCAGGGCCAAATGACAGCTCTGAAACATGGGCTAAGGCTTTTGCTACTCTTCTCCTCCTCCAGACTATTCCATTACCCTATCCCTAACCCTTTCTCCCATTTGAGGAGCTGCTGGGCCAGATGGTATCTATTGTCTCGGGGAGGGTCATTTCCAGCAAAAGACACAGAAACGGCTTTTAGGAGTTCCAAAATCTTAGGGCTTAAGGGGACTATAGGATCAGGAAAAAAAAAAAATGGATGAGGCAGAAAAAAGTCTAGCCCTGAGATTCCTGGGCTAGGGAGCGAGGCAGGGGAGAAATGAAGCAGGCTATGGACACAGAAAGAAATCAGTGGGGCCTTGGGTGCATGCCTGAGAGAGGCAGAGCAGGTCTGGCCACAGTGTCCCTACAGCAAGTCGCTTCCTCCACCAGGGCCTAGGAACCACCCTTGTAGGAGACCTTTTGGTGCCACAAACTGTACAGCCCCCATTCAATCAGTCAGCACACCACTGAGGGGAGGTACTGAGGGCTGCCTGGTAGTGGTATCACTAGACAAGTGCAAGGGGATGCAAACTGAACTGGGTGACACTGTCAGGGAGTGGGGCCACACCAAAATGAGTGTCTATAAAATTTGTGTGCAGTGTTTTAGTAGAAATGAATCATTTTTTAATAAAAATATTCTTATAGTTATTAATAACAACAAAAAATTTTCATAAACCCAGCTTACATGTATCAATATAGCTAAATCAAAAAAACCTGTTACAAGAAAGCTTGGAATGACATAGTTTCATCTGCACTCCGCTACAAACACATTCACTGGGTGTTTTTATCGTCACTGATTTTGTCAAATTTTCATGGTGTTTTAGCTACAATATTGCAGGAATTAGTATTTGTGAACCTAGATCAGTAACCTTTTTGAAAAAGAAGTAGTAAGGAAAGGAAAAGAAGGGGAAATATCCAAAAAAAAAGCTTCTGCTGAGTTACTAATAATGTAACTAAGAAAGATTTTACAAAGCAATTTTTGTTAGTATTCATATAAGAAACACTACATTTAAGCAATTTACCACTATATTTATTACATATTAGTCTATGATTAATATTGATAGTAAACATTACTAAGGATTCCATATGGTTTAGCATGGAAGGAGGTCTATGGGGCAGTAGGAGAAGTCGGGAGGTGACCCATGAATTACTGCACTGGGTGACACCAATCCTAGTGATGCCACTGCTACTTGGACAGGTACATGAGCCCCTTAGAGGGTCTCCCTTGGATCATCACAAGCAACCCTCAGACACTGTAGCACAGCTGCCTCCAGTCTGGCCTTGAAACTGCATGTGGGCATACCTGCCTTCTTAACTTCTCCCAACATCCCTCAGCATCATGCCCTCGACAATAGTGTGTCCCCAAGACAAAGAAGTGGCTCTGGACACACTGGGATGTGGCTTAGAGGAAAAAGCTGGCACATGTATATTTAGGAGACAGTGAATGGAGGAAAACAACTCCCATCCATCTCCGCCTCCCAACTAGACTAGGCAGGGACAGTGGCTGTTTCTGACTCATTGCTTTGACTCCAGCACCCTGCCCAGTGCCTGGCAAGCAGTAGACGAAGTGCACGGTAAATATTTATTAGCCTGAACCCATTCGAAGGCTTCAGAGACAAAACCAGCACTGACAGCTGGCTGACCTGATGCCCATTCCCAGCCCTCACCCCCCCCACTCCCTACTCAGGGACTAGTCAGCAGTGACTGCGGCATCTGGTCTGGCCAAGAGGACAAAGCAGAAGCCACGGGGTGGGGCTGCCAACAAAGCTTATGGTAGAAATGTAAATCTCTATTTTTAAGCCACTGCTATACGGTTCCACAGGGCTTTCACAGTGATCCACAGGGTTTTGAGTTCCACTTACTTATTTTAGGACATCAGAAAACAACAACTGCTAGAAAAAGACATATTTGGTAAAGTAGAGGTGGTGAAAATGAGGAATGGATGGACACAATAGCCTCAAACCATGCAAGACCAGGCAATGATTTGTCCTGTTACAGATAAAGTCACTATCTTGTCATCTAATGTTGCTATAATGGAAGTATCAGAAGTGGATGGTTTTAACAAACAAAAGTTTATTCTCTCACAGTTTAGGAAGGAGGCTAGAAGTCCAAATTCAGGGTGTAAGCTCTAGGAGAGGACTTTTTCCCTCTGTAAGTTCTGGGAAAGTTCCTTGTCTTCCATCTTTCCATGGTTTAGGAGCTGCTCATCATTGGGATCCCAAGTCCAAAGTCTGTGCTCCCCTCCTACTTCTTCATTCTTGGTGGTAGGAGGTTCTCCTGTTTTTCTGCTCCCTTCTCTCTTCCATATCTCAAAATACAACCTAATCCTTTAGACTGAGTCCTGCATCATTAACATAACTGCCTCTAATTCTGCCTCACTAACATCATAGAGGTAGGATTTACAACACATAGAAAAATTATATCAGATGACAAAATAGTGAATAATCACACAGCACTGGGACTCATGGCCTAGCCAAGCTGGCGCACATCTTGAGGGAGACACAAGTCAATTTGTAACAGTCATCATGTATTGGAATCAACTCCGTAGCAACTCATAAGCAATCGTGTGTGGGTGTTCTGTTATTTGCAGTTGCATGCAAAAGAGTAGAGGTACTCTACAACTTTCAGAGTAAGCTGGTGACCACTGAGATCTGGGTTTCCCTCTCTACCTCTGCTCCCCCAAAACTGCTTGTCAAGGCCACTCTATTAAGATAAATGATGACAGTTATCATAATAGGCAAATCCTGAAATCTCAACAGTTTAACACAATGAAAGTTTATTTCTTGTTCATGTTACAGTCCAATGCAGTTTGATGGACAGGGCACTGCTCTACATACACAATGGGGACTCCAGCTCCTTCATCTTGTAGCTCTCCTCTCCTCGGGGTGCTTGGAGCCACATCTACAGAGAATAATAGAAGAGCTTTTTATGGTCCAGGATTACAAATGGAGCATTTCACTTCCACCCACATTATAATGGCCAGAAGTCAGACACATGGTAATAGTACATGCAAGGGAAGTTGGGATATGTCTCTAGCTCAAGAAGAAGAGGCAAATTGGGCCACTGGTGTGTACCGGTAGGCTCTGTCTCAGCTACCAAAGACTTCTTTGTCCCTGTAAGCAATGTTCACTTCTTAGACTTCAATATGTAACATTGGTCACTGTTGGACATCCCATCTTTTTAAAATACTCTAAGTTCTTGGCTTCCTTTCTTCCTTGCTTTCTCTGGGTTTTTTTCAACACCTCTAGCTACTCCTTGTCCTCCACCTGCCCTGAAGTGCCGACATCCTCAGACTAAGTCCTGAGCCCTTCCTTTCCTCACACTCTTCTCACCAGGCACAATCTTATCAGCTGTCTCGGCTATCACCAATTACATTCATGCCCCTGAATGCATTTCCAGACCTTACTTCTCTCCTGAGCTCAAGACACTGGCATCAAACAGCCAGGTAAGTTAATGTCTTCACTGAGACATATCACAAACATCTCAATCTCAGCACGCCCAAAACTGTTAACATCCCCTTCACCTCCAAACCTGTTCCTCCTCCTGGGTTCCCCACCATTAAGCCAAGGGCTGAAGCGGGAAGCCCAGACATCACTCTGACACTGAAACAGGGGAGAAGCATTCAGGTTCCCCAATTTTAAAAGGGAAATTAAAATAGCCAGCCAGGACTTTATTCTTTTTGAAAAATTGACTTATTAATTGCCTTCTCTCCTATCTTAAAAATTCCTGGCTTCCTTCAACTAGGCTATGACAGGAAGTCACAAATTAACTGACAGGAGCCACTGAGACAATAAGCTTTGCAGCTTTTGCAGATTTCTTAAGTACATCAGACAAAGGGAGACACAAGTGAAAGACACTGAAGTGCACAAAATGGCTGAGGGCTCCGGACCTCAGCTTTGGATGCATATGCCACCAGCCCGCTGCTCTGGAACAGGACCCCTCCCAATCACGACCATTGTTCTCCCGAGGCCCTTTTGCTGGTGTGCCACACAGACCTTCCAGTACGGACAAACCAGGATAAAGAACATGTCTGTACCCTGTGTTTATTTGCTGGCAACATGGTTAATAAAGCCTTTAATCACTCTCACAAATGTCTGTCTCAGAGACTGGCTTTTTGGGGCAGGTAATGAGAATCCAGAGTTTTTCCCAGTGACATCTTGCTTCCCCACCCCACAAGCTCTGTCAGTCATTAAAGCCCTATTGTTACTACCTCCTATGTATCTTCAAAATCTACCCACTGCTCCTTATTGTCATGACCTCTCCCCAAGTTCATGCTACCATCCATCACCTCTCTCCTGGACAGTTGCAACAGTCTCTCAAACCCCCTTCCACCCAAACCTCAATCCCCTACCATGCTCCTGAAGGCCAGTGTCTCTCAGATTTGTTGTGTGTTGTTAGCTGCCAGCTCCCGGTGACCCTGTGTAAAAAGAGTGAAATGTTGCTTGTTTAAGTCCTTTAACTGATTAGATCCCAGTGACCTGGTTCAGGTTCCAGAGATGGAGCTAGCAAGTTCAGCCTCTCAACAGGTAGCAAATTGTGCTCCTCCTCCCCGAATCCACACAAGGATGCAACTTTCTGGTAGCAAATGATGGAAAAGTTTATGGAAAGTAGGTTCCAAAGAGGGAACATGTCAGTCTCCATGACTGGAAAAAGACCCAGCACAGGTTTTAGGGTGCTTTTTGTTGGCAAACACAAAGGGTGATGTCATATATGGGAGAGGAAGGTAATAACTTGATTCTTAGTGTCGAGGTCATGCAGCTGATTAGACCCCAAGTGACCAGATATGGGTTCTGGAGATTGAACTAGCAAGTTTAGTCTCCCAAGTGGTGGCAAACTAGGATCCCCCTCCCCCAAACCACACAAGGATGCATCTTTTTTAGTAGCCAATGACAGAAAAGTTTATTAAGGGAAAATGCTTTCCAAAGAAGGAATGGGTCAGTCTCCATGAGTGGAAAAAGACCCAATATACATTTTTGGGGTGCTTTTTATTGGCAAAAGCAAGGAATGATATAATACATGGGAAGGGAGGTAGTAACTTGGCTTCCAACTGGGCCTGAGGCCATCATAGTCACCTTACAACTACAAGAAGGAACTGTTATATTTGCATAACAACTGCCAGGAAGGACCCACATCTTCATCACAAACTGCCAGGGAGTCAACACAAGAATAAAAAGGGGTGCACCTTGAGATCTCCACTAAAAGACTGCAACTGATGGTCCAGCGGCTTCAGGGTTCCCCTGGGAGCATGACCCCTGGCCCAGATGCTGCCCTTGCCCATAAATCATAACAAAGGTCCACTCTTCTGACACGAATGGATTGGACTTGGTGATGCAGAGTGATCATATTGGATGCACTTTATGGTTCTGTGCATCTATAGGATATCATCCTGCTGACCTCTGGCTAGAGGAAGGAGAGTGGGTGGAGAGGAGGGGAAAGGCGATTGTTGGGAGGATGAGACACAGACAGAGCAGAGAGGAATAGTGTGCTGTCACTAGGAAGGGAGAGCAGTGGAAGCTGCATATAGGTGGGCATGTAAATTTATATGGGAATGTACCTTTTCACTCAGTTATAATTTTAAAAAATTTAAAAAAAAAACTGCCAGGGAGAACTGTTAATACAGGGCAGATCAGGTCCCCCTGGCAACCTTATCAATACTGTGTGTGTTCTATAAAATGCAAACCATGACTTTTGTTATCCCTAGAAAAATGTTAGATTCTGGAGTAAAATATGTTAGTATGTGGCAGCAAAGATCAGGTTCCCTAGCTAACCTTGACATTTCCCCCCTGAGGAGACACGGGCCTGAAATCTTGAAAAGAACATGGGAAGTCGACTTCTTTGGCTTCTTCCTGCTGTTTGGGGGTATAGTCCAGCTTACATGTCAGATCCCTGTTCCTCTAGCGTCCTGTCTGGGAAACATTGAGTTGCCTGATCTCTTGCCTGGTTGGTAAGGGTACAGGCTAGTATTCTTATAGGACCATCAATTTAACTTGGAATTACAGCCTGGAAGAAATAAAGCAAAATAAGGTATTAAGAATTAGGGGCTCCATATCTCACACCTTGTACAAAAACCAACTCCAACTGGATAAAAGACCTAAATATCAAACCTAAAATGATAAAGCTCATCCAAGAAAAGGTAGAAACAACAATGGAAGTTTTAATACACAATATGGACAGACTCCAAAATCTGTCAAACAAACCACAATCATCAGAAGAGAAAATAGATAAATGGGATCTATTAAGAATTAAACACTTTTGCTCATCTGAAGACTTTATTAATAGAATTAAAAGAACACCTACAAAATGGGAAAAAATATTTGGCAACTCTTTGCCAGACCGATGCCTGATTTCCATAATCTATAAGATACTACAAAATATCAACAAGAAGAAGATAAATCATCCATTTAAGCTATGGGCAAAGGAGATGGACAGACATTTCACTAAAGAAGAGATCCAGGCAGCCAAAACACACATGTGGACATGTGCACGATCTTTAGTTATCAAAGAAATTCAAATCAAGACAACAATGAGATATCATCTCACCCGAACAAGGTTGGCCATGATCCAAAAAACACAAAACAACAAATGGTGGAGAGGCTGTGGAGAAAGTGGAACCCTCCTACACTGTTGGTGGGCTTGCAAAATGGTCCAGCCTCTTTGGAAAGCAATCTGGCGCTTCCTTAAAAAAAAACGGATATTGATATACCATTTGACCCAGTAATTCTACTACTTGGAATATATCCTACAGAATCAAGGCCTTTCACACCAATGGACACATGCACCAGAATGTTTATCGCAGCACAGTCCATGATAGCAAAAAGATGGAATCAACCCAGATGCCCAACAACAGAAGAATGGATAGGTAAACTATGGTACATATACTCAATGGAGCACTACGCAATGATAAAGAACGATGACTTCAGGAAACATCTCATGACCTGGTTTCAACTGGAAGACATTATGTTGAGTAAAAGTAGTCCGTGACAAAAGGACAATTATTGTATGAGACCTCTACGATAAGATCTCAGAAACAGACTTGTGTATAGAAGAAAAGACTCTTCGACAGCTGCAAGGGAGGGGAGGAAGGGAGGGAGGTGGGGAGGGTTTAGATTAGATAGTTGCTAGGTATCTAGTTGGGTGAAATCAGTGATAGCACACATTAGAAACAAGAACAATATTAAGTGGGCTTAAACATAACCTGAGTACTCCTTCCACCTTAATCCAATATTGCAAGGATAGAGTAGCTGGGCAGGGGACAGGGGACCATGCTCTTAGGCGAAATCGAGGCCAACTGGCACAACTAGCATTTTGCTAAGAGGGCTCTCTGCACCCCACGTTGGTGAGTGGCATCTGGGGTCTTAAAAGCTGCCAAGCTGCCATCCGAGGGCACAGCAAATGGTCCCAACTCAGCAGGAACGGATGCTCACCGAGGACCAAAATGACATGCAGTAAAGACAACCCAGAAGACAAAGAGACCCACACCAGTGGGTGCCTACATCGACTTGGGACCGGAAGAACCGGATGGTGCCCGGCCACCACCAGTGATAGCCGCCTCACTAAGTTGAGTCTCACTGACAACACAAGAATAAAAAGGGGTGCACCCTGAGATCCCCACTAAAAGACCTCAATTGATGATCCAGTGGTTTGGGGGTTCCCCTGGGAGCATGGCCCCTCGCCCTGATGCTGCCCTTGACTATAAATCATAACGAAGGTCCACGTTTCGGACAGCAATGGATTGGACTTGGCGATGCAGTGACCATATATTGTATGCACTTTATGGTTCTATACATCTATAGGATGTCATCCTGCTGACCTCTGGCTGGAGGAAGGAGAGTGGGTGGAGAGGAGGGGAAAAACGGATTGTTGGGAGAAGGAGACACGTATGGAGCAGAGAGGAATAGTGTGCTGTCACCAGGCAGGGAGAGCAGTGGAAGCTGCATATAGGTGGGTATGTAAATTTACACAGGAATGTACATTTTCACTCACTTATATTAAATAAAAAAATTAAAAAAAAAAGAATTAGGGGCTCAAAGGCAAGGATAACTAAAGAGATTAATAAGGGGGGAAAAAGATTAATAACGGAATTGTTAGTGGCAGTAATAGTGACATTAGCCAGTTGGGTTTTATAGCCAGTCTATGCCCAGGCTATAAGTTAGGGACAAATTAGGGATGGGGATCTGAAGTATTTCCTTTTTGGATGGCAGCTGCTTGTCCCTTGATTCAGTTCCCTGGTACTGAATGCAGCTCTCCAGTGCTAACATTGGAAGGACATGTAGAGGTAGAAGCAGGACTTTCTGTATATGTCCTCAGAGTTGGTTCCAACTGAAAAACAACTTTG
Source organism: Heterohyrax brucei (assembly GCA_028571685.1). Classification (NCBI taxonomy): domain Eukaryota; kingdom Metazoa; phylum Chordata; class Mammalia; order Hyracoidea; family Procaviidae; genus Heterohyrax; species Heterohyrax brucei. The sequence goes on along the minus strand of CM053165.1, from coordinate 6,469,075 downwards.
AGGAAGTTTACATGATTGTTTGGGGACATATCTCAGTGTCCCAAGACACTGAGTTAATATTTCTTTGCCACTAGTTTTTGTCTCACTACAGAGGGTCTAGGGCTCCCTCACTTACTCCTGACTGTTGACTCAAAAGAAGTACTGCATTTTCCATAAGGTTTCCACTGTGTGTTTCCCCACAGACTGTTCTGTCTCCCTCAACTCTCAAACTTTTTATGTAATATGAGATTTTATTTTGGTGTATGCCCTTCTGGTTCTTTAGGTTTTAATATATTAACCAACAATATAAGTAATCCTCAATTGTCATTATTTATATTTAGTCGAGTTTTTAAATGTGTGTGTCCCCAATTTACTTAGTAATTTTTGTCCCAGCAGTACAACAGAACAGTCAGGGATATCTAGAAAGGAATGCCTTAGTAATCGTGACCCCATCAGACGCAACAGTAAAATTTCTTTCACCTTTGATTTTTAGTCCAAGCCAATAATTACACAGTCCCTCTTAGAGAGTGGAGCCATTGGGTAATTTAAGGTAGACAGTGCAGCTATTGTGTTTAAGACAAATTTAATTTCCTTACCTTGCATGCTGAATGTAACTCTTAGCTCTCTGATACGTGGCCAGGAGGCAGATGGTCCTTGGGGCTCCTGTTAGTGGTCAGTTTCTTAGATTCCTCTTCTGAGAGAGTCCAGGAGGGCCTGTCCATCTGGGCCTTTTTGTTGTGGAGGTCTACTTAACATCTTGCTGTGGTACGTTCAGGACACTCTACCTTCAAGTGGCCTCATTTTCAACAGTACCGGTAATAATCGGGGTCTGTATTCACTGGCCAGTGAGGTGATCCAAGTCTTGACCTCCTCTGAGGGCTAACTGGGTTACCATGAGGTAGGCCTTCAACAGTTACAGCCAACAACCAAGCCTTCATCTTTTTTTTAATTCTGCCACCAAATCTCTGATTAAACAACTTAAGGGTCTCCTCTACCAGTTGGGAGAACGGAGTCTGAAGTTTAGTCTGAAGACCTGTAATTTCTGTCTTACGTCTGATGTGGACCAGGATATAAAATATATGGCGATAATACCTTTTTTCCCACATTTATAACTGGCACCAGCGTTTTCCAAAAAGGCTTGGTGAGCCCAGCTGGAGTAAAACTACTGGCTCTTCTTCCTCTGCATCACCACTAAACAGGTAGCTTGGAACTAGTCCTTTATCTTTTCTAACATAAGTCTCTGAGGCCTTCTCCTTTATGGGGTAAAGGGCCATAAAGTTGTAAACTGGGGCTTTTCTCCCATTTTGCCACTTACAGCAAAAAGGTTCAGAGGCTTGAGGAATCAGCTTTTCCTTTTAAAAGCAGTAGCCTACATGGGTTACCTCAATCTCCACAGAATCCAGAAATTTAGATTTTAGAAAATTACACATATCTTTCATGGTTTTCTCTTTTTGGATCATGATTTTACTATAGAAGCTTTGATCAAAAATGCTCAGTAAGTGGTAACTAAATACCATCAAGTTTTGAAAATCTCAGGCACCATACAGTGAATTAGGAAGTAAAAGAGAAGCACTAACAATGTCAGGCCAGTTAGCTCAAATAACCAAAGAAACTATGACTCTAAGGTCTTTGAACAAGGAGATACATCCAAGTACCTCATAAGTAGCGTCAGTAACTGTTTTTCACGTCTCCACAGCAATTGTATTCTGCACAATCTCAGATTCAAACCCATTAGTTAAATAATTTAGGAAAAAAGAAAATGTTTACTTATATCTAGAAAGTAGAGCCTTAAAACATCAGCAATATTTCCACATAAAGCACATAGTGTATTTTTACATACTTGGCCATATGTAGTTATTTTTTTCTTCCACCTCATTTTGGATCAGCTGTAGTCTGTGGGGCCATCAGTTTCTGCATAAGAGTTTTAGATATCTGATGCCATAGCCCTTGTCACAAGTCTAATATCTTTGCTGAGATATTCTGGTCAGATGTTTTCAGAAAATCAGCAAAAAGCTGTAGATGAGAAGAACTTAGTATGACATGATTAATAAAAATATAAGCAAAATGTAATGGCCAAATGAAATCCAATCCAAATATAATCATTATCCATATTTTTAATGAACTTGAGATACCATACATAACTTTTAAGCATGATATCACATAGGCAGGATATACCAAGATTATTAAGTCTCTAAATACCTATATAGTATAAAAATAAATTTATACACAAATAATTTGAATTCACTAGTCAAAGCATTGGCTTTAATGATTTAGATTACAATAGTTGTTACCCAGCAGCGAGTTTGGTGTTTTTTAGTTTGAGTCTGTGTCCTGGAGCAGTTGAGTCAATGAAACATACACAGTTAGAAAGTTTATTAGGAGGTATGATACCACTGGGGATGTGACAGCAATGCAGGCTGTTCTCCATAGAGTCTCAAAAGACATTTTTTACATCAGAGTTTATATGTCATTTCAGCAATGAATACTTCATGTTTCTAAGCACGTAGCCCACACATAAATACACATCACAAAATAGTCACAAGAAACTCTTTATTAAACTACAGATACATCTGCCAGATACCTGGACTCTAATCTGCATATTTGTAACAGGCAAAGACAAAACTTACACAAAAATTCCTCAGCTAGTGAAACTAGCCTGTCGAGTCCACTCTCAGATAAGGGGCAAGAAATAAAGCTGCGGATATGAAAAAATGCCAGGCAGCTGATGTCTTCCAGGCTGAGGCCATTTCTCAGGAGAGCAAAGAAGAGGAGGCAGACCAAGGTCACAAGAGCTGGGGGGGCTCTGTACCCTTTGGAAAGAGAACAGCCCAAAGAAGAGTAGCTGGTGCAGTCAAAAAACATTTACAGATTATTTAGAGTATTATTATGGCATAAGTTATGGGAAGCTCTCAATTAACCATTTTGAAAAGGAGAAAACATGTTGCAAGGTATTAGAGTTACAGTAATAATAATAAAGCCATAGTCAAGTTAGCAATTCAAACCAAAGCAAGTGTTGTGGAGTTAATTTTGAAGCACAGCAACTCTACGGGACACAGTAGAATGGCTCCACAGAGCTTCCAAGGAATGCCTGGTGAACTCGAATTGCTGACCTTTTGGACAGCAGGCACAGCACTTAACCATTATGTGACCTGGATTTCTCCAGATAGCAATTAAGAAATAATAATTATGACTTAATACTATATATTTGTTAAATAATATTAAGCCAAAATATAAGAAGAAATAGCCAACATAAATTTTAACCCAGTGAAAACTGGGTAATTGATTTTAACCCACGCCATATAGTTTATTAAATAAGACTCTTTCCCCCTTTAGAAAAGGATATTCATGGCTTTCATGTGAAGTTTCAGAGCTGTTAGGAGTTTGTTATAGGTTAATAAGAAACAATACTAAAGTTATTTAACTAAAAATCTTAGAGTATGAAAACCTTAGGCTTTTCTCCTTTACCAAATCCTGTGGTTTGATTTTCTGACTCAGGAATCTGATTCTAATGAGAGGTAAAATCTTTGCTTTCAAGGTAGATAACACAAGAAATAAGTTAACTGCCTATTTAGAAGTCAGAGAAAAGTTTATTTCAATAGCCAAAAAAAAAAAAAACCAATTCTTTCCAGCGTTATGTTCTTAAAAATCTCCCAAATTAAACCATTAAGTTTTTGTCAGAGACAACTTTTGACTATATCAAATATTTTTCAACACACCTCTACAGTATTTCCCTTCAAATAGCAAAAATGAACTCACTCATTAAGACTTACATACATTTTCTCTTGCTGCTTGAAAAACAAACATACATACATTTAAACCATGACACATATCTACTAACTCAATTTATTATCAGTAAGTTACCTAAAAGGTCCTGAAAAAAAAAATTTTTTTTTAAGCCTGTAGTTGAAGTAAAATTTGTTTAAACATTTTTGGGTTTTCTTCAGTTTTTACTATGTCTCATGTTTTTCCAACCTAATTTTAGTTTATAAAGTTCCTATCAACTGGCTTTGGAAATTACAGATGCTCTGCTCAACTGAGCAAGTCTCTTGCTAGGGTTGGAATGAATTTTTTCATAGCAAAGTTTTACACACACTACAGACAGCCTACAGGAATAACACAATCCCTCATACACTTCCCAGAGAAAGTTACAAACCAGCGATCTCCACAACTGAACACAAACTTCACAAAAATAATGAGGGGTTGAAAAACAGGTTGCCAGAGAGATCAGTGTGGAAAGTAAAGACAAAGATAGAAAGGGGGCTGGAGTCCCCTTTAAGGGTGGTATTGGTGCCACAGGAAAATTGGAGAAATAAGAAAGTTCCAAGAAGACTGAGTACTAGCAGAGTCCCTTTCCCGGACTGAGGTAATGGCTGTAGAGGACAGAGTTGGGGGGAGGGGATCTGACCCTAACAAAAGGCCTTGTGGACATCTCTTCCTATCACGGAACTTTTAGGGAACTTTTCCCTAGGACTCATTACAAAATGGTTGTCTGGGCCTAGCCCACAGAATACAAAGCAAATTTCAACAAAGCAAAAGACAAAGCAGGCAGACAAAACTGAGGGTGATCAGTCCTCTGCCCTCTACTTAAAAAAAATAGAGGTAGGGACCAATGCCTATGTCCAGGACCTTCTAAAGGGAAGATGAAACACAAGATAAAATAGGTAGGTAGTCCTGTGGAGGAAGGAGAGGCAAGTTGAAGAAGCAAAGATTAAAGATTTTCTCATTTCCATACCTGTTCAGACACCAAAATAGCCACTCACCTCAGGAGAAGGCTTGGAGTCAAAATTGCTCCAGTGCCTTGTCCTATTAGTGAGGTGGTTTGTCTGTCTCTGTCAGGGTTTGGAGGTCTCAGATGCTTTTGGGTGCCCCTCCTGGTCACCAAACTCCTACAGGGGTCTCTGAAGACCCTCAAGAGACCTTGTCAGACACGCAAGAAAGAATTGCTCAAGGAGACCAGTTTGGGCGCGAGGTCTGGGATTGGGTTAGGATTGTTCCCATTTATAAGAGACTTAATGGGATCTATTAGTACTTGGCAGGCCCCATTCCATAGGGAGGACTTGACAAGTGGAGTCCAGCTTGTGAGGCCAGTATCCCAGCCATCACTAAGGCAAAATTAAGAGGAGTAGGGAGAGGAAGGCATTCCTCCATTCTTCTCTGAGGATTCCTCAGGCAGCAGTCTCACTGCTTTCCTCCCCAGCTGGGTCTCCTGGAAACCAGTGCCCTAGTCCAAGAGACTGGACCGATTAGGGCATCTCTCCCCTGTAGGTCACTCCTGAGACTGGGGCATATGTTGTCCATAACTCACTGTTTTGGCATCCCAATATACCAGTTTCTTAGGAGCATCCATCCAACTGTCTTAAAGGTTTTCCAAAGAAGATACATGTTTTAGCCATCTAAGGCTGCTCTAACAGAAATACCACAGAGTGGATGGCTTTAACAAAGGAATATTTATTCTTACACAGTCTGGTAGGTTACAAGTCCAAATTCAAGATGTCTGCTCCAGGGGAAGGTTTACCCCCTTGTTGGCTCTAGAGGAAAGTCCAGTACTGCATTAGTCTTTGTCCAGGGAGCATCTTGGCACAGGAACCTCAGATCTGAAGAATGTGCTCTTTTCCCGGTGCCACTTTCTTGATGGTGTCAGGTTCCCAATTCTCTGCTTGCTTCCTTTTCCTTTTATCTCTTGTAGGATGAAAGGATAAAGGGTGGTACAAGCCATATTCCATGGAAACTCTCTTTACAGTGGAGCAGGTAGATGATCTTATGAAGAGATTTACAGTCCCACCCTAATCCTTTAACATACAGCATAGGAAAATCACAAAATGGAGGACAATCATAAAATATTGGGAATCATGGCCTAGCCACATGGCCACACATATTTTGGGGGGACACAATTCAATCCATGACATCCCACCCTTTAGCACCTAAAAATCACATCTTTGAAACACGTAACACATTCATCCCATCAGAGCAAAATCACGTTCATCCCATATGATAGAAGTCTTAAATCAGTTCCAAATCCAAAATATGAAAGCTCTTCTACATCTGCGAAACCTAGAACACAAACTATCAGCTTCCAGAGGTACAGTGATAGAACAGGCACAAGTTAGATATTCTATTACAAATGGGAGAAACTACAGGGAAAGAAAGCATTAACAGGTAACAGGCAAGTCAGCAGAACACATTGCATTAGCTCTCAAAGCTTTGAAAGTAATCTTCTGTTTTCTGAGACATTTTACACAGACTCTCAGTATTGGCCAAACTCTCTAGATTTTGAGTGGAGACTCCCAGCCTTATGCTACAACTCTGCCTTCAAGGCCCACTTGGACAGAAACTCTGCCCCCTTGGCTTTAAGGGCATCCTAAGCCCAATTGAGCCGCACTTCAACCCTTACAAACACAGAAAGCCCTGGCTCCACCCTTTCAAATCCCTGAGGTCGTGGCCATACCTGAGGCAGCTCAGCTTGTCATGCTCTTTGCTCCTTCAGCTTCTGCTTCCTATGGCTGGCATGGCCCACGCCGCAGGCCTACATCTGCCCCGCTGGGGCACATATTCCAAAACTCTGTAGCTCCGCTGATTCAAGTGACCCCACTCACCTAGGAAGCCTCATGCACAAAGGCACTCAGCTGTCTTGCTCTGTGGGTCAGTAAAGCTAGCTCCACCGATTCAAGTGTCCAGAGGCACCCCGCTCCATGAGGACAACTCTGTGCACTGGCACTCAGCTCTCTCGTTCTGTGGGTCAGTTCTGCTGCTGCCACTGTCGCTGTTGCCAGTTCTCTGCTGCTCGATTCTCATTCTTACCATCTGTGCCTTCTTTGGTGTTAAACAGTTCTCGGTTTCTTCTGAATCTTCTATCCATTTGCAATTTCAAAATGGCTTTCCAAACTTTAGGTATTGGTTAGAGCAGCACCTCATTCTCCCGGTAACAAATTCTGTTTTAGTCAGCTAGGGCTGCTCTAACAGAACAGAAGTACCACAGAGTGGATGCCTTTCACAAAAGAAAGTTTATTCTTACATAGTACTGTAGGCTACAAGTCCAAATTCAGAATGTCCGCTCCAGGGGAAGGCTTTCCCCCTAGGCGGCTCTGGAGGAAAGTCTGGTATTGCATCAGTCTTTGTCCAGGGAACGTCTTGGCATGGGAACCTCAGGTCTGAAGGACATGCTCTTCTCCCGGTGTTGCTTTCTTGACAGTGTGAGGTTCCCAATTCTCTGCTTGCTTCCCTTTCCTTTTATCTCTTGTAGGATGAAAGCATTAAGGGTGGTGAAAGCCATACTCCAGGGAAACTCCCTTTACAGTGGAAGTGGGAGATGATCTTATGAAGGGATTTACAGTCCTACCCCAATACTTTTGTTGCAGGAAAAACAGGAGTTTACAAATAGCCAGGGAGCAAGGATCACTCTGAACACAAATAATTGCTAAAGGAAGAGCCTTTATTGCCAGCAGGTGGAACGCAGTGGACTGATTCCAAAAATGGCTGCATTGCCCATCCTGCTGAATTCCAGGGTTTATAAATGCTTTACAGAGAGTTCAAAGAAATTTTCATACAGCATTCCTATTGGTATTAGCAGTTTTACAAATTATCATTCTACCTTCCAACTGGTGTTAACATTGTTACAAAAATAAAGATAAGCAAATTCTTAAGTTGTGGGGGGGTCCCCTTTCTCTGGGAGTCGAATTGTTCACAGGAAACACTTGTGTGGGGGTTTTCTTGTGCCAGGCTTCCAGGTGCCTGATGCTTTTAAAAAGGCTATAACTCTTCAGGCTTGAAGTCCTCAGGCTTCTGATATTTTAGGAAAGGCTATAATTCTTCAGGCTTTCCTCTCTCACTTTAACATACGGTATAGGAAAATCACAAAACGGAGGACAACCATAGAATACTGGGAATCATGGCCCTGCCACATGGCTACACATATTTTGGGGGAGGACACAATTCAATCTACAACAGGACAGTAGAGTCAGAACTCCAGGGGGAGTTACAATCCTAAAGAGAGCCCTTTGGTCTGTTGGATAAAGTTCCCCAAGAAGTTAATATTTTGGAGGGCATAGTTAAAAGGGAAGAATGAGAAAGCTCAGTCAGAGACCAGATCTGGGACTTGGTCTGAAACAGATAAACAGCTATTGGAGGGGCCCTACAAAAGGGGCAATGTGAAACCTCATTTTCAGCCTGGACACAGGCAAAATGGACTGTGGCCCGCAGAATGGTACCTGCATGTGTTAAGGGCAGCTCCTCCGCAGGGGTCCCCATCACTCACCAGCAGAAAGAAGAGGAAAGTCAGGCCAGAGACAAACCGGCTTCTGGGTGTCAGCACCAAAATGTCAAGGTTGTGCAGCTGATTAGACCCCAAGTGACTAGATTCTGTTTTCAGAGATCAAACTAGCAAGTACAGTCTCCCGTGGGGTGGCAAACTGGGATCCCCCTCCCCCAAAGCACACAAGGATGCATCCTTTTTAGTCAATGACAGAAAAGTTTGTTAAGAGAAAGTACGTTCCAAAGAGGAATGGGTCAGTCTCCATGAGTGGAAAAAAGACCCCATATACATTTTTGGGGTGCTTTTTAATTGGCAAAAACAAGGTGTGATGTAACAGATGGGAGGCGAGGTAGCAACTTGGCTTCTGATTGGGCCTGAGGCCATCATAGCCACCTTACAACTACCAGGAGGTTCCCTAGCCAATCTTGACATTAGTTCCAGGTTTGAGGCTACATGTAGCCACCTCACAACTGTCAGAATTGTTATATTTGCATCATAACTGCCAGGAGACAACTATTATATTTGTACCACAAAATGCCAGGAAGAACTGTTGGTATATGGCAGATCAATCAAGTTCGTCCGGTAAACTTATCATTGCCCAGTCCTGTGTTATTCTCACAATCACCAACATATTGAAATCCATCAGTGTGGCTGTTGAGCCAATCCATCTCACCAGACATGCTGTTTTCCTCTAGTGATTGATCTAGAGAGTCAGACAAGGTTCTGTTGTAATCCATAGAAAGTTTGGATTGGCCAGCTTTCTGAGGTAGCTCACCAGGCCTTTCTTTCTAGTCTGCCTTAGTCTAGAAGCTCTGCTGAAACTATTGAAATGAAGCAGAAGTAACTCCATTTTGAACCTCAGATTCCATTTTGAGGAAGGGAAGGCTCCAGGAAACAACTTAGCAGAAAATAGCAGGGATACCATAGAGTAATCTCACCTTCGTCTTGCAAAACATCTGTCACAAGACAAAGCCTGGAGACAGCCTTGCAAATGACCCCTAGACCTTGACCACAATCTACTAAAATATTTGCTAATGACCACATTTTACAACTAACAGGAATTCCAGGTGACCTCAACCAATCAATGCAAAGCTCAGCTCCCCCTCCCTGCTTTTTGGTTTCACAGCTTAAATACTACATGCTAGAGAAGCTCGGGGTCGCCTCCCTGCTCTGCATAGTTTGGAGTGCATCTCTGGTGCACCAGCCCCCTTTTTTCCTATTGGGCACATTTTTAATAAAATTTAATTTTTAAAGAGAAACTGCATCGTGTCTTGAAATCCAGACCCTAACAAAACCTGTCCAGCAAAAGTGACCCCACTGTTATTAGACACATTTGGTAGTATAGCTTCCAACTTTACAGCAACACAAAAGCCATCACAGTACAACAAACTAACGTCAAGGTTAGCTAGGGAACCTGATCTCTGCCACCACATACTAACATATTTACTCCAGAATCTAACATTTCCTAGAGATAACAAAGGTCATGGTTTGCATTATAGAACACACACAGTATTGATAAGGTTGCCAGGGGAACCTGATATGCCCCATATCAACAGTTGTCCCTGGCAGTTTGTGATGCAGATCAGGGTTCTCCCTGGCAGTTGAGATGCAAATAGAACAGTTCCTCCTGGCAGTTATGAGGTGGCCACAGTGGCTTCAGGCCAAACCAGAAGCCAAGTTACTACGTCCTCCTCCAATCTATGATATCACCTCCTGCTTTGCCTATAAAAAGCACCCCCAAAATCAATGCGGGGTCTTTTTCCACTCATGTAGACTGACCTGTTCCCTCTTTAGAACTTACTGAGTTGGATCTGACTCGACAGCACTTGGCTTGGCTTCCTTTAATAAACTTTTTCGTCATTGGCTACTAAAAAGGATGCATCCTCGTGTGCTTTAGGGGAGGGGGATCCCAGTTTGCAACCCCTCAGGAGGCTAAACTTGCTAGTTTGATCTCCAGAACCCAGATCTGGTCACTCGGGGTCTAATCAGCTCCATGATCTCGACAGTCTCAAACTTCAGCAGAGTAGAAACTAAAGGGACTCTGTCCCTGAAATTCAGCAATACCACTGAGGGAACTCAGTCCCTGAAATTCAGGGAGGTCATCTTATCCAATGGTCAGACCTCACTGTTAACTGAAAACAGCCTAGTATGTTGCAGGAAAAGAGGAAAAACAAGACCCGAAGAGCAAGAATCACTGAACACCTGTAGTTATAAGAGGAAGGGGCTTTATTTCAGCCGGCTGCGGTGGATTGGTATCCAAAATGGCCACTAGATCAGCTTTGTCTCTGTCTTTTTATAGTTTTTACACAAAAAGCAGACAAAAGGATTTCCATACTGTTTCCTTATTGGCATTAGCAAGTTTACAGATTTCCATCCTGCTCTCTTATTGGTATCAGTGGATTTGCAGAAGCAAAAGCAAGCACTGCAGGAAATTAAGTTCTTCGTATCTATTTCTTCCTAAAAATTCCTAAGGGCTGGGTTATCACAGGAAATTCTGTGAGGATGTGTCCTCTGTGTCTGAGAGGCCTCTAAATCTCTGGCATCTCAGATGAGAATGTAACTTTTCAGGGCTTTCTCTCTCAGGTATGCACATCCCACAGAGATGACCAGAAATATCCTGGTATGCACTACGTGCCATAACCATAAAACTATGAATAACTTTTGCATCAAATCACCCCTCATTTCTTCACTGAAACTTTAAAACTAAAACCTCACCCTTGGCTCAGACCCCACTCTCCGAATAAACTTCACTGGACCCTCAGACTGGTGTGCATCTGCCTCTATTTCAGGCCACTCTCTTCCCCAACAGAAACCACACAGAAAGATGTTTTAGAGACAGATTTCAGCAATCTGATTCTGTTCCAGTAGGTCTAGGGTGGGATTTTAATTTGAACTTGCGTTTCTAAAGCTATCATAGGGATACCCGGGAGTAACCCAAGCTGATGAGCTTATGCTGCAAGTCTGCAGACCACCCTGAACGGCAAGACTCTCGTACTGCCCTACAGACAGCCACCTGCCACACAAACCAAACCAGTGGCCACTGAGCAAATTCTAACTCATAGCAACCCTGCAAGACATAGCAGAACTGCTCCTTAGGGTTTCTGAGGCTGTAATCCTTCCAGGGAACACTGGTGGCCCAGTGACTAAGAGGCTGCGTAACAAAAGGTCTGCAATTTGAATTCACGAGGGGTTCCTTGGAAACCGTATGGGGCAGTTTTACTCTGTTCCAAGATCACTGTGAGTCATACCAGAGTAGAATGCCGCATCTTTCTCCTAGTAAGAGTTTAAACCTCCTTCCTTTCTTTCTTGGTTAGCAGCGGAGCTCTTAACCACTGTGAAACCAGGACTCCTTACCAGCCACACATAACAAAAGCCTGTTACCATCAAGTCGATTGCAACTCATGGAAACCCTATAGGAAGAAGTAGACCTGCTTCACAGGGTTTCCAAGCAGTGGCTGTTAAATTCGAACTGCCCAACTTTCGGTTAGCAGCCGAGCTCTTACTGAATTATTAAAATAAAATAAATTAAAAATTAAGCTCCTTAGTCACAGTAGGCACATTTCAAAGCCCCAGATCCTCTAAGAGACTCTCTTGCTGCAGGGGCATCCCTCTCCCAAGCACAAGAGTCACGGGGTGTTCATGTTCTGCCCTCTCTGTGCCCAGTGCCCCACCTGTGAAATGGGTGCGGGGGTACTCGTAGCCTGGAGAGGAGGTCCTGACAACCTTATCTGTAGGGCCTGGTGGCAGTGGAGAGAGAAAAGGAGGCCGTGTTGCCACAGAATGGCACAGGAGGAGGGCAGGAGCCTGTCTGTCCACGGGTCCGGGCCTCACATTGCATCACCGACCTGGCCTGCAAACTCCACTGTTAGAATAAATGGACCCCAGATTACAACCAGGTAATTCATTCAGGGCCCCCACCTCCCTTGCTCAACTAAACTAAGTTTTCCTGACTGTAAATTGCAAATAGTTAGACTTGGGTCCCAGCATAGCTATGAGAACAAAGGGAGACCTTCGTGAGGACCCTACAGTCCTGCTCCCTTAGGGATCCACCACTCCCCTGTGCACCAACAGTCCTGTCTTCTGACAAGCTCCACCTCAGAGAGCAGGGACCAAGGTCTCCCTACTCTGGGGCAGCAGCCAGCCAGAGGGCACCCTGGCTAATGTCATTCTGGACTAAGCAGAGAGCTGCCTTGGCCAGCAGAGAAGTTTCCCAAGAGCAGAGAGCAGAGGGCTTGCCTTTTCCTCCAAGTGTCCCCTCACTGTAACTCCAGCAGGGCCTGGGACTCTAACATATGCATACCCAACTTGGCCCGGCTAACTTCCAGACTACCCACATGGGAAGCTCCCCAAATCCTAGGATATGGGGTAGTGTGGTAGGCTCAGCACTTTTTCCCGAGGATGTGGCAATCCTACAGTACTGTGACCCTTTCCTCACAGTGGACTGCCTCACCCAAGCCCTTACAGGCCCCTACACTGCCTGATCTTGGATGTGGCATGTGGCACCAGCCTAGTAGCTACCAAGGTGAGACCTCCCAGTACCTCCTGACCCCTGCCAGGCCCCCGCTTTTCTAAGGTGCTACCACTGTGGTCCCAGCACGTTGCTTCCCAGTCAGACTAACCGGTCCCAAACACATGAGCCACAGCTAGTGCAGGGCCCCTTGCCCTCCCCAAGGATGGGGACCCAGCTGGGAAGTGGCAGGGTATGAACAGCGACTGGTCCCCTTCTCTACCACCACCACTCATCTGCAGGCTTGAGGCTTCCTACAACTGCACGGGGTGGATGAGAGCCCAGGGATGCTGGAACAGGCTCAAGCTTTCGGCCTCTACCAGCATCTCAGCCTCTGCATCCTGGGCCAGGAGTCTTTGCCCAGCCCTGAAAATACTTCCCCATCCAGCATCCCAAGGCTCACCTGCACCAAGTCTCCTTCTCGTGCCACTTGCCCTTATCAAGCCCCCTTTGCCTCTCTTAGTCCCATCACCTTGCTGATCCTCCATCAAACCCCCCACCCACTGAGCCTCCATTCACCTTGTTGAGCTTCCCAGCCCCTCACTGAGATCCTCTCAGAGTCTCCAAGAGTCCTCACGGAGCCCTCTACCCTCTGCTCTGACCTCAGTCCAGGCCTGGTTCGTATAGGCTTATATCCCCCACAAGATCTGGGTCATCCTGTAGATACTGGTGGCAAGACTTGTCCCTCCCCAGAATCCCACTATGAGGCACTCTCCTCCAGGGGAACCTGAGGCCACCCTGCAGACAAATCACCCTGCCACATCCCCATGCTCTACCACATGGACCTTCAATGCAGTTCTGATGCTGGATGCCCTCAGTGACGGCCACACACCCTGCAGTACAATACCTGAGCTCCTGCATGTCACCAAGCCAGGTGAGGAGTGGTCCCCCCACTCATATCTTCCGAACCTTGAAGCCAAGCGAGGGCCAAGGCACTACCCAGAGCCATCCAGCCAAGCCTGGCATCCCCGCTAGCCCAGAGCCTGGCTCAGTAGCCACCATCAGCAGAGTCAAGTAGTCAGGCAACCAGCTCACTTCTTATCCTTTGAGTATCTGGGAGCAACTCCACTGTGCTCACCAGCCTGTCCCCTCACTATAAACCTTGTTATAAACCTCACTATAAGCCCTAACCCTCCCTACAGAGCTGTGGTGAGAACTGTGCAAAGGGGTGTCTCTCAGGCCTTTGCTTCAAGCCTGGTACAGAGCAAGTGTTTAGCTCAGTTTCCTCACCTTCCAGCTTCCTTGCTAACTCTGGGCTGCCCTTAGACAAGTCTCTCTCTTTATGGCCTCAATTTCCTCATTTGGAAAACAGGGCTGCTCAGATGAGCACATTTTGTAAACTACAGTTGGGCTGATGTATACAGACTATGCTTACGATGTTCCTACTGTATGCCTTGCCCTGTGTTCTGGGAAAAAATATAGTCTCTGTTCTCTGGGCCTCACTCACCAGCCCAATGGGGCCAGAGGGCCCAGGGCCACCAGGATTGTAAGTGCTCATTTCTCCAAGAATTTGGAGAGCTGCTTTCCAGAGGCTGAGATGAGGAGTAAGGGGAGTCTGTCCAGCTTAGCAAAGTCACAGGCAGAAAGGAAAATGGCAGGGCCTAATAACCCTGAGGCACTGGCAAGCCACAGCAAACAGGAAGTGAAAGGGATGTCCTTATCAAGATCACTTCCTCTCAGCCACTGGCCTGGCAGGGATTGTGGCTAAGCCTGGGTGGACCTGGGCAGGCCTGCACAGGCTGGGGTGCAACGAAGGGTAGGGTCAGGAGTAGGTTTAGAGGTTGGTCCCAAACACATGAATCAGCAACATCGGGGCCTCCTTTGCCCAGCTGTTCTTCCTACCCTATCTCCACATCACCCCCAAAACATGCACACACATACACAGCCAGAGCACTATCTGTCTCATCCATCCTGTGACAGACCTGCTGCTGGAAACCTGGCCTCTCTTTATGTCCCCTTCACTAGGAGTGCTCTGCTTTTTCTTACCCCTTCCTCCAGGAAGCCTTCTCAAACACTAGTCACTGCTCGCCTTCACAGTATATGGGAGACCTCACTGGTGGTGCCTGGATAAGACCTGAGGAATGAGGTCATTCATTTGTTCAGCCAGCACTTTCAGAATGTACCAGGCATTCTGTATACACCAAACTTCCTGTGGGACAGGGCAGTCATCCCGTCCACAAACTGGAAAACAGGCTCAGAGCAGTGAAAGGACTGGCCAAGGTCAAAGTCCAAGTGCTTCCTTCCCTCTTTCCATATACCTAAATAAGCTGGAACCAACTGGCTAGGTGGTAGGGAGACTGCTGGTCAAAAGGAAACTTGAGCTGGAGTGGGGCTGGGGAACAGGAGGCTGCACTCCTGGGGAAGGGTACACAGGCACGGTGACAGGAAGAGGCTGGCCTAAGGACTGAGCTGGGAACTTACGGCCTTGAAGATATTGGCAGAAGGGGACAGACTTCCCAGGCAGGGACAGGCCTGGAGCTATGGCTCCTCCCCTTACCTAGCTCACTCACTCTCCTCTTCCTCAGGTGGGCTGGTGTGTCTGACCAACAATTTAAGGAGGCACTAGAGGCCACTCTGCACCAGCTGGAGCAGAGTGGGGCATGGAGACCCATAGTGATCTGTCCCTTGAACTGGTCGGAGCTGGCCACCTCTGACCTCAAGGTGGTACCCAGCACCTCTGCCAATGAGGGCTTCATCTTGAGCATCATCTACCTGTACCAAAGACAGCAAATGGCCCAGGCCAAGGAGGCAAGGTCCAGCCCCCAGTTCTGGCTGGGCCTCTGACCCTGTGTGTTAGGCCCATCTGCTGGGCCTCCCTTGCTTTATCTGTGAAATAATGCCAGCCCTGCCCCTCAAGAATGCTCTGCCTATTAAATCAGCCCCCAGTAGGAAAGTAAAGACTCATCACTCTTGCTTTTGTCAAACCGGGAAAGAGTGACACAGAAGGCCTCCAATCCAAGCCAAACAGACATGTTTATAAACATGACTTTGTAACTCCTCCCAGGGTGGTGGGTATGCTCACCTCTAACTCATAGATGAGAAAACTGAGGCTGGGCAATGTGGGGACATGAGCCAAATGACATGGGCAGAGAGGGGCCAAGTCCAGGACCAGGTGACTGCTGAGACCCAGGCCCTGTTCCAGACAACCTCAGATTCAGAGCTACAGGACCCAGTTGTAGGTCAGGGTTTGACCAAACGTTCACACACATCTCGGACTCAGCTTTCTCATCTGGAAAATGAGGTTGGATCGCAAGCTTGCAGTAAGTGAAAGGGCTTGGTAATCATCTGCCAAGTAGATGAGACAGGACTGAGGAGTCCTGCCTGTGGGGGCTGTGAGACAGCGTCATATGGAGGAGACATGAAGCTGGGCCTTCAGGAGAAGCAGGATTCAGAAGGGTATAGAAAGGAAAAGAACATTCTAGGCCAAAGGCAGGGACAGCCTGGGCGGAACATTTAAGGTGACTCAGAGAGGAAGAGTAGAACAGCCTGGGGGCCCAGAGAAAGCTGGGAGAGGATGGAGAGAGGACAACTGACTGGGTGTTCCTATCTGTTCTCTCCTTGGGTCCCCTGGCACCTCATCAAGTCCTGGACATACACTTGGGTTTTCTGCAACTGGAGTTTACCCTACAAATCATAAAGCATTTGAACAAGGTGACTCCAGAGGTCAGAAGCAGTTCTGATTTGTCCTTGTTTCCCAAAAGCAATTCTTTTTGTATGATTAGTGAAAAGTATACAATCCAAATTAATTTTGCATGCCTGCCTATCTGCAGCTCCTTCTGCTCTCCTTGCTCAGCGATAGGACACTTCCGTATCATTTTGTACTTGTTGTGTCCTCTCAACAAACTCCTATCCCTTCTTCTCCACCCTCTTCTCTCCTATCTAGAAAGAGACCAGTAGGACAGCAGCCTATAAATGCATAGAACCGTAGAGGACACACACTATATGGTCACAGTGTGCCCTGAGTCCAGTCCATTTTGTCCAAAGAGTTGACCACAGTAGTGTTTTCTGGGCAGCGGCAGCAGCAAGTCTAGAAGTCACACTCCCAGGGGACCACCCCCCCGCCAGGCTGTCAGACCATTAATTGTGGTCTCCAAAAGCTATTTTTAAAGCATTTAATTCATGGCCACAAGACCACAGTCATGCCCTCTACTGCTCCCTGTCCCTCCCCAGGTTGTAGCCCTGCTTTCGCCCACCTCCACCACTGATATAAGAGACAACAAATACCATAGTCCTCCTGTGTACAGGTCTCATTTATTGTAGAAAATAATAATAATTACAGTGATGAATGGATAAATTACCAAACAAAAAAGATAAACTGCATAGGAGACAGACAGCCCCACGGCTTCCTGGGGCATGGCCAGAGAAAGGCCACTGTGTCCTTAGCAGAGACACAGGATTCAGAAGTGGCTGGATTCAGGAGATCTAGGGAGGCAGAGACAGTCCTAAATGCAGAAGAGTGGGAGCAGCCTGGGCCTGCAGCTGCTCCATGGCCCTTCCCCCACACCACCCAAACCAGTTATAGCAACTTCACCCCTCCTGTCTCAAACCTGTCTGTCTACTCCATGCTCCTCTGCCGGCAGGTGCGTAAGGCCTCAGATTTTGATGGTCAGACACAGCCCCAGCACTCATCTACTCATTCGCCCACCAGCATACAAACACCAGGGCAAGATCAGAGGCATTGGCAAACCAGACGCTGCACTGAGCAGCAGCAGGAAGCAGTGGGGAGAGTCACAGATGATGTGAACTGAGGGCATGGGGAAGATCAAAGTGAGTCACAGACATGGACAGGGCACCAGCATTTGTGCTCAGAGACAGGGTCCAGGGTCAAGGCTAAGCTGTCCTGGCCAGCAGGATCCAGCTTATCTCTAACCCCCACCACAGCCTGGTGCTTCTGTCCCCTCCTCTATATCTGACGGCCAGTCAGAGGGTGGCACAGGGGTCTTTCCGTCCATCCTTGCAGATGTACAGGAGATCTCAGAAGGTATTCAAAGGGGCCAGAGGACTGAGGGCTGCTGGCCAGTGGTCTGACTTCATCCCAGTGTGCCATCCCCCAGGAGTCAGTGGCCCATGGTAAGGTCATCTTGGGGTCACAGGCTCAGTCCTAGAAAAAAACAAAGCTGGAAGGGACACAGCTGAGCAATGGCACCTTATACATAGTTGCTGGCCGGCACAGAGCGGGCAGCGGAATACTTGGCCGAGTAGGGCTTGTCAGTGCGAGGTGGGCAGTTGCAGCAGAGCAGGCCACCGCCAAGCAGCAGCAGACCAGCGGTGGCCCAGCCAATGTACAGAGCAGCACCCATTTCCCGCTTCTGTGAAGAAACCACTAACGGGTTGTAGAAGTCGCGGATGACATTGTTGGCCGTCCAGGACACAGGTACCATCACAAGCAGACCAGCCAGCAGGAACACCACACCAGCCACAATCATGGTCTTGGCCTTGGCGCTCTCATCCTCCACACAGTTGGTACACTTGCCGCCCACTACCGACAGCAGCACACCCAGGGCAGCCACGATTATGCAGATGACCATGAGCGCACGGGCTGCCTGCAGGTCCTGAGGCAGTGCCAGCAACGAGTCATACACTTTGCACTGCAGCTGGCCAGTGCTCTGCACCACACAGTTCATCCACAGGCCCTCCCAGATGGTCTGTGCTGTGAGGATATTGCTGCCTATGAAGGCTGTCACGCGCCACATGGGCAGTGCACAGCACACAATGGCGCCCAGCCAGCCCAACACGGCCAGCGCGATGCCCATTACCTGCAGCCCCATGGAGGCCATGGCTCAGCGTCTGCTGGGGTCTGGGGCCAAGAAGGCTTTGCAGGCTGTAGGCTTACAAGTGCTGAGGAAGGTCACTGAATGTTTGAGGGAGCAGCCTCTCCCTGGGAGTCCACAAAGCCCGTCAGAGCAGTTGCCAAGAATCTTGCTGAAGATGTCTCCCAAGTCAGGTGTACAAGACAGCCAGAGGGTGACCAGACCAGTTCCTTCCCGCGGATAGCTGCTACTGAAGTCTTGGGTTGCAGGTTGGAGTAGTTATACGTCTCTGGCACACCAGGTAGGGGCAGAGGGAGGGGTTTCAGTTACTGGGGCCTCCCCCTGACCAGTTTACCCAGATTCCTGAGTTGAGGCCAAGCAAAGGCACTTTAAGGCCCTGAGTCATTATCCTGGGCTTGGGGGCGGGTGGCGGTGGAGGGGAGCTAGTCTCAGGGAAAACTGTCCCCTCCCCTGCCCTCAGGCCATGCTGGGTCAGCTGGGAGACAGACACTGAGTCATATCCCATGGCATCCGGAACTACACAGGGCAGGGTAGGGGGGAAGGAGACCTAGCCACATTCAGGGCCTGAAGACGCAGGGCCCCTGCCCAATGCACTCTCATTCCAGGCTTCAGCAGTCAGACTGGGGTGGAGATCCTCAGGGAGAGGGGCTGAGGATGAAGCCCTGGGAACATCAAAGACAACTCAGCTTTGATTACTGTTGTCCTGCCTCTTATCTCCACCACTGGTAGCACCTCTGCTATTTTAATCATTATTGCTATGATTATGATGATGGTTATTATTCTCAAAGCATTTGGCTTCACCAGCAATCTTCTAGCATTGGCCAGATGAGGTTTAGTTCTAGGGAATGAGTTGCTGGGGACCAGGATACATGCATCTACCTCCTGCTGTCCCCCTTTTCTTACCACCTGCTCTGCAGAGGAGGGGCCTAGAGGTGATCCACTTCAAGGCCAAGAGGGGAAAGCCTACCTTCTCCACAGAATTTTAGGCCAGACAGTTCTGCTGCTGCCTGGGCAGAACCAGCTTGGCAAGAACCATGTACGGATGTCACAAAGAGCAAATCAGGGGCCAGACCCTGGGGACATAGCCCAGCAAACAAATGTTTACTCTGTAACAACACACAGAACCATCTGATAAAGCCAGGACTGGGTACAAAGTCCCCTGAGTCTTCAAAAGGGAAGGAGGACTCAGACAGGGGTGAAGGCAGGGAGGCTTGACAGCAGAAGGATCCTGGGTCGTACAAATCCATGGGGTGGTAACCACCTTGTATTCTTGGGCCATGTTGCAAAGGACACTGAATAAGACAGAAGTCTCTGTGAATGGACCCCCAGAGTTGTGCAAGGACGCATGAGGGAAGGCATTCAGAGACAGGGGAGAATGCAGTGGGAAACCACAGGCAGCACTAGGAACAGGGAAGAACCTAGCTTGACCAGAGACTGGTGTATGTGGGCTGGAGGAAGGAAATCTGTATGTACTTCAAGATTCACTCAGGTCCCAACATCACAAAGCCAACTGTGCCTGGCCCTGCCCAGGTTGTGCCCAAGCCATGCCGATGGGCAAGGGTCTCAGGTCCAAGCTGAGAGGCGTCCACATGTTTTTCGGGGAAGTGTCTTTGGAAATAGGATAGCAGTAAAGACAGGGTAGGGGTCCAGGATCAAGAAGAGCCTGGTTCAGGGTGGGGTAAGTAACTAGGCTCATCACAGCCAGATCAAGGAGTCCCTCACCCCTACATGTTTATTTTTATGGCTCTTCTCCATCATGCTGGGGACACCTCAGGGGCCAGGGCCTCTGGTTATGCCCCTGTGTTTCCAGTATTGTCCACCAGAGCACATGGTACCCCAGAGTGGCTGTGTATCTCGTTCTGGCCCAGACATGCTGTCTTTGAGCTTCCTGAGGAAGAGTCATCAAGTGTGCTGTGATCTGAGGGAAAGCTGTCTGTGAGCCCTCAACACATGGGAACCTGTACATAAACCCAGGGGCAGCTATTGGAATATAACAAGAGGATACTGCATGGTTTAAAGGCAGGAAAGTTGTATGTCAGGGTTGTATCCTTTCATCGTATTTATTCAATCTGTTTACTGGGCACATAATCCAAGAAGGTGGACTACAAATAGTCAGTCCCTGGTTTACTAATGGCCAATTTATGTTCAAGTGGTAGTTATCAATGGTAAAAAACAGTGTGGGGGGCAGTGTTGGACCTCCTCTAACTTCAAAAGGGGAAACGACAGTCAAGATCAACAGCCTGAGGCTGATTCCTTTGAGGCAGAGGTCAAACATATCCTTTTGCTCTATCATCTTTACCAACTCTGACACCACCTGTCCCTTCCACAGTCCTCTCTATTTCTCTGCTGGGTTTAATAATTCACTGAAATGGCCACACAGAAGTCGCAGATCATACTCTCAATTACAAAGTTTATTAGGGAAGTAAAATCAAAAACCACCAAACCCATTGCAGTCGAGTCGGGTCTAACTCATAGTGACCCTATAGGTCAGAGTAGGACTGCCCCATAGAGTTTCCAAGGAGCATCTGATAGATTTGAACTGTCAACATTTTGGCTAGCAGACATTTAGCACTTAATCCACTATGTTACCAAAGTTTCCATTAGGGAAAGTAGCAAGTTACAATTCAGGCTCAGGAACACTCAAAGATACACTTCTTCCTTTAGGACAGTCTC
Organism: Heterohyrax brucei; assembly: GCA_028571685.1. NCBI lineage: Eukaryota > Metazoa > Chordata > Mammalia > Hyracoidea > Procaviidae > Heterohyrax > Heterohyrax brucei. The sequence goes on along the minus strand of CM053165.1, from coordinate 6,447,897 downwards.
TTCCCAGCTCTCACAGGCACACTTCTCCCTGGCCCTGAATCTCTGCTCAAAGGCACGCAGCCTTCTCTCTCCACAGATAGGAAGTCCACCATGCTGTCCCCTGCTGCTGGAGGACAGGTCTCTCTTGCCACCACTTCTTACCATCTTCAAGGTTACAGCTCTCTCTTTCTCTCTTTCTGAGTTTCCTGCTTCCGTGAGCAACTCAGCACAGGGATTCTGGGTCCAAAGGAAGCCCTGGCTCCCAGTTGTTCTTCCTTAGTGGTGGTGGAATCCTGTCTTTCCCATCTCTAGGATAACTGATTTCAAGCCCAGTGAGACAACAAGACTGCCCGGTCCCCTTGGTGGGCTACAACTACTGTATCTTCACAGACCCCCCCATAAACTTGGGTTAGAGTTAAAAGGCCATGGCTAGTAAGGTCACCCAAAAATGATTCATCAGTCGTCACCCTAACTCCCCATAAACCCTACTACATTAAAAATTCAAGGTATATACAATGTTTCATAATAACAAATGGGTGATACTTAGACAAAAACGTTATTATTATTACTGAACTATGTTAAGGAAACCATGGTGGTATAGTGGTTAAGTGCCATGGCTGCTAATGAAAAGGTTAGCAGTTTGAATCTACGAGGTGCTCATTGGAAACTATCGGGTACTTCTATTCTGCCCTATTGGGTCACCTTGAGTAGGAATCAACTCAACAGCAACAGGTTTGGATTTTTACTATTATTATGTTAAAGATGTTGTAATGTATGTGGAACTGTTTTTTAAATTATTTTTTATGCATACAACAGTACTCTATATACTGTTTACCAAGAAAAGAATTTGACTTAGTAAGGTTAGACACAAACCACACGTAACTGGAAGAATATAGCCACCACGCCTCCTAGAAGCAAAGACGGTGAGACTCCAGCTTACATACTTTGAGCAGGTTATCAGGAGTGGCCAGTTGATAAATTGAGGGTCAGCGAAACAGAGGAAGATCTTTTGAGAGATGAATTGACACAGTAGCTGCAACAATGGGCTCAAACATGACAGTCGTTTGACAGACGCAGGAGCAGGCAGTGTTCCATCCTGCTGTACTTAGGGCTGCTGTGAGCCAGCATCAAGCTGACAGCACCTAACAACACTTACCTTACAGATGGAAAAATTACGGTTTTATATTGTAGCTGACTAAAAACACATCTGTTTCCTAGGCTGGGGACTTCTTGAGACAAAAGCAACATCTTCTTCAGACTTGGAAACCCTAGTGGCGTGCTGGTTAACTGCTCCATCTAGTAACCAAAAGGTTGACAGTTTGAAATCCACCAGGTTCTCCAAGGTTGGCAGTTTGAATCCACCAGGTGTTCCTTGAAAACTCTATGGAGCAGTTCTATTCTGTCCTATAGGGTCACATGAGTCAGAACCTTCTTGATACCAGTGGCTTTTTTTCTTTCTTTCTTTTTTTTGGGGGGGGGGTTCTTCAGCCCAGCTGAGTGACACATGCTGATTAATGGAACTATGGAAGGCATTCCAATCTGCTCCTGGTTCCCAGCTGTCCTCCTCTCCACTCCCATGCACACACACCCCAACACAAACAGGGATGGTTTCTGCCTGCACCACACCTGCCTGGGGCTTTCCTTAAAACGCTCTGAAGAACAGGCACACACAGGCCTATGGGCTCAGCAACAACAGAGCTAACTAACTTCCCTCTGTGATTGACAAGTACTTTCTGCCAGTGACCTAATCCAGGCCTCCCAGTAACAACAGGCAGAGACTTTTACTGCTTTTGCTCAAATGAGTAAACTGAGGCCCCAAGAGGGCCAGTGACCAGCCCAGGACTGTGCAGGCACTCCAACATCAGAGTCCCTCCCTCAAAAGCACTCACCTGTCCTCTCTGGTCCCAGGTTTCCTGAGTACAGAAGTCAATTGGCCAGAGCCCACCCCCTACTTCTGACCTTTGTTCTCCTAGGACACAGTCAGCTGGGAATAGGGAACACAGCAACTCTAAGAATTTTCCACCTGTGGCACAACAGAATGGCTGAGAAATTGGCCTTTCCATAGACCCTTTCCCACCCAGCCAGGCCAAGTGTATCAGGAGCAGATAGTTGGGGCTGAGGGCTGGAGGGAGGTATGAGAGCCAGGCAAGCAGGAAGGTCAGCAGGGAGCTCAAGTGGGGCTGGGGGCCCTGGTGATGGAGAGACAGGTGTCCCAGAGGAGCAGAGAGCAGCTTTGCATATACGCAGACATTTGTCGATGCTTGATTTGTGCCAGGCTTATCCACACTCATTGTGGAAAGAAAAACACCCAAAAAGCCAAGATACTTTTTCAGAACTACCCCAATCAGTCTGGCTGCCTGAGCCCTAACAGGAAGGGAAAGCAAGGAAAGTCACCTCTAGCCCCGAGCCCGAGCCCAGAGGCCCTCTTCCAAAAACTTAGCCAAGCTTTCACTCTGCCACCTCACCGAGTGTCTGCATTCATCACCTTTGTTTTTGGGCAGGGAGAGGCATGCTTGGCATTTATTTCCTTTTTCTTCCTCCCAACATACACTGTGTAATTTTTTACCAACAGATTTGTCTCAGACCTGCTGATTCTTACTGAGAACAGCTCACCTCTCTGACCCCAAATCAGTTCACCCATTCTGGTTTCCCTCCATAATTCACCTTATCAGCCTGTGGCCTCAGGAAGACAGGTCCATCTCTGAGCCTCAATTTCCTCCTTTGTAAAAGGAGAATATTAGCACTCTTCCCTTCCCAAAGAGATAGGAAAGGAAATGGAAGGGTGAGAATGCCTTGTGAGCTGGAAAGTTCAGTACCTATGAGAAACCAGCTGCCCTTGTGTAGATTCTGATTCATGGTAACCCTGTATGCGTCAGAGTAGAACTGTGCTCCAAAGGGTTTTCAGTGGATAATGTTTCAGATTAGATCATCAGGCCTTTCTTCCAAGATGTCTCTGGGTAGATTCCAGCCTCCATCCTTTCATTTAGTGGGCAAGCCCTTGTGTAGATTAAGATATTCCTTGAACCCCAATGTTACTCTGAATTTTTCAGCTACAGTGACAGGCGGAACCAACTTGCTACAGTTCGGCAACACTACTGCAGAGGGAACAAAGAGACTTAAAATTATCCCTCTCCAACCAAACAGAATTATCTAATCCCTATAAAATCAAGTGGCTTTTTTTTAACCAAAAAAGGGGATGGAGGAAGGACATAGCTTCATTCCCATCTCAAAAACTAGTCTAGCTATAAGTTGGTTCAAAACTATTTACTTTTGCAGAACTATGCTAGCTTCCTAGTATACAAACAATCAGCTACCAGACAGAAATTAAAATCCTGTTTTTTTAAACCAGAGCTACTGGTTAAAATTCCAGAAAATGCTATAGTGAGAGTGCACAAACCCTGCAATATGCTTCCCCTCAGAATACAAAGATTGTGCCTGAAGGTCTCCCTGGATTGTGCTGGAAAGTCTCAAGGCCAGCAGTGGGGATTTGCCCAGGGTGGAGCCCATGTGGGCTAGGAGGCTGAGCCCCAGGCTCAGGACTTTAAGAATCTGCTAGTTCGTCAGTGGCTCACATCTGAAACGATCCAGCCTTCCCAGGGTCAACTTCACATTTTGTCATTAGCAGCTCTGTAACACAGGGCAGTTGAATTAAACTCTAAATTGACTTCCTCAGCTGGGAAAGTGTTGAAGGCCCCAAGTACTAGGCCTGCTTGCCCACTGAGAATCTTCTCCATGTGCGACAGGCCAGGCACAGACATCCCAAGGGTGATGAGCAGACCATGGTTCACCCCCAGCCCTGTCTGGTTCTGGGTCTCATCATCGATATCCACTGGTCTTTATTACTTATGCACTTATTTATCCTTTTATTCTTTCACGAAGGAAGTACTGAGCACCTGCCCTGGCCAGACCCAGGCTGCGCATGGAGCATAGTAGGAAACCAAAGGGAACAGTGGTGTCTGTCCTCAAGGCTTACAGTCTAAATAGACAGCCCCCTACATGGGGAAAAAGAGGCTCAATGTGAACTCAGGAGAGGAAACAACTGCCTCACCTGGGACCAAGGGTGGGCTTCCAGAGGAGGTGACAAGTGAGGAAGAGACCTGACAGGTAAAGAGTTCAGAGGCCTACAGAGGAAGTTTCCCACAATGGGGAGTAGCAAGTACAAAGACCAAGGGTAGAGGGAGGCATAGGGGCTTAAGGAGTCTGAAGGAAGACAATGGAGCTGGGGCTTGAAAGCAAGATGGGCACATCAGGAAGGGCCTCAGCTGTCCGGCCCAAACCAAATCTGTTGCCAGTAAGTCAATTTGGACTCACAGCAACCCTACAGGATGGAGTAGAACTGCCCCATAGACTTTTCAAGGAGCACATGGTAGATTTAAACTGCCAATCTTTTGGTTAGCAGCCATAACACTTAACCAATATGCCACAAAGGTTTCCCTGCCCAGCCTAGGATATCAATTTTCAGCTGAGGGCACAGGGGAGCCATACTGGGATTTTGAGCAAGGGTATCCCTGGCCAGTTGTGATTTGTGGGGAAGTAGCTGGACCCTGGTGGCATAGCGGTCAAGTGCTACAGCCACTAACCAAAAGATCAGCAGTTCAAATGTACCAAGTGCTCCTTGGAAAATCCATGGGGCAGTTTTATTCTGTCCTGCAGTGTCACTATGACTCATAACCAGCTTGATAGCAATGGACTTTTTAAACTGGATCAGCACAGTGGGTTAACTGATGGGAGAGACACAGGAGGGGAGGCCCTGTTCCAGGCTGGATGATGGAGCCTCAAGACAGGGGAGGCAAGGATTCAAAGGGGCACCCCAGACTCTGCAGGTGGGGCCACAGGAATCCTGGGATGAAGCACTTTTCCTTCCACTAAGCCTGAGTAGGGCACACACCCAGTGATGAAGGTTCACAGAGAAGCTGCCTCTGTTTCCGTGACACACACACTGAGAGCAAGAGAGAAACCAAGAGGCCAACCAGGGGACTCCCAGGCAGGTGGCCAGTGAGTCAGCCCTGACAGGGCCAGAGCAGAACCCAGGAGTCCAGCTATCATCACTGCCATCTCTCACTCCCACCCCAGGTGACTCAGAGATGGTTCTACATCACCCTCCCGGTTCACGGTCCCCTGGGCCTGGCACCTTCCAGCCCCTCCAGCTTCTCTCCTGCTTCACGCTCTTACCCCTACCCTCCCACCTCCCTCACCCCCCCAGTAATGATGCGTGGACACCGCCCATACCCACTCCTTCCACACACAAATTTCAATTCTGACTGCTGACCTTCTCTACTTCCAGGTGCACCGATGAGTCTGCCCAGCCCCCTGCTCCACCAACACCCCGCCCCCTGCCCTAGGCCTCACTGGCTGCGGGCTCCCTGCCGTGTCAGCTGAGCCCCACACAAGGGCACCTTCTGCCTTGGTTTGAACTTACCCCTTCTCCCGTGTATGCCTTCACACACTCCTCCAGCTGGGCCTGTGGGGACTGCCAATGCCCAGAGGCTGGGCAGCTGCTACAGCGTTGGCCTCACTACGGCTCAGCGTCACTTCGCACATCTCTATCCCCCAGGCCCACCCAGGCTGGGCCAGGCCTCCCTTCTGTGGTTACTCTGATGCCACCACTACACACCTGCGTGTCCCAGAGGGTCCCCTGCTCCTTTATTTTCTCTCAATCGTTTTTTTTAATTCTAATTCTGTGCCATCTGACAGGCTGTCATGGAATGCCTGTCAGTTCTTCCTGCTGTCACCTCTCTGATATGATGCTAAGAAGCCCCTCTGTCTTAGTCACTTAGTGCTGCTTTCACAGAAATTCCACAAGAGAATTTCTATTCTGTCACAGACCAGTAGGGTAAAAGTCCCAATTTAGGCTGTCAGCTCCACCGGCATGGTTCCTCTGCTGACTCTGGAGGGAACTGCTTGTCATCAGCCTTCCCCTGGACTGGAACTTTGTGAGGCACAGGAACTGTGGTCCTGACACGCCTCAAGGCACAGCTTCGGCAAGGTCTGAGGCCCTCAACTCTCCCTGCTAGCTTCTTCCTTTATATCTCAAGACTACCTCAAGGCACAAAACAATCTTACACATTGAGTCCTGCCCCACCAACATGACTGCCGCCCACCCTCTCTCATTGACATCACAGAGGCAGGGTTTACAGCATATGGGAATGCCCCACAACACAAGGAATCATGGCCTAGCCACATGGCTACACATATGTTTGGAAGGGAAACAATTCAATCCATGATACCCTCCCGTGCCCCATCAGCCACTGCCATGCCCAGGCAGCCGTGGAGACCTTCAGGCTCCAGCCTGCACAGCCTCTATGGCCTCCCCGCCTCGTTGGCAAGAGAGCCCACTGACAGGGCCCCAGCCCCAGCCAGGAGCCACGCAGTCCTAACCTCCTAACACACTATGTAGCTTACCTATTTAGGAGTTAACTGTTTACTATATGTCTTCCTCTGACAGAATATAAGCTCGTCTGGGCAGGAATCTTTGTTTCATTAATGTGAAACACTACTTGATACACAGGCAAGCATATAGTGGGAGCTTTCCCTGAAATCCCAAGCTGTCAAGCAACCCATGGCTTGGTTGTTTCCTGCTGAAGGAATCCCTTCACCCTAGCCTTTCTCTTTCTCCTCACTTTGGAACACTCAACCCCATCTTACCTCTCATCTCGAGGTAAAGCTCAGGGAAAAGACAGTGGTGGCTCAGTGGTAGAATTTTCACTTACATGCAGCAGACTGTTACCCTAATTGGGTCCATGCCCTGAAGCAGTGAAGCCAATGAAACATACTCCAAGTTAGAAGGAGGAAGAAGGTTTATTAGGAGGTATAGTACCACCAGAGACTCCACAGCAGTGTAGACTATTCTCTGAGGAGCTCAAAAGACAATTTTTACATGAGTTTATATAACATTTCAGCAAGGAATATTTCATGTTTTTAAGCACATAGCCACAGATAACTGTATCATCACAAAATAACCACAAGAAACTCTTCATTAAGCTACAGATACATGTGATAGACACCTGGACTCTAATCTGAATGTTTATAACAGGCAAAGACAAAACTTACACAAAAATCCCTCAGCTAGTAAAACTAGCCTGCTAAGTCCCCTCTGACCGAGATAAGGAGCAAGACAGAAAGTTGTGGGTACAAAAAAATGCCAGGCAACCCTCCTAGCTGCTGTCTCACAGGCTAAAGACCATTTCTCAGCACAGCAAAGAGGAGGAAGACCAAGGTCACAGGAGCTGAGGGGGGCTCTGTGCCCTTTTGGAAAGAGGCCAGAGTAGCTGGTGCAATAAAAAATGTTCACAGATTATTTAGAGTAATGTCATGGCATTGGTTATGTGAAGCCCTCAATAACCCATTCTGAAAAGGGGGAAACACGCTGCAAGGCATTGGGGTCACAAGACCCAGCTTCAATTCCCAGCCAAGGTACACAAACGGCAGCCATTTTTCATCTTCTGTGGAGGTATGCATGTCGTAAGAAGCTCAGCAGATTTCAGCAGAGCTTCCAGAGGAAGATGGACTAGGAAAAAACATCTAGAGATTTACTTCTGACAATCATCCAGTGGAAAGCCTACAGGCAACAACAGTCTGATTCTGGGACCCCATGAGTCAGGGGCCAACTCCACAGCAGCTAAAAATAACAAAAACAAAGGTCAGGGAGAGATTTTAATTCAGTCCTGCCTCTCTTTCCACTCTGTCCCAGTCTAAAGCCTGGCCAGTACCACTTGAGATGGGATTAGGGGTAAGAGAGAGAACAACACAAACTGGCATTACAGTAACTCTTCTGCAACCACTGGGCATTCCTCAGCCTCCTAAACAGCTACTCACCACAGCCTCGCTCCTGCCAATCCACCCTCCATACTGAGGTGACAGTAACTTCTAACACACCACTTGCCTCACCACTTACCCACAGAAAAGGACTTCACAGGCTCCCCAAATGTACAAGAGGAAGTCAGACATCCCAGCCCAGATATCAAGACCTGGAGTCTGGCCCTGCCTTCCTTTCTCATCTCATACCAGGAAGTCTGGCCTAGACTCCTCATTCTCCTGTCTCCAGCCCCTTATCCACCAAGCTCCAAACACATGCTATTGTCTCAAGCCCCTTTAACGTTTATACATGCTGAGGCCTCTGCCTGCCAAGCCCTCTCCTCATCTTGTCACGTGGCAAACCCATCCTTTGTTCCCCAGCTCCAAAACTGCTGGAGGCTGTCTCTGGGCTCTCCCAAATGTTGTGGTCACCCGTGTCAGAGCACTGTGTATGAGAGTATGGGTATGATCAGTGTCTCCACTGGCTGGGATTTCCACAAGGGCCAAAAACAACAACAACCAATCCAGCTGCCATCAAATCAACTCTGACTCACGGCAACCCTCAAGTGTGTCAAAGTATAACTCCATAGGATTGCAACAGCTCCTTTTTTAGAGGCAGATTGCCAGGGCTTTCTTCTGAGGTTCCTCTGGGTAAACCTGAACCACCAAGCTTTCGGTTAGCAGCTAAACACATTAACTGATTAACTGTTTGTAACACCCAGGGCCTCTACCCCAAAGACACTCCGACAGCAGATTTTTCTCTGATTCCCCTGTGCATAGCCTTGTGACTCACAAAATACGTATCAATAACCAATTGTTAAATTTGGTTTTCTTAATTATTTCACCTGAACAGGAGTAAGAAAAAAAGCTGACTGGACTAAACCAAAAGCTAAGAGGTTTCCTAAATATAACCCTACATTTCTAAGAACAGAGTAGCAGGGACAGGGGTCTGGGGACCATGGTTTCAAGGGACATCTAGGTCAATTGACATAACAAGCATTTTAAGAAAATGTTCTGTATAGCACTTTGGTGAGTGGTGTCAAGGGTCTTAAAAGCTAGCAAGTAGACATCTAAGTAGCATCAGTTGGTCCCAATCTGCCTGGAGCAGAGTGCAAGACATCAAAGTCATAAGGAAAATTTGGGCCCAAGAGACAGAAAGAGGCACTTAATCCAGAGAATACATCAGTAAGAGGCCAGAAGAACCAGATGGTGCCTGGCCACAAACAATGATTGCCATACAACATACTTCCCTGACATAGCTAGAGAAAAAGGGGCTTTCAGAACTTGAACATCTATTAAACACCAGACCTGATGGTCTGACAGACTAGAGGACATGGCCCCTGGACTCCCTGTTAGTCCAGAACTGAAACCATTCCCAAAGTCAACTCTTCAGACATAGATTGGACTGGACTGCAAGACATAGAATTATACTAGGAGGAGTGTGCATATTCACTAACTGTGCAGCTCTTGTCCAGAGGCAAGATGAGAGGGTGGAGGGGGACAGGAGCTAGCTGAATGGAGACAGAAAATATAGGATGGAAAGGAGGAGTGTGCTGTCACAGTGTGGGGAGAGCAGCTAGGGTTACAAAGCAATGTGTATGCAAGTTTTTGTATGACAAATTGACTTGGAATATAAACTTTCACGTAAAGCACAGTAAAATATTTTTTTAAAGAAATCTGATACTAACATAAATAAATGATTAGATAACTAAGTGAATGTTGGCAAAGAAACAAATCTTCATGCAAAATAATTTATGCCGGTACTCTGTTCTCAAAGAGGGGCACATATCCCTTTATCTCTTAAGTGTGGGCCATGCACAGTGACTTCCTTTCAAAGAGCACAGTATAGGAAGGGGAAAATAAAGAGTAACTTTTCAGGGGAGAGATCTAACACTACATACCAGCCAAGTGTTCAAGGTCATCATCAACAATCAGTCATATTCATATTGTGTACCCTTGATAAGATGTGATGAAATGGCACTTCTGTGATCTTCCCGCAGAAAACCCACAGCTGTAGTCTAATTGTGAGAAATGGCCACAGCCAGTGTAGATGATGTGAGGAGACATGAAGACTAAATATAATACGGGATTCTGGAACTGAAACAAAGATATGAGGTAAAAAATTGTAGGAATCCAGATGAAGCATGGACTTCAGTTAAAGTTTCACTGTTGGTTCAGTAATTGTAACAAATGTGCCATATTAACATAAGCTGTTAATTACAGGAGAAGATGGGTACAAACACGTGGGAACTCTCTGTACTACCATCTCCGCTTTTCTGTAAATCTGCAACTGTTCTAAAAATGCTGCTGTCATTGTTGTTAGGTGCTAGCCAATCAAGCCATCTTGTTGAGGGTCTTCCTCTGTTTTGGTGACCCTCCACTCTAACAAGCCTGAGGTCCTCCAGAGACTGAACCCTCCTGACAACATGTTCCAAATATGTGAAGTGCAGTCTCACCATCTTTGCTTCCAAGGAGCACTGAGGTTTTACTTCTTCCAGAACAGACATGGTTGTTCTTTTGGTGGTCCATGGTACATTCAATATTCTCCAACACCACAATTCAAAGGCATCAATTCTTCTGTCTTCCTTATTCATTGTCCAGCTTCTGCATGCATATGAAGTGTTTGAAAATACCATGGCCTGGGTCAGGGGCACCTTGGTCTTCAAGATGACATTTTTACTTTTCAGCACTTTAAAGAGGTCCTTTGCAGCAGATTTTCCCAATGCAATGTATCTTTTGATTTCTCGACTGCTGCTTCCATGGATGTTGATTGTGACACCAAATAAAATGAAATCCTTAACAACCTCAATCTTTTCTCCATTTATCTTGATATTGCTTACTGGTCCAGTTGTGAGGATTTTTTTTTTTTTTTTTCTTGATCTTTAGGTGCAATCCATGCTGAAGGCTGTGGTCTTGGATCTTCATCAGTAAGTGTTTCAAATCCTTTTCACTTCCAGCAAGCAAGGTTGTGTTACCTGACATAGTCCAACTTCTTGGGTTATTTGCTTGATGTACAGACTGTATAGCACAGTGAAAGGATACAATCCTGACACATACCTTTCCTGACTTTAAACCATGCAGTGTCCCCTTTTTCTGTTCAAACAACTGCCTTTTGGTCCATGTATAGCTTCCTCATGAGCACAGTTAAGAGTTCTGGAATTCCTGTTCTCTGCATTGCTATCCATAATTTGTTATGATCCACACAGTTAAATGCTTTCGCACAGTCAGTAAAACCTAGGTAAACATCTTTCTGGTAGTCTCTACTTTCAGCCAAGATCCGTCTGACATCAGCAGTGATACCCCTGGTTCCATGTCCTCTCATGAATCTGGCTTGAATTTCTGGCAGTTCCTCCTCAATATGCTACTGCAGTCACCTTTGAATGATCTTTAGTAAAATTTTTCTTGCATATGTGATATTACTGATAATGTTCAATGATTTACACATTGGATTGGATCACCTTTCTTGGGAATAAGCATAAATATGAATCTCTTCCAGCTGGTTAGTTAGGTAGCTGTCTTCCAAATTTCTTGGCATAGATGAGTGAGCACTTCCAGTGCTGCATCCATTTGTTGAATCGATATTCTATCAATTCCTGGAGTCTTGTTTTTTACCAGTGTTTTCAGTGCAGCTTTAACTTCTTCCTTCAGTACCATCGTTTCCTGATCATATGATAGCTCTTGAAATGGTCGAACATCGACCTATTCTTTTTGGTATAATGACTCAGTATTTCTTTCATCTTCTTTTGATGTTGCCAGAGTTGCTTAATAGTACCCCTACAGAATCCTTCACTATTGCAACTTGAGGCTTAAATTTTTTTCTTCAGTTCTTTCAGCTTGAGAAACGCTGAATGTGTTCTTCCTTTTGGTTTTCTGTCACCAGCCTTTGCACATGTCATTATAATACTTTGTCTTCTCAAGCAGCCCTTTGAAATCTTCTGTTTAGTTCTTTTACTTCATCATTTCTTCCTTTTGCTTAGGTACTCCATGTTTAAGAGCAAGTTTCAGAATCTCTTCTGACATCCAATTTGGTCTTTTTTGTCTTTCCTGTCTTTTCCATGACCTCTTGCTTTCTTTATGTATGATGTCTTTGGTGTCATTACACAGCTCCTCTGGTCTTTGGCCGTTAGCATTCAACACATCAAATATAGTCTAGAGATGGTCTCTAGACTCAGGTGGGATACACTTAAGGTTGTACATTGGCTCTCACGGACTTATTCTAATTTTCTTCAGTTTCAGTTTGAAGTTGCATATGAGCTATTGATGGTCTATGCTACAGTTAGCACTTGGTTTTGACTGATAACATGGAGCTTTTCCAGTCTCTTTCTACAGATGTAGTTGATTTGATTCCTGTGTATTCAATCTGGTGAAGTCCATGTGTCTAGCTGTCCCTTACGGTGGTGACAAAAGGTATTTGTAATGAAGAAGTCATTGGTCTTGCAAAATTCTATCATGCAATCTCTGGCATCATTTCTATCACCAAGGCCACATTTTCAAACTATGGATCCCTCTTATTTCTTTCGAGCTTTTGGATTCCAAACACCGGTAATTACCAATGCATTCTGATTGCATGTTCGATCAATTTTGGACCACAGAAGCTGGCAGAAATCTTAAATTTCTTCATCCTTCACCTTAGCAGTTGGTGCATAAATTTGAATAACAGTTGTATTAACAAGCCTTCCTTGTAGGTGTATGGATATCATCCTATCACTAACAGAACTATACTTTAGAATAGATCTTGAAATGTTTTTTTCACGATGAATGCAACACCATTCTACTTCAAGTTGTCATTCCCAGCATAGACCACACGATTGTCTGATTCAAAATGGCCAATACCAGTTCATTTCAGCTCATTAATGCCTAGGATACTGATATTTATGTGTTCCATTTAATTTTTAACAATTTCCAATTTTTCTAGACTCACACTTTGTATATTATACATTCTGATTACTAATGGATGTTTGCAGCTGTTTCTTCTGATTTTGAGTCATGCCACATCAGCAATGAAAGTCCCAAAAGCCTGACTCCATCCACATCATTAGGGTCAACTCTACTTTGAGGAGGCAGCCCTTCCCTAGTCATCTTTTGAATGACTTCCAACCTGGGGGTTTCATTTTCTGGTCACTATGAGTTGGAATTGACTCAGCGGGAGGGGGTTTGGTTTCAGTTTTTTGTATCTGACAATGTTCTGCTGCTATTCATAAAGTTTTCACTGGCTAATTCTTTTCAGAAGCAAACTGCCGGGCCCTTCCTATCCTGTCTTAGTCTAGAAGTTTCACTGAAACCTATTCACCATGGGTGACCCTGCTGGTATCTGAATACTGGTGGCATAGCTTCCAGCATCACAGCAACATGTGAGCCCCACAGTACAACAAACTGACAGACAAGTAGGGGTTCTAAACAACAAAATCTCTTAAAAAGAAAGTTGGCTCCATATCCCAACTTTTCTAGACAGCCTGCCAAGTTTCTGCTGCCTGTTCTCTCAGGCTGGGAGGAGGGGCGATGGGGGCAGCCAGAACACTGAAGGGCTCCAGACTCAGCCCTGCTTGTTACAGGATCTCTGGTGGAAAATGTCCTTGTTCTGAGAAGACGCATGCTGAAGTATCAAGCCCTCAGATGGCATGATATCCTCATCTAAATGATTCGGGGGAGGGGCATAAAGGGTGTATGCGTGTATAGGTGTGGGGGGAGAGCAGAGAAAATGCAAGGATGGCAAAATGTTAATGTTTGGTAAACTTATGGGCAGGGTAAACATGTGTAAGTTTAAAGTTTTTTGGAAAAAAAGTCAAGAAAAGACCAGCTAGTGAGGGGAAGGAATCCACCTTCTAGGTGGGGGAAACTAATGTGCAAAGGCCCTGGAGCACAGAGAAACTTGGGCAGCTCAGGACCAAGGAACTGTGGCCAATGTGAGGTCAGAATCCCCAGGCCTAGCAGGTCAGGGGTTGGTGCTGAGGAGAGCTGAAGCACTCTTGAGCCATCTGCGGGCAATGATAGACAAGTAGGTGATCAGTGAGCCAGGGCGGAAGCTCCTCAGCTATAGCATCCTCATCCAGCCCATCCCACCACTCTGCAAGCCAGTCTGTCCCAGAGCCAGCCAGGACTGGAGCACAAAACTGGCCACCTTCCCCTACAAACATATATACAGGGCTCTTCAGGCCCTTGCCAGCACCACGACCACTGAATCCTCAGCCGCCTGGTCTCTCCGCAAGGACAGGCCCTCCGGCCCCGTAGTGAAGTCTTTCCCTTGCCTTGCCTTGCTTGTTGCCTCGGCCTTACTTTGAGATTAGTCTGCTATAAAAGACCTTCCCAAGTTTCTCCCTTCTCTGCACTCTGAATGGACTGGGGGGCTCAGTCCTCCCTGCCTTGGAGGACAAGATCAGTGACAGTAATAACAGTAATAACTAGCACTTCCTGAATAGCTACCCAAAGACAGGCAGGCACCACACACAGCTTCTTTTAATCCTTAAGGACATCATGGTCTATAATATTACCCCTATTCTACAAATGAAGAAACTGAGGCTCAAAGTATTTCAGTGACTTAGAGTCACACAGCTTGTAGAGCCAAGACTGGAACCCAGAGTATCTCTAAACCAAAGCCAATGTGTCTAACTATAATAACAAACACCAGGTCTATGTAACTTTGTTTCCAGGACATAACCCCAAGGTCATTCACGTTGGAAAGAAACTCAGAAGTACACAGGCCCTGCCCTAAGGGCTCCTAAGGAACTGTGGACACACAGGAACTGGTCAGACCTGCTTGAGATGGTGAAAAGTAGGGGTGAGGGATGCAGGAACAAAGCACGAGGGTGGAAACTCAGGATCCATAGTCCAGCATGACCCCTTAAAAACCTCAGTCAGATGGTAAAGAGCCCCTATCCAAGTAATTCTCCCTTCCCCAACTGCAACTCCCTGTCCAGAATGAGTTGAGACACCCAGCAAAGCGGCAGCACCCTTGCAGCAATGCTGGCACCCAAGTGCACCAATGAGGAGCATCTCTCTCTCCTCAATGGTGGGCAGCCCACAGTCAGTGGTGGCTCTCCTGGGAGTTGCCTTCATGTGTCTGGCTGTGGGAACTACAGGATCAGGCTTGGCAAAGCTGAAGGTGTGGTACCCCTGGGGTCTGCTGAGGATAGTGACAGAAAGGCTGAGAAGCTGATAAGGCAGGGATCCTGGGGCAAGACCGAGAAGTCTGTCTAAAATTAACTAGAAAAGAGTAGTAGGCAACTGCGTGGCAGCTGTGGCCCCAGGAGCAAAGAGGAGCCCCCAGTGGAGGTAGAGTATCACTGCAGTCCTTGGCAGTGGAGGAAAGCCCTGGCTGTCCACCTTGGATCGTCTAGAAGGAAGGCAGCCCAGACCAAAGGCTGCTCTTTGACTCCAAAGAATGAGGCAGAGGCTTCTTCTACCCACAGAGGGGGTGGGGAGTGGAGATAGATGACTGTGTGCTTCAGCAGATGAGCCAGAAGGTACTGTTCAGGAGACCCTACTCTTCCCCTTCTACCTCAGTCACAGCTGGCCCACCTCAGTCCAGGAAGTTGTCACAAACCCTGACCCACAGGTTCAGAAGGAAACGCTGCACTAGCCAAGCCCTGGACAAGCTGGCTGTCTCCTAGACACTCCCCATCCCACCCAGAGCGTCTTCCCTTTTTCCCTTCTGTTAGTATCATCCCTTGGGCTTTGTGATCCCACCCAACTCCCACCACATCCCAAAGTGGAAGGAGTTTGGTGAGGAGACCAAGACACAGAAAGCAGGAGACTCAAAAGAGAGGAGAGCCCCCCCTTCCCCCAGTAGGAGGAGGAACACAATGAGGGGAGGAGGCTCAGGGAATTAAGAGTCACCTGCTGGGAAGGAGGCTCTGGAAGGGAAGGGGCTCAGCAAGAGTTGAAAGCAAAGAGCAGGAGAGGCTGAAATGGGGAAAGGAAGGTCAAGGAGGGCAGGGATTCTGGAAAGGAGAGGCAGTGGGAAAGGCAGGAGGCCCAGGGAGTGCTGATGGCTAAGGGAGGGAAGGGGACTCAGTGAGAGGGAGGTTACCTCAAATAGTGAAGAAGTATCCTGAATGGGGAGGAGGCTTGGGGTGGAAAGAAGGGATCTGGGGCATCTGGAAACAGACCACAGATGACCAGGGAGAGCCCCGAGGTACAGCACTGGGACCCTGGGAGCCAGTCTAGGGCTGTGTAGCCAGTCTGGGTTTCCCCCTGGCAGAATAGTTGCCATATCCCCCAGGCTCTGTGTTTAAAAGCCTAGCTGAAAACAAAAGAAACTGGGCCCTAAACTTCGGCTGGGTAGGCCTCTTTATGGCTCCAGGTGAAACCTGGCCCTAGGAACAAGGAAGAAGTTTTAACATGGAGGCCAAGGGGAGGAAGTAGTGACTCACTCCTCCCTTCCCTGCTCCATGGCACCATGGAGCCTGGGAATTACCCAAAAGCAGCCAACCAGGCCAGGCAGAGAAACCAGTTCAATCTTGCCCTGGCCAGTTACCACACGTCTTTGTACCCTCACCCACATGAAGAGACAAACTATGTCAGGAACTGTGGACACCCTACAGAAGAAACACACACAAACAGACACAAACCCCAAAGTGCCTGCCCCCACCCAGCAATAAACATAGAATGTCCCACAGACACAGACCCTGTATGTGAGCCATAGACCTCCCTCCATTTCAGACTCACAGAGGACCACCCACCATGACACACATGCTCACAACAAAACACACTGCCTGGTAAGCACACACAAAGATAAGGATGTAAACTCACACATATCCTGCCTGCTAGCCTAGGAACCAGTTTTGCTACTCACAAGGCCAGTTTAAGACGTTCCTTAGAGTTCTCTGAAGTCACTGCGGGTCAGACCGTACTCAATGGCAGTGGGTTGGGTTTGGGTTTGGGTTAGAGTTCTACTCTAGGAAACCAGGGAGAGACAAGGGAAGGAGACCAGGGCAGCAGGGATGGAGTGTCAAGGGTGCCACACTGGGCTGGGGAGTGAACACCAGTGACTTACCCAAGTAAGGAAAGTGAAAATTTGAATTTTAACTGACCCAGGCCAGGCACTTTATCGCCATCAGGACCTAAAATGCAGATGGTCAGGCCCATTTGCCAGGGACTCTGAGGTAAAATTTTCTGCCCAAGATTACCCAGCTGTTCTACCCCTGCCTTTGTGGTCTCCGGCTCCAAACACATTTCCCCGTTTGTGGCTGAGAGAACACACAGAAATCTTTGTGATCTAGCCCTCAAGTGTTGTGTAACCAAAAGCCAGCTATAAAATCACCTCTCCAGGAAGTCTCTGAGATCCATGGCAACTAAACACATTGGACATTTCCCCTGGGCAGCCTAGCGTACACAGCAGCAACTGACTTGTTTGGCAACTTCTGGTGTATGCAATGACTTCTCCCTATTCAGCTAAGGCTTCTCAGGGCAGGCCTATCTCCTCTCAGAAGGGTCTTCCTACAGGCATGCCCATGTCTTTCCAATCAGCCTTTGTGCTAAACATAGTAGGAGCACTTGATAGGGTTACTGTGATTGAAAGCAACAAAAACTGACAACATACTTATGCAAAAGAAAAAAATTATGGGAGTTGGGGAGAACTGTTATAGGATAATTATAGGGGTTTCTTGTGGGAACAAAGTAAGTTAGTCATTCAAACTCCAGAAAAGACACAAAAGGGAGTAGTTTAGGAACGAGCAGAGTGTGTGTGTGTGTGTGTGTGTGTGAGAGAGAGAGAGAGAGAGAGAGACAAGGAAAGAGCAAGAAAAATACAATGATACTACCCCTAGCTTTTTGTTTTAAAGAGAATAGGAAAAAAAGGAACATTCACAATACCAAGCAGAACTATAAGATCTCTAGAAATAAAGCCAACAATGGACACACAAGACCTTTATAAGGAAAATGACTATTATTAAATAATGTAGAATAAAATCTAAATAAATAGAAAGCTACACAAGGTTTACGTCATTAAAAGACATAAATTCTTCCCAAATGGATCTATAACTTCAAACCAATCACCATCAAAATCTCAACTCTTCGTTAGCTTTTTTGAGTTATAGAATTTAACAAGCTGGTTCTAATATACATATATTAGAACAGACAATAGATGAGCCTATTCAGGAAATCAACAAGGTAGGAAAAGCAGCAATGGACAATTCAATAAAAAAGATGTTAAAACAAATGGCTATTCTTATGGAAAAATAAGTATCCCTATTTCATAGTAATCACAAAAATTAGAAGTAAACAAAATGTCTAAATTGAGAAAAAGAACTGTAAAATTTTAGAAGACATAGGAAAATACCTCTGTACCTTGAGGATAGGGAAAGATTTCCTAAATGAGACATGAAAGACAGATGTGTGGTATGTGTGTGTGTGTGTGTGTGTGTATGTGTGCATGCGTGCGTGTGTATGTGTGTGTGTGTGTGTGTGTGTGTACAAGTGACAAATTGGGGTACATTTCAAAACTTCTCATAACAAAAGACATCGTAAAAAGTTGAAAGATAAGTCATATACCACCCATATAACCAATAAATTATTACTAGTCAGTATATAGGAGGTCTGACAATTAAGTTTGCAAACATCTTTGTTCTAAGTGCTACATACCTCATTGCTGAATATCACTAGGGTCACCTTTGAAGTACTCCCCTTGGGAAGCTATGCACCGACACCAGTATCTAGTCCATGTTTCAAAACAATTTTGGAACTCTTTTTCTGGAATGACCATCAGAGGTGTAACTGTATTACCCTTGTTGTCCTGAATGTCATCAAAATGTCTTCCTTTCAATATTTCCTTTATTTTCAGGGAAAGAAAAAAGTCATTGGGGGCAAGATCAGGTGAGCAGGGAGGGTGTTCCAACACAGTTTATTTGTTTACTGACTAAAAACTCCCTCATAGACAACTATACAATTAAGTTTGCAAACTTGCCACTGTGTCACCGTGCTCAATGGCCATTCCAAAATGAATTCCAAAATTGCTTTGAAGGGTGGACTAGGCACTGGCATTGGTGCACAGTTTGAAGCGGACCATAGTGATATTCAGCAACAAAGTAGCACTTTTTCTAGGATGAGTTGGCGAACTTATTTGGCAGTCCTTGTATAAAGAAGTTCTACAAATCAATAAGAAAAAGACAACTAGTAGAAAGTTGGACAAAGGTTATGAATAGTAATAAGCAATAAATATACGAAGAGGTGGTTAACCCCATTAGCAGTCACAGGAATGAAATTAAAACCTAGAGATGCCATTTCACATCCACAGAGAGATAAAAGTGTTGACAAAGATATGTATCAATAGGAACTATCCAATACGAAGGGAGTGTCAATTTCCACAAAAATTTTAGAAAATAATACGGTAATATCTGGTAAGATTATATGTACACCCTACAGCCCAGCAATTCCACTTCTAGAGAAACTCCATGAGCAAGCAAGAATGTGAATAGCAGCATAATTTGTGATAGCAAATCAATTACAAGAAATCCAAGTGTTCATCAAAAGGAAGCAGTATGTTGCTTCAGCCAAAGATTAGACAGGTCTACAGAGGCAACAATTACACTCACGAGGCATGTGCTTCACAGTTCAGTCAATACAAGCTCCGATAATTAAGTTCATGAATTTAATTGTAGTTCCACAAACTTAATTGTTCTAAGTGCTACATACCTCGTTGCTGAATATCACTATAGCCACCACTGAAGTACTGTCCTTGGGAAGCTATGTGCCCATGCTAGCACCTAGTCCACCCCTCAGAGCAATGTGGAACACTTTCTGGAATGGCCGTTGCACACGGTGGCAAGTTAGTGAACTTAATTGTATAGTTGTCTGTGAGGTAGATTTTAGCCAGTAAACAAAGAACTGTATTGGAACACCCTCCCTACTCATATGATCTGGCCCCCAATGACTTTTTTCTTTACCCAAAGATTAAGGAAATACTGAAAGGAAGGCATTTTGATAACATTCAGGGCATAAAAGGTAATACAACAGCTCTGATGGCCATTCCAGAAAGAGTTCAAAATTGCTTTGAAGGGTGGACTAGACACCGGCATTGATGCATAGTTTCCCAAGGGGAGTACTTCGAAGGTAACTGTACTGATATTCAGCAATGAGCACTTTTTCTGGGATGAGTGTGCAGACTTAATTGTCAGACCTAGTATACAAGACTAATACACACACATAGGTGAAGAAGACAAGGAGAGGAAAATTGGATGAACCTAAACAAAGAACCTGGGGTAGAGAAAGGGAGAATATTGACACATTGCAAGGCTGGCAACCAAAATCACAAAATAATTTGTCTATTATTGTTTAATGAGAAACTAATTTGCTATGTAATGCTTCACCTAAATCATATTTTAAAAAAATAACCAATCAACACAATCAAAGTGCACAAAAGCCTTCAGTCTCAGGCAACAACAACAGCATGACTCTTTAGCACAGAGAGTCCTAGATAATTCTCTCTCTTTTTTGTCTTAGCTAAGGAGGAAGTGTCTATACAATTAAGGGTATTTCCTGTTACATGTATGTTAATAATTCAGATTGAGTAGCCACTGTGTTATAAAACAGTGCTAAGAACAGTTAAGTCTTTTATAAAAATCACCAAAATTTTTTAACAAATCTCTGTCTACCTGTTTCTGACCTGTTCTGGTTTTCCCCTAGTAATTAGGCATCCTAGTAACAGATAACCTTTTAAATAATGTTGGTCAGCCTCCTGGGGTTACACATGGAATAGTAACTGTCATGGATGGAACTTTGCCTACCCAAAAATGTGTGTAGCCATGTGACTGGAACATGATTCCCATTATTTTATGATTTTCCTATGCTGTATGTTAGAATATTAGGGTGGGACTGTAAATATCTTCATAAGATCATCTCCCTGCTCCACTGCAAAGGGAGTTTTCCTAGAGTATGGCTTGCACCACCCTTTATCCTTTCATCCTATAAGAAATGAAAGGAAAGGGAAGCAAGCAGAGAGTTGGGAACCTCACACCATCAAGAAAGTGGCACCAGGAGAAGAGTGCATCCTTCAGACCCAAAGTTCCTGCACCAAAATGTTCCCTTGACAAAGACTGATACAACACAAGGACTTTCCTCCAGAGCTGACAAGGGTGAAAGCCTTCTCCTGGAGGGGACATCCCTGAATTTGGACTTGTAGCCTACAGGACAGTGTAAGAATAAACTATTCTTTATTAAAGCCATCCACTTTGTGGTAATTCTGCTAGAGCACCATTAGCTGACTAAAACAGTAACCTTAATTAAATTTATTTTTCACTGGTCTTTCACTCAGGAAGTAAGCATTATTCATACTTCCCCTCCTATTCTGTCCTACAGAAACAAAACCTATAAATTCATGTTCTTAGGTGCAGTCAAACAGGTACTACTCATAGCAACCCTAAACCAAACCAAACCCACTGCTGTCAAGTCAGACTCATAGCTACCCTAGAGGTCAGAGTAGATCTGCCCTCCAGAGTGTCCAAAGATCACCTGGAAGATCTGAACCACCAGCTTTTTGGTTAGCAGATGTAGCACTTAACCCACCACGCCACCAGGGTTTGTATAATATTTTTTAAATGTACACTGCACAGTCATGTGCCACCCTCACAATTATTGCTATGGTTGAGCTCATTGTTGCAGCCACTGTATTACCAGAGAATGCTCTGAAGTTCACTGCTACCTGCTGCTAAAGCCAATCTCAGAGACAGGTGTGGGTGAAGGATCAAAAGTTTTATTTACATACCAGCATGCAATGGGACAGGCGGGTATTCTCTCTGCCAGAAAACCTTGAGGGTGTTAAATGGAGAGGCAGGGGCAGTTTGCACTGGGGAGGGGCCTGCCTCCAAGAGCCGGCCAAGCAGAACATGCACATCAAAAGCTGGGGTCTGGATACTCTCAGTTGTCACCTGAGGTAGGTGGTCTTTGGACTGGCACATAGCAGCTCCACTTGTCTCTCCACTCCTTTGATGTTCCTAAGAAGAAGCTGTAAAAGCTGCAAAGACATTATTTCAATGTCTCCTACCAGTTAATGTGTGATTTCCTGGGCTAGATAGTGTTAGGAAGTGAGTGAGCAATTTTGAAAAAAACAAGTATAAAAAGTCAGTTCTATAAAACAGGTAAAGAATTAGTCCTGACTGTCTGTTTTAACTTCCCCTTTGAAAACGGTGGCCTGAAGGCCTCCCCCCACCGCGCACTTCACTGTCTCAATCTCTTCTTCTTTGTTTTAATTTTCAAGATCTCGGGAAGAGGAGCACCGACCATTCTGGCTACTTCCTGCTGAGTAGGGGCTGTCACTACAGGAGACGACCCATCAAATTTGGGCCCAGGAGTAAGTGGACTCTGGATTCTTGCAGGGAGGTTACCAAGAACAAATATTCCTCTAGCTTGTAGCGTCTGGGCTGTTCCCTTGATAACTGTCTTCAGGACACAGGGCCCAGAGATGTAAATGAGGAGGAGGATTGTAAACAAGAGAGAAATGGCTCAGGAACTTACAGACCCAACCCATTTAGACAGCTGGTTCCACTGACCTGATTGACAAAAGGGGACCAAACTCATGCATTTTTTAAGAGGATGGGGTGGAGTCAGTTAAAAACTGTAACCGAGTTGCACATGTACAAAGGACATCTTGGTTCAAACAGCACTGCCCAGGTACTTAGCAAGGCAATATCACAAAACCCCTCATGTAACCAAAACTGTTTCCCTAGTATATTTATCCCCAAACCAGCAATACAGCCAATTTTAAGTCCTATTAGTGTTCCAATCAGTAATTTTTGTCCCAATAACTTTATGGGGCATTCAGGGACATATGGAAAGGAGTGTCTTTTTAGCTGGGGCTTCATTAGACATTATCAGACATAAGAGTAAACTTAAACTTCACACAGTCCTGCTTGGAGAGTGGGGCCCACTGGGTAATTTAAGATAAAGAAAGTGGCTTCTCTCTCTAAGACAAGTCTAATTTTTACTTTCTAAGACTACATCAGAGAGTAACCCTTAGCTGTCCCATTGAGATGTTGATACGTGACCAGGAGGCAGACGGGCCTCAAGGCCCCCGCCAGTTCCTTAGATTCCTCTTCTAAGAGAGTCCAGGAGGCTCTATCGGGGCTCTTTTACGGGGGAAGTCTACTGAACATCCTCTTTTAGGACACCCAGGACACTCCACCTTTCAATGGCCTCATTTTTGACAGCACCTGTGTTAATTGGGGTCCATATTCTACTGGCCAGTGAGGTAATCCAAGTCCTGATTTCTGGGGGCCAACTGGGTTACCTTGAGGCAGACCTTGGCTAGCGACAGGCAACAATTGGGCTTTTTTTCCCCATCTGTTTCCCCCTGCTGCCAAAATCTTCATTATTAAAATACCTTAAAGATCTCTTCTACTAACTGGAAGTGCAAACTGAGGTTTTGTCTCAAGCTTTTGTAACTTGTTTTGTGGCTGATATGGACCAGGATACAAAACGTATGGCCATAATAGCTTTTCCGTTTCCACTGGTACATTCTCCAAAGACTTAGTGAGCCTAGCCAGAGCAAAATAGCTGGACTTTTTCCCTAGCTAAAGGGAGTTTGATGACCAGTCTTTTATCTTTTCTAGTGTTAATGAGACACTTAACTTTTAAGTCCCCTTCCTGATAGGGGGCCATAGAAGTCTGTAAGTTGGGGTTCTTTACCATTTGCCCTTACAAAGCAAAGTGTCTACAGCAAAACAATAGACCAGTTCTTTTAAAAGCAGTAGCCTGTGTCAGTTACCTCAGTCTCCAAGGAAGGCAGAATCCTAGGCCCCAGAAGAATTACAGATATCCCACTATAAAACCCTTGCTCAAAGTGTTCAATAAATAGTAATGGAACACCATCGGGTTTTTAAGATTTCAGGTATCATATAGTGAACTAGGAAGTAGAAAACACTGACAATATTAAGCCCGCTTTACACTCACACACCTGAAATCCTCTGCCAGGAATACACAGGAGCAACTATTAGCTCTCAGAACTTTCCAGTGGGGACCACCACGACCAACACATCGCACTCATAGAGCCAAAATCCTGGGGGAACCAAAAGGACCCATTCACTGGGAACACATGGGAGCCAACAGCCCCCAGAACTTCCCAGGGAGGGAAACCTTCCCCTAGAGACCCCATCTTCTGGGAACACATTGGAGCCAGCAACCCCTGGAACCTTCCGGCAAAGGAAAACCAGGCTGTAAGCCCTTGACATCACAGGGAGGGGGCAGTGTGTGGAGCTATGTAATCCAAGGCAGATCCTGCTCATCAGGTATTGTTACTGGAGAAAGCTTGAAGTTCTTCGCTACCTACCACTAAAATCAATCTCAGAGACAAGTGTGAACGAATGATCAAAAGTTTTATTTGCGAGGGTGGTATTCTCATCCTCAAGCCTGTCCAAAACTGCCAGGCAACCTCAGGGGTTTTAAAGCCAGAGGCAGAGGCAGGGGCAGGTGCACTGGGAGGGGTCTGCCTCTGGGAGCAGGCCAGGCAAATATGCACATCAAAAGCTGGGTTGTGGACGCCCTTGGTTGCCACCTGAGGCAGGAGGTCTTTGGACTGGTACCTAGCACCTCCATTCTCCTCTCTACTACTTTGATATTCCTACGAAGAAGCTGTAAAAGCTGCAAAGATATTATCTCAGCGGCTCCTGTCAGTTAATTGTGTGATTTCCTGGGCTAGATAGTTGTTAGGAAGTCAGAAATTTTAAGAAAAACTGGTAAAGAATTGTCCATTTTAATTCTCCTTTTGAGAACGGGGGCCTGAAGGCCCCCCGCCCAGACCCCCTTGTTTCAACTGTGTCAATCCATCTAGTTCAGGGTCTTCCTTTTTTCCACTGCCCTTTTATTCTACCAAGTATGATGTCCTTCTCTATGAACTGATACCTCCTAATAACATGTCCACAGTATGTGAGATGCAACTCCTTGCTTCTAAGGAGCACTCTAGTTGAACTGCATTCAAGGCAAGTTTACTCATTCTTTTCTGACATTCCATTGTATACGCAATATTCTTTGCCAACACAATTCAAGGGCCTCAGTTCTTCTTTGGACTTCCTTATTCATTGTCCAGCTTTTGCATGCTTATGATGTGATTGAAAACACCATGGTGGGCGTCAGATGCACCTTAGTCTTCAAGGTGACATCCTTGCTTTCCAATACTTTAAAGAGGTCTGTCTTATGCAGATTTGCCCAATACAATTCTTTTTTTTGCTTTCTTCACTGTTGCTTTCATGGTTGTTGACTGTAGATTCCATTAAAAGGAAATCATTGACAACTTCAGTCTTTTCTCCATTTATCATGATGTTGCTTATTGGCCAGTTGTGAAGACTTCTGTTTTCTTCATGTTGAGTAGTAAACCATACTGAGTGCTGTGGTCCTGATCTTCTTCAGTAAATGCTTCAAATCACTCTCAGCAAGCAAGATTGTGTCATCTGCATAAGGCAGGTTGTTAATGAGTCTTCCTCCAATCCTGTGGCTGGAGAATGGTGAAGCATCACATGGCCATCTGCTTTACCAATTTAAATCATTTTCATTCTCCATGGCTCTAGGGCTCAACCCCTCCCCCTTGGCCTTAGTTTCTAGACCCCAGTGATGCACTGAAAAAAACATCATTTGACCCTATTTGGTAATCCCCCTGGAAACTCACCCTATTTCCCCACTGAGTATGAAATTCAGAAACAACTAGTCATCCACAGACAAGCAGTTAGCCTCTTAACCCTGTCCTGAAACTCCATTTTCTTTCTTTTTTCATTGTGGTTGTCCTGCATCTGGTTGTGCTCCTGTGTGGCCCTGTGTGGTCTGCTGTTTATCTCTCTAGGCACTGTTTTATAATAAACATAGTTACCTTTTTATAAAAGGAAAGAGGATACAAAGTGTGGCATATTCACATACTGGAAAACTGTAATACTACACACTGATGAAAAAAGAATAGACTACTGATACATGCAACAACACGAGTGAATCTCATAGACATTACGTGGAGCTAAAGAAGTCAAACATGAAAGAGGATACCCTGTATGCTTTTGTTTACATAAAGAATAAAAACAAGTTAAGAAATCAATAGTGATAGAGCCTAGAGCAGTGGCCACTTCTGGGGACAATGGTACTGAGTAGGAAGAGATATCAAGAACCTTGTTGGGTTATGAAAATGCTATATATCTTAATTCAGGTAGTGATTACATGCATTTGTACAAATGTAATGTTTTTACAAATGTAAAAGTCAATCCTGGAACCCTAAGCATCAAATGAAGGAAAAAGAACTCAACCAAGCACCCAGTAGAATAAGAAACTGAGAGAGAACAGACTTGAAATGGACGGCATTACAACAGATTCAACTGAAATAAAAGGATCATAACAGAATACTATGAAAAATTATACTCCAAAAAATTGGAAAACTGAGAAGAAATGGACAAATTTCTACAAACACACTACTCACTCAAACTAACACAAAACGATGTTGAAAATTTGAACAGGTCCATAACAAGAGATGAGATTGAAAAGATAATTAAGGAAAAAAAAAGCCTTCCAAAAAAAAGTCATGGCCCGGATGGCCTTACTGCAGAATTATACCAAGCACTCAAAGAAGAGCGTACACCATTACTGTTAGAGATTTTTGGGTGCAATGGGTTTCATTTAATTGAAAGTATGCAGAGGAAAAACCAAAGAGGAGCAGAAAGAAAAAGAAAAGTTTATTTGCATCCTGGGTGGCTTTACAGAGCTCCCTGGAGAGAGTCTGCAAAACCACGTGCTGGCTCGGGGGTCAGGGGCTTATAAAGGGGGTGGGCAGACCTTATTGAGGACAGCACTGTATGCTTTTGTTTACATAAAGAACAAAAACAAGTTAAGAAATCAATAGTGATAGAGGCTAGAGCAGTGGCCACTTCTGGGGACAATGGTACTGTGCCCATGACAATAAGAACAGTGTCCGTGGCAAGTAGCCTATGGGGTTGTGGACGATTAAAGTTACTTAATTAACATGAGGGGGTTTCATTTCAGTGGAGTAGAGCCTATGGGAAAGGAGTGATAGCTAGCTGGGCCCAGGCAGCTCGTCTCATTTGAATAGAATTTCAGGAATAGCCGGCAGATAAAATGTTTTGACTCGGGCTGCTTGGGGAATGGTTGGGGGAGGGGGCTTAGGTTTCAGCCTAACATTCCAGCCTTTTTTGGTGATAATGGATGAAGAATTCAGTCATTATCTACTTCCTGCTGGACATGGGCGTGGTCAGATTACAGGCTGGAATTGGGGAGGAACCGACCCGTTGGCAGAGGAACATAGGATTTCAGTAGTAACTAGTTCACAGTGACTCTAGACATCTCCTTCATGAGGTCTTTTAGGAAACTGAGGAAGCAAGGGGCAAAAAGAAAAAAGAGGCTTATTAGTACTAGGGGCCCGATAAACAGGGTGAGCCATGCCATTAATGGTGAACCAGATCTCGTATGGGAGTTTGTAGACCATCCTCAGCCTTTTTTAGTTTTTTCCTGATGTTTGGGGCTGATTGTGTTACAAAGCAGGTTGCTATGACTGTGGCCCCTGCTGGGGAGGTGGGGTCTAGGCAGGTATATTGAGTAAGTGCCTCAGTGAGGCAGTTGAGAAAGGCAGCAGGATTTTCATCTGCATGTTGGATAATTTCTCTTGGTTTGTTAAAGTTCACTGCCTTGTGGGATATGTTTTGTAATCTGGCTAGGATGCATTGAACCGTTTTGTCTCTGAGTACGGCCACTGCACCCATATTGGGTGTCTGTTTGGTATTCCCAGCCTGGGTCTTGCCCCGGAACTGCCTGTAAGCCCACTGGCATGGTTACGTCTAATAGGTGGACTTGTTCAGCATATTCCCGGGCAGCCCTGAGAACCCTCTCCCTTTCATCTGCGTTTAGGGTAGAAGAGAGAAGGACCCACAGGTCGTGCCAGGTTAAGTCATAGGCCTATGTAAGGTAACAGAATTCTTTTATGTAATTGGTAGGGTCATTTGAGAAGGACCTAACCTCTTTTCAGTTTGGGAAATGTCAGAGAGAAAGGGAGGTGAACTCGGATCACTCCCTCAGCTCCGGCCACTTTGCGCAGGGGACAAAGGAGGGGCGGGCTTTGTGTTGGCTGGCTCTGTTGCTTGGAGCGGGTGTGGCTACTGACTGGGGAGGGCAAAGGAGGACTGGGTATGGTAATGTCTGGGGATGTGGCTGGAGACGATAGCGGGGAAGCTGCTGGGTATGCCAGGGTAGGGAGGGGGTCTCTGGGGAGGAGGTGAGAGGAACTCTGGTGAGTCAGAGAATGAAGAGGTTAGCTCAGGTGGGGGGTGGGATCAATTTGGTCTGTCCCTTTGTTAGCTTGGGTGGGGGTTTCTCTGGCTAAGAGGATTTGAGTGGTATTACATGCAGAGAGGAGTGAAGGACGGGAGCGCAGATAGAGAAAGGCTTGGACACAAGGGACTTCCAGCCATTTGCCTGTGCGCTGACAGAAGTTGTCGAGGGCTATTAGAACTCCGTAATCAAAGGTTCCCTGTTCAGGCCATTTAGACCTATCATCTAGTGGGTACTGAGGCCAAACAGTGGTGCAATAAAAGATTAGGCACTTAGGGCGCAGGTCTTAAGCTAGTCCCAGAGCGTGGAAGTTATGTAGGAGGCAGCCCAAAGGAGTGGACAGGTTGGGCTTCAAGTTCTGGTTTCCCATGTTTCCAGACCCCGTGGAAAGAACCTTCTGAAGAGAGTGACATCTCACTCGTTCAGAAAGGGTCTCGTGGACGGACAGTCTCAGAGTCACAGGGGACATCTCTCAACTGTGTTTTTCTGAGACTCAGGCCTAACGGCTGTGGTGATACTCTAACATGATACTACAGTTTTTTGGACAGTCAGGAGGCAGAGACACTGGAAGGGTGGAAATTAGGTGGACCAGAACTCGCCCAGGATCCGATTGGAGTGAGAGGCATTTAGGAGGGCGAGTTGGGGAGGGGATGGGTCTGGTTGAGGGGATTGGTTACTTACCCTAAGTGGTGAGTGGAGGAGGTCAGAGGTTCCTGATTCGTCCGAGGAAAAATAGGTCAGGAGAGAATGAGACAAAGGATTAGGAGTGGGCACTTGCCCACAGGCCCTCTCAGTTAGGAGAGAGGAGGAGACAAAGGGTGAGGGATGGGCACGTGGCCACAGCCCCTCCCGGGTTTCGGCACCAAATGTTAGAGATTTTGGGGTGCAATGGGTTTCGTTTAATCAAAAGTATGTAGAGGAAAAACCAGAGAGAAGAGGAGAAAGAAGAGGAAAAGTTTATTTGCGTCCCAGGTGGCTTTACAGAGCTCCTGGGAGGTAGCCTGCAAAACCGTGCGCTGGCTCAGGGGTTGGGGGCTTATAGAGGGGGCAGGCAGGCCTTATTGAGGACAGCGCTGAAAAGAGCACCCATGACAATGAGAACGGTGTCCATGGCAAGTAGCCTATCCGGTTGTGGACGATTAAAGTTACTTAATTAACATAAGGGGGTTTCATTTCAGTGGAGTTGAGCCTATGGGAAAGGAATAATAGCTAGTCGGGCTGGGCAGCTTGTCTCATTTGAATGGAATTTCAGGAATAGCTGGCAGATAAGATGTTTTGACTTGGGCCGCTCCACGAATGGTTGAGGGAGGGGGCTTGGGTTTCAGCCTAACAGTTGCTACTTAAACTATTTCAGAACATAGAAATGGAAGTGATATTTCTCAATTCATTCTATGAAACCAGCAAATCCTGGAAACAAAATCAGCAAAGACACTACAAAAAAGAAATTACAGATCAATGTCTCTCATAAAAATAGATTCAAAATTTCTCAAAATCCTAGCCAGTAGAATTCAGCATCATATTAAAAAAATAATACAATATAATCAAGTAGGATCCAGGTACACAAAGACAGTTCAACATTAGAATATGAATGAATGTAATTCACCACATAAACAAAGTAGAAGAATCACATGATCATCTCAATCAACAAAGAAGAGGCAATTGACAAAGCTGAACACAAATTCCTGACAAAAACTCTCAATTAAATAGGTATAGAAGTGAAATTTCTCAACATAATAAAGGGCATCTATATAATACCAACAGTCAACAGCATTTTCAATGGAGAGATGCTGAAAACATTCCCCCTTGAGCCCAAGAACAAGACAAGGATGTGCTTTATTGCCATTCTTACTTAACATTGTGTTGAAAAAGCAATAAAGCAAGAAAAAGAAATAAAGGCCAACCAGATCAGTTATGAAAAAGTAAATCTGTCCCTATTTTCAGATAAAATGATACTACACATAGAAAACCCAAAAGACTCCCAGAAAAAAACTACTGGAAATTTTTTTGGAGTGTAGTTTTTCATAGTATTCTGTTACAACCTTTTTTATTTCAGGTATGTCTGCTGTAAACTACAATAGAAAGGCAGGATATAAGATAACTCGACAAAAAAATCATTGTGTATATACACACACACACATTAATAAAGTGAAAAGGAAATCAGGGAAACAATACCATTCATAATAACCACTATTAAAATAAAATATTTACGAATAAATCTAAACCAGGATGTAAGAGACCTATACAGAGAAAACTGTAAGAAACTAAAAGAGAACCATATAAATGGAAAAACATACCATGTTTATAGATAAGTAGACTCAACATTGTGGAAATGTCAGTTCTACCCAAAGCAATCTACAAATACAATGCAATGCCAATCCAAATATGCTGCAGACTGAATTATGTCTCCCCAAAATGGGTGTAGCAATTTGGCAGGGCCATGATTCCCAGTATTGTGTGGTTGTTCTCCATTTTGTGATTTTCCTATGCTGTAAATCCTAATCTCTGTCTGCAGTTAATAGGGCTATATTGGATTGTGTTAAAGATAATTAGCGTGGGATTGTAACACCCTTACCTAGGTCACCTCCCTCATCCAATGAAAAGTGAGTTTCCCTGGTGTGGGGCCTACACCACCTTTTATCCTACAAGAGATAAAAGTAAAGGGAAGCAAGCAGAGGGAGGAGCCCTCATGCCTCCAAGAAAGCACTGATGGGAGAAAAGCATGTATTTTGGACCTGAGGTTCCTACACTGAGATGCTCCTAAACTGAAGGAAGACTGATGTATCACAAGGACCTTCCTCCAGAGCCAACAGAGAGAGAGAGAATCTTCCCCTGGAGCTAGTGCCCTGAAATATGGACTTTAGCCTACTGGATTGTGGGACAATAAACTTCTCTTTATCGAGGCCACCCACTTGTGGTATTTTTGTTATAGCAACGCTAGATGACTAAGGCAAAATATCAATAACATTTTTTTAAAGGGATGGAAAAACTAATTTTTAACTTTATAAGGAAAGGGAAGAGGCCCTGGATAAGCAAAGCACTATTAGAGAAGAATAAAGTGGGAGAACACATACCACCTGACCTCAGAACCTATTATACAGGTATGGTAGTCAAAACAGTCCAATACTAACACAACAACAGACATATTGACCAGTGGAACACAGTTGAGAATCCAGAAGTAAATGTATCCATCTATGCTCACCTCATCTTCAACAAAGACCCAAAGTCCATCAAAATGAGAAAAAGACAATCTTTTTAACAAACACTGTTGGCAGAACTGATGTTCATCTGCCAAAAAAATGAAACAGGACCCACAGCTCACACTATACACAAAACTAATTCAAAATGGATCAAAGACGTAAATATAAAACCCAAAACTATAAAGATTATAGAAGACCAAATAGAATCAATGCTAGAGGCCCTAATATACTACATTAACAGGATACACACCACAACCAACAATACACAGACTCCTGAAGATAAGCTATATAACTGGGATTTTCTAAAACTTTAAATACTTACACCTAACCAAAGACTGACAAAACAGTAAAAAGAAAACCTGCAGACTGGGAGAAAAATTGGTTGTGACAAATCTAACAAAGGTTTAATCTCCAGTCTACAGGAAAATCCAACACCTCTACAATAAAAAGACTAATAATCAAAAATGGACAAAGGATATGAACAGACACTTCACCAAACAACACATTCAAAATACTAACAGATACACAAGAAAACATTCACAGTGAGAGCAATGCAAATCAAAACCACAATGAGATTCCATCTCACCCTAACACTACTGGCGCAAATAAAAAAGAAAAAGTAAGTAGCAAATGTTGGTGAGGCTGTGGGGAGATTGGAACTCTTATGCACTGTTGATGCAATACTGGACTTTCCTCCAGAGCCGACAAGGAGAAAGCCTTCCACTGGAGCGGACACCCTGAATATGGACTTGTAGCCTACTGGGCTGTGTAAGAATAAACCTTCCTTTGTTAAAGCCATCTACTCTGTGGTATTTCTGTTACAGCAGCCCTAGCAGACTAAAACATGGTGTCCCTTCAACAAGCATCTGTCCCCTCTTCTCCATCCTCTTCTTTTCCATCTAGAAAGAGACCAGTAGGACCACCTCCTATAAATGCATAGAACCATAAAGTATGCACACCACATGGTCACACTTGGTCTCCCAGTCCAGTCCATTCTTGTTTGAAGAGTTGACCTCATTACTGGGGAGCATCCAGGCTGTCAGACCATCAGTTCAGGTCTTGGATGAGTTTTGGGGCTGCACCCCTCTTTTTCCCAGGTTGGCTCAGGGACTCCACATCAGCATTATGTTCCCCATCAGAACTGTCTTTGGTGGTGGCCAGGCACCATCTGGTTCCTCCGGTCTGCCATTCATGTGGGTTCTTCTGTCTCCAGGGCTCCTTTGTCCTCGTTTCTTTGATGTTCTTGGTCATCAGTTGTTCCAGATGAGTTGAGACCATTTGGTGTACCTCAGATGGCACCTTGCTAGTTTTTAAGACCCCAGATGCCATTCACCAGTATGGGGTGCAGAAGACTCCCTTAGCAATAGACTAGTTATGCCAATTGGCCTCAGTGTCCCCTGAATACATGTTCCCCAGACCCCTGTCCCTGCTACTCTATTATTTGAAATACTGAGTTGAGTTTAGAAAACCTTTCAGTTTACAGTGAAGTCCAATTAAGTTATTCTACTCTCAGCTGTGTGCTGTCACTGCTTTCACCTAACCAAATTTCTATTGACTATCTAATCTATGACCAACCCTCTCCCTCCTTCCCACCCTGTAGCCATCAAAGATACTTTTCTTCTGTGTCTAAGTCTATTTTTAAGTCCTTGTAGCAGAGGTCTCATACAACATTTGTCCTTTTGCCACTGACTGATTTCACTCAGCATACTGTCTTCCAGTTGAAACCAGGTTGAGATGCTTCCTAAAATCATTGTTGTTCTTTATCATTGCATAGTGTTCCATTAAGTATATTTACCACAGTTTGTTGACTGTGGTTGATTCCACAATCTACAGGGGGAGTGGTTGATTCCATCTTTTTGCTATTGTGGACAGTGCTGCAATAAACATTTGTGTGCATGTATCTATTCATGTGACAGCCTTTATTTCTGCATGATATATTCCAAGCAGTGGGATTACGGGGTCAAATGGCATTTCTATTTCTTGCTTTTTAAGAAAGTGCCAAAGACGTTGTACCATTTCGCAATACCATCAGCAGTGCGAGAGTTCCAATCTCTCTGCAGCCTCTCCAGCATTTGTTGTGTTGGGTTTTTTTGATTATGGCCAATCTTGTTGGGGTCATTGTAGTTTTGATTTGGACTGACCATGAGCATTTTCTCATGAGTCTTTTGGCTGCCTGGATGTCTTCTTTGGTGTTGTTTCTGTCCATCTTCTTTGCCCATTGATTAACTGGGTTATTTACTTCTTTTTGTGTTGATATTTTGCAGTACCTTGTAGATCATGAAGATCATACATCCGTCTGATGTAGTTGCCAAATATCTTTTCCTATTCTGTAGGTAATCTTTTAGCTCTCTTGATGAAATCTTTGGATCAGCATAAGCATTTGATTCACACTTATCTATTTTCTCTTCTCTTGATCATGCTTTGTCAGATTTTGAAGTCTGCCTAAGCCATGTGTTAGAACTTCATTTTTTTACCCCATTTTTTTTTTTGGCATGATTTTATCATTTAAGGTTTGATATTTAGGTCTTTGATCCATTTTGAGTTAGTTTTTGTGTAAGGTGTGAGATATGGGTCCCGTTTCAGTTTTTTTGTGGGTGGATATCCAATTTTGCCAACACCATTTGTTAAAAAGAGACTGCTTTTACTCCAGTTTATGACCTTTGGGCCTTTGCTGAACATCAACATCCTCATAAAAGGATGTGATATTTCTGGGGTCTCAATTCTATTCCATTGGTCTATATGTCTATTTTTGTACCAGGACCAAGCTGTTTTGACTACTGTAATAGGTTCTAGAGTGTAATAGGTTCTAGAGTGGCTTAGTGTGAGGCCTCCCACTGTGTTCTTCTTCTTCAGTAGTGCTTTACTTATCCGGGGTTTCTTCCCTTTCAAAACAAAGTTGGTGATTCTTTTCTCCATCTCATGAAAAAAATGACACTGGGATTTGTATTGGAATTGCACTGTATATGTACATCACTTGGGGTAAAATAGACATTTTCACAATACTAAGTCTTCCTATCCATGAGCAGGGTACGTTTCTCCACTTGTATAAGTCTGTTTTGGTTTTTTGCCCTGAGATCTTGTAATTCTGTCTGTGTAAGTCTGTTGTTTCTCTAGTTAGATTTATTCCTAGCTATTTTATCTAAAAAGAAACAATCTTGGATGGTTACAAGGGAAAGAGGGGAGAGGAGGGGATGGAAAAACACTAAATACACAATAGATATGTGGTGAAGGGTGAGGCGGTACATAATAACATGGAAGCCACCACAACTTGCCCAATGCAAGGTCATAGAGACTCCATAGACACATCCAAACTCCCTAAGGGACTGTAAGGACTATGGTCTTGGAGAATATCTAACACATTTGTCATAATATAATTTATAGTACATATTCTGTTTTGGTGAGTAGTGTCTGGAGTTTTAAAAGCTTGTGAGTGGCCATATTTCACTGTTATTACCCCATGCAGAATAAGAAAGAATGAAGAAAACCAAAGATACAAGGGAAAGATCAGTCGAAATAATGGAAAAATCATAAGTACAACAGCCTTTACCAAACTGAGCCCAGCGCAGCTAGATGGTGCCTGTCTGCCACCAACAACTGCTGTGCCTGGGATCACAACAGAAGGTCCCAGACAGAACTAGAGAAAAATTTAGTACAAAATTCTAACTCTCCCTCTCTCTCTCTCTCTCTCTCTCTCTGTCTCACACACACACACACACACACACATACACAGACACACACACACACAGACCAGACTTACTGGTTTAACACAGAATGGTCCCCTGGCTTCCTTTAGCTTAGTAATGAAGTTGCTCCTGAGGTTCATCTTCTAGCCAAAGATGAGATAAACCCATTTTAGAAGAAAGCTAAATGGACACATCAATGCAGGAGCAAGGACTAGAAAGCAGGAAAGAACAAGAAAAGGGCCAAGTCAAGAAGGGAGAGTGTTGACATAAAATGTCATAAAACAATATGTGTACTAATTGTTTAATGAGAAGATACTTTGTTCTGTAAATATTCATCTAAAGTACAATTAAGAAAAAGAAAATCTACCACTACTAAGTGTTGACAGAGAACTCTCCAACATGCTGGAGGGGTATTTGTTGACACAATTCTAGGGACTAATTTGTCAATACCTGGTAAGGTGGAAGATACAGACTTATTGTAACTCAGTGATTCCACTTCTAGAGAAATTTTCATGCTGGAACACCTGGAGTCATTTGCAAAGATGTGTATTCCAGCATTATTTGTGAGGCAAAACAAAATGGATATAATCCAAATGCTCATCAAGAAGAGAATGCATTTAAAATGTGGCATATTTATGCACAGGGATACCACACAGCAGTTAAAATGAATGAACTAGAGCTTCTTGTACAAACATGGTTGAAGTTAGAAAATATAGGTCAGTTTAAAAAAAGTTAATTGTGAATAATATGTGGAGAATATCTAGCACATTTGTCATAATATAATTTATGTATATTTTTTAAATGCACAAAATAGTTCTGTGGATTGTGAATGGATGTATCCCTAAAAAGCAAACACATAAAAACATGAACCGGAAGATGGCACGTCAGCTCTAGGATAGTGTTAGTTCTGGGATAAAAGGGAGTAAGTGGGATGGTTAAGAAGTACAAAAGGGACTTCAACAGAATGTCAGGGTTTGTTAAATCTGAGTGGTGGTGTCACATGGATGTTTCTTCTATTATTATTTGTACTTTTCTGTGTGTTTGAAATATCTGACAACTTTGAAAACACTTTTTGAAAGAAGAGGGCAATTTTGCCTTCTAGCCACAGATGGTTTCTGCAGCTCATCCCAGGCTGGGCTTTCCCCCCTCCACTCCACAGTTCAGCACCAGTGACCCTCAGCTGAGGCTAGGGCTCTTTTCCCACAAAGGTAACTTTGCCTTTGTCCCTTGTCCTCCTAGCTTTGGTGGTCACGTGTGGGGTGGCAGTGGTCTTCTGTGAACTCACCACTTGTCATGGTAGAATGTGGAGGCCCACAAGGGTCTCTGAGCTATACATACATACTGCTCACATTTCTATCCGGTAACTGTGATTCAGTTTATCCTCCGTAGCCAGGGTTAGTCACCCCAGTTGCTGCAGTGATTCCCTTTTGCCTGTTATGGCAAGGGTATAAAAGGTCTAAAGCAACTCACTCTTCCAGTGTCTCAGTCACTTTACCAGTTGGCAGTCAGTTCTGGCTCACGGCAACCCCACATGTGTCAGAGTAGAGCTAGGCTCCAGAGGGTATCCAATGGCTGATTTTTTCTGAAGCGGCTGAGTGCATTGTTTGCATCACTGTCACGGATCGCATATGTCCTCCAAAAACTGTATGAGTTTGGTTGGGCCATGATTCCTGGTATTACGGAGTTGTCCCCCATTTTATGATTGATATTCATTGTCGTAAACTGTAATCTCTACTGTGGCTAATGGGGCAAGAGCAGATTAAGCTAAAAAGGATTAGAGCAAGACTGCAACTCCCTTGCTAAAGTCATATCCCTGAGGCAATGTCAAAGGAGTTTCCCTGGGGCGTGACCTCCACCACCTTTTATAAGTGATAAAAGGAAAGGGAAGCAAATAGAGAGCTGAGAACCACACACCACGCAGAAAGCAGCACCAGGAGCAGAGCACATCCTTTGGACCTGAGTTTCCTGTACTGTGATGTCCTCCTCCCCAAGACCAAGGGAAAAGACCAGACTTGAAAGAGAGAAAAACTATTTCCTGGAGCCAGCATCCTGATTGCAGACTTCTCCCTACTGGACTGTGAGAGAATAGTCTTCTCTTTGTTGAGGCCGTCCACCTGTAGTGTGTGTGGCAGTAGCACTAGGTGACGAGGACGACCACCCAGATACTACCATTTCCAACGCAGTGGACCACTTGTCATGCCACCCCTAAAGAAAGCATTCATCCTTTGGCAGAGTTTACAGGGACAGGAAACAACGTTCTCAGAATGAGTCATTGGTGTTCCTGGGAATAATGCTGTCTCCGTCTTTGCTCCCCAGTTGCTAGATCCACAAATAATACTTCATGATCCTAGAAACCTGGTTCAAATCAGGTTCAGTGTCACATCTGCAAAGCTCAACCTAGAGTGAAATTACATGAAAAGAAATTCCCTGCCCAACCTTGTCTTTTGAAAGATGTCAAAGTTATCCAAATACATGGTCCACTGCAACACAGACGAGCATCTTCTTTCCTGTCTTCTCTTCTTACCTTACACCCCACAGTAGTTCATCTTCTAGAAGCTACCCATAAAACCTAATCCCAGTCGCACCCTACCTCAGCACTTTTTAATGAGATCCTTATTGCCTTTCCCCAGTAAGCACAAATCCTTTCTCCTGAATGGTGAGGAAGCAGGAAATACGGCACCATTTTTAGAGGATCTCCTTTAGCCTACCCAGACCAGCAGAGAAGGAAGTCTGTGAATGCAGTTACGTTTGGCTGTCAGAGAAACAGCACCAGATGTAAGAACACTTGAAACCTCACACACTGCTGCCTTGCAGGTGGGGCCATAGCTGATAGCTGTTTTTTTTCCTTTTACTGTGAATTAAGAACAATTCTATAGTCTATATCATGTTGCCATATAACACTCAGAACTATTACCTCTCTTCTATTCTAGCTTCCCCACCCACCCACATGACAGCATGCTTCCTCTTTTGTTCAGAACTTCCTGTGACCTTTTGATAAAGGCTTGGCCCTCCTCACCCAATCAACTTGGCTGCAGCAATGTGTCCCTCAGACAACCCTGTGTACACTTTTAAAGGTTTGTTCTCCTCCAGTATCACTCTATGTTTTGCATGGTTCAGGTCAGTCTTGTCTGGGGAGCTGGTCCCTGTGCTGGATGCAGTTTGGGGTTAGAGAGTCCCGGAGCCATGCTCCAGTGGGGGCCCTCCATTCAGAAGGACCACCAAGTGTGATCTTTTGGCAGAGTTCTAGCTCTGCCCTCTACTCCATTACTTTCTGTGTCTGGAGCTCCATTCTGCATACCCCATCTGGGCTTCATTGACGGTGGCCAGGCACCATCTAGTTCTTCTGGTCCTATGTGAAGCAGGCTCCCATTGCTGTCTTCAAATAGCTTCTTATCATCCTGTAAGGTCAGATACTTCCAAATGGCAGGGTTCATGATAAGGCAGCAAGTCTTGGGACATCACCCCATATATTTTTGGCTGTAAGGGAGCTTGTAGATCAGAAGCAATGTTGTATGATTCACATTAGCAAGTTCATGATGGTGGTACTGGCAGGAACACAACAGGCAAGCAAAGTAAATCCATAGCAAGAACGAGCATCTATTCATACAATGACAAACTACTGACCTCTTCATAACAAAAGGAATCGGAAACATTATGTTATATTTAGCAAGCTGATTCCTCAAAGAAGAAGCATACTGGATTCAGAAACCCAACGCCCTGCCATTAAGCTGATTCCAACTCATTGTGACCATATAGGACACAGGAGAACTGCCCCATCAAGTTTCCAAGGAGCACCTGGTGGATTCAAACTGCTGACCTTTTGGTTAGCAGCTGTAGCACTTAACCACTATTCCACTGGTGCTATTCTGCTGCCAGTGGACACAGGTCAGCCTTGGCAAGAGAAGCCCAATGCTGTCGAGCTTCTGCATGGCCTCCTCTTTGCAACCATGGTCGCTGCAGTCATGAACCCATCCGGCAGACACTGGGCTGCTGAGGGAAGAAGGCAGCCTGACATACACAACACTGATATTGGCCCACAAACTTATTTGAGCCCCTTCAGCCATAGGAGCCTACTCCTTTAGGTTGGAGTTCAGTCAGGGCACACTGTGTCACTGTATTGCCCTGACGGGGAGCGTGAGTTTTGTCAACAATAAAACCACTAACGGTTGAGTGATGTCTGATAGAGTCCTATCTTAAATCAACTTTTCTTTTCTTGGGTCTCGAAAGCTGCTTTGTTTAA
The DNA here is from genome assembly GCA_028571685.1 of Heterohyrax brucei. Lineage (NCBI taxonomy): Eukaryota > Metazoa > Chordata > Mammalia > Hyracoidea > Procaviidae > Heterohyrax > Heterohyrax brucei. Next base: position 6,408,769 of record CM053165.1, on the reverse strand, counting down.
CTCTGTGCTGTTTGGATGGAGATATGATAAAGTCCTCATGGTTTAAATAACCTTAGAAGTCAACAAAGTGTTATTACTCTCTATTAGCTTGAGGAAGAGTTAATGAGCAGAGAACTATGACTCTGCATGTGCTAGGAACAGAGGTCTTATATTCCCTTTCTCCAGTAGTCCTGCTCAGCCCCAGACTCAGTCTCAACTGAAATTCTCTTGGATTTCTTTCTATTTCTTTTAATTTTTTTCATTTTAGTTGCCAGTAGAGGACCCAGGATCAAAATACCAAACTTGAAAGGCTAAGCTAAGGTCCTTAAACTCAAGTGGTTGCAGAAGATAAACAGGTAACTCAGTGTGCAGACTGAGCCAGGTAAGAGGACGTTTACTCCTGGGAAGACAGATATAGACATAATTTTCCCTATTCTTCCTGCTAAAATTAGTTGCATTCCAGTCAACTCCAACTCAAGGGACACTCACACATTCCCTGCACCATTCAAACAGGTAACTCAGTGTGCACAATAAACCAGGTCAAAGGATGTTTACTCCTGGGAAAACAGAATAGATATGATTTTCCCTATTCTTCCTGCTAAAACTAGTTGCTTTCCAGTCAATTCCAACTCAAGAGACACACGTGTCAGGGTGAGACTGTGCTACGTAGAGTTTTCAATGGCTGTGCTCTTTCAGAAGTAGGTTGCCAGGGCTTTCTTCTGAGGCACCTCTGGAAAGGATTTAAACAGCCAAGTTTTTAATTAGTAGACTAGTGCTTAAGCATTTGCATCACCCAAGAACTTCTCTTCCTCCCCCTAAGTACAACTTAAATAAACATGAAAGATCCCTGGATAGAGCAGTTTGCACTCAAACCCACCCAGCAACACTGTAGAAGAGGCCTAGTGATCTGTCAAGATCACAGCCAAGAAAACTCTACTGAGCAATTGTACTCTAACACACAGGGTCTCCAAAGTCACAAATCAACAACAAAAACAAACACGATACTAGGAATATATATTATAAAAATAAGATCCATCATCCTGTTCCTTAATAAACCATTTAACTGTATGAATAGTTCATGAGTTCTGAGAGCCATTGCCATGAGTTATCAAACCCAGAAGGGAAGCAGAGTGTTGGAAGGGACAGCTGGTGTTGGAATTGGTAGAAAGGTTGTAGAGTAGAGGTATGTCCAACCTCCACCTCACAGGAATGAGATTTATGCTGATGGCAATTCTCATTATCCTGCCCCCCAACCCCATGAAGTTAAATAGGTTCTGACACTACTATTAACACTCCCAACATTTTACAATGGCCAAAAGAGTTAAATATATAGTTCCCTGAAGAAGATACACAGATGGCAAATAAGCACATGAAAAGATGTTCAACACAATTGGGCATTAAGGAAATGGAAACTAAAACCACAATGAGAGACCATTGCACACCTATCAGAATTGTGAAGGTAGAAACAGTGACAATATCAAATGCTGGTGAGGGTGCAGAGAAAGCAGGCCACTCGCACGCTGCTGTGAGAACACCAGGTGGTAGAGCCACTCTGGAAAACAGTTTGGCATTTTCTGAAAAACTAAACACGCAACTACCATGCAACTCAGTGATTGTGCTCTTGAGTACTTATCCTGCAGACATAAAAACTTATTTTTCACACAAAAACCAGTGCAAAAATGTTTACTGCAGCTTTATTTGTAATATTCCCAATCTGAGAAAACCCAAGTGTCCTCCAACTTACAAATTTGTACATCCATAGCACAGACTACTTTACTACTCAGAGAATCATGCTCAGCAAACAAAGCCAGTCCTAAAAGGTTATGTAGTATATGATTCCATTTATGTAACTTTATTTAAATGACAAAATTACAGAAATGGAAAATAGATCAATGGTTGCCTAGAGTAAGGAGGGGTTGGAATTGGGAGCAAAGATGGTATGGATATAAAAAGGTAACATATCAGTACATCAGGAAAGAACGTTAATAAGAAAATAGAGGACTGGAACAACATTGTTAAACCTAATTGGTTAGACCTAACAAACATATAGAAAACACTCCACCTACCAGCAGAACAATACACACTCTTCTCTATTGCACATGGGTTATTCTCCAGGATAAATGATATGGTAGGTCCACTGTGCCTGGAAACTCCGAACTCACCCTCTCCCACACAGACATATACTGTAGGCCCTGGGCACCATGATGGAATTTTTTTTTTAATAGTTTTATTGACACACGATTCACATTTATCATACAGCTCACCTGTTTGAACTGCACCATTCATTGGCTTTTGGCAGGTTCACAGATGTACAACCATCATGTAATCAATCTTAGAATATTTTCATTCCCCCAAAAGAAACCCGATACCCCTTAGCAGTCACCCCCCATTTCTCCTTGCCCCTAGCCCCTGGCAATCACTAATCTATTTTCTGTCTGTGGATTTACCTATTTTCACATTTCACATAAATGGAATTACATGATATTCGTCCTTTTGTGTCTGACTTATTTTACTTAACATAATGTTTTCAAGGTTCATCCCTATCATACTATGTATTAGTACTTCGATCCTTTTTATCGTTAATATTCCACTATATAGATAAGCCACATTTTGTTTACCTACACATCAGTTGATAGATATCTGGGATGCTTGTACATTTGGGCTATTATGAATAATATTGCTATGAATATTCATATACACATTTCTATGTGAACATGTTTTCATTTATCTTGGATAAATACTTATGAGTAGAATTGCTGGGTCATACGGCAACTATGTTTAACATTTTGAAGAATTGTCACACGACTATTTTCCAAAGCAGCTGCACTATTTAATGACACTCCTACCAGCAATGTATAAGGGTTTTATTCTCTCCACATCTTCTCCACACTTGTTTTCATTTTTCTGATAACAGCCATCTCAGCGGGTGAGAAGCCCTGGCAGCACAATGGTTAAGTGCTCAGCGCTGTTAACCAAATGGTCAGTGGCTCAAACTCACCAGCTGCTGCACATGAGAAAGATGTGGCAACCTGCTCCCATAAAAATTTTACAGCCTTGGAAACCCTATGAGTCATTTCTACTATGTCCTATAGGGTCACTATGAGTCAGAATCAACTGGACAGAAATGAGTCTTTGGTTTAGTGGGTGTGAGTAGTATCTCCTTGTGGTTTTGATTTGTGTTTTCCTAATGACTAATAGGAAACCATAGTGGTGCAGTGGTTAAAAGCTATGGCTGCTAACAAAAATGTCAGCAGTTTGAATCCACTAGGCACTCCCTGGAAAATCTATGGAGCAGTTCTACTCTGTCCTGCAGGGTTGCTATGTGTTAGAATCAATTCAAGAGTAACAGAGGAATGACTAATAACATTTGTGATGAATTGAATTGTGTCTCCTAATATGTATTGTAAATCCTAACCTTTATGTCTGTGATTATAACCCTATTTGTTGTGTTTGTTATGCTAATGAAACAGGATTGGTGTAGGGTTTGTCTTAAATCAATTTCTTTTGAGATATAAAAGAGAGCAAACAAGCAAGTGAAAGAAGCAGGGATGGAGAAGAAAGATACCACCCACATGAAAACTGCCCAGGAGCAGAAACTCAGAAGAGACAAGGACAGACTTTCCTCTAGAGCTGACAGAAAGAAAAGCCTTTCCCTACAGCCAGTATTCTGAACTCTAGCTATGAGCCAGAATCAACTCAACAGCATTGGGTTTGGTTTCTGGTTTAGTTTAAACTGTGAGAAAATAAATATGTTTGATAAAGTTATCCACTTGTGTTATTTCTGTTATAGCAGCGCTAGATAACTAATACAATGTTGAACTTATTTTCCTGTGTTTATTGGCCACTAGTATGGAAAAAATATCTATTAAGATCCTTTGTCCGATTTTAAATTAGGTTATTTGCCTTTTTAGGGATCCCTGAGTGGCACAAACAGTTAAACACTTTACTACTAATCAAAAGGTTGGCAATTCAAACCTAGCCAGAGAAGTTTGGAAGACAGACCTGGCAATCCACTTCAGAAAAGTCACAGCCTTGATTAGAGCAGTTCCAATTTGATGGGCAACTAACAATGTTACCGAGCTGTCCGAACCATGGTGAATATCAAGCTAAGGGCTGATCAGAGCTGTTTGCCCAGAGCCAAGGTCTTATTAAGCAAGTCCCTGAAGTTTGGCCCCTGCTTGCCTCATCTATATAATCCTGATTTAGCAAACCTACCCCACTCAAGCTCAGGAACAAGCCAGCTGTTCCTCTTTATACTCCCTAACTCCAACAATGCCAGGCACTACCCTCCTCACAGATGAGGAAATTGAGAGTGGAGGCAGAGTTCAAACCCAGGTCTGTTTGTCTTCAGTGAAATGAATTGCTTTTGTGTGGTCTTTCCCACCATGGTCTTCTTAACTCCACCCAACAGTTTGGGTAGAAGTATACAAATAAGTAATTGTGGCCCACCGAGTAGACTAGATAGCTTGCTAATACTGCAAATAAAGTTCACGGCACCCACTTGGAGGTGGAGCTATGATGCAAATAAGGTCTACAGACCACTGACAAAGGGACTGATAAGTTTCACCATCCCTCTAGGCTTAATGGTGGCATAATGGGTAAGAGCTATGGCTGCTAACCAAAAGATTGACAGCTCGAATCCACCAGGCACTCCTTAGAAACTCTAAGGGGCAGTTCTGCTGTGTCCGATAGGGTCGCTATTAGTGGGAATCAACAATAAAGGTTTCGTTCCCCACTCCCACCCTAGACATAGAAGGAGAGGATTTTAACACCACCAAGGAAGAAGAGCAGGAGTAGAAAATGCCCTTTGGCCCTGGGATTCCTGCAGTCAGAAGCTTCTGGAACTAGGAGTGTGAGACAGAACTGTAACACAGACAGAAACAGTGGCAGAGAAACTGCACCAGAGACCAGCAGGGCTGCTGGGTCTGTGGTGTGAGAAAACTGAGAGCCTTTGGGCCAACAGGTACTAGCAGAGCAGGGTGCCTCAGGACACTTACTGACAGAGCTGAAAGAGCTTTCCTTAAGCAGGGCAGAGGCCGAGGGGTCACAAAGAGGTGTGCATGGGCATGGCTATCCTGATGGAAGAACTCTCAGCATTCCTGAACCTGAATTGTACTCAGTTACTTCCCTAATAAACCCTATAACTGTGTGTATGGTTTGTGGGTTCTGTGCAGCTATGGCAATGAATTATCAAATGCAACAGAGAAGTGGAGTGCAGTGGGAAGAACTAGTCAAGATGGCAGAGACAGAAGATTTGGCTAACATCTACCTCATTGCAATCAGCACTGAGCTGTTGATGTTGGTTCTCCTTTCTCCTTGTAAGGTTTGAGCAGCAAAGACACCACCCCTGCACCATTTTTACATTGTCCAACTAAATCCTACATTCTTTCTCTACATAATTTCCACGCCCTGCCCTTGTTTTCTGGTTTACAATACACTTACATCACCTTCATTCTCACCCCAACACAGAGAAGAGTTATGTAGACATGACTATTCTCATTTTTCAGAGATGGAAATTATAGCTAAGTGAGGTGACTTTCCTTGGCCTTGTAGCAAGCAAGAACTCACAGCAGTGAAACCAGGCACAACCAGTAGTGCCGTGCGGCCCTTTCTCTGATCTCAGCACCCAGCCCTAATTCCGGCCACATTTCATGGGGATGCTGCCGCTTTGCTGGCCAAAATCCATCCCTACTGAGCAGGTAACTAGCAGTCAACATACCTCAGCAACCACAACTTTTCTCTTGTGGCAGCCCACACACAGCACCATCTGGGACCTCTGTCTGGGCACTCCCCATTGTGCCCTGCCCCGCCCCAATAGGCCCAGCCCAAAACCTTTGCCCCTGAAAGAAACAGGATCTTGCCTTCCATGGCCTCTGGCCCTGTGTACTTACTTTTCTATCATCCTAGGGCTGGCACACTTACAGAAGAGGATAACAGGCTACATGTCTGCAATTTGACTAGAATGGGGCAAACCAGAAAAACCTCTAGGTCCAGTTCAATGAGATCTCACGCCTCACTTGGAAGAGTGCTTGCTTCCTACCAGGTTACAAAGCCTCGGATCCAGGTAATCCAGTGGTATCTCATCATCAGTCACTCTGGCAGGAAGGCCTGGGCAGGCAGGGCTGTGGGAGTACAAGAAAAGGATGCCTTTTCTTCATTCAAGTCACTAAACCAAACATTCCCTGAGTACCTAGCACCCAGTAGTCCCAGGGACATGGCAGTGACTAAGACTAGCAAAGTCCTTGCCATCACAGAGCCAGCTTTCCAGAGCAGGGAAAGAGACAATAAAAAATATGAAAAGTAAAGAGCATATGTCAGATGGTGATAAATGTGAAATGAATAAAAAGAACAAAATAGAGACAGGGCATTGTGGGGTGAGGAGCTTCAGTTTGAAGTAGAAAGGAGAAGGCCACATCAGTATCTGGGGAGGTGATGTTCCATGCTCAGAGTCCTGAGGTGGGCATTTAGCACACTGGAGGTGCAGCCAGGAGGCCCTAGCACTGGAGTGAGAGGAAACCAGGAGAACAGAAATAAGATGTATGAGGTAGGAAGACGAGGCAGAAGCCCCAGGACCATTATAGAACTGAGGCTTCCCGTCTACAGGGTTCCTAGAAGGCTCTGAACAAGGTGAGGGCAGCCCAAGTGTGGGAACACTGAAAGCAGTATTACAGCTTCCCAAGTTTGCCTGATTCAAACATCTTTCAGCACCGCTTCATTAAGGTGGACCCTGGCACTGATTGAGGCTCAGAGGGAAGGAGGACATGAGCTCTGTGAGGAGTGGGTCTCGGTTGGAGGAAGTTCTGGGAGCGGAGCGAGGCTCAGCTAAAGGGATCCAGGCTCACTGCAAAGGGTAAAGGCTAAGGGAGCCGAGCTGGAGCAGGCTGGAGAACTCGGGCTCAGTTCTGGAATCACTGGGTTACTCGCATGCCTTTGCAGGCAGCCCCTGCCTTGGGGGCCCAGAATTTCCAGGGCTGGACAACCTCGTGGGCCTGCATCAGACCGCCCTTGAGTGGCGGCTAGTGCAGCCTGCAAAGCCGAGGGACTGGGGAGCAGGTATGCTGCTCCCGGGCAGCCACTAATGCCAGAAAACAGCGCAGCCAAGTCCGTGTGAGGGCCCTTCCTGTCTCACCTCCGTTCTGTGCTACCCGTGCCAACAGCTCCGAAAATGAGGGTCAAGCAAATTGTGATTTACACGCTAAATCCTTGAAGCACCTCATCCTCCAGCGTCCCAGGAGAATTCGTTTTTTGAGCAATCAGACGTGGGCGGGGCGACAACAGCCCCGCCCACTGCAGCCCCCAACCTACCCCTGCGCCATGCCCCACTGCTGGCCAAGTTCTTCCTCCCTGGCCCTCCAGGAAGGTGAGGAGGGTGGGAGCCACGTCACTGTCCCCAGCCAAGGAGAAGGTGGTTCCGCCCCGCCCACCACGGCAGAGGGTTTGAGCACCGAGCTGAGACTCGCCAGCCCCAGCTCAGGGCCAGCCCAGTCGCCGCTGCCCGCCCACGAAGCCACAGGCAGGTGCTGGCGTGACTGCAGAGCCAGGGGACAGAGCCGAGCCGTTAGCTCTTGCCGTCCGTGCGTTTGTCTGACCGTCCGTCTTTGCGCGCGCCGCAGCTCCAGTCCCTGCCCAGCGGTCCCGGCCCCTAGTCGTCTAGCAGCCGGAGCCCGGCGACCGGGCTTTATAGCGGCAGCCATGTCCATGGGCCTGGAGATTGCAGGCACGTCACTGGCCGTGTTAGGCTGGCTGGGCACCATAGTGTGCTGTGCGTTGCCCATGTGGCGTGTGACAGCCTTCATCGGCAGCAGCATTATTACAGCGCAGATCACCTGGGAGGGCCTGTGGATGAACTGCGTGGTGCAGAGCACCGGCCAGATGCAGTGCAAGGTGTATGACTCGCTGCTAGCGTTGCCTCAAGACCTGCAGGCGGCCCGGGCGCTCATTGTCGTCGCCATCCTACTGGCTGCCTTCGGGCTCCTCGTTGCGCTCGTGGGCGCCCAGTGCACCAACTGCGTGCAGGACGACACAGCCAAAGCCAAGATCACCATCGTTGGGGGCGTGCTCTTCCTGCTGGCCGCCTTGCTTACCCTCGTGCCAGTGTCCTGGTCAGCCAACACCATTATCCGGGACTTCTACAATCCCCTGGTGCCAGAGGCGCAAAAACGCGAGATGGGCGCGGGCCTGTATGTGGGCTGGGCGGCTGCAGCTCTGCAACTTTTAGGGGGTGCGCTGCTCTGCTGCTCCTGCCCACCCCGCGAGAAGAAGTATGCACCCTCCAGGATACTCTACTCTGCTCCGCGCTCCACAGGGCCAGGCACTGGGACCAGCACTGCCTACGACCGGAAGGACTACGTCTGATAGAGGGACACCAGCAGACCCCCTTCTCACCAGCTGGAGAACCCACGAAGGCCAGGGTCAGCCTTGCTTCGGAGACCAGCCCACTCCCAGATGGCAGGCTAGACATAGCTCAGCTATACGCCCACTTCCCCAGCCGCCACACCCCATGGCCCGAGGAGCAGGACTGTGGGGCTCAGGGACCAGCCTGCACGGACATTGAAACCTCGCCCCTTTGGAAGCAGCGGCTGGGATGACTGCCGCTACTTACCCAGAGCCCCAAAGCCGGGCTGCAGCCCTAAAGCCGGCGATCTATAACCTTGAATCGAGCTACTTGATAATTTTCAATAAAAGCGTTTCATTTTGCAATTGCCGGGCGCCTCATTGTCCCCAGCGTCAACAGGCCTCCACCTCCCTGCAGAGTGCTCTGAGCCTCCGTTTCTCACTGGGCCACACGCTGCTTTCCAGTTGCTAGGTGTTCAGTAACTGCCAAGGTGGGGATGTAAACTGAAATCGGTGGCAACTCTTGACTATTCACTGAGGACTCGGCCCTTATGGTCAAGGCCTGATGTAGAAAGATGGACGCTAGCACATCTCCAGCGCTGTGGCAGAGAGGGGTGGGAGTTGGGGGGTGGGGGGAGATGGTGTCAGATACACTGAGTATTAAGCAGTCCACTGGTCCTCCAGAGTGCAGCTGCATACCTAACAGCATATGCAATACTGTGATTTCATATTTGGAAAAAGAAAACAGAAAGACCTATTGTCTGGTAAAATACACTGCCAAAAGCTAAGCTGAGCAAAGCTTCTAACTCCCAGGAGAGATAGAGGGGAACCTTAAGGGAGGGAAAGAAGGGGACTCAAATGGGGTGTGGCACTCTATGCTTGAGGTGTTGAGAAAGCACTTGTGTACTGGAGAAAACACCTGCAGGAAGGGCTGGTGGTCAGAAAACAGGCTTGTATGCTGCTGTGCTCCGGCAGTGAGAGATTCTACACAGCTGCATGCCAAACAGAGAGAGGGAGTGGTACAACAGAGGCCAAGGGGTAAAGAGTCTCTCATGAGGAATATGAGGCTTTGGACCTTAGTCCGTGACTGAAGTCATGGAAAGGAAGTACCTGTTCAGAGTTATGCTCTAAAATAACCTTTCCTGGAGCTGGAATACAAGGGGGAGGTGGAGGCTGGGAGACCATCTAAGAGGCTATGTAGCCCTCATGCTGTGGCCAGAAACAAAGCAGGAACAGTGTGGGCAGGGGCAGGGTCTGGTGGTGAGGGAGTAAGATGAGCTGGGCTTGAGAGTCAGTTGCATATGTGGGGTAAGAAGAACCTAGAATAACCCCGAGCTTTCTGCCTTAGGTCACTGACAGGGTAACTGTACCATTTACCAAATTAGGGGACACAGAGGACTAGGTTGATGAGGAAGATGATGGGTTCCATTTTGAAAATACAGAGTTTGACCGCCCTTTGATACATGCAGGTAGAGACATCCAGGAAGTAGGATGATATTTATATACGTCTGAAGCTCAGGAGTGATGAACTTGGGAGCTGTTAGCACCTAGGTGGCAACCAAATCCAGGGGGTGGGTGAGGTCACTAGAAACAAACAAACAAAAAAGTTTTCAAGAAGGCACATGTTGGCAACAGTGTTCAAGGCTGTGAAAGAGGTCAAGCAACCAGGTATGAGGAGTATGGGTAGAATTAAGAACATTAAACTGGTCACTGGTGGCCTTAGCAAGAGGGGTGGGGCCAAAGCAGTAGACAGGCAAGTGAGTAGGCAGTGGGGTAAGACCTAACCAAACAAAGACCCAGTATCCAAGACTTTGCTTTAAAAAAGAATCATGGGCCAAGGCCAGCTATTTGATAGAGTTAGGTTCACAGGACAAGTATTTGAGGGTTGGCAAGATGAAATTATTTCTAAGTTACTGTAACTTTTTGCCTATAGCATGCCCCCTTCCAAGCTAAATCAAAAGGTCTCTGTGGCAACCATACACTTTGTAGAATACCATAGAGAGTCTCCACTTTGTTCCAGAAAGATTCTCCTAGGTAAGGAACAGTAGCAGAGTCACCCCTTATGACCCAAGAAAGGGGAAGTAGGTTAGTATGAACAGTAAGTATACCCTAGCTGTAGATTCCACAAAAAGGCCTAATTTTGAGATTATGCTCCCTTAGCCTAAGGGTTCCTTCTACTAGGAAAGAGGGCAGGAGACAGAAAATTGAATATGCAGTCAAGGGGAATGACTGATGGAGACAGATCTTACAGAGCAGAAAAGGGATGTTGGCTCAGGAAGGGGTTCAGTGAAGGGGAGGGGTGCTGGGAGTGGAAGGGATTCAGGTGGAGCTTAGGGAGGAAGAAGGGGAGCTCAAAGAGGGGGAAGGGGTCAGTGACAGAGAGAAGGTCTCCTTACGGGGTAGGACTAGTGAAGAGGAAGTAAAGGGGTATGAAAGAAGGGACAGGGGCTCAGTGAAGGAGAGGCAGTTCAGTGAAGGGTAGGAGTCAGAGAAGCAGTGGGAGGGTGTAGAGACAAGGAGGCACTCTGTGAGGAGAGTCTAGGAGCCAGATTGGGCCAAACCAGAACTGATGGGCACAGTGTGGCTTCCTTGACCCAGAAAGCCCTGGAGTCAGGAGCAGGGTTACTCATTTACCATCAGTCTGGACACCACCCATTCAGTCACACTTAGCAGAACTGAAACCTGAACACGAAGCCCAGGGCCAGCCTGCCCTCTCTAGCCCACCCCTTGCACCTCCAAACCAGAAGGATGCCACAGTCATGCCCATTCCTGGGGAGTCAGGAATGAGGGTACAGACCCTTCTCAGCTCTTGGTGTCTCCAAGCCTGACACTCCTACTGCCCTCTGGGAGGCGATGAGGTATTTGACTCCAGCCCACTGCCCCACCACATCCTTGCCTGGCTTCAGGGTCTGTCCTAATTTAACCTCTTTTTATCCTTTCTGGAGTCTAGGACCTGTGCAGAGGTGGCAGAGACTGTAGCATACAGCCTACACGCTGAAGGACCCAGAGAAGGGTCCCAAGGGAGTCATCCAACAGTTGGGATCTGGCTGGGAATAGGAAATCTGGTTTCTAGACCCTGCTTTGCCACTCCTTTCCTGTGTGACTGAGCCAATCCCTTTCTCCCTTGGGAGCCCAGTTTCTCCATCACTTCAGATACCCAACTGGACCAGGTGATCTATGGGGTTCTCTTTAACTTGTCTTTTCCATCTTCACTTTTATCCTTATCACCCACACAACAGAGGATAATTAGCCAAACCAAACTGACTAGGTGAGCAAAGCAATTCACTCCTCTGAGCCTCGGTTTCCTCATCTACAAAACGGGCATGATAATATCAACTGGTACCTCACTGGGTGGAGGTGAGGAGCCCTCTTCTGCCTCCCACGCTGCCTGTTCTCACCTCATTGTAGCCCATAAAACCAAAACCAAACCCACAGCCATCAAATCAGTTCTGACTCATAGCAACCCTATAGAGTAGAACTTCCCCCAGTTTCCAAGGAGTGTCTGGTGGATTTAAACTGTTGACGTTTTGGTTAGCAGCCTCAGCACTTAACCACTATGCCACCACGGTTTCTATTATAGCACATACTACACTATAATGTTGTTTCGCTTCATGTCACAACCAAGGTCATCTTGAGGTCACGGGTCCCTCCTAAGCTTCTTTGTGTCCACGGCATCCAGCACAGGCCAGCCTAAGAAGGAGAGTCAAAAATGTTTGTGGGCAGAAGGCCTTGCCTGCATGCATGAGAAGCAGCTGACTCCTGTATAGGCACATGGCAGGAGCTCCATCAGTGTGAACTTGTATCAATGTTTTGGCCTATTCAGCCTAGGCAGGAGCCTGAGACTATGAAACAGTTAGCAAGGGTCATGAGAAATTTTCTGGATTTCTTCAGAATCCACAGCACTGAGCCCTCTGCCATGCCCTGGGGCTCTATCTCACCCTACCTCCCACTAGTGTGCCACTGGCTATACTAGTCTTGCCTCATCTGTTCTTGCTCTTCCTCCTGCTGGAGACCAAAAGCCAAGTTGCTTTATCAAACAGTGTTTATTGTGGCTCCCTCAAGGTCTATGACTGGCATGGAAGAACTGACAGTACCTTCCTTCTCCCTCTCCTACCAGGGTTCCATTAAAGGTCACCTGCCAAGATGAGCATGTTGAATGGAGCAAGGGAATGCAGTGAGGGCCTGTGGGCAAGCCACTTGCTGCCTTTAACTCTGGTCTGTAAAAGATGTGACATTGTCCTATTATATTTGATCCCCATATGACTCTCAAGGTTGGTACTACACAATAAGGCACCCAAGGCTGACAAAGGCAATGAGACCGGGCTTTCAGCCCTGCGGCTTCCTGCACATCACCAGGCCCTGGTGGCGTGGTGGTCAAGTGCTACATCTCCGAATCAAAAGGTTGGCAGTTTGAATCCACCAGGCATTACTTGGAAACTCTGTGGGGAAGTTCTACTCTGTCCTATAGGGTTACTATGAGTTGGAATCGACTCAGTAGATTGGGTTTGGTGTTTTTGGAATGCCTACCTGGAGTCCCCGGGTAGTACAAATGATTAAACACTCCACTGCTAACTGAAAGGTTGATTTGAACCCACCCAAAGGCATTTCAGAAGAAAAGCCTGGAGACCTTCTTCCAAAAAAACCTGAGTGAAATTCCTTAAAAAACCCTGAGTGAAATTCTACTCTGCATCATGGGGTCACCATAAACTGGAAATACCTGAATGGCAGTTGGATTTTTTTTGGTTTAATCCCTAGCTAGCTGAGTGCCCAGCACAGAGCTGATGCTCAGGACAAAAGGTACAACTTGGAAAAGAAGCAGATAGGTCTTATATGCAATCAAGAAACAACAGATTGGTCTAAAGGAGTTTGAAGGTCACAAGGGCTATCACAGTGTGGGAACACTTCATGGAGAGGTCCCTGAGTCCAGTCTTGAAAATAAGTAGATGAGGGGTAAAGTATTTAACTTCACCCAAAGATTTTGGTGTTTGTCCTTGACTCCTGAGAGATAACCTCTAAAACCTTAGAATTTATCTAGGTTTTATCAGGTTACACTAATGAAGTGACTCAGGCAGAAGCTGGCCATGCTAGAAAGACCCACATCTGAGGATAGGGTTCATTTAATCAGTCATACCTTCTATAATTAGATCCCAATAAAGTCTGGACATGAAAGCTCCATGGGCTTCCAGGTTAGTTATAGACATTGATGCTTGTAGGATGGTATCTTACTTTTTTGGAACATAGAAGCTCTGTATTGGGAACACTGCCAGATTTGGCTTTAAGTGTTTCTTCATTTGTATTCTTTTTGCTGTAATAAAACTGGAATAATAAGAACAGCATATATATCACGCTTCCTTGAGTTCTATAACCTCTAGCAAACCCAAGGGACTAGGGAAAGCCAGCAGGGAAGAAGTGTGGGGACCCTTGGGGACCCTCGATATATCTCACCCTAATGCAGATAGGGTAACCCTGATGGTATAGTGGTTAAGTGCCAGCCTGCCAACCAAAAGGTCAGCAGTTCAAATCCACCAGGTGCTCTTAAAAACTCTATGGGGCATTTCTACTCTAACCTATGAGTCAGAATTGACTTGACAGCAGTGGGTTTTCTGGTAATAGAAATAGAGGAAACTCCCAAATTCATAGCCAGCAGGTCAGAAACGAGGAGGCTCTGAGAATCCCCAAGTAAGTTTGTTCCTGGCATCTGAAGTCCTGGGTAGACTTGGCAGTCTGGGTGACCACACCCTTCAGTCTGTAAGATCTGCCCTAGCTCTTGTGATTAGGGTCGAAGGAAGAAGAACTGCATGTAAAGTAGGAAGTACAACAGAATTGGACTATTATCGGTATTGCATTGATTTGATCTCATAGCAGTTTTCAGATAAGCAAAGCTAATAGGCAAAGGCTTTCCAGGCAGGAGTCACCGAACAGCCAAAGGCCAGGAGGTGAGCAAAAATTATATGCATAGGTATAACCAGGAGACCAATCCGCCAGAAGCAGAAAATTCCTATCCAGGAACCATAAGTACATAGCAATGTGGAGTTACAATTCAGTCTATATTTCTTAGCCTGGTATTCTAGACCCTTTACTACACCCTTCCAGACCCAACACTGAAGCCATCTAGAGCTGCTCTCCTACATACTGTTCCAACATCCACACCTTTTTTGCTATCCCTATTCCTTCCACCTTTCTTCTGCCCAAATTCTAACCATTGCTTGGGTGGCTAACACTTCACTGGGAATCCATATGGATTAAAGGTATAACATAAAAAATCAAAAACAATGAAAGAACTAGACGAAAATGCAGGAAAATATCTTTATAATACTAAAGTGAGAAAAGCCCTCCTAAGCACAACACAAAACCGTGATGGAATAAAGTGTTTTCAGATTTGACTACTGCTTCAGTGAGCTGTGCTGCTGTAACAGAAATACCACAGAGTACATGGCTTTAACAAAGAAAGGTTTATTCTTACACAGTCTGGTAGGTTACAAGTCCAAATTCAGGACGTCCGCTCCAGTGAAAGTTTTCTTCCTTGTCAGCTCTGAAGGAAAGTCCTTGTGTTGCATCAGTCTTTGTTCAGGAAGCATCTTGGCTCAGGAACCTCAGGTCTGAATGACATGCTCTTCTGTTGGTGCTACTTTCTTGATGGTATGAGGGTCCCAATTCTCTGCTTGCTTCTCTCTCTTTTTATCTCCCATAGGATGAAAGGATAAAGGGTGGTATAAGCCACACTCCAGGGAAACTCCCTTAGCAAGGGTGTAGCAGTTCCACCCTAATCCTCTTAAAATAATCATCCTATGTACCAGCCACAGGCAGACATTAGGATTTACAGCATCAGAAAATCAAAAAATGGAGGACAACTACAGAATATAGCCCAGCCACATTACTACACATATTTTGGGGAGTACACAATTCAATCCATGACATCCTATCTTTTGGCACTCCAAAAATCACATCTTTGAAACATGTAACGCATTCATCCCATCATAGCAAAATCATGTCCATCGCATATGATAGAAGTCTTAAATCAGTTCCAAGTTCACAATTCAACAATTTCTTTACATCTATGAAACCTAGAATACAAGCTATGTGCTTCCAAAGGCACGATGGCAGAACAGGAACAACTTAGACATTCCATTACAGATGGGAGAAATTGCAGGGAAAGAAGGCATTACCAGGCAAGAAGCAAGTCAGTAGAACACATTACATTAGCTCTCAAAGCTTTGAATATAATCCTCTGCTTTCTGAGACATTTTACACAATGGCCCTGCCTTCAAGATTCTAGGTGTTCGGCACACTCTTCAGATGCTGAGTGGAGACTCCCACTCTGTGCTACAACTCTGCCTCCTAGGCCCACTTAGACAGAAACTCTGCCTTATCAACTTTAAGTGCATCCTAAGCCCAACTGAGTGCCAATACCACCCTTACAAACACAGAAAGCCCTGGCTCTACTCTTTGAAACCCCTAAGGCCATGGCCATATCTTTTCAGACAGGTATGAGACAGTTCAGTTTCTTCATGTTCTTTGTCTCTCCAGCTTCTGCTTGCTAGGGCCTCATGGCCCAGGCCTTAGGCCTACATCTGCCCTGCTGGGGCAAGTGTTCAAAAGCTCTGTAGCTCCACTGATTCAAGTGCCAGGAGGCACCCCACTCTGCCAGGAAGCTATCTGCACAAAGATACTCAGCTCTCTTACTCTGTGGGTAAGCAAGCCTAGCTCCACCAATTTAAGAGCCAGAAGGCACCCTACTCCTGGGAACACAGCACTAGCTGACTAAAACAGAATTTGGTACCAAGTGAGTGAGGTACTGCTTTAACAGATACCTAAAATGAAGAAGTAGTTTTAAAGCTAAATGGAAAGGGGAGTGGAGTCAAGATGGTGGACTAAGCACATGTCTCCTTATATCCCTCTGGAAACCAAGACCTGAACTGATAATCAAACGGAGACTTCTGGTCACCTAGCAAGCCCCCAGGATACGGCACAGGGCTGTTAATTTGGACTTGACACCACTGTAAAAACAACCTCCTCTCTTTCGCTGACTCCCACACCTGGCTAGCTCTGGCTCTCACGGACTGAAGGTAAACGCACCATTTTGACTTTTTTTTCCCTTCTGTCTTGGCCAGCGGCAGAGCTGGGTCTTGCCTAGTGGCTGGACTCAGACGCACTGCTGGGGGGATAGGCAAGCGAAATTTCCATTATTTTGAGAGCCAGGCTTAGGATTCTGTTAATCTAGCCACTTTGGGCCTGTCTTTTTATCACTGCCACAGCGTGGTTTGTACAGAACTGCACTGCTAGTGTGCAGGACACCATGTTGGATATGGAAATTTTAGCAGGACCTGATTCTTACCCTAGGAGCCAGCACCTGCAAACAGGACAGTGCTTCTCCAATAGAAAAGCAATAGTTTACACAGCCTTGTGGGTGCCTGGCAACAGAGGCTGAGGAATCACTACCTCTTGGCATCCTTAGCCCCTTAGCCCCTTGATCTGCTGACCGTGTGGAGGGTGCCATTTTAGATACAGTGGCTGCAATTGGACTTATTTCTTAGCTTGGGAGCCAGAGCTTCCCCACAGGAGAGCGCTTTTCTACTAGAAAAGCAGTAGTTTACGCAGTGTCACCTCAGGCTCAGCGCTGTCAGCAGAGGCATACAGGGCAGTAGCATTGCTGTACTTTGAACTAGTTTATATCATCTGGGGTTGGATATAGAGGTGCTTACATCACCAGTTGGGAAGAGGGACCTCTACACCTGAAAACCTGACTGACTTGGGAAATGGTCAGATACCTTTTGTTTTACATTGTAAGACAGCCTAGAGAAACATCTGCAGTCCATCCTCACAGTATCTCTCCCAGCCTCTGCTTACTCACATGGGACCCAAAAAGCAACAGACATTTGTGGCATACAAAAAATCACCCGTGTCTTCAGAAGGTTCCGAAACAAAACAACCAAGGAGGTTTCGAGATGAAGAAACTTTTCTGAAAGCATCAGAAGGTGAATGCAAAGTGATTATATATGAGCCCTTCTAGACCTTATACAAAATGCAGCAGAACAAAAGTAAAAAATTAAGCAACCTGTTCGAGCTGATGGAACACCAGTACTCTGAAATCCAACAAATCAAGAACAAAATCAAAGACACAGAAACTTTCATGCAAAACCAAGAAAATAGAATGCAACAAATGGAAAAAAGACTTTCTGACTTGGAAGACAGAACTACTGACGCCAGTGACTATGAGTAGAAATGAGAAAAGAGAAACAAGATAAATGAAGAAGCATTAAGAAGCATGTGGAACTACATTAAGAGGAACAAACAACCTGTGATTCATTGGAGTCCCTGAACAGGATGAGACACCCGAGGACACAGAGAGTATCGTTGCTGAGCTGCTGACAGAAAACTTCCCAGAAATCATGAAGGAAGAGAACATAGACATCTCAGATGCATACTGTACATCACCCAATATAGATCTCAAAACAAAGACCCCAAAACATATTATAATCAAGCTTAACTGAATGAAACATAAGCAGCAACTTTTAAAGGCAGCAAGACTCAAAACAAAGCTAACATTCAGAGGGAAACCCTGTAGGCTTTCATCAGATTTCTCAGCAGAAACAATGCTGGCACAGAGACAGTGGCATGAAACATTCAAAGCCTTGAAGGAGAAGAACTTCTGATCAAGAATTATATATCCTGCAAAACTATCTTTCAAATACAAAAATGAAATTAAGACTTTCCCAGATAAACAGAAATTCAGGGACGTTGTAAAAACCAAACCAAAACTACGAGAAATACTGCAAGAAGTCCTTAGCTTTGGCTTAGAAGAACAAAACCACTAACTTTATATTTTAGAACGACACATTACTAAGAACTCGACTCAGTTAAGGAAGGCTCAAACTCAATCACAGCTTTAATACTGAAAGAAGCAATCCAGCGATTATCATGAAAACTATGGTGCCATCATATTAAAAAGAGGGATGTACTACAGTCCTTATAGTCCTTCCAGATGGAGAGGAAGATGACAAGACTGGTAGTAATTAAAATTGGGTTTATACATAGTTGATTAAGGGGGATCATAAGGGCAGTTATAAAGCACAACAAAGATGCATCATACCATTTGAAGAAATGTAACACAGGAGTCTCAACAATCATAAAACCAGCTCTGAAAAAGGTGAAAAATCAACTCACAAAAAAGAACAGACTAATAAGAACAACACAGAAAACGTGAACACAAAAATAAACATATCACAATGGTAGCAGTGAACACATACATATCAAGAATTACATTGAATGTGAATGGACTGAATGCTCCAGCAAAGAGACATCGAGTGGCATCCTGGATCAAAAGACATGACCCATCCATATGTTGTCTACAAGAAACTCACTTGAGACCTAAAGATAGGAACAAACTGAAAATTAAAGGATGGAAGAATATATATCAAGCTAACAATGAACAAAGAAGAGCAGGGGTGGCAATTCTAATCTCACACAAAATCAATTTTAATGTCAAATCCACCATCGTGGACAAAGGTGGACATTATTGCTGAAAGGTTCAGTACACAAGCAAGACTTAACTATATTAAATATTTATGCACCTAATATCAGAGCACCTAAATACGTCAAAGAAACACCGACTACACTCAAAAAAGGGTTAGATCACTCCACAATAATAGTGGGGGACTTCAACACTCCACTCTCAATACTGGACAGATCATCTAGAAAAAAGCTCAGTAAAGATACAGAAGACCTCATTGACACAATTAACCAACTAAACCTCATTGATATATACAGAACTTTCCACCCATCAGCAGACAACTACACCTTCTTCTCCAGTGCACATGGAACATTCTCCAGAATTGACCATGTGTTAGGACATAATGCAATTCTGAACAAAATCCATACCACTGAATTACTGCAAGGCATCTTCTCAGATCATAAGCCATAAAAGTTGAAATCAATAGCAGAAAAAACATAGACAGAAAGTGGAACTCTTGGAAACTGAACAAGTTGTTGCTCAAAAAACCATGAGTTATAGAAGAAATCAAGGATGAAATAAAGAAATTCATGGATTCCAATGAGAATGAAAACACATCCTATCAGAATCTATGGGATACAGCCAAAGCAGTGCTCATTTATCTCCATAAATGCACACATCTGGAAGGAAGAAAGAAACCAAATCAAGGAACTAACCCTACAGCTTGAACAAGTAGAGAGAGAACAAACAAAAACAACTGAAAAAACTGAAAAGACCAGAAGCTGGTTTTTTGAAAAGATCAACAAAATTGACAAACCACTGGCTAAACTTACTAAAGAAAAACAGGAAAGGAAACAAACAACCCAAATTAGAAAGGAGAGGGAGTTGTCACAACAGATCCAACAGAAATAAAAAAGATCATAACAGAATACTATGAAAGACTGTACTCTAACAAATTTGAAAGCCTAGAGGAAATGGACAAATTCCTTGATTCATAGCACCTACCCAAATTATCACAACATGAAGCAGAACAACTTAATAAACTCATCACAAAGGCAGAGATTGAAAATGTCATCAAAACACTGCCAACCAACAAAAGCCAGGCCCAGATGCTTCACTGTAGAATTCTACCAAGCTTTTAGCGAAGAGTTATCTCCAATACTACTGAGACTATTTCACAGCATAGAAAGGGATGGAGTACTCCCCAACTCATTCTATGAAGCCAGCATAACCCTGATACCAAAGCCAGGGAAAGGCCTAACCAAAAAGGAGAACTACAGAGCAGTATCACTCATACATCTAGATGCAAAAATCTTCAACAAAATTCTTGCCAATAGAATACAACAACATAGCCAAAAATAATCCATCATGACCACGTTGGATTCATACCAGGGACGCAAGGCTGGTTCAACATCAGAAAAACAATTAATGTGATTAACCACATAAATATTACAAAAGACAAGAATCACCTGATTTTGTCCATTGATACAGAAAAGGCATTTGATAAAGTCCAACATCCATTCATGCTAAAAACTCTTAGCAAAATAGGCATAGACGGAAAATTCCTCAATGCAGTAAGGGCCATTTATACAAAGCCAACTGCCTATGTCATCCTGAATGGATAGAGACTGAAACAGTTTCCTTTGAGAACAGGTACTAGACAAGGATGCCCACTCCCACCTCTGCTATTCAACATTGTACTAGAAGTTCTAGCCAGAGCAATTAGACAAGACCAAGAAATAAAGGGCATCTGCATCGGCAAAGCAGAAGTCAAAATCTTCCTCTTTGCAAATGAGATGATTGTATATACAGAGAATCCCAAAGAATCTGTAAGTAAACTACTCAAACTGATAGAAGAGATCAGTAAAGTCTCAGGATACAAGATAAACATAAGTAAATCAGTGGGATTCCTTTATACCAACAATGAGATTGTTCATCAAATCAATACCATTTACTACAGCCCCTAAGAAGATAAAGTACCTAGGAATTAATCTAACTAGAGAAATAACAGACCTTTACAAAGAGAACTACAGGCCCTTACTACAAGAAACTAAGAGAGACTTAGATGAATGGAAAAACCTACCCTGCTCATTGATAGGAAGACTTAGCATTGTGAAAATGTCTGTTTTACCCAAAAGCCAAGCCATGTGCCATCGAAGCAATCTATTTATATAATGCAATTCCAATACAGGTTCCAGTGTCATTTTTTATTGAGATGCAGAAACAAATCACCAGTTTTGTTTGGAAAGGGAAGAAGGCCCACATAAGTAAGGTACTGCTAAAGAAGAATAACACACTGGGAGGCCTCTCATTACCCAACGTTAGAACATACTACACTGCCACAGTGGTCAGAACAGCCTGGTACTGGTATAAGAACAGACAGATCGATCAGTGGAACAGAAATGAGACCTCAGAGATGACACTGTCTGCCTATGAACAGTTGATATTCGACAAAGGCCCTAAGTCATTAAACTGGGATAAAAACAGTATCTTCAACAAATGGTGCTGGCAAAATTGGATATCCATCTGCAATAAATTGAAACAAGATCCATATCTTACACCTTATACAAAAACCAACTCCAACTGGATAAAAGACCTAAATATCAAACCTAAAATCATAAAGTTCATCCAAGAAAAGGTAGAAACAACTATAAGAATTTTAATACACAACATAGACAGACTTCAAAATCTGTCAAACAAATCACAATCAACAGAAGAAAAAATAGATAAATGGGAACTATTAAGAATCAAACACTTTTGCTCATCCAAAGACTTTATTAATACAATTAAAAGGCCACCTACATAATGGAAAAAAATATTTGGCAACTCTAGGTCAGAACGACGCCTGATCTCCATAATTTATAAGATACTACACAATATCGATAAGAAGAAGATAAATCATCCAATTAAGCGATGGGCAAAGGAGATGGACAGACATTTCTCTAAAGAGAAGATCCAGGCAGCCAAAAAACACATGCGGACATGTTCATGATCTTTAGTTATTAAGGAAATTGAAATCAAGACTACAATGAGATACCATCTCACCCCAACAAGATTGGCCATGATCCAAAAAATACAAAACAACACAAAACAACAAACGGTGGAGAAAGTGGAACTCTCCTACACTGTTGGTGGGGTTGCAAAATGGTCCAGCCTCTTTGGAAAGCAATCTGGCACTTCCTTAAAAAAAATGGATATAGATATACCATTTGACCCAGTAATTCCACTACACCAATGGACACATGCACCAGAATGTGTATCACAGCACAGTCCATGATAGCAAAAAGATGGAATCAACCCAGATGCCCAACAACAGAAGAATGGATAGGTAAACTATGGTACATATACTCAATGGAGCACTACGCAATGATAAAGAATAACCATGATTCCAGGAAACATCTCCTAACCTGGTTTCAACTGGAAGACATCATGTTGAGTGAAAGTAGTCAGCAACAAAAAGACAAATATTGTATGAGACCCCTATGACAAGATCTCAAAAACAGACTTATGTATAGAAGAAAAGACTCTTTCATGGCTGCAACAGAGGGGATAGAGGGAGGGTGAGGGGTGGAGGTTTTAGATTAGATAGTTGGTAGAAATTTGGTTGGGTGAAATCAGTGATAGCACACATTAGAAACAAGAATAATATTAAGTGGACTTCAGCATAACTTGAATACTCCTTCCATCTTAATCCAATATTGCAAGGACCGAGTAGCTGTGGCCGGAGGCCAGGGGCCATGCTCTCTGGCGAAATCAAGGCCGATTGGCACAACTAGCGTTTTGCTAAGAGGGCTCTCTGCACCCCACATTGGGAAGTTGCATCTGGGGTCTTAAAAACTGTCAAGCTGCCATCCGAGGGCACAGCAAATGGTCCCAACGCAGCAGGAACGGATGCTCACCGAGGACCAAAATGACATGGGGTAAGGACAACCCAGAAGATAGAGAGACCCACATGAGTGGGTGCCTACATCGACTTGGGACCGGAAGAACCGGATAGTGCCCAGCCACCACCATGGATAGCCATGATGGAGCTCACTGAGTCTCACTGGCAACACAAGAATAAAAAGGGGTGCATCCTGAGATCTCCACTAAAAGATCACAAATGATGGTCCAGCAGCTTCAGGGTTCCCCTGGGAGCATGGCCCCTGGCCCTCATGCTGCTCTTGCCCATAAATCATAACGAAGGTCCACTCTTTGGATGCGAATGGATTGGACTTGGCAATGCAGAGTGACCACATATTGGATGCACTGTATGGTTCTATGCATCTATAGGATATCATCCTGCTGACCTCTGGCTGGAGGAAGGAGAGTGGGTGGAGAGGAGGGGAAAGGAGACTGTTGGGAGGATAAGACATGTATGGAGCAGAGAGGAATAGTGTGCTGTCACCGGACAGGGAGAGCAGTGGAAGCTGCATATAGGTGGGCATGCAAATTTATATGGGAATGTACATGTTCACTCAGTCATAATTAAAAAAAAAAAAAAGCTAAATGGAAAGAAGATTCAGAAGGAATGGAGAACCTTTAACACCGAAGAAGGAGCAGATAGCAAGAAACTGCACAGGACCAGCAGTGGCAGATGGGCAGCAACAGACTGGCAGCAGCAGAACCAGAGCAGTGCAAGACAGCGCTGGAGCTGACTCACAGAGTCAGAGAGCTGAGTGCCTGTGCACAGAGTTTTCCTGGTGGAGTAGGGTGCCTCTGGTCACTTGAATCAGTGGAGCTACAGCACTTTGGAAGTCTCTCCGCAGCAGGGCAGACGTGGGCTTGAGGCCTGGGCCATGAGGCTATAGGAAGCAGAAGCTGAAGAGACAAAATGCATTACAAGCTGAGCTGCTTCAGTCTTAAAAGGTATGGCTAAGACCTCAGGGGTATGAAAGGGTGGAGCCATGACTTTCTGTGCTTTAAGGGTAGAATCACCACTCAGCTGAATTTAGCATGCCCCTAAATCTAAGGGAGCAGAGTTGCTGTCCAAGTGGCCTAGAAGGCAGAGCTGTAGCACAGGGCTGGGATTGTCCACTCGGAATCTGAGAGTTTGGCCAATACCTAGGGTCTGGAGGGCAAGACTATTGTATAAAATGTCTCAGAAAACTGAAGATGATTTTCAAAACTTTGAGAGGTAATGTAATGAGTTCTGCTGACTTACCTGTTGCCTGTTAATGCCTTCTTATCCTGCAATTTCTCCCATTTGTAATGGAATGTCTAACTTGTGTCTGTTCTGTCATTGTACCTTTGGAAGCATATAGCTTGTTTCACAGATGTAGAAGAGTTTTTCTATTTTGGACTTGGAACTTATTTAATACTTCTATCACATGAGATGGGTGTGTTTTTGCTATGACTTTTGCTATGATTGGATCATTGTGTTACATGTTTTGGGGCTCCAAAGGGTGGAAGAGTCATAGATTGAAGTGTCTCCACCCAAAAATGTACGTAGCCATGTGGCTCAGCCATGATTCCCAATATTTTATGATTGTCCTCCATTTTGTGATTTTACTAAGCCATATGTTAGAGGATTAAGGTGGGATTGCACATCCCTTCCTAAGATCACCTCCCTGCTCCACTGTAAAGGGAGTTTCCCTGGAGTATGGCTTGCCCCACTCTTAATCCGTTCGTCCTACAAGAGATAAAAGGAAAGGAAAGCAAGCAGAGAGTTGGGAACCTCATACTATCAAGAAAGCAGCACCAGAAGAGCACATTCTTCAGACCTGAGGTTCCTGTACCAAGATGCTCCCTGAACAAAGACTGATGCAACACAAGGACTATCCTCTAGAGCCAACAAAGGGGAAAGCCTTCCCCTGGGAGCAGACATCCTGACTTTGGTCTTGCAGCCTACTGGACTGTGTAAGAATAAACTTCCTTTGTTACAGCCATTTACTCTGTGGTAATTCAGTTAGAACAGCACTAGCTGACTAAAATAACTACACAAAAATATAGAGCATCAACAAAGAAAAAAGAAATAGAATTCAAAGACAAGCAATAAACAGGGAGAAAAATACTTGCACTAGATGGAACAATCTGTAAAAGAGTTTAAGTATAACAATTCAATAAAAAAATAGGCAAAGAAGCAATTATAATAAGAATTGCTAATTAACATATGAAAAGATATGTAACTTCTTTATTAAATGAGTTTTCTCTTGTTGTTAGGTGCTGCTGAGTTGCTCCAGCTCATAGTACCCTTACACATAACATTACCTTGTTCTGTACCATCTTCATGACTGTTGGCTGTATTTGAATTCACTGTTTCAGCCACTATATCAATCCATCTTAATGGGAGGCTACCTCCTTGCTTTCATCATCCCTCTACTTTTCTAACCACAGTCAGTCTAGTAATTGGTTTTACTGATGACAAGCCTAAAGTAACGCGAATTCTGATCACATTTCTTTTAAAACTGATTTGTTCATTCTTCTGGCAGTCCACAATATATTCGTTATTCTTCACCAACCATAATCTGAACACATCAATTCTTTTGTCTTCCTTTTTTAATTGTTGAGCTTTCACATGCACGATATTTTTCTCATTCCTTGTGTCATGGATTTTGTAGAACTTTCAGGTTGTTAGCATGTAAAGACCAATTGTATCATCAAGGGCCTGGCAAAAAAACACAGCACACTGGGATTCTGGGGAGACTTTATTGAAAGGACAATGTACCGAGAGGTATAAGGACAATTAAGGAATCTGGTAAAAAGATGTTGCAGCATCAATGAACTAAAAATAGGTGCCATTACCACACCTCCCAAACCCACTGCCATTGAGTTGGGTCCAACTCATAGTGACTCTATAGGTCACAGCAGAACTGTCCCACAGAGTTTCCAAGGAATGCCTGGCAGACTGGAACTCCTGAACTTTTGGTCAGTTAGCAGACATAGCACTTAACCCACTATACCACCAGGGTTTCCACTTAAGCCTGAAAAAACAAGGGGAGCCAGGTTGAGAGATGGAGTCTTGGGAAATGGGTTACTCGACAGTAGCCATAATAAGAGAACACAACCTCTGATGGAACTGTAACACACCAGGCAGTGAACACCAGAAACAAAGACCCCAATACTTTCTTATCTTCAGAAGCCAGAAGACACAAAAGTTGTGATCTATAAGTGTCAGCCTCCCAGAGGCACAGAGGATTTGAGGACAACAACCAGCACTCTGGTAATAGCCAATGCTGGTGAAAGTATGAGAGAAAATAGTAATCGTTGAGTGCAAGTGTTGAGTGAATGGTGGTACTACTATTATCATTGCCATTACAGGGCAATTTGACTGTTTCTAGAAAATGAAGTCCCTTATAGATACAAAATACCCCTAGACCCAGTAGTTCTACTTCTAAAATACTGTTTCAGAAATACTCAGACAGTATACAAGGATTGTTGTTGATGTTAGGTGCCACTGAGTTGACTCCTTATGTAAAGCAGAAGGAAACATTTCTTGGTACTGCACCATCCTCCCAATTATGTCTATGCTTGAGCCCCTTGTTGCAGCCATAGGATATCGATTTTATACAGCAATAGACAACTGCAACACAAAGACCCTAGACCCAGCCCCAAGACAGATCCTGATGAGAATGACTGTGGTCTCTTTCCCTCAGTAGCCATGGTATAGAATAGGCATGTGACTGCTCCAGCCAAGAAGACAGGAGGGAAGGTTTGTTAGGGCTGCAGGGATGGGCAGAAAGAGGCCATCTTTGTCCTTCAAGGATTTTATCTTATGTAGTGGTGGCACCTTGAACACTATGTTGACAACTTAAATTCCACAGGAATAAGCTTCAGGATGAAGCTAAAAATTACAACATCAATTTAAGAGAAGGTTACCTGTAGCCTAGTAAACATTCTTCACCCAGTAAGTGTCCCCTCCCTGGGACCCACTTGCCCCTTCCTTTACACCTGTGGTTGTGGGAGATAGGACTTTTCTTCTTGCTTAAACCAAACTGACTCAGGGTTTTTAGCCAAAAGTGTCCTAATCAATACAACTCTGCTGTCATAAAAAAGAATGAAGTATAGTATCTCCTGTGAAGTAGTCTGGGAAAGAAAAACCAAACCTGAAACTGATCAATTTTATAGATCCAATACCAATATATATGACACGCAAAGGACAGATGAACATACTAAACAAAGGAACACAATCAGGAAAATTAAGAATGTGGAAAACTCAATAGGACAAATAACTGGGCTCATCAACAAAAAACTTTTCAAGGAAAATAAACAGATGTAGGGAGAACCTATTGATTAAGACTCTTAAAACACATACCAGCCAACCACAATTGTAGACCTTACCTGGATCCTAGTTTAAACCATTAAAATAAAGTTTACAATATTTATGAGATAGGTAGAAATGTAAACTATTAATAACTGATAAAATTTAATAATGATTGCCTCTTAAGGTATGTAAATAATATTGTCATTTGCTTTTAAAAGGGGGGGCTTACCTTTTAGAGAAATATACTGAATTATTCAAAAAACGGTAAGATGCCTGAGATTTACTTCAAAATAATGCGGGGGAGAGGGGTTTTTTAGTCATCTGGTACTGCTCTAACAGAAATACCACAAAGCAGCTGGTTTTAACAAAGGAAAGTTTATGGTTACTTAGTCTGGTAGGCTACAAATCCAAATTCAGGGTGTCCATTCCACGGGAAGGCTTTCCCTCTGTCAGCACTGGAGGCAAGTCCTTGTGCTGTATCAGTCTTTGGCCGGGAAGCATTTTGGTGCAGGAACCTCAGGTCTGAAGGACCCGCTCTTTTCTTGGTGCTGCTTTCTTGATGGTATGAGGGTCCCAAATCTCTGCCTGCCTCCGTTTCCTTTTCTCTCCTATAGGGTAAAACATGATGCAAGCCACACTTTAGGGAAACTCCCTTTACTGTGGAACAGGGAGGTGACCTTAGGAAGGGATTTATAGTCCCACCCTAATCCTCTTTAACATACAGCATAGGAAAACCACAAAATGGAGGACAATCATAAACCATTGGGAATTATGGCTCAGCCAAATGGCTACACACATTTGGGGGGGGCGGGACACAGTTTAATTCATGACAGGGAGTGTTAAGGGGAGGTAAAGATGAAACAAGACTGGCCCAGAGTTGGTAACTGCTGAAGCTGAATGATAAGTATATGGAGGTTCACTATACTATTCCATTTCCCTTCATATATGCTTGAAATTTTTTTTATAATAAAAGTTTTTTAAAAAAGAGAGAGACAGAAGTTAGGTCTTCTGTGTTGACATAGAAAAATATCCTTCACAAATTCACTTCCTTAACAACATACAATATAGAGGAAGTTGGCACAACTAGATTAAAGCAAAAGCTAAGAGGTTTCCTGAATACAAGGTCTGACAATTAAGTTCATGAATTTATGCTAGAAAAAGTGCTACATATCTCATTGCTGAATATCATTACAATCATCTTTGAAGTACTCTGCTTGGGAAGCTATGCACCAATGCCAGCACTTAGTCAACCCTTCAAAGCAATTTTGGAACTCTTTCTGGAATGGCCATCAAAGGTGTGGTCATACTGCCCTTGATGTCCTGAATGTCATCAAAATGTCCTCCTTTCAGTATTTCCTTTATCTTTGGGTAAAGAAAAAAGTCACGGAGGGGCCAGATCAGGTAAATAGGGAGGGTGCTCCAGTGCAGTTATTCCTTTACCGGCTAAAAATTCCATCACAGACTACTATACAATTAAGTTATCAAACTTGCTGCCACGCCACCGTGTGCAATGACCATTCCACAATGAGTTCCAAAATTGCTCTGAAGGGTGCACCAGGCACTGGCATTCATGCATAGCTTCCCAAGGGGAGTACTTAGAAGGTGACTGTAGTGATATTCAGCAATGAGGTATGTAGCGCCTAAAACAATTAAGTTTGTGGACTTAATTGTTGGACCTCACATAACCAAACACTTCAAGAGACAAAATAGCAGGGGCAGAGATCTGGGGACCACAGTTTCAGAGGACATCTAGGTCAACTGGTATAACTTTGTTAAGTTTATTAAGAAAATGTTGTGCATTCCACTTTGGTGAGTGGCATCTGGTGTCTTACAAGCTAGCAAGTGGCATCAATTGATCTCAACCCACCTGGAGCAAAGAAGAATGAAGAATGCCAAAGACATAAGGGGAACATGAGCTCAAGAGACAGAAAAGGTCACATAAACTAGATTTCATCAGCCTAAAACTGGAAGAAATGGATGGCACCCAGCTACCACCAATGACCACCCTTACCTGGAACACAACAGAAAGTCCTGATGGTGTGCGAGAAAAGTGGGGTGCAGAATTTCCAGTTTGAAAAAAAAAAGATCTGATAGTCTGACAGACTAGAGGGATCCCAGAATACATAGCCTCTGGATTCTCTATTAGCTTAGAACTAAAACCATTCCCAGAGCCAATTCTCGAGACCAAGATTAGACTTTCCTAAAGACATAAAATGATACTAGTTAAGAGTGTGCTTCTTGGCTTAAGTAGATTCCTGAGACTAAATGGGCAGCTCCTGTTCAGAGGTGAGATGAGAAGGCAGAAGGGAACAGGAGTTAGTTGAATAGAGATGGGAAATATAGGGTGAAAAGAAGAAGCGTACTGTCACATCATAGGAATCAAAATTAGGGTCACATAACAACGGGTATGTAAGTTTTTTATGAGAAACTGACTTGAATTGTAAACTTACACTGAAAGCACAATTTAAAAGAAAAATTCCCTTTCTCTTGCATGCTGTATCTTTTGTACAACATATGTTTAATATTACTTATCTTTTTTAAAAGATGTTTCCTTGGCTTCCCATTACCAAGCAGATTTCACCAAGGAAAAACAAAAGATCTCTTTATTCATCTTCTCAAGAGTTACCTCACCCCAGTTTCACTGTCTTACTCTTGATGTCCACTTTGTCTCAGTTTCCCTCCCTGAACCCTCCTCTATTTGACTGTAAGTGTCCTCAGTCCTGGGCCCTCATGCTCAAATGCACTGTCTCCTGTGTTTAGCTCACCTATCCCCACAGCTTTAACATGAACCTGTACTCTAAGCCCCACACTCATACATCCAGTTGCCTGTCTAGATGCCAGAGATGTAGTACAGCTCAGTGGTTAGTGGTACTGGTAGTAGAGGGCAGTGGTTAGTGACAACAGAGGACAGTGTTAGTGGTAGGAAAGACAAACAGTGATAGTAGTGGACAGTGACCAATGGTAATAGAAAGCAATGGTAGTGGTAGTGGTATTAATCACTTGGGAATGGATGATGACTGCAACCTCCAAATTGTGTGATTTGGAGAAATCAGTTAATCTCTCTGTGGCTCAATCTTCTATAAAGAAAACCAAACCCAAACCACTGCTGAAGATGCCACTTCAACTCATAGTAACCCTATAGAACAGAGCAGAACTGCCCTGTAGGGTTTCCAGGAAGCTGTTGGTAGATTCAAACTGCTGTCTTTTTGTTTAGCAGCAGTAATTTTTAACCATTGCACCACCAAGGCTCCCATCTTAAGGAAATAAACCAAACCAAACCAAACCCTGCCTTTGAATCAATTCTGACTCAAAGCATGGGGATTGCAAATAATCCAAGTACCTTCTCTCACTCAATATGAGAATTTAAAAAATTAATGGAAACAAAGCACTTAGAATAGTGCTTGGCATATGTTAAACACTCAATGTTTAAGTATTACAGTATCCCATGAGTATCTCAAACTTAATGAATCCCAAGTGAAATTTTAGATTCTTCCTACCACTAGCACTTAGTAGAAAGAAGAAAAAAAGGCTCTGCTCCAGCTTCCCCACCTCAGTGAATGATATGTGCTCATTCCAAACAGCTGAGCCTTGGCCTTTATTTCTCCCTCTGTCTCATTACTATCCCCGTTTGATGCTCATCCAGTTCTTCACCAAATCATGCTGAGTCTAACTCCAAAGGATATCTCAAATCTGTCCACTTCTGTCTATCTCCATGGTCACCCCCTATCACTTACTATCATGTCTCACCTGGGCAAATGCCAACAGTGTTCTGATTGCCCTTCCTCTCCTTTTCCCTTCACTCCCTACCCTTTATCCCCAGCAGCCAGAGCGTCCTTTAAAAATGTCTGCTTGAGACAAAAATTGGACTGGATTACGGGATACAGAGATGCAGGTGGTGTGTGTGCTTTTTGGCTTAATATATATATGAGGCTGTCCAACTGGTTCCTCTTTAGAAGGCATTGGGGATAGGGGAGAGTGGAGAGGAAGGGACAAGTGATGGCTGAGGAGAAACCAGAAGTACAGGGTAGAAGGAAGTGTGCTGTCACAGGGTAAAGAGAACAGACAGAGTTGCACAGAGGCTGTGTTCGGGGGTTTTATGTGGCAAATCAAATTGACTTGGAACGTTCACTTGATCACAATTTTAAAAAAACATCTGTTTCGAACAACTGAAGCTCACTTCTCCCAATTCATTCGTGTCCCTTTTCACTTGCTTTCTCTACTCTCATTGCCTTCCCCTCTGTTTCTCTAACACATCAAGGTCTTTCCCACCCAAGGCTTTTGCACATGCTGTGCTCTCCCAAGTGTACTTTCTATTCTCATATTCACACAGCTCTTTTTTTCTTCATGTCCTTTTTGTTTCACCTTACCAAAGGCCTTTATTTACCACCTGTCTTAATTATTTAGTGCTGCTACAACAGAAATACCACAAGTGGGTGTCTTTAACAAACCCATCTCACAGTAAAGTGAGCTAATATTACAAATTCAGGGTCATCAGCTCCAGGGGAAGGCTTTCTCTCTCTGTTGGCTCTGGAGGAAAGTTCTCATCAATCTTCCTGCGGGCCAGGACCTTCTCCACACAGGAACCCTGGGTCCGAAGGACTGCTTCCTTCGTAGCAGGAGGTCCCTGTTTCTCTGCTTGCTTCTCTTCTTTATATCCCAAAGGAAACTGGCTAAAGACACAGTCCAGTCCTATGGACTGAGTCCTGCCTCAACAACACAACTGCTGCCCAGTCCTCTTCATTAATTTCAGAGAGACAGGATTCACAACATGTAGGAAAATCACATCAGATGACAAAATCGTCAAAAAAAAAAAAATCATAATACTGTGAATCGCGGCCCAGCCAAATTAATACACTCATTTTTGAGGGACACAATTCAATGCAGAATACCACCCTACCTACCTAACACTACTCCCACTATTGAATACAGCCCCTGCTCATTGAAGTTTTCACAATTTATACTTATGTACTTATTTGTTTATGGCTTGTCTCCTCCATTGGAGTAAGTTCCTGGAAGTATCAAAACGAAACTAAAATCAGTTGCTGTCAAGTCAATTCCAAGTCACAGTGACCCCACACATTGCAGAGTGGAACTGTACTCCATAGGATTTTCATGGCTGCGGCCTTTCAGAAATGGATCATCAGGGCTTTCTTCCAAGGTGCCTTTAAGTAAGTTTGAACTGCCAACTTTTCAGTTTGTAGCCAAATGCTTAACCGTTCGCACCACCCAGGGATTCCTTCCTTGAAGTACAGGGCCATGTCAGTCATTACTATATCCCTAGCTCTAAATACCATACTGGACATTACCAAATGTTACAGTAAAACTATTTATTGAGTGAATTATTGGGTTGTTGATTTAAAAAGAAAGTCAGTTGTGGATCAATGTATACATCATTGTGGCAATTATGAATGTTAGTCTACAAACTTAGACATGTAATTCTGTTATTTTCTATAATTCATCATTGTTTCTGTCCTTTAAGCAGCATCTTTCCAAAGCAGCAGTTGGAAACAAGTTTAAATTCAGTCCTTTTGAGAGTGGGTCATAACTTCAAAATATTAAGCATGGCCAAATTTCTTGTAGGAGTGAAGAGACAAGGCTCAAGGTGATTGGACAGCACACAGCACACAGTCCTCAGACAGCAGTGTTGATGCAGAAATGTCTACCATCCTGTCTCAATGGGCCCCCTTAGGTCCTGTAGCTCTGCACTGTGAGCACAGCAGTGGGCTTAGGGGAGGGGAATATTTTACAAAGCTGCCTATGGTCTTGCAGCCCAAGCTCAAGAGCCTTTCTTCTCTGGAGACTCTACCATGAATTAGGGGGATGGACCTTTTCCCTCTTCCTCTTTCCCCCTCCCTCTCACCCCCACTTCGACATTCCTGGCTAAGACTCTTGTCTTTGCTAAGACATTTTCTTCCCCCTAAGGACCTCAGCTTTGGAAACTCAAACACCAAAATCAGTTTTTGTACTCCTGGGCCTGCCACTTCCATCCCTGGGGGCAATGAATACAGAACCCAGAACACAGAAAAATAGGAAAATTTAGGGAGAAACAAAATAGACTATTATAGAAATAACATTATATGTTTTTGATCACACTGATTGCCACATCAGAAATTAACTAGAACAGTCAATAACGACAAGCCCAATGAGAAATGCAAGTGAAAGATTAAGGTGGCTGGAACTAAGATAGAGGCTTGCAGAGCCATTTGGGTGATAAACTCAACAGAACTAGATGAGAAATAAAGAACCTTGGTGGTGCAATGGTTAATCACTCAGCTGTTAGCTGGAAGGCTGGCTATTTGAACCCACTAGCCATTCTGCAGGAGAAAAGACCTGGTGATCTGCTCTCATAAAGACTACAGCCTAGGAAAACATTATGGATTAGATTGTGTTCCCCTAAAAACATTCATCAGTTTGTCTAGGCCATGATTCCCAGTATTGCATGGCTGTCCATCACTTCATCATCTGATATAACTGTTAATGAGACAGGATTAGAGAGGCAGCTATGTTAATGAGGCAGGTCTCTACAGGATTAGGTTGTATGTTGAATCAGTTTCTTCTAAGAGAAGCCAGCAGAGAGGAGAAGGATCTCATTACCATTAAATAAGAACAGCCAGATTTAGAGCACATCCTTTGGACCCAAGGTCATAGCACAGAAGCTCCTAGACTAGGGGAAGGTTGAGAACAAAGACCCCCCAGAGCTGAAGGAGACAGCTTGGCCCTGGTGCTTGTGCTCAGACCTCAACTTGGGCTTCTAGCCTTCTACACTGAGACAGAATACACTCTGTTTGTCAAAAGCATCCACTTGTGGTATTTCTGATATAGCAGAAGCACTAGATAACTAAGAAGCCCCGTGGGGCAGTTCTACTCTGTCCTCTAGAGTTTCTATGGCATCACTAAGAGTTGAAAGCAATTCAAAGGTACCCCAAAACAGGTGAGGAATTAGACCATGTCTCAGTCATCTAGTGCTGTTATAACAGAAAACCCACAAGTAGACGGCTTTAATAAAGAGAAATTTGCTTCCTCACAGTAAATTAGGCTAAACATCCAAATTTAGGGTGGCAACTCCAGCAGAAGACTATGTCTCTCTGTTGGCCCTGGAGGAAGGTGCTCCTCCTCATCCTTAGCCTGGTTGAGGAGCTTCTCAGGCATACGGCCCTCAGTCCAACAGACATGGTCTCCTCCTGCTGCTTCTTTCTTGATGGTGGGAGAGCCCCAACTCTCTTCTTGCTTCCTTCTTTTGTATTCCAAGAGATTGTCTGGAGACACAATACAATCTTACAGACAGAATCCTGCCTCACACACACAATTTCCACCCATCTTCCCTCAGTAACATGACAGGTAGGATTTACAACCTACAGGAAAATCACACAACACTAGGAATCACGGCCTAGCCAAATTCATACACACATTTTCTGGAGGACACAATTCAGTCTATGACAGATGTGGGATGGGTAACAAAGAAGGAAGTGTCAAGGATGACTCCTAAGAAGGTTGGGGACCATGGTCCCAGGGAACACCTAGTTCAATTGATATAACATACTTTATAAAGAAAATGTTCTACATCCTACTTTGGTGAGTAATGTCTGGGGTCTTAAAAGCTGCGAGCAGCCAGCTGAGATACTCCACTGGTCTCACCCTTTCAGGAGCAAGGGGAGGTGAAGAAAACCAAAGACAAGGGAATGACTAGTCTGAAGGACTAATGGACCGAAAGACCACAGCCTCCACTAGACTGAGTCCAACACAATTAGATGGTGCCTGGCTACCACCACTAACTGCTATGACAGGGATTGCAATTAAAGGGTCCCCCACAGAGATGAAAAAAAAAAAAATGTAGAACAAAATTCCAACTCACCCCCCCCCAAAAAAGATCAGACTTACTTATCTGACAGAGACTGGAGAAACTCTCACAGTATGGCCTCCAGATACTCCCTTAATATGGTACTGAAGTCACTCCAAGGTTCACCTTTCAACCAAAGATTGGACAGGCCCATAAAACATAATGAAAGTAAATGGGCACACCAGCCCTGGGGCAAGAACAAGGCAGCAGTACAGGACAGAACTCAAAGCTGAGAAGCACAGTGGTGACGTGGCATAGGATTGGCACCCAATGGCACAAAACAGTATGTGTATTAATTAATGAGAAACTGATTTGCTCTGTAAACCTTCATCCAAAGCACAATTCAGGAAAAAAAAAAAGAATGACTCCTTGAGAAATAGGGTCAGGGAGGTAGCAAATTGTGTTCCCACCTCTGGAATACCTTCCCCATCCAAGACACAGGCACCTAGCTAGCTCCTCCTCACCCTTCAGATCTCCACTTAAGCATCACTTCTTCAGAGTGGCCATCTCTGACCCCAGATCAGGTCAGAGTCTTGGTTTTCTGCTCTCAGAGAACCACCCTCCTTTGCACATTTACTCAGTACCTACCCGTCCAGACTGCATATTCTGTGAGCTGATCTAGACTTACTTTTTTTTTTTTATTTAACATAACTGAGTGAAAATGTACATTCATGTATAAATTTACATGCCCACCTATATGCAGCTTCCACTGCTCTCCCTGTCCGGTGACTGCACACTATTCCTCTCTGCTCCATACAGGTCTCATCCTCCCAACAACCTCCTTTCCCTTCCTCTCCGTCCACTCCCCTTCCTCCAGCCAGAGGTCAGCAAGATGATATCCTGTAGATGTTTATAACCACAAAGTGCTTCAATATGTGGTCACTCTGCATTGCCAAGTCCAATCCATTCCTGTCCAAAGAGTGGACCTTTGTTATAATTTATGGGAAAGGGCAGCATCAGGGCCGGGGGCCATGCTCTCAGAGGAACCCCAAAACTGCTGGACCATCAATTGAGGTCTTTTAGTGGAGATCTCATGATGCACCCCTTTTTATTCTTGTGTTACCAGTGAGACTCCTCTCTGTGAGCTCCATCGTGGCTATCGCTGGTGGTGGCCGGGCACCATCAGGTTCTTCCGGTCCCAAGTCGATGTAGGCACCCACTCTTGTGGGTCTCTCTGTCTTCTCGGTTGTCTGTACCGCATGTCATTTTGGTCCTCGGAGAGCATCCGTTCCTGCTGAGTTGGGACCATTTGCTGTGTCCTCGGA
Source organism: Heterohyrax brucei (assembly GCA_028571685.1). NCBI lineage: Eukaryota > Metazoa > Chordata > Mammalia > Hyracoidea > Procaviidae > Heterohyrax > Heterohyrax brucei. The sequence goes on along the minus strand of CM053165.1, from coordinate 6,372,722 downwards.
TGGTAGCTTGGCAGCTTTTAAGACCCCAGACGCCACTCACCAATGTGGGGTGCATAGAGCTCTCTTAGCAAAACGCTAGTTGTGCCAATTGGCCTGGAATTCGCCTAAGAGCATGGTCCCCCGCCCCCTGCCTGATCTGGACCTTACTTTTGTTTACCCAGTGCCTAGCACACAGGAGGCATTCAACAGACAAAGCCTCCAAAAGTCAGGCAAAGGAGATTGGATTGGTGTTTCTCAAAGGCAGAGGTGGCTGCTGGGCTTTAACATACAGAGACTTCCTCCACCATCACCCACCCCAGCCACTTCAAAAGGAAAAGGGTCCTCACCCTGCCCACTTCAATAACCTACTGTGTTCACTTTCACCCAATCACAATGAAAAAAAAGAATCTACTGTGTGATGAGGCATGTCACGGACTGAACTGTGTTCCCCTAAAAAATGTGTGTAGTAATTTCGCTAGGTCCTGATTCCTAATACTGTATAAGGTTCCTTTGTGTTGTAAACCCTGCCTCTATGATGTTAATGAGGCAAGAGGGGCAGCAGTTGAGTTGCTGGAGCAGGACTCAGTGTGTGGGATTGTATTGTGCCTTGATGCAATCTTGAGGGAAATAAAGGATAGGGAAGCAAGCAGAGTGGGGGACCTCACACCACCAAGCAAGCAGCCCCTGTAGCACAGCACATCCTTTGGAAAGGGTTGGGGGTCCCTGCACCCCAGAAGCTTCCAGTCCAGGGGAAGATTAAAGACAAGGACCTTCCTTGAGAGCCAGCAGAGAAAGCTTTCCCCTGGAGCTGACACCCTGAATTTGGACTTTCAGCTTACCAGACCATGACAGAATAAAAGCTGTCTTTTTAAAGCCATTCACTTGGTATTTCTGTTAAAGCAGCACCTGATGGCTAGGACAAGGTGTCACTGGGACACACTGAGTCGGAACAAAGCAGCTGGCACCCAGTTGTAAGGCATGCCGAGCAGAGGAGTGAATGAGAGTACGGCTGAGTCCAAGGACTGGGGGAAGGCTTGGAGAGGCAGGAAGGCACTAGATGGGGTGTGGGGATGGTAGAGAGGTCCCCCAGATATGTTCATCACACCAGAGAAGTGGGATGATCCTGTGCAGTCCTCCCTTTCTATTAAGGGTCCCCTGGACCTCCTTCACCAGCTCTGAAGAAAGGAAATACACCATCCATTGTGGTGTGGTTAGCTCATTTGCTTTCTCCTTTGTTCACAGCTGTGTCCGGAAAGGTGTCTGGCACATATTAAAAACCAAACCCACTGGTACTGTCAAGGTTAGCTAGAGAACTTGATCTCTGCCACCACATACTAACATATTTTACTCCAGAATCTAACATTTTCTAGGGATAACAAAGGTCATGGTTTGCACTATAGAACACACACAGTATTGATAAGGTTCCCAGGGGAACCTGTTCTGCCACTTATCAATAGTTCTTCCTGGCAGTTTGTGATGCAGATGTGGGTTCTTCCTGGCAGTTGTGATGCAAACAGAACATTTCCTTCTGGTAGTTGTGAGATGTCTATAGTGGCCTCAGCCCCAGTTCACCCCCTGCTTTTGCCTATAAAAAGCACCACCAAAATCTATGTGGGGTCTTTTTCCACTCATGGAGACCTCTCTGGAATGTACTTTCCCTTAATAAACTTTTCCATCATTTGCTACCAAAAAAAATGCATCCTCATGTGCTCTGGAGAAGAGGGATCCCAGTTTGTCACCCCTCAGGAGACCAAACTTGGTAGTTTGATCTCTGGAACCCAAATCGGGGTGACTCGGGGTCCATCAGCTGCATGACCTCGACAGCATCAAGTCCATTATGTCTCACAGTGACCCGACAGGACAGAGTAGAACTGCCCATCTGAGTTTCCAAGGAGCACCTGATGATTCAAACTTCTGGTTAGCATTCAACCACTATGCTACCAGACTTTCCTGGCACATATTAGAGGCTCTGAAAGTTTCAGTCAGTTGTCGAAGGAAATTGAAGGAGTAAAGACTCTCAAGGAGCTGGGGCAGTCATTGGGGAGGGAACATGCCGGTTAACAGGCCCACGGGTATTACCATTCTCGAGTGGGAAAGTCTGTTGCAGATTAAACTAGATGATGTATATTAGACTCCTAGTACACGGAAGCAGTTTAATAAACAGGTTCAAAATTTACAGAAGTTGAGCAGAATGGGCAGAGGCTAGGCAGGGGATCACATAGGGGCCTCCTAAGGACAGCCTCACAGGAAACCTTGAGGGGGTCTTCCAGGAGCCCTCACTCAACTCCTGTGCACAGCTGACACCCTGTCCCACCCTCCCAACAGGCAGGAATTTGCCCCATGACCTTCCCAGGCACACTTCTGTCACCATGGCAACCAGCCTTGGGAACAAGCAGCCTGATTGTCCCTGCTCAGCAAGGCAGGTGAAACCTTGCCACGTGATCGATACTGGGCCAGGTGCAGTTAAGGAACACCCACTACCTCCCCACCTTAACCCATTCAACCCCGCTCTATCACCACAGGCCCTTTGGCCCTTAGTCGCCTGCTAGAAGGGCTGTGAGGCTAAAAACTGGACCGCTCAGCAAGTCTCACTGCTGGAAAGGAGTCCAGCCAGGCTGGCCCATGCAGGGGCTAAGTGACAGAAGCAGGCTACTTCACATCCCTAAATTTCCCCACCTATAAAATCAGAATACCTCCCACTTCAAAGGACAGTAGAGGCTGTGAGAAAATGACACAGGAGTGTAGATGACTTTCTCATAGAGGTGGGGCTTTCCCTTGTTCTGCACTCTAGGATTCCCCCCACACTGGCCTACTCCTAAGAAGCTAGGAAAGGGGTGGGTGGCCCCCAGATGTCCCTGGGCAACGTACCATCATCAGGCCTTCCCTGGTAGTAGCAACCACTCCCCTGCCACCTTCCTCTGTAATGTTCAAGTAGAAACCTCAAGAAGACTGGTTTTTCTGCTTGCCAGTGTCAAGATTAGCTAGGGAACCTGATCTCTCCTTCCACACAGTAACATATTTTACTCCAGAATCTAACATTTTCTAGGGATAACAAAGGTCATGGTTTGCATATAGAACACACACAGTGCCGATAAGGTGACTGAGGGAATCTGACCTGCCTCTGACCTGCCGCATATCAACAGTTCTCCCTGGCAGTTTATGATGCAAATACAACCATTCCTCCTGGCAGTGGTGAAGTGGCTACAATACCCTCAAACCCAATCTAAAACCAAGTTACTACCTCCGCCTCCCATCTATGATATTGTCCCCTGCTTTTGCCTATAAAAAGTACACCCGAAATTTGTCCTAAGTCTTTTTCCACTTATGGAGACAGACTTGCTCTCTCTTCGGAACGTACTTTCCCTTAGTAAACTATCATTTGCTACTAAAAAGGGTGCATCCTCGTGTGCTTTAGGGGAGGGGGAGCCCAACTTGCCACCTGTCAGGAGACGAAATTGCTAGCTTGATCTCCTGAAGCCGAATCAGGTAATCAGGTTACTCGGGGTCTAATCAGTTACTTGACCTCAACACAAGACCCTTCCCGGCCACACAACATGGCTGCAGTTCTGCAGTTCTCTGGGCTGCTTCTGCCCCAAGACACAAGGCTCTCTTGTTCCTTGGCAGATGGTCAAGCGTCTCAGGCCAAACTTGGGTTATCCAGCTAAACACTAGATTGGTGGGGAGGGGGAAGATCTTTGAAACTACCTTTGAAATATAACCCGTCTGAGTCACCAAGACTGTGTTAACAACCCTTCACCCTCATCCACCAATGACAGAAAAACACCCTGCTTCATTGTCTCATCCAAGGACCCCTCCCACATCCTGGACCAGCCCCATGCAGGGCTCAGATGTTCTCCTCACTCCCTTAATGACTATGTTGGCAATCTATATTCACACCACCTGCTGTGTTAAGAATCCCCAGTGATCTCAAAGCCCTCCTCAGATTAGAACAAAACACCTAACAAGTCCCCAGGCTGATTTATGATGTAGGCCATTTTCTTAGCCAATGAGATGGAGTCTTAAAGTTAGGACATATCTTGCTAGTCCTCAACTCCATCAAGTCAGTTCAAAGGAGGTGGGGGGGCAGGGAGTGACAGGTGTAACCCTAGCTGGCCCAGATATTAACTGCTGGAAGGGACATGTCTTTGTTACCTTGTGCTGATACAACAGAAATAAATGGCTTTAACAAACATAAATGTATTCTCTCACACTCTAGTAGGTTACAAGTCCAAATTCGGGGTATCAGTTCCAGGAGAAGGCATTCCCTCTCTGTTGACTCTAGGGAAAGGTCCTTGTCATCAGTGGAAGGACCCTGGGTCTGCTGCCAAACTAATGTACGTTCATTCCACCTATTACTGACAGCCAAAGTTCAAAGACAGCAAGAAAGACTCAATGCTTTATTAGCAGACAAGCAGGCCAGCCAGGAGACAGAATAACTTGTCCCAAAACTGTCCCCCTTGGGCTACATTTCTAGTAGTTTTTATAGCCAGAATTCAAAGGAGTTGGTGGTGTTGTGTTTGCCACAGGATAATCAAACAGTGTGAGTTACCCAAAATTTTGTCATAGGATAATAAAACAGAGTAAACTATCCACAATTTGTCACAGGATAATCAAACAGTGTGAATTACCCAAAAGTTTGCCACAGGATAATCAGAGTAAACTATCCAAAACTGGTTACAGGATAATCAAGCAGAGTAAAGTATCCAATTTGTTCTGTTTTGTTTTGTTTTTAGCCTCTCTCTGAGGTCTTAATTTTATTTCTTCAGAGATAGGAAGAAGAATGTAGACCTGTTAATCCAGTCTGACAGTGAGAATTGAAGCCAGGGAAGGAATGCAGCTTGATAACCTAAGTGATCTTCGTTAGGTTCTTATATTCACTACCAGGTCCAAAGGATATACTCTTCTCCCACCTGTTCTTTCTTGGTGGCATGAGGTCCTCTGGTCTCTCTGCTAGCTTCTGTCTTTTATATCTCAAAAGAGATTGACTCAAAATCTAGTCTTGTATGTTGAATCCAGCCTTATTAACACAATTACCGCGAATCCTGCCTCAAAACATCATAGAAATAGGATTTGCAACAAATATAAAATTCACAGCAGATGACAAAATGTTGAACAATTGCACAATACTGGGAATCACAGCCTAGCCAAGTCACACACATTTTGGGGGACACAATTCAATGCATAAGAGGGAACGTGGCCCAGCCCCAGATGAGCCTTCACCTAAGCTTCAGAGAGTGCCCTGACCTTCTCCATGATCATTCAATAAAATTACTATTGCCCTTTGTACCACAATGGACAAAACCTGGGTGGAGACAAAACCAGTTCTGTAACACTACATGGCTGACTGTGACAAAGACACGGAGTGGAAGGATTGGTTTCAACTGTGGAAATCAGGGAAATCTTGAGAAGAGGTAGCAGCCACGCTGGACTTTAAAAGATATACAGGACTGGGGCAACTGGACACTATCTGGAAGGCAGCACAGCATCCCCAACAGGGGGAGTAGTGGGGATAAAGATGTAAAGGAAGTTGTGTGTTATGCTTCATACCTGGGGTGCCTGGCGGACAGTAAGAGAATGAGGAGAGTGGGTGAAATGGTAACATTGGCTCACACTTTGGAAAAGGGGCTTGAAAAGCTATGACGTTTCAACTCTCACCTTTGGGGATGGGGAGACCTTGAAGGTTTCTGAGCGAGAGGAATACAAGGATTAAGTTGGTTGTAAGAAGGGATGGACTTCAAGTAAAGCCAGCTAAGACCCTAAACAATGTTACCACGGCCACTGCTATCCCAAACTACAGAGGGAGATGGTATGGGGTCAGAACTTAAGTAAGGCTCTTTTCAGGAAGGATGTGCTGAGTTTGGGTGATCGAAGTTTATTTAGGGTTCATTTCTCTGCTGATAAATGGTGTGTGGGTCGCACAGTCCACTTCAGTCCAGTAAATGCTTCCATTCTACAAACATCTCCCGTCTTAACTTGCATTAGAACAGAAGACCAGACTGGACCAGAGTTCTGGTTCTAGCTCTGCCTCCTGGGCACCCATTGGCCCTCTCTGCACCTTAGTTTCCCCATCTGTAGAGGGAAATTTGGAAACGGTATATTTAGGGTCCTGACCTTCATGTTTAAAGCACATTGCCTCCACAGTGGCGCTCGAAAGAGCCACTCTAGCGCTTCTCGCCCGCGCCCGCTGCCCAGAAAGTATGGCCACCTCCCAAGGTGACATGTGAGGGAAAGTGGACTGGACGGGTGAGGACCAAGACAGGGCCTCCTTGCTTTGCGTAAGACCTGAGCTGCTGCTACCCGGAGCTCTAGAGCGCGGCGAGAACCCAAGCCCAAACAGCTGCGTCTACTTCCGCCCGGATACTGCGCGGCGAGGGGCGGAGCCAGAAACTTGAGCCAACCCGCCCCGGACGTGGCCAGGTGAGGCACTCCTGGAGGCAGGCGGGTCCCTGCAAGGACTACGTAATTGCGTGAGGGGCGGAGCTAGGGGAACACAGCTCTCGAGCATTACGTACGAAACGTCACGAAGACGAGAATTACGCGAGGATAGGAGAGTGGGCGGAGCTGGGGCTGGCACCGAGCACCAGGGAGAGCCACTGGGTAGGCGGGGCGTGAGTAGGATGCTCACTGCGTGGTTTGCGCAGCGTAGCGGCAACCTAGCATGTGCGTCTGGGCTCGAATGTGGAGGCTCCCTCATGGGAGAGGCAGCTTCTCACGGGTCCCGGTCGCAACCAGCGGCGGCAAGGGCGGAGCCCAGTCGAGGTCAGTCAAGGGCCCCCGGCGGGAGGCCATCTTCTGCTCCTCCCTCTCGGGTGTGGCTCCTCCCCCTCCCAGCTGCTGCAACGGGCCGGTTCCTTCCCCTTGATCCCGCCCGATCCCGGACCGCTCCCATACCCCTCTTTTACCTGACTGAGCTCTCCTTCCGTCCCCGCCCCTCCCGTCAGGCCTCTGCCGCTTTCCTACGCGCTTCTGAACGGGGACGCGGACCGCCCCGCCCTAGTCTTTCTACACGGACTCTTTGGTTGCAAAAACAACTTCAACTCTATTGCCAAGGCTCTGGCCAAGCAGACCGGCCGGAAGGTGAGCTTTCGGGCGAGGCGGAGCCTGGGGCGGGGCCAGCATCCGGGCCATCATTGCGGGGTACCTGTGGAAGAGTGACAGGGTTCCCAGAGGAGAGGGTAACCCCACCGTAGAAGTGAAAGGAGGAGTTGACTTTCCAAGGTTGTGGGTTAAACCCACCGTCATTCCCGCATTCTTCCGTTCATCCAGACCTTCATTCAACAGACAAGTTAGAGATCTGTGCTTCTGTGTGTGGTACTGAGCTGGGGCCTGCTGTCCTGTGCCTAAATGCCAGCCCCCACTCCAAAAAGGGCACAGACGTTGCCTCTTCACCAAACATGACCTCTTAGACAACCCGTCTAATGTGCTCCAAATATTGGAAATTCTTGGAGCGTCTTTCAAGCCTTCTTTGAGGCTGCCATCAAGCCAGACTAGATCTTCAAAGATGCCGTCACACCTCTTGGGTCTTCTCTAGCAGAGTAGACCCAAGTTCCTCACCTAGACCTGTGTCTGGGAACTGGGCCTCATCTAGACTTCTGTGTCTGGGAACTTGGCTGTGTATCACCATCCCTCCTTCCTGATCAGGATCAGCCCCTAGGCTCCACCCTTGTTGACCTGAAGTTCCTACCCAAGACTTTGATGTCTAGGTGCCAAAGGTGGATGCCAGCTGTGTCCCCCACTTTGCTCCCCAGGTGCTAACAGTGGATGCTCGGAACCATGGTGACAGCCCCCATAGTCCAGACATGAGCTACGAGGCCATGAGCTGGGACTTGCAGAACCTCTTGCCTCAGCTGGGCCTGGTGCCGTGCGTCCTTGTTGGCCACAGCATGGGCGGCAAGACAGCCATGCTGCTGGCACTACAGCGGGTAAGTCACCCCGTCTTGGGTCACCTCCCACCCTTATAGAACCTATGTGCCCAGGAGGCAGTCTGGGACTAAATGATCCTTGGATTGGCAAGGTGGAGAAGTTCAGGCTCCAGGAGCTGTGTGCTGCTCTCGTGTCTGCCTGAGGCTACACCTCAGTCTGGTTCTTTCACACAGCCAGATCTTGTAGAACGCCTGATTGCCGTGGACATCAGCCCAGCGGAGACCACATCTGTCTCAGACTTTCACTCCTACATGGTTGCCATGAGGGCCTTAGAAATCCCAAGTGAAGTACCCCGTTCCCATGCCCGCAAACTGGCCGATGAGCAGCTCAGCCCTGTTGTCCAGGTGATTCTCGCATGCCCCCAAATGATGCACAGGGCTGGGACCTATCAAGGAAAGAGTGGTGGCCCCAGGCCTTACAGGGACACCCCCCCCCAACTACTGGCCTCCAACAGGACATTGCCGTGCGGCAGTTCCTTCTCACCAACCTGATAGAAGTGGACAGACGCTTTGTGTGGAGGGTGAACTTGGAAGCCTTGGCCCAGTACATGCAGGAGATCTTGGCCTTCCCACATCAACAGAAATCCTACCTGGGGCCAACTCTCTTCCTCCTTGGTGGCAATTCCCAATATGTGCGGTAAGTCAGGCTGGTCAAGGGCAGGACATGCCTTAGTCACCCAACCCCCAACCTGGTATCCTATTTGGCGGCTAGCTTGGGCCTAGACAGGGGTCCCCTGAGAGCCTGGGGACACCCCTGGGCATGCTGGCTCATGAGGCTTTTTATCTCTCACCACTCCCTTTCCTTGCTCTGTCACTGATTCTCTCATTATCTCCCTCTCTTTCTACTTTCATTTGTCCTTGGTGGCCTTTTCTCTGGTGACAGCCCAAGCCACTATCCTGAGATTAGGAGGCTCTTCCCTCAGGCCCGACTGCAGACAGTGCAGAATGCCGGCCACTGGATCCATGTTGACCGCCCACAGGACTTTGTGGCTGCCATCCGAGGCTTCCTGGCCTAGAGCCCTGCATTGCTGGCAAGAGAAAGCATGAACTCCCAGACTCCAAAGCCTTATAGCCTCTCCACATTTGTGTGCAGAGGGACTCAGGTACTGAAAGAGCATAGACATGCAGAGGTGGTCAGTCGTTAAGCTTTAATAAAGATGTGCTCCCAAAAGGCCTTGGGCTGAGATGTCTCATCACCAGTACCTCCACCAACTCAAGGGAGGTCGAGCCCGGGGGCCCCTGGTGGCTCCAGGGTCCAGGTGTGCTCCCAGAGAGCCCCTGGACTCTCTTTGCAGTTGGTTTTTGACCTGCTGCCTCACCAGCTGCCACATGTCCTCCTGTGGGCAGGAGAGCAGATTCAGAGGCAGACTTATACCCTCACCACTTGCCACCCAGGGCTGCCTGGTAGTCTCGTTTTACCTCCCAGGCTTCCACCTCCTGCCTCAGCCTGAGTTTGTCCTCCAGGACCTCCAGCAACTGGGCCTCCACAGCTCGCAACTTGGCTCGGCATGTGTCCAGCTCAGCCTCCACAGCCTGCTTCCTGTGAGCAGTAGGGAAGGTGGCTTGAGCTTCAGGTCCTGCAGATTTGTGACTTTTTTCCAGGAATGCCCAACTGCGCCCCCTTCCTCTAGCAGGAGAGAACCCTCAAGTGAAACACCTCTGCCAGCTAGTCCGTGCAGCAACCACTCCTCACCTGGCAATGGCTTCATCCCGCTCCTGGAGGACTTGTTCCAGTGAGGGCTCTGTCTGGGTGCCCCCCAGTGCTCCAGCGACTTGGGATTCTGTTTAGGGTGATAGAGGAGGGGGCAGTGATGTGAACTTGCCTGAGTGAAGTGCTCCACCCTGACTTTGCCCAGATGCTGAAAGGAGAGGAGTCTGAAGTGTCCTGTCCCTGTCCCCTGTGCCTTAGTCTCATAGACCTATGGAAAGTAGAGTAGGGGCCTGAGGTCATGCTGGAAGAGTGACAGGTATGGCCCTTGCCTGGTCTGAGGGCAAACAGAATGGACAGGGTGTTTGGATCCCTGAAGGGAAAAGGACCTTGTGAACCCACCTCCAGGAGAGGGGACAAGGTGGGTTCAGAAAGACACTTACCCCTCAAGCACCCCAGATAGAGAGGCGGCCTGGACTGGGACTCTTGTCAGTGGTGTAGAGCAGGAAGACAGAGCCCTTTGACTTCCTTTCTAGCGGAAGGCACTCCCTATAAAGCTCCGCCCCTGGCAGGCCTGCCCAAGTCAAGGAGTCGCTTTGTTTCTGGAGACCTCTCTAGGTCACATGTAGCCCTGCACCCCAAGGGGGTGCTCTGAACATGTTTTGAGGTGAGAAAAGAGAAGAGCCAGAACTTTGCTCCCAGACTTGAGGTGCCCCAGCCTATCCTTAAATAACATCATCCAGGCATGTACCTGCTCGAGTGCAACTCCTTACCTCAGCAGAAAGCAAGAGGAATAAAGGCCCAAGTACTTCTTGCTGACTCCTAATATCACAAATACCCATTCTCTCAGGTGCTACCTCTGGCTCCCCATTCTCTCAAGGGCTATCTCTAGCTGACTTGTTAGGTGCTGTTGAGTAGGTTCCAACTCATAGTGACCCAGTGTACAACAGAACACAGCCCAGTGTGCACCATCGTTACACTCGTTGCTACATTTGAGCTTGTTGCAGCCATTGTGTCAGTCCATTTCACTGATGATCTTTTTGCTGACCTGTAAGTGCTATGATTGCTACCCAGAAGGTCAGCAGTTCAAGTCCACCAAGTGCTCCTCAGAAACTCTGATAGGCAGTTCTACTGTCTTCTATAGGGTCACTGTGAGTTGGCATCAACTCAGCAGCATTGGGTTTGGTTTTTTTACCAAGCATGATGTCCATCTTGAGGCAGTGGTCACTTATAATATGTCCAGAGTATGCAAGACAAGATCTTGCTGTCCTTGCTTCTAAGGGACATTCTCACTGTATTTCTTCCGAAACATTTATTCATTATTCTGGCCGTCTATGCCAACATCATAAGTCAAAGGCATCGATTCTTTGATTCTCTTTATTCCTTATCCAGTGTGGTACAACTTAGTCCTCAAAGTGGTATCTATGCTTTTAACACTTTAAAAAGAGGTGTTTTGCAGCAATTAACGCAATGTTGTTTAATTTCTTGACAGCTGCTTCCATAGGCATTGATTGTGGATTCAAGCAAAATGAAATTCTTGATGACTTCAGTCTTTTCTCCATTTATCATGATGTTGCTTATTGCTGTAGTTGTGTGGATTTTTGTTTTCTTTATGTGGAATTGTAAACCATATTGAAAGCTGTGGACTCTGATTCTTAGCAAGTGCTTCCATTCCTCTTTGCTTTCAGCAATCAAGGTTGTGCCACCTGCATATCACAGGCTCACTAAAAAAAAAATTATTAACATCCAGTCAATTCTAGTTTATAGTGACTCTATAGGATAAAGTAGAACTGCCCCATAGGGTTTGCAAAGAGGCCGGTAGCTCAGACTGCCAGCCTTTTCATTATCAGCAGAGCTCTTAACCACTGTTATCTCCAGGGCTCCACAGGGTAACTACTCTGGTATTCCTGACATTCTACTTGTGAGCAAGGGTGGGTCAGTTGTCCCCTCAGGGGTCTAAGCTTCTACATTTGTTTCAGTGTGAGCACCAGCCTCCACACTACATTGCTGCTGTTAGGTGCCTTCAAGTTGGTTTCAACTTATAGCTACCCTAGCCACAATAGAATGAAACATTGGTCCTGTGCTGTGCCCACCCACAGTCGTTATGTTTAAGCCTGTTGTTGCAGACACTGTGTCAGTCCATCTTGTTGAGAATCTTCCTTTTTTTCACTGACACTGTTATCTTAGCAAGTATGATGTCTTCTCCAGGGATCGATCCCTTCTGACAACATGTCCAAAGGATGCAAGAGGTAGTCTCACTATCCTTGCTTCTGAGGCATGTTCTGGTTCTACTTCCTCCAGGACAGATTTGTTTGTTCTTCTGGCAGTTCATGGTACATGCAATATTCCAGTCCTGTGGTATCAAACACTGTACCCAATTGTATCTGTCTCACCTCTGTCAATTTAGAACAATATTTGCAGCCTTTCCTTGAGCTTCGTGACCTTGACATTTTGTAAAATTACTCAAACCACTGCCACTGAGTTGATTCTGACACACAGCAATCCTTTAGTACTGAATTGCCCCATATAGGTTGAAGAGCCACATAGAGTTTCCAAGGCTGTAAATCTTCATGGAAGCAGACTGCCACATCTCTCTCCCACAGAGTGGCTGGTGGGTTCAAAAAGCCCACCTGTTAGCAGCTGAGCACTTTAACCACTGTGCACCAGGGTTCTTCTTTAAGACTGAAGGGAAGTTATTTTGAAGACTTCACTTTAATAGAGGTTTATTCAATCCTTCCTCATGATTAAACCACCATAATGTGGTTTACAAAAAGGATGCTGTGTTCTCATTGTATCCAGTGTTGACTGGGACGATGCTCACCTGATTAAGATGATGTAGCCATTGTAAAGTTATTTTCTTTCCTTTTGTAATACATATTCCTGGAGAAGAGATACTTAGAGACTATGAAAAATGGTTTTCATTTGGTGCTTGGGTTGTAGCATCTACTGATGCTTCATGTAATTATTACTACAAAGCTTGTCAAATGGTGATTTTCTAGTGTAATTATTCTGTCTGTGTTTATTAGTGGCATTCTCTTCCTAAGAACTTTCTCCCAAATTTATTGATTCAGCTACTTAGGTGGACTTCTCGTTTCCTGTTTTATTCAAGGGACTCTAATCCATTACTGGTGTTATTTATTTTGATGTTTACATCATCCAAGACTTGTTCATGAATGCCCCTTACTGCCACCTTGGTTTATTTTTTTTATTTTTTATTTAATATAACTGAGTGAAAAGGTACATTCCCACATAAAGTTACATACCCACCTATATGCACCTTCCACTGCTCTCCCTGCCCAGTGACAGCACTCTATTCCTCTCTGCCCCATACGTGTCTCCTTCTCCCAACAGTCTCTTTTATCCCTCCTCTCCACCCACTCTCCTTCCTCCAGCCAGAGGTAAGCAGGATGATATCCTATAGATGTATAGAACCATAAACTGCATCCAATATATGGTCACTGCATCGCCAAGTCCAATCAATTCCTGTCTGAAACGTGGACCTTCGTTAATGATTTATACTCAAGGGCAGCATCAGGGCCAGGGGCCATGCTCCCAGGGGAACCCCCAAACCACTGGACCATCAATTGAGGTCTTTTAGTGGGGATCTCAGGGTGCACCCCTTTTTATTCTTGTATTGCCTGTGAGACTCAACTTAGTGACCTCCATCGAGGCTATCACTGGTGGTGGCCAGGCATCATCCGGTTCTTCCGGTCACAAGTTGATGTAGGCACCCACTGGTGTGAGTCTCTTTGTCTTCTGGGTTGTCTTTCCCCCATGTCATTTTGGTCCTCGGTGAGCATCCGTTCCTGCTGAGTTGGGACCATTTGCTGTGCCCTTTCATGGTAGCTTGGCAGCTTTTAAGACCCCAGACACCACTCACCAGCGTGGGGTGCAGAGTCCCCTCTTAGCAAAACGCTAGTTGTGCCAATTGGCCTGGCTTTGGCCTAAGAGCATGGTCCCCCGCCCCCTGCCCCAGAGACTCTATCCTTGCAATATTGGGTTAAGATGGAAGGAGTACTCATGTTTAAGTCCACTTAATACTGTTCTTGTTTCTAATGTGTGCTATCACCAGTTTCACCCAACCAGATACCTAGCAACTATTTAATCTAAACCCTCCCCCCTGCCTCCCTCCCCTCCCTTGCAGCTATCAAAGAGTCTTGTCTTCTATGCACAAGTCTGTTTTTGAGATCTTATCATAAAGGTCTCATACAATATTTGTCTTTTGTCGCTGACTACTTTCACTCAACATAATGTCTTCCAGTTGAAACCAGGTCATGAGATGTTTCTTGAAGTCATCATTCTTCTTTATCATTGCCCAGTGCTCCATTGAGTATATATACCATAGTTTACCTATCCATTCTTCTGTTGTTGGGCATCTGGGTTGATTCCATCTTTTCGCTATCGTGGACTGTGCTGCGATAAACATTCTGGTGCATGTGTCCATTGGTGTGAAAGGCCTTGATTCTGTAGGATATATTGCAAGTAGTGGAATTACTGGGTCAAATGATATGTCTGTATCCATTTTTTTAAGGAAGTGCCAGATTGCTTTCCAAAGAGGCTGGACCATTTTGCAACCCCACCAACAGTGTAGGAGGGTTCCACTTTCTCTACAGCCTCTCCAGCATTTGCTGTTTTGTGTTTTTTGGATCATGGCCAACCTTATTGGGGTGAGATGTATCTCATTGTCATCTTGATTTGAATTTCTTTAATAACTAAAGATCGTGAACATGTCCGCATGTGTTTTTTGGCTGCCTGGATCTCTTCATTAGTGAAATGTCTGTCCATCTCCTTTGCCCATCGCTTAATTGGATGGTATATCTTCTTCTTGTTGATATTTTGTAGTATCTTATAGATTATGGAAATCAGGTGTCGGTCTGACATAGAGTTGCCAGATATTTTTTCCCATTCTGTAGGTGTTATTTTAATTCTATTAATAAAGTGTTCAGATGAGCAAAAGTGTTTGATTCTTAATAGATCCCATTTATCTATTTTCTCTTCTGATGATTGTGGTTTGTTTGACAGATTTTGGAGTCTGTCCATATTGTGTATTAAAACTTCCATTGTTGTTCGTACCTTTTCTTGGATGAGCTTTATCGTTTTAGGTTTCATATTTAGGTCTTTTATCCAGTTGGAGTTGGTTTTTGTATAAGGTGTAAGATGTGGATCTTGTTTCAGTTTCTTGCAGATGGATATCCAATTTTGTCAGCACCATTTGTTGAAGATACTGTTTTTACCCCAGTTTAATGTCTTACGGCCTTCGAATATCAGTTGTTCATAGGCAGATGGTGTCATCTCTGGGGTCTCAGTTCTGTTCCACTGATCGATCTGTCGGTTCTTATACCAGTACCAGGCTGTTTTGACCACTGTGGCAGTGTAATATGTTCTAAAGTCAGGTAATGAGAGGCCTCCCAGTGTGTTCTTCTTCTTTAGTAGTACCTTGCTTAACCAGGGCTTCTTCCCTTTTCAAACAAAATTGGTGATTTGTTTCTCCATGTCATTAAAAAATGTGACTGAAACTTGTATTGGGATTGCATTATATAAATAGATTGCTTTGGGTAAAATAGATGTTTTCACAATGTATCGATGATCAGGGTAGGTTTTCCCATTTATCTAAATCTCTCTTAGTTTCTTGTAGTAAGGGCTTGTAGTTCTCTTTGTAAAGGTCTGTTGTTTCTCTGGTTAGATTAATTCCTAGGTACTTTATCTTCTTAGGGGCTATTGTAAATGGTATTGATTTGTTAATTTCTTCCTTAACAGTCTCATTGTTGGTATAAAGGAATCCTACTGATTTACTTATGTTTATCTTGTATCCTGCGACTTTGCTGAACTCTTCTATCAGTGAGTAGTTTACCTGTAGATTCCTTGGGATTCTCTGCATATACAATCATATGATCTGCAAACAGGGAGATTTTAACTTCCTCTTTGCCAATTCAGATGTCCTTTATTTCTTGGTCTTGTCTAATTGCTCTGGCTAAAACTTCTAGGTGAATGTTGAATAGAAGAGGTGAGAGTGGGCATCCTTGTGGGCATCCTGATCTCAAGGGAAAGTCTTTCAGTCTCTCTCCACTCAGGATGACGTGGGCAATTGGTGTTGTATAAATGGCCTTTATTGTGTTGAGGAATTTGCTGTCTATGCCCATTTTGCTAAGAGTTTTTAGCATGAATGGGTGTTGGACTTTATCAAATGCCTTTTCTGCATCAATGGACAAAATCAGGTGATCCTTGTCTTTTGTGTTATTTATGTGGTTAATCACATTAATTGTTTTTCTGATGCTGAACCAGCCTTGCATCCCTGGTATGAATCCCACTTGGTCATGATGGATTATTTTCTTGGTATGTTGTTGTATTGTATTGGCAAGAATTTTGTTGAAGATTTTTGCATCTAGATTCATGAGTGATATCAGTCTGTAGTTCTCTTTCTTTGTTAGGTCTTTCCCTGGCTTAGGTATTAGGGTTATGCTGGCTTCATAGAATGAGTTTGGGAGTACTCCATCCCTTTCTATACTGTGAAATAGTTTCAGTAGTATTGGAGATAACTCTTCTCTAAATGCTTGGTAGAATTCAGCAGTGAAGCCATCTGGACCCGGACTTTTTTTTTGGTTGGCAGTGTTTTGATGACCTTTTCAATCTCTTCCTTTGTGATGGGTTTATTAAGTTGTTCTGCTTCATGTTGTGATAATTTGGGTAGGTGGTATGAGTTAAGGAATTGGCCCATTTCCCCTAGGTTTTCACATTTGTTAGAGTACAGTCTTTTGTAGTATTCTGTTATGATATTTTTGATTTCTGTTGTATCTGTGGTGACAACCCCCCTCTCATTTCTGATTTGGGTTATTTGTTTCCTTTCCTGCTTTTCTTTAGTAAGTTTAGCCAGTGGTTTGTCAATTTTGTTGATCTTCTCAAAAAACCAGCTTTTGGTCTTTTCAATTTTTTCAATTCTTTTTCTATTCTCTAATTCATTTAGCTCTGCTCTAATCTTTATGATCTCGTTTCTTCTGGTGCCTGAGGGGTTTCTCTGTTATGCTCTTTCTACTTGTTCAAGCTGTAGGGTTAGTTCCTTGATTTGGTTTCTTTCTTCCAGATGTGTGCATTTATGGAGATAAACAGACCTCTGAGCACTACCTTGGCTGTATCCCATAGGTTCTGGTAGGAAGTGTTTTCGTTCTCATTGGAATCCATGAATTTCTTTAATTCATCCTTGATTTCCTCTATAACCCATGTTTTTTTAGCAAGATGTTGTTCAGTTTCCAAGAGTTCCACTTTCTATCTAGGTTTTTTCTGCTATTGATTTCAACTTTTATGGCTTTATGATCTGAGAAGATACTTTGCAGTAATTCAGTGGTATGGATTTTGTTGAGCATTGCATTATGGCCTATCACATGGTCAATTCTGGAAAATGTTCCATGTGCACTGGGGAAGAAGGTGTAGTTGTCTGCTGATGGGTTGAAAGTTCTGTATATATCAATGAGGTTTAGTTGGTTAATTGTAGCAATGAGGTCTTCTGTATCTTTACTGAGTTTTTTTGTAGATGATCTGTCTAGTATTGAGAGTGGAGTGTTGAAGTCTCCCACTATTATTGTGGAGTCCTCTAACTCTCTTTTGAGTGTAGTCAGTGTTTCTTCGATGTATTTAGGTGCTCTGATGTTAGGTGTATAAATATTTAATATAGTTAAGTCTTGCTTGTGTACTGAACCTTTCAGCAATAAATAGTGTCCATCTTTGTCCACGATGGTGGATTTGACATTAAAATTGATTTTGTCTGAGATTAGAATTGCCACCCCTGCTCTTCTTTGTTCATTGTTAGCTTGATATATATTCTTCCATCCTTTAATTTTCAGTTTGTTCCTGTCTTTAGGTCTCAAGTGAGTTTCTTGTAGACAACATATGGATGGGTCATGTCTTTTGATCCAAAATGTCACTCGATGTCTCTTTACTGGAGCATTCAGCCCATTCACATTCAATGTAATTATTGATAGGTATGTGTTCAGTGATGCGAGTGTGATGTGTTTATTTTTATGTTGATGTTTTCTCTGTTCTTCTTATTAGTCTGTTCTGGGACGTTCTTTTTTGTGAGTTGATTTTTCACCTTTTTCAGAGCTGGTTTTGTGGTTGTTGAGACTCCTGTGTTGCATTTCTTGAAATGGTATGATACATCTTTGTTGTGCTTTACAGCTGCCCCTATGGTCCCCCTTAATAAAGTATATATAAACCCAATTTTAATTACTACCAGTCTTGTCATCTTCCTCTCCATCTGGAAGGACTATAACAACTGCAGTACATCCCTTTTTTTATTATAATGACACCATCATTTTCATGATGATCACTGGATTGCTTCTTTCCTTATCAAACCTGTGATTGACTTTGGAGCCTTCCCTAACTGAGTAGAGTTTTGAGTAGTAAAGGCGTTGTAAAATATAAAGTTAGTGGTTTTGTTCTTCTAAGCCAGAGCCAAGAACTTCTTTCAATATTTCTTGTAGTTTTGGTTTAGTTTTTACAAAGTCTCTGAGTTTCTGTTTATCTGGGAATGACTTCATTTCATTTTTGTATTTGAAAGATAGTTTTGCAGTATATAGAACTCTTGGAAGTTCTTCTCCTTCACAGCTTTGAATGTGTCATGCCACTGTCTCTGTGCCAGCATGGTTTCTGCTGAGAAATCTGAAGAGAGCCCACAGGGTTTCCCTCTGAATGTTAGCTTTGCTTTGAGTCTTGCTGGCTTTAAGAGTTGCTGCTTATGTTTCATTTTGTTGAGCTTGATTATAATATGTCTTGGAGTCTTTCTTTTGAGATCTGTATTGGGTGGCGTATTATATGCATCTCAGATGTCTGTATTCTCTTCCTTCATGATTTCTGGGAAGTTTTCTGTCAGCAGCTCATCAGCGATACTCTCTGTGTTCTCAGATGTCTCACCCTGTTCAGAGACTCCAATTAATCAAAGGTTGTTCCTCTTAATAGAGTCCCACATGCTTCTTAATGTTTCTTCATTTTTCTTGTTTCTTTTTTCTGATTTTTGCTCATAGATGCTGGCCTCAGTTGCTCTGTCTTCCACGTCAGACATCCTTTTTTCTATTTGTTCCATTCTGTTTTCTTGGCTTTGCATGGAAGTTTCTTTGTCTTTGATTTTGTTCTTGATTTGTGGATTTCAGAATACTGGTATTCCATCAGATCAAACATCTTGCTTAATTTTTCATTTTGTTCTGCTGCAATTTTTATAAGGTCTACAAGGGCTCTGTATATAATCATTTTATATTCAGTTTCTGATGCTTTCATAAAAGTTTCTTCATCTGGAAAACTCCTTGGTTGCTTTGTTTGGGAGCCTTCTGAAGCCATGAGTGATTTCTTGTGTACCACAAGTGTCTGTTGCTTTTTGGGACCCATGTGAGTATGTAGAGGCTGGAAGAGGTACTGTGAGGATGGACTGCAGATGTTTCTCTAGGCTGTCTTCAAATGTAAAGCAAAAGATATCTGACCACTTCACAAGTCAGTTAGGTTTTCAGGTGTAGAGGTCCCTCTTCTCAACTGGCAACGTAAGCGCCACTATATGATACAAACTAGTTCAGAATACAACAATGCTACTGCACTGTTGGCTTCTGCTGAAAGGGCCTAGCCTTAGACGATACTGCGTAGAGTATTGCTTTCTGATAGAAAAGTGCTCTCCTGTGGGCAGGCTCTGGCTCCCACACTAACAATTAGGTCCAACTGCCGCCACCGTATCCAAGATGGCGTCCTCCACACAGGCAGCAGACAGAGGGGCTAAAGGGGCCGAGAGGTAGTGATTCCTCTGATTCTGTTGCAGGGCCCCCAAAGCAGGTGGCACTAGGTTAATTATGGCTTTTCTGTCGGAGAACCACTGTCCTGTTTGCAGGCGCTGGCTCCCAGGCTAAGTTTGAGGTCCCGCTAGAATTTCCATGTCCAACATGGTGTCCCGCACACTGACTGCAAAACTCCGTATAAACGCCGCTGAGGCAGATATAAAACGACACGCTCCAAGTGGCTAGATTAACAGAGTCCCAAGCCTGGCTCTCAAAATATGGGAATTTCGCCTGCCTGTCCCCCCAGCAGAGTGTCTGAGTCTAGCTGCTAGGCAAGACAGAGGAAAAAAAAAAGTCAAAATGGTGCGTTTCCCTGAGAGCCAGGCTATACCTGAGAGCCAGGTATAGCCAGGCGCAGGAGTCAGCGTAAGAGAGGAGGTTTTTCGCTCAGTAGTATGAAGTCCAAAGTAACAGCCCTGTGCCATGTCCTGGGGCTGATTAGGTGACCAGAAGGCTCCGTTTGATTATCATTTCAGGTCTTGGTTTCCAGAGGGATATAAGGAGCCGTATGCGTAGCCCGCCACCTGGACTCCACCTCCCACCTTGTTGTTTTGACAGGTCTTATCCTTTAAACACTTCCTTTCTTTCCAGCTCACTTAACATATTCCAAGGTCATCTTACTTCTTCTGCCTTTGGAGAAAGTAGCCATTTCTCCAGAGATCTCTTTCATTTTAGTGTAAAATGGCATTTAGAAACCAAGCTCAGGGTATTAAGTGTTCTTGCTACAGTTAGAGTGATCCTCCCAGGCCCACTTGGTGGACACAGATGTATACACACACAGACATGTATGTTTATTTCTATATCTGTCTACATTTATTGAAAACCAAAAGCTTATATTTAGACTTTGAATTCAAGTCTAATGACACAGGTTCACTCTAGCCTTCTCTCCATATTTTTAGCCATCGTGCACATGATCAGGTGCTGGGCTACTAAGCAAAAGATTAGTGGCTGAAACCCACCTGGAAGCACTCAGGAAGAAAGGTTAAGCAGTTGGCTTCTAAAAAGTCGAAACCCAAACCAAACCTGTTGCCTTTCAATAGATTCCAACTCATGGCAGTTCTATGTGTTACAGAGTAAAATTGCTCCATAGGGTTTTCTTGGCTATAATCTTTATGGAAGCAGATCACTAGGGCTTTCTTCCATGGTGCCACTGGGTGAGTTTGAGCCCCCAACCTGTAGGTTAGCAGTTAAGTGCAAACTGTGCCACCCAGGAACCTCCCCAAAAGTTCACAGCCATGAGAAAAACTGGACCACAGTTCTATTCTGAAACACATGAGGCTACTATGAGTTGAAATGCACTTGAAGCAACTGCTTTGGGTTATTTTCAGTTGTTGTTTTTTCCCCCAACATGTAAGCTCACCATCTACAGGACTGCCTTCCAACCACACTCAGATGCCTTCTTCCTTGTGCATGGCCCTGGTTGCCACTGTGCTATCAAACATATTTCTAAGTGTTTTAGAGTCATTAATTCCACAAATATTTATTGAGCACCTGCTATGCTCCAGGAAAGTTCGCAAGGCAGACAAAATTCCATCATCTCATGGAGTACACATTTTAGTGGGAGAAAATAGACAATAGACAAATGAACAAGTAGATAAAATGGTAAGAAGTACTCCAGAGAAAACTTTTAAGAAGGGAACTGGAATGAGAAACAAAAATATGTAATTTTGTGCTTACCCTAATTACATATACTTGCCTACATTTAGCTGGAAAATGATCATCTAATACATTATTGTGACTTGGAAAAATAGGCACAGTATCATTCATGGATTCAAAAAGTGCTCAAAGCAATACATGTTCAAGAAAACTGTTCCAGAACTCAAGAGGTGCTGGGGCTGACAGTCACACCGGATGATGACAGTGAGAGGCAGAAATGCAAGTGAAGCATTTAAATAAACTTTCACAAAACATGGGTGGAAGAACAATGTTCTCAAATTATTCTGAGTATGTAATTTTAAATATGCATATGAAACCGTCTACTTCACAGGAGAGGTGATTATTTCATATCACTAAAAGTTCAGAATATTAGACCAATGTTTTTCCTTTTAATCTTTGGGAAAGGGAGGATTTAACCTTATATTCAGGCATAGAGTGAGTTCCACTCGAAGCCCATACACTCAGTACAGTGTGGGACCCATGCCCTAACTGCCCACGTTTCCCTCTCTTGCTCCACCAAGATGACTGAGCCCCGCTGCATCAGGGCTGAGCTGGAAGGACAGAAAGAGGTGACAGAGTTGTCAGCAGGGTAGGGGTCCGGGCTTTGTGGTAAACTATCTAGGATTTGGAGTAGTGGACAACTTCTAAATCGTCCACCGAATCTTTACAATCTTGTTTGTGTTCACTTTGTGACCACGTGTTTCCTCATCTGTGAAGCGGAGATAATAGAGGATCCCTCTGATTCAGTCACTGTAAGGGTTACAGCACCTTGCAGAATGGCCTGAGCTCTGTACAGGAGAGGGAAACCAGGGAATAACCTGCTAGATCCAAGAAAGCAGCAATAGGGCCCCTCAGCAACACACAGGCGCTGGTGTGTGCTCTGGGGTCGGGGTCAGCTGCATTTCCTGGCGTTCTCCCTGCAGTTCTGCCCCAGGGGCAGTTTTAGTTCCTGAATCCTACACAGACCTCAACTTCTTCCTCTCTCTCCTGCAGCCCCAGTATTCCCCCATCAGTGCTCTATCTTGTTACTGTCACTGTGGCACTCCCATCAGCCCAGAGCTTCTGGGGGCTACCTGCTACACCAGTGCTCACCCATTAGTGTCCGTCCGGCAATGCCAGCTTTTCCCGGTAGGTGGCAGCAGTTCCCAATATAAAGAACCCTGCAGGAATTAGGTCCCCACTTAACCTTCCATCCACCAGTCACCGTAAACAAAAAACCGCCATGAAGTCCATCCCAACTCAGAGTGACCCTAGAGGTGAGAGTAGAACTGCCCCATAGAGTTTCCAGGCAGCACTTGGCGAATTTGAACTGCCGACTTTTTGTAAACTAAAAGGAAAAAGAAAAACCAGTACCGTCGAGTCGATTCTGACTCATAGCAACCCTACAGGACAGAGTAGAACTGCTGCCATAAAATTTGTAAGGACCGCCTGGCAAATTTAAACTGACTGGCTTTTGATGATTCATCCCATGGGATGGAAAATCCAGATCGTGCCTAGGGGCTTTGGGAGCTCCCAGCTACTCAGCCTACCCTCAGAGCTCTGTTATATGAATGCTGCTTATCCAAGTGTGCAAGTGTTCCACACTCCCTCATTCCACAAACACACTTTTTGTGCCGTATTTGAAGAATGGTGAAGAACATGGCCTGGTTGCTACTCTTCAGATGCCCCAATCCAGTGAGGGGACAGATACCTGCACAGATTATATCCATAAGGACAATGAGTACTATGAACACAGGTCCTCGTGGGACCATATAGAAGGAGCTCATAGTTCATTCTCAGGTGATCAGGGTGAATTTTTGGAGTGAGCGATGTCTAGGGCAGAAGACTAACTGTGGCCAGGTTCAGGAGAGGAGAGTGCTCTAGCCTGGGGAAAGGCACTTGCAGAGGCCTGAGAGGATGGTGAGCAGTGGGCTGAAGGCATGTTGTGACCATCGCAGGGTGCAGGGAAGAAGGTCTCCAAGAGGTGAGGAAAGCCAGATCTCAAAGAAAAGATGCGGGAGGCTATACTGAGGCATCTGGATTTTGTCCTTTGTGCCCTGAACAGGTGTGGTAGGAGCAGGGTCACCCATGGTAGACAGGCTTCAGCTGAGCTTCCAGACTAAGACAGACTAGGAAGAAGGACCAACCAGTGTACTTCTGAAAATATTTAGCCAGAGAAAACCTTATGAATAGCAGGGGAACACTGTCAGATATAGTGCTGGAAAATGAGCCCCCCAGGTTGGAAGGCACTCAGAAGATGACTAGGGAAGAGTTGTGCCCTCAAAGTAGAATCAACCTTAATGATGTATGTTTTAGTTAGCTAGGGCTGCTCTAACAGAAATACCACAGAGTGGATGGCTTTAACAAAGAAAGATTTATTCTTACACAGTCCGGTAGGTTGCAAGTCCATATTCAGGGTGTCCGCTCCAGGGAAAGACTTTCCCCTTGACGGCTCTGGAGGAAAGTCCAGTATTGCATCAGTCATTGTCCAGGGAGCGTCCTAACGCAAGAACCTCTGGTCTGAATGATGCGTTCTGCTCCCGGTGCTGCTTGCTTGATGGTAGCGAGGTTCTCAAATTGTCCTTGGTTGTTTTTCCTTTTATTCCTTGCAAGCTAAAAGCATTAAGGGTGGGGCAAGCCATACTCCAGGGAAACTTCTCCCATAGCAGGAATTCACAGCCCCACCCTAATCCTTTAACATACAGGTTAGCAAAACCACACAATGGAGGACAGTCCCAAGATACTGGGAACCATATCCCAGCCACATGGCTGCACACATTTTTGGGGGGACACAATTCAAACCATGACAATGTAGATGGAGTAAAGCCTTCGGGATCCTCATTTGCTGATGTGGCATGACTCAAAATGAGAAGAAACACCTGCAAACATCCATTAATAATTGGAACATGGCATATATGAAGTATGAATCTAGGAAAATTGGAAGTTGTCAAAAATGAAATGGAATGCATAAACATCGATGTCCTGAGCATTAGAGCTGAAATGGGCCGCCAGTATTGGCCATTCTGAATCCGATAATCATGTGGTCTACCATGCCGGGAACAAAAACTTGTAGAGGAATCGTGTTGCGTTCATCACCAAAAAGAGCATTTCAAAATCTGTCCTGAAGTTCAATACTGTCAGTGATAGGATGACATCCATACGCCTACAAGGAAGGCCAGTTAATACAACTATTATTCAAATTTATATACCAACCACTAAGGCCAGGGATGAAGAGACTGAAGATTTTTACCAGCTCCTGCAGTCTGAAATTGATCAATCAGGATGCACTGATAATTACGGGTGACTGGAATGCAGAAGTGGGAAACAAAGAAGGATCGGTAGTTGGAAAGTACGGCCTTGGTAATAGAAATAATGCCAGAGATTGCATGATAGAATTTTGCAAAACTAACGATTTCTTCAAAGACCTTTTCTGAGCAACACAAACAGGGACAGTACACATGGACTTCACACAGGAACCAAATCGACCACATCTGTGGAAAAAGACAATGGAAAAGCTCCATATCAGCAGTCAGAACAAGACCAGGTGCTGACTGTGGCACAGATTGTCAAATGCTCATATGCAAATGCAAACTGAAACTGAAGAAAATTAGAACAAGTCCACAAGAGCCAAGGTATGACCTTGAGTATATCCCTCCTGAGTTTAAAGAACATCTCAAGAGCAGATTTGGTATGCTGACCACTAATGACTTAAGATCAGATGAATTGTGGAATGACATCAAAGACATCACCCACAAAGAGAGCAAGAGGTCATTAAAAAGAGAGGAAAAAAGAAATTGGATGTCAGAAGAGACTCTAGAATTTGCTCTCGAACATCAAGCAGCTAAAGCAAAAGGGAGGAAAGGCCAAGTAAAAGACCTAAACAAAAGATTTCAAAGCGCAGCTCAAGAAGACAAAATAAAGTATTAGAATGACATGTGCAAAGAGCTGGAAATGGAAAACCAGAAAGCACGAACACATTCTGCGTTTCTCAAGCTGAAAGAACTGAAGAAAAAATTCAAGCCTTGAGTTGCAATAGTGAAAGATTCTACTGGGAAAATATTAAACAATTCAGGGAGCACCGAAAGAAGATGGAAGGAATACACAGTCATTACACCAGAAAGAACTGATGGATGTCCAGCCATTTGAAGAGGTAGCATATGATCAGGAACCGATGGTACTGAAAGAAGTTGAAGCTGCACTGACAGCACTGGCAAAAAACAAGGCTCCAGGAATTAATGGAATATCATCTGAGATGTTTCAAGAAACAGATGCACTGTTGGCAGTGCTCACTCATCCATGCCACCTGACTGGAAGATATCCATACTTATGCCCATTCCAAAGAAAGATGATCCAATCGAATGTGGAAATTACCAAACAATATCATTAATATCACACACAAGTAAAATTTTGCTCAAGATCATTTAAAAGTAACTACAGCAGTACTGCCAGAAATTGAAGCCGGATTCAGAAGAGGATGTGAAACCAGGGATATCATTGCTGATGTCAGATGGATCTTGGCTGAAAGCAAAGAATAACAGAAAGATGTTCACCTGTGTTTCACTGACTATGCAAAAGCATTTGACTGTGTGGATCATAACAAATTATGACTAACATTGCAGAGAATGGGAATTCCAGAACACTTAACGGTGCTCTTAAGGAATCTGTATATGGATCAAGAGGCACTCGTGCAAACAGAACAAGGGGCCATCACATGGTTCAAAGTCAGGAAAGATGTGTGTCAGGGTTGTATCCTTTCACTATACCTTTTCAGTCTGTATGCCAAGCAAATAATCCAAGAAGCTGGATCATAAGAAGAAAAACAATGCATCAGGATTGGAGAACAACTCATTAATAACCTGCATCATGCAGACGACACCACCTTACTTGCTGGAAATAAAGAAGATTTGAGTCATTTACTGTTGAAGATCAAGGATCACAGCCTTCGGTATGGTTTGCACCTCAACATCAAGAAAATAAAAACCCTCACAACTGGATCAGTAAACAACATCATAAATGAAAAAAGGATTGAGGTTGTCAAGGATTTCATTTTACTGGGGTCCACAATCAATGCCCATGGAAGCAGCAGTCAAGAAATCAAAAGACACATTGCATTGGGAAAATCTGCTGCAAACGATCTCTTTAAAGTATTGAAAAGTAAAGATGTCACCTTGAAGACTAAAGTGCACCCGACCCAAGCCATGGTATTTTCAATATTTTCAACATCATATGCATGCAAAAGCTAGACAGTGAACAAAGAAGACAGAAGAATTGATGCTTCTTAATTGTGGTGTTGGAGAAGAATGTTGACGGTACCATGGACTGCCAAATGAACAAACAGATCTGTTCTAGAAGAAGTACGACCAGAGGGCTCCTTGAAAGCAAAGATGGCAAGAATGCATCTTATATACCTTGGACATGTTGTTAGGAGGGATCAACCCCTGGAGAAGGATCTCATGCTTGGTGGAGTGGAGGGTCAGAGAAAAAAGGAAGACTCTCAACTAGATGGATTGACACAGTGGTCGCAACAATGGGCTTAAGCATAAAGAAACAATTGTGGACATGGCACAAGACCATGTAGTGTTTTGTTCTGTTCATGGGGTCACTATGAGTTGGAACCAACTCAACGGCACCTAACAACAACAACAACAACAAGCTGGTAGATTTGAACTGCTGGCCTTTTGATTAGCAGCTTAACCGCTACACCACCAGGGTTTCCAGTCAGCACATCCAACTAGCTAGCCAGCTACTGCCGTTAAGTCAATTCTTACTTATAGTGACCCTTCAGGTCACAGCAGAACTGCCCCATAGTTTCCAAGAAGCACCTGGAAGATTGGAACTGCTGACCTTTGATTAGTAGATGTAGCACTTAACCACTAAGCCACCAGAGTGCTCAATAAATACTTTCTGAACAAAGGAGTGGAACTTTGACCCTCTGTTGCCTCCAGCTTGTCTGCACAATGAGACTAAACTGTCCAGGCCTCCTTCACTGCCAACCTCCTCCACCCCTACCACCCCCACCCCTCTGCCCTGAGTGCAGCCAGCCACAGAGGTTTCAGAGATTCTCCAAATGAATTCAGTGCTCTCTACCCAGGTTTGCGGGCACACACTTTCCTCTGTCCAGGACACCTGTGCCACTCCCTGTGGTAACCCCCAGTCCTTTAAGCACTCCCTTTGAATGCCACCACCTCTGGGAAGCTATCCTGGCTTCATAGCACACTGTGAAACTGTGTTCATCTCTCCACTATACTAGGCCACAACAGTGGCCCCTCAGAATTGTTTACCAAGTAATATTTGTCAATGAGTAAATAATTTTTTTATGAGAATAAGATATATCAGACAAGCAGGGTTCAAAGGTGAAGGGCACACATTCATCCTTTTTTCATTTTTCCATGCTATCTTTTACTATGAGACTGGAGGAAGGAGATGGTGCAGTGGTTAAGTTTGGCTGCTAACCAAAAGGTCAGCAGTTAGAATCCACCAGCCACTCCTTAGAAACTTGGCGTGACATGGCTCTGTGAGGGGAGGAGCATGTCCCTCTCCCTTGCCTCCCCCCACAGGGCTAGGGACTGGGCTCTGAGGTGCACCATCACCTGCCCCACAAGGAAAGAGCACTGGATCAGGAGTCAGGCTGTTTGCTACCTCTAATACTGGGTATGTCCTCATAGGTCAGTCCTGGTTTCTCACATGACAAATGGGGCACCACCAATGTCTGCTCTGTGGGTACTCAAGGTCTCCACAACTGGGAAGAGTGTGGCTGTCTCGTCTGCCAGGGCACATCTGAACCAGGCTTTCCAGGGAAGGAGGGACGGCTGGAATATGTCCTGTAGCCTGCCTGTCAGCCTGTCAACCTGTAGCCACAATCTGGGAGGAGTGCCAGTTTGGCTGGCCCAGTTCTAGAGCAACACTGGCAGCCCTAGGGAAGGGAAAGGGAGTGCTTGGCTTGGGGTCATTGGCCTGGGCCAGGGCACAGGGGCTAGCTAGTGGGGTGTGTGCACATGTGGCTGCTCTCTCAAGAAGTCTGAAGGACAGCACCTAAACTGACTAGTCCACACACAGAGCCAACCCTTTGCAAGTGCATAGCCAGCTTTCAAGCTAGAGAAAGCTGGCCCACGGTGGATGGTTTAGCTGTCCTTAGCTTCTGGCAAGAAAATGAGCCCTCAGCATTGGGGAGGCAGGGGAAGGGGAAGGAGAGGAGGCTATAAACTTCAATTGTCCTTCCTCAAGGATAGGGGAGTTCCTATACCCTGCAGGCAGTGGAAATGAAAGAATGGTAGTCACTACCATCAGATCTGGAACAGAGAAATCTGGGGAAAGACAGGGATTTCTGGGTGGAATGCGGTAGGGCAGGGCTGAGGCTGGAGCTCTCTAGAGAGGTCTGTGGCTCGGAAAGAAGCAGACGCTGGGGGTTCCTAGATAACAAAATCAGGGAAGCTGGCCCAACCTCCAACAAATCCTCCACGATGTGAGGGTCCGGTGCGGGTGAAGACGCAGAGTTCACCTCAGTGAAGAATGCTGAGGCTAGGTCCACAAGGGGTTGGGACAGGGGAAGAAACAGAGGATGAAGGCTTGGACCCCAGGCAGGGACCACCCATTGAGGATGCATGGGGACGAAGTCCCCAGGCTTCGACACAACGGAGGTCCCCCAGTAGATGCAGCGGGAGCACAAGACCCCTGCCGGGTGCCGGAAGCAGCCTACAGGCCAAAGAGCCGGCGGCCCGGGGCCAGGATTGGGGCTGGGCCGGGGTCCCGGGGGGCGGGGCGGGGCCGGGCCGGAGCTGCGCAGCCGCAGGGTGGCCGCCGCGCATGCGGGGCTCGTAGACTGCAGCCGGCTTCTCCGCCACTCCTGGGAGCATGAAGGACCGAACGCAGGAGCTCCGTACGGTGAGTCCCGCCCGCACAGCCGCCCGCGCTCACCGCTCCGGAGACTTTCTACCTGGGCCGGTAGGAATCAGGGCGGCGGCCCCCGCGTACCCAGGCGGTGCGGAGGCGGGCACCCCTTTTGGGGTCCCTTACCTTGGAGTCCCTCGGGGTTGCAAGCTTGCGGGAGCTCGTTCCCCTTGGCCTGTGGGCTGGCGGCCCGAGCCCCGGGTCCTGGATAAACTTTTCGCGCCACCTGCAGCGTCAGGGTTTATTATCAGGATTCGACGGCAGAACAGAACCTGATCTCTCCTTGGCCGCGAAGCCAAGTCCCAGTCTCTCCATTGACCCCCATCCCAGTTCTTCCTGCTTCCTGGCTGGTATAGGTGGATGACAGACGGTGGGAACGGGCAGGTGGCAGTCCCTTCTCCGGCGCCCTGCCGCGGGGCGAGCTGCTGAGGATGGGGGCAGGCGGTCTCGCCGGGCGCTCCACCACTCCTATCACTTGTGGTTCCCTGCAGAGTCGAGGTAGTAGCCCTCCGCTGTCCCTGAGCCAGGGAGGGGCCAGACCCGCCCCTGGTCCCTTGACTTACAGGCAGTCCGTACCCACTTTCCAGGCTCTACCAGTGTTCACTCACCTCCTTCAGACCTGAATCTGTTCTCGTCTCAGAGGCCCCTGGAACAGGGCTTGAGGGAGATAGGAGGATGCGCAAAGGTTCTAAGTTATCCCACCCTTGCTCTGCCCAGATGGAGACCCCTGCCGTCTGTTCCTGTCACCAGGGCTCTTCTCCTGACTTCTGCATCTCTTTAGGAATGCCAAATTCTGGGGCTGGTGGGAGCACTGAAGGCCACCTGTATGTGCAGGAAGTAGGGATCAGGCGCCTAGACCAAGTACTAAGTTGAGTCTTACCAAGTCCCTAGCTGACCATCCTATTGACGATCCCACTGTACCAGTCTCTCGGGACCACAGCTCAGTGGCTCCCCACAACCCCCCTCCCACCCAACTTAGTCCCCCCATATGGAACGTTCCAGGTATCCTTTGACCTGTTGATCCCATGGCATGTCTCCTCTGCCCAGGGGCTTCCCAGACTTGTCTCCTGGGCATCTTGGAGCTGAGACATGTGCATTGATGCCGCCATCTCCCCCTACCTCTGGCATGGCAGCCTCCATACTGCCCTGAGACCTGTGTTATTCCTAGTCATCCAAAGGACAGTGTTCTCTAAAGCTTTATATGATCTTTAAACCCTTCCCTAGCTGGTTCTTGTGGTTGCCCTCAAGTTTCCTGTGCTCCACTGAATCAGAATGTTATCTCAGTGATGAATGGCTGTGTGGTGTATTGGCTGATGTTTGGGTACCCAGTGGGTTAGAGAGGGGTTTGTAGAGACCTAGTGGCTATTGAGGACCTCTGGTTCATCACTGTCTCACTTCCACTTCTGCAGGGGAGATTGAGTCACAAAGAAGTGGCTTGCCTGGTAGATCAAGATGGACAGTAGAAAGGGGCTTTGTTTAGTTGCTGAAGATGATCAAACTTGGCCATGTCTGGGACTGAAGGAGCACCTAAAAGGCCCACATTGTGAGAGGCTTGAACTCAGATCTCTTTGCTCTGATGTGTATATCCCCCCTTCCGCCATGTGTTCCCACACACAGGCACATGTGCAGGCATATGTGAGCACGCTCTAGCCTGAGTGCTCTCTCAGGCAGTGAGTCCTGGTCTTTCCTTAAATCATCAGAAACATTTGGAGCCCCCACCTTTCATGAGGCTGATAGCCATGGAAGCAGTGCTCACTGCTGAATGGCTCTGCCTATTGGAGGGTGGGAGGCTCCTTCCCTCTGGGCCTTGGGTCCCCATCTGTGAAATGGAAACAGGAAGCCCTGGAATCCAGCATCCCAAGAAGAGAGGGATGGTCACAGAACTCCCAGATGACTTCACATTTGAAGGAGACCTTGAACCCAGGAGTAAGAACCTTTAGCTCAGAATATCAGGAATCAAGTGGCTGGTGTAGTCTGGGCAGGCTGGATAGAGGGGGTGCTCAGGACGGCTGCATCTCCCATCCCTGTCATCTAGCGTCTCTCTCAATCCCGTCTTCCTCTTCCTCCCCACCCAATGGTACCACATTTGGAAGGAAGGTGAAGGATCTTAGTTCTAAAAGTCATACTTGGGGAAGGACCTGACACATTTCCTCAGCACTCTGTAGGCGAAGCCCTGCAACCTTCTTTAGCCCCCACTTCTCATGGGGCTGAGTCTTTCACTTTTGCAAATAGAGTTAAGGGAAACATTGGGACCCCCCAGGAGGCCAGCATCAGGGCTTCCATACTGTAGACAGGCAAGACCTTGAAGGGCAGGTGGGAAAGGCAGCTGGAGATAGAGTCTGCCCAGGCCACACAGCCCAAGAGAGACTTCAAGGGCAAGTGTCTCCAGGCAGAGCTACGTGGCATTCAGCTGCCCCCTTCCCTCAACTCAGGCCTCCTTGGTTTTCTCTCTAGACACTTCTGGAGCTGACCCACCCTCTGTGGGCCCAGAGTGTGTTTATCTACATGGTGGACCATGTGGAACACATGGGACTTGCTAAAAGGCAGCTTCCTGAAAGAAAGGAACTGAGGAGGCCTAGGAGGAGGAGCTGGGTTTGAAGAATGGGAGAGGGCCCCAAAAGGAGATGCTGCTGTGTTGGGCCAGGAGAATAATGGGAGATCTTGAGGTCCTGAACTGCCACCTCACTGGAGCTGCTAGGGCAGACCTGGTGGGACAGCCCAGAGCCCCCTTTTGCCTGTTAAGTTCCCCTTCTCACTTACTCTCTGCTGGGAAGAGACTGGGGACCAGGAGGGCAACACTGTACAAGTCCTGTCCTTAATCTCTCTAAGCCCATTTCCTCATCAGTAACATGGAACCCATAGTATCTGCCTTCCAGAATTGCATAAATGAGGGTATAAATTAGTTGGCCAGGGTAGCCTCAGCACGTATCTAATTACTCCTTCCCTCCTTCCCACCCATCAGCTCCCTGAGGTTTCCCAGGATAAACAATGGATAGGAGCACATTTTAGCCAGGGTGCAGATAGAGTGACCATCTAGTCCAATGTACTGTCTAGCAAATTGGAATACTGAGGTACAGGAAGGACAAGGTCTTATCCAGCTCACAGGGTACCTCAGGGGTCTTTGACTCCCTGACCTGTTCTTGGACCCTGCTAAGGGGTAACAGTGCTGAGAGCTGGGTACCTGGGATGGAGGAAGAGAGTGGGGACTGGGGCTGGAGGGCCCTCTTCTTTCCTGGAGCCCCTGCTTGGCTTTACACACCCCTTACTCAGCTCTGGGCGTCTCTGCACTAAAGATACTGACTTTGATTAGTCACTGAAAAGAGGAATGGAAAAGCAGTAGCCGTTGAAGCAGACAGCAGGGACTCATACTCAACCACGCTTCAGTGATGAATCTACCTACTGCTTGGCTAGCTTCCATCCTCTGAGACAGGTCTGGAGGCTGGCCAGCCTCTGAGCCTCTTGGAAGACTCAGACTCCTCATTTCTGGGAAGGTGTCCTAGAATCCTGGAGTCTCTGCCCAGAGGCAGCTTGCCCACCTGGCCATCTCCACCTCTGGAGGTTCTTGTGGGGTCTTCTTTACCTGAAGCTCAGTCATCACTGCTTCCCACTCTCTGACTTCTGTTCCTGGTTAAGCAGGCTGAAGGTGAGGGAGTGAGACCAGGCCATGGCTCTCTTCTGTGCACTTGCTTTTAAAAAAAAACCCTTACCAGTCCCACTCCCATAAATTCTGATTCAGTCCCTCAGGGTAAAACCCTGGAAGCTGTTTTTTTAAAAACTCCCTCAAGGGATTGTGGTCCTGGCCCAGCGTTCAGCACCACTCAGTTAGGAACAAAGCAGCATACAAACTGGATGTTGGCTGGGTGTGAGCGGAGACAGATGATGGGTCACCCATAGGTGTCTGGCTTGGGGGCTCAGGTATAGGAGGGCCTTGAAGGGTGATCCAGAGGAAGGAGTACAGGAGTAGGGTACAGCCCTATTTGGGCTGGCATGTCATGTCACCCCTGTACTGCCTGGGTAATAGTGTCCAGGAGACATTTGGACCACCATGTCCATGCTGAAGCCACCCAGCTCCAACTCATCCTTCTGGAGCTGTGATTGCCACTCAGAGAGGGCCAGTAGATTGCCAGGGTGCTGGGGCCCTCATCATTTAGCTGTTAAAAGGGTACTTACTCTGTACTTGGCAGCCAGGAGGCCAGAAGTGTGTCTTCTCAAAGAGAGCAGGTTTAAGTTGCCCACCTGGCCAGCCCAGGATGCCAGGCTGGATGCATTGCAGAGTTCCTTCTTGGTTAGGAGTGTGTCTTGGTTGGGGGCTGGGGAGGTTGAAGGGGGGATGACATCCTACGTCCTTGTCATTTATTCGATGTCCAATGAGAACTGATTATGGGCCAGACTTAGTCTGAAGGAGGTCTCTAGACAGGTGCCACAAGCCCTGGCCTGGATGTTGGTGAGATTACAGTGGGTGCCAGATACAGGAGCCATCAAAGTCTCGCAAAATGAAACAAGCAAAATAGAAGTCCATCAGTGAAATAGCAGTGGATGGGGGTCAGAGGGGGAAGTGGCGATTTGAGGCTTTCCTAGGCAGGAAGTGCTATATGATCACTTATGTGATCTCTGGACCATGCAGAAAGAGGGGAGGCAATGGGTCAGCTCTTTGGCACTGCTCAGACCACAGTCATTAGCAGATTCTGGTTATATTTTTACTGTAGAGGAAGACAGGCTGCATACAAGACTGAGGCAGGAGCTGCAGTTTAGGGCCCCTGGGAAAAATATAAATGGGAAAGAATGCTCAATCTGAGAAGAGAAACCCAGGGAGGGTGTGGATGCTGCCTTATCTCTGCTCCAGAGAGGGGGCACTCTGAGGTTCTGTATGGCCTGGGGCCAAAACCACACGAGAAGGCAGGACTTTCTGACAGTAAGGCTAGTGATCCAAAAATGATGTGATCGGTGTGTCACGAATCAGAAGAACTTGGGGAGCAGTTGGGGAAGGCTTCTAGAAGTAGATAGCATGAGGAATGTCTGGCTCAGGGAGTCAGTGCTCCAGGCAGAGGGGATTGCCTGGGGAGAGCAGGGAGGTCGAGGGTGGATTGTAGGGCTGGGAGATGGTTGTAGGTGCAGTGTGGGTGTGTAGGTCTGGCTTCAGGCAGGTGTGGTGGGATGAAGGGGAGGGCTGGGGGCAGGGGAATTTGGCAAAGATAGGTATGGGACGCTCACTTGGAGCATCTTCCCAAGGTTTTGCTTAGATCTACAGCTAATTTGTACAAGGCTGTGAGGTTAGGCTCTAACCCTTTGATTGGCTTTGAGGCCAATCGCAAAGCTATCCTAGTGTGGACCTCAACCTGAGCAATTCCAGACACTGCCACAGGTCTCCTTTCTCCTGCTGTGCCTTCATAGACAGAGGGTCTGGATGTCTCTCTTTCCCACCCTTGGTTGGAAGAAAGTCCCAGTGTAGCCTTTAGCCCTGGGGTCAGAGCTAGCTGCCCACTTTGAAAAGATACAGTCTCATTTTACAGATGGGCAGGCTGGGCCCAGAGAGGGATACCAGCCAGACCTCAGAGGTCTTTGGGACAGGGGCTGGCAATGACACTCATCCCTGGGACTCAGGGATCTTTGTCTTTGGCCTGAGTGGCCATCGATACTCTTTCTGGGGACAGAGCTGGATAATTCTCCTTTCCTATCTATCTCAGGGTGGTGGAAAGACAAAGCAGACTGAGCATCAAATGGTAGGAACTCCAGGGGCTGTTGCCTGACCAACAGGGAGCTGGGAAGAACTAGTCTCTAGAAGGCTCACTCTGCCTCAGTTTCCTTAAGAGGTGCTCTACCGACCTAGCTCCAGGGTCTGGCATGGCTTTAGGGTATAGAAATGACTTCTAGCTTCTGTGTGTCTATAGGTGGGCTTGAGGGGGGCTGGTGGCAACCACAGGCTCTTGGGAAGAGTGGGAGGGATGTGAATTAATTTTGCTTCTGGGAGAGGAGGTGTGATCTTTTGATAGGATGAGGCCCCTCCTACACCTCCGTGAAGCTCCCCCT
Organism: Heterohyrax brucei; assembly: GCA_028571685.1. Lineage (NCBI taxonomy): Eukaryota > Metazoa > Chordata > Mammalia > Hyracoidea > Procaviidae > Heterohyrax > Heterohyrax brucei. The sequence continues at coordinate 6,337,818 of CM053165.1, read as the reverse complement.
TCTTTGTCTGGTCCCCACTTTCACAGGGTTTTGCTCTCACCCCCTTGCTCAGTCATCCTTCCCTGCAGTTGGATATCACTGTTCCCATTTACTGGAGGAGAAATGGGGTAGGAGCACTGAGGGGAGGGTGATTGCTGAGCCAGACCCCATGCTCATAGGGCACTGAGAAAGAAGGAGGCTGAACTTAGCCCTAGAAGCTGGTTTGAGAGGTGATGGTCCTTGCCCTGGGGTGGCAAAGCTAGAAATTCTTGCCTTGCTGTGGAGAACCATTTTGGCCTTGCCTAGCAGAGTGGGCTGACCCAAGGTGTAGGGTAGACAGTAATGACCACCATAGCATGCTGGGAAGTCAGAGCTATCATTACCAGCCCCATGTTGAGGATTGCCTTTGATACAGGTGCTTCTGGGGCAGGTGTCAGGGGCCTAAGGCAGCTCAGAGCCCAGTGGCAACATGACTGGCATCTTGTGCATGCCAGGCCCAGCTTTAGGCCTAGAGGGAGGGCAGATCAACTTCCAGTTTCAAGACTGACGGGGAGAGATGAGAGAGCCCCCTGAAAGGGCCGAAAGGGCAAACCCAGCACCCAGCAGAGCGTTGGAGGCTGTATCTCCCAGGACTGTCTGGGGCACTGTGGAGGGGTATTGGTGGTACCCATACCTAGGACAGACAGACACACCTTCCCCTGCATAGCCCTCCCTGGGGAGGGAGCCTGGGAATTCAGGGCTCTTTTTTTTTTAAACTGAAAATATTTTTCATTGCTAAATTTACTGTTATTCAGGAAAACAGGGACTATGCCTCATTCTCCATTCTGTCCCTAGCACCTGGCACAATGAGTACTACATTGTAGATGTTCAGTAATTATTTATTAAATACTTCTTCAATGAGCTTTTCTTTTTTTTTCCCATGTTAACTTGTAGTTTATTTTTTGTACTTTAGATGAAAGTTTACAGAAAAAAATAGTTTCTCATTGAACAGTACACATATTGTTTTGGGATATGTCAACACTCTCTCCTGCACCTTGGGTTCTCTGTTACCATCTTTCCTGTCCTGTCCTGCCTTTTCATCCTTGCCCTTGGGCTAATGTGCCCATTTATCTCCTTTTGTGAATCTTTGGCTGAAGGGCAAACCTCAGTGGGCCATACTCTGGGGTGAAAAAGTGTCTGTGTCTGTGTGTCTAAGTTAGGGTTTGGTTATACACATTTTTCTAGTTCTGTCCAAGACCTTCCACTGTGGTCTTTGTCAGAGCAAGTTGGTGGTGGTACCTGGGCACTATAGAGTTGTGTTGGTTTCAGTGGTGGAAGCTGTGGTATTTGTGGTCCATTAGGTCTTTGAACTAATCTTTCCGTTGTGTCTTGGGTTTTTTTCATTCTCCTTTGCTCACATGGGGTGAGACCAATGGGATATCTTAGATGATCATCACAAGCTTTTAAGACCCTGGATGCTCATGAGTAATTTTTTTAAGATTTGAAAATTATCTGCTTGAATAAAGGAAGTTTAAGTTTAAATACTAATCACTTGATACAGTATAAATCACCCAATTCCTTGCCTTGAAGACCTGGAGTATGTCTCTCAAGAAATATATACAATACATACATATGTATTGTATGTGCTGTAGACATTTTTTGTTTTATCCTATTTTTTTAAATTATAAATCTTTTTTTCACTGGCTTTTAAATGGAAGCTACAGTTTCAAATAGTTTCTCATATAAAAACTTACACTTTGCCATATGACCCTAGCTACTCCACACACAGTGACGGCACACTCCTCCCTTCAGTCTGTATTCCCCATGTCCACTAAACCAGCTCCTGTGTCCCTCTGTTGTTTCCTCTTGCCTCCAAACAGGAGCTGCCCACTTAGTCTCCTGTGTTTGCCCAAGCAAAGAAGCATACTCTTCACCAGTGTCATTTTATGGCTTATATACCGGTTCAGTCTTTGTCTGAGGAGTTGGTTTCCATAATGGTTTCAGTTCTGGGTTAATGGCCATGTCTTCTGGTGACCCTCCAGTCTGTCATACTGTGAAATCTGGTGTTTTTACTAGAGTTCAAGTATGCATCCTACATTTCTCCTCCTTCAGGGACTCTTGGTTGAGTTCCCTGTAAGGGTAGTCTTTGGTGGTGGCTGGGCACCATCTATTCCTTCAGATTTCATATTGATGTAGACTCTGGTATCGGTGGCCCTTTCTGTCTCTCAGGCTCACACTTTCCTCATGTCTTTGATGCTCTTCTTTCTCTTTTTCTCCAGGTGGGTTGAGACCAATTAATGCTTCTTAGATGGCCATTGGCTAGCTTTTAAGACCCCAGACACCACTCATCAAAGTGACATGCAGAACATTTGCTTCAAAAACTTCATGCCAGTTGGGTGTACCATGAGATCTCCACTAAAAGACCATAATTGATGGTCCAGGGGCCTCACGGTTCCCCTGGGAGCATGCTGCCCCTGCCCATAAATCATATTGGAGGTCAACTCTTTGGACAGGAATGGACTTGATGACACAGAATTACCATATCGTGTGTATACTTTATGGTTTTATGCATCTGCAGGATGTTGTTCTGCTGATCTCTTATTGGAGGTGGGGGAGAGGGTGGACGGAAGGGGATAGGAGATTGTTAGGAGATTATGACATATATAGAACGGAGGAAAAGTGTGCTGTCACTGGGTAGGGAGAGCTGCACATAGGCGGGCATGCAAATTTATAAGGGATTGTACATTTTCACTCAATCATAATAAAAAAAACTTTGTCAGTTGACCTAGATGTCCCCACATCCCCAATCAGGACTCCAACATAATCAAATCTGTGGGGTATGGCTGGGTCCCTGAGCATGGAGAACATTGGCTGCCAGACAGTCTGTCTCAGGTAAAGCCTAGGGAAGCAGGGGCCAGATGCAGCCCAGCTAATGACACACAGCCTTTGGGTGGCTTCAGACATAGGGGCTGCAGGCCAGGGATACTGAGTCCTAGGATCTGCTTGCCCAGCCAAAGGCAGGAACTCCCCAGCTGTACCCTGGGGTAAGGGGTATGCAGGGACTTCCTTGGTCCTGTGGGGAAGGGATGGACAGCTGGTCAGGGGAAGGAGTCCCAGACGAGGCCATACAGACTTGGCCTTGTCACTAACTTGACAAGCTGGGCCTTTGTCCTTATGCTGTGTCCCCAGGGGTTTCCCCACTCTCACTGGTAAAGGTTGGGAGCCGACGACACAGCTTCCAAGAAGTCCCAGGAGGGAGGGATATGGCCAGGGCCTGGAGCTTCATCTTGCATGCATGTACATGTCTCTGCCTATGAGCTGGGCCACACAAGTTCCAGGTCTAATGGGACCCAGAGGTCCCACCACAGTTAATTATGTGTGCACCTCCCTATACAGGCCAAGGACAGCGATGATGATGATGATGATGTCACTGTCACCATAGACCGAGAGAGCTTCATGGATGAGTTTTTCAAACAGGTGGGAGCCAACCCACCCCATCATTCCCTGTACACTGGTTGACCTGGGGAACCAACCACATGTCGCCTCTGAGTCAGGCCTAGTGGTCTGATACACCTGTGCTTGGGCTCAGCAGCCTAGGGGGATACCAGTGAATGAATGCATTTTGAGGGCAAGCTCAGAGAACCTGGGAGTAAAACTGCCCGCAGCTCCCCACTCCCATCTAGAAGGGTCCTTGGGAGCCCACCTACCTGAAGCTTGGCCTGGGCTCTCCCTGGGCCCAGGGCCCAGGGCACCCCTCCCTGATGCCCTGCCTGATCACCTCACCATGGTCCTCAGGTGGAAGAGATCCGTGGCTTCATTGACAAGATTTTGGAGAACGTGGAGGAGGTGAAGCGGAAGCACAGTGCCATCCTGGCTTCCCCCAATCCCGATGAGAGTGAGTGGGAGTAGGGGCTGCTACCAAGGAGAGGCTCCTGGAAAGCCTAGCACTCGTTACTGCTGGAGGTTGAGGGTGCCCGGGCCTAGCTAGGAGGGGAGGGTGCCATACAAGGAACTTCAGAAGGAACCCACACCCCAGGCCTGGTGGTAAGGTGAGTTCACTGGACTACGGGAGGCTTGGTTAAGGGCAGGATGGCCTCTTAGGACCTGGGTTGGGTCTGGCAGCCAGCACCCCCACATCACCGGGTAAGGCAGCTTTTCTCTGAGGCAACAGGGCCAGCTGCAGCCCTGGAATCTGGGTGTGGAGGTTGGAGGATCCCCATCTAAGATCACTAGGAGGCCTTTCAGCCCAGTCCCTACCTCTTCCTTACCTCTTCAGGGAGCAAATGGCAGCTCTGAGGCAGCAACACTGTTAGAGGGCAAGATGACTAAGCAGGCAGAGCTTCTAGAAGGAGCTGGCAGCCCCAGCACCTGGCCATCTTGGTACACCAGAGTTGGGCATGCTCGGCTCTAGTCATTCCTCCCTCTGCATAGGGAGCTGGTGTATGCTTGGATCCTACTGTTCCCACAGGTCCTCCTGACCTGGCTGTCGTAGCTCCTGTTGAGATACTGATGACCATGCTAATAAGGGCCAGGCTGACAGTGTGTAAGGCTGAGTCCCTCCCCTGGAGGGGCTCACCCTTAGTCCCAGTGAGGCAGTGACTGGTCCCTGAGCTACCTGTTTCACCCATGTTCCTTGCCACATCTCCAGCTCCTTCAGACGGTGCCTGCCTGTGGGGCCTGATAGGGATAGCACAGATGCTCAAGGGGAAGGTCTTAGGACTCCTGGCCAGCCACCCACTACTGTTCTCCCCTGGTCCTCAGGGTAGAATGTTTATAGTCTCCAACACTGCCTCCCTTTTCCTGACCCCACCCCCAGGCTAATGGCATTCTTGAGAACCAGAATAAATTTTGTCACAGCTCCAAGGTGTATGTGAATCCACTGCCATACCCACTAAGCCCAGTGCCAGGCCATAAAAGGCGGGATGCATCAGTGGGAGCAGGAAGACTGTCCAGGAAAGGTGGAAAGGAGAGAGGCCCACCCAATAGAGGGGACATCAGTGCAGGCATCAATTCTGCCCTCTCTCCAGGGCTTTGTCTGGGACAGCAAGCCTGTGATACAGCATGTTTGGGTTGCATTTAGTGCCCATGTGTGGCTTTTTGCGGGCTGCTGCTAGCAGGAGATCAGGGGATGGCTGCAGGGGAAGGGACTGGAGTAAAGAGGTAGGGAGGTGGTGCTGTCACCAGCAGCATGGTCATGGGGTTCCCACAGACCGTCTTCTGCAGTTGTCCCCTAGACCATCTAGTAAGGGAACTGGTCAGAACCACAAGCTGAGCAGTCAGGACTCTGCAGAATGTCACTACATGGGTTGTGATAGGTGCTTGCTGAGGGGCAGAATTCCCTTTGGGGCTGAAGGACAAAGGTGGAACAGAACTGACAGGAAGGATGGTGGGGAGTAGGGTACTCTCCTGGGCCAGGGCTGGCTCTGCCTTCTCTGGGGGCTGCCATCCAGGCTGGGCTATTTTGGCTCTGAGCAAAAGAGGCTGAGACATCAGAGCAGCTGGTGACCGAGTTTTCCTTTGTTCCTTCAGATGAGGTGCCCTCCTCCACTCTTCAGAGCCCCCCCAAGTTGCTTCACATGTTCCACGTGGGAGGGGTCCCTATCTCTGTCCTTCCTGATAGGCCACTGCACCCCCCATAGGAGAAACACCTGCCCCAGAGGCAGGCAGAGGATACAGTTGGACGCAGACAGCCAGGAGCTCAGACCTTGATTCTCAGAGTGGGGAGTCAGAGGACTGCCCTGAGGTTTGGGTGCTGCCCGTGGGGAAACATCCAGCTCTTTGTGAGGCAGCTCCTTGCAGGGAATGGGGTGAGCTGGATACCCACACAGCCTCTGCCAGCTTGAGGGCAGTAGTACCATCTGGAACAAGGGCCCCAAACCCTTTTCCCCACCCTCCCGCAGCCTCCCCCTGTTGGAGGCCCTGCTGCTTGCCACCTCCAGCACTGATGATACCCCAGTGGCTCACCAAGGCCAAGTGCCCTGGCCTCCTCCCACTCACTGGGCCTTCAGCTGTTGGCCTCCACAGAGCTCAGCACACATGGAAGGGCAGCTGTGGGAGTAGAATGACGGCAGCTTGGCTCAGAGTGTGTGAGGCTATGACCAGGGGATGCAGGATCAGGGGAGGCATCTGCCCACTGGCTGGATGCTCACCCTCCTGAGCCAACAGGTGGGCTTCCTAGGGGAGCCTGCATCCCCACCTTAGACTTGTGTATCAAGTTAAGTGGGTCCCAGTACCATCTCCGGCATCACCAGCTGCTCAATTATTTCTGCCTTAAATTTAGATCTGTTATCTGTGGGGGGGAGCCTGCGAGGGAAGAAGGGGGAGCTCCTTGGAAAGCAGAGAGGAGGGGGTGAGGCTGCAGTTGTGGCCCTGACCCATGACTGGAGGAGCAGGCAGAGCTTTAGCCAAGGAAGAAGGGGATGTGCTCCGTGTCCTCCATTGACCTATGTGGTGGCTGCGCCTGGGCATCAGACAGTAAGGAACCCAGACTGTCTTTCCCCACCCTCTCTGCCTCACCAGAGACGAAGGAAGAGCTGGAGGAACTGATGTCAGACATAAAGAAGACAGCAAACAAAGTTCGTTCCAAGTTAAAGAGTGAGTCTGCACTCAGGCCTTGTCGCGGGGGTTGGGGGGGGCACAGTGGCACTACAGGTCCACTTCTGGTACCACCTGGGAGCTCACTCACCTGAGGTGGTCAACTGGATCTTGCATTACTCTATGAGGGTGCCATTTACACATCCATTCACTCAACAGCTCTGCCGCAGACCTGTTTGGGCCATCCTCTGGGCTGGGCTGAGGCCTTGTCCAGGGCATGTTCCATTCAGGGTACCCCAATGAGCTACTTCTTCTAAAGGGTTAAGGAAGAAGCTAACAGAGGTCCAACATCAGCTGTCCAACACAGGCCCCCATATGCTGTGTGGGCAGGGACATGCACACCTGAGATTATACAGGCCTAGTCTGCTATTCTGCAGGGACTCCTGGTTGGGTATACAGCTTGGGCATACAGAGACACTGTGAACAATAGAGAGATACTGTGTGGGATTGAGCCAGCAGGCCTGACACATAGTAGATGCTCACACAGCTTGGCATGAGACAGGCCTCCTACATGGGTATTCATGGGAACAGGTATGCATACAACGGAACAGCCCTTCCTCCCTCATGCCTGTTTTCTGCTTTCCTCCCCATTCCTTTCACTCGCTTGCCACTTGCAGACTCTCCGAGGCCCATTTGTTCCCAGGTCCTGAGCCAGACCCTGGGCATGCAGGTTGGTATAGGTTAGGGTCACTGTGAATGGGGAACTGTCGCTCAGCAGCCCTCTGTTCACCCAGGCATTGAGCAGAGCATCGAGCAGGAGGAGGGCCTGAACCGTTCATCTGCTGACCTGAGGATCCGGAAGACACAGGTGCAGGCAGGGACCTAGGGGGAGGGGTGAAAGTGCCCAAGACTGTGGGCCAGGGCTGACATCACACCCGCATCTCACACTCCCAGCACTCCACACTGTCCCGGAAGTTCGTGGAGGTCATGTCTGAGTACAATGCAACACAGTCTGACTATCGTGAGCGCTGCAAGGGCCGTATCCAGAGGCAACTTGAGATCAGTAAGCACACAGCCCAGGCTGAGGGGTGGGACCAGAGATGGGATGGGGTGGACTGCTGAACTCTCGGGAGAGGGCCAGGCTCAGTGTGACTTCTACTTTCAGCTGGTCGGACCACAACTAGTCAGGAGCTGGAGGACATGCTAGAGAGTGGAAACCCAGCCATCTTTGCCTCAGGAGTAAGTGCAGACCCCATTCCAACCACCCTGACCCCTGGTATGCATGGAATGTGCTAGAGTCACCAGTATTTAGTCAACAGAGCCACTTGTGAGGCATGTTTGTGCCTGTGGTTTACGGAAGAGACAGCAAAGGCCCAGAGAGAAGGACCAGGTTGAGGTCACCTAAATGTTACTGACAAAGGTGGAGTAAAGACCCTGGTCTCCTGACTTCTCCCAGCTGGCTCTACTTTCTTGCTGCCCCTTCTCATTTGCCACCTTCAAGGCCCTCCACCTATCCTCTGGACCATTTTTCCCTCCTGGAGGTCACGGTGTCCTGGGCAGTCTCTACAGTCAAGTGAAGCTCTGTTCTCTGCTGAGCAGGGGTTCTTCTTGGAAGAGGTAGCATGCATGTGTGGGAGGCAAAGGTCCAGGAAGAGAGGGGATGATAGGCAGTTACATACAGTGTGAGAGAAAGCACAGGAAAGGAAGTGGAAAGGGAAGCTTTCATTCAAGAACTGGGTCCATGGGGATGGAGGGACAGCCAACTTGAGCTCTGGTAATAAAGCCCACTGGTAATAAAAACAACCCATTTATTGATCAGTTGCTAGGAAGCAGGTGCAGGTGGGAAGCATCATTAGCCTGCATTACAGATTCGGAAAACAGTCTCAGAGAAATTGGGTAGCAGCAAAGAAAGCAGGAAAGGTGGGGCAGGACTGTGGCTAGGGGAGCCTCAGACCTCCCTTCTGAATACCTTCATTCAGGCCACTGCCCATCCTAGCTCTCTCCACCCCACCCCGCTTCTGCCTCTGCCTTTCTGGTACTGGTCCCCACCTCCATGCCCTGCAGAGACCCCTGGGTCCCAGCCTACTGCTCTACCCACTAGATCATCATGGATTCCAGCATCTCAAAGCAGGCACTGAGTGAGATTGAGACGCGGCACAGTGAGATCATCAAGCTGGAGAACAGCATCCGTGAGCTGCACGACATGTTCATGGACATGGCCATGCTTGTTGAAAGCCAGGTAAGTGCCCAGGCTCATTGCCTCAGCCCACAGCAGCACCCAGGGCTGCAGTAACCCCTGCCCTTTCTGTCCAACACGCTGCTCCTGCCTGGGAGGGACCAAGTCTTCAGGTAACTAGCCACCTCCTATTGGTAATGCCGCTAGGGCCCTGCCTGCTGCTTGGCCGTGCCCACCTGAAGGACCCCTCTGCATGGCTTTGCCACCAGATCCCTGCATGGCTCTGTTTGGCCATCCCCCAGAGCAGCCTCATCCTAGCCACCAGCTGTTTCTCAAGTGCCTACTGGGGACCAGGCATTCTAGGAGCAGAAGATACAGCCATGGCAGGACTGATGAGGGCCCTGCCTCCTGGAGTGAAGGCCTGTCAGTAAATACATGAAATATTCTCTAGTTGCGCCAGGTGCTCAGGAAGAATAGGAAGCGGTGTAGTAGAACAGTGTTTATTCAACTTGCCTGTACCTAAGAGTCCCCTGGAAGGCTTGTAGGTGTCCTGGTCCCCATTCCTAGAGTTTGGTAGGTCAGGTGGGGGCCCATGAATCTGCATTTCTGTCAAGCTCAAGGGTGATGATGCTGCTGGTAGTCCACGGACCATGCTGTAGCAACACTGATGGTGACAGAAAGTTACTTTGGACTGGTTAACCAGGGAAGGCCTCTGAGGTGACATTTGAGCTAATGCCAAAGTAGTGAAAAGGAGCTCACCACTGAAACTTCACGGGAGGAGTGAAGACATGGCCCCAGGCAGAGGGTCTAGCATGCCCCCAGGTCCTGAGACCAGCAAAAGCATGACTTCTTTGACAACCAGAAGGGGTCCTGTGAGGCTGGAGCAGAGGTATGGAAGATGAGAGGAAGTCAGAGATGAAGTAGACAGGGCCAGGTATGGCAGGCAATAATGGGCCATTTGGATTCTGTTGTAGACTGGAGGGTTTTAAGGATGGTTGTGAAGCAAATTATGGAAGCAGACTGGTCATAGGAAGGAGAAACCAGTGATGTGGCCTTGAGTGTTGGGACAACAGCAGTCAGTTACCAATATGCTGTTGTTGGGAGTCTTGTTAGAGCAGCATCACTGCTGGATTGGCATTGGGAGGTTAGGGGACAGCAAGCGACCAGACTCCAAAGGCTTAGAGGGCTATGGTATGGGGCTGAACTGCCAGCCCTGGGCTGGGCAGAGGGATGGAAGGAGTAATGAACCAGGAGTCTTCAAGATTGAAGACCAGATTGACAGATCTGAGCAAAACCATTGTACCTGGAGGATGGAGGGGCACTCAGTATGGCCACCTTCTACACTCTAGCCAGGCCAGGCAGATTTTAGCTCACCCATTCCCGCTTCAACATTCTCTGCCTGGCACCAGGCACTGTAGCTCTTTGCTTGATCCCCAACCCTTTGGCTGCAACTGTATGGCCAGTCCCCTCCATGGCTCCCCTATGGGGAGATGAAGAGTTGCCCTGGGAGTCTGCTGTGTCCTAGGGTCTGTGTCCAGGGGCTTGGCCTGAGGGGCACAGGTAGTAAGTGCACCCCACCAACCTCATGCTGCCTTTCTCCCAAAATTTCAAGGTGCTTTCCTGAAGTCCTATCCTGAGTGAGCCCTTGAGTTCAGATGCCCCATGGCCTGCAGGGGGAGATGATTGACAGGATCGAGTACAATGTGGAGAACTCAGTGGACTATGTGGAGAGAGCAGTGTCTGACACCAAGAAGGCTGTCAAGTACCAGAGCAAGGCCCGCCGGGTTAGTAGCCCCAGCTTGGCCTGAGCCTACATCCCCCATGACGGCCCCTTCCCTGGCACCCACAAGCCCCAAGACCACTACATGCCCCTCCTCATTCAGCCTTTGTACGTCCTCTGAAGAGCTCTGACCTGAGCCTTCCCCTTCCCCTGTTCATTGTGACCTCTTCCCTTCCCTCCACCCTCATTTTACCCCCTGTCCAGGACATCCCCAAGCCCCTTCACTGTCTCTTTGTGCCACATCCCTCAAAGCTCTGCTCAGAACTCAGCTTTGCCACCATGCTGTGTCTGAGGCTGTTTGTCCTGCCTCCTGTGTAGAAGAAGATCATGATCATCATCTGCTGTGTGGTCCTGGGCATCGTCATTGCCTCCACCTTTGGAGGCATTTTTGGATAGAAACCACCACTGCCGCTCTACTTTGGATGGTCCACCCAGGAAGCTTTCTGGCTGCATAGCCCTGTCCACCCTGCCTCTGGCTCAGAGTATTCCCACATGCTACCCTCTGCCACAGGGCTCTCCATCCCCATCATACCTTGAGCCACGTTATGTGCATGATCTTTGTGACAGTGTGTGTCTGTATAGAAGAGGCAGAGTGGAGCCAGGCTGGGCAGAAGCCCAGGGGTGGGGACAGGTATCAGCAAGGGACAGATTCAGGCCCTGGCCTAGGCTGCCGTACATTCACTAGCCCAGGCGGCAACCTTACCCTTGCCTTCAGTAATTCCCCTCGGGGCCTGGGCTCTGCCCTCTCCTGGCAGCAAAGCTCTGTCTGGACCACAGTCTTGCCTCTGAATGACCCACCTGTTTGACCTGTCCTCTGGCCTCTCCAGCTGTCCCAAGCCTAGCCCCTGAGGGGTGGGGACCAGCTGGCCACAATGGTGCTGCTTTTCAGGTTAGGGGAGGGGGGACCCCAAGGAACAGCCTGACTCTAAACCTCTGATAGCTGATCACTGCCAGGGTGGCTAAGGGTACCATGGCCTTTGGCCATGTCAGGACCAGGCACCCTCCCCACCTTGGGGCAAAACCAATAGGTCTTTCTTGGCTGAGGCCCTGGCCTCATCCTCCCCTTACCTTCTCTCCCCACACTTCTGTAGCTCAAGAGCAACCCCTTTGGGCCAGGTCTGCCCCAGGTGACCCTCTCAAAGAAGCTGGCTGTCCCAGTGGCACAGGGAGCTAGGAAGGCAGACTAAGCCCCTCAGTCCCTGTTTGGCTGCCATCCACAGCCAATGACCCCAGCAGGCCTTGGTGTTGCATGTCTGGGACAGTGGTCCCTGCTCTCATGCTCCAGAAGTTAGGAATGTCACTTCAGGCCTACAGTCACATTCCACCTTGCTGTCCCCTACTGACGTGCCACATGGGTGTCAGGTGTCTTAGACACAGTATTCAGCAGCCAATCAGGGAGAGGCACCCCTCCCCAACCCCAGGGCCTCTTTCTCAAGTCAGAAATGTCCCACCCAAGCCCCTCTTCTTGACAGGCAAGGAGTGTGCATGCAAGTGCAGGAGGTGGGGCAGCCATCTAGGCCCTCCCTCAGCTTTGCTCCTGCCAGGACCACTGTCCATACTGCCTTCTTCAACAGTGACACCCCTCCCCACCTCTACTCCTTCACCAAAGGTCTTGGTACAACCAGCTACCCATTTTTTTGTGAAATTTTTATGTAGAATAAACATTTGTATCTGTACCAGGCTTCTCTGTATTTCTTACTGTAACATGTCACAGCTTTGGGATGTACAAGTAAGTGACTGTATGTGGCACTGAGGGGACAGGACTCAGAGGTAAAGAATCTTGAATACACACACTTCTCCTTGTAGGGAGAAGTACCATTGAGTGGAATCCTTCAGCCTTTGGGATCTGATAGACTCTAGGATTGGGTATGAGCTCTTGGACCCTGAGCCTCTAGTCCCTCTCACCCGACCCTCCTGCCTCCTGCTTGGTGCCTGATGTCTGTTTTGTCTGGCATAGCCCATCCTTAGTCCCTCTCACCACTTTCCTCACAAGTCTCAGACACCCATAGACTCTACTCTTCTATCAGCTTGCCACACACGCATTCCCATTGCAGAGCCTGCCCTGTGGCCTCCAGTGACCTGGCCCCTCAACCAGAGGCAGCAGAGTGGTGGACTGTTAAGCAGCATAAAAGCCCAGCCCTGGGCTGCGGGACCAGGTGATGCCTTCCGACCACAGGTGAGCCAGAGACTGGGCAGAGGTCTCAGACAGCAGGTGCCCCTGCTATACTTTATGCTGACCACCCTTCCAGCTGATTCTCCTTAGTATAATAAACCCTGAATTAAAGAAACCCACCTGTGCTCCTCACAAATCAAAAGAATGCTTTTATATACAGTCAAGACTTTGACAGCTAATTCCTGCAATCAAACAGCAGCCCCATGAACAGAGGAATTTAAGACAACTCGTTTGGAACAATGGGGCTGAAAAATGTAGGAAAGCCAGAGAACTCCACAAAAACTGGTTTATTGCTTTTAGAACAAAATAACATTTTCTTAGAACTTTTTTTCTCAAAAAATACTCAGCTGATGAAGTAGGCACTTCAGTAATGAAATTTTCCCAGAGGCAAGTGCCTTTTTGATTCAAGACTATCCCAAGGATGCAACCACTGCTTAGAAATAGGGCTTGCGCTTGCGGCCGGTGTACTGAGTGTCAGGTCTGACTTCCCTGTGCCAAACAAAAGATAGGTGGGAGGAACAGAATGGTCTCAGAAAAAAGAACCAAGAACCCCTGGGAACCCCTCAGATGCAAGTGAACCTTCAGTGGAGCAGATGTTTCCCCTCCCTCATCCCTAGCCTAGGTACTCACTTGCCCTGGCGCCTGTGACGCTCCTTCTTCTCCAGTACCCAGTGCCGGCTTTTTCTCACCATCTTCCGCCTTGCAGTACCATGTGGGACCCTGTGCAAGAGACATAAGCTGTGTACTGATGGGTAGAGATTGCTGGCTATACTTGAGTCAGGCAGAAAGAAATGATGCACTTTACTGGGTTGGTGGCTTCATCCCTCTTTCAAATGCCTAGTCTTCCCTTGTACAAGAGAAGCTCCTACTCTACTTTGATAGTAACATCTGCTGGGGCCAAAGCAACTGTTTAGGAGGGCTAGAAGGGCAAGCCCCACTTACAGGCAGGCATCTGTCTCTATCGTGTGTGTGAACACCTTGCCTTCAGCAGGCAGGGAGTAGAGCTACTTTTGGAGCAACCCAAGCTAGGACAAGCTCCTAAGAGGACAGTGACCAAGGACAATCACTTCCGGCCTAGGTCTGGTCTCGGGGCTCCGCACGCCTTCCGTAGACTGAGTGGGCGCCCCCCCAACAACAATGTCTGAGGCAGGAAAAGGAGGCCGGCCTGCTCACAACAGCCCCAACGGTGCTCCTCCACGCTGATCTGGGCCCCCTGTCCTGGCTGAGGAGAGAGAGGACTCCTACAGCCCCGTGGAAGAGGGGCCAAGAGCAGGGGGCACCTGAGACCTCCAGACCACATTCCATTTGGCAGCAGGGATCAAACATTTTCTAGCATAAATCACGCTATTAAGGACTGCTTGCCATGAGTTACGGCCCCTGGATGCTCCAGTTGGCATGAGCATCCATGACTACAAGCAAGCACTGAAGGGCCATTCACACTAGACTAAGGACTGCAGGGTCCAAGAGCTTCTTCAGGGAACCCCAAGGGAAGGTGAACCACAGAGCAGTGGAGATAAACTGGTATTTCAAGAGGCAGAAGTAGGGGATGACAATATTCCAGGTAGAAGGCAATATGTGAAAATGAGGCTCTGTTGAGGGACTGAAGGGTGAGGTCAGAGAACAGCAAACATCCTGTCCGCCAGGAGTCATGGGTACAGGAAGGGGTAGGGCAGGCCTAAGACCAGGCAGGTGTGCTGGGCCGATTCAGGGAGGGCACAAAGCTGCCAAAAAGCTTGTTCACCCTCCGGGAAGCAGCACTAAGTCAGCAGTAAGTTAGAGACTGAATTGTGTCCCCCCCAAATATTATCAACTTGCTTAGACCACAATGTTCAATACTTTGTGGTTGTACACCATTTTGTGATCTGATGTGATTATCCTAGGTGTTATAAATTCTAACCTCCATAATGAACTCTGGTGGCTTATAGTCAAGGAGTTATGGCTCCTACCAGCAGGTCAGCAGTCAAATCTACCAGATGAACCTTGGATACTCTATTAGGCAGCTGTATACTCTGTCCTATAGGGTCCCTATGAGTTGGAATCAACTCAATGGCAGTGGATGAGTTTATAAGGTTAATAAGGCAGGGTTAAAGGACTCAATCTACAAGATTTGGTTAAATCTTAAATCAATCTCCTTTGAGATAGAAGAGAGACAACCCAGCAGACACTAAGAAAAGACGTGCCAGGAGTGGAGCATGTCTTTTGAACCCACAGTCCCTGCACCGAGAAGCTTCTAGACCAGGGAAAGACTGATGACAAGAACCTTCCCCTCAAGCCAACAGAGACAGAAAGCCTTTCCTAAGAGCTGGTGCCCTGAAGTGGACTTTCAGCCTCCTAGACTGTGTGTGAGAGAATAAACCTTTATTTGTTAAAGCCATCCACTTTAGATAGATACTACTTCGTGGTATTTCTGTTATAGCAGCACTAGATGACTAAGACAAGGAAGGACATAATAAATTTATGATCTTGAATCTAGCTGGTATATAGAGGCAATAGCTCACACAAGAAAATGAGAACTCACAACTAGGATGCAGAAATAAGGGTGGGGGGGTGGAGTGGGCAAAGAAGAGGACTGGACTATCCCACAGGACTCTGGTGACAGCCCTAAGAGGGGGTGTGGGGAAGAACCAGCGAGTTCCCATTTGAAAACCAAGACTGGTGGCCAGGTGCAAAGCAGGAGCTGTAACCTTGGGCAGCTAGAGATACAGAAAAAGTAATCCTGAGGAATGCGGAAGAAGTGGAAACTATGTAGGTTGAGCAGTGAGCCAAACAAGGAACAAAAGAAGATTCATGAGGGCAGGTAAAAAGAACAGCTGAAGAAGAGGAGTGCCCCCAACTGCAAGGGCCTAGAGAAAAGTGGGGTCTGCAAGACCAAAGCCAGGGAGATAGACTGGGGCAAGTCTTCTGACTGATGAATTAGATTCCAGACTTTTCAAAGAACAGTTTAGAGGAGTGGTAGGATAGTAGCCAGGTGGCAAGGATAGGGAATGCATGGATAAAACAAACCTAGTGCCAAAAATTGAGGGGAGAGAGACAGAGAGAGAAAGAACTGTTAACACCTGAGACAGCACAAGGCAGCAAGAAGCAGTAGCAAACAAACGGCAAGTCTGCTGACCTATGGAGCAAGATTAGCACCTTAGGGCTGAGGCATACTGGTAGAGTAGGTACCCTTTGGCTCTTATGGGTGGAGCAAAAGAGCTTTGTAACACTTGCTCAAGTAGGCAGAAGCCAGGCCAAGAGGCCAGGGCCAGAGAGACCTGCCTGTTGGCCCAGCTGAGGAGAGGCTGTCCAGATGGAAAAACTGTCCAGAGCATTCCTGACCCTGCACTGTAACCTGTTACTTCCCTGATAATCCTATAATTGTGAGTGTAGTCTGTGATTTTTGTGTGGCCACTGCAACAAATCACTGCAAGCAGGAAGCAGACAGTGCTGTGGGGAGGGAAGGCTGGGGTCTGAATTGGTAAAACAGTTGGAGTGTTAAGCACATCTAGCCTCCACCTCTTAAGAATCAGCCTTGAGCTGATTCTTCTCCCGACCTGCGAAGTTAGACAAGGAGATCCAACACCCCTACATCATACCATTCTTACAAAAGGAAGCAGATAAATGGGGTGGTAACCACATTGTGATGTAATGAAGAGACGGTCTTTTTTAAACAGAAGAGATTGTGCAGTGAGTTTGTGTGCTGATAGAAATGACCCAGGAGAGCAAAGATGATGGTGCAGGAGAGGGAAGGGAGAGCCACAGGTACAAAAGGAGGGCAGGGCAGGTGAAGAAGGGCAGCTGCAGAGACAGAGAGGGACAACCTGTCATGTACAGCAAGGGGACATGTGCAGACTTGCAAAGGGCATCAAGGCTTAGAAGTTACCCACACACATCTAGAAGGGCCCTAGCCCCTGAGGATGGAGCAGCAGTCCAAAGGGGTCTCTGGTCCTAATACCACCCTGGTGTCACTGCTACATCTAAACTTGAGACCTGGACTAAAGCAGAGAGAAGTGGAGTAGTAGTGCCACTGCCACCTTCCTCTGTCATGTCCAGTAGACCCAGCACATGAACCCTTGTTCCTGAGGCCAGCTGAGTAAGGGTTTTACCTCTCATTAGTGAAGGTGGACTTTCTGTCTTTATCTCCATCTTTCTGGTCATTCAGCCCCTGCAGGGAATACAGTGCTCTCAGATCATCTAGACATCTCTCAACCCATTTGCTCTACCCCCAAAGGGCTGGGCTTCCAGGTCTGAGCCTTTCTAACAGGTAGCCTAGTAGTGCTTGCCACCCCACTCTGTGGTAGTAGCCTGCCACCCTACTCTGGCAGGATGAGGAAACTGCCTCCAGATTTCAGAGGTTTCAGGCAGGCCAAGCTCTGTACTCTGGGTTCAGGACCTGTTCTACTGCTGATGTTCTTCCAGCATGCTCCTCAGGCTAAGCCTTGTAGTCTGGAATCCAAAAGACACAGGCCCGCAACCCCAGTGCCCCCTCACCTTCTCAGATCCCCCTCACCTTCGGCAGACAGCTTGAAGGCCCAGAAAACAAGCAGAGGTAAAACCTAAAACAACAAAGTATAAAGTGAGGTCTTCCTTACCTTCATCCATGAAAAGCAGCAGAAAGTGTGGCCCCCTTCCTGGCTCCATCCAGATGACCCAACCCAGCACTGTTCTGGTCCACTCACTACTGGCCTAAAAAGGCCCAATCACAGCTCTGCCAATCCAGCTCACAGGCCAAGCACTCACTTCTTTGCTTTGGCGCTGTTGGGGTAGTCCACCACCACACCACCAGTGAAGCCAGCCTTCGTGGCCTGTGTCGTGATCACCTCCAACTAAGGGGAGAAAGACAGAGTCAGACGGGGAGGCTGGAGGAACAGACAGCTTCACCTCCTCTCTGGCTAAGCCAGTTTAATCCCAGGATGGACCCTGCCTGGGAGAGCTGAAGGCCTTCATCACAAACTTTCTAATTCTAAGCCCCCAAAACCCATGCTCTGGAGAGCACCGACTGGAACCAGTCTGCCCTGTCACTTTCTAGTAGTCCAGGGAGGGACTCATACTCCTTAGTCAATTCGCAAAAAGTGGCCATCATCTGACAGCTGGATATATCTTGTATTATTAGTGGGGACAGTTCACAACTTGTCTTTCAAAGTCTGTCCTTTTAGTTCATCACCCTTCACAGAATGGACAACTGCCAATGTCCTCACATTCCAGCCCCCTTTTCTATCTGGTCATGGGAAGCAGTGGTATCATTTCTACCATCTGTAGCACCATCTTAGGATATCAGTAATGAAATATGCCATTAGGGATCACAGGGACCATTCTCAGGTGTGCATGTCCCGCCCTCCCACTCAGCATAAGGACCCTTGCCTGTCACTCCTCAACCACAGGAGGACAAGTCAGTGAAGAACAGGACTGTTTACTGCTCTGGGTCCCTCCCGTTCCCTGTGCCTCCAACAGCCATGGTAGTACCTGTTCCGAGTTCTCTGGGTATAGCTGCAGGACAGCACGGGCGCCATGGGCCTGCCACAGAAATAGCATTGCCTTATACCAATGCCCCCTGGGATCAGGATCTGGAACATCCTCTCTTCCTGCATTCACTAAATATTTTCTGAGTTTCCATGACGTCTAGGTACTGTTCTCAGGGGTGGGGGTGCAGGTGTGGAGAGAGAGAACCCGAGTATGAGCCCTTGGGTTTTGGGAACCCATGTTCTAATTAGGCAGGGAGCTAATTTATATTAGTGATGAAAAAGAAGAGTGAGAGACAGACTATTCTATGACTTTGGGCAAGGAAGGTCTTTCTCTGAGGGACTGTTGGGCAGACGCCTGAGTATGGGGGGAACTCATGGTAGAAATGCATGACAACAGCACTTTGGCAGAGAAAGGCAAACCCAAGGGCCACCAGAACTCCAGGATGAACTCCAGTGTGTATAGGACACAAACCAAGCCATGTCCAAGACCAGCTACCTGTGGGGACAACCTATCTTTGGGGAGTCAGTCAGTGGGGAGAATTAGGGAGACCAAGAAACAGGTGCTTCACAGCTGGCCACTCTGGAAAGGCCCTCACCCTACGGATGCCATGACCCCCAACCACCTTCTGACTACCAACAGAAGTAGGTCCTATTCCAAATTAGTCAACTGAACTCAGATTTTAACATCATTGCCTTCTGGGCTTCATTAGGTAGCCAACCCTCTGAACATGAACTTCTGTTCAGGTTGAGGACCCGGACAGATGTGACCACAATAAAGCTCATGTGACTGATCTAATCTGAATGGCCTTCCCACGCACGGCACACCTCTACTTTACTACTCTACCTGCAAGGCAAAGGAGGAACAGGCAGCCAGGCCAGGTGGGGAAGGAGAACTCACCAGAACAGAATAGAGAGAGCAAAAAAAGCAGTACAGGCGCTTGGCTGGGTTGTCAGACTTCTTGTTAGCATTACAGAGCCACTGCACAGCAGAAATGCTGAAAAGGAAGGGATGTGGTCAAGAAAGGGACCAATACACACTGTTCCCCCTACCTCTTGGAGACCCAGATACCACATATCCCTGACCTCCAGGTGAAACCCTCCTGTCCACAGCTTCTCTCTTGGATTGTCCACTCCAGGTCACCCTTTGAACAACAATGTACCAAACACAGTCTACAGAAAGTCACATTAACTTCTTTGTAGCCAGCACAGGTAAACATTCTCTCAAGCTTTTTCTGCATGCCTCTGAAGTTATACTTAAAATGTGTCAAGACTCTTGTCCACCTACTCTTTCATTGTCTTCCTCCCATGAAGGGAAGCATGTTTTCCAGTAGAGTCATCCACTCACCCTCCTCCTAAACTGTCTCCTTCAACTCGATCTGTCAACAGTCTCCACAATTCCCAGATCTAAAACTTCAGGCATCTACTAATATGCCCTCCTTCCTGGCCTGTCCCTCCCTCACTGCTGTGCTCACATCCACAGACCCCCAAACTCTGCTGTTCCTCCAAATGCCTCTCCTGGCTTTTACTTTCCTATACTACTCTCCTATGAGACACTGGTGGTTCAGTGGTAGAATTCTCACTTTGCATGTGGAAAAGTCTGGTTTGATTCCTGGCCAGTGCACCTTATACACAGCCACCACTGCTTTGTCAGTGGAGGCTTGTGTATTGCTATGATACTGAACAGGTTTCAGTACACCATCCACACTAAGATGGTCTAGGAAGAAAGGCCTGACAACCTACTTCCAAAAATCTGCCAATGAAAACACTACGGAACACAGCAGTGTGATTTGTAACATATGATAAAGACAGCACAGAAATGGGCAGTGTCTTGATCCACTATACATGGGGTTGCCCTTAGTCAGGGGCCAAGCCATCTTGAGCTAACAACAACCAAACCACTCACCTGAGTCAACCCTTATTACACTTTGACTGTATCATTTTTAGAAGGGAATAAAAAGCATTCTAGAAGCCAGTCCCACACAATCTTATCTCCAAGCTCTTTCATCCCTATGGTCTGATCAGGCTCCTCTCCCCACAAGCTCCTAAGCCTTTGACCTTTGCCTCCACTGTTCCTCCACTCAAACCCTCTTCTTGACTGTTCAAATTTCTCCCAGCCTCCAAGACCCATTCCTTCCACTTCAAGGCTTTCCTGTGCTCTTACTTCTCTTTAGAACTCTGATGGCCCTGTGCTTCCTTACTACAAACCTCACGCAAGGCCTTGGTTTAACTGCATGGTCCATCTTATGCTACCTAATAAACTATGTAGATTCTTAAAGACAATGACTATGCTTCATTTTCATACACTCCATAGCACCTTGGACAATGTCTTACATATGATGTTGTCATTTTGAGGTGCCATTGAGTCAGTTCTCACTCACAGTGACCCTATGTACTATAGAAGAAAGCATTGCCTGGTCCTGAGCCGTCTTCACAACTGTTGCTATGGTTGAGCCCATTGCTGCAGCCATGTGTCAGTTCATCTCACTGAGGGTCATCCTCTTTATTGTTGACCCTCTACTTTACCATGCATGATGTCCTTCTCAATGGACTGGTCCAAAGTATGTGAGACATAGTCTCACCATCCTTTCCTCTAAGGAGCATTCTGGCTATACTTCTCCATGCCCCATTGCTCTTCATATAATCCAGCTTCTCGGATTACTTCCATAGCATACAAAATGCTTAAGTATAGTGAAATGATACAATGCTGACCCCACTTTCCCAGATTTTAAACTACTGAGTATCCCCTTGTCCTGTTCAATCAAGATTGCCTCTTGATCTATGTAACAGGTTTCTCATCAGCACAATTTAATATTCCGGAATTTCCATTCTTTGCAATGTTATCCATAACTTGTTATGATCCACGGTCAAATGCCTTTCCACAGTCAATTAAACACAAGTAAACATCTTTCTGGTACTCTCTATTTTTAGCCATGATCTATCCAACACCAGCTGTGACACCTATGGTTCTATGTCTTCTTCTGATTCCAGCTTGACCTTCTGGCAGTTTCCTGTCAATGTACTATCGCAGCTGCTTTTGAATGATCTTCAGCAAAATTTTACTTGTATGTGATATTATGATATTCAGTAATCTCCTTAAACATGTAACAAATGTTACAGAAGGAAAAACACCTTGCTATACCACCTGTCCTCTTACAAACAAACAGCAAACAAACAAAAATGGACGATTCATATGCCTCAAACATACAAACCCTATAACTGGCCACTGATTTCTGTAGTCTACAGTATCACCCTTAATCACTTTATAATTATAAAAAACCATTTACCACCATTGAAA
Organism: Heterohyrax brucei; assembly: GCA_028571685.1. Classification (NCBI taxonomy): domain Eukaryota; kingdom Metazoa; phylum Chordata; class Mammalia; order Hyracoidea; family Procaviidae; genus Heterohyrax; species Heterohyrax brucei. The sequence goes on along the minus strand of CM053165.1, from coordinate 6,316,461 downwards.
TGGTCTCTTCTTCTTAGTCTTGTTCCCAGATGTAAAGCACTATCTTACCTCAAAGAAAATCTCCAAATCCAAACTCTTGCTCCTCACCTCAATGCCTCTGCATCCCTGCCTCCACTTAGGATCATAGGAAGAAGTCTGCACTTAGGTCACAATTAAGCTCGGACCTCCTGTCCTACTCTCTACCTTTACCCCATGGAAGCACTGCAAGTCAAAAATTTCATGTTTCTAAAAGCTAATTTCCATTTCTACTGGGGAGCCTTGGTGGTACAGGGCTTAACAGCTAAGGCTGCTAATCAAAAGGCTAGCAGTTTGAAGGCACTTTGGAAACCCTATAGGGGCAGTTCTACTCTGTCCTATCAGGTTCCTACGAGTTGGCATTGAGTCCACAGCAACAGGTTTTTTGTTCGTTTGCTTGGTTATCAAAGTACTACATACATGCTCTAACTCAAGTTTCTTGACCCTGACCACCTAGGAAGAACTCTTAAGGCTCCTAAAGAGACTTGAGCAGTCTGGGCCACTCCTCACTACATAGTTCTTGAAAAAGAAGGCAACAATATGGCCAACAAGATGGTACCTAAAGGCTGAAAGACTGCATTCAATCCCATACACAAAGTAAGCAGAGAATCTATACCTGCTTGACACCTGAACCTAGCAGTGCAAGACAATCACAGGAGTAAATGGTTTTGAACTGCAAAAAATACATGCTCTTGGGCCTTGTTCTGACCTTTCAGATCAAAAACCTTGGGGATATATATTTTAAATATTCCATGTGACTCTGATGAACTGGTTTGGGAAGCACTGGCCTAAAGAATTAAAAGCTGACACCATCCAATTAAGCGATGGGCAAAGGAGATGGACAGACACTTCACTAAAGAGGAGATCCAGGCAGCCAAAAAACACATGCAGACATGTTCACGATCTTTAGTTATTAAAGAAATTCAAATCAAGACAACAATGAGATACCATCTCACCCCAACAAGATTGGCCATAATCCAGAAAACACAAAACAGCAAATGCTGGAGAGGCTGTGGAGAAAGTGGAACCCTCCTACACTGTTGGTGAGGTTGCAAAATGGTCCAGCGTCTTTGGAAGGCAATCTGGCGCTTCCTTAAAAAAATAGATATCGATATACCATTTGACCCAGTAATTCCACTACTTGGAATACAGCCTACAGAATCAAGGCCTTTCACACCAACGGACACATGCACCAGAATGTTTATCGCAGCACAGTCCACGATAGCAAAAAGATGGAATCAACCCAGATGCCCAACAATAGAAGAATGGATAGGTAAACTATGGTACATATACTCAATGGAGCACTACGCAATGATAAAGAATAACGATGATTCCAGGAAACATCTCCTAACCTGGTTTCAACTGGAAGACATTATGTTGAGTGAAAGTAGTCAGCTACAAAAGGACAAATACTGTATGAGACCTCTACGATAAGATCTCAAAAACAGACTTGTGTATAGAAGAAAAGACTCTTTGACAGCTGCAAGGAAGGGGAGGGAGAGAGGGGGAGGGGGGGAGGGTTTAGTTTAGATAGTTACTAGAAATCTAGTTGGGAGAAAGCGGTGATAGCACACATTAGAAACAAGAACAACATTAAGTGGACTTCAGCGTAACTTGAGTACACCTTCAATCTTAATACTGCAAGGATAGAGTAGCTGGGGCAGGGTACAGGGGACCATGCTCTTAGGCAAATTCCAGGCCAATTGGCACAACTAGCATTTTGCTAAGAGAGCTCTCTGCACCCCACATTGGTCAGTGGCGTCTGGGGTCTTAAAAGCTGCCAAGCTGCCATCCAAGGACACAGCAAATGGTCCCAACTCAGCAGGAACAGATGCTCACCGAGGACCAAAATGACACGCGGTAAAGACAACCGAGAAGACAGAGAGACCCACAAGAGTGGGTGCCTACATCAACTTGGGACCGGAAGAACCGGATGGTGCCCGGCCACCACCAGTGATAGCCACGATGGAGCTCACAGAGAGGAATCTCACTGGCAACACAAGAATAAAAAGGGGTGTATCATGAGATCTCCACTAAAAGACCTCAATTGATGGTCCAGTGGTTTTGGGGTTCCTCTGAGAGCATGGCCCATGGCCCTGATGCTGCCCTTTCCCATAAATTATAACAAAGGTCCACTCTTTGGACAGGAATGGATTGGACTTGGCAATGCAGAGTGATCATATATTGGAAGCACTTTATGGTTCAATACATCTATAGGACATCATCTTGCTGACCTCTGGCTGGAGGAAGGGGAGTTGATGGAGAGGAGGGGAAAGGAGGCTGTTGGGAGGATGAGACATGTATGGAGCAGAGAGGAATAGTGTGCAGTCACCGGACAGGGAGAGCAGTGGAAGCTGCATATAGGTGGGCATGTAAATTTATACATGAATGTACATTTTCACTCAGTCATGTTAAATAAAAATTAAAAAAAAAAAGAATTAAAAGCTGTAAGTGAAAATTCTCACCTGATACAGCCATCAAAGGAACCTGGCTTAAAGGGGATGCCTTGGCCCATGTCCCCAAGAAGCACATCTCCCTCTGTGTCTCTGTCCAAGGCTGCATCTACATTGGAGAACAGGGAGTCAGGGAAACAGATGGCACACTCAGCTGTTCCACACTCATGAAGCGAGCCCACCCCAGGCTAAAAAGGACATACTTACTCAGCATGGAAGGGCTTATGTCGATGCCCACCCAATAATGCCCTTCTTCTGACAGATAATCCCCACTCAGCCCACAGCCACAGCTGGAAGAGACATAATCAAATAGGGACTCAGCAATGCATAGCAGACACTCTACCTACACAATCTAAGCCAGCCCCCAGGACCTCACCCAACATCTAGGAGATAACAGGGTTGACCCTCAGGTAGACAAAGAAGCTCCAATGCTCGTTTGGCCATCTTGGTCTGGACATCAATCATCCGCGAGCTGGGAAAACAGAAGCACAAGTGATCAGTGAAGGAATTCTGGGTTGATACTACCTACCCCTAGACCCAAATAAGTCAAGGGAGGAAAAAAGGAATGACTGCATTGAGAGACTCTCTCCCGACCTTTTCTCTTGGTAAATCTAATTTGGGATCAACAAATTCAATGAAAACTATTTAAAAGTGAAACCAAAAGTCCATGTCACACGGCGACATATTATTTTCTTGTCACACAAACTACAACTGTACCACCTGCAAAGTGGATGTGCAGGGAGCATATCACTTAATGCTCAACCATCGGGTATTTGCAACTCTAGTAGGATTTGATGCACCCTACTACTTGTTAAGGACTTATTCTCCAGAGAACGATCACTATGGTTGTTGGGTGCCACTGAATTAATTCTCTTAGTGACCCTGTATGACAGAGCAAAACTTCCTTACAGGGTTTCCTTTGCTGTTATCTTTATAGGAGCAGACTGCCAAATCTTACCCAAGGAGTCACTGACTGGGTTCAAGCTACCAACATTCCAGCGAGCAGCCAAGTACTTAATATTGCACCATCAGGGTTCCTTTCTCCATCAGTTACCCTCATATATAAAAGTTAACACAGCTTTTGCATAAAAAGAATGCTGTCCCTGAGAAACATAATTCAAGCCACATGTAACTTTCTAGTACACACAGTTTGAAAAGCAGTTACACAGATTTAAAAAAGCAACAACTTTAAGAGAGAGGACCAAAACAGCAGAGTAGTCAGAAGCTTCCTGTGGTCCCTCTTACAAAAAACACCCCCCAAAACAAGTGAATCGATCAGATATAACATTCTAGGAGCCCTGAGAAACTGGACTTAGCAGCAGGGCGACAGAGAAACGATTCAGAAGCAGGGAGGAGTTGCCAGACCCGACCCAGCAGAAACCAAGTACCCTACAAGCCAGATCCACTGGTGCAGGCATGATTAGATAAGCAGCAGTATTTGAGAAGCATTTTCCACATCAGAAGACACAGAGTGGGAGCAGGTACACTCACAAGTGAAAAGTGGTGGTCAATTAGCAAAAGATAGTACATGTGTCTAACCTACTGTGTGGATCAAAAAACACCCCTTTGGGGAAAAACATCTCTCCCATTTACCTGCCCTCTTCCCACACTACACTGTGTCTAATCCAGCTTCAGAGACAGCCACATCCACTGGGCTCGAGGTTGGACCCTTCACACAGCCTGTGCCATTCTCCAAGCCTTGGAGAAGAAACAAATTAACAAGCAGGAAAAAATAATCTGCCAGCTTCCCTAAACAGGGAACTCAGGGCAAACAGTTTCTTTGCCCAGGCACAGGCATAAGGGGTCCACAGAGTTTGAAAGCCTTTCACCCTTGCACAGACCTATATGAACCCACTTCAACCGCATAGGTCAGCCCTCATTAGCACAGTACAACAGGGTATGTACACAAAGTCTAACCTCTGCTGTATCAACTACACAGTAAAGAGGCAGGTTCATGACATTAGACTGCACTCTTCCTAATAGCAGTGTTCTCACCTACTCATATCAGGGGCCTGAGGACAAGGGGCTCCACTCATACTACCTAACCACCTGTGACAGAGGTCTAAAAATAAGTGGTGACTTCTAGTCCTTACAAGCAACAGCACTGGATGCCTATGGTCTGGTTGCAAAACTCTCCCATCTGTGTGCCCTAAGTAACAGGGACATGCTTTCATTACAGACACTCAGGGGCAGCTGTCAACCTCCTGCCTTGCTCACTGTGTGACCACCTGAACAGCCAGATATCTGTGTGTACACCAATTACTCCTGCCCATCTAGGACTTCAGGTGAAAGCCTGCATCCACACTTTGTTACCAACTACCTGGACACTTGAACTGAATCCATACCAAAAAAGTAAACAGACTCCTGTGTTCACAAGCCTAGTAACAGCTCTAACTACCTAGTGACAAGATTTCAGAACTCAAAAGCCCCAGTAATCAACCCAGATCACATAAGCTGCTTGTCCAAAAAGACAAATAAACAAACAAAAAACCAAGAAGCTAGGAAACTGTAAGGTTGGAGACAACCAAAAACCAAACTCACTGCCATCCAGTCAATTCTGACTCATGACAACCCCACAGACAGAGAACTGCCCTGCAGGTTTGAACTGCCAACATTTTGATTGGCAGACATAGCACTTAACCACCATACCACCACTAAATAGTAAATCAAATAAAAAGGTAGCCTAAGATGGCTTTAACAACCTCCCAAACAAAGAAGAAATGCTGTGGATAAAGAGATCTTTCTGGAATTACCAGAGATACAATACATACATATATACAGACTTCATATACAGAAGTCTTCAAGAGATCAGGCAAAATGCACAAGCCAACAAGCACACAGACAAAGTACCAAGAAAACTTAAGAAGATAAAAGAGCACAATGACAAACATAATAAGCTGCAAGGATCTACAGAGAGACAGCAAACAGAAATGCAAAAGATTAACTACAAAATTTCAGAATTAGACAACAGAAAATCATAGGAGCAGAAATGAGGTAATGGAAGTCAGAATTAGTGAGATTTAAGAGAAATCACTTGACACCAACATATCTGAGGAAAAAGCAGCTAAAAGAATTTTAAAAGAATGAAGAAAAACTAAGAATTATGTGGGAATAAATCAAGATAAATGACCTATGAGTATTAAAAGGGGGGGCAATAACAGAAAACACAAAAAGAATTGCTGAAGATTTGTTAGCATAAGATCTTCTTGATATTGTGCAAGACAAGAAGATACTTATCTTACATGTCCATCAAATCCCCCCAAAAAAGAAGTCACCAAGATGTATTACAATCAAACTTGCCAAAACCAAAGATAAAAGATAATTTTAAGAGTGGCTAGGAATAAATAGAAAGTCATCTACAAAGGACAACCAATAAAACTAAACTTGGACTATTCAGCAGAAACCACATAGACAAGAAGGCAACAGGATGACATATACAAAGCCTGAAGGAAAAAAACGGTCAGCCAAGATTTATATGAGGTCTGACAATTAAGTCTGCAAGTGTAATTATTGTTAGTGCTACATACCTCACTGCTGAATATCACTATGGTCGACTTCAAAGTACCTCCTTGGGAAGCTATACACCGACGCCACCACCTAGTCCACTCTTCAAACCAATTTTCAAACTCTTTCTGGAATGGCCACTGTGCACAGTGGCAAGGTGGCAAGTTTGCAAACTTAATTGTATAGTTGTCTGTGAGGGAGTTTTTCACCAGTAAACAAATAATTGTATTGGAATATCCTCCCTACTCACCTGATCTGGCCCCCAATGACTTTTTTCTTTACCAAAACATAAAACAAATATTGAAAGGAAGACATTTTGATGACTTTCAGGGCAAAAGTAATATGACAACAGCTCTGATGTCCATTCAAGGAGTTCCAAAATTGCTTCTAAGGGGGGACTAGGTGCTGGATCTAACTCAACAGCACTTGGCTGGCTTGGCAGGTGCTGGCATCAGTGCATAGCTTCCCACGGACAGTAGCTAGAAGGTGACCATAGTGACATTCAGCAATGAAGTATGTAGAATGTTTTCTAGGATGAGTTGGCGAACTTAACTGTCAGACATCATATATCCAGCAAAACTGCCTCTCAGTTATGATGGCAAAGTTAAGACATTTGCAAATAAACAGAAGTTTAAGTAATTTTCAAACACTATAGCAAGATTTAAAAAGTACTAAAGGGAGTACTCTGCTTAGAAAATCAGTAACATCAGATAAAAATACAAAACTAAAACACAGGAAGGAATAATGAGGTATCAACTCAGATAAAGAGATCACAATAAGAAGTCAGAGCTAAAACACTGAAAATAGGTAAACAGATAATTAAAATAGGTTAACAGGTAATTTAACAGGTAAATAGGTAATTATGTAAAAGACAACACTATGACAAAAAAGAACTAAACAACTTAGTTACAGATATTTTATATGGAAAGGAAGTCAAGGTGATATAAAGAAATAAAAGTGGTTTAAACTTACAAAACTAGGTGTAAATATTAAGGTAACCACAAAGGTGAGCTGGAATCTTGGAGACTAGTGAGGAATTAGAAGGGAAGTATCATTCAGAGGGTAAGAGAGATAGGACCTAGGAAAGTCAACTTTACTCTACAGATGTGGGATGGCTATATAGGTGGTCCCAGACAAGGATTCCACACCCACATATGTTTTGTTTTCAGCAAAATAACACTAACCATGTCACTAAATTAATGTTGCTTAGTTGCATGGTATTGGATTTGTAATTTAAAAATTTGACTTGTAAATGTATTTTAGTTTGAAATATGAGTAAATCAAACTAATATACATGGCAAAAAAAGGAAAAGAGAGAGAACTAGGGTAGGACTCTAAAACCCTTCCTAAGGTCACTCCCTGCTGCAATGTAAAGAGAGTTTCCTTGAGTGTGGCTTACACCACCTTTTAGCTTTTCATCCTACAAAAGACAAAAAGAAAGGCAAGCAAGCAAAGAGCTGAGGACCTCATGCCATCAAGAAAGCACCACCAAGAAAAGAGTATCCTTCAGACCTGAGGTTCCTGCACCAAGATGCTCCCTGACCAAAAAAGAACTGATGCAATACAAGAACTTTCCTCCAAAAGAGGGAGGAATTTGGATTTGTAACCTACTAGACTGTGTAAGAATAAAGTTTTTTTTGCTAAAAAGAAAAGTAACCACAAAGGAAATTTACAATCCTACACATCAGAATGAAAAACAAGAAAAATGTAGACTTAGCAAATACAAAATCAACAATAAAGAAAAACTAGTGGCAGAGTGGCAAAATGTTATTAAAAAACACAAACTGTCTAGATGCTGCCAATAACGGATACACCTTACAGACACAAACAAAAACTCAAAGGATAGAAAAAAATATCAAGCAAAACATAATCAAAAAACAGCAGGCATGACAATATTAATTTATGACAAAGTAGACTTTAAAGTAAAATCCACCACAAAGGGTAAGGAAAGACACTATATTAACAGAATCCTAAGCATCAAATATTACAAACATCTTTCTGACCATAAAACCATAAAGTAGGTATCAATAACAGAAAAAGCAAAGAAAACAAAGAATACATGGAAACTGAACCACATTTCCCTCCAAAACTACCAGGTTATACAACAAACTAAGGACAGAATAAGGAAATTTCAGGAGAGGGGCCCAAGATGGTGGTATAGGCAGACAGTTCCTGTGGCCCCTGTAACAATAAAGACCCAAAAGGACAAGAGTCCAGTGTATATGACATCCTAGAAGCCCTCAACATCAAAGGGGAAGTTGAGAGACTGGATTACACAAAAGGGAAAGGAGAATAATGCCAGTAGTGCAGAGGCTTCCACCAGACCTAACTTGCCGGGAAGCAGCTGAGGCCACAGCATAGTAGGCCAGCAGGAAGGTTGGTAGATATTCCTCTCAGTATAGAAGTGATTGCCTGGAGAATCAGTTAGTACCTCCAGAGCCAGGGAGGAATAGCACCAGATTGTTGAAAGCTAAGTTGTTGCCTGTAACCTATTCCCCAAGAATCTGAATTTTTTCCTTCCATATGGGCTTGTCTCCCTTCTCCCTGTGCTCCCCACTCCCTTCTCTGAATTGTGCCCAGCACTAGAGTCTGATGTCATAAACTGAGCTGGACATAAGACTCTTCAAGCCCATCCTGAATCATTTTCCCCCTTCTTTCTCTGTACTGTACCTGGCTCTGGAGTTTGACACCTTAACGGAGCCAGAAGTAGGACTTCTTAAGTCAACCCCAAGCCACTCCCCCAAACTCAGAGGGGTAACACTTTGGCAAACTCAGGGAATACAAGAAAAAGAGAAAAAAAATTCTTTTTTCTGCTGACTCCCCTAAGCAGGAAAATCAAGGCAGAAGCTGTTCCTGTGCTTAGATTCAGACACAAGGGGATATGCCAGCCTCACAGACACTGTGGGATGGCTATTAACCCCCTGCCTTTCACAATGGCTGCAGCCAAACACCTGTTCATATACCAATTACTCCTGCCCATCTAGAACACTAGGCATCAATCTGCACCACATACTTGGTGACTGACCACCTAGACACCTGAGCTGAATCCATATAAGAAAAGCAAACTGTACAACTTAAAACAAGAAGCTAGAACATAGTTCCACTGCCCACTGCCACTGAGTCAGGTCAGACTCACAGTGACCCTAGAGGTCAGAGTAGAACTGCCCCAGAGAGTTTCCATGGAGCACCTGGTGGATTTGAACTGCTGACCTTTTGGTTAGCAGATGTAGCACTTAACCCACTACACCACCAGGTTTTCCACAGTAAGCAAACATTAATAACTACAATTTACTGATGGCTTGGAAACAGCAGTCCATATCAAAGATGTCAAAGGAGTGGACCACAATCTCCTGAGAAAGCTCCCAACAAAAAGAATCAAATTTTCCAGAGGAAGAGAACTTCTTGGAATTATCAGAGGTAAAATACAAAAGATAAATATTTAGAACTCTTCAAGAAACGAAGGAGATCAGGCAAAATGCCGCAGAGCATGATGACAAACTAAGTTGCAAGAAAACACTGAGTGGCAAGAATTAGAAATTCAAAAACTTATGATAAAATTATACAATTAGTCAACTCAATAGATATAAAGTCAAAAAAAAGCAAAATTGAGGCAATGGAAGCCCGAATTAGTCAGACTGAGGATAAAGCACAGGACACCAATGTATTTCAGGAAAAATCAGATGAAATAATTCAAAAAATCAAGAAACACTAAGAACTATCTGGGACTCTATGAAGGCGAATAATCTACAAGTGACTAGAGTACCAGAACACAAGATGGTAACAGAAAATAAAGAACTGTCTAAGATTTGCTGACAGAAAACTTCCCTGATGTGATAACAGATAACTATCCAAGATGCTCATTGAACTTCACACATGATAGATCCCAAAAGAACAACACCAAGGCATATTATAATCAAGCTTGCCTAAAATAAAGATACAGAAACACCTTAAAAAGAGGCTAGGGATAAACGAAAAATAACCCACAAAGGATAACCTATAACACTATCTTTGGATTACTCAGCAGAAACCATGAAGGCAAGAAGGCAACAGGATGACATATATAAAGCCTTTAAGGAAAACAATTTCCAGCCAAGAACTGCACATTCTGCAAATTTGTCTCTCAAATATAATGGCAAAATTAGGACATTTCCAGATACACAGAGATTTAGGTAACTTGCAAAAGCCAAACCGTAACTACTACAAGAAATACTAAAAGGGAGTCCTTGGGTTAGAAAACCAGGTAACACCAGGTAACAACCAAAGACCAGAACACAGAATAGAGCAACTGAATATTAACCCAAATAGGGAATCACAAAAATAAATCATAGGCAAAACACCGAAAATAGGGAGACTTGTAGATGCAGTTACATAAAAGAGTGACCTCATAGAAAATGCAGTCACAGATCTTTCATATAGAGAAGTCAAGATGACATAAAGAAATGAAAGAATGGATAAGTATTAAGGTAGCCACAAAGCAAACTATCAATCCTATGCATCAAAATAGTAAACAAGAAAACCATGAAGTCTCAGCAAATACAAAACCACTAACACTGAAAAAGACAAAAAGAAAACACATAGAGAAAAAAAGTTCAGCACAGAAAATTAAATGATACAAAGGAATTATCTAAAATACACACAAAAAGACATAAAAATGACAGCACTAAGCTCATACCTATCAATAATCACACCTAATATAAGTGGACTAAATGCACCAAGAGATGGAGAGTGACAGATTGGATTTAAAAAAAAGACCCATCTATGTGCGGCCCACAGGAGACACACCGTAGGTTCAAAGACACGGATAAACTACAACTCAAAGAATGGAAAAAATATATCAGGCTAACAACATTCAAAAAGGAGCAGGAGTGGCAATATCAATCTCTAAAAAAAAAGACTTTAAAGTAAAAGCCACCACACTGGATAAGGAAAGATCATATATATTGATCAAAGGGTCAATACTTCAGGAGGACATAACGATATGAAACATCTATGTATCCAATGACAGGGCTCCAAAATACACAGACACTGTCTGCACTGAAAACAGAAAAACAGCTCCACAATAACAGTAGGAGACTTAACCACATCACCCTCAGAGAAGGGCAGAAAATCTAGAAAAAAGCTCAGTAAAGACATGGAAGATCTAAATGCCACAATCAAACAACTTGACTTCATGGATATATACAGAGCACTCCACCCAATAGCAGCCAAGTATAGTTTCTTTTCCAGGGCACATGAATATTTTCCAGAACTGACCACGTATTAGGCCACAAAGCAATCCTTAACAAAATTCAAAGAACTGAAATATTACAAAGCATTTTTTCAGACCATAAAGCCATAAAAGTAGAAACAATTGAAAAAGAAGGAAAAAAAATCAAACACATGGAAACTGAACAACACCTTGCTCAACAACTGGGTTATAGAAGAAATTGAAAATGGAACAAAGAAATTCATAGAATCAAATGAGAAAAAAAACACATCTGACCAGAATCTATGGGACACAACAGAAAGCTAATTTATCTCAGTAAAGGCCCACATTCAAAAGAAGACAGCAACCAAACCAAAGAATTAGCGCTACAACCTGAACAAACAGAAAGAGAACAGTAAAAGAACCCCTTGGGCACCAGAAGCAAGCTAATAATAAAAATCACAGCACAACTAAATGAAATATAGAACAGAAAAACAACTGAAAGGATTAACAAGACCAAAATCTGTTTTGAAAAGATCAACAAAACTGATAAAGCACTGGACAAGCTGCCAAAAGACAAATATATGAGAAGAGGCAAATAACTCAAATAAGAAACGAGATGAGAGATATCAACACAGACCTAACTAAAATTAAGAGAATTATAACAGAATACTATGAAAAACTGTACTCTAAGAAATTGGAAAACCTACAGGAAATGGGCAAGTTTCTAGAAACACATCATCTATCAAAACTAGCATAAACAGAAGTAGAATAACTAAATAAACCCATCAACAAAAGATGAGATTGAAAATTTAAAAACTCCCAACTAAAAAAAGCCCTGGCCCTGATGGCTTCACTGGAGAATTCTATCAAACTTTTAAATAAGAGTTTACACCACTATTACTAAAGGTATTCCACAGCATAGAAAAGAATGGAATATTCCCAATGTAATTCTATGAAGCCAGAATAACCCTGATACTGAAACCAGGTAAAGACAGCACAAAAAAGGAAAATTACAGATCAATCACTCTCATGAACTTAGATGCAAAAATCCTCAACAAAATTCTAGCCAACAAAATTCAACAACATAACAACAACAACAAAAATTTACCATGACCAAGTGGGATTTATACTACCGATGCAGCGTTGGTTCAACATTAGGAAAAAAAATAAAACTTAATGTAATCAACTACATAAGCAAAAACACAAGAATCACTCAATTTTATGAATGGCAGAAAAGGCATTTGACAAAGTCCAACACCCATTTATGTTAAAAACTCTCTGCAAAATAAGAATTGAAGGAAAATTCCTCAACATAATAAGAGGCACTAATCTTAAATGTAACAAGTCTGAAAGCATTCCCCTTGAGAATAGGAACCAGACAAGGATGCTCACTGTCACCACTCTTACTCAACACTGTCCTGGAGGGTTTAGTCAGAGCAATCAGGCAAGATAAATAAAGGGCATCCAAACTGGTAAGGAAGACGTCAAAGTACTTTTATTTGCAGATGATATGATCTTATACACAGAAAACCCTAAAGATCCCCCACAAAAAACTACTGGAACTATTAGCAAAGTATCAGGATGCAAGATAAACATACATAAATCTGTTGGATTCCTTTATATCAACAGATAGACCATCAAAGAGGAAATCACCAAACCTTTACCATTTACTATACCCCCAAGAAGATAAAATACCTGGGAATAAATCTAACCAGAGATGTGAAAGACCTATACAAAGAAAATTATAAAACTATACTGCAAGAAACCAAAAGAGACCTACAGAAGTGGAGAAACTACCTTGCTCATGGATAGGAAGACCTACCATCATGAAAACATCTATTCTACCCAAAGCAATCTACAGGTACAATGCAATCCCAATACAAATTCCAATGTCATTTGTTAATGAAATGGAGAAACAAATTATCAACTTCATATGGAAAGAGCATCTGAAGAAGAACAAACTAGGAGGCCTCACTCTACCTGACTTTAGAATCTATTACACTGCCACAGTAGTCAAAATAGCCTGGATAATGGAATAGAATGGAGAATAACATTATCTACCTATAAGAAGCTGATATCTGACAAACACCCAAAGTCCACAAACTGGGGAAAAGACAGGCTCTTTAACAAACAGTGTTGTCATACTTGGACAGTCATATGCAAAGAATGAAACAAGACCCATATCTCACACCATGCACAAAATGGATCCAAGACCTAAATATACAATCTAAAACAATAAAGGGTAATGGAAGGGGGAAAAAAAGAGGTCATGCTGGGAGCTCTAATACACAGGATAAATACTACAAAATATTCCACAGTGCACAAACACCAGGAAAGAAAATAGATAAACAGGAACTCCTACTTATAGCAACCAAACCTATTTATAGGAACCACACACTTATGCTCATCCAAACACTTCATCAAGAAAGTAAAAAGACTACCTACAGAGTGGGAAAGAATTTTTGATTACCATGAATCCAATATCATCTTCCTAATCTACCAGGCACTACAAAACCTAAACAAGACAAATAACTCAATTAAAAAATTGGCAAAGGATATGAAAACGCACTTCACCAAAGACATCCAGAATACTAACAGATAAATGAGAAAATGCTCACAAGCATTAGCCATCAGAAAAACCCAAACCAAAACTACAATGAGATACCATTTCACCCCAACAACGCTAGCATTATTCCAAAAAAACATAAATATTAAATGTTGGAGAGATTGTGGCGAGATTAGAACTCTTCTACACTGCTGGTGGAAATATAAAACGGTAAAACCACTTTGAAAACTGATTTGGCACTTTCTTAAAAAGCTAGAAATGAAAACACTATATGATACAGCAGTCTCACTTCTTGGATTATATTGTAGAAAGGGGTTGTCATATGAACAGATGCATGTGCATGAATGTTTACTGCAGCACTATCCACAGTAACATGTTTACTGCAGCACTATCCACAGTAACAAAAACATGGAATTAACCTAGGTGCTCAACAACATATGAATGGATAAACAAGCTATGGTATATTTACACAATAGAATACTACGAAACAATAAAGAACAATGATGATTTTTGCAAATACCCCATAACATGGAGTCATCTTGAAGACATTATGCTGAGTGAAATTAGTCAAATGCAAAAGGACAAATACTATATGAGACCATTATTATAAGGACTTAAATAAAAGGTTTAAGCCCAGAAGAAAACAATCTTTGATGGTGTTTTAATCACCTGGTACTGCTCTAACAGAAAATACCATGAGTGGAAGGCTTTATGAAGAGAAATTTTATTGGCACAATCTGGTAAGCCACAAATCCATTTACAAATTATAAGTCCATTCAGCAAGAGAATTTATCACAGTCCAGTAGTCTGACTCCAAATCCAGTGAGAGCATCTTGGCACAGGAACCTCAGGTCCAAAGGACATGCTCTGCTCTCGGTGCTGCTTCTTGGTGGTATGAGGTTTCCAACTCTTATGCTCACTTTTCTCCCTTATATCCCACAGCTGGTAACTTGAGTCCTGCCTTATCAGTGCAACTGCTGCCCATTCTGCATCATCAACATGACAGAGGCAGGATTCACAACACATGGGAGGAATTGCACCATACTGGGACTCATAGCAAGGTCAAATCAATATATACATTTTGGGGGGGACACAATGCAATCCACGACAGATGGTTACAAGGAGGGGGAGAGAGGAAGAGGGGTGTTCACAGATCAGATATTAGACAAAATTGGGTTAAGGAAAGTGAGTGGCAGCACCCAGTAGAAGGGAAATTAGCCAAACTGGATTACACCAAAAGCTAAAAGGTTTTCTAAATACAACCAAACATTCTGAATGACAGAGCAGCAGAGACAGGATCTGAGGTCCATGATTTCAAGGGACATCTAAGCTAACTGGCCCAAGTTTTTTTTTTTTAAAGAAAATGTCCTGCATACCACACTGATGAGTGGATCTTAAAAATTAGCAAGTGGCCATCTAAGTAGCATCAACTGGTCCCAATCCACCTGGTGCAGAAGAGAATGAAGAACAACAAAGATGTAAGGAAAATAACAGTCCAGCAGACAGAAGGTGCCATTAAGTCCAGCCATCACCAATGACTATGCTGACAGGGAACACAATGTAAAGTCCCTGATGTAGCAGGAGAAAAATGGGTCTGCAGAGCTGGACCTCTATTAAAAGACCACACCTGATGCTCTGTCAGACTGCAACGTTCCCTGAGGACACGGCCCCTGGCCTCTTTGTTAGCCCAGAGCTGAAACCAGTACCAAAGCCAACTCTTCAGACAAAGATTAGACTAGATTAAGAGACAGGGTGAAGCTGAGGAAGAACATGCTTCCTGACTTACACACATGAGCATGGAGGGGATAGGAGTTGGCTGAATGGATATATAAACTAGAGGGTAGAAAGGAGGAGTGTGCTGTCATGGAGTGGTGGCAAGAGGTGGAGAGCAATTAAGAGTTGCATACTGGTGTGTGTTTGAGGTCTTACATGAAAAATTGATTTGGATTGTAAACTTTTACTTAAAAACACATTTTTTAAAAAAAGAAATTCACAGTCAAATGAGAATGAAAATACATCCTATGAGAACCTTTGGGACACAGCAAAAGCAGTGCTCTGAGGTCAATTTACAGCAATAAATGCATACATCCAAAAAGAAGAAAGGGCCAAAATCAAAGCATTAACTCTACAGCAGAAACTGACAAAAGAAAAACAGGAGCTGAAAAAAATAACCCAAATAAGAAATGAGAGGAGTGATAATTACAACACAGCCAACTGAAATTAAAAGAATCAAAATAGAATAGTATGAAAAACTGTACTCAATAAACCTAGAAGAAATGAACAAATTTCTAGAAACACACTACATACCTAAGCTAGCACGGAGATAAAACACCAAAAAAGAAATTAACAAGAGATGAAAAACATGTCATGGATTGAATTATGTCCCTCCCAAAATGTATGTAATGTGTTTGGCTGTACCATAATTCCCAGTATTGTATACTTGTCTTATTTTGTCATTTGATTGTATTTTCCTATGTATTCTATACTTTATCACTATGATTTAATGAAATTGATTGGTATCAGTTATACTGATGGGATCTATAAAATTGAATAGTGTCTTAAACCAATCACTTCTGTGCTATAACAAAGAGGAGCAAGCAGACAGACATGGGGACCTTTTACCACCAAGAAAGCAGTACTGGAAGCATAATATGCCCTTTGGACTTGAGGTTCCTGGGCTGAGATCTCCCACACCAAGGGAAGACTAAAGCATCACAAGAACATTTCCTCGGAATTGACAAACAGAAAGCCTTTCCCTCAAGGCGGTGCCCTGAATTTGAAATTCCAGCTCACAGGACTATGAAAATAAATTTCTCTTTGTTAAAGCCATTCATTTATGTTACTTCTGTTACAGCAGTACTAGATGACTAGGACAAAAGCTAATTTAAAAACTCCCAACAAGCAAAAGACCTGGCCCTGATGACTTCAGTAGAGAATCCTTCCAAAACTTTTAGTGAAGAGTTCACACCACTTACTACTACAGGTATTTCAAAGAATAGAAGAGAATGGAACACTCCCAAACTCTTTCTACGAAGTTAGCATAACCCTGATATCAAAACTAGGTAAAGATACCACTATAAAAGAAAATTTCAGACCAGCATCCCTCATGAATGTAGACACAAAAATCCTTGACAAAATTCTAGCCAATAGGATTCAACAACTTATCAAAAATAATTCACCATGTCCAAGCAGGGTTCATATCAGATATACAGGAATGGTTCAACATTACAAAAACAATCAATGTAATCTATCACATTCATAGAACAAAAACCAATAACCACATGATTTTATCAACTCATGCAGAAAAGGCACTTGACAAAGTCCAACACCTATTCATAATAAAAACTCTCAGCAAAACACGAACGGAAGGGAAATTCCTGCTAACCAACATCATCCTAATTGGAGAGTCTAAAATCAG
Organism: Heterohyrax brucei; assembly: GCA_028571685.1. Lineage (NCBI taxonomy): Eukaryota > Metazoa > Chordata > Mammalia > Hyracoidea > Procaviidae > Heterohyrax > Heterohyrax brucei. Next base: position 6,299,317 of record CM053165.1, on the reverse strand, counting down.
AGAGCAGGAGCAGAACAAAATTGCCCTTTATCTCTAGAAAACCTTAAAGAATCCCCAACTGCTGGAACTAACAGAAGAGTTCACCAAATTATAAGGATACAAGATAAACACAAAAATTACTACACCGCCAGGGTTTCCCATTAGCCATTGGAGAAATGCACATTAACACTACAATGAGATACCATCCCTCCCTAACAAGACTGCCATTAATAAACACACACACACAAAAAAAATAATAATAATAATAAATGATAGAGACATTGTAGAGAGACTGGAACTCTTACACACTGATAGTGGGAATATAAAATGGTATAACCACTTTGGAAATCGACTTGGGGCTTCCTTAAAAAGCTAAAAATAGAACTACATAAACAACGTAGGTGCCCATCAATGAATGAAGGGCTAAGCAAATACGGTATATTCACACAATGGAGTACTACGCAACAAGAAAGAAAGGATGAATCTGTGAAACATCTCATAACATGGATGAATCTAGCAGGCATTATGCTGAGTGAAATTAGTCACAAAAGGACAAATGTTAGACCACTACCATAAGAACTCAAGAAAAGGTTTAAATATAGAAGAAAACATTCTTTGATGGTTACAAGGGTGGGGAGGAAGGGACTGAGGTATTCACTAACTAGATAACAGACTAGAATTACTTTAGGTGAAGGAAAGGTCAACACACAATACATGGGAAGTTAGCACAAGCTAAGAAATTTCCTAATAAAACCAAACACTTGAAGGGACACAGTAGCAGGGGCAACAGTCTAAGGATCACAGTTTCAGGGACATCTAGGTCAAATGACATAGCAAAGTCTATGAAAAGAATAATCTGCATCTCCCTTTGGTGAGTGGCATATGTGGTCTTACACATTAGCAAGCAGTCATCTAAGATGCATCAATTTGCCCCAACCTATTTAGGGCAAAGGAGAATGAAGAACAACAAGGACATAAGGAAAATACAAGCCCAAGAGACAGAAAGGACCACATAAAACAAAGACTACATCAGCATGAGACCAGAAAAACTAGGATTGCCTTGACAGGGAACACAAGCAAGAATTCCTGATGGAGCAGGAGAAAAGTAGGGTACATAACTCAAATTCGTAAAGACCTGGCCTGATGGTCTGGCTGAGACTGGAAGAACCCTAGAAGACACGGCCCCAAACTTTCTGTCATCCCAGAACTAAAAACATTCCCAAAACCAACTCTTCAGACAAGAGACTGGACCAAAGAAAAGCTACTGCCACTGAGCCAATTCCAACTCATAGCGACCCTATAGGTCAGAGTAGAACTGCCCCACAGAGTTACCAAAAAGCAACTGGACTATAAGGCATAAAATGATACTCCTTAAGAGTGTGCTTCTTTAGAAGATAATTTAATCTTTGCTGGTTACAGGGGAAGCGGAGGAGGCACATATTCATGGATTAGATATTAGACAGGAGCTGGGTTAAGTGAAGGAAGTGACAGCACACAGTAGAAGAGAGATCAACACTTCTAGACTATACCAAGAGCTGAGAGGTTTCCTAAATAAAACCCCACACTCTGAAGGTCAGACTAGCAGAGGCAGGGGTTGGGAACCACGCTTTTGGGGGACATCTAGGTCAACTGGCATAACTTAGTGTTTTTTTAAAAAAAAAAAAACATTAAGGAAATGGTCTGCATCCTAATTCAGTGAGCAGCATCTGGAATCTTGAATACTAGCAAGCTGCCATGTAAGGAGCATCACTGCTCCCAATCTAACTGGAACAGAGGAAAAGGAAGGACATCAAAGACAGGAGGACAATGTGAGCCCACCAGCATGAGGTCAGAAGAGTTAGATGATGCCCGGCTACCTCCAATATCTGCCTTGGTAGGCAATACAACACAGAGTCCCTGACACAGCAGGAGAAAAGTGGGGGTGCAAATCGAAAATGCTGTTAAAAGACCAGACTTGATGGTCCAACATCCTTGAGGGCCCCCTGAGAACACGGCCCCTGGTCTCGCTTCTAGCCCAGAGCTGAAACCAGCACCAAAGACAACTCTTTTGACAAAAACTGGACTGAACTATAAGACATGAGGCTGTTGGAGCAGCTGCCCCAGAGGAAGGGACAGGAGTTGGTTGAACAAATATGAGAAGGAAGAGTGTGCTGTCACAAGATTGGGATAGCAGCTCTAGTTGTATTGAGGTGTCTGTGGGGTTTTATATGGCAAATTGACTTTGATTATAAACTTGCACTTAGTCACAAAAAAATATTATTCTTAAAAAAACAGAGTATGCTTCTTGGCTCACATAAATCCGGGAAACTACATGAGTAGCTCCTGTCTAGAGGCAAGATGAGAAGGCAGAGGGACAGGAACTGGTTGAATGCACACAGAACATGCAGGGTTGAGAGAAGCACTGTAGGGTGAGCAACGAGGTTCACATAACAACGTGTGCATTAAATTTCTTTATGAGAAACTGGTATGAATTGTAAACTTTCACTTAAAGCACATTATTTTTTAAAAAGAATATATATAATTTTTAAAAACTTTGTTTACCTAATCCAATATATTTAATAGTATGTTTTACTCAACCCAATATGCCAAAAATATTATTTCAATATCACATAAAATTATCAATAATATATTTTCTTTATACCAGATAATTCAGACACCACCTCTCAAAAATGGCAATTAGCTACCTGATGGAACAGGTTTGTAGTACGATATACCTGGCCTTGTCAAAATCAAGGCAATGACTCCTACATAATAGTTCTCAAAATGCTTAACATATAACACAGGGCTCTGTAGCTAGGAAACCCTAGTGGCGTACTGATTAAGTTCTATGTCTGCTAACCAAAATGTCAGCAGTTCAAATCCACCAGGCGCTCCTTAGAAACTCTACTTTGATCTACAGGGTCACTGTGATTCAAAATCAACTTGAAGGCAGTGGCTTTTTTCAGCTAGAAAAGAAAGGTTTGTATTTAATACACGATGACAACTAGGCCTGATATTTTTTGAGACCTAATGTGGTGCAAGGAAACCCTGGTGGTGTAGTGGGTTAAGTGCTACATCTGCTAACCAAAAAGTAGGCAGTTCAAGTCCACCAAGCGCTCCCTGGAAACTATAGGGCAGTCCTACTCTGACCTCTAGGGTCACTGCGAATCCGAAATCACTTAACATCAATGGGTTACTTTGAACAGAAAAGGAAGAGTACTGGAATCCACTAGTTACTCCTTGAAATCCCTACGCGGAAGTTCTACTCTGTCTTATAGGGTTACTACGAATCAGGATTGATTTGACAGCAAATGGTTAATTTTAAAAGAGACAGAGTATCTGTAGATTTTTACATACGGTGTACTGGAAACGGCAACCTTGGAAGCCCCAGATTTAGCAACTGCACCCTAAACAACTTTGTAATTATACCTTCTATGAAATTCAGATACCTATAGGTTATCACAAGGATTAACTTAAATTTCCTAATCACCCTATTGCTGTCGAGTTGATTCCGACTCATGGTGACCCTACAGGACAAAACAGAATTGCCCTACAGTTTTCAAGGAGCTTCTGGTGGATTCGAACTGACTTTTTGCTAGCAGCCAAGCTCTTAACCACTGTGCAACCAGGGCTCCTAATAGCAGTACACAGTAAGTATTCTAAGAATATTACTTTCCTTCCCCTAACAGTACTGACCTCTTTCTTACACGCATCCATTCGCCTAGTTCACTACATGCTTAAAGAGAAGTCATCGCGTTAAATTCTGAGAACAGCGCACAGAGGTAGGTTTAGTAACTCCATTTCAATGATGTAGTTACCGAGGCCCAAGAGGATTCGGCAATTTACTTAAAGCTGCCTTTGCCAGCGGAAGAAACGGGATGAACCCAGATCTCTCCCTTCTCCCACCACCGAATTCTACAAGCCTTCCACAGCATAGCCAGCAACTAGGGCCTTGCAGGCAATTTGCAGGTTCCCAACCCCCGACGCTCGCGATACCCAGCTCCACGCACTTGCGAACGTATTTCCGGGCTTCATCCTCGTCATAAAACTGCGAGAGAAAACAGAAAGGGGCGGTAAGCGGTGGACTCCAGACGCTCTTGCAAGAGGAGAGAGGGGTACCTCTGGCCACAGCCTCACCAGCTCCGGGGGTCCGCCGAGTTCCGGCCTCCGCCCGCGAAATGCCATACCCAAATCTTCTCAGCACACGGGTTACAAACGCTCTCGGAGGCCAGCTTTATGACAGCGTCGGGCTACCGTTTCTTATTACACAAGCTCCATCTCTTTCCCCGCCTTCTTTTTATCTGATTGGCTGTAAAACTGACGCGTTACTAACTCCGGCCTCCCATTGGTGAGTTCGCCTGGCACCGCCCGCCAGGTCTATTCAAGATGGCCACCAAGTACGCTGTGAAGGGGCCGCGCTTGGTAGTGTGGGGTTTGTGGCAGTCTCGAGGAGCGCTACAAAATCTGGAATCTAGCCTGGGCCTGGGAGTGAGGACTTGTTCCCGGAGCGAAGGCCCTTATTCGCGCACGGCCCTCTATGATCTGCTCGGTGTACCCTGCACAGCCACACAAGCACAAATCAAGGAGGCCTACTACCGGCAGAGCTTCCTCTACCACCCTGACCGCAACTCAGGGAGCGCTGAGTCAACTGAGCGCTTCACCCGCATCTCCCAGGCCTACGTGGTGCTGGGTAGTGCCACCCTCCGTCGTAAGTATGACCGCGGCCTGCTCAGCGACGAGGACCTCCGCGGACCCGGCCTCCGGCCATCCAAGATGGCCGCAGCTGATACTACTTCACCACGTCCCTCGCCGGCCGCCTCTCGTGTCCGTAGCTGGGGTCAGTCCGCGCCGGGCACCAACAGCACCATGTTCAACTTCGACGCCTTCTATCAGGCTCACTACGGAGAGCAGCTGGAGCGGGAGCGGCGCCAGAGGGCTCGACGTGAGGCCCTTCGCAAACAGCAGGAGAACCGGGCCAAAAAAGGCTTCAGCTGGGATGAGGCCCGAGACACAACTTTCGTCCTTATTCTCCTCACAGGTTTCATCGTCATCAGTTGTCGAATTTAAAATGTAATCGGAGAAGGGAGAAAAGGAGAGCCAGTCCACAGGAAATGGACTGTCTTTTGAATCCTTTCCTTTCCGTAGTGTACCTCTTCTGGGACACCAAAGAAATGCTCTGTTGCCCCTCTGCTCGCCCACCGCCCAGCTTAGCCGTTGACTTGCGCATCCCTCCCCTAAGATCCAGGAAAGGAGACTACCTGAGGTATAAGAAAGAGGCCTCAAGGTGAAGAGTCTCGAAGTCTGGGGATGAAGGGTCAGTGAAGGGTTGGTTTTCTGGAGTCCCTGAGTGCCTGCTTCCAGAGGTTGCTTTCATGACGTTGTCAACTTCTGAACATTTGTTGTGGCTTCACTGTAAGGCTCTGAGCAAGAATTGTCTCTTCCTGCCCTGTGTCTGTACTGTGGGACTCCTGTGTAACCTTGAAAGGTGCAACGTGACCAGTTGTCGACTGCCAAAAGAAAAGTTCTAGGGTTGTGCAACTACTGTCTTTCTGTGAGTTCCCCAAGCCACAGGTGAGACTTGACCTAGAGTAAGACGTGATGTCTGGAGACTTGGCCATTCCTGTGTTGTTGGCTCCCAGCCCTACTCTCTCTTCTGTTGCTGGCAAGCGGGAGTGGGATGGCAAGGTCCTCAGGCATAAGGAATGAGTGCTCCTGAACCCATGTTTGTCAAATGTATGAGCTTTAAGAAGTCACCTGGGTGTGATGGCCCTCTGCTGAGGGCTGGCCTGCTTTATTACCTATGATTTTAATGAGCTCAGTGGTTATAATATACTGGGGCCAGGTTTATCTATGAGACAAGTGTGCCAGTCACCTGGTCACCCCTTTACCAGTCAGCCTCATTGCTAACTGTGCAACTCATCCCCAAGAAGAAATAGAGCGACAAATGGAAAGCTTGAGTTTCCGTAGTGCGATCCATCTTCGTTTAGCATGCAGTACCTATCACAAGCTAAACAGTCACAGCAGAGCTGCTTGAGGCTGTGGGAAATGTTGGAGGTTTGGAGTAAACAAGACTTATAGGGGTAAGAGGCTTAATGCTGGTCAAGATAGGAACATAGTACCTTGTTCAGAGCTGGTTGAGGTTTTTGTATTTCTAATTAGCTAAGCAGTTACCATCATCTGGTTAGAGGTGTAAAGAGAAGCCTTTCTTAAGCACCACACCTGGGGAGTGAGTTTTCTGTGGGGTTGTAGGTGCTCAAGTATTTATGCACTGGGACTATGCCAGATCGAGGCGTAAGTTTTAGGGACTAGACAGAGGTGTATTAGTATAGCATCACTAATCCCTCCACTCAGCCTTTTTTGTGTGAAATCACTGTGAATTTTTATAAACCTGTAGCTTATTCTGGCTTGTCCTTTAGAAGCTGTTTAATTCTCTAGACTTGAAGGTCCAGACAGACTCTTGGCAACAGGTTTCCAGCAACTACACAATTTACTGGAAAACATTTGAGCCTGCTCTGCTCAAATTCAGGCCTGTGTGGCTCAGTGGGCTTTGATTTGGGAGGAGGAAAGATTTAAAAAGCCCATCTAATGTTACTGTTTTTTTATTTGGAAAATGTGGGAGAAAGTCTGTTCTTTTTGAAGTGTAAACTGCAGAAGGATCTTCAACCAAGGAGGTGGGCCTAATAGAACTTTTGAGCGAGAGCCTTTTTTCTTATCTAAAGGCGCTCAAAACTAAACCAAACCCACTGCCATGGAGTCGATCCTGACTCCGAATTTCCGAGGAGCACCTGGTAGATTCGAATTGCAAACCTTTTGGTTAGCAGCCACTGTGCCACCAGGATTTCCTCAAAAGACGTTGGGGCTCTTTTACTTCTGGTTTGTAATAACTGAGACCTTTTTCAGGGGCCTCTTGATATAAACCACTCAAATTTATTTTCTCTCAGTGAAGATCACAGACAGGAATATTCCTTGGGGCATCAGACCTGCAGTACACAGAAAGTTCCAGAAGGTTTCAGACAGTCTCCTGATTTCTTCAAACCTTCTAGAACATTCCATGCATGTTCACACAGGGTCGTTAATAAAACTTGTTAACCATCCAGAGCTAAGCCTCTCTCGTGGACCAGAACAAGGACCACCCCACTCTGGTGGTGTCTGTCACCATCTATTTCAGGTCTTTTCAGGCTGGAGCTCAACATGGAGTGGCCCCACTCCCTACCCTCTCTAAATGAAGCCTGGCTTCTTCATGCAAGGTGAGGTGTCAGGGAGGGCTTTTGAAGGACCTCATCTGGCTCCAGCATTTCTGCCCTCTTAGTCTTTTCATTGGTCTCCCTGGTCTTTCTCTGCTTCTTGCCTGCTTGGTAAGGGGAGGCTGAACCAGGCCTTGGACGTTAGTCCTTCCCTTCTTGGAGCTGCTCCCAGTTTCTGATAGTGGAGGAAGACATGGCTATCCCTAAGCCACTTTTGTCCTTTTGGTCACAAACTTAAAAATTCTGGGAGCTTGAACTTGTAATGGGAGGCTTGGGCAAGAGGAGCCATCCTGTAACAGGCTCACAGTGGTGGGAATGGAAATGCAAGTACTAGGCTAAGTGAGCAGGCAGCACAGCAGGAGTCAGCTGCAAATGTCTAGACAGTTGTTGCTGTTGTCTGTGAAGTTGATAAGGATTATTCCTGCTAAGCCAAACTGCTTTTTCCCTTTATTGCCCTTTATTTTTTCCTTTGGTGAAATGATCCTTTATGGGAATAGTATTTCTTGCTTCCTTCTGAGGTTCTGGTGTTTCTTTCACTGAATGCACCTTCTGTAACAGTCCCATTGTGTGCCACAGTGAATAAGAATAGCTTGCCTGAGGCCAAAGTTGCCATGCTTTGATAACTCTGAAGGACCCTTGTAGGAACCTCAACCTGAGGCTGATGCACCGAGGCAAAGCTCAGGCGAACAGCTGCCAACACTGCGTCTTTGGGAAGTGGGAAGGGCCTATGTCTTGGACTTTCAGCCTTCTTAGAGGTTCACCAAACCCACTGAAAAGAGGCTGAGAAAAAGCACAGATGGTAAGTAGTAGCACTGCTTGAAATCACTCTTTTCTGAATCTCATTGCACTAGGAAAGTGGCCTTTATACTGGCCTTGGCCTGACTACGATTCTTCAGCCTGTGATGAGGTGACACTGCTGCCTGACCACGAGCAAGATCATGGGGGAAGATTCACTTCGCCAGCCCACAGCATCTTGACTCAGGGCTGGCTTGCAGCCCTGGAGATCATACTGTTTGTGCAAAATAGTTGAATGTCTCTCTCTCAAGATGTATTAATACAACAGTGAGATCTGAGTGTGGACTGTGGGACCTTACATATGCTAAGACCACTCAGACTTCCACACCCAAGAAGTCGGTGGAGAGTTCTCCTACCATCTTTCCTGGGGCTACAGCCTCACTGTGCATCTAGCCATGTCTCTTAAGGCTACCCTGATCTTTCTGGCCTAGTGCTAGTTTTGAGGTAAGTTGGTCTCTCATCTTTCCTTTGCCCCTTCAGTGTGCACACCATCAGTCCTGGAAACAACTGCCCCTAGAGGAAAGCAGACCTGTTTCAGGAGAACAATAGTACACAGACTCGTGGTTAACAGGCCTTGGGTCACAGCCAACTTGCAGATGCTTGGCGGGCACAGTGTCTTAAGTTTAACCAACATTGAAAGATTGGGAGCCTTTTCATAAAAATCTACAGTTCTCACTTCTCTCAAAAAATAAGAGCATAGCTGCCACTGAGTCACATGCCTATATTGTGGCATGGGAGAAGCCACATGACATCTGCTTTTTTATATAGATTGTTGCTTCTCATTTGTTTTACTTCCAGCCAATAGAAAGTATAAAAGGCCATTTATCTATACACTTGCACTATTTTTCTCTCAAAAGAGAAATATTTCTCTGTACCCCATGTCTATCAAGAAGGAAAACAAAACAAACAAAAAAAGACCATGCATTTCTAGTAAAATGGAGGAGAGTGGATTTCTCTATGGAAATGGCCTGCTTTGCTCCTCTGTGTCATCTTCCTGGCCCCAAAGGTGTTTGAGTTTTCAAATCCCTAGTCTACAGCATATGTTGCTGCAAGAGCCCTCACTGCATGCAGGAGGCTGAATGTGAATCTCATTTTCATTGTAGGGCAGGAAGAGTCTTTTGAGAGGTCTACAGAAATGCTAAGGCCTTAGACAAAGCCTTACCAGAGGTCCTTTGGAACAGTAACACCAATTTCTCCACTCAGTCTTTTGTGTAAAATCCTTGTCTAAATTGGGATAAACCCTCAGCTAAGCCAGCTTAGTCTCTTGGAAACCATTCGATTCTATCTAACTTTGGAGGGCAGGGTCAAGCTCTTAGCCATGGCTTTGTTAGGGGCACAGGATTCACTGGTGAAGATCTGAGCCCACTCTTGATTAAAACTAGCTCATTGAGCTTCAAGTGGCAAAAAAACACATTTGATGTTACCATGTTTCGGATTTGAAAATAAAGGGAAGCTTAAGAAATGTACAGAAGCTAGTGACTCCCAGAGAACAGTGTACATACAAGAGACTGTTGGAGTGCAGGAACTCTGTATTAAAAGGAAAAATGGTAGTGTTGTTTGAGGAACTTATTGTTCTGGGTTTGTAAAAGTACTAGTGGTCTCAAACAGATGAGACTTTTCTCATGGTAGGTCTCATGGGAAATCTCTGCTTGATGTAGACCCTCAAAGTTCTACAGAGAGGATCACAGCCACGATCATTCCCTGGAACCTAAAGGCAGACAGGAAGTTGGGCCCAGACTTCATGAAACTTTCTACAATATTCCATGTATGTTCACTCAGGGTGGTTAATAAAACTTGTTAACCATCCAACCCTAAGCCTCTCCCATGGTCCAGAAATAGGCTTATACCACTCTGGTGGTGTCCATTCCCATCTGTCTCAGTCTTTTCAGGTTGGCGCTAACACTGAGTGACCCCACTCCCTAAAACTGAGCCTGAGTTCTTTATGCTAGGTGAGGCATGGAGGAAGCCTTTCAAAGGACCCACCTGGTTCCGATAGTAACCACTTTTCCTTGTCAGTCTCTTCCCTACCGTGATCTTTCTCTGCTTCTTGCCTGCCCTAGAGAGGGGAGGCTGAACCAGGGAAGGGACATCAGTCTTTGCCTTCCAGAGGCTGCTCTTCAGTTCCTGATAGTAGAGGAAGGCTGAGGCAGACCTACTTCCAGCCCCTTACGTCCTTTTGCTCACAAAGTAAAAATGCCCTGGAAACTTGGACCCAGAGTGGGAGGCCACATGAGGGTCCTAGATTGTTCAGAAGACAAAATGGTCTTTCAAAGTTGTTCAGTCTTGAATCATCTTGGGCAGGTACCCTGTGGCTGAGCTTCTAGCAGTTCCAGTGCCAGCAATGAGGGGAGTAGAACTAGGGCAAGTGAGGAGGGGCGTGGGGGTCCTCAAGTAGACACCATCTTGGCTTTAACTGTCCCTAACAGACAAATCGGATTGTCTGGACCTAAATGGCTCTTAAACTAACACCCCCTCTCCCCAAGTTATTGCTTAAATCTCTCACCTTCAAGCAGTCACTCAGGCACCGCTTGCTGTGCATCTCTTCAGGGATGAGGTACACCTACCTCTAGTAGGAGCCCTAACTTAAGTGCCTCAGGCTAAGCCCAAATCTGGCTTCCTGTGGATTCTACTCATGGGTGTTGGCTCTGACCTGTGGCTCTACGTGGAGTGGTCCTTCAGAGATCCAAAGGCTAGGCATCGTACATACATTTTCAAACCAACCTCTCATGGAACTTAAAGTTCCTTATCATTCCAAATGTGCTGTTTTTTTGAGTACCTCTTAGTGTGACTATGAGTCAGAATTGATGATGGCAAGGGTTTGGGTTTTTTTTGTTTGCTTAATACTTCACTGAAAAATAGAGCCATCCCAACACTTCTCCCATCCTCAATGGTTATATCCCTACTACCACAGACCAAGAGCTCACCAGTACTATAAGCCCCTACAGCACTCTCTCCCCTTATTGAACAGCACCCTCCATGCCTCTCTCCCAAGCCTCAGCTCAGGTATACTTGACCTAACCTGACCCAGGACACTTTGCTGGTCTCCCATCTTGCATGACACTGGCCAAACTGACCATCTAGTATGGACTTGAGGTACGGACAAATATCTTCAGCCTAATAGAACCCTTCCATCACTTAGTAGGGTACATTTTGGGCAGACCAGGAAGGAGTAAGTACTATCTTGATAGGGCTTACAGGAGTTGTACACAGCTGAGGCAATTGGAGAACAGCAGTGAAGCAGTGTGCTCCTGGCCAGAAGTGTGGGAAGCTGAAAGTTACGTTTTACGTTGGTAATCAGGGAAGACTTTGTACAAGTGAAAAGAATGGTGCTGGACCTGAAGGACCAGGACTGTGAGTGGCCAGAGAGGAGGGGAGGGCATTTCAAGAGTGAGAAGTATGGGAGCTGAGATGTGGAGGCTGCACAGTGGAGTGGCTGGTTGACGGAGCAGAGAGGAGTCAGGCAGCATTGTCATCCTCATCATCACATTTATTGAGGGCCCCAGAGGTGGGGCTGGGGACAGAACATACAAAGACAAGGACCTGCCCTCAAAAAGGTTCCATTCTACGGAGACAGGGAGACAGGGACAAAAAAATACAGAGTAGTCTTTCCTGGGGATGGTCCGCTCTCACCTTTGCAGGTCAGGAACTCCTGGCCTACCTTGCCCCAGAGTCTGAAGCATGAGTAGGGCCCATAGTGGCTCCAGGGCTGTGGTGTCCCTGGCCCTGATGCTGGGGCCTGAATTACCTGGCTCCTAGAGTTGGGGGAAAGGTAGGCTCAGGACATGATGGAAAACATTCCTGTCTGCCTTGGTATTGTGCAAGCCTGGTGGAGTAGTGGTGTGCAGTAAGCCCCTAGGCAGGGCCCTTCAGGGAAGCAGGTGTCTTCCCAGGCCCCCATAGGAGAGTCAAGTTCTTTCACAAGGGCTGGCCCATCTCCCTGGAGGCCCCAGCCCGGGATACAGAAAAGGCAGAGTTTCCTCAATATCAGAGGCTAACACCCTGCCCCCACCCACACCCAGCCCTCTGTGGGCATCTTCCAGGTGACCCTCCTCCCCAGCTCAGCCTCCAGGGCCAGGGTCTGCCTGAAGCCAGGGGGAGGGGCCCGCCACTTCCCCCACCCAGGCAGTGGGGGAGGAGGAGGAGCCAAGCATCAAGTTTGTCTGGGCCCCCCATTGGGGGGCCACACCCTGGATCCTACCGGTGGGGAGGTTCTGGCTGCGAGGGCCTAGGACTAAGTAGAGGTGCTGGGCCAAGGGGGCACCCAGGGGAGCCCTTCAGTGGGAGCACTGAGCGGGAGTCCAAGGGAGGCAGGTTCCGGGGCACTGCTGGTGTTCCCCGGGCAGCCCCGGTGGGCAGGATAGCTGCAGGGGCAAAGGGTTTAGGGAGATCAGTGGCAGCAGTGGGAGCTGACTGGGCAGACCGTTCTCGGCGCCGCAGCAGCTCCTGCAGCTTCTCTGCCTGAGTCCGCCGCAGGTGGGCCAGGGCGCGGCCACGCTGAAAGGCAGGCAGGAAAGCCTCCAGGCTCTGCTCCCCGAGCAGTAGCTGCTCCATCTGCTCCTGGGACCAGAAGAATGGTTTGTGAGGAGCAAGACCAGAGACTGAGGGCTGGCCCTCTCCCTTCTTACTCTGAGCCCCTTCCCATAGTGACCATCACAGGCCTGGCATGAGTCTGCCTTCTGGAATACTGTGGACAAATGTCCGCCATGCTCAAACTTTGATTTCCCCCACTTAAAATATGAAGACACCATCACCGGACTTGCTGCGTTGGGGATGGGGATTCATCAAGGCCAGGGCTTGGGTCTCCTCCCCCCTACCCACCTCACACAATGCACCCTGAGCCAGGAGCACTGAGTGTCCTAGCTCTGCATACTTAGCTCTGTGCTGCCCTGAGCTGTTCACAGGGGAGCTGAGGGAAAGTCACAGGAAGGCAGAGGGAGTCCTTGCTGTCCAGTGCTTGCTAGGAAGGGCTCCCCTGTGGGCCAGGCACTCAGACTTCCTGGAGAAGGAATGGGATGGGATGGGTTTCCCTCTCAGTCCCTAGATACAGCTGCCTTCCCCTCACCTCAGCCTCCTGCTCAGCTTCTTCCAACTCAGCCTGCAGCCAGCCCAGTGCACAGTGGGGGCTCCAGCGATGCATGCTGTCCTCTGAGGGGAAGACAGGGACAGAATGAACAGCCCCTACCGTCAGGGCCTGTCTCCCAGCACAGACAGGCCAGAGCCACAGAGTTCAATCCTGACTCTCACTAGCTATGTGTGGGAGTCTATGCTTCATTTCTTTCCCCTCTTTGGAACCTCAGTTTCCCATTTTGTTTAATGCCAGTGTAATCACTTTATGCACAGATGCCCAGTTTTACCCCACCCCCACCTTCACTGCACCCTCCATGTTCTAATGCAAGAAAAGCAGGTACCTTGTCTCCTGGGATACCCCAATCCCTTGGGTACTGTGCCCCCTTTTCTCCCACTGCCTAGTTTCCCCTCAAGTCTCTTCAACCCAGCTCTACTCACCTACTACTCACTTCCTCAATTATTTTTTCCAGGGGGCCAGGAATAACACTCCTCAAATTTGCCTGGGAATGGGCCTGCCCAAGTTCCACCTTTCAGAACATGGCACTTCCCAAGGGTTGACCAGCCAGATGGCCAACAGCCCTCCCCCAGGCAGTTCTCCTAGCTATCCCCTCACCCAGTCGCTGCAGCTTGTCTGCACAGCTCTCAGCCACTTCACGAAGCTCCTGGTACTTGATGGCCAGGGCAGCTCGGCCCATCTCCAGGCGGGGCCGCAGGGCCAGGTTCTCCTTGGCCAGCGCATAGTTGGACGCCAGGCATGCCTCACGCTCCAGCTGCAGGCCCTGGAACTGCCAGAAGAAAGCAGCTAAAAGGCCCACGCCGGAGTCTGCCCGCAGCCACCTTGCAGCCACCCTAGGCAATAATGTCCATGAGCCAAGCTGAAGACACCCAGAAGGCCCCAGCCTCCTCGGTGGTGAGCCCAGCATGGTGGACGGGCTGCAAGAGGCCCAGACCAGGCTTTGCGTTGAGCTGCCTCCTTGTGCAGCCCTGGGTGGGGCACTTCACCACTCTGGGCCTCAGTTTCCTTCTCTACAAAGTAGTGAAAACATCAACCTCACAGGGTTGGTTTGAGACCTAAATGAGGAAAATTATGAAAGCCTCTACAAATGTTAGTTAATTTTTAATTTTTCAATTAATATGTCTGCTCAGGTCTCTGAGGAGCCCCCTCCCTCCCCTGTCCCATTTTCCATGCTTGGGCAGCTTCCCTCTGGTTCCAGGCCTCTTTTTGTCTGTCTCCTCTTCAGGTGTCTGTGTGGAAAACGTTTCTACTTTTACTCTCCAGAGTGATGTCCACACCCCATTCCTTCATAGTACCCCCCTCAAGTCACCCTCTCTTTACAACCCCTCCTCTGCTTTCCAGGGGAATCCCCACACCCAAGGGATACACACCCCCTTCCCAACCTGCTCCCAGCTTTCCTTCTCTCCCAGAAAGCAGGCTCTGGAGAATGCTTTTTCGTTTTCCAGGAGAGCCAGTCTTCCCTCCTTGCCCCTGGAGCGTGTACTACCCTCCATCCGTCTCTTATAGGATGTGCCCCTCCTTGTCCGCTTCCCTTCAACACACACTTTCCCTTTCTGCTCCCCACAACCAGCCACCCAAGGCCTATAGCCTGTAAAATAGATAACTTTCTGTATGGTAGCCTATGGAATACACACCACAGCTTTCGATAGCCTTCCCCAACGCAAGACACAAAGCCGCCTCTTGTGCCCCCAGAACGCTTACGCCCCTCCAGCAGTCCCCCAAGTGTCAAACAGGCCCCTAGTTCTCTATAGAAGACGCCTCCCTTTTTTGGCCCTAGAGAATGTGGGTGTGCGAGCCAGGGCCCCCACAACAGAGACATTCCCTGCCCCCTGGAAAACACCTCCCCTAAGCATCTGCTGTAGGACACGCCTCGCGGCCATCCAAGGGGTGCACTGGCGCCTCCCCGGGTCCCTGGCGCCCCGCCCGCCTGAGGCCAGCTGGGGCGCCCCCCCCCGGGGGCGGCTCCAAGGGGTCCACTCGTACGTGCAGTGCCCCCGCGCCCACAGGCAGCCCGGCAACGCGGCCCTCGTAGCCCTCCTGTCGGCCAGCAGGTCCAGCAGGCCGCGTCCCGGTCCCCGCGCCCCTTGCCCGCACCCCTTGCTCTACCTTCCTGCTGAGCCGCACGATCCGGTCCAGTTTGGGCTCGTCCTGAAGCAGGTCCCGGAGCTGCCCGGTGCTGAGGATCCCAAAGCGCCCTGGGCTGCCAGGCTCCGGCCCCGCCCGCGCCGCCCGGGCCCGGTACATGCCGCCCGCCCGCGCCCCCAGCTCGGCAGCTGGCTTGGCCCACTCCGCCTCGGCTCCGCTCCGCTCCGCTCCGGCTCCAGGATACGGGTCCGGCTCCCGCCGTGCGCACCGTTCGGCCTCAAGGGGGCGCCTTGCTCGCTCTTAAAGGGGCCGCGGCCGCCAGGGTTGGGGTTGGGGCTGGGAGGGGGCCGACCACACCCCTCCACACCCAGGCTGAGTCGCTCTGTGCCCAACCTCTGGCATACCCGGATCCCGGCGCAAATCAGTCTCCCAGCTGCCATCTCAAAATCTGAGACTTTGTCTGTCCTCACCTCAGTACCCGCCATCATTCACCACGCCCCCAGACACAGACGCTCCCACCCCAGGCGTTTACAGTTTGCAGGACTATGTAACATTTCCTCTTTGGATATGCACAATTTTCTGAGTTTGACTGGGCGACATCATACTGTCCTGCAGCTAACTCTGACAAGTCGTTCACCCTCCCCAAGCCGTTCACTCTCCCCAAGCCTCAGTGTTCTCTTCTGTAAAATGGGATAATAACAGTGAACGTTGAGTGCCTAAGGAAGAGTAGGTGAATATGTAATATAGGTTATTGCTATTTGAGAGACAGAGAAACAGGCCCGTAGAGATGATGTCACTTTCCTAAAGCAACATTACGAGTGAATGATAGATAAATCCCAGTTCTTTCCATTTTAGGCAGTGTCCACAGAGCACATGACTCTCTCCACAGCACCATAGATTTGGCCCTGGGGGAACATAGTGTCTGTCCTCGGGGAGCTCATGAATTAAGGCAGAGTCACATCTAACTCTTGTATAAGACCGAATGTCTGAAACCACCACACAGCAGCTTCTTTTGTGATTCCCAAGTGATGCTAGATGTACCATCTCATCTTGACAACTAGACTTGGCCAATGCTTTTGTCCCCATCTCAGGAAACAGGCACTCTGAGATTAAGCGAAACTTGTCTAAAATTGACAGCAGTGAGTGAGTTCCTTCCGCTGCACCACCCTACTAGGAAAGCACAGAAGTGGGCCAAGGGCAGTAAGAAAGGCTTTCCAGAGGAGGTAACATTTGATCTGAGCTTTGAAGGATGGTAAGAGATCTGAAGTTGAAGGATAAATAAACCAAACCAAAGAGAAGTTCATAAGCCAAGGCACAGGGCCTGCAAAGACCCCAACAGTGTCTCTCCCAATCTAGCCTCAGCACTTTGGGCATGATGGAGATGCCCAGTACAGGAGGCCAGACAGGCTGTTGACACATTGTGAAGGCAACACATCTTCCACATTTTTATGATGATGGAAATTTGGTTTTCCCTTAAAGTCTCAGCTGGGCGTCACTTCCTCTAAGACATCTTTTCATCTCTCCAGGCTGGGCTGTGTGCCTTTCTTCTTGGGGCTCCCACAGTCCCTGCACTCCTACCACCATGGTTCTCAACATTGTCAAGAGCCCCATCAGCCTTCCTGATTTCCTAACTATGAGTTCCCTGTTTCCTTCTCTGCCTTCTCCAGACCAGCTGCTGTCAGGTCGATTCTGATTCTTGGAGATCCCATGTGTGTCAGAGTAGAACTGCATTCCATAAGATGTTCAGTGGCTGATTTTCCAGAAGTAGATTACCAGGCCTTTCTTCCAAGGAGCCTCTAGGTGTACTCCAACCACCAAACTTCTGGTTAAAACTTGAGTGCATTAACCATTTGCTTCTTTCCAAACCCCAAATCACTGCCCTTGAGTTGATTCCAACTATAGCCACCCTGTAGGACAGAGAAGAACTGCCCCATAGGGTTTCTGTCTTAGTCACTTAGTTACCAGTGGATGCCTTTAAAAAGAGAAATTGTATTCTGTCACAATCCAATAGGCTCCAAGTCCAAATTCAGGGCATCAGCTCCAGAGGAAGAATTTCTCTTGGCTCTGGAGGAAGGTCCTTTCCCTCAGTCTTCCCCTGGATTGGGAGCTTCTGAGGCATAGGGACACCTGGGTGCTTTCCAAGGCTAGCTTCATTCTTTTACATCTTGAGAGACTGCCTCAAAGCACAGTATAATCCTATTCACTGAGTCCTGCTGCACCAAATGCCACAATCCTTCCTTATTAATGTCATAAATGCAGCATTTACATCATAGGGCAGCGACAAGCTGCCACCAATTGCCACACAATACTGAGAGTCAAGTCCCAACCAAATTGCTACAAATATTTCTAGGGGGACACAATTCAATCCATGACAGTTTCCAAGACTGTAAATCTTTATAGGGGATGCAAACTGCCACATCCCTTTTCCATGGAGTGGCTGGTAGATTGAACCACCACCCTTTCAGTTAGCTGCTGAGTGCTTAGTCACTGTGCCAGGAGGGCTCCATCTGCTTCCTCAGGGCTCAGTATTTCCACTGAACTTCCAGAGAACTCCTCCTAGACACTCCCCCTGGCCCCTCCCACTCTAGGCTAAGGGTCTTCTTCATACAAAGAATGGTTCAAAGACGTGATGAGGGACTCCTCCCTAAGCTTGTCCCCTCATTGTCACCCATCCCCCTTTGTTCAGCCCCAGCGAGCCCCCTGTAGAATGTCTCAAAACAATGCCACTTGGAAACCTTCCCCACACTCCTCAGGCTCTCATGGAGAAGCTCCTGCCACTTCCTGCTCCATCTCTTAGGATTTTCTTTGCCTAGCTCTGGAAAGGGCAGCTTGTCGCATTCCAAAGCCAGCCTATGTACTTCTGCAGTGGGTCTCACCTTCACCTGCCTCCTTCAAGATGCCCTGCCCTACCTCATCAGTTATTTCTGTCTCTCTGCTTCTTTCATCTTCAATTTCTGCATTTAACCTCCCTTTCACATCCTTAGTTTTTGTTTTCGATTTTTAAATGCCTTCTACACTCTGTGTCCATCTCCTGGGCCCACTTCTGCTCTTTAATTCAGTCTGACTTCTCCCTTCCGATCACTTCAAGGACATCACTCTAGCAAAAGTCACCAACCACTTTTTTACTGCCAGGGCCCCTCTTTTGCTACATTTAACACCCCTGAGCACCTTTTTTTCCTGACTGCTTAGCAGTCAGAGTCCTGACAGCTATGAAGTTGGCAAAATCAAAAAAGTCAAACAATAACAAGGGTTGGTGAAAATGAGTAAACAGGAACCATTATGCAGTGCTGGTGGGAGAGAGCAACTGGAGAGCAATCCAACAAGCTAGTAAATTGAAACGTGTGTATGTTGCACCACCTAGCTCTTCCCTCTATGGGAGACAGAATGATGTCCCCAAAGAAGTCCATGTCCTAATCTCCAGAACCTATGAATATATTACCCTGCATGGCAAAAGGAATACTACACATGTGATTAAATTAAGAATTTTGAAATGGAGACATAATGTTGGATTATCTGAATGGGCCCAAACCAATCACAGAGCTCTTTATATGAGGAGACTGGAGGGTCAAATTCAGAGATGTAACCACAGAGAGAGAGGATCAGTGTCAGGGACAGATTTGGAGATCAAGGAAGAAGCCATGAGCTGAGAAATGCAGGCAGCTTTTAGAAGCTGGAAAAGGTGGGGAAATAGATTCTTGCCTAAAGACTACTCAAGGTCAGTGACCCTACCTATACCTGGATTTTGGCCCAGTGAGATCCAGTTTGGACTTCTGACTTCTATAATTGTAAGAAATAAGTTTATGTTGTATTTAACCACTTATTCTGTGATGATTTGTTATGGCAACAATAGGAAACTAATTTATACACTGTCATGGATGGGATGTATTCCCTAAAAAATCTGTAACAGTTTGGCTGTGCCATAATTCCTGGTATTGTATGATATTCCTCCATGTTGGAATTCCCGTCTCTACGATGTTAATGACAGTGGATGGGCAGCAGTTGTGTTGGTAGAGCAAGATTTAGTGGGTGCCTTGAGGCAGTCTCATGGGCTATAAAGGAAAAAAATCTGGCAGAGAGAATTGGGAACCTCCTACCATCAAGAAAGCAGCACCAAGGGAAGAGCTCATCCTTTGGACCCGAGGTTCCTGTGCCAAGATGCTCCCTGAGCAAAGACTGATACAACACAAGGAACTTCCTTCAGAGCCAACAATGGGGAAAGCCTTCCCCCAGAGCAGACATCCTGAATTTGGACTTGCAGCCTATCGGACTGTGTAAGAATATACCTTCTTTTGTTAAAGCCATCCACTTTGTGGTTGTTTCTGTTACAGCAGCACTAGCTGACTAAAACATGCACCCTTCTATTAATTCTTGCTGTCTTGGCCCAGAAGACAGTGGCCAGATTGCTCATAGCAGCATTGTAATAACAAAAAAACTGGAAACAACCCAAATGTCTAAGAAAAAGAAAATGACAAAGAAACAGTTATACCTTAATGCACTGAAATGTTATACACGGCAACAAAAATGAACAAACTATACCTACTCTTGTCAATTTGGATGAATTACACAAACAATGAGTAAAAAAGAAGACTTGGAAGATCCACTCACTATAACTCTGTTTCTGTGAAGTTTAGAAATGTGAAATGCTGTGCTTCATATTACTTGGAGATATTACAGAAGAAAAGTATAAATATGGAAACAATAAACACCAAACTCAGGAGCATATTTGGGTGAAAGGGGCTGGAATCAGGGAGCAAACACACAGAATGTCAACAGCATTCATAGTTTGATTTCTTAGCATGGGTGGTAGGCAAAAAGCTGTGCTCTGTATTATTCTCTATGCTTTTTGCTAATTCTGAAGTATTTTACACAAAATTAAGAATTTTGGGGGGTCCATTTTAATGTATTTGCATCTTATTCATGGTTGTTGGTTTTGTATTTGCTTAGTTTTTATGTTTTTCTTGTTTTTTATTTTGATGGATTCTTGTTAACACAACGGTGCCGTCGGGTCGGTTCCAACTCATACAGACCAACAAAAAACAGAATGAGATACTGCCCAGTCTTGGCGCCATGTCCTCAATCATTTTTATGCTTAAGCCCATTGTTGCAGTCACTGTGTCAGTCCATTTTGTTGAGGGTCTTCTTTTTTCGCTCCACTCTACCAAGCATGATGTCCTTCTCCAGGGACGGATCCTTTCTGACAACATGTCTGTTTTAATCAGCTAGGCTGCTCTAACAGAAATACCACAGAGTGGATGGCTTTAACAAAGAAAGATTTATTCTTACATAGTCCAGTAGGTTGCAAGTCCATGTTCAGGGTGTCCACTCCAGGGAAAGACTTTCCCCTTGTCGGCTCTGGAAGAAAGTCCGGTATTGCATCAGTCTTTGTCCAGGGAGCGTCCTCACGCAAGAACCTCTGGTCTGAACGACCCACTCTGCTCCCGGTGCTGCTTGCTTGATGGTAGCAAGGTTCTCAAATTGTCCTTGGTTTCTTTTTCCTTTTATTCCTTGCAAGCTAAAAGCATTAAGGGTGGGGCAAGCCATACTCCAGGGAAACTTCCCCCACAGCAGGAATTCACAGCCCCACCCTAATCCTTTAACATACAGGTTAGCAAAACCACACAATGGAGGACAGTCCCAAGACACTGGGAACCATATCCCAGCCACGTGGCTGCACACATTTTTAGGGGGACACAATTCCAGCCATGACAATGTCCAAAGTATGTAAGATGCAGTCTTGCCATCTTTGCTTCCAAGGAGGACTCTGGTTGTACTTCTTCCACAGCAGATCTCTTTGTTCTTTTGGTGGTCATTGATACATTCAACATTCTTCTCCAACACCACAATTCAAAGGCATCAATTCTTCTGTCTTCTTTGTTCATTGTCCAGGTTTCACATGCATATGATGTGATTGACGATACCATGGCTTGGGTCAGGCACATTTTAGTCTTCAAGGTGGCATCTTTACTTCTGAATACTTCAAATAGGTCCTTTGCAGCAGATTTTCCCAATACCATGCATCTTTTGATTTCCTGACTGTTGCTTCCAAGGGCATTGATTGTGGATGCACGTAAACTGAAATCCTTGATAATCTCAATCTTTTCTCGATTTATGACAATGTTGCTTACTGGTTCAGTTGTGAAGATTTTTGTTTCCCTCATGTCAAGGCGTAATCCATACCGAAGGCTGCAGTTCTTGATCTTGATCAGTAAGGGTCTCAAATCTTCTTCATTTCCAGCAAGAAAGGTGGAGTCGTCTGTGTAACGCAGGTTTTTAATGCGTCATCCTTCAATCCTGATGCCTTGTTCTTCTTTGTATAATCAGATTATTTACTCAGTATACAGATTAAAAAGGTATGGTGAAAGGATACAATCCTGACTTTAAACCATGCAGTGTCCCCTTGTTCTGTTCACATGACTTCCTCTTGATCCATATACAGATTCCTTAAAAGCACAGTTAGGGGCGGAGTCCAGATGGCCGACTACGCACACGTCTCCTTATATCCCTCTGGAAACCAAGACCTGAATTGATAATCAAAAGGAGCCTTCTGGTCACGTAATCAGCCTCACGATACGGCACAGGGCTGTTAACTTGGACTTCATACCACTGAACGAAAAACCTCCTCTCTTTCACTGACTCCCACTCCTGGCTATACCTGGCTCTCATGGACGGAAGGTAAACACACCATTTTGACTTTTTTTTTCTCTGTCTTGGCTGGCAGGCGGAGCTGGGTCTTACCTAGCGGCTAGACTCAGACACACTGCTGGGGGGATAGGTAGGCGAAATTCCCATATTCTGAGATCCAGGCTTAAGACTCTATTAATCTAGCCACTTTGAGCCTTTCATTTGATATCTGCATCAGCGGGGTTTGAAAGGAATTCTGCAGTCAGTGTGCGTTGGTACCGAGATTTTAGCATGACCTAATTCTTAGCCTGGGAGCCAGCTCCTGCAAACAGGACAGTGCTTCTCTGACAGAAAAGCAGTAATTTTCCCAGTGCCACCTACGTTGGGGCCCTGCAACAGAAGCAGAGGAATCACTATCTCTCGGCACCTTTAGCCCCTCTGTCTGCTGCCTCTGTGGAGGACGCCATCTTGGATACGGTGGCTGCAGCTGGACCTAATTCTTAGCTTGGCAGCCAGAGCCTGCCCACAGAAGAGCGCTTTTCTATCACAAAAGCAGTACTCGACGCAGTGCCGCCTAAGGCTAGGCCCTGTCAGCAGAGGCCAACAGGGCAGTAGCATTGCTGTATTCTGAACTAGTTTGTTATGATCTGGGGTTGGATATAGTGGCGCTTACTTTGTCAGTTGAGAAGAAGGACCTCTACACCTGAAAACCTAACTGACTTGGGAAGTGGTCAGATACCTTTTGCTTTATATTTTAAGACAGCCTAGAGAAACATTTGCAATCCATCCTCACAGTACCTCTTCCAGCCTCTACATACTCACATGGGACCCAAAAAGCAACAGACAATTGTGGCATACAAGAAATGACTCATGGCTTCAGAAAGCTCCCAAACAAAGCAACCAAGGAGTTTTCCAGATGAAGAAACTTCTATGAAAGCATCAGGAAGTGAATACAAAATGCTTATATACAGAGCCCTTCTAGACCTTATACAAAATGCAGCAGAACAAAATGAAAAATTAAGCAAGCTCTTCAATCTGATGGAACACCAGTACTCTGAATCCAACAGATCAAGAACAAAATCAAAGACATAGAAACTTCCATGCAAGCCAAGAAAACAGAATGGAACAAATAGAAAAAAGAATTTCTGACTTGGAAGACAGAGCGACTGAGGCCAGCGTCTATGAGCAGAAATCAGAAAAAAGAAACAAGAAAAATGAAGAAACATTAAGAAGCATGTGGGACTCTATTAAGAGGAACAACCTTCGATTAATTGGAGTCCCTGAACAGGGTGAGACATCTGAGAACACAGAGAGTATCGTTGCTGAGCTGCTGAAAGAAAATTTACCAGAAATCATGAAGGAAAAGAATATAGACATCTCAGATGTATATCGTATGCCACCCAATATAGATCTCCAAAGAAAGACTCCAAGACATATTATAATCAAGCTTAATAAAATGAAACATAAGCAGAAACTCTTAAAGGCAAGACTCAAAGCAAAGCTAACATTCAGAGGGAAACCCTGTAGGCTCTCGTCACATTTCTCAGCAGAAACCATGCTGGCACGGAGACAGTGGCATGACACATTCAAAGCCTTGAAGGAGAAGAACTTCCAACCAAGAATTATATATCCTGCGAAACTATCTTTCAAATATGAAAATGAATTGAAGACATTTCCAGATAAACTGAAACTCAGAGACTTTGTAAAAACCAAACCCAAACTACAAGAAATACTGAAAGAAGTTCTTGGCTTTGGCTTAGAAGAACGAAACCACTAACTTTATATTTTAGAATGACACACTACTCAATACTCTACTCATTTAGGGAAGGCTCCAAAGTCAAGCACAGCTTTGAAAAGGAAAGAAGCAATCCAGTGATCATCATGAAAACTATGGTATCATCATAATAAAAAGAGGGATGTACTACAGTTGTTATAGTCCATCCAGATGGAGAGGAAGATGGCAAGACTGGTAGCAATTAAAATTGGGTTTATATATACTTTATTAAGGGGGATCACAGGGGCAGCTGTAAAGCACAACAAACTTGTATCATACCATTTCAAGAAATGTAACACAGGAGTCTCAACAACTACAAAACCAGCTCTGAAAAAGATGAAAAATCAACTCACGAAAAAGAATGTCCCAGAACAGACTAACAAGAACAACAGAGAAAACATCAACATAAAAATAAACATATCACAATGGCAGCAGTGCACACATACCTATCAATGATTACATTGAATGTGAATGGACTGAATGCTCCAGTAAAGAGACACTGAGTGTCATCTTGGATCAAAAGACATGACCCATCCATATGGTGTCTACAAGAAACTCACTTGAGACCTAAATATAGAAACAAACTGAAAATTAAAGGATGGAAGAATATATATCAAGCTAACAATGAACAAAGAAGAGCAGGGGTGGCAATTCTAATCTCAGACAAAATCAATTTTAATGTCAAATCCACCATTGTGGACAAAGATGGACACTATTTATTGCTGAAAGGTTCAGTACACAAGCAAGACTTAACTATATTAAATATTTATGCACCTAATATCACAGTACCTAAATACACTGAAGAAACACTGACTACACTCAAAAGAGAGTTAGATGACTCCACAATAATAGTGGGAGACTTCAACACTCCACTCTCCTTACTAGACAGATCATCTAGAAAAAAGCTCAGTGAAGATACAGAAGACCTCATTGCCACAATTAACCAACTAAACCTCATTGATATATACAGAACTTTCCACCCAGCAGCAGACAATTACACCTTCTTCTCCAGTGCACATGGAACATTCTCCACAATTGACCATGTGATAGGCCATAATGCAATGCTCAACAAAATCCATACCATTGAATTACTGCAAAGCATCTTCTCAGATTATAAAGCCATCAAAGTTGAAATCAATAGCAGAAAAAACAGAGATAGAAAGTGGAACTCTTGGAAACTGAACAACATCTTGCTCAAAAAAACATGGGTTATAGAGGAAATCAAGGATGAAATAAAGAAATTCATGGCTTCCAATGAGAACAAAAACACTTCCTACCAGAACCTATGGGATACAGCCAAAGCAGTGCTCAGAGGTCTGTTTATCTCCATAAATGCACACATCTGGAAGGAAGAAAGAAACCAAATCAAGGAACTAACCCTACCGCTTGAACTAGTAGAAAGAGAACAACAGAGGAACCCCTCAGGCACCAGAAGAAACGAGATCATAAAGATTAGAGCAGAGCTAAATGAATTAAAGAATAGAAAAAGAATTGAAAAAATTGAAAAGACCAAAAGCTGGTTTTTTGAAAAGATCAACAAAATTGACAAACCACTGGCTAAACTTACTAAAGAAAAGCAGAAAAGGAAACAAATAACCCAAATTAGAAATGAGAGGGGAGTTGTCACCACAGATGCAACAGAAATCAAAAATATCATAACAGAATACTATGAAAAACTGTACTATAACAAATTTGAAAACCTAGGGGAAATGGACCAATTCCTTGACTCATATCACCTACCCAAATTATCACAATGTGAAGCAGAACAACTTAATAAACCCATCACAAAGGAAGAGATTGAAAATGTCATCAAAACACTGCCAACCAAAAAAATTCCGGGCCCAGATGGCTTCACTGCAGAATTCTACCAAGCATTTAGAGAAGAGTTATCTCCAATACTACTGAGACTATTTCACAGTATAAAAAGGGATGGAGTACTCCCAAACTCATTCTATGAAGCCAGCATAACCCTGATACCTAAGCCAGGGAAAGACCCAACAAATAAAGAGAACTACAGACCAATATCACTCATGAATGTAGATGCAAAAATCCTCAACAAAATTCTTGCCAATAGAATACAACCACATATCAAGAAAATAATCCATCATGACCAAGTGGGATTCATAACAGGGATGCAAGGCTGGTTCAACATCAGAAAAACAATTAATGTGATTAACCACATAAATAACACAAGAGACAAGGATCACCTGATTTTGTCCATTGATGCAGAAAAGGCATTCGATAAAGTCCAACACCCATTCATGCTAAAAGCTCTTAACAAAATGGGCATAGACAGCTAATTCCTCAACACAATAAGGGCCATTTATACAAAACCAATTGCCCACATCATCCTGAATGGAGAGAGACTGAAAGACTTTCCCTTGAGATCAGGAACTAAACAAGGATGCCCACTCTCACCTCTCCTGTTCAACATTGTGCTAGAAGTTCTAGCCAGAGCAATTAGACAAGACCAAGAAATAAAGGGCATCTGCGTTGGCAAAGAGGAAGTTAAAATCTCCCTGTTTGCAGATGATACGATTGCATATGCAGAGAACCCCAAGGAATCTATAAGTAAGCTACTCAAACTGATAGAAGAGTTCTGCAAAGTCTCAGAATACAAGATAAACATAAGTAAATCAGTAGGATTCCTTTATACCAACAATGAGACTGTTAAGGAAGAAATTATCAAATCAATACAATTTACAATAGCCCCTAAGAAGATAAGGTACCTAGGAACTAATCTAACCAGAGAAACAACAGACCTTTACAAAGAGAACTACAAGCCCTTACTACAAGAAACTAAGAGAGACTTAGATAAATGGAAAAACCTACCCTGATCATGGATAGGAAGACGTAACATTGTGAAAATGTCTATTTTACCCAAAGCAATTTATTTATATAATGCAATCCCAATACAAGTTCCAGCATCATTTTATAATGAGCAGGAGAAACAAATCACCAATTTTGTTTGGAAAGGGAAGAAGCCCTGGATAAGTAAGGTACTACTAAAGAAGAAGAACACACTGGGAGGCCTCTTATTACCTGACCTTAGAACATACTACACTGCCATGGTGGTCAAAACAGCCTGGTACTGGTACAAGAACAGATAGATGGATCAATGGAACAGAATTGAGACCCCAGAGATGACACCATCTGCCTATGAACAGCTGATATTCGACAAAGGCCCTAAGACATTAAACTGGGGTAAAAACAGTCTCTTCAACAAATGGTGCTGGCAAAATTGGTTATCCATCTGCAAGAAACTGAATCAAGATTCATATCTTATACCTTACACAAAAACCAACTTCAATTGGATAAAAGACCTAAATATCAAACCTAAAACGACAAAGCTCATCCAAGAAAAGGTAGGAACAAGAATGGAAGTTTTAATATACAATGAGGACAGACTCCAAAATCTGTTAAAGAAACCACAATCAACAGAAGAGAAAATAATGGGAACTATTAAGAATCAAACACTTTTGCTCATCCAAAGACTTTATTAATAGAATTAAAAGAACACCCACAGAATAGGAAAAAATATTTGGCAACTCTGTGTCAGACCGGCACCTGATTTCCATAATCTATAAGATACTACAAAATATCAAGAAGAAGAAGATAAACTATCTAATTAAGCGATGGGCAAAGGAGATGGACAGACATTTCACTAAAGAGGAGATCCAGGCAGCCAAAAAACACATGCGGACATGTTCACGATCTTTAGTTATTAAAGAAATTCAAATCAAGACGACAATCAGATACCATCTCATCCCAACAAGATTGGCCATGATCCAGAAAAACACAAAACAACAAATGCTGGAGAGGCTGTGGAGAAATTGGAACCCTTCTACACAGTTGGTGGGGTTGCAATATGGTCCAGCCTCTTTGGAAAGCAATCTGGCGTTTCCTTAAAAAAATGGATATTGATATACCATTTGACCCAGTAATTCCACTACTTGGAATATATCCTACAGAATCAAGGCCTTTCACACCAACAGACACATACACGAGAATGTTTATCACAGCACAGTCCACAATAGCAAAAAGATGGAATCAACCCAGATGCCCAACAACAGAAGAATGGATAGGTAAACTATGGTACATATACTCAATGGAGCACTATGCAATGATAAAGAATAACGATGATTCCAGGAAACATCTCCTAACCTGGTTTCAACTGGAAGACATTATGTTGAGTGAAACTAGTCAGCGACAAAGGGACAAGTACTGTATGAGACCTCTACGATAAGACCTCAAAAACAGACTTGTGTATAGAAGAAAAGACTCTTTGACAGCTGCAAGGGAAGGAAGGGAGGAAAGGTGAGGGGGGAGGGTTTAGTTTAGATAGTTGCTAGAAATCTGGTTGGGAGAAAGTGGTGATAGCACACATTAGAAACAAGAACAACATTAAGTGGACTTCAGCATAACTTGAGTACTCCTTCCATCTTAACCCCATATTGCAAGGATAGAGTAGCTGGGGCAGGGGCAGGGGCCCATGCTCTTACGCGAAATCGAGGCCAATTGGCACAACTAGTGTTCTGCTAAGAGAGTTCTCTGCACCCCACATTGGGGAGTGGCATCTGGGGTCTTAAAATCTGCCAGGCTGCCATCCGAGGACACAGCAAATGGTCCCAACTCAGCAGGAATGGATGCTCACCGAGAACCAAAATGACATGTGGTAAAGACAACCTGGAAGACAGAGAGACCCACAAGAGTGGGTGCCTTCATTGACTTGGGACCAGAAGAACCGGATGGTGCCCGGCCACCACGAGTGATAGCCATGATGGAGCTCACTAGGTTGAGTCTCGCTGGCAACACAAGAATAAAAAGGGGTGCATCCTGAGATCTCCACTAAAAGACCTCAGTTGATGGTCTTTTAGTCTTTTAGCCATTTTGGGGTTCCCCTGGGAGCATGGCACCTGGCCCTGATGCTGCCCTTACCCATAAATTATAACAAAGGTCCATTCTTTGGACAGGAATGGATTGGACTTCGCAATGCAGAGTGACCATATATTGATTGCACTTTATGGTTCTATACATCTATAGGATAGCATCCTGCTGACCTCTGGCTGGAGGAAGGAGAGTGGGTGGAGAGGAGGGGAAAGGAGGCTGTTGGGAGGATGAGACATGTATGGAGCAGAGAGGAATAGTGTGCTATCACCGGACAGGGAGAGCAGTGGAAGCTGCGTATAGGTGGGCATGTAAATTTATGTGGGAATGTACATTTTCACCCAGTCATGTTAAATAAAAAAAGCACAATTAAGTGTTCTGCAATTCCCATTCTTCACAACATTAGCCATAATTTGCTGTTATCCACACAGTTGAATGCTTTTGCATATTCAATGAAATACAAGTAAACATCTATCTAGTTTGACTCGATGGCACTGGGTTTTGGGTTTTGGGTGTTCTCTGCTTTCAGCCAAGATCCATCTGACATCAATGATGATATTCCTGGTTCCATGTGCTCTTCTGAATCCAGCTTGAATTACTGGCAGTTCCTTGTCAATATACTGTTACAGTAGCTTTTGAATGATCTTAAGCAAAATTTTACTTGCTTGTGATATCAATGATGTTGTTTGGTAATTTCCACATTAGGTTGGATCACCTTTCTTTGGAATGGACATAAATATGGATCTCTTCCAGTCAGTTGGCCAGGTAGCTGTTCTCCAAATTTCTTGGCATAGACAAATGAGCACTTCCAGTGCTGCATCTGTTTGTTGCAATATCTCAATTCTTGGAGCCTTGTTTCTTGCCAATGTCTTCAGTGCAGCTTCAACTTTTTCCTTCAGTACCATTTGTTTCTGATCATATGCTACCTCTTCAAATTGCTGAACATAAACTGGTTCTTTCTGGTGTAATGACTCTGTGTATTCCTTCCATTTTCTTTTGATGCTCCCTGAGTTGTTTAATATCTTCCCTGTAGAATCCTTCACTATTGCAACTCGAGGCTTGAATTTTTTCTTCAGTTCTTTTAGCTTGAGAAATGCAGAACAATGTTCTTCCCTTCTGGTTTTCCATTTACAGCTTTTTGCACATGTCATTCTAGTACTTTCTTTTGTCTTCTCAAACTGCTCTTTGAACTCTTTTGTTTAGGTCCTTTACTTCTCCATTCTTTCCTTTTGCTTTAGCTGCTCAACACTCAAGAGCAAGTTTCAGAGTCTCTTCTGACATTCAGTTTGGCCTTTTCTTTCTTTCTCGTCTTTTTAATGACTTCTTACTCTCTTAGTGGATGATGTCTTTGATGTCACTCAACAATTCATCTGGCCTTCGGTCCTAATGGATCAACACATCAAATCTGTTCTTGAGACAGTCTTTAAACTCAGGAGGGATATATTGAAAGTCATACTTTGGCTCTCATGGACTTTTTCTAATTTTCTTCAGTTTCAATTTGCTTTTGCATGTGAACAATTGATGATCTGTGCCACAGTCAGCACCTGGTCTTGTTCGGACTGCTGATATGAAGCTTTTCCATCATCTTTTTCCACAGATGTAGTCAATTTGGTTCCTATGTGTTCCATCTGGTGAGGTCCATGTGTACAGTTGCTGTTGTGTTGGTTAAAAAAGGTATTTGCAATGAAAAAGTCGTTAGTCTTTCAAAATTCTATCATGTGATCTCCAGCATTATTTCTATCACCTAGGCCACATTTTCCAACTACCAATCCTGCTTCTTTGTTTCTAACTTCTGCATTGTAGTCACCAGTAATTATCAATGCATCTCAATTGCATGTTTGATCCATTTCAGACTACAGAAACTGGTAAAAATCTTCAGCCTCAAAATAGGTAAAGAGTGAACAACCACATAGGATCTTTTCCTAAAAGTGGAGTTTTTTATATATAAAACAACTGAATACCTGAAATGGAGTGAAGAGGAAGATACAGAGTTTATGGAAAAGGAAGTCTAAAGACAAAGAAAACAAACTTCAACAACTGTATGCGAGTTCCCTCACCTTCCTGGCTTAAACACTGAGAACTTCTTAGTTGAGCAAGTTGGACTTTATCTTTAGTTTCCTATTCCTAATAATGGGAATATGAATTGTACCTAATTCATAGAGTTATGGCTGTGATTCAATGAACTGAAACAATTTAAGTACTTAGAATATTCCCTGGCACAGAATAAGCTCTTAATAAATGTTTTCCATGACTATCACAAAAAAAAAAATCTTCAGCCTCTTCGTCTTTGGCCTTAGTGGTTGGTGCGTAATTTAGAATAATAGTCGTATTAACTGGCTTTCCTTGTAGGTTTATGGATGTTATCCTATTACTGACAGCATTGTACTTTAGGACAGATCTTGAAATGTTCTTTTTGATCATGAACACAACACCATTGCTCTTCAAGTTTTCCTTCCCAGCGTAATAGACTATATGATTGTCAGGTTCAAAATGGCCCAATCCTGTCCATTGCAGCTCACTAAGGCCTAGGATGCTCAGTGTTTACGTGTTCCATTTCGTTTTTGACAATTTCCAATTTTCCTAGATTCATACTTCATACATTCCATGTCCTGATTATTAAAGGATGTTTGCAGCTGGGTTTTTTCTCATTTTGAGTTGTGCCACATCAGCAAAGATCCCTGAGGCCTTGCTCCATCCATGTCATTAAGGTCAACTCTACTTTGAGGGGCAGCTCTACCCCAGCCATCTTCCAAGTGCCTTCCAACCTGGGGGACTTGCTTTCTGGCATCATATCTGACAATGTTCAGCTGCTATTCATAGATTTTCCCCTGCTAATTCCTATCAGAAGTAGACTGTCGGGTTCTTCTTCCTGGTTTGCCTTAGTCTGGAAGCTCAGCTGAAATTTGTCTACCATGGTTGACCCTGCTGGTACCTAAATACTGGTGGCATAGCTTCCCACATCACAGCAACAAGCAAGACTCCACTGACAGACAAGATTTTTCTATTTTTCCAAATTTAAAGGAGTCTTTTATTTCTGTATATCATCTTGACTTCCTTTCCATATGAAAGATCTGTGACTACATTTTTAGTCCCTCTTTTAATGTTATCATCTTTTACATAATGACATCTCTTCTTCCCTATTTTCAGTGTTTTAGCTTTGATTTATTATTGTGATTTCCCTATCTGATTTGATATCTGGTTGCTCTGTCCTGCATTCTTGTCTTGGGTTGTTATCTGATGTTATTGATTTTCTAACTGAAAGAGGACTCCTTTTAGTATTTCTTGGAGTTGGTTTTTACAAATTCCCTAAACTTCTGTCTATCTGGAAATGTCCTAATTTGATCATCATACTTGAGAGACAATTTTGCTGGATATATAATCCATGAATGGAAAATTTCTTTCTTCAAGGCTTTATATATGTCTGCCCATATTCTTCTCTCCAGTGTGGCTTCTGCTAAGTTGTCTGACCTTAGTCTTATTAACTCTTCTTTATAGATGACTTCTGTTTATCTGTAGCTACACTTAAAATTATCTCTTTATCTGTTTTCTGGCAACTTTGACTGTAATATATCTTGGTGACTTTCTTTTGGAATCTGCCTTGTGTGGCATAACATGAGTACCTTACATAGATATCCTCTCATCTTTCACAGTATCAGGGAAATTTTCTGTCAAATCTTCAACAGTTCTTTCTGTATTTTCACTTATCACCCCTTGTTATTGTCCTCCAATCACTCTATGTTATTCATTTTGGTAGAGTCAGGGTTTTTAGACCCCAGCTTAGGAGCCCTGGTGGTGCAACAGTTAAGCTAACCAAAAAGTCAGCAGTTTGAACTTACCAGCTGTTTATGGGAAAAAAGAGGAGGTAGTCTGCTTCCTTAAAGATTTACATCCTTGAAACCCTATGGGGACAGTTCTACCCTGCCCTATAGGGTTACTGTTAGTTGGAATCAAATAGACAGCAATGGGCTTATTATTGTTATATTTTTAGTCATAGCTTTGGAGTCAGAATGACAGAATTCAACACATCTCGTGAGTATTAATGTGGACCTCACCAAATGGAATATACAGGATTCGATTCAAGTCAACTGTACCTGTAGAAAAAGATGATGGAGAAGCTCAGTATCATCAGTCAGAACAACATCAGGGATCAACTGTGGGAGAGATCATTAATTACTCACATGCAAGTTCAACTTACCACTGAAAAAAACTAAAACAAGTCCACAAAAGTTAAAGTATGACCTTGAGTATATCCACCTGAATTTCGAGACCATCTGAAGACTCCTATGATACACTGAACCCTGATGACTGAAGACCAGATGAGCTGTAGAACGACATCAAGGATATCACACCCGAAGAAAGCAAAAGGTCATTAAAAAGACAGGAAAGAAAAAAAAGACCAAGATGGATGTTAGAAGAGTCTCTAAAGTTTGCTCTTGAAGGTAGAGTAGCTAACGCAAATGGAAGAAATGATGAAGTAAAAGAGCTTAAAAGAAGACTTCAAAGGACAGGTCAAAGTGACATGTGGACACAAAATTTGCAAAGACCTGAAGTTAAAAAGCCAAAAAGGAAGAATACACTTGGCATTTCTCAAGCTGAAATAACTGAAGAAAAATTCAAATCTAGAGTTGCAATACTGAAGGATTTTATGGGCAAAATATTAAACAACACAGGAAATATCGAAAGAAGGTAGAAGGAATGCACAGTCATGTATTAAAAAGAAGCGGTTGATCTTCAGCCATTTCAGAAGGTAGCAGGTAATCAAGAACCCATAGTATTGAAGGAAGATGTCCAACCTGCTCTGAAGACACTGGCAAAAACAAGACTCCAGGAATTGAGAGAATGTCAACTGAGATGTTTCAACAAACAGATACAGTGCTGGAAGTACTCATCAGTCTATACCAAAAATTGGGAAGACAGGCACCAGACCAACTGACTGGAAGAAATCCATATTTTCCCCCACTCTAGAGAAAGATGATCCAACAGAATGTGGAAATTATCAAATAATATCATCAAAATCACATGTTGTTAAAATTTCTTGGAAGATAATTCAAAATGAGCTACAGCAGTATATTGACAGAGAACTAATTCACATCAGATTCAGAAGACAATGTGGAACTAGGGATATCACAGCTGATGTCTGATGGATCTTGACTGAAAGCAGAGAATAGCAAAAAGATGTTATCATGGATTGAATTGTGTTCCCCAAAAAATGTGTGTAGAAATTTGATTGCATCATGATTCCCAATATGTTGCAAACCCTGCACCATGACATTAATGAAGAAGGATGGGTGGCAGTTGAGTTGATGGGGCAGGACTTAATGTGTAAGAGTGTTGGCAGTCTCTTGAGATTTAAAGGAAAGAAGCTAGCAGAGAGATGTGGGAACCTTATACCATCAAGAAGGAAAAGCAGTGCTGGGAGTTGAGCAAGTCCTTTGGAAGGGACTTTGGTCCCTGCAACTCAGAAGCTTCCAGTCCGGGGTAAGATTGTTGAAAAGAGCTTTCCTCCAGAGCCAACAGAGAAAGCTTTCCTCTGGAGCTAACATTCTGAGTTTGGACTTTTAGCTTACTGGGCTGTGACAAATAAAATTTCTCTTTTTAAAGCTATCCACTTGTGGTATTTCTGTTAAAACAGCACTAGCTGACCCAGCCAGATGTTTACCCGTGTTTTTTGACAATGCAAAGACATTCAATTTGTGGATTGTAACAAATTATGAATACCACTGCAAAGAATAAGAATTCCAAGACACTTCACTGTGTTCATGTAGAATCTGTACACAGACCAAGAAACAGTGGTTCAAACAGGATAAGAGAATACTGTGTGGTTTAAAATCAGAAACGGTATGCATCAAGGTTGTATCCTTTCACCATACTTACTGTTTTAGTCAGCTGGTGCTGCTGTAACAGAAATACCACAAAGTGATGGATTTAACAAAGGAAAGTTTATTCTTATGCAGTCCAGTAGGCTACAACTCCAAATTCGGGATGACTGCTCTGGGGGAAGGCTTTCCCCACTGTTTGCTCTGGAAGTAGTTCCTTGTGTTGTATCAGTCTTTGTTCAGTTAGCATCTTGGCACAGGAACCTCAGGTCTGAAGGACATTCTTTTCTGCCAGTGCTGCTTTGATAGTGTGAGGTTCCCAATTCTCTCTGCCAGATTTTCTTCCTTTATAAATCAAGAGACTGCTTCAAGGCACAAAATAAACTTACACACTGAATTTTGCTCTGCCAACACAAGTGCTGCCCATCCACCCTCATTAGCATCACAGAGGCAGACATTCTAACATGCAGGAATATCACATAATATCAGGAATTATGGCACAGCCAAATTGTAACAGATATTTTAGGGAACACATTTGATCCATTACACTCATCTTTATGCTGAGCAAATAATCTGAGAAGCTGGACTATATGAAGAACAACTCTGGGATTGAAGGAAGACTTGTTAACAACCTGTGATATGTACATGATACAACTTTGCTTGCTGAAAGTGAAGAACACTTGATCTTACTGTCGAAGATTAAAGACTGCAGCCTTGAAATTGAGGCCAATTGGCACAACTAGCGTTTTGCTAAGAGGGCTCTCTGCACCCCACATTGGTGAGTGGCGTCTGGGGTCTTAAAAGCTGCGAAGCTGCCATCTGAGGGCACAGCAAATGGTCCCAACTCAGTAGGAATGGATGCTCACTGAGGACCAAAATGACATGGGGTAAAGACAACCCAGAAGATAGAGAGACCCACATGAGTGGGTGCCTACATCAACTTGGGACTGGAAGAACCAGATGGTGCCCGGCCACCACCAGTGATTGCCGTGATGGAGCTCACTAAGCTGAGTCTCACCGGCAACACAAGAATAAAAAAGGGTGCATCCTGAGATTTCCACTAAAAGACCTCAATTGATGGTCCAGTGGTTTGGGGGTTCCCCTGGGAGCATGGCCCCTGGCCCTGATGCTGCCCTTGCCCATAAATCATAATGAAGATCCACTCTTTGGACACGAATGGATTGGACTTGGCAATGCAGAGTGACCATATATTGTATGTACTTTATGGTTCTATACGTCTACAGGATATCATCCTGCTGACCTCTGGTTGGAGGAAGGAGAGTGGTTGGAGAGGAGGGGGAAAGGAGACTGTTGGGAGGATGAGACATGTATGGAGCAGAGAGGAATAGTGTGCTGTCACCGGACAGGGAGAGCAGTGGAAGCTGCATATAGGTGGGCATGTAAATTTATACAGGAATGTACATTTTCACTCAGTCATATCAAATGAAAAAATAAAAAGACTGCAGCCTTTATGCCATCTGAGGGCACAGCCAATGGTCCCAACTCAGCAGGAATGAATGATCACTGAGGACCAAAATGAAATGGGGGAAAGACAACCCAGAAGACAGAGAGACCCACACGAGTGGGTGTCTATATTGACTTGGGACCGGAAGGACCGGCTGGTGCCTGGCCACCACCAGTGACAGCCATAATGGAGCTCACAAAGTTGAGTCCCACTGGCAACACAAGAATAAAAAGGGGTGCACCTTGAGATCTCCACTAAAAGACCACAATGATGGTCCAGTGGCTTCAGGGTTCCCCTGGGAGCATGACTCCTGGCCCTGATGCTGCCCTTGCCCATAAATCATAATGAAGGTCCACTCTTTGGACAGGAATGGATTGCACTTGGTGATGCAGAGTGACCACATATTGGGTACACTTTAGGGTTCTATGCATGTATAGGATATCATCCTGCTGACTTCTGGCTGGAGGAAGGGGAGTGGGTGGAGAGCAGGAGAACGGAGACTGTTGGGAGGAAGAGACATGTATTGAGCAGAGAGGAATAGTGTGCTGTCGCTGGGCAGGGAGAGCAGTGGAAGCTGCATATAAGTGGGCATGCAAATTTATATGGGAATGTACATTTTCAATCATAATTTTTTTTAAAAAAAGACTGCAGCCTTTAGTATGGATTACACCTCAATGTAATACAAAAGTCTTCACAACTGAACCAATAAGCACCATCATGATAAATGAAGAAATGGTTAAAATTGTCAAGGATTTCATTTTATTTGGAGTCACATTCAATACCTATGGAAGCAGCAGTTGAGAAATCAAATGACATATTGCATTCTGCAAATCTGCTACAAAAGACCTCTTTAAAGTGTTGAAAATCAAAGATGTCACTTTGAAGACTAAAGTATGCCTTCCCAAGCCATGATGTTTTCAACTACTTCATATAGATGAGAAAACTGAACAGTGAATAAGGGAGACTGAAAAAGAATGGACACCTTTAAATTATGGTGTTAGCAAAAAATATTGAATACACCATGGACTTTCAGAAGAACAAACAAATCTGTCTTGGCAGATGTAGAGTTGTAAGTTTTTATATATTCCGGAAACTAGTTCTTTATGTTACGTGATTTGCATATATTTTCTTCCATTCTATGAGTTATCTTTTTACTTTCTTGATGAAGTCCAATTTATCTTTTTTTCCTTCTGTTAACTGCGTTTTAGCTGTCATATGTAAGAAATAATTCCCTAGCCCAAGGTTAGGAAAAGTACTACCATGTTTTCTTCTAAAAGTTTTGTATTTTAGTTCTTTGATCCATTGTAAATTAATCTTTGTATATGGTGTGAGATAGAGGTTCAATTTATTCTTTTGCATGCGAAGATGTTATTTTTCCCAGCACTCTTTTCCCTTTTTGAAACCTGTACTTCAGATACACAAAAGTAGATTTATCATAATTCTTGTTTTTTTAGTAACTCTTACAATTGGTACTTATGTGGCCTGTTTTTACTCACGTATTTATTAATTTATAACAAACACTACCCAACCCCATAAATGAAACATCACCAATAACTTATTTCTACCTAGGTACTCCTTACACGAGCATATCCCCTGATGTGTACCCTGTCTAAGGTAACCATGCTCCTAAATTTGAGGTTTATCATTCTCTTGCTTTTAAAAATAGCTTTATTGATGTACAATAAATGGTACATTTTTAAAGTGTAGAATTTGATGAGTTTTGGCATAGTAACACTCCTGTGAAACTAGCACCAAAATCAACTCAATAAATGCATCCATCACTCCCAAAAGTTTCTTTATGCTCTTTTGTAATCCCTCCCTCCAGCTCTCAACACCACTCTCCTAATCCCAGACAACCACTGATCTGCTTTCTGCCGTTACAGATTATTTTATATTTTCTACAGCTTTATGTGGAAACCCTGGTTGTGTAATGGTTAAGTGCTGTGTCAGCGGTTTGAACCCACCAAGGTGCTCCTTGGAAAATCTACACAGCAGTTCTATTCTGTCCTGTAGGGTCTTACTGTGAGTCAGAATCAACTCAACAGCAGAGAGTTTCTTCAGTTTATAGCTTTGCACAAGTGCAATTATACAGTGTGTACTAATTTTTTGTTTGGCTCTTTTCACTTTGCATTATTACTTTGATATTCATTCATGGTCTTGCATTTATTGTTTGTATGCTCCCTTTTATTGATGACTAGTATAGATATACCATAACATGTTTATCCATTTAGCTGTTGATAGATATTTAAATTGTTTCCAGTTTGGGTCTTTTACAAATAAGCTGCAATGAACATGTGTGTACAATGCTTTGTATGGACACATGCTTGTGTTTCTCTTGGGTAAATACTTAGGAGTAGAATGGCCAGATCATATGGTAGGTACACATTTAACATTGTTAATAAGCCCCATTTAAAAATAATAAATAAATAAAATAACAAAATTCCCACTGTCAGTGTGTAAGAGTTCCAGTTGCTCCACATCCTTGTCAACACTTTGTATGGTCTTTTTCATTTTAGCCTTCCTAATAGATATGTAGTTCTTTTATTTTTTTTAAAGTCTTACGACATATACATATATGTCTAAATAGCAGATTGTTTATTTTCACCCATTTTTGAACCCTGACTTCAGCTGTCTTGTCTCCTGCTGAAAGGAATGTCCCCCTATCACCTTATGATCATGTTCACACGTCCATGGGGTGAGATACACACAAGCATCAATGCAGGCTGAAGAAGTGAGCAAGGAACACTTTCAGCTGCTTCAGAGCTCCGTCTATCTACCTCATCAGAAGCTCAGACTGACCCTGTCATCTAAGGGTCAACAGCCTCCTGGACATCACCTTGTGGTAACTCCTTCAGGTCACTGTCCCCCAACTGTACTGGCAATCACCCCTCTGTCCCTTTACTTGGTTTAAGTGGCCAGTATCCTGCCAGATGACACAAATTCTGTCCCTGCCCTCAGGAACCTGTATTCTAACAGAAGGCAGATGAGTCTTAAATGACTTTGGTACAGGCCAGACTGCAGGCAGAACTGACAGAGTATCCTTAGGTTCAAACCAGGAAAGGCTTCATTGATCCCTCCATCTCTCTTGTTCCCAAACACTCAATCTGTCCCCAAATCCTTTCCATGCAAGCAAGTTGTCTTGTTCTAGCTTGTTCCCGAGCTGGATCCAGAATGACTGAAACCCAAGCCCTTTGGAGAAATAGTCACAGACAGCAGCCAATCAGCTCTGCAAGTTCTCCATCTACCTCTCCTAGTGAGCCTCATCATCCTAACCCAGCTTAGACAGGCCCTGGCCACTCCTAAGCTGAGGTGCCCATCTCCTGACAGCCTCTGAGCTCTCACATGCAATGCTTACCCTTTCTTGCAGGCAGAGCAGCACAAGCAAATCCAGAGCCTGCCCTTGTGTTTTAGTCAGCTAATGCTGCTCTAACAGAAAGAGAGTGGATGGCTTAACAAAGGAAGGTTTATTCTTACATAGTCCAGTAGGCTACAAGTTCAAATTCAGGATGTTCACAGCAGGTGAAGCATTTCCCCTTTGTTGGCTCTGGAGGAAAGTCCAGTATTACATCAGTTTTTGTCCAGGGAGCATCTTAGCGTGGGGAACCTCAGGTCTGAAGGACGTGACTTTCTCTTGGTGCTGGTTTCTTGATGGTGTGAGATTCCCAATTTTCTGCTTGCCTCTCTTTCCTTTCATCTCTTTTAGGACAAAAAGATTAAGGGTGGGTCAAGCCATTCTCCAGGGAAACTCCCTTTATAGTAGAGCAGGGAGGTGATCATATGAAAGGATTTACAGTTCCACCTAATCCTTTGAAATACACCACAGGAAAAATTACAAAATGGAGAACAATCACAAAATAATCAGAATCATGGCCCAGCCACATGGCTACACATATTTTGGGGGGACACAGTTCAATCCATGACACCATGCTTTGTGTTCTTTCACGGCTCCTCATCCTCCCTACGATGGAATCTACATTTTTTTGTCTGATGCTTGAGTTTCTCCAGGATCTCTCCCTTTTTCTTTCCCCTCATCTTGTACTTGACCTAAAAACCCCTGGACTCCTGACATTCACCAGTGTTATCCTGAATCTCCACATCTCCCCTGTCTTTGCTCAAAATGACCCTCTGCCTCATAGACCCTTCCTCCTAATGCTTTATCTTAGTGCTTACCCAAGAACTGAGCCAACCTTCTTGGCCTAGCCTATATCTTTTCACTTCCATGTGCAAAATCAGTCCCTCTCTCCTGGAACACTCTGTCAGCCCTGCCTGCAGGCTGACCTGTACCAAAGTCATTTAAGACTCATCTGTCCCCCTGTTAGAATAGAAGTTCCTGAGGACATGGACAACATTTATGTCATCTTTCCAGTTCCAGCCCCCAGCATGGCAGATGCAGAGTCAGGATTATCTGGTCTCAAATTCCAGACTTACCTGTATCAACCACCTGTGTGAATATCAAACAAATGGCCTAGTCTTTCCATGTCTCTGTTTCCTCTT
The DNA here is from genome assembly GCA_028571685.1 of Heterohyrax brucei. Lineage (NCBI taxonomy): Eukaryota > Metazoa > Chordata > Mammalia > Hyracoidea > Procaviidae > Heterohyrax > Heterohyrax brucei. The sequence goes on along the minus strand of CM053165.1, from coordinate 6,259,095 downwards.
CTGTAGAATGGGGAGAAAACACCTAACTCTCTGGTTGTCAAAGGAATTAAAAGAATTAACCTACATCAAGAGTTCACAAGGTGTAGGCAACTCCCTGACAAGCAGTAAGTACTTGGCAAGGGACAGGTGGAAGTGGTAGTAATTTGTTGAGTTAGATAAGGAGACCCTCCCCTAGCTCTAAAGAACCCTCATATAATGGGAGGCACTTTCTATAGATCTTCAAGAGATTTCGTTAAATGTGGAAACCTGCACACTTCTCAGCTTCCATTAAGGGACAGAGAGCAAAAAACTAGAGGCAGTTTAGCTCACTTCCTTTCTTTCCTAGCATCAAAGTAACTCTGAAAACTTTACTCCTTCAGGAAGCCTACCAGGATTGAATTGCTTTTGAGGAAATTTTCATTCCCTCTGCCTTTGACCACATTTGTACACTCCACCCTCTTTTCAGTTTTCACCTTGCTCTCCCTTTGTTCTGCAAGCCTACAAACATCTCCAGAACACTTCCAGTTAGAACTTAGATTTTTCACAGGGTGTAGCTGGAGCTCAGAGGAGCCTAGAGAGAGAACATCTTGTACAAATCTCCTTGTTCCTCCCCCATTTTACATGTGGAAAGAGTTTCCAGATAAAATCCAGGGTACCCAGTTAAATTTGAATTTCAGATAAATATTATTAATAACCTTTTAGCATAAGTATGTTCCAAATAGTGCATGCCAGCCAAGTGTCATGCATGGGACATACTTATTCTAAAGATCCCTGGATAGAACTAATTACTTGTACTCGACTAGTAATTGAAAGTTTGGCAGTTTTAACCCACTCAGCAGTGCCATGGAAGAAAGGCCTGGTGATCTGCTTCCATAAGGATCCTAACCAATAAAACTTTATGTAGCAGTTCTATTCTGTAATATATAGCTTTGCAATGATTTGGAATTGACTTGATGGCAATGAGTTTCGATTCTCATTTTATAAGAATATCCCAGGGGACGGAGCCAAGACGGTGGACTAGAAACATGTCTCCTCAGTTCCCTCTGAAAACTAAGGCCTGGACTGATAATTGAACAGAACACTCTGGACACCTAGGGAGCCCTGGGATGAGCCATAGTGTTGTCAGGTTGGAATACACGCCACTAAATGAGACAATACTTCTCTCTGACAAGGCAGAGTATGCTGAGACCTGCTTCTGCTGACTTGCTGCTTGGGCAGACTGCAGGTACTGAAGCTTTGTTCTTTGTTTCTTTTTCTTATCTGGCGGGTGGGAGATAGGATGAGCCAGCAAATACACTAAACTGCAGTGCTGAAGTAAACAGTGTACAGTGCAGCAGAGAGACAGCGCATGGGACAGCCACATTTTGAGAGTCCAGCTCCTGACTGAGGGAATCACTCTCCCCCACCCCTCTTTTCTGAGTTCTGCTATAGATTCTGCTGTTTCACAGTAGGAAGGGCAGCTCAGCTGGGATGCAGTCTTGGTAGCCTGGGGCATGGAGTCACCCAACAGGTGGCCCCAGCAGGGGATAATTCCCAAGCTCAGAGGTAGTGCCAGGCCAGAAAGTGCTTTTCCAGCAGAAAGGCTATGTTTAGCACAGTGTTACCTACGGGTAGGGCCTGGATGAGGATGGCAGCAGGCCATAACAACTCCCTACTTTGAACTATGTGATAGCATCTGGGGAATGCCAAAGAGGTGCTTCCACTGTCCACCAGAAGGTGGGGCCTGCTACCCCTGCCAGCCTGACTGATTTTGGCAGCTGTCAGATAGCTTCTAAATTTTCAAAATAAAACTGACCAGAGAAATAACTGTTGAGCAGCCCAGTGGCATCGCTTCCAGTCTTTACAGATCCACATCATAGGGTCAGTTGATGGCCCCCCACTGAAGCCATAAGTAGGGTGCCATCTTTGCCAGATAGGAGGCAGAGTTTGCCACCCAGAGAGTCCACTAGGGCCAGTCATTAGAGTACACAGAGGTGGCTGGTGACCAACCTCCCTCTCAGAATTTATGCCTTAGCTCCTTTTGAGGTAATACCAGAGGAACTAAACAGCGTCTAGATGGCCTGAAGGCATCTCTAAACATTTAAAGAAACAGCAAACCATGGCTCTGGAAAACTCTCAAGCTAAAGAATCAAGAAATGTCCCAGATGAAGAAAGCTTTCTGAAACTATCAGAGGTCAAGTACCAAACAATTATATACAGAACCCTTCTAGAGATTAAACAAAATGTAGCAGAACAAAATGAAAAATTAAGCAAGCTATTTGAACTGATGGAACATCAATGATGTGAAATCCAGTAGATCAATAACAAAATTACAGAATTGGACAATTTGATTCAAAGCCAAAAGAGCAGAATTGAGGAGATAGAAGTCAGACTTAGTGACCTTGAAGATACAGCCACTGACACCAGCATTTATGAAGCGAAATCAGAGAAAAGAAATTTTAAAAATGAAAAAGCATTAAGGGACTCTATTAAGAGGAATAATCTGATTGATTGGAGTTCCTGAAGAGGAAGGGATACCTGAAAACATAGAGAGTATTGTTGTTGAGTTGCTGACAGAAAACTTCCCTGAAATTATGAAAAAAGAAAACATAGATATCTAAGACATGTATCGAATGCCACAAAATCTAGATGCCAAAAGAAAGACACCAAGACATACTAAAATAGAGCTTAATAAGATGAACCATAAACAGATTATCTCAAAGGCAGTGAGGCTCAAAGCAGAACCGACATTCAGAGGGAAACCCTGTAGGCCTTGTCTGACTTCTCTGCAGAAAAGATGCTGGCAAGGAGGCAGTGGGATGACACATTCAAAGCATTGAAGGAGAAAAACTTCCAACCAAGAATTATATATCCTGCAAAACTGTCTCTCAAATATGAAGATGAAATTAAGACTTCCACAGGTAAACAGAGGCTTAGAGACTGTAAAAACCAAACCAAAACTACAAAAAATACTGAAAGAAGCTCTTTGCTTAGAAAAGCAAAACCATTAAGTGTATTTAATGAGGCGATGTAGGACACAGCATCCAGAAATTTACTCAGTTAGGGAAGGCACAAAACTCAATCAAACCTAGAACATTAAAAGAAGGGAATGAGTGATCATATCATGAAAACTATGACACCATCACACTAAAATGAGGGATATACTGCAATAGTTATAGTCCTTTCAGATGGAGAGAAAGTTAAAAAGATAAAAAGAAGCTGAAATTGAGTTTAAACTTAGAATAGTAAGAGAGACCATGGGGTAACTATAAAGTACAATAACAAAGCAACACATCAAAACAGGAAACATAATACAGGAGTCTCAACAACCACAACAACAACACTGAAAAGGATGGTAAGTCAACCCATAAAGAAGAATGACGAGAGCAGAATATTAAGAACAACATAGAAAATACCAATACAAAAATAAGTACACCAAAATGACAGCACTAAACACATACCTATCAATAATTACACTGAATGTAAATTGACTGAATGCTCCAATAAAGAGACAGTGAGTGATATCCTGGACCAAAAGACACAACTCGTCTATGTGTTGCTTATAAGAAACACACCTTAGACTTAAAGATATGAACAAACTGAAAATTAAAGGATGGAATAATATATATCAAGCTAACAATCCACAAAGAAGGGCAGGTGTAGCAACACTAATCTCAGATAAAATAGATTTTAATGTAAAGTCCACCATCGTGGAGAAGGGTTGTCACTATTTATTGCTGAAATATTCAATACACAAGCAGGCCTTAACAATATTTAATATTTATCCAGCCATACGAGAGATTCTAAATACATCAAACACTGACTACACTGAAAATTGAGATAGATCACTCCACAATAATAGTTGGCAACTTCAATACTCCACTTTCAGTAATGGACAGATCATCCAGAAAAAAGCTCAGTAAAAACACAGAATATCTTATTGTGACAATTAACCAAGTAGACCTTATCAACATACACAGAATTTTTTATTCACCAACAGATAAGTACAGGTTCTCCAATGCACATGTGTCAGGACATCAAGCAAATCTCAACAGAAAAACCATTGAATTGTTGTAAAGCATCTTCTCAGACCATAAAGCCATAAAAGTCTAAATCAATAGCAGAAAAATCGTAGCTAGAAATTGGAACTCATGGAAACTGAAAAACATCTTGCTCAAAAAGCCATGGGTTATAGAAGAAGTCAAGGGTAAAACAAAGAAATTCATGGAATCAAATGACAATGAAAACACATGCTACCAGAGCCTATACAGCTAAAGCAGTATTCAGAGGTCAGTTTATCTCTATAAATCTGGAAGGAAGAAGGACTTAAACCAAAAAATTAACCCTACAGTTTGACCAAATAGAAAGAGACCACCAGAAGAAAAACCTTAAGCACCAGAAAAAAACAGATAATAAAGATCAGAGTAGAACTAAATGAATTAAAAAATATAAGAACAATTGAAAAAATTAACAAAACCAAAAGCTGTTTTTTTTAAAGATCAACAAAAAGATAAACCATTGGCTAAACTTAGAAAAACAGGAGAGGAAACAAATTGCCTGAATAAGAAATGAGATATCAGAACAGACCCAACTGAAATCAAAAGTATCATAACAGAATAATATGAAAGACTTTAACAGATTTGAAAACCTAGAGGAAATGGACAAATTTCTAGATTCATGTTACCTACCAAAATTATCACAAGAAGTGGAACAACTTTATAAACCCATCAGAGAGGAAGAGATTGAAAAAGTAATAAAAAAAAAAACTATCAATCAAAAAAAGTCCTGGCCCACATGGCTTCACCGGAGAATTCTACCAAACTTTTAGAGAAGAGTTAACTCCAATACTACTGAGACTATTTCACAGCACAGAAGGGATGGAATATTCCCAAATTCATTATATGAAGCCAACATAACCCTGATACCAAAGCCAGGGAAAGAGCCCACAGAAAAGGAAAATTACAGACCAATATCATTCATGAAACTAGATGCAAAAATCTTCAACAAAATCCTTGCCAATAGAATTCAACAACACATCAAAACTATAATTCACCATGACCAAGTTGGATTCATTCCAGAGATGCAAGCCTGGTGCAACATCAGAAAAACAATTAATGTGATAAGCCACATAAATAACACAAAAAGTAAGAATCACCTGGTTTTATCAACTGATGTAGAAAAGATATTCAACAAAGTTCAACACTGACTCATGCTAAAAACTCTCAGCAAAATAGGAATAGAAGGGAAATTCCTCAATGCAATAAGGGGCATCTACACAAAGCCAACCATCTACATCAACCTGAGTGGAAAGAGACTGAAAGAATTTCCCTTGGGGATGGGAACTAGACAAGAATGCCCACTCTTCCCTCTTCTATTCAAATTGGTACTAGTCTAGCCAGAGCAATTAGACAAGACAAAGAAATAAAGGGCATCTGCATCGGCAAAGAAGTAAAAACCTCCCTATTTGCAGATAATATGATTGTGTATGCAGAAAATCCTAAAGAATCCACCAGTAAACTGCAGAAACTAATAGAAGAGTTCAGCAAAGAATCGGGCTATAGGATAAACATAAGTAAATCAGTAGGATTCCTTCATACCATCAAATAGATCATCAAAGAAGAAATCACCAAATCAACACCATTTACTATAGCCCCCAAGAAGTTAAAATACCTAAGAGTAAATCTAACTAGAGAAATAAGAGACCTATACAAGAACTATGAGACCTTACTGCAAGAAACCAAGAGAGACTTACATAAATGGAAAAACCTACCCTGCTCATGAACAGGAAGACTTGACATTGTGACAATGTCTATTTTACCCAAAGCAATCTACGTATACAATGCAGTCCCAATACAACTTCCAGTGACATTTTTTAATGAGACGGAGAAACAAATTACCAATTTTGTTTGAAAAGAGAAGAAACCCCAGATAAGCAAAGTACTACTGAAGAAGAGAAACACAGTAGCAGGCCTCACACTACCCAACCTTAGAACCTATTATACTGCCATAGTAGTCAAGACAGCCTGGTACTGGTACAAAAAGAGACACGTGGGCTAATGGAACAGAGTTGAGACCCCAGAGATGCCACCATCCTTCTATGAATAGGTGATATTAAACAAAGGCCCTGAAATTATACACTGGGGTAAAAACAGTCTCTTTAACAATGGTGCTGGCAAAATTGTATATCCATCTGCAGAAGATTGAAACAAGACCCATATCTCACACCTAACAAAAAAACTAAAACTGGATAAAAGATCTAAATATAAAACCTAAAACAATAAAGATCATGCAACAAAAACAATAGGGTCAACAATGGAAGCATTAACACAAAGCTTAGATAGACTTCAAAATCTGACAAACAAAGCACAATCAGAAGAAAATATGTTAATGGGAGCTACTAAGAATCAAATACTTTTGCTCATCCCAAAGACTTTATCAAAAGAATTAAAAGACCACCTACAGAATGGGAAAAAAATATTTGGCAACTACATGTCAGACTGACATCTGATCTCCATAATCTACAAGGTACCACAACATATCAGCAAGAAAAATGTAAATAACTCCATTAAACAATGGGCAAAGGAGATGGACAGACACTTCACCAAAGAGGACATCTGGGCAGCTAAAAGACACATGAGGAAATGCTCACTATCAGTAGCTATTCAAGAAATCCAAATCAAAACTGCAGTGAGATACCATCTCACCCCAACAAGGTTGGCCATGATCCAAAAAACACAAAACAACAAATGCTGGAGAGGCTGTGGAGAGATTGGAACTCTCCCACACTGCTGATGGGATTACAAAATGGTACAACCTCCTTGGAAATCAATCTGACGCTTACCCAAAAAGCTGGAAATAGATATATCATTTGATCCAATAATCCCACTGCTCAGAATATATCCTACAGAATCAGAGGCAGTTACACGAACAGATACATGCCCAGATGTCCAACAACAGACGAATGGATAAACAAATTGTGGTACATACGCTTAGTGGAACACTCTGCAATAATAAAGAACAATGATGATCTTAGGAAGCATCTCGTAACCTAGTTTCAATTTGAAGACCTTATGCTGAATGAAATTGGTCACTGGCAGTGGGACAAATATTTTATGAGATCTCTACTGTAAGGACTCACAAATAGACTTATGTACAGAAGACAAGACTCTTTGACAGCTGCAAAGGAGAGGAGGTAAGAGGAGGGCTGGTCATAAATTAGATAGTTGATAGAAATTTGGTTGAGTGAAAATAGTCACAGCACACAATGGGAAGAAGATCAGCTTAACTAAACTTCAACATAAACTAAAAACTCTTCTAATCTTAACCCAATATTGCAACAATAGAGTAGTTGACAACAAAGATCGAGCACAAACAAATAAAATTGAAAACAGAAAAACAACAGATAAAATCAATAAACCAAAAGTTAGTTCTTCGAAAAGATCTTTTTTTTTTTTTTATTTTTAAAAAGATCAATTAACTTTTAGCTAGACTGGCAAAAAGGAGAAAAGAAGCAAATAATCAAAGCAAAAAATGAAACAGGGAACACTACAACTAAAGCGGTAGACAAAAGGAGAATTAAGAATGAATATTATGAACAGCTGTATGGCAACAAACTGGGTAGCTTAGGTGAAATGATCAAATTCTTAGAAGCATACAACCTATCCAGACTGACTCAGGAGGAAATTGAAAGTCTCAACAGACTCACAACAAGAGAGCAAATCAATAATCAAACCCCCCGCTACCGCAAAATAGTCCTGCACCAGATGGCTTCTATGGCTTCCAAATGTTTGGAATTCTACCAAGGGGTTACAGAAGGGCTGACACTAATACTGTTTAAACTCTTCCAAAAGATAGAGGAGGAGGGAATATTCTCTATGAAGCAGACATACCCCTGATACCAAACCAGATAAAGACATCATAAGAAAATAAAACTGTAAGTGTTGATTGAGTGGATATTGGAAGTAAAGAGTGGAAAGGAGAAGTGTGCTGTCACCAGTTGAGGAGAGCAGGTAGAGTTGCAATGAGGCAGGCAGTCATGGTTTCATGTGGCAAGTTGACATGGATTGTAAGCTTTCACTTAATCACAATTTTAAAATATTTTTTAAAAGAAAATAACACGATAATCCAACTTCTTTTAAGAACATAGATGCAAAAAATCCTCAACAAGATACTAGCAAAAGAAAACAACAGCATATTAAAAGAATCATAAGCCATGACTGAGTGAGATTTATTCCAGGAATTCAGGAATGGTTCAGCATTAGAAAATTAATTGATATGATACACCATATTAAAAGAATAAATGCAAAGGAACACGTAATCATCTCTATGAATGCAGAAAAAAGTATTCGATAAAAATTCAAAACTGCATCCTTATGAAAACCCTAAAGAAGACTGGAATAGAGTAGAAATTCCTCAATATAATTCAGGACATATTAATTTATGTCAAAAGCTAACAGCCAGCATTACACTTAATTGAGAAATACTGAGAGCTTTCTACCTGAAATCAGGAACAAGACAAGGGTGGCCACTCTCACCATTTCTTTTCAAAAAACCAGCTTTTGGTCTTTTCAATTTTTTCAATTGTTTTTCTATTCTCTAATTCATTTAGCTCTGCTCTAATCTTTATGATCTCCTTTCTTCCGGTGCCCGAGGGGTTCCTCTGTTGTTCTCTTTCTACTTGTTCAAGCTGTAGAGTTAGTTCCTTGATTTGGTTTCTTTTTTCCTTCCCGATGTGTGCATTTATGGAGATAAACAGACCTCTGAGCACTGCTTTGGCTGTATCCCATAGGTTCTGGTAGGAAGTGTTTTCGTTCTCATTGGAATCCATGAATTTCTTTAATTGATCCCTGATTTCCTCTATAACCCATTTTTTTTGAGCAAGATGTTGTTCAGTTTCCAAGAGTTCCACTTTCTATCTCTGTTTTTTCTGCTATTGATTTCAACTTTGATGGCTTTATGATCTGAGAAGATGCTTTGCAATAATTCAATGGTATGGATTTTGTTGAGCATTGCATTATGGCCTATCACGTGTCAATTGTGGAGAATGTTCCATGTGCACTGGAGAAGAAGGTGTAGTTGTCTGCTGAGGGGTGGAAAGTTCTGTATATATCAATGAAGTTTAGTTGGTTAATTGTGTCAATGAGGTCTTCTGTATCTTTACTGAGCTTTTTTCTAGATGATCTGTCTAGTAATGAGAGTGGAGTGTTAAAGTCTCCCACTATTATTGTGGAGTCATCTAACTCTCTTTTGAGCATAGTCAGTGTTTCTTCAACATATTTAGGTGCTCTGACATTAGGTGCATAAATGTTTAATATAGTTAAGTCTTGCTTGTGTACTGAACCTTTCAGCAATAAATAGTGTCCATCTCTGTCCACGATGGTGGATTTGACATTAAAGTTGATTTTGTCTGAGATTAGAATTGCCACCCCTGCTCTTCTTTGTTCATTGTTAGCTTGATATATATTCTTCCATCCTTTAATTTTCAGTTTGTTCCTGTCTTTAGGTCTCAAGTGAGTTTCTTGTAGACAACATATGGATGGGTCGTGTCTTTTGATCCAAGATGACACTCGGTGTCTCTTTACTGGAGCATTCAGTCCATTCACATTCAATGTAATTATTGATAGGTATGTGTTCACTGCTGCCATTGTGATATGTTTATTTTTATGTTGATGTTTTCTCTGTTGTTCTTATTAGTCTGTTCTGAGACACTGTTTTTTGTGAGTTGATTTTTCACCTTTTTCAGAGCTGGTTTTATAGTTGTTGAGACTCGTGTGTTAGATTTCTTGAAATGGTATGATACATCTTTGTTGTGCTTTACAGCTGCCCCTACGAATCCCCTTAATAAACTATTTATAAACCCAATTTTAATTACTACCAGTCTGGTCATCTTCCTCTCCATCTGGAAGGACTGTAACGACTGTAGTACATCCCTCTTTTATTATGATGACACCATAGTTTTCATGATGATCACTGGATTGCTTCTTTCCAAATCAAAGCTGTGATTTACTTTGGAGCCTTCCCTAAATGAGTATTGAGTAGTGTGTCGTTCTAAAATATAAAGTTAGTGGTTTCGTTCTTCTAAGCCAAAGCCAAGAACTTCTATCAGTATTTCTTGTAGTTTGGGTTTGGTTTTTACAAAGTCTCTGAGTTTCTGTTTATCTGGAAATGTCTTAATTTCATTTTCGTGTTTGAAAGACTGTTTTGCAGGATATATAATTCTTGGTTGGAAGTTCTTCTCCTTCAAGACTTTGAATGTGTCGTGCCACTGTCTCCGTGCCAGCATGGTTTCTGCTGAGAAATCTGACGAGAGCCTACAGGGTTTCCCTCTGAATGTTAGCTTTGCCTTGAGTCTTGCTGCCTTTAAGAGTTGCTGCTTATGTTTCATTTTGTTAAGCGTGATTATAATATGTCTTGGAGTCTTTCTTTTGAGATCTATATTGGGTGGCGTACGATATGCATCTGAGATGTCTGTATTCTCTTCCTTCATGATTTCTGGGAAGTTTTCTTTCCGCAGCTCAGCAACAATAATCTCTGTGTTCTCAGATGTCTCACCCTGTTCACGGACTCCAGTTAATCGAAGGTTGTTCCTCTTAATAGAGTCCCACATGCTTCTTAATGTTTCTTCATTTTTCTTGTTTCTTTTTTCTGATTTCTGCTCATAGACACTGGCATCAGTAGCTCTGTCTTCCAAGTCAGAAATTCTTTTTTCCATTTGTTCCATTCTGTTTTCTTGGGTTTGCATGGAGGTTTCTATGTCTTTGATTTTCTTCTTGATCTGTTGGATTCCGAGTACTGGTGTTCCATCAGATTGAAGAGCTTGCTTAATTTTTCCTTTTGTTCTGCTGCATTTTGTATAAGGTCTGGAAGGGCCCTGTATATAATCAATTTGTATTCACTTCCTGATGCTTTCATAAAAGTTTCTTCATCTGGAAAACTCCTTGGTTGCTTTGTTTGGGAGCCTTCTGAAGCCATGAGTGATTGCTTGTATGCCACAATTGTCTGTTGCTTTTTGGGTCCCATGTGAGTGTATAGAGGCTGGAAGAGGTACTGTGAAGATGGATTGCAAATGTTTCTCTAGGCTGTCTTCAAATGTAAAGCAAAAGGTATCTGACCAGTTCACAAGTCAGTTAGGTTTTCAGGTGTAGAGGTCCCTCTTCCCATCTGACAAAGTAAGCGCCACTGTATCCAACCCCAGATGATAACAAACTAGATCTGAATACAGCACTGCTAGTGCCCTGGTGGCCTCTGCTGACAGGGCCTAGCCTTAGCCAACACTGCGTCGAGTACTGGTTTTGTGATAGAAAAGTACTCTTCTGTGGGCAGGCTCTGGCTCCCAAGCTAAGAATTAGGTCCAGCTGCGGCCACCGTACCCAAGATGGCGTCCTCCACACAGGCAGCAGACAGAGGGGCTAAAGGTGCCGAGAGGCAGCGATTCCTCTGCTTCTGTTGCAGGGCCCCCAATGTAGGCAGCACTACGCAAAATCACTACTTTTCTGATGGAGAAGCGCTGTCCCGTTTGCAGGCGCTGGCTCCCAGGCTAAGAACGAGGTCCTGCTAAAATCTCGGTACCAACATGGCGTCCTGCACCCTGACCACGGAGTTCCACACAAACTCCACTGAGGCAGCTACAAAACGAAAGGCTCAAAGTGTCTAGATTAACAGAGTCCCAAGCCTGGCTCTCAGAATATGGGAATTTTGCCTGCCTATCCCCCCAGCAGTGTGTCTGAGTCCAGGTGCTGGGCAAGGCCCAGCTCCGCCCGCCTGCTGAGACAGAGGGAAAAAAAAGTCAAAATGGTGCATTTACCATCCGTCAGTGAGAGCCGGGGCTAGCCAGGAGCGGGAGTCAGTGAAAGAGAGGAGATTTTTCACTGAGTGGTATAAAGTCCCAATTAACAGCTCTGTGCCGTGTCCTGAGGCTGATTAGGTGCTCAGAAGGCTCTGTTTGATTGTCAATTCAGGTCTTGGTTTTGAGAGGGATAGAAGGAGACGTGGGCTTAGTCGGCCATCTTGACTCCGCCCACCACTCTCACCATTTCTATTAAACATTGTATCAGAAGTCACAACAAGAGCAATAAAACAAGAAAAAGAAATAAAGGTGTCCAGATTGGAAAAGGAGAAGTAAAATTATCTCTGCTCTTGGGTGGTATGATCTTATATATAGAAAATCCCAAAGAAAGCCCACAGGAAGATTTCCAAAGCTAAAAGGAATTTAGCAAAGTTGCTAGGTATAAAACCAACTGACAAAAATCACTTGGGTTTCTATATAACAGCAATAATAAATCTGAAAACAAAATTACAGAAATAATTGCATTTACAATAACATCTAAGATAATGAAATACCTAGGAATAAATCTAAACAGGACTTGAAGGACTTATACAAAGAAAACAATAAAACACTGTTGAAAGACATAAAAGAAGACAAATGGAAAGATGCTCCATGTTCATGAATTGGAAGACTTAATATTGTTAAGATATCAATACTACCCAAAGCAATCTATAGGATCAGTGCAACCCTGATTCAAATTCCAATAGCCTTCTTTACAGAAATAGAAAAATCCCTCTTCAACTTTATGTGGAATGGATAAAAGGACAGTCACAAAAAGACAAATATTATACACAATCTATAACAGCAAAAAACAAAATAAACAAATGAGACCTCATAAAAATTTTAAAATTTTGTTCATCAAAAGACTTCACCAAAAGAATAAAAGATAAGCTACTGATTGGGAGAATATCTTCAGGAACTATGTATCAGACAAGAACCTAATAACCAAAATATATATAACTTCGACAACTTAACAACAAAAGGACAATCCAATCATAAAATGGGCAAAAACTTGAACAGACATTTCACCAAAGAGGACATTCAAATGGCCACCAAACATGTGAACAGATGCTCAGCATCATTAGCCATCACAGAGATGCAAACCAAAATCCTCTATAACATACCATTTCACTCCCACTAAGATGGCTAAGATTCAAAAAAACAGCACAAATTTTGGCAAAATGTGGGGAAATTGGAATCTTATCCATTGCTGATGGGAATACAAAATGGTACAGCTGTTGTGGAAAACAGTTTCTCAAAAAACTAAAAATAGAACTACAACATGATCCAGCAATTCTACTCCTAGATGTGAATTCAGAAGACTTGAAAACAGAGACTCAAAAAGAGACCAGTATCCACTGTAGCACTAATCACAATAGCCAAAAGGGAGAAACAATCTAAATGCTCATCAACAGATGAATAAACATAGTTGGTGCATGCAGTGGAATACTACACAGGCAGTAGAAAGAATGAAGTCTTGATATATGCCACAGTATGGAAGGAGCTGGAAGACATTATGCTGAGCAAAAATAAGCCAATTACAAGAGGATAAATATTATATAAACTCATTTACATAAAAAGACAAGGAAACACAAATGTATAGAGACCAAAGTTGCTTGGGGGTTACCGGAGTGGGAGGGAGGAGGCATAGTGATGGAAAAACTTCACTGATTCAGGATAGAGTTGCACAGCTGATTATTGTAATTGCTGCCAATAAGGCGCACACCTGTAAAAAGTTGAATTGTCAAAAGTTGTTGGGAAGATTTATTTACAACAATTAAAAAAAAAAAAAGAGCTGCTGAGCCTTATGTACAGCCAAACACCTCATGGATTTGACTCCTTGGTTTAGAGTTTAGTGTCATGGTTTCATCGAACACACCAGTTGCCTGGTCTAACAACGCTTTTCGGCTTCTGTTTTACCTCCTAGTTCCATGAGTAGTGTGTGGGGACTTAAATGCTCGCAAGTGCCCATTCAAGGCTCAACAGTTGCTCTGACTCACCTGGAGCAGCAGAGGAAGAAGCAGAGGCAGGAACAGGAAGAGGATTTGGAATGTGTGGCTAACTGAGCATCCATGAACAACTGCCTCTTTTGCCATGACAACAGAAACGCATGGTGTTTGGCTGCTATTACTAAACATTTTGATCAAGGTTTCCATAGAAGAACCCTGGTCAATAAAAGGCGGAAAACATAAAACAGAATTTCAATTCTCATGGACTCTGAACTTTCTGGAGTCATAGAGGGTATGTGAACTCCTAAAACTACTGCCATGAGATAATCTTTAAAACTTAAACCAAAAATATCCACTGAAGTCACCTGAAAAGTGCACTGTACTCTTTTAACAACGGTCTGTATGGGATCGAATTGACAGACCAGAAGTTGTTGAGTCTAATAACTACTCATGTTGACCTGTAGGACATGGTAGAACTGCCACAAAGAGTTCCCAAAAAGCATCTGCCGGGCCTGGTGACTTCCAGCTGCTGTAGCATTTAACCACTATGCCAGCACAAAAACCCACTGCAGTCATCGGGTAAGTTCCATCTCATAGGGACCCTCTAAACAGAATAAAACTCCTCCTTATAGTTTTTAAGGAAAACCTAGCACATTTGAATTACCAACCTTCTGGTTACCAGTTGTAGCACTTAACCACTACACCACCAAGGTGTACACTATGCCAGTAAACCAAACCCAGTGTGTTGTCGATGCCAATTTGTTTCCAAATTGACAATAGCAACTCTAATACTAGATAGGAACCCTAAGGGACAATGTGTTTATCTTAACAGGGCAGAAACATCTCAAAAGGAGAGTGAGAAAGGTTGTACAACTCAAAAATTTAATCTATGTCATTAAATGGTATATGTAGAAACTGTTCAGTTGGTGTATATTCCTAACAACAAACTGAGCAAGACTTGTGGAAGAGAGGAGACAAATAGAGGCCGAGCTGCTGCTGCAGAGGGAAAGAGCTCAGGGACCAGGCTAGACTTCTGGGAGGGGAGGGAGCGGACCACCACGGAATCAATAGGTTCAGTGAGGGAGCTTGGACCTCAAGAGGGTAGGGGAGTTCCAGAATGAGAATGAGGCCCAATGAGGGGTCGCAGCTCTGTGAGGGCAATGGGACTCACCGAGGGAGCCAAGGGCCAGTCTCACCAGGCTCTTTCTCTCCCTACCTGGGCCAGCCCGCCGCTGTGATTCCTCCCTCCTCCAACCGAGCCCACGGGCTGGGGGCCGGGCACCAAGCCCCCGGGGACAAAGGGGTTAAATTAGGTAAGCGGGCTCCAGCGAGCCCCAGGCAGGGTTTGGCAGGCAATCGGGCCCACAGCTTGGATCGTGGCTGTCCACAAGCTGCCAGCCGGCTGAACAGCTGCCACTCACGTGCTAAGGAGAGAAAGAGGCACCAGATCAAGGGGCAAAGGACTCCTTGGAATGGATGGGCCTCCTTGGAATGGGTGGGCGGGAGCCGGGCCAGTGCCCACGCCCTCTGCAACAACCCGGCCAGGGGCTTGTGGCTCCCAGAGCCTTCTGTGGGCAGTGAGCATCCTGTCCTGACCGAGGAGACCCCAGCCACAGTGCACGGAGTCCAGGTGAGGCGCTTGCAGGGGAGGCAGGGAAAGCAGTGAGCTCCTCTAGAATCAGGGGAGCACAGGTCCTCCTCTCTGCTGGACCTCAGTCGTCTCCCCACCCCACCTTCAAATGGGAAGGGCATGTCTATGACTAAATTGGGCAAATGGAGTTAATACTCTTGTGAGTTCCTTGCTACTCAGACTCAGCTCTCAGGAGGAAAGATGCATGCTCCAGCCTCAGAGAGGGCTCTTGATCAAGATGCAAGAGTTCACCCTCCTTGTTCTTCCAGAAATAGGGGGTGAGGTGCACATGGGTTCCCTCAGCTTCCTGGGTCCCCCTGGCTTAGCTGGGATTGAATGGTAGTCTGGGGGCGGGGGCTCTCCAAGGAGCTGGGAGTGGCCCAGATGGCAAGAAGGGGGCCTTCCTCTCTGCTGCCCCATATTCTGAGCAGGTGTGGGTGCTAGTAGAGAAGCTGGGCCCAGGTGGTACCTGTTCTAGGATTAGCGGAAAGACCCAGAGCTCCCCCTGGCAGAGCAGAGAAGCCAAATGTTATGATCAGGCAGGGAAGCCAGGTATCACAGGTACCACCTGGGCCCAGCTTCTCTACTAGCTATGTGGATTCTCAGCTGCCAGGCATTTAGTCACCACTTAGGTGCCAGGGAAATGGTGAAAGACGCTTCCCTGGGTCTAGTCGGGCCACCCCACCTATGTGTATTAAGGCTATCCTGGTGGGAGAAAAGGTATTGGGAGCTCCGGGTTCTTGTCTATGCCTGGTTAGGTGACCTTGGGCATAATTTCCCTTCTCTGTGCCTGGCTGCCCTCTGTGACATGGTCCTGCTTGCTCCAAGGCCACTGGTATGGAGATGGTGCTTTGGAGGAATTACCCACCCCCAACCAAGATCCCTCTTTACCTTAACAAGTGGATGATATTGCAGGGTAAAAAATGAGTTGTGCCTTCATCTTGCCCAGGAGGTCCTCTTGTCCTCTCGTGGCTTGCCCCATGTCCTACCTAGGCACTGGGGAAATCTTAAAGTCAGAGAACCTCAGGTCTGGGATCCCAGGCACGGAAGGGGTCAGGCCCAGTGTAGTGACAGCCCCTCAACCTCAGGGCAGGGTAGGGCAGGGCAGGCAGCTTCTGGAGGAGGAGGGAGATTCCAGCTGAGGGGCTGGCATCTGCTGCAACCTGGATTTTCCCTCTTGAGAAATGACTCTCTGACTCCCCAGGGCAGGGCTAGGCAGATGCCCAGGAGGACAAGAGTACTGGCCATCCCCACTTACCAATCAACCCTGATGGCATAATCTCCCCTAGACTAGGTTAGGGCTCAGGCTGATGGGAGCTCAGCTGAGAGCCCAAGTTGGAACCCCACCTCAGGTCTTGGATTTCTGGGAACAAAATAATTGACCTCTCCTGGGGCAGCTGCACTGGTACAGATGATATTTGTAAACTGAAGCAGAGAATTGACAAACTGCAGTGTGACGGAAGCATGAGTGACTATGGTCTTGGAGATTTCGCAAAGCACACTTTCCTAGAAGCTTTTACTCTTTGGAGGCAGATGTTCTCCATTAGCCCCACAGCCCTGTGGCATTTCTTGGCACTGCTTTGGGCCCTGTGATGGGCAAAGTCAGCTTTAGATACATGTCGGGGCCCTCGGGGACTGGGAGAGGCCCTTGTTAGCCCAATTGTCACTTCCCGAAGAAGGGGTTTGTACTCAGATGTGAGGGTTGAGCTCTGTCTTGGCCCCGGACAGCTGCTAGGGAAAAGGGAAGGAGGAGCTAAAATTTGCTATACACTTATTGCATGCCAAGCGCTGTGGTAGGCTTTTTAGGAACTGTTTCTTTCTTCCTGATAATCTGAGAGGAAAAGGAAATGTGAAATCCACTTCACAGATGAGGAAACAGGGACCCAGAGAGATCAAGGGACTGGCTCAAGGCCACACAGCCCAGAAGTGGCTGGGCTGGGATTCACTTCCAGAGCTCCGGTTTCTCTCTCACTCCTGACTCCCCACCAGGTGACCTTGGCAAGCACCTCCCTTCTGTCCTTACTTTGCTTGTCCATATCCTGGGACTATGCAGGCCTACCTGAGCTGCAGGGCAGGGCAGAGCTAGGCACATGCCCAACAGCAGCTGTGGGCCAGCAGAACAAGAGGACTATGCTGGTTGCACATTGGCCTTGCTGGCCCGCTTACAGACGTCCGCATGGCTTGCATCCACTTCACTGACTTCCCAGCTGCCTCTCCTGCTCCTGTGCTCAGCGTCCAACAGGCCTTTCCTCACTTTGAGATTGGCTGGGAGCTGGGCTGACCTTGGAGACAGGGCTCTAACAGGACAGGAGGGAGCAGACCATTCTCAAACAAAGAGTGACATATCAGCCTGACTGAACCTGTGATATGGGGTGAAGGAGTGATAGTTTCTGCCCTGCCTAGAACTCCCAAGGCCTTATCCTTGCTGGGTGACTCTTGTATCATCGTAGAATCCTCCTAGTCATTACCCAACACCTGTCACATCAGGAAAAAGGCCAACATGGAAAGGGAGTCCTAGGGAGGCACATCTCTCAACTAGAGTCACACAGCTGGCTTGAGAAGTCTTTCTCCAGTCCCAAGTATTGTGGTGGAGGTCATTGTCTCATCTTCTGTGACCTATAGCATCTGGTTCTTTCTCCAAAATGTACCATACCTGGAGGTGTTGGTTAAGAAGAAAGGCAGTGAGAAAAGGCAAGATGTGGGTGAGGAGAGGGAAGGAGGGAGTTCACATTTACGTGGGTTGTGCAAACTGTTTGCACTTGCCTGCTAACCTAAAAGGATCCCTAGTGGTACAGTGGTCAAGTGCTTGTCTGCTAACTGAACCTGGCAGCTGCTCTGCAGGAGAAAGTTATGATGGTCTGCTTCTATAAAGATGACATACCTGGAAGCCCTGGGGGCATTTCTGCTCTGTCTCGTGAGTGAGAATTGACTGAAGGCAATGAGTTTTATTTGGCTTAATAAACCCAAATATTGATAGTTTGAACTCACCTATGGGCTCCATGAAAGAAAGGCCTAGCAAACTGTTTTACTAAAGATTATAGCCAAGAAAACTTTACAGAACAGTTCTAGTCTCTAGAAGATAGGTTTACCATGAGTTGAAACTGACTTGAGATCAGCAGATTTGGTTTGGTAACTACATGTCAGCCACTGCTTCTCACGTGAATACTTCTTTGATCCTTACAACAATCTCGTGAGGTAAACATAACATCACATCACCAGGTCCATTTTAAAGATGAGAAAACCAATCTTCAGGACCCACTGTATCTGCTTCCTTGTTGTATAGGGTCCACACTCAGAGAGGTACCCATGGTTGCACAACAAAGGGCAGGTCTGAACACCATAGTTCATACTCTGCCTACCACATCTCTGCGACAGGGAGTATTGGAGGGCAGGGACATCGTCTTGTACACGGCTGTATCTGACCCTGATACTCTCTGGGCAAGCAAGGGTTTGGAGTGGAGGGCCAGGATGTGTCCCTAGCCTTGATAATCATTCCACCTCTCCAAGGAGTCCCCTATTCTATTCTCCTGGGACCAGCTCTTAGCAAGTACCTGTGGAACCCACTCTGGCACATTGGAGTGATCAGAAATGTTGCCCAGGCACAAAGAAGGAGGCTTTACTTCCACGTACCTGTTCTCTAGGCCTGTTTTTTCATCTATGAAATGAGTAGACTGATACACACAGCCTTACCTCTTCTCCCTCTCCTGGCTCTGTCTTGTGACACTACAGAGTGGTGGTGTTGGGGCTTGGAGAGAAGAAGCTGGGCTTGGTCACCGACATGATAAGCCAGGTGGTCTGAGGTGAGTCTTTGACACAAAATGAACTCCAGTTTTTTTCATCTGAGTAATGTGAGGCCTTGTTGACCTTGCTTTGGTTCTGCAGGTCCAACCTTCTAGGTAAGAGATATGCTACTGAGCAATTGGTGAGACCCTAATCCTCGTATCCTTGCCTAGGGAGATGGAACTTGCAGTCCTTTCTTGACTCAGAAGCATCCACAGAGTACCTGCTCTGTACCAGCCACTCCTCAGTCCCTGCCCTGTAGCTTAATCTTGGGTACAGTGGTTGTCAGCCCTGCCCCAAGCCTGATATTTGAGAGGAGACCTAAGGGGCAAGTCAGCTTCCATTCTTCCAAGCAGCCCAGGGGAAGGACATGCCTGAGCTCTGCCATTAGAGCTAGGTTCCAATTCTGACTATACTGCTCATTAACTGTGCAACTTGAGATGACTGTCCTAACCTCTCAATGTGTGTTTGGTGTAGAAAAAGCAGATAAACAACACTCTGAGCCTTGGTGTGCTCTATCAAACGGGACAATCAGCCCTTTGTGGCAGGTGGGTGACGTAGGTGAATGAGTTAGACATGATAACCAGTGTGCAGAGCCTGGGACCCAGGGCTGCCCAGAGCTTTTACAAACTGTCAGACCCCTGGAACAATGATCATCTTAGTGAAATACTGCCTCCATGCTGATCTGTTCCAGACAATGCATGACACTGGCCCACCTGAGAGGCTGGCTTCACCTGCCTGTGCTACAAGAGCAGCTGAGGCCCCGTGAGAAGTGGCCTCCCTGAGGTGGCTGGGGTCCCTGATGAGCCGGCCTCCTGGTTTTTGTGCAGTAGCAGGAAAGGCTCCTCTGTGTGCTCTGTGGGCTCCACAGAGTGGGAATCTGAGTAGGAGACCAGCTGGGCCTGGAGGCTGAGCCACCACCTTCCTGGGAGCCTGCTCATGGACAGACTCCGGTCTGATTGATCAGACGGGGGCCTTTTCCTATCGTTCAGCTTTGATATCTGGACTTTGAGGTCCTCAGAAAGGGGGAGATTCTTCTGTTGTTGTCTGTTGCTGTTGTTCGTTGCTGTCCAGCTGGTTCCAGCTCAAAGTGACCTTATGTATAACAGAAGGCAACATTGCCTGGTCTTGTGGCATCTTCACAATCATTAGTATGTTTGAGTCCATTGTTGCAACCACTGTGTATTTTAAGTACATTTCAACCTAGGGAGCTCATCTTCCAGTGCTATGTTGTATAGTATTCTGTTGTGATCTGTAGAGTTTTCATTAGAAGCAGGTTTCTGGAAGTAATGCGAGGCCTTTCTTCCTAGTTAGTCTTAGTCTGGAAGCTCCTCTGAAACTCAGAAGCTATACCACCAGTATTTCAAATACCAGCAAGGCCATCTATTCTACTACCACTTCTTATTTTCTTTAAAGTTTTCTTTTTCTTTCCTGATTTTAAAAGTAATACACAGTATTTATATGTCATTAGTATTTACAGACATTTACCAAGTGAATTAGTCTGTTATTCATCCCCTAAAGGGGACCAGTGTAATAGTTTGGTGTCTGTCTGTCTGCTTTTGATCTCTATTCATATGTGAATATTTACTATTATTAATATTATTATTAATTTTTACTCAAATGGGATCACACTTCACATATTCTATAACTTTATTTTTTAAGCACTCTTTTGAGCATTGCACCCTTGCTACCTTTCTCTACATCTGGTGCAGTGGTTAAGAGCTCAATTGCTCACCAAAAGGTGACAGTTTAAATCCACCAGCAGCTCCTTAGAAATCCTCTGGGGCAGTTCTGCTGTGTCCTATAGGGTCACTATGAGTCAGAATTGACAAGATGGCAGTGTGTTTGGTTTTGGTTTTGGTAGTCAGTGCAGGTTCTGGAATTAGAGGCTTAGATCACCTACTCTGTGACCTCAGGCGTGTGATTTACCTTCTCTGAGGCTGTTCACTCACAGGTGACATGGTATGATCATAATCTCTGTTTGCCTGACCTCCCCAAGTGATAAGATGAGACAGTGTTCCTGAAAGTTCTTCAGTTTCTGCCATGAGCCTGGCAGAGACCAGTGGCTTTGTTGGCTAAACACTGGAGAAGATTTTGGACAAATCCCTGAGATTTGAGATACTACCTGACCTCAAGGCAGGCTGATGGGGAGACAGAAAGAAGAGGAGAGAGAGAGAGGTGGGCCAGGCCTAGGACTAGACACCCCAGCCCATCCCATGTTCCCATACAGAGGCCTCAGAAAGCTGGCCTAGGTTCATCCAGACCTGTCTTGGAGGCTAAGCCTCAGGCTAGTCTCCTCAGGACACCTACGTGGTCCCCGTTAGTGTCCTTAGCTCCAGCGGACACTGTACAACAAGCTCTGGAGTCCAGCTGCCATCCTATCTGGTGTTCTTTCTATGGTCACTTTTCTTTCTCTCTCTTCTGTATCTCCCATCCCCATCCAGCTACCCAGTTCAGTGTAGTCTAGACAGGAGCTCATGTGAAACTGTCCGATGTGGTGTCAGCCTTGGGTTTAAAGCTCAGCCCTGCCATTTACCATCTGTGAGAACCTTGGGCTAGTCACCTATAAAATAGAGATGGTGGTCCTTGCCTTGCCCACATTCACAGGAAAGCAAGATAACGGCCATGAAACCACTTTGTCAAAGGGTACATGAGTGAAGTTGTGTTATACGCTACTGCTTCTCAAACTATCTGAGGCAGTTTTTAAAATTTAATCTGCTGTGGACGGATATGTATGTGTAAAACCCCCCAAAAATACACCCACTGCCGTCAAGTCAATTCCGACTCATAGCAACCCTACAGAGTAGAACTGCCCCACAGAGTTTCCAAGGAGCACCTGGCTGATTAGAATTACTGACCTTGTGGTTAGTAGCCATAGCACTTAACCATTATGCCAGCAGAGTTTCCAATGTATGTATCCAAAAAACCAAACCCACTGCCATCAAGCCAGGTATGACTCATAGCAACCCTAGAGATCAGAGTAGAACTGCCTTATAGAATTTCCAAGGAGCACCTGGCCCATTGGAACAGTCAACCTTTTTTTGGTTAGCAGATGTAGCACTTAACCCACTATGCCACCAGGGTTTCCCACTGTATGTATAGTACTATAAAAATAAATTCTTAGAAAAAATTAAATTGAAAACGTGCCACATATAAGCCTAGTTTTTTGTTTATTTTTTAACAAACATAAAATCATTCTAGTGAATTGATGTAAACATTTCTACTCCCAATTGTGCATCTTGTCACAAACTGGTAGTGGAAATAACAGTCTGGCATAATTTGTGGTCCTCAGTTTGAGAAGCACTGGTATGAATGCCACAGTGCCCACTGGAGCCATGCTTTGGGACAAGGCCCAAGGGAGCCCGTGAACCAGCAGCTGTGTGGGCTGCTAGCACCCTGTTCTCAGCCCAGTCAACTGAATGACTTGCCATTCTCTGTGCTTCTCCACCTCCTACCTCTGCACTACCATGCCCTTCTCGTTGTACTGCATAACTGATTCCTACTCTGCCTTTAAAGGCCTTCCACAAGCCCACCTCTTCTAGAAAGCTTCCCCTGAACACCAGGCTGCAAGTGAGCCCTTACTCACTGAAGACTGACAGCACTGGCACTATCTCAGACCCTCTCTGAGTTGCTGGGGGGCTGCATGCACTTCCCTTTCCTTAGCTGAGTATCACCCCTAACCTCTGGGCTTCACAGATGGCCTGCTACCAGCAGATTGTTAGTGTGCATTTGCTGGCATGGCACATGAGTAGGTATTTGAGTGGGTGGGTGGATAAATAGATGGAATGTTAGGTGAATGAATGGATGGTTGGAAGAAGTGGTAATGGGTAAATGGACAAACTCACGGATGGGAGAAGTGGTTGGATGAATTAGACAGCTGAAAAAACAGATGTCTGTGGGTGGACAAATTGACTAGTAGGGGACAGGTTGACAAGTAATGAATGTATGGACAGACCAACAGATGAGTCGACAGGCTGACTGCCTCACTTGTTCTCTACCCTGTTATGCTTCCTCTGCTCTTGTTATCTCAAACCACAAAGGTCAGTGGTTCTCAATCAGTAGTAGAACCTGTATCACCAGTGAGCCTAGTATAGTCTAGGTAAGATTTGATGTTCTCATAACAATTTTAAAATTTGTAATAGACACAACTCCTACCTGTGGTATCCTTAAGCATAAATATAAAAATGGAAAAGTCTACAAATGTGAAACATGTTTCTTGCAAAGGGAAATGTTTTTATATTTCTAACAACTTGAGACCCATAATTTTTGACATACATGCTGATACAAAAGCTGCTCTCATCCATCTTCTTCACGTTAATGTAGTCATGTTTATCAATTTTTACTTCATAATTTGTTCATCCATTTTATAGATACAGAAAATGAGACCAGAAAGGGGAAGTGGCTTCCCAGTGTGCAGCCAGCTGGACACACAGCTAAGATTCTTTCTTACTCTGGTCACCTCTGATCTCTATTTCCCAGACTCGCTCAGAAATTCTCTCTTCCCCCAAGTCCTCTTCTGTGCCTGACTCACCATCTTCTTCCTCCCTCTACCTAGATGACTAATCCAGCCCCAACCAAAGCAGTCTTTAGCAATGGCCCTGAGTCTCTACCCTGGTAATAGGACCTGAGGCAGAGGGAGTGCTCCGGCCTTAGGGTGCTCAAGGCTGGCCAGTGAACCATCAAACCTTAGGCTGAGGTACACAGGAGCGAGGAGCAGGCCAGGAGGTGGATACAGCTGGGCCCTGAACTTATACCAGGGCTGGGACAGATGTGATTGGAGCTGAAGAAAATAAACCATTAAATACCTCCTGTGCCTCCAGGTACCTCATGAAGGTGAGACAGAAGGTGAAGTGGATGGTGATTTTGTTTGTATATGTGTACACACCAGTTTGGTTTTTAAAAATTTTTTAAATCTAACATAAATATCAAAAAGTGCACCTATCATAAGTGTCTAGCTCCATGAATGTAATAAAGAGTATACTCATATAACCTAAGTCCAGATAAACAGAATGCTGGTAGCGCCTCAGAAAACCCCCTTTATGAGCCTTTCTGGTCACCCCAAGGCTGAATGCGCTCTGATTCTTAACACAATAGGTTGGTTTTGTCTGTTTTGAAGCCATGTGTAAATGATATCTTGCAGCATGTACATTTTCATGCCTGGCTTCTTCAGTTCAACACAGAGAGGTTCATCTGTATGGTTGGATTTAGTTGTAGAGCACACATTCTTATTATTGCATCAATTTTCCACATTGTGACTGTGAGCAACTGGTTTCTACTTGACTGCTAATCCAAAAGTTTGTAGTGCAAATCCACCCAGGAGTGCCAGGGAAGAAAGGCTTGACAATGTGCATGGGTAAAGATGACAGCCAGAGAAACTACAACGTGCTGGAATCACTATGAGTTGGCATTGATTCACGGCAGGTGGATTTGGTCTTAAGGTAGCACAAACGATTGGGTGTTTGGTTTTATATGACCTTACCACAATGTAAAGAGCACTGGTGGCACTGTGATTAAAGTGCTCAGCTGAAAGCTTGGCTGTTTGAAACCACCAGCCACTCTACAGGAGAAAAATGTGGCAGTTTGCTTCCATAAGGTTTACAGCCTTGAAACCTCTATGAGGCAGTTCTACCCTGCCTACAGGATCACCATGAGTCTAAATCAACTCAGCGGCGATGGGTTTGCACAATGTATTTATCCATTCACCTGTGGATAGACATTTGGGCTGTTTCCAATACTGGGCTACTAAGAATAGTACCGCTGTGAATAATCATGTACATATCCTTAGGTGCACATATACATGCGTGTCTGTGGAACTGCTGCATCTGAAATTACGTGTGTGTTTAGATTTAGTTATTATTGTTAAGTGCTGTTGAGTCAGTTCTTACTCACAGCAACCCTATGCACAACAGAACAAAATACTGCCCAGTCTTGTGCCATGTTCACAATCATTTCTATGCTTAAGCCCATTGTTGCAGTCCCTGTGTCTATCCATCTGTTGAGGGCCTTCCTCTTTTACACTGACCCTGTACTTTACCAAGCATAACGTTCTTCTTCAGGGATTGGTCCTTCCTGGCAACAGGTCCAAAGTATACAAGACATAGTCTTGCCATCATTGCTTCCAAGAAGGACACTGGTTGTATTTTTTCCAGGACAAATCTGCTCTTTTGACAGTCCATAGTATTTTCAATATTGCTGTCCAACACCACAATTCAAAGATGTAAATTCTTCTTCTGTTTCCTTATTCATTGTCCAGCTTTCATGTGCATATGATGTGATTGAAACCACCATGGCTTTGGTTTTTTGACTGCTGCTTCCATGGGCATTGATTGTGGAACCAAGTAAATGAAATCCTTTACAACCTCAGTCTTTTTCCATTTATCATTATGTTGCTTACTAGTCCAGCTGTAAGAATTTTTATTTCTTGATGTTTGGGTACTGATCTCCATCAGTAAGCATTTCAAATCCTCTTTACTTTCAGCAAATATCAGCTTTAGTAGACACTGCCAAATCTTTCCTAAAATGATTGTACTAAGTTACTCTCACTGCAGCAGTTGCTCCCATCCTCATGAAAAGTTGCTAACCCCCTCAATTTTAGAAGGCAGGTATTTTTGGAGCAAGCTGGCATCAGATTGCCTGGGTTAGAATCTCACTTCTCCTGAATCCCATGTGACCTTTGGGGAAGCCTGTTTCCTCATCTACAAAATGAGTTAATGATCATAGGGCTGTTATTAAGATTTTAAAACAAACAAAAAACCCACTGCCGTTGAATCAATTCTGACTCATAGCAACTGCCCCGTAAAGTTTCCAAGGAGTACCTGGTAGAATGCAACTGCTTACATTTTGGTTAGCAGATGTAGCTCTTACTGTTGTGAAGATTACATGGACCTGTTAGACAGTAAGTGCTCCATAAGGTTAGCTACCCACAGCTAATTACAACCCTATGGGTTGTGTCACTCGTCAGAGATGGAAAAACACTAGCACACTTATACATATATACACACATACACACACAGCTGAGAGATTACTGGTCAACTGAATAATGTATAAAAGCACCTAATTGTTTTCACTGAGATATAATTCATGTATTATAAAATTTTCCCTTTTAAAGCATGCATTTCAGTGGTTTTCAGCATATTCACAAAGATAGCTAATCATCATCACTATCTAATTCTCAAACATTTTTGTCATCCCCAAAAGAACCCCATACCAATTATTAAAAGTTTGCTCATTCTGCTCCCTACCTTACCACAGCCTCAGGCAACCACTAATATACTTTTTCTCTCTATGGATATTAAAAATGTCTAATATTTGCTTTTCTGTATTTTTTAACTTTTTGAAAATACTTGGCGCTAGACAGGTGAATACTCCCTTAGTAAATTTATCAGTGTGTGTGCAGATAGAGATGGGGGCACATTTACAGCATAACTTGCGTTCATCAAACATTATTTGCATGTGGAAAATGGCAAAGGTGATTCTTGCCTTCAGGAAACGCGCCCTCTAGTGGGAAAGAGAAGCATGTGCCCCACTCCCTGTGACTGCTAACTGGAAAGCTGTGTTGGCGCAAGAGCAGGTTGAGGGAAACTCCAAAAACAGAAAGCAAACCCACTACCTTTGAGTTAGTTCTGACTTACCAGCCCTACAGGACAGAGTAGAACTGCCTCATGGAGTTTCCAGGCACAGCCTGGTGGATTCGAACTGCTGACCATTGCAGCACCAGAGTTTCTTGGGGGAACTCGGACAGTTATTAATGTGTAACTCAGAGAAGGCGTCCTAGAGGAGGTGGCGCTGGAGCAGAACCTTCAAGTCTGGATGAGCTTGACTGACATGGAAGGGTAGTCTGGGTTAGGAAGTCTGAGAGCCAAGTCCGGAGATGGGGGGGTATGGAGTGAGGAAAGAGTGCAGGTCCTGCGCCTTTAGCTGTGAACAAGACTAGTCTGTGGAGAGGCTATAAACATGGGGCTGTGGATAATACTGGCCAAATGGGAAAAGGGAGTCAGAAGTGAGCCAGGTTAACTTGCACCAAGTCTGCACTGTCACATGGGCAACCAAACCAGCTGTGCCCGTGGCCAGGTGCTGCAGCCTAGCCCACCTCAGACCCCAGCAGTTTACTTATCTGATCCCACTATAAAAAGAGGGCAGCAGCCTGAACTTCAGCACCAACCTGGCACTGCCCCCTATTGGCTGGGGCATCCTGAGCAAGTGCTGAAGCTCTGAGCCTGTTTCTTCAGCTGTAAAATGGAAGTGATATGACTCAAATGTGTTTGGCACAAAGTCCTACTGACTAGCAAAAGCCAATTGTTAAGTTTTTAGGAATTTTGAGAATCAGTTATTTTTTAATAGCTATTGGTAGCTTGAAATCAGCCTTAGAAATTGGAAAGTGCTAAAATTGGCACTGTTTTTTTGTTTTGTTTTGTTTTTCCCACTTTCCCCAGGGAGCTGGGTTTGAAACAATTACCAACTGGGTGTAAGTTACTGATACTGTCCCTGTTCTTGGTTTGAGTAGTAGGTCCTGTTGCTATATTATTTTGAAAATGAACGAGTGATTGCATAGCTAAAACAATATTGAAAGAGAAGAACAAATTAGAAGGACTCATACTTTGTGATTTTAAAACATGCTATACAGCTCCACTAATCAAAACAGCCCTGTACTGGTATAATAGTAGACAAATAGACCAATGGAATAGAACTGAAAGTCCAGAAATAAACCCAAACATTTATAGCCAACTGGTTTTTGATTGGGAAAGAAGAGCCCTTCAATAAAGTGGTGCTAGGAAAACTGGATTTCCACATACAGAAAAATGAAATAGGATCTATGTCTCACACCCAACACAAAATGGATTAAGGATTCAAACAGGCAAACTAAAACCATAACACACTTAGAAGAACAAGTAAGGCCAATGCTGTCAAGCCTAGCTTTCAACAGTGGGTTACTTAATATAATAACAAAAGGACAAACAGCAAAAGACAAGATAAATAGATGAGGCCTCATAAAAATTAAAAACCTTTGTTCATCAAAAGGCTTTACCAAAAAAGTGAAAAGACAAGCTACTGACTGAGACAATATCTTCAGAAACTGTGTATCAGACAAGAATCTAGTAACCAAAATATGTATAAAACTTTGACAACAAAAAGACAACCCAATCATAAAATGGGTAACGACTTGAATAGACATTTTGCCAAAAGAGGGCATTCAAATGGCCACCAAACGAACAAAAAGATGCACAGCATCATTAGCCATCAGAGAGATGCAAACCCAAAACTCATGGTGAGATACCGTTTCACTCCCACTAGGTTGGCAGTTCAAACCTACCAGGCACTCTTTGGAAACTCTATAGGGCAATTCTACTCTGCCCTTTAGGGTCTCTATGAGCTAGAATCAACTTGATGGCAATGGGTTTAGATTTGTTCATTTGTTTGTTTGTTTAGGATAGCTAAGATTTAAAAAAAAAAAAATGTTGTTGAGGATGTGGGGAAAATGCCCTGTTTAAAAATTGTGCTTTACATGAAGGTTAACAGAACCAGCCAAACCAAGTGTCGTCAAGTCGGATCCAATTCACGGCAACCCTAGGGTAGCTTCTTATTAAACAGTACACATATTGCTTTATGACATTGGTTCACAACCCTACAACATGTCAACACTCTTACTTCTTGACCTTGGGTTCCCTAAAGTGGGGAAATTGGAACTCTTATCCATTGCTAACGGGAGTGCAAAATGACACAGCCATGGTGTAAAACAGTGTGGTGTTTCCTGAAGAAACTAAAAATAGAACTACCATATGATCCAGCAATTTCACTCTGAGGTATACACTCAAAAGATTTGAAAGCAGAGACTCAGAGACGTGTACACAAGTGTTCACTGAAGCACTATTCATAATAGCCAAAAAGGTATCAACAATCTAAATGCCCATCAACAGATAAATGGGTAAACAAAATATGGTATGTATACACATACAATAGAATATTACTCTGCCTCTAGGAGAGGTGAAGTCTTGATACATGCTACAGTATGGATGGTGTTTGTAGACATTATGCTAAGCAAAACAGTCCAATCACAAAAAGACAAATATTGTCTGTCACTGACATATTTGTATGTCACTGACATACAAAACTCTGGTGGTGTAGTGGTTAAGTGCTATGTCTGCCGACCAAAAGGTTGGCAGTTTGAATTTGCCAGGTGTTCCTTGGAAACTCTCTGGGGCAGCTCTTTTCTGTCCTATAGGGTTACTATGAGTCAGAATTGACTCAAGGGCAGTGGGGTGTTTTTGGTTTATCACTTACATAAAAAGACAAGAAAAAGCAAATTTGTAGAGATCAAAATTTATTAGTGGTTACCAAAGGCAGGAAAAGGAGGGTTAAGGGTGATGGAAAAAATCATATCAATTAAGGGTAAGATTGTACAGCTGATTATTGTTAATAGTTGTCAATATGTTGTACACCTGTAAAAATCTGAATTAAAAAAAAATGAACATCACAAAGGGAAAATATTGTATGATTCCACTTCTAACAAGTGTCTAGGATTGGCAAGTGAATAGAGACCAGTGGTTACCAGGAAAAGATGGGAAGGAAAGGAAAAGGGTCTCACTGTTTAGGGGACACTGAAATTCTGTTAAGGATAAACAGGAAATTTGGGAATGGATCTTGGAAATGGTTGAACAATATGATAAACATAACTAACATCACTAAATTGGACATATGAAGAATACTGAAAAGGTAAACAATTTACTATACATGTTTACCACAGTAATATTTATGTGGGTGTATACATGTACATATATATGTATATATATATATACACACACACACATATGATAGATGGGGGAAAGTGAATCTGAATAAATGAGTAAATGAGTGAACAAAAGAAAGCATTTGCCATAATGACTGGAAGGTGCTCCCTTGATGGCCCTACAGATATAGTTAGGGAAGGTGGACAAGGCAGATGAAGCATGAACTCAAAGCCCCAGCAAGGCTAGGTCATCAAAAATTTTTGTAAAATTTAGTAATTATTATTTCAGAAAGAATTGACAGAATTTATGAACTTCCTTGCACTTTGTGTACAATTTAGTGTTTTGTTTTGAATTACACAGGGAGGACTCAAATTCCTAGGGTTTCTGAGGCATTACCAGGCCCTCATGAGATGAGTTCATGAGGGGCAGCTGATGGTTGGGAAAGTGAGGGGACTGGGGGCTTGGGAGAGAATTCACTCACAGTCCTTCCACCCGACTCAGGCTCAGCTCAGGGAAAAGTATGTTAAAGTACAGGAGATGACTCTGAGATTTTCTTCTAGGGACAAGAGAGCATGGGGAGGTGAGCTGGGGACACTGAGAGCACAGACTTAGAACTAGAGGGGGTTAAAATTGTGATACCCTAAGAAATCATTAGATTCAACCACCTAACTTTACAGGTGGGGAGAGAGATCCCAATTAATACAGAGTTACCCAGAATCTGTAATGAAATTAGTGGCAGAACAAGGATCAGTTCAGGTCTCTGTGTAAACCATAAACCAGCACCCTGAATCTAGAGACTCCAAGGTATCAGAGAAGAGAGGAAGTTCCTACTCTGGCCCACTGTGCTAGCAACTCGTAGTGCCCAATGCCCGTTTGTCCAAATGTTCCCCAAGCCCCTGAGTGTCCAGAAACGGAGTTCACAGCCTCTGGGACGTACTCCTTCCATGGACCCACTAACCATGGAAGAAATCAGGCAGGCTCATATGGGTAAATAATAACCTTGTAAGTCCCTGTATCAAGGATCTCTCTGTCATACTTGGGTGTGTCTTTGTACCCGTAAGCTCCAGGTGCCACTCTGAAGTGTAGTGATAAACTCACTTGCCTCTGAGTACTGGTAAAGCATCCAATAAGGTGACCAATGTGGATGTATCAGACCAAACAGCCTGGTTTCTGCCCTCTGGTTAAGAAGAGGGCCTTCAGAAGCAAGAATAAGAGGTAGACTTCAGATCAGTGGGAGGAGGGAGGCACGGGGCTCCTGAGCAGCCAGCTGCCTGGGGTCAGTGTCTAAGACATTAACATGTCACCTGTCACCACTGGTAGTGATCCTATGTGGTCTCTGAGGACTGCTACATGTAACCTTCTTGGACTTCTCTGTGTACCTGTAGTCTCGATCATAGTGGTAACTCAGGGTGTTGGGAACTTCTGTGAGTCAGGACCATTTCCAGCATTGCCTAGTATACCGGGCAAGGTGCCAGAGGTGGGTGTTGCCAGCAGTGTGGACTGTCAGGGTAAATGTGCCTCCAAGAGGTCAGGGAAGGTAAAGAGGTAGGAATTAGCTGAAAGGAGCTGAGGCCTTATGGCTTGTGGGAAGCCCCCCACCCCCCAAGCAGAACCGCAGGCCCTAATGTACTTTCACAGGAGTCACGAATGACTGAGAGTCAATCCGTTCCGAGACCCTTTTGGAAGCAAGGTAGGGGTGGTTCCACCAAGAATGCGAAAAATCACTGCAGAAAGGAAGGCGGGAGGGGAGTTAGGGGTTCCAGACTCTTCCAACTCATATCCAACTTCCTTGTTAACTCTTGAGCTTTGGAGTTTCCGCTGCTAGCTTGCTCAGCAAGCACATTTAATGAAAAACATAAAACAGATTCACAGTGGTCCTATAGGACAGAGTAGAACTGGCCCCATGGAGTTTCCAAGGATCACCTAATAGACTCAAACTACTGACTTTCTGGATTAGGAGCCTAGCAGCTACCAGTACGCCTTCAGGATTTCGCACACACCAGTAAAGGCGTAACTAAAACTAGCCCCGCCCCGTCCCCTCCTCCACCAACCCCCCACCCCCACCCCCGCCACCTACCCGGAGCTCGGATGCCCTTCCCACTAGGCTGACCTATCGGGGGAGGTGGGCAAGGCTATGCTAATAAGGCCTCTCTTGCCTAGTGATCGCGCAGACTGCTTCGCTGCACCTTCGACAGGCAGTAGCGGCAATGGCTTTACATGGGGTGCTAGCAGGTCTGGCTACGGACTTGCAGGGCCCACGGGTCATCCCAAGCCCGGACACAGACTCGGACACAGATTCGGAGGAGACAAGCCTCCGGCGCAATGTGGGCGGGCTGTGCCGCTCCCAGGTTATCCACAGCGGTCACTTCATGGTGTCATCGCCGCACAGCGACTCGCTGACCCGGCGGTGCGACCGGAAGGGGCCTGTGGGGCTTACTGACTTCGGGCCGCGCAGCATCGACCCTACGCTCACCCGTCTCTTCGAGTGCATGAGCCTGGCCTACAGGTGAGGGCGGTTCCCAGCCGGTTGGCTCGGGCCCCGGGCACCCTACGAGACTGCAGGAGCTCTAGTCGTTGCCTGCTCGGAGAGACTCCGGCCACGCCCTGAAACTCGGCCCTCTTCCCCTAGCCCGGAGCCTTTGGACCAGGCCCACCCGCAGTGCTCCACCCTCAGGGCCTTCACACTTCCTAGTTTTCATTCCTCACCACCATCACCCCCTATCCCGTGGGTGAGCTGCCTGCTTTCCACCGCAACAAGCTCTGTTGGCCCACATTGGACCACTCGCCCCCAAAGAAATGTCGGTTTGCCCAGGACTCTAGGCCATACTTGCCTACCCACACCCTCCACTCTAGGACCACTCCACCCAACCACCTGCAACCCTCAGCTCACTCTGCAGGAACCCACCCAAAAGAATCCACTACTATCCAGTCGGGTCCGACTCATAGTGACCCTAGAGGTCAGAGTAGAACAGCCCCATAGAGTTTCCAAGGAGCGCCTGGTGAATTTGAACTGCTGACCTTTTGTTTAGCAGACGTTGCACGTAACACACTACTCCACCAGGGTTTCCCACTCCACAGCAGCTTGGCCCAAACCCACTCTATTCCTGCACCCTTTTGTCACTCCCCGCTACACATGGTTGTTCCAATCATGACCAACGTCAACTGAAACTGATACGGCTCCTTGTCCAACCCCAATTGCTGGACACCTCTTACTGATCTGATAGGACAAAGGTGGTGGGTAGGGGGTACCATCCAATGGGGCAAAGTTCTTTGTGGTGCCCAGCTTCCAGCCGGCAGAGGGTGCTGCAGGCCTCACGAGGTTGTGTCTGGGAGGACTTAGTTTACCATCCCTGGTCACCTCCTGAAGCCAAGAGCCTAAAACTGTCTGGAACCGGCGCTCGGCACTTCACAGAGCCTCTGCTTCACTCTAGTGTGCCAGGGTAGGGTGGAGGGTGTGAACCCGGGTCCTGGTCCAGTTTCCTGTAGCAAACTTCCCTGAAACGTAGGGACCCGGATGAATTATCAACTGGAGCTGTAGTGGAGAAAGGATTATCAGCTGGCCTTGATCTCTTCCAGTGCAAATGTATTTTTCTTGCTGCATGGCACCTCCCCTTCTGAGAACCACTGGCTGCCGAAGCTGGACCTGCGGCCCTCCCCTCACATACCCATCACCCCATACCCATCCCCCATACCCGCCCCCACACCCGCCCTAAGGCAAAGCTGAGACTCCATTGGCTAGAGCTGGCTGGAGGTGATGTAACCTTGGCCCACTTGCTCTGGCCCTGGGCCAACGTCATTGCAACCCGATCCTCCAGGGCCCTAGACCTATGTGGAAAGTTCAAACTCTTGTTCTCTGAAGGATACCGACAGCCCCGTACAGGGCATATCAGGTTCTGGTCCACTAGTACACCAAATGCCGACATCCCCAGCCATTCCCAACTTTGGCTTCATCTGTGGCACTACATATAGCCCTACTTGGGTGTCTCACCCCATTTCCCACCAGACTGTGGGTAACCAAAAGAGGAGATTTGGGGAAGATGTCAAGGTAGGGGATGGAGCTCTAAGAGGCTGGTTGGAGGCTGATATAAAACCAGCAGAAACAGCTGAGATGGAGAGCTCTCGCTGGTCGCTGGTGAAGGGGGCTGCTCAGTGCCGAAGGAGCCTTTGGGTTCCCCATTAGGCAGAGGAGAAAACTAAGGCTCAGACTGAAACAGTAGGTTACCCCTCAGAGGTCCCCAAGGATGGGGATGCTTGGAGAAGGGAGAGGACTTAGGGAGCCAGAGTGTCCCAAGGAAGTGACTCAATGGGAAATATCCAGGATGGAGGAGGAGGCACTGGCCAGCCTGACCAGAGAGGATGCCTGTAGGGGCATTTTTGTTGTTATTGTTACCTTCTCTGTAGGCAGAGGGAGGACATCTCTTCCAGAGGGAGGCCTATGCTCCATGGGTCAGTGGCTGGAAGCCCCAGGAGGGTCCTGGAAAGTATTTTTGCATGGTCAGGGAAGGCTCGTTACAGAAAGAGTGGCTTCTGGGATTGGCGAAGCTGACAGGTCCCTGTCAGGGGGACTGTAAAGTAAATTCCTGCATGGGGTGGTGTGGGGAAGAAGTTCAGAAATTTTTCCTCAGCCCGTCCCCAGGATTCCCAGATTTCTTATTGGTCATCAGAAGCTCTTGAACCTGGCCCCAGACTTTTCTCCTGTGCTTGGATATTGTCACTGTTTTCCCAAGCCCTGCAAGGAAACCCTGGTGGCCTAGTGGGTTTAAGTGCTATGTCTGCTATCCAAAAGATTGGAAACTCAAATCCACCGGTTGCTCCTTGTAAACTCTACAGGGCAGTACAACTCTGACCTATAGGGTTACTATGAGTTGGACCCGACTCGAAGACAGTGGGTTTGGTTTGGGTTTGGCCTGGGCCACAATTGGCCAGAAGTGTTGTACTCTCCACAGAGAAGTGGGGGAGGGAAGGAAGGTGAACTGGGGTTGACTGTAGGTAAACTGAGGAGGCTGGGAAGTTGCTGGGTCACAGGGAGTGGCAACAAACTCAGGAACCCTTGAGATGCTACCAAAGAAGTAGACCCAGAAGCTCTCGTTATACCCCTACCCCTACCACCTCCACGTATTCCTGTGGGCAGATGGTGTTTATCTAACTCCAGGAGAGAAGGGGCCAGCCAGTAGGCTAGGGTGCTGGGTGCTGTGTTCTGTTTGTGTAATGAGGCCTGTTGTCCCCTGGGTGACAGTTCCTCCCCACCGCACTTCCCAAAGCAAACATGGGAGCTTGGAGACCAGAGAGAAGAGGGGTCCTAGTGACTAACCCATGCATCCAAGGGGCTGCAGGGAGGGGGACTGAAAAGTCAGACTGCTTACCCCACCCCTTATGAGATAACAGGCTGGGCTTGCCAAAGACAAGCTTTGGGGCTTCAGACTTCCCACTGGAGCAAAGCTGGAGAAAGTGGGCCAGAGCGGACTTGGACACAACTCTAACTTTAAACCATGAGGAGGGAGGGACCTTTCCGGGTTAGCTTTCTGGAAACAAAACACTTGGCCTATGTCCTGCAGGACCCTGAGAGTAAAGCCCCTCCCTTGTGTAGAGTACTTCCTTCCAAACCCAGTTGATTGATGGGTAGATCTACCTTGAGCTGCCTTTTTCTGATCCCCAACGCATCATCTTGTGCATACCCCTAGGACAGCTCAGCTACAGATTGCCCCCTTGGGGCTCTGGACAGAGCAGACAACAGAAGGGCAGTGAGAAGGCAATGCTGCTCCAAAGCCTTTTCTGGTACAGAGATCCCCTTTCCACCCAAGCAAGCCTCACCAGTCCCCTGGGCTCTCCTGGGCCTAACGGACAGGGAGACTGATGAAAAAAAAGGCACAGTACTGGGGTGAGCTCCCACAATGTGTTCTTGGGCATGTCCCTTTCCCATCCTGACCCTCAGTTTCTTTAAGTAAGAAGTATGTCTAAGAACTCCCCAAGCCAGCCCAGAAGACCAAGGCCCACAAAACTACTATGCATTGTTGTTCCAAGGACCCAACAGATAAACAGGCTCAGCCTTGCCTCTGGTCCTGGTAGTAGATTAACCAGCAGTTGTCTCCAGGGAGCACAAGGGCCCCTGGTAGGGACCTGGAAGGGTAGGAATTTCAGTCAGTTTAGTGTAAGGGGCAGTATTTGGCGGGGGGAGGGATGCCCTTAAGTTGCCCCACCAGTGGTGGAAAGCATGTGGAGCTGCGAAAACCATCCCCTCATCCTCTTTTGCCACCACCTGCTGACCCCACACTCTCCCTCAACAGTGGCAAGCTGGTCTCTCCCAAGTGGAAGAATTTCAAAGGCCTCAAGCTGCTCTGTCGAGACAAGATCCGCCTGAACAATGCCATCTGGAGGGCCTGGTATATCCAGTGTGAGTGGGCATGATGGGTCTACTTAGCTAGGGAGGTCCTGTCCTCAGCCAGAGGGCACCACACTGGGGCTGTCCAGGGAAATCCTGGGCCCTGGCTGTGAACCTTTTGGAGAGATAGGTTTCCAGCACCAGGACCCCTGGACAGCTTCTGACCTCTGGAAAGCTTTAGGAAATGCATCCAAAGGGTGCTGTCCACTCTGAAGCTGGCCTAGCATGGGTTACCCCTCGGAAATTGTGATGTGGGGCTGACCTGAGTCAGCTCAAGACCTTTTCGTTTATGATCAGGTGCCTCCAGTGCCAGGTTAGAAAGGTGCTTTAAACATGGCCTGGGCCAAGTCACATCACTTTACAAATGGGGAACTGAGGGTCCTGTGTAGGCCTCCACCAGCCCTTGTTAAATATCCAGCAGGTAGAAGGTCCTGGAGATTTGGGAGGACAGGGCCCCAAGAGGCCATGTGGTACATGGAAAAGGACTCTGGACTTGGAGTCACCTAGTACTAGTTTCGTATTCTGCCTCTGTCCCTTGCTGTGCTGTGTGGCTGTGGGCAAGTTGTCTAACTGTCTGATCCTGTTTGCTATAAAGTAAGGCCAACAAGCCTACCTTTCAAGGTTGACAAGGAGGTAATGGATATAAAAAAGGCTTCGTACATAGTTGATGCTTGGTGAATGATGGTTGAATCTGATCTGCCCTTGAGAAGCTTACAGTCATTTGAGGAGACAAGTGCCACCCCCTCATGGCAGGGCAGTAGAGGCCTGTACATTGGAACCTTTTCTGGCTCGGGTACCACTGCAGGGTCAAAGGCTGCACTGAGCTGAGTGTTCTCAGCCCGTGCAGTATTCTCTGTACCTGCCTTCTGGATTCTGTCCAAGTAGAAAGAGGGAGCATTTTTCTGGTTCCTATTCATCTACATGACCAGAGCTTTCATAAGTATCTTATTTAAGGCTTTTAGCAACCTTGCATATTATTATTATTATCCATTTTATTATTATTATTATCCATGAAGATGACCAACTGAGGCCCAGAAGGAGAGTGACTTGTTCAGGGTCACAAAGCATGAAAGGAGCAGAGCTAGGGCTGCCTGGAGGTACAGTTCTGAGCAGTGTCCTGCTGCTGCTGCCAGCTGGCCGCCTTCCAGTCCTTGTCTAAGAGCCCAGGTCTCCCAGCAGGACTGTGGGTAAAGCTTTTACCCTCAGATTCTCTGGGTCTGCCATTTCTGAGAACTCACAGGATGGGCCCTGACCAAACCAGTGAGTGTCCATGGGAGTCTGTGTCCCCTCAAAGTATCAGCCTTCACTCTTGTCTCCCAAAGCTGCATGGGACAGACACTCTTTTCTCTGCAGTAGAAATTCCCAGTGACAGCTGAGTTGTGACACTACCCAGGGTTCTCACCCAGACACAGCCTAATCTTCAACTATTGTACAGGTTGCTGGAAGGACCCCAGGTTCTGGGACAGAGCTGGGTTTGAATCCCGCTTTAGCACTCCCTAGTGTGAATCTGGGACAGTTCCTAGCCTCCCTCAGCCACAGTTTGCTCATTTGTAAAATGAGCATTATAATACTGCTGAGGTTTGCTGTGAGTTTTTAATGAGACCATTCACATCTCAAGTCAAGCCTGGCTTAAGAAGGGCTTCCTGAGGTGAGCTTGTGGGATTTATTATTGCAATAATAGTAGCGGCACATGGCAGGCATATGACAAATGTCAGGACCTCTTCCCCCTCTCTGAGCAAAGATTCAAAGGTGGCTTTCCAGTGACGGCTGGACTAGGGCATGATCTACCCTGGCTAACCTGAAGGGCTGCCTGACTTAACCCCTCAAAGACTGCCTTGCCTTAGACATAGCCTGGAAAGGCCCAGATAACGTCTGCGGGCTCTGGCTTCCAAGATCTCTTCCTTTCCTGGTCTACCCACACCTCAAAATCATCTTGGTCTCCTAGGAGCTCCCCAAGCACTTTGCACCCCTCCTCAGGCAAGGACTTTACCTTGTGCTATCTCATGCTATCTGTGTGCTTTCCTTATCTTCTCAGCTAAACTGAGGGCCCTGATTCATCCTTGTAGGCCCTATCGCAGCATAGGTGCAAAAGGTTGGATGTTTGAATAAATGGATGAACTTATCAGTGTTATATAAAGCCAGTCACTGCCCTTCTGTTCAGATAATAGGGTCCCTAGTCAGGGCAGGGGAGTGTTGAGCTGGGCTCTCTGAGATCTGGTTCTCGGGGAATTTCTTGGGGCTCATTTCCTCATCTGGAAACACAAGGACAGATACACTTGAAGACTTCCTCACTCTTACCCCCTGGGAGTTTAGACACTCAAGGGCCTCTCTCTTTTCTGTCTGAATGACCAGGACCAAACCTCCCCCCAAATCCCATGGGTATTTATTTTTGGAAATGGTCCTTTAGGACAGAACTGTGTAAACGATACTGAAAGTCCCAATAAATTTTACCTTCGGGTAGTCCCCTCCTCTGTGTTCTCATTTGTCCCAGAAAGAGTTTGCTGAGGAAGACAAGCTTCTACGGATCCCATAAAGCACCAGCGATTCTCCTCTTGGTCAGGGCTAGCAGGAAAATTGGCACTGTGTGGGACTTAGAATGCTTCTACAGAAAGCCTGCTGTGAGGCAAGCTCCAGGCCAGATGCAGGGATTTGGGGTGAAAAGGCACAGCTCATGCTGCCTTCTAAGTGAACAGACAGACAAGCTTATAAAGAACTAGATGGGCAGACAAGGGAGAAGGAGGAAGGGCTTCATGGAGGAGTTGTTATCTTGAAGGGTGGGCAGATAGGGATTAGGCAGAGGAGGGAAGGGAAGGGCATTCTGCATGAAAGAGACCAGAGGGTGGGCTTTGGGGGGGCAGTGGACAGCAGAGCTTTGATCTGGCTTCAAGGTGGGATACATGAAGAGGATGGGAATGTGAAGGGACAAATGGGGGCTAGCTTGAAAATCAAGCTAATGTGTCTGGACTTAATCCTGAATGTTGTGGAGAGCTATGAGGGGTTTCGGATCTGAACTGTTTTAGGATAGAACTGACCTGGCTGCAGGAGGACGGTGGGCTGGAGAGTTTGAGGCTGGAGTTAGGGAAATCCAGGTGAGAAGTGACACCAAACTACACTGGCAGTGAGAGGATAGAGGGGAGAAGACAGTGGAAGTAATATCACTGGCCCTGTGGTACTGGGATAACTGGGAATGCTGGAAGCAGGTAGGAAGTTTGGTAGATGGGAGTTGCTGCTGGCATCAGAGCAGTCCAGGGGAGGCACAGACTGGGAGGAATGTTCCCAAACTTCCCAAGTGTGATGAATTTTTCCCCTAGTGGTGACTCCCAGGCAACAGGGCAATGAGTCTGCCTTTGGAAGGGGCAAAATGAGAGAGTCAAAGGTTAGAGAAAGACTGGTGAAAAGTGATCAGGAAGGTAGGAGAACAGAGGGAAGCTTCCCTAGGGCGCAGGGTGGAGGTGGATATTACAAGGAACTGGTCTGATGAGCAGCCAAGGTCTCAGAGGGTGTGGCTGGGAAAAGCCATGGTACCAAGGCCTTGAGTTCAGGACTGGGTCAGTGGGCAGATGCTGTGTTGCAGGGTTACAGATGAGACTGGGAGGTGAGAAAGTGGTGGTTCCAAGTGTTGGTAACTCTTCTAGAGTTTAATGGGAAAGAAAGGGGTGGAAAGGATTAGAAGGTTAGCTTGTTGGGATAGCAAAGGGGAAGGAAAGGTGTAGGAGATAAGACAGCCTGGAATGTGTTGGGATGCCAAAGTGCTGGGATCAGAGACTGGAAGGGCAAATGGAGGGTCTGGAGGTTTTCACTGTCAGATAGGCAGCCTGAAGTGGACTAGGATGGTTTTGTGAGATGGGAACGGTCAGTGCAAAGGAGCCTGAGGCTGGAGACCAAAGGCCCTGGGCCTCTCGTCTGCCAGTCTGACCCTAGACCTTTTTGGGCCATTCACTCCTGGTGGCCTGCAGTCACACAATCCCATTCAGCAGGCACAGCCAATGCACGTGCAAGACTCCTAAGCCACAGGAGGTGGGGGAGGTTTGTTTCACAATCAGCACAGAAGAGGGCATTGTGGAAGGGCTAGGGTAGGAAAGAAGGCCTCCTGGAGGCGGTGGCACTTAATCTGGGCAACAGAGGCCAGGTAGAATTTTACAGTGTATCACTTGAGGCCCATGGAGGATGGAGGATGAGGAAGCTGAGTGGCCCCTTACCAGGATCCCCTTTCCTCAGATGTGGAACGGAGGAAGAGCCCCGTGTGTGGCTTCGTGACACCCCTGCAGGGGCCTGAGGCTGATGAGCACCGGAAACCAGAGGTAGCTGAGCCTCAGGATCGCTCTCCTACCTGCATACTTACGAAGCCTGGCTCTGCACTCATCATTGGTGCCGGGCAGGAGGGGCTGACCCAGATGGGGATTGGGTGCGGAGTGGGAAATTGGGGGGTCAGTGCCACCTGTTGCACTGAGCCTCCTTCCCAACCTTCCCCAGGCCGTCGTCCTGGAGGGGAATTACTGGAAGCGACGCAGTGAGGTGGTGATGCGCGAGTACCACAAGTGGCGCATCTACTACAAGAAGAGGGTCAGTGGGTCCCGGGGGAGGCCTACCCCTCTCTGGTGGCTGTGCACAGCCTCCCGCGCCTCAGAACCCTTCTTTGTAGACCCAGCCGACAGCGCCACCGTGTGGCCACAGGATCTCCTGGCAGCCTTTTTAACCTCGAAGGGTGTTCCTGAAAGGAAATGGGAGACCCCATTGACCTGGGTGGGGGCATTTGAGTGGGGGGTGTGTTGGGGGGAGTGGGGGAGGAAGCGGCAAGGGAGCTAGTGTCCAACTCTGTGTGTCCCTGCAGCTCCGTAAGTCCAGCAGGGAAGGTGAGCTCCTGGCCCCTAAGCAGGTGGGTGTTCCCTGGCTGCTGCTGCTGCTGCTGCTGTGTGTATGTGTGTGTGTGTGTGTGTGTGGAAAAAGAGGAAATGGGAGTGACTGCTGTCCTTCTAGTCGAGCCCTTCTCCCCACGTGAAGAGAAACTTTGGAGACTGCAGCTGTGGGAAGACCCCAAGCCTTCTGGTTGACTAAGATGTTGGGGAGACAATGGGAAGCATGAGGGCCCCAGACATGGAAAGGCATAGGGCAGGAATAGGACCCTAAGCTCCTCAGTAGGCCATCTTAGTCCATCTGCCTGGAAGGGAGTTTTAAGGGGCCAGTGGGGGTGGTCCTGCAAAAAACATTCCCCAGGGACAGGTGAGGTGGGGCTATGCACAGAGAGGCCAGCTGACTACTCCAGGCCAGGGAAGTGTGGAGCAAAGGAGCTGTTCTGCACTGATAGCTCTGTCTCCTTAGGCAGAGGTGAGGTGGCAGCCACCAGAGCTATGGCGCGAGCAGCTCTTCTCCAGCGTGGTGCCCATGCTACTGAGGGACCCAGAGGAGGAGCCTGGTGGGCGACAGCTTCTGGACCTCAACTGCTTCTTGTCTGATATCTCCGACACCCTCTTCACCATGACACCGCCCAGCCCCCCACCTCTGCAGTTGCCCCCTGAGGATGGTGAGGGCCTGCACCCAGGAAGCCAGTTGGGAAGAGAGGATCAGGCCTGTGAGAATCCAGGCTCTGAGAGCTGACAGCCGGGAGCGGGGAGGCTCAGTGACCTTCAGTCCATGCCACTACTATCCCTCCAGCCTACACTGGCAATGCTGATATGATCCAGCCAGACCTGACACCACTGCAGCCCAGCCTGGATGACTTCATGGAGATCTCAGGTGTGGCAGGCCCCTCTGAGGGGCTGGAGGATGGGCTGGGTGATTTTCAAGCTCTTCCTCTGTCTGGTTTTGGGTTGCAACTGGTGTGACCTTGGAAGAGGGCAGGCCTAGGCTGGGTACCTGGCTGGAGAGCCAGGACCTTTGAGGCTGCAAGCAAGTTCTGAGTTTCAGGAGCTTCCAGGAAAGCAGGAACTTGCAGGGAAAAGAGAGGCTTTTATTTGTTCAGCTTTATTACTTGTCTAATACATTTTGAAACTATTTACTAGAGAAAATGTCCCACGTGCACACAAATAAAGAATAGTTCAATGTAACCAACTTCAGCGTTTATCAGCTATCTAGCAGTGTTGCTTTGTTAGAGACCTTACTGCTTCTTCCTCCCTTGTTATGCTAAAGCAAATTCTGGGCTTCATAATCTTTTAATGCGTTTTCATAATAAGTTTCCCTGCCTCCCTCTCCTGACCTGGGCCATTAGTTCCCCTGAAAGACTGCTGGTTTTGCATGTTTTCCTCCAGTGATACTCATCTCTGTATTAGCACACCAGGAACTCTCCCACTTAGCTATCAATCTTGGAAACTGTCCTCACATACCTACACCTGGGGTCACTGGAGCTGTTGGGCTAGTGGGTATCATGGCTCAATCTGCCTAAGCCAAGACTCCCAGGCAGAAAGAGGCACCCTGGATAAAGGGCATAGTGTCAGTGAGCCCTTCACTCCCTCCCACATGGTCCTGGGCCTGTCAGTCAAGAAGTAGAGGTCTATGGGGCCAGGACTAGGGAATGAGGAACCACCTCCAGCTCTGGGCGTGGGTAGAGGCAGAAATGTTGATGGCAGTGCCTTGGAAGCAGACCAGCCTGGTAGGGTGGCCTACGTGTCGGGGCACATGGACCCCTGCCACAGGTAGAAGCCCAGATGGCCCCATGCTAGGCTCTGCACAAAACCAGGACTTGGCTGGAGGTGGAAAGCAATGTCTCTCAACCCAGGGTGGCTGCTGGGGTGGGGACATGTATGGACAAGCTATGGTATGGGGATGTGAGGATGTGGTCATTGTGGCCCTCTCAAAAGCTAAGTATGCTGGGAGGGCAGGAAGCACCTCACTACAAAGCCTATGCCTTGGTTGACTATGAGAGCTCCTCATATGAGAAGGAACCAGAACAGTGGGGTAGGAGGGCTCAGTGAGCAGAGGGGTCAGTGAAGAGAGCTTAGCAGGGACTCAGAGAGAAGATGACATGTCAGTAGGGGGACAGGCTCAGTGTTCAAACAGTAGCTGGAGGTAAGAAGCTACCTCTCTCCCCATCGCTCAGGGGTGGGAGCAAGTGTGGGTAACCTATGGTAAGGGGATGAGATAGCTTGCTAATGTATGACCTGCCTGAGCCCAGGGACAGTTGACAGTAGCAGTGGGCAGGGAGTGGCTCTCTGGCCTTCAACCAGGCGAGATCCAAGTACGGTACAGACCTCAGAGGTCTTAGGGTAAGGCCTATGGTCCCTGGAAATAGACATACAAGATTGGTGACCACTCACCCAGCCCCTCTGTTAAACAGAGACAGTAAGACCATATAACACAGGAAATACATGCACATACATGTGCACACACATACACACAAACACCTAGTCTACAGACATCAGCTCAGAGTAGACGTGCGCACACCATGTACTTCACATCAGGGCAGCTTCACAGGGTTTGGATAGAGCTGTAGATATTTGCACAGACACACAATAAGACAGACAGATGCTTCATAGAGACCACACGTGGACAACGCAGATTTATCCACTCGACAACACATAGGCTTCATGTCTTCCCGTAAAGCAGAGTCTCATGAGACACACACACAAGTTTGACCCCATTGGGTTCTAGGTTTAGGGGGGCCCTATCTAACCTACTTCTGCATATTCTTAGACGTGGCTTCTGGGAGAGAGGCCTCACTAGCTCTCCTGGCCAGTGTGTGGTGGGAAAGAGTATGGAGCTGGGACACAGCCAGCGTTTCAGGGAGCTGCCAAGGTTGGATCAGATCTGGCCAGAACAGCCCAACCTTGGGTGCTAGTGTGGACTGAGGGCTTGTCAGGGTCAGAGAAAGATGCCCGGAAGGGAGCGGGTGGGTGGGCAGCACCCTGGCCCGGGATGTGGTTAGGCCACAGGCAGCTGCTTCCCAAAACCAGAATAGCCCAGTTCTTACACAACCCGCACTCCAAACAATCTGGCTGCCTGCCTCCCCACCAGTGTCTCTCGGGTTTTTAGCAGCCTCTTGTTCCTGCCCATACTCTGAGCTCACCTTCTTACTGTCACCCCGTTAGACTCTTCATCCCACTCCTAAGCCCATTGACCTTCCAACAAACCCACTTTTTCCCACACCCATTGACATCCAACCCCGCTGATCTCTAACACAGCCCTTGGATTCCTGTCAACCCAAGGCCTTCCTCATCCCAGATCTTCCTCCTTAGAACCACCTCGTTCCCTCCCTGGGCAGTTTTTCTTTGCTGTCACCAACTTCTTTTTCCATGCCCCTCAACACAGCTGATGAGGAAAGTAGGCAAGCTGACTGGTCAGGACAAAGAGAGGACCTCAGGAGTTCAGTATGGGAGCCCAGGAGGGCTATGCATGCCCCACATCCCCTCTGCCTCCCACCCAGCTTTTGCTGTTGCTTCCCTTGAGACAGAAACGCCCCCATTTCACAATCTTCTGTGGAAGCTGCCTCCGCCTCCTCCCTCCACCCCACCACTCTGTCTCAGTCCCCACCCCACTGCCTGCCCTGTCTGGGGAGAGAATGCCAGGCTCTCCTCCCTCCCACTGCTTGCCGGCCCTCGCCTGAGTCCTAACTGCTACCACACCGTGTGTCTGAATTACAGATTTCTTCACGAACTACCGCCCTCCACAGATGCCCATGCCTTCAAACTTCCTGGATCCCCCCAGCTTCAGCCCCACGACTGACTCCCTCTGCAGCAGTGGGATCCTGAGCGCAGAGGTGCCCCTCACCCCCTT
Source organism: Heterohyrax brucei (assembly GCA_028571685.1). Classification (NCBI taxonomy): domain Eukaryota; kingdom Metazoa; phylum Chordata; class Mammalia; order Hyracoidea; family Procaviidae; genus Heterohyrax; species Heterohyrax brucei. Next base: position 6,214,145 of record CM053165.1, on the reverse strand, counting down.
GTCGGGCATGACCCACCTTTCAGGCCACCACCTGCAGGTGAGCTTGCTTCCCACCCCCGGCCCTGCCCAGCTCACCTGAACATTGACTCCTGGCCCCATGCACTTTGTGTTCAGCTCCATGTTCCATCACTTTCTGAGTGCCCAATCTAGTACTTGCTTGACACAGAGAGACTGGAGGGGACAGAGGGGCTCATCTCTGCCTCGTGGGGCACAACTGGACACAGTGGGTGTGGGAGGGAGGCTAAAGTCAAGGAAGGAAGAACAGGGCCCTGCTGAGAACTGGGATGCTTGTGGAAGACTTCCTGGAGCCTCCCTCACCAGGCTTTTCTGGCATTAATGTAATTGATGGTCGAGGTGTCTCTCTCCTCCACAATGCTGTGAGGTCCTTGCTGGAAGGGCTGTGGTGGCTCATCATTGTATCATCTGCACCTAGCAGGCACTTGGTAAACGGGTGACCAATGAGGAAGCAAGTGAGTGGACAGGTGGTTAGATGTATCAGTAAATGAAGAGATGGGTTATAGGTGGAGATGGGTGGATCCGTGGTTGGTAAATATATGGGTCAGAGGGTGGTTGGTCGAGCGTGTGGGCTAGTGGATGGGTAAGTAGTTTGGTAGATCTGTGAATGGGCTGGTAGGTGGCTAAATGGCTAGTGAATGTGTGGATGATGGGTAAGTGGATTATGAGGGGCAAGGAGCCCGAGGAGCACAACAATTAAGCCCTTGGCTGTTTACTGAAAAGTATGGTGGTTCAAACCCACCCGTCAGCTCCATGGGAAAATACCTGGTGATCTGTTTTCATAAAGATTACAGTCTAGAAAACCCTATGGAGTGTTCTACCCGGCCACATGGGGCTGCTGTGAGTCAAAATTGACTTGATGGTGCCCAATACCACCACCGTGGATGGGTTGGTGAATGAAGGAATGCTTGGATAAACTGGTGGGCTGGTAGGTAGCTTGGTAGCTTGAAGGTGAGAGAATAAATGGGTAGGTGAATCGATGGAGGATGGATGGTTGGATAGATGAATTAATGGGTGATAGTGAGATGATTTGGTGGATGAATGAATAAGCGGGAAGGCAAATGCTCTTTCTCATGCCTGGTTTGTGAATTGTTCCTCTTTGGGTGTGTGCGTTGAGCAAGGGTCATTTTTCATGTCTTTCTCCAGTGCTCAGCCCAGATCTAACCTGGGACAGGAGGCTGCCCGGGTGCATACAAGGGCCAGCTTTCCTCTCTGCTGAATATTTATCTGTGTATCTCCCCCAACCAGGCTCAAAATAGCTGTTCCAGCCCCTTGGACTCCAGTGCCTACCTGAACTCTGATTTCCTCCTTCCTGAAAACCCCACATCTAAGCTCCCACCCCCTCCCCCATCTCTACCCCTCCTCTACTACCCTACCCCAGCCAAGGTGCCAGGTCTGGAGCCCTACACCCAATCCACTTTTCCTCCCATGGCTCCACCCCATGCTTTGCTGCAGGAAGAACCCCCCTTCTCTCCCAAAGTTTCCTTCCCTACTGCACCTCATGCTACAGGAGTGTGCCCCATGCCAGCTCCCACAGCCTTTCCACCCAACCCACAACCTAGCTCAGGCCCCATCCTATCCTCCTTCCCTATAGACCTTTTACCCTCAGGGTATCCAGAGCCCCCACTGGGGCCTTGCTTTGCAGTGCCCCAGTGCATGCAATCCAGAGGCAAGCCCCCTACCCCAGGTCCTAAAGGGCAGAAGCCCAACCCCACCAACTTGGCCCCTGCCACTGTCAGCCCCACTGCCAGTGTTGGAGGCACCAACCCCTGCCTCACACAGCTGCTCACAGCAGGTAAGATGGGAGAGATAAGGCCCATGAAAGGGGAGGTGGGGCCACATGTGGAAGTGGGTAGCCTGTGGGAGCAGAGGAAGAAGGTTGAGGGTCAGGCTCAGGGAGCAGGGTAGTGAGGAGTTTGGGACATAGGCTATGTACTCCTGAGGAGTATGAACTACTGGAGAGGGATAGATCTTGGAGATAATGGATTGGCACCAGGCCCAGAGCCCTCTTACTTTTGCCTGTCCACAGCCAAGCCTGAGCAAGCTCTGGAACCACCACTTGTGTCCAGTGCCCTCCTCCAGGCCCCAGAGTCCTTGGTAAGATGGCTGGCACTGGAAAGTGGGGTAAGCCCAGGGGCTTCACTCTGACCCTCTACCCTTTTCCACCCCAGCAGGAGATGGCTCCTGAACTCCCCTGCACCTTCTTTTCCCCAACGTCGGCCCCCACACCAGCCCGGCCAGCTCCAGGCCTGGCTGCAGAGGCCCCTCCTAGGCCCCTGGTTGTTCCCAAGATGGAGCGGCTCTCACCCCCAGCACCCAGTGGTAATGAGGAGTTGCAGGGCTTCAGGGACCATCGTGGGGTGGAAAGAGGAAAAACAAGGAGGGAAGATTGTCTGGGGTCAGGATAAGAAGGGCAGGACAATGGTACCTTCTCCTCTGTGTCGGTTTGTCGGTCTGTCTGTCCCTGCCACAGGCAGTGAGCAGCGACTCTCTGGGGAGTTCAGTCCCATACTAGGCCCAGGGGCTTTGAGTGTCTGCATCTCACCCCCTCAACCCATCCTAAGCCGGGGGATCCCAGACAACAAGGTGGGTGCCAGTCCTCCACCTCAAAATCCATTTGCTACCCCCAGATCTCCCAGGCATTTCCTAGGCTTACTCTGCTATCTCCCCACAAGACCGAGAACCGGCGCATCACACACATTTCTGCAGAGCAAAAGCGGCGCTTCAACATCAAGCTAGGGTTTGACACCCTTCATGGGCTGGTGAGCACTCTCAGTGCCCAGCCTAGTCTCAAGGTGAGCACCCAGCTCAGTCTGGCACTCCCAGAGCCCTGGGGCCCCTTCCTAAGCCCTACCCAAGACTGAACCCCAGTGTACCCCTGAGTCCGTGACTTGCTTCTACCCAAGGTCCCCAGTGGGTCCCAGGAAGGGCAGCCTCAGGATTTGAGCCTCATGGGTGGTACCTACAGGTTAGTAAGGCAACCACGCTGCAGAAGACAGCTGAGTATATCACCATGCTGCAGCAGGAGCGGGTGGCCATGCAGGAAGAGGCGCAGCGGCTGCGTGACCAGATCGAGGAACTTAACACTGCCATTAAGTAGGCAAGGAGTGGGCACTGGGAAAGGGGGTAATGCTGCCAGCTCCAGCTCTGACCCACCCATGCCCCCAGCCTCTGCCAGCAGCAGCTGCCTGCCACTGGGGTGCCCATCACACACCAGCGCTTTGACCAGATGCGCAGCATGTTTGATGACTATGTCCGGACACGAACACTGCACAACTGGAAGTTCTGGGTGGTATCCTCACTTGGACCTGGACGGAGCATCTGTGGGGGTAGTGCCAGAGGTCAGGCAGTACTCCAGGGTTGCTCCCCAGGTGAAGGGACTATGTTCTGCCCTTTCCTTCCAGACCCTTGGCATCTTGGCTTGCCCATTGATGAGCTGGGGAGCGGTGAGGGAAACTGAGTGAGCTGTAGCTTTGTCATCAGGAAGCCATACAGGGCAGTTTGAAGAAGCTTAACTCTAATTGGGGTGAGGCCTCAAACAGACAGGGACTCTCACTCTGTCACCTTAGCTGGAGGGTCAAGCTCTTGACTGAGCTGGGGCTGGAGCCCAGGGATGGGGGAGCATCCAGCACAAAAAGAGGAGCCAGGGGCGGGAGGAGCTGAGAGCAGACAGCCAAGCAGACCTTGGAAGAAGTGAGGTGCTACAACAGGGGTCTTCCAGGCCATTCCCCTATGTTGGAATGGTGTTAGGGTGACATGTGAGATCTGTTCCTTGACTTGGGCCCAGTTTAGCATCCTCATCCGGCCACTGTTCGAGTCCTTCAATGGGATGGTGTCCACCACAAGCCTGCAGAGTCTCTGCCAGACGTCTCTGGCCTGGCTGGACCAGTACTGCTCCCTGCCTGTGCTCCGGCCAAGTACGTGAGCCACTGCCTGCCCCCTCGAGGCACCCCGCTGAGTCTCTAACACAGCATAGCATTTTGGCCACCCACCATGCCCTTTGGTCCTCTGGCTACCAGGATGGCATTAGATGAGTGCATAGTAGGGGCTGACAGTCTTGCCACCTAGTACTTCCTCCCCCATCCCTTTGTCTTCGGCATCCAGGAGTAGGGTCCTGACCCAGAAAGTGAATTAATCTCTCACTGTCTCTCTCTCGTCAGCTGTCCTGAACTCCCTACGCCAGCTGAGCACATCTACCTGTATCCTTACAGACCCAGACAGCATACCTGAACAAGCCACACGGGCAGTCACAGAGGGTACCCTCAGCAAACCTTTATAGTGCTGGCCAGGCCCTTTGCTCACTCAGCTGCCCTGAGGCAACCATCCTTGGGTATGGGCTCCAGGGACAACTTCTGGGCACTCCTTTCCTGCCCAAGCCCTGGCTGTCCCCTCTCTGAGGTTGAGCAGGGCCCAGCATGCAGTCTCATCCACCTCCTGGAAGCAAGGTACAGGGAAGAGCTGAGTTTGACTCCCTGCTCCACCACTGACACTGTGACCTCGGGCCATTCTTACTGCCTTTTTGGCCTCAATTTTCAGGTTACAAAATGAAGGTGGGGAGGGTTTAACCAGAAAATGATCCCCAGACCTTTCTAGCAGGGACACTTGGGGCCTAGGCTGGCAACTTAGGGAGTTTGGAGGGCAGAGGGTGATGCTGTTTACCCGTTACTTCCGCCTGTCCCCAACATGTAGGTTATGGGCTCTGTTCCTGAGCAGAGAAGCAGAAATCCTAGTGGGGCTGCAGGATGGCTTCCCCTGGGTGATCCTGGAAAGACCAGGGCAGGGAGTGGCCAGAGAAGGACAGGAATCATGTGGGGGAGGGGGCGGGGATGTGTGTTTGCGTTGGGGGTGGGGGGAGCTGGGAGATTGTAAAGAGCTCTTGAGCAATAAAAACAAAACTGCCAGCCAGTGTATCACTGTGACTGTTAAAATGTCTCATGCTGGGATGGAGAGTAAGCAGGTTGGCAGTGGAGGTGGGACCACAGAGATCCTTGTAGGCTGTGAGCTGTGAAAGGACTTTAGCTTTTACTCTGAGCTGGAATTCACTGGAGAGTTTTGAGTAGAGGTGTGACAAGACCAGATGTAGCTTCTTAGAAGGATCCTTCTGCTTGCTCAGCAGGCTGTGGTGGGACAAGGGCAGAAGCAGGAGACCAGGGAGGAGGCACTTGTAGTCATCTCAGGGAGAGGTACAGGTGCTGGGACCAGGGCAAGAATAGAATCAGAAGAGGTGGACATTTTCTGTAGGTTGCACCACTAGGATCTGAAATTTGAGAGAGGAGTTGAAATGACTCAGGCTTCTGGCCTAAGCAACTGGATGGAAGGAACTGCCATTAACTGCAATGGGGAGAACTGCAGGGAGAGGAATAAGAACAGGATGCCTCCTCTCAGACAGACTGGATTAGGTCTGGATGTGCCTGCCTTCACAGGGTGTCTGAGAAAAGTGACCAAAGGGACCAAGGGGCAGGCTCATCAAGGCTTCTTTGATTTGGAATTGCCAAGGCTGGGAGAGTCAGGATGGAGCCCCTAAACCCAACTACTTGTTCCCAAATATTCCCACCCTATCACCTGCCTTTCCTTTTGAGCTGCGAAGCCCAGTAGTCAGGTCTGTCTGTTCAGACAGAACTAGCCAAGGCAGAAACAGGAGCCAGCTTGTTGTCCCCCTTCCTGAGGGCCTAGTCAAATGGTTAATGCTCTTGGCTGCTAACTGAAAGGTTGGAAGCTTGAATTCACCCAGAGGCACCTCGGGAGAAAGGGCTGGTGATCTACTCCTGAAAACTCAGCTGTTGACAACCCTAAGGAGTGCTGATCTACTGTGGTACACACGGCATCACCATGAATTGGAATCAAGTTTGTAGCAAGGTAGAATCAACTAGGTACACTCAAATTTGTATAGTTGTACCTATAAAAAGGTTATTTATTCCAGTATTTTCTATAATAGCAGAGCATTGGAACCAACTTAAACACCTATCTACAGGAAGCTAGTTGACAGTTGTCTCCAAAGAAGGAGACCTGAGTAACTGGGGACAGAGTCAGAAGGAAATTATCCACTATATTCCCTTTCATTTCTTTGGAATTTTGAACTATGTGATAATATTTTTTAAAAAATCAAATTAAAAAAAAAAAAAAGACAGCACAGCACTCACAGGCTCAGGCCCTCTCAGCACACCTGCTGTCTGCAGACCCTGTCCTCTGCTCACTCATCCCTGAAGCAAGCCCATTATGGCTGCCATCAGCCCAGCAAGTGGGGAGAAGCCTCATAACACGATCTCTGAGATCTGTGAGGGCTAGAAACACGTCTCCTCTGTCTATATCCTTGTTTTCTAGCAGACTGCCTGGCACAATAAGGTCAATAACATTTGCTAAACAAATGAATGGTACAGAGAGTGGCTTCTTTAGGGAGGTTCTTAGAGGCACTGATGTTCCACCTGGCTTTGAAGAATGACTCAGGACTTATGGGATGACAAAGGGAAGAAGCTGTAATGCAGGTCAGGGGCAAAGGCCTGTGTGAAGGACCAGGCAAGGCTGGCCTAGCGGAGTTAACTGACCTGGGGGAAGTAGGGAGAAATAGAGTTGGAGAGGAAAACAGGGGCAAGATGGGGATGGGCCTTAAAGGCCACCCAAGGAAATGTGGACTGGTCCCTCAAATAAATGATGTTTGAGGAGGGTGGTAATGTTGGGATTAAGGCTTAGGAAGTTGGCTAGGGTCAGAGGAGAAGATGGGCAGGGGCAAGTAACTACCCACTCACCTTGGCTGAGCCTAGACAGGAGGAGGGCCTGGGCCACTGTCCTGCTCCACTGTCATTGGTAGAATGGCTGGGTAGCCTGGTGAGCTAGGGCTGGAAACAGGCGTGACACCAGCTAGTACCACTTGAGATGTCACTGGAAGTCCATCACTCCCACAGCCAGACACCCTTTCCAAGAGACCTCCTTCCATGGCCAGGAGAAGGTTCAAAGTTTGAAACAGGTAGAGATGGGACCAAGAAGTAGAAGTGACAGGGCCAGCCACTGGAACCATCCAGATGGACAATGTGCTACCTTAGGGGGTAGTTATCCCCCCAGGATGCGTGTATGCAAGCAGGGAATGGGTGGCCAGTTAGTTGTTTTTTTTCTTTAACATGACTGAGTGAAAATGTACATTCCCGTATAAATTTACATGCCCACCTATATGCAGCTTCCACTGCTCTCCCTGTCTGGTGACTGCACACTATTCCTCTCTGCTCCATACATGTCTCATCCTCCCAACAGCCTCCTTTCCCCTCCTCTCCACCCACACTCCTTCCTCCAGCCAGAGGTCCAAGCCAAGTAAGCCAAGTGGTCAGCAGGATGATATCCTATAGATGCATAGAACCATAAAGTGCAACCAATATATGGTCACTCTGCATTGCCAAATCCAATCCATTCCTGTCCAAAGAGTAGACCTTCGTTATAATTTTATGGATAAGGGCAGCATCAGGGCCGGGGGCCATGCTCCCAGGGGAACCCCGAAACCACTGGACCATCAACTGAGGTCTTTTAGTGGAGATCTCAGGATGCACCCCTTTTTATTCTTGTGTTGCCAGTGAGACTCAACCTAGTGAGCTCCATCGTGGCTATCACTGGTGGTGGCCGGGCACCATCCGGTTCTTCCGGTCCCAAGTCGATGAAGGCACCCACTGTTGTGGGTCTCTCTGTCTTCTAGGTTGTCTTTACTGCACGTCATTTTGGTCCTCGGTTAGCATCTGTTCCTGCTGAGTTGGGACCATTTGCTGTGTCCTCAGATGGCAGCTTGGCAGCTTTTAAGACCCCAGATGCCACTCACCAATGTGGGGTGCAGAAAGCCCTCTTAGCAAAACGCTAGTTGTGCCAACTGGCCTCGATTTCACCTAAGACCATGGTCCTCTGCCCCCTGCCCCAGCTACTCTATCCTTGCAATATTGGGTTAAGATGGAAGGAATACTCAAGTTATGCTGAAGTCCACTTAATGTTGTTCTTGTTTCTAATGTGTGCTATCACCGCTTTCTCCCAACCAGATTTCTAGCAACTATCTAAACTAAACCCACCTCCCCTCCCTCCCTCCCCTCCCTTGCAGCTGTCAGAGTCTTTTCTTCTATACACAAGTCTGTTTTTAAGATCTTATCGTAGAGGTCTCATACAGTATTTGCCCTTTTGTCGCTGACTACTTTCACTCAACATAATGTCTTCCAGTTGAAACCAGGTTAGGAGATGTTTCCTGGAATCATCGTTATTCTTTATCATTGCATAGTGCTCCATTGAGTATATGTACCATAGTTTACCTATCCATTCTTCTGCTGTTGGGCATCTGGGTTGATTCCATCTGGTTAAGTTGTTTTGGAATGAATCAATACCTCAGATGGGGAGTCGGAGTAGAATTCCTTAGACCCCAATATTTAATTTATTCTTTTGTTCATTTATTCATTGAACAAATATTTACTAAGGGCCTACTATGTACCAGGCAGTGGTCTTGGCTCTGGGAATTCTGTTCATTGCTCTATCCCTCTCTTCACAAAGCTAACACTGAGGGGATTTTCTCATGTCTTTTCAGAACTTCTGGACATATTTGTAGAATGTAAATAGCAAACAAATTCCTCTGTGGGCTTTCAGTTTCTCTCATTCTTGTAAACTTTAAGAACAATAACTGTGCTATTACCTAGTGCGTATCAAGCACTCTTTGAAGTGCTTTATGTGCGTTAGCTTACTCAGCTCTCATGGCACCTATGCCACAGGCCTGTTGTGGGAATTAGACAGTAAATATACATAAACCACAACACAGAATGGCACATATTACTATGTAAATGAAACCTATTTTCTGTCAAATTGATTCCAACTCATAGTGACCTCATGTATTTCAGAGTAGAACAGGGCTGCACTGGATTACTGTGGCTGTGACCTTTCTGAGGCAGAAGCCTGGTTCTCTCTGGGTCTCCATTGCCAAGAAAAGCTCTACCATTAGACACTGTGTACGCCACAGTTAGTCATCAGTCCTCCCCACACCTCACTGCTCCTGAGCCCTGGCAATCTGAACTCCTACACAGCCAGGTCTGCAGCCATTACATCACCTCTTACAAACTCCTCCATGACTCTTACCACTGCTTCTCAAACTTAAGAGGAGTGTGTGAGTAACTTGGGGGAGGGCCGTGTGTGTGTGAGAAAACATACACATTGTTTTAGTCAGCTAGTGCTGCTGTAGCAGAAATACCACAAAGTGGATAGCTTTAACAAAGGAAGGTTTATTCTTACACAGTCTGGTAGGCTACAAGTCCATATTCAGTGTGTCTGCTCGAAGAAGGCTTTCCCCTTGTCAGCTCTGGAGGAAAGCCCAGTATTGCATCAGTCTTTGTCCAGGGAACATCTTGGCACAGGAACCTCAGGTCTGATGGACGCACTCTTTTTCCCAGTGCTGCTTTCTTGATGGCACGAGGTTCCTAATTCTCTGCCTGCTTCTCTTTCCTTTTATCTCTTGCAGGATGAAAAGATTAAGGGTGGGGGCAAGCCATACACCAGGGAAACTCCCTTTACAGTGGAGGAGGGTGGTGATCTTATAAAGGGGTTTACAGTCCCACCTTAATCCTTTAACATACAGCATAGGAAAATCACAAAATCGAGGACAATCACAAGATACTGGGAATCCGGCCCAGCCATGGGCCATGTGGGGGGGCACAATTCAACCCATGACGCACATAAAAACACAGTACTACCATTTAACAATTGCTACATATATTGCTCAGTTTGGGGGTACTTTAAAAAAATCCTGATGAAAAGGTCCATTTTTGACTAATCAAATCAGGGTATCTGAGTGTGGGGCTTAGACATGGGCATTTTTAAATTTTTTTTTTTTTACCCAGTAATTCCACTACTTGGAATATATCCTACAGAGAATCAAGGCCTTTCACACCAATGGACACATGCACAAGAATGTTTATCGTAGCACAGTCCACGATAGCAAAAAGATGGAATCAACCCAGATGCCCATCAACAGAGGAATGGTAAACTATGGTATATATACTCAATGGAGCACTACACAATGATAAAGAATAATGATGATTGCAGGAAACATCTCCTAACCTGGTTTCAACTGGAAGACATTATGTTGAGTGAAAGTAGTCAGCGACAAAAGGACAAATATTGCATGAGACTCCTATGATAAGATCTTAAAAATAGACTTATGTATAGAAGAAAAGACTCTGATGGCTGCAAGGAAGGGGAGGGAGGGAGGGCAAAGGAGGGAGGGTTTAGATTAGATAGTTGCTAGAAATCTAGTTGGATGAAATCAATGATAGCACACATTAGAAACAAGAACAATATTAAGTGGACTTCAGCATAACTTGAATACTCCTTCCATTTTAACCCAATATTGCAAGGACAGAGTAGCTGGGGCAGGGGGCAGGGGATCATGCTCTTAGGTGAAATCGAGGCCAATTGGTACAACTAGTGTTTTGCTAAGAGGGCTCTCTGTACCCCACATTGGGGAGTGGTATCTAGGGTCTTAAAAGCTGCCCAGCTGCCATCCGAGGGCTGCCATCCGAGGGCACAGCAAATGGTCCCAACTCAGCAGGAACAGATGTTCACGGAGGACCAAAATGACATGAGGTAAAGACAACCCAGAAGATAGAGACCCACATGAGTCTGTGCCTACATCAACTTGGGACCGGAAGAACTGGAGGGTGCCCGGCCACCACCAGTGATAGCCACGATGGAGCTAAGTTGAGTCTCACTGGCAACACAAGAATAAAAAGGGGTGCACTTTGAGATCTCCACTAAAAGACCTCAATTGATGGTCCAGCGGTTTCGAGGTTCCCCTGGGAGCATGGCCCCTCGCCCTCATGCTGCCCTTGCCCATAAATCATAATGAAGGTCCACTCTTCAGACACAAATGAATTGGACTTGGCGATGCACAGTGACCATATACTGGATCCACTTTATGGTTCTATGCATCTGTAAGATATCATCCTGCTGACCTCTGGCTGGAGGAAGGAGAGTGGGTGGAGAGGAGGGGAAAGGAGACTGTTGGGGATGAGAAATGTATGGAGCAGAGAGGAGTAGTGTGCTGTCACCAGGCAGGGAGAGCAGTGGAAGCTGCATATAGGTGAGCATGTAAATTTATACGGGAATGTACATTTTCACTCAGTCATAATAATAATAAAAAATTGTTTTATTGTGATTAAGTGAAAGTTTACAATCCAAGTCAACTTGCCATATAAAACCATGAGTACCCACCTCTAGGCAACTCGTATCTGTTTTCCCCAACCTGTGACAACATATTCTTTCACTCTTTACGTCCAGTATCCACTCAGCCAACACTTGTCCACTCCTCTCCCCTCTAAAAAGAAACCAGTAGGACAGGCTCATATATTGTTATTAAAGCATAAAGTACACACATCACCTGCATCACTGTGTGTCCCCAAGACCAGTCCACTGTTTGTCTGAAGTGTTAGCTTCAGTACTGGTTTCAGCTTTGGGCTAGCAGCAAATCTAGGGGCCATTTTCTCAGGGGACCCTCGAGGTTGTTGGACCATCAAGTCCAGTCTTTTAATAGAGTTTTAGATCTGCACACCTTTCTTTCATGCTACATCAAGGGACTACAGTGTGTCCCCTTTCAGGGCTGTATTTGGAGAGGGCTGGGTACCATCTAGTTCTTCTGTTCTCCTGCTGTTGTAGTCTCCTGACTATATGGGTCCTTCTGTCTCCTGGGCTCATTTTTCCTCATAGACATCGGTATTTTTAAAGGAGATTTCAGTGTGTAGCCAAGGTTGAGAACCATTGGAAATGGAGGCTTTGAATAGCAAACAACATACATCAGGGGCTCAAGTTAGTTTAAATCAGTGATTCTCAAACTTCAGCCTGTACTGAATTGCCTAGGCGGCTTGTTAAAATATAGATTGCTGGGCCCCATCAGGCATCACAAACTGCTAACCAAAAAGTTGGTGGTTCAAGTCCACCCAGAAGCACCTTGGAAGAAAGCTGTCATGGATTGCATTGTATCCCCCCCAAAATGTATGTGTTGATTTGACTTGGCTATGAATCCCGGTATGACGCCATTCCTCCCATGTATTGTGAACCCTGCCTCTGTGATATTGATGATAGAGAATGGGCAGCAGTTGTACTGATGAGGCAGGACTCAAGTTACCAGCTATGGAATATAAGGGAGACAAGTGAGTAGAGTCAGTTGGGAACCTCATACTACCAAGAAGGCGGCACCAAGAGCAGAGCACATCCTTCAGACCTGAGGTTCCTGTGGCAAGATGCTCTCCTTGACTTTGGACTCAGCCTACCAGACTGTGATAAATTCTCTTACTGAAGGAATTTGTAATTCATAATCCATAAATAAATAGTTTTGTGGCTTACCGGACTGTATCAATAAGTTTCTCTTCATGAAACCATCCACTCGTGGTATTTTCTGTTAGACCTGTACCAGGTAACTGAAACAAAAGCTCTCCTAATCTGCTTCTGAAAGGTCATAGCCACTGAACACCCTACAGAGTACAGTTCTGCTCTGATACATATAGGGTTGCCTAAGTCAGATTTTTTTTTTAAGGGTGGGTAAGGTGACCAACCTGTAGTTTCTAATTCAACAGGTCCAGAGTACAGCCTGAGCACCTGAATTTCTAGTGTTCTGGTTTGTCCAAGGACTACCCTTCTAGAACCACTGTTTAAACAGGAGGAAATTTATGGTTTCACTCTTCAAAGAAACCAGAGGTAGCGGGGATCCAACCATTGTAGGCTGGATCTCCGGCTTTCACTCTGTCAAGGCCATGCTTCTGAACAGAAGTTCAAAATGTTTTGGGACCCAGCCTGATAACCCCCCTTCCAGCTTCATCTCTTTCCACAGTCCTCTTCATTTCACATTCGAAGGAGTCCTCAATCACCAGTGGCTCCTGGGTACATCATTCTGCAATGTCCTTGCAAGCCACCATCGGCCCCATGGGGGGAGGATGCCTAGGCTTTCCTGTTTCCCTGCACACACCTATCTCCCACCACATCCTTTCCATGGGCACCGTCTGCAACCCTCACCCAGACAGCCTGGCCTGGTACTTCCTTCTGCACAACAGTCCACTCCTTCTCCCTCCACACCTGCCTTCCTGCCTTGCTTTCTGCCTGCAATTTTCCCCTACTTTGTGCTTCACCTGTCTAAATACCATTGAGACACTGCTTTCACGATTTGCCCACATTTCCCAAATCCTGCGGTGTGTGTCATTAGCTGTCCTTCCATGTGTTAATCTGGGATTCCAGTTGGGCTATACAACACATGAGGGTAAGAGTACGGCCAGAGTGGCCAAGTGGAGTATGGGTCTTACAGTGTAGCAGACCTGGATTTGCTTCCCTGTTGGCCTTGGGCCAATTACTTGACCTCTTTGAATCTAGTTTTGTTGGTCTTATTTTAAAAAATTAATCTGGCGCTTCCTTAAAAAACTGGTATCGCTTTACCATTTGACCCAGTAATTCCACTACTTGGAATATATCCTACAGAATCAAGGCCTTTCACACCAATGGACACGTGCACAAGAATGTTTATTGCAGCACAGTCCACAATAGCAAAGAGATGGAATCAACCCAGATGCCCAACAACAGAAGAATGGATAGGTAAACTATGGTACATATGCTCAATGGAGCACTATGCAATGATAAAGAATAACGATGATTCCAGGAAACATCTCCTAACCTAGTTTCAACTGGAAGACATTATGTTGAGTGAAAGTAGTCAGCGACAAAAGGACAAATACTGTATGAGACCTCTACGATAAGATCTTAAAAACAGACTTGTGTATAGAAGAAAAGACTCTGACAGCTGCAAGGGAGGGGAGGGAGGGAGGGGAGGTGGGTTTAGTTTAGATAGTTGCTAGAAATCTGGTTGGGAGAAAGCGGTGATAGCACACATTAGAAACAAGAACAACATTAAGTGGACTTCAGCATAACTTTGAGTATCCCTTCCATCTTAACCCAATATTGCAAGGATAGAGTAGCTGGGGCAGGGGGCAGAGGACCATGGTCTTAGGCGAAATCGAGGCCAATTGGCACAACTAGCGTTTTGCTAAGAGGGCTTTCTGCACCCCACATTGGTGAGTGGCATCTGGGGTCTTAAAAGCTGCCAAGCTGCCATCTGAGGACACAGCAAATGGTCCCAACTCAGCAGGAACAGATGCTAACCGAGGACCAAAATGACATGCAGTAAAGACAACCTAGAAGACAGAGAGACCCACAACAGTGGGTGCCTTCATCGACTTGGGACCGGAAGAACCGGATGGTGCCCGGCCACCACCAGTGATAGCCACGATGGAGCTCACTAGATTGAGTCTCACTGGCAACACAAGAATAAAAAGGGGTGCATGCTGAGATCTCCACTAAAAGACCTCAGTTGATGGTCCAGTGGTTTCGGGGTTCCCCTGAGAGCATGGCCCCCGGCCCTGATGCTGCCCTTATCCATAAAATTATAACGAAGGTCTACTCTTTGGACAGGAATGGATTGGATTTGGCAATGCAGAGTGACCATATATTGGTTGCACTTTATGGTTCTATGCATCTATAGGATATCATCCTGCTGACCACTTGGCTTACTTGGCTTGGACCTCTGGCTGGAGGAAGGAGAGTGGGTGGAGAGGAGGGGAAAGGAGGCTGTTGGGAGGATGAGACGTATGGAGCAGAGAGGAATAGTGTGCTGTCACCAGACAGGGAGAGCAGTAGAAGCTGCATATAGGTGGGCAAGTAAATTTATACAGGAATGTACATTTTCACTCAGTCATGTTAAATAAAAAATAAAGAAAAAAATTAAAGTTATTTATTAGCACCACCTGTCTTAACAGCTGTGGAGAGATCCACTGAACTCATGGATATAAATTTTATAACAGATTGAGCTGTATTAAGAGTTGTTACTCTTATTTGTTTAATCAATAGGTGAATCAGTAGATCAGAGTCAAATAGCCCTGAGTTTGTGGCCACCTTCACTATCCATGTGTGTGACCTCAGGAAAGTCAATTAACATACTAGAGTCTCAGTCTCCTAATCTGTGGGATGGAAATGTGAGAAGATTAAATGAAATGCAAAGTTCCTGGATCAATAAATGTCACTTTTCTCAAATGCTTGGTGAATGAAATTATTCTTAAAAGAACAGATTTGTCTCTAGATGGGAAAAATGTTAATGCCTGGACCTGCCATTTTATTAAATAGCAAATGAGGGAGGAAAAGCCTCCAATGTCTTTGATGCCCCTGCTGGTTCCCCCATCCCACAGCCCACAGACAATGCCAATTCCCCAGAGACAAAAAGGAAGGAAATGAAGCTGCTCTATTTGCTCTCTGACTAGATCTGTTTCCTTACCCAGGGTTGTGGGTCTGTCTGCAGCTGCCTCTCCCCGTCAGTGGGCCCTTCTAAGGGTTAGAGGGCCCAGACTGTCATGGGAGGCTTTTGGGTGGGGATGAAAATGTTTGAGACTGGGACCCCTGACCCTGGAACCTTGACATGCTCTGGCCTGGGAGGGCTGGACAGCCTACAGGGCATGCCTGCCCTGGGAACATTCCCACTGGAGCCAAGCTCCCCATTTACTCCACAAGCTTCTTGTCATCTTCCTCTAAGTTCTGTGAGTCTAATCCAAATTCTATTAATTAGACTTTTTAAAAATGAAATCTGAATAAGTTCTGTTTTGGTCATCTAGTGCTGCTCTAACAAATACCAAGAGATGTCTTCAACAAAGAAAAAGTTTATTTTTACACAGTCCAGTAAGCTACAAGTCCAAATTCAGGGTGTCTGCTCCAGGGGAAGGCTTTTCCTCTTTGTTGGCTCTGGAGGAAAGTCCTAGTGTTGCATCTTTGGTCAGGAAGCATCTTGGTGGAGGAACCTCAGGTCTGTCTGAAGGACTGGCTGTACTCCCAGTGCTGCTTTCTTGATGGTGTGAGGTTCCCAGCTCGCTTCCCTTTCATTTCATCTCTTAGAGGATAAAAAGTGGTACAAGATACACTCCAGGGCAACTCCCCTTTACAATGGGGCAGGGAGGTAACCTTAGGAAGGGACATACAGTCCTACTCTAATACTCTTTAACATACAACATAGGAAAATCACAAAATGTAGGGCAATCATAATACTGGTAATCACAACCCAGCCAAATTTCTATACATACTTTTGGGGGGACACAATTCAATCCATAATAGCTCTGTAGATCACATTTCCTAGCTTAGATATTGTACTATAGCTATGTAGGTCTCTGGATGGCACAAGTCATTTACAACTGACGGCTAACCTAAAAGTTGGCAGTTTGAACTCACCCAGCAGCTCTGTGGAAGAAAGGTCTGGCCAACGGTTCTGTAAAGATTACAGCCAAGAAAACTCTATGGAGCAGTTCTACTCTGTAACACATGAGGTTGCCAAGAGTCAGAATAGACTCCAAAGCAATAGGTTCAGTTTTTGGTTACCATGTGGCGCAGTGATTACGTGCTATGGCTGCTAATCAAAAGCTTAGCAGTTCATATCCACTATGTGCTTCTTGTAAACTCTGTCGGGCAGTTCTTCTGTGTCCTATAGGATTGCTATGAGTCAGACTTAACGGCAACGGGTGTTTGTTTGTTTGAACAGTTATGCAGGAGACCTGGTAGTTCAGTGGTTAAAGCGATTGACTGCCAGTCTAAAGGTTAACAGTCTGAAACCACCAGTGGCTTCACGGGAGAAATATGTGGCAGTCAGATTTTGTAGAGATTTACACCCTGGCGAGCTCTATAAGGTTGCTATGAGTTGAGATTGATTCAATGGCAGTAGGTTTTAGATTTTCAAGTTATACAAAATGTTATAGTTGGGGAAACCGGGTGACAGATACATGGGCCTCCCTATGCAATTTTTTCAATTGTCTATGCATCTATGGTTATTTCAAAGTAAGAAGGCTTTTTTGTTTTGTTTTTTAATGTTAAAAATCCCCTTTTTGAATGGACTGGACTTGGGGACACAGAGTGATGTAAGTGGTGTGTGTACTTTATGGTTTAATATATATATGAGGTTGGCCTACTGGTTTCTTTTTAGAGGGAACAGGAGGGTGGAGAGGAGGGGACAAGTGTTTGAGTGGATACTGAAAGTCACAGGGTGTGGAGAGCAGACAGAATTGCAGAGAGGCAGGTGCCTGGGGTTTTATATGGAAAATTAACTTGGATTGTACCTTTACCTTAATCATAACAAAAAAAAATTTTTTAATCTCCTTTTCAACTTCCTTTCTACTCCCCTAAAACCAGCTGCAATCAAGTCAATTCCAACTTATGGTGACTCCATGTGTTGCAGAGTAGAACTGCACTCCACAGTTTTTACTGCTGTGACCATTCAGAAGCAAATTGCCATGCCTTTTTCCCAGTTTGCTTCTAGATGGATTTAGACCTCCAACCTTTTAGTTAATAGTCAAACACTTATCAATTGTTTCCCCCCCGGGCTCTGTTCTACTCCCCACAGCAAACCAAACTCATTGTATTCAAGTCGATTCTGACTCATAGCAATCCTACAGAACAACGTAGAGCTGCCCTATGGAGTTTCCAAGGAGGGACTCATGAGTTTGAACGGGCAACCTTTTGGTTAGCACCTGTAGCACTTAACCACTTCACCACCAGGGTTTACTTCTACTCACCAATCCACCCAAATACAGGCCTGTATTACACCCTCCCTGGATCCTTGCAATCAGTTCTTGGTTTTCTCTCCCTCTTTGGCCTCTTCACACTCTGATCCATTCAGGAACTCTCCCTGAGACACCAATTTTGTCCTTTCTTGCCTTCTAACAACCAGTAAAGACTCCTTTCTCCTTGTTGGATTCAGCTGACACTCAAGACTGTCCAGACCTCTCCAATCTATTTGCCACCTTCTTTTTATGCTGCTCAGGCCCTGCCTCCTTGCCGCGCCGGTTTTTCTAATACGACCCCACACTCCAAATCCTGGAATGACTCTTAACAGTAAAAGGCCAACGGAACATCAACTAACAAGACTTTTCCGTTCGATTAAATCAGACTAGTAATCCAAGCCCTGCCTCCTTGGGAGGACCCAGTGTCGTCATGGCTGCAATGCCGTTTTTAATAAGATGGTATCAGCAAATTATTTTAGGAGAGGTCTAAACAGCACCTACACAGCTCTCCATCCGGTCGAAATAATTTCAAGAGCCACGCCCCTCATAGCGCCCGGGTTCACATGCGTGCGTGCGTGCGTGCGTGCGTGCGTGCGGCTCCGCGGAGACGTGCGGACGTCTGCGTCGCTAGAGGTTGAGGTGGCAGTGACTCCGGCAAGATGGAACTACTGCAGATACCGGAGCTAATTGGACTGTCGCTGTTTTTCGGGTTGTTGGCCCTGATGGCGATGGCGGCGGTAGCGCTCTGGTGGCTGCGCACAGAGGAGGAGAAGCGCGGCTGGCGCGCGGGTAAATAGGGCCAGAGCGGCAAACGTGCTCGCTACAACTTCGATCCCGGCCTCTCGTGGTCTGGCCCGTGGGTTAGGCCCTCCGTAGTGCCAGGGACTCCTGGACCTCAGTTTGTCCTAGGAAATGAGCCGAGTCCCTCTTGGCTGGGATGGGCGCACTCCTTGGGCAGGAGTTTTTGGAGCCTGGGTCAGTTTATCACTTTCTTGGTGGCCTGGGCCCAGCTCCTTTTACCTGTGAGCCTCAGTTTCTCCAGAGGCCGCTAAGACAGCATGTTCATTATTTTATGAAAACGGTGGGCAAGCATTCATGTAGTTCCTTTACATGGAGCAACATCTCTGAGTATCTACTCACCCGATACTTAGGGTTTCATAGGGGGCTGGAGTCGCTTCGTTTGAGAAGTGCAAACAACCGGTCAAATCCAAACCCGCTGTTGTTGAGTTGATTCTGAGTCGTAGCTACCGGATAGGACAGAGTAAAACTGCCCTGTAGGGTTTCCAAGGAATGCCTAGTGGATTCAAACTGCCAACCTTTGGGTTAGCAGCCGCAGCTCTTAACGACTACACACCAGGATTAATTTAGAGTCCAGTCCACTATTGAGTAGTAGAGAGAACATCTAAATATATAAGTGAAAATAGAATGTAATAAGCTTTGTAGAAGAGGTCAGTCCTGGACACTGAGAAAACATGAGAGAGACAGAGACCAGCTCTCCTATTCAGAGATGGGGACCGGGTTGGATTGCATTATCAAGGAAATCCTCCCTGAGAGTAGTGAAAAAATGAAGAGATGGCATCTTGAATGTATGCATCAGAATTCTGAAGGAGACCAAGGAAGGAAAACGGACATTCTTGGTAATGGCCACGTACATGAAGGCAAGGAGCATGGAAACAGTATTTGGTGTTACTCAAAAGTGAAGGGAGAGGAGGTAAACAGAGGCCAGACTGTGGCCATCTTTGTGTGCTGGGTCCAGGGTGGTTGTATTTTCCCATAGGAACTGGAAAGAGCATCTGCAGCAGTTTAGCAAGTATCAACTTTGTGCCCAGCCTGTTGAGTTAAATATTCTATGCCAAAGAGTCTGATATTAGTGGCACAGGGTAAGTGCCCAACTTCTTGTTCTTCTCATCCCTGATTCTCTCTGGAACTCCTTTGAGGCTTTCATGTTTGTGTTGGGTGCTCTGCTTGTCGGTTTGTCTATATTATGTCATCATTTCTCCCAGCCTAGTAACTTGTGCAAGGCCAGGGACACCAGTTAAGGTTGTGCACACTTCCCCTTTGTAAGAACATGTGACAAAGGATCTGCACTCTACTGGCTGTGCTATGAACTCACAGAGCTGTATTTCCTGAGAGAGAGCGCCTTTTTCTAATTTGCACTGAGGTGCTGTATGGACTCAGAAGGACTGCCAGTTAAGTTCGTGAACTCATCCTGGAAAACGTACTGCATACCTCTTTGCTGAAGATCACTAGTCACCTTCTGTGTACTCCCCTTGGGAAGCTATGCACCGATGCCAGCACCTAGTCCACCCTTCAAAGCAAGTTTGGAATGGCTACCAGAGCTGTCGTAGTATTACCCTTGATGTCCGAATGTCATCAAAATGTCTTCCTTTCAATATTTCCTTTATCTTTAGGTAAAGACAAAAGTCATTGGGGGCCAGGTCAGGTAAGTAGGGAGGGTCTTTCAATACAGTTATTTGTTTACTGGCTAAAAAGTTCCTCACAGACATCTTTACAGTTAAGTTTGTGAAGCTGCTACCTTGCCACCGTGCAAGTGGCCATTCCAGAAAGAGTTCCAGAATTGCTTTGAAGGGTGGACTAGGCACTGGTGTTGGTCCACATTTGGCAAAGAGGTATCACTTAGAACAATTAAGTTCATGGACTTAATTGTCAAACCTCATACAGCCAGCAGCTCACTCAAGGTCATTCAGCAGTAGAGTGAAAACCCAAAGCCAGTTCTTTCCAAAAGCCTGTCTTTGCCCACATTACACTGTCCCTCTTCTTGAAGACAGGAGCTGTGCCTAGTCCTTCCCTTGCTACTCCACTCAGTGCTTGGCAAATGATAAAGCCAGTTACTGTTGACTCTGACTCTTGGTGACTCTGTGTGTGTCAAAGTAGAACTGGGCTTCATAGGGTTTTCAGTTGCTGACTTTTCAGAAGTAGATCACCAGGCCTGTCTTCCAGACTGCTTCTGGGTAATCTCAAATCTCCAGTATTTCAGTTAACAGCTAAGAGCTGTTTGTACTACTTAGCGACTCAAGCAAATCACAGATGATCAGTCAGTACTTATTGAGTGAGTGAATGTATCAATGACGTGGCCCTTTGTTACAGGCTGGAAAGAAAATGGATTGCCGACTGATAAATCCTTGGGATCCAAGAAGCAGAAACAGCATCAGCGGATTCGCAAGGAGAAGCCTCAGCAACACAGTTTCACCCACCGCCTACTGGCTGTAGCACTGAAGGTATGTTGGTACCCTGGTACAACATACACACACACCATAGACTTCTCTTTTTAGTGCTCTGTGCATGTTCCAGAGCCCTGGTGCAGTGGTTACGAGCTTGACTGCTAACCAAAAGGTTGGCAGTTTGAGCCTACCAGCTGCTGCTTGGAAACCCTTTAGGACATTCCTACTCTGCCCTAAAGGATCACTATGAGTCAGAATTGGCATGACAGTGATGGGTTTTGCATGTTACAGACTCCTCTGCCTCTGACTAAAATCAATAGGACTGCCCTGTCCTGTCTTCTTGCATCCCATCCTCAACTTGCTGTTAGTCCAGGCAGCAAGGCCCTAGAGTCATGTCTGAAAGTTGAAACCCCCTGTCTCCCTGAGGGTGTCCTGTTCACCCTTCTTGCAACCCTTTCCTTAGAGCCACAGTGGGAACATATCTTGCATGGACTTTAGCAGCAATGGCAAGTATCTGGCCACCTGTGCAGATGATCGTACTGTCCGCATCTGGAGCACCAAGGACTTTCTGCAACGGGAGCACCGCAGCATGAGAGCTAATGTGGAGCTGGATCATGCCATCCTGGTGCGCTTCAGCCCTGACTGCAGGTAGGATAAGATGGAGCCTCAGGTGTGCCTGCAGAAGCCCAGCCTCAGGCTTATATCTTTTTTTTTGTTTGTTTTATTTTTATTTATTGTGACTGAATGAAAGTGTACAATCCAGAAATTTACATGCCTGCCTGAGTGCAGCTCCTGCTGCTGTCTCTGCCCAGTGACAGCCCACTCCTACTATCCATTATATACTTGTCATATCCTCCTAACAATCTCTTGTCCCTTCCTCTCTACTCTTTTCTTCCCCTCCAGTAACAGGCCAGCAGGGTGGCATTCTGTAGATGCATGGAACCATAAAGTGCACACCCGATATGGTCACTCTGTCATGGAGTCCAATCCATTCCTGTCCAAAGAGTTGACCTCAGTAATGATTTATGGACAGGGGCAACATCAGGACAAGGAGCCATGTTCCAAGGGGAACCCTGAGGCCCCTGGACCATCAACTGTGGACTTTGAGTGGAGTTCTCAGATGGCACCCCTTTTTATTCTCATGTTGCCAGTGAGACTCAGCTTTGTGAGCCCCATCATGGCTATTCCTGGTGGCGGCCTGGCACCATCTGGTTCCTCTGGTCACTTGTCATTGTAGTCACCCACTTAATGTGGGTCTCTCTGTCTTCTGGGTTCTCTTTTCCCCCTGTCATTTTGGTCCTTGGTGATCATCTGTTCCTGTTGGGTTGGGACCATTTGGTGTACCTCAGATGGCAGCTTGCTAGCATTTAAGACCCCAGATGCTACTCACTAATATGGGGTGCAAAAGACTGTCCTAGCAATATGCTAGTTATGCCAGTTGACCTTGATGTCACCTGAGAGCATGGTCCCTGGACCCCTGCCCCTGCTACTCTGTCCTTGCAATATTGGGTTAAGATTAGAGGAGTATTCATATTAATGTTGAAGTCCAGTTAAATTGATCTTTTTCTAATGTGTGCTGTCACTGATTTCACCCAACCAAATTTCTATCAACTGTCTAATCTACAGCCACCGTCCCTCCCTCTACACCCTTGCAACCATCAAAGAGTCTTTTCTTCTGTACATAAGTCTGTTGTTAAGTTCTTATCATAGGGGTCTCATGATATTTGTCCTTTTGCCACTGACTACTTTCACTCAACAAAATGTCTTCCAATTGAAACTAAGTTATGAGATGCTTTGTAAAATCATCATTGTTCTTATCATTGCATAGTGTTCCATTGAGTATATATACCATAGTTTATTTGTCTATTTATCTCTTCATCTGTTATTGGGCATCTGGATTGATTCCGTCTTTTGCAGTTGTGGAATGTGCTGCAGTTAACATTCATATGCATGTATCTGTTGGTGTGAATGCCCTTGATCCTGTAGGATATACTCCAAGCAGTGGAATTACTGGGTGAAGTGGTATATCTATTTCCATCTTTTTAAGGAAGCACCAGATTGCTTTCCTAAGAGGTTGTACCATTTTGGAATCACACCAACAGTGTAAGAGAGTTCCAGTTTCTCTACAGCCTCTCCAGCATTTATTGTTTTGTGTTTTTTGGATCATGGCCAACCTTGTTGGGGTAGGCTTGTATCTTTCCCATCTTTGGTTTGGGGTTGTGAGGGCAAGCCCAGAACCTCCCTTGGGATGGTAGAAAGAGCATCTAGGGGGCTTGAGCACTGTCTGGGCCTCCCTGGTGGGCTGTGCAGATACACAGCACAGAAACAAAGATGGAAAGAGCTCTTTCTACCCAGGAAGTACCAAAGCCTGACTTCTCCATGATTCTTGGAAGCTATAATAGTTTCTTAAACTCTAGGAAGAGACTAAAGAAGCCAGAGCTACGAAAGTTCTGTCTTCTGAGTTTTAAAAGAACCAAGTAGTTCTAAGTTGTCAGGCTAAGCTGTAGGATATGAAAGGAGATCTTGAATAAGGTCTGGCCTCTATGTCCAAATGAGCAAGAGATCTGTCTGCTACCTGTCTCTAGAGCCTTCATTGTCTGGCTGGCCAATGGAGACACTCTCCGTGTCTTCAAGATGACCAAGCGAGAGGATGGAGGCTACACCTTTACAGCCACCCCAGAGGACTTTCCTAAAAAGCACAAGGCACCCATTGTCAACATTGGCATTGCTGACACAGGTGAGAGACAGTCAAGAGTGGAGCTTGCCCAAGGTAGAAAAGGGAATGGCCTCAGTTAAATTTGCTGAATGAGTTAATGCTGCCTTTGTGTTATGCTCAGCCCCAGTGTGACGGGGGGGGGGGGCTCTGGCTCTAAAAACCCTGGCTCTGTGCTCCTCTGGGCACTGGACACCCTCATAAAAGTCTCCTTGGAGAAAGACAGTTGCTTGAGCCATTACCCTCATGAGCTCTTGTCATTATTCCCTACCTCCCGTCCAGGGAAGTTTATCATGACTGCTTCCAGTGATACAACTATCCTCATCTGGAATCTGAAAGGTAGAGTGCTGTCTACCATCAACACCAACCAGATGAACAATACACATGCTGCCATATCACCGTGTAGCAGGTGAGACAGAAGAGGCTTTGGGCTCTGGGTTAGGGAGAGATTGGGATTGGGGGGACAGGGACCAGCAGAGAGAGAGTTTCAGGTAGTGAGGAGATTGTATAGTGTGGAGTCAGGGGACCTAGATTCCAGGCCCAGCTCTCCCATTTCTAGTGCTGTCATTTCATGGAAGTCATTGTCTCCTGAGCCTGTTTTCTTTATCAGTAGTGAATAGAAGCATGTTTTATAAAAGATACATTGTTACTTGGATAATTATGAGATTATAAATTTTCCTAGGAAATAGGTTTAATAGATTTGTAGAAAGCAGACGCCCAATTAAGTCTTAAAACCTGGGATTGTGTGGCAGGTTTGTGGCCTCCTGTGGTTTTACCCCAGATGTCAAAATTTGGGAAGTCTGCTTTGGGAAAAAAGGGGAGTTCCAGGAGGTTGTACGAGCCTTTGAACTGAAGGGCCACTCTGCAGCTGTCCACTTCTTCACTTTCTCCAGTGACTCCCGGAGGTAAGTGAAACATCTCTGGTTTCTTACCGGTGAACCCTCTTGATAACAGGTCCTTTTGCCTATTGCAGCCATGCGGTTCTGAAATGGGTGGTATGATTGGCCATTCACAGAAGCTAGACATAGCAGTGGACTTCTTAACTGAGCTCCTGACATTGTCCCAGTACCCTCCCATCCAGGGTGTGTTTGGGGCTAGAGCCATGATTTTCCATGCTGCAGGATGGCCTCTGTCTCCAGGGACGGTACGTGGAAACTTTGGGACACAGATGTGGAATACAAGAAGCAACAGGACCCCTATTTGCTGAGGACAGGCCGCTGTGAAGAGGCGAGCACCATGCCATGCCGCCTGGCACTCTCACCTGATGCCCAGATCTTGGCCTTGGCCAGTGGCAGCAGTATTCATATCTACAATACCCGGCGGGGTGAGAAGGAAGAATGTTTTGAACAGGTGCATGGGGAGTGTATCACTGACTTGTCCTTTGACATCACTGGTCGGTTCCTGGCCTCCTGTGGAGACCGGGTGGTGCGGTTGTTCCACAATGCACCTGGCCACCGAGCAGTGATAGAGGAAATGCAGGGCCTTCTAAGGCGAACCTGTAATGACAGTACCCGCCAGAGGCTGCAGCAGCTGCTGACCGAGGCCCAGGGGGCCCTGAAGCGCCTGGATGTCTTAAAGAAATGACTGGGAGATTATAACAGGAAGGATTTGGCCTTTTGCTGCTACCATTTTTCTTGCCAAGTGTCCTGCAGCTGGAAACCTTTGAAAAGGGTCTTGATTTTTCAATTGGTGGGCCCAGTTCTCTTTTGTCCAATGAAACTGTTCTTGTCTATTTGGATCTCTGTTCTTGCTAGTTGTAATTTCAGGCCATTCGTGACCTTCTAGGCTATTGACCAAGGTGCTTCCCTTTCTCTTGGACCCAAATGATGGAATCTGTTTTCATAAGCATGCAGGAGAATGGTAAATAGAATTGAGAGTGAACACAACATGGTCTTTAACTTTGTAGCAACATACTTGATACCCAAAGAATTTGTAGTTGTGGAGGCAAAACTTAGGAAACACCTAAATATTAGCCAGCAGTTTTGCAGGGATAAGAGATTGAATTGTTTTCAAGTTATAAAACTGTTATATAGGGTTAGGGAAAGGCTGGTTTTAATCTAGTCAAGACACCTGACTCCATCAGAAAATAACTAAGGGATGTCATTTATGCCTCAGTTTTCCTGCTTATAAAATGATGAGTAACTGTACCTGGTGACAACCTTGTAAAGGGTCTAAAGGTGTAAAATACTCTGGATTCTGCAGGGAAGGTAGTAAACAATAGTAACATGTTATCTATTCAGTATCATTTATTAGCAGCTTGATAAAAGTGGGACTCAAACAGTGTGGTTTGGAACCAAATTAGAAAGAAAGAAATACATCTGTTGGGGAGGCAGGGCTTCTGCGACTTGACCATACAGTTTATACCTGTTTCCACATCAAGTTCTCTGGAGAAATCATAGAACCACAAGATGAGACTTTTTAATATCTTACTGTGCTTTAAGTGAAGGTTTACAATCCAAGTCAATTTGTATACAAAAACTTACATATAGACTGCGGTGTAGCTAAAGCTGCTCCCCCTACCCTGTGACAGCACATTCGTCCTTTCCACCCTATGTTTTCCATGTCCATTCAGCTAACTCCTGTCTGTCTCCACCCTCTCATGTCACCTCTGGATAGGAGCTTCCCAGTTAGCCTCATGTATCTACTTAAGCCAAGAAGCATTCCTCACCAGTATTGTTTTATGTCTTATAGTCCAGTCCATCTTTGTCTGAAGAGTTGACTTTTTGAATGGTTTCAGTTCTGGGCTAATGGAAAGTACAGGGGCCCTTCTACTGGGGACCCTCCAGTCTGATCTTTTCAATAGAGTTTAAGTTTTGCACACCCGTTTTCTCCCAACTACACCAGGGACTCTATTTTGTATTCCTTGTCAGGGCAGTCATTGATGGTAGCTAGGCACCACCTTGTTCTTCTGGTCTCATGCTGATGTAGTCTCCAGATTGTGTGGTCCTTTCTATCTCTAGGGCTCATATTTTTTTTTATGTCTTTGATATCTTTCATTCTCCTGTGCTTCAAGTGGGTTGGGACTAATGAGTGCTGCTTAAAATCAGCTTGCTAGCTTTCAACGACCCCAGATGCCTCTCACCGAGTGGTACCGAAGTGGGTACCGAACATTTTCTTAAACAACTTTGTTATCCCAATTCACCTAGATGTGCCCTGAAACCATGGTCCTCAGGCCCATGCCTCTGCCACTCTATGCTTCAAAGTGCTGGGTTATATTTAGGAAATATCTAAGTTTTTGGTTTAGTCCAACTGTGCTGACTAAAGGGACACTGTCATTCCCTTCACTTAACCCAGTTAAACAGTTAAGACATCTTTCCCTCTCTCCCCATCCTTGTAACCATCAAAGACTGTTTTCTTCTGTGTTTAAACCTTTTCTTGAGTCTTTTTATTAGTGATCTCATACAATATTTGTTCATTTGCAACTGGCTGATTTCACTCAGCGTTATGCCTTCCATATGAGATGTTTCCAAGATCATCGTTGTTCTCTGTCATTGCATAGTATTCCGTTGTGTGACTATACCATAGTTTGTTTATCCATTCATCTATTGATGGGCATCTAGGTTGGTTTCATTTTTTTGTTACTGTGGGCACTGCTGCAGTAAACAGTGATGTGCATATGTCTATTCATGTGACAGCCTTTTTCTTAGGATATATTTTAAAAAGTGGGATTGCTGGATAATATTTCTATTTTTAGCTTTTTAAGAAAGTGCCACATTGATGTGCAAAGTGGTTGTACCATTTTACATTTCCCACCAAAAGTGTAGAAGTGTTCCACTTTCTCCATAACCTCTCCGACATTTATAATTTTGTGGTTTTTTGGATTAATACCAGCCTTGTTGGGGGGAGATGGTATCTCATTGTAGTTTTGATTTGGATTTCTCTAATAGTAAGTGATTGTGAGCATTTCCTCATGCATCTGTTAGCCATCTGAATGCCTTTGATGAACTGTTCATAACCTTTGCCCATTTTTAAATAGGTTATTTGTCTTTGTTACTGAGGTTTTGCAGTACCCAAGGTTTTGCAGTACCCTTTCTAGGAAGTTATATCTGGTTTGAGATCCCTTTTTCAGGTCATCAGATGCTTCAGTGCTTCTTCTGTGCCTGTGACCATGCTAGGCACTGGAGAGAAGTATCAGTGAGGCATGATCTTTGCCATTAAAGAGAGTTTGTGTGAGAAACAGATGCATGCACATCCTGTTCTGTTAAGTGCTATTTGTTAGTTTATACCTGTAGAAAACTTAGAAAAGTCAGAGCAAGAAGAAAGATTTAATCAAGACAGGTAATGCATACAACGTTCATGGGATAGATTTGATAAGGATCAGGTGTTTAGAAGGTTGAATTTTTGACTTTAGGAATGTTTGAATGAAGGAAATAAGAGAAAGGAGGAGTCTAGAAAGACTGAGTCCAGGTAAAATTTACTCATCCAAAATAAAATTCTTGATCTCTCGCCCTAAAACTGATCTTCCGCAACTCTAAATGTTTGAACAAGCCAAAACCTTGCAATTATCTTTGATTGCTCCCTTTTTATTACTCCTTCTACCTTCCCCCTCACATCTACTTCCACCCACTCCATCAGAAAAGCCTTCTAGCCCCTGGCCCTGATGCTGCCCTTGCCCATAAATCATAATGAAGGTCCACTCTTGAGACACGAATGGATTGGACTTGGCGATGCAGAGTGACCATATGTTGGATGAACTTTATGGTTCTTTGTGTCTATAGGATATCATCCTGCTGACTTCTGGCTGGAGGAAGGAGAGTGGGTGGAGAGGAGGGGAAAGGAGACTGTTGGGAGGATGAGACATATATGGAACAGAGAGGAATGGTGTGCTGTCACCATGTACGGAGAGCAGTGGAAGCTGCATATAGGTGGGCATGTAAATTTATACAGGAATGTACATTTTCATTCAGTCATAATAAAAAAAAAGTCAAAAAAAAGAAAAGCCTTCTAGTTATACTGGAAATTATCTTTAGTGTGCTGCTACTTTCCATCTTTTCTGTTACCTCCCTCATCCTACCCATTGTCCTCTGCCATAAGAATATAACTTCCTAATTGTGCTCTGCCTCCCCTCTTGCTCCTTAAAACATTTTTCCATATAGCATGATAATCTTGAAAATGTAACCCAGGTCAGTTTATTTGCTACAAAGGCTTTACATCACATTTGGAATAAAATTCAAGATTCTCACCATGGCCTGCAAAGCTATATGTAATCTGGCTCCTTCCTTCTACTGTAGTCTTTATACCACTGTCCCATCCACCTGAACCTTGGCAGTCCTTGAACAAACCAAGCCAGGTTCTTTCCAGCCTCGATGGTGCTTGTGCCTTTGTTGTTTCCCTGTTTGGAAGCATTTTCCTTTCATGCTTGTCATAGTTAAGTTTTCAGTTTAAGTAACACCACCCAATCTGAGGTAGCGCTTTTCACCATTCATACCACATCATCACACTAGCATATTTTATTTATTTTGTACTACATAATGCTACCTTGTTTGGGTGTTTGTTTGCTTCAGGAGGTTAGCTTCGGTGCTTATGGAGGCAAACTCAATGACATAAATTGGGCCATTTGTTTGGGTGTAAGACTAAGAAATGGTGGAAACTTGAAGTGATCTCTGGGTCATGGGTCCTGAATAAGGATCAGGAGTGGCAGCTACTTTTTTATTATTCAAGAATTTAGCCAAAGTTGCCTATTTCAGAGAAGCTAGGAGTTAGCAACTTGCCTTTTAAAAATTTAAGCACTCCTGGGACCAAACAAAACACTAAAGTGGGCCAGGAGCAGCCTGCTAGTGTCAGTGGTAGCATCTGGTAGCATCTGGTAGCATTAACCCACTGGAGTGTGAACTCCACAATGGCAGAATCCGTATCTGCCTTATTTGCTCTGTATCCCAAGCACAGTGCCAGGGAAGGAGCAAGCACTCAATAAATGTTGAACTCACTGACTCTGGTATCCTTTGTGTGTGTCCTTCTACTACCAGTCACCACTGTGGTTTTATGTTCTGTTGAGATTTCTGACTTGATAATGCCATACACATGGGGTCTGGTGACCATTTATACCAAATTATCAGAATGATGAAACAGAAACACTTGATCTTTGCATATCTGCTGTGAGAAGAAGTTTCGCATTCTGCCTTTGTGTATCCAGCAGAGGGAGTGACCAGATGATGGTGAGTAGCTGAAGTGGGAAATCCTAGGTTCCAGTTTGAACTGGGTCACTTAATGACTTGAAGCCTTGAGCAGGTAGATCACTTGACCTCTCTTGAGTTTGCTTCCTGATCTGTGTAAGACTCCTGTCTTATTGCCTGTCCTGCCTGCCTTGCAGGGAGGATCAGTGAAAGCACTATGAAAAAGCTATTACAGAGACATCTGAGGCATGAGAGCTCTCACTAAAAATGAGGTTACTTCTTTTGTGACCAGAGAGAAGATGCTTGGGTATTAGCTCAGAGCAGAGGTCGCTGAGCTTGTTGATCCACAATCCTTGTGTGTGTAGGCAGTGTTAATATTTTTAGTATTTCAACTTCTGTTAAGTCTGAAATTCTCAGAATAAATCATGGAAATATTAAAAATAACAGGTAGCCTGTTTTTATCAGTCATCAAAAATAGAAAAAAAATAGCTACATAAGTGCTCAGTTTAAGGCCTGTTGGTTGTCGGTGTCAAATTCTGTCAAGGTTAATCAGAATACTTGTTTTTTAAAGACTATTCTGTATTTAAAGCCTGTAGAAGGTAGGTAGGAGACATACTGTGATGAGTTATCGGTGATGGTTATTTCATACAATGTTAGACCCAACATTGCCTCAAATTGACCACGTATCCAGAAACTTGGTGATTAACTGGTTTCATGTATTCCTTTACAAAATTCCAGAAATACGGGTCTTTTTGGTGAGTGTGATTTGGTATTAACCACAGACCTCTTGAGACTGAGGGCCACCAGTGGAGTTGAGGTTGGCGCTGCGGAATCAAGCATAGCAACTGAAAGCTTGATTCATACACATCAAAACCTGTACGTGTCTTCAGAGATAATGACTTCATTACAAAGTTTTCATATCATTGAGCTTCAAAGTCTGGTTCCAGAAAGCTTAGCACAGTTTAGTATATGAAAAGGAGTGCAGTCTCCACTTGTTTTCTATTCAGTATGTGTGTCTGATTTGAGTCTGTGTACATTGCTCATGTTATTAGTGTCTGCCATGGAGTGCCAAGCATTTAACCCCTTGCAACCCCATTTCTTTTGCCTTATCCATTCCCCCATAATCACTGTTTTTATTTGGTTGATGATCTCCCTACTTCTAATCTGTCATTTACAGGGAGTAGACCTTGACTCTCTGTGGTGGTCATATAGCTAATAAGCAAATCTCTAGACTTTACTGGAACTTTTAGAAGGGTAAAGGTATCTGTAATTTTTGTGAAGGATACAGGCTTGTTAGCATGTGCAGGCTTCCTGAGAATGAATCTACCGTAAGAAAGCAGAGCTGAGAGTTGCAGAGAGGCTGTATGCTGCCGGTGATGTTTAGATTGCTGTGTCCATGTGCCTGAAGTGGCCACCAAGGGACTTTCTCAGTTCCAACAGCTGGGCTGTTTCTGTTTATGATAAAGTCAGTTTGAGTTGGGATACTCTGAGTTGCAACTGAACAAGCTTTAAATTAACAGCAGTTATCAGTAGATTAGAGAGGCCAAGTAAATTGCCCCAAGGCACACAGCTAATAAATGGCAAGCCAAGATTTTTTTTAAATTAGGTCTGTCTGCTACTGAAGTGAGGTTCTTATGTGGCACAGTTAAGTATCAGCTACTAACGGAAAGATTGGTGGTACAAATTCATGTAGAGTCACTTTGAAGAAAATACCTGGCAATCTAAAAGATCACATGCTTTGTAAACCTAATAGAGCACAGTTCTATTCAGAAACTTAAAAACAGGTTTTACATCAGTTGAATCTACTGTCGAACAACTGTCCTTTGTTTGGTACTATAGTACATGCCTTTAACCACTACTCCCATCCTCAACCTTACAAGGCCAGAGCATGGATTCAAATGGAGGCCCACATGCTACATCTTAATATTTAACAACTGTAAATCAATCATATATGTTCTATCTTACCTTGACTATATAACATCCTGGAAAACCAAGTTCAAATTTAGAATTCTCAGAGTTCCCTGCTGAATATGGTAATAAGATAAGCGTTCTTTCATGGTCTGTGTTCTGCATGCTTTTAAGACTTACGTAATCACAGGCCCACAGCCAAAGTGAACTTCTCAATTGCTGTTCCTCAAGTTTCATTCATTGAGAGTGGCAAAATGGCCAGGCAGTTGCTCACAGTAGCAGAGATTGCTAGTGCTCAGCACTAGCAATCCATACTTCTCTTTTTCCTGAGTACAAGGCTAGATAGACTACAGTTCTTAGTCTCCTTTGCAATTAGTTGAGGCCGTGTAATGAATTCTGGTCAATGGAACATGTGCAGAAGAAATCAGTTTAGTCAGGACTGCCTATGGAAACACCACTGTAGTTCTCCATGCTTTTTCTTCCTTCTACTGCTAGTTGGGAACAGGCGATCCAGTGAGTGGAGTTTGCTGAGTCTTGCTGGCTGAGCCAGGAGCTGGAGAGCCCCTAGGCTCCTGAATGACAGCATAATATTGTAACTGTTAACAAGAAATGAATATGTATTGTGTTAATCCATGGGATGTGAGTAGGGGTTGTTTATAGCAGGTAATGTACACTCAGTACAGAACATTGCTTCACTTAGCCCTGGGCTAGGAGGCCCTGGAACTAGTATGGCAACCAGCTCTCTGTAAATCTGAACCACTAGACTCAACTCACTCCCAGTCCCCACTCCAACTGTGGCAGTGTTACGAGGACTGCCAATTAAGTTTGCAAAGTTATCCTAGAAAAAGTACTACATACCTCATTGCTGAATATCACTACAGTCACTTTCGAAGTACTGCCCTTGGGAAGCTATATACCGACGTCAGCCCTTAGTCCATCCTTCAGAAGAATTTTGGAACTCTCTTTCTGGATGTCTATATGAGCTGTTACCCTTTAGGTCCTGAATGCCATCAGAATGTCTTCCTTTCAGGAGACTGTTGGGAGGATGAGACATGTGTGGAGCAGAGGAGAATAGTGTGCTGTCACCAGGCAGGGAGAGCAGTGGAAGCTGCATATAGGTGGGCATGTAAATTTATATGGGAATGTACATTTTCACTCAGTCATAATTAAAAAAAACAATTAAAAAATGTCTTCCTTTGAATATTTCCTTTATCATCAGGTAAAGAAAAAGTTATTGGGATCCAGATCTAGTGAGTAGAGGGGGTATTCCAATACAGTTAATTTGTTTACTGGCTGAAAAAACTCCCTCACAGACAACTGTACAATTAAGTTTGCGAACTTGCCACCTTGCCACCATGCACAATGGCCATTCCAGAAAGAGTTTCAAAATTGCTTTGAAGGCTAGACTAGGCACTGGTATGAGTGCATAGCTTTCCAGGGGGAGTACTTCGAAGATGACCATAGTGATATTCAGCAATGAGGTATGTAGTGTTTAGAACAATCAAGTTTGCAGATGTAATTGTCAGACCTCATATACCTTCTTTCCCAATTCAAGGGTACTCTCACTGGTTCTACCGTTAACTGAGTAGGGAAGGGAATCTGGAGCCAGAAGTTTTGTCTTCTGTGCTTGCTCTGCCTTGCACAAGTTGTATGCCACACTGAATCTCTGTCTCATACAAATATGTCACCATTTTCTTTGTGGTTAAGAATGAAAGCCATCACCGTTCAGTCAATTCTAACTCATAGTGACCCTGTAGAACAGAATAGAACTGCCCTATAGAGTTTTCATGGAGCACCTCATAGATTTGACCTGCTGACTCTTTGGTTAGCAGCTATGAGTCTTAACCACTATACTGCCAGGTTTCCAGTTGTTGAGAATATACACAGTAGAACAAGTGAGTTCAACAATTTGTACATGTACAGTTTGATGACAAATTATAATCTTGAGTTGTTCCTCATTAATATAAATGCATTGCCCCCTAAAGTTCCTATGTAACCTTTCAAGTTACTATGGTCAGTTTGATCTGACATAGATACTTTTTAAAGAGCATAGTGCTCAAGGCAGACTTTTTTAAAAACTGTTCTTCAGTTTGAAGATGACTTCATGAGTTATTTTTGGTTTAAGGTTTAAAGATTATCTCAGGGCAATAGTGTCAGGTTTTCACACACCCACCATGGCTCCAGAAAGTCTAGAGTCAATGGGAATTTGAAATTCTGTTCTGAATTTTCTGTTTTGATGAGGATTCTTCTGTGGAATTGTGGATCAAAATGCTTAATAATGGCATCATCCAGTTTTTCTGATCTCATGACAAAGGAGGCAGTTGTTCATGGAGGCAATTAACCCTTCCATATCCTACTCTAAGTACTACCAACAAAGTAGGACTTAGAAAACAGAACCACTAAACATGTTATTAGGGCACTGAACTGGGATGTACCATGAAAACATGACCTTGAACCTCCAAACCAAGGAACCAAATCCTGTGAGGTGTTTGATTGTACTTAAGCAACCTCAGCAGCTTTTCTTTTGTTGTTGTTGTTGTAAATATATCTGTCTCACAACTTTTGTCAATTGAGCTATACACAGGTGTACAACATTGACAGCAATTTCAGTGGTCAGCTGTGCAACCCTGCCCATAATCAGTGCAGTTTTTCTATCACCAATGTGATAGTTCAGGTCATGTGTCAAGTTGGCAGTTGTTTGGCAGTTATGTGATGATGTAATAATCACTGATACAAGATAATCACCTCCATGATGATAATCTGCTATGATAAGCCAATAATTGACAGGGAGTTTTCTTGTGGGTGGGGCCTACATCCAGTACATATGGACTTTCCAGCAAAACTAGCTGGATTTTTTGCTCTGAATCCTGCAATCAGCTTGCCATCATCTGACCTCAGATTCTTGGGACTTTAGCCAGCATCCTGCCATCTGATCTACTGATGTTGGGTTTCTCAGCTCCTACAGCCATATGAGTCAGGAGAAACCTCCAGCCTGATGCCTAATTCAAGAATTTGGAGCTTTTCACCCTCTGCAACTACATGAGCCGTTTCCCTGATGTAAATCGAGCTATGAACTGCACTAGTTTTGCTTCTGTAGAGAACATATTTAAAATACTCGGTACCAGGAGTGGTTCCAGAGAAACAATTGCAAGGATGAGCTTCCTAAATTGGTTCTCAAGTCTGGTTATTCTTAGCATGTTGATGACTCTGCTTTGTGTAGTAAAGAAGGTACTGCTAATCCATGGCATTAAAAACCAAAACCAAATCCATTGCTGTTGAGTTGATTCTGATTCAGCACCTCTGTAGGACAGAGTAGACCTTCCCATTGAGTCTCCAATGAGTGCCTGGCACATTTGAACTGCAGATGTTTTGGTTAGCAGTTGTAACACTTAACCACTATGCCACCAGGGTTTCCATCTGTGGCATTAAGTGGCAATAAAGATACCACAAATATCATCACCAGTAGATGAAGTATTGGTGTGAGGTAAGGCTTTGGGTGACCACGTATTTGAAACCTTTCTACAATTTGGTCAGAAGGAAGGTGGTTGGTCTTACCTTTCCTAGACACAGTGGTGAAATATGAACTCGATACTTCAAAGCTCGAGCACAACTTAAACGACCTCACAAAGTTGCCATTTATGCTCAAAGAAAACCTTATTTCTTGTAGCAACAGAGTTGATAATTGCCAAAAAACAAAACCAGAGTTGTACTGTAAGAGTGGCTTAAATATAATGCTAATTGAATCCCCAACTTGGAGTGGTGTCTAAAGTTAAAGTGTGGGCACTGGTCGGGAAGACAGGGATCGTGAAAATCGAAATGAGGATTTATGGACAATCAGGAAGCTAGAGACACTGAGCCCTAAATTCCGTTGAATCTCTCTGGCCGATGAAACCATTAATCCCTCCACTTTCATCTGCTGAGATTAACCCAGCTGTGTCTGAAGAGCCTTTGTCTGAGATGCTGCCTGGGGTGGAGCCTGAGTCATCACCTGATGTGTTACCCGTGGCATTGCCTATTGTCTGAGGCAAGTGTGGTACAAGGCATTGCTAAATGTTCTCAAAACGTATTTCCACCAACAGTTTTTCTTCTAGAAAACCTATGACTAGATTTAAGCCCCAGAGAGCCCCAAAAGGTGAAGTACAAGGTATGACTTAGGAGGAGGTATGCTACACTGCAGAAGAACTGCTTTAGTTTTGTAACATGTGCAAACAGAATCCTGGGGAATGTGTGTGGGAACAGCTATTAAGGATGTGGAACAATGGTGCAAGAAACATAAAGATGAATCCATCTGAGCTTATTGATAGAAGCCCACTAAGTGCAGATTCCTATTCAATGTTCTGCTCAAGAGGTTACGAAAGAACCTTAGAGTTTATTTGAGTTGCAGAAGCATGGGTTACACAGTGGCATACACTAAATCACACTGAAGTACCAGACCTGCCTTGGTAGAGGAAGCTATCAAGAAGCTCAGAGAAGTCACATGTTAGAGTGAATTTACAAATTAGACCCACAAACCCACATATGGAGTACTCAGAGGACATACTTTTACCACAAGCATGAGGAACAGATTTGTGAAGGGAGCCCCAGCATCCTTGAGAAGACTGCTATGATTGCTGTTTTACGTAAGTCAGACTTGAGGGTGGGAGCTGAATTAAGATATGTTACTGCAGTGGGGCTGAGTGGGCCTCGGTGATGGTAGGGGCCCATGGCAGCACTCAACTGATAAAGACAAGGTGGGTGTGGTTACCATAATGGATAGCACAGTCAAAGCAGTAATCAGAACAATCTGATTCACATGGACTTACAACATTGTCTACTTAGTCACGATTTCCCTAGGAGTGAAATAGATGGGAAACCTAGTAGATATTTACTTGATTTGTATAGGTGAGCCATGAGTTGGATCCAACTCGACGGCACTTGGCTTGGCTGTATAGGTGAGAGAATTCTAGATCAAGTGACCAGAATAGCGTCGTAGCTCCTCATTAAATGCCCAGACTTGAAGGAGTTTATAAGACCCACAACCCCTTGAATGAAGGGAAAGCCAGTGTCTCCTAGAGTAAGGACTCCAATGCACGGCCAAAAATTTGTACTGTTACTCTTTCTCCTGGACTTTCCCAAATGGATCTTTTGCCTTTTTTGAGAGTGACTGTTCACTGGGGAAAAGGAAATAATCAGACTTTTCAGGGATTACTGGATACTGGCTCTGAATTGACACTAATTCCAAGAGATCCAGAACATCATTATGGCTCACCAGTCAGAGTTAGGGAACTGTTGGGGCATATTGGGTCAGGTTACTGGTACAGTGTTTGCTCGTGTCTGTTTCACAGTAGGTCCAGTGTGTCCACAAGTCCATTCTGTGGTGATTTCCCGAGTTCCAGAATACACGTTGGAGTAGATATACTCAGCAACTGACAGAATCCCCACATTGCATCCCTGACAAGTGCAGTAAGGGTTATGGTAGGAAAAGCCAAGTAGAAGCCATTAGAACTGCCTCTACCCAGGAAAAAAATAAACCAAAAGCAATACTGCATTCTTGGAGGGATTGCAGAGATTAGTGCTACCATGAAGGACATGAAGGATACAGGTGTGATTTCTACCACATCCTCATTCAACTTCTTGTTCATTTGTCCTGTGCAAAAAACGGATACAGATCTTAGAGAATGACAGTAGGTTATAAAGACTCCAGTTGCAGCTGCTGTTCCAGATGTAGTTTCATTACTTGAACAAATTAGTATATGTCCTGGTACCCAGTATACAGGTATTCATCTGACTAATGACTTTTTTCTCCATACTTGTTCTGAAAGACTATCAGAAGCATCTGCCTTCAGCTGGCAAGGCCAGCAATACACTTCCACTGTCCTACCTCAAAGTGTATCACCTCTCCAGTCCTGTGTTATAATTAAGTCCACAGGGACCTTGATTGCCTTCCTTTCTACAAGGTATCACGCTGGTTCATTACACTGGTGACATTTTGCTGATTGGATCTAGGTAGGAAGAAGTATCAGTGACTCAACTTACTGATAAAACATTTATGTGCTAGAGGGTGGGAAATTAACAAAATTTCAGGCACCGTCCACCCCAGTAAAATTACTAGGGGTCCAGTGGTGTGACACCTGTCAAGATGACTCCTTCTAAAATGAGGGAAAAGTTATGTATCTGTCCTCTCCCACTTTGGACTTGGAAGCTGCATATCTCTCATTTGGGTGTGCTACTTTGGCCCATTTCCCAGGTGACTCTAAAAGCTGCTAGCTTTGAGTGGGGTCTAGAACAAGTGAAGGCAGTGTGGAAGTTGCTCTTCCCCTTGGGGCGTGTTTTAGTCAACTAGGGCTACTGTAACAGAAATACCACAGAGTGGATGGCTTTAAAAAAGGAGAGTTTATTCTTACAGAGTCCGGTAGGCTACCAGTCCATATTCAGGGTGTCCACTCCAGGGTAAGGCTTTCCCCCTTGTCGGCTCTGGAGGAAAGTCTGGTATTGCATCAGTCTTCATCCAGGGAGCATCTTGGTGCAGGAACCTAAGGTCTGAAGGACATGCTCTTCTCCTAGTGCTGCTTTCTTGGTGGTACAAGATTCCCAATTCTCTGCCTGCTTCTCTGTTCTTTTATGTCTTGTAGGATGAAAGGATTAAGGGTGGGGCAAACCATACTCCAGGGAAACTCCCTTTACAGTGGAGCAGGGAGGTAATCCTATGAAGGGATTTACAGGTCCACCCTAATCCTTTAACATACAGCATAGGAAGACCACAAAATGGAGGACAGTCACAAGATACTGGGAATCATGGCCCAGCCACATGGCTACACATATTTTTTGGGGGACACAAGTCAATCCATGACAGGCCATATGATCCAGTGGTGTTTGAAGTGGCAGATAGAGATGCTGTTTGGAGTCTTTGTTGGGTTGATATTGGTGAATCACAGCATAGGATTTTGGAGCAGAGCTCTGCCATCCTCTTAGATTACTGTTTTCCTTTTGGAACTCTTTCTAGAATGGCCATTGTGCATGGTGCCATGGTGGCGAGTTAGCAAACTTAACTGAATAGTTGCCTGTAAGAGAGTTTTTAGCGAGTAAGTAACTGAGTGGATTGGAACACCCTCCCTGCTCCCCTGATCTGGCCCCCAGTGACTTTTTTCTTTATCCAAAGATAAAAGAAATAGTGAAAGGAAAACATTTTGATGACATTCAGGGCATCAAAGGTAACATGATGACAGCTCTGCTGGCTGTTGCGGAAAACAAGTTCCAAAATTGCTTTGAAGTGTGCACTAGGCACTGGCATCGGTGCATAGCTTCCCAAGGGGAGTACTTTGAAGGTGATCGTGGTGATACTCAGCAATGAGGTATGTAGCACTTTTCCTAGGGTGTGTACACAAACTTAATTGGCAGTCTCATATTTGCATCTCATATGAATGCCCACCTAAGGGTGACCTTGGCAGAGAAGGATTTTAACAAATAAATCAGATGACATGCTCTGTGGAAGCCAGTCATCCTCTTTCCCCAGCCACTCCTGTCATTGCCCAGTGGGCAGATGACCAAAGTGACCATAGTGGCAGAGATAGAGGTTATAGATGGCCTTCCACTCACTAAGGAGCACTTGGCTACAGCCACTGCTGAGTGCCCAACCTGCTAGCAGCAAAGACTGGCATTGAGTCCCCGATATGGCATTTCTTTTTTTTAAAATTTTTTATTTAATATAACTGAGTGAAAATGTACATTCCCGTATAAATTTACATACCCACCTATATGCAGCTTCCACTGCTCTCCCTGCCCGGTGACAGCACACTATTCCTCTCTGCTCCATACATGTCTCGTTCTCCCAACAGTCTCTTTTTTCCCTCCTCTCCACCCACTCTCCTTCCTCCAGCCAGAGCTCAGCAGGATGACATCCTATAGATGTATAGAACCATAAAGTGCATCCAATATATGGTCACTGCATCGCCAAGTCCAATCCATTCCTGTCTGAAGCATGGACCTTCGTTATGATTTATGGTCAAGGGCAGCATCAGGTCGAGGGGCCATGCTCCCAGGGGAACCCTGAAAACACTGGACCATCAATTGAGGTCTTTTAGTGGGGATCTCAGGGTGCACCCCTTTTTATTGTTGTGTTGCCAGTGAGA
Source organism: Heterohyrax brucei (assembly GCA_028571685.1). Lineage (NCBI taxonomy): Eukaryota > Metazoa > Chordata > Mammalia > Hyracoidea > Procaviidae > Heterohyrax > Heterohyrax brucei. The sequence continues at coordinate 6,174,539 of CM053165.1, read as the reverse complement.
CTCAACTTAGTGGGCTCCATCGTGGCTATCACTGGTGGTGGCCGGGCACCATCCGGTTCTTCCGGTCCCAGGTCGATGTAGGCACCCACTGATGTGGGTCTCTTTGTCTTCTGGGTTGTCTTTACTGCATGTCATTTTGGTCCTCGGTTAGCATGCGTTCCTGCTGAGTTGGGACCATTTGCTGTGCCCTCGGATGGCAGCTTGGCAACTTTTAAGACCCCAGACACCACTCACCAACATGGGTTGCAGAGAGCCCTCTTAGCAAAACGCTAGTTGTGCCAATTGGCCTCACTTTCGCCTAAGAGCATGGTCCCCCGCCCCCTGCCCCAGCTACTCTATCCTTGCAATATTAGGTTAAGGTGGAAGGAGTACTCATGTCATGTTTAAGTCCACTTAATATTGTTCTTGTTTCTAATGTGTGCTATCATCAATTTCACCCAACTAGATACTTAGCAACTATCTAATCTCAACCATCCTCCCCTCCCCTCCCTTGCAGCTGTGAAAGAGTCTTTTCTTCTATACACAAGTCTGTTTTTGAGATCTTATTATAGAGGTCGCATACAATATTTGTCCTTTTGTCGCTGACTACTTTCGCTCACCATAATATCTTCCAATTGAAACCAGGTCATGAGATGTTTCCTGAAGTCATTGTTCTTTATCATTGCGTAGTGCTCCATTGAGTATATATACCATAGTTTACCTATCCATTCTTCTGTTGTTGGGCATCTGGGTTGATTCCATCTTTTTGCTATCGTGGACTGTGCTGCGATAAACATTCTGGTGCATGTGTCCTTTGGTGTGAAAGGCCTTGATTCTGTAGAATATATTCCAAGTAGTGGAATTACTGGGTCAAATGGTATATCGATATCTATTTTTTTAAGGAAGTGCCAGATTGCCTTCCAAAGAGGCTGGACCATTTTGCAACCCCACCAACAGTGTAGGAGGGTTCCACTTTCTCCACAGTCTCTCCAGCATTTGTTGTTTGATATGGCGTTTCTAAAGTTGATCAGCCCGTGACCTGATGGCAGGTTGATTATATTGAACACTCCCTTCATGGAAAGGGTAATGTTTTGTTCTTACTGGAATACACACTCAGGGTACAGTTTGCCTTTCTACATGCAGTGCTTCTGCCAAAACTGTCTATGGACTTACAGAATGCTGTATCCACTATCCAGGTTTCCAGTGTGGCATTGGTGTGTATCAAGGGACTCACTTCACAGCAAATGAAGTGTGGCAGTGTGCCCATGTGCATGGAGTTCATTGATCTTACACCATCATCCTAAAATAAGCAGAAGAAATGATGAAGTAAAAAAGTTGAACAGAAGATTTCAAAGGGATGCACAGGAAGACTGGGTAAAGTTTTATAATGACATATGGAAAGACCTGGAGTTAGAAAGCCAAAAGAGAAGAATATGCTCAGCATTTCTTGAGTGGAAACAACTGAAATAAAAATTGTAGCCTCTAGTTGCAATACGGAAGGATTCTGTGGGGAAAATTTTAATGGTGCAAGAAGCATCAAAAGAAGAAGGAAAGAATATAGAGTCACTCCACTGAAAAGAATTGGTCAACATTCTACTGTTTCAGGAACTGATAGTACTGATCCCCAAGGATTGACAGGATACCAATTGAAATGCTTTCACAGACTAGTGCCACACTGAAAGTGCTCATTCTTCTGTGTCAAGAAATTTGGACAAAACAACAAATGCTGGAGAGGCTGTGGAAAAAGTGGAACCCTCCTACACTGTTGGTGGGGTTGCAAAAGGGTCCAGCCTCTTTGGAAGGCAATCTGGCACTTTCTTAAAAAAATGGATATTGATATACTATTTGACCCAGTAATTCCACTACTTGGAATATATCCTACAGAATCAAGGCCTTTCACACCAATGGACCCATGCACCAGAATGTTTATCGCAGCACAGTCCACGATAGCAAAAAGATGGAATCAACCCAGATGCCCAACAATAGAAGAACGGGTAGGTAAACTATGGTATATATACTCAATGGAGCACTACGCAATGATAAAGAACAACGATGACTTCAGGAAACATCTCATGACCTGGTTTCAACTGGAAGACATTATGGTGAGCAAAAGTAGTCAGCGACAAAAGGACAAATACTGTATGAGACCTCTATGATAAGATCTCAAAAACAGACTTGTGTATAGAAGAAAAGACTCTTTGACAGCTGCAAGGCAGGGGAGGAAGGGAGGGTGAGGGGGGAGGATTTAGTTTAGATAATTACTAGAAATCTAGTTGGGAGAAAGCGGTGATAGCATACATTAGAAACAAGAACATTAAGTGGACTTCAGCATAACTTGAGTACTCCTTCCATCTTAATACTGCAAGGATAGAGTAGCTGGGGCGGGGGGCGGGGGACCATGCTCTTAGGTGAATTCCAGGCCAATTGGCACAACTAGCGTTTTGCTAAGAGAGCTCTCTGCACCCCACATTGGTGAGTGGCGTCTGGGGTCTTAAAAGCTGCCAAGCTGCCATCCGAGGACACAGCAAATGGTCCCAACTCAGCAGGAACAGATGCTCACCGAGGACCAAAATGACATGCAGTAAAGACAACCTGGAAGACAGAGAGACCCACAAGAGTGGGTGCCTACATCGACTTGGGACTGGAAGAACCGGATGGTGCCCAGCCACCACCAGCGATAGCCACGATGGAGCTCACAGAGAGGAGTCTCACTGGCAACACAAGAATAAAAAGAGGTGTATCATGAGATCTCCACTACAAGACCTCAATTGATGGTCCAGCGGTTTTGGGGTTCCTCTGAGAGCATGGCCCCCGGCTCTGATGCTGCCCTTATAACAAAGTTCCACTCTTTGGACAGGAATGGATTGAACTTGGCAATGCAAAGCAACCATATATTGGAAGCACTTTCTGGTTCTATACATCTATAGGATATCATCCTGCTGACCTCTGGCTGGAGGAAGGGGAGTGGATGGAGAGGAGGGGAAAGGAGACTGTTGGGAGGATGAGACATGTATGGAGCAGAGAGGAATAATGTGCAGTCACCGGACAGGGAGAGCAGTGGAAGCTGCCTATAGGTGGGTATGTAAATTTATACGGGAATGTACATTTTCACTCAGTTATGTTAAATAAAAATAAAAATAATAAAAAAAAGAAATTTGGAAGACACCTACCTGGCTAACCCACTGGAAGAAATCCTTATTTATGCCTATTCTGAAGAAAGTAGTTCAGCCAAATATGGAAATTACCAAACAATATCATTAACATCACATGCATGTAAAATGATGTCAAGATCATTCAAAAGCAAGTGTGGCAGTACATTATCAGGGAACTGCCAGAAATTCAAGCCAGGTTCAGAAGAGGATGTGGAACCAGGATTATCACTGCTGATACCAGGATGGATTTTGGCTGAAAGCAAAGAATACCAGAAAGATGTTGTGGTGGTCAGGATTATGTCAACTTGGCTACTACCTATTTGGCTGCTGTATTAAGTGGCAGGGCGGGGTTTGTGGTGGCTCCCTGCCCCTCGGCTCTCATCTCGTGACACTGGACTATGGCTGCTGATCGCTCACGTGGCCAGGAGCTCCTGCTCTCTTGTTCCAGCGTCTGGTTCCGGGACTTGAGCTAGCAGCTGTTGGGCTCATCAGTCCTTACAGTCCGCACGTGAGAGTCCTGCTCCCTGACCTGCCAATCCTGCGCTCGCCAGCCTCTGCCCAGTCCTGCTCCCTGACCTGCCGATCCTGGTTTCGCCAGCCTCTGTCACTTCGTCTCGCCACCAGCTTGGGATCCACTGACCTACACAACCGGTGATCTGCAACTCTGGTCTCTGACTTGCTGACCTTGGGTTCCTCAGCTTCTGTGGACACGTGAGGCTTGTGCCAGAGCTTGGGACATTCAGCTTCTGTGATTACGTGAGCTGTTTCCTATATTTGTATCTATCTATCTGTCTATATATATATTATAAATCTTCCTTGTAGCTACACGTGTTACTGGTTTTGCTTCCCTAGAAAACCCAGCCTAAGACAATTTGGTACCGGGAGTGGGGTTCGAACCCACGCGGACATATGTCCATTGGATCAGCTGGATCGTATGGCCCAAGTGCCAGGGCAGCCTGCACAGCAGCCTGAACCTGTTGCTAGCCACCACAAACCCAACTCCAAAATGAGTGATAATAGCCCAGACCCTTCAGGAATGAAGGTTTGGGTCACCTCACCAGGCAAGGAACCACAACCAGCTGAGGTACTTGCTGAGGGCAAAGGGAATACAGAATGGGTTGTAGAAGAAGGTAGTTCTAAATATCAGTTACGGCCACGTGACCAGTTGCAGAAACGAGGACTGTAATTGCTATGAGTATTCCTGCTTTGTATGTGTGTATTGGATCTTTTGTTTACTTATGAAACGTAAGATGTAAATGGGTTAATGCATTTTCAGTTGTACATGTGTTAGTTATATCATATTGACATAAGTATGACTTTGTAACTGTACCCCTTCGGAGACTGTGCATGGTAAGGTGAGATGTGTGCAGATGCCAAGTTGACAAGGGGTGGACTGTGGTGGTCAGGATTATGTCAACTTGGCTACTACCTATTTGGCTGCTGTATTAAGTGGCAGGGCAGGGTTTGTGGTGGCTTCCTGCCCCTCGGCTCTCATCTCGTGACCCTGACTACAGCTGCTGATCGCTCACATGGCCAGGAGCTCCTGCTCTATTGTTCCAGCGTCTGGTTCTGGGACTTGAGCTAGCAGCTGTTGGACTCATCAGTCCTTACAGTCGGCACGTGAGAGTCCTGCTCCCTGACCTGCCAATCCTGTGCTCGCCAGCCTCTGCCCAGTCCTGCTCCCTGACCTGCTGATCCTGGGTTCGCCAGCCTCTGTCACTTCGTCTCGCCACCAGCTTGGGATACACCGACCTCCAGCCTCTGTCGCATCGTCTCGCCACCAGCTTGGGATCCACTGACCTACACAACTGGTGATCTGCAACTCTGGTCTCTGACTTGCTGACCTTGGGTTCCTCAGCTTCCGTGGACACGTGAGGCTTGTGCCAGAGCTTGGGACATTCAGCTTCTGTGATTACGTGAGCTGTTTCCTATATTTGTATCTATCTATCTATCTATATATTATAACTCTTTCCTTGTACCTACACGTGTTACTGGTTTTGCTTCCCTAGAAGACCCAGCCTAAGACAGCTCTCAACCTGGCACTGATGGCTATGAAGATGGAGAAAAGGGGGCCATGAGCCAAGTGTTTTAGGCTAGGTTCTATAGAAGAGGAAAACCAGTGAAGCATATATATATAAAGAAAGAGATTTATTTCTAGGCAATTGCTCATGCAATTATAGAGGCTGGCAAGTCACAAATTCTTGGGTCAAGTAGCAGGCTGGAAGCTCCTGACTCCTGTGGTTTGCAGGGTCAGACAAACTTAAAACCTATGGATCAGGTAGCAGGCCACTGGCTTATGGAGTTGTAGGAGTCAGTGAATCTAAAATCTGCACATCAGGTGGCAGAGTGAAGGCACCTCATCACCCAGGAACCGGATATTATGTGTCAATGAGATGAATGCAGGGTCAGAAGAGAGCATTTCCAGAATAGCCATTTATATCATGGATATAGGCCACACCCCCAAGGAAACTCCCCTTCCAACTGATTGGTTACTCACATTAGATCCATGAAATAGGAGGTGATTACATAGTTCCTGCCAAACTACTGAGAATCATAGCATAGCCTAGTAGCCAAGTTGACACGTAACAGTTATCACACTGGTGAAAGTTAATGGCCAGTAGAAACTTCAAAAGTCAAGGACACAGATTCTTCCCTACAGCCTCCAGAAAGGAAAGCATGCTGCTAGTACCTTGATCCTAACCTTGTGAGATCCATATTAAACTTCTGGCCTACAGAGCTATAAGCTAATGAATTGGGGTTGCTTTAAGCCACTAAGTTTGTGGTAATTTGTCACAGCAGCAACTGAAACCTAATATATTACACAATATGTCAGAATAGTGCAGAGTGTGCTATACTGTTTGTGTGGAAAAAGCAAGGAGTATGTATTTTCAGATGTGTGTTTGTAAATATGTGGATCAATCATTTGCAACCTTGGCTGTACATTATAGTCATCTGGAAAGCTTAAAAGACAAGCTGCAAAGTCTAGGCTGCACCATGAACCACTAAACTTAGAAACACTTGGAGGAACCCTGGCATCAGCATTTTTTGGAGCTCTCCTATTGCAACCAACGTTGAGAGTATCAATGTAGACTGTTTGGAAGGTTAAGCAGAGGGCAACCGTGCAACTGTGGGACGAGGAGAGAGGGACTGTTTATATTTTTTATTTTTTAACTTTGAAACTAAACTGCATGCATTTAAAGAAAAACAAAACACGTATCACTAACAACCTTCCTAGGTGAGCCTCATTGTTGAGTCACCACTGGGCTTTGTCTGCCTGTACTGCTTCCTCATTGACTGTATTCTTGTTCTCTCACTTCTTGGCCCTTCTCGTAATAATGCACCAGGGAACCAACTACCACCTGTGAAAGTTTTGAAGGCCTACTTGAATCATTTCCATTTCCTGCCACTATTACATCTGGAATGACACAGTGGCCACAACAATGGGCTTAAGTACAAAAATAATTATGGATGTGGCACAAGACCAGGCAGTGTTTTGTTCTGTTGTTTATAGGGTCACTATAAGTCAGAACCGACTCAATGGTACCTAACAACAATAGCAACATAACATCTCTGAGTGAATTCCAGAGTTTCCACTGTTGCTGCTTAAAGAGTAACCAGGCAGTCCTTTGCTCCTCAGCCCTGATTGTTGGCTTCTGTGACCTGACATAGGAGTAAAGTTTCCAGTGTCTCCCTCCTTTCCTTATTCTCTTGTCTTCCATCTCAACTCATTAGGGAGGAGGTACAAGAACCTCAATGTGTTTGAGACTTCTACTTCATGAGGCTTCTCTTCAAACAGGTTTCTCTAAGTACCAGTGGTCTTCAGGGTGGCTTTTTATCCTGCCTGTCTTGGAAATCCTTTTATGAGAGTTCAGGATATAATTCAGAATGGGTACACAGTCCTGTGGAGTTTCATGGGAGGGAAACTTCCTTGCTACTGCTTGGAGTGGTCTGGAAAGCTTCATGGAAGGCGGAAGCATTGAGGTTGGTCGTTTACTTATTCAACAGGTATTTAGGAGCACCCACTAAGTATTAGGAAACCCTGGTGGCTTAGTGTTTAAGTACTACATCTGCTCACCAAAAGTTTGGTAGTTCATATCTTCCAGGCACTCCTTGGAAACTCTATCGAGCAGTTCTACTCTGTCCTATAGGGTCGCTATCAGTTGGAATCAACTCAGTGGCACTGGGTTTTGTTTGTTTGTTGACTGAGTGTTAAACTCTGTTCTCAGTATTAGGAACAATCTGAACGAATGAGAACCATGTTGCTACCTTCATGGAGCAGTTGAAATCGGGAGATAGATAATAACCAAGATAGATAGTATTTTAGATGATGAATGCTTTGGAGAAAAATTTGGGAATGGAGACATTGTGTTTGGGACAGATATGTTGCAATCTTAGGTAGGTTGAGCATGGAAGGCTGCATTGAGAAGATAACATCTGAGTAAAGATTAAAAGCAAGGGTAAGGGAGTGCTCTCTATACATACATGAGAGATGAGTATTCCAGGTAGAGGGACCTCCAGTGCAAAGGCCCTGATGCGGGAGCTTGAGTGAATGTTTTCAGATTAGCAAGGAAGCCAGTATAGTTGGAAGAGTGCAAAGGGGAAGGTTCTGAGAATTTATGGGAGGACTGTGGCAGGCAGATGGTGCAAGGCATTGGTAGGCCATTATAGCTTTTCCTCTGAGAGAAATGGGAAGCCATTGCCTTGAATGCAAGTTCTTCAAGGACAAGGCCCAGGCTGTTTGATCTCTGTATCTCCCTCAGCATCCAGCAACAGGCTTTCACCTCTGAAATGTCAAGATGTGATTTTCAAAAAGAAAAATGTCAACATGTGTGCAGTCTGTGGGAAAGTGGGCATGTGCCTGGTTTGATACTCTTACACAGAGAGAGCTGCAATGGAAGATAAGGTGGGCAATATAACAGCAGGAGGACAAATGTGAACAGCTAACTGGAGCTAGGGTTGGCCTGGTCAGAGTGCCAGTCAGAAGAAGTGACTGAATGGCAGTAGGGCAGCATGGGCTGGAGGAGGGTTGAATGTGGGAGAGCAGTGCACATGTCAGGTGGAGTGAAGCTATAGGTCAGAAACCTCAGGGCAGGGGAGGAAGAGGTGGTCAGGTCTTGGACAAAGGTGAGAGGTTAAACATAACCACCAGGTGTTGGTCTGTGTGCCTGCATCAGGAAAACCTGTGAATACAATTAGAGAAGTCTAGAGAACTGGCCTCTCTCCCAGCACTTAATATGTTCTGCCTTGTGTTTATTTTTCTGTTGTTTTTCTTATCCTCACCTGAAGGGCAAGGAATGTGTCTTTTATTCATCTTCACGTCAGATGCAGTGTCCACTGCAGGGCTCTGGCAGTGTTTTTTTTTTTGTTTTGTTTGTTTTTGGTTTTTTTTGCATCAGTTGTCAGTTGGTTTGAAAAATAGATGTACTACCTCTGATCCCACTAATTCTAGAATTATCTTTTCTCTTCACTTGCTGGTGCAGTCCTTTGATTCCTCAGTCAGTTGGAAGCTGTTCTTGCCCGTCTCACCACCAAAACTTATTTCTACTCTACTTATTAGCTGTGTCAGTTGATAAACATTTGTGGAGCATATACAATGCCTTTGGACATTGTTAGACCCTGAATAGCATCTTTTAGAGGTCAGCTGCAAGGTTACTTTTTCACCTCCCAAGCCTTCTGGAAAACCCTCTTCTAGGTTAGAGCTGTCATAGCACACAGTACTTCTCTTAGCCTAGCAGTTATCAAAAGACGTTTCAAATGCCTCTTTTCTCATCTGTACGTTCTGCTAAATTGGTAGTTCTTGGTGCATAAAACATCCTTGTGTCCTCAACACTTAGCACAGAACTTTGAAAAAAATTAGTATCATTTAGCCAACACCAACAAATTGGTGGTATGTGTGGTTCAGACTCAGAGACACTATAGAACAAAGTGAGAATCTCAGTTTCCACTGGATGTTGGAAGCTTTAGTTTATTAAATGAAGAAATGGGAAAGAATTCCAGGTGGGGTTAGGTGTATGTTAAGGCCAGAGGAGCAGTATCCTGGAGAAAGGTGTGAAATTCTGTATCTGGGGAGTTTGTTGGGGAGCCAATGTCGCAAAAGAGGCAGAGACACGCCAGTCTGAGGGTCCAGTGAAGTTGCTTCAAAGAGAAAGAGAACGGGGACTGAACTGAGGGTGAGGTAGAGAGACAGGGAGAGAGAGAGAGAGGGAGTCCAGAGGTGGCTCAGCCCCTCCCAGGCCAGTAGGGCACGTTTTTGATAGTTTTAAAATTCCAATGAGGTAGTGTGGGGTGAGAGGTTTTGTGGTTTGATACGGAAAAAATGTTAAAAAGAGAGGCGTAAGGTTTGTTTATGGTCTTTGGTGAGGGAAAAGCTTTCCTTACCAGGGTGGGGGTGGCAGGCATAAAAGTTTTGTTTATGGTTCAAACTCCTGTGAGCTGTTTTGGGTCATGGCTTATTATTAAACCTCTCTGAAATACAGGGACACAGTCCTCTCAGAGCTAGGATGCTGACAGGAGAAGTAGCATAAAATGGTGTAGAAGCTCTGTCCCTTTAGCGTCAAATTCACAGAATGTAAAGTGTAGCAGCAACTCTGGCAAGGTGCTGCGCTCTGAACCCCTCAAAGAAGGACCAGGGCTTCACACCTCGCTCTGCCCAAAGAACGTGCCACCCACCTGCCTTGCCCCTAGCCTGTCCTGCGCGGGGCTAAGGAGACTCCTAGGGAGCCCAAGGAGAGATGCCTGTGGTGGGCGCGCAAGCGCGCTGAGGCCTAGAGCCCCAAAAGATTTGAGGGTGCACGCGCGCACGCGCGCACGGAACGGGCTACGGCCGCGGTGACGCTGCTGCGGCAGGCGGTGGTGTGCGCGATTCCTCTGTCTTGGAAGCACTGCCCCAGTCCCCGCTGCCACCATGTCAGGTCGGTCAGTCCGGGCCGAGACCCGCAGCCGGGCCAAGGACGACATCAAGAAGGTGATGGCAGCCATCGAGAAAGTGCGGAAATGGTGAGGGGCTGGAGCCGAGGGTCCTAGCAGGGGCAGCTAGCCCAGGCCCAGAGAAGCGCCGGACGGGTAGGCGTGGTGAGAACCGACTGGCAGGCGCTTGGGGGTGGGGGTGAGTAGGAAGTGGGAGGAGGGTACTGCTTGCTTCGGCGTGAGGTCAGAGGGCGCGCCGACTGCAACCAATTAGCGGGTGGCCGGGCTCGTTGGCCAGCCCACCTGTTCGCTCGTTGCTCCAGAGGAGCTGCCGGTTTCCGGACAGCGCGCGTCCACACGGCCGTGTGCTTTGAACGCCGCGCAGGTTCCGGCTCCGAGACCGGTAGAGCCCTGCGTTCCCACTTATCTTGGTGTCTTCGCGGAAGTCAGGGTTTCTCAGCCTCGCTTGCCAGCACTGCCTCGTAGTAATAGCTAGCTACCGTTCAGTGTTCAGTGTGCCGTCACGAGCGCTTTGTCTGTTAACTCATGTTTAAGTTTAGAAGTGTTGCTCCATAAATCTGCCTGCTCACGGAAGCAAGCGTGGTCATCGAAATCGAATCCTGACTCTTCCCCTAACCTTGACAGGTACCTTCCAGTCTGCTTGCAAATTTGACTGATATTTTTTCGTGCCCTAGGAGAAGGTACTAGTGGTCCAAGCCTAGCCCTTCCTTGAAAACGACTTTTCTCATGGTCAGCGAAGACAATGAATGAGTCCCTGTTTTGTATCCGGAACTCCAGTGTTTTTTTTAACATTTAGCTTCCACAAGTTTTTTTTTTTTAATATGATTGAACGAAAGTGTACATTCCCATGTAAATTTGCATGCCCACCTATATACAGCTCCCACTGCTCTCCCTGCCCAGTGACAGCACACTCTTCTCTGCTCCATACATGTCTTATCCTCCTAACAAACTCCTAGCCCCTCCTCTCCACCAGCTCCCCTTCAGTAAGAGGTCAGCAGGACCACATCGTATAGATGCATAGAACCGTAAAGTACGCACATGATATGGTCACTCGGTGTTGCGAAGTCCAGTCGATTCGACCTCCATTAGGACTTATGGACAGGGGCAACATCAGGGCCAGGGGCCATGCTTGCTCCCAGGGGAACTCCGAGGCCGTGGACCATCAATTGCAGTCTTTTAATGGAGATCTCAGGGTGCCCCCCTTTTTATTCTTGTGTTGCCAACGAGACTTAACTTTGTGAGCTCCATCACGGCTATCACTGGTAGTGGCCAGGCACCATCCACTTGTTCCGGTCACAAGTCAGTGTAGTCATGTACGCACATGAGTCTGTCTGTCTGTCACTGAACGGTTGTCTTTCTCCTGTGTTGTTTTGGTCCTTGGTGATCATCCATTCCTGCTGAGTTGGGACCATTTGCTGTACCCTCAAATGGCAGCTTTTAAGACCGTGGACGCCACTCACCAATGTAGGATGCAGAAGACTGTCTTAGCAAAACGCAAGTTGTACCAATTGGCTTCAATTTCCCCTGAGAGCATGGTTTCTGGCCCCCCAACCCCAGCTACTCTGCCCTTGTAATATTGCATTAAGATGTGAGGAGTAATCATGTTATGCTGAAGTCCAGTTAATATTGATTTTCTTTCTAATGTGTGCTGTCACAGATTTCACCCAACCAAATTTCTATCAGCTATCTAATCTAAACCCTCCTCCCTCCCTTCCCACACTTGCAGTAATCAAAGAGTCTTTTGTTCTGTGCATGAATCTGTTTATAAGTTCTTATCGTAGGGGTCTCATATAATATTTGTCCTTTTGTCATTGTCTACTTTCACTCAACATAATGCCCTCCAATTGAAACCAGATTATGAGATGTTTCCTAAAATTATCGTTGTTCTTTATCATTGCATAGTGTTCCATTGAGTATATATACCACAGTTTACTTATCTTTTCCTCTGTTGTTGGGCATCTGGGTTGATGCCATCTTTTTGCTGTTGTAGGCTGTGCTGTGATAAACATTGGTGTGTATATATCAGTTGGTGTGAATGGCCTTGATTCTGTAGGATATATTCCGAGCAGTGGAATTAGTAATTCCAAATGGTAATTTCAAATGGTATATCTATATCCAGCTTTTTAAGGAAGCACCAGATTGCTTTCAAAAGAGGTTGCACCATTTTGCAATCCCACCAACAATGTAGGAAAGTTCCAGTTTCTCCACAGCCTCTCCAGCATTTGTTGTTTTGTGTTTTTTGGATTGTGGCTAACCTTGTTGGGGTGAGATGGTATCTCATTGTAGTTTTGATTTGAATTGCTTCAATAGCTAATGATCATGAGCATGTCTGCCTGTGTTTTTTGGCTACCTGGATCACCTCTTTAGAGAAGTGTTTGCCCATCTCCATTGCCCACTGCTTAATTGGATGATTTATCTTTTTCTTATTGATATTTTGTAGTACCTTACAGATTATAGAGATAAGGCGTCGGTCTGACATAGAGTTGTGAAATGTTTTTTCCCATTCTGTAGGTGGCCTTTTAATTCTATTAATAAAGTCTTTGGGTGAGCAAGTGTTTGATTCTTAATAATTCCCATTTATCTTGTTTTCTCTTCTATTGTTTGTGGTTTGAATGATTTTGAAGTCTGTCTCCATTGTGTATTAAAGCTTCCATTGTTGTCCCTAGTTTTTGTTGGATGAGCTTTATTGTTTCAGATTTTATATTTAGGTCTTTTATCAAGTTCGAGTTGGTTTTTGTATAAGGTGTAAGAGATGGGTCTTGTTTCAATTTTTTGCAGATGGATATCCAATTTTGCCAGCATCATTTGTTGAAGAAATTGTTTTTTCCCCACTTTAATGTCTTAGGGCCTTTGTCGACTATCAGCTGTTCATAGGAAGATGGTGGTATCATCTCTGGGATCTCAAGTCTATTCCATTGATCTGTCTGTTTCTTTTTGGACCAGTACAAGGCTGTTTTGACTTCTGTGGAAGTGTGATAGATTCTAAAGTTGGGTAGTGAGAGGCCTCCCAGTGTGTTCTTCTTCTTCAGTGGTGCTTTACTTATCTGGGGCTTCCTCTCTTTCCAAACAAAGTTGGTAATTTGTTTCTCCATCTCATTAAAAAATGTCACTGGAATTTGTATTGGGATTGCATTATATAAGTAGATTGTTTTGGGCAAAATAGACATTTTCACAATGCTAAGTTCCTGTCCATGATCAGGGTAGTAGGTTTCTCCCATTATGTAAGTCTCTCTAAGTTTCTTGTAGTGAGGACTTGTAGTTCTCTTTGTAAAGGTCTGTTATTTCTCTGGTTAGATTTATTCCTAAGTACTTTATCTTCTTAGGGGCTATAGTAAATGGTGATTTCTATAGTTGATGATTTCCTCCTTAATAATCTCGTTGTTGGTATAAAGGAATCCTACTGATTTACTTATGTTGATCTCATGTCCTGAGACTTTTCTGAACTCTTCTATCAGTTTGAGTAGTTTATTTATGGGTTCTTTAGGATTCTCTGCCTATACAATCATGTCATCTGCAGATAGGGAGATTTTTACTTCTTTGCCGATGCAGATGCTCTTTACTTCTTGGTCTTGCCTAATTGCTCTGGCTAGAACTTCTAGTACAGTGTTGAATAGGAGAGGTGAGAGTGGACATCCTTGTCTAGTTCCTGTTCTCAAGGGAAAGTCTTTCAGTCTCTCTCCATTAAGGATGATGTCAGCAGTTGGCTTTGTATAAATGGCCCTTATTGCGTTGAGGAATTTGCCATCTATTCCTATTTTGCTAAGAGTTTTTAGCATGAGTAGGTGTTGGACTTTATCAAATCCCTTTTCTGCATCAATAGACAAGATTCTTGTCTTTTGTGGTATTTATGTGGTTGATAACATGAATTGTTTTTCTGATGTTGAACCAGCCTTGCATCCCTGGTATGAATCCCACTTGGTCAGGATGGATTATTTTCTTGATATGTTGTTGTATTCTACTGGCAAGAATTTTGTTGAAGATTTTTGCATCTAGATTCATGAGTGATATCAGTCTGTAGTTTTCCTTTTTGGTTGGTTCTTTCCCTGGCTTTGGTATCAGGGTTATGCTGGCTTTATAGAATGAATTAGGGAGTATTCCATCCTGTTCTATACTGTGAAATAGTCTCAGTAGTGTTGGAGATAACTCTTCTCTAAAAGCTTCATAGAATTCTTTGGTGAAGCCATCTGGGCCAAGGCTTTTTTTTGTTGGTAGCTTTTGGATGACTTTTTCAATCTGTTCCTTTGTGATGGGTTTATTAAGCTGTTCTTCTTCAGCTTGTGATAATTTTGATAGGTGATATGAATCAAGGAATTTGTCCATTTCCTCTAGGTTTTCAAATTTGTTAGAGTACAGTCCTTCACAGTATTCTGTTAGGGTATTTTTTGTTTCTGTTGGAATGACCACTCTTTTCTTGGCTTTGAGTTGAAGTTTCTGTCTTTTTTTTTGTTCTTGATCTGTTGGATTTCAGAGTACTGGTTTCCATCGGATCGAACCGCTTGCTTAATTTTTCATTTTGCTCTGCTGCATTTCGTATAAGGTCTAGGAGGGCTCTATATAATACTTCTGTATTCACCTTCCAGTAGTTTCTGAAAAGCTTCTTCATCAGGGAAGTTGTGAGGCACTTTCTTCTGGGAGCCTTCTGAAGCCATGGATGATTTCTTGGTTATGCTTTTATCCAGAGTTTGTTGCTTTTGGGGCATCATATGAGTCAGTAGAGGCTGGGAGAGATGCTGTGAGAATGGACTGCAGTTGTTTCTCTAGGCCATCTTAAAATGAGAGGTAAAAAAGTATCTGAAAACTTCAAAGTCAGTCAGATTTTCAGGTGCATAGGTCCCTCTTCCCAACTGGCAAAGTAAGCACCTCTGTATCAAACCCAGGTTGTTATCAACTAGCTGAAAATACAGAAGGGCTACTGCTCTCCTGACCTCTGCTGTCGGGCCTCAGCTGTAGGTGACACTGTTTAAAATACTGCTTTTCTGCTGGAAAAATGCTCCCTCCCTCTTCTAGGTACACGCTGCCTCTCAGCCCAGGAATTAGGTCCATCTGAGGCCTCTGTATGGGTGATCCACCTCCCAATGGAACAAGATGGCATCCTACACAAGTTTGCCACTGCCTCGGTATTGGCTACTGTGTGACAGAGACAAAAAGAGATACCAGAGTTGCCAAGATGCAGAGTCCAAAGCCGGGCTCTCAAAATGTGACAATTTCTCTTGCCAATCCCACCAGCAGTGCATCTGAGATTAGTGGCTAGTCAAGTCCCAGCTCTGCCCGCCAGCTAAGACAGACAAAAAAGAATTAAAATGATGAGTTACCTTCGGTCTGTGCAAGCCCACACTTGCTGAGAGTGGGGTCAGCAAAAGAGAGGAGGTTTTGCATTCAGTGGTATGAAATCCAAATTAACAGCTCTATACCACATCCTAAGGCTCACTAGGTGTCCAGAAGTCTCCATTTAATTATCAGTTCAAATCTTGGTTTCCAGAAGGATTTAGGGAGACATGTGTTTAGTCCACCAGCTTGACTCTGCCTCCTTCCACAAGCTTCTTGATGCCTTTTTGAGCCCTTCCTTTTTCCTTTTTTCTGTCATAAGCAAAGATGGATGGATGGTTAGTTCCCTCCAGAAAGCCTTCTCTAAACTTTGTCACTACTTACCTTCCACCCTTTGGATAACATCATTTATTATGTCTGTATTTGTGTGTTTATCCTTTGCTCCATAAAAGGAAACTTCTTACAGCCGCAGATTTCATATAGAATTGGGACTCAGTAAATAATTATTTTTCTTCTGTATATCTATTTCTAGGTTTTGGTTAAACCTGAGAATTGACACACCTCTGTTCCCTCTTTGAGGTCTTTGTTTTCACCTTTTGCCTAGAGCAGGTTATCATCCTGTCACCTGGAACTCTGTCCTGGGCTCCCCCCATTGTTTTCCTGCTTGTACTGTAGTAACCTCACAAGTCCATATAGCACATTCCAATGGGAGTGGTTTTATTTTTCAAACTTCAGTTACCCACGTGATCTTTTTAAAGTAAAAATCTTATGATAGCATTCTATGGTTAGAAAATAATGCTTCAGTGACTTCTTCATGGTCTTTGGATAAAGCCCAAAGAAGATCCTACCTCATCTGCTTCCATCTAACTGTGTTCTTTCTCAGAAGTCTGTTTTCCCACACTGCTGTTCTGCTGCAAGTATTCTTGCTCCTCCCCTCTCTTCTCCTTCCCTGGTTAACTCTTAGAGCTTCCTTTAGAAGTTCACTCCTCAGGTATATCTTTCAAGATCCTCAGTCTAGGTTAGGTTTGCTTCATAGACCTTTACACAACCCTGAGAAATTTCTTATACTGGAATATTTAAATTAGAGAAATGGCAATTTCATATGGTTCAAACTAATGATTAAATGGCTGATTATGAAATTAGTTGTTTAATGTCTGTTTCTGACTGGAATGGAGGCTCTATGAAGGTAGGAATGTGTATCTGTTAACAGAGAAACATCAGAGTTCATACCACCAGCCACAAGCCAATTACCGAGACAGGAGGTTAGGGCGAAGTATTTCAAGATTTTATTTGTTTGCTAACTTACACAAAGGTGGCAGAGGAGATATCTCCTCCAGAAATCTGCCCATCTCTCGTCAAGCAAGAGGGGTTTATAAAGGGAAAGTTAAGTGCAGGTGCAAGTGCCAGGATCCAGCCCCAGCTGGGTTTCAGGACCATGGAGGGGTGGGTGGCATCGGCAGGAAAGAAAGAAATGAGACTGAGACAATTAGAAGTCTGAAGAACAGCAGCCCGTTAAGGTCTGTCTTCCTTTATTTTTTATAGTCAATGAGGTAACTGTTCTTTGACCACGCAAGCTATTGGCTAGTAAGAAGTTAGTACCTCGTGGTCTCTCTTCATGTTAATCATTAGGGTCTTCTAAATAATGACCTGAGACAGTGGTCTCTTTTCGTATTAATTATTAGGGTCCTCTCTGTTGGCTAGTAGGACTACTTTGTAGTCCTTTTTCATGTTATCATTAGGGCCCTCTGAATAATGGTTCAGGACCAGTATATTGTGATTATAATCAACAGTCGGAACAAGGCTAATCCTGGAACTCTATTAACTCTGCCTACGCCTCGAGATCAAAGGTACAGGAAGAGAGAATAAACTCATCTTAAAAAGTTATACTCTGACAGTCTCTATTTGTTCCTTCTTTGCTCTTTCTTATGTCTTCCTGTGGGGACAATGAGTGTCCACTGTCCCTCATTCTAAGCTTCTCTCAAGCTGTCCTAAGAAGGGTATTTCTTTAGTATTTGTCTGTTTGCCAATACTAAATATAATAAACTTGGGAGCCTATCTATCTTCCTGATGCGAGGAGTGGAATGTTCATTTCTAAGAGCTGAGGAGGGGGGACCGTCCCTGGGGAGCTTCCGAGGGCCTTCCTGCAATCTGATTATCACCTGTGAAGGGGGATGTGCAGTTGGGAGAAGCCAGCAGGGTTGGGCCAGCCTTGGTGCTCTCAGGCGGGGTGTGCTGCATTGGAATTCATTCCTCCGAGCTCTTTTCTCTAGGAGTCCCCGGTCAGGTTTTCGCAATGTTATTTCATAAGCCGAGGGGGTCGTAAAGCCCCTCGTAGAAGGCATCTGCCTTGATCTGCATGCCAGGAGAGGAGGGGGTATTTTTTTGAGGAAGATTTGATTAGGTTGCAAAATGTTATCAAGGAGAGTATGGCCAGAAATATGTCACGGGTGATATGCCTCCGCCTGTCATCACATAAGCTTGTGACTTTGTTCACAGGGGCTTTTGTGGGTGACAGACCTCAGCATGCAAGGATGAGATAATCATGAGAAATGTGGCAAAAAATGGTCAATAAAACAGTCTATGTTTTAAGTTCTGTGTTTCAAAGTCTTCCTTTGTGAGTCTTCGTTGGAGCAGGAGGACTGATGTCCAGCATGCTCTGGTCCAGCTTAGTGATAAAAAAAAGCCTCAGGAAGAAAAACAAGCAGTTTCCAGATCTCCCTTGACTGTCCTATGGTTCTTTTCCTAGGGCAGTTCTAAATCACATAAGTAAAGTATAACACTTAAAACAGAGAGGGATGTTGTTTATTCATGATGGAACTTCATATATCCCTCTTAATATTGCCATTTGGGCCCTGTGGAGTGTGAGTGTATGTTTTCCACAGGGGACATGGACGTTGGGGGTAATTGCAGCAAAGCCTCTCAGGCCTCTGTCTTAGTTTCCCTCTGTTGTTAGGAAAAGTATGTTTTTCAGGCCTCCGGTTTCATGTCTCCTGCCTGGCTGCACCTCCAGGAATTTGTACATTACGTACTTCTTGAACAAAT
Source organism: Heterohyrax brucei (assembly GCA_028571685.1). Lineage (NCBI taxonomy): Eukaryota > Metazoa > Chordata > Mammalia > Hyracoidea > Procaviidae > Heterohyrax > Heterohyrax brucei. Next base: position 6,156,174 of record CM053165.1, on the reverse strand, counting down.
GAGGAAATTAAGTGGCTTGTCTAGGACGAAATTTCAGCTTCTTAAATATTTGGTTCATTCTACTTTTTAGTACAGCACAATCTCCATTTCTGTGATGTCATCAGTTGCTGAACAGCATCAGTTACGAGAGAGAGAGAGAGAAAGACATCTTAAATTTAGACTGGAAACCTTTAGAATTGATTCTCATCTGTTTCTGTCAAAAAGCAGCTTTCTGCATTGGGCCCTCATTCCTGCTGACAGCAAGCATCTTGTAATGACACCAGTGGCTCTTAGAATAAGAGCCCAGTGTGCTTAAAGAGAAGTAACCTCTTGAAACAACATAGTCTCCTTTGTTATATGTTCTCCACATACGTTATGAGCACACTGAAGATGGTTCTACGTGCTGCATCAGAACACTGGCATTTGATTTAATCAGATTTAGTGAGAATTATGAGGCCTTAGTAGTGATTTAGAGAGTGACCTTAGGCAAGATTTTTCTCACTCCTCCTAATACATTATTTATCTTGTGAGTGTAGCGGTAATCTCTGCCATTTTTTACTTCAGATTTCAACCCATGCACAGTGGACTAAAATGTTAGTCTTGGATCGTTGTCATGGTCAGTTTCACATCAGATCATTGTAACTATAGCATTTTCTTTGGCGAGTTTTCAAAACTAGATCACCAGACCTTTCTTCCTTGTCTGTCTGAGTGTGAAAGCTTTACTGAAACCTGTTTAGCATCAAAGCAGCACAAGCCTAGATCAGACTGGAGACTTAGAGATTATCTCTGAAATTATCACAACATTATTTATATTTATTTGAATAAAAAATGAAATAAATAACCTACAAGTTTATTTCTGCTGACTCTCTTTTTAGTAGTAATAGAATGGGAGTGATTTGTGATCTTCATTCAAGTTTCATTTTAGTAAATTAACTAATAGTTCAGAAGCACTGGAGGTGTCATATTATTTAACAAGGGAGTGCAAGAAGGGATCCAGGAGCAAAACGAGAACTCTGTCCACAGAAATTTTAAAATTACTCTTCCACTGTGTTACTTTATGGTTTGAGTCTGTCCATGGCAAGGTTAAGCAGAGGTTTCCTTGGCTTCACTGAGGAGTATGTACCAAATAAGTCATAGTTCTTACTCTCACAGCATAGTTAGAAATAAAGAACACATGCATTTGGTAAACAGAAGAGCATACCACGTGACTCACAGATCAGTGAAAAAGAGTATAGTGCAAGTGCCACCCGGTGCGATGTATGTGGATGTGTATATTCCTCAATTTGATATTTTAATTCCTTCTCCAAAACTGCCTGAGATGACCACCTTTCTAGTTATATAACCCACAATTCCTTTGAAGTATCTTCAGCATTAAACTTTTGATTACTTACGATTCTCCAAAGACAGCATCAGGCTGTCCACTTCTGTTGTCCATAATCTGCTCCCTTATCATAGACTGTCATTTGCCTTTCCCTAAATATGTGCCTGGGGGGGTGGGGGGGGGAATAATACTCTTTTTTTTTGTTTTTATTTAACATGACTGAGTGAAAATGTACATTCCCGTATAAATTTACATGCCCACCTATATGCAGCTTCCACTGCTCTCCCTGTCCGGTGACAGCACACTATTCCTCTCTACTCCATACATGTCTCATCCTCCCAACAGCCTCCTTTCCCCTCGTCTCCACCCACTCTCCTTCCTCCAGCCAGAGGTCAGCAGGATGATATCCTATAGATGTATGGAACCATAAATTGCATCCAATATATGGTCACTCTCCATTGCCAAGTCCAATCCATTCCTGTCCAAAGAGTGGGCCTTCGTTATGATTTAGGGGAAAGGGCAGCATCAGGGCTGGGGGTAATGCTGTCAGAGGAACCCCCAAACTGCTGGACCATCAATTGAGGTCTTTTAGTGGAGATCTTAGGATGCACCCCCCTTTATTCTTGTGTTGCCAGTGAGACTCCTCTCTGTGAGCTCCATTGTGGCTGTCACTGGTGGTGGCAAGGCACCATCCGGTTCTTCCGGTCCGAAGTCGATGTAGGCACCCACTCTTGTGGGTCTCTCTGTCTTCTAGGTTGTCTTTACCACATGTCATTTTGGTCCTGGGTGAGCATCCATTCCTGCTGAGTTGGGACCATTTGCTGTGTGCTCGGATGGCAGCTTGGCAGCTTTTAAGACCCCAGATGCCACTCACCAATGTGGGGTGCAGAGAGCTCTCTTAGCTAAACACTAGTTGTGCCAATTGGCCTTGATTTCGCATAAGAGCATGTCCCCCGCCCCCTGCCCCAGCCACTCTACCTTGCAATATTTGGTTAAGATGGAAGGAATACTCAAGTTATGCTGAAGTCCACTTAATGTTGTTCTTGTTTCTAATGTGTGCTATCACTGATTTCACCCAACCAGATTTCTAGCAGCTATCTAAACTAAACCCTCCTCCCTCCATCCCTCCCCTCCCTTGCAGCTGTCAAAGAGTCTTTTCTTCTATACACAAGTCTGTTTTTGAGATCTTATGATAGAGGTCTCATACAGTATTTGTGCTTTTGTCGCTGACTAGTTTCACTCAACATAATGTTCTCCAGTTGAAACCAGGTCATGAGATGTTTCCTGGAATCATCGTTATTCTTTATCATTGCATAGTGCTCCATTGAGTATATGTACCATAGTTTACCCATCCATCCTTCTGTTGTTGGACATCTGGGTTGATTCCATCTTTTTGCTACCGTGGACTGTGCTGTGATAAACGTTCTTGTGCATGTGTCCGTTGGTGTGAAAGGCCTTGATTCTGTAGAATATATTCCAAGTAGTGGAATTACTGGATCAAATGGTATATCGATATCCATTTTTTTAAGGAAGCACCAGATTGCTTTCCAAAGAGGGTGGACCGTTTTGCAAGCCCACCAACAGTGTAGGAGGGTTCCACTTTCTCCACAGCCTCTCCAACATTTTTTGTTTTCTGTTTTTCTGGATCATGGCCAATCTTGTTGGGGTGAGATTGTATCTCATTGTCGTCTTGATTTGAATTTCTTTAATAACTAAAGATCATGAACATGTCCGCATGTGTTTTTTGGCTGCCTGGGTCTCCTCTTTAGTGAAATGTCTGTCCATCTCCTTTGCCCATCGCTTAATTGGATGGTTTATCTTCTTCTTATTGATATTTTGTAGTATTTTATAGATTATGGAGATCAGGCGTTGGTCTGACATAGAGTTGCCAGATATTTTTTCCCATTCTGTGGGTGTTCTTTTAATTCTATTAATAAAGTCTTTGGATGAGCAAAAGTGTTTGATTCTTAATAGTTCCCGTTTATCTATTTTCTCTTCTGTTGACTGTGATTTCTTTGACAGATTTTGGAGTCTGTCCTCATTGTGTATTAAAACTTCGATTGTTTTAGGTTTGATATTTAGGTCTTTTATCCAGTTGGAGTTGGTTTTTGTATAAGGTGTAAGATATGGATCTTGATTCAGTTTATTGCAGATGGATAACCAATTTTGCCAGCACCATTTGTTGAAGATACTGTTTTTACCCCAGTTTAATGTCTTAGAGCCTTTGTCGAATATCAGCTGTTCATAGGCAGATGGTGTCATCTCTGGGGTCTCAGTTCTGTTCCATTGATCGATCTGTCTGTTCTTGTACCAGTACCAGGCTGTTTTGACCACTGTGGCAGTGTAGCATGTTCTATGGTGGGGTAATGAGAGGCCTCCCAGTGTGTTCTTCTTCTTTAGTAGTACGTTACTTATCTGGGGCTTCTTCCCTTTCCAAACAAAATTGGTGATTTGTTTCTCCATCTCATTAAAAAATGGTGCTGGAACTTTTACTGGGATTGCATTATATAAGTAGATTGCTTTGGGTAAAATAGACATTTTCACAATGTTAAGTCTTCCGATTCATGAGCAGAGTAGGTTTTTCTGTTTATCTAAGTCTCTCTTAGTTTCTTGTAGTAAGGGCTAGTAGTTCTCTTTGTAAAGGTCTGTTGTTTCTCTGGTTAGATTAATTCCTAGGCACTTTATCTTCTTAGGGGCTATTGTAAATGGTATTGATTTGATAATTTCTTCCGTAACAGTCTTGTTGTCAGTATAAAGGAATCCTACTGATTCACTTATGTTTATCTTGTATCCTGAGACTTTGCTGAACTCTTCTATCAGTTTGGGTAGCTTACTTATAGATTCCTTGGGGTTCTCTGCATATACAATCATATACTCTGCAAACAGGGAGATTTTAACTTCCTCTTTGCTGATGCAGATGCCCTTTATTTCTTGGTCTTGTCTAATTGCTCTGGCTAGAACTTCTAGCACAGTGTTGAATAGGAGAGGTGAGAGTGGGCATCCTTGTCTAGTTCCTGATCTCAAGGGAAAGTCTTTCAGTCTCTCTCCATTCAGGATGATATCGGCAATTGGCTTTGTATAAATGGCCCTTATTGTATTGAGGAATTTGCCGTCTATGCCCATTTTGCTAAGTTTTTAGCATGAATGGATGTTGGACTTTATCAAATGCCTTTTCTGCATCAATGGACAAAATCAGGTGATCCTTGTCTTTTGTTTTATTTATGTGGTTAATCACATTGATTGTTTTTCTGATGTTGAACCAGCCTTGCATCCCTGGTATGAATCCCACTTGGTCATGATGGATTATTTTCTTCATATGTGGTTGTATTCTATTGGCAAGAATTTTGTTGAAGATTTTTGCATCTAGATTCATGAGTGATATCTGTCTGTTGTTCTCTTTCTTTGTTGGATCTTTCCCTGGCTTAGGTATCAGGCTTATGCTGGCTTCATAGAATAAGTTTGGGAGTACTCTATCCCTTTCTATACTGTGAAATAGTCTCAGTAGTATTGGAGATAACTCTTCTCTAAAAGCTTGGGAGAATTCTGCCGTGAAGCCATCTGGGCCCAGGCGTTTTTTGGTTGGCAGTGTTGTCATGACATTTTCAATCTCTTCCTTTGTGATGGGTTTATTAAGTTGTTCTGCTTCACATTGTGATAATTTAGGTAGGTGGTATGAGTCAAGGAATTGGTCCATTTCCCCTAGGTTTTCAAATTTGTTACAGTACAGTCTTTCATAGTATTCTATTATGATCTTTTTGATTTCTATTGGATTTGTGGTTACAACTCCCCTTTCATTTCTAATTTGGGTTATTTGTTTCCTTTCCTGCTTTTCTTTAGTAAATTTAGCCAGTGGTTTGTCAATTTTGTTGATCTTTTCAAAAAACCAGCTTTTGGTCTTTTCAATTTTTTCAATTGTTTTTGTATTCTCTACTTCATTTAGCTCTGCTCTCATCTTTATGATCTCATTTCTTCTGGTGCCCGAGGGGTTGTTGTGTCTCTGCTTGTTCAAGCTGTAGAGTTAGTTCCTTGATTTGGTTTCTTTCTTCCTTCCTGGTGTGTGCATTTATGGAGATACACAGACCTCTGAGCACTGCTTTGGCTGTATCCCATAGGTTTTGGTAGGTGTTTTCGTTCTCATTGGAAGGCATGAATTTATTATTTCATCCTTGATTTCCTCTGTAACCCATGTTTTTTTGAGCAAGATATTCAGTTTCCAAGAGTTCCACTTTCTATCTATGTTTTTTCTGCTATTGATTTCAACTTTTATGGCTTTATGATCTGAGAAGATGCTTTGCAGTAATTCAGTGGTATGAATTTTGTTGAGCATTGCATTATGGCCTATCACATAGTCAATTCTGGAGAATGTTCCATGTGCACTGGAGAAAAAAGTGCAGTTGTCCACTGATCCGTGGAAAGTTCTGTATATGTCAATGAGGTTTAGTTGGTTAATTGTGTCAATGAGGTCTTCTGTATCTTTACTGAGCTTTTTTCTAGATGATCTGTCTAGTAATGAGAGTGGAGTGTTACAGTCTCCCACGGTTATTGTGGAGTCATCTAACTGTCTTTTGAGCATAGTCAGTGTTTCTGCGACGTATTTAGGTGCTCTGATATTAAGTGCTTAAATATTTAATTTAGTTAAGTCTTGCTTGTGTACTGAACCTTTCAGCAATAAATAGTGTCCATCTTTGTCCACGATGGTGGATTTGACATTAAAATTGATTTTGTCTGAGATTAGAATTGCCACCCCCTGCTCTTCTTTGTTCATTGTTATCTTGATAATACATATTCTTCCATCCTTTAATTTTCAGTTTGTTTCTATCTTTAGGTCTCAAGTCAGTTTCTTGTAGACAACATATGGATCGGTCATCTCTTTTGATCCAAGATGTCACTTGATGTCTCTTGTCTGGAGCATTCAGTCCATTGACATTCAATGTAATTATTAATTGGTATGTGTTCACTGCTGCCCTTGTGATATATTTAATTTTGTGTTGATGTTTTCTCTGTTGTTCTTATTAGTGTGTTGTGGGACATTCTTTTTGGTGAGTTGATTTTTCATCTTTTTCAGAGCTGGTTTTGTAGTTGTTGAGACTGGTGTGTTACATTTCTTGAAATGGTATGATACATCTTTGTTGTGCTTTACAGCTTCCCCTATGATCCCCCTTAATGAACTATATATAAACCCAATTTTAATTACTACCAGTCTTGTCATCTTCCTCTCCATCTGGAAGGACTATAACAACTGTAGTACCTCCCTCTTTTTATTAGGATGACACCGTAGTTTTCATGATGATCACTGGATTGCTTCTTTCCATATCAAAGCTGTGATTGACTTTGGAGCCTTCCCTAAAGGAGTAGAGTATTGAGTAGTGTGTCGTTCTAAAATATAACGTTAGTGGTTTCTTTCTTCTAAGCCAGAGCCAAGAACTTCTTTCAGTATTTCTTGTAGTTTGGGTTTGGTTTTTACAAAGTCTCTGAGTTTCTGTTTATCTGGGAATGTCTTAATTTCATTTTCATATTTGAAAGATAATTTTGCAGGATGTATATAATTCTTGTTTGGAAGTTCTCCTTCAAGGCTTTGAATGTGTCATGCCACTGTCTCCATGCCAGCATGGTTTCAGCTGAGAAATCTGAAGAGAGCCTACAGGGTTTCCCTCTCAATGTTAGCTTTGCTTTGAGTCTTGCTGCCTTTAGGAGTTGTTGCTTATGTTTCATTTTGTTAAGCTTGATTATAATATGTCTTGGAATCTTTTTTTTGAGATCTATATTGGCTGGCGTATGGTATGCATCTGAGATGTCTATATTCTCTTCCTTCATGATTTCTGGTAAGTTTTCTTTCAGCAGCTTAGCAGCGATACTGTCTGTGTTCTCAAATGTCTCACCCTGTTCAGCGACTCCTATTAATCCAAGGTTGTTCCTCTTAATAGAGTCCCACATGCTTCTTAATGTTTTTTCATTCTTCTTGTTTCTTTTTTCTGATTTCTGCTCATAGACGCTGGCATCAGTAGCTCTGTCTTCCAAGTCAGAAATTCTTTTTTCTATTTGTTCCATTCTGTTTTCTTGGCTTTGCATGGAAGTTTCTATGTCTTTGATTTGGTTCTTAATCTGTTGGATTTCAGAGTATTGGTGTTCCATCAGATCGAACAGCTTGCTTAATTTTTCATTTTGTTCTGATGCATTTTGTATAAGGTCTAGAAGGGTTTGGTATATAATCATTTTGTATTCACTTCCTGATGCTTTCATAAAAGTTTCTTCATCTGGAAAACTCCTTGGTTGCTTGCTTTGGGAGCCTTCTGAATCCATGGGTGATTTCTTGTGTGCCACAATTGTCTGTTGCTTTTTGGGTCCCATGTGAGTATGTAGAGGCTGAAAGAGGTACTGTGAGGATGGACTGCGGATGTTTCTCTAGACTGTCTTAAAATGTAAAGTAAAAGGTATCTGACCACCTCTCCAGTCAGTTAGGTTTTCAGGTGTAGAGGTCCGTCTTCTCAACTGACAAAGTAAGTGCCACTATATCCAACCCCAGATGATAACAAACTAGTTCAGAATAAAGCAATGCTAGTGCACTGTTGGCCTCTTCTGACAGGGCCTAGCCTTAGGCGACACTGCATTGAGTACTGCTTTTGTGATAGAAAAGCACTCTTTTGTGGGCAGGCTCTGGCTCCCAAGCTAAGAATTAGGTCCAGCTGCGGCCACCGTATCCAAGATAGCATCCTCCACACAGGCAGCACATAGAGGGGCTAAAGGTGCCGAGAGGTAGTGATTCCTTTGCTTCTGTTGGAAGGCCCCCAACGTAGGTAGCCTTTGGTAAATTAATGCTTTTCTGTCGGAGAAGCGCTGTCCTGTTTGCAGGAGCTGGCTCCCAGGCTAAGAATTAGGTCCTGCTAAAATCTCTGTGCCAACATTGTGTCCTGCACACTGACTGTGAAGTTCTGTAGAAAACCCACTGAGGCAGATATATAACGAAAGGCTCAAAGTGGCTAGATTGATAGTGTCCTAAGCCTGGCTCTCAAAATACGGGAATTTCGCCTGCCTATCCCCCCAGCAGTGCGTCTGAGTCTAGCCACTGCGGAAGACCCAGCTCTGCCCGCTGGCCAAGACAGAGAAAAAAAAAGTCAAAAGAGTGCGTTTACCTTCTGTCTGTGAGAGCCAGGTATAGCCAGGAGCGGGAGTCAGCAAAAGAGAGGAGGTTTTTTGCTCAGTGGTATGAAGTCCCAGTTAACATCCCTGTGCTGTGTCCTGAGGCTGATTAGGTGATCAGAAGGCTCCGTTTGATTATGAATTCAGGTCTTGGTTTCCAGAAGGATATAAGGAGACGAGTGCTTAGTCCACCATCTTGACTCCGCCCCCCTGAATACTCATTTTTTAAGGCTTGTGTCAAAAGGTAGCTTCTCTGTAAAATAAAACCTTACAGTAGTCTTCTCTAAGGGTTGGCCTTGACCTCCTCCAAAAGCCAGTGTTAGGCTCTGCTCTCATAGCAGGAGGTGTCTTGCCCTCCTGCTGTGATTATTCTAAAATGAAGTCATATTTCACTTCACCCCAGAGTTCTAACAGGAATCATAGGAGTTCTGCATTCCATGGGCAAGCCTAATTACTTGATCTTTCACCCTTCTCAACTTCCTTGCCAGCTTCACATGTTACAATGATCTCCTTAATCACCTTTTTCACTCCCTATCAGTTCCCAGGGGAGTGAATATCTTACACATTCCTTATCTCTTGCAGCACTTGTATAATAAAATTTTATAAACATCAGTGAAATTGAATTTAATTTTTTCAAAATAAAGAAGTAAATGAAGTAAATACCTGGATCTAAAAATGTGCTGTGCTCAACTGGGCTAAACCAAAAGCTAAGAAGTCTCCTGAATACAACCAAATGCTTTGAGAGGTTGAGTAGCAGGGACAGAGTCTGGGGACAGTGGTTTCAGGGGATATCTAGGTCAGTTGGCATAGCAAAGTTTATTAAGAAAATATTCTGCATCCCACTTTGGTTAGTGGCGTGTGTCTTAGTCTGGGTTTTCTAGGGAAGCAGAACCAGTAACACATATATGTACAAAGAAAGATTTATATGTAAAGTATAAGGAAGATTTATATATAAAAGAAGCAGCTTATGCAGTCATAGAAGCTGAATGTCCCAATTCCTGGCACAAGCCTCATGTGGCCACTGGAGCTGGTGAACCCAAGGTCAGCAGGTCAGGACCGGAGTTCTAGATCACTAGTTGTATAGGTTGGCAGATCCCAAGCTGGCAGTGAGACTGTGAGGTCTCTACTGACTCACGGAGTTGCAGAGGCTAGTGAACCCAGAATTGGCAGGTCAGGGAACAAGACTCTCCAGTGCTGGCTTTAGGTGTTGATGAATCTAACAGCTGCTAGTTCAGGTCCAGGAACTCGACTCCAGGAGAGAACAGAAGCTGCTGGCTGCATGAACAGAGAGTAAGTAGGTGGTGGAACACGGAGAGATGAGAGCTGACGGGAGGGAAGCCACCACAGGTCCCACCCTGCCATTTGATACAGCAACCAAACATGGAGTAGCCAAGTTGTGTCCTGACCACCACAGTCCACCACTTATCAGCTTGGCATCTGCACACATCTCCCCTTACCATCCATAATCTCTGAGGGAATAGGATTACAAAGTCATCCTTATGTCTAACATAACTAACACATGTAAAACTGAAAAATGTATTAGCCCATTTACATCTTGTGTTTTATAAATAAACAAAAATATCTGATACACACATACAAAGCAGAAATACAACAATTACAGTCCTCATTTCTACAACTGGTCATGTGGCCATAGCTGATATTTAGAACTACTTTCTTCTACAACCCCTCTGTGTTTCTTTGCCCCCAGCAAGCACTTCAGCTAGTCGTGGGTCCTTGCCTGGTGAGGTGACCCAGACCTTCATTCCTGAAGGGTATGGGCTGTTAGCACACATTTTGGAATTGAGTTGCTATAGTTTTCCATTGACCTTAATCACAGGGCGTGGTAGTACTAGGAGAAGTCCTAAGGGATTTCCTGCATTTCAGACATACTCTTCTTTACCTCTGTTATGTAAATGTCAGTCCAATTTTATCTTCATAGTCAGGATCTGTCACACCAGCCAGTATTGTAACTCCATTCTTTGTGTGTTGATCCAGAGGCACAAGGAGCCCAAAATGGCCTGGTGGCAATTTTAGCTTCCAGTTCAGTGGACTTGTTGATGTGTCTCTAGGTGGCAGCGTTCCTCCCTTTGGAATTAAGACATTTAGACCTGCAGAACATAAGGTTATGGAGACAGTAAGCAAAAATCTTGCAAGTGGGCCACTAGGGGTGACAGTGAGTGGTGCCACTCCCACTTCCAGCCCTTGATTCTTGGACCCATGAATCCTGGCTTTGGGAGAAACAGCACCATACATTGGACTCTGGTTTACAGCACATACAGCCTTCTGGAGAATGTTTCCCCAACCCTGCAAGGTATTAGAGGGGTTGAGTAGCAGGGACAGAGTCTGGGGACCATGGTTCAAGGGGATATCTAGGTCAGTTGGCATAGCAAAATTTACTAAGAAAATATTCTTCATATCCCACTTTGGTGAGTGGTGTGTGAGGTCTTAAAAGCTAGCAAGTGGTTAACTAAAGATGTATCTATTGGTCCCAACCTCCCTGGAGTAAAAAAAAAAATGAGGAATATCAAAGACATAAGGAAAATTTGAGCTGAAATGACAGAAAGGACCACATAAACCAAAGATACCATCAGCCCGAGCCTGAAGAACTAGATGTTGCCTGGCTACCACCAATGGCTACCCTGACAGGGAACACAGCAGAGATTTCCTGGTGGAGCAGAAGAAAAGTAGAGTGCAGAACTCAGATTCTAGTAAAACGACCAGGCTTGATGGTCTGACTAAGACTGAGAGGATCCCAGAAGATGTGACACTCAGACTAGTAGCTCAGAACTAAAAGCATTCCTGAAGCCAGCTCTTTAGATCAATATTTAAAAATAATAAGGGGGGGAGGCCTAGTATGTAGTGGTGAAGTGCTATGGCTGCTAACCAAGAGGTCAGCAATTCAAATCTACTAGGTGCTCCTTGGAAACTCTGTGGGCAGTTCTAGTCTAACTCATAGGGTCGCTGAGTCAGAACCCACTTGACAGCATCTAACAACAACATGATATAAAATGATACTGGTGAAGTGTTGCTTCTTGGTTTAAGTAGATGCATGAGACTAAATGGGCAGCTTCTGTCTGGAGGTGAGATGAGAAAGCAGAAGGGGACAGGAGATGATAGAATGGTCATGGGAAATACAGGGTGGAGAGGAGTGGGCTGTCATACTGAGAGCAACTAGGGTCACATTACAATGGGTGTATAAATTCTTGTATGAGAAACTAACTTGCACTGTAAACTTTTACTTAAAGCACAATTTTTTTAAAAAAGGAAAATGTGATCTATGTTGGTGTAATTTACAAGGGAAAAAAGACTTTGGTACACTATGTGAGGAAGGGTGGCAAGTAGAAGCTTCAGAGCTGAAGGCATTTGATTTTGTGCTAAAAGGAAAGGTATAATTTGATAGAGATGAATATGGCATTCCATGTTGAAGGAATGATTGAGAAGTAGAAAAGCACAGGTTTTGAAAAGGAAATCTGTTTGTTTTATCAGTTCTAAGAAATGTCTTTCTTTTAGGGAGAAAAAATGGGTGACTGTCGGTGACACTTCCCTTAGGATATTCAAGTGGGTTCCTGTGACAGACAGCAAGGAGGTAAGTGTGGAAGGAAGGCAAAACAAAAAGATACCTTTTTTTTTTTAATTTTTTGATTGTCTCTTAGTTATAAAGTAATCCATTTCCCCAGCATTGAATGGAAAATACTTCCTGCCAAGCAGCCTGTGTCATTGATCCATCATGCAGAGGCTCCTCTTACTTTATTTCCTCTTCTGTTCTCCTTCTGCTAACCCATTTTTCTTTTCCTGGTCTTGGCAAACTACAGCCCAGGCAGGCTACCTGAGCTTGTCAGTATAGTTTAATGCAAACACTGCCATGCCTGTTGGTTTCCTTATTATCTATGGCTGCCACTGAGTTGCAGTGACAGTTGAGAAGTTGCCTCAGAGACCTAAGGGCCTGCAAAATCAAGTCCTTTAAGAGTCCCTTAGTGGCTCACACAGTTAAGTGTGTGGTTCATACCCACCCAGAGGCACCGTAGAAGACAGGCCTGATGATCTGCTTCTGAAAGGTCACAGCCTTAGGAATCTATGGAGCAGCTCTACTCTGCTTCCATGGGATCAGTATGAGTCAGAATTGATGGGACAGCCAGGAACAGCAACAACGGGACTAGACAAGAAAGATCTGAGCAAGCCCTGAGCCCATATCACTGAGTGGCTAACCCAGGGCTTGGCATTTAGGAAACTGTCAATAAATGCTGGTTGAATGAAAAGCTAGAGTGGTGGTCCTCAGAGCACAGTCTGCTTCCCTCAGGAATCTGAGACATCAGGACTGTTTTTAGAATACTAAGGCATTATTTGCCTTTGGAGTTTGCATAATGGTGTAAAAGCAATTGTGGGCAAAACTGCTGGGGCCTTAGCAGGAATCAGGCAGCAGTTCCCAGCTATACTAGAAATCATTGTACCGTTCACCACCAAAACATAAAGAAAAGCAAGCCAGTATATAGTGGGGATGAGTCTACAACACAGCGATTGTGCTTAACAATGTGTAAAAACTGTTGAGATGGTAAATGTTTTATATTTATAAACAATGTTTTATATACAGTGTGTATATATAAATCTGTTTTATATATAAAACTGTATATATAAAGTGTGAATATGTCTGTGTATCTATAAAGGGCTTGATTTTGCAGGCCATTAGGTCTCTGAGGCAGCTACTCAACTGTCACTGTAACTCAGTGGCAGCCATAGATAATAAGGAAACTAATGGACATAGCAGTGTTTGAATGTATATACACTTTGCCGCAATGAAACAAGTAAAATAATAATTTTTTAAAAACCTGGTTCCTGAGGAGAAAGTTTGCTGGCCACTCAATGGAGTATATTAAAAACCCAGCCCACTACTGCTGAGTCAGGTCCAACTCATAGTGACCCTATAGGACAGAGTAGAACTGCCCCATAGAATTTCCAAGGAGCACCTGGCAGATTTGAACTGCCAACCCTTTGGTTAGCAGGCATAGCACTTAACCACTACACCACCAAGAGTTTCCTGGAGTATATTGTGTATGTATATATTCCTTTCTGATTCATCTTCCGTGAGTTTATTTGGATACCTGTGTGTTCTTGAAAAATGCATGTAATTGTTTTCTGTATTTTAAAAAAGTTTTTATGCATATTTTCTTAGTTATCTACTGCTGCTATAACAGAAATTCTGCCAAGTAGATGGCTTTTAAAAAATAAATTTTATTCTGTCACAATCCAGTAGGCTACAAGTCCAAATTCAGGGTGTCACTTCCACGTGAAGGCTTCCTCTGCTGGCCCTGGAGGAAGGTTCATGTTGTCAGTCTTCCCCTCGACTAGGAGCTTCTGAGGCACAGGGACCTCGTGTCCTTTTCAAAGGACATGCTCTGTTCCTGGGCACTGCTTCTTGGTGGTGTGACACCCCCATATCTCTCCGCTGGCTTCTTTTGTATCTCAAGAGATTGCCTTAAGGTACAGGACTGTTTTACAAACAGTCCTGCCCTACCAACACAGCTGCTGCTTGTCCTCCCTCAGTAACATTGTAGAGGCAGGGTTTACAGCCTGGAGGAACATCCACAATACTGGGAATTATGGCCTAGCCAAATTGCTGTGCGTTTTTTTTTGAGGTGATAAAATTAAATCCATGAAACATATATATATATGTATATATATACATATATAGACACACACACACACACACACACAAAGTCTGGTAATTAAGTCTGTGAACTTAATTGTTCTAAGTGCTCCTTACCTCATTGCTGAATATCACTACAATCACCTTCGATTTACTCCCCTTGGGAAGCTAAGCACTGATGCCAGTGCCTAGTCCACCCTTCAAAGCAATTTTGGAACTCCTTCTGGAATGGCTGCTGTGCACAGTGGCACGGTGGCAAATTCACGAACTTAATTATATAGTTGTCTGTGAGGAAATTTTTGGTCAATGAACAGATAACTGTATTATAACACCTTCTCTACTCACCTGATCTGGCCCCTAGTGACTTTTTTCTTCACCTGAGATAAAGGAAACATTGAAAGGAAGACATTTTTTTTTTAATTTTATTTTTATTTTTGTTTAACATAACTGAGTAAAAATGTACATTCACATGTAAATTTACATGCCCCCTATATGCAGCTTCCACTGCTCTCCCTGTCCGGTGACAGCACACTATTCCTCTCTGCTCCATACATATCTCATCCTCCCAACAGTCTCCTTTCCCCTCCTCTCCGTCCACTCCCCTTCCTCCAGCCAGAGGTCAGCAAGATGATATCCTATAGATGTATAGAACCATAAAGTGCTTGAAAGGAAGACATTTTGATGATGTTCAAGACATACGATGACAGCTCTAATGGCCATTCCAAAAAGAGTTCCAAAATTGCTCTGAAGGGTGGACTTGGTGCTGGCATTAGTGCATAGCTTCCTAAGGGGAGTACTTTGAAGGTGACTGTAGTGATGTTCAGCAACGAGGTATATAGCACTTTTTCTAGGATGAGTTTGTGAACTTAATTGTCACTTCTTGTACATACAGGTAGACACTGATTTAGGATGGGGTTCTGTTTTGACAGCTCCATAGTAAGTCAGCTCTAACATAAGTTGAATACCTTATTTGTTTTTTTCTAGTTTTCATTAATACCTGTTATTATCAGTATCTTTATAACTCAACATTGAACATCTTAGAATAATAATGTTAGCAGATTACATGCTGCCATAGTGCATGTGTTACATATTACTACCAAAGGAGAAAAAAGGTGTGAGTTGAGCACTCCTGCTATAGAGAGGGAGAGTGGATGCTCATTCTGTTCTAGACCTCGTTATATGACTTCGTTTGTTGAACTTTGTGAGAATTTTTCATGTTTCTATAAATGTAAATAGTTACTACCTTTGGACTTGTACTCTTGCATGCATTGACCACATTGTATCTACACATTTCCTAGGTGATAAACACCCAGATTGTGTCCAGTTTTTCAAACTTCTTAAAAATTTCATATATAAAGCATACATTGAATATAAGTGAATGGTAGAATGGTTTTAACAACGGTATTGTTAAAACCATTCTACCATTCACTGAGATCAAAAAACAGAGCATTGTCAACCCTGTAGAAGGCCTCCAGCCACTCTTCTAACATCTCTTTCTTCCCCCAAAGGTGATCACCTCCTTGTGCTTTTCTTACTACTTCTGCAGCATTTGTTAAATATTGTAACTTTATGTAAATGTCATCATAAAGTATCTGTTTTTATGTCTTGGTTTTTTTGGTTCCACATTATAGTTGTAAAATACCATCGATATTGCTGTTTGGAGCTATTTGTACCTTTTCATTGCTGTATGGAATTTCATTATATGACTGTACCATAATTTATTTTTCTGATTTCTCCCAGACATTTGGGTTCTTGCAAGTTTAGGGTAGTGGGAATAGTGCTACCATGAACATTCTTCTTCAACATCCAGGTGTGAGAACAATACTGTACAAACTGAACTATGAAAAGGCATGGTGGGCAGACCACACCTTTATCACTGTGTGGCAAGGATTGGCATGGATCTGATGCCCAGCTGGAAGTAGTCAGGCTTCATCTTTCCTCCATTCCTCATCACCATCCACTTCCATGGCAGAAACTGTCTCACTCTAACCACCCAGAGTTGAGTCTCCACAAATTAGGACTCTGTCTTTCCAGCCTCTGCCAGATAGGCAAATGCCAGCCTCCCTGCTGATTCTCACTGCCCGCAGTAGGGCTCAATAATTCTCTAGAATGACTAACAGAACTTACAGAAACTATTGTTGACACTTACCTATTTGTTATAACTAGAAAGAATCCAGTTAAAGAGAAACAGCAAGCAAGATCTGGGAGAAATCCCCACTCGAGGCTTCCATTGTCCTCAGGGATGTGCTGTACCCTTTCACCTGCATGGATGTGTCACCAATCCTAGAAGCCACAAAGAGAAAGCTTAATGGACTGGGATTCCCTAGTCATTGGGACCTCAATGATTATGCAAGGTTTAATAGCTATGCATAATTCGGTGAATAATTTCCCCTTCCTTCCTGAATCAAGTTCACCAGGTGTAAGGGCCTATGTAGCCTCTACTTGCCTGGCTGTTTTAAGAAATACAAAGAATGCCATAATTTCTCAAGCCATTTTCAGGAACCAGGTTAAAAAAAAGCCAAATCTTTGTTCCAGACCTGCTCAACTTGTGCATGAGTTTTCCTAAAATATGTTCTTAGAATTGATGAGTTTAAGGGTGTGTGTTTTGACCTATACTAATGCAAAACTGTTTTCCAAAGCAGTTGTACCAATTTATACTAACACTGGAAATAGGAAAGTTCTCATTGCTGCAAATCTGTACCATCACTTGGTATTGTTTCATGTGTAATGACATCTCATTGTGGTTTTACTTTTTTTGTTTGGTTTTTAATTAATAGACTTTATTTTTATAATAGGCTTACAAATAAATTGAAGAGATAGTACAAAGCATTCTCATCTATGCCGGCCTCCCCGTAGCTTCCTCTGTTACTAACATCAGGCATTTCTGTGGTGTGTTTATTACAATTAGTGAATCAACACTGATACATTGTTATTAACTGAAGTCTGTAGTTTATGTTAAGATCCACTCTTTGTGGTGCACAGTTCTGTCAGTTTCCATAAATGCTGACACTATGCAACCACCATTATGGTATCATACAGAGTAGTGTCACCATCCTAAAAATCTCCCACACTCCACCTATTCATCCCTAATGACTTCTACACTGAACCCCTGGCAACCACTCATCTTTTTACTGTCTCCATGACTTTTGCTCTTTCCAGAATGTCATTGTGGTTTTACTTTGATGGCTAATTACAGAGTTACTTATGAGACAGAGCACCTTTTCCTTGTTTACTGTCTTAGGCTGGGTTCTCTGGAAGAGCAAAACCAGTCAAGCATATATATAATAAATACAGAGAAAAGTTTAGTTCAGAGAAATGGCTCATACAGCTTTGGAGACTGGCAAGTTGCAAGTCCTTGGTGGCAGGCTGGAGGGTTCTCCTGGTAGCAGGGAACTGATGAATCTAAAAGGCTGCTGGCTCCTGGGGTTGCAGGAGCCAGGGAATCCCAGATTAGCAGATCAGGTAGCAGGATACTGGCTCACATCCCAAAAACCAAAGGTCAGAGGATAACAAGAAGAATTCAAGATGAAGAAAGTGCACAAGCTTTGCCAGAACATCTTGTGTATATTGGATGCAGGACACATCCCCAAGGAAGCTCCCTTTTCAACTGATTGTCTGCTCTCATGGGATCACAGAATGAAGGATGGTTACATAATGTCTGCCAAACCACTGAGAATCGTGGCTGAGCCAAGTTGAGCCAAGTTGACACGTAACGTTAACCACCACATTAACCTTTAGAATTTTCTCTTAGGAAGAATTTGCTGTCACCGTGCAGGGAGAGCAGTGGAAGCTGCATATAGGTGAGCATGCAAATTTATACAGGAATGTACATTTTCATTCAATCATAAACGAAAAAAAAAAGAATTTCCTCTTTTAGGAAGTACCTGCTTAACTCTTTGGTCTGTTTTTCTATTTGGTTGTGGTCTTTTTGTTACAGGAATTTTTTGTGCTCTGTGTTAATGACTAAATGCTATCAATATGTTTTCCCATTCTATGGCTTATCACTGTATAGTGTCTTGAGTAAACAAACAACAAAAGAAAAAAACCAACTGCCATTGAGTTGATTCTAACTCATAGCAATCCTATAAAACAGAGTGGAACCACACCATAGGGTTTCCAAGGCTGTAGTCTTTAGGGCAGCGGACTACCACATCTTTCTCTTGCAGAATGGCTGGTGGCTTGAACTGCTGCTTTTGGTTAGCAGCTTACCGTTAACCATTGCACCACCAGAGCTCTTTTAAAACAGAAACTCATTACCCCTTAAGTAGTAACTCTTCATTCCCCTCTTCCTTCAGCCCCTCATAACCACTAATAAACTTGTGTGTGTTTGTATGTTAGGTGAAAGTTTACAGAGCAAATTAGATTCCCATTCAGTAGTTTGTACATAAAGTTTTTCATAGCCTTGTTTTTCTACGCCACAGTGTGTCAACACTTTCCCCATTTCTGCCCTGGGTTCCCCATTTCCTGTTGTCCTGATTTTCTATCCCATCTGACCTTCTCATCTTTCTTTGGAGCAGATACTGTCCTTTGGATCTGTATAATTGAGTGTTCTAAGAAACACATTCATCTTGATGCTGTTCATTTTATGGGCTTGTCTATTGTTTGGCTGCATGCAGTGTGTTCTCTGGAAATAACTCATTTGAGGTCCGAAGGGTGTCTTTGAACCACAGTCTTGGGTATTCTTCCAGTCTCTGTCAGACCAGTAAATCTGATCTTTTTTGTGAATTCTATTTTTTGCTGTACCTTTTTTCTCCTTCTCTGTCCAGGACCCGCTGTTGTGATCCAAGTCAAGAGCAGTCAGCAGTGGTAGCTAGGCACCATATAGTTCTTCTGGTGTTGGGGTTGTGGTTCATGTAGTCCAGTAGTCTTTTGGACTAATTTCTTTTTTGGTGGGGGACTAATTTCTTGACGGAGTCTGTGGTTGTCTTCACTGTCCTTTGCTCCAAGAAATCAGTAGTTGTATTTGAGCTGCCTACTTGCAAGCTTTTACATCCCCTATTTTGCTGTCCAAAGTACATCCAGAACATTGTGTTTATGAACTGTGTTGTACCAGTTAACCTAGATGTCCCCTGAGTCCGTGGTCCTCGAGGTGTTTGGTTTTAAGAGGTTTTTCTTAATGTGCCCATTTGTGCTCTGTTGTCTTTGTTAATATATTAGGAACATCTACAGTCACGGGGAGTCCTGGTGTCATGGTGATTAAGAGCTACAGCTGCTAATCAGAAGGTCAGCAGGTGGAATGCATGGCCCTGGAAACCCTATGGGGCAGTTCTGCTCTGTCCTGTATGATTGGATGAGTCCGAATCAACTCAATGGCAGCAAGTTTCGTTTTGTGGGGAGAGGAGGTTATAATCATATATATAGAAATATTCACCATCAAACCTGTATCTATTGGTGAGTATAAAGACTGCCAATTAAGTTTGTAAATTCATACTAGAAAAAGTGGTACATACTTCACTGCTGAATATTACTACAGTTACCTTCTACGTACTCCCTTTGGAAAGCTATACACTGATGCCAGGGCCTAGTCCACTCTTCAAAGCAATTTTGGAACCCCTTTTCTGGAATGGTCATCAGAGCTATCATCTTGTTACCCGTGACGTCCTTAATGTCATCAAAATGTCTTACTTTCAATATTTCTTTTATCTTTAGGCAAAGAAAAAGTCACTGGGGGCCAGATCAGGTGAGTAGGGGTGTTCCTATGCAGCTTTTGTTTATTGGCTAAAAACTTCCTCATGGAAAACTATGCAGCTAAGTTTGTGAACTTGCCACTGTACCACCATGCACAATGGCCATTCCAGAAAGAGTTCTAAAGTTGCTCTGTAGCATGGACTATGCACTGGCATCAGTGCTTAGCTTCCCAAGAGGAGCACTTTGAAGGTGACCGTAGTGATATTCAGCAATGAGGTGTGTAGCACTTAGAATAATTTAGTTCATGGACTTAATTTGTTGGGCCTTACATGCTCCTGTTTTAGTCAGCTAGCGCTGCTCTAAGAGAAATACCACAAAGTGGATGGCTTTAACAAAGGAAGGTTTATTCTTATACAGTACAGTAGGCTACAAGGCCATATTCAAGGTGTCTACTCCAGGGGAAGGCTTTCCCCCTATCAGCTGTGGAGGAGAGTCCGATATTGCGTCAGTCTTTGTCCAGGGAGCATCTTGGTGCAGGAACCTCGGGTCTGAAGGACACGCTGTTCTGCTGGTGCTGCTTGCTTGATGGTGTGAGGTTCCCAATTCTCAGCCTGCTTCCCTTTCCTTTCATCTCTTGCAGTGTGAAAGGATTAAGGGTGGGGCAAGCCATAGTCCAGGGAAACTTCCTTTACAGTGGAGCAGGGAGGAGATATCTTATAAAGGGATTTACAGTCCCACCTTAATCCTTTAACATACAGCATTGGAAAAACCACAAAATGGAGGACAGTCACGTGGCTACACCCATTTTGCAGGGGGGACACAGTTCACTCCATGACAACTCCCTCATACTCTCCTGCTCTTCTTGGCGTATCTGTCTACCCATGTAACTGTTAATTACTGATTGTTGATACTGTTATTATAGAATATCTGTGCTGTAGTAGTTACCATAGTTACCTTTATTGATGCTTTCCTCAGTATCCTCTGTTACCTCGATCATGTTGTGCTGAGTTCTTTCATTCTGTGTACTGCCTTCACCAATATTAGCAAGTATCTTGTATTTGGTAATTTTCCCTCTCTGCCCCTCCCATCACTGATAACCATCAAAGAAATTTTTTTGTTTGTGTATAAACCTGTTGTTTACTGTATAGTGGTGGTCTCAGGAATTGATTGTGAAATTCATCCATTTTGTGAGGTGCTTTGCACTGTTCTTTATTATTATTTATTGTTGCATAGTATTACATTGTGAGTGTACTGTAATTTGTTAATCCATTTATCTATTGATGAGAGCTTAGGTTATTTCTGTCTTTCTCGCTTTTGTGAATAATGCCACAATGAATGTGGGTGTGCATGTGTCTGGTTGTGTCACAACTCATATTTCTTTAGGGTATATACCTAGGAGTGGGATTCCTGGAACTTAGGGTGTTTTTATATCTAACTTCTTTTTCTTTTTTTAATTATGATTAAGTGAAAATATACAGTCCAAATCAGTTTTGCAAGCCACCCTATCTGCAACTTCATCTGCTCTACCTGCCCTGTGAGAGCACACTCCTCCCTCACAGTATCCTCTTAATGAACACCTGTCCCCTCCTCTTCACTGCCTCCTCTCTCATCTAGAAAGAAACCAGTGTAGAAAACCATAAAGTACACACACCACATGTTCACACTGTGTCCCTGAGTCCAGTCCATTCTTGTCTGAATGGTTGACCTCAGTACTGATTTCACTTCTGGGCCAGCAGCAAGTGTAGGGGCCATGTTCTCAAGGGACCGTCCAGGCTGTCAGACCTTCAGTTTTGGTCTTTTAGTAGAGTTCTTGAATTGCACACCTCTTTTTCTTGTGCTATATCAGGGACTCTACATTGTGTCCCTCATCACAGCTACCTTTGGTGGTAACTGGTTCTTCTGGTCTCATGCTGATGCAGTCTCCCATTCATAAGGATCCTTCTGGCTCCTGGACTCATTTTTCCTCCTATCTTTGATGTTCTTGGTTGTCATCTGTTCCAGATGGGTTGGGGCCATGTGGTGCTTCTCAGATGGCAGCTTGCTAGCTCTTAAGACTCCAGATGCTGCTCACAAATAAGGGATGCAGAAGACTCTTAGCAAATGGCTAATTATGTCAGTTGACCTCAGTGTCCCCTGAAAGTATGGTCCCCAAACCCCTGTTGCTGCTGCTCTATCCTTTGAAATGTTGTGTTGAGTTTAGAAAACCTTTCAGTTTATGGTGTGGTCCAGTTATGCTGATCACCCCTCTGCTGCCTGCTGTCACTCTTTTTACCTAACTGAATTACTATCGACTGTCTAATCTATGGAAACCCTGGTGGTGCAGTAGTTAAGTGCTATGGCTGATAACCAAAGAGTCTGCAGTTCAGATCCACCAGGCACTCCTTGGAAACTCTGTGCGGCAGTTCTGTTCTGGCCTATAGGGCTCCTATGAGTCAGACCCGACTCAACAGCAATGGGTTTATCTTATCCATGAACAACCCTCTCCCTCCCTCCTCACCCTTGTAGCCATCAAATTCTGTATATGAGTCCAATTTTAAGTCCTTATAGCAGAGGTCTCATACTTGCCCTTTTGCAGCTGACTGATTTCTCTCAACATAATGTCTTCTAGTTGAAACCAGGTTATAAGATACTTCTTAAAATCATCATTGTCCTTTATCACTGCAGTGTTCCATTGTGTATATGTAACATAGTTTGTTTATTCATTCATCTCTTGGTGGGCACCTAGGTTGAGTATCTTTTTGCTAGTGTGGACAGTGCTACAATAAACATTCTTGTGCATGTATCTGTTCATGTGACCACTTTTATTTCTGTAGGATATGTTTTAAGCAGTGAGATTGCTGGATCATAGGGTATTTGTGGTTATAGTTTTTTTTTTTTTAATATTTTATTGTGATTGAGTGAAAGTATGCAACCCAAATTAAATTTACATGCCTGCCTATCTGCAAGTCCTTCTCCTTTCCTTTTTGTTCTATATATGTCATATCCTCTTAACAATCTCTTGTCCCCTCCTCTCCACTCTCTTCTCTCTCCCTTCTAGTAAGAGGCCACTAGGATGGCATCCTATAGATACATAGAACCATAAAGTACACATACCTTTTGGTGACATTGTGTCCGCACGTCCAGCCCATTCCTGTCCAGAGAGTTGACCTCACTAATGTTTTCTGGTTAGAAGCAGCAGCAGATGTAGGGTCCGTGCTTTCAGGGGAAACCCCAGGCTGATGGACTATCAGTTGTGGTCTTTTAGTGGAGTTCTTGAGGTGCACCCGTCTTTTTCTTGTGTTACCACTAGGACTCGACATTGTGTGCCCCGTGGTGGCTGTCTTTGATGGTGTCCAGGCACCACCTGGTTCTTCTGTTCACATGCTGATAACAGTCTCACATTCACAGGGTCCTTCAGTCTCCTGGACTCCTTTTAACTCATGTCTTTGTTGTTCTTGGTGATTATCTGTTCTGGGTGGGTTGGGACCATTTGGTGTACCTCAGATGGCAGCATGCTAGCTTTTAAGACCCCAGATCCAGATGCCACTCACCAATATGGAATACAGAAGACTCTCTTAGCAATAGGCTAGTTATACCAAATGGTGTCAGTATCCCCTGAGAATATGGTCCCCAGACCCCGACCTTGCCACTCTGTCAGTGTGATACTGGGTTAAGATTAGAAGAGTTTTCAGTTTATGGTGAAGTCATTAAGTTGATTTACTTTGTACTGTGTGCTGTCACTGCTTTCACCTAACCAAATTTCTATCAACCGTCTAATCTGTGGGGAACCCTCTCCCGCCCTCCCAACCACTGTAGCTGTCAAAGTCTTTTCTTCTGTACGTAAGTCTATTTTTATTGTGATTAAGTGAAAGTATACAATCTAAATTAAATTTGCATGCCCGCCTATCTGCAGGTCCTTCTACTCTCCTTTTTGTTATATATATGTTGTATCCTCTTAACAGTCTCCTGCCCCCTTCTCTTCACCTTCTCCTCTCCCTTGTAGTAAAATGCCAGTAGGATGGCATCATATAGGTGCATAGAACCATAAAGTATGTGCACATTATAGTCACATTGTGTCCCTGCATCCAGTCCATTCCTGTCCAAAGAATTGACCTCACTAATGTTTTCTGGTCAGGGGCAGCAGCAGGTCTAGGGACCGTGCTCCCAGGGGACCCCCAGGCTGCTGGACCATCAGTTGTGGTCTTCTAGTGGAGATCTCGAGATGCACCCCTCTTTTTCCTGTGTTGCCACTGGAACTCCACATTGTGTGCCTCATCACCGCTGTCTTCGGTGGTGGCCAGGCACCATCTGGTCTTTCTGGTCGCATGTTGATACAGTCATACATTCATATGGGTCCTTCTGTGTTTGGGGCTCTATTTTCCTCATGTCTTGTTGTTCTCGGTGATCATCTGTTCTGGATGAGTTGGGACTATTTGGTGTACCTCAGATGGCAGCCTGCTAGCTTTTAATATCCCAGACTCTACTCACCAATATGGGGTGTAGAAGACTCTTAGCAATAGGCTGATTATGCCAATTGCCCTCGATGTCCCCCAAGAGCATGGTCCCAAGACCCCCAGCCCTGCTACTCTGTCCTTGCAGTATTGGGTTAAGCTTAGAAGAGTTTTCAGTTTATGTTGAAGTCCAGTTAAGTTGATCTTTCTAATGTGTGCTGTCATTGCTTTTGCCCAGCCAAATTTCATCAACTATCTAATCTGTGACCAGCCCTCTCCCTTCCTTCCCACCCTTGCAGCCATCAAAGAGTCTTTTCTTCTGTACATAAGTCTGTTTTTAAGTCCTTATAGTAGGGGTTTCATACAATATTTGTCCTGTTGCCCCTGACTGATTGCACTCAGCATAATGTCTTCCAATTGAAATGAGGTTATGAGATGCTTGCTAAAATCATCATTGTTGTTTATCATTGCATAGTGTTCCCTGAAGTGTATATACTATAGTTTGTTTATCTATTCATCTGTTGTTGGGCATCTTGGTTGATTCCATCTTTCTGCGATTGTGAATTGGGCTGCAGTAAACATTCGTGTGCATGTATCTGTTTGTGTGACTGTCTTTGATTCTGGAGGATGTATTCAGAGTAGTGGGATTACTGGATCAAATGGTGTATCTATTTCCAGCTTTTTAAGGAAGTGCCAAATTGCTCTCCATAGGGGATATACCGTTTTTCAATCCCACCGGGAGTATAACAGAGTTCCAGTCTCTCCACAGCCTCTGTAGCATTTGTTATTTCGTGTTTTTGGATCATGGCCAACCTTGTTGGGGTGAGATGGTGTCTCTTTGTAGTTTTGATTTGGATTTCTCTAATATCTACCGATTGTGAGCATTTCTTCCTGTGTCTTTTGGCTCCCTGGTTGTCCTCTTTGGTGAAGTGTCTGTCCATCTCCTTTGCCCATGGCTTAATTGTGTTATTTACCTTTTTCTTGCTATTTTGTAGTACCTTGTAGATTATGGAGACCAGATTTTGGTCTGATGTGTAGTTCCCAACTATTTTTTCCCATTCTGTAGGTGGTCTTTTTATTCTTTTGATAAAGTCTCTTGGATGAGCAAAAGTGTTTGAGTCTTAGTAGTTCTCATTTATCTGTTTTCTGTTAATTGTGCTCTGTTTGTCAGATTCTGAAGTCTGTCTAAGCTGTATGTTAAAGCTTCCGTTGTTGACTCTATTTTTTATTACATGATCTTTATCATTTTAGGTTTCATATTTAGGTCTTCTATCCAGTTTGAGTTAGCTTTTGTGTACGGTGTAAGATAGGGGTTTTGTTTCATTCTTTTGCAGATGGATATCCAGTTTTTCCAACACCATTTTTTAGACTATTTTTACCCCAGTTTACACTTTTTAGGTATTTGTCGAATATCACCATTTATTAAGAGGACAGTGGCATCTCATGGGTCTCAGCTCTGTTTCATTGGTCTGTGTGTCTCTTTTTGTATCTGTACCAGGCTGTTTTGACTAGTGTAGCTGTGTAATAGGTTCTAAGGTTGCGTAGTGGGAGGCCACCCACTCTGTTCCTCTTCTTTGGTTATCCGGGGTTTCTTCCCTATCCAAATAAAGTTGGTGATTTGTTTGTCCATCTCATTCAAAATGTCACTGGAGGGGGCAGAGTCAATATGGCAGACTAAGCACACGTCTCCTTATATCCCTCTGGAAACCAAGACCCGAATTCACAATCAAACAGAGCCTTCTGATCACCTAATCAGCCTCAGGACACAGCACAGAGCTGTTAATTGGGACTTCATACCACTCAGCGAAAAACCTCCTCTCTTTCGCTGACTCCCACTCCTGGCTAGCCCCGGCTCTCACGGATGGAAGGTAAACCCACCAATTTAACGTTTTTTTTTTCCTCTGTCTTGGCTGGGGGGCGGACCTGGGTCTTGCCTCGCGGCTGGACTCAGTGGCCCTGCTGGGGGGATAGGCAGGCAAAATTCCCATATTCTGAGAGCCAGGCTGAGGACTCTGTTAATCTAGACACTTTGAGCCTTTCGTTTTGTAGCTGCCTCAGCGGGGTTTGTGCGGAGCTCCGTGGTCAGGGTGTGGGACGCCATGTTGGTACCGAGATTTTAGTGGGACCTCGTTCTTAGCCTGGGAGCCAGCGCCTGCAGACGGGACAGTGCTTCTCCAACAGAAAAGTAGTGATTTTGCACAGTGCTGCCTACATTGGGGGCCCTGCAACGGGAGCAGAGGAGTCACTACCTCTCGGCACCTTTGGCCCCTCTGTCTGCTGCCTGTGTGGAGGACGCCATCTTGGATACGGTGGCCACAGCTGGGCCTAATTCTTAGCTTGGGAGCCAGAGCCTGCCCACAGGAGAGTGCTTTTCTATCACAAAACCAGTACTCGACGCAGTGCTGGCTAAGGTGAGGGCCTGTCAGCAGAGGCCAACAGGGCAGTAGCATTGCTGTATTCTGAACTAGTTTGTTATCATCTGGGGTTGGATATAGTGGTGCTTACTTTGTCAGATGAGAAGAGGGACCTCTACACCTGAAAACCTAACTGACTTGTGAACTGGTCAGATACCTTTTGCTTTACATTTGAAGACAGCCTAGAGAAACATTTGCAGTCCATCCTCACAGTACCTCTTCTAGCCTCTGTATACTCACATGGGACCCAAAAAGCAACAGACAATTGTGGCATACAAGAAATCACTCATGGCTTCAGAAGGCTCTCAAACAAAGCAACCAAGGAGTTTTCCAGATGAAGAAACTTTTATGAAAGTATCAGGAAGTGAATACAAATTGATTATATACAGAGCCCTTCTAGACCTTATACAAAATGCAGCAGAACAAAATGAAAAATTAAGCAAGTTGTTCAATGTAATGGAACACCAGTACTCTGAAATCCAACAGATCAAGAACAAAATCAAAGACATAGAAACTTCCGTGCAAACCCAAGAAAACAGAATGGGACAAATGGAAAAAAGAATTTCTGACTTGGAAGACAGAGCTACTGATGCCAGCGTCTATGAGCAGAAATCAGAAAAAAGAAACAAGAAAAATGAAGAAACATTAAGAAGCATGTGGGACTCTATTAAGAGGAACAATTTTCGATTAATTGGAGTCCCTGAACAGGGTGAGACATCTGAGAACACAGAGTATTGTTGCTGAGCTGCTGAAAGAAAATTTCCCAGAAATCATGAAGGAAGAGAATATAGACATCTCAGATGCATATCGTATGTCACCCAATATAGATCTCAAAAGAAAGAGTCCAAGACATATTATAATGAAGCTTAACAAAATGAAACATAAACAGCAACTCTTAAAGGCAGCAAGACTCAAGGCAAAGCTAACATTCAGAGGGAAACCCTGTAGGCTCTCATCAGAGTTCTCAGCAGAAACCATGCTGGCATGGAGACAGTGGCATGACACATTCAAAGTCTTGAAGGAGAAGAACTTCCAACCAAGAATTATATATCCTGCAAATCTGTCTTTCAAATACAAAAATGAAATGAAGACATTCCCAGATAAACAGAAACTCAAAGACTTTGTAAAAACCAAACCCAAACTACAAGAAATACTGAAAGAAGTTCTTGGCTTTGGCTTAGAAGAACAAAAGCACTAACTTTATATGTTAGAACGACACACTACTCAATACTCTACTCATTTAGGGAAGGCTCCAAAGTAAATCACAGCTTTGATTTGGAAAGAAGCAATCCAGTGGTCATCATGAAAACTATGGTGTCATCATAATAAAAAGGGGGATGTACTACAGTCGTTATAGTCCTTCCAGATGCAGAGGAAGGTGACAAGACTGGTAGTAATTAAAATTGGGTTTATAAATAGCTTATTAAGGGGCTTCATAGGGGCAGCTGTAAAGCACAACAATGATGTATCATACCATTTCAAGAAATCTAACACACGAGTCTCAACAACTATAAAACCAGCTCTGAAAAAGGTGAAAAATCAACTCACAAAAAAGAGTGTCCCAGAACAGACAAATAAGAACAACAGAGAAAACACTGACATAAAAATAAACATATCACAATGGCAGCAGTGAACACATACCTATCAATAATTACATTGAATGTGAATGGACTGAATGCTCCAGTAAAGAGACACTGAGTGTCATCTTGGATCAAAAGACACGACCCATCCATATGTTGTCTACAAGAAACTCACTTGAGACCTAAAGACAGGAACAAACTGAAAATTAAAGGATGGAAGAATATATATCAAGCTAACAGTAAAGAAGAGCAGAGGTAGCAATTCTAATCTCAGACAAAATCAATTTTAATGTCAAATCCGCCATCATGGACAAAGATGGACACTATTTATTGCTGAAAGGTTCAGTACACAAGCAAGACTTAACTATATTAAATATTTATGCACCTAATGTCAGAGCACCTAAATATATCGAAGAAACACTGACTATGCTCCAAAGAGAGTTAGATGACTCCACAATAATAGTTGGAGACTTTAACACTCCACTCTCATTACTAGACAGATCATCTAGAAAAAAGCTCAGTAAAGATACAGAAGACCTCCTTGCCACAATTAACCCACTAAACCTCAATGATATATTCAGAACTTTCCACCCATCAGCAGACAACTACACCTTCTTCTCCAGTGCACATGGAACATTCTCCAGAATTGACCACGTGATAGGCCATAATGCAGTGCTCAACAAAATCCATACCATTGAATTCCTGCAAAGCATCTTCTCAGATCATAAAGCCATAAAAGTTGAAATCAATAGCAGAAAAAACATAGATAGAAAGTGGAACTTCGGCAAACTGAACAACATCTTGCTCAAAAAAACATGGATTATAGAGGAAATCAACGATGAATTAAAGAAATTCATGGATTCCAATGAGAACGAAAACACTTCCTACCAGAACCTATGAGATACAGCCAAAACAGTGCTCAGAGGTCTGTTTATCTCCATAAATACACACATCTGTAAGGAACAAAGAAACCAAATTAAGGAACTAACTCTACAGCTTGAAGAAGTAGAAAGAGAACAGCAGAGGAACCCCTCGGGCACCAGAAGAAAAGAGATCATTAACATTAGAGCAGAGCTAAATGAATTAGAGAATAGAAAAACAATTGAAAAAATTGAAAAGACCAAAAGCTGGTTTTTTGAAAAGATAAACAAAATTGATAAACCACGGGCTAAACTTACTAAGGGAAAACTAGGAAAGGAAACAAATAACCCAAATTAGAAATGAGAGGGGAGTTGTCACCACAGATCCAACAGAAATCAAAAAGATCATAACAGAATACTATGAAAGACTGTACTCTAACAAATTTGAAAACCTAGGGGAAATGGACCAATTCCTTGACTCATACCACCTACCTAAATTATCACAATGTGAAGCAGAACAACTTAATAAACCCATCACAAAGGAAAAGATTGAAAAGGTCATGACAACACTGCCAACCAAAAAAAGTCCAGGCCCAGATGGCTTCACGGCAGAATTCTACCATGCATTTAGAGAAGAGTTATCCCCAATACTACTGAGACTATTTCACAGTATAGAAAGGGATGGAGTACTGCCAAACTCATTCTATGAAGCCAGCATAACCCTGATACCTAAGCCAGGGAAAGATCCAACAAAGACACAGAACTACAGACCGATATCACTCATGAACCTAGATGCAAAAATCTTCAACAAAATTCTTGCCAACAGAATACAACAACATATCAAGAAAATAATCCATCATGACCAAGTGGGATTCATACCAGGGATGCAAGGCTGGTTCAACATCAGGAAAACAATTCATGTGATTAACCACATAAATAACACAAAAGACAAAGATCACCTGATTTTGTCCATTGATGCTGAAAAGGCACTTGATGAAGTCCAACACCCATTCATGCTAAAAACTCTTAGCAAAATGGGCATAGATGGCAAATTCCTCAACACAATAAGGGCCATTTATACAAAGCCAATTGCCCACATCATCCTGAATGGAGAAAGACTGACTTTCCCTTGAGATCAGGAACTAGACAAGAATGCCGACTCTCACCTCTCCTATTCAACATTGTACTAGAAATTCTAGCCAGAGCAATTAGACAAGACGAAGAAATAAAGGGCATCTGCATCGGCAAAGAGGAAGTCAGAATCTCCCTGTTCGCACATGATATGATTGTATATGCAGAGAACCCCAAGGAATCTATAAGTAAGCTACTCAGACTGATAGAAGAGTTCAGCAAAGTCTCAGGATACAAGATAAACATAAGTAAATCTGTAGGATTCCTTTATACTAACAACGAGACTGTTAAGGAGGAAATTATTAAATCAATACCATTAACGATAGCCCCTGTCATGGTTGGAATTGTGTCCCCCCAAAAATGTGTGCAGCCACGTGGCTGGGATATGGTTCGCAGTATCTTGGGACTGTCCTCCATTGTGTGGTTTTGCTAACCTGTATGTTAAAGGATTAGGGTGGGGCTGTGAATTCCTGCTGTGGGGGGAGTTTCCCTGGAATATGGCTTGCCCCACCCTTAATGCTTTTAGCTTGCAAGGAATAAAAGGAAAAAGAAACAAAGGACAATTTGAGAACCTCGCTACCATCAAGCAAGCAGCACCGGGAGCAGAGCGCGTCCTTCAGACCAGAGGTTCTTGCGTGAGGATGCTCCCTGGACAAAGACTGATGCAATACCGGACTTTCCTCCAGAGCCGACAAGGGGAAAGTCTTTCCCTGGAGCAGACACCCTGAATATGGACTTGCAACCTACCGGACTGTGTAAGAATAAATCTTTCTGTGTTAAAGCCATGCACTCTGTGGTATTCTGTAGCTGACTAAAACAGCCCCTAAGAAGATAAAGTACCTAGGAATTAATCTAACCAGAGAAACAACATACCTTTACAAAGAGAACTACAAGCCCTTACTACAACAATCTAAGAGAGACTTAGATAAATGGAAAAACCTACCCTGCTCATGGATAGGAAGACTTAACATTGTGAAAATGTCTATTTTACCCAAAGCAATTTATTTATATAATGCAATCCCAATACAAGTTCCAGCATCATTTTTTAATGAGGTGGAGAAACAAATCACCAATTTTGTTTGGAAAGGGAAGAAGCCCCAGATAAGTAAGGTACTACTAAAGAAGAATAACACACTGGGAGGCCTCTCATTACCCGACCTTAGAACATACTACACTGTCACAGTGATCAAAACAGCCTAGTACGGGTACAAGAACAGACAGATTGATCAATGGAACAGAATTGATACCCCAGAGATGACACCATCTGCCTATGAATAGTTGATATTCGACAAAGGCCCTAAGACATTAAACTGGGGTAAAAACAGTCTCTTCAACAAATGGTGCTGGCGAAATTGGTTATCCATCTACGATAAACTGAAACAAGATCCATATCTTACACCTTATACAAAAACCAACTCCAACTGGATAAAAGACCTAAATATCAAACCTAAAACAATTGAAGTTTTAATACACAATGAGGACAGACTCCAAAATCTGTCAAACAAACCACAGTCAACAGAAGAGAAAATAGATAAATGGGAACTATTAAGAATCAAACACTTTTGCTCATCCAAAGACGTTATTAATAGAATTAAAAGAACAGCCACAGAATGGGAAAAAATATGTGGCGACTCTATGTCAGACCAACGCCTGATCTCCATAATCTATAAGATACTACAAAATATCAATAAGAAGAAGATAAACCATCCAATTAAGTGATGGGCAAAGGAGATGGACAGACACTTCACTAAAGAGGAGATCCAGGCAGCCAAAAAGCACATGCGGACATGTTCACGATCTTTAGTTATTAAAGAAATTCAAATCAAGACAATGAGATACCATCTCACCCCAACAAGATTGGCCATGATCCAGAAAACACAAAACAGCAAATGCTGGAGAGGCTGTGGAGAAAGTGGAACCCTCCTACACTGTTGGTGGTGTTGCAAAATGGTCCAGTCTCTTTGGAAGGCAATCTCGTGCTTCCTTAAAAAAATGGATATCGATATACCATTTGACACAGTAATTCCACTACTTGGAATATATCCTACAGAATCAAGGCCTTTCACACCAACGGACACATGCACCACAATGTTTATCGCAGCACAGTCCACGATAGCAAAAAGATGAAATCAACCCAGATGCCCAACAATAGAAGAATGGATAGGTAAAGTATGGTACATATACTCAGTGGAGCACTACGCAATGATAAAGAATACCGATGATTCCAGGAAACATCTCCTAACCTGGTTTCAACTGGAAGACATTATGTTGAGTGAAAGTAGTCAGCGACAAAAGGACAAATACTGTATGAGACCTCTACGATAAGATCTCAAAAACAGACTTGTGTATAGAATAAAGGACTCTTTGACAGCTGCAAGGAGGGGAGGGAGGGAGGGTGAGTGGGGGAGAGTTTAGTTTAGATTGTTAACTAGAAATCTAGTTGGGAGAAAGCGGTGATAGCACACATTAGAAATAAGAACAACATTAAGTGGACTTCAGCATAACTTGAGTACTCCTTCCATCTTAACTCAATACTGCAAGGATTGAGTAGCTGGGGCAGGGGGCGGGGGACCATGCTCTTAGGCGAATTCCAGGCCAATTGGCACAACTAGCATTTTGCTAAGAGAGCTCTCTGCACCCCACATTGGTCAGTGGTGACTGGAGTCTTAAAAGCTGCCAAGCTGCCATCCGAGGACACAGCAAATGGTCCCAACTCAGCAGGAACGGATGCTCACCGAGGACCAAAGTGACATGCGGTAAAGACAGCCGAGAAGACAGAGTGACCCTCAAGAGTGGGTGCCTACATCGACTTGGGACCGGAAGAACCCGATGGTGCCCGGCCACCACCAGCGATAGCCATGATGCAGCTCACAGAGAGGAGTCTCACTGGCAACACAAGAATAAAAAGAGATGCATCATGAGATCTCCACTAAAAGACCTCAGGTGATGGTCTAGCGGTTCTGGTGTTCCTCTGAGAGTATGGCCCCCAGCCCTGATGCTGCCCTTTCCCATAAATTATAACAAAGGTCCACTCTTTGGACAGGAATGGATTGGACTTGGCAATGCAGAGCGACCATATATTGGAAGCACTTTATGGTTCTATACATGTATAGGATATCATCTTGCTGACCTCTGACTGGAGGAAGGGGAGTGGACGGAGAGGAAGGGAATGGAGGTTGTTGGGAGGATGAGACATGTATGGAGCAGAGAGGAATAGTGTGCAGTCACCGGACAGGGAGAGCAGTGGAAGCTCCATATAGGTGGGCATGTAAATTTATACAGGAATGTACATTTTCACTCAGTTATGTTAAATAAAAATAAAAATTAAAAAAAATGTCACTGGAAGTTGTATTGGTATTGCATTGTACACTTTGGGGTAAAATAGACATTTTCACAATGTTAAGTCTTCGTGTCCATCAGCAGGGTATATTTTTCCATTTATGTAAGTCTTGTAAGTTTCTTGCAGTACAGTCTTGTAGTTCTTTGTATAGGTCTCTTATTTCTCTAGTTAGATTTATTCCTAGGTATTTTGTCTTCTTCGGAGCTATAGTAAATGGTATTGATGTGGTGATTTCTTCTTTGATGATCTCTTTGTTGGTATAAAGGAATTCTACTGATTTACTTATGTTTATCTTGTATCCTGATACTTTGCTGAGCTCTTCTATGAATTCCAGTAGTTTACTTATGGATTCTTTAGGATTCTCTTCATATACAATCATATCATCTGCAGACAGGGAGATTTTTACTTCTTCTTTGCTAATGCAGATGCACTTTATTTCTTTGTCTTGTCTAATTGCTCTGGCTAGAAATTTTAGTACAATGTTTAACAGAAGTGGTAAGAGTGGCATCCTTGTCTAGTTCCCATTCTCAAGGAGAATTCTTTCAGTCTGTCTCCATTCAGGATGATGTGTAGGCGGTTGGCTTTGCATAGATGCCTCTTATTGCATTGGGGTATTTCTTTTCTGTTCCTGTTTTCCTGTGCGTTTTTAGCATGAATGGATGTTGGACTTTTGTCAAATACCTTTTCTGCATCAGTTAACAAAATCGGATGATTCTTTTGTGTTATTTATGTGGTTGATCACATTAATTGTTTTTCTGATGTTACACCAGCCTTGCACTGCTGGTATGAATTGGACTTGGTCATGATGAATTTTTTTTTTTCATGTGTTGTTGAATTCTATTGGCAAGAATTTTGTTGAAGATTTTTGCATCTATGTTTATGAGTGATATTGGTCTGTAATTTTCTTTTTTAGTGGGATCTTTCCCTGAGTTCGGTATTAGAGTTATGCTGGCTTCATAGAATGACTTTTGGAGTATTCCATCCCTCTCTGTACTGTGAAATAGTCTCAGAAGTATTGGAGTTAACTCTTCTCTGTAAGTTTGGTAGAATTCACGGATGAAGCTGTCTGGGCCAGAACTTTTTTTAGTTGGTAATTTTTTTATGAGTTTTTCAGTCTCTTCCTTTGTAATGGGTTAATTAACTTGTTCTACTTCTTGTGATAATTTTGGTAGGTGATATGAATCTAGAAATTTGTCCATTTCCTATAGGTTTTGAAATCTTTTAGAGTACAGTCTTTCATAGTATTCTGTTATGACACTTTTGATTTCTGTTTGGTCTGTTGTGACATCTCCCATCTCATTTCATATTTTGGGGTATTTGTTTCCTGTTTTTCTTTTTTTAATCAATTTTGTTGATCTTTTCAAAGAACCAGCTTTGGATTTTGTTAATGTTTTCAATTGTTCTTCTACTGTCTAATTCATTTAGTTCTGCTCTAATGTTTATTATCTATTTTCTTTTGGTACCTGCAGGGTTCCTCTGTTGCTCAGTTTCTCCTTATTCAAGCTGTAGAGTTCGTTCTTTGGTTTGGGTCCTTTCTTCCTTCTGTATGTCTGCATTTATAGAGATACTTTGACCTTGGGCACTGTTTTTGCTATATCTCATAGGTTCTAGTAGGAAGTATTTTCATTTTTATTTTACTTTGTGAATTTCTGTATTGCATCTTTGAATTTTTGAGCAAAGTGTTGTTTAGTTTCCATGAGTTCACATTTCTACCCATGATTTTTCTGCTATTGATGTCACCTTTTGTGGTGTTATGGTCTGAGAAGATGCTTTGCAATAATTCAGTGATTTGGATTTTGTTGAGACTTGCTGTATGGCCTAATACATGGTCTATTCAGGAGAATGTTCCATGTGCATTGGAAAAGAAGGTGTGGTTCTGCAAATGTCAGTGAGGTCTAGTTGGTTGATTATTGCAATAAGATTGTCTATATCTTTACTGAGGTTTTTTCTGGATGATCTGTCTATTACTTAAAGTGGAGTGTTGAAATCTCTTGCTGCTGCTGTGGAATGATCTATCTTATTTTTCAGTGTTGTCAGCATTTGTTCACTATATCTAGATGCTGTAATATTGTGCACATTAATATTTAATAATGTTATATCCTTATATATTGAACCTTTTTTTCTTTTTTCTGCTTTTTTTATTATGACTGAGTGAAAATGTTATACTGAACCTTTAAGCATAAATACTGACCATCCTTGTCCATGATGGTGGATTTTACATTAAAATCTACTTTATCTGAGATTAATATTGCTCTGAGATTAGTATGCTTTTCTTTGCATGTTGATAGCTTGGTATATATATTTCCATGCTTTGGTTTTCAGTTTGTTCATATCTTTGAATCTAGGCTATGTTTCTTGTGAGCCATATATAGACAGATCATATTTTTTGATCTAGCCTTTTGCTCTGTCTCTTATTGGAGCATTCATTGCATTTACGTTCAGTGTAATTATTGATAGATATGTATTTAGTGCTGTCATTTTGGTGCCTTTATTTTTGTGTTGTTGATGTCTACTTTGTTCCACTTAATATTCTATTGTGAGTTGTTTTTCTTAATGGGTTTTCTTTTCATCCTTTTCAGTGTTGGTTTTGTGTCTGTTAAGACTCCTGTATTATGTTTCTAGTTTTGATGTGTAGTATTGCTAGCTTGCTTTGCAGCTACCCCATTGTTCCCTCTTAATGTTTTAAGTATAAACCAGTCTTTAACTTCTGTATATTTCCTTAACTTCATCTCCATCTGTAAGGGCTAAAAATACTGGAATATATCCCTGTTTTATAGTGTGATGGTGTCATAGTTTGAATGTTAAGATCTTTGTTTCCCTAATTTTAATATTTTAGCTTTGATTGAGTTTTGTGACTTCCCCAACTGAGTAGGGCTCTGGATGTTGTGTCCTGCATTGCACCCTTAAGTATACATCTGATGTTATTGAGTTTCTAACTGAAGAGTTTCAGTATTTTGTGTAATTTTGGTTTAGTTTTTGCAAAGTCTCTAAGCTTCTGTTTATCTGATAATGTCGTAATTTCACCATCATATTTGAGAGACAGATATACAGGATATGTAGTTCTGGGTTGGAAATTTTTCTTCTTTAACACTTTTTACATGTCATCCCACTGCCTTCTTGCCAACATCGTTTGTGCTGAGAAGTCAAAGGGAAGCCTACAAGGCTTCCCTTTGTATGTTAGTTTTGGTTTAAGCCTATGTGCCTTTAAGAGCCTCCCCTTATATTTCCTTTTATAAGCTCGATTATAGTATATCTTGGTTTCTTTTTTGGGGGGTCTACCCTTTTGTGGAGTTTGATAAGCATATTAAGTACCTATGTTCTCTTCCTGTGTGATATCAGGGAAGTTTTCTTTCAGCAGCACCTGAACAATTCTCTCTATATTTTCTGCTATCCCTTTCTGTTAAAGAACTCTAGTTACTTGTAGATTGTTCCTCTTGATAGAGTCCCACATGCTTCATAATGCTTCTTCATTTTTCTTGGTTCTTTTATTTGATTTCTCCTCATGAATGCTAGTGTCAGTTGCTTTGCCTTCAGTCTCACTAATTCTGCATTCCATTTCCTAAGTCCTGCTCTTTTGGCTTTGTACTGACTTGTCTAACTCTGTTATTTTATTATTGATCTGCTAAATTTCAGATCATTGATAGTTATAGCAGTTCATATAGTTTGCTTAATATTTCATTTTCTATTGCTGCGCTTTGTTTAATCTCTAGAAGGGCTCTCTATATAATTCTTTTGTATTCTACCTCCAATAACTTCAGGAAGGCTTCTTAATCTGGGCAGTTTTTTTATTCTTTATTTTGGGAATTTTCCGGAGCTGTGCTGGTCTGCTTCTTCCTCACCATCAAAAAGCTGTTGAGCCTCTCTAGTGTTGTACCAACAGAAGCTATGGTGTAGCTCTAAGAAGGGAGTGAGTAAGGGCACTGCTAGACTTGGCTGCCAGCTGCCACTGCATTCTCTAGGTGCAGCTGACTCAAGCACAGCTTTGCTGGTGAGAGAGATGCTGTCCAGCCCTACAGTGCTGCTGGGCTTGGCACTTGGCCCCAGCTGAGCTCTCAGGTGGCAGGCACCGCCTCCTGGCTGATAAAGATGGCACTTGTGCCAACTCTCTGGAGTTATGCCATAGACACTATGATGTAACTTAGAGAAGGGAGGACAGAAGGATACCACTACATTCAGCCGCCAGCCACCACTGCATTATCTAGATTAGTTTATCTTAAAAACTGCTTTTCTGCTGAGGGAGTTGCTGTTCAGTGGCAGCCAGTAGCAGCTGGGCCCTCATGGGTATCAGGCCCCACCATCTGACTTACAAATATGGCACCCCACTTGTGGAGTCTCTTGGGGGCACATCAGCAGACATCATAGCTTGGCTCAGTAAAGGGAGGGAAGTGGCAATGCCACACTCAGCTGCCAGCCATCACTGCATTCTCTAGATGTGATTTTCTTGAGGACTGCTTTTCTGCTGAGAGAGGCAATGTCTAGCAGCAGCCGGTACCAGCTGGGCCCTCAGGGGTGACATGGCCCATCTCCTAGCTGACGAAGATAGCAACCTACTTGTGGAGCCTCTCAGGGGCTGTGTCCACAGACTGTATGACACGGCTCGAAGAAAGGAGGGGAAAGGGCACCCCTACACTCAGCCACCAGCTGGTCTCTAGGTGTGACGTTTTAAAAAATAGGTTTTCTGCTGAGAGAGGCACTGTCCAGTCATGTGCTGCTGCTCAGGATGGCAGTGGGCCCCAGCCAGGCCCTCAGGCATGGCTGATTCTGCTGGTCAGCTGACTAATGATGTCCTATCTGTGGCAACTCTTCAGTGCTGAGCCAGCAGAATCTATGGCACAGTGCAGAGAAGGGAAGGAGAGTACCACTAGTACTCTTGGCTGCCAGTTGCTGCTGGGTTCTCTACATGTGATTGTCTTAAGCACAGCCTCTTTGCTGCAAAAGATGCTGTTTACTTAGGCACTGCCCCTCAGCATGGTAGCCAGCCCCTTCTAGGCTCTCAGGCTCAGCAGTCCCAGTCCTAGTCTCTCATTTAACAAAGATGGTATCTATGCCTTGTAAACCCCTCAGCTGCTGTGCCAGCAGAAGCAGGACTTTGCACTGCCATCTCGCCTCTGACAAAGGTAGTTTTTCCCTTCCTGTCACCCAGTCTGGTCTCACAACCCTACTACTGATCTTGGAGCTCCCAGAATGTCTAATCTGCTTTGTTCAGTGCTTTTTCTAGGCCTTAGTTGTCAGAAGGAATCAAGGAGATAGTGATTAGCCCTCCGTCTTGGTCCCATGCCTCTTATTTCTAACTTCTTAAAGAAGCAGCATGCATTTTCCATAGTGGTTGTACTATTTTACATTCCCACCAGCAGTATATGAGAATTCCAATCTCCCCACCACCTCACGACATTTGTTATTTTCTGGTTTTTGATTAGTGTCACTGGTGAAAGGGTGAGATTGTAACTCATTGTAGTTTTCATCTGCATCTCTTTAATGACTAATGATCATGAGTACCTCTTCCCATGTTTGTTAGCCACCTGAATGCCATCTTTGGGAAAGTGTCTGTTCATATCCTTTGCCCATTTTTTAATTAGATTGTCTTTTTATTGTTGAAGTGTTTAAGTTTTCTATAAGTTTTAGAGATTAGACCCTTGTTGGAGGTGTTATAGCCAATTTTTTTCTCCCAATCTGTTTTAATCTTTTGAAGAAAACTTGTTGAGCTTAATTGTTCGATTTTTAGGAAGTCCCATTCATCTCGTTTATCTTCTGTATGTGTTTTTAGTTACATTTGATATTCTCTTTATGCCATATATTAGGGCTCCTAGTGTTGTCCCAGTTTTTCCCTCCATGATCTTTAGAGTTGTAAGTTTAGGTTGTGATCCATTTTGAGTTAGTTTTTTGGCTTGAGATATGCATACTATTTCATTTGTCTATGGATATATATCAGTTTTTCTAGCCTTATTTGTTAAAGAAACTCTCCTCTCCCCATTCGGTAGACTTTGGTCCTTTGTCAAAGATCAGCTGTCTGTAGGTGGTTGGATTTATGTCTGTTTCTTAATTGTTCCTAATAACTTTTGTCTGTGCATTTGGAAGGCTGTAGTTTTGTATATATGATTGTGATGTGCTCATTGTATTACTTCAATTTGTTATTACTTTTACCAGGATATGTCCCTCTTCATCCCTTATGTCTCACCTTTCTCACCTCAAATTTTATTTTGTCTGCTACTACAGTTTCTGCCTTCTTTTGATTCATACTTGACTGGTATGTCTTATTTTTGTCTATATATGTCTTATTTTTGTCTATACTTTGGCCCTGTTTCACATTTTCTTCTTATTGAGTATATTAGGATTAGGTTTAGCTGTGGGTGATAGTTAAACCCAGAATAACAATGCTGTAAGACAGAAGTTTATTTTATTCTTTTCTTAGAAAAACAGAATATGTAGTCCAGGGCTGATGTGGTAGTTCTATTCCAAGTGTTCAGGGACCTCAGTCCTCAATTTCTTTCAACTTTGTCCTAAAGTTTTGGACCTTATGTTACCAGATAGAGCTACAGAAAAAAAAAACAAAAACAAAACCTGTTGCTGTGAAGTCAATTCTGACTCACAGTGACCCTGTAGGACACGAGTTGAACTGCCCCATAGGGTTTCCAAGGAGCACGTGGTGTGTACAAACTGCTGACTTCTTGGTTTGCAGCTGTAACTGTTAGCCACTGTGCCACCAGAGTTTCCAGATAGAGCTCCAGTCATCATGAGTTTAGGTTCTAGGCCAAAGCCGCTGCCTTGAAGTCAAGTCCAACTTGTAGTGATGCTGTAGGTTAGAGTAGAACTGCCTCATAGAGTTTACAAGAGGCACCTGGGGAATTTGAACTGCTGACCTTTCAGTTAGCAGGTGTAATGCTTAAGTAGTAAACCATCAAGGTTCTAGGCAGCATGATAAGGAATGTGGAAGAAGGAGTGCCGGTATTTCCATGAATTTCGGTAGTTTTCTAAAAGCTGCCTTAAGATGTACACACTTACTTTGAAGGTTCAGAATGGCTAGTATCACATCTGGCAGCTGGGAAGGCTTGGAACGTGTGACTAGCTAAAAAATTTTGCCAAGCTAAAAATTTTATGCATATGGACAAGCATTTCTACTAAAAGTCATTGTTTGTCTCTAGTCACATTGCAGTGAGTAGGCACAATTTTTTCTGCTGATTTGAAAGTTGTACATTATATTTATGTATCATATTTTGATTTTTGTATTGGCTATGTTTAGCTTAATTAAACTCGCTGCCTGCAAGTCAGTTCCAACTCACAGCAGTGCTGTAGGACAGAGTTGAGCTGTCCCATGGGGTTTCCAAGGCTGTAAATCTTTACAAAAGCAGACTGCCACATCTTTCGCCTACAGAATAGCTGGTAGATTTGAACTGCTGACCTTTTGGTTAGCAAGTGAGTGCTTAACCACTGTACAACAGGGCTCCTCTTATTGTTTTCCCCTATCGATATATAAAAGAACCTGGGTGGTGCAGGCAGTTTGCAGTTGGCTGCCATATCCAAGGTTAGCAATTTGAACCCACTCAGCTGCTGGTCACCAATAACGTCAGTACAGGTGGTGTGAATTTAGCACAGAGCAAGGTACCGCAGATTTCAAGAAAAATGATATATTTGTAGTGTTTGACTATGTTTTTGCACATTCATTTGAGTGAAATATTCCAGAAAAAAGTAAAAATTGAGCATTGTGGCTTTATTCCTAGTAGCAATAAATAATCACAATCTTAAATAAGGTAGAGCTAAATGTCCAGTCTTTGATAAAAATTACAGCCAAGAGACACCCACGGGGCAGTTCTGCTCTGTAATGCATGAGATCACCATGAGTTAGAGGCTGGCTTGACATCAGCTAATGGCAACAATAATCAGTGTATAAAGCTTACTAAATTCTTGGTTTTCCCTCATACGTAATAAGACCCATAACATGCTTCATCTCCTTCGGGGCTTTTACCCTCCCCTCCCTTGTCCCTAGTTTTGACTGGCTATTTTAGTTCAGAGATTTTACAGATATTTTTTGTTACAGTGATTACTTATGTAAACAAAGTAAATATTTAATGAATTGCTAATCTTTTACACCTATTTATTTCTGTTATTTTCCTGGACTCATTTCTCTTGCTGGAATATGTCCATCAAGAGTTTTATCAAAGAAGGAGTTAGTGGGGGAAATTTTATGAAAACATCTTTTTATTTCCAAAATATCTTTTACTTTCATGTTTGATTATTTTACCTGCATATAAAATCCTTCTAAGTTGTGAATTATTTTCTTCCAGCACTTTGAAGCTATTAATTGTCAGACTTTCTGTGTTGCTGTTTATAAATCTGATGTCAGTCTAATTATTATTATTTTTTATTGTGATTGAGTGCAAGTTTACAAAACAATTCAAATTTGCATGCCCGCCTATCTGCAGTTCTCTCTGTTCTCCTTGCCTGGTGGCAGCACACTTCTTGCTTCTGTTCCATACATGCCGTAACCTCTTAATGATCTCCTGTCCCCTCTTCTCCACCCTCTCCACTCCCCTCTAGTAAGAGGCCAGTAGGATGATAGATAGATAGATAGATAGATACATAGAAGCATAAAGTGCACACATGATATGGTCACTCTGTGTTCTCAAGTGCAGTCCATTCCTGTCCAAGGAGTTGACCTCAGTAATGATTTATGATCGGGGCAGCACCAGATCTGGGGTTCGTGCTCCCAGGGGAACCCCAGGCCTTCGGGCCATCAATTGCAGTCTTTCCCCTGGTAATGCCAGGGTAAGATGGTGTCATGGATTGCATTGTGTCCCCCCAAAAGTGTATGTATTGATTTGACTTGGCTATGAGTCCCAGTGTGGTGCAGTTCCTCCCATGTGTTGTGAATCCTGTCTCTCTACTGTTGATAAGGAAAAATGGACATTAGTCGTGTTGGTGAGGCAGGACCCAAGTTACCAGCTGTGGGGTATAAGAGAGAGAAATGAGCAGAGTAAGTTGGGAACCTCATACCACCAAGAAGACAGCACCCAACAGCAGAGCATGTCCCTTGGACCTGAGGTTCCTGTGCCAAGATGCTGTCGTTGAATTTGGACTCAGCCTACCAGACTGTGATAAATTCTCCTACTGAATGGAGTCATAACTCAAAAATGGATTTGTGGCTTACCGGACTGTGACAGTCAAGTTTCTCTTAATGAAACCATCTACCTTGTGGTAATGCTGTTAGAGTAGCACTGGCTGACTACAACAGATGGTATCTCATTTTGGTTTTGATTTGCATTCTTTAATGGCTTGTGATCATGAACATTTCTTCATGTGTCTGTTAGCTGCTTGGATGTATTCTTTGATGGGGTGTCTGTTCATTTCCTTTGCTCATTTTTATTTGGATTATTTATGTTTTGTTGTAGAGATGTTGGACTTTCCTGTAGGTGTTAGACACTAGATCTTTTTCAGATTTGTAATACCCCCAATTTTTTCCAATCTGTAGGTTCTCATTTTACTCTTTTGGTGAAGTCTTTTGATGAGTCTAAGTATTTAAATTTTAGAAGATCCCAGTTACCTAGCTAACCTTCTGGAGTTTGTATGTTGTTAGTTATGATTTTTATTCCATTAATGCTGTGTATTGGGATCTGTAGCATTAATCTTATCTTTTCTTTTATAAACTTTATAGCTTTTGGTTTTATAATTTTTTGATCTGTTTTCATTTGGTCTTTGTGTATGGTGTGAGGTATGGCTCCTGTTTCATTTTATTGCAGATGGACATCCAGTTTTGCCACCATCATTTGTTAAAAAGACAGTATTTTCCCCATTTGATGGATTTGGAGGCCTTTGTTGAAGATCAGGTGGATGGATTTACATCTAGTTTTTGATTCTTTCTGTTGAGTCAGTATATCTGTCACTGAATCAATCCAGACTGTTTTGACTATTATAGCTGTGTAGTAGGATCTGAGGAAAGTTATCTTAATTTTCTTCTTCTTTAATGATGCTTTACTTCTCTGGGGCCTCTTCTCTTTCCATAGAAAGTTAATGTTTTTTCCATCTCTTTAAAGAATGTTGCTGGTATTTTGATAAAGATGGCATTGTATTTGAAGATTGCTTTGGGTAGAATTGCCATTTTCACAATGTTGATTTACCTGTCCATGAGCATGGTATGTTTTTCTGTTTATGAGGATCTCTTGTGGTTTCTAATG
Organism: Heterohyrax brucei; assembly: GCA_028571685.1. NCBI lineage: Eukaryota > Metazoa > Chordata > Mammalia > Hyracoidea > Procaviidae > Heterohyrax > Heterohyrax brucei. The sequence goes on along the minus strand of CM053165.1, from coordinate 6,112,547 downwards.
GTAGTGTTTTGTAGTTTTCTTTATATAGGTCTCTTACATCCCTGGTTGGATTTTTTTGTTTTTAATTTTTTTATTGTGATTAAGGGAAAGTTTACAATCCAAGTCAATTTTCCATACCTACCTTTCTGCAATTCTGTTCTTCTCACCCTGTGATAACACACTCTTCTTTTTGACTCTTTACTTCCAGTACCCACTCAATCCCTGGTTAGATTCATTCCTAAGGTTTGTTTTAGGAGCTATTATAAATTATATTATTTTCCTGGTTTCCTTGTCATCATTCTCTTTATTGGTGTATAGGAACCCAGCTGATTTTTGTATATTTATCATGTATCCTGCTGTTCTGCTAAAACTTTCTGTTTAGTCTCCGTAGTTTACTCATGGACTCTTTTTGGGTTTTATGTGTATAGAATAATATTATCTGCAGATAGGGACAATTTTACTTCTTCATTACCAATATGGATGCCCTTTATTTCTTTTTCTTGCCTTAGTGCTCTAGCCAGGACTTCCAGCACAGTGTTAAATAGGAATGGTGAGAAAGGCTGTCTTTGTCTTGTTCCTGTTCTCAGGGGGAATGTTTTCAGCCTGACATTGGCTGTTGGTTTTGTATGGATACCCTTTATTATGTTCAGGAATTTCCCTTCTTTGCCTATGTTATTGAGAGTTTTTATCAGGAATGGACGTTGGGCTTTGTCAGATGCCTTTTCTGCATCTATTACTTTATGTGGTGGATTACGTTGATTGATTTTCTAATGTTGAACCATCCTTGTATACCTGCTACTTGGTTGTAGTGTGTTCTTTCATTTGATATGATTCTGGATTATGCTGGCTAGAGTTTTGTTGAGAATTTTTGCATCTGTATTCATGAGAGATAATTGGCCTGTAATTTTCTTTTTTTGTGTGGTGTTTTCTTGGTTTGGGTTATCAGAGATATACTGGGTTTGTAGAATGGATTTGCAAGTATGTTTTCCTTTTCTGTGTTCTGAAATATTTGAGTAGTACTAGTGTAAGCTCTTCTCAGAATGTTTGGTAGAATTCTGCAGTGAAGGCGTCTGGGCCAGGGCTTTTGATGTTGGATGCTTTTAAGTTACCTTTTCAATCTCTTATTATGGGTCTCTTGAGATTTTCAACATCAGTGTGTAATAGTTTGAGTAGGTAGTATGTTTCTAGAAATTTTTCCATTTCCTTGGCATTTTCATATTTGTTGGAGTATAGTTTTTCATGATATTCTGCTGTGGTCCTTTTTATTTCAGTTGGGTGTGTTGTAATGTTCCCCATTTCGTTTCTTATGTGGGTTATTTTCACCCTCTTCTATTTTTCTTTTCTGAATTTGGCCAGTGGTTTGTTGATCCTTTCAAAAGAACCAACTTTTGGTTTTGTTGATTCTTTGAATTTTTTTCTGTTCTCTATTTCATTTATTTTTGTTCTGATCTTTATTGTTTACTTTCTTCTGGTGGTTGTGGGCCTCTTTTCCTGTTTTCTTTCTATTAAAATTTTATAGCTAATAGTTTGATTTTGGCCCTTGTTTTAGTCAGCTAGTGCTGCTCTAAAGAAATAAAACAGAGTGGGTGACTTTAACAAAGGAAAATTTATATACATCTCAGTTTAAGTTGGCTGATTGTGGCTTACACATCTTGTGTATTTTTGTTGAATTTCTTTCTAGATGTTTTGTCTTTTACTAAGAGTGGTGTGTTGAAGTCTGCTACTGTTACAGTGTAACTGTAACAGTGCTTCAGTGCTGTTAACCCTTTTTTAAAAGTATTTTGGAGCCCTATCATTGGGTGCATAGATATTTATCATGGTTATGTCTTCATGCTGGATTGTTCCTTTAATCATAATATAGTTCTCTTTTTTGTCTTTTATGGTAAATTTTTTTAAAGGGTATTTTATCTAAGGTTAGTATTGCTACTCCAGCTCTTTTTCTGTAGCTGCTCAATACATTTTTTTCCATTCTTTGATTTTTAATACCTTCATGTTATTGTTTCTAAGATGTGTTTATTATAGACATGATACTGATGAATCAGTATTTCTTAATCCATTCTGTCACTCTCTGGCTTTTTATGGGTACATTTGTGTTAAGTGTAATTATTGCTAGGTGTGAGTTTATTGGTGTCCTTTTGTAGTGCCTTATTTTTTTTTAATGCTGCTGATGCTTTCTTTATTCCTCTTATTCTCCTGTGCTACATTGTTTTTTGTTTATGGATTTTTTTTCTCATTTCCTTTGTTTTTGTAGATTTTGCTTTTCCCAGATTTTGTTTTTCTTATTTTTTTATTTTTATTTTTCATTTAATATGACTCAGTGAAAATGTACATTCCCATATAAATTTACATGCCCACCTATATGCAGCTTGACTGCTCTCCCTGTCTGGTGACAGCACACTATTCCTCTCTGCTCCATACATGTCTCATTCTCCCAACAGCCTCCTTTCCCCTCCTCTCCACCCACTCTCCTTCCTCCAGCCAGACGTCAGCAGGATGATATCCTATAGATGTATAGAACCATAAAGTGCATCCAATATATGATCACTCTGCATCGCCAAGTCCAATCCATTCATATCTGAAGAGTGGACCTTCGGTATCATTTATGGGCAAGGGCAGCATCAGGGCCAGGGGCCATGCTCCCAGGGGAACCCCGAAACCTCTGGACCACCAATTGTGGTCTTTTAGTGGAGATCTCGGGATGCACCCCTTTTTATTCTTGTGTTGCCAGTGAGACTCAACTTAGTGAGCTCCATCGTGGATATCACTGGCAGTGGCCAGGCACCATTGGATTCTTCCAGTCCCAAGTCGATGTAGGCACCCACTGATGTGGGTCTCTCTCATCCTCTGGTTTGTCTTTACCCCATGTCATTTTGGTCCTCGGTGAACATCCGTTCCTGCTGAGTTGGAACCATTTGCTGTGCCCTTGGATGGCAGCCGGGCAGCTTGTAAGACCCCAGACACTACTCCCCAATGTGGGATGCAGCGAACCCTCTTAGCAGAATGCTAGTTGTGCCAATTGGCCTCGATTTCGCCTAAGAGAATGGTTCCCTGCCCCCTGCCCCAGCTACTCTATCCTTGCAATATTGGGTTAAGATGAAAGAGTACTCAAGTTATGCTGAAGTCCACTTAATGTTGTTCTTGTTTCTAATGTGTGCTGTCACCGATTTCATCCAACCAGATTTCTAGCAACTATCTAACCTAAACCCTCCCCCCTTCACCCTTCCTCCCTCCCCTTCCTTGCAGCTGTCAAAGAGTCGTTTTTACTATACATAAGTCTGTTTTTGAGATCTTATCGTAGAGGTCTCATACAGTATTTATCCTTTTGTCGCTGACTACTTTCACTCAACATAATGTCTTCCAGTTGAAACCAGGTTAGGAGATGTTTCCTGGAATCATCGTTATTCTTTATCATTCATTGCGTAGGGCTCCGTTGAGTCTATGTACCATAGTTGACCTATTCATTCTTGCGTTGTTGGGCATCTGGGATGATTCCAGCTTTTTGCTGTCATGGACTGTGCTGTGATAAACATTCTTGTGCATGTGTCCGTTGGTGAGAAAGGCCTTGATTCTGTAGGATATATTCCAGGAAGTGGAATTACTGGGTCAAATGGTATATCAATATCCAGTTTTTTGAGGAAGCGCCAGATTGCTTTCCAAAGAGGCTGGACCATTTTGCAAGCCCACCAACAGTGTAGAAGGGTTCCACTTTCTCCACAGCCCCTCCAGCATTTGTTGTTTTGTGTTTTCTGGATCATGGCCAGTCTTGTTGGGGTGAGATGGTGTCTCATTGTAGTCTTGAGTTGAATTTCTTTAATAACTAAAGATCATGAACATGTCCGCATGTGTTTTTTGGCTGCCTGGATCTCCTCTTTAGTGAAATGTCTGTCCATCTCCTTTGCCCATCACTTAATTAAATGATTTACCTTCTTCTTCTTGATATTTTGTAGTATCTTATAGATTATAGATTATAGAGATCAGGCGTTGATCTGACATAGAGTTGCCAAATATTGTTTCCCATTCTGTGGGTGTTCTTTTAATTTTATTAATAAAGTCTTTGGATGAGCTAAACTGTTTGATTCTTAATAGTTCCCATTTATCTACTTTCTCTTCTGTTGATTGTGGTTTGTTTCACAGATTTTGGAGTCTGTCCACATTGTGTATTAAAACTTCCATTGTTGTTCCTACCTTTTCTTGGATGAGCTTTATCGTTTTTGGTTTTTTTTTCTGTTTTAGGTTTGATATTTAGGTCTTTTATCCAGTTGGAGTTGGTTTTTGTATAAGGTGTAAGATATGGATCTTGTTTCAGTTTATTGCAGATGGATATCCAGTATTGCCAGCACCATTTGTTGAAGATACTGCTTTTACCCCAGTTTAATGTCTTAGAGCCTTTGTCGAATATCAACTGTTCATAGGCAGGTAGTGTCATCTCAGAGGTCTCAATTCTGTTCCATTGATCTGTCTGTCTGTTCTTGTACCCGTACTAGGCTGTTTGGACCACTGTGGCAGTATAGTATGTTCTAAAGTGGGTTAATGAGAGGCGTCCCAGCGTGTTCTCCTTCTTTAGTAGTACCTTACTTATCCGGGGCTTATTCCCTTTCCAAACAAAGTTGGTGATTTGTTTCTCTATCTCATTAAAAAATGACACTGTAACTTGTATTGGGATTGCATTATATAAGTAGATTGCTTTGGGTAAAATGGACATTTTCACAATGTTATGTCTTCCTATCATGATTAGGGTAGGTTTTTCCATTTATCTAAGTCTCTCTTAGATTCTTGTAGTAAGGGCTTGTAGTTCTCTTTGTAAAGGTCTGTTATTTCTCTGGTTAGATTAATTCCTAGATACTTTATCTTCTTAGGGGCTATAGTAAATGGTATTGATTTGATAATTTCTTCATTAACAGTCTCGTTGGTATAAAGGAATCTTACTGATTGACTTATGTTTATCTTGTATCCTGAGACTTTGCTGAAGTCTTCTATCAGTTTGAGTAGTTTACTTATAGATTCCTTGGGGTTCTCTGGATATACAATCATATCATCTGCAAACAGGGAGATTTTAACTTTTTCTTTGCCGATGCAGATGCCCTTTATTTCTTGGTCTTGTCTAATTGCTCTGGCTAGAACTTCTAGTACAATGTTGAATAGAAGAGGTGACAGTGGGCATCCTTGTCTAATTCCTGATCTCAAGGGGAAGTTTTTCAGTCTTTCTCCATTCAGGATGACGTGGGCAATTGACTTTGTATAAATGGCCCTTATTGTGTTGAGGAATTTGCCGTCTATGCCTATTTTGCTAAGAGTTTTTAGCATGAATGGGTGTTGGACTTTATCAAATGTCTTTTCTTCATCAATGGACAAAATCAGGTGATTTTTGTGTGTTATTTATGTGGTTAATCACATTAATTGTTTTTCTGATGCTGAACCAGCCTTGCATCCCTGGTATGAATCCCACTTGGTGATGGTGGATTATTTTCTTGCTATGTTGTTGTATTCTATTGGCAAGAATTTTGTTGAAGATTTTTGCATCTAGATTTATGAGTGATATCAGTCTGTAGTTCTCCTTTTTGGTTGGGTCTTTCCCTGGCTTAGGTATCAGGTTTATGCTGGCTTCATAGAATGAGTTTGGGAGTACTCCATCCCTTTCTATACTGTGAAATAGTCTCAGTAGTATTGGGGATAACTCTTCTCTAAATGCTTGGTAGAAGTCTGCAGTGAAGCGATCTCGGCCCGGGCTTTTTTTTGTTGGCAGTGTTCTGATGACATTTTCAATCTCTTCCTTTGTGATGGATTTACTAAATTGTTCTGCTTCACATTGTGATAATTTGGGTAGATGGTATGAGTCAAGGAATTTGTCCATTTCCTCTAGGTTCATAGTATTCTGTTATGATCTTTTTGATTTCTGTTGGATCTGTGGTGACAACTCCCCTCCTACTTTTCTTTAGTAAGTTTAGCCAGTAGTTTGTCAACTTTGTTGATCTTTTCAAAAAACCAGCGTTTGGTCTTTTCAGTTTTTTCAATTGTTTTTCTATTCTCTAATTCATTTAGCTCTGCTCTAATCTTTATGATCTGGTTTCTGCTGGTGTCTGAGGGGTTCCTCTGTTGTTCTCTCTACTTGTTCAAGCTGTAGGGTTAGTTCCTTGATCTGGTTTCTTTCTTCCTTCCAGATGTGTGCATTTATGGAGATAAACAGACCTCTGAGCACTACTTTGGCTATATCCCATAGGTTCTGGTAGGAAGTGTTTTCATTGTCTTTGGAATCCATGAATTTCTTTATTTCATCCTTGATTTCTTCTATAACCCATGTTTTTTTGAGCAAGATGTTGTTCAGTTTGCCGAAGTACCACTTTCTGTCTATGTTTTTTCTGCTATTGATTTCAACTTTTATGGCTTTATGATCTGAGAAGATGCTTTGCAGTAATTCAGTGCTATGGATTTTGTTGAGCATTGCATTATTTCATAACACATGGTCAATTCTGGAGAATGTTCCATGTGCACTGGTGAAGAAGGTGTAGTTGTCTGTAGATGGGTGGAAAGTTCTGTATATGTCAATGAGGTTTAGTTGGTTAATTGTGGCAATGAGGTCTTCTGTGTCTTTACTGAGCTTTTTTTGTAGATAATCTGTCCAGTATTGAGAGTGGAGCATTGAAGTCTCCCACTTTTATTGTGGAGTCATCTAACTCTCTTTTGAGTTTAGTCAGTGTTTTTTTTCAACATATTTAGGTGCTCTGATATTAGGTGCATAAATATTTAATATAGTTAAGTCTTGCTTGTGTGTTGAACCTTTCAGCAATAAATAGTGTGCATCTTTGTCCACGATGGTGGATTTGACATTAAAATTGATTTTATCTCAGATTAGAATTGCCACCTCTGCTCTTCTTTGTTCATTGTTAGCTTGATATATATTCTTCCATCCTTTAATTTTCAGTTTGTTCCTATCTTTAGGTCTCAAGTGAGTTTCTTGTAGACAACATATGGATGGGTCATGTCTTTTGATCCAAGATGACACTCAGTGTCTCTTTACTGGAGCATTCAGTCCTTTCACATTCAATGTAATTATTGATAGGTATGTGTTCACTGCTGCCATTGTGATATGTTTAGTTTTGTGTTGATGTTTTCTCTGCTGTTCTTATTAGTCTGTTCTGGGACGTTCTTTTTGGTGAGTTGATTTTTCACCTTTTTCGGAGCTGTTTTTGTAGTTATTGAGACTCCTGTGTTACATTTCTTCAAAGGGTGTGTTATGTCTTTGTTGTGCTTTACGACTACCCTTGTGATCCCCCTTAATAAAGTATATATAAACCCAATTTTAATTACTACCAGTCTTGTCATCTTCCTGTCCATCTGGAAGGACTATAACTGTAGTACATCCCTCTTTTTAATGTGATGGCACCATAGTTTTCATGATAATCACTGGATTGATTCTTTCAGTATTAAAGCTTTAATTGACTTTGGAGCCTTCCCTAACTGAGTAGAGTTCTTAGTAATGTGTCGTTCTAAAATATAAAGCTAGTGGGTTTGTTCTTCTAAGCCAGAGCCAAGAACTCTTTTCAGTATTTCTTGTTGTTTAGGTTTAGTTTTTACAAAGTCTCTGAGTTTCTGTTTATGTAGGAATGTCTTAATTTCATTTTCATATTTGAAAGATAGTTTGGCAGGATATATAGTTCTTGGTTGGAAGTTCTTCTCCTTCAAGACTTTGAATGTGTCATGCCACTGTCTTCATGCCAGCATGATTTCTGCTGAGAAATCTGACGAAAGCCTACAGGGTTTCCCTCTCAATGTTAGCTTTGCTTTGAGTCTTGCTGCCGTTAGGAGTTGCTGCTTATGTTTCATTTTGTTAAGCTTGATTATCATATGTCTGGAATCTTTCTTTTGAGATCTATATTGGGTGGTGCACAATATGCATCTCAGATGTCTCTATTCTCTTCCTTCATGATTTCAGGGAACTTTTCTGTCAGCAGCTCAGCAGCGATACTCTCCGTGTTCTCAGGTGTCTCATCCTGTTCAGGGACTCCAATTACCTGAAGGTTGTTCCACTTGATAGAGTCCCACATGCTTCTTAGTGCTTCTTCATTTTTCTTGTTTCTTTTTTCTGATTTCTGCTCATGGACGCTGGTGTCAGTAACTCTGTCTTCCAAGGCAGAAATTCTTTTTTCCATTTGTTCCATTCTGTTTTCTTGGCTTTGAATGGAAATTTCTATGTCTTTGATTTTCTTCTTGATCTGTTGGATTTCAGAGTACTGGTGTTCCATCAGATCAAACAGCTTGCTTAACTTCTCCTTTTGAGCTGCTGCATTTTGTGTAACGTCTAGAAGCGCTGTGTGTATAATAATTTTGTATTCACCTTCTGATGATTTCAGATAAGTTTCTTCATCTGGAAAACTCCTTGGTTGTTTTGTTTGGGAGCCTTCTGAAGCCTTGGGTGATTTCTTGTATGGTACAAGTGTCTGTTGCTTTTTGGGTCCCCTGTGAGTAAGTCAAGGCTGGAAGAGATAGTGTGAGGACGGACTGCAGGTGTTTCTCTAGGCTGTGTTGAAATGTAAAGCAAAGGTTATCTGACCACTTCCCAAGTCAGTCAGGTTTTCAGGTATAGAGGTCCCTCTTCCCAACTGGCAAAGTAAGCACCTCTATATCCAACCCCAGATGATAGAAACTAGTTCAGAATACAGCGTTGCTACTGCCCTGTTTGCCTCTGCTGACACAGCCCAGCATTAGGCGACACTGTGTAAACTATTGCTTTTCTGGCAGTAAAGCACTCTCCTGTGGCAGGGTCTGGCTCCCAAGCTAAGAAATAGGTCCAGCTGTGGCCACTGTATCCACGATCGTGCCCTGTACACAGGCAGCAGATAGAGGGGCTAAAGGTGCTGAGAGGTAGTGATTCCTCTGCCTCTGTTGCTAGTCCTGCACCGTGGGCAACACCTTGTAAATTACTGCTCTTCTGTCAGAGAAGTGCTGTCCTGTTTGCAGTCGCTGGCTCCCAAGCTAAGAGTTAGGTCCCGCTAAAATCTCTGTATGCAGCATGGCATCCCGCACTCTGGCAGTGCGGTTCTGTACAAACCACGCTGTGGCAGTGATGAAAAGACAGGCCCAAAGTGGCTAGATTAACAGATTCCTAAGCCTGGCTCTCATAATATGGAAATTTCGCCTGCCTATTCCCCCAGCAATTCGTCTAAGTGTATGAAGACCCAGTTCTGCCTGCCAGCCAGGACAGAGAAAAAAAAAGTCAAAATGATACGTTCACCTTCAGTCCGTGAGAGCCAGGGCTAGCCAGGAGCCGGAGTCAGTGAAAGAGGGGAGACTTTTCGCTCAGTGGTATGAAGTCCAAATTAACAGCCCTGTTCCGTATCCTGTAGGCTCACTAGGTGACCACAAGGCTCCATCTGATTATCAGTTCAGGTCTTGGTGTCTAGAGAGATTTAAAAAGACGTGTGCTTAGTCTACCGTCTTGACTCTGTCTAAACCAATCTATTATTACTTGTTATGTCTTGCCTTTGTCTGTATTAGCAAATTCTATACCTTCATTGTTTATTCCCTCTTTTATTGTTCTGACGTTGATGTTGTCTTTTATGGATTATCCTCTCTGGTTCTTAAGTCTTTTGGTTTTGGATAATCCTTGAGAGTTCATTTCCTAGGCTGCTCTCTGGCTGACGTGATTTATGTCTTAGATTGAGGCTATCATCTGATGCTATTTGTTCTCAAACCAAAGGACTCATATTACTAATTCTTGTTTTTACACATTTCCTTGTTTTGCTTTTCTCTGGAAATGTCCTAATTTCATCATCATATTTGAATGAGAGTTTTGCAACTTTTTTCTTTAGGGTTTGTATGTCAGCCCATCTCCATCATGCCTGCATGGTTTCTGCTGAGTAATCAGAGTTTAGATTTAGTGTGTGCCCTGTGTGTGCAAGTTTTTCATTTTTGTTGAGCTGCTCTTAGGATTCTTTCTTGGTCTTTGGTTTTATCAAGTATGAGTATGATACGCTTTGGTGATTTTCTTTTGGAGACTATCCTATATGGGATTCAGTGAGTGTCTTCGATGGTCAGCTTTTCATTTTTTATGATTTTAAGGAAGTTTTCTCTCAGCGTTCTTCAATAATCCTCTCAGTGTTTTACATTTTCTCACCCAGTTCTGAAACTGCTCACCTGCAGATTTTTTGATTGCATCCCACATAATTCTCAGAGTTTCTTCATTTTTCTTTGTTCTTTTTTCTTATTTTCCTTCAAAGTTGTATCCAAGTATTTGGCCTCAGTTTTGTTGATCCTGTCTTCCATAGTTTCAAACTTGTTCCTCAGCCCTTCTATGATATTGTCCATATCTGAAATCTCATTGTTTATCTTTTGGATTTCTAGTTGTAGTTTTTTAATGATTTCTATTTATGAATGTATTTTGGCATTTCGTGCCTACGCTACTTTCTTGAATTCTTCCATATTCCATGAATTTGTCTGGCTTTTCCATGAATATGTTTTTCCCTCACTTTTGTCTGCTGCTGCTTCAACTCTTGGATAACTCTGACTATTTGAGAGTTGAATTCTCTGTCAGATAGTTTTCGTGCCTTCTGCTATAAAATTATTTGATGTTTTATTTGGGATACCTACTGGAACCATCCTGTCTTGTTTCCTGTATTTTGATATTGCCTCTTGTCTTCATCACATTCACTAGTTACTTTCTTTGTTTATTGATTGTAGGCTTGTTTGTCTCATCTAGCTTTTTTGTTTTATTTAGTTATGTCTGTGCTAGCAGGCTTTGGTGTTCTTTGTTGTTTGCTTTTCTGTGGACATGATATTTTTCACTTCCTTTTCCAATGGTCAGATCCAGTTTCTCAGCTATGTGCAGGTCCACCAGAAGTGCAGGCTGGCATGGGTTGTTTGAGGTCATACTAGGACTGAGAAGGTGAGTCAGGGGTCACTCCAGGCCAGGTTCTGGTAGGCTGTGTCAATGCTGCTTGGGAGTACAGTGTTCAGCACATAGTACAGATAGTCAGGACGGAAGGGGAGAGGGAGGTTGTGATTTGTCGAGCTAGGTTAGGTATGGTAAAGAAGGGAGAGAAGAGAGAAAAACAGGAGCAATAAAAAAAAATTCTAACGGAGCCTACCATTTGGAGTGGAAAGACAAGAAAATGAGAAATGATTTAAAAGTAAATAAATAAATAAAATTATAAAATAAAAAGTATCCCTAGGGATCCCATTGGTACAGCTGCACAGACTGGGCAAGTGGTTTCCAAGCCATGCTGTCCAGCCTGGCTAGAAGGGGAGGAGATGATACACAGACCCAGCTATTCGGGAGAGATGAAAAGAAGTAAGTACAAAGATGGGAAACTGGGAAATGAAGGAAAATAGAAAAAAAGAAGAAAGGGGGAGGGGAAAGCTTCAGGGATCCCTTGGGCATGTGGCTAGGGCCAGAGAATCTGTTCTCCAGCTGAGCTGCACTCCACAGGCTGTCAAGAAGAAGCCAAGGTGGCATATGGAGTCAGATGTTGGAGAGAAAAGAGGGGGAGGAGGAGAGAGGTAGGGGTGAAGCCAAAAGAGACCAACAAAAGCAACACCAGCAACAAAGAAGCTGGTAGGTGTGGGTATCAAGGAACCAGTACCTTCCATGTGGCAATGGTGGCTTCTAGGAAGCAGCAAATTGGCCTGCCAAGAAGCCTTGGATTGGCCCACTGGGACACATCAAACTTGTCCTCTCGGAAACCGGGAATTGACTCGCTGGGAAGCCAAGAATCTGCCAACTGGAAAGCGGCAACTGTTGAGGAGGATGAGGTGGTGTGTGGAGTGGGAAAGTGTTCCTTGCTAGTTACTGGTTGCTCTGTCTCCTGCTGGAAGCTCTGTGAATCTTTCCTGTACTCTCAGTCTGCTAATCTCTGTCATGAGTCCAAGATGGCGGATCTGTGTTGCATCAGCTGGTGGAGAACCTCTTCTCTTAACTCTATAGGCTCTTTTGTTCTGTTTCTTATTTCTTTTGTTGCTTGATTGAGTTCTTTATCTCTATGTGACACTTAGGGCTACAGGATTGACATTTGTCTCTGTTTTCCTTAGTTTTTCAGATCTTTGCTGTGGTAGCACAGTGTGGTGCTTCTGTCTATAGCACCAAGTTGGCTCTGCTCCTTCCCAAACTTCTATTTTTAACAATTACATTTCTTATACCAAATTTCCTCAATTAATAATTATTTAAAACAGCTTTCCAGTATCATCGTTATGTTTCTGGGGAGATTTTTTTTTTTTAATTATGACTGAAAATATACATTCCTATATAAATTTGTGTGCTGACCTACATGCAGCTTTCTCTGCTCTCCCTGCATGGTGACAGCACACTTTTCCTCTCTGCTCCATACATGTCTTGTTTTCCCAGCAGTCTCCTATCTTCTCCTCTCCACCCATTCTCGTTCCTCCAGTATAAGGTCAACAGGACGACCACCTATAGATGCCTAGAACCATAAAGTGCCCACACAATATGGTCACTCTGCATTACCAAGTCCAATTCTTTGCTGTCTGAAAAGTTGACCTTCATTATGATTTACGGACAGGGGCAGTATCAAGGCCAGGAGCCCGCTCCCAGGAGAACTCTGAGGCCCCTGGACCATCAGTTGCGGTCTTTTAGTGGAGATCTCAGGGTGCACCCCTATTTATACTTACGTTGCCAGTGAGACTCAACTTTGTGAGCTCCATCGTGGCTATCACTGGTGGTAGCCGGGCACCATCTGGTTCTTCCAGTCACAAGTTGATGTAGACGTCCACTCACGTGTGTCTGTCTGTCTTCTGGGTTCTCTTTCCCCCATGTTGTTAATGGACCTTGGTGATCATCTGTTCCTGCTGAGTTGGGACCATTTGCTGTACCCTCAGATGGTAGCTTGGCAGCTTTTAAGACCCCAGACACCACTCACCAATGTGGAGTGCGAGAGACATCATTAGCAAAATGCTAGTTGTGCCAGTTGGCCTCGACTTCCTCTGGGGAGATTTTTAATTTTTCTGTCCTTACTCCTCTGGTGTGTTTTTTTTTTTTGTTTTGTTTTTCATGGTGCTTCTGCTCCAGTGTCTGCTTAGGTTTTTATTCCCTTGATACTCTTAGCTCCATTGGCTCGTGATGTGTAACTCAGGAAAGAACATAGCCTAAACCCCAGTTTGCCCTCCCTCTACATGAATTTAGAGAATGGAGTTGGGAGCAGGATGTGCCTTAGAGTTTAGCTTTTCCCTTTTCCCTCTCCTGTCTGCTCCTGCTTCCCATTAAACTTCTCAGTACTAGTTCTCCAGGTGCTACTGGTATCTGGGAGTAGCCATCCTTCCTTGTATTGCCAAGCCCAGGGAATTGGGAAGTAGAAAGTCTGAGGGGGCTTCATTCCTCACTCTACCCTGGCTCCACTGATTGCCATTAGCCATAAGGGCCAAAGGTCAGGCAGTTAAATCTCTTGGTATATAGGTGTATATGTAGGGGAAGGGCATTGATAGGAAGCCCCCCAGCATATCTCTGACCTGTAAGCTCCCGGCCCTTTGTTGTTGAATCTCTCTCTCTCTAGGGCTCAGCTACCTTCATCTCTCCCAAGAGCTTCTCACAATCTTTGTGTTGGTTGTTGAGGTGTACTCTAAGGTCCATCAGTCTGTCTGCTCTGCAGCAGTTCTTGGTAGTTTGCCATCCTAGTTACCAGTGTGGACCTGTTATGTCAGGAAAAATGGAAAATCGTGATGATTAAATTGGTAAAGAACAATATGGAAAGGCCACAGGGATATAGAACATAACTTGTGGGTGACCATAAGCTTTCTACAGGTTAAGTTGGATACATGCACGCACACACACACACACACACACACACACACACACACACACACACACACACACACACACACGGTGTATATGTATACTTAAGAGCTTTCAGAATATTTATCTTTCATCTAGAGATTTTGTCTCCAACAGTTTATCCGTAGAAGATGATCATGATAATCCAAGATAGTTCTACAGTGTTGCGTATTACAAATAGTCCCCGACTTAGATGGGGTTCTATTCCAACTAAGTCAGTTCTGATGTAAGTTGATTACCTCATTTTTCTTTCTTTTTAGTTTACATTATTATTGCCTTTTATTAGTAGTATCTTTATAAATATGATCTTTATTTGTCTTTGGAGGTTGGAAATATTATATATAAACTCACAAGTATACTTCAGTAAAGATGCCATCAAGTTGATTCCAACTCATAGTGACCCTGTAGCAACAGAACTGCTCCATAGAGTTTCCAGGGAATGTTGGGTAAATTTGCCAACCTTTTGGTTAGCATAGCACTTAACTATTATGCCACTAGTTTCCATATATTAAATAAAAATACACAAATTGTAAAAATTTACTCTGACAATGAAGAAGAATTGGATAACATTGGCATTTTATCCATTGTGGTAATAACTCCACTTGTGGAAGTTTCTGAATCATCCAGATTATCCCTAGGAATGGAGCTGGCATTTCTAGCCAGAAACTTAGTAAGCATTGTTTGTAAGTTTGTTTTTTCTTCATGTGTTTCATGGTGACATCTCACTGCTTCCAAAATGTGCCTGTCAGGTCTAGCAAAGTGATCAACATTCAGGTTTGTGTTTTCAAACAAGTGAAGTCCCTGATTTATTTTAGAAATCTACATCTATATGGCAGTGGTTTTAATAGTAAATCATAAAATTGAACATCTGAGAATAGTATCAGCAAATTATGTGCTGTAACATTGTATATAGTACATATTACTAATGACAAGCTGTATAACAAAAGGTTGTAACTATGGTTGGTCATAACTTGAATACATTGAGTTGGGGACTACCTGTATTTAAAAACTACAATGAAACTGAAGATCCTATTGCAACAAATTCATTAATAAGTTATTGTATACCTCTGTCTTGCAAAACTTTGTAGCTATTATAAAAGATGTTGTAGAATATTGTTCAGGAATGTAAGGAAATGATTATAATATGGTGAGTGGAGAGATGAGAACCAAGTTATAATACTATATGGTGATCTATTTTTGTGTACACACATGCATAATTACCCTCTGTACAGGTGATTTTATTTTTCTCAAGATTTTCTGTAGTAAAGTAGACACAAATGAGAAATAGGAAAAAAGTAATGATAAAGCGAAATTTTGACATGGGTGGTGTGAAACTAGTACAGAGGTGAGGCACACTAGGTTTTTAGAAAAATGATACATTTGTTGTCCTTCAGTATATTTTTGCAAATTTATTTGAAATAATCCAGAGAAAAATAAAGTTGAGTCTTGTGGCTTTATTCCCAGGAGCGATAAATAACCACAGTCCTAAATAAGGTAAAGCTAAATGTACAGTAGTTGGAAAGGGATCAAGTACATTATGACATATAGAACATTATACAGAAAAACCCAAACCCATTGCTGTCTAATTGATTCGGACTCGTAGCAACCTATAGGACAGAATAGGGTTTTCCAAGGGTGTTTTCACAGGATGTAATCTTTACAGAAGCAGATTGCCACATCTTTCTCCCATGGAATGGCTGGTGGATTCAAATGGCTTATCTTTTGCTTCGCAGCTGAGCACTTTAATCACTGCATCCAGGGCTCCCCCTGGAATATTATATTCCGTTAAAAATCATGTTTATGTAGCATCCATAGTAAAATGTTTGCAATTACATTAAAATTATGTTTGCATATGAAAAATAAGGAATGATACATAAATGTGTACAGTTAATTTATTATTGCAGGGATAAGATTAAGTTGGTTTAAGATTAACCAAAACTAAGTTGTATTGTTAGCATGTATATCTACAATAAATAGATTCATATCAGAATATGATTAGGTAAATTTGAGATTATCCAGATTTAAACTTCCGGCATTTGAATGTTCTTGTTTGTAATGCTTGGGTTATTTCTTTAGCCCTGGGCATGTTTGTGGCAAACTAGTGTTTACCTTCCCAGTGTGATCCCTGTGTGTGTAACTTACATCCTGCTTGAAAGAAATAATGTTATAAGTGAAGGCGTTGACTTTCAGTGTGACCATTTGGAATATGTGGAGCCGATTGATCAGGAGTAAACCAAGCAGGGGCCTCTTGTCCTGTTGGTGCCTGCATCTCATAGAACAGGACTCCTGCCTTTGTCTTGTCACAGGTCTGTTCTCTTGCTTTTGTCTTTCCTACTCTGCTCTTAAATTAGAAATCTCTCTCATATAAATATTTTGTGTTTCTTTCCCATTCATATGTGGAAAAGTTAGATAGAGCATTTTAATCAGGGCAGAAAGCAGAAGATTGCCACAGGGAGCTCTAGTAGAGGCATTTGGCTCTCCCTCTCATTTTCAGATCATGCTGTGAACACTGGCAGGGTTCACTGTACAAGCAAAGACACTAAGGCATGGGGGAAGGCAGCTTGCCCAGGAATCTGTTTTCCCTTGCATCTTGGATTCTCAACTTGAACTCCTCATTCCTTGTTTAGTCCTAATCCAGATCTTAATGGTCTGTCCAATAGCAGTATTCTCCCTCTCTGTGAGTCTCTCCTGCTTGGCTCTGTCACATTCCTCTTTTTTTCCTTTTTTAGAAAGAACAGTCAAAATCGAACAGTTCAGCAGCCCGGGAACCTAATGGCTTTCCCTCTGATGCCTCAGCCAATTCCTCTCTCCTTCTTGAATTCCAGGGTGAGTTCCATCTACATCTTCCTTGCAGAAAACAGGAACTCAGGTGAACTGATTCGTAATAAGAAGAATTCTGTGCATCATTTCAATGTCTGCTGCTTTGCTGGTATTTTGTTAGACACTTTGCTTAATGTCTTTTCATGTAAACCTCGCAATGATCCTGCAAGATAGGTATTATCTTCACTTTCCTGTTAGGAAACTGAGCCTCAGAGAGATGAAGTAGAGAGCTAAATACAGTACTGGATTCTTCATATCGAAAGTGCTTTTCTTTAGATTGTGTATTTTATGACAGGGTGCTAGAACAGGCTACCTAGAGCCAGGGCAGCTGCCTGTCCAAGTCAGCAGAAGTCCTCAGCATTTAGTAAACATGCTGCCTGTGTCATCAATGCACTCACAGGGTCACCTCCCATACTTATGGGGAAGTTACTGCTTACAAGACATTTTCATTCTGGTCTCATTTTTATCTTTCTATCAACCTGTGATATAAACGTGGCCATTATTATTATTCCTTTTTAAAGAAACTGATGCTCAGAGAAGAAAGTCTTTGCCCAAGGTTAGAATGAACAGAGCTTTAGTCTTTTCATAATAAAATGCTGCTTCCATTTTACTGTTTGGAGTAAAGACAGAAGAGGACTTATGACTTTCTTTTTTTGGAGTTAGACTCGTTGCTAAGACAGCATGTTGTTTTTCTCCCTTCATTCTTGCTCCCAGTCTCACCAAGGTCAATGTAATATAGGAATGGGAGTACAAGGGAGGGCTCTTTCTCTTTGAATGTGTGATGTATCCAGTAATAAAGTTCTGGGAGAAACAGGAGGGTCTTTTTCTCCAGTCTGATCACCATCAAATTCTTTTCATTCGATAAACACTGAATGAATACCTGCTGTGTGCTGAGTATTGTGTATTGCACTGGGGATTCAAGGACAAATGAGTCACAGTCCTGCCTTCCCAGAGTATAATGAAAGGAAACAAGTGTATAAAATAATAATTGCAGATGTACACGGTATATAGTAGGAGCATGGAAGAGAGATGGACATTTCCACCCAGGGGAGCCAGGAAAGCAGGGCTACCTGGAGGAAGTAAAGTATAACTGAGTGTTGGAATGTTTGGGGCTTTTGATGAAGATTAGAAACAGAAAGTCATACCAGCAGAAGGAGCAGGAGGGCAAAGGCACCAATCTCTTAGGTGAGGGTCAAGATTGATAGAGCCAAGGTCGCATAGGGAAGGATGGCAGATGAACTTTTGTCTGGTTGTGACAGAGCCATGTCATGATTGCCCTGAGAAACACTGGTGTTTGAAGTGTATTCTTGAGGCAGCAGGCAATGCTCACTGACAGTACTGTGAAGTACAGTCTGGGGTACTGAGAGCCAGCGTGGGAAAATCAGTTAGGTGCCTGTTGCAGCAGGCCAGGCATGAGCTAATGAAGCCAGAATTCAGGCAACAGGAGAGGCAGATATGACTGTAAGTGATGTCAGAGCATAGGGTTAAGTCAGAGTTGATGACTGGGTGCTGGAGGTAAGAGGAAGGAGTTGTTGAGTCCTGTGTTTTTAATTTAGGTGGTTACTTTATACCTTTAGACAGAGTTTCCCTGCTGAGGCAGCCAGGTGGCCCCTGGACAGCAGAGGCCCTGAGTTGACCCCCTCCAGCTGCCACCAGCCTCCTTCACATACCTGAAGTGTCAGATAAATCGTATCATTCTCTGTACTCTTTATTATGTGAGATTAGGAGGTACTGACCTGAGGCCCAAGTTACACCATGCTTTTCCAGTGGACATTGAAAAAATAACAATCCGTGCTGTAATTGGTGGACTGTAAAGAAAGGATGAATAGGCATATCCTGACCTTCCAGAAGTAAAGATGTTTAATCAGCTTGGGCTCTGCTGGTGTTTTTTGCAGCTCCCAGGTGTCAGTCTTTCTCGACTATGCCTCCAGCAGTGATCATGGATCCAGCTGTATCCAGGCTGTCTGAGACATACCAGGCCCTACTCTGGGGAGAGTTACCGCCCTCAGCTCTCAGCTTTGTTATCTTTGGTTTTCAGATGAAAACAGCAACCAGAGTTCTATGTCTGATATGTATCAGCTCAAGGTGGACAGCAGCACCAACTCAAGCCCCAGCCCCCAGCAGAGTGAGTCCCTGAGTCCAGCACACACATCTGACTTCCGCACAGATGACTCCCAGCCCCCCACTTTGGGGCAGGAGGCTCTTGAGGGTAAGTCTTGGTTGGCACAGGATGAACATCTCGGAGGAGCCTTTCTTCTTGCCATTGCTGTTTCTCCTTTTTAGAGTAAGAGCTTAGAGAGTGTGCCTCAGGCCCTCTTTTTTTTATTTATTTTTTTATTGTGATTGAGTGGAAGTATAAAATCCAAATTAAATTTACGTGCCTGCCTATCTGTAGCTCCTTCTGATCTCCTTGTCTGGTGACAGCATGCTCTTCCTTTCCATTCTATACATGTCATATCCTGTTAACAATCTCCTGTCCCCACCTGTCCACCTGAAGAGGCCAGAGGGATGGTATCCTGCAGATACATAGACCTATGAAGTGGACACACCATATGGTCACTTTGTATCCCCAAATACAATCCATTTCTATCCAAAGAGTTGACCTCAGTAATACTTAATAATCCGGGACAGCAGCAGATTTAGGGGCCATGCTCCCAGGGGAACTCCTGAGCCTTTGGACCCTTAATTGAGGTCTTTTAGTGGAGTTCTTGAGGTGCACTCATATTTTTTCATGTTGCCCCTGTGACCCGACATTGTGTACTCCATCACGGCTGTCATTGTTGGTGGCTAGGCACCATCTAGTTCTTTGGGTCACATGTTGATATAGTCATCCATACACATGGGTCCTTCTGTCTTCTGGGCTCCTTTTCCCTTATGTCTTTGTTGTCCTTGGTGATCATCTGATCTAGCTGAGTTGGGATCGTTTGGTGTACCTCAGATGGCTGCTTGCTAGCTTTTAAGACCCCAGACGCCACTCACCAATATAGAGTGTAAAAGACTCTCTTAGCAACAGGCTGGTTATGCCAGATGGCCTTGATGTCCCCTGAGAGCATGTCCATGGACCCCTGCCCCTGCTACTCTGTCCTTGAGATATTAGATTAAGATTACAAGATTAAGATTACAGTTTATGTTGAAGTCCAGTTAAGTTGATCTTCTTTCTAATGTGTGTTGTGACTGCTTTTGCCCAATCGAATTTCTTTTTTTAAAAAAATATTTTATTTATTTATTGTGATTGAGTAAACATGTACAATCCAGTCTAAATTTGCATGCCCGCCTGTATGCAACTCCTACTGCTCTCCTTGCATGGTGACAGCACACGCCTCTTTTCTGTTCTATACATGTCATATCCTCTTAACAGTCTCCTGTCCCCTCTTCTCCACCCTCTCCACTCCCCTCTAGTAAGAGGCCAGTAGGATGACATCCTATAGATGCATAAAACCATAAAGTACACACGATATGGTCACTTTGTGTTCCTGAGTCCAGTCTCTTCCTTTCTGAGGAGTTGACCTCAGTAATGATTCATGGACAGGAGTGGCATCAGGACCAGGGGCCACGCTCCCAGGGGAACCCCGAGGTCCCTGAACCATCAATTGTGGTCTTTTAGTGGAGTTCTCAGGGTGCACCCGTTTTATTTTCGTGTTGCCAGTGAGACTCTTTGAGCCCCATCACAGCTATTTCTGGTGGTGGCCAGGCACCGTCTCATTCCTCCAGTCACATGTTGACGTAGTTACCCACTCATGTGGGTCTCTGTCCGACGTCTGGGTTCTCTTTCCACCCTTTTGTTTTGGTCCTTGGTGATCATCTGTTCCTGTTGGGTTGGGACCATTTGGTGTACCTCAGATGGCAGCTTGCTAGCTTTTAAGACCCCAGACGCCACTCACCAGTACAGGTTGGAGAAGACTTTTAGCAATATGCTGGTTATGTCACTTGGCCTGGATGTCCCCTGAGAGCGTGGTCCCTGGACCCCCGCCCCTGCTACCCTGTCCTTGCAATATTGGGTTAAGGTTGGAAGAGTATTCATGTTATGTTGAAGTCCAGTTAAATTGATTTTCTTTCTACTGTGTGCAGTCACCAATTTCACCCAACCAAATTTCTATCAGCTATCTAATCTGTGACCAGCCCTCTCTCTCCCTCTCGACCCTTGTAGTCGTCAGAGTCTTTTCTTCTGTACATGAGTTTGTTTTTAAGTACTTGTAGTAGGAGTCTCTTACAACATTTGTCCTTGTGCTGCTGACTGATTTCACTCAACATAATGTCTTCCAGTTCAAACTGGATTATGAGATGCTTCCTAAAATCATCATTGTTCTTTAGTATTGCATAGTGTTCCACTGAGTATATGTACCATAGTTTGTTTATCCATTCATCTGTTGTTAGGCTTCTGGGTTGATTCCATCTTTTGAAGTTGTGGACTGTGCTGTAGTAAACATTTGTGTGCATGTATCTGTTTGTGTGACTGACCGTGATTTTGTAGGATATATCCCAAGCAGTGGGATTACTGTTTCAAATGGTATACCTATTTCCATCTTTTTAAGGAAGTGCCAGATTGCTTCCCAAAAAGATTGTACCATTTTGTGGTTCCACCAGCAGCATAGGAGAGTTCCAGTTTCTCCACAGCCTCTCCAGCATTTGTTGTTTTGTGTTTTTTGGATCATAGCCAACCTTGTTGGGGTCAGATGATGTCTCATTGTAGTTTTGATTTGGATTTCTTTAATAGCTAAGGATTGTGAACATTTCCCCATGTGTCTTTTGGCTGTCTGGATATCTTTAGTGAAGCGTCTGCCCATCTCCTTTGCCCAGTGCTTAGCTGGATTATTTACTGGTTTCTTGATATTTTACAGTACGTTGTAGATTATGGAGATCAGATGTTGGTCTGACATGTAGTTGCCAAATACTTATTCCCATTCTGTAGGTGATCTTTTAACTCTTTTGATAAAGTCTTTGGATGAGCACAAGTGTTTGATTCTTAGTAGTTCCCATTCATCTGTTATCTTTTTTGCCTCAGGCCTTCTTGTTAGTAGCTGGGGATATTCCTCACAATGAAAGAAGTAAACAAACCAATTTGTAATGAGTGCCGGGCTCTGTGTAAGGCATTTTTCATGTTTGATGCCTAATTGTTATCTCCATTTTACAGATGACGAAATGGGGAATTAGAAAGATTAAATTCCTCATCCAAGATTATGTAGCATAGTGGAACTGGATGTCAGTTCAAGAGTGGTGGTGGCATACTGGTTAAGCGCTCAGCTAGTAACCAAAAGGTTGGTGATTCAAACCCACCAACCGCTCTGTGGGAGAAAGATTAGCAGTCTACAACAGCCTTGGAAACACTATGGAGAAGTGCTACTCTGTCCTATAGGATTGCCATAAATCAAAATTAACCTGATGGCAACAGATAACTTCAGAGTTCATGCTCTTTGCATTGTACCCTGCAGATTTCTGGTTATAATACATATACAAAGATGTATATATGTCATAGACCCTTGTTATCTGTCACGTACTAACAGTAAGGCTACAGAATATAACTAGTTTCCTTGTAGGTATAATGGTGTTTACTGTGTGTTTACTATTTCTCAGATGTTGTTCTAATCTCCTTACATATACATCTCATTGAATCCTCATAGCAATGAGCCAGGAGGGTTAGAATTGTAGTGTTTAGGCTAGAGTTGCTTGATCAGCTCTGATGCTACAGAATAGACTAAGCTCCCCAGCCTAGTATTATGGCCCTTTGTGGTCTGGCTACATTTGACTCATTCATCTCCTATGATGAGTGTGGCTCATCAACAAGACTCAGCCCCAACTAGGCTCTGAACATTTCTCTTACTCCTTTAGACATTCAGTTCCTGGGCCAGTCTTCTTCCCCCTTCACCAGACCACTTCTGTGTAACTCTTAGGAATGCTCCCCCAGGTGAGGCAGAGCTTCCACAGGCATTTCCTGCCTGTCTCAGGAAGGCTCTGTAGTTAATGTGAACCTCACCACTTTTTCAGAGCCCTCCCTGCCTGCCTCAGAAGTTGCTGATGAGCCACCCACACTCACAAAAGAAGAACCAGTTCCACTGGAGACACAGGTCAGGAGGCACTTTGGTTTTTCTACTTTCTAAGGAAAAAGAAAAGACTCTAGATGTAAAATTGAATCAACAGCACTGAATGTGCTCTAGTAGGATGAGAATATACCCAGGGGAACTGGTGTCTCCAAGTTGTAATGGAAAGAAGTTTGATTATCCATGAGAAGAGAGAGAGTAAGCTTCAGGCTTATAATTGGGGTGGGGGGGGCAGGTACGGTAGAAGAGATGAGGAAACTCTCAGTAAATTCTTGCTTAGAGGGATGGACCTTTAATCCCATGCTCTGCCTGCTCCTAGGTTGTTGAGGAAGAGGAAGACTCAAGTGCCCCACCCCTGAAGCGCTTCTGTGTGGAAGAGCCTCCAGTGCCACAGACAGCATCAGAAAGCTAGCACCATCTGGCACTTTCACCTCCTGGCCCCTGCCTCTATTTATTGCGTTCTGGTTCTGGCCATGCTCTGTTGCTGGGTTAAGGGCAAGCACTGGGATCCACAGCCTGCACAGATAAGCCTTCTGTGCTGGAAAACAGCACAGGACTTGGGGTTGCAGCATCATCTTCCTGTTCCTGCCACCTGTGTCTGCATGCTCCTGAGAAGAGTAGGCTGGAGCATCAGCCGCCTCAAGTTTCATTGGTCATCTCCAGGTAGCAGAATCTACTCCAGAACCTCTGAACTGAGCCACTGTCACTCTAAGAGAAGAGATGTGGAAGGTACCTTTTGGAGAACAGAGTGCCTAAGGTTTCTTGAACTTGAATGGAGGTGAGATTCATGGACTTTGCTGTAAGACTAGAAGCTCCACCCTGTGGACTGCTGGTGGAGAAGGACTTGGGTAGATATTGGAGGGAAAGGAAAGGCTGTTCCCCAAATAGGGGCAGAAAATCCATTAGATTTCTTGCCTGAAGTTGTCCCACCTGTAATGGGCTCTCTAGCTGCTGACAGTCCTTTGTTCCCCACTGTGATCTCCCCTCAAAACACACAGTTTTCTCTTTTTTCATGTATACTTTAATTCCAACGTTCCCTGCCTCTGTTATGACCCCTAGCACCTGTGCCACAAACTGCCCCAGCAAGAATTTGAGGTTCTGACAACAGTATCCATCCCCCATAGTACTCCTTCAGCTCAGACTTGCTTTTGAAATTTGCATGTTTAATTGAACATTGTGATTTTATTTTTTGTTTCAAAAAAAGTTTAAGAAAATGGAAATGGGTAACAGTGAATGAAGACATATTTTAGCACAGCACAGAATATTTTTAAAATTAAACAATTTGAATATGTCTTGTTGGTATCTGAATCCTTCATTCTTAAAGGCTGTGGGGTTGGGGCTTAGTGGGTAGGAACTGAGGGCTTGTGGAGTCACTGTGGGCTGGATCTGCCCATTTTCTTCCTCCTACAGAGTACACTTTCAGATAAGAGTGATCTGGAGACTTCCTTTGAAGGTATCATAGTGTTCAAATTGTGTTTCTGTCCCTGTCAACACAGAATGCAACCACTGGATGTGTTTCCCACAGCCCCAAGTCCTTAGGAAGGATTTATGAGTTCCCTTTTTTAAGAAAACTTTATTTTTTTTTATTGTGCTAAAATACACAGAAAATTTACCATTTTGAAATGTACAATTCAGTGATGTTAAGTTAATTCAAAATGTTGCGCAAGCATCACCACTGTGTAATTCCATGACTTTTTCATCACCCTACAGGGAAACCCTGTGCCCATTAGTAGTCACTCCCTACACAAACCCCAAACCCAGGACCCTGGAAACCACTGAGCTGCTTTCTGTCCGTGAGATCCTTTTGTTTGAGTCCTAAGGAAAATAATAGCATTGGTTGAAAATAAGTCTACATTTCATCTGTACAGAAATGTCATTTCAGTATTATATTCCTCAAACTGATTCTTCTCATTTCTCATAGAGGAGCTGGAAGCTCCGGGAGTTATAGATGAGACTAGACTCCAGGTCTTCCTGCCTTGCTTAGTCATCTGTAGTCTGCTTTTTCTTAAAAATCTAACAAATGCTATCAAGTTGTCAAATGAACATCGCAGATACTGAAATTGTCAGATGTAGTACATAAAATAAGTATCTTTAAATAAAGAAAGTTTTTTTCTTTTTTTTTTCCATGACTATAATGAAGCAGTAAGACACCATAAAGAATTACCAGGCAGATTTGAAAAAGAACCAGATAGAATTTCTATAAGTGAAACGCAGAATTAGTGAAATCAAGTGTCAAAAAAAGATAAGCAGAAGAGAAAAAAGTCACATAGGGACTTAACAGTGTGGGAATACAGAGGTCAGTAGCCTCACTGTTCAGGAAACCAGCAGACCGGTGCCTTCATGGAACTGGACAGAATATATAGTGTAGAAAGTTCTGTTGTAGAGCCGACAAAGGAACAGGTATAATGCCAAAAAACAGTTCAATAGCAACCATTCTCTTTTTCCATTGACTTGATATTCTCCTAAGAAAGTCAGGTAGCAGCCTCCACCATGAACCTGGCATCTTGATGGGGCAGGAGTTAGGAGGATGATATGAAACAGAAGAGAGAAAGACTGACCACAGCTTCTAAATAACTTGTAAATTGCCTCTGGGTGGTAACCACATTTGAATTATTAAGGAAAATGCTTCTGAGCCTATGTAGTTAAATACAGCTGAATATGGCTTAGCACTAATGAAGATCAACAGAGCTGGATGAATTTCTGCACAAGAGAACTCTGGAGTATGGAAAAGGTGAGTATATGCGTCTAGATTTTGAAGCCTGAGTTATTCATCCTCTAGGAAAATGACATTTATTTTACAGATTTTTTTTGAAAACATATCCTGGTTTCTCTATGAAGTACAGTAGGTAGATAGATGGTCTCTGCCTTTAAATGATTCACAGTCTGGTGAGGTACAGAAGACAGAAAGGAGGAGGTGTCACATAGGTGGCCTCTGAACATGGCTTTGAAAAATTTGTGCAGATGTAAGGAAATGGAAGGAAAGACTACTCAGAGCAAGGTTCAGCCTGACTGAATGTGCAGAGGCAGTAAAGCCAATCTGTGGGCAAAAAGTGGACAGATAATTAAGTCTTTCTTTTCTCTAACTTTTTACTTTGAAAAAAATTTTTTTTTTATTTTATTATGACTGAGTGAAAATGTACATTCCCATATAAATTTACATGCCCACCTATATGCAGCTTGCACTGCTCTCCCTGCCCGGTGACGGCACACTATTCCTCTCTGCTCCATACATGTCTGATCCCCCCAGCACTCTTCTTTCCCCTCCTCTCCACCCACTCTCCTTCCTCCAGCCAGAGGTCAGCAGGATGATATCCTATAGATGCATAGAACCATAAAGTGTATCCAATATATGGTCACTGTGCATTGCCAAGTCCAGTCCATTCGTGTCTGAAGAGTGGACCTTCATTATGAAGGACTCTTTTAGTGGAAATCTCAGGGTGCACCCCTTTTTATTCTTGTGTTGCCAGTGAGACTCAACTTACCTCCATCACGGCTATGACTGGTGGTGGCCAGGCACCATCCGGTTCTTCCAGTCCCAAGTCGATGTAGGCACACACTCATGTGGATCTCTGTATCTTCTGGGTTGTCTTTATCCCATGTCATTTTGGTCCTCGCTGAGCATCCATCCCTGCTGAGTTGGGACCATTTGCTGTGCCCTCGGATGGCCGCTGGGCAGCTTTTAAGACCCCAGACGCCACTCCCCAGTGTAGGGTGCAGAGAGCCCTCTTAGCAAAATACTAGTTGTGCCGATTGGCCTCGATTTAACCTAAGAGCATGGTCTCCTGCCCCCTGCCCCAGCTAGTCTGTGCTTGCAATATTGGGTTAAGATGGAAGGAGTATTCAAGTTATGCTGAAGTCCACTTAACATTGTTCTTGTTTCTAATGTGTGCTATCGCCAATTTCACCGACCCAAATTTCTACCAACTATCTATTCTAAACCCTCCCCCTCTCGCACTCCCTCCCTCCCTCCCCTCCCTTGCAGCCGTCAAAGAGTCTTGTCTTCTATACATAACTCTGTTTTGGAGATCTTATCGTGGGGATCTCACACAATATTTGTCCTTTTGTCACTGACTACTTTCACTCAACATAATGTCTTCCAGTTGAAACCAGGTTAGGAGATGTTTCGTGGAATCATCATTATTCTTTATTATTGCATAGTGCTCTATTGAGTATATATATCATAGTTTACCTATCCATTCGTCTGTTGTTGGGCATCTGGGTTGATTCCATCTTTTTGCTATCGTGAACTGTGCTGCGATAAACATTTTTTTTTTTTTTATTTAACATAACTGAGTGAAAATGTACATTCACGTATAAATTTACATGCCCACCTATATCCAGCTTCCACTGCTCTCCCTGTCTGGAGACTGCACACTATTCCTCTCTGCTCCACACATGTCTCATCCTCCCAACAACCTCCTTTCCCCTCCTCTCCATCCACTCCCCTTCCTCCAGCCAGAGGTCAGCAAGATGAAATCCTGTAGATGTTTATAACCACAAACTGCTTCCAATATGTGGTCACTCTGCATTGCCAAGTCCAATCCATTCCTGTCCAAAGAGTGGACCTTTGTTATAATTTATGGGAAAGGGCAGCATCAGGGCCGGGGGCCATGCTCTTAGAGGAACCCCAAAACCGCTGGACCATCAATTGAGGTCTTTTAGTGGAGATCTCATGATGCACCCCTTTTTATTCTTGTGTTGCCAGTGAGACTCCTCTCTGTGAGCTCCATCGTGGCTATCACTGGTGGTGGCCGGGCACCATCCGGTTCCTCCGGTCCCAAGTCGATGTAGGCACCCACTCTTGTGGGTCTCTCTGTCTTCTCGGTTGTCTTTACCGCGTGTCATTTTGGTCCTTGGTGAGCATCCGTTCCTGCTGAGTTGGGACCATTTGCTGTGTCCTCGGATGGCAGCTTGGCAGCTTTTAAGACCCTAGACGCCATTCACCAATGTGGGTGCAGAGAGCTCTCTTAGCAAAACGCTAGTTGTGCCAATTGGCCTGGAATTCACGTAAGAGCATGGTCCCCCACCCCCTGCCCCAGCTACTCTATCCTTGCAGTATTGAGTCAAGATGGAAGGACTACTCAAGTTATGCTGAAGTCCTCTTAATGTTGTTCTTGTTTCTAATGTGTGCTGTCACCGCTTTGTCCCAACTAGATTTCTAGTAACTATCTAAACTAAACCCTCCCCCCTCCCTCTCCTTCCCTCCTTTCCCTTGCAGCTGTCAAAGAGTCTTTTCTTCTATACACAAGACTGTTTTTGAGGTCTTATCGTAGAGGTCTCATACAGTATTTGTCCCTTTGTCACTGACTACTTTCACTCAACATAATGTCTTCCAGTTGAAACCAGGTTAGGAGATGTTTCCTGGAATCATCATTATTCTTTATCATTGCATAGTGCTCCGTTGAGTATATGTACCATAGTTTACCTATCCATTCTTCTATTGTTGGGCATCTGGGTTGATTCCATCTTTTTGCTATCGTGGACTGTGCTGCGGTAAACATTCTGGTGCATGTGTCTGTTGGTGTGAAACGCCTTGAATCTGTAGGATATATTCCAAGTAGTGGAATTATTGGGTCAAATGGTATATCGATATCCATTTTTTTAAGGAAGCGCCAGATTGCCTTCCAAAGAGGCTGGACCATTTTGCAACCCCACCAACGGTGTAGGAGGGTTCCACTTTCTCCACAGCCTCTCCAGCATTTGTTGTTTTGTGTTTTCTGGATCATGGCCAATCTTGTTGGGGTGAGATGGTATCTCATTGTTGTCTTGATTTGAATTTCTTTAATAACTAAAGATCGTGAACATGTCCGCATGTGTTTTTTGGCTGCCTGGATCTCCTCTTTAGTGAAGTGTCTGTCCATCTCCTTTGCCCATCGCTTAATTGGATGCATTATCTTCTTCTTATTGATATTTTGTAGTATCTTATAGATTATGGAGATCAGGCGTTGATCTGACATAGAGTTGCCCAATATTTTTTCCCACTCTGTGGGTGTTCTTTTAATTCTATTAATAAAGTCTTTGGATGAGCAAAAGTGTTTGATTCTTAATAGTTCCCATTTATCTACTTTCTCTTCTGTTGATTGAGGCTTCTTTGACAGATTTTGGAGTCTGTCCTCATTGTGTATTAAAACTTCCACTGTTGTTCCTATCTTTTCTTGGATGAGCTTTATCGTTTTAGGTTTGATATTTAGGTCTTTTATCCAGTTGGAGTTGGTTTTTGTATAAGGTGTAAGATATGGATCTTGATTCAGTTTATTGCAGATGGATAACCAATTTTGCCAGCACCATTTGTTGAAGATACTGCGATAAACATTCTTGTGCATGTGTCCACTGGTTGTGAAAGGCCTTGATTCTGTAGGATATATTCCCAGTAGTGGAATTACTGGGTCAAATGGTATATCTATATCCATTTTTTTATAGAAGTGCCAGATTGCTTTCCAAAGAGGCTAAATCATTTTGCAAACCCACCAACACTGTAGGAGAGTTCCACTTTCTCCACAGCCACTCCAGCAGTTGTTGTTTTGTGTTTTTTGGATCATGGCCAACCTTGTTGGGGTGAAATGTTATCTCACTGTAGTCTTGATTAGAATTTCTGTAATAACTAACGATCGTGAACATGTCCGCATGTGTATTTTGGCTTCCTGGATCTCTTTAGAGAAATGTCTGTCCATCTCCTTTGCCCATCGCTTAATCAGATGATTTACCTTCTTCTTCTTGATATTTTATACCATCTTACAGATTATGGAGATCAGGCATCGGTCTGACATAGAGTTGCCATATGTTTTTCCCATTCTGTATGTGGCCTTTTAATTCTAGTAATAAAGTCTTTGGATGAGCAAAAGTGTTTGATTCTTAATAGTTCCCATTTATCTATTTTGTGTTGATTGTGGTTTGTTTGACAGATGTTGAAGTCTGTCTACATTGTGTATTAAAACTTACATTGTTGTTCCTACCTTTTCTTGTATGAGCTTTATCGTTTTAGATTTAATATTTAGGTCTTTTATCCAGTTGGAGTTGGTTTTTGTATAAGGTGTAAGATATGGATCTTGTTTCAATTTATTGCAGATGGATATCCAATTTTGCCAGCACCATTTGTTGAAGATACTATTTTTACCAAAGTTTAATGTCTTAGGGCCTTTGTCAATATCAACTGTTCATAGGCAGACAGTGTAATCTCTGGGGTCTCAATTCTGTTCCATTGATCGACCTGTCTGTTCTTGTACCAGTACCAGGCTGTTTTGACCACTGTGGCGGTATAGTATGTTCTAAGGTCAGGGGATGAGAGGCCTCCCAGTCTGATGTTCTTCTTTAGTAGTACCTTACTTATCCTGGGCTTCTTCCTTTTCCAAGCAAATTTGGTGATTTGTTTCTCCATCTCATTAAAAAATTATGCTGGAACTTCTATGGGATTGCTTCTATTGGGATTGCTTTGGGTAAAATAGACATTTTCACAGTGTTAAATCTTCCTATCCATGAGCAGGGTAGGTTTTTCCATTTATCTAAGTCTCTCTTAGTTTCTTGTAGTAAGGGCTTGTAGTTCTCTTTGTAAAGGTCTGTTATTTCTCTGGTTAGATTAAATCCTAGATACTTCATCTTCTTAGGGGCTGTAGTAAATGGTATTGATTAGATGATTTCTTTGTTAACAGTCTCGTTGTTGGTATAAAGGAATCCTACTGATTTACTTATGTTTACCTTGTATCCTAAGACTTTCCTACACTCTTCTATCAGTTTGAGTAGTTTACTTATAGATTCTTTGGGAGTCTCTGCATATACAATCATATCATCTGCAAACAGGGAGATTTTAACCTCTTCTTTGCCAATGCAGATGCCCTTTATTCCTTGGTCTTGTCTAATAGCTCTGGCTAGAACTTCTAGTACAGTGTTGAATAGGAGAGGTGAGAGTGGGCATCCTTGTCTAGTTCCTTGTCTCAAGGGAAAGTCTTTCAGTCTCTCTTCATTCAGGATGACGTAGGCAGTTGGCTTTGTATAAATGGCCCTCATTGCGTTGAAGAATTTGCCGTCTGTGCCTATTTTGCTGAGAGTTTTTAGCATGAATGGGTGTTGGACTTTATCAAATGCCTTTTCTGCACCAATTGACAAAATCAGGTGATTCTTGTCTTTTGTGTTATTTATGTGGTTTATCACATTGATTGTTTTTCTGATGTTGAACCAGCCTTGCATCCCTGATATGAATCCCACTTGGTCATGATGGATTATTTTCTTCACATGTTGTTGTATTCTATTGGCAAGAATTTTGTTGAAGATTTTTGCATCTAGATTCATGAGTGATATCGGTCTGTAGTTCTCCTTTTTGGTTGGGTCTTTCCCTGGCTTAGGTATCAGGGTTATGCTGGCTTCATAGAATGAGTTTGGGAGTACTCCATCCTTTTCTGTACTGTTAAATAGTCTCAGTAGTATTGGAGATAACTCTTCTCTAAAAGCTTGGTAGAATTCTGCAGTGAAGCCATCTGGGCCCGGGCGTTTTTTGGTTGGCAGTGTTTTGATGATATTTTCAATCTCTTCCTTTGTGATGGGTTTATTAAGTTGTTCTGCTTCACATTGTGACAATTTGGGTAGGTGGTATCAATCAAGGAAGTTGTCCATTTCCTCTAGGTTTTGAAATTTGTTGGAGTACAGTCTTCCATAGTATTCTGTTATGATCTTTTTGATTTCTGTTGGATCTGTGGTGACAACTCCCCTCTCATTTCTATTATGGGTTATTTGTTTCCTTTCCTTGTTTTCCCTTAGTAAGTTTAGCCAGTGGTTTGTCAATTTTGTTGATCTTTTCAAAAAACCAGCATTTGATCTTGTCAATTTTTTCAATTGTTTTTACATTCTCTAATTCATTTAGCTCTGCTCTAATCTTTTATGATCTGGTTTTTTCTAGTGCCTGGGGGGTTCCTCTGTTGTTCTCTCTCTACTTGTTCAAGCTGTAGGGCTAGTTTCTTGATTTGGTTTCTTTCTTCTTTCTAGATATGTGCAGTTCTGGAGATAAACAGACCTCTGAGCACTGCTTTGGCTGTATCCCATAGTTTCTGGTAGGAAGTGTTTTCATTCTCATTGGAATCCATGAATTTCTTTATTTCATCCTTGATTTCCTCTATAATCCATTTTTTTTGAGCAAGATGTTGTTTAGTTTCCAAGAGTTCCACTTTCTATCTATATTTTTACTGCTGTTGGTTTCAACTTTTATGGCTTTATGATCTGAGAGGATGCTTTGCAGTAATTCAGTGGTATGGATTTTGTTCAGAGTTGCATTATGTCCTAACACATGGTCAATTCTAGAGCATGTTCCATGTGCACTGGAGAAGAAGGTGTCATTGTCTGCCAATGGGTAGAAAATTCTGGTTAATTGTGGCAATAAGGTCTTCTGTATCTTTACTGAGATTTTTTCTAGATGATCTGTCCAGTATTGAGAGTGGAGTGTTGAAGTCATCTAACTCTTTTTTGAGTGTAGTCAGTGTTTCTTCAACATATTTTGGTGCTCTGATATTAAGTGTGTAAATATTTAATATAGTTAAGTCTTGCTTGTGTACTGAAACTTTCAGCAATAAATAGTGTCCATCTTTGTCCACGATGGTGGATTTGACATTAAAATTGATTTTGTCTGAGATTAGAAAAATTGCCACCCCTGCTCTTCTTTGTTCATTGTTAGCTTGATATATATTCTTCCATCCTTTAATTTTCAGTTTGTTCCTGTCTTTAGGTCTCAAGTCAGTTTCTTGTAGACAGCATATGGATGGGTCATATCTTTTGATCCAAGATGTCACTTGATATCTCTTTACTGGAGCAGTCAGTCCTTTCACATTCAATGTAATTATTAATAGGTATGTGTTCACTGCTGCCATTGTGATATGTTTAGTTTTGTGTTGATGTTTTCTCTGTTGATCTTATTAGTCTGTTCTGGGACATTCTTTTTTGTGAGTTGATTTTTCACCTTTTTCAGAGCTATTTTTGTAGTTATTGAGACTCCTGTGTTACATTTCTTGAGAGGGTATGTTACGTCTTTGTTTTGCTTTACGACTGCCCTTATGATCCCCCTTAATAAAGTATATATAAACCCAATTTTAATTATTACCAGTCTTGTCATCTTCCTCTCCATCTGGAAGGACTATAACGACTGTAGTACATCCCTCTCTTTCATATGATGGCACCATAGTTTTCATGATAATCACTGGATTGCTTCTTTCAGTATTAAAGGTGTAATTGAATTTGGAGCCTTCCCTAACTGAGTAGAATTCTGAATAATGTGTCGTTCTAAAATATAAAGTTAGTGGTTTTGTTCTTCTAAGCCAAAGCCAAGAACTTCTTTCAGTATTTCTTGTAGTTTGGGTTTGGTTTTTACCAAGTCTCTGAGTTTTTGTTTATCTGGGAAAGTCTTAATTTCATTTTCGTATTTCAAAGATAGTTCTGCAGGATATATAATTCTTGGTTGGAAGTTCTTCTCCTTCAAGACTTTGAATGTGTCATGCCACTGTCTCCATGCCAGCATGGTTTCTGCTGAGAAATCTGACGAAAGCCTGCAGAGTTTCCCTCTCAATGTTAGCTTTGCTTTGTGTCAGGCTGCCTTTAAGAGTTGCTGCTTATGTTTCATTTTGTTAAGCTTGATTATCATATGTCTGGAATCTTTCGAGATCTATATTGGGTCGTGCACAATATGCATCTGAGATGACTATATTCTCTTCCTTCATGATTTCAGGGAACTCTTCTGTCAGCAGCTGAGCAGCGATACTCTCCGTGTTCTCAGGTGTCTCATCCTGTTCAGGGACTCCAGCTAATCGCAGGTTATTCCTCTTAATAGAGTCCCACATGCTTCTTAAAGCTTCTTCATTTTTCTTGTTTCTTTTTTCTGATTTCTGCTCATAGATACTGGCATCAGTAGCTCTGTCTTCCAGGTCAGAAATTCTTTTTTCCATTTGTTCCATTCTGTTTTCTTGGCTTTGCATTGAAGTTTCTGTGTCTTTGATTTTGTTCTTGATCTGTTGGATTTCAGAGTACTGGTGTTCCATCAGATCAAACAGCTTGCTTAATTTTTCCTTTTGTTCTGCTGCATTTTGTATAAGGTCTAGAAGGGCTGTGTATATAATCATTTTGTATTCACCTTCTGATGATTTCAGATAAGTTTCTTCATCTGGAAAACTCCTTGGTTGTTTTGTTTGGGAGCCTTCTGAAGCCATGGGTGATTTCTTGTATGGTACAAGTGTCTGTTGCTCTTTGGGTCCCATGTGAGTAAGTCGAGACTCGGAGATATACTGTGAGGTTGGACCACAGATGTTTCTCTATGCTGTCTTAAAATGTAAAACAAAAGTTGTCTGACAACTTTCCAAGTCAGTCAGGTTTTCAGGTGTAGAGGTCCCTCTTTCCAACTGGCAAAGTAAGCACCTCTGTATTCAACCCTAGATGATAGAAACTAGTTCAAAATACAGCAATGCTACTGCCCTGTTTGCCTCTGCTGACAGGGCCCAGCCTTAGGCAACACTGTGTAAACTACTGCTTTTCTGGCAGTAAAACAGTCTCCTGTGGGCATGCTCTGGCTCCCAAGCTAAGCAGTAGTTCCAGCTGCAGCGACTGTATTTAGGAAGGCACCCTCCACACAGTCAGCAGATACAAAGGCTAAAGTTGCTGAGAGGTAGTGAGTCCTCTGCTTCTATTGCTGGGCTCCCACCATAGGTGACACTGTGTAAACTACTGCTTTTCTGTCAGGGAAGCACTGTCGTTTTCACAGGCGCTGGCTCCCAGGCTAAGAATTAGGTCCCACTAAAATCTCCATATCCAACATGGCATCCCGCATACTGGCAGTGTGGTTCCGTAGAAACCCCACTGTTGCAGTGATGAAAAGACAGGCCCAAAGTGGCTAGATTAACAGAGTCCTAAGCCTGGCTCTCAAAATATGGGAATTTCGCCTGCTTATCCCACCAGCAGTGTGTCTGAGTCTAGCCACTAGGCAAGATACAGCTCCACCTGCTGGCCAAGACAGAGGAAAAAAAAGTCAAAATGATGTGTTTACTTCCAGTCCGTGAGAGCCAGGGCTATCCCGGAGTGAGAGTCAGTGAATGAGAGGAGGTTTTTTTGTTCAGTGGTATGAAGTCCAAATTAACAGCCCTGTGCCATGTCCTGGGGGCTGACTCGGTGACCAGAAAGCTCTGTTTGATTATCAGTTCAGGTCTTGCTTTCCAGAGGGATATAAGGAGATTTGTACTTAGTCTGCCATCTTGACTCCATCCCCCTACTTTGAAAAATTTTAAAGCTATAGGATGTTGTAAGAATAGCTCAGTGAACACATGTATATCCTTTGCTTGTTGTTGTTAGGTGCTGTCAAGTTGGTTCCATCTGATAGCTACCCTATGCATAACTATGAAACACTGTCTGGTCTTGGCACCATGTCTACAATTGGTTTTATACTAAGTCCATTGTTGCGGCCACTGTGTCAATCCATTTGGTTGAGGGTCTTCCTCTTTTTCGCTGACCATCCACTCTACCAAGCATGATATCCTTCTCCAAGGACTGATCCTTCCTGACAACATGTCCAAGTATGTAAGACATCTTGCCATCTTTGCTTCCAAGGAGCACTCTGGTTGCACTTCTTCAGAACAGATCTGGTTATTCTTTTGACTGTCCAAGGTACATTCAGCATTCTTCTCCCAGCACCACAATTCAAAGGCGTCACTTCTTGTGTCATCTTTGCTCGTTGTCCAGCTTTTGCATGCATATGATGCGACTGAGAATACCATAGTGTGGGTCAGGCACACTTTAGTCTTCAAGGCAACATCTTTACTTTTCAATACTTTAAGAGATCCTTTGCAGCAGATTTTCCCAATGCAATGTGTCATCTTGATTTCTTGAGTGCTGCTTCCATGGGCATTGATTGTGGACCCAAATAAAATGAAACCCTTGACAACCTCAATCCTTTCTCCATTTATGTTCCTTACTGGTCCAGTTGTGAGAACTTTTGTTTTCTTGACGTTGAGGTGTAATCTGTACTGAAGGCTGTGGTCCTTGATCTTCATCAGTAAGTGTTTCAGATCTTCTTCATTCCCAGCAAGTGGTGTCATCTGCTTAACACAGGCTGTTAATGAGTCATCCTCCAATCTTGATACCTCATTCTTCTTTGTTTAACCCAGCTTCTCAGATTGTTTGCTCAGCATACAGATTGAAAAAGTATGATGAAAGGATACAACCCTGACACATACTTTTCCTCACTTTAAACTATGCAGTGTTCCCTTGTTCTGTTTGTACAACTGCCTGTTGTTCCATGTACAGATTCCTTAAAAGCACAACTAAGTGTTCAGAAATTCCCATTTTATGCAGTGTTAGTCATAATTTGTTATGATACACACAGTTGAATGCCTTTACATAGTCAATGAAACACAGGTACACATCGTCCTGGTATTCTCTGCTTTCAGCCAAGATCCATCTGACATCAGCAGTTATATCTCTGGTTCCATGTCCTCTTCTGAATCTGGCTTGAGTTCCTGGCAGTTCCTTGTCAATATACCACTGTAGTTGCTGTTCAATGATCTTGGGCAAAATTTTACTTGCATGTGATATTAATGATACTATTCAGTAATTTCCACATTCAATTGGCTCACCTTTCTTTGGAATGGGCATAAATATGGCTCTCTTTCAGTCAGTTGGCCATGTAGCTGTCCTCCAAATTTCTTGACATAGTTGAGTGGGCACTTCCAGTGCTGCATCTGTTTGTTGAAATATCCCAGTTGATATTCCATCAATTCCTGGAGCCTTGTTTTTTGCCAGTGTCTTCAATGCAGCTTTGATTTCTTGCTTCAGTACCATCAGTTCCTGATCATATGCTGCCTCTTCAAATGGCTGAACATTAAAGAGTTTTTTCTGGTATAATGACTGTATATTCTTTCCAACTTCTTTTGATGCTCCCTGAGTTGTTTAATATTTTTCCTGTAGAATCCTTCACTATTACAACTCGAGGCTTGAATTTTTTCTTCAGGTCTTTCAGCCTGAGAAATGCAGAATGTGTTCTTCCTTCTGGTTTTCCATTTCCAGATCTTTGCACATGTCATTCTAATACTTTCTTCTGTCTTCTCGAGCTGCTCTTTGAAACCTTCTGTTTAGTTCTTTTACTTCATGGTTCCTTCCTTTTGCCTTAGGTGCTTCATGTATGAGAGCCAATTTCAGTGTCTCTTCTGGCATCCAAGTTGGTCTTTTCTTTCTTTTCTGCCTTTTTAATGACTTTGTGGTCTCTTCACGGATGATGTCTTTCCACAATTCATTTGGTCTCAGTCATTAGTGGTCAACACATCAAATCTGTTCTTGAGATGATCTTTAAAATCAGGATATACTCAAGGTCATACTCTGGCTCTCGTGGACTCGTTCTAATTTTCTTTGGTTTCAGTTTGCATTTGGATGTGAGCAATTGATGGTCTGTGCCACAGTCAGTACTTGGTCTTGTTCTGACTGCTGATATGGAACTTTTCCATTGTCTTTTTCCACAGGTGTAGTCAGTTTGGTTCCTATGTATTCTATTAGGTGAGGTCCATGTGTACAGGCACCGTTTGTGTTGGTTAAAAAAGTTATTTGCAATGAAGTCGTCATTAGTCTAGCAAAATTCTATCATGTGATCTCTGGCATTATTTTTGTCCTTTACTTAGACTTACCAATTATTAATGTTTTACTACACATACTTTATATCTTAATATATGTTCTTTTTTCTTTTTGTTGAAGTACTTGAAATCAAGTTGTCATCAGCATAACACTTTAACTCCTAAATACCTGAGCTGGTATTTCCTAAGAACAAAGCTATTTCCCAACATAACCAGTGTACCATTATCATACCTAAGAAAATAAAATTAACACAATATTTTCTAATATAGACATAGATCCCTGGCTGGTACAAATCATTTGCACTCAGCTGGTACCCCAAAGGTTGGTGGTTCTAACCCCCTAGCTATCCCATGGAAGAAAGGGCCTGGTGATCTGCTTCTGTAAAGATTACAGCCAGGAAAACCCTGTGAAGCAGTTCTACCCTGTAATACATGGGGTGGCCATGAGGCAGAAGTCACTTGGCATGATAGAACAACAACAATATAAAAATAATTCAAGTTTCCCCAGTTGTTCCAATGATGTCCTTTATAA
Source organism: Heterohyrax brucei (assembly GCA_028571685.1). Lineage (NCBI taxonomy): Eukaryota > Metazoa > Chordata > Mammalia > Hyracoidea > Procaviidae > Heterohyrax > Heterohyrax brucei. The sequence continues at coordinate 6,074,831 of CM053165.1, read as the reverse complement.
TAACTGTGTTACTGCCTCGTCTCAAATCCAGGATCTCATCTAGGATCACATGTTGCATTTAGTTCTCATGTTTCTTTAGTGTCCTGTAATACAGAATCTTTTGGGGGAGACATGTGGGTGTCCTTCATGTTGTTGATCTATCTGAAAGCTTCAAGCAGTTATTTGTTGAACATTCCACAATCTGAATTCGTCTGATTGTTTAAGAGATTTACATAAACATTTTTAGGAAGAATACTGCAGAGATGCCTCACACCAGGAGACAAGTATTATCAGTTTGCCCTGTTACAGAAACCCTGGTGGCATACTGGTTAAGTGCTACATCTATGAACCAAAAGATTGGCAGTTTTAATCCACTAGATGGATTTTGGGAACCATGGGGCAGGTTTACTTTATCCTGTAAGGTTTCTGTGAGTCAGAATCAGGGCAACAGGTTTTTTGGGGCGGGGGGGGGTAGGGGAGGATAACAGTGAAGGCCTAGATTGTCTTGAAGAGATTTGGTAAAATTATTAAAGTCAAAGGCAATTCTGATGAAGATGCAGAAGGAAGTGAAGAGAGCTACAGAGAAAGTCTCTGTCATCTTAGAGATATATACATATGGTACCAGTAATAAAATGTTGGACATGTGACCATTAAAATGTTCTTCTGGTGAGATTTTAAAAGGAAATGATGCACACATGATTGGGATAATGGAAGAGGGTAATGTTTCCATCCAGTGGCAAAGAATTTGTTTGAATTATGTTAGCATCTGGTGGAAGCTGGAAATTGTAAGTGGTCAACTTGGCTATTTAGCTTTGACAATCTCTAAGCAAGATTTTAGAGGGACCACATGGTTTCTGCTTTCCACTTACACAGTAAAACGCAAGAGGAAAGAAATGGACTTAAAAATGAATTGTGCAAAGTGACAATAAAACTTAAAGTTTTGGAAAAATCTTGTAGAAATTAAGGACGTGTTCTAGAATTTTCATGAAGGATGTAGCCACACATTCTTTCTGTTAAATAGACTAAAACTGTAACTGATGGATCTAACAAGTACCACAGCAGAAAACTCATCAGGTGGCACTGAAGGGGATAGAGATAGAATGAATAGAAAGGAAGCTGTCTGCCTCTTGGAATTCTACAGGCAGTAAACAGGCCAAGAGAGGTATATTTGTTGTATTCCAAGAACAGGACCTTCCCTGGAGCAGCTCAGAAATCACCAAGATTGTTGGAAGGAGCACTGGAAACAGAGTTGCCTTGGTTTCAAAGGGTTGAGCCATGGCCTTCACCAGCTTGGTTCTTGGAGTGTGGGGTCACCTTAAGGGTATGCCAAGAGGATGGGGCCACTGTCCAAAGCTGATGGGGCGGGGCTGCCGTTCCCAAAGGGCGAAAGAACAGGAGTTGTCAGGTGTGGAGGGGTCGGGGCTGCCACACAGATGGACTAAGAGAATGGGGCCATCTAAAGCTAAGAAAGCAGAGTAACAGAGTTGCTGCCACAGGTCTTAGGGGAACTGAAATTCCAGGCCAAGGGGCCTCCACCCAGAATGCAGAGGGTGTAGCCAATGCCCAGAGTCTAGAGGACAGGGATTAGATGGGCTCAAACAAGGGGAACTATCTTCAAGCCTTGTGAACTAATGTCAGTTGTTCAGCTGGGGTTTGGCCTTGCCTGGCACCTGCTCTGTCTTCTTTGCCTCCAATTTGCCACTTACACAGTAAAATGCAAGAGGAAAGAAATGGACTTAAAAATGAATTGTGCAAAGTGTCAATAAAACTTAAAGTTTTGGAAAAATCTTGTACAAATTAAGGACGTGTTCTAGAATTTTCATGAAGGATGTAGCTACACATTCTTTTTGTTAAATAGACTAAAACTGTAACTGATGGATCTAACCAGTCTAGATTTCACAGGTTCACAGATGAAGAAGATTTTGCCCTTGGCCATGAGTTGCCCCTGGATAGACTGCCTAAAAACCGTATTTGATTTAAATGATTCAGATGAGATTTTCGATTTAGAGTGGATTTGAGACTCTTTAGGATGAAGTGATCAGGTGAATGTGTTTCCATGTGACAATGACATAAATTTGGAGGAGGAGGGGCCAAAGTATGGAATGTTATGGATTGCAAAATATATGTGTTGTAAATCTTTGTGGCTGGAGCCCTGGTGGTACAGTGGTTAAAAGATACAGTGAGCTGCAGTTGCTAACCAAAATGTCAGCAATTTGTATCCACCAGTCACTCTTTGGAAACTCAATGGGGCAGTTCTACTCTGTCCTTTTGGATACTGTGTGCTAGAATTGACTCCTTGGAGCAAATTTGGGCTTGTTTGTTTTTGCCCTTGGCTATAATACCAATTGAGAATGGGTCATCTTTGTTACGTTAATGAGTGGATTCCTGTACAGGATGTCTTGAGTCAACCTCTTCTGAGCTAAATATACTCACTGCCATGGAGTCTATTCCAACTCTCAGCAACCTAACAGGACTGAGTAGACCTCCCCATAGGATTGCCAAGACTGTTATCTTGAAGGAAGCAGACTGCCACATCTTTTTCCATGAAGTGGCTGGTGAGTTCAAACTGCCTACCTTTCAGTTAGCAGTGGAACACTTAACTGCTGCACTACTTGAGTTCCTCCTTTTGAGCTGTAAAAGAGATTAAACAAAGTAAGGATGTAATCAGAAATGCATCTTTTTGTTCAAGTTGCCAACCTGTGGTATTTCTGTTAACAGCAGCACTAGATAACTAGACACCATTTGCTGATGATTTAACTACTTCAATTCACTGCTGTCAAATTGATTCTGACTCATAGTGACTCTAGAGGTGGCAAAATGATGATTTTTCTTAATCTAATGCTCTTTGTGTATTTACCTACTGGCAGCTCTCTGTAAATAAGTTTTCCTTCTTCTCTGAAGTTTATTACAAACTCATGGATTTAATGAGCTATAATTCATTATCTTTTTAAAAGTTCAAATTGTTGCAGATTTTGTCCTTAATTTTTAACTTTAAAAAGCAATTTATGCAGGTGACATTCACATAATATAAAAGTAATCACTCTGAAATGAACAATTCTGTGGCATTTAATATATTCATAATTTTTACAATTTTGTGTAACCGCTATCTCTATCTCATTCTAAGACATTTCCATCACCTCAAAGTGAAATTATTTATTAATCAGTTTCTGCTAATTCACTACTGCTCCTGGAAACCACCAATCTGCTTTCTGTCTCTTTCGAGGAAGTATCTTTTCTGGATAGATACTTGACTTTTGTGTCTGACTTCTTAACATTATGTTTTGGAGGTTCCTTTTGACATGTGCTGTCATTATTTGAACAGTTACTGATTTTCCAGCTTCAACTTGAATTTTGCTAGCCCTAGACCCCAAATCAATCATTATTCCAAGGAATCTGGATCCTTTAAGAAAGGAATGGTATTTAGAAATCTAGGCAAAATCTTGAAGTACCGGTGTAATAAAATGGCTGATGGGCTCAGCTGCTAACTGGTAATGGTGGCTGCTTAAGTCTATCCATATACACTTTTGAAAGGAAGTCTGGCAATTTATGTCTGAAAAATTAACCATCAAAAACCTTTCAGAGTACAATTCTCTACACACACATGACGTTTGACACCAAGAAGTTGCCATGGCAACAAGTTTGGTTTTTCAGCTAGTTAGGTATGTTAGGCTGGGTTCTCTAGAGAAGTAAAACCAGCAAAACATATAAATATATGCAGACAGAGATTTATATCAAGAAAATGGCTCACACAGTTGCATAGGCTATAACTTCCAAAGTTCATGGATCAGGACAGAGCCTTCTAATTCATGTAGCCACCCTTTACCTATTGCAGTCAAGCTGATTAATGTAGCCACCCAAACCAAAGCCTGACATTGAGTTGATTCCAACACATACTGAACCTATAGACAAAAGAAGTGTGCCATAGAGTTTCCAAGGAGCACCTGGCAAATTTGAAGGGCTGACCCCTAGCACTTGACCACTATGCCACCAGGGTTTCCCATGTAGTCACAGGGTCTGCTAAACCCAAGATTGGCAGGTGAAAGAGCAGAGCTCTTGTTCACAGGCTGCAAAGATCGATGAATCCTAAGATCAGTACACAAGACTTCAGGTAAGCTGCTAGCTCAAGTCCCCAAAACCAGAGATTAGACAAACAGCAGCCAGCTGCAGGATCTGGAACCAAAAAAAAAGCCCACAAACCTTACCAGAATGTCCACTTATGCTCAAAGAGGATCACACACTCATGGAAGCTCCCTTTCAGTTGATTGGTTACTCACAGCAGATGCCATCATGGAGCTGATCACATTTTATCAGGTATCATCATGGAGGTGGTCACATCATTACATGACAGCCAAACTACATCATAACTGCCTAACCACTAATAATCCTGGTCCGGCCAAGTTGACACACAACCTTACCAACCACAGTCCACCTTTGTCAACTTGGCACCTATGTACATCTTAAACCATACATGATCTCTAAATAAAGACAATTATAAAGTCATACTTGCATTTAATATGATACAATGTACACATATACAACTGGAAATGCACTAGCCCTATTTATATCTTTTATGAGAGATGAAAAGAAAAATATTTGATGCACACATACAAAGCAGAAATACTCATATCAATTAGAGTCCTCATTTCTGCAGCTGGTCCATGGTTATAACTGATATTTAGAACAACCTAACCACTACCCACTCCATATTCTGTTTGCCTTCAGTAATCACCTCAGGTGGTTGTGGTTCTTTGCCTGGTGGGATGACTTGAAATCTTCATTTTGAAGTGCTTGAGCCATTCGTAATCATATCAGGATTTAATTGCTGTAGTTTTCCAATGACTTCAATCATGGGATATGCTAGTACTGGTACTAAGGAGATGCCTTAAGGTATCTCCTGCATTCTGGACATACTGTCTGTGCCTCCATTATGTAATACCAATTTGATTTCTTTTTGGTGGTCAGATCAGTCACACCAGCCTGTGTGATAACTTATTTCTTTGAGTGTTGATTCACACGAATAAAGAGCCCAAGTGACCAGATACTATTCTTAGCTTCCAGGTCAATGGAATCAGTGATGTGTCTCCAGGTGGGAGCATTCCTCCCTGTGGAACTAAGACCTCTAGTCCTGCAGAGCATTAGGTCTTCTAGTCAAATTGACACACAACCTTAGTCATTACATTAGGTAAGCCTATTTGTGCTAAACAGCAGGAAGTTTAGAGGAAGTAGTAGAAAAACAAGGACAGATTCTGGGAGTCTTCATAATAAAGCTAAAGGGCTTGGTTTTCCTCTGTTGACTTAGGGAGCCAATCACTGGGAGCTGTGGAACACAGAGATATGTTAGCACCAATGTGCAAGTTGCCATGGAGAGGGAAGAGAAGGGAATAGGGAGACAAATTAGGACGACATTGTTTATCTGATGTATTGACAGGAAATTTCCATTCTGTCAGTCTGGTCATAGATCAGTGATTAAAAATAAAACAATAAATCCACTTCAATCAAGTGGATTCCACCTCATAGCGACCACAGAGGACAGAATAGAATGGCCCTATAAGGTTTCCAAAGCTATAAATCTTTATGGGAGTAGACTGCCACATCTTTCTTCCACTGAGTAGGTGGTAGGTTCAGACTGCTGACATTTTCGTTAGCTGATGAGTGCTTAACCAGTGTGCCACCAGGGCTCCTTAGATCAATGCTAAGTACACAGATAAGTAGGTAAACAGACTGATGCAAACCAGGAAAAAGAAGGGTATATAAGAAAAGAAATGTAATTAGTTGACTACATGGATCATCTGTGAATAATCTGTAATCATGTTATATAATGAATATTGATTTAGCTAAATGTAGTATAATCATTTTGTGAAGATAATATGTATATGTGTATCTGGCAGGACAGGCTAAGTCCTTATCATCCATTCAAGAAAGTAAACAGCTAATATTTAAAATAGAAAATAAAAGCAGTATGTATGTGTGTACATATACAACACATGAGTATGCTATTTAGCAATATAGAGGTAAATACCAACAGAAACAACAAGTTGAAAATGGATGCCTAGGAGAGCAGGAAGTAGGGAAATAGTTCAAGATTTTGGACTGACTGAACTGGTATGTAAGACATAAAATGATACTGGTGAAGAGTGTGGTTCTTGGCTTGGGCACATACAGGAGACTAATTGGGCAGCACCTGCTCAGAGGTGAGAGGGAATGATGGAGAGGTGTATAGAAGCTGGTTAGATGGACAGAAAGGTATAAGGAAGAAAATGTAGGTCTCAGATGCACAGATGAGAAAGAAGTACATTTCTGGCAGGGGGTAGGAAGGGGCATGATCTGATGTCATTATGGTGTCACTATGATGTCATTATGATCCAACTCTTGGTATTTTCAGTTGCCTCATACATACGCATTCAAAAGCTGGATAATGAAAACAGAGGACTAAGGAAGAACTGACTCATTTGAATTGTGACACTGGCAAAGAATACCAAATATACCATGAACTGCCAAAAAAACAAAAAAATCAGACCTACTGCCATTGAGTCGATTCTGACTCATAGCAACCCTCTAGGACAGAGTAGAACTCCTCCACAGAGTTTCCAAGGAGCACCTGGTAGATTAGAACTGCTGGCCTTTTTGTTAGCAGCTGTAGCACTTATCTATTATGCCATTGGGGTTTATGGACTGCAAAAAGACCAAACCAATCTGTTGTGGAGGAAGTACAGTCCAGAATACTCTTTAGAAAGAAGGATGGTGCAATTTCATCTTGTTTCCTTTGGACATATTATCAGGAGGGATCAATTCCTAGAGAAGGACATCGTGCTGGGTAAAGTAGAGGGTTAGTGAAAAATAGGAAGGACCTTTACAAAATGGATTGACATAGTGGCTGCAACAATGGGCTCCAGGACAGAAATGATTGTGAAGATAGTGCAGGACTGGGCAACATTTCATTCTGTGATACATGGGGTTGCTATGAGTTGAAGCTGACTGGAAGGCATCAACAACAACAACGTTAGGAAAAGGAGGCCCTGGGTGGTGAAAATGGTTAAGGTGCTAACTACTAGACAGAAGCTTGGCCGCTCATGGTGGTTCAAACCTATCCAAAGTGTGTCTGGTGACTTTGAAAGGTCACAGCCTTGAAAACCCCATGGAGCAATTCTATTCTGTATACATGGTGTCTCCAAGAGTCAGAATCCACCTGATGGCCACTAACAAGAGTCAATGAAAGTTTTAGAGCAGAAAACTGATAGTTACTGTCTTAGTTATCTGTTGTTGTTGTTAGGTGATGTTGAGTCCCAACTCATAGTCACCTTACGTACAAAACAAAACATCGCCTGGTCCTGCACCATGCTCACAATCATTGCTTTGCTCAAGTCCATTGTTGCAGCCACTGGATTAATACATCTTGTTGCGGATCTTCTTCTTTGCTGACCCTCTACCAAGCATGATGTCCTTCTCCATGGACTGATCTCTCTTGACAACACATCCCAAGTATGTAAGATGTGGTCTCACTATCCTTGCATCTAAGGAGCACTCTGGTTGTACTTCTTCCAGGACACATTTATTTGTGCTTTTGGCAGTCCATGGTATATTCAATATTCTCCTCCAATACCACAAATTACACACATCAACTCTCCTTTTGTCTTCTTTATTCATTATGCAGCTTTCTGATGTATATGATGCAACTGAAAATACCATGGTTTGGTCAGGCACACCTCAGTCTTCAAGGTGACATCTTTGCTTTTCAACACTTTAAAAAGGTCTTTCGCAGTAGATTTTCCCAATGCAATGAGTGTTTTGATTTTTGACTTCTGTTTCCATGGGTACTGATTGTGGAAACAAGTAAAAGGAAATCCTTGATAGCCTAAATCTTTTCTCCATTTATCATGATGTTGCTTACTGGTCTACTTGTGAGGATTTTTGTTTCCTTGGTATGGTGGTGTAATTCATACTTAAGTCAGATGGTTTGGACCTTCATCAGTAAGTCTTCTAAGTCCTCTTCACTTCAAGCAAGGAAGATTGTTGTCATCTGTATAATGCATGTTGTTAATGAGTCTCCTTCCAATCCTGATGCCCTATTCTTCTTCATATAATCCAGTTTATTAGATTATTTGCTCATTATACAGATTGGACAGGTATAGTGAAAAGATACAATTCTGGTGCACATCTTTCCCGACTTTAAATCATGTAGTGTCCCCTTTTTTCTGTGCAAACTACTGTCTGTAGTACAGATTCCTCATGAGCACAATTAATCGTTCTGGAATTCCCTGTCTCCACAATGATATCCAAATTTGTCATGATCCACACAGTCAAATGCCTTTGCATAGTTAATAAAACATAGGTACTTTTCTGGTGTTCTCTGCTTTCAGTGACGATCCATCTGTCATTAGCAATGATATTCCTGGTTCCACATGCTCTCTGAATCTGGATTGTAGTTTTTAGTTATCTAGCGCTGCTATGGAAACCCTGGTGGCACAGTGGGTCAAGTACTACTTCTGCTAACCAAGAACTCAGCAGTTCAAATCCGCCAGATGCTCCTTGGAAACTCTATGGGGCAGCTCTACTCTGACCTCTAGGGTTGCTATGAGTTGGATCTGACTCTAGGGCAGTGGGTTTGGTTTTGGTTTTGTTATAGTGCTGCTATAACAGAAATACCACACGTGAATGGCTTTACGAAACAGAAATTTATTCTTTCACAGTCTTGGAGGCTACAAGTCCAAAGTCAGAATGCTAGTTCCAAGAGAACGCTTTCTCTCCCTCCTTCAGCTCTGGGGGATGGTCCTTGTCATCAATCTTCTAGTTTAGAAGAGTGCAGGCATCTCTGAGGGACATGATCCCCTCTTGGTTCTTTATTCTTGATGGCATGAGGTCCTTTCCCTCTTGAAATGTTTAAGTAATACAGTTGTTGTGGCCCATTGAATCAGCTGACACATAATGACACTACAGGGCAGAGTAGAACTGCCCCAGAGGGTTTCTAAGGAGTGGTTGGTGGATTTGAATGCCAACCTTTGGTTAGCAGCTTGAACTCTTAACCACTACACTAACAGGGCTCCAAGCAGACAGAGAGAAAGAGACTTCTATCAAGGAAATGACTCATGCAGTTGTAGAGGCTGGAATATTTAAGTCTGGGTCAGGAGAGAGGCTTCTCCTAATTCATGTAGCTGTAGGGGCTGGTGACCCCAAATCAGCAGGTCAGAGAGCAGGGTTCTTGCTCAACAAATCCCAGGATCTGCAAGCAAGACTACAGGTAAGTTGCTAGCTCAAATCCCAAGAACCAGAGGTCAGATGAATAGGAGCCAGCTGTAGGATCCAGAGAAAGAAAAAACTCATGAAGCTTGTAGAGTGTTTACTAATAGTCAGTGCAGGTCACATGCCCAAGGAAGCTCCCTTTCAACTGACTGGCTCCTCACAGCAGTTTCCATCATGCAGGTGATTACATTACAACAAATCTCATCACAGAAGTGATCAACGTCCTATGACTGCCTAACTGCTGAGAATCATGGACCAGCCAGATTCACAGACAGCCTTAACTATCTCATATCTTAAAAGAGATTGACTCAAGATACAATTTTGTAGATTGAGTTCTTCCTCATTAACATGACTGCTTCCCTTGGCCTGTAATCCTGTCTCATTAACACCGTAGACACAGAAAAAATCACATCAGATGACAAAATGGTGGACAGTCACACACTATTGGGAACTATGCTCTAGGCAAGTTGACACATTTTGGGGGTACACAATTCAATCCATAGAAGTTGCATTAACTCAGTCTCTCCACTTTGTCACATCTTTGGGACAGGATGTTAACATTTTGTGTTAATCAGCACCATTTTTATAATTTTTTACTGTAAAATAAATGAGAAGTCACCAAAAAAATACAAAGAAGACAATAAAATCTACCATAATTTCACCTCTCTAAGATAAACACTGTTCTTTATTTGAGGAGCTCTTAAGAAACTCAGTTGTTGCTCCTGGAACTCTAGCTGTCTTGTAAAGCTCCACATCCAGCTTTCACTTCCCAGCTCAGCACCTCCTTCAGAATTTCCACCTGGCTCTCCACAGTATCTGGAGTTCTCTTGTCTGAGAGGAAGCCCCTCACTTGTTCTGTCATCTTAGATCCCTGCTTCACTTTTCAACATCAGCCCTAGAATAGAACCTACAATTATCAATTTCAACACCAGGCTAGACAGAAACCCCATAGCTGGACTAACTCCCAAGCACTGAAATGATTATAGTGTCCAGATCGCATGTGCAACTAGATACGTTTTTCAAATATCAAAATTAAAAAAAAAATGTTTCTGAATGTTTTTGGAGCTTTTGCTAATACTGTAAGCAGTCTGTTCTTAGGTCTCTATCCTTCTTGATGTCCTAGTCTGTCCCTCTCCATCTTACCTGCTTGCCTATCTCCTCTACTGACGTGGTCTTGTTTGAGGCCTTGGTATCCAGGTCTTGAAATACTTCAAATATTTTCCTCCTAACTCATTACTTCAACCATCACACACCGTGGTCAGGATGACTATTTCCTTTGCTACCTAGAGTCTATTATCTTGTTATTTTATGCTTCAAAATTTTAGCCACAATTAGCCCGAACTTACCAGTCTTTTTCCCTGCTACTCCCTCTGCATGTTTGTCCCTCATTTCTTTGCTTAGTAAACTTTTTTCACAATCTACTCAAATACCACTTTTTTTTTTTTTTTTCCAAGAAGTTGTTACTGAAGGAAGACACAGGTGGCATCTGAACTAGAATTTACCCTCTACTGGGGATAGTATTTCCTTGGGGTGAGAAGAAAAGGATATAAAACTCGAGTGCTGGCAGGCTGCACTCTAGGAACATCTGGCAGTTTAGCCCTCCTGCAGAAGAGACCAGGTACGTGTGTCCTGGGGCCAAAATATGAAGATCTTTGAACCAAGGAAGATAATTCAGCACTAGAAAGGAAATTTAAAGAATGTTTCTGACTGTACTGTAACCAAACAGATTTTCAACTATGTATGTGTTGTCTGCTTGGATAAGCAGCTCTAATGTCGTCACTCACTATCCAGGCACCGTTACTTTTACCTTATTATGCATTTTGTATAGTCACTCATCACAAAGAAGTGTGATAATTTGTGTGTTACTTTTTTAGGGCAGTCTCTGTGTCTTATTTTTACCCCCTACAGCACTTAGTTCAGAGCCTGGGACATTGTAGGTGCTAGAGTACTATTTGAATGAAGAGATGTATCTAATGGACTGTTAACACATTTTTCCAAGTAAGCTTCTACCTTACCCTTTCCAGAACAGTACTAATCCAAATCTCAACAACGCTCCCGTCCACGAGAAGTTAACTTTGGGGTGAGCAAGGCTGGAGCTCAAGCTATCCATCAGTGGAATCTGTGGCTGGGGAATGTCTTAGAGCTACTTCTCCCTAACCTTTTCCTCCCACTCCAGATCTACTGCCGGGCGTGGCCAAGTGCGTCGCCTTTAAGAAAGGGGCGGAGCACAAGAGGACAGACAAAGCTCTTGGCCGCACGTTCCCCACCCCCCTTCGGCGCCACACGGACAGTGGTTCCCGGATGTCGGTGTCGCCGTCTGTGACAGATGGCGCAGTGTCTGTATTTGTGAACGACTTCTTTGGCTTGACCTCCTTGAGTTCCCGGCCTTTCAGTTTCCCATTGTGGCTCACTTTAAACTCCACCGCTGGAGGCCTGTGCACCTATCACTGGCGCTTACATAACGTGACCTTTCACCTCTTTATGCTGCCCTTTAGTGCGCTGCAACCCAACTACGCAGTGGGGGGGGGGTGGGTGGGACCCAAGCACAGAACGGCAGCTTCTCTTAGCCAACAGACTGAGAGCACTGACCAGCTCCCGGCCTATTGGAGCCTTCGCCAGCGGCGCCACACGGGGAGCAAGTTAGTGTGTGCGCTGGCCGGGCGTGGGGGAGGAGGCCAATCTCCCGCCATTTTTCAATAATTTCCTCCGGTGCCACTGAAGAGGAGTCTTGACTGCCGGACTCGAGGACCAGCAGCGAAGGTTGGTCGGAGGCTTCTGGACGGCTCAGAGTTGCGTGGGAATTCTTTTCCTTTGCATTCCGCTCCATGAGTGTCTCACGGCCGCGCCAGTAGTGAGACAGTCGGAGTTCGCACCACCCTCTCACCCCTCCCCTCCCCCACCCAAACCCGGGAGCGCGGCGCTCGCCCGGGGCCGCGGGGCCTAGTGTAGCCCCGCCGGCTCGCTGCAGACAAGGACGCCGCGGAGAAAGACCGCCGTTGCCGCGATGGCGCCCCTGCTGGGCCGCAAGCCGTTCCCGCTAGTGAAGCCGCTTCCTGGAGAGGAGCCACTCTTCACTATTCCGCACACTCAGGAGGCCTTCCGCACCCGGGAGTATCCTTTCCAGCGGCGCTGGTGAGGTCGCCGGTGCGCAGGTGTAGGATTCGGGTCTGCGCTGCCTTGCGCTTCTGGCAGCTGTCAGCGCGCGCGGCCTGGACCCTGACCCCGCGCTGGCCTTTCAGGTGGGCCGAGGGGCGCTGGGCAGCGTCGGTCCTGAGGCGTCGGGCCCGCTCGGGCTTTCCCGTGCTCTTTCCATCCTTTTCCTTCCACCGTCGCTGCGTCGGCTTTTGGTCCCCGGGCCTCGTTGAGAGATAGCAATCTTCCTGTTGTCTTTATTTCGTAAATACTAGTGGGAGCAGGAGTTTATTTGCTTTCCTTTTTTATTTTTTTAAAAACAAACAAAAAACGGCCCTTCAACTTAAGTTTTCAGGTTGTTACCCGTTTGTCCTCGTGGACCCCGGCTTGCGCAAGTCTCGACTCAGTGTTGCTTTTATCTCGGGGTATATTCGTTCTTCTTTCAACTGGACTTTAGGCCCAAAATCAAGGATGAATTTTCACACTTACAGGAAAGGGAGGAAAAGTTCCCTTGGAAGAAAGCTCTTGGGAAGAGCTCTCTTTCCGTGAGCTTAGACAGGGTTGAAATTTTGAAAATTTAAAAGGAGACTGGTACTTGTTTTTAAGTCAAGTCTCTTTTTTTTTTTGTTCATACTGAGACGTGCTCCAAAGTTTTTATGGTGGTATTTTAGGAACATAAAGCTGATGTCAATAGAAAGCTATTATTAATCATTGTACAAGGTTTTTGTACATGGTTTGTTTTAGCCCAAGTTGTTCGATTATTCTTTTTTTTAAATGAATGACTGATGATTGCCTTTTGAAGCTTAACTGGAAAAAATTTTTTTTTTCCTGAAGTAGTTTTATCAGCCTCTTTGTGAGGACTTGATTTCTGTTAGCTTCCCCATTTAATGTAATATTTTATAAAATAATGTCATTTTTGTGAGTGCACTTGTGATTGTTGGATGTTTACATACGAAAGGATCTGGAAAACGAGTTCATACTGTGGAAACACTCTTGGAATAAAAAACCCGTTGCATTCCAGTCCATTCTGAATCATAGTGACCCCATGGGGCAGGGTAGAACTGCCCCATCCAGTTTCTAAGGAGCACTTGCTAGATTTGAACTGCTAATGTGTAGGTGTCGGTGCTGAAATGGATCTTGGAAATAAGTGGTTGGACCCTCCTGCCTCTTTGCCCAAAGGGCCCAGATTTTTTTTTTTACGATTGATGGAAAATATGTAATCCCGTATAAATTTGCACATCTGTCAGCTGGCGGCTACCGCTGTTGTTCCCTGCCCGGTGACAGCATACTCTTCCTCTCTTCTGTACATTTCATATCCTGCTGACAATCTCCTATGCTGTCGTCTCCTAACATCCTGTCCCCTCCTCTCCACCCTCTCCGCCATGTCCAGTAAGAGGTAAGTCGGATGACATCTTGTAGAGGCATAGAACCTTGAAGTACACACATATGGTTGCTCAGTGTCACCAACTCCAATCCATTTGTGTCTGAAGAGGTGACCTCCATTATGATTTATGGACAGGGGCAGCATCAGGGTCGGGGGTCATGCTCCCAGGGCAACTCCGAGGACCGTGGACCGTCAATTGTAGTCTTTTGGTGGAGAACTCAGGGTGCACCCCTTGTTACTTTCATGTTGCAAGTGAGACTCAACTTCGTGAGCCCCATCATGGCTGTCACTGGTGGTGGCGGGTCTCCATCTGGTTCTTTCAGTCACATATGGATGTAGTCATCCACTTACGTGGGTCTCTCTGTCTTTTGGGTTCTGTTTAAAGGGCCCAGATTTTTGGGATTGACTTGTTAAAGCTCAAGCAGCCTGTAAATAATGACGTTTTGGAATACTGTGTCTTCTGCCTCATTCCTGTAAAAACCAAGAGAACACCAAATGCTTTATCTTCACTTTTAACTAATTTCAGTGTTACTCCATGCCAGGGCCAGTTTGTGGTATAAGAAAAATTGCATGTAAAGTGGTAATCTGGTACTTTTTCTTGCCCCTGTAGAAGTGTTGGAATGCTTTGGAAAAGACCTCCAGCTCTACTAAATACAGCATTCTTTTAAAGATACCCTACTTACTTTTACAGCATTCCGAAACATCAGTGGAGTAAAAATTGAACACATCCCTTACAGATGTCTTTACACATCCCTTACAGATGTTTGAGCAGTTGATGCTAACTTACACGCTCACATTAACATTGAAAACGAAAACTTTTTGTGTATTTTTAAAAATTTTTTTGTTTTTGTTTCACAAGCCAGTATTAAGTATATATGTGTGAAGTGAGCACCTTGTATCAGCATTTAGGACCTTCTTTAACAAGAGTTCTTAACTTGTATCATATATTGGGGAAATCACTCTTTTTGGAACTGTTACAAGTGGAAGGGTTTTAAGGATGGTTTTTAAACAGTTGTAACTGTGTGGGTGGGATATTGGCATGTTTATTAGATTATTAGTGGTTTCACAGAGGAGAATAAGTATTTGGTTGTGTAATGCTGGATTCGGTGTATTATTATTTCTGGTTCTGAGTTTGTATTTACAATTATGTTTTTAGTAGGATTTGATATTTTAATTTTCTCCTAACGTCTACCTTTTCTTTGTGTTTTCTTTCTGTCTTTTTCACTGTTGTTGGTTTTGTATGTGCTGAGACTTCATTTTTTTCTTGGTTTGTATTTCAATGTGTAGATTTATTAATTTCCTTTCTATTTACCTTTACTCCTTACTCCTTATTTTTTAAAATTTAAACCAGTGTTTAATTTGTTTGCATCATCTTGACTTCCTCTCCATATGAAACATCTAAGATTGCAGTTTTTTGGTCTCTTTTGTTATAATGTTACCTTTTGCATAATGACATCTGTTTCCCAGTTTTCATTGTTTTAGCTTTGATTTGTTTTTTGTGATTTCTGTAGCTGGGTTGGTATCTGGTTGCTCTGACCTGCATTCCAGCCTTGAATTGTTTTCTGATGTTACCGATTTTCTAAGTGAAGGACTTCTTTAGTATTTCTTGTAATTTTGGTTTGGTGTTTGCAATTTCTTTCAACTGCTGTTGCTCTGAAAATGTCCTAATTTTGCTCACAGAACTAGGAGGCTGTTTTCTTAAATATGTAATTATTGGCTGCAATGTTTTTCCTTAAAGGTTTTATGTAACCCCATTGTCTTCTTGCCTGTATGATTTCTGCTGAGTAGTCCATGTTTAGAATCAGTGAATCTCCTTTGTAGATTATTTTTTTGTTTATCCTTAGCCACCTTTAAAATTGTCTCCTTATCTTTAGTTTTGACAAGTCTGAGTATAATATGTCTTGATTTCTTTCTTTTGGGATCTTTCTTGTGTGGAGTTCAATAAGCATCTGGGATAGGTGTCCTCACGTTTTTCACGATACCAGGGAAGTTTTCCGTCGACACATCTTAAGCAGTTCTCTTTGTGTTTTCTGTTTCCCCCTCTTGGTACTTCAGTCACTTGATTATTTGTCTTTTTTAGGATCCCACATAATGCTTAGTGTTTCTTCATTTTTTAAATTTATTTTATCTAGTTTTTTCAAATATGTTGGTGTCAAGTGTTTTATCTTTAGTCTCACTGGCTCTTGCTTCTGTTGTCACAATTCTGCTCCTTTGACTTTATATAGAGTTGTTTAGTTCTTTAATTTTGTTGTAAATCTGAATTTTCAAATGCTGTTGCTGTGTGCTTTCTTGGAGCCCTTTCAATTTGTTGTTGTGCTCTGCTGCCTGTTGCTTGATCTCCTAAAGAGTTCTAAATATTTATCTTTCCATGTCCTACCTCTATTCATTCCAGAATATTCTTTTCATCTGGAAAGTTTCTTGAGTCTTTGTTTTGGAAGCTTTCTGAAGCCATTTTGGTCCACTTCTTTAAGTGATTTGGTACTGATTTTTTTCTGAGTCATCAGTAAGTTGTGATATTTATTTTTATATTTGCTTACTGTTTTTTAATGTGTTTTGAAATGCCAAAACAGGCTCATCACAGGAGCTACTATGATTATTGGTACCATGGAGTCTGTAATGTCCTGTCACCAGATGTTAACACCTGCCTTTTGACTGCATAGTCTGAGGCAAATTTCTGTGGTACTTTATTGACTTAAAGTTGTGAGTTGATGTGGTCTTTACTTATTTTGGTGAAAGTACGGCAGAGATACATTGAACAGTTTTCTGTGTGTCATAAGTCTTCCTTTCTCTGCTGACATCATTTCACTACTGTTAAACTGTCTGCCTCTTAAAATTTTGTATTTTAGTATTACTGTTCATTTTATTTCTTTTAGGCAATTCTTTACTGAAACAGCACAGTGCTCAAGGTGAACTTTTTTTATTAAATGAACTAAATTACTTAGTTTAAACATGACCATAGTTTTGGTTAAAGGTTTGAAGTTATTTCTGGGTGATAGATTTGGGAATTACTTCAGGGATTGGCGTATTCTTGAGGTATTATATTGTACATACTTAATTATAAACTTACAGTGATAGTTGTGAGTAATGCAAGCATCTAATGATGACTAGTGTTTTAGGTGGAGGATTGTGTTTATTGTACTGTGGTCTTCAGTCTGTAGTACATCCTTCTTTAGTGCCACAGGCAAAACACTGGATCTTAGTTGGAAAACATTAACTCTCTGACAAAATAATGTGTCTGGTTGTATGATAACGATGCACTGAATTGTAAGTCAAGATGGGATGTAAGTAGGAACTGAAACTAAATGTAGGCTGCCCTAGTTTAAAATTTCTGTGTTATTCCTTCAACTGTCTTAGTTTCTGATAGTCCTTAACCTTTGTAGCATCACTGTATAAGAACTTTAGGTGGTGCCATGACGAGGGGCTGTTAGGATACAGTTGGTCTGTGGTTGTTAGAGGTGTGATTGAATTGAGCATGCTCTAAGAGTGGGCAGCTGTAGATGGAGTTAAGTTGTTGTAGGACAGAATTTTATGGGATGAGTTTTTATGTTGGTTTTTATAATTTAACTCCTTTAAAGTGTCAAGCGATGCCAGATTAGAGTAGTTTTTAACTTAATGACAAACTGGTCCAAAGAGGAATTAGAATAAAAAGCAAATCTTGAGTTGGTTGTATTTGTTATTTACTCACTTAGAACTCTTCTAGTTACAGTTAGGCTTTTTTAACTTCCATACTTTTCTGAATCACTAGTCAGTCGAGTGGAAGCCCTGGTGGGGTGAAGGCTAAGTGCTATGGCTGCTGACCAAAATGTTGGCAGTTCAGATCTACCAAGCACTGCGTGGAAGGTATGGGGCAGTTCTACTCTTCGTATAGGGTTATTGTGTTGGAATCACCTCAGCGGCGGACAGTTTTGGTCTGGTCTATCAAGTACTTGAATGAAAGGAACAGTTCTTACAAGGCTAAAGAGAACAAAGAAGTGGAGTATTGTGGTAAGTAGGTAACTCTTAAAACT
Organism: Heterohyrax brucei; assembly: GCA_028571685.1. NCBI lineage: Eukaryota > Metazoa > Chordata > Mammalia > Hyracoidea > Procaviidae > Heterohyrax > Heterohyrax brucei. The sequence goes on along the minus strand of CM053165.1, from coordinate 6,057,092 downwards.
TGTGAGAAAGTAAATGCATACATGATTAAGATTTGAAAATAGCATTTGTAGCTTACACAGCCTTTGCAGTATTGCTTTAACAGTTTGTCTGCAATTTACATGTGCTATAGTTGGTGGAACATAAAAACCACAAATGTTATTTTCTCTGAGTGGTTATTGGAGACTGAGTTACTTAAGTTTTGTAACCTAAAATCTGATTCTGTAGCCTTCTAATGTTTTTTTCCACCTCTTTTTATTTGTATTTTTCTGGCTTTGTCTTAGCATAGTCAAAGCAGTAATCAGAACAAAGTTACAGAAACATAAAAATACTAATTTGGGGGGATGGTTATAGGAATTTCTATTTCAGACTTGATATTAATCTAGACTAGAGGACTAGTCTATTAAAACATTTGAGTTAATATCAGGGGGTATTGGTTGTAAGATATAAACCTTAGGTTCATGGTGCTTTCCAATAGAAGTAGAATGTGAACCACATGTAATTTGAAATTTTCTAGTAGCCATATTAAAAATAGTAAAGGAATAACAAGTGAAATTTAATTCTAATATTTTAAAACTAAGTATACTTAAATATATCAATGTACAGTTAGTATAAAAATGATTGAGATAAACTGGACTCCTTTGTACTATCTTTGAAATCTGCTGTGTATTGTTTTAAAATAGCATAACACTAGAGTATCTGAATTTACTTAATTTATTATGGACATGTCATTTACAAATTTAACTTTCTTCTTGAGCCTGTTTCAGAGTTTTGGCAGTGTGTTAAGAAAGTTATCTTTAGAAAAACATTTTTTGTGTGTGTGTGCTTTGAGTGAAATTTTGTGACGCATTATTATATAGGCCTAGTTGCTCTCCCTGCAATATGACAGTAACGTCTTCCTCTCCACTGTGTGTTTTCCGTGTCCATTCAGCTAGCTTCTATCCCCTTCTGGTGCCTATCTCACCTCCGGACAAGAGCTGCCTGTTTGGTCTCATGAATGTACTTAAGCCACGAAGCATACTCTTCTCTAGCACAAAATAACTACGTTTTTATTAGGACAGTGACTCTTTTTGTTCTATTCCTGTTTGTGGTGAAGAATGTGTATTCTGAACATTTACTATTGGATATGCTGAGTGTTGGACACAAAGATTATTAAGGTGAAGACCCTGTCAGGTTGTGGTCCTCTGTGACATGTGGGCCACCTTCATTCCTAGTAGGGCTTTGCAGACTGAGTCCTGGTATTTTTGATTGATTGCAATCCAGAAGTATTTTCCTCCACATTTTTAATTGTTCTGCTTTACATTTATTTTAGCTTTTTTGAGAACTGCGTAGAAGTTCACTTGATGTATTTTGAAAATGGCAAACTGATCCTTTCTCCTGTTGATTTTGAGGGTTCCTTTGCAAGGTATATTAACATGTTGGGTCTATTGTCTTCAGGAAAAGTCTTTAAGGATTTTTAGATTCTTTTGGATCGTAACTGATACTGTAGTTTTTATTCTGCAAAATTGTTGCTTAAGATTATTTTTCTGTAAATCTGCTTTAGAAATTTTTTTTCTTCCTTTTGGTAGCTATTGTGATCTTATTTCACTGCCTACGGGAAGTTTAATGTGAGTTGATTTTATTAGCTTATTTTAAAAAGGAGTGAAAATACTTGTGGTTAATGTTGTTTCTTATATTTCTAGTGCTAAAGATTTACATTTTAATATTGAGCAGTTTCTTCTTTCAGTAAACTTTTGAATATCTACTGTGCCAGCTGTCTTAATGCTTAGAGTATAGCAGTGCTTTCCTGGTGGCATAGTGATTAAGTGCTGCAGCTGCTAACCAGAAGATCAGCAATTCAAATCCATCAGGCTCTCCTTGAAACCTCTGTAGGGCAGTTCTGCTCTGTCTATAAGGTTACTATGAGTCAGAGTCAACTTGACGGAAGTGAATTTTATTTTATTTACTTTTTGGTTCCTTTCTTGACGACATTGTGTTTGGTTTTGGTCTAGTGGGATATGTGTGTAGATATATCCCGGGATATGTAGAGTTTGAGGGAGTACCTGTATGTATTTCTTGGAGAAAAATTTGTTTTTTAAGATGAGTGCAGTTTTACTATGTCCTTCTGTGTGTCAGAGATTGTGCTTGTTCCTGAGGTTATAGTGCTAAATAAAATAGCCATAGTCCTTGCTTTCACAGAAATTAATGTCTGTTGAAGGGAAGGATTGCAGACAATCCCAAAATCTCAGTGACTTATAACATATGTGGTTTATTTTTTGCCCAGATTACTTGATGGGATCTGTGGTGCTGCTCTGTGTATTTTCTTATCCCCAGACTCAAATTAAAGGATCAGTCCTTGTTTACTGCCCCAAACTAAATCCACTAGTAGATTCCTACTCATAGCAACCCTATAGACAGTAAGACTGCCCCATAGCATTTCCAAGGAGTGCCTGGCAGATTTGACCTACTGATTTTCTGGTTGGCAGCCATAGCACTTAATCACTACACCACGGGGGTTTCCTCTGTTTACCATGTATTTTTTTAATGGCAGAGAGAAAGAGCTGGAGGAAATCATACAACCTGTTGCCTCTTCCTGGGTGTGGCATATAACACATCAGCTCATATCTATTGATAAAAGAAATTCTCTTGGCCAACCCAGCATCGGTAAACTGGGGATGTACATTTCTTTCACAAGGAGGCATTACAAGCCGTATTATGGTGGGTGAACTGTAGAATCGTCTTAGTGAAAGAAGGTGAGTAGATTGAAACAGTAATGCATTTAAGAATGTCTCTTGTAAAGGTTGAGATGTAAAGAATGATTAAAATTTAGTAAGGTGAAAAATAAAGAGTATGCCCAGGCAGAGAAGGTGTGATGACTTCAATTGTTTGTGATTGAGTGAGGGTGAAGTTTCTTGACTTTTTTTTTTTAAAGAGGTTTTTATGGTGAGAGAGAAGTAGGTATGGGAATAGGGTTGTGTAGTGGTGAAAGTTACAGGAGAGAGCTGTGCTGTCGCAGGTCCTTGTGAGATTGATTGAGAATTTGGAAGTCATCTTAAATGTAGTAGAAAAATTGAAACAGGGAAGAAGCACAATTAAGTTTTTAGGTTAGGAAGCTCATATTGAGTATGGCTCTCCAGCATCAGGATAAGATTAGTGAAGCAGCAACTGAAGTAACTTAAAACCAAAACAAACATTGCTGTCAAGCTGATTCTAACTCAGTGACCCTGTAGTACAGAGTAGAACTGTTTAACTGCCCCACAGAGTTTTCAAAGAGCACCTGGTGGATTTGAACTGCCAGCCTCTTAGTTAGGTAGCATTTAATCACTACGCCACCAGGGTGTTTTGGAGTAATTTAGCTAATAAATAATGGTGGCCTGAACAGAAGTACTACTAGTCCTTGATGTAAGTGCCACAGTGGTTAAGAGCTTGCCTGCTAACCAAAGGTTTGACTCTACAGCCTTGGAAACCCTGCTGGGTGGTTCTCCTCTGACCTCAGTGGGATTTTTTTTAAGTCCTTCAGGTGAATACGAGGACTGCCAATGAAGTTTGAGAACTTATCCTAGAAAAAGTGCTACATACCTCTTTGTTGAATATCACGGTGGTTACTTTCGCTGTAAGTAGTTCCTTTGGGAAGCCATGCACTGACACCAGCACGTGGTCTACCCTTCAGAGCAGTTTTGGAACTCTTTCTGGAATGGCCATCAGAGGTGTCGTCATATTACCACTGATGTACCACATGTTTTCCTTTCAGTATTTCCTTTATCTTCAGGTAAAGAAAAAAAGTCATTGGGGGCCATATCAGGTGAGTAGGGAGTGTGTTCCAATACAGTTATTTGGTTGCTGGCTAAGAACTCTCTTACAGACAACAGTTAAGTTTGTGAACTTGATGGCATGCCACCATGCACAATAGCCATTCCAGAAAGAGTTCCAAAATTGATTTGAAGGGTGGTATAAGTGGTGTCACCAGTGCATAGCTTCCTCAGGAGAGTACTTTAAAGGTGGTAGCAGTGATACTCAGCAGTCAGGTATGTAGTACTTAGAACAGTTAAGTTTGAAGACCTAATTCTCTGACCTTGTAGATGCACAGTAGATGGAATCTCTTCTACCCTAATAAGTATCTTTCCCCCTCTCATTTGAAAATCACTGTCAGATCCGACTCGATGGCACTTGGCTGGCCAACTATCTTGTGAATGATTGGGAAGAAGAGCTTTGATTTTTGCTTAGATGGTAGTGTCATTCTCTGATGTAGAGAACTTTGGAAAAGGAATGTCCTTGCTTTCTCTTGTTGTCTCTAGAAGTAGGGAAAGGTAAAGTGAAAATTTCAGTTTGGACATTCTTATGTTGATTTGCTGTGAATATCTAAATGGAAATGTCCAAAATACTGTTGGAGATCTCTCTCAGAAGTTAATCCACATACAGATAATCATTGAAGTGGTATGGGAGTGAACGAAGTCAGCAGAAGAATTTAATAAGATAGCTGGCCAGCCAAGTGCCATCAAGTCGGATCCGACAGTGATTTTCAAATGAGAGGGGGAAAGATACTTATTAGGGTAGAAGAGATTTTTATAGTTTGAAAAACCATATTCTGTAAATGAATATTTGATATTCAAATATATTTTAAGAAAACTTGTCCCTTTCTGAAATAGTGTAAACTATATAAAATAAAGCTTAACTAAATGTTTATTGATGGAGAGATTAAATTCTGTGGGGGCCACAGGACTACTTTTCTGTAGGAATGTATTTATATCTTAGGGGGACTGAGAGCAGATGAGCTTCTTAAGTTATTAGAGGGAGACCTGGGTTTAAAAATTAACAAGCAGGACTGAGGAAAAAGATTGTAGTGTGAGAAGCACAAAGGATCACAGAAGAGTATTACAAGTGAGACTAAAAGGTTTTAAAATGTCATGTCTGGGTAAGAAATAGGGATGAGGCTGCATTTAGATAAATGACTTATTGAGAAGGGGCTAAATTGAGAAATATACAAATGGTTGTAGTTGGGAGGTGAAGAGATGAGGATGACTTTCTGATTTCTGATTGGGACACTAGGGCCATTCATTGAAATTGGGACTGTTGAGGAGCAGGTTTAGGAGGGAAGTGAGGGATAATAGTGGTTAAGTTTTAAAAAAGTTAAATTTGAGGCACCCAGGTGGTACCAGGTGTGCTTTTGGCTACCTGGAACTAAGGAGAATGACCTGAGCATGTTATTTTATCTTATTATACTCTAGATGAAGATTTGGCAGAACAAACTAATTTTTTATTCAAGTTGGTACAGATATTGTTCTGTGATAATGGTTAACTGCACAACATGTCAGCATTCTCCTTTGTCAGCCTTGGGTTCCCTATCACCAGCTCTCCTATCTTCTCCTGCCTTCTAGTCCTTGCCCCTGGGCTGGTGTGCCCCTTTAGTCTCGTTTTGTTTTATGAGCCTGAACAGTCTTGTCTGAAGGGTGAACCTTGGAAATGATGTTACTACTGAACTGAAAAGATGTCGAGAGCCAGACTCAGGATAATTCCAGTCTCTTGTCAGGCCAGCAAGTCTCGTCTTTTTTTTTGAGTTAGAATTTTGACATTTTTCTCCAGCTCTGTCTGGGACCCTCTGTTGTGAACCCTGTGAGAGGCACCGTCAGGTTATGCTGGACTCAGTCTGGAGTGGGCTATTCTAGATGTGGTCTTTTAGTCCTTTGGACTAATATTCCCTTGTATCTTTAGTTTTCTGTCTCATTCCTTGCTTCCTGATACGTAAGACCAGTGGAGTATTCCAGACGGCTGCTCAGCAGGCTTTTAAGACTCAGCAAATCTTACGGGCCCACTGATGAAACCCCCACCAAGAGGGGTTAAAATGGAGAACTCACATTCTTATTTGTCTAGAATGAATCAGAGCACCTTCTCTGAATATTTTACTTTGGTCATCTGAAATCAAGGGGAGACTTGCTTATCGAAACTAAGACATTGTCTCCTAGAGACCTTCTATTCCCATAAAAACAAACAAACAAAAACACCAAACCCACCAGGTGCTGAGACAGAGAAGAACTGATCGATAGAGTTTCCTAGGAGCACCTGGCAGAATCAAACTTCCTACTTTTTTTGGTTAGTGAATGTAGCACTTAACCACTATACCACCAGGGTTTCCTATCATTGGGTGAAAAAGAAAACCCTCCAGTTCTTTCTGCAGCTTAACACTGACAGCCATGCTGCCACTCCCTGCATTGAATTCATTAGGACTAATTTTATGCCATTTATTCCTCCTCATCAAAGTTACTTGAAGAACCTTTAGATATGTAGGGCAACCCTCATCTCCCCTACACTCATCTAAGACTTTGAACATCCCCTTTGTTCTCATCTCTCATACCTCCTTGTGTCTTCAAATCTTTCCCTGGTGCCCTCTGGATGTGATGGTTTGTCATCAGTAAAATCTCATATAACCTCTTTTAAAATTTATAATTGTTATTGTACATTAGATGACAGTTTACAGAGCATGTTTTGTGACACTGGTTGCAGGGCAAAATATTATTTTAAAAAGAAAAAAACCGTATGGAGCACAGTTCTACTTGGACACATGTGGGTTAGTCATGTGTCAAGGTCTACTCTACAGCAACTGGTTGGAGTCTCAGCAGCTTCCTTGATTAAATTACAGACTTCTGTGGGATGTGAACTCTGGGTGCATAGTAAGTGCTCCTTAAAATCAGTCTGTGGTCTCCTCTCTCGCTAGAGAAGCTAAGATCACAAAGAAGCCATGTATTGGAAGCACGGGGACAAAGGGGGGGGAGACACCTCCAGGATCTAGTTTTTCCACCTCTAAGCAATAAATGCACAGAGCTTGGAAGGCTCAGGGTGCTTCATATGAAGCAGTTCAAATGTGAGAACTTTCCTCCTTCACCTTCTTTTACCAGAGTGATTCTTGAAAATTATTTCTGAATATTTGCACTTTATTATGCTTTTAATGAAAGTTTACAATTTGAGATGGTCATACAAAACTTATACATTGTTAAGTGACCCTTGTTGCTCTGTCCACACTGTTTACAGCATATTCCTCCTCTACTCTGTATTTACTTCTGCCTGTTGGGTGTGCTACTCTTAATTTTTAAAATAACAACTAATGATAAAAATGGAATGTTCTCTCTTCAGGACATATCTGTCTTACTACAATCTTGTAGTCTGATAGCAGTGAATCTTTTTTTTTTTTTTTTAAAAAGGAAAAACCATTTGCCATGGAATGGAATCCAACTGCGGTAGTCTCTTGTGTGTCAGTGTAGAACTGCACTCTGTAGGATTTATATATGAAGTTTTGTTTATCCATTGATCTGTTGATGACTACTTGAGGTATTTCCACTTTTTGGATATTGGTGAGTAATGCTGCCATGAACATTTATGTGTGTATATCTGTTTTGAGATCAGTTTTCGGTTCTGAAGGAGTCCTGGTAGTGCATAGGTTCAAGTGCTTGGCTGTTAACCAGAAGGTTGGCAATTTCAACTCACCAGATACTCCTTAGAAGGATGTGCCTTGGAAACCCTGCAGGGTAGCTCTTCTGTATCCTGTAGGATTGATAATGGCCAGGCTCAACTTGAGAGTGATTTTTTTGTTCATTTGCTTGTTTTTTAATTGTGTTTAAGTAAAACTATACAGTCCAAATTGGTTCTGCATGCCCATCTATCTGTAGCTTCATCTGCTCTCCCTACCCAGTGACAGCACACTCCTCCTTTTCACTCCTGTATCTAGTATTCTCTTAACAAGCATTTGTACCCCTGTTCTCTACCTTCTTTTCTCCCATCTCGAGAAGACTAGTAGGACAGCCTCCTGTAAATGCATAGAACCATAAAGTATGTACACCATATGGTTATTCTGTGTCCTTGAGTCTAGTCCATTTGCATCTGAAGAGTTGACTCCACTGATTTCCTGTCAGGGACAGCAGCAAGTTTAGGGGCCATGTTCCCAAGGGATCCTTCAGGCTGTTGGACCATCAATTCAGGTCTTTTAGTAGAGTTCTTGGGCTGCACACCTCTTTTTCTTGTGTTGCCTCAGGGAGTCAACATTGTGTGCCCCATCACAGCTGTCATTGTTGGTGGCCGGGCACCATCTGGTTCTTCTGGTCTTATGTTGATGCAGTTTCCCATTCACAGGGGTTTTTCTGTTCCTGGTCTCATTTTTTTTGTGTGTGTCTTTGATGTTCTCGATGATCATCTTTTCTAGGTAAGTTGGGACCACTTGGTGTGCCTCAGATGGCAGCTTGCTAACTTTTAAGACCCCAGACGCCACTTAGCAATCTGGGATGCAGAAGACTGCAAAATAGACTAGTTATGTCAGTTGGCCTCTGTCCCCTGAATACGTAGGCCCCAGGTTCCTGTCCCTGCTGCTCTATCCTTTGAAACATTGGATTGATTTTAGAAAACTTTTCAGTTATGGTGAAGTCCAGTTAATTTGATTGGCTCTTCTACTGTGTGCTGCCACTACTTACACCTAACTGAATTTCTGTTAACTGTCTAATCTATGACCAACCCTTGCCCTCCCTCCCTCCCCACTCTTGTAGCTGTCAAACAGTCTTTTCTTTGTTGTGTAAGTCTATTTTTAAGTCCTAATACAGGGGTCTGTTAAGTTATTTGTCCTTGTGCTGCTGACTGGTTTCACTCAGCGTGTCTTCCAGTTGAAACTAGGTTAGGAGATGTGTCCTAAAATCATGATTGTTCTTTATTATTGCATAGTGTTCCACTGAGTATATGTACCATAGTTTATCCATTCTTCTATTGATGTTCACCTAGATTGATTCCATCTTTTTGCTATTGTGGACTGTGCTGCAATAAACATTCGTGTGCCTTTATTTCTGTAAGACATGTTTTAAGCAGTGGGTTTACTGGATCAAATTATGTTTCTATTTTTAGCTTTTTAAGAAAGTGCCAAATTCCTTTCCAAACAGGTTATACCATTTGGCAATCCCACCTCCAGTGTAGGAGAGTTCCAGTCTGTCCACAGCCTCTGCAGCATTTGTTGTTTTGTGTTTTTTGGTTTATGGCCAGCCTTACTGGGGTGAAATGGTATCTCATTGTAGTTTTGATGTGGATTTCTCTAACAGGTGATGATCATAAGCGTTTGTTTTAGGCTTGATATTTAGGTCTTTGATTCATTTTGAGTTTTGTGTAAGGTGTGAGATATGGATCTTGTTTAAGTTTTTTTCATTGCCAACATTATTTGTTAAAGAGACTGTTTTTACTCCAGTTTATGTTAGGCCTTTGTTGAACATCAGCTGTTCATAAGAGGATGGTGATATTTTGGGGTCTCAGTTGCTGTTCCATTGATGTATATGTCTGTCTTTGTACCAGTCAGACTGTTGTGACTACCATGGCAGTGTGGTAGGTTCTAAGGTTGGGTAGTGTGAGGCCTCTCACTGTGTTGCTCTTCTTCGGTAGTGCTTTGTGTATCTGTGTTTTCTTTTCCAAACAAAGTTGATTTGTTTCTGCATGTTATGAAAAAATGTTGCTGGAATTTGTGTGGAAATTGCAACATATATAGTGATTGCTCTAGGTAAGATATGTCTTCCTATCCATGAGCAGAGTAGGTGTCTCCACTTACGTAAGTCTCTTTTGGTTTCTTGCCATAAGGTTTGTAATCCTGTCTATATAGGTCACTTTGTTTCTCTCGTTAGATTTATTCCTAGGTATTTTATCTTCTTGGGGTGTATAGTAAATGGTATTGATTTCTTTTTTGGTATTTGTTGGTATTATGGAATCCTTCTGATTTACTTATGTCCTGATCACTTTGCTGAATTCTTCTATTAGTTCCAGTAGTTTACTTATGGGTTCTTTAGGGTTTTCTGTGTCTATGATCGTATCATCTGCAAATACGGAGATTTTTACTTCTTCTTGGCAGTGCGGATGCCTTTGATTTCTTTATCTTGTCTAATTACTCTGGCTGGAACCTTTAGAACAATGTTGACTGAAAGTGATGAGAGTAGGCATCCTTGTCTAATTCCTATTGTCAGGGGGAATTCTTTAAGTCTGTCTCCATTCAGGATGATGTAGGTGGTTGGCTTTGTGTAAATACCCCATATCACATTGAGGAATTTCCCCTCTGTTCCTCTTTTGCTGAGAGTTTGTGACACAAATGGGTGTTGGACTTTGTCAGATGCCTTTTCTGTGCACTTGAGAAGACCAGGTGATTCTTGTGTTATTTATGTGGTGGATCACAATTTTTTTTCTGATGTTGAACCATCCCTCATATGAACCCAACTTGGTCATGATGAATTATTATTTTTTTTGATGTTGTTGAATTCTGTTGACTAGGATTTTGTTGAAGATTTTTGCATCTAGGTTTATGACTGATACTGGTATATGGTTTTCTCTTTTTTGTGGGATCTTTTCCTTGTTTGGGTGTCAGGGTTATGCTGGCTTCATAGAATGAATTTGGGAGCATTCCATCCTTTTCTGTGCTGTGAAATAGCTTCAGTAATTACTGGAATTAACTGTTGTCTAAAAGCTTGGTAGAAAGCTCCAGTGAAGCTGTCTGGGCCAGGACTTTTTTGGCTGATATTTTTTTTTATTACTTTTTCGATCTCTTCTTTTGTAATGGGTTTATTAAAGCTGTCCTCCTTGTGATAATATTGGTAGGTTGTGTGAGTCTAGAAATTAGTCCATTTCCTTTGGGTTTTCAAATCTGTTAGAGTACAGTCTTTTCTTAGTATTCTGTTATGATGCTTTTCATTTTGGTTGGATCTGTTGTGTCATCTCGTCTCTTATTTCTTACTCAGGTTGTTTTCTGTTTTTGTTTTTACATTTAGCCAATGATTTATCAGTATTTTGATTTTTCCGAAGAATCAGCTTTTAGTTTTGTTAATTTTTCAATTGTTCTTCTATTCTTCAGTTTGTTTAGTTTTGCTCTAATCTCTGTTACCTGTTTTCTTCTGGTGACTGAGGGGTTCCTTTGTTCCTCTTTCTAGTTGTGAAGGTTACAGGGTTAGTTCTTTGGTTTGGGCCCTTTCTTCCTTTGAACCTGTGTGCATTTATAGAGATAAATTGTCCTCTTTGCACTGCTTTTGCTGTATCCCATAGGTTCTGGTAGGATGTGTTATCATTTTCATTTGATTCCATAAATTTCTTATTGTGACTTTGATTTCTTGTATATGTCATGGATTTTTGAGCAAAGTATTGTTCAGTTTCCATGAGTTCAGATTTCTATGTTTTTTCTGCTGTTGATTTCGGCTTTTATGGCTTTATGGTCTGAGAAGATGTTTCGCTGTAATTCGATGTTTTGGATTTTGTGGAGACTTGCTTTATGTCCTAATATGTCATCTGTTCTGGAGAATGTTCTGTGTGCATTGGAAAAGAAGATGTGTTTCTCTGTTGTTGGGTAAAAAGTTCTGTATATGTTGATGAGGTCTAGTTGGTTGGTTGTCACAACAAGATCTTCTGTATCTTTACTGAACTTTTTTCTGGGTGATCTGTTCGTTATTGAAAATGAAGTGTTGAAGTCTACTATTACTGTGGAGTGATCTGTCTCATTTTTAAAGGTTGTCAGCATTTGTTCGATATAGTTAGATGCTCTTGTATTGGATACATATTTAATATTGTTGTATCTTGCTTATGCATTGAAGCTTTCGGTAGTGACCATCCTTGTCCACAGTGGTGGAGCTTACAATGAAATCCATTTTATCTGAGATTAGTATTGCCATTCCTGCTCATCTTGGTGTGGTGGTAGCTTGATATGTACTGTTCCATCCTTTGGTTTTCAGTTCATGTCTTTGAGTTACAGGTGTGTTTTCTGTAAGCAGCATATAGATAGATCGTGTCTTTTGACCAGGCTGTCACTCTGCCTCTTTATTGGAGCATTCAGACTGTTTACAGTCATTGTAATTATTGATAGTTAGGTGTTTAGTGTTGTCATTTGGATGCTTTTATTTTTGTGTTGTTGATGTTTGCATCTCAATATTCTCTTCTGGGTCATTTTTCTTTATGGGTTTACTTTTCATCTTTTTCAGTGTTGGTTTTGTGTTTGTTGAGACTCCTGTATGTTTCTTGTTTTGATGTGTCTCATTGTTAGTGTGCTTTGCAGCTACCCCTTTGATTGTCATCCCCCTTGATATTCTAAATTTAAACCATTTTTTAACTTATGCATGTCTCTGTAATTTTCTCTCTATCTTCAAGTGTTGTAACTACTTTAATATTGCCCTCTTTATAGTGTGATGATGTCCTAGTTTTCATGTTAAGATCTCTGGTTCCCAACTTTTAATGTTTTAGCTTTGATTGAGCTTTGTGACTTTCCTAACTGAGTGGAACTCTGGATGCCCTGTCTTGCATTGCATCCTTAAGTATGTAACTGCTGTTACTGTTCTTCTAAAAAAGAGCTTCTCTCAGTATGTCTCACAGTTTTGGTTTGGTTTTTGCAAAGTTTCTAAGCTTCTGTTTGAGAATGTCTTAATTTCACCATCACATTTGGGAGAAAATTTTGCAAGAAATTTTGCAGAACCCATAGGTTCTGTTAGGAAGTGGTTTCATTCTCATTGGAATCCATGAATTTCTTTATTTCATGCTTGATTTCTTCTAGAACCCATTTTTTTTGAGCAAGATGTTGTTCAGTTTCCAAGAGTTCCACTTTCTATGTTTTTTCTGCTATGGATTTCAACTTTTATGGCTTTATGATCTGAGAAGATGCTTTGCATTAATTCAGTGGTATGGATTTTGTTGAGAATTGCATTATGTCCTAACACATGGTCAGTTCTGGAGAATGTTCTGTGTGCACCGGAGAAGAAGGTGTAGTTGTCTGCTGATGGGTGGAAAGTTCTGTATATATCAGTGAGGTTTAGTTGGTTAATTGTGGCAATGGGGTCTGCTGTATCTTTACTGGGCGTTTTTCTAGTTATCTGTCCAGTATTGAGAGTGGAGTGTTGAAGTCTCCCACTATTATTGTGGAGTGATCTAACTCTTTTTTGAGTGTAGTCAGTGTTTCCTCGACGTATTTAGGTGCTCTGATACTAGGTGCATAAATATTTAATATAGTTAAGTCTTGCTTGTGTGCTGAACCTTTCAGCAATAAATAGTGTCCATCTGTGTCCACGATGGTGGATTTGACATTAAAATTGATTTTGTCTGAGATCAGAATTGCCACCTCTGCTCTTCTTTGTTCATTGTTAGCTTAATATATATTCTTCCTTCCTTTAATTTCCATTTTGTTCCTATCTTTAGGTCTCAAGTGAGTTTCTTGTAGACAACATATGCATGGGTCATGTCTTTTGATCCAAGATGTCACTTGATGTCTCTTTAGTGGAGCATTCAGTCCATTCACATTCAATGTAATTATTGATAGGTATGTGTTCACTGCTGCCATTGTGATATGTTTAATTTTGCGTTGATGTTTTCTCTGTTGTTCTTATTAGTCTGTTGTGGGACATTCTTTTTGGTGAGTTGATTTTTCACCTTTTTCAGAGCTGGTTTTGTAGTTGTTGAGATTCGTGTGTTGCATTTCTTGAAATGGTATGATACATGCTTGTTGTGCTTTACAGCTGTCCCTATACTCCCCCTTAATAAAGTATATATAAACTCAATTTTAATGACTACCAATCTTGTGATCTTCCTCTCCATCTGGAAGGACTATAACGACTGTAGTACATCTCTCTTTTTAATATGATGGCACCATAGTTTTCATGATGATCACTGGATTGCTTCTTTCCGTGTTAAAGCTGTGATTTACTTTCGCGCCTCCCCTGAGTAGAGTTTTGTGTAGTGTGTCATTCTGAAATACAAAGTTAGTGGTTTTGTTCTTCTAAGCCAAAGCCAAGAACTTCTTTCAGTTTTTCTTGTAGTTTTGGTTTGGTTTTTACAAAGTCTCTGAGTTTCTGTTTATCTGGGAATGTCTCAATTTCATTTTCATATTTGAAAGATAGTTTTGCAGGATATATAATTCTTGGTTGGAAGTTCTTCTCCTTCAAGGCTTTGAATGTGTCATGCCACCGTCTCTGTGCCAGCATGGTTTCTGCAGAGAGTTGGTGCTTATGTTTCATTTTGTTAAGCTTGACTATCATATGTCTGGAGTCTTTTGAGATCTGTATTGAGTTGCATACAATATGCATCTGGGATGTGTATGTTCTCTTCCTTCATGATTTCGGGGAAGTTTTCCGTCAGCAGCTTAGCAATGATACTCTCTGTGGTCTCTGATATCTCACCCTGTTTGGGGACTCCAATTAGTCGAAGGTTGTTCCTCTTAATAGAGTCCCACATGCTTCTTAATGCTTCTTCATTTTTCTTGTTTCTTTTTTCTGATTTCTGCTCATAGACGCTGGTATCAGTAGCTTTGTCTTCCAAGTCAGAAATTCTTTTTTCCATTTGTTCCATTCTGTTTTGTTGGCTTTGCATGGAAGTTTCTTTGTCTTTGATTTTGTTCTTGATCTGTTGGATTTCAGAGTACTGTGTGTTCCATCAGCTCGAACCGCTTGTTCAATTTCTTTTGTTCTGCTGGATTTTGTATAAGGTCTAGGAGGGCTGTGTATATAATCATTTTGTATTCACCTTCTGATGATTTCAGGTAAGTTTCTTCATCTGGAAAACTCCTTGGTTGTTTTGTTTGGGAGCCTTCTGAAGCCATGGGTGATTTCTTGCATGCCACAAGTGTGTGTTGCTTTTTGGGTCCCATGTGAGTAAGTCGAGGCTGGAAGAAATACTGTGAAGATGGACTGGAAATGTTTCTCTATGCTGTCTCAGAATGTAAAGCAAAACGTATCTGACCCCTTCCCAAGTCAGTCAGGTTTTCAGATGTAGAGGTCCCTCTTCCCAACTGGCAAAGTAAGTGCCACTGTATCCAACCCCAGATGGTACAAACTAGTTCAGAATACAGCAATGCTGCTTTCCTGTTGGCTTCTGTTGACAGGGCCCAGCCTTAGACACTATGTAGAGTACTGCTTTTCTGGTAGAAAAGCGCTCTCCTGTGGGCAGGCTCTGGCTCCCACACTAAGAATTAGGTCCAGCTGCGCCCACTGTATCCAAGATGGCGCCCTCCACACATGCAGCAGATAGAGGGGCTGAAGGTGCTGACAGGTAGTGATTCCTCCGCCTTTGTTGCAGGGCCCTGAACATAGGTGGCATTGTGTAAATTACTGCTTTTCTGTCAGAGAAGCGCTGTCCTGTTTGCAGGCGCTGGCTCCCAGGCTAAGAATTAGGTCCTGCTAGTATCTCTGTACCCAACATGGCGTCCCAAACACTGACAGTGAAATTCCGTACAAACCCCGCTGTCGCAGAGATAAAAAGACAGGCCCAAAGTGGCTAGATTAACAAGGTCATAAGCCTGGCTCTCAAAATACGGGAATTTCGCCTGCTTATTCCCCTAGCAGCTCGTCTGAGTCTAGCCACTAGACAGGACCCAGCTCCGCCCACTGGCCAAGACAAAGGAAAAAAAGGTCAAAATGATGCATTTAGCTTCTGTCCGTGAGAGCCAGGGCTAGCCAGGAGCTGGAGTCAGTGAAAGAGAGGAGGTTTTTCGCTCAGTGGTATGAAGTCCAGATTAACAGCCCTGTGCCGTGTCCTGGGGCTGATTAGATGTTCAGAAGGCTCCGTTTGATTATCAGTTCAGGTCGTGGTTTCCAGAGGGATATAGGGAAACGCGTGCTTAGTCCACCATCTTGACTCCATCCTCCCCCCTTTTTTTAAATAGATAGATAATTCAGGTATGCCAGCAGTGTTTGTTAACAGAGAGACTGCTGTTCCCTATTTAGCAGACTTTGGGCATTTGTCAGGTGTCAGCTGCTTTTAGATGGATAGATTTATGTCTGGATTCTCAATTGTGTTTCATTGGCCTTCTTATCTTTAATGCTAGTACCAGGCTGTTTTGACTATCAAGGTAGTATAATGCAGTCTTCCCAGTGTGGTGTTCTTTGTTAACGTTTTACTTATCTGAGGCCTCTTCGATTTCTATATAAAGTTGCTGATTTGTTTCTTCATCTTGTTAAAAAAAAAAGCTGTTGGAATTTGAATTGGGGTTGCAGTGTATATATAGATCACTTTGTGTAGAACTGACATTTTCACAGTGTTTAATTTTATCCATTAGCATAATATGGTTTTCCACTTACATAGGGTCTCTTTTATGTTTTTGCAGTAGTGTTTTGTACGTTTTTGCCTTTTTTTTTGTATAGGTCTTTTAAATCCGTAGTTAGATTTATTCATAAATATTTGATCTCCTTGGGCTTTTGCCCAGTTGTTGCAAGTGGTTTGTCTCTTTTGTTGTTGAGTTTAGAGTTTGTTTTTTAATTCCAAAGAAGCAACAACTGTTTCCAGTGTTTAGAGGCTGTTGGTAAATGGATCTTTCGCACATGCATGGTTTATTCCAAGGTTTCTTTGGAATCAGTCGTGTTTAATTATAAGTAGTTATGCTACAGTGGAACTGGTTCTTAAACTTGCTGACCATTTGATTTGTGCAACAATTCCACATTCTTTAAATTCTTATTCCTATCACTTTTACTTTAATTTATTGTTTCTTATGAATTTTTAATGTGGTGTTAGTCCTGAAAAGAAACTTAAAATGCAAGGAAAAAAAAAAGTCCAAATGACTTGAGGAAATGACATTTGTGGTATAGTATAGTTCTGTTTGTAAAATATGATGCATCATATGAGTCCTACTTTTAGTATAGGTAGAAACAGGAATGATCAAACTTTTAGGGATTTGGAATAGAAATTTTTCAGTGGACTTCTGCTTGACTTTTTTCTTGGTAGGAAGCAGGAAGAGCATAAAATCAAACCTATTGCTGTGGAGTCTGTTTGTCATATAGTGACCCTGTAAGACAGAGTAGAACTGCTCCATGGGGATTCTAAAGAGCAGCTACTGGATTTGAACTGCTGACCTTTGGTTAGAATCCAGGCTCTTAACCACTGTGTCCCAACTGAGTAATCATCTCCTTTTGGATTTGCTAATTGAAAACCCTGATGCTTTTTCTTTTACTTTTTTATGCTGTACATAATAGGATACTGTCGTTCTTTTCTGTATATAGATAAAAAATATTTTATGGGTTTGGGTTGATTGGATATTGTTTTCCTGAGCCACTGCAAATAGAGAATATGAAGCACGATTGGAAAGGTACAGTGAGCGCATTTGGACATGTAAGAGTACTGGAAGCAGTCAGCTAACACACAAGGAGGCCTGGGAAGAGGAACAGGAAGTTGCTGAACTGTAAGTAATGGGAGCATTGCCTTCTCTACGCCATCTTTGCATCTTGCAAGGGAGTGTATTGACTCTAAAGTAACATTTATATTTAAATTGAGGGTATAAATTGGAGTGTATTATATTAGTGTAAATTTGTGTTGGGTGCCTTTGTCCAGTGTCATCTTCTTAGCAGCAAAATGTGGAATATATATGTAGTAATATATGTACTTATTTTAGATATTTGTAAGACTTTTGAGTGTTCTGCCTCTATCATTTTATTTTATAAATCATCTGGAGATGTGGTTCTAAGTGAAGGAATCTTATGTAGTCTGTGGGTATTAGGGAGACAACAAATATGCAGAAAGCCTCCTTTATTTTATGGTCACTTGAGATTTCTGACAATAGTTACAGCAAAAACTACAGTTTGAATTAAATGAGGAGATGTCTTTTTAAAAACCTGTGTATGTACAAAGTACTTACTTGTTTGGCTGTTCTTTACAATAAAGTACTAAGAGCAATAGGAGCATTCAGAAGACCGTTAGAAACCGAGGATGATGAAAAGAACTTTTGGGAGTCTGGAATAGAAGCTTTTTCTGTAGACTAACATTGACAGTTTCTCCAGGTAACAAGCCTAAATAAAGAAGCTGCAAGTTAGAACTCTGTTCCTTTCTTGCTCTTTTGCTAGTGTAACAGAGCACTAGATTCACTTGAGACTTGAGTTCTAGTAATGGCACCAAAAAAAAAAAAAGTTACCAAATGGTTTTTAAGAATGATTGAAAGATAGCCTACCAACAGTGTATGAGTGGCACTTTGCACTGTTCACTGACTCATACTGGGTATCATAATTGAAACACATTCTAATTGAATAAGTGAAAAGTGGTACCTCATTGTTTTACTTTGCAAGGACTTTGAAGTTCCTGCATGTTAGCTTGTAAAATGAAAATTCTAGATACCTCACAAGGTATTGTGAGAACTAAAAGAATACATATAAAATCATCTTATTGACTGAAACATTGCACACATATAATTATGCTATGATCTCCTAATCAATAAAGGGGCAAAGGACAGTAATAAATAATTCACACCTAAAAAGAGAAGCACAGTGCACACGCAGCCTACTGGGAAGAAGTCCAATCTTTCAGGGATGTGCACATTATTTACATTTTATGCATGTGAAAATTAACCTGCCTAGATCAAAGTGATAAAGTTCTTTTCCTGTATACCACATAGTCTTTAATCTGTGTATTCTGTAATGCTTTGCACATATTAGTTAAGTAAATGTTTAAATTTGCCTGAATTACATCTCTGAATAGGTTTTTTCCTGCATTTTCTTAGTAACTAATATTCTTACTTAGGCTGAAGGAGGAGTTCCCTGCCTGGTATGAGAAACTTGTTTTGGAAATGGTTCACCATAATACAGCCTCCTTAGAGAAGTTAGTAGATAGTGCTTGGTTGGAGATCATGACCAAATATGCTGTGGGAGAAGAATGTGACTTTGAGGTAAGCTCTATTTATTTGTTTTTCCTAATGTGATTTGGCTTAGTATCCATGTGTTAGGATTGAAGCTTCCAACACAGATCACAGAATATATATTGGATTGGGTGTAAAACTGTGCTGAATTTGAAGTCTGCTTTATGTAATATCAAGTATTATAAAAGATCAAATTTTAGAACTATTTTGATTATTGAGAATTTTTAATATTGTGATAATTGTTACACTATGTACTGTTGAAACCTTGTATCCTCTGTTTAACACTCTTGGATCATTGTTATTTCACATTTAAATGTTTTGAAATTTTTTCATACTTTGTTTAAAAGTCTTTTAGATGTGTTTAATCCAAGTCTGTGGTATCAATAAATAAAGAAATTGATTTTACTATGATAGTGAGATGGTTGACTTTTTCCCTTTTAATATTTCAGGCCACATAGTAAAGGATAACTATTCCTACAGTGATGTTGTTAATATGAGTTGATTTTTACTTACAATGACTGCCCTTACAGAGTAGAGCTGCCCCGTAGAGTTTTCTAGGCTGTAATGTTTTGGGGAGCAGATCTCCAGGTCTTTTTCCTGTGGGGCTCCTTGATTGGGTTTCAATCACCAACCTTTCCTTTAGAAGCCTAGCAAAGTGTTAAACCACTAGGGCTCCTTATATAATTCTTGGAAAGACTGGAGTAAGATTTAGGAGAAAAGGAACTAACATGTGGTAACTATCTCTGTGAACTAGATGTAGTGCTTACTTTACATAGTGTTTTGCAGAGTCTACACAGAAATCTTGAGGTAGTATGATAAACAGACTGAGATACTGAAGTAGTTTGTTCACCTTTGTATCGAGTATCTAGCTTAGAGTTGCTTTCAGCTGTAAGTAATGACATAACATAACAGTAGCTAGCACTTCTCAAATTTTAACTTAAATAAAAATCACTAAGCTTGTGCAAATGCATTCTTAGATATTATCCCTTGAGAGTTGTTCCAGAAGTTCTAGGGTAGATTCTGAAATTCTGCAGTTTTCAGGGTGATGATGTTACCATTCTGTGACTACACTTGGAGTAGCACTGCCTAAAGCATTAGAGACACTTGATTAACTCAACATAGTAAGGCTTAGAGGTAACTTCCATGTTTGTAAGGACCTAGACTTCGCTATTCTCAGTTTTTTTCTTCCTGTAGTAGTTTATTGTGCTGTAAGTAAAAGTTCATGATCCAAATCAATTTGCCATATAAAATCCAGAACACACACCACTGTGAAACTCTTAACTGCTCTCCCCACCCACCACTCCATGACAGCATGTTCCTCCTCTCTACCTTCTTCTTCCAATATACATTCAATCAACTCCAGTCAAACCTGTCATCTTTTTCTAGAGAGGAGCTGCTCAGGCAGCCTCATGTATATATTTAAACTAAGAAGGATATTCTTTATCAGTGAGTTGGCATTGGTACTGGGCTGACATAGATTCTGGGGGCCATGTCCTCAGGGGATGTGCCAATCTAGTAGACCTGGTCTTTTAATAGAGTTCTACTTCTGCACACCTGGTTTTCTCCCACTACATCAGGGACTTTAAGTTGTGCTCCTTGTCAGGGCAGTCATTGGTGGTGGTTGAGCACCATCTAGTTTTTCTGGTCTCTTGCTGCTGTAGTCTCTGGATCATATGGCACCATCTATCTCTTGGGCTCATATTTTTTCTGTGTATTTGGTGCCCTCCATTCTCCCTTGCAACAGGGGATTCGGACCAGTTGATGCTACTTAGATGATCAATGCTACCTGTTAAGACCCCAGATACCACTCAACAAAGTGGGATGCAGAACATTTTTTTTAAAAAAAACAATAAGTTGTGCCAGTTAGCCTAGATGTCCTCTGAACCCATTGTCCCCAGACCTCTGACCCTGATACTCCATATTTCAAAATGTTGAGTTATATTTAGGAAGTCGTGTAGCTTTTGGTATAGTCTGGTTGTGCTAACCTCCTTTTTACAGGGTGCTGTCACTCCCTTCACCTAATCCAGTTCCTATTTATTGTCTAATCTATGAATATCATCTACCTACTTGCCCACTCTTGTGACCATCAAAAATTATTTTCTTCTGTACCTAAACCTTAAGTCCTCATGAGTTGAAATTGACTTGATGGCAGTGGGTTTATAATAATGGTCTCATACAATATTTGTCCTTTTGCATCTGATCAGTTTTACTCAGCATGTCTTCCAGATGATTCTATATTATGAAATATTTCCAGAAATCATTGTTGTTTATTGTTGTGTAATATTCCATTGTGTGAATATATTTTTAGATATGTTTTTATCCATTCATCTGTTGATGGGCACCTAGGTTAATTCCATCTTTTTCCTGTTGTAGACAGTGCTGCAGTCAGTAAACATTGGTGTGCATGCATCTGTGTGGCAGCCCTTAGTTCTCTAGGATATATTCCAAGTAGTGGGATTGCTGGATCATGCTATTTCTATCTCTAGCTTTTTAAGAAAGTGTTAAACTGATTTCCAAAGTGGTTGTACCATTTTAAATTCCTATCAGTAATGTAGAAGAGTTTGAGGCTTCATACAGCCTTTCTAACATTTATTATTTTGTGTTTTTTGGATAAATTCCAGCCTTGTTGGAGTGAGATGGTTTCTCATTGTATTTGATTTGGATTTCTCTGATGGCTAATGATCTTGAGCGTTTCCTCATGTATTTGTTAGTGTCCTTGTGTCTTCTTTGGTGAATCAGTGTGTTTTGATCTTTAAGTTTGTCGCCTCTTGTTTGTGAGGTTTTGAAGTGCTTATTTAAGCAGGCTTCAATGCATCTGTTGTTTTGTTGATACTGTAGTGATTGGTGTGTTGCTGTGATGCTGGAAGGTGTGCCACTGGTATTTCATATACTAGACAGATCACTCATAGTGAATGAGTTTCAGGGTAGCTTCCAGACTAAGATTAAAAGAAGGACCTGAGAAAACTGGCGAGTGAAAACCTTAATGAATAGCAGGGGAACATTCTCTGATAATAGTGTCAGAAGATAAGCCCGTAATGTTGGAATGTGTGCAAGATACTGTTGGGGAACAACTGCTTCCTCAACAGAGAGCTGACTTAATGACCCAGACAGAGTCAAGCTTTCAGGGTCTTGATTTACAGATATGTTACAACTCAAAATGAGAAGAAATAGCCACAGATATCTTTTAATAATTGGACTGTGGAATACAAAAAGTATGAATCTGGAAACATTGAAAGTCATCAGAAATGAAATGGACAGGTTGAAGGTCACTATCCTAGGCATGCGTGAGCTGAAATGAACTAGTATTGGCCATTTTCAGTCAGACAGTGGTATGTTCTATTATACTGAGAATGACAAATCTAAGAAGAATGGCATTGCATTCCTCTTCAAAAAGAGCATTTCAGGATCTGTGCTGTCAGTCGTAGGATAGTATGTACATATATCTACAAAGAAGACCAGTTAACATTAGTGTTATCAAATCTGTGACCAACTACTACTGCCAGAGATGAGGAAATTGAAGATTTTTACTGTCTTCTACAGTCTGAAATTGATCAAACATGCATCACAATGCATTGATAATCACTGGTGATGGGAAAGTGAAAATTGGAAATGAAGAAGCTCATTGGAAAATACGGCCTTGGTGATAAAAATGATACCAGAGATTCGGTGATACAATTTTGTAAGACCATTGGCTAACATTGCCTAAAATGGGAATGCCAGAACACTTACTGTGCTGTTAAGGAATCTGTATGTGGATCAGGAGGCAGCCATGCAAACAGAACAAGGGTATACTACATGGTTTAAAATCAGGAAAGGTGTGTGTCAGGGTTGTATCTGTTCACCATACCTTTTCAGTCTGTATGCTGAGCAACTAACCTTAGAAGCTGAACTGTATGAAGAAGAATGAGGCAACAGTATTGGAGAACGACTCATTAATAACCTGCAGTATACAAATGACACCACCTTACTTGCTGAAAGTGAAGAAAATTTGAAACACAAACTGATGAAGATCAAGGGCCACAGCCTTCAGTATGGATTACATGTCAACATCAAGAAAACAAAAATCCTCACAACAGGACCAGTAAGCAACACCATGATAAATGGAGAAAGGATTGAGATTGTCAAGGATTTCATTTTACTTGGGTCTACAATCAGCGCCCATAGAAGCAGCAGTGAAGAAATTAAAGGATGCATTGCACTGGGAAAATCTGCTGCAAAGGATCTCCTTAAAGTGTCGAAAAGTAAGATGTCACCTAGAAAACTAAAGTGTGCCTGAGCCAAGCCACGGTATTCTCAGCTGCATCACATGTGTGTGAAAGCTGGACAACAAAGACGACAGAAGAAAAATTGATGCCTTTGAGTTGTGGTGTTGGGAGAAGAATGTCAGATGTACCACGGACCATCAAAAGAACAAACAGATCTGTTCTGGAAGACATACAACTAGAGTGCTCCTGGGAAGCAAAGATGGTACGACTGCGTCTTACATACTTCGGACATGTTGTCAGAAAGGATCAGTCCCTGGAGAAGGACATCTTGCTTGGTAGAGTCGTCAGTGAGCAAAAAAGAGGAAGACCCTCTGTAAGATGGCTTGACATAGTGGCTGCAACAATGGGCTTAAGCATAAAAACAATTGTGGATGTGGTGCAAGACCGGGCAGTATTTTGTTCTGTTGTGTATAGGGTTGCTATGAGTCAGAACAAGCTCAACGACACCTAATAAGAACAGTAACTTCTTCATTGCAAAGACTTTTTTTCAGCAACATAAACAGTGGACCTCACTGAATAAATATACTTGATCTGTATGCTGAGTGAATAATCTGAGAAGGTGGACTGAATGTATCAGGATTGGAGGAGGACTCATTAAGGACTGGAATATGCAGATGACATAACATTGGTTGCTCAAAGTGAAGAGGACTTAAAGTACTTACTGGTGAAGACCAAAACTACAGCTTTCACTGTGGATTACTGGAACCATGAGAGAGTAGCTGTAGTTGTAGAGAAGTATTTTGATAGTAAGGTGTAATCAGTCTGTTAGGCAGGCAGTCAGGACTGAATACCCAAGCTTCACTCTTCTTCCATCTTCTGATTTTCTGCTGATGCCTTCTGTGGGTTGAACCTAACCAAAATCTGGAGCACAAGGGAGACCTTTGATGTAGTTTATAGAGGTCCTCCTGCTTAAGCACAGAGCAAGGAAAACAACAAAGGAGAGGGATTTGAAGAGACAAGAGGAAAGTATTTTGCACTCAGCTGTGACATAAATGTGGGTATACCACAGTTTGTTTCTCATTTACTGATTAATTGAAGTTTGGATCACTTTGACTATTAGAAATAAAGTAGTTATAAATACTTGTGTACAGTCTCTATATGGACATATGCTTCTTTTCTCTGGGGGTAGAATGGCTGAATTTTTAAGAAACTGCCATACTGCTTTACACAATGATTGTGTCATTTTATGTTCCCATCATTTGTGTATGAAAGTTCTGATTCCTTCATGTCTCTGCCAACACTTGGTATGCTCAGTCTTTTTAATTTTAGCTATTCTGCAAGGTGAGTTGTGGTATATCATAGGGTTTTAGTTTGCATTTCCCTGATGACTAATATTGAGGATCTTGTGCATTTGCTGCTATCCGTACACAGTCATGTGCTACATAATGTCCATTTGGGTAATGTCCAGCTGCAGGTAAGACCCTGGTATGGTGCATGCCCTCTAGGAGATGCCCACAGCTCAACTGGGCAGTCAACCTGTCCCACTGCTACCCACCCATGGGAACAGGTGCCCTGCGTTTGGGAGGAGTGTGTGCCCCGTCAAGCATTGTGGAACCTGGTCAGGGTGGGGGCATCAGGTCACTGAGACTGCTTCCCTGCTGCCATGGCTTGTGCAGAAGCGTCCCTGTTGTGATCACAGGTTGCAAGGTTGTACACTCACTTGAGACATCTACAGTGGTTGCTGCCTGGGCCTACACACTCAGGAGTCTTGCAGACTCAGATGTTTGAGTGTAAGATCCAAATCATGTAACGTTTTGTTTCACAGAATGTATTGTGGATGTTAAGTAAGGCATGACTAAGAATATTTTTCACTAAATGTCTACTGAAATCTTTGCCCATTGTTAAAACTGAGTTTTCTTATTTTTGAGCTTTGAGTTTTTGGTATATTTTGGATATATGTCCTTTATCCAATAATGTGCTTTGCAAGTATTTTCTCCCAGTCTGCAGCTTGTCTTTTATTCTCTTACTGTCTTTCACAAGCAGAGGTGTTAGTTTTACGGAAGCCAAATAGAAATAAATAAACCTCATTGTATCAATAAAACCAACGAAACCTACTGCTGTCAAGTTGATTCTGACTCATAACAGCCATATAGGACAAGGGTAGAATTGCTCCATAGTTTCCAAGGAGTGCTTGGCACATTTGAGCTGCTGACCTTTGGGTTAGCAGATGTAGCACTTAACTACTACACTACTAGGGTTTCTGTTATATCAATAATCACATTAAGTATAAATGGTGTAAACGTTTCGATTACAAGGTTAATATTGTGAGATTAAATTATAAAAGAAGACCTAACTACTGTAGTTTTATGCAAACAATACTCGTAAGTTTGTTTACCAATTGCATCTGCCCCCTGCAAGGTTATTTGTGTAAGTGATGCTATGCCAATTTGTTTTTGGTTGTTGTTGTTGTTTACATGTTGTTATGAAAAAAAAAGTGCCGTGTGCATATTAAAATACCTTGTGGGAAGTGGGCACAGTTGGCAAATGTAGGAGGAGTTGTGTGTTATTTATGTGAAAATATGCTGTGGGCTGCTTACAGTTAACATAAAACCAAACCGTTTGCCTTTGAGTTGATACTCGTGGCAACCCCTTGTGTTTGTGGACTAGAACTGTGCTCCATAGGGTTCTCAATGAAGCAGATTGCCAGGCTTTTTTTCTGAGCCACCTCTGGGTGAGTTCAAGCCAGCAATCTCTAGATTTGTAATCAAGTCCTTAACGCACCACCCAGGGACTCATAGGACTAGTACGAGTAGGCTACAATTATAAGGATCAAAGTAAAGAAATACACAAAATCACCAAAGCTTTCTCAAGAAATACAAAATTTAATAGCCCTGTTTATCTATGAAAGAATTGAAATTGTAGTTAAAAATACTCCTACGAAGAGCAGTCCCACTTATTGGAATATATCGTAGAGAAATAAGGAGTGTCACATGAACAGATACATGTACACCAATGTTTATTGCAGAACTGTCCACAATATCAGAAAAGATGGACTCAACCTTAGGTGCATATCAGCAGATGAATGGATAAACAAACTGTGGTATATTCACACAGCGAAGTACTGTGCAGTGATAAAGAACAATGATGATCTTAGGAAACATAACACGGAGTCATCTGGAAGACATTATGCTAAGTGAAATTAGGTGGAAAAGGACAAATATTGTGTGAGACCACTGTTACGTGGACTTAAGAAAAGGTTTAAGCACAAAATAAAATAATCTTTGATGTTTACAAGGGTGGGGAGTTCATAGGTTAGATGTTAGGAATTCAGTTAGGTGAAGGGGATGACAGCACTCCTTAGAAGGGAGAGTGTGGTACAACTGGACTACACCAAGAGCTAAAAGGTTTCCTGAATACATCCAATATTTTGAAGGACAGAGGAGCAGGGCCAGGGGTTCTGGGGACCTTGGTTTCAGGGAACATCTAGGCTAATTGGTGTAACTATATATATGTGTATATATATATTTTTAGTTATAACAAAATTTTTATTTTCTCACAGTTTAGGAGGCTAGAGGTCTGAATTCAGGGTGCTGGCTGTAGGGCAAGGCTTTTTCTCTGTTGGCTCTGGAGGAAGGTTCTTGTTTTTTCTGAGCTTCTGCTCCTGGATGATCTTCAGGTGGCTTTGCATCTCTCTTCCCACACCTCTACATCTCTGGATTGCTTATATAATCTCTTTAATATGTCAGAAGAGACTGACTGAAGATACAGCCTTATACTAATCCTGACTCATTAATGTGACAATGACAGCGCATTTCCAAATGGGATTACAATCACAGGCATACATAGTTAGAGGAACACAAGTCAGTCCATAACAGTGAGCAAGGGCACTTGGAAGTGAGCTGACCAAGAGAGAAAGACAGACGGATGTCTGAGCCTATTGTATGTAGACATAAATTCATTGTGAAAAGCCACTAGAGTAGGAATGTGTGGATTCAAATACCTGAAGGCTTTAAAATGCAACACTTGGCATAAGACTCTTCAGAGGTCCAATCAGACTGCCTGCCACTCTGCTTCAATCAGAGCATGAGGGTAGACCCTGGAGTTCTGCATGTTCAAGGAAAGTGGTCAGATGGAACATGGGCTGGTATAAACTAACCAACTCCCAGGTGCAGTGTCCTGGCAAAACATTCTCAGCTGCCTGTCAGGCTGTTAAGCATTCATGCCGACTCCAGAACAGGACATTTTTTCTTTAGACAGCGTTTCTGCGCCAGGAATGACTTTGCAGTTGGCATGTGGCAATCTGTCTGGAGACAGTTTTGGTTGTCACACTGTGTGCATGAGTGCAGGGGAGAGTTATACTAGTTTATACTGGTTAGAGAACAGGGATGTTGCTAAACACCCCACTATGCACAGGAAAAAATTGTCCAATGTCTCATACTGTCACCACAAGAAAGAATTATCTGGCTCCACATACCAGTAGCATTGAGGAGAAAACCCTTGCCCTAGATAAAATGTAACAGACAACAGCAGCTATTTGCCAAGTGATAGGGAAATTAATATTTTAACAACCAGTTGGCTGTCTTGTACTTATCAGCTGATTACCAGCCCTTACCAGGAGAGAGCATTTGGGCACATGTGTACCTTAACTATGTTAGAGTGTGATCTCTTCAGGATTTAGAATGGGTTTCTACATGTTGAGGAGCGCTGGTGACAAAATAGTTAAGAGTTCAGCTGCTAACCACAAGGTCACTAGTTGAAATTGACTACCTGCTCCTTGGAAACCCTGTGGGACAGTTCTCTTCTGTCCTGTAGGGTTGCTGTAAGTCAGTATAGTACTTAAGAACTCAAATAGATTTTGAGAAATTGTAGATTTTTAAAACCATATTCTGAATGAATAAAGTGTATGTAAAAAATACTTAGAATAAGTTTGGGAGGTAAAAATGAGGATATGATTGGTGTTATAAGAGAATAAGTTTGGGAAGTAAAAATGAGGATGCAATATATTCTGAGTTGTAAGTTGTCTTCTCAGAAAACAATGTCAGATAATATAGCATGCCTCTCAGATATCCACCTGGGCTTGCATTTAGAAGGTGTACAGGAACTTTAAACTGAAGAAATGTCCTTCGTATTTATTCTAAAAGTGTCTTACTTCAGAATACATCCCTTGTGGTTTGTGTCCAGTCAGGAAAACTCCTTAGCTGTGACATAGTGTTTGTTCGTTTGTGACTGACGGGTTTCAGTTGGCATGATGCCTACCAGATGACTCCACATTATCAAGTGTTTACCACAGTTGTTGTTGTTCTTTATCATTGCATAGTATTCCACTGTGTGAATATATCATAGTTTGTTTATTCATTCATCTCTTGATGGGCACCTAGGTTGATTCTGTCTTTTTGGTATTGTCACCAGTGCTGCAGTAAACATTGGTGTACCTGTATCAGTTCGTGTGACAGCCCTTGTTTCTCTAGAATATATTCCAAGCAGTGCAATTGCTAAATAGTATGGTATTTCTATTTCTAGGTTTTAAAGAAAGCACTGAATTGCTTTCCAAACAGGTTGTACCATTTTACATTCTCACCAGCAGTGTAGAAGATTTCCAGTCTCTCCACAACCTCTCCAACGTTTATTGTTTTCTGGATTAATGCCATTAATGCTTTGGATTTCTCTGATGGCTAATGATCGTGAGCATTTCTTCATGTATCTGTTAGCTGATTGGATGTCTTTCTGGTACAGTGAATATTCCTATCCTTCACCCATTTGCTGTGCCCTCGGATGGCAGCTTGGCAGCTTTTAAGACCCCAGACGCCATTCACCAATGTGGGGTGCAGAGAGCTCTCTTAGCAAAACGCTAGTTGTACCAATTGGCCTCGATTTCGCCTAAGAGCATGGTCCCCTGCCCCCTGCCCCAGCTACTCTATCCTTGCAATATTGGGTTAAGATGGAAGGAGTATTCAAGTTATGCTGAAGTCCACTTAAAGTTGTTCTTGTTTCTAATGTGTGCTATCACCGCTTTCTCCCAACCAGATTTCTAGCAACTATCTAAACTAAACCTTCCCCCCTCCCTCTCCCTCCCTCCCCTCCCTTGCAGCTATCAGAGAGTCTTTTCTTCTATATGCAAGTCGGTTTTTGAGATCTTATCATAGAGATCTCAAACAATATTTGTCCTTTTGTCGCTGACTAGTTTCACTCAACATAATGTCTTCCAGTTGAAACCAGGCTAGGAGATGTTTCCTAGAATCATCGTTATTCTTTATCATTGCGTAGTGCTCCATTGAGTATACGTACCATAGTTTACCTATCCATTCTTCTGTTGTTGGGCATCTGGGTTGATTCCATCTTTTTGCTGTCGTGGACTGTGCTGTGATAAACATTCTTGTGCATGTGTCTGTTGGTGTGAAAGGCCTTGATTCTGTAGGATATATTCCAAGTAGTGGAATTATTGGGTCAAATGGTATATTGACATCCATTTTTTTATGGAAACGCCAGATTGCTTTCCAAAGAGACTGGACCGTTTTGCAAGCCTACCAACAGTATAGGAGGGTTCCACTTTCTCCACAGCCTCTCCAGCATTTGTTGTTTTGTGTTTTCTGGATCATAGCCAATCTTGTTGGGGTGAGATGGTATCTCATTGTTGTCTTGATTTGAATTTCTTTAATAGCTAAAGATCGTGAACATGTCCGCATGTGTTTTTTGGCTGCCTGGATCTCCTCTTTAGTGAAATGTCTGTCCATCTCCTTTGCCCATCAATTAATAGGATGATTTATCTTCTTATTGATATTTTGTAGTATCTTATAGATTACGGAGATCAGACGTCGGTCTGACATAGAGTTGCCAAATATTTTTTCCCATTCTGTGGGTGTTCTTTTAATTCTATTAATAAAGTCTTTGGATGAGTGAAAGTGTTTGATTCTTAATAGTTCCCATTTATCTATCTTCTGTTGATTGTGGTTTCTTTGACAGATTTTGGAGTCTGTCCTCATTGTGTATTAAAACTTGCATTGTTGTTCCTACTTTTTCTTGGATGAGCTTTATCGTTTTAGGTTTGATATTTAGGTCTTTTATCCAGTTTGAGTTGGTTCTTTGTGTAAGGTGTAAGATAATGGATCTTGATTCAGTTTATTGCAGATGGATAACCAATTTTACGAGCACCATTTGTTGAAGATGCTGTTTTTAACCCAGTTTAATGTCCTAGGGCCTTTGTCGAATATCAACTGTTTCATAGGCAGATGGTGTCGTCTCTGGGGTCTCAGTTCTGCTCCATTGATCTATCTGTCTGTTCTTGTACCAGTACCAGGCTGTTTTGACCACTGTGGCAGTGTAGTATGTTCTAAGGTCGGGTAATGAGAGGCTTCCCAGTGTATTCTTCTTCTTTAGTACTACCTTACTTATCCAGGGCTTTTTCCCTTTCCAAACAAAATTAGTGATTTGTTTCTCCATCTCATTAAAAAATGATGCTGGAACTTGTATTGGGATTGTGATTTCCTCTTTGATGGTTTCTTTATGTAAAGGAATCCTACTGATATATTTATGTTTGTATTATATCCTGGTGCTTTGCTGAACTCATACAATAGTTCCAGTAGTTTTTTAATGGCATCCTTAGGGTTTTCTGTGTATAAGATGGTATCATCTGCAAATAGAGATATTTTTATTTCTTTCTTACCGATGTGAATGCCCTTCATTTCTCTGTTTTGTCTGATTGCTCTGGTCAGAAACTTGAGCACGGTGTTGAATAAAAGTGAGGACAGTGGGTATCCTTGTCTGGTTCCCTTCCTCAGGGGGAATTCTTTCAGGCTTTCTCCATTCCAGATGATACTGGCTGTTAGCTTTGCTTAGATGCTCTTTACTGTGTTGAGAAATTTCCCTTTTATTAATATTTTGCGGAAAGTTTCTAACATGAACAGGTATTGGACTTTTTCAAATGTCTTTTTGCATCAGTTGATAAAGTCAAGGGATTCTTATCTTTTGTTTTATTTACGTGGTTGACTGCATTGTTTTTCTAGTGTTGAAGCACCCCTGTATCCATGGTACAAATTCTACTTGGTCATGGTGAATACTTTTTTTTGATAGGTTGAATTATATTGGGTAGAATGTTGAAGATTTTTACATTTAAGTTCATGAGAAATAACTGGGCTGTAATTTTCCTTCTTTGTGCTACCTTTACCCAGTTTTGGAATCAGGGTTATGCTGGCTTCATAGAATGAATGTGGGAGTGTTCCTTCCTTTTATGTGCTGTGAAATACCTTTAGTAATAGTGGTTTTAACTCTTCTCTGAAAGTATGATAGAATTCTCCAGTTAAGCCATCTGGGCCAAGACTTTGTTCTGTTGGCTGTTTTTAAGTTACTTTTTCAATCTCTTATTCATGATAAGTTTTTTAAAGTTGTTTTACTTTTGTGTTATTTTGGCAGGTAGTGTGTTTTTGGAAATTTGTCCATTTCCTCAAGGTTTTTAAATTTATTAGAGTATGAGTTTTCATAGTATTCTGTTAAGATGATTATAATTGTGGCTGTTGTGATAGTGCCCCTCTTATTTCTTATTAGAGTTACTTGCTTCCTTTCCTGTTTTTTGTCAGTTTGTCTGATGGGTTTATTGGTTTCGTTGATCTTTTAAAAAGACGTTCACCTTTGGTCCTGTTAACATTTTTTATTTTTTTTATTCTCTGTGTGGTCAGTTTTGGAGAAAGATTCACATGCATTAGAAAAGAAGATACACTTGTGTGTTGTTGGGTGAAGTTCTGTGTATGTCTCTGAAGTGAAGTTGGGTTGATTTATGGCACTTAGATATTCCATGTGTTTATTGAAAGTTGGTCTCCTGCTGTTGCTGTGGAGCTGTCGCCCTTTTCAGTGCTGTTAGAGTTTGTTTGATGTTTCTAGGTGTGTCATTGTGTTTGTAAATATTTAATATAGTTGTGTCCTCCTGATGTGTTGACCCTTTAAGCAATGTATTAGTGACCTTCCTTGTCCACTGTAGTGGGTTTTACTTTGATGCCTGTTTTATCTGAAATTTATATTGCCACTTCTGGTCTTTTTAAATGTTGTTAGCTTGGTATACATTTTTCCATCCTTTCAGTTTTAGTTTGTAACTTTAAGGTGTGTGTCTTGTAAAAAGCATCTAGATGGATCACGCATTTTGATCATTCTGCTACTCTTTGTCTCTTTATTGGTGCATTGAATGTAATTATTGATAGGTATGAATTTGTTGCTGTCATATTGGTACCTTTTATCATAGTTGTTGGTTTGTATCAGCTGAGCCTTCTTGATTTTGTTTCTTGTATTCATGTGTAAAACTGTTAATTTCCTTTGCAGTTACCTTTATATTTACCCTAATGTTCTAAATTTAAACCAATTCTTTCTTTGTATTGTTTTGACTTCCTCTACATCTTAAAGATCTGTAAATACATTAATTTATCCCTTTTTTGGTGTAATGTCATTTACATAATGAGATTTCTGTTTCCCTGTTTTTGGTGTTTTAGCTTTGATACATTTTTGTGGATTCCCTATCAATGTTGACATCTGGATTTTCAGCCCTGCATTATGTCCTTGAGTATGTATCTGGTGTTACTGATTTTCTAATTGAATAACTTCCTTCAGTATTTCTTTTAATTTTGGTTTGGGTTTTGCAAAATCTCTAAACTACTGTTTTATCTGAGAATGTTCTATTTTCACTGTGATATTTGAGAGAGAATTTTGCAGGATTTATAGTTCTTGATTGGTAGTGTTTTTCCTTCAAAACTTTGTGTATGTCTTCCCATTGTCTTCTTGGAAACCCTAATGGTTTAATGGTTAAGTGCTACAACTGCTAACCAAAAGGTGAGCAGTTTGAACCCACCAGGTGCCCCTTGGAAACTATGGGACTGTTCTGCTCTGTCCTATTGGGCTGCTGTGAGTCAGAATTGACGTGATGACAGTGGGTTTGATTTTCAGTTGTATTGCATTCGTGCCAGCATAGTTTCTTCAGAGTAATCTGAGCTCAGTCTTAATGACTCCTTTGTATGTTAGTTTTTGTTTATGCCTAAAACCCCCAAACTAGACCCGCTACCGCTGAGTCAGTAGAACTGTACCACAGAGTTTACAAGGAGCGCCTGGTGTATTCAAACTGCTGACCTTTTGGTTAGCATATGCAGCACCTAAGCCACTAGGCCACCAGGGTTTCCTGTTTAAGCCTAGCTCCCTTTAAAAGCCTCTCCTTACCTTTCATTTTTATTAAGTTTGATGATGATCTGTCTTGGTGTCTTTCTTTTTGAATCTACCCTGTGTAGATTTTGATGAGCATCTTGGACAGATATCTCTTGGTAGAGTCCCACATAACCCTGAGTGATTCTTCATTGTATGAAACTCTTTTTCTGACTTTTCCTCACATGTGCTCGTGTTGGGTGCTTTATTTTGAGTCTCATTAATTCTACATTCCATTGCCTCAGTCCTGCCCCTTTGACTTTCTATTGAATTATCTTGTTGTATAGTTTAATTGCTAATCTGCTGAATTTTAGATTGTTGTTGCTGAAGTATTTCTTGCAGCCTGTTTACTTTTTCAGCGTGCTGTGCCACAGTTTGTGGAGTTGCTGGCCCAGGGAATCTTTTTCTTCCCCTCTCTTTGTTCTTGTCTTCCAGTGCAGGAAAATAACTCAGGGCACACGCCTAAGATGTCCTACTTCCAGCACAGGCAGTGCGTCAGAATTTTGTGCTTGGTGCAAAGCAGGATTGGGGAAGTGCTGCTGTTTAGTGGCTCAGCTTGACTGGCTGATGCGGATCTGTACGGGATGCTTAAATCTAGTTGAAGTGGTTGTTTCTGGACCTGCCCTGTCCTTCCTGTCACCCAATCTGATCTCTAAGCTTCCCCTGTGATACTCAGGGCTCTTCAGCCTGCTTGTTCTGGCCGATCCAGCCAACAGGGTGCCAGCTGGGTCAAATCTAGCAGATATTTGCTGCTTCTGAACTTTGTCTTCCTTCTCCTGCTGCTCAGTTTGACTCTTCAACTTTGTCTTTGATGTTTAGGGCTCCTATATTGTCATATATAATCAATTCACTTGTTTTTTGGTTTTTTCTTTTTAATGAAAGGGGCTATAGGAAGCATCTACTTACACCACGTTCTTGGCTGGCCTTCATAACTTTTTTTTTTTTTTGAGAAAATTTTCTGTGTACCACTTTGGTGAGTGGTGTTTGGGGTCTTAAAAGCTATCAAGTGGCCATCGGCATAGCATCACTTGGTCCCAGTCTACCTGCAGCAGAGGAAAATGAAGAACTTGAAAGACATGAGGAACATGTGAACCCAGGACACAAAAGGTGCCATATGATCTAGAGACAACATCAGCATGAAACCAGAATAACTAGATGGTGCCTGGCCACCACCAGTGACTGCCCTGACATGGCACACAACTTAAGCCTCTGATGTAGTGGGAAAAAAAGGGTGTGCAGAACTAGAGCTCTAATAAAAGACCACACTTGATGGTCTGTCAAACCTCAAGGGTCCTTTGACGACATGGACCCCGACTGTGTTAGCTCAGAGCTGAAACCAGTACCAAAGCCAAATTCTTCTAACAGAGATTGGACTGGAATATAAGACATAAAGTGATACTGGTGAAGAATGTGGTTCTTGGCTTAAGTATATACATGGGGCTATCTGAGCAGCTCTTGTCCAGAGGCAGAATGGTGGAGGGGGGTAGGAGTTGGCTGGATATGGTAAGTACAGGGTAGAAAGGAAGAGTATGCTGTCATGGGGGGGTGGGAAGAGATCAGTTAGACTTGTATAGTGATAGGTGTTCAAGGTTTTATGTGGCAAATTGATTTGGATTGAAAATGAGCCGTTAAAGCACAATAGAATATTTAAAAACAAAAAAATTCCTCCAAAGAGAATTTCAGCCCCAGGTAATTGTACTTGTGAATTGTACCAAACCTGCAAGAAAGAAATAATAGTAATTGTATATTAACTATTTGGAGAAAATAGAGAAAGAATATTTTGTAACTGTGTATGAGGCCAAATAGAACCGAATCTGTTGTCAAGTTGGTTGCAACTCACAGTGACCCTATAGAATAAAGCAGAACTGCCATATAGTATTTTCAGAGAGCAGCTGGTAGATTCAAGCTACTGGCTTTTTGGTTAGCAGCTGAGCTTTTTACCACTATTCCACCAGGGTTCCTTCATGTGATTAGCATTACCCTAGTACTAAAAGATATATGAGAAAAACAGCAGACTAATATGTATCATAAAAACAGATGTAAAAATTCTAAATTTGTAGCAAGTTAAATCCAACACTGCGTTAACATGGTAAAACAGCCCAGGAGTACAGAGTTGGTTTAAGATTTGTAAATCACTGCAATTTTACGTATTAACAAAGAGAAAAGCCATATGGTCATTTTAATGAAAGCAATTCCTAATCAAATTCATCAAACTACAGATAGAAACCTCTTCACTTCATAAAGGGCATTTACAAAATAACCTTCTCCCAGTAGTAAACCTACTGATAAAAGAGTAAGTGCATGCTTTCAGTGATCAATAGAAGGGTGCCTGTTCTCTTGCCTGTGTTTAACATTGTATTGGAGATTCTAGCCAGTACACTATGGCAAAAAGAAGACATATGCATCTGTATTGAAATGGAAGAACATGTGTAGAGAATCTCATGGAATCTATAAAACAAAGTTCCTAGAATTAATTGAGTTTACACAAGTGGCAGGATACAAGATCAGTATATAAAAATTGTTATTTCTATGTACTGTTGGTAGACGGGGCCCTGGTGGTGCAGTGCTTAAAAGCATAGCTGCTAACCAAAAGGCCTGCAATTTGAATCCAGCAGTGACTTTTGGAAGCCCTCGTGGGGCACCTCCACTCTGTCCTGTAACAGGGTTGCGAAGAGTTGGAATTGACTTGACAGCAGTGGGTTCTGTTTTGGTATTATGAGTGGGAATCCACTCGTAGGCAATGGGTAAATAGGTAGCAGCAAACAAATGAAAATGAAAAAAGTCAGTACCATTTACAATAGTGTAAAAATACAAAATGCTCAAAGATAAGTCTGACAATAGACTTGCAAGATTTTTACGTTAAATTATAAAGCATTGCTGAGAGAAATTAAAGGCTTACATGTGTGGTTGAGTTGATTCCAACTCAGTAGGGACCCCATGTAACAGTAGAATTGCCCTAGAAGGTATCCTAGGTTGTAATGTTTATGAACATAGATCCCTAGGTCTTTTCTCCCACGGAGTGTTTGGTGGGTATAAACTGCCAACCTTTCAGTTAACAGTCAAGTACTTAACCATTCATTGTGCTACCAAGTCTCCTTGAAGCTTAAGTAAATGGAGAATTACACCTTGTACACGAGTTGGACAATTCGTTGCTGTTAAGATACCAGTTCTTGCCAAGTTAATCCCTAGATTTTAACACAATTCCATTAAGATGTGCCAGCAGCCTTTTTTTGTGGGAATGTCAAGCTATGCAGAGTTTTTGAGTGATGCAAATGGTTAATGAACTTGGCTGCTAACCGAGAGGTTGGAGGTGTAAGTTTACACAGAGGCAGCTCAGAAGAAAGGCTTAGGCAGTTGACTTTTGGAAAATCAGCCATTGAAAGGCCCATGGAACACGGTTTTACTCTGACAAGTGTAGGATCACGATCAGTTGGAATCCAATTGATGACAACTGGTTTGGGCAGACTGATGGTAAAATTCCTTTAGGAATGCTATGAATGTAAAATACTCAAAACAACTTCGAAAAAGAACAAAAAGTTAGAAATCAAATACTGTCTGATTGCAAGTCTTAATGTTTCAGAAAATCAGTGTAGTGTGAAATTGGTGTGTGTAAAGACAGACAAATAAAACAGACAAATAGACCAGTGGAACAGGGTGGAATCCATAAATAAACTCACCTACACCCACCTACACCCATAGACACACATTTTTGATTTTTTTGTAGATGTGTGTGAAGAATAGTCTTTTCAAAAAATAGTGTTGGAGCTATTGACTATCTGTATGTATAACTGATATTTTTAAATAGAAAATTCTTGAACTATATTTACACCTGCTAGTGCAGTGGTTGGCTTTTGACTTTAAACGTTAGTACATAAATGAATCATGAACTAGACTATTTGACTTTTTATCAGATTTCAGCATAGCAGTCTGAGAAAGTTGGAAAAATCACTGTACTTGTCTACATTAGAGTTTAGTGAAATTTTTTTCTTGTTAGGTGGAATGTATATTAGATCATATGTACCTGCATCATAAACTGTAGTTTAGTAAACATCTTTCAGTTTTCAGTTCTGACTATCTCTAATTTCTCCTGTCTTCTTCATAGGTTAGGAAGGAGAAAATGCTCAAGGTGAAAATTCTGAAGATTCATCCTTTGGAGAAAGTAGAGG
The DNA here is from genome assembly GCA_028571685.1 of Heterohyrax brucei. Lineage (NCBI taxonomy): Eukaryota > Metazoa > Chordata > Mammalia > Hyracoidea > Procaviidae > Heterohyrax > Heterohyrax brucei. The sequence goes on along the minus strand of CM053165.1, from coordinate 6,020,018 downwards.
AAGAGACCACCGAGAAGAAGTCTGATGGTGCCTGTGATTCTCCATCAAGTGACAAAGAGAATTCTAGTCAAATCACTCAGGACCTTCAGAAGAAGGAGGCAGTTATAAAAGAGGATGAAGGAAGGAGAGAAAGTATAAGTATTTATGATGCTAGTTTTCCTTATTGAGTTAGGAGACCCTGTGTATTATAAATTTGTAAAAGTTCTCTAACAACTGAATTTGTAATTGAGTTTTGTCATTTTGTTATACTGTGATGTCTTGTTTGTTGCTGTAATGTGAGAGATTATGCCACTGATATGTTAAATATCAGCAGGGTTCCCTGTGTTAATCCAGTTCCATCTGTCTTAGTTTTCTAGTGCTATAACAGAAATACCACAAGTTTGTGCCTTTAAGAAACAGAAATTTATCTTCTCACCACTTTTTGGAGGCTAGAGTCTAAAATTAGGGCTGTGTTTCCAGGGGAATGCTTTCTCTCTGGTGGCTCTTGGGGAGAGTCCTTGTCTCTTCAGTTTCTATTCTTTGGCTCCTTGGTTATGTTCATGTGGTATGGCTTTTGTCTTCCCCATCTCAGCTTGCTTACTTGCTTGTTAAATCTTTTATATCTCAAAAAAGGTTGATATGAGCCACACCCTTTACTAATACTGTCTTGTTAATATAAAAAAGAAAATTATTTCTGCATGGGATTATATCCATAGGTATAGGGTTAGTATTTGCAACTCCACTTTTGTTGAACACCGTTTAATCTATAACACATTGGATCTTTGAGGCTAAGACAAAGTAGGAGGAACAACTTGGGAATCTACTTTCAAAAATTAGCCAATGTATGCTATATGGATCACAGTTTATTGTCCTACGTACTACAGGCAGCTGGTACATGAAACAAACTCAAAGGCAACTAACAAGAAACCAAACCTCTGCCATCAAGTTGATTCCGACCCATAGCAACCCTCTCAGTGCAGGGTGGAACTGTTTTACAGTTTCCAAGGAATGCCAGGGGGATTCAGACTGCTGGCCTTTTTTGGTTAGCAGACATAGCATTTAACTGCTATACCACCAGGGTTTCCAACAACAAGAAGGCACTAAATTTATGATTGTGTTTTGTAGCTAGACATGTTTTTTGTTCGTTTATGATTCAGAAAACTAAAGTCCCACAGAGTGAACCAAGACTTAAATCTTCCTAAACCAGAGAATCATAAAGTCATTACAGGTAGTCCCTGAGTTGTGACATATTCAGGTTACACAGACTGCACTTAGGACTGTTGTTTTGTATATCTTATTGATATGTACTACATACTATGGTGTAGCTTGTAATTTGCTGATGTTACCACATCTACATACTTGCAGATGTTCAGTGTTACGATTTATAAATATACTGATAATAAAAGTCAATAATAATGAAAACTAAAAAAAACCAGGATATTCATCTTTGGTATGAACCAGCTTAGGATGGAGTCCTTGAAATAGACTGCCTGTACCTCTAGGTTCTTAAAAATCTCTATGAACACTCCTAGCTCCTCAAGAGGATGTAGAGAGTTTGTTTTCCCTTTCTTTTAAGGTAAAAAACAGAGTCATACATTGTTTAATGTCCATGATACATTTTGTGGAACTGGACATTACATGGTTTGTATGTTGCGTGAACACCATATTGCATACCCTGTAGAGTTCACCTCAAAGCATGGTTAGTAGAAGCCACTTTTGATCCAGGTGGAGAGCCTGTCTTACATGTCAGGTGTGTGTCATAGACCATTCTGCATATGAATTTGTTGGACCCCAAAGGCAAGGCCAAGATTTTGATACTTGAGTGGCCTTATTACCAGAAGGAATTTAGCCAAGATGATCATGAAATTGATTTATTATCACGAACCATCAGCCCCTGTTTCAAAGTTCAGAGCAGGCTCCCAAGGCTGCCTCAGAGTCTGGCACCCAGCAGGCTCCAGACACTGTAAAGGTGTGGGCTACTGAGCTTTGGATATTGTTTGTGCCCTAAGATAGGAGCCATGCAGAGGTTAAAGTGGAAGCATTGTTTTCTACTACACCTGCTGCTTCTAACTCCCTGGGTTAAGAAAGATACTTTTTTTCCTTTTCCTGTGTAAAATGTTTTCAAACAAGAATGTAAAGCTTTCTTATGAAGAATCTAGTTAAAAAATGACCACAGACCTACCCTTGATTGGATGTTATAAGAATAGATGTTACACAGTGCGTGGTATGTGTGGAGGCAGGATAGTCAGGCATGGAAGGCTCAAATTAATCTGCACATTGCAAGCAAATGTGGTAGTTAAAGGTTTTTCCTTCTGTCTGTGTTGTGTAATTCACGTCTCAGATGAGAGCTGTTAGGAATCTGAAACATTGTGATGTCTAAAAGTAAATTTTAGGGACTGGAGACTCCAACAATAATGCTTTGAAAGTTGAACTGGACATGTTGCCCACTGGGAAAATTATCCAGCATCTGAGGCGTACTATTTTTTTTTCTTTTTATATCTGTGTAGGTAAGGAATTTGACAGGACCAGATTCCTTCTCTCTCTAACAATATGAGTACACAAAATGTCTGGTCTGTTTGTTCCCCTTCCACTTAACTGTTAGAGGATCAGATTTTACCTCATGATCACTTATTACAGTTTGGATTTGAATGTTAACAGGGCTAAGCTCGTTGCTATCCATTCTACTTTATGTTGTTCTAAATGTTTTAGATATGTGTAAGTGATTTTGGAAGGACTTTATTTTATCCTAGTCCCAAAGACACTTCTGACACTATCATTGTAACTGTTGTACTCCATCCCCGTTAGTTGTTGATACTTCAGGCTTGTTTTCCATTCTACATTATGAATGCAAATATCTATGTTTTCCAGCTTTTCTCTTCCTTCTTTTGTTACTGAAGTTTTCTGGATGAGCATTAATAGTATGTGAGGTTGATGTTTTGGTTAGAGCATTTTTTTAAATGAGGACTTAATCTTTGATTATTTTACTGTGCCTATATGGTATTGGTTAGCATTTTTTTAAATGAGGACTTAATCTTTGATTATTTTACTGTGCCTATATGGTATTTTGATTAGGAGTTGGCCCAAGAGGTCTTTTAGCACCTCTCTTCTTAAAGAGTCAGACTGTTGGAATATGTGAGGTATTATGGTGATTAGTTTCATGCTTCAAGCATGGCATACCAGAAACTCCAGCTTTTAGACCTTAGCTTATATTTTAGAATATTTTGTGCCTTACTGTAAGTTTGTTTTTTTTATTATGATTGAATGAAAATTACATTCCTATATAAATTTGCATGTTGACCTACGTGCAGCTTCCACTGCTCTCCGTGCACGGTGGCAGGACACTCTTCCTCTCTGCTCCATACATGACTTATCTTCCCAGCAGTCAACTGTCTTCTCCTCTCCACCCATTCTCCTTCCTCCAGTATGAGGTCAACAGGATGACCTCCTGTAGATGCCTAGAACCATAAAGTGCCCACACAATATGGTCATTCTGCGTCCCATCCATTGCTGTTTGAAAAGTTGGCCTTCATTATGATTTATGGACAGGGGCAGCATCAGGGCCGGGGCCCTGCTCCCAGACTGTAAGTTTTAATTAATGGGGTTTGATGTTATTGCTAGTGTTCTTTTCTGACTAGATTACTTTGCCTTCTACTTTATAGAAAACAAATCGGCTAAGCAGGAACTTTTTAGGTTTGTAGTTGTAATTGTGTATTCCAGTTTGGAAATAATTTTGAGTGTTCCTCATTATGAATTTTATGTTCTTTCTCCTTCTGAGAATGGAGCTGTTCTTCTCTTGGTCAAGATACCTGTGCTTTCAGTTTCATTCCCTCATATCTTGTTGAGGAATTAGGTAATTTTTATTGTTTTATTTTACAGTATTTTCACACCTTCTCTCTAGTGGTTGCTCTTAGTTTATAAAAAAGTTTCATGTTCAGAACAAACAACAACAAAAGAATGCACACATCCCTAGATCCTTTTGTTCTACTTCTTCCGTATTAATTCAAAACCAGGATTGTTAAGAATGGGACCCGTTTAGTTATTGCCAATTTCTGACCATTGATTCACCCCTTGTGCTGTTACAGTTTAACTACTTCTTCTGTTTTACTGATTAAACTGTTTGTAATAAAGTTATCGGCCACTACCTAATTGCTAAATCCAGTGTCTTTTTTTTTTTTCCTGCCATTGCTTGGATTTATTTCCATAGGTTCTGTTGTTTGACTTTGTGTTTTTCAGTGTACATCTCTTACGTGCATCTCTTCTAGGAGTGTGAACTCTTAACTCTGAACTGATTCCTAAACCTAGGTTAGTTTAGACTTCTTATGCCCTATAGGCAGCTTCTCCAAGGCATATAAGAACTCTGTTATTCTTTCTCCCTACTTTTACTAGGTTAATGATAGCTCTATCTGCTTAGTCCCTAAGGCAGAAAACTGGGAAACCTTTAACATTCCTGTATCTAGTTGCTCACCAAATCTGTCTCCTGAATACTTCCTGACTTGTCTTTCTTTCTTCTTCCCCCACCTATTTTGTTGTTATGTTAATCCAAAAACTAAGTGCCATTGAGTTGATTCTCATAGCAACCCTATAGAAGAGAGTAGAGCTGCCCGACAGAGTTTCCGAAGAGTGCGTGGCAGACTCAAACTGCTGACCTTTTGGATAGCAAGCTAAACATAGCACTTAACCACTGTACCACGAGGGTTTATTCCAGAAACCAAAACCAAACCCACTGCTGTCAAGTTGGATCCGACTCATAGCAACCCTAGAGGTCAGAGTAGATCTGCCCCAGAGAGTTTCCAAGGAGTGCATGGTGGATTTGAACTTCCGACCTTTTGGTTAGCAGATGGAGCACTTACCCCATTATGCCACTGGAGTTTCCCCAGGGTTTGTTAGTCTTGTTTAATTTTTGAAGAGTGGGCTGGCTTCTGGAATAGTTTCACTTATGGGTTAACAGAGGGTTGGTGGGGCCGTAGTTTTGGAGCTTCCTCTAGTGTCTGTCAGACCATTATTTGTGGTCTTTTTACGTCAATTTGGGTTCTGTTCCACACTTTTCTCTTGCTTCATCTGGGACTCTTTCTTGTGTTTGCTGTCAGGGTGGTCATTAGTGGTAGCCCGGCACCATCTTCTTCTGGTCTCAGGCTGGTGGAATCTCTGGTTTATGTGAACCTTTACTCTCCTGGGCTGGTATTTTACATGTGTGTGGTTTTCTTCATTCTCCTTTGCTCCAAGAAGAATGGGACCAATTGATGCCTCTTAAATGGATGCTTCTGAACAAATTTTAAGACTCTAGAACCACTCACCAAAGTGGGACACAGAACATTTTCTTTCTTTTTTTTTTAATTATGGCTAAGTGAAAGTATACAATCCAAATCAATTTTGTATGCCCGCCTATCTGAAACCTCATCTACTCTCCTCATTCTGTGACAGCACACTCTTCCTTTTTGTTACTTCTAGTATCGTCTTAGTGAACACCTGCCGCCTCCTCTCCATTCTCTTCTCTTTAATCTAGAAAGACACCAGAAGAACAGCCTCTTTTAAATATATAAAACTGTAAGGTACACACACAACATGCTCACACTGTGTCCCCAAGTCCAGTCCATTCTTGTCTGAAGAATTAACCGCTGTACTGATTTCAGGTGAGGGCCAGCAGTATGTCTGGGGACCCTACAGGCTGTTGGGCCATCAATTCTGTCATTTAGTAGAGTTCTTGAACTGGACACCTCTTTTTTTTGTGCCACATCAGGAACTCTACATTGTTTCCCACATCATGGCTGCCATTGGTGGTGGCCAGGCACCGTCTGATTCTTCTGCAGTCTTCTTATAACAGTGCTACTGTCTTTTTAATTTTTCGCAGTTAATTAGTTCAGAAATCATCTTTACTTATCCAGTGCCAAGATAAATTCTAGTCTCTTAAAATGCCATGCAAGGGCCTGTGTAGTCTGGTCTTTGCTTGCCTCTTCATTCTGATTTCTTAATATATTTTACATCAGGTCCACCCATGTTTTGTTAGTTGAAGTCTCTGAACAAGTCAAATCCTTTCTAGGCCTTTCCTGCCTATCTTCCAGACAAAGTTAGGTATTCCTTCTCTCTGTTCATAGTAGTTAGTGTAACCAGCATCTGTAGGATTATTTTCTACATTGTATTGTAATTATTATTATCACCAGATTTTAGCTCCTTGAGGTTAAGGACTTTATGATTGATCTTTGTACTCCATCACCCAGTATATGGTGCACAGTAGGCATTCAGTAAAATTATTGTTGGTGAATGAATGAATGAATGAATAGAATGAAAAGAATTACTTTATTTCACTAATTTTCTTTTCTTTTGCTTTAACTAGATGACAGGGCACGTAGATCTCCACGAAAACTCCCTACTTCATTAAAAAAAGGAGAAAAAAAATGGGCTCCTCCAAAATTTTTGCCTCACAAATATGATGTGAAACTACAAAATGAAGATAAGGTTAGTTGGCCCTTTGTATTTTATATGTGGTAGATGTGCTAGAAAATTAAAAGGTTTAGTTTTCTTGGAGAAAATGTGGTAGGAAAAAGTGTTCGTGTTGGCTTTGTGTAACAAATTCTGAGTGGTTTTCTGGGGCAAGTAATTATGACTTTTAAGTTACATCATGTCTTGTTTCCTCGGATTCAGCATGTTTTTCCAATTTTATAGAAATTACTGGGGTAGAGTCCTGGTGGTGCAACAGGTAAGTGCTTAGCTGCTGCTGTCGGCAGTTTGAAGCTGCTGTTGGTATTTGTGGGTGAAATATGTGACAATCTGTTTCTGTTGAATACTACAGCCGTGGAAATCCTATGGGGGCAGTTCTGTGTATGATGTAGGGTCTGTATGAGTCAGAACTGGCTTGATGGCAGCAGGTTTTGGTTTTAAGGGTAATTGACATTTGAGCTTGAAACTTAGTTGTTTGAAGACTCTGTTCTCAGTAGTTATAGACTTCCTGAAAAAATAGTTCTTTCCAATTAAAAGTGGAACCATTTGTAATATACTCAAAAATTAAGTTGGTCAGTGCTTTTATAAGAAATTTGTGGAGCTAATCTGCAACAATAAATCTTTTAAAGTAACTTAGTACTGTTTTGTTGATTCTGAAATGTTTTCATGTTATAACATGTCTGAAATCAGGATATATATATGTTTTTTATTGATAAAAAGTAATCCTTAATGTGGCCAGATTTTTTTTTAATAGAAAAGGTTATGGTGAAAATAGACTTAACAAAACATACATTATCTCACAATTTCTACATGTATGATTCAGTAACATTTGATTACTTTCTTCAAGTTCTGCTTTCTTGCTATTGTTTCACATATGATTTCATCACTATTAATACAAACTCCTTGTCTGCTAAGCAAAAATTTACGCTTCACCTTCCTGATAACCACTAATGACCTTTGGTTTCTGTGTATTTGATTAGTTTTTAAAAGTGAGATCCTTTTGCACCTGTGTTATTTGGCCCAGCGTGTTTTCAAGGTTCATCCATGTTGTGTCATGCCATCAGGACTTCCCTTCTCTCTCTCTTTTTTTTTTTTGACTTCATTTCTCTTTATGGCCCAGTAGTGTTTCACTGTATGTGTGTCAGTATGCACGCACACACACCCACACACACCGCATTTTGTTTTTCCATTCATCTGTTGATAGACATTTTGATTGTTTCCACCTTTGACTGTTGTGAAAAGTACCATAGTGAATATTGATGTATAGATTTCTGTTTTCATTCTTGCCTTTACTTCTTCAGTTACGATATGTCTTTAAATCAATTGGCAAGAAGTTTTTCTTAGTTACACATAAAATATTTTTTTTATTGGTGGTATCTTAGCTCCCAAGAATTACCTCATGTTTCCTTCAGGTATTCATATAGTGTATGTGTAGAATTCTAGTTTTTATAACAGAAGGGCAGACTGGAGGGCTAGAAGGAACTACACATTTGTCTTCCTATGTAAATTTATAGATTAAATCGCTGAAGCCTGGGAAGTTTAATAACTACCAGACTTCCTAATGTAGTATGTGAGATTGAGAGGAACTATAACTGAGATGTTTTCAGCTTTTAGAATATTGTTCTCTTTTTACCTCAGAATGTTGACAAATCTTACTCCATTCTGGGTAAATTATTGTGTAGTCTGTGATCTGAAAACACGGCTGGATCATTAGGAATCTTTGTATTAAAAAGTGAGGTGCTGTAAGCACAATTTTATTTTATTTTTTAAATTTGTTGTGATTGAGTGAACGTATACAGTCCAGTATAAATTTGCATGCCCACCTATGTGCAGCTCCCACTGCTCTCCCTGCCTAGTGACAGCACACTCCTCCTATCCATTCTGTACATGTCATACCCTCCTAACAATCTCCTGTTTCCTCCTATCCACACTCTTTCCCACCTCCAGTAAGAGGCCAGCAGGGCGGCATCCTGTGGATGCATATAACCATAAAGTGCACACATGATATGGTGACTCTGTGTTGCTGAGTCCAGTCCATTCCTGTCCGAGGATTTGACCTTAGTAATGATTTATGGACAGGAGCAGCATCAGGACCAGAGACCACACTCCCAGGGGAACCCCGAAGCCCCTGCGTGGACCGTCAGTTGCAGTCTTTTAGTGGAGTTCTCAGAGTTCACCCCTTTTATTTTCATGTTGCCAGTGAGACTCAACTTTGTGAGCCCCATCACGGCTATTTCTGGTGGTAGCCAGGCACCATCTGGTTCCTCCAGTCACATGTCGATGTAATCACCTACTTATGTGGGTCTCTCTCTGTCTTCTGGGTTCTCTTTCCTCCCTGTCGTTTTGATCCTTGGTGATCATCTGTTTCTGTTGAGTTGGGACCATTTGGTGTACCTCAGATGGCAGCTTGCTAACTTTTAAGACCCCGACGCCAGTCACAAATATGGGTTGTAGAAGACTCTCAGCACAATTTTTTTCTTGGGTCTTAACCTCCCATCCACTAAGGAAGCTAGTTAAAATATACTGCCAGGGATCTCCACCAGTTGCCTAATTATCATCTACATTATTCTTATTGATAAGTAGAAATTGTTTTGTTTACATATAGTGGATACTCGTTACTGGAACGTAGAAAATGAAAATGAGAAAAAAAGAAATGCTCTTTTATTTCATAGCCAGTGATAATTGATGATTGTAGATGTGATGAGCAGTAGGTAGTTCTTAAGTGACTGAAATATACTGTATAATAAACATTTGAGATGTTATTAAATTTTCTTCTAAACCACAGTTTCAGATTATAGTGTGTGTTGCAATCACTAGGAGAACTGTATAAAAATGTGGATTCCCTGTAACAAAACAGATGAACTGGAGGGGCATATTGTTGAGCAGAAAAAGCCAGATACATAGGAGTACATAATGTATAATTCTATTTATGTTGAGTGCATAAACATGCTGAATGAATTTGTGCTGTTAGAAGTCAGGATAATAAAAAAGAAAACCCCATTGCCACTGAGTTGATTCCAATTCATAGTGACTTTGTAGGACAGAGAACTGCCCCATAGGATTTCCAAAGCAGTGAATATTTATAGAAGCAAAATGCCACGTCTTTCTCCCATGGAGCAGCTGGTGAGTTTGAACCACCAATCTTTTGGTTAGCAGCTGAGTGCTTTAACACTGTGGTACCAGGAGTTACTTTAGGGGGTTTGAGACTGGAAGTGGGTACAGAGGTTTCTGGATTTCTTTCCTTGATCTGAGTTTCGCTACATGGAATATTTAGTTCCAGAAAATTCTTTAAATTGTGCAGCTGAATATATGTATTATATTTTAATAAAAAGTTTGAAAATCTGAATTACATAACTTTAAATTAAAAACAGTAGATTTCCAGACCCAGAGGTTCTTTTAATTTAGTAAATTTGGAATGAGACCTAAGAATCTGTGTTTCAATAGCACTTTAGATTGTTTGGATTACTGCGATTGATTGAAAAACGTTTTTTTCCTACGGCTGCATAGTGTTCCATATGTGGCTACATTTTAATTTTAAAAATCATTTCTTTATTGTTGTACCTTTAGGTAATTCTCCTACCTCCCTTTCTTGTTTTCTGTTATAAGCAGTTGATAGTAACTGTGTCCATTTACCTAAGATAAATTGTCACAAGAGGAATTGGCTGGCTTAAAGAGTGAACATGTCTAAAGTTTAGATATGTATTAACAGATTAAGTAGGTATATCTTTAAGTTGACATTCTATCTCTGAAGATTATTCTGCTTTTTGCTATTATATAGCTTTATTTTATAAGTGGTATTGTCATTCTGGAGACAACATTTTTGGTTCTTTTTAAAAAATTTAGTTTTTTCATTACGTTTTAAATGAAAGTTTACGATTTGAGTCAGTTTCTCATACAGAAAATTACACACACTTTGTAATGTGACCCTACCTGTTCTCCCTGCATTGGGGCAGCATACTCCTCCCTTTCACCATGTATTTCTCATGTATATTTGGGCAGCTCTTGTTCCCCGCTGCCTTCTCGTCTCACTTCCAAACAGGAGCTGCCCAGTTAACCTCCTGTATCTACCCAAGCCAAGAAGCACACTCTTCACCAGTATCATTTTATGTCTTAATGAGGTCTGACAGTTAAGTTTGTGAACTTACCTTAGAAAAAGTGCAACATATCTCATTGCTGAACATCACTATAGTCATCCTCAAAGTGCTCCCTTCGGGAAGCTATGCACCAACACCAGGACCTGGTCCACCCTTCAAAGTAGTTTTGGAACTTGTTTTCTGGAATGGCCATCAAGCTGTTGTCATATTACCCTTAATGTCCTCAGTGTCATCAAAATGTCTTCCTTTCAGTATTTCCTTTATGTTCAGATAAAGATAAAAGTCATCAGGGGCTAGATCAGGTGAGTAGGGGTGGTATTCCAGTACAGTTGTTCATTGGCTAAAAACTGCCTCCCAGACAACTGTAATACAGTTCAGTTTGTGAACGTGCCACCTTGCCACTGTGCACAATGGTCATTCCAGAAAGAGTTCCAAAATTGCTTTGAGGAGTCAACTAGGCACTGTCATTGGTGTATAGCTTCCCAAGGGGAGTACTTCATAGGTGACTCTAGTGATACTCAGCAGTGAGGTATGTAGCACTTACAACAGTTAAGTCTGTGGACTTAATTGTCGAACTTTCGGTGTATACGAGTTCAGCCTTTGGGGAGTGGGCTTCTGGAATGGTGTCAGTTGTGGGCTAACAGATCCTAGGGATATTTTTGTTCTTTTTTTTTTAAATGACTGAATGAAAATGTACATTCCCATAGAAATTTGCATGCCCCCCTATATGCAGCTCTAGCTGCTCTCCCTGTCCGGTGACAGCACATTCTTCCTCTCTTCTCCATACATGTCTTGTCCTCTCGACAGTCTCCTCCTCTCTACCCACTCCCCTGCCTCCAGTAAGAGACCAGCAGGATGACATCCTATAGATCAATAGAACCATAAAGTGCACACATGATATGGTCACTCTGTGTCCCCAAGTCCAATGCATTCCAGTCCAAAGAGTTGACCTCCATTATGAGTTATGGACAGGGGCAGCATAAGGGCCAGGGGCCATGCTCCCAGAAGAACTCCGAGGCCCCTGGACCTTTTAGTGGAGGTCTCAGGGTGCACCCCTTTTGATTCTGGTGTTGCCAGTGAGACTGAACTTTGTGAGCTCCATCACTGCTATCACTGGTGGTGGCCAGGCAACATCCTCTCTTCCAGTCACATGTTGATGTAGTCACCCACTCAAGTGGGTCTCTCTGTCTTTTGGGTTCTCTTTCCCTCATGTGGTTTTGGTCCTTGGTGATCCATCCGTTCCTGCTGAGTTGGGACCATGTGCTGTACCCTCAGATGGTGGCTTGGCAGCTTTTAAGACCCCAGATGCCACTTGCCAGTGTGCGGTGCAGAGAGTCCTCTTAGCAAAACACTACTTGTGCCAGTTGGCCTTGATTTTCCCTGAGAGCATGGTCTCTGGCCCCCTGCCTTAGCTACTCTCACCTTGCAATATTGGGTTAAGATGGGAGGAGTAATCATATTTTGTTGAAGTCCAGTTAATATTGATCTTCTTTCTAATGTGTGCTGTCACAGATTTCACCTAACCAAATTTCTGTCAACTATTTAAACCCTCCTCCCCCTCGCCCTCCCTCCTTCCCCACTCTTGCAACTGTCAAAGAGTCCTTTCTTCTATGTATGACTGTCTTTAAGTTCTTTAAGCTAGGGGTTTCATACAGTATTTGTCCTTTTGTTGCTGGCTACTTTCACTCAGTATGATGCCCTCCAGTTGAAACTAGGTTATGAGATGTTTCCTAAAATCATCATTGTTCTTTATCATTGCATAGTGTTCCATTGAGTATATATACCATAGTTTACCTATCTATTCCTTTGTTGGTGGGTATCTGGGTTGATTCCATCTTTTTGCTGTTGTGGGCTGTACTGCAGTAAACATTCGTGTGCATGTTATCAGTTGATGTGAATGGCCTTGATTTTGTAGAATATATTCCAAGCAGTGGAATTACTGGGTCAAGTGCTATATCTAGATCCAGTTTTTTAAGGAAGCACCAGATTGCTTTTGAAAGAGGTTGTGCCATTTTGCAGTCCCACCAACAGTGTAGGAGAGTTCCAGTTTCTCCACAGCCTCTCCAGCATTTGTTGTTTTGCGTATTTGGATCATGGCCAACCTTGTTGAGGTGAGATGGTATCTCTTTGTAGTTTTGATTTGAATTTGTTTAATAGCTAGAGATCGTGAGCATGGCTGCATGTATTTTTTGGCTGCCTGTATCTCCTCTTTAGAGAAGTGCCTGTCCATCTCCTTTGCCTATGGCTTAATTGGATGCTGGCTTCATAGAATGAATTTGGGAGTATTCCATCCTTTCCTGTACTGTGAAATAGTCTCAGTAGTTTTGGAGATAACTTTTCTCTAAAAGCTTGGTAGAATTCTGTAGTGAAGTCATCTGGGCCCAGGCTTTTTTTGTTGGTAGTTTTTGGATGACTTTCTTTCCTTTGTGAATGGTTTATTAAGGTGTTCTGCTTCGGCTTGTGATAGTTTGGGTAAGTGAAATGAATCAAGGAATTTGTCCATTTACTCTAGGCTTTCAAATTTGTTACAGTACAGTCCTTCATAGTATTGTTATGGCATTTTCTATTTCTGTTGGAATGACCACTCCCCTCTCATTTCTAATTTGGGTTATTTGTTTCCTTTCCTGTATTTCTTTCATAAGTTTAGCCAGTGGTTTGTCAATTTTGTTGATCTTTTAAAAAAACCAGCTTTTGGTCTTTTTCATTTTTTCAGTTGTTGTTTTATTCTCTAATTCATTTATTTCAGTTATGATCTTCATCATCTATTTTCTTCTGGTGCCTGAAGGATTCCTCTGTTGTTCGCTCTGTACTTGTTCGAGCTGTAGGGTTAGTTCTTTGATTTAGTTCTTTCTTCCTTCAAGATGTGTGCATTTGTGGAGATAACTGACCTGTGAGCACTGCTTTGGCTGTATCCCATAGTTTCTGGTAGGAAGTGTTTTCATTCTCATTGAAATTCATAAATTTCTTTATTTCATCCTTGATTTTTTCTGTAACCCATGCCTTTTTGAGCAAGATGTTCAGTTTCCATGAGTTCCACTTTGCATCTATGTTTTTTGTGCTATTGAGTTTGACTTTATGGCTTTATGATCTGAGAAGATGCTTTGTGTTAATTTCAGTGGTATGGATTTTGTTGAGAATTGCTTTATGTCCTAACACATGGTCTGTTCTGGAGAATGTTACATGTGCACTGGAGGAGAAGCTGTAGTTGTCCACTGACTGATAGATAGTTCTGTGTATGTTGATGAGATCTAGTTGGTTAATGGTGACAGTAAGGTCTTCTGTGTCTTTATTTTTTTTTTTTTTTCCTAGATGATCTGTCCGGTATTGAGAGTGGAATGTAGAAGTCTCCCACTACTATTGTAGAGTGATGTTTGTCATTTTTGAGTGTAGTCAGTGTTTCCTTGATGTATTTAGGTGCTCTAATATTAGATGCATAAGTATTTAATATTGTGAAGTCTTGCTTATGTATTGAACCTTTCAAGAATAAATAGTGTCCATCCTTGTCCATGATGGTAGATTTTACATTAAAATCGGTTTTATCTCAGATTAGAATTGCCACACCTGCCCTCTTTGTGGATTGTTAGCTTGATATATATTCTTCCATCCTTTAATTTTCAGTTTGTTCCTATCTTTAAGTCTAAGGTGAGTTTCTTGTAGACAACGTATGAATGGGTCCTGTCTTCTGATCCAAGATATCACTCGATGTCTCCTTAGTGGAGTGTTCAGTCCATTCTCGTTCAATGTAATTATTGATAGTTAAACGCTTTCACTGCTACCATTGTTACATGTTTATTTTTGTGTTGATGTTTTCTCTGTTCTTATTAATCTGTTCTGGGACATTCTCTGTAAGTTGAGTGTTCACGTATTTTCTGGATTGGTTTTGTGGGTGTTGAGACTCCTGTATTATGTTTCTTGATTTGATATTTTGCCTCTTTATTGTGCTTTATGGCTGCCCATATGATCCCCCTTAATAAAGTATATGTAAACCGAATCTCAGTTGCTATCATTCTTACCCACTTCCTCTCCATCTGGAAGAACTGTAACAACTGTAGTACATCCCTCTTTTTAATATGATGATATCATAGTTTTCACAATATGATTACTGGATCATTTCTTTCACTATTACAGCTTTGATTGAGTGTGGAGCCCTCCCTGAGTGAGTAGGATTCTGGGTCATGTGTCCTGTGTTTGCTTCTAAAATATAAAGTTAGTGGTTTTTTCTTCTAAGCCAAGAGATTCTTTCAATATTTCTTGTAGCTTTGGGTTTGGTTTTTACAGATTCTCTGAGTTTCTGTTTACCTGCAAATGTTTTAATTTCATCTTCATATTTGAAATGTAGTTTTGCAAGATACATAATTCTTGGTTGGAAGTTCTTTAAGATTTTGAGTGTGTCATGCCACTGTCTCCGTGCCAGCATCGTTTGTGCTAAGAAATCAGTCGAGAGTATAGGGTTTCCTTCTGAATGTTAGGTTTGCTTTGAGTCTTGCTGCCTTTAAGAGTTTCTACTTAATGTTTCATTTTGTTCAGCTTGATTAAAATATGTCTTGGAGTCTTGCTTTTAAGATTTATATTGAGTGGTGTTTGATACGTATCGTGGATATCTACCTTCTTTTCTTTCATAATTTCTAGGGGTTTTCTGTCAGCAGCTCAGCAGCAGTACTCTGTGTTCTCAGGTCTCTCGCCCTGTTCAGGAACTCCAATTAATTGTAGATTGTTCCTCTTAATAGAGTCCCACATGCTTCTTCATTTTTCTTGTTTCTTTTTTCTAATTTCTCCTCATAGATTTTGGAGTCAGTAACTCTGTCTTCCAAGTCAGAAAGTCTATTTTCCATTTGTTCCATTCCAGTTTCCTGGCTTTGAGCTGAAGTTTCTATGTCTTTCATTTTGTTGTTTATCTGTTGTATTTCAGAGTACTGGTGTTTCACCAGATGGAACAGCTTGCTTAATTTTTCATTTGCTCTGGTGCATTTTGTATAAGGTCTGGGAGGGGTCTATATATAATCCTTTTGTATTAATCTTCTGATAGTTCCAGAAAGGTTTCTTTGTCTGGGAAGTTCTGTGGTGCTTTCTCTTTGGGGCCTTCTGAAGCCATGGGTGATTTCTTGGTTACGCTTTTATCTAGAGTTTGTTGCTTTTTGGGCATCCTGTGAGTCAACAGAGGCTGGGTGAAATGCTATGATGATGGACCACAGTTGTTTCTCTAGGACATCTTAAAATGGAAAGTAAAAGGTATCTGACAACTTCAGTCAGTCAGGTGTTGGGTGTATAGTTCCCTCTTCCCAACTGGCAAAGTAAGCACCTCTATAGGGAACCCCAGATCCTATAAATTACTTCAAAATACAGAAAGCCTACTGTCCTGCTTGGCCTATGCTATTGGGCCCTAGCCATAGGTGACAGTGTGTAGAATACCACTTTTCTCCTGGAAAAGTGCTCTCCTCTGGGCAGGTGCTGTCTCCCAGCCTAGGAATTAGGTCCTGCTGAGGCCTCCATATAGGTATATCCTCCCGGTGGAACATGTTGGCATCCTGCACACAGTCACCACCTGCCTCAGTACAGGCTGTTCTGTGGTGGAGGCTGAAGCAGAGGCCAAAGATGCCGAGATGCACAGAGACCATAGCTGAGTTCTTAAAATTTGGCAACTTCACCTGCTGATTCCACCAGCTGTGTGTCTGAGATTATTTGCTAGTCAAGTCCCAGCTCTGACTGCTGGCTGAGACAGAGGAGAGGAAGTTAAAATGGTGAATTACCTTGGGTCCTTGAAAACCAGTGTTCGTTAATAGCGGGGACAGCAAAAGAAAGGAGGTTTTCTGTTCAGTTGTATGAAGTCCAATTTAAGAGCCCTATGCCGTGTCCTTGGGCTCACTAAGTGTCCAGAAGACTCTGTTTAGTTATCATTTCAGGTCTTGGTTTCCAGAGAGATTTAGGGAGATGTGTGTTTAGTCTGTCATCTTGACTCCGCCCCTTGATATTTTTGTTCTTAATGATTAATTGAATTTTTTGTATTGTTAATACAGATCATCAGCAATGTGCCAGCAGACAGCTTGATTCGTACAGAACGTCCACCAAATAAGGAAATACTTCGATACTTTATACGGCATAATGCATTACGGGCTGGTACTGGTGAAAATGCGCCTTGGGTGGTAGAAGATGAATTGGTGAAGAAATACTCCCTGCCCAGCAAGTTCAGTGACTTTTTACTTGATCCATACAAGGTAAAACCACTGGTAATTCTTACACAGTACGATAAAACATTTTTTGTGAGCTTACTTTCTTCAGTGGCTCTAAAACAGTCTGATTGTTAGCGAGATTTTGAGCTCTTATATCATTTATTGAATTTAAGATTTTCACATATTTCTGTTTTATATAGGTTGTGATGGTGTAGGGGTGACATACATATTTGCCCTAGCTATTATGTTTACAGTGCTTGCATAATTAAGAAAAAGAGAGAACTAAATCCTCGTACTTTTCTACCTTAAGTCCATTTTGGAATGAGTTGTAGTATAAATAAAAATATATATTGTGCATCAGTTCCTAAGAAATGAAAACTGCTTTTGAATGTTAGATAAGATGATCAGAAATACTGGCAGCCCTCTTTTCTTTTCAATGGAATTTTTTTTTTTTTAAAGTTGTGCTTTAGGTTAAAGTTTACAGTTCAAGTTAATTTCTTGTTCAAAAATGTATCTGCATACTGTTTTTTTATGTTAGTTGCAGTCCCTAGATGGTGAACAGCACATTCCCTCTCTACTCTGTGTTCTTGTGTCCATGTGACCAGTTGCTGTTACTTGTAAGTTTTAAAAATAGATCTGGAATGAATGGTACTTTGTGTAACAGATTAGCAGAGAATCTAACATTTTTCTCTTGAGAATAATACAGTGCTTTTTTTTCTCGAATCATCTTAATGATCTTCAAACATTCTTATGAAGCTGTGTGGTGTATTCTCTTTGGGGAAACAGAGGCCTAGTGTTAGTTAGAACCAACAGAAAGTACATGACAGAAATCAAGACATTGACATAGGATTTCTTGGTCTCTTTTTGGTCTTTTAGGTCTTTCATATATCTATACATTATAATGTAGGTTTTGAGAATATGTATGGTTCTTTGGTTGTTAAATTTACTTACTAGTACACTACGTGGTACTTCCATTGATAGCTGTAGGAAAGGACTGTGGATACCTGAAAACTGTGCAATTTCTAGGGTTTCATGTTCTTTTTTTCTTTTTTAAATTGTGAAAAAAGGAGGAAAACCATACATCTAATTTATCTCATTTGTCTTAGGTTAATTATGCTAACAAAAGTGTATTGAACTGTAATTTTATTTCTCCAAATGTTAGTAATAATGCCTTTCCAGCCATAGTTTAACAGTTTAAGTTTAGCAGGATTTTTTTTGCTGTGGACTGGCAATCAAGCGTTATCTCCATTATGTTCTTTATAATAGCTGCTTAAAACAAAAACTTAACACAAAAATTGTTTTGTTTTGGTCTGGAATCAAGTTTTTTGTGGAACTAATAGTAAACCTGGAGCCCTGGTGGTGCAGTGGTTAAGAGCTTGGCTGCTAACCAGAAGGTCAGCAGTTCACATCAGGCATCCCTGTGGGGTGGTTCTGCTCTGTCCTGTAGGGTCACTTTGAGCTGGAATTGACACAGTTGCAATGAATTTTGGTTTATAGTAAAGCTGGGAGTTCTAATTGCACAGTGGTTAAAGCAGTTGGCTGTTAACCAGAAGGTCAGTGGTGTGAAACTACCAGTGGCTCACTGGAACAAAGAGGTGGCAGTCTGCTTTCATAAAGGTGTACAGCTTTGGAAACCATCTAGAATAGTTTACTTTGTCCCATAGGGTTGATGTGAGTCAGAATCAGCTAAATGGTAGTAGGTTTGTATATTAAGCCTAAGATTTCTCTTAGACATTTTTATTAACTGAGAGAAAATTTTAATATTGTTGTACTTTAGATGGAAGGTTATAGAACAGACTAGCTTCTCCTTAAACAGTTAGTACACATACTGTTTTCTAACATTGGTTAATAACCCCTTGACATGTCAACACTCTCCTCTACTTGATCTTGAGTACCTTATTAGCTTTCCTGTCCCTTCCTGCTTTGTAGTCCTGGTAACTTTTATTTCATTTTGTTTTATGGGCTTGCCTAGTCTTTGGCTGCAGGATGAACCTCAGGAATGATTTCCTTACTCAGTTAAAAGGATGTCTAGGTGCCGTACCTTTCAGGTTTCGCCAGTCTCTGTCAAGCCAGCAATACTGGTGTTTCTTTTTTGTTTTTTGTGAGGTAGAATTTTGTTCTGCATTTTTCTCCGTCTCTGTCTGGGACTCTCTACTGTGATCCCTGTCAGAGCTAGTCAGTGGTGGTAGTTGGGCACTTTCTAGTTATACAGGACTCAGTCTGCTGGGGACTGTAGTAGCTGTGGTCCATTAGTTGTTTGGACTAGTCTTTCTGTTGTGTCTTTAGTTTTATTGTTTAGCCTTGTTCCTGATGGGCCAAGAGCAGTGGAGTATCTTAGCAGCTGCTTACAAGGTTTTAAGAGCAGACATTGCTCACCAAAGTAGAATATAGAACATTTTCTTTATAAACTATGTTGTGTCAGTTGAGCTAGACATGAGGAAAAATTTTAATTGACTAGCATTTTATTGCTGTAGAGTTTTGAAGCCATGATATGGCTTTCTTTGTCACTTGGTATTTCTCTTGTCTTAAGCTATATGCGAACCCTGTATTTAAAATAATCTCTGAATGGGTTTTGTGCTCTTGGGTCACTTTAGTCTTTACAGATGTTTTTCTCTTTAAATCTTTTGTTTATTTTAAATTAAAGTGTGTGAATAACATGAAAGGCAGAATTATTAGTGGGTAACTAGATCTTTAAAGTTTACTGGAACATAAAAGCTAATCCACACTTTTCAGAGGAATCAGATGCTATAATTCTAGGAACTTATATCCTTAAAGGCAATTTTTGAAGAAATCTGCTCCCCAAATTCCTTGATAAAATTTGACTGTACTTCAGATTGACGATAGGAACTGTTCGTTTGTTTAGATAAAGTATAAGAAGAAAGGCATTCTACTCAGTAAGAAGAATTGAGATCCAAATAAAATACCAATCTACAAAATTAAGGGCATGTGTTTGTGTTACAAGTTTTCCTTTCCTTAAACAATAGTTTCTTATTTCCCAGCATTATTTGACATACTGTCTCCTGCATTTTGCTTGTAAGTTGTTTCTTCCTTTTTGTGAAATTAATTTTCATAAGGAAGTTTTAGCATCTTAGCCACTTGTAAAATATAGTAAAGAGCATGAATAAATAGTCCCTACAGCACTGCTTCAGATTCTTTCTTGACTAGAAAGCATTTTTAAGTAATGCCTGAGCATTAAAGTTGATCCACATACCTGTCCATGCTAAAGGCAGTGAATTTCTAGAAAATGTTTTCTCTTTTTGTCTCCTCTTTGGTCTTATTAGAACATAATGTTCTCCAAGGGTGGTAAGTATATTTAATGCAGAGAAGTAACCAGACCTTGGGGAGGGAGCAAGTTCTGAGCAGTAGTTTTAGAAAAGGGCCAGTAGGTACAGCTTAGATGGTGTTTTAGTCAGCTAGTGCTGCTCTAACATAAGTACCGTGAGTGGATGGCTTTAAACAGAGAAATGTTTATTCTTATATTATCTGGTAGGCTACAAGCCTAGATTCAGGATGTCCACTCCAGGAGAAGGCTCTCAGCCTGGTTGGCTGTGGAGTAAAATCCTTGTGCTGCATCATTCTTTGTTCAGGGAGAATTTTGGTGTGGGAACCTCAGGTCTGAAGGACAGGCTCTTCAGGTGCTGTTTTCTTCATGGTGTGAGGTTCCCAACTCTGTTTGCTTCCCTTTCTTTCCTTCTATCTCTTGTAGGATAAGAGAATATAAGGTGATACAAGCCACACTCCAGAGAAACTCCCTTTACAGTGGATCAGGGAGGTGACCTTATAAAGGAATTTACAGTCCCACCCTAGTTGTCTCTAACGTAATCCACTCTGTTAACCACAGCCAAAGATTAGGATTTATAGCATCAGAAAATCACAGAATGGAGGGCAATCACAGAATACAGGAAATCCTGACCCAGCAAAATTACTACACGTATTTTTGGGGGGAGACAATTCAATCCACAACAGATGGGAGAGGAAAAAAATTGTTTATGGCTTAAGGTGATACTGAAGCTGTGTTTCTGATCTTGTTTCACTTCTTTGTAGAATATAAATTACTTGAGAATAAGGACTGCCTTAACTCATTTTATATTGTGATGTGTAAGGACCTGGCTGCTTAATTAATTGCCTTAAGAAGGTCCATTGAAAGACACTTTGTTGAGAAGAAAAATGTCACTGGCAATTAGATTTTAGGGTAATATATATATATTTTTTGTATATGCAATGGCTTAGAGGAAGGGTTTACAAGGGAAGTCATGTAAGATGAAATCAGCCCTCTTAGTAGCTGATTTTCCTCTTGTAGTACATTATAGCTGTAGTGCTGTTTCTATCGATATTGAAACTCCTTATCTTGGATTCGTATGTCATAGTGGGGACAAGAAAGTGACACTTTTGAAAACATTTAAAATCCTGAAACCATTTGGATTTAATATGGTTCTCAATATGTTTTGAAATAATATTATATTATTAATAATATAATAAAATATAATAAATATATAATATAAAATATAATATAAAATAATATAAAAATATAAAAAATAATATAAAAATACAATAAAATAATAA
This sequence comes from Heterohyrax brucei, assembly GCA_028571685.1. NCBI lineage: Eukaryota > Metazoa > Chordata > Mammalia > Hyracoidea > Procaviidae > Heterohyrax > Heterohyrax brucei. The sequence continues at coordinate 5,998,780 of CM053165.1, read as the reverse complement.
TAATATTATTTTGAAATAATTTCATGCTGACAGAAAAGTTACAAAATGGTATAATTTCTACAATGCCCTTCAACTAGATGCCTCAGATGTTAATGCTTTGCATTTCTTGAGTCATGTTTTCTCTTTGCACACAAATTTACACATTTTTTACTGAACCATTTGTAAGTTGAATACAGATGCCTTTTTGCAAATTAGTATATCCTATAAATAATGGTATTTTCTAATTGAATGATACAGTTATGAGAATCAGGAAATTAACACTGAAATAACCTCATCTGCAGTTTTTACTCAGATTTTGCCAGTTGTCCCAATAATATCCTTTTAGGAAAAACAAGAAAACTTTTTTAACTTTCTGGTCTAGGATCCATTGTGATTATCATGTATTGCTTTTATTTATTACGTCTTTTTAGCCTGGTGTAATCTGAAACAGTTTTCTCAGCTTTTCTTTCCTCTCAGAACCTAGACATTTTTAAGCATACAAGCCAGTTACGTTGTAGAATGTACCTTGATTTGGTTTTGTTGCCACATGATTAAATTCAGGTTATGAATTTGTGGTAGACGTACCACAGAATTGATGTTTTAGTTTTGATCGATACTATCTGGAGACACATGGTGCAATTTTGTGTCATTCTTGGTGATGTTACTCACGTGTTCCAGTAATTATGTTCCAAGGTAGTGTTCGTGGCCTTAAGTGTTCTAAAAAAAATAAATTTAGGCTTTTTAAATTTTGTCATGAGTTAGAGACTAGATTAAAGTACTTTTAAAAATAAATTATGTTAATTCTCAAGCACTTAATAAACTGTTTCATAATAATGTATCTAGTACAGCATATAGAAATTGTGGCAAGCCTGTCATATGAATATTTACCTCAAACCGCTACCATGGCACTTTGTGTGAATGAGCTGAGTGAAATGAGTATCAGAACATACATTGATGAAGTTTTCTGTTGTAGGGTTCTTGCTGCTTAGACTATGCTTCTTATTATTCAGTTAAATGCAGCATCTGGATAAACTGCTACAAATGGCGTGTATTCATTTTTATTTCATTCATTAGCAAATACAACTTAGACAGTTATGGTGGTGGTATGTTCCAGGTGTCAGAAAACAAATGTAGAATTGTATATCCTATATTTTCTTCTCGGACTCCCTTTCTGTTTAGCAGTGAGGAAGGACCTTTGCCCCAAAACAGTAATATATTGGTTATCTTGGTGTCTGTTCTTTTCCCTCCCCATGCGCTGATTACATATAATAAGGGGGTTAGGGGACACCCTTAGCACATAAGTGGTTTTATACTTTTTCAGATCCCCCTGAGTCCAGTCATGCCGCTTCCCATTTAGCTGTGCCTGCCCAGCATGCCCCATGCTGAGATGATCCAGTTACTGAAGGACTGCTCAAGCGGGGAGCTGGCCTTTTGGGAGGGGGTTGGGTGAGTTCAATTCTTTCATTTTTAAGGAAAAAAATTACGTTGTGTACCTTGACATAAAAAAGTGCCTTAGAAATAAAAATAGGTTGGTGAGCCTCTTTATAGACTAAGCCATCCCAGCTCTTTGTTGTGTTCCTGCATAATGCAGTGCTTCTAAGTAGAAGAAATTTGAAGCTACTTAAGCTAAATTTGACAGTTTTTTAATAGATAGAAATGCAATCAGTAAATTAAGAAGTGGCCTAAGTAATTAATGGTATCAAGAGATAACTAAAATGTTAAAGAAGAGATTGAGTTTCATAGGAGTCTCACTTTCCTTTTAGTGATATGTTTCATTTTAGGATGATTTTAAATACAGCCTGTGTTCTGGGCATTATAAAAGGTTTCATTGTGTTATGTCTATGTGTAACACATTCTAAGGCTTGCTAGAGAGGATAGTTACCTTTTTGGAACCACACATTTATCTGTAATTCCTGCCACAGTAGTGATGGGTCTTGCTCTCTGATTTGTAGGAAGGTCTCCTAAATGCTGCTATCTTTGGTGTATTGATAGTATTAATAATGTTCATGAAGATGATGGAGTCTTAAATAACTTGTTTTTTTTTTTAACATTTTGAAGTTTCATGCTGCTGCTTCTGGGGAAAATACCCCTGAATCATGGATAGAGTTTATATTCTGTAAATCTGTTAAAATCCCTTTGTCATTCTATCCTGAGGATGATTATTGGTTTAATCAGGCAACAGAAACAGTCAACCAAAGAAATAATAACTTGTTATTGCTTATAAGTCTTAAAAGGAAGATTAGCCACTAAAATTACAGAATTTAGGCAGAAGAGGATTGGCTAAGTGAGCACACTCGTTGTAGACTGTATTTCTACCTCTTACGCTGCCTTGATTCTGTCAGTTTCTCAGATTGCACTTCTGATGTTTAGATCTTACTTAGCATTGTCTTATTCATTTTATGGAAATCTTGGTGGCATAGTGGTTAAGTGCTATGGCTGCTAACCAAAGGGTTGGCAGTTTGAATTCACCAGGTACTCTTTGGATACTGTGGATGGGACAATTCTGCTTTGTCCTATAGGTCTGCTCTGAGTTGAAATCAACTTGATGGCAGTGGGTTTTTTGTTTGTTTGTTTGTCTTATTCATTTTATAGTTTAGTGAGTATTATTAAAGCTGCCTGTTTTACTCCCAAGAGGGACACGATGTTCTATATTATCTCTGGGATTTATTTCACTGTTATCATTCCCTATAGCTTTTTTTAAGGGGATCATGTCCTGCCCACTGCCTCCAGATTACTTCTTTACCTGTTGCTCTTATCAAGTTACTCCATTCTACTGAAAAACCTGAAGCTTAGTGAGTCCTTACGTACCATCTGTATGCTTAGCTGCTCTTGGTAGTAGATATCAGGTACTCTGGAGATAATTTGATCTTTCTGCTAATCACTTAAAACAGTAAAAATTTACACCAATTGGCTGTGCTTTTGTATTGGTTTGTTTTTTAGCTGCCAGCATTTCTTCTTTTATAATTATATTCTTTAAGGCATCAGAATCACAGCTTACTTTTTTTCCCCTCCTGCACATTAAATGAGAAGTGGTAGTTCTAACCCATTAACTAATTCTGTATAATGAAGATGAGTAGTAAGAGGTTTGAGGAGACAGGAGAAGATATCAAACAGTTGTCTAGAAGAACAGTAAAGTGAGTGGATTGAGAGAATATACCATGGTTGCTGAACATCATTGAGGACCCATTTGAGATACCTGGTCATGAATTTGGAAACCCTAAGGCTGTAGTGGTTAAGTGCTATGGCTGCTAACTGAAAGGTTGGCAGTTCAGATTCATCAGGTGTTCTTAGAAATTCTGTGGGGCAGTTCTCTGTTTACAGAGTTGCTGTGAGTTGGTATCAACTTGACAGGTTTTAGGTTTGGGTCAGGAATTTAAACAGACCTCTCACTGTCTCTATGTCTTTTAGCCTAGTTATATTTAAGCTGAGTGTATGTAGACCAGCAGTAAATAGAGTATGAGTGAATTAAGGTTATGGTTTTGCCAAGAAGATACAATAAAGCAAGAGAGACAAGGGAACTGTAGATTTCTGCAAGAGATTGATTATAATGATTGACTGAAATTTAATTTGTAAAGAAGGACAGGGAGGTATGGTAGTGAAAATGTGATAGGATTTAATAGATTTTAGGTTCAGATGAGAATGAAAGATTGTAGAATGAATTAGAGTGAGCCTGAAAGATAGGAGTAGTGCCAAAGAGAGAACTGCATGCAGTTGAGATTTTAGGGGGGTTATAGTTAATGAGGAAATTCTGGTGAAGCTGCTAACCAAAAAGTTGGCAGTTTGAATCCACCAGGTACTCCTTGGAAACTATAGGGCAATTCTACTCAGAATCTACTCGATGACATTGGGTTTGGTTTTGGAGTTAATAGGTATTAATGTGTTCATGGGAATGGGTTCTTTAGGTATGGGGGTAAAAAGTAAACTTTTGAGGAACCCAGAGTCTAGTGTAAGAAGTATCCTTATCTGTGAGCAGTATTGTTGTGGTTATGCTGCCATTGTCAGGTATCTTAATCTGGGGTTCATTGGTAGACTTTGACATTGTATATATGATTTTTGTGTGTTGTTTCTGGGGAAAAGGCTCACAGATTTGATTAAAGTATTTAAAAGTTACAAATCAGTATGTAAACAGAAAACCTGTTGCATAGTGAAAAATTCTTAATATCAGAGTGTAGATTTTTAAAGCTGTCACCAGAATTTTGTATTGATAAGACAAAAACATAAGGTAACATTATGTCTTAGTTTTTTCAGGGACACAATATCTGTGGAAGACAAATGAATATGTAGACTTACCTGATAGCTGGGGAAGAGGGCCTGTAGGATGCTTAAATACTGCTTCTTAAAATTAGCTTTTTTAATTTTACTCCTTTTCTTAAATTCTAGTACATGACTCTCAACCCTTCTACTAAGAGGAAGAATACTGGATCCCCAGACAGGAAGCCCTCAAAGAAGTCCAAGAGTGACAGCTCTACTCTCAGTTCACCACTAAATCCTAAGTTATGGTGTCATGTGCACTTGAAGAAATCCTTGAATGACTCCCCACTTAAAGTGAAGAACTCAAAGAATTCCAGATCTCCAGAGGAACATCTGGAGGAAGTGATGAAGATAATGTCACCTAACAAACTACACACTAACTTCCACATTCCTAAGCGAGGCCCAACTGCCAAGAAACCAGGGAAGCACAGTGACAAACCTTTGAAGGCCAAGGGTAGAAGCAAAGGTATACTGAATGGACAGAAATCCAAAGGGAATTCCAAATCACCCAAAAAGGGCTTGAAGACTCCTAAAACCAAAATGAAGCAGATGACTTTGTTGGACATGGCCAAAGGCACTCAGAAGGTGACACGAGCCTCACGGAATTCTGGGAGCACACCTAGATCTTCTGGTAAACCCCATAAACATCTGCCTCCAGCTGCCCTACACCTCATTGCTTACTACAAAGAAAACAAAGACAGGGAGGACAAGAAGAGTGCCCTGTCTTGCGTTATCTCCAAAACAGCTCGTCTTCTCTCAAGTGAGGATAGAGCTCGTCTCCCAGAAGAATTGCGAAATATTGTTCAAAAACGTTATGAGCTTCTAGAACACAAAAAGAAGTGGGCTTCTATGTCTGAAGAGCAACGCAAAGAATATTTGAAAAAGAAACGAGAAGAACTAAAAGAAAAGTTGAAGGAGAAGGCTAAGGAACGGAGAGAGAAAGAAATGCTTGAGAGACTAGAAAAGCAGAAGCGGTTTGAGGACCAAGAGTTGACTGGCAGAAACCTTCCAGCATTCAGGCTGGTGGATACTCCTGAAGGGTTACCCAACACACTCTTTGGGGATGTTGCCATGGTGGTAGAGTTCTTGAGCTGTTATTCTGGGCTACTCTTACCAGATGCTCAGTATCCTATTACTGCTGTGTCCCTAATGGAAGCCTTGAGTGCAGATAAGGGTGGCTTTTTATATTTGAATAGAGTGTTGGTTATCCTCTTGCAGACTTTATTACAAGATGAAATAGCAGAAGACTATGGTGAATTGGGAATGAAGCTGTCAGAAATCCCTCTGACTCTGCATTCTGTTTCAGAGCTGGTGCGGCTCTGTTTGCGCAAATCTGATGTTCAGGAGGAGAGTGAGGGCACAGACACAGATGACAATAAAGACTCAGCATCATTTGAGGACAATGAGGTACAAGATGAATTCCTGGAGAAGCTGGAGACCTCCGAATTTTTTGAGCTAACATCAGAGGAGAAGCTACAGATCTTGACAGCACTCTGCCACCGGATTCTCATGACATACTCAGTGCAAGACCACATGGAAACCAGACAGCAGATGTCTGCAGAATTGTGGAAGGAACGGCTTGCTGTATTGAAGGAAGAAAATGATAAGAAGAGAGCAGAGAAACAGAAACGGAAAGAACTGGAAGCCAAAAATAAAGAAAATGGAAAGGAGGAAAATGGGTTAGGCAAAACTGATAGGAAAAAGGAAATTGTAAAGTTTGAACCCCAGGTAGATACAGAAGCTGAAGATATGATAAGTGCTGTGAAGAGCAGACGGCTGCTTGCCATTCAGGCTAAGAAGGAACGGGAAATCCAGGAAAGAGAAATGAAAGGTAACCATGAGTCGGATCCGACTTGGCGGCACTTGGCTTGGCAGGAGATAGTATAAAGGAAGGAGATTACTAAGCTGTCTAGTTTTATCATAGCTGTTCAGTCATTTCTGTATGTAATAGAACTAACCTGCTAGACATAGAATATTCTAGCACGAGTTCTCAGCCTGACATTCTTTTAGTTAATGTTTGAATTAGTCTGATACTATCTTGGATTCTTGTTTGGTTTTAGTAAAAGACCAAATCCACAAGCAGGCATAGTGGAAATAACACTTCAAAGTTGCAGGCCTGGGTTTAAATCCTAGCTCTCTCTTGGCTATGTGCTTTTGAGCAAGTTATTTATCCATACCTTAGTGTCTTCAGGTGTCTGGTAAGATTGTTATAACAATTAAATGACAAAGCATTAAAGCCCCTAACACAATCATTAGCTCAGATATTTAAGAGTTTAAAAGCTTTAGACTTTGATGGCCTTATTGGTCTGAATTTTTTTTAATTCAGCTTTATTAAGACATAATTCACGTATCATACAGGGAGTTTCTAGAGAAGCTGGAGGGACACTGTACATTTCATCCATTTATAATGAATATTCATATATAATAGGCAACCATCTATCACCACAGTCAGCTTTAGAGTATCTTTATCATCTCAAAAAGAATCTACTTATTAGGTCTTGCTAGGTATTCTCATCTTCCCTAGCCTTGAGCAACCATTAGTCTGCTTTCTGTCCCTATAGATTTCCGTATTCTGGACATCACATATAAATGGAATCCTATAGTCTTTGTGACTGTTTTCATGGTTGTGTGTATTACTACTTTGTTCTTTGTATGGATGAATAATTTTCCATTTTATGGGTGATATCATTTGTTTATCCATTTATCACTGGATAAGCATTTAGGTGGTTTCTCCTTTTGTAGTTATGAATGCTGCTGGGAACATTGTCTACAAATAGTTTTTTAAAAATTGTATTAGTTGTGTTTTCAGTGAAAGTTTACACAGTAAATTAGGTCCCTGTTTGATAATTTCTACACAGGTTGTTCAGTGACTTTAATTACATTGTTTAAATGTGTCAGACATTCTTTTTTTAAAATTTTATTACTGAAACTACACCAAGTAAAATGTACACCAATTCAGCAGTTTCTGCATGTACAGTTCATTGACATTGATTATGTTCAATTTGAGGCTGTAGTCAGTTAAAAAAAATTCTTAATTTCTTGGTCTTTGGTGTAAATTTGAATAATGATTGTGTTAATGGGTATTGTCCTATCACTGGCAGCATTGTACTTCAGGGTAGATCTTGTAATGTTCTTTTGAGTGTGACTGCAGCACTGTTCTTGGTCAGTTTGTCATTTCTGGCATAATAGACTGCTTGATTGTCTGATTTGAAATGACCAATACGAGTCCATTTCAGCTCATTAATTCCTAGAATATTGGTGTCTATGTGTTGCATTTCATCTTTGATGACTTTCAGTTTGCTTGGATTCATACTTTGTACATTCCATGTCCCTATTACTAGGGGATGATTTCAGCTGGTTTTCCTCATTTTGGGCCGTGTCATCTCAGTAGGTGAAGGCCTGACTTCGTCCGTCCATGTCATTAAGGTTGACTTCTCTTTGTGAAGAGGCAGCACTTCTCCATTTATGTTTTGAGTACCTTCTAACCTGATGGGCTCATCTTCTGACACTGTACCTGACAGTGTTTTCACTGGTACTTTGTTCTTGTCTGTCCTGGTCTGGAAACTGCTGAATCTTGTCCACTAAGGGAGACTCTGTTGGTATTTAAAGATACCAGGGGAAAAACTTCAGTACCAAAGCAGCACACAAGTCACCACAGTAGGACAGACTGACAAGCACTTGGTGTTTTGCAGGATTGTTATAAACATTTCTTGAGGATTGTCTAAAATATCTTAGTAGACAGTTAATTTTTCAAGATTTTTACATTGAATTGGTGGCTGAGACTTCACCAGAGTTCAGGGTGGGTAGGCAGGACCAGGTACAAATAGCTATTTCATGTATTGTTTCTTGAGGACACTTAAATTTGATGAATACTTTATATCAGGCATTTTTATTTAGTATCTAATTTGTTTAAGTGTAGAATTTACTTAATAAAAGCAAGTTGATCATTTTAACATTAACAGTGAAATTAGAGCGTGAAGCTGAAGAAGAACGAATACGGAAGCACAAAGCAGCTGCTGAGAAGGCTTTTCAAGAAGGAATTGCCAAAGCAAAACTAGTCATGCGTCGGACTCCTATTGGGACAGATCGGAACCATAATAGGTAAGTTACTAAGCTTAATTTTTGTCATCTTGTAGGGCCATTAAATTGTTAGTAGTTGCAGGAATGCCTAAAATACTAAGAACAATCTTCACTGTTTATGGAGCTTAGAAACAGAATTGTTCATTACACGTTTATTTGAATATTTTCTGTACCAAATACTAGTATAGTGAAGATTGAGTTAAGATAATGTTTCTTTCCTTGAAGATCTCACAAATGTGAAACTTAAATTATAATGATAGATGATATATAATCCAGTAGAGGTCTGTTGTAGTCAGCTAGTGCTGCTGTAACAGGGATACCAGGTTAAAAGTTACTATCTGTGTATCTATCTATATAAATTATATATTTCTCTTTAAAAAGAGAAATTTTATTTTGTCATGGTCCAGTAGGCTAAAAGTCTAAATTCAAGGTATCAGCTCCAGTGGAAGGCTTTCTCTGTTGGTTCTGGAGGAAGTTCTTTGTTGTTGAGTGTTCCACCAGACTGGAAGCTTCTGAGGGAAAGGGACTGTAGGGTCCTATCCAAAGTATGAGCTCTGCTCCCAGCACTGCTTTCTCTAGCATTGCTTTCTTGGTGGTATGAGGTCCCCAAATTTCAGCTTGCGTCCTTTTATGTTCCAAGAGGCTGCTCCAAGATACACTACAATCCCACACCTTAAGTCCTGACCCACCCGCTCAACTGCTGTCCATTCTCCCTTATTAACATTACAGAGTCATGCTCTGCAGCATATACAATACTGAGAATCATGACCCAGCCAAATTTCTACACACTTTTTTTTTTAATTATTGTGATCAAATGAAAGCTTATAATCCAAGTCAATTTGCCATATAAAACCCCAGGCACCTGCCTCTTTGTGACTCATTCTGCTCTCCTTACCCTATGACAGCACACTCTTTTTGTCTACTCTTTACTTCCAGTATCCACTCAACCAATAATTATCCCGTCCTGTCCAACCTCTCCTCTCCTCTAAAAAGAAACCAGTAGGTTATCCTCAGACATGTATTAAACCATAAAGTGCCCACATCGCCTGCATCACTTTGTGTCTCCTGGCTCAGTCCATTCTTTGAAGTGTTGGCTTCAGTACTGGTTTAAACTCTGGGCTAGTAGCATGTCTGGGGGCCATGTTTCAAGGGGACATGGTGTTGAACCATGAAGTCTGGCATTTTAATAGAGTTCTAGATATGCACAGCCCTTTCTCTCATGTTCTGGCACAGACTCTACATTGTGTTCACTATCAGGACAGTCTTTGGTGGCAGCTGGACACTGTCTGGTGCTTCTGTTTTCCAGCTAATATAGACTTCCAATCATGTGGGTCCTTCTCTTTCCTGGTCTCATTTTCCTCATGCCTTTGATGTTCTCCGGGTAGGCTGAGACCAATTGATGTTCCTTAGATGACAACGTGGTGGCCTTTAAGACCCCACTTGCCACTCACCAATGTGGGGTACAGACCACTCTCTTAGAAAAAGACTACTTATGCCAATTTTCACCTTGATGTCCCCTGTAGACATGGCCCCCAGGCCCCTGTCCCTGCTACTCTGTCCTTTGAAAGTTTGGGTTGTATTTAGAAAACCTTTTAGTGTATGGTCTACACACATTTTTTTTTAATACTTTTTTTTTTATTTGATATGATTGAGTAAAAATGTACATTCCCGTATAAATTTACATGCCCACCTGTATGCAGCTTCCACTGCTCTCCCTGTCCGGTGACAGCACACTATTCCTCTCTGCTCCATACATGTCTCATCCTCCCAACAGTCTCCTTTCCCTTCCTCTCCAGCCACTCTCCTTCCTCCAACCGGAGGTCAGCAGGCTGATATCCTATAGATGTATAGAACCATAAAGTGCATACAATATATGGTCACTCTGCATTGCTAGGTCCAATCCATTTGTGTCCAAAGAGTGGATCTTTGTTATGATTTATGGGCAAGGGCAGCAACATTTTTTTTGAGGAACATAATTTAGTCTATGACAAGATCTTAAAAAATGATGATAACGTGTTAAATATTTGCACGTTTGTGAAACCTAGAGTAGAGAAATACCAAAAGTTAGGAGAATTATAGACGTTGAATAAATCTCAGATTCTAAATGTGTTAGTAGCCTGTGTTTTATCTTATGTCTTAATTTGTGTCAGTCTGGAGTTTTGAGCAAAGAAAGAATTCTGTCCATTGTAGTTATAAATGCTCATCAGTACTCTGTAATTATCTTCTTCATGGATTGAGGTTTGTCCCCTCAAAAAATGTATGTAGCAGTTTGCCTCTATGTTGTTAATGAATATCAAAGACCATAGTCTTCAATATGGCTTTCAACTCAACATTAAGAAAACAAAAATCCACGCACCTGGACCAGTAAGCAACATCATGATAAATGGAGAAAAGATTGAGGTTGTCAGGATTTCATTTTGTTTGGTTCCACAGTCAATGCTGATGTAAGCACTGCATTGGGAAAATCTGCTGCAAAGGACCTCTTTAAGATATTGAAAAGTAAAGATGTCACCTGGAAGACTAAGGTGCTCCTGACCCAGTCCATGGTATTTTCAGTTGTATCATATGTATATGAAAGCTGGACAGTGAATAAGGAAGACAGAAGAAGAATTAATGCCTTTGAATTACGGTGTTGGAGAAGAATATTGAGTGTACCATGGACTGCCAAAAGAACAGACAGGTCTGTTCTGGAAGAATTACCATCAGAGTGCTCCTTGGAAGCAAAGATGGGCGAGACTGCATCTCATGTACTTGGACATACTTATGCTCTGTTCTCAGGGCTGACAAATCCAGAGAGGGACATCGTGCTTGGTTGAGCTAAAAAGAGGTAGACCCTCAACAAGATGGATTGACACAGTGGCTGCAACGATGGACTTAAGCATAAAAGTAACTGTGGGCATGGTACAGGACTGGGCAGTGTTTCATTCTGTTGCACATAAGGTTGCCACGAGTTGGAACTAACTTGATGGTACCTAACAATGTCAATAACATGATGTTAATGAGGGAGGATGGGCAGTGGTTGTGTTTGTAGGGCAGGACTCAGTGTGTAAGATTGTACTGTGCCTTGATGCATTCTCTTGGAATATAAAGAAAGAAGCTAGCAGAGAGATTTGGGGACCTTATACCACAAAGAAGGAGTGCTGGGAACTGAGCATCTCCTTTGGAAAAGACCTGGGGTCCCTGCGCATCAGAAGCTCCCAGTCCAGGGGAAGATTGATGACAAAGACCTTCCCCTAGAGCAATCAGAGGAAGCCACCTCCTGGAGCTGACACCCTGAATTTGGGCTTATAGCCTACTAGACTGTGACAAAATTAATTTTCTCTTTTTAAAGCCATCCACTTGTGATATCTCTGTTGTAGCAGCCCTAGACGACTAAGACACCCCCCAATAAAATCATCCTGTATTCCTGATCTGTTACCATCTTATGTGTTATGTGGTTGTTATTTGTAGATACTGGCTCTTCTCAGATGAAGTTCCAGGATTGTTCATTGAAAAAGGCTGGGTACATGAAAGCATTGACTACCGATTCAGTCATTACCACAAAGACCGTATGGATTCTCCTCATGATGATTACTATCCCCGTAGTAAGTATATTTAGTAGCTATTGAAAACTCTGGTGTTGTAATGGTTAAGTGTTAATAGCTGCTAAGCAAAAGCTTGGCAGTTTGAATCCACCAGGTCCTCCTTGGAAACCCGAGGGGGTAGAGCTACTCTGTCTTATATGGTTGCTCTCAGTCAAACTAGACTAAACAGCAGCATGTTTGGTTTCTATTTTTATTTAAAGCAAACAAAAAAATTGTGTAGTGGTTAAGTAATTTGATTTCTATTCACAAAGGTCGGCAGTTCACATCCATGAGGTGCTCCTTTTAAGTCTGTGGGGCAGTTCTGCTCTGTTTTGTAAAGTCACTATGAGTCAGAAGTGACTCGATGGCAATGGATTTGGTTTAGTTTTTGGTTTTTCACTTTGCTTAGGTAGGGCCCAATGTTAGGGATTGCCTTTCCAAAACCATTTTGTATGTTTGGACGATTTCTTGTTTTTATACTTGTTTATTTGTATTTTTTTGTGATTAAGTGAAAGTATATGCTCCAGATAAATTTTGCATGCCTACGTATCTGCAGCACCATCTCCTCTCCTCACCCAGTGACAGCACACGTTCTTCCTTTTCACTCTGTACTTCTAGTATCCCCTTAACAGGCACCTGTTCACTACTCTCCACCCTCTTCTCTCCCATCTAGAAAGAAACCGGTTGGGCAGCTTCCTATAAATGTATAAAACCATAAAGTACACATACCATATGGTCACACTGTGTTTCGGAGTGTAGTTCATTCTTGTTGGAAGAGTGGACCTTAGTACTAGTTTTCGGTCAGGGCTGGCGGGATGTCTGGGGGGCATGTTCCCAGGGGACCCCCTAGGCTGTCAGACCATCATTTGTGATCTTTTAGTAGAGTTCTTGAACTATACACCTCTTTTTCTCATGTTGCTGCAGGGTCTGTCTGCCGTCACAGCTATCTTTGGTGGTGGCTGGGCACCATCTGGGTCTTTTGCTGTCATGTTGGTACAGTCTTTCATTCATATGGGTCCTTCTATTTCCTGAGCTCTTTTTTCCTCTTGTCTTTGTTGTTCTCAGTCGTCTGTTCCAGGTGGGTTGTGACCATTGGGTGTGCTTCAGGTGGCAGCGTACTAGCTTTGAAGACCCCAGGCACCACTCACCAATAACAGGTGCAGAAAACTCTCTTAGCAAAAGACTAGTTATGTCAACTGACCTCTATGTACCCTATAAACATGGTCCCTACACTGCCATCCCTGCTGCTCTATCCTTGGAAATGTTTGGCTGAGTTTAGAAAACCTTTCAGTTTATCATGTTGATCGTCTCTCTACTGTGTGCTGTCACTGCTTTCACCTAACCAAATTCCTGTCAACTATCTGATCTGTGGCCAACTCTCTCCTTCACTCCCCCATCCTTGTAGCTGTCAGTGTCTTCTTCTGTACATAAGTCTGTTTTTAAGTCTTTAGAGCAGAGGTCTCATACACTACTTGTCCTTTTACACCTGACTGATTTCACTCAGCATGATATCTTCTAGTTGAATTGAGGTTATGAGACGTTTCCTAAAATCATCATTGTTCTTAATCATTTCATAGTGTTCCATGAATTATATATACCACAGTTGGTTTATCCAGTGATCTGTTGATGGACATCTGGGTTGATTCTTTTTGCTGTTGTGGACTGTGCTGCAGTAAACAGTCATGCACATGTATCTGTTTGTGTGACCACCTTCTGTTCTGTAGAGTATATTCCAAGCATTGGGATTGCTGGATCATATGATATTTCTATTTCTAATTTTTTTTTATTGTGACTGAGTGAAAATGTGCATTCCCATATAAATTTACATACCCACCTATATGCAGCTTCCACTGCTCTTCCTGCCCGGTGACAGCATACTATTTCTAATTTTTTAAGGAAGCGCCAAAGTGCTTTCCAAAGAGGCTGTACTGTTTTACCTTTCCACCAGCAGTGTAGGAGAGTTCCAGTCTCTCCACAGCCTCTCCAGCATTTGTTTTGTGTTTTTTTTTTTATTATTACCAATTTTGTTGGGGTGAGATGGTGTCTTATTGTAGTTGTGATTTGGATTTCTCTGATAGCTAATGATGAGCATTTCCTCATGTGTCTTTTGGCTGCCTAGATGTCAGCTTTGGTGAAGTGTCTGTCTGTCTCCTTTGCCCATTGCTTAATTGGGTTATTTGCTTTTTTCTTGTTGATATTTTGCAGTACTTAGTAGATTATGGAAATCAGATGTTGATCTGACATGTAGTTGCCAAATATTTTTCCCATTCTGCAGATAGTGTTTTAACTCTTGATACAGTCTTTGGATAAGTGTGTTTGATTCTCAGTAGTTCTGTTTGTCTGTTTTTTGTTGTTCATGCATTGTTGGTCAGATTTTGTAGTCTAAGCCATGTATTAAAACTTCCATTGTGACCCTATTTTTTCTTGCACCATCTTCATCGTTTGAGGTTTGATATTTAGGTATCTGATCCATTTTGTGTTAGATTTTGTGTAAGGTGTCAGATGGGGTCTTGTTTCAGTTTTTTGCAGATAGATACCCAATTTTGCCTACATTATTTGTTTTAAAAAGACTGTACCCCAGTTTACAACCTTGGGGCCGTTGTCAGGTATCAGCCATTTGTAAGAGGATGGTGATATTTCTGCAGTCTGTGTTGTGTTCCATTGGTCCTGTATGTCTGTCTTTGTACCAGCACCAGGCTGTTTTGACTGCCATGGCAGTGTGGTAGGTTCTGAGGTCTGGTAGTATGAGACTCTCACTATGTTTCTTTCTCTTCTTCAGTAGTGCTTTACTTATGTAGGTTTTCTTTTCCAAACAAAGCTGATTTGTTTCTCCATCTCATTAAAAAATGACACTGGAATTTGTATTGGGATTGCATTGTACATGTAGATTGCTTTGGGTAAAATAGACATTTGCACAATGTTAAGTCTTCCTATCCATGATGAAGGTAGGTTTCTCCACTTAATGTAAGTCTCTTTTGGTTTCTTGCAGTAAGGTCTTGTCATTTTCCCTGTATAGGTCTCTTATTTCTCTGGTTAGATTTATTCCTAAGTATTTTATCTTTTTAGGGGCTATAGTAAATGGTATTGATTTAATGATTTCCTGTTTGATGATCTCTTTGTTGGTATAAAGGGATCCTACTGATTTACTTATGTTTATCTCATATCCTGAGATTTTGCTGAGCTCTTCTATTAGTTCTGATTCTTAAGGGTTCTCTATGTATATATGATCATGTCATCTGCAAATATGGGTATTTTTACTATGCTGATGCAGACACCCTTTATTTCTTTGTCTTGTCTGATTGCTCTGGCTAGAACCTCTATCACAATGTTGAGTAGAAGTGGTAACAGTGTGCATTCTTGTCCAGTTCCAGTTCTCAGGGGAATCTCATTCAGGATTATACAGTGTTGGCTTTGGGTAGCTGCCCTTTATTGCATTGAGGAATTTCCCTTTTCTTCCTATTTTGCAGAGATTTTTTAACATGAATGAGTGTTGGACTTTGTCAAATTCCTTTTATGCATCAATTGACAAGATTGGGTGATTATTACCCTTTGTGTTATTTATGTGGTTAATCACATTAATTGTTTTTCAGATGTTGAACTAGCCCTGCCTGCATACCTGGTGTGAATCCAACTTGGTCCAGATACATTGTTTTTTTTGATATGTTGTTGAATTCTCTTGGCTAGGGTTTTGTTGAAGATTTTTACATCTAGGTTCATCTTTTTTGGTGGGATCTTTCCCTGGCTTTGGTATCAGGGTTATACTGGCTTCATAAAATGAATTTGGGAGTATTCTGTCCTTTTCTATGCTGTGAAAGGGCCTCAGTTGTATTGGAATTAATGCCTCTCTAAAAGTTTGGTGGAATTCTCTGATGATCCTGTCTGGGCGAGGACTTCTTTTGGTTGGTAGTTTTTGGATTACTTTTTAAATCTCTTCCTCTGTGATGAGTTTATTAAGTTATTCTACTTCTCATGATAACTTTGGTAGCTAATGTAAATCTAGAAAGTTGTCTGTTTCCTCTAGATTTTCAAATCTGTTAGAATGCAGTTTCTCTTAGTATTCTGTTATGATACTTTCGGTTTTGGTTGGGTCTGTTGTGATGTCTCCTATGTTATTTCTTATTTGGGTTATTTGTTTCCTCTTCTGTTTTTGTTTTATAAGTTTAAGTAGTGGTTTATCAGTTTTGTTGATCTTTTCAAAAGTCCAGCTTTTGGTTTTGTTTATTCTTTGAATTGTTTTTCTCTTCTCTTAATTCATTTAGTTCTGCTCTAATCTTTATTACCTGTTTTCTTTTGGTACTGGAAGAGTTTTTTCATTGTTTTGTTTCTACCTGTTCAAGATGTAGGTTAATTCTTTGATTTGGGCCCTTTCTTCATTCTGGATGTGTGCATTTTCAGAGATAAATGACCTCTGAGTACTGTTTTGCTGTATCACATAGATTTTGGTAAGATATATTTTCATTCTCATTTTATTCGATAAATGTCTTTATTGTGTCTTTGATTTCTTCTGTAACTCATTAGTTTTCCAGCAAGATGTTGTTCTGTTTCCAGGAGTTAAAATTTCTACCCATGTTTATTCTGCTATTGATTTCAGCTTTTATGGCTTCATGATCCAACAAGATGCTTTTCAATAATTCAGTGATTTGGATTTTGTTGAGAAGTGATTTATGACCTAATTATGTGGTCTGTTTTGGAGAATTTTGCGTGTGCTTTGGGAAATACGGTGTACTTACCAGTTGCATAAAAAGTTCTGTTTATGTCAAGTTCCACTTGGTTGATTGTTGCATGAAAAATTTCTGTATTGTTACTGAGCTTTTTTCTGGATGATCTGTTCATTACTAAAAGTGGAGTGTTGAAGTCTCCTAGTATTATTGCACAGTGATCTGTGCCATTTTTTATGTTGTCAGTGTTTGATGTATTTAGATGTTATGGTATTGGGTGCATAAATATTTAATATTGTTGTATCCTGTTGATGTGTTGAACCTTTCAGCAATAAATAATGACTGTCTTTGTCCATGATGTTGGATTTTGCATTAAAATGTATTTTATTTGAGATTAGTATTGCCACTCTTGCTCTTCTTTGCATGTTACTAGCTTGGTATATATGTTCAGTTTGTTCATGTCTTAAAGTCTAAAGTGTATTTCTTATAGACAACATGTAGACAGATCGTGGTTTTTGAGCCATACTGTTACTGTCTGCCTCTTTATTGGTGTGTTCAACCCATTTACATTCAGTGCCATTGTTGATAGGTCTGTGTTTAGTGCTGTCATTTTGGTGCCTTTTGTGTTGTTGGTGTTGTCTTTGTTCCTGTTAATATTCTTTTCCAAGTTGTTTTTCTCTATAGATTTTCTTTTCATCCTTTCATTGTTGATTTTGTGTTTGTTGCAACTCCCATATTATGTTTTTTGTTTTGATATGTAGCATTGTTAGTTTTGCTTTGCGGCTGTCCATTTGAGCCACCTTAATGTTCTAAGTTTAAAGCAATCTTTAACTGCTGTTTATCTCCTTAGTTTCCTCTCCATCTGAAAGGGTTATATCTATTGTAATATATCCCTCTTTATAGTGTGATTATGTCACAGTTTTCATATTGAAATCTTTGGTTCTGTACATTTAATGTTTTAGCTTTGATTGAGCTTTGCGAGGTCCCTGAGTATGACTCTGTATGCTGTGTCCTACATTGCATCCTTATCTGATGTTATTGTAAACAAAGACCTTCTTTGAATATTTCTTGCAGCTTTGATTTGGTATTTAGTATTTGAGAATGTCTTAGTTGTCTGTCATATCTGACATAGAATTGTTCAGGATTTCTAATTCTTGGAAGTTTTTCTCCTTCGAGACTATGTATGTGTCATCCCACTGCCTTGTTGGCCAACATGGTTTGTGCCGAGAAGTCAAAGGAAAGCTTAAGGGCTTTGCTTTTACATTGTTTTACTTTAAGCCTAGCTGCCTTTCAGAGTGTCTCTTTATGTTTTATTTTATTAAGCTTGATTATAATATGTCTTGGTGTCTTTCTTTTGGGGTCTGGATTTTGTGGTGTTCGGTAAGTATTCTTTCATGAATTAAGGGAAGTTTTCTGTCAGCAACTCTCTATATTTTCTGTTATCCCTTCCTGTTCAGAGATTCCAGTTATTCATAGACTACTCATCTTTATGGAGTCCCATGTGCTTCTTAATGCTTCATTTTTCCTGTTTCTTTTATCAAATTTCTCCTCATAAATGCTGGTGTCAGTTGCTTTATATTCAGTCTTGCTAACTCTGCATTCCGTTTCCTCAGTCCTGCTCTTTTGGCTTTCTATTGAATTAATTTTGTAATTTTATTGATCTGCTGGGTTTCAGATTGTTGATGTTCTGGCAGTTCATACAGTTTACTTAATTTTTAATTTTGTTCTGCATTTTGCTTAATCTCTAGAAGGGCTTTATACATAATTCTTTTTATATTTTACCTCTGATAATTCAGAAAAGCTTCTTCATCTGTGGCAGTTTTTTGATTATTTATCTTCGGAGTTTTCTGGAGCCGTGGTGGTATGCTTCTTTGAATGGGTAAATATTGATTGTTGTCTTTGCCTTATCAAAAAGTTGTTCAGTTTCTCTGGTGTTACAGCAACAGGATATGCGGCGTAGTTCTAGCAAGGGAGTGAGTTGGGGCACTGCTAGATTTGGTTATCAGCTGCTGCTGTGTTCTATCTGTACAGCTGAGTTGTATATAGCTTCTTTGGTACTGTAGACTCTGTCAAGCCCAGTGGTGCTCTTTGGCTTTGTGGCTTGCTTCAACTTGGCCTTCAGTGTTGGCAGGCCCTGCCTCTTGGCTGGTAAAAGTGGTGAGCTACTTGGGCTGACTCTCCATCATAATACTATTTGAGACTATGATGTAGCTCAGGGAAGGGAGGAGAGGGGGATGCCACCACATTTGGCTGCCATTGACTGTTGCATTCTCTAAATGTGTTTATTTTAAAAACTGCTTTTCTGCTGAGAGGGGTGCTCTCCAGCAGCAGCCAAAAGCAGCCAAAACCTCAGGGGTGACAGGCCCTGCCTCCTGGCTGGCAGTGACAGTGCCCTACTTATTGAATCTTGACTAGGCCACCGGGTGACACGATGACATGGCTCAGTGAATAAGCCACTCTCAGGCACTCTCAGGAACCAGTCACTGCTGTGTTCTCTAGCTTCTCTTATCTTAAAAGCTACTTTTCTGCTGAGAGAGGTGTGCCGACCAGCTGCAGCTGATAGCAGCCAGGCCCTCAGGAGTGGGAAGCCCCACCTCCTGGCTGACGTACGGTTTCTTGTGGACTGTTCACAGATGCTATGACATGGCTCAAAGAAGGGAGGGGTTAGGGCAGCAGTGTACTCAGTCACCTGTTGCCATTTTGTTTTCTAGGTAAAATTGTTTTAAAAAGAGCTTTTCTGTTGGAAGAAGCACTATCCAGACAGGCAGTGTTGTTCAGCTGGGAGTTAGCACTAGCTGAGTTGTCAGGCATGGCTGACTCTGTCTCAGCTGAACAACATGGCATCCCACCTGAGCCACCTCTGCTGCCATGAGTCAGCAGTATTTATGGCTCAGCTGAGAGAAGAAGTAGGGAGGGGCCCTGGTACCCCGGGGTCACCAGCGGCTGTTGGGTTCTGTAGATAATGCCTGTCCCAAGTACAGTCTCTTTGCTGTGGGAGAATGCTGTTTACTTAGGCACTGTATTTCAACAAAGTTGCTGGTCTGTGCCAGGCTCACATGCTTGGCAGACCCAGTCCCAGCCTCCCAGTTAACAAAAAAGGCATCTGTACCTGTAATACACTCAATCAGTGTGCCACCAGGAGCAGGACTTGAGACTCAGTACACTGATGCATGGCTACTGACAGAGTAGTTTCCCCCTTCCTGTCACCCAGTCCAATCTCACAACCCTATGACAGATCTTGGGGCTCCAAGAATGTCCACACTGTTCTGTTCAATTTTTTTTCTAGGCCTTAGTTCTCAGAGAGAGTCTAAGAGATGTGTCTTCTAGTCTGTCTTCTTGGCCCTATGTTTCCTGTATGATTCTTTATTGCCTGATTAGGTAAATGGGTTTAAGTGGGATAGGAGAATGTGAAATGATTAAGAAGTAAGAAAACTAACATTTGATTATTAGCTTTGTCCAGGCATGGTGTGAGAAGATAAAAAGAGCTTGAATATTAGTATAGTTGGATCTTAGGAGTGGTTCTTCAAAGTTTGTTCTTGAAAACTTTCTTTGTGTAATGGACTGGGCTCGGGCACACAGTGTGACCATATGGTGTGTGTACTTTATGGCTGTATGCATTTATAGGATACTGTCCTGCTATTCAGGACAGGGAGAGGAGGGGTCAGAAGATTAAGAGGATACAACAGGTATAGAATGAAAAGAAGAAATGTGCTGTCACTGGGCAAGGAGAACAGAAGGAGCTGGAGATAGGCAGGCATGCAAAGTTGATTTGGATTGTATGCTTTCACTTTATCACAATTAAATAACAAGCAGAAATAAAACTCTTTGTAGGTACTGTAAGGGCTGGAATTGATGTAAGAGGCCAAGAAGGTAGAGTAGTATGCCCCCCCTCAGTTTTTGTAATTCATTTGTTCAGTGTTTATGGAGCATCTCCTATGTGCCAAGCACTCTTCATCTGCAAGGGGGTACAGTGGGCAGCAAGATGTAAGGTCTTGAATGTCATTTAACTAATATTCTTTTGAGGAAAAATGCATCAAATGTTAACTGAATAAATAAGTGACAAGGAGTCATAAAGGGCACTGATAATGTTCTAATCTGAATACTGGTTACATAGATATATTCCTTTTACAAAGTAGCTATGAAAGTGTGTTTTGAATGTGTGTGTTTCAAGAAAGAAATATAAAAAAATTTAAAATAAAAAATAATAACACAATTGGGTTAGAGCAGGGTTTCTTATCCTTGACATTTTGACCAGATAATTTTTGGTAGTGGGAGGTTATCTTGGGCAATATAGGATGTTGAACAGCATCCCTACATGTTTTCTATCAACTAGGTGACAGTAATAACCATCAAGAATGTCTCCAGACAGTGTATTCCTGGAAAGCAAAGCTACTCTCTTCTTACAAGTACTTATGTTAGGTGATTCATATGCTTTGTATAATTTAATCAAAATTGTTTTTCAAATACTAGATCAAGTTTCTTTAGGATATCTTTATTTTTTAAAGTAATTCTCCCTTATTTTAAAGAGAAATTCATAACCTAAACTTTTAACTTATAAATTTAATAAGTGTTAGAGCAGCACTAGCTGACTAAATTTTATTTTACTTGGCTAGTGCTACTGTAACAATAAGGAAACTAGTAAATTTTTTTTTTTAATTTTTATTTGACATGACTGAGTGAAAATGTACATTCCCGTATCAATTTACATGCCCCCCTATATGCAGCTTCCACTGCTCTCCCTGTCCGGTGACTGCACACTATTCCTCTCTGCTCCATACGTGTCTCATCCTCCCAACAGCCTCCTTTCCCCTCCTCTCCGTCCACTCCCCTTCCTACAGCCAGAGGTCAGCAAGATGATATCCTATAGATGTATAGAACCATAAAGTGCTTCCAATATATGGTCACTGTGCGTTGCCAAGTCCAATCCATTCCTGTCCAAAGAGTGGACCTTTGTTATAATTTATGGGAAAGGGCAGCATCAGGGCCGGGGGCCATGCTCTCAGAGGAACCCCAAAACCGCTGGACCATCAATTGAGGTCTTTTAGTGGAGATCTCATGATGCACCTCTTTTTATTCTTGTGTTGCCAGTGAGACTCCTCTCTGTGAGCTCCATCGTGGCTATCACTGGTGGTGGCTGGGCACCATCTGGTTCTAAATTTTTTATGCACTCAAAAACTTTAAATTTAGGACATTTTGTGTTAAATTATGTTAAATGTTCGATTTTGGTGCTTAGAAAAATCTAGTATTGGTATACAGAATTGAGGCAGTTGTTTTTTTTTTACTATGATTGAATGAAAATGTACATTCCCATATAAATTAGCGTGCTTACCTATATGCAGCTCCCACTGCTCTCCCTGCCCGGTGACAGCACACCTCTCCACTCTGCTCCATACATGTCCTATCCTCCCAACAGTCTTCTATCCCCTCCTCTCCACCCACTCCCCTTCCTCCAGTAAGAGGTCAGCAGGATGACATCCTATAGATGCATAGAACCATAGAGTTCTCACAAGATGTGGTCACTCTGAGTCACAAAGTCCAACCCATTGCTGTCGGAAAAGTTGACCTTCATTATGATTTAGGACAGGGGCAGCATCAGGGCCAGGGGAAATGCTCTCAGGGGAACTCCGAAGCACCTGGACCATCAATTGAGGTCTTTTATTGAAGACCTCAGGGTACACCCCTATCTGTTCTTTTGTTGCCAGTGAGACTCGCTTCATTGTGGCTATCACTGGTGGTGGCCAGGCACCATCTGGTTCTTCTGATCACAAGTCCATGTAGAGACCCACTCAGGTGGGTCCCTCAGTCTTCTGGGTTCTCTTTTCCCCATGTCGTTCTTGTCCTCGGTGATCATCTGTTCTGGTGGAGTTGGGACTATTTGCTGTACCCTCAGATGGTAGCTTGGCAGCTTTTAAGACCCCAGATGCCACTCACCAAAGAAGGGTGCCGAGAGTCGTCATTAGCAAAACACTGGCTGTGCCAGTTGGCCTCAATTTTGCCTGACAGCAGGATCCCTGGCCTCTGCCCCAAGATGGGAGGAGTACTCAGTTTGTGTTGAAGTCCAGTTATTATTGATCTTCTTTCTAATGTGTGTCATCACTGATTTCACCCAACCGAATTTCTATTAACTATCTAATCTAAATCCTCCCTTCTTACCCTCCCACCCTCCCCACCCTTGCAGCCTTCAAACAATGTTTTTTTCTGTGTATGAGTCTGTTTTTAGGTTCTTATCATAGGGGTCTCGTACAATATTTGTCCTTTTGTCGCTGACTACTTTCACTCGGCATAATGTTATCCACTTGAAACCAGATTAAGAGATGTTTTGTGCAGTCATCATTGTTCTTTTATCACAGCATAGTGTTCCACTGAGTATGTATACCATAGTTTACCTATCCATTCCTCTGTTGTTGCGCATCTGGGTTGATTCCACCTTTTTGCTATTGTGGACTGTGCTGCGGTGAACATTTTGTGCATGTATCAGTTGGTGTGAATGGCCTTGATTCTGTAGGATATATTCCAAGCAGTGGAATTACTGGGTCAAGTGGTGTATCTAGATCCATTTTTCTAAGGGAGCACCAGATTGCTTTCCAAAGAGGTTCCACCATTTTGCAATCCCACCAACAGTGTAGGAGAGTTCCAGTGTCCCCACAGCCTCTCTGGCATTTGTTCTTTTGCGTTTTTTAGATCATGGCTAACTTTGTTGGGGTGAGATGGTACGTCATTGTCGTTTTGATATGAATTTCTTTAATAGTTAATGATTGTGAGCATGTCTGCATGTGTTTTTTGGCTGCCTGGATCTCCTCTTTAGAGAAGTGTCTGTGCATCTCCTTTGCCCATTGCTTAATTGGATGATTTATCTTTTCCTTATTGATATTTTGTAATACCTTATAGATTATGGAGATCAGGTGTCAGTCTGACATAGAGTTGCCAAATATTTTTTTCCCATTCTGTAGTTGGCCTTTTAATTGTATTAATAAAGTCTTCGAATGAGCAAAAGTGATTGATTCTTAGCAGTTCCCATTTATCTGTTTTTTCTTCTGATAATTGTGGTTTGTTTGACAGATTCTGAAGTCTGTCTGTGTTGTATATTAAACCTTCCATTGTTGTTCCTACTTTCTCTTGGATGAGCTTTATTGTTTTAGATTTGATATTTAGGTCTTTTATCCAGTTTGAGTAGGTTTTTGTATAAGGTGTAAGGTATGGGTCTTGTTTTAATTTAGTGTAGAATGGATATCCAATTTTGCCAGCACCATTTGTTGAAAAGATTGTTTTTACCCCAGTTTAATGTCGTAGGGCCTTTGTCGTATATCAGCTGTTCATGGGCAGATGATGTCATTTCTGGGTCCCGGTTCTGCTTCTTTCATCTGTCTGTCCACTTTTGTACCAGTACCAGGCTGTTTGACTTCTGTGGCTGTGTACTGTGTTCTAAGGTTGGGTAATGAGAGGCCTCTCAGTGTGTTCTTCTTCTTTAGCAATGCTTTACTTATCCGAGGGTTCTTGCCCTTCTAAACAAAGTTGGTAGTTTGTTCCTCCATCTCATTAAAGTGGCAGTTGTATTTGAGAGCAATAAGTGTGAAATTGCAGTCCTTAGATTTGGGAGAGATTCTGATTGAATGAGGGACTATGATTTTACAATGTATTTCAGCGGCTGTCTTTAGAAATCAGGTTGATAGAGTTATAAATACCTAAAAGAATTTTGGGCATCTAGATCTCTTCACTTTTGGCCCATCTTATTGAATGTTATTTCTTTTTTTGTTTATTTTTTCTTTTCCTCATGTTGTTTCTTTACCCTTGCTAGTTCTGGGAGGACAAGGTCTCTTTAAAATTACCTTAATTATAAAGATGTCGCAAGGTTACATGTTAATATTACAGGGGAGATGTTTTAAACTAAGGGGAGAGACTGGGGCAGAAGAGAATACCTGTTGATAGTATTACGTAATGCTCAAACAGTGTGATGTCCTAAAATCGGCTTTCATAGATTAGCTTAAACTATATTAATGCTGCATACTAGTATATAGAAACTCATTCACTAAAAGTTTAATTATATTATTTGACCCTTGTAGTATTTATATATTTTAGTTGTCTCTGCTTCACTCCAGGCTCTTTTGCTGTTGAAATGATATACAGGGAATAGTTACTGTAGTTTGATCCAATGAGTTTACTCATCCCTCTTTATTCTTGATTACGATACTCTTAAACTTTGAACTGTATAACTATGCAGCTATACCCACTGCCGTTGAGTCAAGTCCAACTCATAGTTGTATAGAAAGAGCAAATGTCTTGTGTAACATGCTGTAAAATACTTAAGAGAAATTGACCTCTGTTGTTCGTATGTATGTATTTAATAAGTAGCATCTGTGTCAGTGGTTGTTGGGGGTAGCCTTATGTACTGTTTAGGTTTGAAAGTAGGAGTTGGAGATTTGCTATATTTAGCCTAATGTATACATCTTTCTTAGGTAAGAAAGCAAACATAGGCAAAAATGCAAAGATGAATATTCAACATGGACCAGCAGCGGAAGGTGCTGTGGAGACCACTATACCCAAACAAGGACAGAATCTATGGTAATGTGAGCATTCATTGGGTTGCTCTTTTTCCTGTTAAATGTTAAGGAAGTAAATGTTTAATGTGGTGATACCAGTGAGTTAAGTGATTATTAAGGTGACTTTGTATGACTGTGATTTCTTGGGTATCTAAACTTACTAGATAGATTTTTGTTTTTTAAAAATTTACTTTAGGTGAAGGTTTATAGAACAAACTAGTTTGTCAGTATTGTTTTATGACAGTGATTATGACACCCACAACCTGTCAGTACCTTTCCTTGGGTTCCTTGTACCAGTTTTCATGTTTCCTCCTGCCTTCTATTCTTTTACCCTGGGCTTGCATGCCCCTTTTGTCTTCTTTTGTTTTGTGGGCTTTCCCAGTCTTTACTGAAGGGTCAGTCTCTGGAGTGACTCCGTTACTGAGTTGAAAGGGTGTCTGGGGGCTAGTCCCTGAGGGTTTCTCCAATCTCTTGTCAGGTCAGCAAGTCTGGTCTTTGTTTTTGAGTTAGAATTTTTTCTACCTTTTTTTCTAGTTCTGTATGGGACCGTCTGTTGTGATCTCTTTCAGAGCTGTCGGTTGGTAGCTGGGCTAACTGTAGTTCTGCTGGAGTCAGGTTGATGTAAGCCTTTGAATAGTGTAGTCCAGTAGTCGTTTGGACTATAGATACGGTCTTTTTGTTGTTGTAAGAAAATACTTATTTTTCCTAAGATTTAGAATTCTTTTCTTTTTAGCTTTCACATGCGTTGGAAATTCTCTTCAATGTCTTTGGGAATAGATAATGTTTGGAATTTTCCCCTTTATTAGTTAGAAAGAAAAGAATTGTATACTTAGTCTTCCTTTGTCTACAATTCTGCCTTTAGGCAGGGAGTTAGGTTTTGAGGGTACTGTCACTTAGTTATTGTATTAAGTTGTGATGACTTTTGGTTTAACGACCTTTTACATTTTAGTTTTTGGTACGTATGTACTCTTTGAAGGCTCATTAACAGATATGCTTATTAACTTGAAGTTACCAAATCTGTCTTTGAGAAATTGGCTGCTGGTGTCTTAGAACAGATGTAACATAGGCCAAATAGATACAGTAAATTCTTTGTTATGTGTCTGGGTATTATACTGTAAGCGAGTTTGAAATTTTGCTTCTCAGCTTCTGCCATTAACTGTAGATTCCTTTCTTAGTGTTTGATTTTGATTTTCAGAGTTATGAGGTCTCTTTTGCTATTACAGGTTTTTATGTGATAGTCAAAAGGAATTGGATGAGTTGCTAAACTGCCTTCACCCTCAGGGAATAAGAGAAAGTCAGCTTAAAGAGAAATTAGAGAAAAGGTAAGGATTTTCATCTTGCTTTTCATAACATTACTACTTGTATTCAGCATTAGGTGTTATAAATATCCTGGGTTTTCTTGCTTAGCCATAAAATCTATTTTATGTTTATGTTATGTTTATAACACTTACGTATCGCTTGGTGTTTTCTTTGGCATATCGTACTTATTCAAAAAACATCTATTTGTTAGACCTTGTATATACTGGATAACAGATTAATCATTGGATAATGCATGCCGAGCACCAGGCTGTAAGCATCATGTTAACTATTTAGACAGACTTCGCCATGAGTCGTATCTGACCTAACAGCACTTGGCTTGGCTGTAAATGAGCAGTTAGTCTTCAAAAACTGTTCCATCACTATTCATAATAGTCAGAATGGAAACATCCCAAAAGTCAAGAGCTGATGAATATGTAAACAAAATGTGGTAATATCTGTATAAAGGTCTGCCTGTAAAAAGGGAATGAGGTATTGATCCTACTACAACATTGGTAAACCCAGAAAACATGCTAAGTGAAAAAACCCATACAAAAGAACCATGTATTTTATGATTCTTTTTATATGACATGCTTAGAATAGGCAGATCTCTAGAAACCAAGTAGATTAATAGTTGTCAGGGGATCAGGGAAGTGGAAAGTTGGGACTGTCTGCTAACAAATTTGGCATTCTTACTTACAGTGAAATGAGATAGTGGTGATGGTTCCACAAAATAAAAGCCATAAATGTGTGTGCTTAGATGGGATGAATTTTGTGCTGTGTGAATGACATATCAATAAAAAACTTGAAACTGTGAAATCTACAAAATTAGCATCAGTTCCATGTAGATTTGCTGGTGCCATTTCCTTTTGTGGCCATTGCATTCTTTTTCTCTTCTTTCCGTTGTGTATAAATGAACAGTCCCATTTTGTACCATACCAGAATGTCTATCAAAGCTGGAATGAGATTTGGCTTAAGACCATCTTTAATTTCTGACTGTGCATTTAGTTTTGTGTTTAAGATTTGATTGAAGAGAGAAGGAAAATACTGTTGAGTGCATACTTAGAAACATTGTTAGAATTTTGTGATAATGAGTACCTTGTTAGCGCACTAGTTGATGCGTAATTTAATTGCAACTGCATTGTGCTGTTTTAATATAGATGTGTCTACACAATTTAAGGGAAAATGTCAATGCACAGTGTCCTGAAGGAGGGTAGTTCTACAGTGTTTCTTCTCTTTGGGTTGGATTGAAAGAACTTCTGGAGGAAATAAAATAAAGCACACTAAATAGGGACAGACTGAACTTTTCCACTGAAAAATTACCATGTGAAGATTAAAAACAAAGATTATGTTTTCTTTGACTTTTGTTAAGTAGAAAAAAAAAATCTTCTTTCGCTTAATTTTAAACTTTTCAGAGAATATCAAGCAGTATGTAGCCTTTTGGAACTTGCTTTCAGGGTACATTTTCTGATCACGTTTCATTAAAATTCGGGATAAATTTTATAAAATGACCAAAAAACTGCTAGTAAGTTAAGTACGTTACTAGCTCTTTGGTCAAGGAGAAAGTAAGAAGGAGATTATGTAGAATGTAGAAAGCATTTAAAGGAAAATAATTTGTAGGAAAACCAGTGTGGCAAAGTGATTATTAATATTAAATGCCTATATTATTAAGAAAAAGGGGCTTAGTACTAAACTTAGGTGATCTTGAACTTTAGTTTTCATCTGGACTTAGGAAGCAAGCCATGAAACGTAGGGCTCATCCAGAGTACAGAGACTTTATTGATTGACCCTCAGAGGGTTTATCTTTAGCATAAAGGTGGAAGGGAATGTCATTGTATCAGTTTGCTGCTCAAATTCATGTTTCTTGTGTGCTGTGAAGAATTCTAAGCAGATGATTTTAAGTTGTCCTAGATTGTTAGCAATTCCTGGTATCTGACAAAGTGAATGCACATTATCTTTGGAAGAGTACAGCTTTAAACAAGCCTCTAAAGAATTCCCACAGAGAAAATTCCAAAATGGTCACAGAAAAAAATTACAAAATATACAAGGAAACAAGGTACCATGAGTAAGAACTAGAAAAGCAACAGACTTCAGATATTGGGATGATCAAAAATAGAATAAATATATTTAGAATGAATCCAGAAATGAGAAAATTTTTGAAAATCTGTACAAGACAACTGGACTAAACCAAAACCTAAGAAGATTTCCTGAACACAACCAAATACTTCAAGGGACAGAGTAGCAGGGTCAGGGGCCTAAGGACCAAGGTTTCAGGGGACATCTTGGTCAGTTGACTTAACAAAGTGTTTTAACAAAATGTTTTTGCATCCCACTTAGGTGAGTGGTGTCTGGGGTTTTAAAAGCTAGCAAGCAGCTGTCTAAGGGTACATCAGTTGGTCGTAACCGGTTTTGAGCAAAGGAGGATGAAGAATACCAAAGACGTGAGGAAAGGACAAGCCCAAGAAACAGAAAGGACCACATAAACCAGAGTCTCCATCAACCTGAGATTGGGAGAACTAGGTGGTGCCTGGCTACCACCCGACCTGTGAGGGCCCTGACAGGGAACACAGCAGAGTCCCTTAGAGCAAGAGAAAAGTGGGGTGTAGAACTGAAAGTTAGTGAAAAGTTCAGACTTAATGGTCTGATAGAGACTGGAGGGACCCCGGAAAACATGGCCATTGGACTCTGTTAGACCAAAACTAAAAACTGTTTCCAAAGCCAACTCTTCAGACAAAGATTAGACTGGACAATAAAAAGTAAAATGACACTTTTGAAGAGTGTGCTTCTTAGTTTAAGTAGATACATGAGACTGAATGGGCAGCTCCTGTCCAGAGGTGAGATGATAGCTGGTTGAATGAATACAAAGAGGGAGATACAAGGTAGAAAGGAGTGTACTGTTACATTATAACAACAGCAATTAGGGTCATGTAGCAGTGTGTGTATAAATTTTTGTGTGAGAAATTGAGCTGTAAATTTTCACGTACAGCACAATGAAACAACAAAAATCTGTGCAAGAGACTATTAAAAATCACTAAGGAATAACAAAAAGGATGAAGTCTTGAAATAAAGCATGTGAGTCCATAGTGTCACTGAATTGTACACTTAAAAATGTTAAAATGGCAAATGTTTTGTTACATACAGTTTGCCACAATAAAATTAAACAAAAGACTTCTATAGTTTAAATAATTGAATTTAAAGAACGTTTTTCAAAATCTCCTTTATCCTCCAACTCTTCCAACTCTTCTAGATACCAGGACATTATTCACTCGATTCATCTGGCCCGGAAGCCAAACTTGGGTCTAAAATCCTGTGATGGCAATCAGGAGCTCTTAAACTTTCTGCGTAGTGATCTCATTGAAGTTGCTACAAGGTTACAAAAGGGAGGACTTGGATATGTGGAAGAAACATCAGAATTTGAAGCTAGGGTAAGAATATGTAGAAACACCCTTTTTGTGCGTGCATGAGAATCTTTTTATTTTTTTCAGTTGTCAGTGAAGGTTGACGTAAGTGGTTAAGATTTTCCCATTCACCAGTTTCTGCGCAAGTTGTTCAGTGATATTGGTTGCATTCGTAGCAATACATGACTGCTGTCATTATTTCTGTTCTGATTTTTCCATTTCTGTTAATCTAATTTCCCTGCTCCCTTACATTCTTATTTTTGTTTTAATGTAATTGTTGATTGTTTGGTCTCATATAGATGATTTTTTTAAAGGAGAGCTGCACATACGGGTAATATTCATTATTTTTTGAGCCACAAGGGAACCTCAGCTCAAGGTGTCTTATGGCAATAGTCTTGGGGAATCCTCCACCATCAACCAGTACAGTTTTTTTTTAAAAGAAAATTTGTGGTACTGATACCCGTTTTTCTGCCACTGCATTAGGGTCCATCTTTTGTGGCCCTGAGTGGAATTGTCAGTGCTGATTGGGTACTATCTAGTTCTTCTGCTCCGAGGGGAAATGAGCCTGTGGTTCATGTAAACTCTTTGTCTTGTAGACTAATTTGGTTTTTAGTCTTTGTTTTAGTCTTTGGTTTCTTTCTGTTTCGCTCCAGATAACTAGAGACACTAAAAAAAAAAATCCCCCACTGGTGTCAAGTCGACTCCAGTAGTTGCATCTGCTCACAGGCTTTGAAGCACTACTCACCATGCTATGATGTAGAAAATAATCGTATGAACTACATTTTGCCATTTGCCTGAGATGTCTTACAAGACTGGTAACTGATCCTTCAGCCCCCAAAAATCTGCCCCATAAGGTGTTTGGTTATGCGTAAGAAGTGTCTGTAGTAACTGTGCCTTCTACGTGCTTTATTTTATGTATGTGAATGTATGTGCATAGTCATATTTATACATAAGTGCACACATATATAAATACACATTTATACATACCTGTACACATAGGTGCCTACATAGGTACGTAAATGCTCACACATGGCCTTTTTGCTGTATCAAAATTTTATGTGTCATAGCAGTCACACTGGGTGGATACTTTTTGCTGGTTTACTTTTTAGTGACATGATTTACCTTTGTCAAGCTGTGTATACTTTACCGTTGTGTTAACCTTTCCCATCACCAAAAATAATGAGTGCCTGCTGTCTAGACAGTGAGTCCTCCTTCCCACCATCCTTGGTTAACCACAACAGATACTAGTTACTGTATAGAAACACCCTTTTGAAAGTTGTTACTCATGGGAATTCAGTTTGGAGTTTTTCCCTGATGTTTTTCTTCATTTCTCAAGATGACCCTGGAAATTATAAACTTGAGCTTGTCTTGAAAGATGTGTGGAAAAAAGTATTTGCTGGAAGTGCTTTGGCTGGCGTGTACTTGTGGTTGCTTTTCCTTTGTTGTCTGCTGGTATCTGGAAAAATCTAATAGTTGGCTGAGAAGTTCTATTTGAAAAAGAGCATTTGTATTAAGCTTAATGAAAATTGGTTGTCAAGCCATAGTTATATTATTTAATGTTTACCATATGATGCCTTTATTTGCTAGTATGAATCATGTTTATATATCCTGCTTTGGTCAATTCTTTATACTTGAATCAGCTCAGTAGAGTTATGGATTGCTTATATTTCAAGGCTCATACACTGCTTAGAAGAGCCTTAAACAATATAGGTAAAGATAGTTGAAGAGATCCCATGCTTCACATTTGATAGGTTTAGGTTTCAAAGCTGAGGAGACCGTTGTTAAATACTAGCCGTCAGTTACTGTGTTTTTTGGTTAAACTGATTTTGCGTAACAAAAGTCACATGAATGTTCTTTTAAGTTATATTATAGTTGTGTGATTTTTATAAACAGTTGTATATTTTTGTGTATTTTTTCTCATTTTATAAATGCTTTATATTTCTTTTATTTAGTATACTTCTTTTCTCCCAAATGATTCAATTTTGTTGTTGATTATACTTAGTCTTTATATTACCTTGGCTTGCATAATAACTATAGGGTTGATAAGATAATCTCCTACTGTCAGATGTGTCTTTATCCTTTTTAATAAGTCGAGTTAAATTTTTAGGGTTAATAAGATAATCTGCTACTGTCAGATTTTTCTCTTTTTCTGTACTGTTAAAATTAGCAAATTGTATGTACATCTTAAATATGTGTCTTTATGCTTTTTAATAAATCGAGTTAAATTTTTAGCATGTTTCATGGCACAAAGAATTTAAACATTTTTATGGTTCTTAAAGATTGTTGTAAGAATTACTCAACCCACAGGATTTTGTAGTTTCAAATACTGCACATTTACTTTTTTTATGTATTTAGCAGGTATTTATCAACTGCCTACTATGTGCCAAACCCAGCCTTTGGTCAATATTGGGTTATCACCATTTTTCTTGGTTTCTGTTTGTGGGTATAAAATGATGTCATTTTAAATGACTTGTTTTGTGGGATTGGCAAATTAGTGTACAATGTTTGAGAGCATGATTTTGATCAAGTGTTTTAGCTTCTATTTCCTTGTCCGTAAAATAGATGTGAGGCTTAAATGAGAGATCACGTTAACAAACAGTTTTGCTTGGCATATGGTTAGTAAGCAGTTAGTAAATTTTGACTCTCCTAGGCTTGTCTTTGCCTTGGGACTACAGTTTGTACATAGTAGGCACTTGGTATGTGGTGAATGAAGATACTATGCAACTTCCTAAAGTAGAGGAAGCTGTAGCAGCATGTGGTTGTGCCATTCACTGGGGAAATTGAAGTAGCCACCGACTTCTTAATGCATAAGCCATCCAGTGAATTGAGGAAGCCAGTTTTGTTAATGTTGTGTAGCGCTTTTGCTGTTTGGGTCTAGGGACATTAGAATTTAGTCTAGATTGGTTTCTTTCCATCTTAGCTTTTCTCTCATTCTGGTTTTTAAACGATTTCCTATAGGTGATTTCGTTAGAAAAACTGAAGGATTTTGGTGAGTGTGTGATTGCCCTTCAGGCCAGTGTCATAAAGAAATTTCTGCAAGGCTTCATGGCTCCCAAGCAAAAGAGAAGAAAACTCCAGAGTGAAGATTCAGCAAAGACCGAGGAGGTAGATGAAGAGAAAAAAATGGCAGAGGAAGCAAAGGTACTTAGTTACTGAAGAAGTAGTTTTATGATTGTGTTAGAAGAATGTGATTTGACTTTAAAATAGTCTAATCCTATGTTCCTATAAAGCACTGTGCCCTGAGCTGGTGTTCCATTTTTATTATTTGTTACCATGTTTGTGGTTTTCAGTCTGGTCTTTGTAGCACAGCCCTGGCATTGCCCCTAGGCTGTTTGGTGGTGGTCAGAGTGAGGAGGGCTTTCTCCCTTTTGCCAGAACTAAGTCTCCTTTTTTGAAAGGTAGTGACATAGTTTATTTTGTTGTTATGGAGAATTTACACAGTAAAACCTAATGTTACAGTATTTTGTGTTTGTAAAATTCAGTGACATTGATTATGTCCTTCAAGTTGTGCGACCATTGTCATCCAGCTTCTCCAAGTTGTTTCTCCCCCATTGTTATAAACGTCATTATTGCCTAGAGTTCTGAGTTACTGTTGTCAATTTTATCCCATATAAAGAGTTCTTAAAACAGCATAATGCTCAAGGAGAACTTTTTTACTAGTTACGGTAAACTTTTGTTTGATTTTAAGAAGACTTAAGGGAATATTTTTGGTTTAAAGGTTATCTTAGGGCAGTGGTTTTAGTTCCTGTACCCTTCATGGCTCTAGAAAGTTGAAGTCCATTGGAGTTTGAAATTGTGTTCTGCATTTTCCCCCTTTTCATCAAACTTCTGTGGAATCTGTGATCACAGTATTCGATAAACGGTAGCCAGGCACCATCTAGTTCTTTTGGTCTTGTGCCTAAGGAAGCAGTTTGTCACATATTCCATTTCCTGCTATTATTCTTTATTCTCCTCTGTAGCTCTAGGTGAATAGCAACCAATAGCTGTGCCTTGAATGGCTGCTTGCAAGCTTTTAAGGCCCCAGCCACTGCACAGCAAACTAGGAAGCACAACAAAAGTACTAAACACATTATTAGACCAATTAACTGGAATGTCTGTGAAGCTATGACCCCAAGCCTCTAAACTGAAGAACTAAATCTCATGAGGTTTTTTTTTTTTTTGTACATAAGCAGCCTCATCAACCTTTTTTTAAATCACTGTTGTAAGTATGCCTGTTATACAACTTTTTACCATTACAACTTTTTAAAGATAATACACAACACTTAAAAGTAGTCAGCTTTGCAACCCTGCCCTGTATCGGTGTGATTTTTTAATTGCCTGAAAATGAAATTAGTACTCCATAAGCAATGACTCAGTCCTTCCCTTTCCCTCCTACCCTCGTAACCACTAATAAACTTTGATCCATGTACACTTAACCATTTCTTGTCCTTTTATGTAGGTAAGGTCATAGAATATTTGCCCTTTTGTGAGTGACTTATTTCACGTAGCACATTGCCTTCCAGCTCTGTCCATAGCATGTATCAAGAGTTCATGTCTCCTACTGGCTAAGTAGTACTGTGTTGGCCACATTTTGTTAACTCATTCATCTATTCATGGACATTTAGGTGGTTACCACCTTTCAGCTTTTGTGATTAATGCTCCAGTGAACAGTGGTGTGCAAGTATGTCTTTCAGTCTTCTGCTTTCAGGTCGTTTCACTACTTAGGAGTAGAATTACTGGGTCATATGGTAGTTCTGTTTGTAAGTTTTGGAGGAACTGCCGCTTTATTCTTTTCATTTAATTTTAAAAGTAGCATGCTCATTGTTAGTAAATCAAATGAGAGATAAGTAAAACCTGAAGCAACTGTACCCAGTTTCACTCCCCACGGATGATGATGTTGGGTGCTGTTGAGTCAGTGTGGACTCATAACAACTCTTTGTAAGAGTAGAATTGCCACACAGGGCTTTCCAAGCTGTCATCTTCACGAAAAGAGATTGTCTTTCTCCCAGGAAGGTGCTGGTTGTGTCTGAACTGCCAGTTAGCAGCCAAGAAATGTAACCATTTTCACCACCAGGTCTCCAGAAGGACACTACTCATTAATAATTTGATAATACTTTTCTATGTGTGTACAAAGTTAGTTTTTTTTTTTCTTTTTAGTGGCCTTAAGTGAAAGTTTTCAATTCGAGTTAGTTTCTCATACAAAAATTTACACGCACATTGTTACGTGCCTGTGTTGCACTCCTTATAATGTGACAGTGACTTCTTTTCCACGTGTGTTTCCTGTATTCATTCAACCAGCTCCTGTCCCTTTGTAAATTCTCATCTTGCCTCTGGACAGGAGCTGCCCATTTAGTCTCATGCGTCTACTTAAACTGAGAGGCACATTCGTCACACAAGTATCATTTTATGTCTTATTGTCCAGCCTAATCTTTGAAGAGTTGATTTTGGGAATAATTCTAGTTTTGGTCTAACAGGGAGTCCAATGGCCATGTCTTTATGTCTTTTGGGGTCCTTCCAGTTTTAGTCAGACCATTAAGTCTGGTTTTTTTTTTTTTTTTTTTACTAGAATTTGACTTCTGCATCCTACTTTTTCTCTTGCTCCTTCAGAGACTCTTGTGTACCCTGTCAGGGCCATCATTGATGTAGCCAAGCGCCTTCTAGTTTTTCTGGTCTCAGGCTTAATGAAGTTTCTGGTTTATGTGGCCCTTTCTGTCTCTTGGATTTATGTTTTCCTTGTGTTTTTGGTATTTCTCATTCTTCTTTGTCTAAAATGGATTAGGACCAGTTGATACACTGATTGCTACTTGCTAGTTTTTGAGACCACGTACACCACTCATCAAAGTAGGGCACAGAATATTTTCTTAATAAAGTTTGTGTATACAAAGATAGTTTTGTTGAATTTTTAAATAATGGAATTCTCTGTGTAATGAGGAGTATTTTTTTGACTCAACTACAGTTGTAGTTTTTTTACTCAATGTACCTGCTGCATCTGTACCCTTTGTCCCCATACTTCTTACAAATCTACCTTACGTTTTTGTAACACCTCCATTTCCTAATGTGAGAGATTTTTGGATGCAGTGAGTTTTGTTTTAATTGAAATCATGTAGTAGAAGAAAAACCAGAGGGAGGAAAAGAAAGAAAAAGGAAGAGTTTATTTGCATCCCGGTCGGCTTTACAGAGTTCTCAGATGGGAGTCTGTAGAACCGCGCACTGGCTCAGGGTTTGGGGGTGTATAAAGGGGTGGTGCGACCTTGTTGAGGACAACTCTGAGGACAGTGCCTGTGGCAAGTAGTCAGTGGGGTTGTGGACGATTAGAGTTGCTTAATTAACATAAGGTGATATTATTTCAGTGCAGTGAGGTGAGAAGAGGTCTAGTTGAGCCTATGGGGAAGAAGTGGTAGCTAGTCAGCCTGGGCAGCTAGTCTTATTTGAATGGAATTTCCGGAATAGCTGGCAGATGAGACGTTTTGACTCTGGCCGTTCTGGGAATGGTTGAGGGAGGGGGACTTGGGTTTCAGCCTAACACTTAATACTGGTTTTTCTGTATTAGAATAATTAAGTTTGTGTGTAAGATTCTGCATAAGATTACTGTTATAGTCAATATCCAGTATTATGTAAAAACCCACTACTGTTGAGTCGCGTCCAACTCACAGTGACCCTATGACAAGGAGCACCTGGTAGATTTGAACTGCTGAATTTTCTGTTAGCAGATGTAACACTCAAACACTACGCTACCAAGTGTGATATACTTACCGTGATTTAACATTTCTTCTGTCCCTTCTCTCTTTCCTCTCTGTGAAGTACGTACCTTGTAGCAGTCACTGTGTCAGGTTTTGAGTCACAGAGAAGAGTAAAAGCCACAAGTGTTAGCCCTCAAAGAACTCAGTATAAGTGTAGAAGACAGAAAAGAAGGGAGACAGTTAATAATAGTATGAGTATTGCTGATGGGAAGGAGCAAGTACCCTGGGCTCACAGAGAGGAATACTGTAAAAAAGCAGAGTGATGTCAGACCTGCTCATTTAACTTCAGAGGGAGAGGGTATAATCAGAGTCAGCATCACCTTGAGGCTGATTGCTGTGATGTAGTGGTCAAACATACCTCCCCTTCAACCTATTTATCAAATCTGATACCACCATCTTTCTGATGGCACTACTACTATGTTGGGTTTGGTAATCTTTTGCAGGGGCCACAAACAACTAACAGAGAATATGCATGATGATGAGACTTATTGGGTAAGTGACAGATTAAAATTCAGGATACAGCTCTTCCATCTTGACAGCTTTTTCTTGGCTGCCTCTACTGGGTCCTGTGCTGTTGGCCTCTGCCCTCACTTGCACCTGACCTCAGCTCTACCCAGTGTTATAAAGCTCTTTAGCTCCACTGTCAAGTGCCCAGATGCACTCTACTCTCCCAGGAAGACTCTTGCCCAAAAGCTCTCAGATTGCACACTCCATAGGTCAGCATGCCCACTGTAGCTGCCTTGCTCTGTGGGCCAGGAAGCCCACTGTGCTCTATCACGCTTTTGTCCCAGTTCTCCTGCTGCTGTTTCTCTGCTATTTTATTCTGCTGCACTTGCTGCTGCCTCTCAGGTGAAACTCTTCACATGGTTTCTGGTGTTAACAGCTTTCTCTCTCTGGGGTTTTAGAGTTTCTCAGTGCAGTGACCACAAAGTCTAAAAGACATGCTCAGCTCTCAGCTGTTCTTAGTGGTAGTGAGGTCCCATTCCATCTCTAAGATTAGCTCCCTTTAAGATTAGAGGATGCCAGGAAATTTGGAGTACAGCTACCTGGCCAACTGACTGGAAGAGATCCATATTTGCCCATTCCAAAGAAAGGTGATCCAACCGAATGTGGAAATTACTGAACAGTGTCGTTGATATCACATGCAAGTAAAATTTTGTTAAAGATCATTCAAAAGTGACTACAACAGTATATTGACATGGAACTGCCAGAAATTCAAGCTGGATTCAGAACAGGATGTGTAACGAGGGATATCATCACTGATGTCAGATAGATCTCAGCTGAAATCAGAGAAGACCAGAAGGATGTTTACTCGTGTTTCACTGACTGGCAAAAGCATTCAACTGTGTGGATCATACTAAACTATGGCTAATATTGCAGATAATGGGAATTCCAGAACACTTAATTGTGCTCTTTAGGAATCTGTATATGACTCAAGAGGCAATCATGTGAACAGAACAAGGGGGCACTGCATGGTTTAAGCTCAGGAAAGGTGTCATCAGGGTTGTATCCCTTTTTAATCTGTATGCCAATCAAATAATCCAAGAAGCTGGATTATACGAAGAAGAACAAGGCATCAGGATTGGAGGACAATTCATTAACAATCTGTGTTATGCAGATAACACTACTTAACTTGGTGAAAATGAAGAGGATTTGCGACACACTGATGAAGATCAAGGACCGCAGCTGTCAGTATGGGTTGCACCTCAACATCAGTTAAGCAAAAATCCTCACAAGTGGACCAGTAAGCAACACTGTGATAAATGGAGAAAAGATTAAAGTTGTCAAGGATTTCATTTTAGTTGGGTCCATAATCAACTCCCATGGAAGCGGCAGTCAAGAAGTCTAAAGACACGTTGCATTGGGAAAATCTGCTGCTAAGGATCTCTTTACAGTATTCAAAAGTAAGGATGTCAGTTTGAAGACTAAAATGCACTTGACCCAAGCCATGGTATTTTCAGGTACATCATATGCGTGTGAAAGCTGCACCGTGAACAAAGAAGACAGAAGAAAAATTGATGCCTTTGGATTGTGGTGTTGGAGAAGATTGTTGAATATACCATGGACTGCCAAAAGAACAAAGAGATCTGTTCTGAAAGAAGTCAGCAGGAGGGCTCCCTGGAAGCAAAGATGACAAGACTGTGTGTCACAGACTTTGGGAATGTTGTCAGGAAAGATGACTCCCTGGAGAAGGACATCATGCTTGGTAGTGTTTTGAGGGTCAGCGAAAAAGAGGGAAGACCCTCAATGAGCTGGATTTTCACAGTGGCTGCAACAGTGGGCTTCAGCATAAAAACAACTGTGGACATGGTGCAAAACCAGCCAGTGTTTTCTTCTGTTGTTTACAGGGTCACTGAGTCAGAACTGACTGCACGACACCTAACAACAACAACAACCACAACACAACAAGGCTAGAGGAATGGCAGAACTGACCAATCTCCTTGTTAGAGTTCCACACACCTTATTTGCGTAGTCTTATCCCCACAGGTGTTCCATGCACCTTATTTGCATTAGTAACAGTCTGTCTAATCCCATTCATGGGCCATAAGTTACCTTATTGGCATAGACCCACCTCATCATTTTGTGGAAGTTAGCAGACCATGGCTAAAAAGCTAGAAGCAAGCCAGTTGCCATTAAGTCATTTCTAACTCAAAGTAGAATTGTCCCATAGGGTCTCCAGAGAGTAGCTGGTAGATTCTAACTGCTGACCTGTTGGTTAGCAGCTAAGCTCTTAACCATGATATCACCAGGGCTCCAGACCATGGGTAGAAGGGCCAGTAAAAGTAATTTACTGCACTCCAATTAGTTAGGACAATTTGGAGAAAACTTCCCAGAAGGGAAAACATGTAAGGTGGAATTTGAAGAGTAACCATGATTTAATTAGGTGATGAAAGGGAGCAGATGGTTGTTTGTCTTCAAGCTGATTCCAGCTTACCGTGATTTACAAAACAGAGTATAACTGGCCCACAGGGCTTTGTAAGTTGTAATCTGTTTCTCTCCTTCTTTTTTTAACTGTACTTTAGTAGAAAGTTCACAGCTCAAGTTAATTTGTGATACAAAAATTTACACACACTGTTTTGTGACGTCACTTACAATTCCCACTATGTGGCATCACTTATCCTTTCCACCTTAGGTTCGCAGTGTCCATTCTATCAGTTCCTGTCCCTTCCTGCTTTCTCATCCTGCCTCCAGACAGACTCCCATTTGGTCTCCTGTATCTGACTAAACTAAGAAGCATACTTCTTATGTGTATTTTTTGTTTTATAGTCCTGTCTAATCTTCAA
This sequence comes from Heterohyrax brucei, assembly GCA_028571685.1. NCBI lineage: Eukaryota > Metazoa > Chordata > Mammalia > Hyracoidea > Procaviidae > Heterohyrax > Heterohyrax brucei. Next base: position 5,959,015 of record CM053165.1, on the reverse strand, counting down.
AGGGTGGGCCTCAGGAATGGTTTTAGTTCTGGGTTAACAGAGCATTTGGGGGCCATAGTTAACTTGGGTGTTCCTCCAGTCTCTTCAAAACATGGAGTCTGATCTTTTTATGGGAATTTGAATTCTGCTTCACACTTTCTCCTGCTCTCTCCGATTCTCTGTTGTGTTCTGGTCAGGGTGGTCATTGGCAGATGGGCTGTAATCCTTTTGGAAGCAGATCGCCAGGGGTTTTCTGTTGTGGGGTCCCTTCTGGGCCTAAACTGTTGACTTTTCAGTTAGCAGTTAAATGCTTAACTGTTGTGTCACCAGGGCTCCTTGTAAGGAGCTTAGACTCAGTTCGTTTGAGGTGAAATTGGCCTCCTTGCTACTGGCAGTTTGTCCTATGTGTGAACTTGGGTTTTACTTTCCCACTTTAACCAGAGTAAATGTACTTCCTCTTTAAAGCTCCTCCAATGTTTCTGCATAGTTTTAATGCTTCCTCTTAAGTTTCTTTCTAAGGCTAAGGGTGACCAGATACAGCGACAGCCATTTTCATCAAAGGATAAGCAGAGCTGAGAACTAAGATTCAGTAAGACAAAATCTTAACTACTGAGTCACATGTTAGGCTTAGAGAGTGATACACTTACCTTACTGGGATTTCATTCTCACGTTGCTCTGTGTTCCATTTACTTATTGTTTGTTTTTTAAAAAATAGTGTCATTATTTTAATTGGCATTTCTTACTAAATAATATTTGGAAGGAAACACAAGTGCAGATTAATCAAACTAGGACTATTTCAAGTACCCTTGGTTGTTTTAGGTGCCACCTAGTAGGTTCCAGTTTATGGCAGCCTCATACTCTCCCCAGTCCTATGCCATTCTCAAAATCAATGTTAAGCTTAAGCCCGTTGTTGCAGCAACTGTGTCAGTCAATCTTGTTATGGGTCTTCCTCTTTGTTTCTTACCCTCTTCAAGCATGGTATGCTTCTCCAGGGACTGAAAACCAGAACCAATCTCACTGTTGTGGAGTCGACTCTACCTCATAACGCCACTGTACAACAGAGTAGAACTGCCACCTAGAGTTTTCGGGGAGCTTCTAGTGGATTTGAACTGCTGACCTTTAGCAGGCATGGCACTTAACCACTACACCACCTCGGTTTCTCTCCAGGGACTGATCCCTCCTAATAACATGTCCAGTGTATATGAAGAGTAGTCTTGCCATCTCTGCATCTAAGGAGCACTGTGGATGTACTTTTTCCAGGATAGATTTGTTCCTTCTTTTGGCAGTCTGTGGTATATTCGGTATTCTTCACCAAAACCACACTATTCAAAGGCATCAAATAGATCTTCTTTACTCATCATACAGCTTTTATGTGCATAAGAGGTGTTTGAAAACACCATGGCATCAGTCATTTGTGCTTTAGTCTTCGGGTGACATCTTTGCTTTTTAACACTTCAGAGAGGCCTACAGGATTAAAATCTTAGGATGTACAGTCCTTATAGCAAATATTTTTGGCTCCGAAGCCGAGTGTACCAAAGTGAGTGACTCTTGGACTGGGGATACATTCACTTTGTAAGAATTTTAATTTTTTTTTTTAATGCTTTAAAAATATGTATTTTATTGTGCTCCCTGGTGGTGTAGTGGGGTTTAAGTGCTTACATCTGCTAACCAAAAGGTTGGCAGTTCAAATCCACCAGGTGCTCCTTGGAAACTCTATGAGGCAGTTCTGCTGTGACTTACAGGTTCACTGTGAGTTGGGCCTCACTCAGTGCCAGTGGGTTTTGGGTTTTGGTAAGTGAAAGTTTACAGTGTAAGACAGTTTGTCATACAAAAACTTATGCAGCTTGTTATGTAACCCCATTTGGCTCTCCACACACTGTGATGACGTCCTTCTCACCACCTTGTATTTCCTGGGTTCATCCAGCTCCTGTCCCCCTCTGGCTTATCATCTTAACCTCCATACGGGAGCTGCCCATTTATTCTCATGTACCTATTTCAGCTATGAAGCATACTGCTCACCAGTATCAGTTTGCATCTTACAGTCCAGTACAGTCTTTGTCTGAAGAGTTTGTTTTGGGGATGATTTCAGTTCTGGGCAAACAGGGTGTCTGGGGGCTATGCCTTCCAGCAGCCCTCCAGTCTCTCAGTCCATCTAGCCTGGTCTTTATTTAATAGAGTACAAGTTTCACATACCCGTTTTTCTTCTGCTGTATCAGGGAGTTTATGTTGTGTTCCCTGTTAGAGCAGACATTGATGATGGCCAGGCACCATCTGGTACTTCCAGTCTCATACTTAGGTAATCTCTGGAGTATGTGGCTCTTTCTGTCTCTTGGGCTCATAGTTTCCTTATGTCTTTGATGTTTTTCATTCTCCTTTGTTACAGGTAAGTTGGGACCAGTTGATGCTTAATAGATGGCCTCGTACTAGCTTTTAAGGCTCCAGACACTCCTCATCAGAGTGGAATGCAGAATGTTTTCTTAAAAAAACTGTCATCCCACTTGACATAGATGTCCTCTGAAATCACCGTCTCCAGATCCCTGCCCTTGCTACTGTGTCCCTTAAAGTGTTTGCTTATATTTAGGACACTTCTTAGCTTCCAATTTAGTCTGGTGTGCTGGCTTCACCTATCCTGTGGATTGTACTTTATTTCACTTAAAATAGTTCTTGTTTACTATCTGTAATTAACAAATACTCTTCTCCTTCCCTCCACTGTTGTGAACTGTCAAAGACTGTTTTGTTCTGTTTAAACCTTTTCTTGAGTTCTTAAAATGGTTGTGTCATACAGTATTTGTCCTTTAGCAGCTAATGGTACTCACTGTAATACCTTCGAGATTCCTGCATGTTTCCCAAATTCATCATTGTTCTTTATCATTTCATAGTATTCCATTGTGTGGATAGTTTGTTTTTACTATTGTAGACAGTGTTGCAGCAAACATTGGTATACGTGTGTCTGTTTGTGTGACAGCCCTTATTTCTCTAGGATATATTCCAAGAAGTGGGATTGCTGAGTCATGGTATTTCTGTTCCTAGGTTTTTAAGAAAGTGCCATATTGATTTCCAGAGTTGTTCCATATTACATTCCAGCCAGCAGGTAGAAGTGTTCCAGTCTCTCCAACATTTATAATTTTGTATTTTTTGAATTAATACCAGCGTTGCTGGGGGAAATGGTATCTCATTGTAATTTTGATTTTGATTTCTGTAATGACAAATTATTGTGAACATTTCTTCATGCGTGTGTTAGTGTCCTGGATGTCTTTTTTGGCGAATTGCCTGTATACTTTGTCCACTTTTTTTTTCTTATTATGATTGAGTGAAAATGTACATTCTCATAAATTTGCATGCCCACCTATATGCAACTCCCACTGCTCTCCCTGCCAGGTGACAGCATACTCTTCTTCTCCACTTCATGCATGTCTTATCCTCCCAACAATCTCCTATCCCCTCCTCTCCACCCACTGCCCCACCTGCAGTAAGAGGTCAGCAGGACCTCATCCTCTAGATGCATATGCTTTGTCCATTTTTTATTTGTTGTTGTTGAGATTTTGCAGTAGATTGTAGAGATGAGATGCTGATTGGATGTGTTGCATCCAAATTTTTGTTCCCAGTGTGTAGGTTATCTATTTACTCTTGGTGAAAGCATAAGTGTTTGATTTTGAGATGTTTCCAGTTACATATTTTCTCTTCTGGTGTTTGTACCTTCTTAGTAATGTTTTATATTCTCTTTACTCTGTGTGTATTAGGGCTCCCAGTGTTGTCCAGATATTGTCTTCCATGATCTCTGTAATTTTAGATTTTGTACTTCGGTCTTTGATTCATTTTGAGATAGTTTTTGTGTATGGTGTGAGATATGGGTTCTGTGTTTTTGCAAATGGATGTCCAGTTATGCTAGCATCATTTGTTAAAGAGCCTCTTTTCCCTAGTTTACAGATTTTGAGCCTTTGGCAGATATTAGCTGCTCAGTGGATGAATGATTTTATGTCTGGATTTTCAGTTCTGTTCCATTGGTTTGTGTATCTCTTGTTGTACTGGTACCAGTCTATGTTGACTTCCGTGGCAGTATAGTAGGTTGCAACATTAGGTAGTATGAGGCATACCACTTTGTTGTTTTTCGTTAATGCTTTACATATCTGGGGGCCTCTTTACTTTCCATATGAAGTTGGTGATCTGATTCTTTTATTTCATTTAAAAATGCCATTGGAATTTAGATAGAAATTGCATTGTATCTATGGAGTACTTTGGGTAGAATAGACATTTCACAATGTTGAGTCTTCCCATGCGTCAGGAAGGTAACTTTCTCTGCTCAGTGTAGGTCTCTTGATTTTTTACAATAGTGACCTTCAGCTTTCTTTGTATAGGTCTTTTATGACTCTGGTTAGATTCATTGCTGGGTAGTATTGATTTGGTAATTTCTTTGATGTTTTGTGGGTTGGTGTACAGGAATTCAACTGATTTTTGTATGTTTGTCTTGTATCCAGTACTTAGCTGAACATCTTAGTTCCAGTAGTTCTTTTTGGTATGTGTTGTGGATTCTTTCGGATTTTCTGTGTATAAAATCGCATCATTTGCACCATAGTATTTCCAAATAGAGATGCTTTTGCTACTTCCTTACCAATTTGGATACTCTCTTTTTTTCTTTTGCCTGATTACTCTGACTAGAACCTCCAACACAATGTTGTATAAAAGTAGTGACAAAGGATATTTTTGTCTGGTTCATGTTCTCCAGGGGACTGCTTTTAGACACTCTGCATTTTTAGCAGTTAGCTTTACATAAATATCCTTCATTATGTTGAGGAATTTCCCTGTTACTATTCTGAGAGTTTTTAACATGAATATGTGTTGGACTTTGACAAATGCCTTTTCTTCATCAGTTGATGAAATTAAGTGGTTCTTGTTTTATTTTATGTGGTTGATTGTATTGATTGCTTTTCTGATGTTGAACCGTCTCTGCATCCCTGGTATGAATCACACTTCATCAGGGTGACTTTATTTTTTTAAATATATTGTTGAATTCTGCTGGTTAGAATTTCGTTAAGGTTTTTTTGTGCCTGAGTTCGTGAAGGATATTGGTCTGCAATTCTCTTTTTTTGTGGTGTCTTTAAGTGTTTTTTATATCAGGGTTATGCTAGCTGCGTAGAATGAGTTTAGGAATATTCCATCGTTTCCCATGCTTTGAAATACCTTTAGTAGTAGTGGTGGTAACTGTTCTCTAGTAGTTGGGTAGAATTCTTCAGTGAAGACTTCAGGGGTAGAGCTTTTTGTTTGTTTGCTTGTTTTGTTTTTGGTTTGGGATTTTAAAATTACCCTTGTGATCTCCTATTTTGTTATCAGTTTATTCAGTTGTTTTACCTCTGTTTGTGTTAGTTTGGAAAGCCTGGTGACATAGTGGTTAAGTGCTATGGTTGCAAACTAGAAAGCCAACAGTTCTCATCTGCCAGGCACTCTTTGGAAACTCTGTGGGGCAGTTCTGTGTCTAGGGTCACCATGAGTTGGAATTGATTTGACAGCAATAGGTTTTTTTGTTTTGATACGTAGTGTGTTTCTAGAAATTTGTCTACTTCCTTTAGCGTTTCAAATTTTCTAGAGTACAGGTTTTCAAAGTATTCATTCATGATAGTTTTAATTTCAGTTTTTCTGCCATCTCATTTGTTTGGGTTACTTTCTTCCTCTTCTGTGTCTTTTGTCAGTTTGGCCAGTAGTTTATTGATTTTATTGATGTTTTCAAAAAGCCAACTTTCAATCTTGTTAATTCTCTCAGTTGTTTTACTGTTCTTTATTTCATTTAATTCTGCTCTAAGTTTTATTATTTGGCTTATTTACAGTGCCTGACGGCTGTTGATGTTCTGTTTGAGTTTTTGAGTATTAACTTTGGATGTATGTGTTTATTGCTATAAATTGACCTCTGAGCACTGCTTTTACCATGTCCTAATGGTTCTGGTAGGGTATATTGTCATTGTTGTCATTCTCATTGAAGCCTGTCACTTTCTTTACTCCATTCTTAACTTCTCGTATAACCCATTAGTTTTTTAAGATCTTACTCAGTTTTCATGTGTATAATTTTTTTCCCCCCTACTTAACCAGTTTCTCTTTTTTTTTTTTTGGCTTTCTGGTCAGGAAAGATGCTTTGTAATATTTGATGCTTGCCTAATGTGGAGCTGATTCTGGAGAACGTTCCATGTGCATTCAAAAAGAAAATAGACTTGGCTCCTGTTGGGTGGAGGATTCTGTATATGTCTGTGAGGTCAAGTTGGTTGCTTGTGGCATTTAGATCTTCATGTGTCTACTGAACTTTTATCTAGATGTTCTGTTGTTAACTGAAAAGGGTATGGTGAATTCTCTACTGTTACTGAGGAGCTGCCTATTTGTCTTTTCAGTGTTGTTGGAACCCCGCCTTTGGGCATGCAGATATTGAATTTGGTTATGTTCTCCTGGTATATTGACTCTTTAATCATTATATAATGCCCTTATCCATTGTAGTGGATTTTAATTTAAAGTTTGTTTCATCAGAAATTAATATCACCACTCCTGCACTTTTTTGGATATTGTTTGCATGTTACATATTTTCCCATCCTTTGAATTTTAGGTTGTTTGCATCTTTAGATGTAAGGTATGTCTCTTGTAGGCAGTGTTTAGATGAATTACAGGTTTTTTATTTTTTATTTTTAATGTATTCTGCCACTCTTGTCTCTTTATTGGTGCAGTTAGACTCTTTACATTTGGCATAATTGTTGATAGATATGAGTTTATTGCTGTCATTTTGATTTTGTGTGTGTGTATTGTTGACAGTTTCTTTGTTCGAGTTAACTTTCTGTGCTGATTTGTTTCTATGTCTTTTCATCTTTCTTGTTCCTGTTGGTTTTGTGTTTTCTGATTCTTTACATTTTTCTTGTTTTTTATTTTGATGTGTAGGATTGTACATTTCCTTTTTTGGTTAATGTAACATTTACCCCTATTTTTCTAAGCTTCAACCATTCTTCTGGCTTTAGATAGGCTTAGTTCTTATCGTTTACTTAACTAATATCTCTTTCCCTGTTTTCAGAGTTTTAGCTTTGTTTTATTTTTGTTACTTCCATATCTGGTTTGATTACCTGCTTTTTCTTTTCTGCATTCTAGTCTTGGGTTGTTATTTGATGTTACTTATTTGGTGACTGGAGGACATACTGTAGTACCTGTTATTTTGGTTTTGTTTTGCAAATTCCCTAAGCTCTGTTTATCTAAAAAAGTCCTAATTTCACCATCATATTTGAGAGACAGTGTCGCTCAATACATAATTCTCAGCTGGCAGTTAACTTATTCCTAGCCAGTCTTAAAATTCTGTCCTTGATTTTGGCTTTGTCCTGTTTGGTTTTAATGTATCTTGATGGCTGTCTTTTGGTATTTACGTTGTATGGGGTTCAGTGGGCATGTGTTTTCTGTCAATACCATTTTCAACAATTCTGTGTGTATTTCTGTTATCTCCCCCTCTTCTATTACTGCAGTCACTTGTAGGTTATTTATTCCTCTTGTTAGAGTCTCACATAATTCTTGGGGTTTCTTCATTTTATTTATTTTATGTGATTTTTCTTCAGATAGGTTAGCCAAGTGCTGTATTTTCAGTCTAATTCAGACTTTCATTGCCCCAATTTTCTTCTTTTACTTTCTTTTGAGTTGTCTAATTCTCAAATTTTATTGTTAACCGTCTGAGTTTCTGTTTGCTGTCTGTGGATTCCTGCAGTCAGTTAAATCTGTCATTATGCTCTTCAGTCTTTTTTGAGTTCCTTTTAATGCTGTGTCTGTGTGCTTCTTGGGTTCTGCAGTTTGCGTGGGCCTGATATCTTCAGGAGTTCTATGTATGAATCTTGTATTCTGCTTTCAGTAATTCCAGAAAGTTCCCTTTATCTGGAAGGTTTCTTGATTCTTTGGTTTAAGAGCTTTCTGAAGCTGTTGTGGCCTGCCTCTTTATGAGCTTTGATAATTAATTTTGTCTCCCAGCCATCAATAAGTTACTGTATTTATTTATGTTTCCTTACTGTGTCCTACCTGCTTGTTTTGTTTTGATATGCCCAAATAGTCTGGTCATGTGAATGTGTTTGATAATTGGTGCCTTTGAAGCTCTAACATCTTGTCACAAGGCGTTTTAGAGCAGTAACTAGGTATGTGAGCTCAGGAGTCCTGTCTACTTTTTTTGTTTGAATTCATCTCAGATAACCAGGTAGTTGGTCACTGGATAAGTGGTATAGGCACAGTTATCTGACTGTACATGCTGAGCAGTGCTAGGGGCTGGTAGCTGCCCACATGCCTGTGGGAGAAGCAAATTCTGTTTTCTAGACTGCATAGGTAGGTGGGTTTTACACCTGGACTATGGGTGCTCAGTGCTGTTGGTTGTGAAGTTTGGGATGCAGGTGGCTAGATGGTGTGGGTGGAGCCACTAATCTTCAGACTTCTGGTATGGATAAGTAAGAATCCTGCTTAATAAAAGGCAGCTTGGTGTCAGATGTCAGAAACTTGCCTTTCCACCATATAGCTGGTATAGTCAAATTTGGATTCAGGTACATACCCTGTCATACTGTGCCTAGACTATTGTAGTGGGCCCACACAGGTCTATATAGGACTGAAAGGCATTCAGAATTGGTGGATCCCTTAATGCCTGTACCTTCACAAAAAAACTATTTCTCCCCTGAGTACTTGGGTTAGTGGAGTTGGCAGTTTGTTTTTTCCTTGTTGGTTTTGTTCCCTCTTTGTGGCTGGGAGAATGGCTTAGAGCATATATGGGGTCCTACTTCCCATCCCAGGGGATGTGTCAGTCTCTGGAGCCTGCTCAGACCTAGTGCAAAGCAGTAGGAGGGCAGGTAAGTGGGAGAGAGGTTTATCTCAAAGGAGAGTTTTTGATCCCCCTTGTTAACAAGACACAGATTACTCAGCTTTTGAGGATTGAGTGCCACGATTCACTCATTCTGGAGACATGAGTGTACTTGACTGTACGGTCTTTCCTGAAGTAGAAAACACGTTTCAAACACCATTGCTTGTATCACCCTGCTCCCACCAGATCTGGCCCATGGGGGGTCTGTTCCTGTTGAGTTCACCTCTGGCAATTCTTTCTAGCCTCTTAATAGTCTCTATTTCTCTGCTTCTCAGTCCAGTTTCTCAACTTGGCCTTTGATGTTCAGGGCTCCTAGACTGTCTTATGTAATCAGTTCACTTGTTTTTTTCCAGGTCTTTGTTGTAATAGGGATCACAGGAAGTACCTAACTCTTCTGCCTTCTTGGCCTGCTTCTGTTTTTTACCTTTCTAATTCTTTTATTTCTGAGAATGTATACAACAGTGTATTCTACATATACAGTTAAACACGGTCTGCATGTACAACTCTGGCATTGATGAAGTATTCTTGGCAGCTTTTTTTTTTTTTTTTGCCATTGTATAAATGTACAACTTTTGCCATTTCAACTTTATAGATATGCAACTTCTTGACAGCAGCTACATTAATTAGCTCTTCAACTCTGCCGTTGATGATCAGTATGATTTTTCCATCACCGTAACCTGAAAACTCCATACTCTGTAGCAGTAACCTTCCAACCTCTTCTTTCTCCTTCCTGCTGTTGGTAACCACTGATAAACTTTGATCTTTATACATTTGCCTTTTCTTCTTTTTTTATACAAGTGAGGTCATACAGTATTTATCCTTTTGTGATTGGCTTATTTCACTCAGCATAGTGTCTTCAAGCTCCATCTGTATTATAGCAAGACTTCATTTCTCCTGCTGACTGATTGTATGTAGGCACCACATTTTGTTTATCCATTCATCTGTTGATAGGCAGTTGAATGTTTCTACCTTTCAGCTGTGTGAACAGTGCTGCAGTGAACATTGGTATATAGGTCTCTGTTTGAATCTTTGCTGTTCAGGTCTTTTGGGTATATACCTAGGAGTGGAATTGCTGGGTCACATAGTAGTCCTGTTTTTCCTTTTTTTAGCAGTTGCTACAGTGGTTTCCACAGAAGCTGTATCATTTTGCATTCCTATCTGTAATGGGTAAGAGTTCTGGTTTTGTTTCCCATTTCCCCACATCATCCACATCATCATCAGCATATGTTACTGTCTTCTCCGTCTGCCTCCCTTTTTTTAAATGTATCTTATCCATCCAAGTGGGAGTGAAATGTTACTTCATTGTGATTTTGATTTGCATATCTGATAGCTAATGAGGTAGAACATCTTGTTTAAATGTCCCTTTTGGTAAAATGTCTGTACACTTCCTTTGCCAGTTTTCTGATTGGGTTGTTGTCTTACTGTTAAGTTGATGATGCTTTATATATTTTTTGGTTGTTAAATTCTTAACCAGATGCATAGTTTTTTTTTTAATTTTTATTTTTATTTAACATAACTGAGTGAAAATGTACATTCACATATAAATTTACATGCCCCCCTATATGCAGCTTCCACTGCTCTCCCTGTCCGGTGACTGCACACTATTCCTCTCTGCTCCATACATGTCTCATCCTCCCAACAGCCTCCTTTCCCTTCCTCTCTGTCCACTCCCCTTCCTTCAGCCAGAGGTCAGCAAGATGATATCCTATAGATGTATAGAACCATAAAGTGCTTCCAATATATGGTCACTCTGCATTGCCAAGTCCAATCCATTCCTGTCCAAAGAGTCAGATGCATAGTTTTTGAAGATAAACTCTCAGTTGGTGACTCATTTTTCACTTTTTTGTAAAGTCTTGTAATGAATAAAAGTATTTTATACTTACGAGGTCTCATTTGTCTTCATTATTAAAAGCGAAGCCCAGCAACATTGTCCCTGCCTTTTCTTCTAAGAATTTTGTAATCGTAGTTTGCGTACTTTGGTCTTCAGTCTGTTCTGAATTTATTTTTGTGTATGACATGAGACATCCTACCAGACTGTGTGTCATGGATTGACTTGTGTCCCCCCAAAAATATGTGTAGCCATGTGACTGGGCCATGATTCACAGTATCTTGTAACTGTCCTCCATTTTGTGGTTTTCCTATGCTGTATGTTAAAGGATTAGGGTGGGAATGTAAATCCCTTTGATAAGATCACCTCCCTGCTCCACTGTAAAGGGAGTTTGCCTGGAGTATGGCTTGCCCCACCCTTAATCCTTTCATCTTGCAAGAGATAAAAGGAAAGAGAAGCAGGCAGAGAATTGGGAACCTCTTACCATCAAGAAAGCAGCACCAGGAGAAGAGCGCATCCTTCAGACCTGAGGTTCCTGTGCCAAGATGCTCCCTGGACAAAGACTGATGCAGTACTGGACTTTCCTGCAGAGCCAACAAGGGGAAAGCCTTCCCCTGGAGCAGACACCCTGAATATGGACTTGTAGCCTACTGGACTGTGTAAGAATAAACGTTCCTTTGTTAAAGCCATCCACTCTATAGTATTTCTGTTAGAGCAGCACGAGCTGAGTAAAACGGACATGAATCCTGTTTTATTTTTGTGCCTGTGGAAAATCCAATTTTCCCTGCACTGTTTATGAGTAGACGCTCTTCCTCATCAGATGGACTTAGCATCCTTGTCAAAAATTAGTCAACTAAAGATGTGTTCCATTGCTATTCTTAAGGTTTTCGTTGGCTAATTCTGTTCTAGTCTGTCTTAGTCTGGAAGCTCAGCTGAAACTTGTCCACCATGAGTGACCCTGCTAGTATCTGAATACCAGTGGCATAGCTTCCAGTATCACAGCAACATGCAAGCTCCCACAGTATGACAAACTGACAAACAAGCAGGACAACAAGTGAAAAATCGATGCCTTTGAATTGTGTTGTTGGATCCGAATATTGAATGTACCATAGACCTCCAAAAGAACGAACAGATATGTTCTGGAAGAATTACAACCAGAGTGCTCCTTGGAAGCAAAGATGGCAAGATTGCATCTTACATACTTGCAACATATCAGGAGAGATGAGTCCCTAGAGGCGGACATAATGCTTGGTTATAGGCATGGCACAGGACTGGGCAGTGTTTTGTTCTGTTCTGCATAGGGTTGCTGTGAGTCGAAACCAACTCGATAGCACCTAACAACAACATTGATGTGTAACTTTATTACTGAACTCTCAGTTCTAGTCTGCTGGTCTGTGTACTTATTTTTTAATACCAGTACCAAGCTGTTTTGATTATTGTAGCTGTATAATGTTTTAAAATCAGTGTGAATTACTCTTTCTCAACATTGCTTTAGCTGTTTGGGGACCTCTTGCCATTCCATACAAAGTTGATGACTGGTTTTTCCATTTCTGTAAAGAAGGCTGTAGTAATTTTAAAAAATTGTTTAGTTTCTTGCTGAGAATGCACACGGCAAAGTATGTACCGATTTGTCCCTGCGTGTGGGGTTCAGTGACAGTGAGTACATTCTGGGTATTACGCGACCAGTCTTACCCACCTCTTCTGAGCTGTTCCTCTCCCATTGACATAAACTCACTGTCCCCTAAGTTTCCTGTTTAATCTTTTGGATTGTTTTTGTCAGTTTAATCGTATATAGATAGTTCTTAAAAAAGCATAATAGTCAACGCACACAGTTTTTACTAGTTTAGCCAAACTATTGTTTCGTTTTAAGAAAATCTCAGAAGATACTTTTGGCTTAAGATTTGTTATTTCAGGGCAATAGTTTCGGGGCATCTACAGCCATGTTAGCTTCAGAATGTCTGAAGTCTGTGAGAATTTGAAATTGTGTTCTACATTTTTTTCCTTTTGTTCAGGATTCTTCTTAAGGAATCTCTGCTGAAAATGTTTATGATACTTGTGGGGTTATCAAAACACAGGCAGATGTTCATGGAGGCAGTTAGCCACACATTCCATATCCTCTTATTTCTGAGTCTACAAGAAGGTTGTTCAAATTTTGATCAGGATTACGTGACATCTATAGTAGATCACTTTGGGTAGTATTGCCATTCTAACAGTATCTAGTGTAGGAACACTTTCCGTTTGTTGACAGCTTGTCTGCTCTCCTACAGAGCCTTGGCAGTACAGCGGTTAAGAGCTGAGCTGCTTGCTATGTAACAGGCCAACAACTTGAATCCACCAGCAGTGTTTCACGTTTTTCATTTTATAAATCTTTCATATACCTTGGTTAAGTTCATTCCTGGATGTTTTATTCTCTTAGATGCTTTTGTTAATAAAATCATTTCTGTAATTATCCATTCAGATTTCTCGTTGTTGGTCTGTGGATACCCAACTGGTTTTTGTTTGATGAGCTTGCACCCACAACTTCATTCAATTCCTCTGTTACCTCTAGAAATTTTCTTGTGGATTCTTGGAGTTTATGTTTATATGATAATGTCATCCACAAATAGAGATAATTGTAGTTCTTTTCTAATTTGGTTACTTTTTCTTGTGTTAAAACTCTGGTTAGGACTTCCAATAAAATGTTGAATAGAAGTGGTGAGAGCAGAGCACCGTTATCTTCCCAGTTTCAAGGGGGAAAACGCTCAATCTTTTGCCATTAAGTATAATGTTGGCTTTTCATACATGCCCTGAATCATATTGAGGAACTTCCTACTTTTTCTTTCTTCTTGAGGATTTTCATCATGAATTTTATCAAATGCTATTTGTGTATTGATAGAGATAACCGTGTTGTACTTTTCTTTGTTCTGTTGATATAGTATATTACATTGATTTTCTGATGCTGAACTATCCCTGCATTCTTGGAGTAAATCCCACTTGGTCGTGATACATGCCTGTTTAATGCACTGAATTCTGTTCATCATTATTTTGTTTAGTATTTTTGAATTGGTATTCATAAAGGATATTGGCCTGTAGTTCTCTTGTGGTGTCTTTGTCTGATTTGGGTATCAGGGTTATGTTCTGTGTTACATATCCCAAAACCCCATTGCTGTCAAGTCAATTCCAATGCATAACGATCCTACAGACAGAGTAGAACTGCCCCATACAGTTTCCAAGCAGTGCCTGGCAAATTTGAACTGCTGACTTTTTGGTTAGCAGACTTAGCACTTAACCACTATGCCACCGGGGTTTCTGGATGATTATATAGCACCTAGATAATGTACTAGATAAAGTGTGACACATTAGATAATCTCTTTTTTGGGTATAATTTCTAGCCTTGCTGTGTATTACATCAGTTATGTTTTTAACTCTGTTCTGTACAGATGAGCATCTTTCCTTGATATGATCTCTCTAGGAGCCATATCTTTACTTGCAATTTGTTTTCCTGTAACAATGTTTTCTTACTGAGAACTAGAAGGTGTAGAAGTCTCATTAGGTTTTGGGTACTCACCTCTACCATGAAGTAATCTTGTCTTTAAATTGTCAGATTAGACTTGAGTCTTAGACTGATAGGGGAAGAAAATGTAAGTACTTTTTAACATTGGTACCCAGATGTTAATGGAAAAGTTTCTTAGAAAATCAGATTTCCACAAAGTAGTTCCACAGTGTTCTGTATTAAAATGATACTATGAACTGCAGACTCCCCACCAAAGGACAGCTCTGCTATAGTTCTGAAACTTGGCACTGTGCTTTGGCTCTGAAGGTTTCCACTTAGCAAGGGCCAGGGTTTTTCACCTGTTAGTAGATTGTCTCATGAGTTTATGTCAGTCTCTAATCTGGGCTTCAGTTTCTTTATTTGTAAAAGATTGCTTTTCACATCCCTCTTGTATAGTAGTTGATGATTCCCAATAGTTAACTACTTTTTTTTTTTTCCCCTTGAGTTAAAGGGTAAAGATGATGAGTTATTTGGCAAAACTTGGGTGTGACTGTTTGAATACTTTGGTTGCCTTTGGCTTGGCAACCTAGTTATCCATTTTAAGCATTCTTTCATGGAGGAATATGAACTGAAGCCTCATTACATCCCTACTAAGATAGAATAATGCCTTTCTGTTGTTAAGGTAAGGAATTGATGGTGACTTGCATATAAGCTGGCTCCTCCTTGTTCTGCTGTGCACATTTCTAAGTAAAGACTAACTTTATTTAAATGTTTCATGGTGTAGAATTCTAACTTTCCACCAGAATGGTGTATCTAGCCTCCCAGCAGCACTGAATTCTGTTCTCCATTGTTTTGTTTAGTGGTATTCATAAAGGATATTGGCCTGTAGTTCTCATGGGAGTTTTCATTAGATGTCCTCAGTGTTCAGTTTCAGGACTTTTGTCTTAGAGCTGCTGCTGTTTTTATAAATGACTTACATATGATTACGTGCACATGTGAGAGAGACAGGGTGTGTGTATGTGTTAATGTTCTGCACTGTTGGGAATTTTGTGCAGTGGGAGGACACTAGGGTGTTCTTTCCAAATCTCAAGTGCGTAATGTTTTTGTTCTTTGAATTACAAGCTGAATGAACTCTCATCTAAGTTGATAAATCTGGGTATAACAGAATGCCCAGGATTCTCTAATGTGTACAGTAAAAGAGCATTGGATTGGGAATCTGAAGTCCTGGATGAGTACTTAGCCCTGAACTACTGTGAGACCTTATGTAAGCTTTCTTTCCATGTAAAATAATGATTATGAATGTTTATAGATGCACTAATCGTAATAGCCAAAGAGTAGGAGCAATAGATGGATCAACAAAATGTGATTTGTCTATACAATGGAGTATTATTCATGAGTGGAAAAAGAATGAACTACAGTATTCTTGAGCCTCAGAATTGTTCTGCTAAGTGAAAGAAGCCATCACAAAAAGCCACATTGTATGATACAATTTATAGGACATGTCTAGAATAGGGAATTGTGTAAAAGGAAACAAAATTAGCATTTGCTTAGAACTAGGGTGGGTGTTGGTTGGATATGAGGAATGACTGCTCTTGAGTTCTAGATTGCCTTTTTTGGCTGATGTTCTAAAGTTAAATTACGGGGATGAGTGCACAACTTCACAGATAGAAGAAAAACCACTGAACTGTATGCTTTACAGGGTGAACTTTATAATATGTAATTTACATCTCAGGCTTTTAATTGTAATGAAGCCACTTGAGCTAATGAGTGCTCAAAATTTATAGTTTTTAGTAAATAACAGTAAGAAGCAGCACTGTATATAGATGATATTTCTTGAATAATTGTGTACAGTACACCTGATTTTCCACTAGAGGACAGTGAAGTGCATTTGTAGCCATTCCCCACCTATTTTCAGTAAACACTTTATAAGAACTGAACTTGAAATTCTTTTTATTTTCCATTGGGAAAATTTGGTTATTCTGGCAATAGAGAACCTATGGTGTACTGTATGCTAGTGTTGTGTTTCATCGGTGGAGATGACCAGTGAGGCAGCTATAATTGATTTACTGAGGAGCTCTGGAGAGGAAAGGATGTTGTGTTGTATTTTGAAGGCAGATGTTGAAATGTGAGGACTGCCAGTTAAGTTCATAGACTCATCGTAGAAAAAGTGCTACATACTTCATTGCTGAATAGTAGTATGGTCACCTTCAAAGTACTCCCTTTGGGAAGCTATGTACCAGTGCCAGCACCAGTCCACCCTTAAAAGCAGTTTTGGAACTCTGTTATCAGAGCTGTTGTCATGTTACCCTTGATGTCCTGAGTGTCATCAGAATGTCTTCCTTTCAATATTGCCTTTATCTTTGGGTAAAGAATAAAGTCATTGGGGGCCAGATCAGGTAAGTAGGGAGGGTGTTTCAATACAGGTGTTTACTGTCTAAAAACTCCCTCACAGACGGGTATACAGTTAAGTTTGCAAAGTTGCCACTGTGCAGAATGGCCATTCCAGAAAGAGTTCCAAAATTGCTGTGAAGAGTGTACTGGGTGTTGGCTATGGTGCATAGCTTCCCAAGGGGAGTACTTCGAAGGTGACCGTAGTGATAATTCAGCAGTGAGATATGTAGCACTTACAACAATTAAGTTCGCAGGCTTAATTGTCAGACGTTATATTACCGTGTAGGTTAGAGTGAGTGATAAGTGAGTCAGTTCACACTAGAAGTTTAGCAGTCTCTTAAATATAGATTTCTTTTGGTGTATTTCTGTTACTTACATAAGCATCTCTGTGATTGCCTGTTTTTGTAGAAAGAGAATGGATAGCCTTTGTTCTTTTTACTAAACCCTTATAATACAGTGTGTAGTATCCAGCTTCAGATCTACTGAAACTGTCTTTTTCCCTTGGTAGCTCTATTTTAAAGCCTGTGGCTTCCAGAACAACTGGCTTTTCCTGTGGGATGAAGATACCATTACTTTAAAATAGGCCTGTTTGCCTAGTGTGAAAACCAAAGCCATTGCTGTTGAGTGGATTCTGACTCATAGTGACCCTATAGAACAAGAGTAAAACTGCCCCATAAGGTTTACAGGTAGCAGCTGGTGAAATCAAACTGCCAGATTTTGGTTAGTAGCCAGCTGTTAACTGCTGTGCCACCAGGGATTCTAGGGTTAGGGCAGTACAGTTTAGCTGTGGAGTCAATTAGTAGAACCAGCTGAGTTGTGGAAGTAGCCATACTGGGCCTTGTTCAGTCTGAGCTAAGCAATATGACCTTGACAAAATAGATGATCTTAACATGTTCTTCCAGCTTATCATGTATTATCTAAGCTTGTCTTATCTTTGTTGTCTTTTTCTCATCCTCTGTGAATGATGCTCCCTAAATTGGGGTTTGTTTATGTCGATGCTCACCTAATCCGTAGGCTAGAAGTGCTTTGAAAAAAATCAAAGAGTTGCTGTTTTTCTAACAAAACGTAAATACAGATAAATTAATCTAAAATGTCATAGCTGAGGAGGAAAACTACTTTGAATGTTCTGTCTTTAGGGGACATGGTTACGTTCATCACCGAAATTTCTAATTATGTTTTCCCCCCCAACCTAGCTGTGTTTGAAAACTTAGAGCTAATTCTTAATTTGCTTTTTTCTTAATTTGCTAGAAAGCCTTGTGGCCAAAATGAAGCTAGACTAACCTGGCTTTAAATTTCAGTTTAGTTAGAAGTTGGTAGGTAGTCAAGAGGAATATTTTATATCAACTATTTGGTGCTTTTATGGGTTTTACAATGCTTTATAGATATTATTTACTGTTTCTAGGCCCTGTTTACTGGGATTGTGACACATAGTAGTCTAGAAAATAATGATCTGTGAACCAGCATTTTATTAGCTGCATGACATTGTTGCATGAAAACATTTATACCATACAAATTTTCCTGATTCTAAATAATTCTGAATCTTATTATAAGTGAATTTCATTAGGAGAGGTCTGTGTCAAGCCCCCCCCCCCCCCCCGTTTAATTTTTTTCTGCATTACGTCTGGAACACTTCGTTCTTTAACTTCAGAGCCCTGTTTTCATCCGTAAAACAGATCAGTGGAGCTCTAGGAGGTCACCATTTTTAGGAATCTTCTATACCTTCTATTTGTAATCCTCTCTGGGTCATCATTATGTGAAAGATTAATATTTCATGTCTTTGAGTTCATTGTGGTAATGCTTACTTGGTTTGTTATCTGTTTAGGTTGCATCTGCACTAGAAAAATGGAAGACTGCGATACGTGAAGCTCAGACTTTTTCCAGGATGCATGTTCTGCTTGGGATGCTTGATGCCTGTATCAAGTGGGATATGTCAGCAGAAAATGCTAGATGCAAAGTTTGTCGAAAGAAAGGTATTTTTAGACTACAGTTGTTAATCTGAGTGTATTAGGGCTTTCCCAAAAGTATTCTTTGTATACAGAGGCCGATTTTACTTTTTCCTAGAGCTGTGTATGGTACTGGTCTTTGAAACCAAATGCCAGTGAATGAAAGTGGAGGCTCAGTTTAGTGAAAAATAAGACCATTTTCTGTCTCCAATCTTTAACATTCTGCAAGGAGCAAAATTAGGTTATTTATAATTGTAATCTTTCTCTGATCTTAGAACTTTAGTCATCTGTGAAGTAGGAGCAGATGCTACCAGCAGAGGGCAGTCTTTGTGGGGAATACTGGGGTTTAGCATCATTCTTTTCTGTGTCCAGGCTTACAGCAAGGCATTTGAGACTTTGTAATGCTGAAGACTTTCAGATCCCATGTGTGCAAAAGCTGAAAGCTTCTCAGTGATTGACTTCTCAGTGGCTGACATTATTTTGTAAATTAGGTTATGGCTTAATTTCGAAGGATAAAAAGACCTGTGTAAGCTCATTTAGTTGGCTGTCAGAAGGACTTGAGAACTGTGTCAGAAAGAAATTGGGAAGTGCTTGCAGTGTTGAGACGGAAGCTTAGAAAATGCAATACTTCTTAGGGAATTCATGTGTTAGTGGGAGCAAAGAGCAAACAAAATTTCATACTGTCACTTGGCTTTTGCTACCTCCTACTAAATGGTAACTGTCTTCTTCTAGCCCTGGGTAGATTTGGGGATGTAATTCAGGAGACTTGAACCTTAATTTTCTGTAGTGCAATTTGTTACTTTCTTTTTATAAATGATCGTGTGTTTGTAAAGTGGAGTGGTGGTATACTTTAAGATACTTGCTCTTCTTGGTGTTACTTGAAGGTGAATGTCTCTTTCTTATAACTCACTCTGGCTGTTGCTGTGCTCTGCACAATTTTAGTGCAAGTTTATCTTGTTGCAGGTGAGGATGACAAACTGATCTTGTGTGACGAGTGTAATAAAGCCTTCCACCTGTTTTGTCTGAGGCCAGCCCTCTATGAAGTACCAGATGGTGAGTGGCAGTGCCCAGCTTGCCAGCCTGCTACTGCCAGGCGTAACTCCCGTGGCAGGTGAGTAATTTTTCTTTTAAAAATAACTAATTATAATAATTAAGCTTCAGTTATTCAGACTGGATGGTTCTAAGGAAGTTTAAGTTCATGTTTTGGCTACAAAGGCTGATCTTTTAAATTATCACAGTAGAATCCCAAGACTGATTTTCAAAGTTTAGCTTAATGTTGACATTTCTAGTTTACACTGCCAGTCACATTCTGTCCTTTTGTGTGTGTATATATGTTAGTAAATTTTACAATTCAGGTCAGTTTTTGGTTTTTCTTTTTTGGTTGTACAAAAATGTACACACTGTTATGTGAGTCTAGTTGCTGTCCCCACACTGTGACAGTACACTGCTGCTCTCCATCCCATGTTTCCTGTATCCATTCAGCCAGCTCCTGTTCCCCTCTGCTTTTTCATCTCACCTCTGGACAAGAGCTGCCTAGTCAGTCTCATGCATCTTTTGAAGCCAAGAAGCACACTCTCCACTAGTATCATTTTATGTCTTGTAGTCCAGTCCAGTCTTTGAGTAAAGAGTTGGCTTTGAGAATGGTTTCATTTTGGGGTAACAGAGATTTCAGGAGCCATGTCTTCTGGGGACCCTGTAATCTGTCAGACCTTCTAGGTTGGTTTTTTCTTAGAGTTTGAGTTCTTTACACCACTTTTCTCTTTGTCCATTATCTAAGTCTTCTTGACCGTATCTTAAGAACAGTATATCTCCTTCTGTCTTTTGTTTCCACATTTCTCACTTCTTTGTGAATATTTTTGCAAGTGTCCTCTGCTAAAAGTTATCAAATTCATTGCTTTTGTTGCCCATGTCTGTTGTTTCGCTTCCTTATTAGAACTCTGGTGCCAACTTGGACATCTCCGTCATTCTCCATTCATTTACCAAATGCTGTCAATTCAGTGTCCCTATGTCTGATGAATCAGTCTCCTGCTTTCCATTCTCTTTGGTCCCGCTGTCAGTTGGCTTTCTCACATCTCGCACCTGGTTTCTTTCAGTGACTTTTCAGTTCCTCTTTCTTAGCTCAATCTTTTCACCTCTTTATCCATTCAGTCTTTGTAGGGCTATCAGAATAGTTTACAGAAGACAGATCTACTCATGTCCCTTTCCTATTCAGAAACTCGCAAATTTTCCACTGCTGCTAGAATAAAATCCGAACTCCTTAGCCTGACTTTTGAGAGTCCTATTGACTTTTGAGAATCTTGTTAGTAACACTAGCTTGTGTTTTTGTGAGCCCTGGTTCACATATTTTTGTGACTGTTACAGACTGCTCACTGCTAGTCCTTGTCTCTTATATGCTTTTCTCTCAGCTGGGAATATTTCCTCTTTGGAACTCCCAACTGGGTAATCTGCTCATAGCCCAACTAAAATTTCACTGTCCTTGGAAGCACCCTTACATCCTTTACATCCTTAGAATTAATTGTTCTTTCTGTGTGTTCTAACTGAGCTTTAGATCCCTGAAGCAGTATTAGTGCACCCTGCCTTTATTGTTGGTTTTGTGCTCGACTGCCTTCCCAGTGAGGTTGTTAGTGCCCTGAGAGTAGAACTGGTACTTTGTTTAACATCCAAATTCCAGTAAGGCCAACCAAACACAGGGCCTTGTAAAGTGGAGACACCTAATATTTGCCAAGTTGATACTGTGTTTTCACACTGAAATTTGAGGTTGTGGAAGACCAGTTGTGTAGGCACTCTGGCGTGACCTTTCTTTTAAATGGCAGTGTTGTTTGATTCTGACTACACCAAACAGTGTTACTTGGGTATTTCTTACCCCATTAGAGACACAAGGCATGATACTCTGAACTGGTGGGGTTTTGGACCAGCTGTTTCAAGCTGAGATTACCATTGCTTTGATGTTATCATCTGCAAGCTGTTTCAGCTTCTGGAAGGGTGCCATCAAGGTGGAGTAACACCTGTCTGAGCTCTGTTTACTCTTTCAGTCCACCCTAGAAGTTCAGGACAAGTTTCAGTACCTGAAATGTTATATTATCTGTTTATTTGAGATAGAAGGAAGTGTTTTGCATTGTTTGGTGTGGTGGATGAATTTTGGTCTTGATCTCTGTTGCCTTTGGTGTCTTAGGGGCTTGGTGATGAGATCTGGGCTGTTGAAGCTTAGGTTTTCGTTTTCTTTCTTTTGTCTTGGCCTAGATTCAGGACTCCTCCTCCTGCCTCTACCACCCGCACACTCATCATCATATGTATGTAGTCTGTGAAGAGAAAAAAATTGCCTAGATCCCTGTAGAACTTTAATCATTCTCCGGGCCACTTTGGGCAAGATCTGTGTTCCCTGTATGCTTTTTCCTCCATATAGGAATTACACTGAAGAGTCTGCCTCTGAGGACAGTGAAGATGATGAGAGCAATTCAGAGGAGGAAGAGGAGGAAGAAGAGGAAGAAGATTATGAGGTGGCAGGTTTGCGATGTAAGTGTTCCGTTTACCTCATAGTCTCATAGTCTTTGAAGCTGACTGGGAAAGTTGGGTTGGCAATAGATTAATCTTTGTCACCATCTTTCTGTCATCCTAGTTTCTTGAATGATGTAACTGGAGGGTAACTCAGTTGCCATTTTTCTTTCAAGATATCATTTAATCACCTTCCAAGTAGGAGGTTAGCATAGTTTCAAGAGCATCAACCTTTGGCAGATTTACTTCCTCTGAGACTTGATGGAATTCAAGGCCCAAAGTATAGCTACTGTACCACTGGGGATCCTTATCTTCATGGCAGATCTGCTGGTTCTGAACCCCTTAGTGCATGGTTAAGAAATGGGTGACAGTTCTTTTGGCCTCTGTTGCAGTGTTACTTTCAGGGAAGTTATTTTTTGTATCTCGTTACAGTAGTGTTATGCAAAGGTTATATAGCTTTCCTAATTTGAAATGAGAAGACTGAGTTTTCGATCACTTAGGCATAAATAAGGTTTTTAGGTGGATCAGGCATGTTTGTGCTAGATGGCAGTAGGACAAAAAAGACCTCATCATTTATGCTCACTTCATTGACTCTCATCCTCGTGTTTTTCATAAATCTTTGAGAGTCTTGTCATCTTAATAGTTCAGTCTGAGTCCTGCAATCTGACCTTTAACAGCGTTACTCATTACAGAATATATCTTCCTTAATAGCTAAGTAGAAAAGACACCATTCATGAGGATTTTGATGAACATTTGAAGAGATGAAACTGTGTCCAAGATCACAGCAGTTCTGAATAACTGTACTTGGTATAAGGAGAGAGGATATTTAACATGATCTGTCTCTTGTACAGTGGTGCTACCCTTTTAGCCTTCCCAGAAATCTTGGGCTACATACCTGCTTTTTTTCCTCCCATCCCTCCCTCTTCCTTTGGGGCTCTAACTGGGGACACCTTTAATTTTCCCCTTCCTACAAGGCTATACTTGTTCACCAGGCATGATTTTTCACGTATCCCTTTAGTGCTGTATTACAAAGAAACCTTCAGTCATGATTTAGATGCAGACTTTGAATACAGCAATGTATTGGTTCTTTTTATGGTCACTTTCCGCTTCCAAATTGTTGCTCTCTTTCAAAAATATTGTTCCCCTCAGTGTTTTCAGGGCCTATCTTTGTCAAAAGAATCTAGAAAGTATTTGATATTACAGAACTCTTTGCTCAACATTTTAGGCCACCAGGGATATGGTTCCCTAGGGCAATTCAGGGACCTAGGTAGGAGGTCGCTGTCCCAGCATCCCAAGTTCCATCACTGGCATTGTGTTCTTCTTGTTTTCACTTGTAGGTCTTGAGCTAGAGACCCTAAAAAGCCCAAAAGGGAGGGAAAGCATTAGCATGGTTCAGAAATAGAATGTGAAACATTGTTTATTAATTCTCTGTTATTGCACCTTTGTACTTCTCTCTGTCTCTGTCAAGATTTATTAGACTTATTAGCACATGGTTTCCTTCCTGAGTTTATAGTCTGTTCCTTCAAGGGCCACATTTTTTGGAGTAACTGAACAGGGCATAGGCAACTGGGGAATACTGAAGGAACTGGGCTTCTAAATAGCTTTCTAAAAGGTCCTTGGAATTTTGGTGAAAGATACTCATTCTTCGTCTGCTGTGCTGCTTTTGAAAGGAGACGCTTCAGTGTCTGTTAGGTAGTCTGGAGAGAACCAGCAGCAGCACCTTATTCTCCAGAGTTAACTGAAGGAAACCATTGCTTCACTTGTCTAGATTATTCCCTGCTCCTCTCATGCCTACCATAGGGATGGTCCCTTCATCTTCACCTGTTCTGCTAGTCTAAATCTGTATTTCTTATTTTAGTGAGACCTCGAAAGGCTGTTCGGGGCAAGCAGGGTGTCATCCACCCTGTGGCAAGGCCAGGTCGACGACCAGGGAGAAAGCAGCATCCTATCAGGAGGTCTCAGCCAAAGGAACCACCTGTGGATGACATGGAGGTTGATGAGTTGGTAAGAATTTTTTATCACCCACCCTCTAACCTTTCTGTTTCTTACTCACTCAAGCATTAGGAAGTCATCAGGCAACAGCTGAGAGCCTCCCCTCTTTTCCCTCTTTCCTACTTATAGAGGTTGATGAATTAAATGGGTAAGCATATAGGCAGACAGAAGCTGTAGGCCCTCTAGAAACTATGTCTGGTATTCCCCTGTTATAGCCTGCAAATACTGTCTTCTTCAGTTAGCAAGCAGCTTGCAGCTTGCTACGGATTTTAAAATAGTATCCATTTGTCTCTGGCGGGCTCATATGGGCTGGTGTCCGTGGTGGGAATGTCAGCAATGTTGGAGCTTCCCTGACTGTCGCATCTACTGCTGACAGTTGTTAATGGGAGGGATACCACCCTCCCCTTTGCTCCTCAACCAGCTTAATTTAGTTGTATTGCTTTAGATTTCACTAGCACTTAACAAAAAAAGGCTCTTAAAAGCCTGCTTGTTTTGATAGATCAAATTGGGGTTGAAAGTAGATTGCGGGCATAATGCAAGCCATTAGGAAGACCAGAGGCATTAAAAGAGCCTCCTATAGCCATGATGGAGCTCACAAAGTTGAGTCTCACTGGCAACACAAGAATAAAAAGGGGTGCACCCTGAGATCTCCACTAAAAGACTGCAATTGATGGTCCACAGGCCTCGGTGTTCCCCTGAGAGCATGGCCTCTGGCCTTGATGCTGCCCCTGTCCATAAATCATAATGGAGGTCAACTCTCAGACAGGAGAGGATTGGACTTGGCAACACAGGGTGACCATGTCATATGTGCACTGTATGGTTCTATGCATCTATAGGATGTCATCCAGCTGACCTCTTACTGAAGGAGAGTAGGTGGAGAGGAGGGGATAGGAGATTGTTGGGAAGATAAGACATGTATGGAGCAGAGAGGAAGAGTGTGCTGTCACTGGGCAGGGAGAGCAGTGGGAGCTGCATATAGGTGGGCATGCAAGTTTATATGGGAATGTCCATTTTCATTCAGTCATAATGAAAAAAAAAAGAGCCTTCTAACTCCTTCAGCCCCTAGCTCTTTCTGCCATGAGCCACAACTTTGTTACGGATTCCTTGAAGAAAGGCCCTCCTCTCTTGTCCTTGGCTATTTGGCTTATAGTGGAAGAGCCCAAGTCCAGGAAGGGGATTGCACCTCTTGTATTTTCTTCCCTGCGATACCCCACTGCCACAGAACTGGCTACTCATGGTCCAGATTACCTGTCCAACTCTCTGTGCTTGCACTTGCTTGTTTATACCCATCCACCGTATCACAGGTCCTTGTGCTGTCAGAGGGCTAGCATCATGTTTACCGTGCCCTCTCTGACTTTGCTACTAATATGCCAAGTGCTGTCTGTCCTCTGCTTCTTGAATCATCAGTGGAGGTAGCAAGTAGGCTGATTGGAAGATGGCCTGCCTCCTGTACTAAGGGTGCTCTGACTTGAATGCCACATGATTTTGACCATCTTTCTTCCTAGAAAATGATTGGACTCTTTTTTTTCTCGTCTCCTCTTTCTTTTCCCCCTTTTTTCTTTCCTTTCCCTTCTTCTCTGTGCTCTTCCCATCTTTTCCTTCCCCATGTCTTCCTCTTCATTCCCTTCTTTCACAGATACACACATTTTCCCATCTTCTTCTTCTCCTGTATCTGTATTAACATGTCTTTTTTCTTTGGTGCTAGGTGCTTCAAACCAAGCGGAGCTCCCGGAGGCAGACCCTGGAGTTGCAGAAATGTGAAGAGATCCTCCACAGGATTGTGAAATACCGTTTCAGCTGGCCTTTCAGGTGAGTTTATGTCCCAAAGCATAAAGAAAATGTTCAAAATGGCAGCTGGCTAAGATGAAGACCTAGGAGCTACCTTAATCACGTTCCTCTCAGTCTGTGTCTCATTGGCAGGGAAGTGGCTTTCCCAACTAAGAAGGACAGTCATTTTGTTTTCTGTAAATGTGTTTAGATGGTTTACAAAGAAGATTAGTTTCTCATTAAATAATACATACATGTATTGTTTTGCAATATTGTTTACCACCCACATGATATATTAGCAGTTAGCAGTCTCCCCTTGTGCTTGCCACTAGGCAGGTTTGCCCATTTAGTCTCATTTTGTTACATTGTCCTGTCTGATCTTTGGCTGAAGGGTAAACCTCAGGAGTTAACCTCATTTACTGAGTTAAAAGCTTGTCTGAGCGGGGGGACGTACTCTTAGGTATTTTCCAGTCTCTACTAGTAAGTGTGGTTTTTTTGTGAGTCAGAATTTTGTTCTATATTTATCTCTGGGCTGTCTCCAGAACCTTCAATTGTAATCCCTGCTGGACCAGTTGATGGTGGTAGCTAGGCACCATCTAGTTGTACTGGACTCAGTTTGGTGGAGGCTGTAGTGCTTGTGGTCCATTAGTCCTCTGGAATAGTATTTCCCTTGTGTCTTTCGTTTGTTTCATTCTCCCTTGCTTCACGTGGGGTACAATGCATTGTACAAGGTGAACACACCTTCTCTATCCCACCTTCTCTCCAGTCTGTGGTTGGCTGATCCTAGCAGGTATGGGCTGGTAATGTGACAACAGGGTTTCTCTCAGTTGCATTTAAGGTTGTGCTAGTATCTCTGTGTGGTTCTTCTCCATAGGGAGCCTGTGACTCGAGATGAGGCTGAAGACTACTACGATGTGATCACCCACCCCATGGACTTTCAGACAATGCAAAACAAATGTTCCTGTGCGAGTTACCGCTCTGTGCAGGAGTTTCTCACTGACATGAAGCAGGTGTTTACCAATGCTGAGCTTTACAACTGCCATGGCAGCCATGTACTAAACTGCATGGTGAAGACAGAACAGTGTTTGGTGGCTCTGCTGCATAAGCACCTTCCTGACCACCCATATGTCCGCAGGAAACGCAAGAAGTTTCCTGATCGGCTTCCTGAAGATGAAGGGGACAGTGAGCCAGAGCCTGTTGGACAGCCTAGGGGACGAAGACAGAAGAAATAGGCAGGACCCTAGTAAGCAAAGGAGAAGGGAGCAAAGGCTGAGGGACTGGAATGGGAGAAGGGCAAGACAGAATGGAGGAGACAAGAGAAGAAGACTGCAGAGAACTTGGGATGGGAGGAGACCACAGGGAGCCCAGAAATGTCGGTCATTTCAGTGTTTGCTGCTCCTGTAGGACCTGCACAGGGCCTTCCTCAAGTAAAGTTCTTTGGGGCATCTCTCTGGTGGTCTCTACCCAGAGAAAGTGTATGGGCAGAGGACAGCGGTAGCCCCCTCTCTGAGAGTTGCCAGGAAAAGTCCCAGGCTTTTCTTGTGACCACTTCCTTTTCCTTTCTTCTTCCCTAATGGTCCTCCCACTTTGGCTGCCACACAGCAGTAAGCCCCTCTGGCATTCAAGGGAGGAATTACAGTATTTCATAGAAGGATCAAGGGTAATCAGGCCAGTTGGGGAAATAATGATTTTTTTTTTTTTAATCTATATACATATGTACAGTCTTGTTTCTGTAAGCCCATGCTGTCTCTTCTTCCCTTTCTCTCTCAGGTGACATTATCAGTGAGTGCCATACAGAACTTTGTATTCACCAGCATCATGAAACAGCTGTAGTCTTTTCAGCTGATTTTGGCAGAGTAAAGGGTCATTTCCTGCAGTCATTCCTGAACACCCTTCCCCTCTTTTTGTGACGACCTTTTTTCCATTCCCACCTCACTCCACCCTCTCAAAAAACAGAACAAAAACAATGAAGGCACTTCACTTAGAGACTGGAGTCCTGCTTATAATCATGCATATAACCTTTACCTTGGATGGATCTGGCCAGAGGGTGTTGGAACCCAGCCTACCCACACACATACCAGACAAGTTCTGGGGGAAGAAGAAGAAGAAGAAGAAAAGCAGGACAAATTTAAATGTTTAATTTTTTAATAATGGACTTTTCTAGTTATTGAAAGTTGCTTGTTTCAGCAGTGATACTGTATAAAGAACATCTTGTAAAATATTTGTCATCTTGCTTTGGCACATGTACAGTACAATTTATATGATAATGTGTTTGCTTTACTTTTCCTCATCTTCTCCCTCAGCCCTTCCTCTTGCTTTCAGAGAATCAGATTGGAGACTCATGAAGGCAGAGTGGGATCTGGCTGGGGAGAGGAAGTCCCCTTTTTCTGCCTGAGTGGCTGTTGCTGCCTCTCCCCTCCATAGCTTCCCCTCATGCCCATTCTGCCTTCAGGCTTGGAATTCGTTGAGAGCCTGAACATTTCAGTGGTCAGTGTCAGTGGGGTTGGGGAGGGAGCAAAGGAGAAGCTCACAGAGCCCCTTACCACAACAAGTCTAGCACTAGTTGTTACATTTAGGTAAAACTTTGTAGTCTTCTTTCCCTTTTCCGGCAGATTTTGATAAAGACACAAAACAGGGTTTAATCTTCTTTTCTATCAACTTTGAATTTAGAAAATCTGAGCACCTTAGCTCTTCTGTAACTATTTAAATTAAAGGAAAAGAAGTCCACCAAGGGATTGTAACTCATAGAATTTGAAAATAAAGCCTCTAATATTGAACTTCAAGTTGTGATCCCTGTCTCCTCTCCATCCTTCTTATCCAAGGACCTGGGGAATTTGTTTTAGTCGCTAGTGGGTAAGTTTACTGTCCTCCTCCCACAGGGTTAGCGTTGACATTACCACTCATCATCCAAACCTTCCCCAACTTGTTCCTTGTGTCTGGTCTGTTCTTGTTAATAGTGAGAATCTTGCATTCCCACTTGAGTTACATTAGAATTATTTTTTTGTCTCTAAGCAGAAAAGACCCCAGTTAAAGGGTAAACTTGTAACAAATTGGAATTTCAAATAAACTTATGTACTTGTGTTTACAAATAGAAAATTTTGATGGATCTTTCTTCATGCTCTTGGGATATAAGTGGATAGTACAGCCATTAACTCTTGGAGCCAATTCTTTGAAGGCTTGGCTTCAGGACCGAGAGTAACTCTTAATCTTTCACCAGATACCAGATTCATTTACTGCATTTTCTGATCTTCCAAGTGACATTTCCACTGCCCTGGCTAATTGAAACATGACTTGCCTCTCCTGACCTTGTCTCAGAATGAATTCTAGATAAAATTAAAGGACATCATTTGAAACTTCTTAAGAAGTAGGGGAGGACTATTTTTAGAAACTGGTGGTGTAATGGTTAAATGCTGTTGCTGCTCACCAAGTCAGAAAAGGTGTATGTGAGGCTTGTATCCTTTAATCAGACCTTTTCAGTCTGTATGTCAAGCAGTTAATCTGAGAGGCTGGACAGTATGAAGAACAACGAGGCATCAGGATTGGAGGAAAACTCATTAACAACTTGGCATTATGCAGGTGACACAACCTTGCTTGCTGAAAGTGATGAGGATTTGAAACACTGATGAAGATCAAAGACCATAGCCTTCAGTATGGACTGTACCTCAACATCCAGAAAACAAAAGTCCTCACAACTGCACTAGTAAGCAACACCATGATAAACAGAGAAAAGATGGACGTTGTCAAAGATTTCATTTTACTTCGTTGCACAATGAATGACCATGGAAACAGCAGTCAGGAAATCAAAAAATACACTGCATTGGGCAAATCTGCAAAGGGTTGAAAAGCAAAAATTGTCACCTTGAAGACTAAGGTGTGCCCAACCTAAGTCACAGTATTTTCAGTAACATGTTGTGCATGTAAAAGCTGGACAATGAATAAGGAAGACAGAAGAATTTTTTAATTATGCTGGAGAAGAATATTGAATGTACCATGGACTGACAAAAGAACAAACAGATCTGTTCTGGAAGAAGTATAACCAGAGTGCTCCTTGGAAGCAAAGATGGTGAGACTGCATCTTAACATACTTTGGACATGTTGTCAGGGGGATTAGTCCCTGGAGAAGGACATCATACTTGGTAAAGTAGAGAGAGGAGGTCAGTGAAGTAGAGCAAGACCCTCAACAAGCAAGGTGGATTGACACAGTGGTTCCAACAGTGGGTTTAAACATAAAAATGATTGTGGATATGGTGGAAGACTGGGCAGTTGTTTTGTTCTGTTGTGGATAGGGTTGCTGTGAGTTGGAACCAAATTAGTGACACCTCACAAGGGGTGCTCCTCGGAAACTTTGGGGGGCAGTTTTACTCAGTCCTGTAGGGTCGCTATCAGTCAGAATTCGCTTGATGGTAATGAGGTCCTCCCCCCCCCCCGAAACCGTGGTGGTGTAGTGGTTTATTTTTCACTCAGTATTTTTGCTAAGGCTTCAAGGAGGATTTATGTGCTGCTTAAGGGCTTAGTAGTTCTATTTAAGAAAAAAATATTTCAAGGAAAATTTAAAACACACAGCAAGAATGAAAAGTATAATGAATCCCAGTATATTTACCTTCAGCTATTCTACCACAAGGCCAATCTTGCTTTATTTGTGTCTTTATTTCTTATGCAGGGATTTTTGAAGCCAGGGTGTTTGATTACGGTAGGTAATCGCATCTAAGTCATTGCTGTGATTCCTGCTACTGAGAAATGAAATGGCCAATTCCTGATCAGCTGAACTGTGGACAGCATAAGGGAAAGTGGAAGAGCCTTTCAGGAGAACGTAGCAGATACCAGATTCATTTACTGCATTTTCTGATCTTCCAAGTAACATTTCCACTTTGTGACCTTGGTGAGCCTGTGCTTTGACCCAGGCCTGTGATGACCAAGGTCAAGTAGTAGTTGACTTATTGCTGCAGACTTCAGGCTCTAGAGAAGGGAGATACCTCTTGTAATTTCCTATCCAATGATGGTTGTATTCAGAGGTCCTAATCCTTATCTGTGAAGCGCTGCTCTTAGGCACACATTAAGGTGCCTGTGGCACCATGTCGCCTCATCTAAGGTCTTTATTTTAACCCTGTGCCAGTCTTTTGTCCAGTTTGAATTGAATCCCTGGGAATCAAGACTTGCTACTGACCCTGAACTGGGCTTTCCCTCCACTCAGCCCTTTGCCAAGATATCCCTGCTAACCTCTGAACTTTGAATTGTGTCCATGTAATAAATACTGACCATGAGGTGCAGGCTTGCAAGCATGCAAATGCATACATAGAGCACTTGGAGAAACCAAACATGGGCACCAAGGCTACAGAGAGGGCAAGGGCACATAATGCACATGCTAGTAGGTGTTGATTTCTAAGATATTTTTGCTTGGCTTTAGAATATTCCAGGTGGAGATTCAACTGTGGGAGGGACTTTGTCTCTTCCCCCACTGACCTTGCCCAGCTTCTCTAGATGTTTACCCCCCCCTAGATTATAACCACCTGGATATGACATACCCTCCTGCTTCCCACAGCTCAAGTGAAACTAGAAGAGAGGAGGAAGACTAAATCTGCTATGATCTAAATTGCAAACGTTCTGACCTTAGACTTGGGTTCAGTTTCAGACTCCCTATCTTTAAAATGTGGATAGAAAAAAAAAAAACATTGCTGTGAAGACAGTTCCAACTTCATAACCCTATAGGTCAGAGCAGAACTGCCCCATAGCGTTTTTAGGGAGCAGCTGATAGATGACCTTTTGATTAACAGCCAGCCTCTTAACCACTGTACCACCAGGGTTCCTAAAAGGGGGCTGGGACAGTCAAACAGGAGGAGTCCTGTAATGGTTTCTTCTCTTCTAAGGGTTTTTCCGTAATGGCTTCATGGGTTGGCAAGGTCCTGCCATCTCTCCCATGGTCTGGCCAGGATAAGCCATCCCAACTTCAAAGGGGAGCCCCCTTGGGGTCAGTCCTGATGGTACTTACTTTCTCTATTCTCCCATCTCAGTACCCTGGAGGCCAGCCACCAGACTTAGTGTTCACTAAACCCAACAAAGCCTAGCACCTCCATCCAAAGCCAGGGAAGGAATGAAGGTGAACTAGTGCCACTCTTGGTAGGTCCCTCTCCAAACTTGACCCATATAAGTATCCCAGGTCTCTGGGCTCCTCTTCTCCACCTTGCTGTCCCTGCCCTAGCACTGTCCCTTCTCACTCTGATTCTGCTTCTTAAAACTTGACCTGTATGTGCAACTCACGGTAGCCACTGCTCTCTCCCACTCCCAGTTCGGGCTCCTAACTCATTAGCTTCCGTAAGCTCATTCTGTGTATCACCCAAGGACCCTCATATGAGGAGTTTCAAGGTATTAGGGTCACTTGATGTCACAAGTCAGACAGTACTGGGGTTTAGTTTGTGTGCTAAGGTTGTGCTCTATGATGAGAATTTAATGGAGAGGGTCTGCCATGTGTAAGAAATGGTGTGAGCACAGGTGCGGGAGTGGGGATTGACAACCTTGGTTGTCAGGGAATTTATTTTGATGGGATCCATTCACACTCATGGAGATCTTACAAAGCAGAGTAGAACTGTTCCATAGGTTCTCCAAGGCTGTAAATCTTTATGGAAGCAGCCTACCATCTTTCTCCAGTGGAGTTGCTGGTGGGTTCAAACCACTGACCTGTTAGCAGTCAAATGTTGAATCCACTGTGCCACTGGTGCTCCCTGGAGAGTCTGTAATCTCGCTCAACACATAAAGGATCTGTGGGGATGTGCCCCAACCTGTTACTTCCATCCTGTCTCTCTTTTGTCCTTGTGGAACTGATCATTACACAGGGCAGAGTGGTGGCCCAAGGGGGGCACTTAGCCCTACCAGTGGCATGAAGCAGTTGATCTTGGGCATGTGAGCACCTCCCTTCCCCTTTAGGGCCTTTATCTCTAAAGTGAGGCTGGCAGGGGCTGTACCCTTAAAGCTGCCTAGCACTGACACTGAATGCTGGCCATGTGCATTGTGCACCCAGAGACAGAAATCAAACCCTTCCCTGGGCTTGGGCATAGAAGCCAAATAGGACCTAGGAGTCTGACCCCAAGTTGATGGAGGGCTCTGGGACACACATCCAGCTCTCTTTACAGCAGAGACAGGGACAGGTCCCAGCAATCCTGGACTGCCCTGATATGCAAGTGTGTGAGCTATCCCAATAAGGAACTGTGTGTATTCCTCCACCTCTGCCTCATCTCTCACTGCTGCTGTCAGTACTTAATATCTTTCCACAAAGCTGAAGGAGCTGGCGTTCCAAGTCCTCCTACACTCATGGGCTCCCCATCCTCAAGCCTATGTGCTAATAAGATGCCCAGATTCCAGGCCAGCCCTAACTCCACCCAACCCAGAAGTATAAGGTATTCTGACTGTAGCCACACCAGGACTTGGACAGAAGGCAATGAAGACATCAGGCTTAGTCCCCAGGCCCCACGTGGGGACAGCACATGGACCTGTAGGGGACAGTGGGAGCAGGTACCAAGCATCCCAGGGAACCTTCTAGACAACTTTGAGACTTGCCAACACCCTCATTTTATATACAAATGAGGAAAGCTAAGTCTGGGAAAGGGAACTTACCCACAGGCTCCAATAAGCTAGACTTCCCATGGCCAGAAGTGGGGATCCTGCAGGCATCCCAGTCCCACTGTGGAGCACAAAGCTCAGCTCTTAGAGAGAAAGCAGCAGTCTTGTAAAGGGCGCACAGGCAGGCGAATACTCATACCCACATGCACAGACTGGGACTCTTGCAGATCACAGCTGTTCCACGGGGATTTCCTGATAGGTGATACGCCAGAGAAAAGGGGTGGGGTGGGGGTGGCGTGGATGAACACAGCTATCAACACCCAGTTCTGCTCACAAGGGAGACTCCCAGAGAGTCTACCCCTCCTACATTCCCCCTTTCCAACCCAGAGAGGACTCAGCAGTGCCACACAGGGGTTTATTCCAGTCATAGCTTCCAGAGAAACTCAACAATAAATTACATCATTAAATAAACTCCCTGCAGGACTGTGCCCCCTGCCCTTCCCCCTCCAAATCCTCTGCCAGCACCCTGCAGAACTCAGCAGGAAGGGGTGTAAGGGGGTCGAGGGGAGTGGACCCTGACAAGCGAGGGGCTAAAGAAGTCTGTCCTGTTGACCAGCCCACTAGCACCCACATGCCTGACCTTGATAGCGGGGCAGCTGCTAGTCAGCTGTTGCTTGAGGAGGAGGATGGCTGGGAGGAGGCCACAGCCACCCACTCTACGCCTGTCCTATAGGTGTGTGGGGTTCTCCAGAGACGGGTCCATTTTAGTCACGTGCAGGACCACAGTGGGGGCCTTGTAGTGGTGGTAGGTGCCATGGCCGTAGCTCCCACGGGCCTGGCAAACCTTTGCCTGGGCCCGGCCTTTGGCCATCTTGCGATGGCACAGGCTCTGCCAGGTCTGGAAAGTCTTGGAGCTCCATACCCAGACTCCACTGGTGATGCCCACCACCAGTGACATGAAGATTTTTAGCATAAAGACAGCCACAGTGGGCACTGAGCCCTCTTGCAGTGAGCAGTCCCTCTGGCCTCCGGGCACCGGAGCCTCTGTGCATGGCTGCTCCGCTGCCCGAAGGCGCCAGAAGTCCATGTTGAGGCATTCATAGATGTAGCAAATAATGACACAGGTGGCCGGCACTGTGTAGAGAATGGAGAAGACCCCAATCTTGACCATGAGCTTCTCCAGTTTCTCGGTGTTGGTGCCTCCTGTCTTCATGATCTTGCGGATGTGAAAGAGGGCCACGAAGCCTGTCAGGAGAAAGCTGGTGCCGAGCACCAGGTAGCAGGATAGGGGTACCAGCACGAAGCCTGTGAGCGCAGTCCCATCCATACTGGCAACATAGCACAGCCCAGTCAGTTCGTCCCCAGCCACCTTGCGCAGAGTCAGGATGACGATAGTCTTGAGGGCCGGCAGGCCCCATGCTGCCATGTGGAAATAGCTGCCGTGGGCCTCAATGGCCTCGTGGCCCCATTTCTTACCGGCTGCCAGGAACCAGGTGAGTGTAAGGACCACCCACCATAGCGAACTGGCCATGCCAAAGTAGTAGAGCAGCAGGAAGATGAGCGTGCAGCCTGTGTTCTCCAGGCCCTCCTGGATCACATAGAGGGCTCCTGCCTCCTGGTCACAGGCTACACTCTGTGCTCCCGCTACAGCGCGGATGAGGAAGGCCAGCGAGTAGACATTGTAGCACATTGAGAGGAAGATGATGGGGCGCTCTGGATACTGGAAACGGTGAGGCTCCAGGAGGAAGGTGAGCACGGTGAAGGCGGTGGAGAAGAAACACAGTGCTGACCACACAGCCATCCAGATGAGGGCGAAGTCCTTGTCCCGCCGCGACCAGAACACCTCTACGCCCGGCCCGCAGCGCGGGGCGCACGAGCGACTCTTCTCCACATACTGGAACTTCTCTGGGTTCTCGCAAGCGCCGTCCGGCCCCGGACCACTGTCGCTGGGGGGCCTTGCTGGCCGTGGCGCCACAGGCAGCATGCCCCAGCCCCTGTGGGACTCGGCGGGGCCGGCTGTGGCGTTTTCCGGTGCTTCCATGCAGAGCGCATGCGGGTCGTTGCGCGTGGGCAGCTGTGCGCAGTTTAGCGAGTCTGGCCAGCCAAAGTTGAACTGCTCCATGATGGGCGCGCAGCGTAAGCGTGCTTGCTCGCACATGGGCCGGCAGGCGGGGATGGGCGTCGAGACCTGGTCAGTGCACATGGGCGCGTAGAGCGAGCACAGGAAGAAACGCAGGTGGCTGTGGCAACCGTACTGCACTAGAGGCGCGAACTCGTCCAGCTTGGCAGCCGCCTCGCGTTGAGACTCGTGGCCCAGTAGGTTGGGCATGCGAGTCAGGTTATAGCCGATGCCGCGGCACATGGGGATCTCCACCGCCTGGCACGGCACCGGCCCGTGCCCGCGCTCCGGGTCGAAGCGGCCAATTTCCAGAGCCGCGCCGCCCGATGCCAGCAGCTGCCACAGCAGTAGCGCCCCGCGCAGCGGCGGTACGGCCATCCCGGGAGGCCCCGGCTGAAGGTGGGAGGGTGGCCTGGCTCACTCGGGCCGCACCAGCCGGTGCCCGCGCGCCTGCCCGCAGGAGTGCGGGGCGCGGGCCATCCTTGTGCCGCCCATGTGTGTCCTGTCGCTGCTGGGTGCTCGGGGCAGGGTGCAGGGAAGCTACCCGGGGTGAGGAAGAGCCGAAATCGAGCCAACTGAGCTGCCAAAACTGCTGCCACCAAAGATGCTGCAGAACAAGAGGGGGCACCTCCTCCCGGGGCCGTTGCTACCAGCCCCGGGGGCGGGGCGCTAGCGGACGCGCCCCTGGCCGGGCCTTAAAGGCGCCGCGTCACGTAGATACGTTGGGCACTCACAGGGTGAGGTCCGGCGGGTCTGCAAGTGAGACTCAGCCACCGCTTACATTCCATTTCCACTCCGTTCTTTTCTTTCTCTCCTTGCTTCACTTGCCCCACAGGACATTTTGCGGTAAGATACTCTGGTAGTTCCTTACCCCACATACTGGATGGCCTTTTAGTAGCCGAGGAGGGTAAACCATTTCTAAGGACTGCACGCGTGGCAAACCTGTTCGTTGTTCATATCCAGGCTCTACGTCTTCACTTGTGTGTGACCTAGGGCTCCTCTTTCTGATCTTCGGTTTAATTTTCTGTAAAAAAGGCAGATAACACTGTTGTTTAAATGACCAACTCTCAATCCTTCTCCATTGCTGATGTGGATGCAAAATGGTACAGCTGTTGTGGAAAACAGTGTCGTGGTTTCTCAAAAAACCTGAAAATAGAACTACCTTATTACCCAGTGCGAGCCTGGTGGTGTAGTGGGTTAAGTGCTATATCTGCTAACCAAAAGGTTGGAAGTTCAAATCTGCCAGGTGCTCCGTGGAAACTCTATGGGGCAGTTCTACCCTGACCTCTAGGGTCTCTATGAGTTGGACCTGACTCGATGGCAGTGGATTTGGGGTTCTTTTTTCTTTTCTTTTTTTTTTTTTATGACGCAGCAATTCCACTCCTAGGTACCCAAAAGACTTCAAATCAGATACTCAAATGACTTGTACACCAATTTTCATTGCAAGACTGTTTACAATAGCCAAAAGGGGAGCCTAAGTGCTCCCAAAAGAGCAGCCTAAGTGCTCGTCAACAGATACATGGATAAACAAAATATGGTTCAATGGAATAGTACATGTTACAATATAGATGAAGCTTGAAGATATTATGCTGAGTGAAATACATCAATCACAAAAGGACAAATATTATATGACCTCACTTATATAAAAAGATAAGAAAAGACAAATGTATAGAGTCCAAAGTTTATTAGTGGTTACCAGGAATGGCAAAGAGGGAGAAAGGGGGTTATTGCTTATTGAGTACTGAGTTTTCATTAATACTTGTTGCCTTCGAGTTGATTACAACTCACAGCGACCCCACAAGCTTTTAAGACCACAGGCAGCAGGTGGAGTTTCCAAGGAGCACCTGGTGGAGTCAAACTGCTGACCTTTTGGTTAGCAGCCGTAGCACTTAACCACTGCACCACCAGAGTTTCCAAGTTTTCGTTAATGGTGATGGAAAAATTGCATTGATTACAGGTGGGGCTACACATTGTGTGATAGATACATGTCTTAGTTATCTAGTAATGCTATAACTGAAATGCCACAAGTAGATGGCTTTAACAAAGATAAATTTGTTTTCTCACAGTCTAGTAGGCTAGATGTCTGAATTCAGGGTGCCATCTGCAGGGAATAGCTTTCTCTGCCTGTCAATATTGGGAAATATCCTTGTCATCAATCTTCCCCTAGTCTAGGAGGTTCTCAGTCCAGGGTCCCTGGGTCCAAAGGACGTGCTCCCCTTCTGGTTCTTCATTCTTGGTGGCATGAGGTCCCTCTGTATGTTTGCCATCTCTTTCTTAATCTCAAAAGACATTGACTCAAAATACAACATAATCTTGTAGATTGAGTCCTGCCTTTTTAACATAATGTCACTTAATCCTGTCTCATTAATACTGTAAAGACTTATAACACAGGAAAATTGTATCAGATGACAGAATGGTAGACAATCATATAATACTGGGAATCACAGCCTAGCCAAGTTTACATACATTTGGGGGGGTACATAATTCAATCCATAACAATGTATTTACAAGTGACCAAAAAAAAAAGAAAGAAAGAAAGAAAGAAATAGCTACTGAGGCTGCTTATGTACAACCAAGTACCTCATGGGATTTGGTTCCTTAGTTTGGAGGTTTAGGACCATGCTTTCATGAGACGTGCCAGTTAATTGGCCTAATAATGTGTTCAGCGCTTCTCTTCTGCCTCCTGGTTTGTTGCATCCTGCCTGCAATCTTACAAACTTGCAGTTATCCAGGGCACTGCCATTGGTCTGTATTTGCCTGGAGCAACAGAAGGAGAGTCAGGAATAGGAATAGGAAATGGAATGTGTGGCAAATTGCCTCTATGAACAACTGCCTCCTTTGGCATGAGACCAGAAGAACTAGATGGTGTCTGGCTACCATTGCTAAACATTTTGATCAAAGGCTCCTTAGAAGAATCCTGATCAAAAGGGTGAAAAATGCAACACAGAATTTCAAATTCTCATGGACTCCAGACTTTCTGGAGCTACGGAGGCTGGATGACCTCCAGAAACTATGCCTGAGATAATCTTTAATCCTTGAACCAAAAATATCTCCTGAAGTCTTCTTAAAACAAAACAATTAACTAGTAAGATTTCTACCTTGAGTACTATACTCTTTTGAGAACTATCTATATAGGATCAAATTTACAACCCCCAAAAAACCCACTGTCATCCAGTTGGGTCAGACTCAGTGACCCTAGAGGTCAGAGTAGAACTGCCCCATAGAGTTTCCAAGGAGTGTTTGGTGGATTTGAACTGCTGACCTTTTGGTTAGCAGACATTGCTCTTAACCCGCTATGCAACCAGGGTTTCCAAATTGACAGCAATAACTTGAAAGTTTAAATAGGAACTTAGGGACAGTGAATTTACACTAATAGGAAGCATCTCAGAAAAGGAGGGTGAGAATTGTACATCAAAGAGCATGATAAATGTCACTGAGCTGTACATGTAGAAACTGCTGAATTGGTGTATGTTTTGCTGTGTATAACCTCAACATCAACAACAACAACAAAAGAACAGCTCACATTTGTTGCACACCTACTGTTTATACAGCACTAAGCAAACCAGCAAGAAGGTATATGTTTTAGTCATCTAGTGCTGCTCTAACAGAAATATCGTGAAGTGGATGGCTTTAAATTGGAAATGTTTATTCTTACATAGTCTGGTAGGGTACAAGTCCAAATTCAGGATGTCTGCTCCAGACTAATGCTTTCCCCCTTGTTTGCTCTGGAGGAAAGTCCTTGTATTGCTTCAGTCTTTGTTCAGGGAGCATCTTGGTGCAGAAACCTCAGATCTGGAGGACACACTGTTCTCCCAGTGCTGTTTTCTTTCTTTCTTTTTTTAATGATTGAATGAAAATGTACATTCCCATATAAATTTGCATGCCCACGTACATGCAGCTTGCACTGCTCTCCCTGCCCGGTGATAGCACACTCTTCCTCTCTGCTCCATATATGTTCTATCCTCCCAACAGTCTCCTATCTTCTCCTGTCCACCCACTCCCCTTCCTCCAGTAAGAGGTCAGCAGTATGACATCCTGTAGATACATAGAACCATAAAGTGCCCACGGGATATGGCCACTCTGTGTTGCCAAGTCCAATTCATTGCTGTCCGAAGAGTCAACCTTCATTATGATTTATGGACAGGGTCAGCATCAGGGCTAGGGGCCATGCTCCCAGGGGAACCCTGAAGCCCCTGGACAATCAATTGCTGTCTTTTAGTGGAGATCTCAGGGTGCACCCCTATTTATTTTTGTGTTGCCAGTGAGACTCAATTTTGTGAGCACCATCGTGGCTATCACTGGTGGTGGCCAGGCACCATCCGGTTCTTCTGGTCATGAGTCGATGTAGAGACCCACTCATGTGGGTCTCTCTGTGTTCTGGGTTCTCTTTGCCCCATGTGGTTTGGTCCTCAGTGATCATCCATTCCTGCTGAGTTGGGACAATTTGCTGTACTCTCAGATGGCAGCTTGGCAGCTTTTAAGACCCCAGACGCCACTTACCGGTTGCAGAGAGCCCTCATTATCAAAACACTAGTTGTGCCAATTGGCCTCGATTTTGCCTGAGAGCATGGTCCCCAGGCCCCTGACCCAGGTGTCCTTGCAATATTGGGTTGGGATGGGAGGAGTACTCAATTTGTGTAGAAGTCCAGTTAATATTGATCTTCTTTCTAACGTATGTTGTCACCGATTTCACCCAACAAAATTTCTATCAACTATCTAATCTAACCCTTCCCCCGCTCACCCTCCTTCCTTCCCCACCGTTGCAGCTATCAGAGTCTTTTCTTCTATGCATGAGTCTGTTTTTAAGTTCTTATCATAAGGGTCTCGTACAATATTTGTCCCTTTGTCACTGACTACTTTCACTCAATATAATGTCCTCCAGTTGAAACTAGGTTATGAGATGTTTCCTACAATCATTGTTGTTCTTTATCATTGCATAGTGTTCCATTGAGTATATATACCATAGTTTACCTATCCATTCCTCTGTTGTTGGGCATCTGGGTTGATTCCATCTTTTTGCTATTGTGGACTGTGCTGTGATGAACATTCATGTGCGTGTATCAGTTGGTGTGAATGGCCTTGATTCTGTAGGATATATTCTGAGCAGTGGAATTACTGGGTCAAATGGTATATGTATATCCATTTTTTTAAGGGAGTGACAGACTGCTTCCAAAGAGATTGCACCATTTTGCAGTCCCACCAACAGTGTAGGAGAGTTCCAATTTCTCTATAGCCTCTCCAGAATTTGTTGTTTTAGTGCTGCTTTCTTGATGGTGTGAGGTTCCCAGTTCTCTGCTTGCTTCAATTTCCTTTTATCTCTTGTAGGATGAAAGGATAAAGGGTAGGACAAGCCATAGTCCAGGGAAACTCCCTTTACAGTGGAACAGGGAGGTGATCCTATGAAGGGATTTAAAGTCCCATCCTAATCCTTTAACATACAGCATGGGAAAATCACAAAATGGAGGACAATAATAAAATATTGGGAATCATGGCCCAGCCACATGGCTATACGTGGGGAACACAATTCAGTCCATGACAGTACCAAGCCCCATATCCCAAGTAGGGAACTGAAGTTCAGAAAGAAAGACATAGAAAGATACAGTGTTACATTTGTGACTGTTTGACCTAGAACTCGTATTCATTTCATAAGGCCACTGTGGTCCCACAGGAGAAGTATTGTCCCTCTTATCAGCTGGGAAGCTAGGCTTGTTTGAATCCCTGTCAGGACCTCATCTCTGCTACCTCTTCCTACAGAGTTGGAGGGATCACTTGTAACATCCACATTTGCTTTGTCCTTTTCATGTCTCTGCTTGGAGCCCCCTTGGCAGAGCAGTGCTTTCCTTGTGAAACCGTTTCTGTATGGGGATCCTGTGGCATTTGTGGCCCTACCCCAACCTACTCCAGCCCTGTCTTTGTCCCATAGTGCCCAAGGGCAAGAAAGGCTGACATGCCATGGAGTAGCATTTAAGTGCTTGCCTTTACCTTTTTTACCATGTTGTCAGGATGACAGCAGACTGTGGTTCTGTGGGGTGGCTGGGGGCTCCCCAGGGCCACAAAGCACCTCAGCCTTCATACCTCCTCCCAACCAGGGTGCCCTCCATGTTTCCTGAGTAGTGCTGACCTCTATGCGTGAAATACCAAGAACCACCTGCCAAACCACTGAAGGAACCCCTGCCCTGGGACTCACTTAGGGACTGCTAGCCCACCACCCTGATTTCATAGAGTGAAAAAGAGATCACAAGTCATGTGACAGTCTGCCCTGTGCCACCGTGCCCCCTTTCTTGGCCTAGGTGGCCTGTTGGGCTGAAACTCAGATTCCTCAGATTCCATGTGGACACTCAGCACAGGGCCATCTTTTAGGGATGTTTAGAGGATGAATGATAGACTGAGTGAGTGACCCAGCAGGCAGCGCTGCAGACAAGGAAGCTGACTCTTGAGAACTGTGAGCAGAGCAGGCCTAGGCCAGATACTTTATACACTGACTTTTTAAACTCTCCTTTAACTGTCCTGCAAGATAGGCTGTACGCATTGTACAGATGAGGAATTAGGGCTCAGGAAATTCAAAGTACTTTTCCAGGATCCCACAGCTTAGAGAGTCAGGATTGGCCCTCAGGTGCTTCTGTTTCAGGGGGTTGCCTGTCACTACCAGAAGAAGGGCAGCTGCCCACCTGGCCCTGTTTGGCCAACCCATACATCTGTGTGGAGCCTGGCGTGTGATAGGGACTCAGGCAGGAGTTCGGGCAGAACAGTGATGATGATACTGAGTGTGATGATGACATCCTTCTCCATACTTCCCTGTAATTAGTGCTCAACTAATGCCCCTTAGGGCTGTGCTGGAGCAAGAAAGGAGGGTGGGAGTGGGATATGTTGTCAGTAGCACACAGATAGCCGCTAACTCTCAAGAGGACCTGGGAAAGTGGGCTCCAGTGGGGATGCCCTGTGGCAGCACACTGTGCATAGTCAGGCTACCCAAGTCATGGAAAGTGTCGCTGCACTCTGAGCTACAAAGCAGGGCAAGATACTGCAATGTCCTAAGGAGGTAGAGCAGAAGTACTCTTATCCTTGTAAAGGGGACCGTAAGTGACCTCCATGGCAGCCCATTGCCCAGGTGTCTTCTGG
Organism: Heterohyrax brucei; assembly: GCA_028571685.1. Taxonomy (NCBI): domain Eukaryota; kingdom Metazoa; phylum Chordata; class Mammalia; order Hyracoidea; family Procaviidae; genus Heterohyrax; species Heterohyrax brucei. The sequence goes on along the minus strand of CM053165.1, from coordinate 5,916,526 downwards.
TCCTTAGCTCGTTGGGGTAGCAGCAGAAGCACTTCCAATCCTGGCCCCCATCCACCTCTTCGTTTCATACCACATCCACAACCCACCCTCCTCAAAAAGTGTCCCTGTGCCTGCCTCTAGCCTCTTCCTGTGCTCTTACAGCTGACCAGACTTGTCATTGCTGAGGGGCAGCACTGTCTCTCTGGGACAGGTTGGAGGCTATGGTCTATGCGCCCAGACCCCCTCCTACCCACCCACTGTCCCAGCACTATGTGCTTGGCCTCTCCTGCCAGTGCTGGCAGCTGCTTAAGAGCCACAGGAGTATTTTGTTCCTCTGTACCTGGCCTCTAAGGGGCCAAGGCACAGGGGGGAAGCAAGGCATTCCCTTGCTCTCATGAGCCCACATTCAGCGATCATCAGAGTGGGGGCCTGAGCAGCCTCTTCTCCTGGTGGGCCACTCCGCTAGCTAGGAGGCTCAGGCTGATAGAGGCTCCCACTCCTACGAAGAAGAGTTTTTGTGCCCTTATAAAGAGTAGTCTGGGGGCCTTCCTCATACAGCCATGGGGGAGAGAGGGAAGGGTGGTCCTGGAATTGTGGGATGCCAGGCATGTCACCGTGGCAACAGGGGCTCCAGGTAGGCTTGGAGTAGGGAATGGAAGAGTGCTTACGCCATGCACATGCTGCCTGCCCGTTCACCCAGACTTGTCACTTGATTCCTTTCTTTACAATGCTGGAACAATACCAGGGGCATTCGCTGAAAGGGAGACGATGAGGAGGACTAGAGGGCCAGGCCAGGCAGGGAGACAGAGCTGCTCTCAGTACCCATCTCCACTCCGTTCTGGTGGCAGAGGCATCTCCCTCATGCTTCTCCTGTGCTCAATCCCTTAAGGATCATAGCTCACCTCCTGAGGGCCACTGGCTGTGGTCCACAGAGGCCCCCCCAGTCTCATTTCCCACTGTGCTCCCAGAGACTAGTCTTCCATGCCTACCTCCCCTACCCCCAGTCACAGGCTACTCCAGTCACAGAAAGCTCTTCCTTCTGTCCCTTATCCATAATGGCTCTGATGTTGCCTCCTCCAGGATGATCACCTCCCTTTCCACCTTTGGCACCCACTTCTGTGTCTTGCAGACATCCATACCTGTCTCCCTATAGACCTGAGAGCTTCTGGGTCAGGACCAGGCCTCTGGCCTGGAATAGACTCCTATAGATGTTCTGTTGGAAGAAAAGAATGACTCAGTGAAGGAGGTGCTGTAGACCCTCTGAAAGAGGCTGAATGAAAGAGGAGGCCTGAGATCAGGCCTGGGCTGTCTGTGGGCTGAGAGTTCCTCTGGGGCATACCTAGACAGGAGTCAGGAGGGGACCATCCTGCACCTCCCCAGGTGCCTAAGACACCTCTTGGGGAAAGGCTGCTGGTGGTCATGGAGGAGCCAGCAGCTACCTTGAACTTGCTGCCTTCCCTGACACACACCTGGCTCCCTGGGGCAGGACAGGGTGTATAGTAACACTGAGGCCTGGGTGGTCAGGAACCTGACTGCGTGTGAAAATGAAGGTGGGTACTTACACATGTGTAAGGGTATGTACCTATGTGGTGTGTGGCTGTATGTGGACACTCAGACAGCTTTCTGGCTGTTTATGTGTTTGCACACATAGGCTAGGCCACCTTGTGCTGTGGAGTGGAGTGGGCTGTGGTTGGGCCATGGAAAGCACCAGTGTGGGTCTCAGGGATTCCTTTATGAGGCTGGAAGCGCTGGACTAGGTCGTTTTACTCTACTAAAGAAACTAATTAAAAATTCTTACTGGATTAAAAAAATTTTCACACATAATTCACTATTAGAGGTGAGCATGGAAATAAAATAGTAGTCTGTCTTCCCTTGCAATCCGAGTCCCCAGAGTAACCAGATTTGAGAGTTTCAGCATCTTGTTTGATAAGTTTTTCTAGATTTAACATATACAAGTAGTACAATCGTAGCCTTTCTTTTACTAAAATAGAATTATACTGTGCATGTTACACCTTGTTTCTGTCACATAAAAATCTCTCATAAATAGAGGGTAGATATATGATTAAAAATACAATAAAATGTTAATGGTAGAATTTAGGTGGTAGGTGTGTTAGTCATCTGGTACTGCTCTAACAGAAATACTACAAGTGGGTGGCTTTAACAAAGATAAATGTATTTTATCCCAGTCAAGTAGGCTACAAGTCCAAATTCAGGGCATGTACTTCAGGGAAAGGCTTTCTCTGTTGGCTCTGGAGAAGCTCCCTGGACTGGGAGCTTCTAAGGTGCAGGGAGTCTAGGTCCTTTTCAAAAGATGTGCTCTGCTCCTTGGTGGTATGAGGTCCCAACTCTCTGCTTGCTTGCTTTTTCCTTGTATCCCAGAAGGTTGCCTCAAGGCATAAAACATTCATACATGTTGAGTCCTACCCCAGCAACACAACTGTTATCCACCCTCCCTCACTAACATCATAGAGGCAGGGTTTACAGCATGTAGGCATATCACACAATACCAGGAATCATGGCTTAGCCAAATTGCTACATTTGCTTTTAAATTGTGATTAAGTGAAAGTATACAACCCAAATCAGTTTTGTGGGCCCACCCCTTTGCAGCAACTTTTGCTCCCCCTCATGATGGCACACTCCTTTCCATTCCATACTTCTGGTGTCCCCTCAACAAACTTTTGTGCCCTCTTCTCCACCATTTTCTCTCCCATCTAGAAAGAGACCAGTAGGACTGCCTCCTATAAATGCATGGAACCATAAAGTATTTACACCCTATGGTCACACTGTGTCCCTGAGTCCAGTCCACTCTTGTCTAAAGAGTTGACCTCAGTGCTGGTTTCTGGTCAAGGACAGCAGGGACCATGTTTCCAGGGGAATGTCCAGACTGTTGGAACATCTTTTAGAAGAGTTCTTGGGCTGCACCCTTCTTTTTATTGGCTACACACATTTTTTAGGGGACACAATTCAGTCCATGACACTATACATTAAAGTGCACACTATTTCTTTCAGTTTTTCTGTGGTTTTAAATTTTCATAAAAAAATATTTGGGAAAAATCTGTTACTAATTTCTTTCCAAGTCAATGTGCAAGGATCCAACTTTGATCTCCACAATGTGGATTTACCATGAATTAATTATTCAGCTCATCTCCTTGGATAGATATTTAGGCTGTTTTTGTCATAAATTATACTACCCATTCATCTATATTCAGACTTTGCAAACTATGGCCCACTGGCCAAATCCAGCCTGTTTTTGTCAATAAAATTTTAGTGGAACACAGTCATTGGTTCAGGTACTGTTTATGGTTGCTTTCGAGTTACAGTAGCTTGAGTTGAGCAACTGTGAGAGTTGGAGGGGACGCTGTCCTTGAAATTCAGGGAGGTCATCTTATTCAAGGATCAGACATCACTATTAACTGAAAACAGCCTGGTATGTAGGCCCCAAAGTTATGACCAAAAACAGCTTGGTATGTTCCACCTGGTGTAACCACAAAACCATATCTTTTGCGTCAGCCACCTGCCACCTCTTTATTGGAACTTTCTGTTATAAAACCATAAATAACTTTTGCATCAGTCACCCCTCACTCCTTCAGAACTTTAAAACTATAGAAACTTTTCCTTACCCACCATTAGATGGGCTAAGCCACCCCTCAGCTCAGAATCCATTCTCTTCCTCTTCAAATAAACCTCATTGGACCCTCAGACTGGTGTGTGTCTGCCCCTGTTTCATGCTATTCTCTCCCCAACAGAGACCATATAGTCCATGAAATGAGAAGCATTTTCTACCTGGCTCTTACAGAAATAGTTTTCTAGTCCTTTAGTATACTTGTGGTTGTATTTCTAGAGCATGTCCCTTGCTGTCGAGTGGATTCTGACTTACACTGATGCTGTAAGACAGAGCAGAGCAGCCCCGTCAGGCTTCTAAGGAGCAGCTGGTAGATGTGACCCATAGACCCTCCTCTTAGCAGCTGGGCTTTACACCACTGTGCTGTCAGGGGTCAATTTCTATAGCAAAGAGCCTGAAAATGTGGATTGCTAGGAGTCATGGGTTGAATTGTATTCCCCCAAAAACATGTGTAGTGATTTGGCTGGGCCAGGATTCCCTGTATTCTGTGATTGCACTCCATTTTGTGATTTTCTGATGCTGTCAGTCCTAATCTCTTATTTTAAAAGAGGATTAGGATGGTACTGCCACGCCTTTGCTAAGGGAGTTTCCCTGCAGTGTGGCTTGCACCTATCCTTTCATCCTACAGGAGATAAGAAGAGAGAAGCAGGCAGAGAACTGAGAACCTCACACCATCAAGAAAGTAGCACTGGGAGCAGAGTGCCTCCTTTGGACCCGAGGTTCCTGCACCAAGGTGCTGTGCAACTAAAGACTGATACGACACAAAGACTTTCCTCCAGAGCCGGCAGAGGGAAAGCCTTCCTCTGGAATGGACGTCCTGAATTTGGATTTGTAGCCTACTTGACTGTGTAAGAATAAAACTTTTATTTGTTAAACCCATCCACTTGTAGTATCTCTGTTAGAGCAGCACTAGATGACTAAAACACTGGGTCAATGAGTAAGTGATTTTTTTGGCTAAAGTATTACTGAGGTATAATCAATGTATAATAAACTGCAGATATTTAGGTTGATAATCTGATGAATTTTAAAACCTATATATATGCATGAAATTATCACTGTGATCAAGATGATCAGTAATGTGAATTAAAATGCAGATATCTAACTTGGCACATTAACATGTTAATACCAGTGTCTAGTATAGTATGAAATAGCTTAATAATAACTACCATTTATTAAGTACTAATTTATCAGAAAAACCTGATGGTATGGTGGTTAAGAGCTATGGCTGCTAACCAAAAGGTTGGGAATTCAAATCTACCAGGTGCTCCTTGGAAACCCTGTGGGGTGGTTCTACTCTGTTCTGTAGCATTGCTCTGAGTTAGAATCTACTTGATGATATAATTTATCAGTTCCAGTACCAGTTGCTGTTGAGTCAACCCCAGTGTATATTAGAGTAGAACTGTACTCCAGAAGGGTTTTGTGATATGGTATCATGAATCATATAAATTCATGAGGGATAAGAATCAGGATCAGCACAAAGCTGGTTCCTTGAGGTGGGGGTCAAACATACCACTGCTCTCCAGTTTCTTAACATTTCTGATACCACCTGTTCCTCTCACAACTCACTCTCTCTGCTCTATCGTGTTTGATAATTCATTGCAATGGCCATACAGGACTTAGCCCATACTCAGAGTTATTTTTTAAGAGAAGTAAAAGGCTACAATTTGGGATCAAGATCTAACTGGAATAAAGTAACAACTTGGAATCAGGATCAGGAAGCACATGTGAAACCAGAGGCTGAAAAAAGCCTCCATGTCAGGGATGCTCAAAACTAACAGATATGAGAGAGACTGCTTCAGATCACCCCAAACAGGCAAGGAAAGACAAGACCTCTACACTACACAAGCCCAAAGTGGGGACACTAGGGTGGAGCCCTCTACAGGCTTCACTACAGATTCAGTGAACTATAGACAACGAATGAGTTCTTTTGTCTTCATACAACCAATGATAAAAGAATCAAGCAGGAGGCTGGGGATGGTGGAGAAGTAACTTGTACTCTAGCATTATTCTTCTAGGTTACTGGAGGAGGAGTCTAACACCACTTTTTGTTTTCTGTGATGGCCTGTGAGATTGTGAAACAGACTTCCATCCAGTCAGCCTCCACCTAATTGATTTCTACTCAGTTGACCGCCACGTGTCCCCAACTGCCCACATTGTTCCCTATATCTGCATGTGGTCTTTCCCTTTAAATACTTAGACTTTGACCAATTTGGCCACGCTTTTGAGGATGAGAATACCTCCTAGTCTCTTTGCAATACTGGCTTGCAAATAAAACCTTTGATCTCACTCCAAAGCTCCTGTCTCACTCAGTGAATTGGCTTCTTGTGACAGGTAGCCAAATTCCCAGGCTTTTCCGGAAACACACAGGCAAGGTCTGAACAGCTCCTGCAAAGTGGAGTGCAAATCCCTCCCTTCTTCAATGCAGGATGGATTCCAACTAGGACAGTTCTCTCAGCTGCTTTCTGTGGGCAGGCCTCTCTGCAATCAGACATCCCCTTCACTGACCTCTCTGCTGCCAACAGATTCAGCTCATAGCCACTATAGCAGCCTGCTCAACTGTACAGGCCTTTTCAGCCCTCTGGCTCTGCTTCCAGGCTCTCCTAGTCCTTTTGCCATCTTCAGTGTTACAGCCTTTGACCTGTATTATAGCTCTTTAAAGAGGTTGCCTACACAGGAACCCAGGGTCTGAACTGCTCTGCTCCAGAATCTTCTCAGTCTTGAGGTCCCCTCCTCTCTTCTCAAAACCTCTGTGGGGTTTGGCCACTAACATAAGCAAACTCCTTGTCAATTTCAAGGTATGGTCCTCCCAGCAGGACCATGAAGTGGCCAGTTCTCTTGGTGGACCACAAGTCACTTAATTCTATTGTGTGGTTTACATACCCGCTTTCTGAATAGTAAACTGACCAATCCTTGCAAAGTTAGTGAAATAAAACAATCATAGAGCAGACTGTGACCCAACCATCTTTTGGCAGAATTATAAACCCAGGGTCAGAAAGGCCATATAAACACCCCATTGCACTGCTGTTTTCAATGGTTGACTTTTCAGAAGTAGAGTGATTGCCAAGCCTTTCTTCTGAGATGCTTCTGGGTGGACTCATACCACCAACCTTTCAGTTAGGAGCTAAGCATGTTAACCATTTATACCACCTTAGGATTAATTTACATCCTGTTTAATCTAATAACACAGTTTGACCATTATTATTTATTCTCACCTTCAGATAGAAAACAGGTTTACAAAGAGTTGAAATAACTTACCTAAGGGTAAGTGATAGCACCAGAATTTATAAGAAAATAAATATATTCATGAACACTGAAAGTTTTCTTGTGCCCTCCCTTCTCAGCCCACCCCCATGCAAGCACTGAGTTGCTCTCTGTCATTATAGTTGGCATACGTTTTATATAAATGGAATGTCAATGTGATCTTCTGTGGATCTGTAATACCAAACATTAATGAACATCTCTTCTGAGCCCAGGACTGTCTCATTTGGGCCCTCATAGAATCTTGTTTGGATTGGGCTGGGTACTGGGGATGTAAGACGAACAAGATGCTGTACTTGCCTTCTGGGGGCTCATGGCCCACTGGAGTCACCAGAAGGTGATGGTTACCATGTGACTTAATGTTGGCTATGAGGGAGGGGAACTGGGGGAAAGGCAGTCAGCAAAGAGAATACATAGCCTTAGTCTCAAAGTCAAGGGGGAGCCAGGGAGAAGAGATGGAATATCCATGGCAAAGGTATTGGAGAGAATAAGGAAGCAATGAGCAGAGGCTGATCACAGGGATTTACCCTGTGGCAATGGGAAGCCAAAGAAAGGTGTTAAATGAAGGAGTCCTTTATTCTAGCCCATGCTGCATAGGGTGGGCTTTCCTTGGGCAGCAGGGTCACAAGAGAGAACCTGTAAGTGAGTCCTGGGGAGGGAGGTGCTGGACCCCCAAGGCAGAAGTGGGTAGGGCACTAGGATGAGCAAATCTAGGGCAGCAGTGGGTCTCTGGGGAGCAGGCAAGGCAGATGAGGCCTTCCTTGGCAGGCACATGGGGTTGTGCCAGGCTGGCTCTGAATGCCTGAGTGGGTGCCTGAGGAAGGGGCATTCACGCTGTGGAGGTGAAGTGAGGATATGTATGTGTATGTATGTATACATATGTATATACATGTGCATGTATATATATATTAAATAGAATATATAGTAAAGAGGAGTCTTGTCATAAACATAAGTTAAAATTGGCTAAACTGTTAAACACAAAACAGCTGTACTTGACCTAAATAAGACGATGAGAAAATACAAAGTCACAGTGAAGAAGTAAAAGTGAGAAAACGCAAAGTTACAGTGAAGAAGTATAAGTGAGATAAACAACTGCCAGGTGGACATGGCCCCAGATGGTCAGAGAGATGATGAAGACAATAACCAATCAGAAAGAAGTCAACAACTTGAGGTACCAGAAGATAAGACTTATGGGCTGACAGATAAGAACCAGAAACAAGCCAACAACTTGTATTAAAAACCCAACACTCTGCACTTGGGGGCAGCAGTCCCCTTTGGTGGTTTGTGCCTGCAGTCTGCTGCCCTGAGCTTGTTTGCCTCACCCTCAAAGGCCAGGGGGCACAGTCTCCCTCTAGAGTCTGGGCCTGTGATCTGTTACAGTGCCTCATCTTCAAGTGGCTGGGACCCAGTCTCCCCCTGAGAGTCTGTGTCCATTGGTTTGCTGTGCTGTGACTTGATCCTGGGACCTCATTCGCTTGCCACCAAAGATTGGTTCAAGTGGCTGTGACTGGTTTCCTGTTGCTGCCTGAGTCTCCTGTGCTGTCCCTGTTGGTGATCTACCTCCGAGACGCCTTATCTTTCTCCAGACATCTAAACCACCTACTTCCAGTGACTGTGACAAGTCTTCTGTTAGTGTTGGAGCCTGGTGTTGTGTTTCTGCTTGCTTCACTTCAGAGATGTCCTGTCATCATAAAATTCTACTTCTAATTCTCCTGACATCTGAACAGTGAGAACACAGACAGCTGTTCAGTTCCTTAGAGTGAACCACACTTTTGAGGATGCGAGTGTGTTGACATGCTAACATTGACTGCTGGGGCCCTGTGGAACCTGTGGGGTTCTTAAGTAATGTAAATGAGAGTTCCTAACTAACAGGAGGGTAGATAAGAGTTCGTAAGCAATATAAACAAGAGTGCTTCATGTCCTGGTGCTAGCACCTCCCTTCCTCCTGCTTAACTGTAAATGTGTGGTTTGATTAAATAAAGCGTATTACTGACCCTAAGCCTTGTTAGTTGCTTGTTTTCCTCTTGCAACCACTGACATTTTCTGCATGCTTGCAACAGGAGGCCAGACCAACATCCAGGCCCATGTTCTGCAGATGCTGTGGCAGCCCAGAGGCCTGAAAGCTGCTTTTGTGCAGCAGCCATGAGCTCCTATTTCATTGATGTTGGAACCTGCTGCTTGTTTATCCAACTTGAAGGAAATTCAGCAGTGGTCCAGGGGAAAAAAATAACCTCAGCTGCCGAGCAAGCAGGGGAAAGAGGCCCCAGCCTGGTTCCTGCCACCTCACCCAGCACAGAGAGCCCAGCACAAGGCCTGGCCCTGAACAGGACCTAAGCCCTCCCAGCAGCTGTGGCCTTCATAATACCTGGGAGAAGAGGCCTGGCTGGCCTGTCTGAGTCCCTGAACCTGGAGTTCCTAGACCCCTGAGGGGGCTGACTGGGCCCAGGACCCCTCTGGGGCCCATGGTTTCCTTGAGGGGAACCACCTACTAGGCCTCACACTCAGGTGGCCCCACTCTACCCTGAGCCATTCTACCAACCTGCTTGGCTGGGCTGGCCCTCAGTCAGTTACTTTGGCTAATGCCTCTCAAAATGAAAGGGCAGAAGCCCAACATGGCCTAAATTGGATCTGGCCATCAGATGCAGAGATATGACTTTCAGCCACTCCAGATCACATGACTTGTCTGTCAGGGGTGAATGTAGGAGGAAAAGGTGTGAACAGGGGCACCAAGCCTCACTACATCCCAGGGAAGGCCTACCAGTTCTCTGTCAGCAGAAGCTACACCTCCTTTCTCAGCGAGGCATCCTTTGGCGGATAGGGGGTGTGGCTCCAGAAAGACTCAGAAGACTTAAGTGGAAGGTCAGCCCCTGGTCTGAGGGGTCGTATCTGCTACATTGTCCTAGGTGTATTGGCCAGAGAAGGCCTAGGCTGGACTGCAGGTCCTAGCTCTGCCCTCTTGGCTGGCGGAAAGATGTCTCTAGGATATGTGATCCTGGGTCTTTGTCATGGTTTGAATTGTGTCCCTGCAAAAATATGTGTAGCCATGTGCCTGAGCCATGATTCCCAGTGTTTTATGATTGTCCTCCATTTTGTGGTTTTCCTATGGTGTATGTTAAAGGATTAGGCTGGGACTGTAAATCCCTTCATAAGATCATCTCCCTGCTCTGCTGTAAAGGCAGTTTCCCTGGAGTCTGGTCTGCACCACCCTTAATCCTTTCATCTTATGAGAGATAAAAGGAAAGGGAAGCAAGCAGGGAATTGGGAACCTCACACTATCAAGAAAGCAGCACTGGGAGAAGAGTGTGTCCTTCAGACCTGAGATTCCTGCACCGAGGTGCTCCCTGGACAAAGATTGATACAGTACTGGACTTTCCTCCAGAGCCGACAAGTAAGAAAGCCTATCCTGGAGCAGACATCCTAAATTTGGGTAAACTTTCATTTGTTAAAACCATCCACTCTGTGTTAGAGAAGCGCAAGCTGACTGAAACAGAATTTGGTACTGAGGAAGTGGGGTGCTGCTCTAAGAAATACCTACAGTATGGAAGTAGTTTTGAAACTATGACTGAATAGAAGGCTCAGAAGGAACTGAAGGGAACTGTTAACACTGAAGAAGGTGCTGATGGTGAGAATCAAGCAGCAAAGGACCAGCAGCAGTGCTAAGAACAGACCTGTGGAGCAAGAGAGTTAAGTGCCTGTGCACAGAATCTTCCTGGTAGAGCAGGGTGCCTCCAGGCACTTGAGTCAGTGGGGTTAGCCTTGCTGATCCATGGAGAGAGCAAGCTGAGTGTCTTTGTGTAGGAGGCTTCCTAGTAGAGTGGGGTGCCTCCGGGCACTCAAATCAGTGAAACTATAGAGCTTTGGAACACTTGTCCCAGCAGGGCAGATGTGGGCCTGAGGCCCGGGCCATGAGGCCATTGGGAAGCAGAAGCTGAAGAGATAAACAGCATGAGATGCTGAGCTGCCTCAGTCTCAAAAGGTATGGCCATGACCTCAGGGATTTGAAAGGGTGGATCCAGGGCTTTCTGTGTTGTAAGGCTGGAATTGCCACTCAGGTGGGCTTAGGGTGCACCTAAAGCCAAGGGGACAGAGTTACTGCCAAGTCAGCCTAGGAGGCAGAGTTGTAGCATAAGACTGGGGTTCTCCACTCAGAATCCAGAGAGTTTGGCCAATACCTAGAATCTGGAGGGCAAGGCTAATGTGTAAACTGTCGCAGAAAGCAGAGGATTGTAATCAAAGCTTTGAGGGCTAATGTAACGTGTTATGCTGACTTGCTTGTTGCCTGTTAATGCCTTTTTTCCCTGTAATTTCTCCCACCTGTAATGGAAATATCTAACTTGTGCCTATTCTGCCATTGTGCCTTTGGAAGCAGATAGCTTGTATTCTAGGTTTCACAGATATGAAGGAGTTTTTGTATTTTGCTATGATGGGATGAATGTGTTACATGTTTCAAAGATGTGATTTTGGGGGTGCCAAATGGTGGGATGCCATGGATTGAATTGTGTCCCCCCAAAAATATGTGTAGCCATGTGCCTGAGCCATGATTCCCAATATTTTATGATTGTCCTCCATTTTGTGATTTTCCTATGCTGTGTGTTAAAGGATTAGGGTGGGACTGTAAATCTCTTCGTAAGATCATATCCCCGCTGGAGCAGGGAGTTTCCCTGGAGTGTGGCCTGCAACACTCTTAGTCCTTTCATCCTATGAGAGATAAAAGGAAAAGGAAGCAACCAGAGAATTGGGAACCTCGCACCATCAAGAAAGCAGCACTGGGAGAAGAGTGCATCCTTCAGACCTGAGGTTCCTGCTCTAAGATGCTCCCTGGACAAAGACTGATGCAATACTGGGCTTTCCTCCAGGGGTAACCAGGGGGAAAGCCTTCCCTGGAGCGGACATCCTGAATTTGGACTTGTAGACTACTGGACTGTGTAAGAATAAACTTTCCTTTGTCAAAGACATCCACTCCGCGATGTTTCTGTTAGAGCAGCACGAGCTTAGTAAAACAGGCTTCTAATCTGGTTTGAGTGGTAAGCGGCCTACCAGGCCACAACGTGAACACAAAAAGATCCACAGAACTTTCTCCAAGTCACTCTGTGTAACTCTGCTCTGACTGAAGAGCCAGCCACAGGAGCCCTTCACTCTCCTATTTTCAAATTGCAACTTTGTCTTCCCAGTGACTTTCGGATGTCCTCTGGCTTTTCCTTGCTGCCTCATCTCTCATGGCCCTTGCCTGTTCTTCAGACAGGGTAGATGGGCTTGGGGGGATGGAGAAGTGGTGGGTGGCTGTGTGTGTGAAGCACTTGGACATGCTCAGGCTATAAACTGGGTGATTTGGTCTTTGGAACTCAGTTTCCAAAAAACCCACTGCCACTGAGTCAATTCAGACTCACAGCAACCCTATACAACTTAGGCATCACCTATTTCAAGGAGCCCTTCTGGCTGCATACCCAGCTTGAATTTTGTTTTCCAATCTCTGTGCCCTGCCTGACTCGTCACACCATCCCAGGATTCCCTGTTAACCTACCACCTGCCTGCCGCGCCTAAAGAGCAATTCTTTATCATCCTCCAGCAGTGTCTGGCTCAAAGCAAGTGCTTGATAAATGTTTGTTGAGTGATTACCGGTGGAAATGAGAATTGGTCACCTCAAAAGAGAAGGAGGCTCATCTGGGCCCTGAATCTATAAGCTTCTAGGCCATTTGGGGTTCTGCAGCCTAGCTCCACCTTGTTCTAGTGTTTTTGGTTCCCTTTCTCTTAGACTGCTTTTTCTCAATCCGTTTTCCTCCCTGTTCTTTCTCTCTGCCTTCTAGTAACAGCTACGAGGGGCAGTCTTGGACCATGAGCTGTGGATCCAGAGCAGCTGAACATGTCATCTGGATGATCACTCATATTGTTGTCTGTATCCTAGTTTGTTTGTTTTACTGCTGAGTAGTATTCTGTAGACATACCACAATTTCTTTATTCATTCTCGTGTTGATGGACATTTAGATTGTTTCCACTTTGGGGCTATTATTAACAAAGCCACTATTACATATTCCTGAACAGAAACAACCATAATGGGGCACACAGTGTTGAGTACCAGTGGCAACACGAGAAAAAGAGGGGTGCATGTCAAGAATTCAACTAAAAGACTATAACTGATGGTCCAGCACCCTGGAGTTTCCCCTGGGAGCGTGGCGCCTAGACTTGCTGCTTCCCCTGACCAGTAAACATCACTGAGGTCAACTCTTTGAAGAGGAATGGACTGGAATTGGGGACACAGTGTGACCACGTGATGTGTGCACTTTAGGGTTCTGTGCATTTGTAGGATGCTGTCCTACTGGCCTCTTACTAGAAGGGAGAGGAGCAGGTGAAGAGGAGAGGGCAGGACATTGTTAAGACGATGTGACATACACGGAGTGAAAAGGAGGAGTGTGCAGTCACTGGGCGAGGAGAGTAGAAGTTGCTACAGATAGGTGGGCATGCAAATTTAATTTGGGTCGTATACTTTCACTTAATCACAATAAAGAAAAATTCTTGAACCCGACTTTTGGTAGACATTTCTGTTTGATGTGAGCCCAGGAGTAAAATTGCTGAGTCACAAGGCATATCTAGGTTCATACATTACTAATAACAACCCTATAGGACAGAGTAGAGCTGCCCCATAGGATTTTCCAAGGAGCAGCTGGTAGATTCAAACTTCTGACCTTAGTTAGTAGCTGAACTCCTAACCACTGTACCACCAGGACTCCATGTTGATATGTAGAGGTTTTTAGAAATATGAGTAGTCCTCTGAAGCTTTTAATGAAAAGAGAGCAGTCCTTTTATGTCCTTCTTACCTCAGAAGTAGCCATTTACAAATTTTCAGTCCTTCAACGTTTTTCTAAATAATATTACCTACATTGCAGGTATTTCTAAATAATATAACTATATTGCTATTTCTTGATTTGTCAGTTTTAAATGTTACCTGTTGATTCATAATTATGGTAGAAGATAAAACTTTGGCTTCTTCATGACTGCATCCCTTCTACTTTCCTTTCCCCAACTTCATAATAGAATTATATCACAATCTATGATTAAATTAATGCTAGCACTTTACTTGTTATAGCTATTGTGGACCTGCTGAGTGAAGCATGTACTATTAAATGTTTTTTATTATATAACCTTTGTTTCTTCTCAACTTAACAATTGCCATGGTTTTTGGCCTCATTATGGATCCGATTTGACGGCACTTGGCTTTGGCATCTTTACTTTTATGACTCGATTGCTAATTCTTTTCAAATACTCCAAGAAGTCAGCAGATCCACTCTTAGAAGCATCTAATAATTCTTCTGATTTTTCTTCCCTTGGATTCTTCTCCTAAGCCCTGTCTCCTGCTCCTTCTAGGCCTGTGCATCCCTGTGATCCTGAGCCTTCCCTTGCTCACTGTCTTTGGCTGGGTTCTCAAGAGCAGCAAAATAAATGAAGTGTGTGTATATTATTTCAAGGAAATAGCTCACATAGTTGTTGAGGCTGGCAAGTCCTAAATCTGTGAGTCAGGTGGAAGGATGGAGGCTTCTCCTCACTCATATGAATGCGGGGGCTGATGATTCCAAAATCGATAGGGCAGATGGCAAGCAGTTGGCTCATTTCCCATGAACTGGAGGTCAGAGGACGACAAGTCAGATGGAGGATGGAGACAGGGCAAGTTTTGCCAGACCATCCACACACTGGGTGTAGGCCACACCCCCCAGGAAACTCCCCTTTCAACTGATTGGCTGCCCTCATCATATTATAAAATGGAAGATGATTACATTATGTCTGCCAAATCACTGAGAATGAGGACCTAGCTGAGTTGACACATCACCATAACCATCCCACCTAGCCATATGTGCTGGGTCTCACAGCTTCCTCTTTTTTGCTTACTGTTTCACACTGGAGAAACATGTCTCAGTAGCTTCCTGAGAAAATGCATAGGAGGAAAAATTTTTGAGACCCCAAGTGCCTGAAAATAATATTTATTCTATAATCACATCTGATCGATAGCTTGGCTGGGAATAGAACTGTTGACTGGAAATCTTTTTCTCAGAATTTAAATGTCTCTGCATTGTCTTTTTTTTTTTTTTTTTCCTTTCTTCTGCCTCCCCTTCCTAGCAACCATCAAAGATTTTCTGTATGTGTAAACATTTTCATCAGTTTTCATGGTAGTAGTCTCATACAACACTTGTGATTGACTCTCCGTGATTGACTCATTTCACTCAGCATAATATCCTCCAGGTCACTCCATATTATGAAGTGAAATCAAGTTTTTCCAGCACCTCCTGGTAAAAAAAAAAAAAAAAAAGACTATCCTTTTCCCATTTGATGGACTTTGGACCCTCACAGAAGCTCAGGTGATCATAGGTGGGTAGATTTGCATGTGGGTTCTCCAATCTGTTCCATTGGTCAGTGGATCTGTTGTTGTACTAGTACTAGGCATCTTTGTTTCTAAGGAGTATCTCTTGTAAACAGTCTATTGATGAATCCTGTATTTTTATCCCTATGTCACTCACTGTTTCTTTATGGGTGCATTTAAGTCATTTGCATTCAGTGTAGTTGGTGATAGATGTAAATTTATTGCCATCATTTATGCCATTGCCATCATAGTGCTTTTTTGGAGGTGTAGACAATTTCTTTGTTACTTTCCTGTGCTGAATTCCTTCAGTTCGTGGATTTCTTTTTAATTTCTTTTGATTTTGTAGATTTTGTTTTTATTGAGACTATTTTTCCTTCTTTGTTTTGACAAGTAGGTTTATTAACTTTCTTTGTGGTTACCTTGAAATTTACCCTTGCTTTCCTAGGTTTAATCTAGTCTATTATTACCTGGTAGCACCTTGCCTTCCCCTCCATTAGAAAGTTCTATGTCTGTACTGTCTATTCCCTCTTCTATTGTTCTGACATTGGTGTCATTTACCAGTTAACCTTGCTGGTTCCCTATTGTGATTCTTTTGGTTTTGGATAGTCCTTGAGTGTTCATTTCCTTAGTTGGTATATGACTGGTACAATCTTGTGTCCCAGATTCAGGCTGTGGTCTGATATTATTTGTTCTCAGTCTGAAAGACTCTCTTTAATAATTCTTATAATTATGGTTTGGATTTTATGTACTGTCTTAATTTCTGTTTTTCTGGAAATGTCCTAATTTCACCATTATATTTGAACAAAGTTTTGCAGGATATGTTATTCATGGTTGGTAACATTTTTCATTTAAGGTTTTGTGTGTATTGTAGCATTGCCTTCTTGTCTGCCTAGTTTCTGCTGAATAATCACAACTTAGTACTATAGTATCTTCTCTGTATGGGATTTTTTGCTTTTTTCAAGTTGTTCTCTGAATTTTTTCTTTGTCTTCGGTTTTAGTGAGTGTGATTATGATATGCCTTGGTGATTTTCTTTTGGAGTCTATCTTATATGGGGGTTTGTTGAGCTTCTTTGTTGGTCAGTGTCACAAATGAACTGTGTCCCCCCAAAACTGTGTGTAGCGATCTGATTGGGCCATGATTCCCAAAATTTTATGATTATCTTCCATTTTGTGATTTGCCTATGTTGTATGTTAAAGATTTGCCTATGTCGTATGTTAAAGGGTGGGGCTGTAAATCCCTTCCAAAGATTATCTTCCTGCTCCAATGTAGAGGGAATTTCCCTAGAATGTAGCTTGCACCACCCTTTATCATTTTATCTTACAAGAGATAAAGGAAAGGGAAGCAAGCACAAAATTGAGAACCTCACACCATCAAGAAAGCAGCACCAGGAGTACAGCACATCCTTCAGAACTGAGGTTCCTGCACCAACATGCTCCCTGACCAAAGACTGATGCAACACAAGGACTTTCTTCCAGAGCTGACAGAGCGAAAGCCCTTTCTCTGGAGTGGACACCCTGAATTCAGACTTGTAATCTACTGGACTGTGTAAGAATAAACTTTTCTTTCTTAAAGCCTCACTTATGGTATTCCTGTTAGGCAGCACTAGATGACTAAAAGAGAATTTGGTACCAAGAGAGTGGGGTGCTGCTCTAACAAATATGTAAACTGTAGAAGTGACTTTGAAACTGAGTGGAGAGTAGACTCAGAAGGAACTGAGAACTATTAATACCAAAGAAGGCAAAGATGGTGAGAAATAACAGCATCAGAACCAGATCAGCATGAGACAGTGTGGTAGCTGACCCATGGAACAACAGGGCTGAGTGCCTGTGCACAGAGATTTCCTGGCAGAGTGGGGTGCCTATGGGCCCTTGAATTGGTGGAGCTAGGCTTGCTGGCCCACAGAGCAAGGGGGCTTAGTGCCTGTGTGCAGGAGGCTTCCTGGCAGAGTGGGGTGCCTCCAGACACTTAAATTCGGGACATTTGCCCCAGCAGTGCAGATGTTGGCCTGAGGCCCAGGCCATGAGGCCATAGGAAGCAGAAGCTGAAGAGACAAAGAGAAATTTAGCTGCCTCAGTATCAAAAGATAAGGCCATGACTGCAGGGATTTGTAATGGGGGATCCATGGCTTCCCGTGTTTGTAAGGGTGGAATTACCGTTCAGTTGGACTTAGGGTACAGCGGGCAGGGTTTCTGTCCAAGTGGGCCTTGAAGGCAGAGTTGTAGCACAAGGCTAGGGATCTCTACTCAGAATCCAGAGAGAGTGGCCAATATCTAGTCTGCAGTGCAAAGCTAATGTGTAAATTGTCTGAGAGAACGGAGGATTATTTCCAAAGCTTTGAGGGCTAATGTAATGTGTTTTGCTAATTTGCTTGTTGCCTGTTAAAGCCTTCATTCCCTGCAATTTCTCCCATTTGTAATGGAATGTCTAACCTGTACCTCTTCTGCCACTGTATCTTTGGAAGCAGATAGCTTTTATTCTAAGTTTCACAAATATAGAAGAATTTTTGAATTTTGGACTTGGAACTGATGTAAGACTTCTGTCATATGGGATGGACATGTTTTTGCTATGATTTTTGCTATGATGGGATGAATGTGTTACATGTTTCAAAGATGTGATTTTGGGGGAGCCAAAGGGTGGAGTGTCATGGATTGAACTGTGTCCCCCCCAAAATGTGTGTAGCTATTTGGCTGGGCTGTGATTCCCAGTATTTTATGATTATCCTCCATTTTATGATTTTCCTATGTTTTATGTTAAAAAGGATTAGGGAAACTGGAAATCCCTACCTAAGGTTACCCTTTTGCTTCAATGTCAAGAGAATTTCCCTGGAGTGTGGCTTATGCTAGCCTTTATCCTTTTATCTTACAAAAGGTAAAAGCAAAGGGGAGCAATCAGAGAGTTGGGAACATCACACCATCAAGAAAGCGGCACTGGGAATACAGCACATCCTTCAAATGTGAGGTTTCTGTGCCAAGATGCTCCCTGAACAAAGACTGATGCAACACAAGGACTTTCCTCCACAGCTGACAGAGGGAAAGCCCTTTTCCTGGAGCAGACAACCTAAATTCATACTTAAAACCTACTGGGCTGTATAAGAATAAACTTTTCTTTCTTACAGCCATCTACTTGTGATGTTTCTGTTACAGCAGCTCTAGCTGACTAAAGCAGTCAGCTTTTCATCTTTTGTAATGTTAGGGAAGTTTTCTGTCAGCAATTCTTCAATGATCCTGTCTGTGTTTTCCATTTTGTCCCCCTGTTCTGGAACTTAGATCACTTGTAAATTTTAGCTTTTGATTTTATCCCACTTATTTCTCAGGATTTGTTCATTTTTCTTTGTTCTTTTTCTGATTTTTCCTCAAGCAGAGATGTTTCCAAGTGTTTCTCTTCAATTTCACTGATCCTGTGGTTTCTTTATTTCACACCTGCTCCTCAGACCTTATTTGGCACTGTCCATTTCTGAAATCTTGTTTATCTTTTGATTTCTAATTCTTGTTTTTGTATGATTTCTAGTTGTGAGTTTATTTTGACATTTTTGTTTATTATTCTCATGAATTTGTCAAATTTTTTCTCATTTTGGTCTGCTGTTTGCTTCAACTGTTGATAACTCTCAACTTTAGAGATTTGAATTCCCAATCAGGTAATTTTAGTGACTTTTCTTCTACTAGAAAGTCATGTTGTGTTTTATTTTGGACACCTATTGGAACCTTCTCATACTGGTTATCTGTCTATCTATCTATCTATCTATCTATCTATCTATCTATCTATCTATCTATCTATCTATCTATCTATCTATCTATCTTTATTTATTTATTTTTAATATGCTTTGATACTGTCTGCTGTCATCAGGCCATTCAGTAGTTATTTTGTGGTTTGCTTGTCTGTGGTCACAATATTTTTCACCTCCTTGTCTAACGAGCAGGACCAGTAACTCAGCTACAGTGAGCTGTGTCCTGCTGGGAGCTACCAAAGGTGCTTTCTCATGCTCTTTCCTGACCACCTGTGATGTGGGTGTGTTTAATCAAAGCAACATGGATGCTACCCCTCCTGGCCAGCTGAGACACTGCAGATAGCAAGGAGGTATCAGAGGCAGAGTAGAAAGGAGATGGGGGGTGGAAAAGCCTATCTTGCTTGTTTCTAGTATTTTCATCTTTTGCTGAGATTTCTGTAAATCTATTTTCACGTAGTCTCTGTTTACTGATCTCTGACAGGTGTCCAAGATGGCAAATCTGTGCTTAGCTAATAGGGTACTTTCTGTCACATCTCTTCTCACTGTTTGTTTTCTGTCACTTTCTTATTCCACTCAGTTTTTGGCTGAGATTTTTATCTCTTCATTTGAGACTTCACATTCCAGGATTGATGTTTGCCTCTGTTTGACTTAGTTTTTCAGGTGTTTGCTGTGAAGGGTCAGCATGGTGCTTCTACCTGTGGTGTCGTGTTGACAAAAAGTATCTTCATTGTCTTCTAACTTAAAGTATTGCCATTCTGTTCCTTTGCATGTGACTTTTTCTCCCTACCCTTTTTCATCTCTGAAAATTTTATGTTCTCATCTTTGATCCCAGTATTCTGAACTTTGAACTCTCTTTGCCTCTGAGTTAGTAGGTCCTTGCTTTAGCCAGCTAGTGCTGCTCTAACAGAAATACCACAGAGTAGATGGCTTTAACAAAGGAAGTTTTATCCTTACACAGTCTGGTAGGCTACAAGTCCAAATTCAAGGATGTCTACTCCAGGGGAAGGCTTTCCGCCTTGTCAGCTCTGGAGGAAAGTCCGGTATTGCATCAGTCCTTGTCCAGGGACCATCCTGGAGCAGGAACCTCAGTTCTAAAGGACGCGCTCTTCTCCTGGTGCAGCTTCCTTGGTGGTGTGATGTTCCCAATTCTCTGCTTGCTCCTCTTTCCTTTTATCTCTTGTAGGACAAAAGACTTAAGGGTGAGGCAAGCCATACTCCAGGGAAACTCCCTTTAAGTGGAGCAGGGAGGTAATCCGTTGAAGGGATTTACAGTGCCAACCTAATCCTTTAACAGACAGCACAGGAAAATCACAAAATGGAGGACAATCACAAAATATTGGGAATCATGGCCCAGCTGCATGGCTACACATATTTTGGGGGGGACACAGTTCAATCCATGACAGTCCTCATCAAAACATTTTTATCT
The DNA here is from genome assembly GCA_028571685.1 of Heterohyrax brucei. Classification (NCBI taxonomy): domain Eukaryota; kingdom Metazoa; phylum Chordata; class Mammalia; order Hyracoidea; family Procaviidae; genus Heterohyrax; species Heterohyrax brucei. Next base: position 5,896,169 of record CM053165.1, on the reverse strand, counting down.
GAGCATTCATGTCCTTCAGTTATAGAAAATTTTCTTGGATTATATTTTGATAACTTCCTTCCCTCTGTATACTCTGCTTTGTCTTTCTGGAATTTTGTAACTATTAGGTGGATATAGGACCTCCTGAATTGATTTCTAATTTTCCCTTCTTTCTCATGTCTGCATCTTTTTTAATTACTTTCTGGGAAATGTCATTGTCTTTATCCTCCAATCTTGTATTTATTTATTTATTTTTACTTTAAGTACCATGGTTTTAATTTGCAAGAGTTCTTTCTTATACTGTAGTACTATCTTTTTTATAGTATAAAATTCTTGTTTCATTGTAAAAATTCTTTTTAAAGTATACTGAATAAGAATCTATAGAGAAATGAAAATTCATGAGTGAGAGCCACATGTCCAAACATGGTGAACATTTAAATCATAATGTTTAGTGATAAGAAGGCAGACTCAACAGAACATACACCAACAGAATATATAGTGTGTGAGTTCATTTATATAAAGTTTGAAAGCAGGCAAAGGTGATTTGTAATTTGTGATAAATCTTAAAGAAATGCAAAGAGGTGAACGTTATAATTACTGGGATTTGGCAGCTGAGTAGACAGCAGTTGGTTAGGGTTGAGATGAGGCAGGCAGGGGCTTCCAGGGACTGATGATGTCCTACTTCTTGATGGCAGTTGTCATGGATTGAGTTGTGTCCCCCCAAAAATATGTATACTAATTTGGCTCAGTCAAGATTCCTTGTATTTTGTGATTGTTGTCCATTTTATGATTTGCTTACACTGTAAATCCTAATCTCTGTCTGTAGTTAACAGAATGTATTATGCTAGAGAGGATTAGGGTGGGACTGTAAATCCCTTCTTAAGTTCACCTCCCTGCTTTACTGTAAAGGGAGTTTCCCTGAAGTGTGGCTTGTACTACCTTTTACCCTTTTATCCTACAAGAGATAAAAGGAAAGGGAAGTAAGCAGAAAGTTGGGAACCTCAGACCATCTAGAAAGCAGCATCACAAGTAGAGAGTATCCTTCAAACATGAGGTTCCTGCACCAAGATGCTGTCTGCACAAAGACTGCTGCAACACAGGACTTCCCTCCAGAGCCAACAAAGGGGAAAGCCTTCCCCAGGAGTGGACATCCTGAACTTGGACTTGTAGCCTACTGGACAGTGTAAGAATAAACTCTTTCTTGTCAGAGCCATCAACTTTGGTATTTTCTATTAGTGCAGCCCTTGCTGACTGGAACAGCATATGCTCCTTTGGCAACAAGTTTCAGGTCGAACACCTGTGTTTTATTCAGTTCTCTGTTTCACAGTATATGAAGAAAAAAGTGAAATTCTTCCATCCTTCTCTGCTCCCCAGATTTCCTTCCAAACATTTTTCTGCGCATTTGTATCCTTGTGCGCACGCGCGCGCGCACACACACACACACACACACACACACACACACACACACACACACACATATACATGTAGAGCTGTTTTCTTGTATTTCCTATAAATGATATGTGTATCATTCTGCACTTCCTTGTCATTAAACAGCTCTTGGGCCCATAAGAGGCTCAATTTTCCTTCAATATAGTGGTTGTACAGTATTTCACACGTAAGTACCCAAAAACAAGAACAGTAGAGTCAATTTTGACTCATAGCAACTTTCTAGGACAGAGTAGAACTGCCCTGTGGGGTTTCCAAGGAATTGCTGGTAGATTTAAACTGTCAGCCTTTCAGTTTCGGTTAACAGCACAGTGCCACCAGGGGTCTCACAGTGATGTATTCTAAAACTGCAAACAAACCAGCTGCCATTGAGTCTCTGACTCATGGCAGCTCTGTGTGTGTCAGAGTGGAAGTGCCCCATAGGGTTTTCTAGGCTGACATCTTTATAGGAGGAGATTGCCACATCTTCTTCCTGCAGAGCCACTGGGTGGGTTTGAACCACCAACCTTTCCATTAGCAGCCAAGTGCTTAGCTATTCTCAAGGCAATAGTTTTGGAGGTCATAGTGTGTTTTGGAAGTAAGTTGACAGACATTTATTCTGAGGTGCTTTGGGGTGAATCCTGGGGAATGGCTGGGCGGAAATCACAATCGTTTCAGTTAGCAGCCAAGTACCTAAACATTTGTACCACCCAGCGACTTCTAACATATTTCAATTCTACTAAATTATTAATGGTACCTATAGCATGGGGTTGTTGTGCTGATTAAGTGAAGTAATAGATGCAACCTACTTGGAACAGGACCTGGTGCACACTGGGCTATCCTCTGTCTTGAACAAGTTACTTAACCCCTTCATGCCTCAGTTTCCTTATCTGTAAATAACAGTCCCTGTAAAATGTGATTCATGTGTGGATCAAATGAACCCACACAGTGTTCCCAACACATGGTTAATGTGCAGCAGCATTTTCTATAACAGCACTAAATTTTCCAGAGCCATTCACAGAGTGATCATAAATGTATAGAATTTTAGTCTTCTACTGCTGCTTTAACAGAAATACTAGTGGATGGCTTCAGAAAGAGAGATTTTATCTGTTACGATTTAGTAGGCTAAAAGTCCAAATTCAGGGTGTCAGCTCCAGGAGGATGGCTTTCTTTGACCATCCAGAGGAAGGTCCTTGTCGTCAACCTTCCCCTGGAGTGGAAACTTCTGAGGTGTAGAGATTCTGGTCCTTTCCAAAGGACAAGTTCAGGTTCCAGCACCAAGGTGCTATGAGTTCTCCTAGTCTCTCTGCTAGCTTCTTTCCTTTACCTCAAGAGACTGCCTTGAGGCACAAAACAGTCTTACGCATCAAATCTTGCCCCCCAACACAGTTGCTTCCCATTCACCCTCATTAACATTTTAGAGGCAGGATTTACCAAATGGAGGAACAGAATACAGTACCAGAAATCATGGTTTAGCTAAATTGCTACATAGATTTTCAGGGGAACACAATTCAATCCATGGTGTATAGTTGGCCCCTGTAAATTCTTTTTAGCTCTTCTTTCTTCCTCATTTTCTCTCCTAGGTGACTGTTAGCTATCATATTTCTTGATAAGCTTCTTGAATTCCATAAATAAGATCCTGATTGATTGAAGTTGTAGATTCGTTTGGGGAAAATCAACATTTTTACAATACAGAGCCTACCCAACAGAAGCAGATCATCTCCTTTCATTCAGGTCAGTTTTTGTTCTCCTTTCTACTTCCCTCTTTCCATCCTCCCTCCCTTCATGCAGCCCTTATTCACTGAGCATCTTCTATGGCCCCCATCTGGGGAACAGGGAGACAGACCCAGTCCCTGGTGGTAGAGCAGTTTTATCCCAGATAAATGCATATGCAGTGTTATGTCAGATTATGAGGAAAACTCTGAGGAAAATGGAAGCAGGGTAAGGGTAAAGTGGTACCCCGAGTTGGGGTGGGAAATAGTATTTTAGTTGCCAGAAGTCATTGTGGAAGGAAGCAGAGCCTTGAACAGTGGTGGTTTTCTCCATCTAACTAGTACATACTCCTAGCACTAGGTCTTTATCTGAATTCTGAGGTTTATTGGAGTCTGTCTTCTAGCTTGAGGGACATGTTCATCTCGAAGTCTCCTTGGGAGCTAGGTGGTGAAATTATCTCACCTTGGAGGCTTCACACCCCACACTAGTGACTGAGGAACCAAAAGCAGGTGGCATCTGTGGGGTGAGAGGCAGAGGGAGCTGGAGCCTGATGGGCAGACAGGCTGGAGCCTGCAGGGACTTGTGAGCATCTTTACTCAAAAGTGCTAGGAAGTCTCTGAAGACAGGACTGACATAATCTGACCTTCATTTGCAAACAAAACTCTGGCAGGCAGGACTGGAGGGGTTGGGAAGAAGAGGGATGCTGATCAGGAGAGTGTTGCTGTGAGCCAAGTCCCCAGGCAAAAAAGAGGGCACATGTGACCAACAGAAGGGAGCTGATGTATTGACTCACTGAATGACCAGGCCATGTGGACACTAGCCTGTCAGCAAGGAAAAGTCCAGGACTGGGGAAGGATTAGCCTCCGTGGGGGCCTTGTTCTTTCCTCCAAGTCACCATTCAAATGATACACAGCTCCAGCAGCATCCTGGGCCTCACCGGCTAGAGAGGTCTCTGACCAAGTACACACCAACCTCCAGGCCAGGGTAGGACAGGGCAGCCTGAAGTCAGGCAAGCTCGCCCTGCATGAGCGGGGCCCTGAACGGGGGAGGCTGAAGGCAGGGCTCCCCCCATGGAGGGCTGGGGCCTGTCCTGAGGAGCTGGCACAGGCAACTCCCAGGTTTCTCCCTCCACCCTCAGCTTGACAGGTCAGTGCCACACAGAGCCCACCACATGGGCCTGCACCACAAAGAGATGACATCCCCAGTCCAAAGTCCTGCCTCACCTCTCACCTGACCTCTAACCACTCTTAGGTGGGGACAGGACACAGCAGCCCTCTATCCCTGATCTGGCACAGAAGCCTTTTCTTGGGTATGCTGGCTGGGAGTACTGGCAGCCCCTCTGGCCCACACCTTCTTCCTGCTTGGCCTGCACACAGATCCCCCTCTCTGGGCTCCCTGGTAGGCAGGCCCAGGCTGGGGAGCAGCCGGGCAGGGAGCACAATGCTGCTCCTTGTTCCCCAGCCAGGCGGGAGCCTCCTGGAATTGGCCTATTTCCTGCCTGGGCCGTGGGGCCTTTTCCAAGGTAAATAAACAAATACAGAGAAGTTGGGGACTGAGTTGGAAAGGGGAGTGTTGGGGTTTTCTTCCCCTTCACTCCAAACCCCATAACCGTAGTTGCCGTGTGGGTGCGGGAGCTAGGAGGTGGAGACTGGGCCCCTTGACTTCTGCCAGGCTGGAGTTCCAGTGACACTTTGGGTAATAGGTCCCACCAGAGGGTTGGGGTCATTCTGCCCAGCGGCTGTAGCAGGGCACCCCACCTTCCAGGGGCTGTGCCCAGAGAGGAAGCCCAGGAGACACGGACAGGACAGGATTTCCCCAGGAAGAGGACACAAGTATTTCCCTGGGCTATTATCCCAGCTGTGCCACTTTGGAAAGCTGTGACTTCAGGGAAGGAAGTGAGTCTCCATCAGCAGCAGTTCTGTCTGCAACAACAGGTGCCTGGTGAGGCTGAGTGTTCTTCAACACTCCACACCCCTGCTGCCTGACCTTGTACTTGTTGCTTAACCTCTCTGGGCCTTAGTTTCTACAGTTTTAGAAGGTATGTGTAGGGGGCAGGCATCAGTGCCCAGTGTGCTGCATGACTTTGGGAGGTGGAGACTTGCAACTGGCACAGCAAGTTCTTCTCCAGGTTCCCTTGGCCTGGAAGCCTTACTTCTTCTGTCTGGAACTTGGTTTTCTCATCTACAAAATTAGAGAAGAGAGCACATATGATCCATGGCCTCCTCCAGGACTAAGGCTTAGGGCTGACCTGGCCCACCCATCTCCTTGCCCATGCTGTGAATATGAGAAGAGCCCAGAACAGAGAACTTGCTACTGGCTTCAGAGACGCTACTGATAGGCAACATGTTCCTCTTACTTGTTCACCTCCCTCTCTTCCCTTTTCCCAGCAGCAGCAGCCCCAAACTTCTTCCCCTCAGAGAAGGCCTAGTCCATCCACCCATGCAAACCTGGCTGTGCACACTTCACAGTCTTCCATGAGGATGAATTGCTACTTTGCATTTATCTCCATTCTACAACCCACACCCCCCAAATTTTTCACTTAATCAACAACACTTGCTAAGTACTTGCTCCGTCCTGGTCAATATGGAATAGTCTCTGTCATGAGGGACTTATGGGATGTGTGTGTGTCCCACAAATGTCTCTGAAATGGGGTCTGAGGATATTTTGAGGAGATTCTGAAATTCCTTGAGTATTAAAATTTAAAACATTCATTTCAATAACCTTAAAAAATATTTTATCAGTTATTAAAAACTCTTTTGTAGTAATAATTTACAATTAAAATAAATTTTCACAAACCAAGGCTTAGTTTCTTAAGTCAGTGTTTTTCAAATTTTTGTCCCTTGGGAGTTTGGGGCATATTTTTTGTGGTACCTCCTAACTGCTTGCCTTTAAAAGATGTATACACTATAGCAAATCAAGTCTGATGCCAGTGGGAGTGTATTAGGAGCTGGAAGTGGTCAGCTCTACTTGAGGGATCTGGGAAGGCTTCTCAGAGCAGGTTGCTCTTGCCCTGAGTCATCAAAGACTGGAGTCATCCCAATGCTGGGCAAAAAGGAGTGAAGCAGGTGTCTTAGTCTGGGCTCTCTAGAGAAATATACAGTGGTTAAAGTGATCAACTGTTAACCAAAAGTTTGGTGGTTTGAAACCACCAGTGGCTTCATGGGAGAAAGACTTAGCAATCTGCTTTCATAGAGATTTACAGACTTGGAAACTCTATGGGGTTACTATGAGTCCCAATCGACTTGATGGCAGTGGGTTTTGGTTATGGATAGAGGCCGCACAATGATTAAGAACTATGACTCCTCACTGAAAGGTCAGCAGTTTGAATCCACCAGCTGCTCCTTGGATATCCTATGGGGCAATTCTACTCTGTCCTATAGGGTTGCTATGAGTTGGAATAAACTCAACAATGAGTTTTGGTTTGTGTGTGTGTGTGAGTGTATGTATGCATGTGCAGTGAAAGAGAGAGAGAAAGAGTAAGAGAGAGGTTTATCTCAAAGGAAACGGCTCCTAAGGTGGTAAAGGCTGACAGGTCTCAAGTCCATGCTCTAGTCAGGCTGGAGGCTTCTCCTAACTCACATAGCTGCAGAGTCTTATGAACCTAAGGTCAGCAGATCAGGTGATAATGATCCTGATGCAGGATCCAAAGCAAGAGCAAGTTTTGCCAGAGTGTTCATATACATTGGATATAGCCACACCACGAAGGAAACTCTCTATCATGGAGGTGATTATATTATATTACCTACAGGAGAGTAATTACATCAGATTCTAAAATGGAGAATAACCACATCATTACATGGCTGCCATAATAATTGCCAACCCACTGAAAAGTCATGACTAAGTCGACACACAACCTTAACCATCACATGGGGGTAGACCTCAGGCCTTGGTTGTCTTGGAGTGTCAGAGCAGAACCCACACTGAAGGTAGGATTAGAGTCAACCAGAAGTCAGTGCCCTTGTCACTAGAGAATGGAAAATGGGCACCTCTTGGATACCTACCATGTGCCAGAGACTGCATTGTTGTTGCTATTTTGTGTAGAGTTGATTCTAACTCACTGTATGTGGGCACCATTTATAATTTTCTCACTTAATCCTCAGCAGTGGAAAATTATTACCCTATATTTATAGATGAGGATCTGAAACCTACAGCTCTTACTCAGGATCATACTGTGGTGAGAAGTGAGAATGGCATTCAAGGCCCAGTCTAACAGAATCCACAGCTTTTACTATACTTCCCTGCTTTTGTCTGCCATTCCTTCATCCAGGAACATGCCCCTGTGTCACCTTGCTGCCTTGCTCAGCCTCTGTAGCCCCTGCCAGCTTCTCAATACACTTCACCAGTCCCTCAAGTCCCTCAGATACTGTCAGACTTCTACAGTAGAAAGGAATTTTCCATGTTCTGTCTATAGAGTTGCTATGAGTTGGAATTGACTTGACGGCACTGGGTTTGATTTTGTTTGTTTTATAGACAAGGGGAGTCTCTGGGTTGTGCAAACATTTAATGCGCTTGGCTCCTAAATAAAAAGTTGGGGTCTGCCCAGAAGTGCCCTGGAAGAAATGCCTGGCGATCTACTTCCCAAAACAACAGCCATCAAAAATTTTGTGGAACATAGTTCTGCTCTGGCACACATGGGTCGTGTGAGCTAGAGCTGACTCAGCAGCAACTGGTTTTCTTTACAGACACATGCCTCTGCTTCTCTGGCTCTTTACGGCCACCACTAGGAACCTCTCCCCTCACCTCCCTGAGGCCTCAACTCACATTCCTCCTCTAGCAGTGTCCTGGGATTTCATCCAACCATTCCAAAATGTCTTGGGAGTCCCTGTGATGGGCCACATGATACATGGGTAAAACAGCCTTCTGACCAAGCTACCATCCACATGGACCTTATAATTTGAGTATGGATCTCCCTGTCTTCTCAAAAGGCATCTGGCTCCCTGGCCTTGACTGATGCTGTTGCACTTTGTGGGTGTATCGCAACTTCCTAGATGCTTTCTAGACCCTAGAAGGGCCTGTACCACCCATTGCTGTCAAGATGATTCTGACTCATAGCAGCCTGACAGGACAGAAAAGAACTATCCACAAGGTTTCCAAGAAGCACCTTGTAGATTGAAGCTCCCAACCTTCTGTTTGGCAGCCCTAGCACTTCACCACTATGTCACCAAGGTTTACTCTCAAAGGGCAACAACCTTGTTTCATTTCTGTCACTTATCTCTCTCTGTACACCTAGTGGCTACCAAATTCTCATCTCATCTTCTCTGAATTCTTACATCTAATTGTGATCTGGTGTTTGTCTCTACTTGGTTGTCCCTTAGATATTTCACAGTGAACACGGCTGATACACAATTCTTTTTCTTTTTCTTTTTTATTTAACATGACTGAGTGAAAATGTACATTTTCATATAAATTTACATGCCCACATATATGCAGCTTCCACTGCTCTCCCTGTCTGATGACAGCACACTATTCCTGTCTGCTCCATACACGTCTCATCCTCCCAATAGTCTCCTTTCCGCTCCGCTCCATCCACTCTCTTTCCTCCAGCCAGAGGTCAGCAGGATGATATCCTATAGATGTATAGAACCATAAAGTGCAACCAATATAGGGTCACTCTGCATTGCCAAGTCCAATCCATTCCTGTCCAAAGAGTGAAACTTTGTTGTAATTTATGGGTAAGGGCAGCATCAGGACCGGGGGCTATGCTCTCATGGGAAACTCGAAACCACTGGACCATCAATTGAGGTCTTTTAGAGGAGATCTCAGGATGCACCCCTTTTTATTCTTGTGTTGCCAGTGAGACTCCTCTCTGTGAGCTCCATTGTGGCCATGACTGGTGGTGGCCGGGCACCATCCGGTTCTTCTGGTCCCAAGTCGATGTAGGCACCCACTCTTGTGGGTCTCTCTGTCTTCCAGGTTGTCTTTACCACATGTCATTTTGGTCCTCGGTGAGCATCCGTTCCTGCTGAGTTGGGACCATTTGCTCTGTCCTCAGATGGCAGCTTGGCAGCTTTTAAGACCCCAGACGCCACTCACCAATGTGGGGTGCAGAAAGCCCTCTTAACAAAACGCTAGTTGTGCCAATTGGCCTGGAATTTGCCTAAAAGCATGGTCCCCCGCCCCCTGCCCCAGCTACTCTATCCTTGCAGTATTGAGTCAAGATGGAAGGACTACTCAAGTTATGCTGAAGTCCACTTAATGTTGTTCTTGTTTCTAATGTGTGCTATCACCGCTTTCTCCCAACTAGATTTCTAGTAACTATCTAAACTAAACCCTCCCCCCCCTCCTTCCCTTCCCTCCCTTGCAGCTGTCAAAGAGTCTTTTCTTCTATACACAAGTCTGTTTTTGAGGTCTTATCGCAGAGGTCTCATACAGTATTTGTCCCTTTGTCGCTGACTACTTACTTTCACTCAACATAATGTCTTCCGGTTGAAACCAGGTTAGGAGATGTTTCCTGGAATCATCGTTATTCTTTATCATCGCATAGTGCTCCATTGAGTATATGTACCATAGTTTACCTATCCATTCTTCTATTGTTGGGCATCTGGGTTGATTCCACCTTTTTGCTATCGTGGACTGTGCTGCAGTAAACATTCTGGTGCATGTGTCCGTTGGTGTGAAACGCCTTGAATCTGTAGGACATATTCCAAGTAGTGGAATTACTGGGTCAAATGGTATATTGATATCCATTTTTTTAAGGAAGCACCAGATTGCCTTCCAAAGAGGCTGGACCATTTTGCAACCCCACCAACAGTGTAGGAGGGTTCTACTTTCTCCACAGCCTCTCCAGCATTTGTTGTTTTGTGTTTTCTGGATCATGGCCAATCTTGTTGGGGTGAGATGGTATCTCATTGTTGTCTTGATTTGAATTTCTTTAATGACTAAAGATCGTGAACACGTCCGCATGTGTTTTTTGGCTGCCTGGATCTCCTCTTTAGTGAAGTGTCTGTCCATCTCCTTTGCCCATCGCTTAATTGGATGGATTATCTTCTTCTTATTGATATTTTGCAGTAACTTGTAGATTATGGAGATCAGGCGTCGATCTGACATAGAGTTGCCAAATATTTTTTCCCACTCTGTGGGTGTTCTTTTAATTCTATTAATAAAGTCTTTGGATGAGCAAAAGTGTTTGATTCTTAATAGTTCCCATTTATCTACTTTCTCTTCTGTTGACTGAGGTTTGTTTCACAGATTTTGGAGTCTGTCCTCATTGTGTATTAAAACTTCCATTGTTGTTCCTACCTTTTCTTCGATGAGCTTTATCGTTTTAGGTTTCATATTTAGGTCTTTTATCCAGCTGGAGTTGGTTTTTGTATAAGGTGTAAGATATGGATCTTGATTCAGTTTATTGCAGATGGATAACCAATTTTGCCAGCACCACTTGTTGAAGATGCTGTTTTTACTCCAGTTTAATGTCTTAGGGCCTTTGTCGAATATCAACTGTTCATAGGCAGATGGTGTCATCTCTGGGGTCTCAATTCTGTTCCATTGATCAGTCTGTCTGTTCTTGTAGCAGTACCATGCTGTTTTGACCACTGTGGCAGTGTAGTATGTTCTAAGGTCGGGTAATGAGAGGCCTCCCAGTGTGTTCTTCTTCTTTAGTAGTACCTTACTTATCCGGGGCTTCTTCCCTTTCCAAACAAAATTGGTGATTTGTTTCTCCATCTCATTAAAAAATTATGCTGGAACTTGTATTGGGATTGCATTATATAAATAAATTGCTTTGGGTAAAATAAACATTTTCACAATGTTAAGTCTTCCTATCCATGAGCAGGGTAGGTTTTTCCATTTATCTAAGTCTCTTTTAGTTTCTTGTAGTAAGGGCTTGTAGTTCTCTTTGTAAAGGTCTGTTGTTTCTCTGTTTAGATTAATTCCTAGGTACTTTATCTTCTTAGGGGCTATCATAAATGGTATTGCTTTGATAATTTCCTCCTTAACAGTCTCGTTGTTGGTATAAAGGAATCCTACTGATTTACTTATGTTTATCTTGTACCCCGAGACTTTGATGAACTCTTGTATCAGTTTGAGTAGCTTACTTATAGATTCCTTGGGGTTCTCTGCATATACAATCATATCATCTGTGAACACAGAGATTTTAACTTCCTCTTTGCCGATGCAGATGCCCTTTATTTCTTCGTCTTGTCTAATTGCTCTGGCTAGAACTTCTAGCACAATGTTGAATAGAAGAGGTGACAGTGGGCATCCTTGTCTAGTTCCTGATCTCAAGGGAAAGTATTTCAGTCTCTCTCCATTCAGGATGACGAGGGCAACTGGCTTTGGATAAATGGCCCTCATTGTGTTGAGGAATTTTCCGTCTATGCCTATTTTGCTAAGAGTTTTTAGCATGAATGGGTGTTGGACTTTATCAAATGCCTTTTCTGCACCAATTGACAAAATCAGGTGATCCTTGTCTTTTGTGTTATTTATGTGGTTAATCACACTGATTGTTTTCCTGATGTTGAACCAGCCTTGCATCCCTGGTATGAATCCCACTTGGTCCTGATGGATTATTTTCTTGATATGTTGTTGTATTCTGTTGGCAAGAATTTTGTTCAAGATTTTTGCATCTAGGTTCATGAGTGATATCGATCTGTAGTTCTCTGTCTTTGTTGGATCTTTCCCTGGCTTAGGTATCAGGCTTATGCTGGCTTCATAGAGTGAGTTCGGGAGTACTCCATCCCTTTCTATACTGTGAAATAGTCTCAGTAGTATTGGGGATAACTGTTCTCTAAATGCTTGGTAGAATTCTGCCGTGAAGCCATCTGGGCCTGGACTTTTTTTGGTTGGCAGTGTTTTGATGACCTTTTCAATCTCTTCCTTTGTGATGGGTTTATTAAGTTGTTCTGCTTCATGTTGTGATAATTTGGGTAGGTGGTATGAGTCAAGGAATTGGTCCATTTCCCCTAGGTTTTCAAATTTGTTAGAGTACAGTCTTTCATAGTATTCTGTTATGATATTTTTGATTTCTGTTGCATCTGTGGTGACAACTCCCCTCTCATTTCTAATTTGGGTTATTTGTTTCCTTTCCCGCTTTTCTTTAGTAAGTTTAGCCAGTGGTTTATCAATTTTGTTGATCTTTTCAAAAAACCAGCTTTTGGTCTTTTCAATTTTTTCAATTCTTTTTCTATTCTCTACTTCATTTAGCTTTGCTCCAATCTTTATGATCTCCTTTCTTCCGGTGCCCGAGGGGTTCCTCTGTTGTTCTCTTTCTACTTGTTCAAGCTGTAGAGTTAGTTCCTTGATTTGGTTTCTTTCTTCCTTCCAGATGTGTGCATTTATGGAGATAAACAGACCTCTGAGCATTGCTTTGGCTGTATCCCATAGATTCTGGTAGGAAGTGTTTTCGTTCTGATTGGAATCCATGAATTTCTTTAATTCTTCCTTGATTTCCTCTATAACCCATGTTTTTTTGAGCAAGATGTTGTTCAGTTTCCAAGAGTTCCACTTTCTATCTCTGTTTCTTCTGCTATTGATTTCAACTTTGATGGCTTTATGATCTGAGAAGATGCTTTGCAGTAATTCAATGGTATGGATATTGTTGAGCATTGCATTATGGCCTATCACGTGGTCAATTCAGGAGAATGTTCCATGTGCACTGGAGAAGAAGGTGTAGTTGTCTGCTGATGGGTGGAAAGTTCTGCATATATCAATGAGGTTTAGTTGGTTAGTTGTGTCAATGAGGTCTTCTGTATCTTTACTGAGCTTTTTTCTAGATGATCTGTCTAGTAATGAGAGTGGAGTGTTAAAGTCTCCAACTATTATTGTGGAGTCATCTAACTCTCTTTTGAGCGTAGTCAGTGTTTCTTCGACATATTTAGGTGCTCCGGCATTAGGTGCATAAATATTTAATATAGTTAAGTCTTGCTTACATACTGAACCTTTCAGCAATAAATAGTGACCATCTTTGTCCACGATGGTGGATTTGACATTAAAATTGATTTTGTCTGAGATTAGAATTGCCACCCCTGCTCTTCTTTGTTCATTGTTAGCTTGGTATATATTCTTCCATCCTTTAATTTTCAGTTTGTTCCTGTCTTTAGGTCTCAAGTGAGTTTCTTGTAGACAACATATGGATGGGTCGTGTCTTTTGATCCAAGATGACACTCGGTGTCTCTTTACTGGAGCATTCAGTCCATTCACATTCAATGTAATTATTGATAGGTATGTGTTCACTGCTGCCATTGTGATATGTTTATTTTTATGTTGATGTTTTTTCTGTTGATCTTATTAGTCTGTTCTGGGACACTCTTTTTTGTGAGTTGATTTTTGACCTTTTTCAGAGCTCGTTTTATAGTTGTTGAGACTCGTGTGTTAGATTTCTTGAAATGGTATGATACATCTTTGTTGTGCTTTACAGCTGCCCCTATGAACTCCCTTAATAAACTATTTATAAACCCAATTTTAATTACTACCAGTCTTGTCATCTTCGTCTCCATCTGGAAGGACTTTATAACGACTGTAGTACATCCCTCTTTTTATTATGATGACACCATAGTTTTCATGATGATCACTGGATTGCTTCTTTCCAAATGAAAGCTGTGATTTACTTTGGAACCTTCCCTAAATGAGTAGAGTATTGAGTAGTGTGTCGTTCTAACATATAAAGTTAGTGCTTTTGTTCTTCTAAGCCAAAGCCAAGAACTTCTTTCAGTATTTCTTGTAGTTTGGGTTTGGTTTTTACAAAGTCTTTGAGTTTCTGTTTATCTGGGAATGTCTTCATTTCATTTTTGTATTTGAAAGACAGATTTGCAGGATATATAATTCTTGGTTGGAAGTTCTTCTCCTTGAAGACTTTGAATGTGTCATGCCACTGTCTCCATGCCAGCATGGTTTCTGCTGAGAAATCTGATGAGAGCCTACAGGGTTTCCCTCTGAATGTTAGCTTTGCCTTGAGTCTTGCTGCCTTTAAGAGTTGCTGCTTATGTTTCATTTTGTTAAGCTTGATTATAATATGTCTTGGAGTCTTTCTTTTGAGATCTATATTGGGTGACATACGATATGCATCTGAGATGTCTATATTCTCTTCCTTCATGATTTCTGGGAAGTTTTCTGTCAGCAGCTCAGCAACAATACTCTGTGTTCTCAGATGTCTCACCCTGTTCAGGGACTCCAATTAATCGAAAATTGTTCCTCTTAATAGAGTCCCACATGCTTCTTAATGTTTCTTCATTTTTCTTGTTTCTTTTTTCTGATTTCTGCTCATAGACGCTGGCATCAGTAGCTCTGTCTTCCAAGTCAGAAATTCTTTTTTCCATTTGTTCCATTCTGTTTTCTTGGCTTTGCATGGAAGTTTCTATGTCTTTGATTTTGTTCTTGATCTGTTGGATTTCAGAGTACTGGTGTTCCATCAGATCAAACAACTTGTTTAATTTTTCACTTTGTTCTGCTGCATTTTGTATAAGGTCTAGAAGGGCTCTGTATATAATCAATTTGTATTCACTTCCTGATGCTTTCATAAAAGTTTCTTCATCTGGAAAACTCCTTGGTTGCTTTGTTTGGGAGCCTTCTGTAGCCATGAGTGATTGCTTGTATGCCACAATTGTCTGTTCCTTTTTGGGTCCCATGTGAGTATATAGAGGCTGGAAGAGGTACTGTGAGGATGGATTGTAAATGTTTCTCTAGGCTGTCTTCAAATGTAAAGCAAAATGTACCTGACCAGTTCACAAGTCAGTTAGGTTTTAAGGTGTAGAGGTCCCTCTTTTCATCTGACAAAGTAAGCACCACTATATCCAACCCCAGATGATAACAAACTAGTTCAGAATACAGCAATGCTACTGCCCTGTTGGCCTCTACTGACAGGGCCTAGCCTTATCCAACACTGTGTCTAGTACTGGTTTTGTGATAGGAAAGCGCTCTCCTGTGGGCAGGCTCTTGCTCCCAAATGAAGAATTAGGTCCAGCTGCGGCCACCGTATCCAAGATGGCGTCCTACACACAGGCAGCAGACAGAGGGGCCAAAGGTGCGGAGAGGTAGTGATTCCTCTCATTCTGTTGCAGGGCCCCCAATGTAGGTGGCACTGTGCAAAATCACTACTTTTCTGTCAGAGAAGCGCTGTCCCGTTTGCAGTCACTGGCTCCCAGGCTAAGAACAAGGTCCTGCTAAAATCTCGATACCAACATGGCGTCCCGCACCCTGACTGCAAAGCTCCGCGCAAACCCCGCTGAGGCAGCTACTAAACGAAAGGCTCAAAATGGCTAGATTAACAGAGTCCTGAGCCTGGCTCTCAGAATATGGGAATTTTGCCTGCCTGTCCCCTCAGCAGCGTGTCCAAGTCCAGCAGCCAGGCAAGGCCCAGCTCCGCCCGCCAGCTGAGACAGAGGAAAAAAAAAAAGTCAAAATGGTGCATTTACCTTCGGTCTGTGAGAGCCAGGGCTAGCCAGGTGCGGGAGTCAGCGAAAGAGAGAAAGAGAGGAGGTTTTTCGCTGAGTGGTATGAAGTCCCAATTAACAGCTCTGTGCCCTGTCCTGAGGCTGATTAGGTGATCAGAAGGCTCTGTTTGATTGTCAATTCACGTCTTGGTTTCCAGAGGGATATAAAGAAACGTGGGCGTAGTCCGCCATCTTGACTCCGCCCCCTATCACCGCTTCGATACAGAATTCTTGAGTCCCCCCCATCTCACTCTGGCTGCCCTGTTCCTTCTTTAGTTGTCCTAATTTCATTCACTGAAATTAGGTTCTAGCTAGTGATTCATGTTTAAACACCTAAGCATACCCCGGACTCCTCATCCAAATCTACCAGCCAGTCCTAAGGCCCCACCTCCAATAAATATCCTGAATTCTCTTTTAACTGTAACCAGCCACCTTATTGGGTACAGTTCCATTCACCCATCTAGTTACTCTGTAAGAGCCAGACAATAAAAAAAAGAAATTTTAGGGCTGGATATGTATTTAATATAGTATACTGACATTTAGAAAGCAGGATTCCCTCTGCAGCTGGGAGTCTGTGTGGATGTCTGAGGCCACCAGTCAGATACCACCATCGATCTCATGCAGGCTCTTCCTTTCTTGAGGCACAGACAAGGAAGAGGTAGGGGAAGCTGTGAGCATTAGGGGAAGTTTGAGGCCCTCAGAGCATTTGATAGCTTTACTGTCAGGAAGGAAACTGGCTACAGTTAAAGGCCCCTTTTACAGTGGAGGTTCCTGAGGCACTAGGGGTGAAGATGGGCCAGTGGAGATGGCCCTTTCCACTGCTGGAGCAATAATACCTGAACTGTCTCTGTCCAGGGTATGGGGGACAGAATCTGTACTTTCCTCCTCTGGCTCAACCTCTCCTTCCCCTCCTCAGTTCTGACACCTGGCTGGAGCACGTGCCTGAAACAGAATCTGCGCAGTTCTCTGTCTAGAACTACAGCCACTATAAACTCTTCTCACTGACAGTATAGTGGGAGCTCACATCTGGGACTTCCACTGCCCATCACTATTTCCAGCACAGTCCAAACATGTGGCCTCCTTGCCTGACCTTGACCTGGTGCCCCCACCCTCTTAGCACCCTTCTGCCAGCTTGAGATGGGTGTGAGGGGAGCAGAGTGACAGGATTGGGACTCAGAATCACCCCACTCTGTGCCAGAGTCCATGAGTAAAATGAATTTCATGAAGGAACTGGAGGGAAAGACAAATTCTGGCCAAAGAGCACTTTGCTTAGCCAGAGAGACAGGTCCATAATGGTGCTGATGGGAAGAACTGAACTGGAGTAAGGGAATCTGCAATGGGAAGCTAATTCTCTATGAGAGCCCAGAAAGGCTTCACAGAGAAGATAATGTCTGAAATAAGTTTTTTTTCCCCCCAAATTGTACTTTAAATGAAGGTTTATAGAACAAACTAGTTTCTCATTCAACAGTACATGTATTGCTTTATGACATTGATTAACAACCCCACAACAGGTCAACACTTTCCCTTATCAATCTTGGGTTCTGTATTATCAGCTTTCCTGTCCCCATCTGCCCTCCAGTCCTTGCACCTGAGCTTGTGTGCCTCTTAAGTCTTGTTTTGTTTTATGGGCTTGTCTACTTTTTAGGGTGAGGGTGAACCTCTGGAGTGACTTCATTACTGAGCTTAAAGATTGTCTAGGGGCAACGCTCTCAGGGTTTATCCAGTCTTTATCAGGCCAGCAATTCTAGTTTTTGCTTTTTGAATCAGAGTTTTGTTCTACATTTTTCTCCAACTCTGTCTGGGACCCTCTGTGATCCTGGTGATCCTGGTCAGAGCAATCAATGATGGTAGCTAGGAACCATCTAGTTGTACTGAATTCAGTCTGCTGGAGGCCATCATAGATATGGTCTGTTAGTTCTTTGGACTGATTTTTTCCTTCTTAGTTTTCTTCTTTCTTGCTCTTGAAGTGGTGAGACCAGTGGAGTATCCTAGATGGCCACCCATAGCCTTTAGGAACCCATTACTCAGCAAAATAGAATGTAGAACATTTTCTTTATAAACTATGTTATGTCAACTGAGCTAGATGTTGCCCAAGACCACGTTCCCCACAGCCCTCAGCCTAGCAATTTGGTCTTTCAGGGAGTTTGGATGTGTCTATGGAGCTTTCATGACCTTGCCTTATACAAGTTGTGTTGGCTTCCCGATGTTGTATACCCTCTTACCCTTCACCAAAGTTACCACTTCTATTACTGCTATTGCCTGTTTAATACTTTTCTACCCCACCTCTTCCCTCCCCTCCCTGGCAACCACCAAAGATTGTTTCTTTTCATGCATAAACCTTTCCATGAGTTTTTACAGTAGTTGTCTCATACTTGTTCTTTTGGTGATTGACTTACTTAGCATAATGCCCTCCAGTTCCCTCCAGGCTAAGAGATGCTTCATAGATTTATCATTGTTCTTTATTGTTGTGTAAGACTTCATTATAAGTACGTGCCACAGTTTATCCATTCATCTGCTGATGGGCATCTAGGCTTTTTTCCAACTTCTTGCTATTGTGAGCAATGCTACAGTGAACATGGGAGTGCATTTGTCTGTTTGTGGAACAACCCTTCTCTAGGATATAGTCCTAGGAGTGGGAATTTCGAGATCATATGGTATTTCTATTTTCAGCTTTCTAAGGAAGTGCCATATTGTTTTCCAAAATGGTTGCATCATTTTGCACTCCCACCAAAAGTACATGAGAGTTCTGATCTCCCCGTAGCCCCTGTGACATTTGTTGGTTCCTGTTTTGGTGATTTGTACTAGCAATGGCAGGGTGAAATGATATGTCATTGTGATTTTGATTTGCATTTCTCTGACTGTTAGTGATTGTGAGCATTTCCTCATGTGTCTGTTGGCTGCTCAAATGTCTGCTTCGGTGAGATGTCTGTGCATTTCCTTTGCCCATTTTTTAAATTATTTGCCTTTTTGTTGTAGAGATGTTGGATTTTCTGGTACATTTTAGAGATTAGGCCTTTCTCTGATTTCAGTAGCCATTTTCCCCCCCAGTCTGTAAGTTCTCTTTTTACTCTTTTGGTGAAGTCTTTTGATAAGTGTAAGTATTCAACCTTTAGAAGATTCCAATTGCCTAGCTTATGTTCTGGAGTTTATGTGTTGTTGATTAATATCACATATTAAGACTTCTGGTGTTGATCCTATTTTTTCTTCTATAAAGTTGATAGTTTTTGGCTTTATATTTATGCCTCTGATCCATTTAGAATTAGTTTTTGTATAGGGTGTGAGGTACGGGTCCTGTTTCATTTATCTGCAGATTGACATCCAGTTTCTGCCAGCACTATTTTTTAAAAAGATTGCTTTTCTCCATTTGATGGACTTCAGGCATTTGTTAAAGATCAGGTGACCATAGGTGGATGGACTTACATCTGGGTTCTCAATTTTGTTCCCTTGGTGAATGTATCTGTCATTGTACCAATACCAGAATGTTTTGTCTACCAGAGCTGTATAGTAGGTTCTGAAGTCAGGTAGTGTGAGTCCTTCTACTTCATTTTCTTCAGTAGTACTTTACTTATCCAGTTCTTCTCTTTCCATGTAAAGCTAATGATAAGTTTTTCTATATTTTTGAAGAATGTCATTGGTATTCAGTGTAAAGTGTAAATCACTTTGGGTAGAAATATGATTTTCACAATGTTGAGTCTACCTATCCATGAACATGGTATGTTTTTCCATTTATGTAGATTTCTTATATTTCTTGCAGTGTTTTGAGGTTTTCTTTTTATATATATATTTTATATGTCTCTTGTTAGACTTATTCCTAAGTATTTTACTTTATTAGTGTCCCCTCCCTCAAGTATGTGTAGCCATTTGACTAGGTTGAGATTCCTGATATTGTGTGATGTCTCTCAATGAGGTAAGCCCTACTTCTAAGACGTTAATGAAGGGGGATGGGTGGCAGTTTTGTTGGTGGGGCACAACTCAGTGTGTAAGACTGTATTGTGTCTTGAGGCAATCTCTTGAGATACAAAGGAGAGAAGCTAGTAGAGACAGAAGCTAGCAGTTCTGGAGCAGAACATATCCTTTGAAAAAGACCTGGGGTCTCTGTGCTTCAGAAGCTGTGGCAATTATACACTCTTAACATGACCACAGCCATTTTGAGCCACCATAAGCTATTTATCACAACTTTGCCTATTCTTTTGTACTAGGGGACGTAATATTAACATCTTGAGTCCTTTAGCCTAGATGTGACCTAAGAGTACATCCAGATCAAAGAGATAAATCATGGAAAACCGCTCCCTTTCAGGGAAGGAATTAAACAGATCTGGATGCCTTTAACTCTTTAATTAAAGAGATTAACCTCCCCTAGTACCAACTACAGATACTCTAATGAAGCTCAGGTCTGGGCTCTCGGCTGTGATGACTGTTAGTCCCCTGATCCCACTTTTTCTTGTCTGTCTTTCTCCTTAATCTTGACTTTGCCCCCGTCTCTGACCCTGTTTGTTGGGGAACTCTCTGGACTTGACAAGTGGTGCCCAGCGTTGGGCAGAGAGGGAAAAATCCCGCCGACGAGACCAGAAGTGAAGCAATATTGCTTAAATCCTGAGAACGACCCCAAGCCAGGGATTGCATCCTAAAGAGAGGTTAGTGCATGCTTGGGAAGTAGATATCAGGGTAACAATGGGAAAGAATCAATCTCACTTTTAGACCTAGAAGCTTTTGCTCAAAAACCTCCTACATTCAGGAGGGGTAAAAGTTCTTCTCGTCTTACTTCTCTCTTTAACCTCGTCCATCAACACTGTCCCTGGTTGCCAGAGGAAGGGATGCTGGAAGTCCAGGTCTGGCATAGGGTTGTGTCTTGCCTTAAGCAGGCACATCGACCAGGAGAAGCTATTCCTGGTCTTTATCTGGTCTTTGTGTAACCTTATTTCTATAGCTTTAGAACCCCTGCAGTCAGAGTGGGAAATAGAGGGCGAAGAGGGCGAAAAAGGCCAGCGGGACTCCAAGGAGCCAAGTAGCCCCTGTGTAAAAAAGGCTACTTTCTCCTTGGGGCCCCTTTCTGCCCCACCTGAGAAGGCATGGCTCCTGCTGCTGCCTCCGCCTTCTACCCTTTCTAGGAACTTGAAGCCAAGTCCACGACTGTTTTATGCAGTTTTATGCAGGTATTAGGAGGGCCAGAGCGATGGAAGAGCCAGATTCCTATCTGTTCCCGGTGATGGGCACCGAGATTACTCTGCCTGAATAGGATGAAGAAAATCCTGATGGAGTCTATCGCTTTGACCATCGTCCTGTTCCTTTCCCTGTCTTAAAAGAAATAAAAAAATTTGCATCTTTCACAATGAGATTAATAAAGGGATTGGCAGAAGAGGAGCGTCTCATTCCTCATGACTGGGACGTGCTATGATGGATCTGCTTATCCTCTGCTGAGTTTTTGCAGTTCTGGACATGGTGGTCAGATGTTGCCCAAAAACAAGCCCAGAGGAATGTCCCAGCTCAAATTAATATTTCTGCAGAACAGTTGCTAGGAGCAGGAACCTGGGCTGGCATTCAAGCTCAGTTGACAGTGAATGGTCTAGACATATTCCAAGTGAGGTTTGTCTAAAGGCTTGAGAAAGAATTAATCAGACAGGACAAGAGAGCCCCGCATTTAGCTCTGTGAGGTAGGGAGCTAAGGAGCCTTATGCTGATTTCCTTGCTAGACTCAGGGATGCCTTGCAGAAGACTATTGAGAACCCAAGGGCCAGGGATATGATTCTACAAATTTTGGCATTTGATAACACCAACCCAGATTGCAAAAAGGCCCTTCGCCCCATTCAAGGGCATGGAACTTTGAAAGACTACTTTAGAACTTGTCAAGGGGTTGTCACTGAGACCTTTAAGGCAGCCGCCCTGGCAGAGGCCGTGGCAACATTAAATAGGAAGGATAATCGCTGCTTTGGCTGGGGCAAGCCAAGCCACATGAGAAAGGATTGCAAACAAACCAGTACTGGGTTCAAACCTGGAATCAAGGAAAACGCACCAGGACTGTGTCCCATATGTAGAGAAGGGAATCACTGGGCCAACCAATGCAAATCCAGATTTGACAAGGAAGGTCAGCCTTTGCTGGTGGGAAATGGGAAGGGGGGCCATCCTCTGCCCTGTTCAATAAGGGGATTTATCCCATCCAGTTCTCCAGCCCATCTTCTCCCTCACCCCAGTGACAGCTTGGAGTGCAGCTGTAGATCTCTGCTCCTGTGTTTCCATCTCTCTATACCCCAACTAACCACCTTGTAAAGTTCCTACAGGGGTCTCCAGGCCCCTACCTAAGAATATGGTGGGATTAATCCTAGGCAAAAACAGTCTTAATGCTCAAGGGGTGCAAGTCCATTCAGGAGTCATCACTTGTGATTATACCAGAGAATTAATGGTCATGATGACTTCATCAGTCCCTCTCCAATTCAAGAGGGTCAGCAAACAGCCCAGTTCCTTCCTTATATCATGGTTGCTCGTTCCAATAAAAAGCACATGGAAGGATTTGAAGGCACCTCACGTGCAGTATTTTTGCAACAGTCTATTTCTAGGAACAGACCTCAATGCACCATCAAAATTTCAGGAAAACCTTTTATGGGACTATTAGACACTGGAGCTGATATTTCTATTATAGGTGAACCACACTGGTCATCTCAATGGCCCTTCAAAGCAGTGACAACACAATTGCAAGGCACAGGTCAGCCCCTTGTGTTCATCAGAGCCTTCACATTTTACCGTGTGAAGGACCAGAGGGCCGATTCGTCCCTACATAACAAACATACCAATTAACTTGTGGGGTAGAGATTTGTTAGAACAATGTGGAGTGACTCTTACTATTCCACAAATGTCACCCCCTGTAGATTGTGACAAGGCTTATCAAATCACACTGGCTATGAGTTACACTCCTGGTAAGGGCCTAGGAAAAAATGAACAAGGTGTTAAGCAGCTTGTACAGTTGAGACCTAATAGAGGAAAACAAGGATTAGGTAACCCAAATTTATTATCAGGGCCACTGCTGATCAAAACCTTACTTCACCAGTACCACTAAAATGGCTGACAACAAAGCCGGTGTGGGTAGAGCAGTGGCCTCTTACTAAGGAAAAGCTGTCAGCCCTACAGAACCTGGTGCTTGAACAACTAAAACAAGGGCATACTGAGCCCTCCTTTAGTCCTTGCAATTCCCCTGTATATGTGATAAAAAAGAAATCTGGTAAATGGAGAATATTGATGCACCCTCGAGGTGTCAACGGTGTTATTCAGCCTATGGGGTCTTTGCAGCCTGGAATGCCTAGCCTGTCAGTCTTACTACCAAATTGACCATTGCTCATTGTAGATTTCAAAGATTGCTTTTTTACTATTCCTACTTGGCTGGCTCCATCCTTCTGATTATGAGAAATTTGCTTTTACTATTCCTTCAGTAAATAATCAAGAACCTGCTAAAAGATATCATCGAAAACTTTTGCCTCAAGGGATGCTTCACAGCCCCACAATTTGCCAAGCCTTTGTTCGTAAAGCTCTGTCTCCTGTCAGAGAATCTTTTCCACAATGTTATATCTTCTGTTATATGGGTGATATTCTTTGTGCAGCTCCCAACCAGCAGGCACTACAGTCAGTTTACGCTCAGTTGTGAATGTTTATGCAAAAAGCTGGGTTAATCATCGTTCCAGATAAAGTACAATTGTCTAGTCCCTATTCCTATCTTGGGCATAAGCTACTTGAGACTAAAGTACTCCCTCAGAAGGTACAGATCCGGAGAGACAATTTAAGAACTTCAAACGATTTTCAAAAATTACCAGGAGACGTTAATTGGCTGCATCCTACCTTGGGCATCCTAACTTAGCAATTGACTCACCTCTTTCAAACACTCAGAGGAGATCCTCAGCTCCATAGCCAGAGAGTATTAACCAAAGAGGCTGAAAAGGAGCTTCAATTCATGGAACAAAGAATCCATGAAGCTCAATTAGACAGGACTGACCCTACACAGCTCTGTCAAACTTTAATCTTACCCACTCCACATTCCCCTACTGGAGTTACACAACAACATAAGATTGTAGAATGGATCTTTTTGCCCAATACTGTGTTTTAGTCAGCTAGGGCTGCTCTAACAGAAATACCACAGAGTGGATGGCTTTAACAAAGGAAGATTTATTCTTACACAGTCCAGTAGGCTACAAGTCCATATTCAGGGTGTCTGCTCCAGGGGAAGGCTTTCCCCTTGTTGGCTCTGGAGGAAGGTCCAGTATTGCATCAGTCTTTGTCCAGGGAGCATCTTGGAGCAGGAACCTCAGATCTGAAGGACGTGCTGTTCTCCCAGTGCTGCTTTTTTGATGGTACGAGGTTCCCAAATCTCTGCTTGCTTCTCTTTCCTTTTATCTCTTGTAGGATGAAAGGATTAAGAGTGGGGCAAGCCACACTCCAGGGAAACTCCCTTTACAGTGGAGTAGGGAGGGGATCCTATGAAGGAATTTATTAGCCCCACCCTAATCCTTTAACATGCAGCATAGGAAAACCACAAAATAGAGGACAGTCATAAGATACTGGGAATCATGGCCCAGCCACGTGGCTACATATATTTTTGGGGGGGACATAATTCAATCCATGACAACTGAAACCAAAAGATTAGCTATATACCTAGATAAGATGGGGAAACTAATTTTTGCAGCCAGAAAAAGATTGTGAACCCTTGCTACCTTGGATGACTCTGAAATTATTTTACTCTTAAATAAGGATCAAATATGAAAGACATAACCTGGAATGGCAATTAGGATTGTCTGATTTCCTCAGACTGCTGCATAATGCCTTCCCCAAACATAAACTTTTTCAATTCCTAAAACAGACATCTTGGATACTTCCCAGGGTTACTTGCCCTGAACCTATTCCTGATGCTGCCACTTATTTTACTGAAGCAAGTGAAAGTGGGAAAGCTGGTAAACTCTATAAAGTGTGGCAAACACCTAATTCATCTGTACAAAAGGCTGAGTTAGAAGCTGTGATCCAGCTACTACATGATAAGTCTTTATTAGTATTTGATTCACAATATGTAGTAAATGCTATAATGATTATTGAGACAGTACTCTTGTTTCTTGATAGAAAAGATACTGAACTTGCTGCTCTGTTCGTTCATTTGCAAGACTCTACTTGAGCCCAATCTTATCCTTTTTTTATTATACATATAAGAGCACATACTGGCCTTCCAGTGCCATTATCAATGCAATTATTGACTCATTGGTGGCCTCTGTTTTCCAAGATGCTCAAGAATTCCATTCTCTTACTCATGTTAATTCTAAAGGCCTAAAGAAACAATTTGCTGCTGTAGTTGCTTTTTGCCTAATCTGTCTACAGTTCACAGCAACTCATTTTCCCTCAGGGCAAAACGCAAGAGGAGACATGCCCAACAGTTTATGGCAAATGAATGTTACCTATGTGCCTTCTTTTGGTAAACTTTCGTATGTTCATGTCTGCGTAGACATGTTCTCTAACTTTATTTGGGCAACTGCATAAAGCAGGGAATCCACCAAACAGGTAAAACAACATCTCTCCTGTTTTGAGGTGATGGGTAAAGCCATCAAAACAGACAATGCTCTTGCAACTCCATACAAACCTTCTTTGCTCAGTGCCGAATTCATCGCCTTACAGGTATTCCATATAATCCTCAAGGCCAAGCCATCACAGAGTGCACTCATGTGACTCCAAAAACATACATTAAAAAATTAAACAAGAAAGGGGGAAATACTAACCCCCCTGCAACAATCCTTCAACAGGCATTCTATACTCAACTTTTTGAGCATCCCAAAAGCCTCCACAATGTCAGCTGCTAAGGTTCATTGGTCTCATATATATAATTCTCAAAAGATCCCAAGGCAACCTATATGGTGGAAAGATATATGAACTAATACCTGGCATATGGGGGAAATAATTACTTGGGGAAAAGGTTTTGCTTGTATTTCTCCAGGTTCTGGGGTTGACCCTATTTTGTTCCCATTACGAAGGATTCGCCCAAGATATGGACCCCCCTGAAAGAAGAGACACTTGGAACCTCCAACAGAACAGATGGTGAGGATGACATCGAAGACGACCTCAGCACCGACCTCCCGCACACAAGAAGCTCGTCCGCGGATTTGGGGACAACTAAAAAAGATGGTGCAGGAGGGAGAGAACCTACTTGGTAGTACTGACATTCCTCATTCTCCCATCTCCCTTTTCCTTGCCACAGACACGGTCGTCAACTTAGCCCTAGGTAAGGCCCCCAGTGCCTTTGCTGTCTGTGGTACAGTGTATGGCTCAGGCTCTTTGTTGACTGTGTCACAAACAGGAGGGACTCTTATCAGAAAAGGAAGGGTTGGCAATTGTCCTGCATTGTAAGATACCAGGACTACGGCCCATGGGACCAGTAAAGTGGCTCAGAAATGTTAGTCATAATGAAACAGTAATTTGGGAACAGAAGATGTCAGACCTTGGTATCACTCCTTTATGGTATCAAACAACTCCTGATAATTTAGGCTTTTCGATAGTTACAGATCCCTTAAATAAAGAAGACAAGGGCACCTATTTTGTGTAAAGTATCAAAAGTCTAGCCCATGTGATCAGATTTACATGAGAGGAGGTGGAGTTCAACTGTCAATCATACCGCCAGCCAATGCTTGAGACTGGGCCTCAAGTGGTCTGGTGACTGCTTCTTAATCAGTAGCTAGAGGGGCTCGATTGAAGAGCTGTTGGATTTGTCATCATGTTCCTAAATCAGGGGTACCTCTACATCTGCTGGCTGTCCCCCTAAGTAATCATACCTTTCATTATGTCTATAAAGGTGACAATGACTGTCTTGCCACTAAGGGCTCGAAGAGTCACCTATGAACATACTATACAATATACAACCTTGAGTGGGACTTCCAAACAATCTGAAAATCTAAAATTAATGCTCAGGGGAACTCCGTAAGTCAAACTTACAAAAACCTTACTTTTGTGCACCGCCTGGCTTAACTTTTCTTTGTGGTGGCTCCAGAACACCCTGGTCATGGACCCTACAATGCTTGTTGCGTATCAGTTACACAGGCCAATGTACCATTGGAGTCCTTGTCTTTCGCTTACATGTTCATCAGAATGCGTCATCCTTCCCCCTTAAAGAAACTAAAAGACAGGACAATTCAAATCCCTTTATGGAACATACTGGATTTAATTGGTGGCTTCTAAGAACCATCATTCTTCTGCTAGGAATGTATCAACTTGACATGGCAATACATAATTTATCTGATACTATCCATCTATTGGCATCCAATACTGAAAAGGCTCTAAAAGCACAACAGACTTCTTTAAATTCATTAGCAGACATTGTCCTGGACAACACAATGGTGTCAGACTTCCTATTGGCCAAGATGGTGGGTGTTTGCGCAGTTGTTAATAAAACTCATTGTACCTGGATTAATAGCTCTGGGGAAGTACAAGTGAGTCTAAATCAAATTCAACGTATGGTAGATCAAACTCAACCTGACCCTCACTGGAAGCCCTGGGGCAGTTGGTTTACCTCTTGGTTTCCGAATGCTGAGTCATTTCTTGCTTCACTACTGTTACTAGTGGGTGTGGGTCTCTTTATTTGTTGTTTAGTACTCATTTCAGTGAAAATTTACATGAAAGTCACTGATTCTATTTTACATGTTTAATATCTTTTCAGTCTGAGGCAGTGATGGGAGAGCACTTGAAGAAAGAAAATTAATATTTATCAAATGAAAAGAGGGGAGATGTGGGAATTATACATTCTTAACATGACCGTGACCATTTTGAGCCACTATAAGCTATTTATCACAACTCTGCCTAACCTTTTGTACTAGGGGACATAATATTAACATCTTGAGTCCTTTAACCTAGAAGTGACCTAAGAGTACATCCAGATCAAAGAGATAAATCATGGAAAACCATGAGAAAACAAAGGACATGGAAAACTACTTCCTTTTGGATAAGGAATTAAACAGATCTGGATGTCTTTAACTCTTTAATGTTAAAGAGATTAACCTTTCCTAGTACAAACTATAAATACTCTAATAAAGCTCAGTTCCGGGCTCTCGGCTGTGATGACTGTTACCCCCCTGATTCCACTTTTTCGTGTCTGTCTTTTTCCTTAATCTCCATATCGCCCCCATCTCTGACCCTGTTTGTCGGAGAACTTTCTGTACCCAACAAGAAGGTTCCAGTTCAAGGGAAGTTTCATGACAAAGACCTTCCTCCAGAGCCAAGAAAGAAAGATTTCTCTGGACCTAATGCCCTGAATGTGGATATTTAGCTTACTGGACTGTGACAAAATAAAATTTCTTTTTAAAGCCATTCATTTGTGGTATTTCTGTTACAGCAGCACTAGATGACTAAGACAGGTGTATAGGAATCCAACTGATTTTTGTATACTTACTTCATACGCTGTTCCTCTGCTGAATCTTTTTATTGGTTCCAGTAGTTCTCTCATGGAATTTTTTTTTTTTTTTTTTTTAGTTTTCTTTGTATGGTATCATATCGTTCACAGATAGGGACACTTTAACTTCTTCATTGCCAGTTTGGATGGCCTTTATTTTTTTCTTTCCTTATTGCTCCAGCTTGGATTTCAAGCACAATGTTAAACAGGAGGGGTGATAAAAGGCATCCTTGTCTTATTCCTGTTCTCAAGAGGAATGTTTTCAGCCTCTCTCCATTAAGAATGATGTTGGTTGCTGGTTTTGCATAGATGCCCGTTATTATTTTCTATACTAATTTTATTGAGAGTTTTTATCAGGAACGGGTGCTGGACTTTGTCAGATAACTTTTCTGTGTTGATTGAGGTGATCGTGTGATTCTGTTATTTATGTGGTGGGTTATATTGATTGATTTTCTAAAGTTGAACCATCTTTGCATGCCTGTTAGGAATCTGACTTGGTCATGGGGTATTACTTTTTTCATATGGTGCTGAATTCTGTTAGCTAGAATTTTGTTGAGAATTTTTTGTATCTATATTCATGAGAGATATTTTTCTGTAGTTTTTTTTGTGTGTGTGTGGTGTTTTTGCCTGGCATTGGTATCAGGGTTACACTGATGTCATAGAATGTATTTGGAAGTGTCCCTTCTCTTTCTATGTTCTGAAATAGTACTGGTGTAAGTTCCTCTCTGAATGTTTGGTAGAAATCTCCAGTGAAGCCATTTGGGCCAGAAGTTTTTGTTTGCTGAAAAATTTTTAAATTGCTTTTTCAGTCTCTTCTCTTGTTACAATTCTGTTCAGATTTTCAACATCATTTGGTGTTCATTTTGGGGGTTAATGTGTTTCTTGAAATTTGTCCATTTCCTCTAGATTTTAAAATTTGTTACAGTTTTTTTGTAATACTCTGTTATGGTCCTCTATTTCATTGGAGTCTATTGTAATGTCCCCCATGTCATTGCTTATTTGGGTTATTTGAGTCCTTTCCTGGTTTTCTTTTGTCAGTTTGGCCATTGGTTTGTTCATTTTATTGATCCTTTCAAGGAACAAACTTTTGATTTTGTTGATCCTTTCTACTGTTTTTCTGTTCTCTAATTCGTTTCTTCTCCGATCTTAATTATTTCCTTTCTTCTGGTGGCTGTCTTCTTCTTTTTGATGTTCTCTATTTGTTTGAGTTGTATAGCTGATGTTTTGATTTTGTCTCTTTCATCTTTTTTGATGTGTGCATCTATTGCTATAAATTGACCCCTGAGGACTGCATTTGCTGTATCCCAAAGGTTTTGGTATGATATGTTTCCATTCTCACTTGATTCTAGGAATTTTTTCATTCCATCTTTGATTTCTTTCATTACCCAGTGTTTTTTTAGGCAGAGTATTATTGAGTTTCTCTGTAATAAATTTTTTCCTTGTTCCTCCTGTTGTTAATTTCTTCTTTGGTGGTGTTGTGGCCAGAAAAGATACTTTGTATTATCTC
The DNA here is from genome assembly GCA_028571685.1 of Heterohyrax brucei. NCBI lineage: Eukaryota > Metazoa > Chordata > Mammalia > Hyracoidea > Procaviidae > Heterohyrax > Heterohyrax brucei. The sequence continues at coordinate 5,866,786 of CM053165.1, read as the reverse complement.
GCTATTTTTGATTTTGTTGAAGGCTGCTCTGTGGCCTAAGATGTGGGCTATTCTGGAGAACATTCCATGTGTGTTGGAAAAGAATGTGTACCTTGCAGCTGTTTTGTGGTGTGTACCATGTATGTCTGTGAAGTTGGCTGATTGTGCCCTTTAGATCTGCTGTATCTTTGTTGAGTTTCTTTCCAGAAGTTTTATCCTTTACTGACAGTGATGTGTTGAAGTCTCATACTATTGTCAGTTTCTTTTTTCAGTGCGATTCGAGTTTGTTTATGTATTTTAGAGCCCTATCATTGGATGTGTAGATGTTTATTATGAGTAAGTCTTTACAATGGATCATCTTTTAATCACCATATAATGGCCTTCTTTGTCTTTTATGGTGGATTTTGCTTTAAAGTGTATGTATGTTATCTGAAATTAATGTTACCACTTCTTTTTTGGTAGCTATTTGCTCGGTATATTTTTTCTATCCTTTGATTTTTAGTAAAGTTATACCTTTGTGTCTCTTGTAAAGAGCATATTGATGGATCCTGATTTTTTTTAACCCATTCTGCCATTTTTCATCTCTGTATGGGTGTATTTATATTTAGTGTAATTATTGATAGTATGGGTTTACTGCTGTCATTTTGTAGTGAATTTTTTTTTTTAATGGTGCTGACTTTTTTTTGCTGTAACTATCCTGTGCTCAATTCTCTTTTTGGGGCATTTCATTTTCATTTCTTTCTTTTTTTTTTAAATTATGACTGAGTGAAAATGTACATTCCCATATAAATTTACATGCCAACCTATATGCAGCTTCCGCTGCTCTCCCTGCCTGGTGACAGCACACTAGATTTTTTTTTTTTAATTGAGACTTTGTGTTTTTCTTCTTGATGAGTAGGTTTCTTAATTTTCTTGGTGGTTACCTCTAAATTTACCCTTGCTTTCCTAGATTTGAACCAGTCTATTATTACTGGGTATCATCCTGCCTTCCACTCCATTATAAAGTTCTGTGCTTACAGTGTTTATTCCCTCTTCTATTGTTCTGATGTGGTTGACAATTATAGATTAATTTCTCTGGTTCCCTGTTGGAATTATTTTGGTTTTTGATAGTCCTAGAGAGTTCATTTTGTAGGCTGGTATCTGGCTGGTACAATCTTGCGTCCTTGATTCAGGCTGTGGTCTGATTTTTTTTCAGATGGAAGGACTCCTTTTAATAATTTTTTTCAGTTTGGATTTTACATATTCCCTTAATTTCTGTTTATCTGGAAATGTCCTAGCATCACCACCATATTTGAACAACCATTTTTTTTTTTATTTAACATAACTGAGTGAAAATGTACATTCACATGAAAATTTACATGCCCACCTATATGCAGCTTCCACTTCTCTCCCTGTCCGGTGACTGCACACTATTCCTCTCTGCTCCATACATGTCTCATCCTCCCAACAGTCTCCTTTCCCCTCCTCTCCGTCCACTCCCCTTCCTCCAGCCAGAGGTCAGCAAGATGATATCCTATAGATGTATAGAACCATAAAGTGCTTCCAACATATGGTTACTCTGCATTGCCAAGTCCATTCCATTCCTGTCCAAAGAGTGGACCTTTGTTATAATTTATGGGAACGGGCAGCATCAGGGCCGGGGGTCATGCTTTCAGAGGAACCCCAAAACCGCTGGACCATCAATTGAGGTCTTTTAGTGGAGATCTCATGATGCACCTCTTTTCATTCTTGTGTTGCCAGTGAGGCTCCTCTCTGTGAGCTCCGTCATGGCTATCACTGGTGGTGGCCGGGCACCATCCGGTTCTTCCGGTCCCAGGTCGATGTAGGCACCCACTCTTGTGGGTCTCTCTGTCTTCTTGGTTGTCTTTACCGCATGCCATTTTGGCCCTCGGTGAGCATCCATTCCTGCTGAGTTGGGACCACTTGCTGTGTCCTAGGATGGCAGCTTGGCAGCTTTTAAGACCCCAGACACCACTCACCAATGTGGGGTGCAGAGAGCTCTTTTAGCAAAACGCTAGTTGTGCCAATTGGCCTGGAATTCGCCTAAGAGCATGGTCCCCCGCCCCCTGCCCCAGCTGCTCTATCCTTGCAGTATTGAGTTAAGATGGAAGGAGTACTCAAGTTATGCTGAAGTCCACTTAATGTTGTTCTTGTACCTAATGTGTGCTGTCACTGCTTTCTCCCAACTAGATTTCTAGTAACTACCTAAACTAAACCCTCCCCCCCTTGCCCTCCCTCCCTCCCTCCCCTCCCTTGCAGCTGTCAAAGAGTCCTTTCTTCTATACACAAGTCTGTTTTTGAGATCTTATCGTAGAGGTCTCATACAGTATTTGTCCTTTTGTCGCTGACTACTTTCACTCAACATAATGTCTTACAGTTGAAACCAGGTTAGGAGCTGTTTCCTGGAATCATCGTTATTCTTTATCATTGCGTAGGGCTCCATTGAGTATATGTACCATAGTTTACCTATCCATTCTTCTATTGTTGGGCATCTGGGTTGATTCCACCTTTTTGCTATTGTGGACTGTGCCGTGATAAACATTCTGGTGCATGTGTCCGTTGGTGTGAAATGCCTTGAATCTGTAGGATATATTCCAAGTAGTGGAATTACTGGGTCAAATGGTATATCAATATCCATTTTTTTAAGGAAGCACCAGATTGCCTTCCAAAGAGGCTGGACCATTTTGCAACCCCACCAACAGTGTAGGAGGGTTCTACTTTCTCCACAGCCTCTCCAGCATTTGTTGTTTTGTGTTTTCTGGATCATGGCCAATCTTGTTGGGGTGAGATGGTATCTCATTGTTGTCTTGATTTGAATTTCTTTAATAGCTAAAGATCGTGAACATGTCCGCATGTGTTTTTTGGCTGCCTGGATCTCCTCTTTAGTGAAGTGTCTGTCCATCTCCTTTGCCCATCGCTTAATTGGATGGTTTATCTTCTTCTTCTTGATATTTTGTAGTATCTTATAGATTATGGAGATCAGGTGTCCATCTGACATAGAGTTGCCCAATATTTTTTCCCACTCTGTGGGTGTTCTTTTAATTCTATTAATAAAGTCTTTGGATGAGCAAAAGTGTTTGATTCTTAATAGTTCCCATTTATCTACTTTCTCTTCTGTTGATTGAGGTTTCTTTGACAGATTTTGGAGTCTGTCCTCATTGTGTATTAAAACTTCCATTGTTGTTCCTACCTTTTCTTGGATGAGCTTTATCGTTTTAGGTTTGATATTTAGGTCTTTTATCCAGTTGGAGTTGGTTTTTGTATAAGGTGTAAGATATGGATCTTGATTCAGTTTATTGCAGATGGATAACCAATTTTGCCAGCACCATTTGTTGAAGATGCTGTTTTTACCCCAGTTTAATGTCTTAGGGCCTTTGTCGAATATCAGCTGTTCATAGGCAGATGGTGTCATCTCTGGGGTCTCAATTCTGTTCCATTGATCAGTCTGTCTGTTCTTGTAGCAGTACCATGCTGTTTTGACCACTGTGGCAGTGTAATATGTTCTAAAGTCAGGTAATGAGAGGCCTCCCAGTGTGTTCTTCTTCTTTAGTAGTACCTTACTTATCCGGGGCTTCTTCCCTTTCCAAACAAAATTGGTGATTTGTTTCTCCATCTCATTAAAAAATGATGCTGGAACTTGTATTGGGATTGCATTATATAAATAAATTGCTTTGGGTAAAATAGACATTTTTTGAACAACCATTTTATGTTGTTGTTGTTGTTAGGTGCTGTTGAGTCTGTTCTGACTCATAGCCATGCTATGAACAACAGAATGAAACTCTGTGTCCACAACTGTTTTTATACTTAAGCCCATTGTTGCAGCCACTGTAGCAATCCATCTCCTTGAAGGTCTTCTTCTCTTTCACTGGCCCTCCACTCTACCAAGCATAAGGTCCTTCTCCAGGGACTGATCCTTTCTGACAACATGTCCAAAGTGTATAAGATGCAATCTTGACATCTTAGTTTCCAAGGAGCACTCTGATTGTACCTCTTCTAGAACAGATCTGTTTGTTCTTTTGGCAGTCCACGGTACCTTCAGCATTGTTCTCTAGCACCACAGTTCAAAGGCATCAATTCTTTTTCTGTCTTTGTTCATTGTCCAGCTTTAGCACACACGTGATGCAACTGAGAATACCATGGCTTGGTTCAGGAGCACTTTAGTTTTCAAAGACTAGAGAGTTTTATAGGATATATTATTCTCAGTTGACAACTATTTTTGTTGTTGTTTGAGGTTTTCTATATATCACACTATCGCCTTCTTGTCTGCGTGGTTTCTGCCAAACAATCAGAATTTATTGTGTCTCTCTGTATGTGACTTTCTGTTTTTCTCAAGCTACTATTTGAATTTTTTCTTTGTCTTTGGTTTTAGTGAGTATAATTATGATATGCCTTGGAGGTTTTCTTTTGCATTTGTTGAGCTTCTTAAATGGCCAATTTTCATCTTTCATGATATTAGGGATGTCTTGTATGCCGATGTTCAGTTTTCCATTTTCTCACATTGTTCTGAACTTTGATCACTCATATCTTTTTACTTTTAATTGTATCCTACATATTCTCAGGGTTTATTCACTTTATTCTTTTTTGTGAGTTCTCCTCAGAGTTGTGTCTATATGTTTGTCTTCAATTTCACTCATCCTGTCTTCTACCATTTCAAACCTGGTCCTCAGTCTTTCTATGATATTGTCCATTTCTGAAATCTTTTTGTTCATCTTTTGGATTTCTAGTTCTTGCTTTTGTATCATTTCTCATTGTAAAGTTATTTTGGCATTTTGTTCCTGTAATGTTTTCCTGAATTCTTCCATTACTTTGTCTGCCTGTCAATGAATTTGTGTATTTTTTCCCTTATTTTTGTCTGCATTTTGCTTCAATTTGTGAATAGTTCTGAATGTTAGAAATGTGAATTCCCTTTCACGTAGCTCTAGTGCCTTTTCTTTTGCTGGAACGTTGTCTGGTGTTTTATTTTGGATTCCTACTGGAACCAAACTGTCCTGTTTTTACTAAGTTTTGATATTATATGCTGTCTTTAGGACATTCAGTAGTTATTTTCTTCATTTATTGATTGTAGATCTGTTTGTTTAATCCTGTTTTTTTGTTTTGTTTATGTCATAGCATATAGACTGTGTGTTCTTTGTTTATTTGTGTTCACAATACCTTTTGCCTCCTTGCCCAATGGGCAGAGCTAGTTGCTTAGCTATGGTGCAGCAGGGCAGGTCCAGCTAAAGGGGAGGGGCTGGGGTAGTTGTAGCATGTAGTAAGGCTGATAGGGTGGTCCAGAAATAAGTGCTGGGCAGGTTAAAGTAAGCTGTACCTGTGATGCTCAAGGGTGAGATGTTTAGCACACAGTGCAGATAGCCACAAAGGAGCAGAGAGCTTGGGATGCATGAAGCTAAGATAGAAATGGGAGAGATGAGAGAGGAGAGATGAACAGGAGCCCAAAACAAAACAAAAAGAGCACTAACAGAGCTTGCCACTGGAGTGGAGAGATGAGTAACCAAGAAACGGAGAAAAACAAAAACAGAAAAAAAGAAGATAAAAGACTAGATGAAAATTTGGGAAAATAACAACAAACAAAACAACAATAACAACAACAAGAAAGGTCCCCAGAGGTCCCTCCAGTACTGCTATAAAGATAAGGGAAGTGTTTCCTAGGCTCTGATATATCCTTGCTAGAAGGGGTAACTCTGGTGGCCTAGTGAGTTAAGTCCTATATCTGCTAACCAAAAAGTCAGCAGTTCAAATTGGTCAGGTGCTGCTTGGAAACTTTATGGGGCAGTTCTATTCTCATCTATAGAGTTGTTACGAGTCAGAATTGACTAGACAGCAGTGGGTTTGCCTTTTCTTTTTTTAGAAGGGGTACAGATGTCACACAATTTCAGGTAATCAAGAGATGCAAAGGAAGGTAAATATAGAGAGAGGAGAAGTGGGAACTGAAACAACAGAGGAAGAAAATAGGAAAAAAGAAGGAAAAATAGAAATACCTGTAGGGATCCCACTGATATGGGTGGGCTGACTGAGAAACTGGGACCTGAGCTGTGGGAGTACAGCCTGGCTAGAAGGGACTTCCAAACTGTGAAAAGAAAAATGAAAAACCGACAGACACAACAAGCAAGAGAACAGAAAAGAACAAAGACCCCAAGAATTCTACCAGCATGGCATCACAAGCCAGGGGAGTGGTTCCCCAACTGAGCAGTGCTTCACAGCCCTTTGAGAAAAGAAAAAGATGGCTTGTAGAGTGAAGTGCTCTAGAGAAAAAAGAGGGTGGGAGGGGAGGCACAAAGGAAACCAAAAAAAAAAAAACAGACAAATGGCACACAGGGAGTTGGCTGATGGGGGTTGGGCATGAATCCAAGCAGACCTGGGCCAAAGGAGTTTCCTTCTGGTCAAGAGACTGCAGCTGTCAAGAAACAGAGGAAGCTGAGGTGGGTGGGAAGGATAAGGTTAGGAAAGCGTGTATCACTGGTTACCAGGTAACCTGTGTCCTGCTGGGGCCACCTGAAAGTGCTTTAGCATACTCCCTGCCTGCTGATCTCTCATGTGGGTGGGGCACATTGAAGCAGCATGGATACTGCACTTCCTGGCCAGCTAAGCTACTGCAGGTAGCCAAAAGGTGGCAGAGGTAGAGCAGCAGTGAGAAGATGAGGGATGTGAAAGTGTGTATCCCTGGTTACCAGTTATTTTGCCTTTTGGAATTTCCATGACTCCACTTTCCCGTGTTCTGTGTCTGCCAGTCTCCAACAATAGTCCAAAATGGGAAGTCCACACTGGGGTTAGTTAATAGGAGACTTCCTTTTGCATCTCTTGTTGCTCTCTGTTCTTTGTCAGTTTTTTGTTTCATTCAGTGTTTGGCTGAGATCTGACACTTTGGGTTCCAGGATTGATGATCTTCTCTGGTTTACTTAGTTTTCCGGGTCTTTGCTGTGGAAGGACAGCATAGTGCTTCTGTCTACAGTGCTATGTTGGCTGGAAGTTCTGAAATGCATTTTTAAGAATAAATGAGAGGCTTTTGACCTGTTGGGTGTTGGTACAGTCAGGGAAAATGTATTGCAGAAAGAAAGAAGAGCATGCACAAAAACAATATGTGAACGAATATGGCACCTTCTGGGGACAGTGAGAAGTTCACTGTGTTTCCAAGGAGCAGCTGGTTGCATTTGAACTGCTGACCTTTTGGTCTTAACTACTGTACCACCAGGGTGCCTATGTTAGCTATAGAAATGGAAAATAGCAGTGGCTTCAGCAAGATAGAAGCTCCTCTTTCTCTTTCACATGCAAAAGTCCAGAGGTAGACAGTAGGGCTGACATAGGGCTTAACTCCATGAATTTCTTTCAAATTTTTTTATTGTGATTAAGTGAAAGTTTACAATCCAAGTCAGCTTATCATGTAAAACCCCAAACATATCCCTCTATGCCACTCTGTCTGCTCTCCACACCATGATAACACACTACTCCTTTCTGCTCTATACCTCCAGTATTCATTCAACCAACCCTTGTCCCATCCTCTCCACCCTCCCTTCTCACTTCTAGAAAGTGTAAGGTCCTGAGTGCGAACACCACCCCAAGTCACTCACAAGAGACAGTTTTATTCAAGCAAGAGGTTTTATTCCAGAGCGCTGGGGCTCAATCCATACTCTTGTCAGAGTAGAGGGAATGAGCCCCGAACAAGAGAATTACAGAGTACATAAAGACAGAGTCTTACATTCTTGGGGAAGGTGGGGTTGGGGAAAGTTCCGCGTGGGGTAATTTTTTTTGTGGTTTGTATTAGCTCGGGGCTAGGGTGGATATTTCGGGTGCATTTACTTCCTGGTATTTCTGAAACTATCCTTTTTTGGGTAAGTTCCTTCTTGTTATTCCCGAAACCAGCCTTTTTGGGTAAGTTCCTGGAACTCTGAGGGGGTTGGTCCTGTATTGTCCTGCTCTTTGGTATGGAGGATCTCACAAAAGGAGCTGGTTGGACAGTTTTTTATATGTACATACAAATCAAGAAATACACATACCTGCATCACTATATGTCTTATAATCCAGTCCAATTTTTGTCTGAAGAGTTGGCTTTAGTACTGGTTTCAGCTCTGGGCTAGCAGTAAGTCCAGGGGCCACATTCTCAGGGGATCTTCCAGGTTGTCAGACCATCAAGACTGATCTTTTAATAGAGTTCTTGATCTTCACAGGCTTTTTTCTCATGTCTACATCAGGGACTTTACACTGTTTTCCCTGTCAGGGCTGTCTTTGGTGGGGGCTGGGCACCATCTATTTCTTCTGGTTTCATGTGATATAGTCTCCCAATCATATATTAACTCTGTTAATTTCTGACGCACCTAGGCTCTTTCCAACTGTCCACATGCCCCATAATACCCTAGTGGGCCTCGGCCTCTTGGTCTAAGATGGCAGCTAGAGTTCCAGCCATCACTTTCATATTCCAGGCAATGGTGTGGAGAAAGGGATGAAGAAGAAGGGGGCAAAGAGTACATGTTAATGTATTTAAGGAAGGCTTTCAGAACCCTGGTGGCTTAGTCGTTAAGCGCTACGTCTGTTAACCAAAAGATTGGCAGTTCAAATCCACCAGGAACTCCTTGGAAACTCTATGGAGCAGTTCTACTCTGTCCTAGGATTGCTATGAATCAGAATTGACTTGATGGCACTGGGTTTGGTTTTTGGTTTTTTAGTTTCAGGAGCTTGCAGATGACACTTCTGCTTATAACCCATTGACAAGAACTGGGTTCATGATCACTCTAGCTGCAAGGACAGCACGTGGGTGACCATGTGCTCAGCTAAAACTTGGGAGTATGTATACCATGCAAAATGAAAAGGAAAGCCACCAAGTGGCAATCAGAGGTCACTGCCATTTTCAGGGTAGCTAGAGTCACTAGTGGGAAAGGCAGAGGGACTACAGAGATGAGCTGGTAATTATGCTCAGAACGTGGGCCCAACCCCCAGGGTAATAGGATGTCCACAAATGAGAAGGTACAGAATGAACAGCTCAGACTTACTCTGGGGGAGAAAAATGCTGGCAGTAAGAGTATGGGGGTTCTGCATTAGTGTGGGGCTAGGTGGGGGACTGGAGTGGGGTTGTAGAATTTAGAGACTGGTGGTTGGGTAAGGGAGGGGTTAACCCAAGTCTCCAGCTTGGAAGGGTGGGGAGAGTTGTGGGGGACTTGGATTAGCTCTGGGCCTGGGAGGCTGGAGCAGTGTATTGGGTCCAGAGAAAAGCCCAGGATTCACTCACCAGGAAGGCTGATAAAGGTTCAAGTGGGTGAAATCCCTCAAGGGAACAAGGGGTGTGAGAAGAGAGAGAGCCAATGCCTGGGAGGCAGTATCTGCTAAGATGACTACAGAGGAATACATGGAAAAAAGTAAAGACAAATGTGGAGACCTCATCTGTGTGGACTTTGGGATGCGGAAGGCATCCAGCTTGTGCTTTTCCACACTAAGAGTGGCCCCTTCTAAACAGTCCTTGGCCATGACCTTTGGAAGGCTTTGCTCTAATAGGTTAAAAAATCAAGTTGGGGGACCTTGAGGCAGTCACTTCCTCCCTGTGCTACAGAGTCACCTGTTTGTGTTAGAATCAGTACTTTTTGAAAAACATTTTTAAAAAAATTAATCTACGGAAATTTTTCTTAACATAAAATTGCCTAGCAAGTCTCATACGTGAGACATATGTAGAAGAACTGCAAATTTAACCCATTCTATATTGTAGATGAGGATAGGCAATACAAGTTTCCTATTCTGTCTGACCACATCTGGCCTGCTTCCTGAGTGCCCACTGGTTAGGTAGTAAGTGAGGAAATCCCATATGCATGACATAATCATTTACAAATCCCCTTTAGGTGACAGCCTCTCATAGACTAGAAAACAAATGCAGTCTTTCTGTCAGCTGACTCCTACACACTCTTCTTGCTCAAACATTGTGGCCTGGAGATGGGGAGGGTGTCTAGGCTGAGGGGTCCCAGCCTTAAACTTAAGTAGGGCATGTGCTGGCTGGGGTCTGCTGAGATTTTCTAACCTCTAGGACACTGGCTTGGTGTGGCCAGGTGTTCTGTACCCCTGTTGTTTCAATCAGCTAGTGTTGCTCTAAAAGAAATAGCACAGAGTGGGTGGCTTTAACAAAGGAAAGTTTATTCTTACACAATCTGGTAGGCTACAAGTCCAAATTCAGGATGTCTGGTCCAGGGGAAGGCTTTCCTTGTCAGCTCTGGAGGAAAGTCCGATACTGCATCAGTCTTTGTCCAGGGAGCGTTTGGGCGCAGGAACCTCAGGTCTGAAGGACGTGCTCTTCTCCCAGTGCAGCTTTCTTGGTAGTGTGAGGTTCCCAGTTCTCAGCTGGTTTCCTTCCTTTCATCTCTTGTAAGATGAAAGGATTAAGGGTGGGGCAAGCCATACTCCAGGGAAAGTCCCTTTACAGTGTTGCAGGGAGGTGACCCTATGAAGAGATTTGTGGTCCCACCCTAATCCTTTAACATACAGCAAGGCAAAATCACAAAATGGAGGACAATCATAGAACAGAGGAAATCATGGCCCAGCCACGTGGCTACACATATTTTCGGGGGGGACACAATTCAATCCATGACACCTTAGTTGGCATCTTGCTTTCCATGGGATACCCTGCCCACCACAGCTGTCCCTATGGCAGACCCGCTGGCTTTCAATCAGGACTCCTGCAGGACTGTCTGAGGAAGGCTGTGGATAGCTCCTGGCTGATGGCTTCCCTCACTTGACCACATTGGCTGCTACCTCTGCTGAGATGTGCCTTAGCACACGATGCCTAGGCAGCCTGCCAGGGTCTCTTCCAGAGTCCTAGTGGGTGGCAGCACAAGAGAACCCTGTATGTGGGAACCTTCCTTGCTTGCCTCCCATATAGCTGCCCTTCAAGGCAGAAGCCCTGAGTAGGGACATTCCACAATTCCCATAAATCAGAAAGGGAGGAGCCCCTCTTCCTCTTCTCTGGATCATTTGCCCTCATAACAAATTCCTTGGAAAATTCTATGGTCTAGTCTACTTCACCATGCCTGGACCTTGGTTAAAGTGGGAGATATTAGCATTAAGCTTGCTTTTTATCAAGATGGCAAAATTGTACATTTGAAATGCTATAAATAGACAATTGTCTTCTCTTTGTATTCTTTTGCAATAAATCCTGGTCTCCCCCAGACACACCGGGCAAAGGTCTTGAGCTCAGAAAAGCACAAGGGTAAAAACGTATGAATTATTAAACATTTCACCCCACCCCACACTTTAAAGACAAAAACTAAGTAGCTCTGGCTGCAGCATGGTGCATGATATAACTCTCAAGTGCTCTTTTCTTGCCCCTAAGTATCTCCAGAAATCCCTAAGGCATAGAGTACTTTGAAAATCAGTTAAATTACTGTTAAGTTAAATTATCACACAGCAATATTTACTCCTGTCCAATCCTTCACCTCCATGGGAGGCATGTACTTCTGGCCCCATTTGTGTTGGACCTGGTCATGTAATCTGCTTTGGCCACCAGGGTGTAAGCAGACATGACGGCAGCAGGGCTTTGATTGTACTTGTGAGTACGCCCAGGCCTCAGGCTCAGTCTTTATTCCTTGGAAGCACACAGGTCAGCTAGCCAACTCGTCCCAGAGGTTGAGAGATTTGTGGGTCAATCCCGGACCCAACTTGGCTTGGGATCAAGCCCAGCACCTCACAGAAACCTATGCAAGAGATAAGTGCTTGCTGTTTACAATTTGGGGGCTCTCAAGTGGTTCGTTATGCAGGATTATTGTGGCAATAGCCAACTGGTACTGTGCATAGCTGACCTCTGAGTCTGTGATGGGATCACGCCTATCCCTTGACCCACCAGGCATAAGCATCCCTTTCTCTGTGTTGGATGCTGCATTAAGTCAAGGAAATCAGTATCTCTGGACCTGGAGCTTCTGAGAAGCTGCCTGTCCTCTTTCTGGTCAAGGAGCAGAAGTGGGACCTGTCATCAGTGCTGTGGTTGTGTCCCATTCCCTCAGAAGAAGAGGGCCATGTCAGAGAAGGGCTATTTGTCCTGAATAGCTCCCTCATCGGATGACTTCCAGATCAGCCTGCATCTCACACACATCAACCCACAAGAGAAAACTGAGATTAGAGTAGTTAAGGGGCTTGCCTAGGATCATCAAGCTGGTAAGACAAAGGAGTTTCAAAGGCCAAGATCCTTCTACAACAGGGCATTGCTTGCCTTTCTGTAGCCAAGGGAAGGTGTAAAAGTTGGGCATAGGAGCAGCTGAGACCACAGCTTGCCTCAGTCCTGGGTTCAGAGAGGCCCTCCTGGCACCCTTTAACTTTTGCCTGGCTACTTTCTAGGAAGGGTCTGTGGCCAGATGGGTGCACCTTGGGAAACAGACATTTTTCTTAGGCCCCTGCTTTCTTGCCTGTCCATTGGCCCCAGTGGGCACTTTCTCCCTTTCCTATTACTCAGACCTGTCTATTGAAGTTCCTGAATGGCACAGCTGGTTGAGTGCTCTACTACTGCCTCAGTGCTGCTGTAATAGAAATGCTACAAATCAAAATTTATTCTCTCATAGTGCAGGAGGCTAGAAGTCCAAATTCAGGGCACCAGTTGCAGGACAAGGCATTCTATCTCTGTCAGCTCTAGAGGAAAGTCCTTGTCATCAATCTTCTCTTGGTCTAGGAGTTTTTCAACACAGTGACCCTGAGTCTAAAGGGTGAATTCTGCTCCTAGCTTTTCTTTCTTGGTGGCCTGAGATCTTGTCTGTCTGCTGGCTTCTCTCTTTTGTATCTCAAAAGAAATTGACTTGAGATACAACTAATCCCATAGATTGAGTCCTGCCTCATTAACAAAACTGCTTCTAAATCCTGTCTCATTAATATCATAGAGATTAGGATTTACAACCCATAGGAAAATTATGTCAGATGACAAAATGGTGGACAACCACGCAATACTATGAATCATGGCTTAGACAACTTGACACATTTTTGGGGGGACCCAATTTAATCCATAATAACTAACTGGAAGATTGACAGTTCACCCCCACCTAGAGGAACTGTGGAAGAATGACCTTGCAGTTATCTTCTAGAAGCTGTACTCTGCAACACAGGAGGTTGTCATGAGTTGAAATCTACTCAACAGCCCCTTGAGGAAGTGTGATCCTTGGCCAAAGTCAAAGGCTCTCTTCTCTTCTTTTCTTCAAGTCCAGCTCTCAGATAACTGTCACTTATGAGAGTATGTGATGAACTCACTCCCGCCAAGGCTCTGAGGACAGGTAAGTTGGACCCCCACTGGGGGACACTGACATAGAGGAAGGAAGTCCAAGGGTAGAGCTGGCAGAATAAGAGAGAGGCAGGAAAGAGGTCACGCAAGACACGGCCTGGGCTTTTCCCTCCAACTGAACCAGAGTATGGGGCCAGGTATATTTATAACACTGACCTGGAAGGGAGCAGCCTCACATAAATCACCGTATTCCTTGGCAGGAGTAAAAATAGCATTTGGCATCCTGCACATGCTTGTGCATGGAACACAGATGTCCCTGCCAACATCTATGCCTACCCCAGCGCTGCCCTCTGATCGTGTCTCATTTGACCACAACCAGGCTTGCTGTCTGCTCATCATCCCCAAAGAAGGGGAAGAGGGTGGGCCCCCTGCAGGCCTCTGTCCACAGCCAAGGCAAGGAAGGGGGGCCAGGGCAAGACTGCTGACTTTGGGGTAGGCTCAAGCCAGCTGGAGAAGAAACACAACAAATCCTCAAGCAAAGTCAAGGTGAAAAGAGGGTCAGAGCTGGGCAGAGGTGGCAGATGAGGGATCTGAAGATCTGCATCAGAATAATATGAGGTATTTATAGCAGAGTCTATCCCAGGGCCCCCAAACAGAGAATCTCTGGGACATTCCTACAGCTTTGTTTTCAACATACTCACCCACAACCTTGAGCTGCTGCTAAATTTGCCAAGCCAACATGAATTTGGAGCCCTAGGAGGTATACACAGGGCAGGGGTGAGGCTGTGTCCTCACTGCCCTCCTTTCAATCCCTCCTTCTCAGGCCCACCAATTTTTCAGCCAGCTCTGTCTGGGTCAGTAACAGCAGGAAAAAGTGACCTATTTGAGGCAGGAGCCCCCTACTCTAACAGCACACTTTAAGGTGTGTCTCAGCTCTTCTCTGGAATCTGCTCCTGGAGGGGATGAAGCAGAAAGCCTTCCTGGGCTTCTGTGTCAGATCTGGGAAGAGCTAATGGGGGAGGGCCTGTTTACATCTGTTCAGTCTTCATTGCTATTTTCTACAATAGGTATTATCCCTAGTTTTTACCTACAAGGAAAGTAAAGCTCAGAGAACACAAGTAATTTCCCACAGCTGCTCAAGTGCAAGAGCTGGGATTTAACCTGGCATCTCTCTGACCACAACTCAAGATCTAGGTCACAGTGGAAATGAGACAAGGACATGAAAGGCCAGCCTACCCGCATCTTGGAACATTCTAGAGCTATAAACAACTTATTTTATCACTCACACCCAGGGGTGGGTTGCTTAAAGATGTTTTTCAGAAAAGCTAGTTTAGATCAAATTCAGAGACATGCAAAGATGAGACAGTGGTGACCACTATATGTCCTTCCAACAGAGGCACTAGAGAGCTGCAATCAGGTCCAGGAATGGAACCAACAGAACAAGAAACTGCAAATGGGCAACAGTCCATAACACGTCCTGCTATCAGTCCCAGAAGCCCCCCTGGCAGAAATCATCTTTAAGTCTGTGTGTGTGTGCAACCAAGGAACAAGCATCCACCTTCCCCAAAAGGAAATACTTCAGGTCTTCATTACAGACTTGTTCCCAGCTATACCCCAGTAGCGTAGTAGGTAAGTGCACAGCTGCTAATCAAAACGCTGGCAATTTGAATCTGCCAGCTGCTCCTTGGAAACACTATGGGGCAGTTCTATTCTGTCTATAGTGTCACTATGAGTTGGAATCAACAGCAGTGGTTTTGAATTTTTGGTTTATACCCCAGGCGTAGACAGGCTATAAAAACCCAACCCAGAACTCCCTCAGTGGTGCAGCTTCCTGGAGTGCCATCTACTCTGCTGCTGCCCACTTCTAACTGCTTTCATTTTCCAACAGAGATTTCACTCATGGGCCAGCCAAGTCTCCCCAAGTAATTCTTTCTCAAAGGCCTGACAAAAACCCTCGAGAGTCTTCAAAAACTGCTGGTAACAGAAACTCCTGAATTCTTTCTTGTGTCAAAGCTCAGAATTCAGTGTCTGCCATGACATCTGAGATGTAGGCATCCATCCTCTTCTAGATGAGGATGGGGGTGAGAGGGCAGGGCACCCTTCCCACCTTCACAGGGCACTGTCTCTCTGGAGGCAGACCTTTCTCCTTGGGCAGCACATCTGCCCCGCAGAACCTCATCATACCCTGGATCCTGAAGGGAGCAACTCTCACTCTGGCAGAGACTGTGGGCACTTAATTCATCTCATTAGACTTGGGCAGTTGTTTCTGCCATGCCATACCACCCTGGAACACCTTGGAGGGGTTATTCGTTTCCGAGCCTCCTTTGTACAAGAAAATTATCTGATGCACACATATCAAACAGACAGCTTCTACTAACTTATTTTCAAACTGAGGGTTCTCCCATTCCTTCTACAAATGTTTATGGAATACCTCTTATGGTTAAGGCTCTGTGCTATGGCTGAAGGTAGGCTGGGGGTGAAATAGGTAAGGTCCTTGCCCATGTGGCACTTATGTTCTAGTGAACAACATAGTGCCATAGTGCAAGGACAAAGGGCAGAGATAGTAGAATCACTAGGTTCAAATCCTGGCACTGACTCTACTAGCTAGGTGACTGTCTTAGTTATCTAGTGCTGCTGTAACAGAAATACCACACACGATGGCTTTTACAAATAAAAAGTTATTCTCCCACAGTCTTGGAGACTAGAAGTCTGAATTCAGTGCACCAGCTACAGGGAAGTCTTTCTCTGTCAGCTTTACAAAAAGTTCCTTGTCATCAGTCTTTCCCTGGTCTAGAAGATTTTCAGCATAGGAACCCTGCATCCAAAGGACAAAATCCCATCTTGGTTCTTTATTCTCAGTGGCATGAGGTCTATTTGCTGGCTTCTGTCCTTTATATCTCAAAAGAAAGTGACTCAAGATACAACCTAATCTTGTAGATTGAGCCCTGCCTCAGTAACATAACTGATACTAATCCTGCCTCATTAGCATCATAGAGGTAGAAGTTACAATACATAGGAAAATCGCATCACATGACACGCATTACTGAGAAACTGATACCTACTTTGGGGGGACACATTTCAATCTGTCTTATTGTGTCGGATCTGACTCGATGGCACTTGGCTTGGTTGGCTATTGACTTTGGTCAAAATTCTTGACCTTTCTGAGCTTTGGTTCCCTCTTCTGTAAAGTGAGGGTGATAATGGCATTGTAAGGGTGAACACAAACTGAAAAAGACAAAAGTATATTTAATTTTCCCTAGTGTAAAAAGGGAAAGAGAACCTCTCTCTCTCTTTTTCTTAGAGACTTTCTTTAGAAAACTTGCCATTGTAAATCATTTCTCTGCTTCTTTTGAAATATATATACCATAAACCCTTTTAAAGTACTAAGTATGTTTCTTGCCTGTTTTAAAATCCAGGAATGTTTTTCAAGGACCTAGGAGCTATCTGTTTGAAATATAATAATGAAGGAAGATAAAGCCTTATCTTCCACCTCCATGGGAGTCTACCTAAAGTAACTTGCTCCAAACTGTAACTGCCTACCTGACATAGAGGACAAATTGTTAAGCACTCTTAACTGAGAGGTGCCTTGGAAGAAAGGCCTGGCAGTATGCTTCTGAAAGTTCACAGCCTTGAAAACCCTACAGAGTGTAGATACACTCTGTAACACATAGGGTTACCATGAGTCAGAATCAACTTGGGGACAGTTATTATCTGCCATAGAGATTTGAGAAGCTTTTTTATTTGTTTAGATAAAGGCAATTGGCAAACATAAACGGTTAAGCCAATTGCCAGGTGAAGTTAGTATGAACTATCTGTGACAAATGGTGTTGTAAAGTCTTTTTTCATGAGGTCACTTATATTTTGTCTTGAGAACATGTATTAAAATAGATTGATTGCATCTGCCTGGATATATAAATGGTCAGATTACTTTCTGTCTTTGCTGTCTCTTTAACAAACAATGAGGCATCACATTCTGGTTTAATACTTCTTCAATAATAGAATTGTTTTTCTTCTCTTCTCCCTTTGAACAGAGGTTTTCTGAGTTGAGACATTTTTTTTTCTAATTAGCTGTACCTGGCTCTGTGTCCTCTTCTAAATCTGGCTTGAATTTCTGGCAGTTCCCTGTTATTACTGCAGCCACTGAATGATCTTCAGCAAAATTTTCCTTGCATATGATATTAATGATATTGTTAGATAATTTCTGCATTTGCTTGGATCACCTTTCTTGGGAATAGCCGTAAACATAGATCTTCTCCAGTCAGTTAGCCAGATAGCTGTCTTACAAGTTTCTTGGCGTAAACAAGCAAGCAACTCCAGTGCTGCATCTGCTTGTTGAAAACATCTCAGTTGCTATTCCATCCATTCCAGGAGCCTTGCTTTTCGTCAGTACCTTTAGGGCAGCTTTAACTTCTTCCTTCAGTACCAGTGGTTCCTTATTTATATTTCTTTCTGAAATGGTTGAATATCGACCACTTCTTTCTGGTATAGTCACTTTATGTATTCCTTCCAGCTTCTCTTGATGCTTCCTGCATCATTTATTATTTTCCTCATAGAATCTTTCAACATTGTAACTTGAGGCTTGAATTTTTTCATCAGTTCTATCAGCTTGAGAAATGCTGAATGTGTTCGTCTCTTTTGGTTTCTATCTCCAGATCTTTGCACATGTTATAACAATACTTTGCTTCATCTTCATGAGCCACCCTTTGAAATCTGTTTAAGTGTTTTACTTCATCAGTTTTTCTTTTTGCTTTAGCTACTTGATGTCCAACAGGAAGTTTTGGAGTCTCTCCTGATACACATTTAGGTCTTTTCTTCCTCTCCTGTATTTTTAATAACCTCTTGCTATCATTCCACAGATTTTCTGGTCTGTAGTCATTAGTGTTCAACACACAAAATCTAATCTTGAGATGGACTCTAAACTCAGGGAGCTATACTGAAGGTCATACTTTGGCTCTTGTGGACTTGTTCTAATTTTCTTCAGTTTCAGTTTGAACTTGCATATAAGTATTTGATGGTCTGATCTGCAGTTGGCCCCTGGCCTTGTCCTGACTGATGATACCAAGCTGTTTCATTGTCTCTTTCTCCAGATATAGTTGATTTGATTCCTGTACATTCCATTTGGCAAGGTCTATGTGTACAGTTGCCATTTGTGTTGGTGAAAAAAGATATTTGCAATGAATAAATCATTGGTCTTGCAAAATTCAATCATGTGATCTTTTGTGTTGTTTCAATCATCAAGGCCATATTTTCCAGCTACCAATCCTTCTTCTTTGTTTCCAACCTTTGCGTTCCAATCACCAGTAATTATTAATGCATCCTGATTCATGTTTGATCAATTTCAGACTGTAGAAGTTGGTAAAAATCTTCAATCTTTTCATTTATGGCCTTAGTGGTTGGTGCATAAATGTGAATAATAATTGTATTGACTGATCTTTCTGGTAGGAGCATGACATTGTCCTATCACTGACAGCATTATACTTCAGGGTAGATCTTGAAATGTCCTTTTTGATAATGGATGCAATGCCATTTTGCTGAAGATCACTTAAAAGGAGCTGCAGCAGTATATTAACCGGGAACTGCCAGAAATTCAAGTCAGATTCAGAAAAGAATGTCAAACCAGGGATATCATTGCTGATGTCAGATGGATCCTGGCTGAAAGCAGAGAATACCAGAAAGATGTTTACCTGTGTTTTATTGATTACGCAAGGGCATTCGGCTCGTTATGGATAACACTGAGGAAAATGGAAATTCCAGAATACTTAACTGTGCTCGTGAGAAATCTGTACACAGATCAAGAGCTATTAGTTGGAAAAGAAGAAAGTGGTGCTGCATGATTTAAAGTCAGGAAAGGTGTGTGTCACCATATCTTTTCAGTCTGTGCCCTGGACTATATGAAGAAGAATGGGGTATCAGGAAACGGAGGAAGACTTGTTAACAACCTATGTTGTGCAGATGACACAACCTTGTTTGCTGAAAGTGAAGAGGGAATGATGATGGTGAAGATCAAAGACCACAGCCTTCAATATGGATTACAGCAAACATTTTCACAGCCAGACCTGTAAGTGACACTATAATAAATGGAGAAAATATTACAGTTGTTAAGGATTTCATGCTACTTGGACCCATAATCCACACCCACGAAAGCAGCAATGAAGAAATCAAACGACAGAGTTCCAGTCAACATGATGTCATAGAGAGAAGCACCATACCATCCTTCCACAGAAAAGAACCCCTAAAAACAAAGTGAAACAGAGACAGTCATCAACCCTGGAACCTGAAGTGCCAAATATAAAGAACCCAGTCAAACACCACATGGAATAAGAAGATGACAGAGGACTGATAATGAGAAGAAATACCTGTAGAAGTTCTCTATCAGCTAATGCAGCACAGATTTACCATCTTGGACTCCTGTTGGAGACAGACAGACAGGGAGCATAGGAAAACAGTTTCACAGAAATCCCAATGTGAGACAAAGTACCTTGTAAACAGTGATACACTTTTCCCACCCTCCTATCCTCTTCTCACTGTTCTACCTCCAGCATTTCCTAGCTAGCTGCAGTGGCTTGGCTGGTCTGGAAGTACAATATCTGTGCTGCTTGGATTCACCTTGCCTACATTGGATATCAGTGGAGAGGGAGTATGGGAAAGCAGTTAGATGGAGCTTCCATCTGGAAACAAGTGTCCTAGTAACTGTGATACGTTGTTCTGTTAAGTGCTCTTGAGTCACTTCCAACTCATAGTGACCTTATGCACAACAGAATGAAACATTGCCTAGTCCTGTGTCATGCCCACAACTGTTTTTATGCTTAAACCTATTATTGCAGCCAGTGTGTCAATCCATCTTTTTGAAGATCTTTGTATTTGTCATTGATCTTTTACTTTGCCAAGTATGATATCCTTCTCCAGGGACTGATCCCTCTGACAACATGTCCAAAGTATGTAAGATACAGTCTCACCATCCCTGCTTCTAAGGGACACTCAGGTTGTATTTCTTCCAGGACAGATATGTTTGTTCTTCTGGCAGTTCATGGTATATTCAATATTCTTCTCCAACATCACAATTCAAAAGCTTTAAATTTTCTGTCTTCTTCATTCATTGATCAGGTTTGGCATGCATATGATGTGACTGAAAATACCATGGCTTAGATCAGTTGCACCTTAGTCTTCAAAATGACATCTTTACTTTTCAGTACTTTAAGAAGGTCTTTTGCAGCGGATTTTCCCAGTGCTATGCATCTTTTGATTTCTTGATTGTAGCTTCCATGGGCACTGATTATGGTACCAAGTAAAATGAAATTTTTGATATCAGTCTTTTCTCTATTTATCATGATGGGTTTACTGGTCCGTTTGTGAGAATTTTGTTTTCTTGATATTGAGATCCAATTCATACTGAAGGTTGGTGTCACAGATTGAATTGTGCCCCCCCAAAAATACGTGTAGCCACTAGCTGAGCCATGATTCCCAGTATCTTGTGACTGTCCTCCATTTTGTGGGTTTCCTATGCTGTATGTTAAAGGATTAGGGTGGGATTGTAAATCCCTTTATGTGATCACCTACTTGCTCCATTATAAAGGGAGTTCCCCTGGAATATGGCTTGCCCCACCCTTAATCCTTTCATCCTACAAGAGATAAAAGGAAAGGAAAGCAGGCAGAGAATTGGGAACCTCATACTATCAAGAAAGCAGCACTGGGAGAAGAGAACGTCCTTCAGACCTGAGGTTCCTGCACCAAGATGCTCCCTAGACAAGGACTGCTGCAATACCGGACTTTCCTCCTGAGCTGACAAGGGGAAAGCCTTCCCCTGGAGCAGACACCCTGAATATGGACTTGTAGCCTACTGGACTGTGTAAGAATAAATCTTCCTTTGTTAAAGCCATCCACTCTGTGGTACTTCTTAGTCAGCTAGGGCTGCTCTAACAGTTGGGGTCTTTATCTTCATCAATAAATATTTCAAATCCTCTTCACTTTCAGCAAGCAAGGTTGTGCAATCTGCATAATGTAAGCTGTTAGTTAGTCTTCCTCCAATCCTGATGTCTTGTTTTCCTTCATGTAGTCCAGCTTCTCAGATTATTTGCTTTGGGTACAGGTTGAAAAGGTATGGTGAAAGGATACAATCCTGATGCACACCTTTCCTGACTTTAAACCATGCAGCATCCCCTTGTTCTCTTTAAACAGCTGCCTCTTGATCCATGTACAGATTCCTCAAGAGCACAATTAAAAATTCTGGAATTCCCATTCTCCACAATATTATCCATAATTTGTTATGATCTACACAGTCAAATGTTTTTGCATAGTCAATAAAACATAGGTAAACATCTTTCTGGTATTCTCTTTTTCAGCCAATGTCTATCTGACATTAACAATCATGTCCTTGGTTCCACATCCTCTTCTGAATCCATCTTGAATTTCTGGCAGTTTTCTGTCAATATACTGTTGCAGCCACTTTTAAATAGATGTTTGCAGCTGTTTCTTCTCATTTTGAGTTATGATACATCAGCAAATGAAGGTCCTGAAAGCTTGACTCTATCCATGTCATTAAAGTTGACTCTACTTTGAGTTGATAGGTCTTCCCCAGTCATCTTTAGAGTGCCTTCCAACTTGGGGCAATCATTTTCTGGCACTATATCTGACAACGTTTCACCATGATTCATAATGTTTTTGATGGCTATGTCCTTTCAGAAGTAGACTGTTTCATTCTTATTCCTGGTCTGTCTTAGTCTGGAAGCTAAGTTGAAACCTGTCCACTGTGGATGACTCTGTGAATACTGATAGCATAGCTACCAGCATCACAGCAACATGCAAGCCCCCACAGTATGACAGACTGACAGAAAAGTGGGGTACCACTAACCCTAACCCTCCCCCAACTTGGCCTCCTCTGATCCCAGCTGCAGTCTCTCGGCCAAGAGACAACTATTTCCATCCGGGCAACTCAGGTTTTCCCTGCCCACACTGCCTGACTCCCTGAGTGCCATTAGTCTCTAGTTGGTGTTTCTGTCTACCATTTCTGTTGGTTTCTTTTGCGCCTTCCACCATCTTCTCCTGATTTTTCTTGAACATCTGGCTCTGTGCGCCATCTTTGCTTTCTCTTGAAAGGCTGTCCTGTATGGCTGTCTTGGCCCACGATACCACGCTGGTGGAAATCTTGGGGATGTTTTTCGCCTTTGATTTCTTTTACTGTGTTTTGCTTTGTCTGCTTTTCTTTTTCTTTTCATGGCCTGGGAGCTCCTTCTAGATGGACTACTTCATAGTTTAGGACCCACCCTGCAAATCAGTTCCACTGCAACAGTGGGATCCCTGAGGGCATTTTTTCCTTACTTTCCTTTTTCTGTTCTTCTCTTTTTTTTCTTTCTTCATTTCCCAGTTTTTACCCCTCTATACTTACCTTTTTTTCCTGTCTCATGAATACTTGATGCTATGTGGCATCTATAGCCCTTCTAGCCAGGCTATACTGTACAGCCCTGGAGACACATCACCAGTCTTCATAGCCACATCAATGGGACCCTGGGGGCCTTTACTTTTTACTCTGAGTTTTTAATCTAGTTATTATTATTTTTTATTTTTTCTGCTTCCTTGTTTTTTCTTTTTCTCCATTTCTCAGTTTCTCCTCCCTCCACTCCAATGGCAAGCTCCCTTGGCACTATTTTTGTTTGTTTATTTGTTTTGGGGTCCTGTTGTTCTCTCCCCTTTCTTGCATACTTCTCAGCTCCACACAGCACAACCTCCCCTAGCTTTCCTTCCTACCTGCACTGTGCACTGAACATCATACCCCCACTGCAGTACATGCACAGCCTAACAAAACCTGCCCATCACTGACTCCCTGCCCACTCTATCAGCCTTAATATATGTCACAAATACCCAATCCCTCTCATTCAACTGGAACTGCCTTGCCATACCATAGCTGAGTGAACTGGTCCTGCCCATTGGATAAGGAGATGAAAAAGGCACTGTGACCACAGATGAGTGAACAATAAGGAATGCACAGTCTACCTACTCTGACATGACCAAGTCAAACAAAAAAGTTAGACAAAACGAATCTACAATCAATAAATGAAGAAAATAACTACTAAATTCCTGAAGACAGCAGACAATATCAAAACATACATAAAAGGACAGGATGGTTTAAATAGGCATCAAAAATAAAACACCAGATGACTTTCCAGCAGAAGAAAAGGCATAAGAACTACCTGACAGGGAATTAAAATCTTTAAAATTCAGAGCTAGCCAAGAGTCGAAGCAAAAAGCAGGGAAAAATAGACAAACTCACGGAAAGTGGAGACAAAAAGGGGAAGAATTCAGTAAAATAACACAAAACTCCTCCCAAATGCCCAGATAAACTCACAACTATAAATCATACAAAACAACAATTAGAAAACCAAACATAAACAACAAGGTTTCAGAAATGGATGGTGTCACAGAAGAACTGAAGAGCAGGTTTGAAATGATGGAAGACAGGAACTATGACACTGAAGACAAACAGATACAACTCTGATTTAAAAAAATTAAAAAGAATGAAGAAAAATGAATAAACTCTGAGAATTGCATGGGATACTATCAAAAGCGAAAATTAACGAGTGACCAGATTCTGGGACGGGGGGAAACAGAAAACATCACTGCGTAATTGCCAAGGGAAAATTTCCTTAATATCATGAAAGATGAAAAGGGTGACCATCCAAGAAGCTCAATGAGCTCATGGAGGTTAGACTCCCAAAAGCAAATGACCAAGGCATATCATACTCACACTCACTAAAACAAAAGACAAAGAAAATATTTGGAGAGCAGCTCTAGAAAAACAAAACATTGCAGATAGTGTAGAAACAAGACTAAGCAGAAATCATGCAGGTAGAGAAACAATGGGATTGTCTCATAAAACCATGGATGAAAACAACTGACAACCAAGAATAATATATCCTGCAAAGCTCTAATTGAAATATGATAGTCAAATTAGGACATTTCCAGACAAACAGAAATTAAGGAAATATACAAAATCCAAACCAAAATTACAAGAACTACTAAAGGCAATCCTTCAGTCTAAGAACAAACAACATTAGACCATAGCCTGCATCTAGGATGCAAGATTGTATCAGCCACATACGAACCAATAAAATGAACTCTCAAGGACTATCCAAAACCAAAAAAATTCCAACAGGGAACCAGAGAGGTTAATCTGTAAATGACAACAATGTCAGAACAGTAAAAGAAGGAATAAATGGTATAGGTATAGAACTTTCTCATGGAGTGGAAGGCAAGGCAATACCAAGTAATAATAGACTGGCTCAAATACAGGAAGGCAAGAGTAAATTCCAGTGTAACCACAAAGAAAGTTAACAAGCCTACTCATCAAAATAGGGAAGAAAAACATAGTCTCAATAAAAAGAAAATCTACAAAAACAAAAGAAATTATAAAAAAGGAATTCAGCACAGCAGAGTAAGTGGAACAAAGACAATGTTGGCACCATAAAAGAGGCACTACCAAATGACAGTAATAAACTCACAGCTATCAATAATTACACTAAATGTAAATGGCCTAAATGCAGCCATAGAGACAGTAATGATAAAGAATCAGGATCTGTCAAGATACTGTTTGCAAGAGACAGATCTTAGAAACAAAGACATAAATTTATTAAAAATTAAAGGATGCCTTAGAACCTATTACACTGCCACGGTAGTTGAAACAGCCTGGTACTGGTACAAAAACAGACAGATCAGTGGAACAGAATCAAGACCCCAGAGATGACATCATCTGACTATGAACAGTTGATATTCAACAAAGGCCCTAAGACATTAAACTAGGGTAAAAACAATCTCTTCAACAAATGGTGCTGGCAAAATTGGATATCCATCTGCACTAAATTAAAACAAGATCCATATCTTACACCTTATACAAAAACCAACTCAAACTGGATAAAAGACCTAGCTATCAAATCTAAAATGATAAAGCTCATCCACGAAAAAGTAGGAACAACAATGGAAGTTTTAATACACAAGGTACACAGACTTCAAAATCTGTCAAACAAACCACAATCAACAGAAGAGAAAATAGACAAACAGGCTTTGCTTCCCTAGAAAACCCAGCCTAAGACATTAGATAAAACAGACTTTAAGGAAAAAAAGCACCAAAAAAGACAAAGAAAGACACTCACTGTATTATGATTAAGAATCAATCACTTTTGCTTATCCAAAGACTATTAATAGAATTAAAAGGCCACTGACAGAATGGGAAAAAACACTTGGCAACTATATGTCAGACTGATGCCTGATCTCAATAATCTATATGGTACTACAAAATATCAATAAGAAAAAAATGAAAGGATAGAAAAATATATCAAGCAAATATCTACAGAAAACAGCAGGAGTGGCAATACCGATGTTAGATGTGGTGGTCAGGATTATATCGACTTGGCTACTCCATATTTGGCTGCTGTATTAAGTGGCAGGGCGGGGTTTGTGGTGGCTCTCCACCCCTCGGCTCTCATCTTGCGACCTTCCACTACTACTGCTGGTCTGCTCACGTAGCCAGGAGCTCCTGCTCTCTTCTTCCAGTGTCTGCTTCCGGGACTTGAACTAGCAGCTGTTGGATTCATCAGTCCTTACAGTCAGCGCTTGAGAGTCCTGCTCCCTGACCTGCCGATCCTGGGCTCGTCAGCCTCTGCCACTCCTGCTCCCTGACCTGCCGATCCTGGGTTTGCCAGCCTCTGTCGCTTCGTCTCTCCACCAGCTTGGGATCCACTGACTTACACAACTGGTGATCTAGAACTCTGGTCTCTGACCTGCTGACTTTGGGTTCCACAGCTTCCGTGGCCATGTGAGGCTTGTGCCAGGACTTGGGACATTCAGCTTCTGTGATTACGTGAGCTGTTTCCTATATCCATATCTATCTGTATATATTATAAATCTTTCCTTGTACCTACACGTGTTACTAGCTTTGCTTCCCTAGAAAACCCAGCCTAAGACATTAGATAAAACAGACTTTAAGAAAAAAAATGCATGAAAAAAGACAAAGACAGGCACTCACTGTATTATGATTAAACGTATGATACATCACAAAGACACAACCATGTAAAATACCTATGCATCCAATGGTAGGGCTCCAAAACACATAAACCAAACTCAAACAGCAATGAAAAGAGAAATTGACAGTTTCATATATTAATAGGAGACTGTAACATACCACTCTTGGTAAAGGAAAGAACATCTAGGAAAAAACTCAACAAAAACACAGAAGAGCCACAGGACATGATCGGTCAACTTGACCACATAGACATACATAGAACACTCTGCCCAATAGCTGCTAAGTATACATACTTTTCCAATGCACACTGAACATTCTTCAAAATAGAATCTCTTAAATCAAAGAGCAACACTCAACAAAATCCCAAACACTGAGATAATACAAAATATCTTCTCCAGCCACAATGCTATCAATGTGGAGATTGACAACACAACGAACAAGGGGGGAAAAAACAGTTACACAGAAACTCAGTAACACTCTGCTTAAAAATCAGTGGCCAACAAAGAAATCATAGATATAGAATCAAAAAAGTTCCTAGAATCAAACGAGAATGAAGACATATCATGTCATAGCACTTGGGACACAGGAAGGCAGTCCCCAGGGTCAGTTGTGCACATTAAAACAGAAGAGATAAAATCAAAACATTAGCTACACGACTCAAACAGAAAAGAACAGCAAAACAAGCCCATATCCACCAGAAGAAAGGGAATAGTTAAGATCGCAACAGAGATAATGAAAAAAGAAATACAAAAACAATAGAAAGAACCAAAGTTAGTCATTTGAAAAGATAAAAAATCCCAACAAACCACTGGTCAAATTGATCAAAGAAAAACAGGAGATGACTCAAATGACCCAAATAAGGATTGAAATGGGGACATTACAAAAGAAACAACCGAAATAAAAGAATAATATCAGAGTATTATGAAAAACTAGGAGATTCTATGGAGCAGTTCTACTCTGACCTCTCGGGTCACTATGAGTCAGACCCAAGTCGACAGCATTGCATTTTATGTACTCCAGTAAATTTGAAAACCTGGAGGAAATGGACAAATTTCTAGAAACACACTGCCTACACAATGAACACAAAATGATGTTGAACATCTGAACCTACCCATAACAACAGAATAGATAAACAAAACCAAATCAACCTATGGCTGTCTGGTCTATTCTGACTCATAGCATCCCTATAGGACAGAGCGGAACTGTTCCACAGAGTTTTCAAGGAGCACTTGGTGGATTTGGACTGCCAGCCTTTTGCTTAGCAGCTGTAGCACTTAACCACTATGGGACCAGGGTTTTGGAGAGATGGAATAGGTAATTAAAAAAAAAAAAAAAAAGCAAGCCCTGGCCCAGATGGCTTCATTGGAGAATTAGATGAGACATTCAGAGAAGAGCTTGAAAACAGAAAAAGAAATGATACTTCTGAATTCTTTCATAACTCTGATACAAAAGCCAGGCAAATACACCACAAAAAAGAAAATTACAGACCAATATTTCTCACGAATATGGATGCCAAAATTCTCAATAAAATTCTAGCCAACAGAATTCAACATCACATCAAAAAAAAGTAATACACCATGACCAAGTGGGATTCAGTCCAGGTATGCAAGAATAGCTCATGTTTGAAAATCAGTGTAAGCCACCACATTAAAAAAAGGAGAAAGAAAAGATGCACACGATCATCTCAGTAGATGCAGAAAAGGCATTTGACAAAGTCTAACACCAATTCCTGATTAAAAACCTCTCTATAAAATAGATATAGAAGGGAAATTTCTGAACATAATAAAGGGTATCTATGAAAAACCAATAGCCAACATCATTATTTCATTTTTATTTATTAAAAAATTTTTTTTCTATCCATGCCCCTTCCCTCACTGGTAACCAACAAAGATTGCTTCTGTTTATGTGTAAACCTTGTCATGAGTTTTCATAGTAGTGGTGTCATAGAACATCTGCCCCTCTGTGACTGACTTATTTCGGAACTGAGCATAATGCCCTCCAGTTTTAGCACCATTCTTTTTTTCTTTTTTTAGTTATGACTGAGTGAAAATATACAATCCCACATAAATTTGCACACCCACCAATGAGCGGCTCCCACTGCCCTCCCTGCCTAGTGACTGCACACTCCTCCTCTCCGTTCTGTACATGTCATATCCTCCTAACAATCTCCTGTCCCCTCCTCTCCACCCTCTCCCCCACCTCCAGTAAGAGGTCAGCCAGATGACATCCTATAGATGCATAGAACCATAAAGTGCACACACGATATGTTTGCTCTGTGTCACCAAGTCTAATTTATTTCTGTAGGAAGAGTTGACCTCCATTACAATTTACAGACAGGGGCAGCATCAGGGCCAGGGGCTATGCTCCCAGGGGAACCCTGAGGCCCGTAGACCACCAATTCAAATCAGGAATTGGTGTTGGACTTTGTCAAATGCCTTTTCTGCATCTACTGAGATGATCGTCTTTTAGTGGAGATCTCAGAGTGCAACCCTTTTTATTTTGTGTTGCCAGTGAGGCTGAACTTTATGAGCCCCATCACGGCTATCACTGGTGGTGGCCAGGCAACATCTGCTTCTTCTGGTCACTTGTCGACGTAGTGACCTGCTCACGTGGGTCTCTCTGTCTTCTGAGCTCTCTTTGCCCCATGTGGTTTTGGTCCTTGGAGATCATCTATTCCTGCTGAGTTGGGGCCATTTGCTGTACCCTCAGATGGCAGCTTGACAGCTTTTAAGACCCTGGATGCCATTCACCAATGTGGGGTGCAGAGGGCTCTCTTAGCAAAACACTAGTTGTGCCAATTGGCCTCAGTTTCTCCTGAGAGCA
The DNA here is from genome assembly GCA_028571685.1 of Heterohyrax brucei. Lineage (NCBI taxonomy): Eukaryota > Metazoa > Chordata > Mammalia > Hyracoidea > Procaviidae > Heterohyrax > Heterohyrax brucei. The sequence continues at coordinate 5,837,810 of CM053165.1, read as the reverse complement.
CAGTGTCTGGCCCTTTGACCCACCTACTCCATCCTTGCAATATTGGATTAACTATAGGAGTAACTATGTTATGTTGAAGTCCAGTTAATATTGATTTTCTTTCTAATGTGTGCTGTCACAGATTTCACCCAACCAAAGTTCTATCAACTATCTAATCTAAACCCTCCCCCCTTGCTCTCCTTTCATCCCCACCCTTGCAGCCGTCAAAGAGTCTTTTCTTCTATGCATGAGTCTGTTTTTAAGTTCTTACGTAGGGGTCTCATACAATATTTGTCCATTTGTCACTGACCACTTTCACTCAACATAATGTCCTCCAATTGAAACCGGGTTATGAGATGTTTCCTAAAATCATCATTGTTCTTTATGATTGCATAATGTTCCACTGAGTATATATACCGTAGTTTACCTATCCATTCCTCTGTTGTTGGGCGTCTGGGTTGATTCCATCTTTTTGCTATTGTGGACTGTGCTGCAGTGAACATTGGTGTGCATGTATCAGTTGGTGTGAATGGCCTTGATTCTGTAGGATATATTCTGAGCAGTGGAATTACTGGGTCAAATGGTATATCTGTATCCATTTTTTTAAGGAAGCGCCAGATTGCTTTCCAAAGAGGTTGCACCATTTTGCAATCCCACCAACAGTGTAGGAAAGTTCCAATTTCTCCATAGCCTCTCCAGCACTTGTTGTTTTGCGTTTTTTGGATCTTGGCCAACCTTGTTGGGGTGAGATGGTATCTCATTGTAGTTTTGATTTGAATTTCTTTAATAGCTAATGATTGTGAGCATGTCCGCATGTGTTTTTTGGTTGCCTGGATCTCTTCTTTAGAGAAGTGTCTGTCCATCTCTTTTGACCATTGCTTAATTGGATGATTTACCTTTTTCTTATTGATATTTTGTAGTACCTTATAGATTATGGAGATCAGGCATCTGTCTGACATATAGTTGCCAAATATTTTTTCCCATTCTGTAGGTGGCCTTTTAATTCTATTAATAAACTCTTTAGATGAGCAAAAGTGTTTAATTCTTAGTAGTTCCCATTTATTTTCTCTTCTGTTGTTTGTGGTTTGCTTGACAGATTTAGAAGTCTGTCCACATTGTGTATTAAAGCTTCTGTTGTTGTTCCTACTTTTTTCTTAAATGAACTTTATTGTTTTAGATTTGATATTTGGGTCTTTTATCCAGTTTGAGTTGTTTTTTGCATAAGATGTAAGATATGGGTCTTGTTTCAATTTTTTGCAGATGGATATCCAATTTTGCCAGCACCATTTGTTAAGAGACTGTTTTTGTCCCAGTTTAATGTCTTAGGGTCTTTGTCAAATACCAGCTGTTCATAGTAAAATGGTGTCATCTCTGGGGTCTCAATTGTGTTCCATTGATCTGTCTCTTTTTGTACCAGTACCAGGCTGTTTTGACTACTGGGGCAGTGTAATAGGTTCTAAAGTTGGGTAGTGAGAGGCCTCCCAGTGTGTTCTTCTTTAGTAGTGCTTTACTTGTCCAGGGCTTCTTACCTTTCCAAACAAAGTTGGTAATTTGTTCCTCCATCTCATTAAAAAATGTCACAGGAATTGGGATTGGGATTGCATTATATAAATAGACTGCTTTTGGCAAAATGGACATTTTCACAATGAAAGTCTTCCTATCCATGAGCAGATTAGGTTTCTCCATTTATGTTAAGTCTGTCTTAGTTTCTTGTAGTAAGGACTTGAAGTTCTCTTTGTAAAGGTCTCTTATTTCTCTGGTTAGATTGTTTCCTAGGTACTTGATCTTCTTAGGAGCTATAGTAAATGGTATTGATTTGATGATTTGTTCATCAATAATCTCATTGTTGGTATAAAGGAATCCTACTGATCTACTTATGTTTATCTTGTATCCTGAAACTTTGCTGAACTCTTCTATCAGTTTGAGTAGTTTACTTGTGGATTCTTTAGGGTTCTCTGTGTATACAATCATATCATTGGCAAATAGGGAGATTTTACTTCTTCTTTGCCAGTGCAGATGCCCTTTATTTCTTGATCTTGTCTCATTGCTCTGGCTAGAGCTTTTAGTACATCAAATAGGAGAGGTAAAAGCTGGCATCCTTGTCTAGTTCCTGTTCTCAAGGGAAACTGTTTCAGTCTATCTGCATTCAGAAGGATGTAGGCAGTTGGCTTTGTATAAATGACCCTTTTGGCACTGAGGAATTGGCCATCATTCCTATATTGCTGAGAGTTTTTAGCATGAATGGGTGTTAGACTTTATCAAATGCCTTTTCTGCATCAGTAGACAAGATCAGATGATTCTTGTCTTTTGTGGTATTTATGTGGTTGATAACATGAATTGTTTTTCTGATGTTGAACCAGCCTTGCATCCCTGATATGAATCCAACTTGGTCATGATGGATTATTTTTTGGATATGTTGTTGTATTCTATTAGCAAGAATTTTGTTGAAGATTTTTGCAGGTAGATTCATGAGTGTGGTTCTCCTTTTTGGTTGAATCTTTCATTGGCTTTGGTACCAGGGCTCACAGAATGAATTTGGGAGTATTCCATCCCTTTCTATACTGTGAAATTGTCTCAGTAGTATTGGAGATAACTCTTCTCTAAAAGCTTGGTAGAATTCTGCAGTGAAGCCATCTGGGTGTAGGCTTTTTTCGTTGGTAAAGCTTGGATGACTTTTTCAATCTCTTCCTTTGTGATGCGTTTATTAAGTTGTTCTGTGTCACCTTGTGATAATTTGGGTAGGTGATATGAATCAAGGAATTTGTCCGTTTCCTCTAGGTTTTCCAATTTGTTAGAAAACAGTCTCTCATAGTATTCAGCTATGATATTTTTGATTTCTGCTGGATCTGTTGTGACAACTCCCCTCTCATTTCTTATTTGGGTTATTTGTTTACTTTCCTGTTTTTCTTTAGTAAGTTTAGCCAGTGGTTTGTCAATTTGGTAGATCTTCTCAAAAAACCAGCTTTTGGTCTTTTCCATTTTTTCAGTTGTTCTTCTATTCTCTAATTTGTTTAGTTCTGCTCTAATCTTTATGATTTATTTTCTTCTGGTGCCTGAGGGGTTCCTCTGGTGTTCTCTCTATTTGTTCAAGCTGTAGGGTTAGTTTCTTTGACTTGGTTTTTTTCTTCCTTTGAGATGTGTGCATTTATGGAGATAAACTGACCTCTGGGAGGGAAAAAAACTGACCTCTGAGCGCCGCTTTGGCTGTATCCCATAGGTTCTCGTAGGAAGTGTTTTCATTCTCATTGGAATCCATAAATTTCTTTATTTCATCCTTGATTTCTTCTGTAACCTATGGCTGTTTGAGCAAGGTGTTGTTCAGTTTCCATGAGTTCTGCTTTCTATCTATGTTTTTTTCTACTGTCAACTTTGACTTTTATGGCTTTATGATTAGAGAAGATGCTTTGCATTAATTCAGTGGTATGGATATTGTTGAGAATTGCTTTATATCCCAACACATGGTCTATTCTGGAGAATGTTCCATGTGCACTGGACAAGAAGGCGTAGTTGTCCACTGATGGATAGAAAGTTCTGTATATGTCAATGAGGTATAGTTGGTTAATAGTGGCAATAAGGTCTTCTGTGTCTTTATTGAGCTTTTTTCTAGACGATCTCTTCAATATTGAGAGTGGAGTGTTGAAGTCTCCCACTATTATTGTGGAGTGATGCATCTCATTTTTGAGTGCAGTCAGTGTTTTTTTGATGTATTTAGATGCTCTAACATTAGGTGCATAAATATTTAATATTGCTAAGTTCTGTTTGTGTATTGAACCTTTCAGCAATAAATAGTGACCATCGTTGCCCATGGTGGTGGCTTTTACATTAAAATCTACTTTATCTGAAATTAGAATTGCCACACCTGCTCTGCTTTGTGTATTGTTAGCTTGATATATGTTCTCCCATCCTTTAATTTTCAGTTTGTTCCTATGTTTAAGGTGAGCTTCTTGTAGGCAACATATGGATGGGTCGTGTCTTTTGATCCCAGATGTCCTCAATGTCTCTTAACTGGAGCGTTTGATCCATTCACATTCAGTGTGATTATTGATAAGTATGTGTTGAGTACTGCCATTGTGAGACGTTTGTTTTTGCATTGATATTTTCTCTGTTGTTCTTATTAATCTGTTCTGGGACATTCTTTGTGAGTTGATTTTTTGCCTTTTTCAGGGTTGGTTTTGTGGTAGTTGAGACTCTTGTATTACATTTCTTGATTGACATGTTGCACCTTTATTGTGCTTTACAGCTGCCCCTAAGATCCCCCTTAATAAACTATGAATAAACTGAATTTCAACTACTACCATTCTTATCAACTTCCTCTCCATCTGGAAGGACGATGATGAGTGTAGTACATCCCTCTTTTTGATATGATGACATCATAGTTTTCATGATATGATCATTGGATTATTCCTTTCACTATTATAGCTTTGATTAAATTTGGAGCCTTCCCTAACTCAGTAGGATTCTGGGTGACACGTCCTGTGTTTGCTTCTAAAATATAAAATTAGTGGTTTTGTTCTTCTAAGCCAAGAGATTCTTTCAGTATTTCTTGTAGCTTTGGTTTGGTTTTTACAAAGTCTCTGAGTTTCTGTTTAACTGCAAATGTCTTAATTTCACTTTCATATTGGAAAGGTAATTTTGCAGGATATATAATTCCTGGTTGGAAGTTCTTCTTCAAGGCTTTGAATGTGTCATGACACTGTATCCATGCCAGCATTGTTTCTGCTGAGAAAGCCAATGAAAGCCTACAGAATTTCCCTCTGAATGTTAGCTTTGATTTGAGTCTCGCTGCCTTTAAGAGGTTCTGCTTATGTTTCATTTTGTTCAGCTTGGAGTCTTTATTTTGAGATCTATGTTGAGTGGCATTTGATATGCATCTTAGATATCTATATTCTCTTCTTTCATAATTTCTGGGAAGTTTTCCATCAGCAGCTCAGCAACAATATCCTCTGTATTCTCAAGTGTCTCACCCTGTTCAGGAACTCCAATTAATCGTAGATTGTTCCTCTTAATAGAGCCCCACATGCTTCTTAATGCTTCTTCATTTTTCTTGTTTCTTTTTTTCTGATTTCTCCTTATAGATTCTGGAGTCTGTAACTGTCTTCTAAATCAGAAAATTATTTTCCACTTGTTCCATTCTGTTTTCTTGGCTTTTAATTGAAGTTTCCATGTTTTTGATTTTGTTCTTGACCTACTGGATTTCAGAGTATTGGTGTTCCATCAGATCGAATAGCTTTCTTAATTTTTCATTTTGCTCTGCTGCATTTTGTATAAGGTCTAGTAGGGCTCTCTATATAATCCTTTTTTATTCACCTTCAGATAGTTTCAGAAAATCTTCTTTGTCTGGGAAGTTGTCAGGTGCTTTCTTTTGGGGGCCTTCTGAAACCATGGGTGATTTCTTGGTTATACTTTTATCCAGATTTTGTTGCTTTTGGGGCAGCATGTGAATCAGTAGAGGCTGGGAGAGATGCTTCGGTCCTTGAAAGCCCACACTCACCAATAGTAGGGTCAGTGAAAGAGAGGAGGTTTTGTGTTCAGTGGTATGAAGTCCAAATTAATAGCCCTATTCTGCATCCTAGGGCTCACCAGGTGTCCAGAAGGCTCAGTATCATTATCAATTCAGGTCTTGGTTTCCAGAGGGATTTAGGGAGAGGTGTGTTTAGTCCACCTTCTTGACTCCACCCTCTAAATGCCTATTTCTAAAAAGAAGAATGGTATCAAATCAGTGACCTAAACTTCCACCATAGGTGTATACCCAAGACAACTAAAAATATGTGTCCACACAAAAACCTGTACACAAATGTTTGTTGTTTGTAATAACCAAACAGTCAAAACAACCCAAATTTCCATCATGTAATGAATGGATAAAGAAAAAGTTTATCTTTAGCCATACATTAATCAGTCATAAAAAGGAATGAAGTACTGACTATATGCTAGAACATGGATGAATTATGAAACTTAGTGAAAGAATTCAGTCATGAAAGATCGCATTACCTGATTCCATTCACATTTGTATGTACATGTATAGATAGTAAAAATGTAAGTAAAAGCATTCATGAGAATGATCAATACCAAATTCAAAGAGAAAGAGAGGGGAGGAAGTGATAGAGGAGATACATGAAAGATACTTCAAATGATTTCTTGTATTTCTTAAAAATATGAAGCCAATAGTGAAATTGTGAAGATTTAACAAAACTCTTAAATTACGTAATGTTGATTATATAATTTCCTACAATTTTCTGAATCCTGACATATTTTCTTCCTGGCCATATTTTTTTTCTTAACATATTTTAAGCTGTTTACAAAAGAGAAACATGCATGCTCAAGTGTGTTTTATACCTAACCTTAACACATTTGAGGTAACCAAAATAAAACTTACTCAGTTTAATTCAATAAATGATTGCTATTATTATAAGTAAATGTTGTAGATAGAACAGTATAAAAAGGTATATTAATTAAATAACATTTCCATCTGCTTTTCATGTTGTAAATATGTATGATTTTTTTAACTTGATAGGCATTGTATCCTTATCGTTTTTAAACAGCCTAATTGAGACATGTCACATACTATCAAATTTGCCCATTTAAAGTGTATAATCCAATAGTTATTTAGTATATTCACAGATAAGTTCAAGCATCATCACTGTCAACTTTAGCACATTTTCATCACCTCAAAAACACCTCTGTACTTTTTAGCTATTGTCCTATCTGCCCATCTGTCTCAGTCCCAAACAAAAACTAAACTTGTATTTTCTGTGGATTTACCTGTATCATTATTCAATACAGATAGTCCTGGTAGCACCAGTGGTAAAGAACTTGGCTACTAATCAAAAGGTCAGCAGTTTGCATCCACCAGTTGCTCCTTGGAAACTTATGGGGCAGTTCTACTCTGTCCTGTAGTATAGGTGAGTTGGGTTTATACAATATAGATTGTATTTTTATGTTTTTAAACAATATAAGTGCTGTGATTTTGAATATATCATTTCCTAAGTTTTTTTTATCATATTTTTTGAAATGCATACAAAAGAAGAGAGAATAATGTAATGAACATCCATTTCACAGGTTCAATAATAATAAATAATTTAATTAATAAATTTAAATTACTTGTTCTATCAAAACCCCTACCCACTGCTCCCACTTTTCTAAATTATTTTAAGGCAAAACAGATGTCATGCAAAGGTTGTAGTATATATCTCTAAAAGATAAAGACACTTTAAAAACATCAGTGTATTGGCTTATGTTGACACCTACAACTCTAGTTCTGTTGTTTTAATTATTATGTAAAATTCAAAATGCTTTGATTAACCATTGTCCTGTTGGTGGATCTTTCCACATTTACACCAAAACAGTGATGCAATGAAAATTCTTGTACATGTCTCCTTATATACATGTGCAAGAGTTCAGAACTGGCATTGGAAGTGCTTCAGTTCTGAATAGAGACAACCCAGGAAACCCTGGTGGTGTAGTGGTTAAATACTATGACTGGTACTAAAAGGTTAGTGGTTCAAAACCATCAAGCATCCTTGGAAACGCTATGGGACAGCTCTACTCTGCCTTATAGGGTAATTATGACTCAGAATCGATTCAACAGTAATTGGTTTGATTTGGTTTTGTTTCCATCTATGAGCTGGAATCAACAGTAGGGTTTTTGGGTGGTAGAGACACCTTAGGATTCTCCTTTATGGAGAGCAGTATCAGTATTTATCTTGTCTTACTGTACTGACCAGAAATTTTAGAGAAATTCTAAACAGAGGCTGTGTGAGTGATGTCATTCCTGACTGAAAGAAATTCCTAACTTCAAAGGTCATGTTTCTCATGTTTCATGGTCAAGAATAACAATCTTTTCCAAGATGTCATGTAGTTGGAACCATCTAGTCTTTTCAGACAAGCTTGTTTCACTTAGTGATATGTATTTAAGGTCCCACCATGTCCTTCTGAGGCTTGGTAGCCCATTTCGCTTTATTACTGAATAATATTCTATTTATACATATACCACAGTTTATCCATTCACTTGTTGGAGGATCTCTTGATTGATTCCAGTTTGGGGCAATTGTGAATAAAGCTGTTAAAAACATTTGTGTATAGGTTTTAGTGTGGTCATAAATTTTCAACTCATTAGGGTAAATAATAGAAGAACAATTGGTGGCTCATATGGCGAGTTTACTATGTTTACCTTTGTAAGAAACTGCCAAATGATCTTTCAAGGTGACTGTACCATTTTGCATTCCCATAAGCAATAAATGGAAGTTTCTACTGCTCTGCATCCTCTCTGACATTTGGTGTTGTCAATGTTTTGGATTTTAATAATTCTAATACTGTATATCTCATTGTTCTATTTTGTAATTTACTAATGACATATGGTATTGAGTTTATTTTCATATGCTTATTTGTCATCTGTACATCTTTTCTGGCGTGGGGCTGTTTAGTGTTATACCCATTTTGTAACTGGGTTGTTTGTTTTCTTATTGTTGAGTTTTAAGAGTTCTTTGTATATTTTGAATACAAACTCTGTGTCAGATATGTGTTTAGCAAATATTTTCTTGCAGTCATAAGGTGTCTCTACCACAAAAATTAATAGTAACTTTCACAGAAGTTTTTAATTTTAATGAAGTCTAATTTACCCACTTTTCATTTGTGAATCATGGTTTGGGTGGCATGTCTGAGGTTTCTTTTCTAATTGTGGGTCCTGAAAATTTTATCCTACTTAAAAAATTATTTACAGTTTTACATTTTATATTTAGGTCTATAATTCATTTTGAGTTAATTTTTGTGTAAGGTGTGAGGTTTAAGTTGATGTTACCTTTTTCCCTCTAATGGCTGTCCAGGTTTTCCAGTACCATTTGTTGAAATAGCTATCCTTTCTCCATTCAATTGCCTTTGGATTGCATCAAAAATTAACTGGCCACATTTGTGTCTGTCTTTAGACTGTTCTATGTATCTACATGTCTATCTCTTTTCTTTCTTCTTAATTGTAATTAAGTGAAAGTATACAATCCAAATTAATTTTGCATGTCTGCCTATCTGCAGCTCCTTCTTCTCTACTTGCCCTTTCCTTCTGTTCTTTCTATACTCATAGTATCCTTTTAACAAGCTCCTATCCCCTCCCCTCTACCCTCTTCTATCCCATCTAGAAAGAGACCAGTAGGACAGCCTCCTATCAGTGTATAGAACCATAAAGTAGCCACTTCATATGGCCACGTTGTGTCCCCAAGTCCAGTCCATTTTTGTCCTAACAATTGACCTCAGTAGTATTTTTTGGTCAGGGGCAGGAGTAGGTCCAGGGGCCATGCTCCAAGTGGATCCTCCAAGATGTCAGACCATCAGTTGCGGTCTTTTAGCAGAGTTCTTGAGCAACATCCCTCTTTTACTCATGTTGCCACAGGGACTCAACATTGTGTGCCCCATCATAGCTGTCTTTGGTGGTGGCTGAGTACCATCTGGTTCTTTTCCTTTTTTTAAAATGGTGATTAAGTGGAAGTATACAATCCAGATCAATTTTGCATGCATGCCTATCTGTAGCTCCTTCTACTCTCCTTGCCCAGTGACAGCACAATCCTCTTTTCATTCTGTACTTCTGATATCCTCTTAACAAGCTCTTGTCTCCTCCTCTCCACCCTCTTCTCTCCCATCTAGAAACAGACCAGTAGGACCAAACCCCAAAACCAAACAGCATGCCGTCAAGTCAGGTCTAACTCATAGCAACTGTATAGGTCAGAATAGAACTGCCCCACAGAGTTTACATGGAGTGCTTGGTGGGTTTGAACTGCTGACATTTCGGTTAGGAAATGTGGCACTTAACCCACTATGTCACCTGTAGAACAGCCTGCTGTAAATGCATAGAACCATAAAGCACACACACCATAAGGTCACACTATGTCCCTGAGTCCAGTCCATTCTTGTCCAAGGAGTTGACCTCAGTAGTGTTTTCTGTTCAGGGGCAGGAGCAGGTCTAAGAGCCATGCTCCTAGGGGATCCTCCAGGTCTTCAGACCTTCAGTTGTGGTCTTTTAGTAAAGTTCTTGAGCTGCTCTTTTCCTTATGTTGCCACGGACTCAACATTGTGTGCCTCATCATGGCTGTCTTTGGTGGTGACTAGGCACCATCTGATTCTTCTGGTCACATGTTGATATGGTTTCCCATTTAAATGGATCATTCTGTATCCTGAGCTCTTTCTTCCTCATGTCCTTGTTGTTCTCAGTGATTATCTGTTATGGATGAATTGGGACCATTTGGTGTACCTCAGATGGCAGCTTTCTGGCTTTTAAGACCCCAGATGCCAGTCACCAATATGGTGTGCAGAAGACTCTCTTAACAATAGGCTAGTTAATTGGCGTCCATGCCCCACAAAAGCATAGTCCCCAGACCCCCGCCTCTGCTACTCTATCCTGACAGTATAGGCTTAAGATTAGAAGAGCTTTCAGTCTATGGTGAAGTCAAAGTAAGTTTATCTACTTTCTACTGTGTGCTGTCACTGCTTTCACCTAACCAAATTTCTATCAACTATCCAATCTATGTCCAACCCTCTCCCTCCCTCACCACTCTTGTAGCTATCAAAGAGTCTTTTCTTTTGTACATAAGTCTATTTAGAAGTTCATACAGCAGGGGTCTAATACAATATTTGCCCTTTTGCTGTTGACTGATTTCACTCAGCGTGATGTCTTTCAATTGAAACCAAGTTATGAGATGCTTTCTAAAATCATTATTGCTCTTTATCATTTCATAGTGTTCCATTGGGTATACGTACCATAGTTTGTTTACCCCTTCATCTGTTGACTGATTTCATCTTTTGTGGACTGTGCTGCAATAAACATTTGTGTGTTTATTTGTTCATTTGACATTCCAAGCAGTGGGATTACTCGATCAAATGGTATATCTATTTCCAGCTTTTTAAGGAAGTGTCAAATTGCATTCCCATCAGCAATGTAGGAGAGTTCCGATCTCTCCACAGCCTCTCCAGTGTTTGTCGTTTTTTTATTTTTTTATTTTTATTTTTATTTAACATAACTGAGTGAAAATGTACATTCACGTATAAATTTACATGCCCACCTATATGCAGCTTCCACTGCTCTCCCTGTCCGGTGACTGCACACTATTCCTCTCTGTTCCATACATGTCTCATCCTCCCAACAACCTCTTTTCCCCTCCTCTCCATCCACTCCCGTTCCTCCAGCCAGAGGTCAGGAAGATGATATCCTGTAGATGTTTATAACCACAAAGTGCTTCCAATATGCAGTCACTCTGCATGCCAAGTCCAATCCATTCCTGTTCAAAGAGTGGACCTTTGTTATAATTTATGGGAAAGGGCAGCATCAGGGCTGGGGGCCACACTCTCAGAGGAACCCCCAAACCGCTGGACCATCAATTGAGGTCTTTTAGTGGAGATCTCATGATGCACCTCTTTTCATTCTTGTGTTGCCAGTGAGACTCCTCTGTGTGAGCTCAATCGTGGCTATCACTGGTGGTGGCCGGGCACCATCCGGTTCTTCCGGTCCCAAGTCGATGTAGGCACCCACTCTTGTGGATCTCTCTGTCTTCCAGGTTGTCTTTACCGCATGTCACTTTGGTCCTCGGTGAGCATCCGTTCCTGCTGAGTTGGGACCATTTGCTGTGTCGTTGGATGGCAGCTTTTAAGACCCCAGACGCCACTCACCAATGTGGGGTGCACAGAGCTCTCTTAGCAAAATGCTAGTTGTGCCAATTGGCCTGGAATTCACCTAAGAGCATGGTCCCCTGCCTCCTGCCCCAGCTACTCTATCCTTGCAGTATTGAGTTAAGATGGAAGGACTACTCAAGTTATGCTGAAGTCCACTTAATGTTGTTCTTGTTTCTAATGTGTGTTATCACTGCTTTCTCCCAACTAGATTTCTAGTGGCTATCTAAACTAAACCCTCCCCCCTCCCCCTCCCTCCCTCCCCTCCCTTGCAGCTGTCAAAGAGTCTTTTCTTCTATACACAAGTCTGTTTCTGAGGTCTTATCGTAGAGGTCTCATACAGTATTTGTCCCATTGTCGCTGACTACTTTCACTCAACATAATGTCTTCCAGTTGAAACCAGGTTAGGAGATGTTTCCTGGAATCATCGTTATTCTTTATCATTGCGTAGGGCTACATTGAATATATGTACCATAGTTTACCTATCCATTCTTCTATTGTTGGGCATCTGGGTTGATTCCACCTTTTTGCTATCGTGGACTGTGCTGCGGTAAACATTCTGGTGCATGTGTCCGTTGGTGTGAAACGCCTTGAATCTGTAGGATATATTCAAGTAGTGGAATTACTGGGTCAAATGGTATATCGATATCCATTTTTTTAGGAAGCGCCAGATTGCCTTCCAAAGAGGCTGGACCATTTTCCAACCCCACAAACAGTGTAGGAGGGTTCCACTTTCACCACAGCCTCTCCAGCATTTGTTGTTTTGTGTTTTCTGGATCATGGCCAATCTTGTTGGAGTGAGATGGTATCTCATTGTTGTCTTGATTTGAATTTCTTTAATAACTAAAGATCATGAACACGTCCGCATGTGTTTTTTGGCTGCCTGGATCTCCTCTTTAGTGAAGTGTCTGTCCATCTCCTTTGCCCATCGCTTAATTGGATGGATTATCTTCTTCTTATTGATATTTTGTAGTATCTTATAGATTATGGAGATCAGGCGTCGATCTGACATAGAGTTGCCCAATATTTTTTCCCATTCTGTGGGTGTTCTTTTAATTCTATTAATAAAGTCTTCGGATGAGCAAAAGTGTTTGACTCTTAATAGTTCCCATTTATCTACTTTCTCTTCTGTTGATTGAGGTTTCTTTGACAGATTTTGGAGTTTGTCCTCATTGTATATTAAAACTTCCATTGTTGTTCCTACCTTTTCTTGGATGAGCTTTATCGTTTTAGGTTTGATATTTAAGTCTTTTATCCAGTTGGAGTTGGTTTTTGTATAAGGTGTAAGATATGGATCTTGATTCAGTTTATTGCAGATGGATAACCAATTTTGCCAGCACCATTTGTTGAAGAGACTGTTTTTACCCCAGTTTAATGTCTTAGGGCCTTTGTCGAGTATCAACTGTTCATAGGCAGATGGTGTCATCTCTGGGGTCTCAATTCTGTTCCATTGATCCATCTGTCTGTTCTTGTACCAGTACCAGGCTGTTTTGACCACTGTGGCAATGTAGTAAGTTCTAAGGTCGGGTAATGAGAGGCCTCCCAGTGTGTTCTTCTTCTTTAGTAGTACCTTACTTATCCGGGGCTTCTTCCCTTTCCAAACAAAATTGGTGATTTGTTTCTCCATCTCATTAAAAAATGATGCTGGAACTTGTATTGGGATTGCATTATATAAATAAATTGCTTTGGGTAAAATAGACATTTTCACAATGTTATGTCTTCCTATCCATGAGCAGGGTAGGTTTTTCCATTTATCTGAGTCTCTTTTAGTTTGTTGTAGTAAGGGCTTGTAGTTCTCTTTGTAAAGGTCTGTTGTTTCTCTGGTTAGATTAATTCCTAGGTACTTTATCTTCTTAGGGGCTATCGTAAATGGTATTGATTTGATAATTTCCTCCTTAGCAGTCTCGTTGTTGGTGTAAAGGAATCCTACTGATTTACTTATGTTTATCTTGTATCCTGAGACTTTGCTGAACTCTTCTATCAGTTTGAGTAGCTTACTTATAGATTCCTTGGGATTCTCTGCATATACAATCATATCATCTGCAAACAGGGAGATTTTAATTGCCTCTTTGCCGATGCAGATGCTCTTTATTTCTTCGTCTTGTCTAACTGCTCTGGCTACAACTTCTAGCACAATATTGAAAAGGAGAGGTGAGAGTGGGCACCCTTGTCTAGTTCCTGATCTCAAGGGAAAGTCTTTCAGACTCTGTCCATTCAGGATGATGTGGGCAACTGGCTTTGTATAAATTGCCCTCATTGTGTTGAGGAATTTTCCGTCTATGCCCATTTTGCTAAGAGTTTTTAGCATGAATGGGTGTTGGACTTTATCAAATGCCTTTTCTGCATCAATGGACAAAATCAGGTGATCCTTGTCTTTTGTGTTATTTATGTGGTTTATCACATTAATTGTTTTCCTGATGTTGAACCAGCCTGGCATCCCTGGTATGAATCCCACTTGGTCCTGATGGATTATTTTCTTGATATGTTGTTGTATTCTGTTGGCAAGAATTTTGTTGAAGATTTTTGCATCTAGGTTCATGAGTGATATCGGTCTGTCGTTCTCTGTCTTTGTTGGATCCTTCCCTGGCTTAGGTATCAGGGTTATGCTGGCTTCATAGAATGAGTTTGGGAGTACTCCATCCCTTTCTATACTGTGAAATAGTCTCAGTAGTATTGGGGATAACTGTTCTCTAAATGCTTGGTAGAATTCTGCCGTGAAGCCATCTGGGCCTGGACTTTTTTTGGTTGGCAGTGTTTTGATGACCTTTTCAATCTCTTCCTTTGTGATGGGTTTATTAAGTTGTTCTGCCTCATGTTGTGATAATTTTCATAGGTGGTATGAGTCAAGGAATTGGTCCATTTCCTCTAGGTTTTCAAATTTGTTAGAGTACAGTCTTTCACAGTATTCTGTTATGATATTTTTGATTTCTGTTGCATCTGTGGTGACAACTCCCCTCTCATTTCTAATTTGGGTTATTTGTTTCCTTTCCTGCTTTTCTTTAGTAAGTTTAGCCAGTGGTTTATCAATTTTGTTGATCTTTTCAAAAAACCAGCTTTTGGTCTTTTCAATTTTTTCAATTCTTTTTCTATTCTCTAATTCATTTAGCTCTGCTCTAATCTTTATGATCTCCTTTCTTCCAGTGCCCGAGGGGTTCCTCTGTTGTTCTCTTTCTACTTGTTCAAGCTGTAGAATTAGTTCCTTGATTTGGTTTCTTTCTTCCTTCCAGATGTGTGCATTTATGGAGATAAACAGACCTCTGAGCACTGCTTTGGGTGTATCCCATAAGTTCTGGTAGGAAGTGTTTTCGTTCTGATTGGAATCCGTGAATTTCTTTAATTCATCCTTCATTTCCTCTATAACCCATGTTTTTTTGAGCAAGATGTTGTTCAGTTTCCAAGAGTTCCACTTTCTATCTCTGTTTCTTCTGCTATTGATTTCAACTTTGATGGCTTTATGATCTGAGAAGATGCTTTGCAGTAATTCAATGGTATGGATTTTGTTGAGCATTGCATTATAGCCTATCACGTGGTCAATTCTGGAGAACGTTCCATGTGCACTGGAGAAGAAGGTGTAGTTGTCTGCTGATGGGTGGAAAGTTCTGTATATATCAATGAGGTTTAGTTGGTTAATTGTGTCAATGAGGTCTTCTGTATCTTTACTGAGCTTTTTTCTAGATGATCTGTCTAGTAATGAGAGTGGAGTGTTAAAGTCTCCCACTATTATTGTGGAGTCATCTAACTCTCTTTTGAGCATAGTCAGTGTTTCTTCGACATATTTAGGTGCTCTGGCATTAGGTGTATGAATATTTAATATAGTTAAGTCTTGCTTACATACTGAACCTTTCAGCAATAAATAGTGACCATCTTTGTCCACGATGGTGGATTTGACATTAAAATTGATTTTGTCTGAGAGTAGAATTGCCACCCCTGCTCTTCTTTGTTCATTGTTAGCTTGATATATATTCTTCCATCCTTTAATTTTCAGTTTGTTCCTGTCTTTAGGTCTCAAGTGAGTTTCTTGTAGACAATATATGGATGGGTCGTGTCTTTTGATCCAAGATGACACTCGGTGTCTCTTTGCTGGAGCATTCAGTCCATTCACATTCAATGTAACTATTGATAGGTATGTGTTCACTGCTGCCATTGTGATATGTTTATTTTTATGTTGATGTTTTCTCTGTTGATCTTATTAGTCTGTTCTGGGACACTCTTTTTTGTGAGTTGATTTTTCACCTTTTTCAGAGCTGGTTTTATAGTTGTTGAGACTCGTGTGTTAGATTTCTTGAAATGGTATGATACATCTTTGTTGTGCTTTACAGCTGCCCCTATGAACCCCCTTAATAAACTATTTATAAACCCGATTTTAATTACTACCAGTCTTGTCATCTTCCTCTCCATCTGGAAGGACTATAATGACTGTAGTACATCCCTCTTTTTATTATGATGTCACCATAGTTTTCATGATGATCACTTTGCTTCTTTCCGTATCAAAGCTGTGATTGACTTTGGAGCCTTGCGTAAATGAGTATTGAGTAGTGTGTGGTTCTGAAATATAAAGTTAGTGGTTTTGTTCTTTTAAGCCAAAGCCAAGAACTTCTTTCAGTATTTCTTGTAGTTTGGGTTTGGTTTTCACAAAGTCTCTGAGTTTCTGTTTATCTTGGAATGTCTTCATTTCATTTTCGTATTTGAAAGACAGTTTTGCAGGATATATAATTCTTGGTTGGAAGTTCTTCTCCTTGAAGACTTTGAATGTGTCGTGCCACTGTCTCCGTGCCAGCATGGTTTCTGCTGAGAAATATGACGAGAGCCTACGGGGTTTCCCTCTGAATGTTAGCTTTGCCTTGAGTCTTGCTGCCTTTAAGAGTTGCTGCTTGTGTTTCATTTTGTTAAGCTTGATTATAATATGTCTTGGAGTCTTTCTTTTGAGATCTATATTGGGTGGCGTACGATATGCATCTGAGATGTCTATATTCTCTTCCTTCATGATTTCTGGGAAGTTTTCTTTCAGCAGCTCAGCAACAATACTCTGTGTTCTCAGATGTCTCACCCTGTTCAGGAACTCCAATTAATCGAAGGTTGTTCCTCTTAATAGAGTCCCATATGCTTCTTAATGTTTCTTCATTTTTCTTGTTTCTTTTTTCTGATTTCTGCTCATAGACGCTGGCATCAGTAGCTCTGTCTTCCAAGTCAGAAATTCTTTTTTCCATTTGTTCCATTCTATTTTCTTGGCTTTGCATGGAAGTTTCTATGTCTTTGATTTTCTTCTTGATCTGCTGGATTTCAGAGTACTGGTGTTCCATCAGATCAAACATCTTGTTTAATTTTTCACTTTGTTCTGCTGCATTTTGTATAAGGTCTAGAAGGGCTCTGTATATAATCAATTTGTATTCACTTCCTGATGCTTTCATAAAAGTTTCTTCATCTGGAAAACTCCTTGATTGCTTTGTTTGGGAGCCTTCTGAAGCCATGAGTGATTGCTTGTATGCCACAATTGTCTGTTGCTTTTTGGGTCCCATGTGAGTATACAGAGGCTGGAAGAGGTACTGTGAGGATGGACTGCAGATGTTTCTCTAGGGTGTCTTAAAATGTAAAACAAAAGGTATCTGACCAATTCCCTAGTCAATCAGGTTTTCAGGTGTAGAGGTCCCTCTTCTCATCTGACAAAGGAAATCCCACTATATCCAACCCCAGATGATATCAAACTAGTTCAGAATACAGCAATGCTACTGCCCTGTTGGCCTCTACTGACAGGGCCTAGCCTTATCCAACACTGCGTCTAGTACTGGTTTTGTGATAGGGAAGCACTCTCCTGTGGGCAGGCTCTGGCTCCCAATCTAAGAATTAGGTCCAGCTGAGGCCACCATATCCAAGATGGCGTCCTACACACAGGCAGCAGACAGAGGGGCTAAAGGTGCCGAGAGGCAGTGATTCCTCTGATTCTGTTGCATGGCCCCCAACGTAGGCAGCACTGTGCAAAATCACTACTTTTCTGTCGGAGAAGCGCTGTCCCATTTGCCGGCGCTGGCAAGAACAAGGTCCCGCTAAAACCTCAATACCAACATGGCGTCCTGCATACTGACTTCAAAGGTCCGTGCAAACCCCGCTGAGGCAGCTACTAAACAAAAGGCTCAAAATGGCCAGATTAACAGAGTCCTGAGCCTGGCTCTCAGAATATGGGAATTTCGCCTGCCTATCCCCCAAGCAGCACATCTGAGTCCAGCCACCAGGCAGGACCCAGTTCCGCCTGCCAGCTGAGACAGAGGGAAAAAAAAGTCAAACTGGTGCGCTTACCTTCTGTCCGTGAGAGCTGGGGCTAGCCAGGAGCGGGAGTCAGCGAAAGAGAGGAGGGTTTTTGCTGAGTGGTATAAAGTCCCAATTAACCGCTCTGTGCCGTGTCCTGAGGCTGATTAGGTGATCAGAAGGCTCTGTTTGATTGTCAGTTCAGGTCTTGGTTTCCAGAGGGATATAAGGAGACATGTGCTTAGTCCGCCACCTTGACTCTGCCCCTTCCATTGTTTGTCATTTTGTATTTTTTGGATTATTGTTAACCTGTTGGGGTGAGATGGTATCTCACTGTAGTTTTGATTTGCATTTCTCTAACAGCTAATGATCATGAGCATTTCCTCATGTGTCTTGGCTGCCTGGATGTCTTCTTTGGTGAAATGTCTGTCCATTTCCTTTGCCCATCACTTAATTATGTGATTTACCTTTTTCTTGTTGATATTTTGCAATACCTTGTAGATTATGGACATCAGACATCAGTCTGACATGTAGTTGCCAAATATTTTTTTCCCATTCTGTAGATGTTCTTTTAACTCTCTTGAAAAATTCTTTGGATGAGCAAGTGTTTGATTCTTAGTGGTTCCCATTTATCTATTTTCTGTCGTTCATGCTTTGTTTCTCAAATTTTGTAGTCTGTCTAAGCCATGTATTAGAACTTCCATTGTTGACTCTATTTTTTCTTGCATGATCTTCATCATTTTAGGTTTGATATTCAGGTCTTTGTTTCATTTTGAGTTATTTTTTGGGTAAGGTGTGAGACATGGGTCTTGTTTCAATGTTTTGCAGATGAATATTCAATTTTTGCCAACACTGTTTGTTAAAAAGACTCTTATTACCCCAGTTTACAACCTAAGGGCCTTTGTCAAATATCAACTGTTCATAAGAGCATGGTGACATCTCTGGGGTCTCAACTCTGCTCCATTGGTCTATGTGTATCTTTTTGTACCAATACCAGGCTGTTTTGACTACTATGGCTGTGTAATAGTTTCTAAGGTTGGGTAGTGTGATACCTCCCACTGTGTTTCTGCTCTTCAGTAGTGCTTTACTTATCCAGGGTTTCTTCCCTTTCCAAACAAAGTTGGTGGTTTGTTTCTCCATCTCACTAAAAGATAGCATATTCATACGGGAATATGAATTCATATTCATATTCATATATCCTAATTCATATTGGGATTGTGTTGTATATGTAGATCACTTCAGGTAAAATAGACATTTTCCAATGTTAAGTCTTCCTATCCATTAGCAGGGTAGGTTTCGGTACTTCTGTAAGTATCTTTGGGTTTCTTACAATAAGGTATTGTAATTCTCTCCGTATGTGTCTCTTTTTTCTCTGGTTACCTTTATTCCTAGAAATTTTATTTTCTTGGGGGCTGTCTTAGTCAGCTAGGGCTGCTCTAACAGAAATATCACAGGGTGGATGGCTTTAACAAAGGAAGGTTTATTCTTACACAGTCTGGTAGGCTGCAAGTCCAGGGGAAGGCTTTCCCCCTTGTCGGCTTTGGAGGAAAGTCCAGTATTGCATCAGTCTTTGTCCAGGGAGCATCTTGGAGCAGGAACCTCATGTCTGAAGGACGTGATCTTCTCCTGGTGCAGATTTCTTGACGGTACGAGGTTCACAATTCTCTGCCTGCTTCTCTGTCCTTTTATCTCTCGTAGAATGAAAGGATTAAGGGTGGGGCAAGCCATACTCCAGGGAAACTCCCTTTACAGTGGAGCAGGGAGGTAATCCTATGAAGGGATTTACAGCCCCACCCTAATCCTTTAACATACAGTTTAGGAAAAACCACAAAATGGAGGATAGTCACAAGATACTTGGAATCATGGCCCAGCCACATGGCTACACCTATTTTTGGGGGGACACAATTCAATCCACGACA
Organism: Heterohyrax brucei; assembly: GCA_028571685.1. Classification (NCBI taxonomy): domain Eukaryota; kingdom Metazoa; phylum Chordata; class Mammalia; order Hyracoidea; family Procaviidae; genus Heterohyrax; species Heterohyrax brucei. The sequence continues at coordinate 5,818,029 of CM053165.1, read as the reverse complement.
TCCCACCCTTTGGCACCCCAAAACTCACATCTCAGAGTCATGTAATACATTTATCTCATCATAGCAAAATCATGTCCACGTGACAGAAGTTGTAAATCAGTTTCAAGTCCAAAATAGAAAACTCTTACACATCTGTGAAACCTAGAAGGTAAGCTATCTGCTTCTAAAGTTACAACGGCAGAACAGGCACAAGTTAGACATTCCATTACAAATGGAAGAAATTGCAGGGAAAGAAGGCATTAATAGGCATCAGGCAAGTCAGCAGAACTCATTACATTAGCCCTCATCAAAGCTTCAGAAATACTCTTACATTTTCTGAGACATTCAGAAATTCTGCCCCACTGGCTTTAGGAGAACCTTAAGCCCAAATGAGTGGCAATTCCACCCTTATGAACACAGGATGCCATGGTTCCATCCTTTCAAACCCCCGAGGTCTTGGCCATACCTTTTAGACTGAGGCAGCTCAACTTCTCATGCTGTTTGTCTCTTCATCCTCATCTTCCTGTGGCCACATGGCCTGGAACTCAGGCCCAAATCTGCCCTGCAGGGGCAAGTGTTCCAAAGCTCTGCAGCTCCACTGATTCAAGTGCCCAGAGGCACCTCACTCTTCCTAGGAAGTGTTCTGCCCAAAGGCACTCAGCTCTCTCACTCTCTGGGTCAGTAAGGCCACCTCCACTGATTTAACTGTCCAGAGGCACCCTGTTCCACAAGGAAAACTCTGCACAGGCACTTGGCTCTCTCGCTCCATGCGTTGGCTCCAGCGCTGCCCTTGGGTCTGCTGCTGCTGCCACCAGTCCTCTGTTTCTCACCATCTGCGCCTTCTTCATTCATTCCTTCTGAATCTTCTATCCATTCAGTTTCAAAATGGCTCCCACATTTTAAGTATTTGCTAGAGCAGCACCCCCACTCTCATGGTACCAAATTGTCTTAGGCTGGGTTTTCTAGGGAAGCAAAACCAGTAACACATGTAGGTACAAGGAAAGATTTATAATATAGATAGATATAGATATAGGAAACAGCTCACGCAATCACAGAAGCTGAATGTCCCAAGTTCTGGCACAAGCCTCATGTGACCACAGAAGCTGAGAAACTCAAAGTCAGCAAGTCAGAGATGAGAGTTCTAGATCACGGGATGTGTAGGTCAGTGGATCCCAAGCTGATGGAGAGACAGAGCGGCAGAGGCTGGCGAACCCAGGATCAGCAGGTCAGGGAGCAGGACTCTCAAGTGCCGACTGTAAGGATTGATGAATCCAACAGCTGCTAGTTCAAGTCCAGGAACCAGACGCCAGAAGAAGAGAGCAGGAGCTCCAGGCTACATGAGCAGACCAGCAGTAGTAGTGGAAGGTTGAGATATGAGAGGTGAGGGGCAGGAAGCCACCACAAACCCTCCCTGCCACTTAGTGCAGCAGCGGAATACGGAGTAGCCAAGTTGACATAATCCTGACCACCACAGATGGCACCATAGTTTTCATGATAATCACTGAATTTGGAGCCTTTCCTAACTGAGTAGTGTTCTGAATAATGTGTTGTTCTGAAATATAAAGTTAGTGGTTTTGTTCTTCTAAGCCAAAGCCAAGAACTTCTTTCAGTATTTCTTGTAGTTTTGGTTTGGTTTTTACAGTCTCTGAGTTTCTGTTTATCTGGGAATGTCTTAATTTCATTTTCATATTTGAAAGATAGTTTTGCAGGATATATAATTCTTGGTTGGAAGTTCTTCTCCTTTAAGGCTTTGAATGTGTCATGCCACTGTCTCTGTGCCAGCATGGTTTCTGCTGAGAAATCTGATGAAAGCCTACAGAGTTTCCCTCTGAATGTTAGCTTTGCTTTGAGTCTTGCTGTTGTTAAAAGTTGCTGCTTATGTTTCATTTTGTTAAGCTTGATTATAATATGTCTTGGAGTCTTTCTTTTGAGATCTATATTGGGTGGTGTACGATATACATTTGGGATATCTATATTCTCTTCCTTCATGATTTCTGGGAAGTTTTCTGTCAGCAGCTCAGCAACGATACTCTCTGTGTTCTCAGGTGTCTCATCCTATTCAGGGACACCAATTAATCGAAGGTTGTTTCTCTTAATAGAGTCCCACATGCTTCTTAAAGCTTCTTCATTTTTCTTGTTTCTTTTTTCTAACTTCTGCTCACAGATGCTGGCGTCAGAAGCTTTGTCTTCCAAGTCAGAAATTCTTTTTCCATTTGTTCCATTCTGTTTTCTTGGCTTTGAATGGAAGTTTCTATCTCTTTGATTTTCTTGTTGATCTGTCGGATTTCAGAGTACTGGTGCTCCATCAGATCAAACAGCTTGCTTAATTTTTCATTTTGTTGTGCTGCATTTTGCATAAGGTCTAGAAGGGCTCTGTATATAATCATTTTGTGTTCACCTTCTGATGATTTCAGGAAGGTTTCTTCATCTGGAAGACTCCTTGGTTGTTTTGTTTGTGAGCCTTCTGAAGCCATCGGTGATTTCTTGTATACCACAAATGTCTGTTGTTTTCTGGGTCCCATGTGAGTAAGTAGAGGCTGGGAGAGATATTGTGAGGATGGACTGCAGATGTTTCTCTAGGCTGTCTTAAAATGTAAAACAAAAGGTATCTGACCACTTCCCAAGTCAGTCAGGTTTTCAGGTGTAGAGGTCCCTCTTCCCAACTGGCAAAGTAAGCACCTCTATATCCAACCCCAGATGATAGAAACTAGTTCAAAATACAGCAATGCTACTGCCCTGTTGGCCTCTGCTGACAGGGCCCAGCCTTAGGCGACACTGTAAATTACTGCTTTTCTGGTAGCAAAGTGCTCTCCTATGGGCTAGCTCTGGCTCCCAAGCTAAGAAATAGGTCCAGCTGCGGCCACCGTATCTAAGATGGCACCCTCCACACAGTTGGCAGATAGAGGGGCTAAAGGTGCCAAGAGGTAATGAGTCCTCCACCTCTGTTGCCGGCCCCCTACCGTAGGTGACACTGTGTAAACTACTGCTTTTCTGTTGGAGAAGCGCTGTCCTGTTTGCAGGTGCTGGCTCCCAGGCTAAGAATTAGGTCACACTAAAATCTCCATATCCAACATGATATCCTGCACACAGGCACTGCAGTTCCATACAAACCACGCTGTGGCAGTGATAAAAACACAGGCCTAAAGTGGCTAGATGAACAGAGCCCTAAGCTTGGCTCTCAAAATATGGGAATTTTGCCTGCCTATACCCCCAGCAGTGCATCTGAGTCTAGCCACTAGGCAAGACCCAGCTTGGCCCGCTGCCCAAAACAGAAGTAAAAAAGTCAAAATGGTGCATTTACCTTCAGTCTGTGAGAGCCAGGGCTAGCCAGGAGCGGGAGTCAGTGAAAGAGAGGAGGTTTTTCGCTCAGTGGTATTAAGTCCAAATTAGCAGCCATGTGCTATGTCCTGGGGGCTCACTAGGTGACCAGAAGTCTCCATTTTATTATCAATTCAGGTCTTGGTTTCCAGAGTGATACAAGGAGACGTGTGCTTAGTCTTCCATCTTGACTCCGCCCCCCAAGCAGAAACTCTTAAAGGCAGCAAGACTCAAAGCAAAGCTAACATTCAAAGGGAAACCCTGTAGGCTTTCTTTGGATTTCTCTGCAGAAATGATGCTGTCACGGAGACAGTGGCATGACACATTCAAAGCCTTGAATGAGAAGAACTTCCAAGCAAGAATTATGTATCGTGCAAAACTATCTTTTAAATATGAAAATGAAATTAAGACATTCGCAGACAAACAAAAACCCAAGAGATTTTGTAAAAACCAAACCAAAGCTACAAGAAATACTGAAAGAATCTCTTGGTTTGGGGGAACAAAAGTACTAACTTTGTATATTAGAAGGACACATTATCCAGAATCCTACTGAGTTAGGGAAGGCTCAAAACACAATCACAGTTTTAATACTGAAAGAAACAATCTAGTGACTGCATCATGTAAACTATGATATCATCATATTAACAAGAGGGGTGTGATACAGTCTTATAGTCCTTCCAGATGGAGAGGAAGTTGACAAGACTTGTAGCAATAAAAATTGGGGATATATAGAGTTTATTAAGTGGAATCATAGGGGCAGCCGTAAAGCATAATAAAGAAGCAACATAGCATATCAAGAAATGTAATACAGGAGTCTCAACAATCACAAAACCAACCCTGAAAAAGGTGAAAAATCAACTCACAAAGAAGAAAGTCGCAGAACAGATTAATAAAAACAACAGAGAAAACATCAACTCAAAAATAAACATATCGCAATGGCAGCACTGAACACATACCTATCAACAATTACATTGAATGTGAGTGGACTGAATGCTCCAGTAAAGACACATTGAGCGACATCTTGGATCAAAAGACATGACCCATCCATATGCTGGCTACAAGAAACTCACCTTAGACCTAAAGATAAGAATAAACTGGAAATCAAAGGATGGAAGAACACATCAAGCTAACAATGAATGAAGAAGAGCAGGTGTGGCAACTCTAATCTCAGATAAAATAGATTTCAGTGGAAAATCCACCATTATGGACAAGGATGGACACTATTACTGAAAGGTTCAATACACAAACAGGACTTAGCAATATTAAATATTTATGCACCTAATATTAGAGCACCTAAATATATCAAAGAAACACTGACCACACTCAAAAAGGAGATAGACCACTCCACAATAATGGTAGGAGACTTCAACACTCCCCTCTCAATATTGAAGAGATCGTCTAGAAAAAAGCTCAGGAAGACCTGATTGCCACAGTTAACCATCTATACCTCATCGACATATACAGAACTTTCTACCCATCAGCGGAAAACTACACCTTCTTGTCCAGTGCACATGGAACATTTTCCAGAATAAACTATGTGTTAGGACATAAAGCAATTCTCAACAAAATCCATACCATTGAATTAATGCAAAGCATCTTCTCAGATCACAAAGCCATAAAAGTGTAGATAGAAAGCAGAACTCATGGAAACTGAACAACACCTTGCTCAAACAGCCATAGGTTACAGAAGAAATCAAGGATGAAATAAAGAAATTTATGGATTCCAATGAGAATGAAAACACTTCCTACGAGAACCTATGGGATACAGCCACAGCAGTGCTCAGAGGTCAGTTTGTCTCCATAAATGCACACATTTGAAAGGAAGAAAGAAACCAAATCAAAGAACTAACCCTACAGCTTGAACAAGCAGAGAGAGAACACCAGAGGAACCCCTCAGGCACCAGAAGAAAATATAAAGATTAGAGCAGAATTAAATGAATTAGAGAATAGAAGAACAATTGAAAAAATGGAAAAGACCAAAAACTGGTTTTTTGAGAAGATCTACCAAATTGACAAACTGGCTAAACTTACTAAAGAAAAACGGGAAAGTAAACAAATAACCCAAATAAGAAATGAGAGGGGAGTTGTCACAACAGATCCAGCAGAAATCAAAAATATCATAGCTGAATACTATGAGAGACTGTTTTCTAACAAATTGGAAAACCTAGAGGAAATGGACAAATTCCTTGATTCATATCACCTACCCAAATTATCACAAGGTGACACAGAACAACTTAATAAATGCATCACAAAGGAAGAGATTGAAAATGTCATCAAAACACTGCCAACCAAAAAAGCCCAGGCCCAGATGGCTGCACTGCAGAATTCTACCAAGCTTTCAGAGAAGAGTTATCTGCAATACTAATGAGACTATTTCACAGTATAGAAAGGCATGGATGTTCCCAAACTCATTCTATGAAGCCATCATAACCCTGATACCAAAGCCAGGGAAAGACCTAACCAGAAAGGAGAACTGCAGGCCGATATCACTCATGAATCTAGATGCAAAAATCTTCAAGAAAATTCTTGCCAATAGAATACAACAACATATCCAAAAAATAATCCATCATGACCAAGTTGGATTCATACCAGGGATGCAAGGCTGGTTCAACATCAGAAAAACAATTCATGTTATCAACCACATAAATACCACAAAAGACAAGAATCACCTGATCTTGCCTATTGATGCAGAAAAGGCATTTGATAAAGTCCAACACCCATTCATGCTAAAAACCTTTCGCAAAATAGGAATAGATGGCCAATTCCTCAATGCCAAAAGGGCCATTTATACAAAGCCATTGTGAATGGAGAGAGACTGAAACAGTTTCCCTCGAGAACCGGAACTAGACAAGGATGACCACTCTGACCTCTCCTATTCAACATTGTAGCAGAAGTTTTAGCCAGAGCAATTAGACAAGACCAAGAAATAAAGGGCATCTGCACTGGCAAAGAAGAGCTAAAAATCTCCCTATCTGCAGATGATATGATTGTGTATGCAGAGAGTCTCAAAGAATCCATAAGGAAAGTACTCAAGCTGATAGATGAGTTCAGCAAAGTTTCAGGATACAAGATAAACATAAGTAAATTAGTAGGATTCCTTTATACCAACAAGGAGATTATTAAGGAAGAATTCACCAAGTCAATACTATTTACCATAGCCCCTAAGAAGATAAAGTACCTAGGAATAAATCTCACCAGAGAAATAACAGACCTTTACAAAGAGAACTACAAGTCCTTACTACAAGGCACTAAGAGAGACTTACATAAATAGAGAAACCTACTCTGCTGATGGATAGGAAGACTTAACACTGTGAAAATGTCCATTTTGCCCAAAGCAGTCTACTTACACAATGCAATCCCAATACAAATTCCAGTGACATTTTTTTTAATGAGATGGGGGAACAAATTACCAACTTTGTCTGGAAAGGGAAGAATCCCCGGATAAGTAAATCATTACTAAGAAGAACACACTGGGAGGCCTCTCATTACCCCACCTTAGAACATATTACACTGCCCCAGTAGTCAAAACAGCCTGACAGTGGTACAAAAATATACAGATAGATCAGTGGAACAAAATAGTGACCTCAGAGATGACATCATCTGCCTATGAACAGTTGATATTCGACAAAGGCCCTAAGACATTAAACTATGGTAAAAACAATCTATTAAACAAATGGTGCTGGCAAAATTGGATGTCCATCTGCACTAAATTAAAACAAGACCCATATCTTGAACCTGATATGAAAACCAACTCCAACTGGATAAAAGACGTAAATATCAAATCTAAAATGATAAAGCTCATCCAAGAAAAAGTAGGAACAATAATGGAAGGCTTAATACACAACATAGACAGACTTGTAAATCTGTCCAACAAACCTCAAACAGAAGAGAAAATAGATAAATGGGAGCCACTAAGAATCAATCACTTTTGCTCATCCAGAGACTATTAATAGAATTAAAAGGCCACTGACAGACTGGGAAATAATATTTGGCAACTCTATGTCAGACCAACGCCTAATCTCCATAATCTATAAGATACTACAAAATATCAACAAGAAAAATATAAATCATCCAATTAAGTGATGGTCAAAGGAGATGGACAGACACTTCTCTAAAGAGGAGATCCAGGCAGCCAAAAAACACATGCAGACATGCTCACAATCATTAGCTATTAACGAAATTCAAATCAAAATGACAATGAGATACCATCTTGCCCCAACAAGGTTGGCCAAGATCCAAAAAACACAAAACACTAAATGTTGGAGAGGCTATGGAGATATTGGAACTCTACTCCACTGTTGGTGGGATTGCAAAATGGTGCAACCTCTTTGGAAAGCAACCTGGTCCTACCTTAAAATAATGGATATAGACATACCATTTGACCCAGTAATTCCACTGCTCAGAATATATCGTACAGAATCAAGGCCATTCACACCAACTGATACATGCACACCAATGCTCATCACAGCTCAGTCCACAATAGTAAAAAGATGGAATCAACCCAGATGCCCAGCAACAGAGGAATGGATAGGTAAAGTATGGTATATATACTCAGTGGAACACTATGCAATGATAAAGAACAAGGATGATAGCAGGAAACAGTTCTTACCCTGCTTTCAACTGGAGGACATTATGTTGACTGAAAGTAGTCAGCAACAGAAGGACAAATACTGTACGAGACCCCTACAATAAGAACTTAAAAGTAAACTCATGCATAACAGAAAAGACTCTTTGATGGCTGCAAGGGTGGGGAGGGTCAGCATGCAAATTTATATGGGGGGTAGGGGGGAGGGTTTAGATTGGTTAGTTGTTAGAAATTTGCTTGGGTGAAATTGCTGACAGTACACATTAGTAAGAAGATCAATATTAACAGGACTTGAACACAACTTGTATACTCCTCCCATCTTAACCCAATATTGCAAGGATAGAATTGTTGGGGTTGGGGGGCTGGGGACCATGCTCTGAGGGTAAATTGGGGCCAACTGGCACAACTAGCATTTTGCTGATGAGGTCTCTCCACACCCCACATTGGTGAGTGGCGTCTGGGGTCTTAAAAACCGCCAAGTTGCCATCTGAGGGTACAGCAAATGGTCCCAACTCAGCAGGAACGGATGATCACCAAGGTGCATAACGACATGGGAGAAAGAGAATCCAGAAGACAGAGAGACCCATGTGAGTGGATGTCTACCTCGCCTTGTGATTAGAAGAACCAGATGGTGCCCGGCTACCACCAGTGATAGCCACGATGGAGCTCACAAAGTTGAGTCTCACTGGCAACACAAGTATAAATAGAGGTGCACCCTGAGATCTCCACTAAAAGCCCACAATTGATGGTCCTCAGACTTCTCCTGGGAGCAGGGCCCCTGGCCCTGATATGGCCCCTGTCCATAAATCATATTGAAGGTCAACTTTTCAGACAGCAATGGATTGGACTTGGTGACACAGAGTGGCCATATTGTGTGGGCACTTTATGGTTCTAGGCATCTATAGGAGGTCGTCCTGTTGACCTCACGCTGGAAGAAGGGGAGAAGATAGGAGACTGTTGGGAAGATAAGACATGTATGGAGCAGAGAGGAAGAGTGTGTTGTCACCATGCAGGGAGAGCAGTGGAAGCTGCATGTAAGTCAGCATGCAAATTTATATGGGAATATACATTTTCATTCACCCATAATAAAAAAAATGAGGCAGGTGAAATTTTGATAGGCATTACATGAAATCTTTGTCAATTTGGGAAAAATCACCATCTTAATCATCGTCAGTCTTCCTATCCATAACACTTTGATGCTTTTCCATTTACTAGGATGCTCTTTCATTTATTTCAACAATATTTTTTAGGTTTTCAGTGTACAAATATTGCATGTCTTTAAATTTATTTCTAAGTATTTTATTGGTTTTAGTGCTATTGTAAATAGATTTTTTAAAATTGTGACTGAGTGGAAGTTTAAAATACAATTCAAATTTGCATGCCCACCTATCTGCAGCTCCCTCTGCTCTCCTTGCCCAGTGACAGCACACTCCTCCTTTCCATTCCATACATGTAACATCCTCTTAACAATCTCCTGTCTTCTCTTCTCCACCCTCTCCACTGCCCTCTAGTAAGAGGCCAGTAGGACAACATCCTGTAGATTCATAGAATCATCAAGTGCACACACAATGTGGTCACTCTGTGTCCTCAAGTCCATTCTATTCCTATCCCAAGAGTGGACCTCAGTAATGATCTATGATCAGGGGCAGCATCAGGTCTAGGGGCCATGCACCCAAGACAATTCTCAAGCTATCGATCACCAATCGCAGTCTTTTTGTGGAGTTCTTAGGGTGCACCCCTTTTTTTTCTCGTGTTGCCACTGGGACACAACATTGTGAGCCCCATCACAGCTGTCATTGGTGGTGGCCAGGCACCATCTGGTTCTTCTGGTTACATGTTGATATAGTCACCCATTCACGTGGGTCTTTCTGTCTTCTGGGCTCTTTTTCCTTCATGTCATTGTCCTTGGTGATCATCAATTCCAGCTATGTTGGGACCATTTGGTGTTCCTCAGATGGCAGGCAGCTTGCTAGCTTTTAAGACCTCAGATGCCACTCACCTATACTGGCTGCAGAAGACTCTCTTAGCAATACACTAGTTGGCCTCAATGTCCCCTGAAAGCATGGTCCCAAGGCTACTCTATTTTAGTAAGATTAAGATTGGGTTAAGATTGAAAGAGTTTTCAGGTTATGTTGAAGTCAAGTTTAACTGATCTGCTTTCTAATGTGTGCTGTCAGATTTCACCCAACCAAATTTCTATTAACTATCTAATCTATAGCCAACCTCCTTCCTCCCTCCCTCCCCTCTCTTGCAGCCATCGAAGAGTCGTTTCTTCTGTACACAGGTCTGTTTTTAAGTCCTTCTAATAGGGGTCTCATACAATATTTGTCCTTGTGCCACTGACTGATTGTACTCAACATAATGGCTTCCAATTGAAAACAGGTTATGAGATGCTTCCTAAAGTTATCATTGTTCTTTATCTTTGTGTCGTATTCCATTTGGTATATATTCATCTGTTGTTGGGTGTATGGGTTGATTCCATCTTTTTGCTGTTGTGGACTGTGCTGCAATAAACATTTGTGTGCAGGTATCTGTTCATGTGACTGCCCTTGATTCTGTAGGATATATTCCAAGCAGTGGGATTACTGGGTCAAATGGTATGTCTATTTCCAGCTTTTTAAGGAAGTGCCAGATTGCTTTCCAAAGAGGTTGTACCATTTTGCAATCCCACCAACAGTGGAGGACAGTTCCAATCTCTCAACAGCCTCTCCAGCATTTGTTGTTTTGTGTTTTTTGGATAATGGCCAACCTTGCTGGGGTGAGATGATATCTCATTGTCGTTTTGATTTGAATTTCTTTAATAGCTAATGATTGTGAGCATTTCTGCATGGGTCTTTTGGCTGCCTGGATCTCCTCTTTAGAGAAGTGTCTGTCCATCTCCTTTGCCCATTGCTTAATTGGGTTCTTTATCCTTTTCTTGTTGATATTTTTGCAGTACCTTGTAGATTACAGAGATCAGACATTGGTCCCACATATAGTTGCCTACTATTTATTCCCATTCTGTAGGTGTTTTTTTAATTCTTTTGACAAACTCTTTGGATGAATAAAACTGTTTGATTCTCAGTAGTTCCTATTTATCTATTTTCTCTTCTCTTCTTTGTGCTTTGTCAGATTTTGAAGTCTGTCTAAGCTGTGTATTAAAACTTCCATTGTTGATCCTATTTTTTTCTTGCATGATCTTTATCATTTTAGGTTTAATATTTAGGTCTTTTGTCCAACTTAAGTAGGTTTCTGTGTAAGGTGTGAGATATGGGTCTTGTTTCAATTTTTTTTGCAGATGGACATCTAATTTTGCCGGCACGATTTGTTAGACTGTTTTTACCCCAGTTTAAAATCTTAAGGTCTTTGTTCAATATCAGCTGTTCATAGGAGGATGGTGGCACCTCTGGGGCCTCAACTCTGTTCCTTTGGTCTATATGTCTGTTTTTGTACCAGTACCAGGCTGTTTTGGCTACTGGGGCAGTATAATAGGTTCTAAAGTCGGATAGTGAGTAGTCTCCCAGTATGTTCTTCTTCAGTAGTGTTTTGCTTATCCAAGGTTTCTTCCTTTTCCAGACAAAGTTGGTGATTTTTTTCTCCATGTCATTAAAAAAAGTCACTGGAATTTGTACTGGGATTGTATTGTATATGTAGATTGCCTTGGGTAAAATAGACATTTTCACAATGTTAAGTCTTCCTATCCATCAGTAGGGTAGGTCTCTCCATTTATATAAGTCTCTCTTAGTTTCTTGCAGTACAGTCTTGTAGTTCACCTTGTATATGTCTCTTATTCCTCTAGTTAGATTTATTCCTACCTATTTTATCTTCTTGGGGGCTATAGTAAATGGTGTTGATTTGGGGATTTCTTCTTTAATAATCTCTTTATTGGTATAAAGGAATCCAACTCATTTACTTATGTTTATCTTGTACCTTGATACTTTACTGAACTCTTCTATTAGTTTGAGTAGTTTACTTATGGATTCTTTAGGATTCTTTGCATATACAATCACATCATCTGCAAATAGGGAGATTTTTACTTCTCCTTTGCTGATGTGGATGCTGTTTATTTCTTTGTCTTGTCTAATTGCTCTGGCCAGAACTTCTAGTACAATGTTGAATAGGAGAGGTAAGAGTGGGCATCCTTGTCTAGTTCCTGTTCTCATGGGCAATTCTTTCAGTCTGTCTCCATTCAGGATGACATAGGCAGTTGGCTTTGTAGAGATGGCCCTATTACATTGAGGAATTTATCTTCTACTGCTGTTTTGCTGGGGGTTTATAGTATGAATTGGTGTTGGACTTTTCTGCATCAATTGACAAAATTGTGTGTTATCTTTTGTGTTATTTATGTGGTTGATCACATTAGTTGCTTTTCTGATGTTGAACCAGTGTTTCATCCCTGGTATGAATCCAAATTGGTCATGATCAATTATTTTTTTGATATGTTGTTGAATTCTGTTGGCAAGGATTTTGTTGAAGATTTTCGCATCTAGGTTCATGTGTAATATTGGTCTGTAATTTTTTTTTTTTTTTTGTATTTGTGGGATCTTTCCCTGTGTTTGGTATTGGGGTTATGCTGACTTCACAGAATGAATTTGGGAGTGTTCCATCTCTTTCTATGCTGTGGAATAGTGTCAGTAGTAGTGGAGTTAACTCTTCTCTAAAAGCTTGGTAGAATTCTGTGGGGAAGCCATCTGGGCCAGGGCATTTTTTTGGTTGGTAGTTTTTCGATGACTTTTTCAATCTCTTTCTTTGTGACAGGTTTATTAAGTTGTTCTACTTCTTGTAATAATTTTGGTAGGTGGTATGAATCAAGGAATTTGTCCATTTTCTCCAGATTTTCAAATCTGTTAAAGCACAGTCTTTTGTAGTATTCTGTTATAGTACTTTTGATTTCAGCTGGGTCTGTTGTGACATCTCCCATCTCATTTCTTATTCAGGTTATTTGTTTCCTTTCCTGTTTTTCTTTGGTAAGTTTAGCAATGGTTTGTCAATTTTGTTGATCTTTTCAAAAAACCTGCTTTTGGTCTTATCAATTTTTTCAATTGTTTTTCTATTTTCTAATTTGTTTAGTTCTGCTCTAATCTTTATTATGTTTTCTTCTGGTGCCTGAGGTGATCCTCTGTTGCTCTCTTTCTACTTGTTCAAGCTGTAGGATTATTCTGTAGGGATAATTTCATTTTCAGATTGTTCAATAGGGTATAACTATTTTTTTTGTGTCTTATTCTATATTCTGCAGTCGCTGAACTCATTTATTAGCTCCAATAGGTATTTTGTGAATTCTTTAGGGTTTTCTATCTGTAAGATTATGCTGTATGCAAAGAGAGAAAGTTTTATTTCTTCCTTTCCAGTCTAAATCTCCCCAAAAACAAACCTGTTGCTGTAGAGTCAATTCTGAATCATAGTGACTCCATAGGGTTTCTAAGGAGCACCTGTTGTATTCAAACTGATAACCTTTTGGTTAGCAACCGTATCACTTAACCACTATACCACCAGTGTTTCCCTCTCCAACCTGGGATACTTTTTATTATTTTTTTTCTTGCCAACATGCCCTGGTTATAACCTCTATTATAGTACTGACTAGAAATGTTGAGAGAGGTCATGCTTGTCTTGTGTCTGTTCATAGGGAAAAGCTTCAGACTTCCATCATTAAGTATTATATTAGTTGTGGGTTTTTACAAAGATCTTTACCAGTTTGAGGAGATTCTCTTTTATTCCTAGTTTTGTTTTATGTTTTTATCAGGAAAGAGTGTTGGATTTTGTCAAATGCCTCATCTGCATTGAGATGATCACATTTTTATATTTTTTAATTCAGTTGATATAGTACATGACATTGATTGATTTCAGCTACTGGATCATCCTTGCATTTCTGGGATAAATCTTATTTGTTCACAGTGTATATTTCTTTTTCATATGCTGCTGGATTTGGTTTGCTAGTCTTTCACTGAAGAACCTTGCATCTGTAGTAAATAGAGATACTAGTCTGTACTTTTCTTTTCTCGAAATGTCTTTTACTGACTTTGGTATCAGGGTAGAAATGACCTCAGAGAATGAGTTAAGAAGTCTTCAGATTATGGATTATTTAGAAATGTGGTGCTTAATTTCCAAGTGTTTGGATATTTCCCTGCTATTGTTCTATTATTGATCTTTAATTTAGTTCACTGTGGCCAGAGAACATACTTTGTATTATTTCATTTCTTTTAGATTTGTAAAGGTTAGTATGAGCCTTGATAGTCTATCCTGGTGAATGTTCCTCAGATGTTGAACATGTATTCTTCCATTGTTGGATAGAATGTTCTACAAATGTCATTTAGATGCAGTTGGTTAATGATACTGTTTAGTTTTTCAATGGCCTTTCTAATTTTCTGTCAAGTAGTACCATTATTTACTGAGGGAAAAGTGTTGTAGGCTCCAACTATTATTTTAAATGTCTATTATTGTAAACATTTATTTCTCCTTTCATTTCTGACAGCCTTTCCTGCCGGCATTTTTAAGTTCCATTATTAGATACACACATATTTAGGACTGCTATGTCTTCTTGATAAATTGATCCATTTATCATTATATAATGGCCCTTTTGCCCTTCATAATTTTCTTTGCTATGAAGCCTTTGTTTGACATAAATGTGGTCACGACTTTCTTTTGATAGTTTTGTGGGGGGGGGGGTCACATCCTTTTGCTTTTAACCTATTTAAGTGTATCTGAAGTGAGTTTCTTGCAGAGGACATATAATTGGGTTTGTCTGTTCTTATTCATCGTGACAATCCCCTATTAATTGGTGTGCTAGCCCATATACTTTTAATGTAATTATTGGTATGTTTGCATTTATATCTGCCATTTTATTACTTATTATCTGTTCCTTCAGTTTTTTGTTTCCCTGTCTTCTTTATGTTATTTGAAAGTTTTCCAGTAATTTGTTTTAACTTATCTATTGTGCTTTTAGGAGCCCTGGTGACACATTCGTTGAGAGCTTGGCTGCCAACCAAAAAGGTCAGCAGTTTGAAACCATCAGATGTTCGTTAGAAACCCTCTGGGGCAGTTCTACTCTGTCCTATAGCGTTACTATGAGTTAGAATTGGCTTGATGCCAGTGGGTTTGGATTTCTTTATTTTTTAATTGTGTTCTTAACTATATCTCTCTTTGTATGTTTTTTGTTAATGGTTACTCTGGGATTACAGTAAACATACTTTTTAGAGTCTACTTAGAATCCGTATTTTATTACTTCAAGTGGAATGTGAAAATCTTAACACCGTCTTAGTCCTTTTATCCTCTGCCATTTATTTTGTGGTTATCATATATTAACATGCACTGAAAATACCATCAACCATGTTATATTTTCTTGCTGTCAGTCATTGAACATAATTTTAAAAACTCAAGAGAACAGTCTATTGTATTTGTTCAGATGTTTACCATTTCTGTTGCTTTCCATCAATCCCTGATGTTCCAAGTTTCCTTCTGGTATCATTTCCCTTCTTTCTTATAAATTTTCCTTAGTAATTTTTTTAGAGTATTCTTCTGGGGAAAAAAATTCTTTTAGTTACACCTTATCTGAAAATGTCTTCTGTTTACTTTTATTTACATTTCATTTCAATAATTTATCATTCCACTTCTTTCTACCATCCGTAGTTTGTAATAAGAAATCTGAAATCAGTGATCTGAGTTGTTGTTCTACTATATATAATGTGTATTTTTTTTTCTTTCAGCAGCTTTCATAATTTTTCTTTGTTTCAGTTTGCAATGGCTCAATTAGAATGTGTCCAGGCAAGTGTTTCTTTGGGTTTATACTGTTTTTGGTTTCCTGAGTGTCTTAAATTTGTAGGTTTATATCTTGTGCCAAACTTGGGAGCTTTCAGCCATTATTCCTTCAAATGCGATCTGTGTACATTTATAGTCGCATTTTGTAAACAAGATGGGTGAAGTGTGCTTATTCCATCTTACCTGGAAACAAAATTTCTCCTTGTTAAAGCTATCCATTTGTGGTATTTCTGCTAGAGCAGTACCAGACGACTATGACAGAATTTGGTACTGAGACAGTGGGGCGCTGCTCAGATACCTAGAATGTGGAAGTGATTTTAAAATGGCATGGATAGAAGACTCAGAAGGAAACGAGCAGAACTGTTAATACCAGAGAAGGTACAGATGGTGAGAAAAAAGCAGCAGAGGACCACATGCAGCAGTAGTGAACTGGCAATGCAGAACCAGGAAACTAGCACCAGGCAGTGCTGGAGCTGACCCACAGAGTGAGCATTTGTGTATTTGCCAGAGGCTTCCTGGCAGAGTGGGGTGCCTCTAGGCACTTATCATTGGAGCTAGGCTTGCAGACCCACAGAATGAAAGAGCTTAGTGTTTATATGCAGAAGGCTTCCTGGTGGAGTGGGGGTGCCTTTCAGCACTTATTGGTGAAACTACAGGACTTAGGAACACTAGCCCCATCAAGGCAGATGCAGACATGTGGCCCAGGTTGAGAGGTCACAGGAAGCAGAAGCTAAAGAGACACAGAACACAAGAAGCTGAGTGCTCCCATCTCAAAAGGTATCGCCATGACCTCTGGAGTTTCAGAGGTGGAGCCAGGCTCCTGGTGTTTCTAAGTGTGCAGTTACCACTCATATGGATGAGAATGGTGTGCCTAAAGCTGAGGGAGCAGAGTTGCTATCCCAGTGGGTCTGGAAGGCAAAGCTGAATAATAGGGCTAAAGGGGCCTCTGCTCAGCATCTGGACAATGTGGTCAATACCCAGAGTCTGGACAGCAGGACCAATGTATAAAGTATCTCAAGAGTGGAGGCTTATTTTCAAAGCTTTGAGGGTTAATGTAGTGTGTTCTGCTAATTTACTTGGTGCCTGTTACACCTTCTTTCTCTGCAATCTCTCCCATTTGTAATGGAATTGTATAGCTTGTGCTTGCCTGTTCTACTATTGTACTTTAGAGGCAGACAACTTGTATTTTAGACTTCATAGGTATAGGAGTATTTTTGTGTTTTGGACTTGGAGTTGATTTAAGACTTTTGATATGATGGGGTGAATATATTTTGTATCCTGCAAGGATGTGACATTTTGGGAACCAAAGAGTAGAATGTCATGGACTGAATTGTGTCCCCCCAAAAATATACATAGCAATTTGTCTGGACCATGCTTCCTAATACTGTGTGGCTTGTAGTTAATAGGGCAAAAATTGGATTATGTTAAAGATGATTGGGGTGGGACTATAACATACTTACTAAGGTCACCTCCCTGATTCAATATAAAGGGAGTTTCCCTGGGGTATGCTTGCATTACCTTTTATCCTATTAGAAGTAAAACAAAGCTGAGACTTGGGAACTTCAAGAAAGCAGTGCTGTGACCAGAGCACGTCTTTTGGACCTGAGGTTCCTGTACTGAAATTTTCCCAGAACAAAGGAAGACTGATGTCCAGATCAAAGAAAGACTGTCGCAACACGAGGACCTTCTTTCAAAGCTGACAGAAAAAGCCTTTCCCAGAGCCAGAGCTCTGAATTTGGACTTGTAGCCTACTGGACTGTGAAAGAATAAACTTCTCTTTGTCAAAAGCATCCTCCTGTGATATTTCTGGTACAGTGGCACTAGATAACTAAGACAAGAACCTTTAAGTCCATTTTGATTAATGTTATAGCTACCTTACATTTAATTTTATTAGAATTTGCCTAGTAGATTTACTCATTCCTTTGCTTCCAACCTTTCTGTACCTTAATATTTATTTCTCTTTGGTTTTTTTAAAAAAATTATTCAATATGATGCTCTCTTCTGGTTCAGTTCCAACTTTGGGCAACAACTTGCCCCCACTTCCTGCCTGTACCCTTTCCTAAATCAAGGCAGCTGTAGCCAACTGAGCTTCACCACTGTCCAGCTTGGTTCTTTCTTCATTACTGGCTCTTAGGGATTTCTTTTTGTATTTTAATTCCTTGAATTTAAAATGACGTTGCTTTTTGGTTTTGTATTTTAATCTAGCTTTCTTAGGTGTTTAGAGCACAGTGGTTTTTAGGTCATCTAATCTGCTATATTGCTCGAAACAAAAGTCCAAATATACACACAAATAATTAAATTAAAAAAAAATCAGAATTATACATTTTTCAAGACCCTTAAAGCCAACAGAAGCTCTACAGAGAACAGTCTAAAAAGCACTGATACAAAGGGAAAACCTTGAGCTTTCTAGACATTCTAAATCTAGTACCCTCATACTCCATGGGTTGGGGCAAGTTACTCAGCTGTTCTCCCTATATCCCAGGGCTGCACAGGGACTTATCTAGAAACATGTATGGAAAGTTCTGGCCATCTGATGCTTGAGGAAGTGCTCTCTAGATTGCAATCACTGGTATAATCTGGAAAATTCCCCTAGGTGTTTAACACCTCTCTTCCTAGCCAGGCCAATGACTGGTGACAGCTTTCCATACACATTGTTGCATGCTATTTTAAACCCACACTACAGCATCAGTGCAGAGTACCTCTCCCAAGCAGAACTTGGACCCTGGAGTCCTGTCTCTTCTCCCATACACTGCAAGTCAGGCAGCTGGGCTGTGCTCCCCTGACTAGCTCTGGCTAGCTTCTTCCCTACTGACCTTGATTTTCAAATAGCCCATTCATCCTGGGTGCTATGTGGTATGATGGGGATTGAAGAATGGGGTGCCTCCCGGAAGCGGTGACCTCACCCCTGTACCCATGCACTGGAAGAAAGACATTTTTGTCTCTCATTCCACAGTAGGTTTCCTGCTTTCTTTCCATCAGACAATGCTGACCTTCACTGTGAAGGACCTTTTGCTAACAACACATGTGCACATGCATTTTTGGAAGAAGTGGAAAAATTCCAAGAAACCTCTGCTCAGTTATAAATGAAGATTATATTAAGAATGAAAGCCAAGCAGGCCTCTCAGGCACATACAGAGGACCCTTTCATCGCGCCAGGCCATGGGCCGAGGGCAGCCGCCAACCCAAACGCCGGCGGAACTGAACCTGTGGAGTTGCTGTCTGCGCCGCCAGGTAGTACTCCCTACTCAGAGCTGGTGCCACGTGTTTCCCCTCTGCTGATACACCAGAGAGCGGCACGGTAACCTGAGCTGCCAGCCGTGGGGAAGCCGCGTGCTCAAGCTAAAGCTGGAGGCTTTGTAGCCTCCATGCTGAATTCACAATTGCAGCCACCCCACTTGGCCACTTGTCCTGTGACGCCCAGTGCATTTCTCCTCCACAGACTCCACAGTGTTAACCAGGCCTCCCTCAAGTCCCTTAGGCCAAGCCCCCAAAAGTCTATGCCACTCCTGCAGCCCATTATCTAGTAGGAGTTGCCCCACCCAGCCAAAAAAAAAAACTCCTAAACATATGGGTGACAAAATGGCCCATGATCTTGCCACCAGTCTGGGATGCCAGTGCAAGCTCTCCATGGAAACCCTCTGGCTAGCAGCAGGGCAGCCTGTGGCTTGCCAACTGGAGACTCTTAATTCCTGTTAAATGTTGGGAAAATGGACACATACTTCCTTATTCTCAGGACTGCTGTGAGGCTGAAGAAAAAGGCTGTAAATAAATTCTGTTATAGGAATCAGCACAAAGCTGGTTCCTATGAGGCAGAGGTTAAAGAGGTCCCAAATGTCCAACTTCTCCAAAATACTGTCCCTTTGCATTATCTCTAACATCTACTGCAGCTCAGAACTCTCCTCCTCTTTGACTTCTCTAATTGGCTGCACTATTTAACTTAACTCAGGTTAAGTGGTTTTGTTAGGAAAGTAACAGACTACAACTTGGGATCAGGACCAACTTGGGAGTAACTCATATAACTCAGGATGCAATTCCAGGATCAGGGCAGCTTTTCACTCTCTGCCAATGAGCCTTGCTGGAAGCCTTCTCTGGCAAATGTTACAACTCTTAGCTCCTTGAGTTGGCAAGCTCCACAACAGCCAAGCTCACTGCTATCACTCTTGTTACTACTGTGCCATTGTCTCTTGCTGTCTTCCGTGTTACAGTGCTTCTCGTTTTCTCTCTGTGCATCTCTTTAAGACTAGCAGGATGGCAAAACTGACCGGTCCTCTCTTTAGGGTTTTATACAGCTTATTTGCATGGTCCAACCTCCACAAGGGTGCCACAAGGTTCTTGGTGGGCCACAAGAACCTCATTTGCATAGTTTCACCCAGTTCTTTGGTAATAGTCACAAAGACCTTGGCTAGGATGTCCATATTAAGTAAGTCACTGCACCACAAGCTGTGAAGGAAGGTGAGCTCCAGAAGTACAGGGTGACCAGCCCTTTCTCTATAAGACACTCCTGATCAGGCCTTTTCTCTCCAGCCACTGCCCAAATCTGCCCTCCTTGTTCCATCCAAGGCACTGCCCCCTACCCTTCAAGAGGCTCGATCACTCTTTTCAGAATCCCCAGACACTCCCTGTGGTGGACTAGGTTGTGTTAGTCCCAAGGCCTGGTCTCTGAGGACTCTTCCTCCCTGATTCCACCTGACTTACCTAGTTCTCAGCCCTAATGGAGAGAAGGCACTGACCCAGTTCACAAATCTGAGAACCTCACCCAGCTTCCTGACTGGTTCAGCTTTCCCTGGGATGTCCCTCAAGAACTGACAGGAAAGACTCTAGTTCTTGCTGCTGGGAAGGAGTGAGGTTGAGGCTGCCAAGGTCCAGACCCCGAAAGAAAAACACTGAAGGGAGAAGAAATGAGGGCCACAAAGAAGGAATGGAGCCAGTGAGGGCCAAGAACAGAAAGAGGAAAACTCAGTAAATCACCTTTGGGACCCAGGACCCAGCTATTTCTGCAGACAAACCCACTCCTGGACTGCCCACTGACTGCAGTCAATCCAGTCTCTTTTTGCTTGAGTCAGTTTAAGTTGAGGTTTTGTTTCTTGAAATTCAAAGAGTCCTGACTGAGACCCTTCCCACTAACAAGGGGTGAATTAACCAGTAATCACAGCACCTGATTACAGTAAGCAAGGTATGCATGTTCTTAACTATGCTTACTTACTAATTTGTAGTGTACAAGAGGTGGTGAAACTCAGGTGATGTTGTGCACTACAAATTAAGCAAGCAAAATTAAGCCTGATCTTACCTTGTTTATCAGGTAATTCGTCCCTGTCACTACCTGAAAAATGAGGTGCAAGTTTTGCACTCAGCATTCATAGCCTTTCACACTGTGTACCCTGCCTGTCTTCATGTCTTGACTTGTCTAGCACTTTACCATCTACAGAGGACTTTCACAAGCATGATCTGAGGTGACCCTTACCACAATTCAGGTTCAGATAAGGAAACTGAAGCTTTAGTAGGAAGTAACTTATCTAAGATCACACAGGCAGTAGGGGAAGTGGAGAGCCTGCAGCCAGGTCCTTTCAGACCATGGCCAGCATTCCCAAGCCCACCCAGCTATACTCCCTATGACCTCCCTGGCCCCTTCTTTCTACTTGACTCAAGCACTGGCTGCTCCTCAGCCCCACATCTTGTGTGGTTTTATGGCTGAGGTCCTCCATTTCTCCTCTGCTGACCACGTTCCTTCACAGCCCAATGTGTGCCCAACTCCCCCAAGGAGCTTCTGGCGGGAACACTTGCCTATTCTGATCTCCCTGACTTCTTCTGAACTCCCAGCCTGCATTAGTCATTTGGCCTTGTGCTTTCAGAGTCTGTGGGATGGGTTGCTGTAATCCCATCTTGCTTCACCACATACAGTCACTGCAGGCAGGAGCTTGTTTTATGTCTCTAGATCTTCCTTTTGAACAGTTAGGAGGCAGAAGCTATAGCACACAGCAAGTGGTGAGATTTTAGAAGTAACAGCAAGAGAAGAGTGAAGTACAGTGACCTAGGTCTATGGCTTGTGTGTTATCACTAACCAAACTCAGTATTTTAAGAGAAAGAGCAGGTTATGCAGGAGAGAAAAGGAAGAAATCACCTCAAGGCCCCTGGGATACATATGTAGAGCTCCAGAGAAGAGGGGCTGGAAGTGGAGGCTTGGGAGGTCCTGGGATAAAGACAGAGGCTGAGGTCTCAGGAGCTGATGCATTTTACCAAGGTGAACTCATTCAGGTGGAATAGAAGATGACCAAAGGCAGAACTCCAACATTTTAAGAGACTAGCAGAGGACGAGCGAGAGAAGGAAGATGACAAGGAGGCAGAGGAGGGCAGTGAAGGGGACAGATAACAACAAGGAGAATGGTTCGTGAAAGTCATACGAGGAAGAATTTTAAGATATGATGCTCCAAAAGTAGAGAGTGATCCCAGAGGTTAATGGGAGAAGACTTTTCCATAAGGGAGATGTTCACTGGACAGTCAAAACTGACAGGATGCTGGGGATCAATGTTAGAGCAATGTCTTGGAGCAGTGGGGCTGAGTTCTAACAGAAATGGGCCAAGGGGCAACTGATAGACAAGAAGTTGAGAAAACAAGTACAGACAACTCAGCCAAAAAGCCTGGCAAAGTTGTGTTAAACAAAAAGGAAGAAAATGGACTGAGAATAACAAAACATTGTTGAAAGAAATTAGAGACCTAAATAATGGGAAAGACATTTTGTTCAGATTGGAAGAGTTAATAGTGTTAAGATAGCAGTACTCTCAAGATTACTCTACAGATTCAAGAAAGTTTCTATCAAAATTTTATGTGTATTTCCTGTAGAAATTGAAAAGCTGATCCTAAAATTAATATGGAAATGCAAAGTATTTGGAAAAAACAATATGAAAAGGAGGAAGAAAATTGGTGGACTCACACTTTCAGTTTCAAAACTTATTGCCAAGTTAAAGTAACCAAGTACTGTGTGTTACTGGCATAAGGATAGATATGTAAATTAATGGAATAGAATTGAGAGTACAGAAATAGATCCATACACCTATGGTTAGTTACCTTGTCAATGAGGGTGCCAAGACCATTCTATGAGAAAAGAATAGTCTTTTCAGCAAACAGTACGGGACAAGTACATATCCACATGCAAAAGGATAAAGTTGGACCCCTGCCTCATGCCATATTAAAAATTAATGCAAAATGTATCAAACACAGGTAAAAACTAAAAGACTTTTAGAAGAAAACACAGGCTTTGAATTGGCAATGCATTCTTACACATGGCACCCAAGGAACAAGCAACAAAAGAAAAAAAATAAATTTAGATATCAAAGTTACAGATAGAGGGATGGATGGCACAATTGATGGGACCAGGATCAGTTGCACAGATGAAGGAAAGGAAGCATGAGTGACAGCAGCCAGGGTGGGCAAAGATACAGAGGGTGTAGAGGGCAACAGGACTTTTCTGTGGTGTGTGTGTGGAGGGGAGTATTTCATGTTTGGTAGCCTCTATTTTTACTGTGGTGGAGCAGGCCAGATCACTTAGGGCAAAGAGACAGGCATGGAGGTGTCTGGAAGGGGAAAGCCTGAGAATCAAAAGCACAGTTAGGAAGGGCTGTCTCATGGAATCAAAAGTAGAGCCAGTGACGCATAAAAGGGCTACTGAGTAATTCTGAGACTGGAAACATACTTTAGTGAGTTTTATGTCCATTCCATGCAGACTCTGTACTGTTCTTGTGACACGTGGACACTGTTATTTACGGCACCTGCTTTTGTGGTGGCTGTGCTGGGGTCAGGACCCACCTTGGAATCCATTTTTCCCTCAAATCCAAGTCAGTTGGGGTGCGTGGGCCATTCAAGGAGCCAGCCTATGTGTGGGGTGCGGTCTAGCAGAGATCTCTGCAGGCATACCTGGGTGGAGCACTGTGGGAGCACGTGAAGTAGAAGTGAGGTAGGTGCTCATGGAGACAAGCATGGTCCCTGCTCAGGGAGGGTCCTGTGATGATAGTACCGTCTCTGTATTGGGCTGGAGCCATGTCACGTCTGTGGAGCTAAGCTGATTAGGAGCTATGAGATGTGGCTGCCTTCAGATCTCCCCATCAACTCTAATTGTTACAACAATTATTCAAAACTAGGTTTTAAAACCTCATTGCATGCCCTGTCCACTAATTTTGTCTGTTGTGACTCTAGAGCTCTCACAGCACTCATTGTGACAGGTGAGGAAACCGAGGCACGAAGTATGACTTTGCCCCATGTGCCTCTGCATAGTTTGCCTGAAGACCTTCCTCTGGTCCTGTAGCTCAGTGTGACCTAGACCCTTCCTTGATGGATCCATTTCCTGGCTTGCCCCCTCCAGCCCTCACCTTGTCCTCTTTGGCAGGGACAGCATCTCACAGCATACATCTTCTAGATTTATCCTTCTTTTACATCAAAGTTCTCCGAACCAGATTCAACACAGCAGACTCACACAGGCCTCATTCAACACTCCTCTGAGCCATCTATCCTGTATTTACATTTGTCCATGAGGATTTCATGAGGTAGGTGGACAAAAAGTCTTGCTGAGATTCATTTATTCACTCAACAAGCTGGGGCTCCTCTCAGGCAGTGTGCTAGCAATGGAGATTCAAAGTCAGACAGAGTACGGCTCCTGCGCTTGAGCTGCACACTGCCTCGAGGGAAGTTCAGCTAGACTGTCAGGCTTGCTATGGTGTGACAGGAAACAAAGGGGGCGGGCATATTAAGAGGTGTGGCTGGGCATCTTAAAGCTGAGTAGTCAAGAAGGCTTGCTGGGAAAAGTGGAGTTTAAACTAAGTTTTTCTTTTCTCTCCAGATTTATGTATTTAATTACCTTCTACTTTTGGCACATGTATAAAGACATTAACTTGACTTTTAAAACATAAAAATAATATCAAGCAAAGATCAATGTTTCTGTGGTTTAATTTGCTAGATCTGAAGTCCTTTCCAGGACAGAGAAATTCACTCTCGTACTGAGTGGCCCCTTTCCACGATTGTTCGGGACACATCTTTACTTCTAGGTCCTACCACTCTAGGCTTACAGAGATCGGGGGTTTCAGCCTCAGGACACTGCCTTAGGCTGGATTTTGGGAAAAGAGCGGAAATGTAGTCAGGTCAGAGACAGCAGCACATGATGGGGAATGGAGGGGTAGAACTGAAAATGTAGGAAGTGGAGCTTGACAGAGAGTAGCTGGACAGGGGCAGGCACCAGAGAATCTTGGGTCTTCTGTGCTAAATTAGGGAGTTTGAACTCTATCCTAAAGATCATTGTGAGCTACAGAAAGATGTTAAGCAGGGAGAGGAGGGTGTCTCAGTGGTCAAGATGAGCTCTCATTAGTGTCTGATCTAGGCAGGGACAGAGGTATGAAGAGAAGGGGTTGGACTAATCTGGGGAGGGGAGAGGGCAGCAGGGTGGTGGGTGGAACCATTTGTGAAGGCAGGGGCAAGAGTAGCAGCAGATTTAGGGGATGACTTTCATTATGTGTGGGAGTCTCTTGAGCTACTACTTAAGAGTCTTTCCATAAAGAATAAATAACAGTGAGTCTGGCAAGCCTATTCTTCAAGAACAGGCTCTGAATCCAGCATATCTCAATTTACTTATCCCTCTCACAGTTAACCTTAGAATGTTGTTTAAAACTAGCACTAGGAATTTGGATTGAGACTCAGCTAGCATGTAGTGAGCACCAATGTGTGCTGAGTGAGACACTGCTGTGTGACAACAGCCTGCTCTTAGCACAGGCCACCCAGGTATCACCACAAGACCCTGAAGTTAGAATATGTCTGGGGCTCATGTGACATTTGTCCAGAGTCTGTCTCCTAGTGTTGTATTT
Organism: Heterohyrax brucei; assembly: GCA_028571685.1. Lineage (NCBI taxonomy): Eukaryota > Metazoa > Chordata > Mammalia > Hyracoidea > Procaviidae > Heterohyrax > Heterohyrax brucei. The sequence goes on along the minus strand of CM053165.1, from coordinate 5,792,574 downwards.
ATTTTCCAGGATTTCTCAAAGGGCAGCTACAAATCCCACAGTCAGCCCCTAGCTTCTTCCCCTTTTTGAATGGCAGATAGACAGGGTCTGGTGGTATAATGGTTAAGTACTACAGCTGCTAACCAGAAAGTTGGCAGTTCATATCTGCCACATGCTCCTTGCAAACCCTGTGGAGTCAGTTTTACTCTGTCCTATAGGGTTGCTATGAGTTGGAATGCACTTGATGGCACTGGGTTTGGTTTTGGGCTTGGACATTTCTTTACCTTAGCAGGGCAAAATATCAAAACCCTGGGCAGTTCTACCTACATCTAAGCGGTGAGGGCCAGCTCAACAGGTGGTCCATGGCCCAAGAGAGGAAAACAGAGATTTGACTCAAGTCTTTTCTCCATCCCTAGACTACACTTCTAGTTTGAAGGGATGTGAATTAACAGTACCACACAGTAAGAAAATTTTGGGCTTATTACAATATTTTATCATATTGTATAACTATCTGTTGGCATTTCTGTCTCTTCCTAGAGTGTTTCTCTCTTATACACACATTTTTGGTTTAACCCATGCTTTGGATTAAGTCCAACTGCTCACCATTTTTCTCAGAACTCAGGTGACCAAAAGCAATTAGAATGGTCAAGCCAAAGGAAGCTTTTTACCAGGTCAGGATAGAGAAGGTGCCAAGAACTCAGACTTTCACACCAAGGAGCCCATAAAGGAAGAAGGGGTTGCTACTCAGCAACCCTGTAGGACAGAGTAGAACTGCCCCATAGAGTTTTCAAGGAGTGGTTGGTGAATTCAAGCTGCTGACCTTCTGGTTAGCAGCTGTCATGGATTGAATTGTGTCCCCCCAAAAATAGGTGTAGCCATGTGGCTGGGCCATGATTCCCAGTATCTTGTGACTCTCCTCCATTATGTAGTTTTCCTACGCTGTATGTTAAAGGACCAGGGTGGGGCCGTAAATCCCTTCATAGGATTACTTCCCTTCTCCACTGTACAGGGAGTTTCCCTGGAGTATGGCTTGTCCCACCCTTAATCCTTTCATCCTATGAGAGATAAAAGGACAGAGAAGCAGGCAGAGAATTGGGAACCTCTTACCATCAAGAAAGCAGCACCGGGAGAAGAGTGTGCCCTTCAGACCCAAGGTTCCTGTGCCAAGATGCTCCCTGGACAAAGACTGATGCAATACCGGACTTTCCTTTACAGCCGACAATGGGGAAAGCTTTCCCCTAGAGTGGATACCCTGAATATGGACTTGTAGCCTACCAGACAGTGTAAGAATAAACCTTCCTTTGTTAAAGCCATCCACTCTGTGGTATTTCTGTTAGAGCAGCCCTAACTGACTAAAACAGCAGCCAAGCTCTTAACTACTATACCATTGGGGCTCCTTGTTAAAGAGTTGAAAAGCAAAGATGTCAACTGTATGACTAAGGTTTTCTGGTTCCAAGCCAGGGTGTCTTCAGTTTCTTCATGTGCATGTGAAAGCTGGACAACGATGAATAAGGAATACTGAAAAAGAATCAATGCCTTTGAATTGTTGGTGAAGAATACTGTATAGACCATCATGAACTGCCAAAAGAATGAGCAAATCTATCTTGGAAGAAGTACAACTAGGATGCTCCTTAGAAGCAAAGTTGGTGAGTCTATTTTTCATATATTTTGGATGTGGTATCAGGATCCATCTCTGGAGAATGACATCATGCTTGGTAAAGCAGAGGATCAGTTAAAATGAGGAAGACCTTCAATGAGATATATTGATGTGGTGGTCAGGATTATGTCAACTTGGCTACTACATATCTGGCTGCTGTATTAAGTGGCAGGGCAGGGTTTGTGGTGGCTCCTTGCCCCTCGGCTCTCATCTCGCGACCTTTTACTACGGCAATTGGTCGCTCACGTGGCCAGGAGCCCCTGCTCTCTTTTCCAGCATTGGGTTCTGGGACTTGAACTAGCAGCTGTTGGACTCATCAGTTGGCACTTGAGAGTCCTGCTCCCTGACCTGCCGATCCTGGGTTCGCCAGCCTCTACCGCTCCTGCTCTCTGACCTGCTGATCCTGGTTTTGCCAGCCTCTGTTGCTTCGTCTCGCCACCAGCTTGGGATCCACTGACCTACACAATGGTGATCTAGAACTCTGGTCTCTGACTTGCTGACTTTGGGTTCCTCAGCTTCCATGGCCACGTGAGGCTTGTGCCAGAGCTTGGGACATTCAGCTTCTGTGATTACGTGAGCTGTTTCCTATATCTGTATCTATCTATCTATCTATATATTATAAATCTTTCCTTGTACCTACATGTGTTACTGGTTTTGCTTCGCTAGAAAACCCAGCCTAAGACAATTTGGTACCAGGAGGGGTTCTAGGGAAACAAAATTGTAAAAATGAATCCTTTCAAGTGGTTCTTGAGTCTGGCTAATAGTAACACTGTTGCTAACTCTGCTTCTACTAGTAAAAAGTGCCCTGCTAGTCCCTGGGCTGAGGTGGCAGTACACATCCGCAAAATAGCCCCACCAATAGATCAGATATTGGTGAAAGGTGACCCTCAGGGTGAAAACATGTGTGATAACTTTTCAAAATTATGTGCAGATGAGCAGTATAAGAAAGTTGGTTGGCTGGTCCTACTTGCATTAGATAAGCTGGTGAAGGAAAAAGATGAGCTCAGGGCCTTGGAATCAAAGCTCTCATGTCGTGTAAAAGACCTCAAAGCTTCTGCTTGTGCTTTAAAAGAAAACCTCATTACCTGTAATAGCAGAGCCGATACTGCTGAAAGCCAAACCCAGATGCTTGTCGTTACAGTGGTGGAATTGCAACGCCAGCTCAATTGCCAATCTCGAGAAGTATCTGAAATTAAAGTGAGGGCACTGATTGGGAAGAAATGGCACCCTGAAACTTGGAATGGAGACATATGGGAGGATGATATGAAAGCTGGGGACGCTGAGCCCCTCACTTCCAGTAGATCACTCCTGCCAGCTGACCCACACCCATGTGCAGGGATTACTTCGCCTTTGTCTGCGAAACCGCCCCACCCAGAAAAGCCATTATCCCCTCCACTCCAATTTAATGAGATTAGCTGTAGCCCCTCTGCCGCTGAAGAGCGCCTGCTAGAGCCATTGCCTAGGCCATGGCCTAAGGCAGATGCTTTAGGAGAGTATGCTGAAGATTCTAAAAACACTTCGGCACTGCCGATTTTGGCTTCTAGACCTGTAACTAGACTTAAGTCCAAGCAAGCTCCAGAATATGAAGTAGAAAGTGTGACCCAGGAGGAGATATGCTATACTCCAAAGGAACTACTTGACTTTTCTAACACATACAAACAGAAACCTGGGGAATATGCTTGGGAATGGCTGTTAAGGGCGTGGGATGATGGTGCAAGGAACATAAAGCTGGATCAGTCTGAATTTCTTGACCTGGGTCCACTGAGCACAGACTCTTTATTCAATGTTTCAGCTCGACAAGTTAGGAAAGGACCTAATAGTTTGTTTGACTGGATTGCTGAAGCATGGCTGATGCGGTGGCCTACATTAAATCAAGTTGAATTGCCAGACTTGTCTTGGGGTACTGTAGAAGAGGGTATCCAAGGGCTTAGGGAAATTGGCATGCTAGAGTGGATTTATTTGGTTAGGCCTTCAAATCCACACATAGCATGTCCAGAGGACACAACTTTTGCCACAACTGTGAGAAACAAATATGTGAAGGGAGCTCCAGGATCCTTGAAGACGGCTGTGATTACCATTTTATCTAAATCAGATATGACGGTGGGAGCTGCCCTAGCTGAATTAAGACACCTAACTACAATGGGGCTGACTGGATCCCGTGGCGGTAGGAGTCAAGTGGCTGCACTCAGTCGACAAAGACAAGGTGGGCGTGCTGACAGTAATGGAAAGCAGAGGCAAAATAGTAATCATAATAATCTGACTTGTGCGGACATGTGGAACTGGCTCCTTAGTCATGGTGGCCCTAGCAGTGCAATAGATGATCAGCCTATTAAGTATTTACTTGGTATGTATGAAAGGATGAATTCTAGGTCAGGTGAACAGCAGTCTTAACTCAAATCGCCAGAGGAGAGAGTTGCAGTCCCTCAATCAATTCCCATACTTGAGTGAGTTTAAGGACCCACAACCCCTTGAATGAAGGGGAGGCCAGGTCCCTTTGAGGAAGAATTCTGATACCCTGCCAAAAATTTATACTGTTAATCTTTCTCCTGCCCTTCCCCAAAGGGATCTACGGCCTTTTACGATAGTGACTGTTCACTGGGGAAAAAGAAATAATCAGACTTTTTGGGGACTACTGGATACTGGCTCTGAACTGACACTAATTCCAGGAGACCCAAAACGTCACTGTGGCCCACCAGTCAGAGTGGGGGCATATGGAGGTCGGGTTATTGATGGAGTCTTGGCTCATGTTCACCTCACAGTGGGTCCAGTGGGTCCCAGAACCTATCCTGTAGTGATTTCCTCAGTTCCAGAATGCATAATTGGAATAGATATACTCAGCAATTGGCAGAACTCTCACATTGGATCACTGACAAGTGGAGTGAGAGCTATTATGGTGGGAAGAGCCAAATGGAAGCCACTAGAACTGCCAATGCCTAGGAAAATAGTGAACCAAAAGCAGTACCGTATTGCTGGAGGGATTGCTGAAATTACTGCCACCATTAAGGACTTGAAGGACGTAGGGGTGGTGATTCCCACCACATCCCCATTCAATTTGCCCATTTGGCCTGTGCGAAAAATGGATGGATCTTGGAGAATGACAGTCGATTATTGCAAACTTAACGAGGTGATAACCCCCATTGCAGCTGCTGTTCCAGATGTAGTTTCACTGCTTGAGCAAATTAATACATCTCCTGGTACTTGGTATGCAGCTATTGATCTGGCTAATGCTTTCTTCCCCATACCTGTTTCCAAGGACCACCAGAAGCAGTTTGCATTCACCTTGCAAGGCCAACAATACACTTTTACTTGCCTGCCTCAGGGCTACATTAACTCTCCAGCCCTATGTCATAATTTAGTCCACAGGGACCTTGATTGCTTCTCTCTTCCACAAGATATGACACTGGTCCATTATATAGATGACATTATGCTGATTGGACCTAGTAAGGAAGAAATATCAGTGACTCTGGACTTATTAGTTAAACATTTGTGTGCTAGAGGGTAGGAAATTAATCCCACAAAAATTCAGGCACCTTCCAACTCAGTGAAATTCCTAGGGGTCCAGAGATGTGAGACATGTCGTGATATCCCTTCTAAAGTGAAGATAAGTTATTGCACCTGGCTGCCCTGACAACTAAAAAAGAGGCACAGCGCCTAGTGGGTCTCTTTGGATTTTGGAGGCAACATATTCCTCATTTGGGTGTGCTGCTTTGGCCTATTTATTATGTGACTAGAAAGGCTGCTACTTTTGAGTGGGGCCCAGAACAGGAGAAGGCTCTGCAACAGGTTCAGGCTGCTGTGCAGGCTGCCCTGCCACTTGGGCCATAAGATCCAGCTGATCAATGGTGCTTGAGGTGTCACTGGCAGATAAAGATGCTGTTTGGAGTCTTTGGCAGGCCCCTATTGGTGAATCACAGCACAGACCTTTAGGATTTTGGAGCAAAGTTCTGCCATCCTCTGCAGATAACTACTCTCCTTTTGAAAAACAGCTTTTCGCTTGTTACTGGGCCTTAGTAGAGACTGAACGCTTAACCATGGGACACCAGGTCACCATGCGTCCTGAGCTGCCTATCATGAACTGGGTATTGTCTGACCCACAGAGTCATAAAGTTGGACGAGCACAGCAGCACTCCATCATTAAATGGAAGTGGTATATACGAGATCGGGCCCATGCAGGACCTGAAGGCACAAGTAAATTGCATGAGGAAGTGGCCCAAATGCCCATGGTCTCCACTCCTGTAATATTACCTCCTGTCTCCCAGTTTGCACCTATGGCCTCATGGGGAATTCCTTATGATCAGCTGACTGAGGCAGAGAAAACTCGTGCTTGGTTTACAGATGGTTCTGCACGATATGCTGGCACCACTCAAAAGTGGACAGCAGCAGCACTATGGCCCCCTTTCTGGGACCTCCCTCAAGGACAGTGGTGAAAGCAAATCCTCTCAGTGGGCAGAACTTCGAGCAGTACATGTAGTTGTTCACTTTGCTTGGAAAGAGAGGTGGCCAGATGTGCGGCTGTATACCGATTCATGGGCTGTGGCCAATGGCTTGGCCAGTTGGTCAGGGACTTGGAAGGAACATGATTGGAAGACTGGAGACAAGGATTTATGGGGGAGAGGTATGTGGATAGACCTCTATGAATGGGCCAAAGAAGTGAAAATATTTGTGTCTCATGTGAATGCTCATCAAAGAGTATCCTCAGCAGAGGATGAGTGTCATGGTTTGAATTGTGTCCCCCCAAAAATGTGTGCAGCCACGTGGCTGGGATATGGTTCCCAGTATCTTGGGACTGTCCTCCATTGTGCGGTTTTGCTAACCTGTATGTTAAAGGATTAGGGTGGGGCTGTGAATTCCTGCTATGGGGGAAGTTTCCCTGGAGTATGGCTTGCCCCACCCTTAATGCTTTTAGCTTGCAAGGAATAAAAGGAAAAAGAACCAAGGACAATTTGAGAACCTCGCTACCATCAAGCAAGCAGCACCGGGAGCAGAACGCGTCGTTCAGACCAGAGGTTCTTGCGTTAGGACGCTCCCTGGACAATGACTGATGCAATACTGGACTTTCCTCCAGAGCCATCAAGGGGAAAGTCTTTCCCTGGAGCGGACACCCTGAATATGGACTTGCAACCTACCGGACTGTGTAAGAATAAATCTTTCTTTGTTAAAGCCATCCACTCTGTGGTATTTCTGTTAGAGCAGCCCTAGCTGACTAAAACAATGAGTTTAACGATCAAGTGGATAGGATGACCTGTTCTGTGGGAACCAATCATCCCTTTTCTCCGGCTACCTCTGTCATTGCTCAGTGGGCCCATGAACAAAGTGGTCATGGTGGCAGGGACAGTGGTTATGCATGGGCCCAGCCATGGACTCCCGCTCACCAAGGCTGACTTGGCTACAGCCACTGCTGAGTGCCCAATCTGCCAGCAGCAGAGACCAACACTGAGTCCTTGATATGGCACTGTTCCTCGAGGTGATCAGCCGTTAACCTGGTGGCAAGTTGATTACATTGGACCACTTCCATCATGGAAAGGAAAGCATTTTGTCCTTACTGGGATACTTACTCTGGATATGGATTTGCCTACCTGGCACGACATGCTTCTACCAAAACTACCATCTGTGGACTTACAGAATGCCTCATCCACTGTCATGGAATCCCACACAGCATTGCCTCTGATCAAGGGACTCACTTCACAGCAAATGAAGTGTGGCAGTGGGCCCATGCTCACGGAATTCACTGGTCTTACCATGTTTCCCATCATCCTGAAGCAGCTGGCTTGATAGAACGATGGAATGGTCTCCTGAAGACACAATTACGCTGCCAGCTAGGTGGCACTACCTTGCAGGGTTGGGGAAGTGTTCTCCAGGAGGCTGTATATACTCTAAACCAGCGTCCAATATACGGTGCTATTTCTCCAATCACCAGGATTCATGGGTCTATGAATCAAGGGGTGGAGATGGGAGTGGTACCACTCACTGTTACCCCTAGTGACCCACTTCCAAGATTTTTGCTTCCTGTCCCCATGACCTTATGTTCTTCAGGATTAAATGTCTTAGTTCCGAAAGGAGGAATGCTGCCACCTGGAGACACATCAATGATTCCACTGAACTGGAAGCTAAAATTGCCACTAGGCCATTTTGGGCTCCTTGTACCTCCGGATCAACAGACAAAGAAGGGAGTTACAGTGTGATTGATCCTGACTATGAAGATGAAATTGGATTGACATTACATAATGAAAGTAAAGAAGAGTATGTTTGGAATGCAGGAGATCCCTTAGGACACCTCCTAGTACTACCATGTCCTGTGATTAAGGTCAATGGGAAACCACAGCAACCCAACTCCAAAATGAGTGATAATAGCCCAGACCCTTCAGGAATGAAGATTTGGGTCACCTCACCAGGCAAGGAACCATGACCAGCTGAGGTGCTTACTGAGGGCAAAGGGAATACAGAGTGGGCTGTAGAAGAAGGTAATTCTAAATATCAGTCACGGCCACGTGACCAGTTGCAGAAATGAGGTCTGTAATTGCTATGAGTACTCCTGTTTTGTATGTGTGTATTGGATATTTTGTTTACTTATGAAACATAAGATGTAAATGGGCTAATGCATTTTCAGTTGTACATGTGTTAGTTATATCATGTTGACATAAGCACGACTTTGTAACTGTACTTCAGAGACTGTGCATGGTAAGGTGAGATGTGTGCAGATGCCAAGTTGACAAGGGGTGGACTGTGGTGATCAGGATTATGTCAACTTGGCTACTACATATTTGGCTGCTGTATTAAGTGGCAGGGCAGGGTTTGTGGTGGCTCCCTGCCCCTCGGCTCTCATCTCGCGACCTTTTACTACGGCGGCTGGTCACTCACATGGCCAGGAGCTCCTGCTCTCTTTTCTAGCATCGGGTTCCGGGACTTGAACTAGCAGCTGTTGGACTCATCAGTCCTTACAGTTGGCACTTGAGAGTCCTGCTCCCTGACCTGCTGATCCTGGGTTCGCCAGCCTCTGCCGCTCCTGCTCCCTGACCTCCCGATCCTGGGTTTGCCAGCCTCTGCTGCTCCTGCTCCCTGACCTGCTGATCCTGGTTTTGCCAGCTTCTGTCGCTTCATCTCACCACAGCTTGGGATCCACTGACCTACACAACCGGTGATCTAGAACTCTGGTCTCTGACTTGCTGACTTTGGGTTCCTCAGCTTCCGTGGCCATGTGAGGCTTGTGCCAGAGCTTGGGACATTCAGCTTCTGTGATTACGTGAGCTGTTTCCTATATCTGTATCTATCTATCTATTTATATATTATAAATCTTTCCTTGTACCTACATGTGTTACTGGTTTTGCTTCACTAGAAAACCCAGCCTAAGACAACTGACATAGTGGCTGCAGCAATGGGCTCAAGCATTGACAATGCAAGAAGGGGCAGCATTTTGTTCTGTTGTACATAGCAGGTTGCTATGAGTCATAATCAAATTGACAGACTATAACAACAGGGTAGTTTCCACCTGAGGAAGACGAGCCTTGAAAGGCTTCACTCTTTGGACAAGAAGGAGTCCAGACTTCTTAGCCCAGCTCATCCTACCTTTTGGGACCTGGCTGTCTGCCCACATGCCAGCCATAGACTCATCAATCCTCTAGTGTGCCAGGCTGGCTAATGCTTTGTACTCTGCTCCTACTTCTGGCTCTGCTGGAAAAAATTCCTTCAGTCCCCCATGTTAAAAATGCTGCTCAGTCATCTCCCTGCAAAGTCTTTCTTGCTCCTCCACTGAGCATGTGGGACTGCCTATGCCATGCTGCTTTTCCCCGCTTTGTGAGGGCAAAGGTCAGGCTTTCAATACCCAGCACTCATCAGTCCCCAATACAGAGTACCCAGCAGTCTTTACTGGTGTTTGTGGTCACACCGTTCAGCAGCTGGGAGAGAAAGAGGCAAATGTTGTTCTCTCAAGTGTCATCACTACCTGCATAAAAGAAAGCTATCTTGTACTCAAGCCCAGTCTACTTGCTGTGGTTGTGATGGTGGTAGTAGTGGGGTTAGCATTAAAGCTTACTTAAGAGGCTTGGTCACCCAGTGGTTAAAAGCTCAACTGCTAACCAAAAGGTTGGCAGCTTGCATCCATGATCTGGAAAACTCTGTGCGGCAGTTTTCCTCTGTCCTATAGGATCACCACAAGTCAGAATTGGTTCGATGGCACTGGGTTTGGTTTTTTGGTTTGGCATAGTGTTGCTGAAAACTCTGGTAGTGTAGTGGTTAAGTGCAACATCTGCTAACCAAAAGGTTAGCCGTTCAAGCCCACCAGGTGCTCCTTAGAAACTTAAGGAACAGTTCTACTTTGTCCTATAGAATATTGCTATGAGTCAGAATTGACTCAATAGCAGTGCATATAGGGTTGCTAAGGAAACTCAGGTGGCATAGTTGTTAAGTAGTTTGAATCTACCAGGCACTCCTTGGAAACTCTATGTGGCAGTTCTGCTCTGTCCTATAGAGTCACTGAGTTGCAGTGAACTCGACAGGTTGCCCAGAAAGCATAAAATGGAAGTATGTCACCACCTATAGCCCAGTTTGCTCAGAAAAAGTCAGCCAGAGCTTCCCAGGCTTTGTTTACATGGAAAAGGGAAGCCCCAGTCCTCTTACTGAGGACATAATCAACCTGAACCCACTGCCATCAAGTCAGGTCCAACTCACAGTGACCCTACAGGTCAGAGTAGAACTGCCCCATAGAGTTTCCAAGAAGCACCTGGCAGATTTGAACTTCCAACCTTTTGGTTAGCAGAAGTAGCATTTGATCCACTACCCCACGAGGTTTTCCCCAGTCAGCCTGAGGAAGGGGGGAAATAAGAGATCCTTGACCACCTTAAATTCCAGTGTGCTTTGTGAGAAGCCAGGTTCTGCGAGAAGCTCAGCTCTGTCACCCTGGGCAAGTCCTTCATCTTCTGGTCTTTCTCTCAACTGACAACCCTGTAGATGCTGATGGTGATTTCAAAGGAAAGGAAAGGACAGGGGTGCAAGGAAAGGAAGGTGTCTCCTGGAAGGGCTGAGCACCTGACTGTGGTGATGACGACAAAGCAATTAAGTCAACATAGTTAACTGTTCTAAGTGCTACATACCTCAATGCCTAATATTACTATGGTCATCTTCAAACTACTTCCTTTAGGAAGCTATGCACCAACACAAGTGCCTAGTCCACCCTTCAAATCAGTTTTGTGACTCTGGAATGGCCGTTGCGCATGGTGGCATGGTAGCAAGTTCATGAACTGAATTGTCTAGTTAGGGAGTTTTAAGCCAGTAAACAAATAATTGCATTGCAACAGTCTTCATACTCACCTGATCTGGCCCCCAATGATTTTTTTCTTTACCTGAAGATCAATGAAATATTCAAAGGAAGACATTTTGATGACATTAGGACATCAAGGATAATACAATGAAAGCTCTGATGCTCATTCTAGAAAAAGAATTCCAAAATTGCTTTGAAGGGTAGACTAGACACTGGCTTCAGTGCATAGCTTCCCAATGACAGTACTTTGAAGGTGACCATAGTGATATTCAGTAATGAGGTATGTAGCACTTTTTCTAGGATGAGTTTGCAAACTTAATTGGCAGACCTCATAATTAACTCTATTCTCCGTACCTGAGGTGAGAAAAAGGTACTAAAACCCCTAAACCCGTCTCAGGTAAAAAATGGTTTACTGCAAGCAAACTGTGACACAGTGAAACAAGGGTGGTACCACCTGAAAGCCACCTTACTTGCCATGTGGTGCCCACCCAAGTAGGGAGTCCTGTCACAGATGCTATTTTTGGAGATCACCAACATGCAAGCTGGGTTCCTAGGCTATCTCCCCGGCCCAAACAGAAGCCTCCATTGCCCCATTGAGACACACATGTGTAGTGGTTAAGGGGGTGGCCAGCTTATCTTCAGAAAGCTTATCACATACGCCAACCAGCATAAATCTTGGGGGCAAGCTGGGCTGTAGGGCGCACCCACTGCATTATTCAGGCTGCAGTGACCCATCCCTCCCATTCTTCTTCTACAGTCTACACTGCAGCCAGCATAATCTTCCATAATACATGAATGTATCTTAAGCCACCTACAAGCACTGGGTCTCAAGAAGGGGTCACTGTTAAGTCTGGAGCATAGTCTCCCAGTCCTTTATCTATGCACATAAGTGCAGCCAGACTTCAAATGTCATTCTCCATGGTCTACTTTATTCTCTAAAAGCCACAAAGCATGACATGGCTAGAAGTATAGCTGTACTTTAAATTCTTTCACTACTCCCCTACTGAAGTACTTACAATTTCCAACTTTACCATACTGTAAGTAGTGGTACAATAAATGCTATTTTTTTCCACAAGTGCAAATGTCTTTGAAGAACCAAGTTCCAAAAGTAGAAACTACTGGGCTGAAGAGTATATATCTTAAACTTTTAATGTCTTCAAACTGCTCATCCAAAATAATCTTTCTCTAACATCAGTCCCATTGCATCACTCTCTGCTAAAGTTATTTCAATAACTCTCCTCCAAGACAAAGCCTGGAAAGGGCACCCAACAATGTGTGGGCAGTGAGTGGACATTCACTGTCAGCTCCCACCACTTCAGGGAGCTATGCATGTATGCATGTATTCCAACCTGAGTGCCAGGAGGAGCTCTAAAAGCACGGCTAAGACATAGAGACTGTAGGGGTCAGGCCCCAACCTGAGGAGGTCTTTGTCAAGCAAGGAACCCAGGAGTGGGCAAGACGACCTTCAAGGTTTCTAAATAACCTGCCTTGCAATAGCTCTCCTCAGAAGGAAGCAGGTTCAGAGGGACCCTCCATCCTAGTGAATGGCATTTTGGTATCATGTAAATTGAAAAAATTTGCTCTAATTCCAGAGAACAAACCTGGCCCCCTATTCTTGCTGATCCAGCTGGACTTCACAAATGACTGTCCCTCTACCCACCTACTGACTTTAGAACTTTAATTGAATTTACACAATTAATTTGCACCAGATTTGCTAGGACGTGTTTTATTTACTTACAACAAAACAGCTGTAACATAATTCTCTTTCTTCAAAACAGAGAACTCTCTACAATACACAAAGCAATCCGTATTTGTATTTATCCAGGGACACTAGAAGCCAGAAGAGGGGTTGGGGTTGGGAAAAAAAGCCAAGGACTAATTCCACTTAAAAGGTTAAAAAACAAAGAAACAAACAAGAAATTGCCTTTGAAATAAGAACAGTTTTCTACTCAGTAGCTACACTTTCCCCTACTCTAGCCTCACGTATGAAAATGGGAAACAGAAAACAGCACTTGTGAAAACAAACTTTAGCAGCATTATCATCAGCAAGTAAAAGACGAGGCAATGGCTGGGCTGTGAAATTCTAGCCCCTCTTCCAAGCAGGTCCATGTAACAAAGCGCACTTGTCCTGGGAGTTCTTCCCTAGAGACACTCCTAAAATGGAAGGCTCTGGTAGCTTCAGTTCTCTTGCTTGTCATTAGTTGAAGGATCTAGGGATCAAATGCAGAAGTTAGAAACACAAGACTTATTAGTACATTGCAGTCTGAGGCTTCAATTAAGCAGTCACAGCCACATGCATGCATACAAGCATTAGACATGAAGCAGGTGTCAGGAGATAGATGCCATCATGATACAAACCCCAAGTCAGGGTCAGGGAAACTGTTACCAGCTGAAATAGTAGCTTTGAAACTTCAAATCAAGAATTGAGGATATGGTCTCAGAAAATCAGAACAGAAAGAATCCTAACAAATTTAGAGGAGAACTGAAATTCATATATAAGACAGGCAGAGCCAAGATGGCAGACTAGACACACATCTCCTCGACACCCTCTGAGAACTAAGGCCTAGAAAAATAACTCAATGGAGTAGTGTGGACATTCTGGGAGAATGAAGAGCTAACATAAGGTTATGAGGTAGGACTGGGTGACAGGAAGGAGCAAACCACCTCTGTCAGAGGTGAAGCAGCAGCACACTGAGTCCTGCTTCTGATGTGTATCACGTGAGAGAATTACATGTGTGGATGCCTCCCTTGTTAACCAGGAGGCTGGAACTGGGACTGCTGAGCCAGTGAGCTTGGCACAAGCCAGCTACTATGCTGAACTCCAGTGCCTAAGTAAACCATGTATCCTGCAGCAGAGAGACTATGTTTGGGACAGCCACATCTAGGGAACCCAGCTGCAGCTGCTGAGGGTGCCAGTGCCCCTCCCCCTTCTCTTCTACGACCTGCTCCATAGATAGTGCTGACTTAGTGCAGGAAAGATGGCTCAGGTGGGATGCCATTTTGGTCGGTAGAGAGTCAAAGTTAGCCACACCTGAGGTCTCACCTGGGGCTAACTCCCACACTGAGCAACAATTCCTGTCTAGATAGTGCTTCTCCCAGCAGAAAAGCTGTTTTTAAGATGATCATATCTAGAGATCACAGTGAGGGCTGGTGGCCAAGTGCAGCAGTGATCTAACTCCTCTCCTCCTTGAGCTATATCACACTGTGATATATATGGGGATGGCCTACAAAGCACTGTCTCTGTCAGCCAGGAGGCAGGGTCTGCCACCCCTGAGGTCTCAGCTGCTTTCAGCTGCTGCTGGTCAACACCTCTCTCAGAGGAAAAGCAGCTTTTACATTAAGTGCAGCCAGAGAACACAGTGGTGACTGCTGCCTGGGTGTGGTGGAGCCATTTCCATCATCCTTCACTAAGCCACATCATAGCACTGGCTGATGCCCCCCAGACACTCCATAAGTAAAGTGCCATCTTTGACAGCCAGGAGGTAGGGCCTGCCACCTCCGAGGACCTGACTGCTTTCAATAGCTACTGGACAGTGCCCCTCTCACCAGAAAATCAGTTTTTAAGACAAATGCATCTAGCGACTGCAGCAGTCCTTGGCAGCTGAATGTGGTGGTATCTTGATCTCCTTCCTTTCCTGAGCTACACCATAGTCTCGACTGCTGTGACTACAGAGAGTTGAAACAAGGAGTTTGTGAGGCCTGCCACCTGAGGGCTCAGCTGGGGCCAGACACTAAGCTGAGCAGCATTGCTGGGCTTCACAGTGTCTATACTGCCAGAGAAGCTATATATAAGTCAGCTGCACCTGGAGAACTCAATGGTGGCTGGCAACCAAATCTAGCAGTACCTTTACTCACTCCCTTCTTAGAACTATGCCATAGCTCCCCCTGGTGTAACACCAGGGAAACAGAACAGCTTCTTGATGGCATGAAGACAACAATCAATATCGACCCATTTAAAGAAGCAGACCACAATGGCTCTGGAAAACCCCCAAAATAATCAAAAAACTTCCCAGATGACTAAGCCTTTTTGAAATTATTAGAGGTAGAATACAAACAAATTATGCATAGAGCCCTTCTAGAGATTAAACAGTATACAGCAAAACAAAATGAAACATTAAGTAAGCTATATAAACTGCTAGAGCATCAAAGATCTAAAATACAGCAGACCAATAATAAAATTACAGAATTAGAGATTGAATGCAAAGCCAAAAGAGCAGGCTCAAGGAAATGGAATACAGAATTAGTGAGCTTAAAGATAAAGCAATGGACACCAGCATTAATGAGGAGAAATCAAAGAAACAAGACAAATGAAGAAGCATTGAGAAGCATGTGTGACCTTATCAAGAGGAATAGTCTATGAATAATTGGAGTTCCTGAACAGGTAGGGATAGCACAAAATACAGAGAGAATTGTTGAAGAGTTGCTGACAGAAAACTTACCTGAAATCACGAAAGAAGAGAATGTAGATATTCAAGATGCACCACAAAAACTAGACCCCCAAAGAAAGACACTAAGACATATAATCAGGCTTAATAAAATGAAACATACAGTGAGTCTCTTAAAGGCAGCAAGGCTTAAATCAAAACTAATGTACAAAGGGAAGCCCTGTAGGCTTTTGTCTGACTTCTCAGCATAAATCATGTTGGCAAGAACATGGTGGGATGACATATACAAAGCCTTGAATGAGAAAAACTTCCAACCAAGAATTATGTATCCTGAAAAACTCTCTCAAATATCAAGATGAAATTAAGACATTCTCAGATAAACAGAAGCTTAGAGACTTTGCAAAACCCAAACCAAAACTATAAGAAATACTGAAAGAAGCTGTATGCTTAGAAAAACAGTAATATCAAATGTATACTTATGGATGCAATGCAGGACACAGCATCCAGAGGCCTACTTAGTTAGAGAAGTCACTAAGCTTAATCAAAGCTAAAGTATTAAAAGTAGGGAACCAATTATCTTTCATGTCATGAAAACTATATCACACTATAAAGAGGGATACATTACAGCAGATACAACCCTTCCAAATGGAGAGGAAATTAAGAAGACATACAGAAGTTAAAGATTGGTTTAAACTTAGAACATTAAAGGAGATCAAAGGGGCAGCCACAAGGCAAACTAACAATGCGACACATCAAAACAAGAAACATAATACAGGAGTCTCAACAAACACAAAACCAACACTGAAAAAAATGAAAAGTAAACCCATAAAGAAAAACAACCCAGAATAGAATATTAAGAGGAACAAAGAAAGCATTGACACAAAAATAAAGGGACTAAAATGACAGCACTAAACACATATCTATTAATAATTACATTGAATATTCATGGATTGAACACTCCATTAAGAGGCAGAGGATGACAGCTTGGATCAAAAATATGATCCATATATATGCTGGTTACAAGAAACACTTCTTAGACTCAAAGATATGAACAAATTGAAAATCAAAGAATGGAAAAATATATACTAAGCTAACAACATGCAAAGAAGAGCAGGAGTGGCAATACTAATCTCAGACAAAATAGATTTTAATGTGAAATCCACCATCGTGGACAAGGACAATCAGTATTTATTGCTGAAAGATTCAATACATAAGCAGGACATAACAATATTAAATATTCATGCACCCAATACTAGAGCATTTAAATACACTCAATAAATGCTGACAACACTGAAAAGTAAGATAGATCACTCTACAATAATAATAGGAGTCTTCAACACTCCACTTTCAGTAGTGGACAGATCATCCAGAAAGAAAAGTTCAGTAAAGATGCTGAAGATCTTATTGTGACAATCAACCAACTAGACTTCATCATTTACATAACTTTTTATCCAACAACAGATAAGTACACCTTCTTTTCAAACGCATATGGAACATTCTCCACAATAGACCATGTGTTAGGTCATAAAGCAAGTCTCAACAAAATCCAAACCACTGAATTATTGCAAAGCATCTTCTTGCACCACAAAGTCATAAAAGTTTAAATCAATTGCAGAAGAAACATAAGTAGAAATTTGAACTCATGGAAACTGAACAATGCTTTGCTCAAAAAGCCATGGGTTACAGAAGAAATCAAAGATGCAATAAAGAAATTTATGGAATCAAATGAGAATGAAAACACAACCCACCAGAACCTATGGGATACAGCAAAAGTAGTGTGCAGAGGTCAACTTACCTTTATAAACGCACACATCCAGAATGAAAAAGGGCCCAAACCAAAGAATCAACCCTACAATTTGAACAAACAGAAAGAGCAACAAAGCTACCTCCTGGGCACCAGAAGAAAATATACAGTAAAAATTACAGCAGAACTACATGAATTAGAGAATAAAAAAACAATTGAGAGAATAAACAAAACCAAAAGCTGTTTTTTTGAAAAGATCAACAAAAGTGATAAACCATAGGCTAAGCTTACAAAAGGAAAACAGGAGAGGAAACAAATTAAGAAATGAGATGGGAGATGTCACAACAGACCCAACCAAAATCAAAAGTATCATAACAGAATACTATGAGAAACTGTACTCTAACAGATTTGAAAATCTAGAGGAAGTGGACATATTTCTAGATTCACATAACTTACCAAAATTATCCCAAGGAGAAGCAGAACAGCTTAATAAACCCTTCACAAGAGACGAAAAAAAGTAATAAAAAAAACTACCAACCAAAAAAGTCCTGGCCCAGATGGCTTCACCAGAGATTTCCACCAAACGTTTAGAGAAGAGTTAATTCCAATACTACTGAGGCTATTTCATAGCATAGAAAAGGGCAGAATATTCCCAAATTCATTTTATGAAGCTAGCATAACACTGATATCAAAGCCAGGGAAAGATCCCACAAAAAAAAGAAAATTACAGACCAATATCACTCACAAACCTAGATGCAAAAAGCTTCAACAAAATCTTAGCCAATAAAATCCAATAACATATAAAAAATAAATTAATTAATTCATCATGACTAAGTTGAATTCATACCAGGGATGCAGGGCTGGTTCAACCTCAGAAAAACAATCAATGCGATTAACCACATAAATAACACAAAGGATAAGAATCATATGATTTTGTCATGTTAAAAACTCTTAGCAAAATAGGAATAGAAGAGAAATTCCTCAACGCAATATGAGGCATCTACCCAAAGCTAACCACCTACCTCATCCTGAATGGAGAGAGACTAAAAGAGTTCCCCTTGAGAATGGGAACTAGTTAAAGATGTCATCATTTCTATTCAACATTGTGCAAGAGGTTCTAGTCAGATCAAACAGACAAGACAAAGAAATAAGGAGCATCCTCATTGGAAAAGAAAAAAGTCTCCCTATTTGCAGACGATATGATCGTATACACAGAGAACCCTAAAGAATCCATAAACTACTAGAACTAATAAAAGAATTCAGCAACATATCAGGATACAAGATAAACATAAGTAAATCAGTGGGATTCCTTTATAACAACAAAGCAAACATCAAAGAGGAAATCAGCAAATCAATACCGTTTATTATAGCCCCACGAAGATAAAATACCTACGAATAAATCTAGCCAGAGAAATAAGAGACTCATACAGAGAATGTTACAAGATCTTACTGCAAGAAACCAAGAGACTCTTACACAGGTGGAAAAATCTACCTTGTGAAAATGTCTATTTTACCCAAAGCAATCTACATGTACAATGCAATCCCAATAAAAATTCCAGTGTCATTTTTTAACGAGATGGTGAAACAAATCACCAATTTCCTTTGGAAAGGGAAGAAACTCTGGTTAAGTGAAGCATTACTGAAGAAGATGAACACAGTGGGAGGTCTCACACTACCTTACATTAGAACCTGCCACAGTAGTTAAAAACAGTCTGGTACTGGTACAGAAACAGACATATAGAACAATGGAACAGAATTGAGACCCCAGAAATAGCACCATCCTCTTATGAACAGTTAATACTCAACAAAGTCCCCAAAATCATAAACTGGGGTAAAAATAGTCTCTTTGACAAATGGTGTTGGAAAAATTAGATATCTGCAAAAAACTGAAACAAGACTCATATCTCACACCTTAGATGAAAACTAACTCAAAATGAATCAAGGACCTAAATATCAAACCTAAAATGATAAAGATCATGCAAGAAAAAATAGAGTCAACAATCGAAGTTTAATACACGGCTTAGACAGAACTACAAAATCTGACCAACAATGCCTGAACAACAGAAGAGAAAATAGATAAATGGGAACTACTAAACAACTTAAGGCTCATCCAAAGACTTTGTCAAGAGAGTTAAAAGACTACCTATAGAATGGAAAAAAGATGTGTGGCAACTACACGTCAGATCGACATCTGATTTCCATGATCTACAAGCTATTGCAAAATGTCAACAAGAAAAAGGTAAATACCACAATTAAGCAATGGGCAAAGGAGACAGACAGATACTTCACCAAAGAAGACATTCAGGCAGCCAAAAGGCACATGAGCAAATGCTCATGATCAGTAGCTATTAGAGAAATACAAAGAAAAACTACAATGAGACACTATCTCACTGTCATGGATTGAACTGTGACTCCCCCCCAATATGTGTAGTAATTTGCATGGGCCAGGATTCACTATACACTATGATTGTCCTCCATTTTGTGATTTTCCTGTGCTGTATGTTAAAGGATTAGGGTGGGACTGTAAATCCCTTCACAGCATACCTCCCTGCTCCACTGTAAAGGGAGTTTCCCTGGAGTGTGGCTTGCACTACCCTTAATCCTTTCATCCTGCAAGAAATGAAAGGGAAGCAAGCAGAGAACTGGGAACCTCACACCATCAAGAAAGCAGAAGAGTGCATCCTTCAGACCTGAGGTTCTTGTGCCAAGGTGCTCTCTGGACAAAGTCTGATGCAACACAAGGATTTCCCTCCAGAGCCAACAAAGGCGAAAGCCTTCCCCTGGAATGGACATCCTGAGTTTGGATTTGTAGCCTACCAGACTGTGTAAGAATAAACTGTCTTTAGTTAAAGCCATCCACTCCATGATGTTTCCATTAGAGCAGCACTAGCAGACTAAAACACTCACCCCAGCAAGGCTGGCAATAATCTAAAAAACACAAAACAACAAGTGCTGGAGAGGCTGCAGAGAGACTGAAACTCTCCAACACTGCTGGTGGGAATGCATAATGGTATAACCTCTTTGAAGAGCAACTTAAAAAGCTAGAAATAGAAATACCATTATGATCCAGCAATCCCACTGCTTGGAATATATCCTACAGAAATAAACGCGGTCACATGAATGTTTATTGCAGCACTGTCTACAACAGCAAAAAGATGGAATCAAGCTAGGTGCCCACCAAACAGATGAATGGATGAACAATCTGTGGTACACATACTCAATGGAACACTATGCAGTGATACAGAACAATGAGGATTTTAGGAAATATCTCATTACCTGCTTTCAACTAGAAGACACTATGCTGAGTGAAATCAGTTAGTGGCAAAAGGACAAGTATTGTATAAGATCTCTGCCATAAGAACTGACAATAGACTTATATACAGAAAAAAAGATTCTTCAGAGGCTACAAGGATGGGGAGGGAAGGGGAAGGTTGATCATAGATTAAATAGATAGAAATTTGGTTGGGTGAAAGCAGCGACAGCACACAGTAGAGAGCAGATCAACATAACTGGACTACACCATAAACTGAAAGGTTTTTTAAACTCAACTCAATATTTCAAAGGATAGAGAAGCAGGGACAGGGTCAATGTTTTCAGTGGACTTCAAGGCCAAAGTGCACCAGTCTTTTGCTAGGAGAGTCTTCTGCACCCCATATTGTTGGGTGGTGTCTGGGGTCTTAAAAGTTAGCAAACTGCCATCTGAGGTACACCAAGTGGTCCCAACTCATCTGGAACAGATGATGACCGAGAACATTAAGGATATGAGGGGAAAAAAAAGCCCAGGAGACAGAAGGACCCATGTGAATGGGAGACTATATTAACATGAGACCAGAAAAAGCAGATGCTGTCTGACCACAATCAAAGGCTGCCATGATGGGTAACACAATGTAGAGTACCTGGGACAACACTAGAAAAAGAGGGGTACAGCTCAACAACTCTACTAAAAGACCACAACCGATGGTCTGACAGCATGGCGGGTCTCCTGGGAACATGGACCCTAGACATGCTGTTGGCCGTGACCAGCAACCAGTACTGAGGTCAACTCTTCAGACAAGAATGGACTAGACTTTGGGGACACAGTGTGACCACATGGTGTGTGTACTGTACGGTTTTATACATTTATAGGAGGCTGTCCTACTGGTTTCTTTCTAAATGGGAAAGAAGAGGGTGGAGAAGGGGGGATGGGTGCTTGTTAAGAGGATACTAGAAATACAGAGTGAAAAGGTAGATTATGCTGTTGCTGGATGAGGACAGCAGGAGGAGCTGCAGATAGGTGGGCATGCAAAATTGATTTAGATTGTATACTTTCACTTAATTACAACTAAAAAAAAAAAAGACAAATTGGAACTGTAGAGAACAGAGGACCCCCTAAGACCACTGCCTTGAGACACTCTTTAAACCTAGAAGCAAGTCTATTTCCTGAGAACACCTTTCAGCAAAATAGCAGAGTAGCACAGAGTGGCACAGTGATTAAGAGCTATAGCTGCTAACCAAAGAGTTGGCAGTAGGAATCCACCAGCTGCTCCTTGGAAATCCCTTGATGCAGTTCTACTCTGTCTTCTGAGGTTGCTGTAAGTTGGAATTGACTCGATGGCAATAGTTTTTTTTTTTTTTTTTAATTTTGATAGCTCCAGTGACCTGTTGTTGTTAGGTGCCATCAAATCTGTTCCGACTCATAGAGACCCTAGGAACAACAGAACAAAACACTGCCCAGTCTTGCACAATGTCCACAATCATTTTTCCGCTTAAGCCCATTGTTGTGGCCACCATATCAATCTATCTTGTTGAGGATCTACCTCTTTTTCGCTGACCATCCACTTTACCAAGCATGATGTCTTTCTCCAGGGACTGATTCCCATGTCCAAAGTATGTACTTCCAAGGAGCACAGGAGTTGTATCTCTTCCAGAACAGATCTGTTTGTTCTTTTGGCAGTCCACGGTACATTCAATGGTCTTCTCCAACACCACAATTCAAAGGCATCAATTCTTCTTCTGTCTTTCTCATTTACTGTCCACTTTTCTCATGAATATGATGCAACTGAAAATACCATGGCTTGGGTGAGGTGCACCTTAGTCTTCAAAGTGACACCCTTACTTCTCAATACTTTAAAGAGGTCCTTTGCAGCAGATTTTCCCAATGCAAGGCATTTTTTGACTTCTTGACTGCTGCTTCCATGGGCAATGATTGTGGAACCAAGGAAAATGAAACCCTTGACAACCTCAATCCTTTCTCCATTCATTGTGATGTAATTCAGTGACCTAAGTGAGATTCAATTTACGAATACCAAAGTCACCAACCTCATTTCACCACTCCTTTTAGTGAGATGAACAGATAAATAAACAAACAAATATAAATACACACTGTGAAGAAAAACAAGCAGGGCATGGGGTTGTAGAATGCCATGTGTTGCTATTTAACATAAAGTTACCAGGGAAGAATGCTCTGGGAACGACCATTTAAGCAGAGCGAACAATGTGAATCGCCAAGAGAAGAGCTTTCCAGGCTGTTGATATATCAGCTCACAGGCCAAGTTCAAGGCAATGGTTGGCAGTCTAAGGAACATCAAAGGAAACCAGCATGGTTCACTTGAGTGAAGATGGGAAATGAGATCACAACAGTAGCAAGGGGACCAATCAGACAGGCCTTGTAGGTAGGGCACAGGAAAGACTTCAGATTTTACTCAGAGTGTAAGGGGAAGCCATTGGAGGTTCTGTATAGAGAAACAATATTTTTAAAAGAGATCATTCTGGCTGCCTTGTGGAAAACAGATTGGAGGGACATAAGAAGAGAAGCAGGGCAATCACTCCTCTTTAATCTGGGAAGGCTCTGTGACTGCTTCGTCCAATAACAAAGGTGGAAGTGATGATGCTGTCTGCACCAGCTTCCAGCACTGCACATTTGGAGACTGGCAGCTTTCACTCTTCTCTTTTGCAACAGTGGTCACTTTCCGTTTATCCCTCAACCACAGATGTCAGCTGCCAAGTTCAACTACTCTAAGACCATCACACTGAAGAGGCCATGTGTAGCTCAGCTGACAGCCCTAGCTAAATCCAGACTTCTGCCATCACAAGCTGTCCTGACATCCATGACTAGCCTATCAGTTACCACCAAGTAAACTCAGTCAGTATCACAAGGTACAGATATATCACCCAGCTGAGTTCTGTTCAAATTCCTACCCTAAAAAATAATGAGACATAATTAAATGGTTGTTGTTTTAAGCCACTAAGTTAAGGAGTAGGTTATTACATGGTAATAGATGAAAGAACAGATAGACATGAAGTACAATAGATGAAAGTAGGGTTTTTATGTTATATGTGAAGTAATATAACATTATTTGAAGTTAGAATAAGTTGCTTATCGTAAACACTGGAACAACCAACAAAAAAATTAAAGTGGTAAAAGTGTAAACAGTAGAAGTAAAACGGAATTAAAAAAAATATGCTCAATTCACAAAACAAAAGAAGACAAGTGGAGACAAACAGAATGCAATGATGGACTCCATAACCAGATCAGTGCTTACGCCCAATGTAAATGGCTAAGCACTCCAATCAAAAAGGCTGGCCTGTCACGCTGGCAGGGCACATACTAGTTACCAGGCAGGCTGCAGCCCAGGCCAGTCAAAAAGTGTCAAACAACAGGTTGTTTACAGCTTGCTCAGAAAATGTTAATTAAACTGGAACAAAAATAACAAACCCTCTGAGGTAGAAAACTAGGGCAAACACAACTTTTCAGGGCTTACAGGTAAAATCTGTCGAGTAGTATTTCCAAACCACTAAGGCAAAAAGTCATATAAGGAAGCTCATTTTACCACATACACCATCAAAAACAATAATCATAAAACACTGGAGTGATGACATTAATATCAGACAAAGGAGACTTCAGGACAAGTAATATTACTAGAATTAAAGATATTTTATAAAAATGTCAGTTCATCGGACATAGCAATCCAAGTATATATGCACCTAACAATAGCACTTCAAAGCCCATGATGCAAAAACTAACAGAACTGAAGAAAGAGAGAAAACCACGAGTGTAGTTAGTAATTTCAATGCTCCTCTTTCAAGAACTTAGCGCAGACAGAAAATTAGTAAGAACATAAACAATTTGAACAATTATCTACCAACTTAACTGACATTTAGAAAATACCACAGACAACAAATGTACAATATACATTTTTAAGTGTCCATAGGAAAAAAAATATCAAGATAGATTATATATTGGGCCACAAAGCAAATCTCATAAATTAAAAGGAAGTGAAATCATACAGACTATGTCCTCTGTAATGACAGAATCTGGAAAATCCCAAATATTTAGAAATTAAACAACACACTGCTCAGTAACCAATGGGGTGAAAAGAATAAATTACATGTGGAATATTTACAATACAAAGGAGAATATTCACAATATATACAGTAGGAATAATTTTGTACATCGAATATTCCAAGACCACACAGACTAGTAAGAATTCTAACTCACAAATGAACAAACATCCAAGGACTTGAAAAGACAAGAAGGACAAGACTGAAAACAAACAGCAAGCTATCTGACATAGTAAGAGATACAACTTTCCAATGGGTTTACATATAGAAGGCTGTCAGGCCAGAACTATCCTGTTAATACCTGCTTCTCCCCTAGGAGGGCCATGAGCCAGGTAATGGTACTCCCTCCATGATCCTCTCAAGAGTCCATTCAGCTGCCCCCAAGAGGGTCAGTATCTGCATGCCACATGAAAGGCAGCAACAAATGGCCAGTCAATGTGTCCGGAGAAGCAATTTGACCGAGACAGACATGCAACTTCATCTAATTAAAACAGGATGCCCTTTTCCCTTCTCCTCCTGTCTACACTCACACACCAGAATAACTAAACCAAAAAAAAGACAGTGCCAAGTCAGCCAAGTGCCATTGAGTCGGTAGGGCTCCCTAAAAGAACTAGTGCCTAGAAAGGAGAAAAGGGGGAGAATAAAGAGCAGAACTCTCCTCAGTTAAACCTCTAGAATCATAGAAGTATGACTAGAGTGAGGTTGAAGTTTTAAAGGCAACAGGATTGGGTCATAATTATTAGAACAACATTGTTTAATAAGCAGAAGTAACCAGAAAATCATGAAATCTGTCCAAAATGTTGTGGAACCTGCTACCCAGCAGGAAAGAAAAGTTCAGTACAGCACAGCTGGGCATCAGTTATTTAAAGACACACTGCTTTTGTTTTGCCATTGAGTTGATTGCAACTCATAGCAATCCCACATGTGCTCCATAGAATTTTCAAGGCTGTGCTCTTTCAGAAACAGATTACCAGACCTGTCTTCTGAGGTGCCTCTGGGTGGGTCTGAAGTACCAACCTTTCATATCATACTCCAGTCAGTTGAGAATCTTTAATAATTTGGGTACAGAGGCATGTTGGTGAAGTTGTTAGGTGTTGTCTAGTTGGTTCTGACTCATAGTGACCCTACAGAATAGATTAGAACTGGCTGATAGGGTTTCCAAGCAGCAGCTGCTGGATTTGAACTGCTGACCTTCTTGTTACCAGCTGAGCTCTTAACTGCTACACCCAGGGTTTCATAAAGAAGCATACACACAAATTTTTAAAAATGGCTATTTACTGAATCACCTGCAACACAAAACCACGTGTACAGAACAGCTGTGACAGTTTAGAGGACATCGCTGACAAATGTAAATATTAGCTCTATTAAGATAAAGTGACAGTTTGTATTATAATCTATAAATAGCAAATAAAACAAGAATAGGCTCTGGTGGCCCAATCTCATTGGTTTTAATGTACTGTTGTACTAGAGCAGAGGAAAACACAACACTTATCTGAGGCACCTCAAGAAGTATAATTTTTGTGGGTCAGAATAAAAAGGGGGGCTTATAGATACAACTAAGCTAGTCCATGGTCCATTCAAATGCAACCCAGAGGGCAGCATTGCCCCATGGCCAACTGTGCCATTTCACAGGTTTCCCAGCAGTCTGTTGCTTAACACTTCTATTTACTATCCAGTGAGGAGCTAAGAGCTAGATAGAATAACATCAGGCTCAGAGAGGTGGCTAATCAGTATCTACAAACATCCCAAACTGGATGCATAGGTCAACTCTAATGCCTAAAAATAGTATGATACCTGGAACTCAAGACAGCCTTAAAATCAGTGATGTACATACCTATGTAAATGGCTAAATTTCATATTAACAGACACAAAGTCCTGAACTAACATCCACAGAAAATCAAATTGTATTACATGTTTCAATATCCACTGAGTCAACAAATATCAGAGTGCCTGCTACGTGCCAGTTCTAGGAGCTAGAGTGATACAACCAAAAAAATCCAACAACAATCAAACACATTACCATCAAGCTGATTCTGACTCATAGTGACCCTATGTACAAATCACAAAAAAATCTTGCCTAGTCTGCTGGGCCCATGCTACCAGCATTTGATATCTCCCCTGATCCCTATACCCTCTTACTCCTCAGGCCAAACTTCTTGAAAATGACATCCAGGACTTGTTTGATCAGATCACTTTGCATTTGTTGCTCAGACCACAGCCATCTGACTCCTGAGATAGTGTTCTTACTAATTTTCTTTTTTGCTGTGTGGCACTTATGACAGTAGACCAAGGTCTTGTTATTTGAGTTATACAAATCTTAAATATTACAATGTACCCCAGTGTTATGGACTGAATTGTGTCCAACCCAAAATATGTGCTGGAAATCCTAACCTCCATGCCTATGGTTATAATCCTATTTGGGAATGTTATTCTAATGAGATAGGATTAGTGAAGGGTGTGTTTTGAGTCTCTCTTTTGGCATATAAAACAGACTAAAGGGGCAAGGAAGCAAGCAGAGACTAGGTAAGATAAATGCCAAGCCACAATGAAATCTCCAAGGAACCAGGAAAGAGAAGCTGAAGAGATCTTCTCCCAGGTCCAGTGCCTTGAATTTGAACTTCTATCATCCCAACTGTAAGAAAATTAGCTAAAGCCACCCATTTGTGGTATTTCTGTTATAGTAGCTCTAAAGAACTAAGACATCCTAGACTATCAGAGCCGATCATTAACTATCAACATGAGGACCAAATGGAGAAGACCATGGCCACCCAGGAAGAGCACCTGACCAGAATAGAGGAATGCCTAGCCCCTGAAGCAACAAGCATTTGCTGTATTTTGTTGGGCACCTAGAAGAGGATGGAATAGGGCAGAGCCACAGAGCAGATGAACGAAGGCATGATCATATAGCATGTGTGAGGGAAAAAATGACAGAAGCACTTTCCTGTCTGATCCCAAGCAACATTATGGAGAAACAACGTGCTGGCAGTAATCTCACGATTACCTTGGCCAGCCTCAAGCCCAAACCAGCTTGACATTCCCTCCCATCACTGTCCACCCTGACTTCCAACAGGACTGGTTAGTGTTCAAGCCAGAGCCTGCTGATGAACCAAAACAAAGCTTAAGCAACAAAATCCAGAGAGGGGAGAGGGGAACCTGCAGCAGCAGAGGGAGGCCCAGCAGGAGATATTGTGATCAATCAAAGCATTACTGTGACATGATTTTGTTATTCTACTACTAATGGAATTTGTTGTTGCCAACTTTTTATCACATAAATGTGGATGAATTATTTATCATTAAAATGAAGACTGAGTTCATTTACCTTACATAGGTTTTAACCCCTTGTTTAGCATGTTACATGTGATATTTTAAGTCAGTAAACAGTGGGTTTTGGCATGACTAGTCAAGTAGGAAAGAGAAATACAGGATGAAAATAAACAGACGAGAAGATGTTTAACTTCTCAAGCAATCAAGGAAATACAAACAAAAACACTGAAAGGGACCCTCACATAGAAAATCTCACCATAGGAAGTCTCCCTTTCTTGCGTTTGTGCACTGTTAAATTGTGGTTTAGGTGAATGTTTACAGAGCAAATTAGTTTCTTGTGAAACAGTTAATAAGTAAATTGCTTTGGACATTGGTTGCCAACATGAACCTGAGTGAAACTATTACTTCTGTCCCACTCCCTGCTCCCCTTGTTATAGGCCTTTTGCTATTAGCACAGTCCTTCCTACCTAGGCTCCCTCTGTTCCTCATCAGGGAGTACCTGCTCTCTTGTGCTTTCGTCTCACTCCAGACCTCCCCCAGACTCTTCGATCTTGAGCTTCATGTGGCCAGAGGAAAGAAAAACTTCTTGTTAATTTATGATGAACAAGAAATTTCATTCTCTTTTGCCTCAATTTCTCCTACTCAAACTGTTTTAAAGGCCTTGATGGCACTGGGGTGGATCATTATGAACAGGAAATCCTGATGGCGTAGTGGTTTATGTGCTACATCTGCTAACCAAAAGGCTGGCAGTTCAAATCTTCCAGGTGCTCCTTGGAAACTCTACGGGGCAGATCTACTCTGACCTATAGGGTTGCTATGAATCAGACCTGACTCGATAATAGCGGGGTTTTTTTTTTTTTTTTAATCATTATAAAAGTCCTGCCAGTGTATTTTCTCATGGAAAGACTTGTTCTTTTGTTAAAGAGGAACTTTGCTGCTCCCCTGTTGTTGTTGAGTGCCATCTGACTCATAGTAACTCTACAGGACAGAGGAGAACGGCCCTATAGGGTTTCCAACAAGTGGCTGCTGGATCTGAACTGCAGACTGTCTGGCTAGCAGCCTGAGCTCTTAAGCACTACCTCAAATTATTTTTATTTACTCCTGCTATGTGAAAGGTTCATAAATTGTAATAATAGGGCAATGGAAGAAGCAACAAAAGGCATTTGATAACAATCACTCCTAATAAAAATCTCTTAAAAAGATAATTATTTCCTTAACACAATAAAGAACATGTCTCAACCAAAAGCAGCATCAAGTTGGCAGTGTAACAGGAGCTTCATTCGGTCATGGAACACGCAAGGGCCCAGGGTCACTGCTAGTATTCAGCACTTGCCGGAGTCTTACACTGGTCTCCCTTTGCTGCTGCCGTTCCTCCGCTGCCTCTTGCCGTCTGTGCCGTCTCCAGTGTAACTGCTCTTCTTACTTCCTTCTGAACCCTCACCACAATTGTTGTCTAGCTCCACAATTCTACCAGCAACCTCTTCAAGGCAATCTTAAAATTCTTCCAGCCTCTACCCATTCATAGTTTCAAAACCACTTCCATGTTTTGGGAATCTGTTAGAAGAGCACCCTACTCCCAGTACCAAGTTCTTTCTCACTCATATACAGCTGCTATCACAGAAATACCACAAGAGGATGGCTTTAACAAAGGGAAATTTATTCTCTCACAGTCTAGTGGACTAGAAGTCTAAATTTAGGGTACAACTCCAGGTGAAGGCTTTCTCTCTGTGTCAGTTCTGTAGGAAAGTCCTTGTCATCAATATTTCCTTGGTCTAGTAGTTCTTCAGGTACAGAGACCCTGGGTCCAAAGGATGTACTCTGTTCCCAGTACTACTTTCTTGGTGGTATCAGGTCCCTGCTTGTGTCTGCTCACTTTTTTCTTTTATATCTCAAAAGAGGTTGGCTCAAGACATAGTATAATTTTGTAGCTTGAGTTCTGCCTCATTAACATAACTGCCACTAACCCCATTTCACTAACATCACAGAGGTAGGATTTACAACATACAAGAAAATCACATAACAAAATGGTGGACAATCACACAATACTGGGAATCATGGCCTAGCTAAGCTGACAGATATTTTGGGAGGACACAATTTTGTCAGATTGTTTCCGATTAAGTAGTGTGCTCCTTTAAAACAAAAATCACTTATATGAGACTAAGTGGTCATCAATTACTTTAAAACAAAAATGAGAATGTAAGGGGATAGGAAAACTAGATTAATGGAAACAGAACAACCAGAACAAAAATGATGAGAATGTTCATGCATTGTGAAGACCACAACCAGTATCACCGAACAAAGTATACAGAAATTGTTGACCAGGAGTTAAAACTACTGGGTAAACCTTTACCAAAAAAACACAGTAAAATATTACGTTTTCAACAAAGATGGTTACTGAATATCCAAGCAGATCATCGTGCTATTCTACCTTTGAATAGGCTGGAAAATTTCCCACAATAGATTTAAATAATAATCACACAAAAATAAAATATCCCAATCTAGTCTGTGTCCTATGAAACAATTTAAGAAATACATCTATAATCCATAGTCTCTGGGCATAAATATGTTTTTGGGGAAGCAGGTGGATGGAGATAACCTCCAAGTTTCCTGCAGACACTTGGATCTTATGAGGTTCAATTAGCTGAATTCTCAAACTGAAACTAATAAAAAAGGAACACTATAACATAAATAGCAGTATATCAAAATAAAAATGCTCAAATTTCACTATGAAAAAGCAATACAGGTAGTTCACTAAGGTGCAAAGTCAGGGAAAAAAGCTGTCTCCTATCTGTGGTTCAAGGAAGGATAAGTCCAGAGGCCTACAAAGACAACAGTACAAAAACTAAAGGTCCAACAGGGCAGACTCCTGCTGAATACATTAATACTAAGCAAACTGCTTCTGATGTGTGTAAAGCCCAGGCCTGGGGAAAAGGCACAGTAAGTGTGAAATGGAAACCCAAGCACTGATACTATCAGTGTCCACAATAATTGCACAAAATAATGAGCAGTAATCAAAGAATAGCACACAGATGTAACAGAGAAGACCAAGGAAGTGATGTAATCCTAGAACCAAGAGCAGGAGGCCCAGAGCTCAGGACGTTTATGTGGGAAATCTGAGGACAAAGAAAGAGCCACGGGTCAGGGCTGAGCAAGCGTATTCCCACGGCATCAAGTGCCATCCCTGCTTAGCCTGTCCTATCTGTGCATCCTTTTAGATCTATGATAGTGACCAAGAGTAAACTGTCAGGCACAAACACCAGCTGGTGAGAAATGTCTAGACAAGTGGATCCTAGCCTTTTATAGGTCACACAAGCCCCTGAAAAAAACTGATGTACGCTGACAGATTCCTCTTCAAAATCTCACAAAATGCACAAAGGTTGGACATAAATGCGGAGATCCATAGACGTTCCCTGAAGCTGTTTATCTGGTTCTCTTTCTCAAAATTTATTACTCAGTTGATCCTTAGACCCCAGTCTGAGTATCTCAAACAATTTCAACTAAGGGGAAATAATTTTATTAGGAGCCACTAGCCCATTCATATGGGGGCAGTGGTGGCTCAGTGGTAGAATTTTTTACCTTTCGGGGGACCTAGGTTTTGTTCCCTGCTAATGCACATCATTAGCTGTCACCACTCTCTGTTACTATGTTGCTCTGATACTTTTCCACAGAGCTCCCAGATTAAGGTAGACCAGGAAAAAAGGCCTGGCAATCAGCTTCTGAAAACTAACCAATGAAAACTCTCTGGGTAACAAGTATCTGATCTGCAGTCAATCATGGGCATAAGTCTCGGTAGTGTGTCATTTCATTGTGCATAAGGTCATCATGAGCTGGGGGCTGACATGACAGCAGCTAACAACAGCAGCAGCAGCTCATTCACACTCCCTGATGTCTGGCCACCCACCACTCAGCAGTGTATATCTGGCCTGACAGGTCCTCCATCAAGTCCCCTGTTCCTGGTACCCTGCCTGGAAGCTGTCCAGTACTGCCAGGCCTCCCTCATCCAGCATCTCCATCTTGGCCATGGTTCTCTGGTGGCTGCTCCCAAAGTGACTCTTCCTGCTACAGTCCTGCCAGCCTCCCTGGTGGTCCTCCAAACTGGCAATCGGCCTCATCTTTGGCTACATTCCAATGGTCACAGCCCCTAC
Organism: Heterohyrax brucei; assembly: GCA_028571685.1. NCBI lineage: Eukaryota > Metazoa > Chordata > Mammalia > Hyracoidea > Procaviidae > Heterohyrax > Heterohyrax brucei. Next base: position 5,760,827 of record CM053165.1, on the reverse strand, counting down.
CTTCCCCTACTCACCCCTGTATCCCTGCTGGCTAGAAGTCAGCGTCATACCATGCATCCTCCCTTCTGGGAGCGCACGTTCAGCTGATTGGTCCTTCTAAGCCCACCCTTTCTAGGACTGAGGTGAATAAAAAGGCACCCTCAGCAACCCCTCAGGATGGAAAGCCCTGAGTTTCCCAAGGTGACAACTGTAGCTTACTGCTAACAGTTGCGGTGAAGAAAGCAGAATATATGGTAAAAGAGTTCAAAGGTGTCACCCCAACTGCAACAATCATTTCAAAACAGCGTCTGCATTACTTTGTTATGTTAGTTTTATAATTACAATCTGGGCTGCTCTAACAGAAATACCACAGAGTGGATGCCTTTAACAAAGGAAGTGTTATTCTTACACCGTCCGGTAGGCTAGAAGTCTAAATTCAGGATGTCTGCTCGAGGGGAAGGTTTTCCCCCTTGTTGGCTCTGGAGCAAAGTCTGGTATTCTATCAGTCTTTGTCCAGGAGGGTGATCTTATAAAGGGATTTACAGTCCCACCCTAATCCTTGAAAATCATAAAATGGAGGACAATCGCAAAATACTGGGAATCATAGCCCAGCCACATGGCTACACACATTTTGGGGGGGACACAATTCAATCCATGACACCACCCAACTCTTTTCTTGCTTTTCTCATCTTGAAAAAGTCTCACTACTGTGGTCTATAGAGAGCTCACTAAGAAGTTTATTAGAGGTACAAATACACAGGCTCCACCCTGCCAGTCTCTGTCAAGTTGACCTGGAATCATGGCAACCCACATGTAAGCCTAACTGTTGTTTCACAGAGGTTTTTGGAAACATTTTATTGTGATTTGGGTGAGAGTTTACAGAGCAAATTAGCTTCCCATTCAATGATTTACACACACTGTTTTATGGCATTAGCTGCAATCCCTTCAATGTGACAGCACTCTACCCCTTCCCCCTTGGGTTCCCTGTTTCCATTCATCCATCTTTCTTGCCTTCTGAACTTTTTTGGGGGCCAAATACTGCCCTTTTGGTCTTACTCAGTTGATTGTTCTGAGGAGCACAATCCTCATGTCTACTTTATAGGCCTATTGTTTGACTGTAAGGTGATCTGACAGTAGGCTCTATTTCAGGTTTAAAGGGTGTCTAAGGGCTATAGTCTTGGGGTTTCCACTAGTTTCTAACATCAGCAAGTTTGGTCTATTTTATGAATTCAAATTTTTTTGTACATTTTTCTCCCACTCTGTCTAGGACCTTCTATTGTAAACTGTATCAGAACAGTTAGTAGTAGTAGCCAGGTGCTCTCTAGCTCTTCTGGTCTCAGGCTAGTGGAAACTATGGTTCATGTGGTCCATTAGTCCTTTGGACTAATCGTATCCTTGAGTCTTTGAGACCAATAGCTGTATTTTAGATGGTGCTCATAAGCTTCTAAGACCTCAGACATTATTCATCATAGCAGGATTACAATATTATCTTGATGGACTATGTTATGTCAGTTGACCTAGATGTTCCAAGACTGTGGTCCTAAAGACCTTAAGCCCAGTGACTCAGTCCCTCGAGGTGTTTACTTATGGCTAGAAAGTTTTCATAACTGTACCCGTTATGTACTCTACTATATACATGGATATACTTACAGCATACAAAAATATGTTATATAGAAATACTCACTACCACACCTTTATATGCTCATGGGTATACTCCTATATGGAAACTCTGGTGGCTTAGTGGGTTAAGTTCTGTGCCTGCTAACCAAAAGGTCAGCAGTTCAAATCCACCAGGTACTCCTTGGAAATTCTGACTTACAGAGTCGCTATAAGTCGGACCTGACTTGACAGCAGTGGGTTTGGTTTTTGGTTTACACTCCTGTATGCCACACCACACCTGTTCAGCTTACATCACCTACATATGTATCCACTTGTAATTTATTGTTATTACTGTTACTGCAGGATTGTCTATGTTGTAGCATTTACTGCTGCTGCCTTTCAGCCTTGCATACCTCAGTGTCTTCCTTTGCCTTGGTCGTGTTGTGCTGACTTCTCCTATACCGTGTATTGACTTTCCCTTTACTCAAATTAATACGTGTCTACTATTCAGTTGTCTGTGGCCATACCACCCTGAACGTACCCTGATCTCAGAAGCTATTCAGGCCTGGTTAGTACCTGGATGGGAGACTGCCTGGGAATACTGAGTGCTGAAGGCTTAGAAGGAGCACTGGTAGTACAGTGGGTAAGAGTGTGACTGAAAAGGCTGGCAGTTTGAATCTACCAGATGCTCCTTGGAAATCCTATGGGGCAGTTCTATTCTGTTCTCTACATTGCTATATGTCAGAAATGACAGCACACTATAACACTAGTCAGTAGTTTTTGCTCCTTCCCCTTTATCCCACATAACCATCAAAGAATGTGTCTTTCTGTGTATAAAGCTTTCCTTGACTTTTATATAAAAGTGGCCTTGTACAGTATTTGTCTTTTGGTGATTGACTTATTTCACTTAAAACAATGCCCCCTAGGTTCATCCATGTTGTGAGATATCTTGTGGATTCATCAATAATTTTTAGTGTTGCATAGTATTCCATTGTGTGCGTGTACCACAGTTTGTTTATCCATTCATCTGTTGGTAGGCACTTAGGTTGTTTCCATCTTTCTGCTACTGTGGGTAATGCTTTGGTGAACATGGGTATGCATATGTCTATTTGTGTCATGATTCTTCTCTAGGATGTGTTAATAGTAGTGGGATTGCTATTGTATTTCTAACTTTTTAAAGACTTGCCGTATCATTTTCCACAGTGGTTGTACTACTTTACAATCTCACTAGCAGTGTAGGACCAGAGTTCCAATTGCCCCACAACTTTGCCAGCATTTGTTGTTTTCCATTTTTTTGACCATTGCCATTTTTGCTAGGGCAAGATGGTACCCTGCTTTGATTTGCTTCTTTCTAATGGCTAATGATTGCAAGCATCTCTTTGTTATTTGTTGGCTGCCTGAATATCCTCGTTGGTGAAGGGTCTGTTCATGCACTTTGACCATTTTTTAATTGGATTGTCTGTTACTGAAGTTTTCTATAAATTTTAGACATTATTCGTGAGATAAGTTGTTGCCAAATAATTTTTCCCCAGTCTGGAGGTTCTGTTTAGTCTTTTGGAGAAGTCTTTTAATGTACGTTAAGTGTTTAATTTTTAACAGGTCCAATCCATCTAGTTTATCTTCAGCTGTATGTTTATTTTTAGCTATGTTTGACAGTCTGTTTATGCCATAAATTCAGGGCCCCTAGATTTGCCTCTATTTTTACTTCTGTGATCATTATAGTTTGAGGCTTTATGTTTAGGTTTTTGATCCTTCTTGATTTAGTTTTTGCATATGGTGTGAGGGATGAGTCTTGTTTCATATTTTTCAGCAAATGGATATCTAGTTTTTCCATCACCATTTGTTAGAGTCTCTCCCTTTCCCGTTTAATAGATTTCAGCCCTTTGTCAAACATTAGCTATCCATAAGTGAATAGATGTATTTCAGAGTTCTCAGTTATGGTCCATTGGTCTATGAGGACTGACAAGTTCATGAACTCATCCTAGAAAAAGCGTGAGGGGACTCCATCCCTGGATTTCAGAAAGGTTTAACATAAGCCATCTTTTCCTGCTATGTCCCTAGATTTCAGAGAGGTTTTAGCATAAGCTATCTTCCCTACCATCACTAAAAACAGTCCACAGGAATTTGACCACAAACAAGACTTCATGCCAGTACCCTCCTTATCAAACCATGACCATAAACAAACCTTACCCCCTCTTTCTCTGATTAACACTTCTTCCTTATCAGACCATAAATCCCCTTACCAAAATTTCTTGTAACTCTCTCTCCTCTCTTAATTAACATTCTTCCCTTATCAAACCATAAATCCCCTCACCCTATGCTACCTCATTGAAACTTTAAAACTGTAAAAAACTTGCCGTACTGGCGCTACTGGCTCAGGCCCCACTCTCTTTTTCTTTGAATAAACTTCACCATACCCTCGGATTGGTGTGCCTCTGCCTCTGTTTAGTGACTTTCTCTCCCCAACAAAGTGCTCCATACCTCATTGCTGAATACCACTACAGTCACCTTCAAAGTACTCCCCTTGGGAAACTATGCACCAACACTAGAGCTCAGTCAGCCCTTCAAAGAAATTTTGGAGCTCTTTTTCCAGAGTGGCCATCAGGGCTATCATCATATTACCCTTGATGTCCTGTCTGTCATCAAAATGTCTTCCTTTCAATATTTCCTTTATCTTTGGGCAAAGAAAAAAGTCACTTGGGTGCCAGAGTAGGGAGGGTGTTCCAATACAGTTATTTGCTTACTGGCTAAAAACTCCCTCAGAGACCACTATACAATTAAGTTCATGAACTTGCCACTGCACACAATGGCCATTCCAGAAACAGTTCCAAAACTGCTTTGAAGGGTGGACTAGGTGCTGGCATTGGTGCATAGCTTCCAAAGGCAAGTACTTCAAAGGTGACCATAGTGATACTTAGCAATGAGGCATGTAGCACACAGAACAATTAAGTTCGTGGACTTAATTGTCAGATCATGTATGTATCTGTCTTAGTCATCTAGTGCTGCTATAACACAAATACCACAAGTGGATGGCTTTAACAAGGAATTTATTCTCTCATCAGTCTAGTAGGCTACAAGTCCAAATTCAGGGCATCGAGGGGCGGAGTCAAGATGGCGGACTAAGCCCACGTTTCCTTCTATCCCTCTGGAAACCAAGACCTGAATTGACAATCAAACAGAGCCTTCTGATCACCTAATCAGCCTCAGGACACAGCACAGAGCTGTTAATCGGGACTTCATACCACTCAGCAAAAAACCCCCTCTTTTTCGCTGACTCCCGCTCCTGGCTAGCCCCGGCTCTTATGGACGGAAGGTAAACGCACCAGTTTGAGGTTTTTTTTCCTCTGTCTCGGCTGGCGGGCGGAGCTGGGTCTTGCCTGGCGGCTGGACTCAGATGCGCTGCTTGGGGGACAGGCCGGTGAAATTCCCATATTCTGAGAGCCAGGCTTGGGACTCTGTTAATCTAGACACTTTCAGCCTTCTGTATTGTAGCTGCCTCAGTGGGGTTTGTGTGGAGCTCTGCGGTCAGGGTGTGGGACGCCATGTTGGTACCGAGATTTTAGCGGGACCTCGTTCTTAGCCTGGGAGCCAGCGCCTGCAAATGGGACGGCGCTTCTCCGTCAGAAAAGTACTGATTTTGCACAGTGCTGCCTGCATTGGAGGCCTGGCAACAGAAGCAGAGGAATCACTATCTCTCGGCACCTTTAGCCCCTCTGTCTGCTGCCTGTGTGGAGGACGCCATCTTGGATACGGTGGCCGCAGCTGGACCTAATTCTTAGCTTGGGAGCCAGAGCCTGCCCACAGGAGAGCGCTTTTCTATCACAAAACCAGTACTCGACGCAGTGTTGGCTAAGGCTAGGCCCTGTCAGCAGAGGCCAACAGGGCAGTAGCATTGCTGTATTCTGAACTACTTTGTTATCATCTGGGGTTGGATATAGTGGTGCTTACTTTGTCAGATGAGAAGAGGGACCTCTACACCTGAAAACCTAACTGACTTGTGAACTGGTCAGATACCTTTTGCTTTACATTTGAAGACAGCCTAGAGAAACATTTGCAATCCATCCTCACAGTACCTCTTCCAGCCTCTATATACTCACATGGGACCCAAAAAGCAACAGACAATTGTGGCATACAAGCAATCACTCATGGCTTCAGAAGGCTCCCAAACAAAGCAACCAAGGAGTTTTCCAGATGAAGAAACTTTTATGAAAGCATCAGGAAGTGAATACAAATTGATTATATACAGAGCCCTTCTAGACCTTATACAAAATGCAGCAGAACAAAATGAAAAATTAACCAAGTTGTTTGATCTGATGGAACACCAGTACTCTGAAATCCAACAGATCAAGAAGAAAATCAAAGACATAGAAACTTCAATGCAAAGCCAAGAAAACAGAATGGAACAAATGGAAAAAAGAATTTCTGACTTGGAAGACAGAGCTACTGATGCCAGCATCTATGAGCAGAAATCAGAAAAATGAAACAAGAAAAATGAAGAAACATTAAGAAGCATGTGGGACTCTATTAAGAGGAACAACCTTCGATTAATTGGAGTCCCTGAACAGGGTGAGATATCTGAGAATACAGAGAGTATTGTTGCTGAGCTGCTGGAAGAAAACTTCCCAGAAATCATGAAGGAAGAGAATATAGACATCTCAGATGCATATTGTACACCACCCAATATAGATCTCAAAAGAAAGACTCCAAGACATATTATAATCAAGCTTAACAAAATGAAACACAACCAGCAACTCTTAAAGGCAGCAAGACTCAAGGCAAAGCTAACATTCAGAGGGAAACCCTGTAGGCTCTCATCAGATTTCTCAGCAGAAACCATGCTGGCACGGAGACAGTGGCACGACACATTCAAAGTCTTGAAGGAGAAGAACTTCCAACCAAGAATTATATATCCTGCAAAACTATCTTTCAAATACGAAAATGAAATGAAGACATTCCCAGATAAACAGAAACTCAGAGACTTTGTAAAAACCAAACCCAAACTACAAGAAATACTGATAGAAGTTCTTGGCTTTGGCTTAGAAGAACGAAACCACTAACTTTATATTTTAGAATGACACACTACTCAATACTCTACTCATTTAGGGAAGGCTCCAAAGTAAATCACAGCTTTGATTTGGAAAGAAGCAATCTAGTGATCATCATGAAAACTATGGTGTCATCATAATAAAAAGAGGGATGTACTACAGTCGTTATAGTCCTTCCAGATGGAGAGGAAGATGACCAGACTGGTAGTAATTAAAATTGGGTTTATAAATAGTTTATTAAGGGGGTTCATAGGGGCAGCTGTAAAGCAGAACAAAGATGTATCATACCATTTCAAGAAATCTAACACACGAGTCTCAACAACTATAAAACCAGCTCTGAAAAAGGTGAAAAATCATCTCCCAAATTCAGGGCATCAACTCAGGGGAAGACTTTCTCTTTTGGTTCTGGAGGAAGGTTCCTGTTATCAATCTTCTCCTGGGCTGGAAGCTTCTGAGGCACAAGGATGCCGGGTGCTTTCCAAAGGACACACTCTGCTCCTAGCAGTACTTCCCTGTGGTATGAGGTTCCCAACTCTCTGCTTGCTTTCCTTCCCTATATACCCCAGGAGATTTCCTCAAGGCATAATATAATCTTACATACTGAATCCTGCCCCACCAACACAACTGCCACCCATCCTCCCTCATTAACATCATAGAGATAGGGTTTACAGCATATAGGAATGTCACACAATGCCAGGAACCACGGCCTTGCCAAACTGCTACACACATTTTAGGGGGACACAATTCAATCCATGAAAGTACTAGCTGCTTTGACTACTGTGGCTATATAGTAAGTTCTGAGACCAGGAAGTGTGAGGCCATCTACTTGCTCTTCAGCAGTGCTTTACTTACCAAGAATCTCTTTCCTTTTCATACAAAGTTGGTCATTAGTTTTCCCATCTCTTTAAAGAATGTTGATGAAATCTAGACCACAACTCCATTATCTATGGATTGCTTTAAGAGTATTGAGATTTTCATAATGTTAACTCTTCCCATCTATGCACATGGTTATGTTCTTCCATTATGTAGGTCTCTCTCTCTTTTTTTTGTTTTTGCAGCAGTGTTTTATACTTTTTTTGGTAGTTTTATTATGAAAGTTCCTTATCTGGGTTAGTTTCTAGATTATGTTGTCATGTGCCTTAGTCTCAGATCGTTGTCTGATGTGTTGTTGATTTTCTGAAATACTCCCTGTTAGTATTTCTTATAAAGTTGTTCAGTTTTTACAAATTCCTTTCATTTCTGTTTATCTAGAAATATCCTGATTTTACCATTGTATTTAAGGAACAATTTTGTTAGATACATAATTTCTTTCTTTCAAAGTTTTATATATGTTATCCCATTGCCTTCCTGCCTCCATAGTTCCTGCTGAAAAATCAGAGTTTAGTCTTATTGATTCCCCTTTGTAGGTCACATTTTCTTTTTCCTGAGCTCCTCTCAGGATTATTTCTTTATCTTTGACTTTGGAAAGTTTGATTATAACGTGTCTTGGTGGTTTTCTTTTGATGTCTATCCTATTTGGGGTTCACTGACATTCTTGGATGTCTCCTCATCTTTAATGACATTAGGGAACTTTTCTGCCAGAAAATCTTCAAAAATTTTCTCTATACTTCTTTTGTCTCTTCCTGTTTTAGAATACTTATTATGTGCAAATTATTTCTCTTGATGGTATCCCACATAACTCTCAGGCTTTCTTCATGTTTCTTCCTTTTTTTTCTGATTGTTCCTCTTACTGATGGTATCACGGGATTTGTCCTCTATTTTGCTGAAGCTGTCTTCCATTGATTCAATTCTACTCCTTTATCCTTCCAATGTGTTATCTATTTGTGAAATTTTAGTGTTAATCTTCTGGATTTCTAGTTGCTTGTTTGTACAGGTTCTAATGAATGATTTTGCCATTTTGTTCTTGTATTGTTTTCCTGAATTCTTCTAGAGTTTTGTCTGTTTTCCTTGATCTCTTTTTTGATAGCTCTTGGAGGGTCCTACATGTAAGCCTTTCTAATTCAGGTAGTTCCATTACTATTGCTTCTTCAGGGAGGCCTCCTGGCTTTTTATTTTGATCACTTGCTGGAGCGATCTTGTCCTATTTCTACAGGAAATATGATAATGTCTGTTGTTTCTTAGGCATCAAGGTGTTATTATATTTACTAATTGTGTGTTTACTTTTTGGATCCTGATTTTTTACGATGTTTTCATGTATCTGGGCAAACAGGACAGGTGTGCTACTTTTTTCATTAGTCTTGCTGCACTGTAGTACTTGCCACTAGTCTTCAAGTGCATGGGGTAGTGTCTGGCTGTGTGAGTGTCCATCTCTTGTTTGCTGGTCTTGAGGAATGGATGAGGGAGGATTGTGCAGGTGGTGGTTGCTGTCTGTTGGTCCAGTGGCATTTTCTGAGTGCGTAGGACTACAGGTGTGGTGGGTGTGGCTGGCTATTGGGAATGGGGTTGCTATCTCATACCAGATGGGGGGGTGTGGTTGCACTGCTGCCACCTATCACCAGATGAGAGAAGGGGTAAGGGAGCTTGGCTGGGTTGGGACTCGGAGCAAGAAGGGGAGACTTGTTCCCTGTTCCCTGGCAATTGGGGCTACAGGACTGTGGGAGTTTGTGCCACTAATCCCCAGGAGGATGAGGGAGGGGCAGCATGTTCCTCTCATAGGCGAAGTTGCCCAGGCTTTTCCTGTTGGCTACAGCCAGCAAAATTGAGACCTTATTTCACTCTAGGTCAGTTACTCTGTGTCCTGTTGGGAAATTCTGTGCAGTTGTCTGCTGTGCTCCATACCTGAGACTGCTGCTATCTTTCTTTCAAGATGGCTATGCTGTCCCAAGGCCACTCTCTCTTCTCTTTCATTGCCTTCAATTCGTTTCTTCTTCCAATCAGTGTTCAATCTAGTTCTTTATCTTTTCATTTGATGCTCAGGGTTCTGATATTTTCATCTCTACTTGTTTCACTTGGTTTTACAGGTGTCTGCTGCAGAGGGATGGTTGCAGCATGTCTGACAAAACCTCCATGTTGGCTAAAGTCTGCTGCATGGAGTTTTCAATGGCTGACTTTTAGGAAGCAGATCACCCCCACATCTTTCCTTCAAAGTACCTCTGGGTGGGCTTAAACTTCAACCTTCCAGTTAGCACTGACCATGTTAACCCCTGCATTACCCAGGGATGTGGTTCTCCACCCTGGACCTACTGGGTCAATCTATGGGGCAGGGTCTGGGAATTTGTGTTTTAATAAGTCCCCACAGTTGACTTCCATGTGTACTGAGATTCAAGAAGCACTGGCTTCTCCTCAACTTTCTCATTTCTTGTTCTCTCCATAATCCATTGCAGTCTGCTTCCTACCACCACACTGTTGTCACTAAAGTCATCTATGATTAGGTGTGTACTATTAAGTCCAAAATACATTTTTCAGTCCTTACCTTACTGCTTGTGCACCACCACATTCCAGAAAGCTCTTTAAAATTCAGCCCTTTAGGGTTTTTTGTTTGTTTGTTTTAAAATCATCTCTATTGTACTCAACAACAGGAGGGGTTCTTCATCTTTTCTGGTGTCGGAGACCCCTGAGAAGTGGATGAACATGATTGACTCTGAATCTACACAACTATTTCAGGAGTTCATGAACCCCTGGTGCCCACCATGAACTCTGAATTAAGCCTCCTTTCTTTGCTTTTCTAGATTTCAGGTGGCTCATTCTCTTGGTTCTGTCCTCTTCCCTAGTTCCATCCTAGTTATGGTTCTCAGGGCCCATTATTGGCCCTTTCCCTTCTGTTTTTGTATCTCCTCCTGGGTGACTTGTGTTCATACTCTTGTATTCTACTGTGCTTTATATACTTGGGGCTACCAGATTTCTCTAGCCAGGCCTCTTCTCTAAACCCCAGTTCATATTCAGATGTCTGACAGCCATCTCTACCTACATGTCCAGCAGACACCTTAAGTTCAATAAATTCAGGACCTAAAATAGGCTGCCCCAAGTTTGTTTCAGTTAGTGTAATCTCCAGGGACTCAGCCATCCAAGCTGGAAATCTAGATTATTTTTGATTCTTTTCTCCCATCTGGCCCCATTCCAACACCAAACTGTGTGACTTTCATAACTTATGTAGCATCTAATTTTCTTATTCCTCTCCACCCCACTGCCTGGGTTCAGACCCTTATCTCTCAGCTGTGAATGATGTCAGTCTCCTAGTCCCACTCTTTCCCTTGTATAGCCCTTATTCCCTAAGCCACTAGAAAGCATTCCACTAGAGACAGACAATGTGATGATTATCTCACCAGGGATAAGAAGGATTTATTTGAAAATGTTTAGATTGCATGATGCTAACTTATCATTACATTAGAGAGATTTCTAGGTTCCAATAAACATTAATATGTTACAGGGTATGATAGACAAAATAACAGTCCCCTGAGGATATCCACGTTCTAATTCCCAGAACCTGTGAATGTGTTAGCTTGCATGGTACAGACATTGTATATGTGATTACATTAAGGATCCTGAGATGAGGAAATTATCCCGATTATCTGGATGTGGCCAATATAATCACTGGGATGCTTATAAGAGTGACACACAAAGATCAGAGAGAAAGAAGAGGAGATATGATTACAGTCTTCCGATGGGAGAGAGGTAAAAAGGGATAGGGTGAGTGGGAAACAGACATTGACTGGAAGATGCTATAATGCTGTCTTTGGAGACAGAAGAGGGAGCCATAAGCCAAGGAATACATGTGGCCTCTACAGGCTACAGATGGCAAGGTAACAGATTCTCCCCTAGAGCCTCCACAAGGAACATAATTCTGATGACTCATTTTAGACTTGTGATTTCCCATACCATCAGGTAATAAATTTGGGTTGTTTCGAACCACTAAATTTATAGTAATTTGTCACAGTAGCAATATGAAACTCATACAGAGGGATCTGCTCACATTTGTGGCCATCACATCCAGCTCACCAAAAAAGGACGCCTAATGACATGCAGATTCAGCCAGAACTGGCCAGTAAAGGCCGGCTTCCACTGTCTGTCTCCCATGGTCTTTTCTGATCAGACACAGCACTGTGGCACTGACAGTGATGCTCACAAGGACTGCTGTGGATGTGATCACAGGAAGAATGCACTTATCCTTCTCACCTTATAAACCTACAGTTGTCTCCTGTGCTAACAGATGACACAGCTACTCAGTTCCTTTGTCAGATTTGAGAATATTCTCTGAGTCTTGAAGATCTTCAGCTCTCCCTGGCTCACTCAGCCACGTCCTGGCATGATGTTGCTCTGACACGGGGGTAGCTATCAAAAGAAAAAGTCACACAAGGCACAAGGGTCCACGTCCATACAACTCCATGCAGGGTCCATGTCTGTACAACTCCTATGTCGGGCAGTCAGGAAAACCAGGCTGGACTCCTTTATCACCTCCTGATGCAGGAAGACTCTGATTTGATGTAAATTCTTGATTGCTTAGGTGTACTTCATTATCTGCCTTTTTGTTATTTGCTCCCACTTTTATTAATCCAAATTGCTGTCTATGATCACATATGCCTGGAGGCATGGTTTATGCATCTAATAATGAACCCAAGAATTAAAACAAACGAGCCAACATCTCATTGGCTTAATGAGGTCCAGTCTAAGAAAAGGCACAGTGACTTTAAAGATCTGATCACACATGAGTTGGCTAAAATCACAAAATGAAGCTGGACTGAGGACTTAAACTTTCCATTTACAACCCCATAATCAGTCATAAAGAACACTTCCATGACAGTCTATTTTGAAGATTAGGAAAAGGATTCTAGTTGTCTCCTGAAATTTAACTGAGTAACCTTAATTGACAACTCACCTACAATGAACATGTTAATCCACTAAAGTAGCTCTCATTAGGAGTCAGGTTTTGACCCCAGTAGAGCTGCCAAGAGAGGATGTAGGGAAAGATAAAGGAGCCTAACTCTACAAGGAGAAATGCTTTCCCAGGAAAAGACAGAATGAAAAGTTACCAGTCTGAGTTAGTCACACAGCAAAGAGATGACTTCAGTGACACATCCTGAGCTGGGAGAAAAGGCATTTCACAGGTATCCAAAAGATCAAGAGAGTGTGTTTAACAGTTTGCCTGGAAAAGTACATGACCCATGACTGCCAACAAAAGAAGGTCTGCCCAGCCCAGTTCACCCTGAGAAAATGCAACTTCATTTTGAGGAGAAGAAAAAGTACAGGGAGGAAAAAGTGGAGACATAGAGAAAGAAAGGCAGAAGAATAAATAATATGTAAAATTATAAAAACACACTTAAACAAGTTATTATTTGTTCAGGAGTCCCATAGTGCAGTGGTTAAAGTGCTCGGCTGCTAACTGAAAGGCTGGCAGTTGAAACCAACCAGCTGCTATATGGGAGATGGATGTGGCAGTTTGCTTCTGTAAAGACTACAATCTTGGAACTCCTATGAGCAGTTCTACTCTGTCCTATAGGGCCATTGTGAGTCAAAATAGACTCCACAGAAACGGTTTTGGGTCTTCTGGTTTATTATTTGTTCAGGACTTAGGCCACTCTAATCAGAAACACAAAATATCTTTACAGATTCAACATCAGATGTATGTTTCTCCTTTTAATCCCTTTGGGAAGAAAGAGATGAGATTCCCTGTCTGGATCCAGTCACATACCACAAGACGATGATCTGCTCTTGGAGATTCCTGGCCACTGATCAGGAGGGTATGAACATAGAAAAGCTGTTTGGAACAAGGAAATCCCTGCCCAGATGATGCCTCTAGCCTCAGAGTTGGCACCATGCTCTGTGGGGACAATGACACAGCTCTACCTTTAGGTCAACTCTTTGAAGTAGGACTAAATCCTAGAATCTCAGCTAACAGGACTGCCCTCTTCACAGCATTATCTTTATTTCTGCCTAGACTTCCTGAGAGCAGCTTCAACTTCCCAGAAAACATCTTTTAAAAAATTCTGTTCTGGTGGCAGAGCCAACAGGGCAGACTAGACACATGTCTCCTTAACTCCCTCTGAAAACCAAGGCCTGGACTGATAACTGAACAGAGCATTCTGGACACCTAGTGAGCCCCAGGACACGGCACATGGTTGTCAGACTGGACTACATGCCACTAAATGGGAAACTTCCTCATTCTCACTGAGCCTTGCTCCTGTCGACTTGCCACTTGGGCAGACTACAGTACTTTTATTTTTTTTTATTTTTGTAGGCTGGTAGGAGGTGGATGGGCATGACCCAGCAGATACGCTGAGCTACAGTGCTGAAGTGAACAGTGTGTTGCAGGCACAGTGGAGAGACAGTGTGTGGGATAGCCACGTTTTGAAAGCCTGGCAGAAGACTGAGGGCACCATGGCCCCTCCAACCTCCCTTTTCTGAGCTCCACCATAGATTCTGCTGTTTCACAGCAGAAGGGGCAGCTTGACAAAGACACCATCTCAGTCTGCTGGGAAGTGGAGTTACCCAACTGGAGGCCTCAGCAAGGGCTAATTCCCAGGCTGGGAAGCAGTGCCAGTCCAGGCAGTGCTTTTCCAGCAGAAAGACAGTGTTTAGCACAGTGTTGTCTTACAGGTAGGGCCTGGCAGAGGATGACAGCAGGACCATAGCCCCTCTCTACTCTGAGCTACATCATAGCATCTGGGGACTGCTGGAGAGGTGTTTTTTTTGTCAGTCGAGAGGCAGGGCCTGCCATACCTGACAGCCTGACTGATTTTAGAAGCTGTCAGATAGTTTTTAGCTTTTTTAAAGTAAGACTGCCTGGAAAAATAACTAGTGCGAAGCCCATTGGCATTTCTTCCAGCCTTTACTGACCTACATCATAGGGTGCGTTGACAGGCCTCCCAGTGACTCCCAAGTAGGGTGGTGTCTTTGACAGCCAGGGGGTGGAGCCTGCCACCCAGGAGAGTCTACTGAGGCCAGTCACTAGAGTATACAGAGTCAGCTGGTGACCAAATCCCTTTTCAGAACTACACCTCAGCTCCTGTTGAGGCAACACCAGAGAAACTAAACAGCCCCTAGAAGACCCAAAGGCAACAGACCGTTGCTAAGCATTTAAAGGAACAGCCCACCATGGCCCCAGAAAAACTCCAACAATAAAGAATCAAAAAACTTCCCAGATGAAGAAGCCTTTCTCAAACTATCAGAGGTCAAGTACAAAAGAATTTATACACAGAGCCTTCCTAGAGATTGAACAAAATGCAGTAGAGCAAAATTTAAAATTAAGAAAGCTATTCAAACTGATGGAGAATCAACATTTTTGAAACCCAACAGATCAATAACAAAATTACAGAATTAGACAATTCAAGTCAGACTTAGTGACCTTAAGGATAGAGCAACTGACACCAGGATTTATGAGGAGAAATCAGAGAAAAGAAATAAGAAAAATGAAGAAGCATGAAGAAACACGTGGGACTCTATCAAGAAGAATAATCTATAATTAACTGGAGTTCCTGAACAGGAGGGGACAGCTGAAAACACAGAGAGTACTGTTGTTGAGTTGCTGACAGAAAACTTCCCTGAAATGATGAAAGAAGAGAACATAGATATCTAAGATGTGTATTGAATGTCTCAAAAACTAGACCCCAAAAGAAAGACACCAAGGCATGTTATAATCAAGCTTAATAAAATGAAACACGCAGAAACTCTTAAAGGCAGCAAGACTCAAAGCAAAGCTAACATTTAAAGGAAAGCCCTGTAGGCAGACACAATGTTGGTAAGGAGGCAGTGGGATGACACAGTCAAAGCCTTGTAGGAGAAAAACTTCTAACCAAAATTATATATCCTACAAAACTGTTAAATATGAAGATGAAATTAAGACTTTTGGTAGAAAAACAGAAGCTTAGAGACTTTGTGAAAACCAAACTCAAACTACAGAAATACTGAAAGAAGTTCTTTGCTTGGATAAATGAAACCATTAAGTGTATATTTAAGTGTATATTAAGTGTATATTAAGTGTATATTAAGTGTATATTTAAGGGGGCAAAGCAAGACACAACATCCAGAAACCTACTCAGTTAGGGAAGGCACGAAACTCAATCAAAGCTGTAATATTAAAAAGAAGGGAACCAGTGATCATATCATGAAAACTACGATACCATCACATTAAAAAGAGGAATATACTACAGTAGTTGTAGTCCTTTCAGATGGAGAGGAAGTTAAAAAGATAAGGAGAAGTTAAAATTAGGTTTAAATTTAGAATATTACAGGGCATCATAGGAGTAGCTGCAAAGCACAACAACGATGCAACATATCAAAACAAGAAATGTAACACAAGAGTCTCAATAAACACAAAACCAACACAGAAAAAGAAAAGTAAATCCATAAAGAATGACCAAAAACCAAATATTAAGAACGCAGAAAACATCAACACAAAAATAAATACATCAAAATGCAGCACTAAACATATACCTGTTACGCTGAATGTAAATGGACTGAATGCTCCAGTAAAAAGACAATGAGTGACATCTTGAATCAAAAGACACGACCTATCTATATGCTGCTTACAAGAAACACAACTTAGGCTCAGAGATATAAACAAACTGAAAATTACAGAATGGAATAACATATACCAAGCTAACAACATATAAAGAAGAGCTGGTGTGGCAATCCTAATCTCAGATAAGAGAGATTTTAATGTAAAATCCACCATTGTGGAGAAGGATGGTCACTATTTATTGCTGAAAGGTTCAGTACACAAGGACTTAATAATGTTAAATATTTATGCACTCAATACCAGAACACCTAAATATATCAGAAAAAAAAAACAAGAACACTGACTACATTGAAAAATGAGATAGATCACTCCACAATAACAGAGACTTCAACACTCCACTTTCAGTAATAGATAGCTCATCCAGAAAAAGCTCAGTGAAGAACACAGATCTTACTGTGACAATAAACCAAATAGACCTCATTGACATATACAGAACTTTTTATCCATCAACAGATAGGTACACCTTCTTCTTCAATGCACATGGAACATTTTCCAGAATAGATCATGTGTCAGGACATAAAGCAAATCTCAGCAAAATCCAAATCACTGAATTGCAAAGCATCTTCTCAGATCATAAAGCCATAAAAGTCAAAATCAATAGTAGAAAAAACATAGATAGAAACTGGAACTCATGGAAACTGAACAACAACTTGTTCAAAAAGCCATGGGTTATAAAATAAATCAAGGGAGAAATAAATGAATTTATGGATTCCAATGAGAATGAAAACACTTCCTACCAGAACCTATGGGATACAGCCAAAGCAGTGTTCAGAGGTCAATTTATCTCTATAAGTGCACACATCCAGCAGGATGAAAGATCCAAACCGAAGAATTAATCCTACAGCTTGAACAAGTAGAAAGAGAGCAACAGAGAGAACCCTCAGGCACTGGAAGGAAACAGATAATAAAGATTAGAGCAGAACTAAATGAATTAGAGAATAGAAGAACAATTGAAAAAGTGGAAAAGACCAAAAGCTGGTTTTTTGAGAAGATCAACAAAATTGACAAACCATTGGCTAAACTTACAAAATAAAAACAGAAGAAACAAATAACCTGGATAAGAGATGACATGAGAGATGTCATAACAGAACTAACCGAAATCAAAAGCATCATAACAGAATACTACGAAAGATTGTACTCTAACAGATTTGAAAATCTAGATGAAATGGACAAGTTTCTAGATTCACATTACCTACCAAAATTACAACAAGTAGAACAACTTAATAAACCTATCACAAAGGAAGAGACTGAAAAATTCATAAAAAAAACTACCAACCAAAGACAGCCCTGACCCAGATGGCTTCCCTGAAGATTCTACCAAGCTTTTAGACAAGAGTTAACTCCTCTACTACTGAAACTATTTCACAGCACAGAAAGGGATGGAATACTCCCAAATTCATTCCATGAAGCCAGTGTAATCCTGATACCAAAGCCTGTGAAAGATCCCACAAAAAAGAAAATTACAGACCAATATCACTCATGAACCTAGATGCAAAAATCTTCAACATCCTTGCTGACAGAATTCAACAACACACCAAAAAAAAAAAAAAATTCATCATCATGACCAAGTTGGATTCATACCAGGGATGCAAGGCTGGTTCAGCATCAGAAAAACAATGTGTTCAACCATATAAATAACACAAAAGAATCATCTGATTCTTGTCAGTTGATGCAAAAAAGGGATTTGACAAATTCCAATACATATTCATGATAAAAACGCTCAGCAAAGTAGGAATAGAAGGGAAATTCCTCAATGCAATAAGGGGTATGTATGCAAAGCCAACTGTCTACATCAGCCTGAATGGAGACAGACTGAAAGAATTCCCCTTGAGAACGGGAACTAGACAAGGATGCTCACTCTCACCACTTCTATTTAACATGGTACTAGAAGTTCTGGCCAGAACAATTAGACAAAACAAAGAAACAAAGGGCATCTGCATCGGCAAAGAAGAAGTAAAAATCTCCCTATTTGCAGATGATATGATTGTATACACAGAGAATCCTAAGGAATCCATAAGTAAACTACTCAAACTAATAAGAGTTCAGCAAAGTATCAGGATATAAGATAAAAACATAAGTAAATCAGTAGTATTCCTTTATGTAAACAAAGAGATTATTAAACAAGAATCACCAAATCAATACTATTTAATATAGCCCCCAAGAAGATGAAATACCTAGGAATAAATCTAACTAGAGAAATAAGAGACATATACAAAGAGGACTACAAGACCGTACTGCAAGGAACTAAGAGAGATTTACATAGACGGAGAAAGCTAACCTGCTCATGGATAGGAAGAATTAACATTGTGAAAATGTCTATTTTACTCAAAGCAATCTACATATACAATGCAATCCCAATACAAATTCCAGTGACACTTTTTAATGACATGGAAAAACTAATCACCAACTTGTTTGGAAAGGGAAGAAACCCCGGATAAGCAAAGCACTATACCAGAAGAAGAACACAGTGGAAGGCCTTACATTATCTGACCTTAGAACCTATTACACTGCCACAGTAGTCAAAAAAACCTGGTACCGGTACAAAAAGAGACACATAGACCAATGGAACAGAGTTCAGACCCCAGACATGCCACCATCCTCCTAATGAACAGCTGATATTTGACAAAGGCCCTAAGATTGTAAGCTGGGGTAAAAACAGTCTTTTTAACAAGTGATGTTGGCAGAACTGGATATCCATCCACAAAAAGTTTAAACAAGACCCATATCTCACATCTTACACAAAAACTGAATTAATCTGGATGACAGACCTAAATATCAAACCTAAAGTGATAAAGATCATGCAACATAAAATAGGGTTAACAATGGAAGTTTTATTACACAGCTTAGACAGACTTCAAAATCTGACAAAACAGAAGAGAAAACAGGTAAATGGGAAGTACTAAGAATCAACCACTTTTGTTCATTCGAAGACTTTATCAAAAGATTAAAAGACTACCTGCAGAATGGGAAAAAATATTTGTCAGTTACATGTCAGACTGATGTCTAAAATTCATAATCTACAAGGTACTGCAAAATATCAACAAGAAAAGGTAAAGAACCCACTTAAGCAACAGGCAAAGGAGACAAAGACACTTCACTAAAGAGGACATCCAGGCAGCCAAAAGACACATGAGGAAATGCTCACTACCATTAGCTATTAAAGAAATCCAAATCAAATCTACAACGATAAACCATCTCATCCCAACAAGGTTGGCCACGATCCAAAAAACAGAAAACAACAAATGCTGGGGAGGCTGTGGAGAAATCAGAACTCTCCTACACTGCCGGTGGGATTGCAAAATGGTGCAACCTGTTTGGAAAGCAATCTGGTGTTTCCTTAAAAAGCTGGAAATAGATACACCATTTGATCCACTACTCAAAATATATTCTACAGAATCAAGGGCAGTCACATGACCAGATCCATGCACACAAATATTTATTGCAGAATAGTCCACAACAGCAAAAAGATGGACTCAACCCAGATGCCCAACAACAGATGAATGGATAAACAAACTGTGGTATACACACTCAATGGAACACTATGTAATGATAAAGAACAACGATGATTTTAGGTAACATCTCATAAGCTGGTTTCAATTAGAGGACATCATGTTGAGTGAAAGTAGTCAGAGACACAAAGACAAACATTCTATGAGACCCCTATGATAAGGACTTAAAAACAGACCCATGTACTGAAGAAAAGACTTTGATGGCTGCAAGGGAGGGGAGGGAGAGAGGGAAAGGGCTGGTTATAGATTAGATAGTTGACAGAAATTTGGTTAGGTGAAATCAGGGACAGCACACATTAGAAAGATCAACTTTACTGGACTTCAACATAAACTGAAAACTCTTCTAATCTTAACCCAACATTGCAGTAGCAGAGGAGGAGGTCTGGGGACCATGCTCTCAAGGGACATCGAGGTCAACTGGCATAACTAGCTTATTGCTAAGAGAGTCTTCTGTACCCCATATTGATGAGAGGTGTCTGGGGTCTTAAAAACTAGCAAGCTGCCTGCCATCTGAGGTACACCAAATGGTCCCAACTGAGCCGGAGCAGATGATCACCAAGGCCAAAAAAGCCGTGCAGGAAAAAAAAGCCCAGAAGATAGAAGGACCCATGTGTGCATCTGTACAGATTGTTACACAAATACAGGGACGTCCAAGAGGGAGTTTGTGAGAAGAAAGGGGACTCAGAAACTATATAATCCCACAGTGGTTTAAAAGAGATATGGATATGATAAAGGCAAACAGCTGGTGGAGGGGAGTGAGGATGGGGGATGTGGAACAGAAATGCTATTAAAAATCATAGAAAAACCAAAAAGCTCTAAGACAAAACATAAGGGTGGTACTAGCTTTTCAGTGAATATTCTCATCACAGAAAATGGGGTACCAGGAGGTATCGTCTTTGGTTCATGAAACCAGCAACATCAGTATGTTATTTTCATTACAGTAATCTAATAGTGTAGAAATAGTAGTATCAGGGAATAATGTAAGGAAGGAAAGTAACGATATTGTGTCACAACAAGAAATCAAATGAAAGCTCAAAACTGATAAATCAAGAAACGGCAATACAAATACAGTATTTAACTATATAGAGGAATCCCCAGAAGAAATGGTTAAAAGTTAAAATCTGTTTCCTCTAATGAGGCTGTTGGGTTTTTGTTTGTTTGTTTTAAAACTTTGTAACGGCTATGGACAACTGCCCGGATTTGAATCTAGGCTCTGTCACTTACTAGCCTTGACAAATTACTTAACTTCCTCATTTCTAATCAGTGTTGTAGAAAAACATTAATCCAGAAAGCATATATAAAAGTGTGCTTGGTATATAAAATATGTTCAGTAAATATTTTGATCCAAGTTAATAAAAATTAAAGAAAAAACTAAATAAATGGTGAGCACTGCTATCAAAACAATCTAGAAGACAAATATGGAAAAACAAAAGCAAAACAATTAAAACCAAGCCTAGGTGACATGACCATGAGGCTGAGTCACAAGTCTCACCAGCAGGCTGGTTGCTGATACCATTGCCTTCTCTCTCTCTGTCTGACTTAGCCAACACCATGCTTTAAGCCCTGCCTGCTTCTCCAGGAAGCTCTCCTGGATCACTCCCAGGGTAGTGATGGCCTCCCTCTCCTGCACTCCTAATTCTATCCACTGAAGCCACTGTTTTCCATTAGCAAATGCCTAACATATCCCTTAAATGTTCTCTCTTCCACAGTGAATAGCTTCAGTTCCTTTCACCATTTACCACCATTTTTTAGATCCTTTGGCCTATGATCATCTTCCTTTGGACAAGCTCAGTTTGTCCTTAAGATTCTTTTTACAGAATGCACCCAGACATGAACAAAAGGTTCCAGCAATTCCAGCTGGGAGGCTTCAGTCTCACACTTCCTTTACGCTCTTCCTGCTGAGGCTTTTGTCTCAAGGCTCCCATCACCCTCATTCAGATACCTGCCATCAGCTCTGATCTATTTGTCCCCTCCTTTTGATGCCTACAGAATATGCTCACTCCAAAGAGGACTGCAAATGCTAGGACAATACCCAGGCCACAATCAGCTGCAGCTCTGAACCCCTTGTTGTCCCCTTACCTGCCATGTGCTCTAGACTCTCCATTCTCTCTCCCCAGGCCCCAGTGCTGCCCATCCTCTAAGGTCTGCTCAGGAATGTCTGACCAGAATGCTTCTTCTCATGGTACTACTCTGTGCTTTTACTGAACTCCTTGTCTTCTTGTCCCCAAGTAGACCATAAACATTGGACATCTCTTTGTATGCCATGTAGCACCTAGTATGGTGCCCCAAACAGTCAGTCCTAGATGCGTAACTGTGGAAGAACAAAGAGGGAAGGAGATCTGATCCGGTACACTGTTTTCTGTGGCAGCCATACTTCGTGTTTGGTGTAACAGTAGGCAACAAAATTCGTATCTGCTTCTGAATCATGTCTTTTTCACTTCCTTTCCCTGTGTGTTTTTTATTAGGACAAGACTTCGTTATTTCATGTTCACCAGAAGTGTTGTTAAGAATGGACGCTACTATATGCTGCCTTTAAAAAAAGTTCTCAAGCATCTAGTGGTAAAATGTTTCTTTTGGAAGGTCCAGGAAGGTCATCTAATCCAGCTTGTCACTCGTCTCTAAAGGGCCCTCCAGCTCTGCTCAGACAGATCCTGACAGGGAAGTAACCAGCTCCCAAGATAACCCATACCACTGTGGCCCAGCAGCAGGGTTGGCCTGAAGTAGGTGCTCCCCCAAGGACAGTCTCCCAACTAGTCAGAGGTGGCCCCTCTTTAGTGTTTGTATCCACTTTGGGAAAACTTTGTATCATTTATGGCAGGACATTTCATTAGCAAATCCTTCATATCAAGCCCAGTTCTGTCTTTCTATTTTGTCCACTTACTGGTCCTCCTTTCTGGAAATTATTTGAATAGTTGAAAACAGATGTAAAGTGAATACTCCAGCTATTTTTCAGATACAATAAAATTATGCTAGATACTTGTATGCTTCTGAGCACTCAGGAAGGATATAACTCAAACTCTAACTGGAGGTAACAAAGGAAGGCACAGAAACAATATTAGGAAAAATATAAAGTGTTGCTAACTATGACTGCTTTTGTCATATGAGCTCTTTAGTGTACCTGGTAAAACTGCTACTGCTGTAGATGGAATGGAGCCCTCGTTGCACAACAGTTAAGAGCTGGGCTGCTAACCAAAAAGTCAGCAGTTCAAATCTGCCAGCTGCTCCTTGGAAACCTTATTCTGTTCTCTAGGGATCTCTGTGATTGTAATCCACTCATTGGCAATGGTTTTGGTTTGGCAGATGGAGTTATATAAAGTCTTAACCATGTAGGTAATTAGAAAATGTCCATTTAAGAAAGTTTTAAGGTAGCACACTAGCACACACAAATATACCATATTGTAAACTAAGGGGAAGCAATTTCAAAATAGCTTATCAAATATTATTAGTCTGAGGTTTTATATAAGCCTCTACAACTTCTGATGTACCTGGGTCAAGATATTGACTTTTCAGATTACTTTGAAGAATGCTCACACTCAAGGATATGTGTTTCTGACATCCCTTCTGGAAAGTTAAGGAAAAATATGACATGGGAGAACCACATGCCTGCTCCTTTCACTGTTGCTGTCAGTAACAGGAGGTGCAAGGGATTCCTAACTCACAAAACTGGCAATGATGCACTGAAGGTTCATAATCAAAAGAACATTACTTACTGCCAGTTTAGCACCAGACAGTCATCTTTCTTTTTACTCATTCATTATCTGCACCTCCATCACCTGTTCTTCTGGAAACAGTATCCTCTTCTTTCAGGCAACGATTCCTCTCCAATTCCCCTACATGCTAGTAGGAACAGGTGTCACACAGGGAACTCTACATGCCCTAAACCAGGTCAGAATTCTGTGTCAGTACAAGAAACTAACAGAGACTTAAATAAATGGAAAAACCTACCCTGCTCATGGATAGGAAGACTTAACATTGTGAAAATATCTATTTTACCCAAAGCAATCTACTTATATAACACAATCCCAATACAACTTCCAGTGTCGTTTTTTAAGGAGATGGAGAAAGAAATTACCAACTTTGTTTGGAAAAGGAAGAAGCCTCAGATAAGTAAAGCACTACTAAAGAAGAACACACTGGGAAGCCTCTCATTACCTGATTTTAGAACCTACTAAACTGCCACAGTAGTCAAAACAGCCTGGTACTGGTACAAAAAGAGACAGACAGATCAGTGGAACAGAATTGAGACTCCATAGATGACACCATTTGAATATGAACAGTTGATATTCGACAAAGGCTCTAAGACATTAAACTGGGGTAAAAACAATCTCTTCAACAAATGGTGCTGGCAAAATTGGATATCCATCTGCAGTAAATTGAAACAAGACCCATATGTTACACCTTATGCAAAAACCAACTCAAACTGGATAAAAGACCCAAATATCAAATCTAAGACGATAAATTTCATCCAAGAAAAAGTAGGCTGCAAGGGTGGCAAGGAAAGGAGGACGAGGGAGTGGAGGGTTTAGATTATTGACAGAAATTTGGTTGGGTGAAATCGGTGACAGCACACATTAGAAACAAGATCAGTGTTAACTGGACTTCAACATAACTTGAGTACTCCTCCCATCCCAACCCATATCGTAATGACAGAGTAGTTGGGGCGGGGGGCCGGGGACCATGCTCTCAGGAGAAATCAAGGGTAATCAGCACAACTAGCATTTTGCTAATGAGGGCTCACTGCACCCCATATTGGTGAATGGTGTCTGGAGTCTTAAAAGCTGCCAAGCTGCCATCTGAGGATACAGCAAATGGTCCCAACTCAACAGGATCAGACGATCTCCGAGGACCAAAACGACATGGGGGAAAGAGAACCCTGAAGACAAAGAGACCCATGTGACTGGGTCTCTACATCGACTCAGGACAGGAAGAACCAGATGGTGCCTGGCCACCACCAGTGACAGCCGCGATAGAGCTCAGAAAATTGAGATTCACTGGCAACACAAGAATGAGATCTCCACTAAAAGACCACAATTGATGGTCCAGGGGCCTTGGAGTTCCCTTGTGGGAACTCCTGTGGGAACTCATGGCCTCTGGCCCCGATGCTGCCCCTTTCCACAAATCCTAATGAAGGTCAACTCTTCAGCCAGCAAGGGAGTGGACTTGGTGATGCAGAGTGACCATACCTTGTAGGCACTTTATGGTTCTATGCATCTATAGGATATCATCCTGCTGACCTCTTACTGATGGAAGGGGAGTGGATAGAGAGGAGGGGACAGAAGACTATTGGGAGGTTAGGTCATGTATGGAGCAGAGAGGAAGAGTGTGCTGTCACCGGACAGGGAGAGCAGGGGTAGCTGCACATAGGTGAGCATGCAGATTTATATAGGAGTGTCCATTTTCATTCAAACACAATAAAAAAAAAGAACTCTGTGTCAGGATTTTTCAAACTGAAGTTATGTTTGGTACAGGAAGAGGAGAGAGATGCAAGTTAATAAAGGGTTGTCTCTCAAATAGAAAGGGTGTGGAAATGGAAGCAAGGGCATGCTTTGTGGTAGAATGAAGCAGAACCGCCTAGCTTCTGTACCTTCCCGAGGATCTATTGTTTAGCTCCTTTGATTCTGAGCTAGCCCAGAACCCTTCAGTAGGTCTCTATTTTTTAGCTGACACTAGTTAAAGATGGGCTTTTGTCACTGGAAAGGGCAAGAGTGCTGATAGCCAATTACAGAAGGAGCATGGAACATTTGATTACAAAGGTCTAACATTTTGGTTATTTTATACTTGATACAGTCAACATTTACTGGGTACCAGTCATCTGCCAGACTTGGTCTTAGACCCAGAAAATTCAGTCTACTGTAACCAGAGGCTTAAAGAGTACAGTTACAAGAACACTCATTCCACTAGAAGGAATCTTATAAGTCACTAGTATCTGACATCTTAGAAAAGAAGAAGAAAATTTAAAGTGATCCTCAGCAGTCAAAACTAGAATGTCAAAAGTATCTAAAAACCTGGATATTTTAAGTTACCAAATGGGAACATGAACTACAGAAAAAAATTGGTTCAGGGAAACATCAAAGTCATAAAACCTGAAATATGTTACAATCTCAACAGTAGCAGATATGACAATCTGGTCACTTTAAGGAACAATTAATAGATCCCAATAGAGCCAGTACTACTGATAATACTTTAGAGTGATGAATCTGTGGGAAACCATCTAAAAAATGTATGGCTCCAAAATCTCTTACAGATTCAGACGGTGAGGAAGAACACTGAAAAGAAAGCTACTATCCAGCTGGGTTTCCGAGGATCTAATTCTAGGATGGACCCAAGTGAAGTGGATCTTCATTGATGACAGGACATTCCAGATCACAGGCCAAGATATCTGGCAAAGTAGCCACCAGTTCTCCATTTTGACAGTAGCCAAATAAGAGAAGTCCTTGGCTCAGGTCTAAGTTCAGAAGACCCGTGAGTAATCCAATGTTCCCCAAAAAGTCTGAAGGCAACAGTCACGGGGTCAGGGACAGGGATGAAGGTAACATTTGCATTTGATGCTGACCGGCAGGTAAACCACTGACAAATGTCTGTGATGAATGGGCCTTTCACTCTAGTCTTTTCTCAGGCCTCTTTTGTAGCAAGCGGTAGATAGCAACAAAGGAGAGATTTATCACTATAAGCTCATCTAGCAGCTGGTATTGCCCCTTGTTTAACTTCTTTCAAGAGAAGGCAGAGTTATCAACTGAACTAAGCAGGTGTTTAAGGCAGCTGATTTTCTTTTCATTAATTTCCTTTAAGTAATAGCAAAGCAGACTAGAGGTTAGCTCATGCACTCAGGGAAATCTTAACCTTCTGCTGCTAAACCACAAGGGTGTGTGCTGAGGTGTGCAGGTTCAAGGCTGCTTCCTATTGGGTCTAACACCTTCAAATTTTTAATTCTAGTAGTAAGCAGAACTTAAGAGTCACAGTTCATCCCAACCCCTTGACATCTCGGTTTGTCTTCTTTAGAAATGCATCAGATGTAAAGTGAAGTCCGAAGCTTTAAGATGCTCAGGAAAACCTGATTAAGAAAAACACTACTCTTCATTTCAAATTCTAACTGAATTTTGTCACATTAATGACCATACACAGTTTTACATTCCAAGTAACTATGAGGATAAGCTTAACATGAAACATGAAAATTTTTAATTACATTTGTTAAAAAAAAAAAAAAAAAAACTTTTTAAAGCTCAAGGCCTCCCAAACCTATAACTGAAACCTTCATCTCTGAGCACTGGCCTTCCAATAATGACCTTCTCTATGAGAAGGTCCTACAATGTAAGCATTCTGCGTCGTTCTTGTGTTACAAGCTGCAACAAGGAACTTTTCTAGTCCTCTCATCTATCCTCAGTTACAGACAGCCACAGTTTACCAGGGGATTAAGGAGAACCACCTTACTTCTCCATACTGGACAAAATCCTGGAGTCTTTTATGCTACCTCCAGCCCCTCGATTACCTTCCATTGTCTCCTACTACTGAGTCCTTGTCACCAGGAACAAACATTCGGTGGCACATTTCCTTCTCTTTATTCATGTAGTCCTTGTAATAGCTGTAGAAAAGAAATACACTTTACAGAAGGTCTGTGCTTGTAGCAGGTGACATCTGGTGGCTGGAATTTTCCAAGGCCCAGAAATACTAAAAATTCAACAAGTCTTAAACCGCATCAGGATTAAAGCAACACCAGAAAGATAGAGGAGACAGAAGAGGCCCCTGAGCTGTACAGGAAACTCTTACACAAAACAATCCATGATACATTGAAGACAGCCATGGTGAAGGCTGAGAGCCACTGTAAGTGAAGCTGCCAGACTGAGACTGCCAAGTGACCTCCTACATTCACCCTCAGGTTTCTAACTTACTTTGAGCTTCTCTTGCTAAAGAGTGGTTAGAACCTACTCCTACAACAACAGACAACCCAACTAAGAAATGAGCAAAGGACATGAATAGATAGTTATCCAAAGAAGAAATACAAATGGCCAATAAGCACATGAAAACATGTTTGATGACATTATTTGGAAAATGCAAATATTGTGATAACACTTCATAACTAGTCTATTGGCTATCATTTTAAAAATGAAAAACAAGGGGTGTTGGAGAGCATTTGGAGAAACTGGAAATTCATCCACTGCTGGTGGACTTGTAAAAATGATGCAGCCACTGGAAAACAGCCTGGCAGTTCTCAAAAAGTTAAATACATATAGTTCATCATGATTCATTAAAAAAGAGAACGGTCAGGTCCTAACATTTCTATATGTAACCTAAGAAGATACTTTTACATATATGCAAGTCCTCAATGCCTGAAATTTGACAACTGGATCAAATTTAAGTGCATCCATCTCAGACTCTGGATTTAATATTTAACGTTAAAAAGACAATCCCAGCAATACAAAAGAAAAGTATACTGAAAAAGAAGTGGCTGTATCACTAGATATTGAAATTATGGTTGACTCCTATTTATATAGAAACCCTGGGGTGGCACAGTGGTGAAGTGTTATGCCTGCTAACCAAGAGGCCAGTAGTTCAAAGCCACCAGCTGCTCCTTGGAACCTCTATGGGGCAGTTTTACCCAGACCTACAGGGTCAATATGAGTCAGAACTGACTTGATGGCACCTAACAACAAACAACCTATTTATATGTTGACAACAAAATGTCCTAAAATTAACACAAACCTTCTATAATTGTAAAAATCTGTATTTCTAATAGAATGGTGCAGGCATCAATTCAGGAAACCAAGAAAATCACCCTATTAGCATGTATCAGACCCAAAGGACATATTTTCAATTAAACCAGGATTTATAAGGCGTCGTTCTCCAGTTAATGACACTTCAGTCAGTGGCAAGTAAGGAAGAGGATGTAAATAACAAGACGCTTTTAAACAATCACACAGAGCATCTCTCTAGGGGCATTTACTTGCAGGTTGGGGGCAGCAGATGGGAACTGATTCGGATAGGTATAGTTTGGAGGTTTTTCTGCCTCTTCACTGGGAACTCCAGTTCAGAGTACCAAACACTTCATACAACTAGCTGCTCATGGAAGCAGAAGTCAAGAAATACTGCATTGGCCAAATCTGCTGCAAAGGACCTCTTTATAGTGTTAAAAAGTAAAGATGTCACTTTGAGGATTAAGGTGCTCCTGATCCAAGCCATGATATTTGCAATCACCTCATATACATGCAAAAACTGCCTCTGAATTACAGTGTTGGTGAAGAATACTGAATATAACATGGACTGCCAGAAGAATAAACAAATCTGTCTTAGAACAAGTACAGCCAGAATGCTCCTCAGACATATAGCTGGTGAGACTATGTCTCACATACTTTGGAGATGTTCGCAATGGGGCTACTCCCTGGAGAAGGACATCATCTTGGTAAAGTAGAGGGTCAGCAAAAAACAGGAAAACCCTCAGCACGATCCATTGACACAGTGCCTACAACTGTGGGCTCAAACATAGCAACAACAGAAGGGGACACAGTCTGATTTTGTTGTACACAGGATAGCTGAGTTAGAACCCACTCAATGACACCTAACAACAATTGGTGGCACTGCTTCACAACACGTTCACCCAGGTAGACAGACCTGCAGCCTCTTTCTGTTTGAATTTTTGCAGAATCATAGGCCTTACCTGGCAAGTTTCTTCAGCTCATTATTGATGTCATGATTGAAGGGTTGCTCTTTCTGAGCACGGACTAGAAAATCCCGGGCCTTCTGATACTCAGTCATGAGGAGATAAGCCTGCCATAAAGTACAAAATTTTATTTGTTTTTTCCTTTTTTAAGTATTTTATTGTGCTGTAGGTAGAAATTTACAATCTAAGTCAATTTGTCATACAAAAACACCCACACTGTTATAGATATGCTCCCTACCCTGTGACATCATATTCCTCCTTTCCACTCTGTATTTCCCATGTTCATTCAACCAGCTCTTGTCCCTCTTCATACTCTCATCTTGCCTCTGGACAGGAGCTGCCCAGTTAGCCTCATGTATCTACTCAGCCAAGAAGCACACTCTTTGCCATTATTGTTTTATGTGTTATAGTCCAGAAAGGACAAAATTTTAAATGCATGTGTAGGAAAGACAGCATTCTTGCAGTACCCAAATTCAGCACTGCTGCTACTGCTTTCTTGGATGTTTGTTCAAAAGTCACTGTCCTCCAACCCACCTGTCCACACCTGAAGAGGGCTTTAGCATTCTTTTGATCAATGATCAGAGCCTGCTCTCCATAGTGCAGGGCCATGGTGGGTCGCTCCAGTTTCAGGTATGTAAAAGACAAGTTAAGGAGAACAAGAAGCTTGGCAGTCTCTACCAGGTGCTGCTCTTCAAGAAGTGCTGATCGCTGGCAGAGAAGCAACAAGGCCTGTGGAGAGGGAAGGCAGCTGGTCAGGAGGAGTAACATGATCTTGTATTTAGAAAACCCTACAAAAATTACAAAAAAGTGACCTAAACATAAATCCATAAAACTACTGTCTACTGATTTGTTTTTTTAAGTCTATCAATTTTTGACAAGTTTGCCAGTCACATTCCATGGTGACAGCAACAGTCTTCAACAAAAGGTGCTGGGACAACTGGCAAGTTGAAGTACTAATTCAGACGAAAACATTGATGAACCTTGAAAATGTCATGCTAAGTGAAAGAAACCAGATGCAAAAAGCCATATATTGGATGATTCCATTTACAAGAAACGTCCAGAACAAGCAAATACAGAAGGTAGATTAGTGGTTGCCAGGGACAAAGCGGGTGGAGGTAAATGGTGAATGATTTCTAACAGCCATAGGGTTTCTTTATTAGGGTGATGAAAATACTCTGGAATTAGATAATAGTGATGATTGCATAAGCCTGTGAATATGCTGAAAACCACTGAAGAATTTACTTTAAAATAGTGAATTTTATGGTATGTGAATTATAGCTCATTTAAAAAAATAGCAAAAACAAAGTGATAAAAGCAAAGTCCAAAAAGTGACAATGTGACTAATGAAGAAGAATTCCATGGATCTATCTACAAGGTGTGAGAAGAGTGGAAGCACTGGAAAAATGTTAAATATGATACCATAGGCAGAAAGGCAAGAGCTCTGTCTCAGACTGGTTCTCTAGAGAAGCAAAACCAATAAAGCATATAAACACATACATATTTATATCAAAGAAATGGCTCATGTAATTGTAGGGGCTGGAATGTCCCAAGTCCATCCATTAGGACTAGGCTTTTCCCAATTCACGTAGTTGCAGGAGCTGGTAAAACCAGGATCAGCAGGTCAAAAAGCAGGGCTCTTGCTCACAAAGCTGTGAATATTGATATATACCAAGATTGGCAGGCAAGACTACAAGGCTTCTCTCCTGATTCACGTAGCTGCAGGGGCTGGTGAGCCCAAGATCTGTAGATCAGAGAGTAGGGCTCTGTGCAGGCTGTGAAGATTGATGAATCCCAAGATCAGCAGATAAGCTGACAGTTTAAGTCCCAAGAACCAGAGGTCAGACGAGTGGGAGGCTGCTGCAGGATCCACATCAAGCAAAAAGCCACAACCCAAGGAAATGACCTTTCAACTGATTGGCTACTCACAGCAGATCCCATCAAGGAAGTTATCACACATAAACAGTGAGAATCAGGGCCCAGCCAAGTTGACAGACAAGCTTAACCATCACAAGCCTCCTGAACATAGAGCACAGAGTCTAGCACATAGAAAGTGCTCATAAAATATGTTGAATGAATTATCAACGGAAACAGAACATTCCTGCTGGTGTAACCTATGTAAGCAGCCTAATGAGGATCAGAAGCTTAGCGAGAACGCACTACGCCCTCAAAGCGTTAGATGAATTTCCATTGTCAAACAGACATGAAATGAGATGGTAAATGGTTTCTCTAGCACTCAGTAGAGGACCTCATGTTGGGATGGGAATTTTTTTCAAAGCCTTTAAAAATCTATATAAATACATATACATACAAAAATAAAAAAGTATCTTCACAACCTCAACACAGCCTATGTAACTCATATCCAGATGAAAACAGAGGCTATTACAAGACCCTCAGAAACCTCCTGGTGTCTCCCTACTAGTTATTACCCCTATGGAATGAGGATTTCTTTTTAATGAGACTTCTCTTAATGGCTACCTACAAAGAACAGGGAAAGGGATAGGATTTATGTTTTTTTAAGAAATGACATTTCAGGGTCTAGCTTCACACTTAATTTCCAGAGCATTCTCACCCGTTTATATCTCACTTTGGCATCATGGAAATGATTTTGGCGGAAAAGGTAGTTGCCAAACTCTCGTTCAGTAGTTGCCACTTTTAGGACCTTCTGAAGTGGAAATTGGTCTTGTTGTTCCTAAGCACCAAAGACAAGGATAATCAGCAAGGAAACCAAAAGCCACAGCACAATAGTAGAGGTGTTATTTCAGTTATTGCAATTTTTCTCTTTTAGATTTTGAACTCATCAATTCCCTTACCCCCTACTGGCTTCTCAGTTTGTCATACTGCGGGGGCTTGTGTGCTGCTGTGATGCTGTGATGCTGGAAGCTATGTCACTAGCATTCACATACCAGCAAGGTCACCCATGCTGGACAGGTTTTAACTGAGCTTCTGGACTAAGACAGACTACGAAGAGGGATCTGGCAGTCTACTTCTGAAAATAATTGGCCAGCAAAAATACTATGAATAGCAGCAGAACACTGTCTGACGTAGGGCCAGAAAATACGCCTCTAGCTTAGAAGGCACTCAAAAGGCCTAGGGAAGAGCTGTCTCCTCAAAGTAGAGTTGACCTTAATGATGTGGATGGAATTTGCTGATGTGTCACAACTTAAAATGAGAAGAAACAGCTGCAAATATCCATTAATAGCTAAAACACAGAATGTACGAAGTATGAATCTATAAAAATCAGAAATTGTCAAAAGTGAAACTGAATGCATAAACATCAGTATCTTAGGCACCAGTGAGCTGAAAGGGACTGGTATTGGCCATTTTGAATCAAACAATCATATGGTTTACTACGCTGAGAATGACAACTTGAAAAGGTATAGTGGTGTATTCATTGTTAAAAGAATATTTCAAGATCTGTCCTGAAGCATAATACTATCAATGATAGAATAATACCCATGCACCTACAAGGCAGGCCAGTTAATACGATCATTATTCAAATTTACACATCAACCACTAAGGTCAAAGATGAAGAAATTGAAGATTTTTACCAGCTTCTGCAGTCTGCAATTGATCAAACATGCAATCAAGATGCATTGACAATTACTGGTGTTTGGAATGCAAAAATTAGAAAGAAAGAAGAAAATTTGGCAATTGGAAAATATGGCCTTGGTGATAGGAACAATGCTGGAGGTTGCATGATACAATTTTGCAAGACCAACGACTTCTTCATTGCAAGTACATTTTTTCACCAGTGTGAACAATGACTACACACATGGACCTCACCAGATGGAATATTCAGGATTCAAATAGACCACATCTGTGGAAAGAGACAATGGTAAAGCTCAATATCATCAGTCAGAGCAAGACCAGGTGCTGACTGTGGCACAGACCGTTAACTGCTCATAAAAAGCCAAATATGCAAGTTAAAATTGAAAAGGAAGAAAAGTAGAACAAGTCCATGAGAGCCAAAGTACAACCTTGATTATATCCCACCTGAATTTAGAGACCATCTCAAGGATAGATTTGATGAGTCCAACACTAAAGACCAAAGACCAGATGAGTTACAGGATGACATCAATGACATCACACACGAAGAAAACAAGAGGTCATTAAAAAGACAGGAAAGAAAGAAAAGACCAAATTGGGTGTCAGGAGAGATTCTGAAACTTGCTTTTGAATGCCAAGTAGCTAAAGCAAAAGGAAGAAATGATCAAGTAAAAGAGTGGCTCTAGAGGACAAACTATTATAATGACATGTGCAAAGAGATGGAGAGAGAAAACCAAAAGGGAAAAATATGTTCTGCGTTTCTCAAGCTGAAGGAACTGAAGGAAAAAAATTCAAGATTCCAGCTGTAATAGTGAAGTATTCTACACTGAAATATTAAAAGACTCAAGCATCAAAAGAAGCATCAAAAGAAGATGGAAGGAATACACAGAGTCATTACACCGAAAATAATTGGTTGCCTTTCAGCTCTTTAAAGAGGTGGCATATGAACAGGAATAGATGGTACTGAAGGAAGACATTGGAAGCTGCATTGAAGGAACTGGCAAAAAACAAGTCTCCAGGTATTGATGGAATGTCAATTGAGATATTTCAGCAAATGGATTCAGCACTAAAAGTGCTCACTCATCTATGGCAAGAAATGTGGAGGATATTTACCTAGCCAACTGACTGGAAGAGATCCATATGTATGCCTATTTCCAAGACAGGTGATCAAACTGAATTATCAAACAGTATCATTAATATCATATAAAAGTAAAATGTTGCCAAAGATCATTCAAAACCAACTGCAGCAGCATATTGACAGGGAACTTCCAGAAATTCAAGCTGGATTCAGAAGAGGACTGGAACCAGGGATATCACTGCTGATGTCAGATGGGTCTTGCTGAAAGCAGAGAATCATCAGAAAGATGTTTACTTGTGTTTTATTGACTATGCAAAGGTATTTGATTGTGTGGATCATAATGGATAACATTGTGGAGAATGGGAACTCCAGAACACCTAATTGTGCTCATGAGTATTCTGTACATGGATCAAAAGGCAATCATTCAACAGAACAAGGGGACACTGAATGGTTTAAAGTCAGAAAAAGCGTGTATCAGGGTTGTATCCTTTCACTATATCTTTACAAACTGTATGTTGAGCAAATAAACCAAGAAGCTGGGTTATATGAAGAATGGAGCAACAGGAATGGAAGAAGACTCATTAACAATGTGCCTATTGCAGACGACACAACTCTGCTCGCTGAAAGTGGAGAGGATTTGAATCACTCACCGACGAAGATCAAAGACCACAGCCTTCAGTATGGATTACAACTCAACACCAAGAAACCAAAATCCTTACAACTGGACTAGTAAGTGACATCATGACAAATGAAGAAAAGATTGAGGTTATCAAGGATTTCATTTCACCTGGTTCCACAGTCAACTCCCACAGAAGTAGCCATCAAGAAACCAAAAGATTCCACTGGGAGCATGGCCCCTGGCCCTGATGCTGCCCCTGTCCATAAATCACAATGGAGGTCAACTCTCAGACAGGAATGGATTGGACTTGGCAACACAGAGTGACCATATCATATGTGCACTTTATGGTTCTATGCATCTATAGGACGTTGTCCTGCTGACCACTTACGGGAGTAAGGGGAGTAGGTGGAGAGGAGGGGATAGGAGATTTTTGGGAAGAGAAGACATGTATGGAGTAGAGAGGAAGAGTGTGCTGTCACTGGACAGGGAGAGTAGTGGCAGCTGCTCAGGTGGGCATGTAATTTATATGAGAATGTACATTTTCATTCAATCATAATAAAAAAAAAGAAAGAAATCAAAAGACACATTGCATTGGGTAAATCTGCTGCAAAGACCTCTTTAAATGTTGAAAAGTAAAGACATCACTTTGCAGACTACAGTGCTCTTGACCCAAACCATGTTGTCTTCAATTGCATCATATGCATATGCAAGCTGGACAGTGAATAAGGAAAAGAGAAAAATTGATGGCTTTGAATTGTGGTGTTAGAGAAGAATACTCAACATACCATGGACTGCCAAAAGAACCAATAGATCTGTCCTGGAAGAAGTACAAATGGAGGACTCCTTAGAAGCAAGGATGATGGGACTATGTCTTAACATACTTTGGACATACTGTCATGGGGGAATCAAGGAGAAACACATCATGCTTGGTAAAGTAGAGGGTCAGAAAAACAAAGGAAGACCTTCAACAAGATGGATTGACACAGTGGCTGCAACAATGGGCTCAAACATAAAAACGACTGTGGGCATAGTGCAGGACCAGGCAGTGTTTTGTTCTGTTACACCTAAGGTTTCTGAGTCAGAACGAGCTTGACGGCACCTAGCAACAGCTGCCTTACATGTGCCCTTGCAGAAGTCACCTCTCCTCTCTGAGTCCCGAAAGAAGCCACAGCAATTAGGTCCAAAAGGAAGTTTCTTCATTCTGCTCTGAGGTGCTCCCTTAAAAAGCAGTCTCTTGTGGAATTGGAAGCTGATAGAACTTGCCAAGGGCTCACAACAATCATTTATCTGACAAGCATTTAATGGTTTGCCCAGAGCCTGCTAGTCTTCTGCCCATGATGCTCCAGATTGGCTACATATCAGAACCATCCACAAAGCATTTTTTTTAAATGGTTGCACTCACAGCTAAGATTTATTGAGGTGAGATGTTGAGGATAGATAACCAGACCTATAAAGGAAAGAGACAAAGCAGGAGGCGTCTAGGGAATCTTCATGTAGACATCCTATGCTCTTCTCTGAAGGACAGAGAGTGGACTCCCTCTCCAGCAGAGAAACATGCTGTGAGCCAGGGCAAATGCTTTTTTTTCCATGAGGATTATCTGGTTGCCTAAGGGTAAGATCATTCTTTCCTTCACTGTAGTGTTACCTTTGTCATAAATCAGATGATGCATATTTGTGTGGGTATATTGCCAGACACTTTGACACCATAGTTCTGTATCCTTTTACTGACACCACACTTTTAATTACCATACTTTTGTAATTACACTTGATATTGGGTAGTAGAAGTCTTCTGGCTTTGCTCTTTTTCTTCATAAGGAAAGTAGCTTTTTGATTGCGTAAATAATTCTAGAACCAACTTGCTAATCCCCATCCAAAAAAGAAAAAATACAGCTGCAATTTTAATTGGAATTGTATTGAATGCATAGAGCTGGGTTTGAACCAGTTTATTCCAATTCAAACCCCTGCAGAGAATTTGCATTTCTAACAAGTTCCCAGGCAATACTAATGCTGCTGGTTGGCAGTCAATCCTGAGAAACACTAGCACAGCAGTGGTTCTCAAAATTTACTACACATAAGAATCACCTGGGGATGTTGTTAAAACAGTAGATTCTGATTCAGTCTATTATGGAGTGGAAATGCAAATTCTCAGGAGTGGTTCAAACCCAAACAAAGTGATTGGAAGCCCTGGTCTAGGGTAACAGGGTTGACATCTTTTTTTTTTTTTTTTTGGTTGACATCTTTTGTTCCAACTATATATTGCTGAATAACAAACTATCCCAAACTAAGTGGTATAAAACAGCAATTATTATAAACCCCAATTATTTTTATGCTCATGGATTCTGTGATCAGGAATTGGGACACTGCACAATGGACATGGCTTTTCTACTTGGAGCTTTGGCTGAGGGTGACTCAGATGGATTGGTGCTGGAATCCTTTGGAGGCTTCTTCCCTGACATCTGACACCTTGGTAGAGACTGTCAACTGGAGAACCTCTCCATGTTGCTGGACTTCTCCCATTATGGTGGCTGGGTAGCTACATTTCATAAGGGAGTATGTAGAAAGCAAGCACTCAAAGAAAACCAAGAGGAAGCTGCACTGCCTTTTATGATCTAGCCTTGGAAGTCACGTACTGTCACTTCTGCTATAGTTTATTGGCTGAAGCAGTCACAAGCCCACTCAGATTCTAAGGAAGAAGACACAGACTCACATCTTTCCATGGTCACTACAGCTTGGGAGCCCTGGTGGTGCAATGGTTATCTGCCCAGCTGCTAACCAAAAAGTCAAAAGGTTTGGATCTACCAGAGGCACATTTATCAAGTCATTGACCGTATAAAGACAGTTATCCTGGAAGTGTTCCAGTTTATGTCCTCTAGTTAAAAAGTCCCTGGATTGGACAGGCATCCTGAGCTGAACAATAAATTATATATTATGAGCTCCTGGAAAGCAAACTTAACACTGGAAAGAAAATATTCACCATCTTGTGGTAGAACTATGCAAAGGATGAATGAAAAGTTCAGCTAAAATGGCTGGCCCATTATAAACTCACCTCTCCTTACACTGGCCTAGCACCTTACCTGTACAGGAGACAGACATGCTCTAAGAAATGAGGGCCCTCTACCAGCACCACAAAGAAACCTCACAGTGGAACCTGGAGCAGATGATCATCAGTAGTGTAGGTCACCTAGGAGAATTATTAAAAGCACAAACCCATTCCTCTCAATATAAAGTGCTGCCACCTGGGCTCTGGAACTTACAGACGGGAGAGCACAAAACTTGTCTGACTCGGCAGAATCGAGGAAGTCAAGCAGCTCAATCTCAAATAGGATGGTGGTGTTCGCGGGGATCAAAGGAGGGCAGCCCAGCCTTCCATAGGCATAGGCTGGTTGGAAGAGAAATCTAGCCAGCTCTCCTTTCCGCATGCTCAGAAGGCCCAGTTCCATGCCCCATAGTGTAATATCTGGAAGAATGGACAAAAAAAACCTCACCCAATATCCTGTTTTAAAGTTATCAACTCAGTGGCTATGGGCTGCAAGACAAAAACTCTCCATGTGATATTCCAGAGCCTTCTAAACATGGTTCCAACTCACCTTTTAGCCTTGTTTCCCACTACCTCTATCCTTTCCAAATTCTAGATTCACCAGGTCCCTAGTGAATTCTGGTACCTACATTTTGTTCACTCAATTCCTTATTCCTGCCTCACTCCACTTCCAGCTTCTACCCTGACTGAAATCTTATTCAAACCTCCTTTCAAGTGCCCCCTCTTCCATGAAGTTTTCCCTGCTCAACTAGCTGGAATTAACTGTTTGAATTAACTGTGCCTTCATTAAGCACTCCCACAACACTGCTATAGTTACCAGCCAAGTTCTCATTAAATTCTACCATGTTAGCTGTCTGAATATGTCAGTCTCCTCCACCACACTGGGAAGTCCTTAACGGCAGAGATAATTAGGTCTTCTGAGTACCACCTCTCTTTTCACAGTGTACCATGTGTAGTTAGCATTCCACAAATGTTTACTTAGTAAGTGAACAAAGAAAATGGCTAATGGTTAAGTCAGGGTGAAAGAAAAACTTGCCACATAAACTTTCTCCCAAATACTCAGGTCTCAAGCAAAGATGTGGGAAAGAATATGGCTGCTCAGCACAACCCAGCCTCAGAAAAACCGACTCAAAATATCTAGGCTATGGACAGAATTTTGCATGCCTAAGGCATTATATTGGGAAACCCTGGTGTCATAGTGGTTAAGAGCTACAGCTGCTAATCAAAAGGTCAGCAGTTCGAATCTACCAGGTGCTCCTTGGAAATTCTGTGGAGCACTTCTACCCTGTCTATAGGGTCACTATGAGTCAGAATCAACTGCACAGCACTGGGTCTGGTCTGACAGCATTCTGTTGGAAAATCTGGTGGCATGGTGGTTAAGAGTCCGGCTGCTAATCAAAAGGCTGGCTGCTAATCAAATGTGCTCCTTGGAAATGCTATGGAGTAGTTTGACTGTGTCCTACAGAGTCGCAATGAATTAAAACTGATTTGATACCAACAGGTTTAGTTTTTTGATTGAGACATGCTATTGCATGCTCATTGTTTCCCCAAGCAAATCTTTCTTTGCCAGCTCCTAATCTGAACTTACCCTCTCCCAGTTTCATAAGCCTAGGAGTCTTCCTAAAGCAATTAGAATCAAAGGGTTTGTCCATGTGCTCCAGATATCCAGAATATTTCACTAGAACAGAAAACAGATTCAATGTGAATAGGCCAGGGATATCCACGCCTCTATAATACCAAATTTTCTTGGTCGTCTCACACACAGGGAAACTGGAATTAGATGAGTTTAAATTTCCCCACACCGTGGGTCATAGGAATAATCTTTTCTTAACGACTTCGGATGCCTGCCTTTTGGCCTTGATGTTCAAGAGCTGGGTTGGCATACATAATAGTGTTCGCTATTCCCAGTGGGATCACGTAAAGGGGAGAAGGATTCCCTAGTTTTTCTCTTAACAGTTCGACTTCAAACAAAGCCTTTTCTGTTTTCTATGGCATGTTTTTTGGAAATGCAACCTTCCCTGCCCTAAAGTGCAATTAGATGGTTTTGCTGCCACAGGTCACATACAGCACTCTGACACCCACACTGGCTCTGGCTGCTCAGCTTGCTGGAAGGATGACTCACTGTCTGGCCCAGGCCTACCTAACACGGAAGCATCAGGTGTCACCAGGCCTCCGGTGCCTTCTCGGAGGATTTCCTTCAGCACGCCGCGATCTCCGGAAATGTCCAGCATCCTCTGACTTAGTCTCTGGTATGGAGACTTGTGAGCAATACAAAAAATGACATCTCAGCCCTCCCAGATCCCACCCCTACTCCGGCCACCTCGTGACCTCGGCCGGCAACCCCGGTGTCAATAGCTGCTTCAATGGCATCCTAGATTTCGGAGTTTCTACAACCCATGCCCGTGCTTTCACCTGCCTGAGGATGACACCCCCTTCCAGGACTCCGGGGTTTCGGAAGCTTCCCTCATGTCCCTTTCCGCGCTCTACGTCCTCCTGGCTGCCGCTAGCCCTTAGCCTTACCCCGCTGAGATCCCCGCAGAAGCCCTAAGCCAGGCAGCCCCTTTATACCGGGGCGGCGCGCTCCAACGGCGGCATTCCGTCCACCAGCCGCAAGACGGCGCTCATCGCTCCCCTTCCACCGCCGCTAACGGCTCTGGAGCGCCCGGGAGGAGGACGACGCCTCACGGAACACGGGGTGGGGGGCAGCTTGATGGAGCTGGCCGCGGCGGTCCGCGGTAGGGCAAGCCAAGTGCAGTGGACCACCTGGTGGGGGCGTGGTGGGCACGTGACTGCTTCAGGCACGTGACGTGGCAGGGAGGGCGTGCACTCTGAGAAGGAGCGGAGGTGGGTCGTGCACCCGCTTGCTGGGGAGCGCCTGGGCCACCGCGGGTGGTGGAAATGCGACAGGGGCACGCCAGCTGGAACCAGGCCACAGAAGTCTCTCCAGATGGTCCGCGTCAGTGGGTTA
This sequence comes from Heterohyrax brucei, assembly GCA_028571685.1. NCBI lineage: Eukaryota > Metazoa > Chordata > Mammalia > Hyracoidea > Procaviidae > Heterohyrax > Heterohyrax brucei. The sequence goes on along the minus strand of CM053165.1, from coordinate 5,720,344 downwards.
CTTCTGCCTCCGTTAGTAGCCCCTCCTCTAATGCATACTGGAGAAACTTAGACACAGACAGAACTGCACAGTTTCCGGGGAAAGAAGTAATGTCTCTCATCATCTCGCCACCAAATCCACAATACCTGTTGCAGCTGCTCTCTCACGTTACAAAGGAAAAATAGGCCTCAAGGACCCTCTTCTGCTTGTTCTCTGGCTCCTCTTCCTCCTGCTTGCCCAAGGATTTGACTCTTCTGGGTATGCTCTAGCTTCCAGAGCATTTCCTTCAGTTTATATGTGTCCTCAATTCTCTTACCTTAAAACAAGCTCCTTTTCTGTTATTGCACATCTTTCTGCTGCTACAGGTGGCCTGGTTCCTCCACTGCACAGAAAACGTCTCAAAATAGTTGCTGCAAATGTGTTCTTTTTCAACTAATTAATCTTGGCGTCCTCGGTCTACATTTTCTCTTCATCCCACTTCACGGCTCCTTCTCCTGCACCAAGCCCCAAGACTGTACTTGTTGCCAAATCCACCAGACACGTTTCCCCTTCCCCTCAGTTTACCAGACTGTTGTCGGTGTTTGCCAAAGTTGACCTCCCTGACCTGAAAACCCTTGGTTCTCTTGGCTTCCGGGTTCATTTTCTGTCGCTGTCATGACAAACTGCTACAAAGCTAGGAGTTTAAGACAACACCCATTTACTGTCTCAGTTATGTAAGTTAGAAGTCCGTTACAGGTCTCACTGGGCTAAAATTAAGTCATACCAAAAAAAAAAAAAAAAAAAAAAAAACAAACCCAAAGCCACTGCTGTCAGTTCTGACTCAGTAGGTCAGAGTAGAACTTCCTCATAGAGTTTCCATGGAGTGCCTGGTGGATTTGAACTGCCAACCTTTTGGTTAGCAGATATAGCACTTAACCACCAGAGTTTCCAATCAAGTCATAGGTAGAACTATATTGTTTACTGAAAGTTCTGGGGATTCCTCTTCCAAGCTCACTCAGGTTGTTGGCAGAATCCAACTGCTTGTAACAGTAGGACTAGGGTCCTTTCCTATGCTGGCTGTCAGCCGGGAGCCACCCATAATTCCTACAGACTGTCTCCCATGTACAGAGAAGGTCTGTACATAGGTCCCCACACCTCAGAGTCATTGAAACTTCCTGTCTGGAATCTGAGATTCCCTTGTGCTGCATCTCAGCTGACTTGAGTGCTCTGCTTTAAAGGGCTTATTTATATAGTCAGACTGGGCCCACCACCTGGGTAATTTGGTTCCTTTCTTCCTACCTCACTGGCTGTCCCTCTGTGGTTCTCCTCTTCTGGACCTCTGAACATTGGCAACTCCAGGGCCCTGTTCTTGGACGTCTGTCCTTTCTTTTCTATTCTCAGTCCCTGGAAGATCCCAGCCATTTCCATAGCTTTAAATAGGTGACATATTTAAATAGGTGGTACATATTAGGCCAGCCTAGGCCTCCCCTAAGCTCTGGAGCTCCAGGCTCCTGTGTCAGATGGACTACTCCAGTGGTTCCCAAATTGTAGTCTCCAGGTCAGCAGCAGCAGTGTCAATCAACTGGGAGCTTATGAGAAGTGCAGATTCTCGGGTCCATCCCTATGCTCCTGACATAGAGGTTCTGCAGACAGGACCTGGCAATTTTACTTTCTCTCTCTTTTTTTATTATGCTTCAGGTGAAAGTTTACAGCTCAAGTTCGTTTCTCATACAAAAACTTATTCACATATTGTTTTGTGACGTCAGTTGCAATCCCCACAAAGTGACAGACAGCATGCTCCCCTTTTCCACCTTGGGTTCCTTGTGTCCATTGACCAGTTCCTGTCTTTTCCTGCCTTTGGACTGGAGCTTCCCATTTAGGTTCAAGTATCTGATTACACTATGAAGCACACTCCTCACATGTATTACTTTTTTATTTCATAGATTTGCCTAACATTTGTCTGAAGAGTGTGCTTCAGAAATGGTTTCAGTTCTGGGTTGATAGAGCAGATGGTGGCCATAGCTTTATGGGTTCTTCCAGTCTCTGTCAGACTGTTAAGTCTGGTCTTTTTACATGAATTGAGTTCTGTTCTACTCCCTGCTCTGTCCGGACTCTCTGCCTTCTCGTGACCTTTTGCCTGGCTGTTCCTCCTCCAGTCTTTCAGGTAGTCTGCTTCTTTGTGGCCTTCATTGGTCCTCACCTCAGGACAATGACCTGCTCCTTTATAAAGGGGCTCACAACTTGCCGCCCTATTCCCTTCTTGTCACCATTTATTTATTTGCTGAAGAGCATTTAATGCTATTATGTTGTTTATGTATTTCTCACCTAACACCACCTCCCACTATATTATAAATTTTAAAATACTACTGTATTGCTAATACTTAGCTCACTGCTTGAAGTATAGCAGATTTTCAGTATATATTTATTGAATTAGTCAACACAATTTGCTTATACCTGTCTGTACCAGAGATTTCACCAAAGATGTGGTGAGAAACAGGTGAAACTGTGCATTACAGATTAGTAAGTAAGCACAAGTAGGTTCATGTGTATCTTTCTGATTGAGTAATCCATCTCTGCTTCCACTTCGTAAAAAACAAGCAAACAACAACAATTCCTGTTGCCACCAAGTCGATTCTGACTTATAGTGACCACACAGGGCAGAGCAGAACTGTCCCATAGGGTTTCCAAGGAGCAGTGGTGAATTTGAACCACTGACCCTTTGGTTCGCAGCTGAGCTCTTAATCACTGTGTCACCTTATAGGAATCAGGTTTATGCTGATACCAGTGGTGATTCTTATCTCCCCTTAAGTTAGGTAACGTTTAATGCTACTACATTACATCACATAAAAGAATTCAAAATTCAATAATATTGAGTAAAAGAAGTCAGACACACAAAAATACAAACTGTGTGTCTCTGTTTATATGATATTCAAAAACACCTCCAGTAATTTTCAATAAGGATAGTGGCTATGGCACTATACAATAAGGGGTAGTGACTGTGAGAAGACATGGTAGAGGTTTCTGAGTACCAGAAATGTTCTACATCTTTTTCTTGAAGGTGAACATGTATCAGGGATACATTATCAATAAACAAGGTAAGCAGGTGCCTGGAGTAGCAACAAAACAGGAGCACCCATTGTCCAAAGCAAAGATTCATAGGTGCCAAACAGAAAAGACACAAGGAGAGTGAGAGAACAATGAGTCAATAAAGACTCAGCTAATTATCCTTATTATATGTGGAAGTAGATATTGTTTGGCAGTTTAACTTGATGAGACATTGAAGAATTTGTAAGAGAGAAGAACAGAAAGAAGTGTTTTTAATTATGACATGTTAGATGAAAGACCTATCTAAAAATAAGATACAATAATTTGTTGCAATATTTATTTTCTGATTATTGTATTTTATTTTATGATATCTCTTCATTTGCTCATTTACTATTATAGCATTTATTACAAAGCATTAAAATTGAACCATTTAAAGCAAAATTGGTGAAAAGTCAATTTTTTGTTGTAGGAGATTAACAGAATTTTACATTGTTGAAATAGCTAAGTTCATTGACACATTTCCTTTGTTGTAGAATACAGGGATCATTTGTTTTATAGAAAATGTGGTATATAGTGAAAATCTTAGTGCCTCACCTCCACTGAAAATTTTATAATCCTGTTCATCTCACTCTGCTAAAATGGCATATGCCACTTTTGCATTCAATTGCTAATATTACAGTCATATTTACAAAAAGAAGTTACAACATGGACAGCTAAGAGACATACACATCTATAGACACATATACGAATATATACAATGCTGTCAACAAGCAGAGGAAAGGACACCACAGGTTATCAGTGTTTAGGGCCCTCACATGCCTTAATCTGGCCCCCATATACATATGGATACAAGAGGGTTCATGGGTGGTACAAATGATTAAGCTCCAGACCCCTAGCTGAAAGGTTAGAGTTTCAAACCTACCCAGAGTCACCTCAGAAAGACAGGACTGATGATCTGTTTTGTTTCTGACAGGGCAAAGCCTTGAAAATCCCTTAAAGCAGCTCTACTCTGCAACATAAGGTCGCTATGAATCAAAATAGACTTAATGGAAACTAACAACAATAACATACACATATAAACTGTACATCAAACTGTATACTTAAAATTTGTGCACTTTTATATGTCAATTGAAAAAGTCAAAATAGATGAATAAAACCTAAAAGCCATCACTGTCAAGTCAATTCCAACTCATATTGACTTTATAGGACAGAGTAGAACTGCTCCATAGGGTTTCTGAGGTGTATTTGAACTGCTGACCCTTCGGTTAGCAGGTGTGCTGTTAACCACTGTATCACCAGTGCTACAAAATGAATAAAATATATCTTCAAAATTCTTAAAAAAAAAAAAAAACCGATTCAGAAAGAATTCTGTCAAAACACATACGCCTCCCTATTGGAGTTTGTAAGGTGTGTTGTGAGGGGTCCAGCCTCTGCCTCCCCACACCTCCCCATGCGTGGCCAAAGGAAACACTTGAATCTGAATTATCAGAGCTGGCCAAGCACCTGTACTTTGCAGCTACCAAGAAGAGACTATCGCCCAGTTCCTTGAGGTGGCCCAGTTTCCACCTGATTCTGAATAACCTTGAAGACCCAGGGTGTTGCTGGGAAAGGTGAAAGGGAGGAGAAAAGGGGCAGAGACTAGGTATCCAGCTGCAAATCCTAGGTCTCCATTCCTGCCATCTCGTCCTGGGAAGAGAAAAGACTGACCCCATCGGGAAAGTGACCCTATCAGGTCAGTGATGATCCGAGGCCCCAGAGAGGAGCTCAGTTGATTGTGAGAGACCAGTTAGCACCACAACTGGGCTCTGCCTGGCTTAGCTTCAGCTTCAGGCATGGTGTTTCTTCTCTCTCCTTGCTAATCACTCACTGTGCGATGTGGGGCAGGGTGCTAGGGTAGGGCCCTCCTTGGTCGCAGATTCTTTAGAGCAATGCTGTTCCAGTACAGCCTTAGAATGACCTTGGGTGTCTACCATAAAGGCAGATTTCTGGGTTGCATTCCAGACTTTCTAAAGCAGAATCTTCAAGGTGGAACTCAGTAATCACTATAATAATCCTTTTGACAAGTTGTCCCAAAGTCTGAGAACTGACCTACAAGGTGAGATCACATATTTCCCTCTGCTGATGACCTTTGCTTGTTTTTGCTCTTGGGTTCTAGGCCAGGACTCCTCAAGCTGGAGCTTGCATTATTTGTGTCCCTGCGAATAACCCTGAAGCTGCCTCCTTTCATGTTTACTACCAACTCTGAGTCAAAAAATTGTACAGTCTCTTCTCTCTAAGTGATTGTTTTCTCACTGAACCCCTTTGTTTTATACACAGAGAAACTGAGGCTCAAGGTCACAGTGGGTTAGGGCTGGAATCCAGGACTGGCATGCTTCTATCTAATGTTCTGACTGCCCTTGGTGGTGGAGGGGGAAGGGGAAACAGCAGAGTACTGGACCAGCAAGTTGAGGGGACACTTGCATTGCTGTGTTTCAGCTGTCCAGGTGGATGGCGTGGCAAGTGAGCCTGCTGGAACTGGAGGATCGGCTTCAGTGTCCCATCTGCCTGGAGATCTTCAAGGAGCCCCTGATGCTGCAGTGCGGTCACTCCTACTGTAAGGGCTGCTTAGTCTCCCTGTCCCGCCACCTGGACGTGGAGCGGCGCTGCCCAGTGTGCCGGCAGACTGTGGACTGCAGCAGCTCCCCACCCAATGTTTCCCTGGCCCGGGTAATTGAAGCCCTGCAGCTTCCTGGGGACCCAGAGCCTCAGGTCTGTGAGCACCACCGAAACCCGCTCAGCCTCTTCTGCGAGGAGGATCAGGAGCTCATCTGCGGCCTCTGCGGCCTACTGGGCTCCCACAGACAACATCGTATCACACCTGTCTCCACTGTCCACAGCCGCATGAAGGTGGGAAGGAAGGTTGTGGGTGCGGGTAGGGGGTCCAGGGGGAGGAGGGAGCCAGGGGCAGGGCATATGGGCCATGGAGCCCATGTTCAGGGCTCTCTGGCCTGTTCATCTAGCACAAAGGGAGGGTCAGTTCACAGAACTCCATTTTTCTGCAGCCCTGTCCTGCAGCAGGATTCTTGAAAGCATTCAGTCATTTATTCATCATGTTTTGAGCTACAGCTAAAGCCATATTCTGGGGATTATGGAATACCTGGGATGGAGAGCTCTGTTGCATCACTTGTTAGATCCTTTTCTACCTTATTTTTCCTCTGAGTGACTGTTTCTAGACTGCTCACCTAGCTGCCTATCAGGTAGGCTCAGGAGGCCAGGGACTTTGTTTTGTTCCCTTCTGAATTCCACAGTAAGATCTTGAAATATTTTTGTTCAATGAATTCCTGCTTTATGATCTACCATGCCTAGTAGATAAGAATAACAATGTCGTCTTAGGTTAATGCATTCATCTGAGGTTTACAGAGCAACTCAACCGATACAACTTCATTTACTCCTCAGAACACTATGGAAGCATGTAGGTAGGGTGGGGCTATTATTGTATTTACAAATGAGGAAACAGACTCAGAGAAGGTAAAGGTCTTACCTGTGCTCATACAAACTTGTGAGTGGCAGAGATAGGAGACAAACCAAGGCTTGTTTTCTTTCCATTGCCAATAGATTAGGAAAGAGCCAGAAGGGTTCTTGGAAATGAAATGTTACAAGGAGGAGTGTACTTGGCATAGGAGTTGAAAGTGAAAAATGAGAAAATATAGGAGTGGAGAGAGCATCAAGATAGGCAGGCAGAGGGGCCCTGTGAATTGTTCAAAATATTTTCTGGTTTAAGTGGTCTGGGCAGCATTTTTATTTTTATTTTTATTTTGCTCTTTAGTCCTAGGAGACATGTGCAAGGCTGGCCAAGTTATCCATTAGCCTGGCCCACCTTCCTGGTTACATTTTTTGAGCACCTCATGTGTGCTATGTGCCCTTGATACACTCGTGGACAGGAGACTCCCTGCTCTGGGGAAGCTCATCCCCAAGGTCTGGTAGAGAGGTCCATATGTCAAATGTTGTGTCAAGGTTAAATCCAGGGAACAGTGAAATCACCTAGGACATGGATTATGTATGGCCTTAGGTGGTCAGGGAGGGCTTCCTGGAGGAAGTAGACCTCTAAGCCAAGATCTGAATGAAAAGGAGGACTTGATAGAAAAAGAAGAGGAGGGAAAATGTTCAACTGTAAAAATAGCAAGTGCAAAAAGACCAGGAGGCAAACAGCATGGCACACTTGAAGAAAGACAAATCATTCCATAAAGCTTAGGGAGAGAAATGAAAGCAAGATGGGGCAGAAGAGGTAAGCAGGGGTCATGCTACACCTGGAGAGATTTGGAGCTTATTTGGAGGGTCACAGGGAGGGGGCACTGGAGAGTTTTAAGCAGAAGAATGATGTGGTCAAATCTCTCTGGCCAGTGGGTACACTGGAGAGTCAGGGTGAGGGAGGGGAGCAAGATATGAGGGCATCAGACACTGATAAAGTGGGCTTGAGAAAGAAGGCTAAGGTAGGCTCAGGAGATAATTTTTTTTTTTTAAGTTGCTATTGAGCTGACTCTGACTCATAGCAACCGTGTGTGTGTCAGAGTAGCACTATGTTTCACAGTTTTCAATGGCTGATCTCGGCAAGTCTTTCTTCTGAGGTGCCTCTGGGTAGACCTAGATCTCTTCTAGGGGAGGGAAGAGTCATGATTGACCCCCAGACCTGTAATTTGGGAAAGTCTGCTTACACAGACAATGGATACGTGGGGGAGGGGAAGGTGGTAGTGTTAGGAGTGGGCAGGTAGTGTGTAAGTTGCCCAGCAAACAAGTGGGTGACCGAGTCTGGAGATCAGGAAGGGAGAAAGACTGGAGATAAGTCATTTGGAGTAATTTACACATGGGTGGAAGTTGAAGACCAAGGAGAGTCTGTAAAATAAGAGAGAGTGCTGTTGGGAACACCTGAGAAGCTTTAGGATTTAAAATTTGGGAACCTTGGAAACAGGCAGCAGAAAGAGCAGAGAAGCTGGCTGAGTGTTGCCTCCTAGAAATCAGATGGACAGAACGTCTAAAGGACAAGATCATGTGCGTGGGATATCTGGTGAAAACTGAAAAAAATGACTATTGGATCTGTAGTCAGAGCTGATTGCCTCGGCAAGAGCAGTTTCAGGAGAGTATGGAAGGAGGAAGCCAGACTGCAATTTTAGTAGCGGAAGGGTTGCCAGGAGAGAAGGATCTTGTTCCTTATGTCTGCCAAGGAGCTGGGTCTCAGTTTAGTTCATCATTCAGGGGTTGAGTTTTTGGGATCCCAAGTCTCTTCTCTGTGATGCAATTGTATCACGTTCCTTTATCAGATCCTCTTCATTCATTGCTATTTTCTCATGTTTATTGGAATCCTGAGATACTTTTTTTCATAATTCTGTTTTCTCTCACTATGGTAAAGTTGATATAACTCTCTGCTTTGGGAGGTTGCAATTAGACTGTCTTTCTTGGGCCACTGTGAGATGTTCTGAGTGTCTCATGACCCAGGCGGGGCAAGGACTCTGCGTCTATTTACCCTTGAGTTTGCTTTTCACTCAGTTCCCTTCCTGAAAGCTCACCTCTGCTTGGGATCTCCAACTAAAGTGTCTGTGTACTCCTTGGACACAAACAGAAGGGACTCTGGTCATGAGGTGAAGCTAAACGAGCAGGTCTGCTGGTAGTTCTGGTGGGTACCCCTAAGGTTAGGTCAACTTTGGGGACAGGGCAGCCCAAAAGTGAATTTACTTAAGCCTGGAGAGGTCCCCAAATCCAGGTGGGGTCCAAGCTTGTGAGGACAAATTCAGGTTTTTAGTAAGGAGTAGGTTTACCCCACACCACAGTATGTATCATTTGCCCTAGAATTAGCCTCATTGGCTCCAGCCTTTTTGAAATGACTCTTGATCAAATGCCTATTAAGTCTGGATCCACTGGTGGCATGAGTTGACTGGAGAGTTTACCTGGTGGGTACCCTATTGGCAGCATTCCATGTAGAAAGTCTTGGCTTCAGTTGGAACCACTACTCTTGGATGTTTTGCAGTGACTTTTAGATAGCTGTAACAATGTTTAACATTTCTCTCTAAATCACAGAGAAGGATGGCATTGAGATTTTCCCTTAGCTGGGCAATTTCCTCGGTCAATCTTACCTATTTTGGGTGATAGGCACCTAGGAGGTTTGGGTCCCTGCTCTGGTTCCACTGGAATGTGCTTATGGCTATTGGAGTTCTCCCAAGAAGGGTGAGATCCCAAGGAACTAAGTGGGTCTGGAGGCCAGCTACTCATGGACCATGGCGTGTTGCCTCCAGGAGGAGCTTGCGACCCTCATCTCCCACCTAAAGCAGGAGCAGAAGAAAGTGGATGAACATATTGCCAAGCTGGTGAATAACAGGACCCGAATTGTCGTGAGTGAGCCCTTTCTCTCCCCCTACCCTGGGACCAGGAGGCTTTACTGTCCTGTAGGACCCTGTTCTTATTGGACCTTTAAGAAAACAAACAAACAAACATGCGGAGCTCCCATAGGAAGCCAGTATTCAAGATATTTCAGGGTGGGTTAAAAAAAAATTGCCATTGAGCTGATTCTGACTCATAGTGACCCTACAGGACAGAGTAGAACAACAACCCCATAGAGTTTCTAAGGAGTGTCTAGTGGATTTGAATTGCTATTTGGTTAGCAGTGATAGCACTTAACCACTACATCACTAGGGTTTCCTCTGGGTGGGTGGGAAAGTGAAAATCCCAACTGGGAGTATTCAACTCAGTTGTCAGGACCAGCTCTAGATTGGCTTTTGTCCTTCCTGCTCTTGGGACTGAGATAAGCCAAAATTTGAATCCCAGAGGCAGATAAGCAACCCAAAGTTGTGGGCATGGTTCTGCCACTTGTGTCTGCTTGGCCTTCACAGCCTGTGAGTTGGGCTTATTGTAGTGCCCTTTCAGTATGTTGGGACACAGGCCTGGACAGGCCTGAAGACCTCAGCTGCTGTCTGCCTGCCCTCAGTGTGGGGCACTGGGGCAGGAGGGTGTAGAAGGTGGGCCCTGAAGGTGACTGTGGAAAAAGGACAAGAAGCAGGAGTGACTGATATACACCAAGCCTCACACAGTGTCTTGTTTAGCTCTCATCATGCTTGAGAGAGGGTGGTATTGGCCCTGTCTGAGGAGAGCAGAACTCGGTCACACAGAGAGTCTTGGGCTAGCTCACTCCAACATCTGGGCTCTCCCAGGACATTCATATTTTTTTTCCCAGTGTGGAGCCCTGTGACAAAATAACAATCTTACATGCATATTTAATAGTTAAAACAGGTGAAAGCAGAGCCACTCTGTTTGAAATGGGAATGGGGGCCAGAGTCTCCTCTGCCACCTGTTACCTTCCCCCAAGACCACTTCCCCCTGAAAAATCTAGGGATCACAGGTGTAGTTTGAACACCTGAGCAGGAGTCAGCTCACAGGGCCTGCCTGGGACTCAGGTGCCATGACCAGCAGAGTCAGGAAAGCCCAGGAAGGTTAGCCACAACCACACAGCTCTGCTGTGGCTTTGGCTGTGCCTGGCCCTTCCTTGTACCAGAATGAGTCTGATGTGTTCACCTGGGTGATCCACCGAGAGTTCCAGGAGCTGCACCACCTGGTGGATGAGGAAAAGGCTCACTACTTAGAAGGGGTGAAAGGCCACACTCGTGGCCTTGTGGCCTCCTTGGATGTGCAGCTGGAGCAGGTCCGGAGGACTCAGGAGCAGCTGGTCCATGCTGAGTGTGTGCTAGAACAGTTCAGTAATGAGAGTCATCACGAGTTCATCAGGGTGAGTGGACAAGGTAATGTTCCAATGCCAAGGTTTTCAGGGGCCCCCAGAGTCTTCTCCCTCCTAACCACCTCCTGCCTCCCCCACATCTCTTTTGTCTTACAGAAGTACCACTCCATGGCCTCCAGGTAAGGCTCTCTAAGGGAACCTCTAGTGGCTCCAAGGGAGATGGTCTTCTTCTCTCCATCTAGTTATTCATTTGGCTTAGCCAGTGCTTCTGGAGCAGCTGCCCAAATTGAGCTCTGCCCTGAGCTCAGGGCAACAGGAATGAAAGTTGAGTCCCTGCCTTCAGGGACCCCAAACAACTTGGCTTCAAGCTTAGCTCCCTCTTACTGGCTGAGTGGCTGGGGCAAGCTGCATAATCTGAGCCTCAGGCAGAGAGTGAACTATGATTACATACAACAGAAATTCATGCAAGCTACAGAAACAATATGGTGAAATGAGTCAGGGTCAGGGGATCAGCCAGGAAGGTGCACAGGGGAACAGGAGTTTGCTGGTCAGCAGAGTGGGGAGTTGAAGCATGTGAGCGGGTAGAGCACTGAGGTCTTTAGAGTATTGAAGGAGTTCGCTGCTGGTGAGGTGAGTCTGATGCATGAAGAAAGGGGAGGACGAGGTGGGAGAGTGGGGTACTGGCCTGAATGAAGGACCTGAAAACCTGTGCTGAGAGCATGAGTCTGTGTTCGAGTCCCAGCAAATCCACAGTTTGTGTAGTTCCTAAGACTCCTCAGACCCTGTTTATAGGAGTCTTCTTGTTTTCTGAAATGCTTTTTAAGCTCTGGGGACGATCTGTTTAAGAAATATTAGCTTCAACAAATGGACAGGGGATCTAGTTGGCTCAGTGTCTAGTGGTCATCCACTCCTGGGCCAGCTGGCTGTGGCTGAGGACCAGGGTCACCACTGCAGAGTAATGGTTCACAAATTTGCACAAGGACCACCAGGAAAGCATATTAAACACATATTACCGGACTACAGTAAGCAGTTTCTGATTCAGCAAGCCTGGAGTGAATTTGTATTTCTAACAAATTCCCAGGGAAGCCTGATGCAGCTGCTCTCAGCCCTGTACTTTGAGAACTCCTCTTAGGGAGGGGTAGTGCTTTAAGAAGCAGGTGTAGGGGGAGGAAATGACAGGCACTTTGAGTGCACACTGTTCCAAACTCTGGGTTTGGACATCTGTGTGGGTAGGTGGGCTGTCAGGAGCCTCACTCTTCCATTCTGTTAATGTCACACTCAGAGCAGAGCTTCAGCAGGCCTGGCCCTTGGAAGGTGTGTTCAGTCCCATCTCATTCAAGCCAGGCCTCCACCAGGCCGACATCAAGCACACTGTGTGGAAAAGGCTCTTCCGCAAAGTTCTGCCAGGTAAGGCCCTAGCCGGTCCTCCTGCCACAGGATAGCTGCCAGAGGCCACCCAGGTTGGTGCATCAGCTTCTCAGTTGCATCAGAGAGTCTAGCTGGAAAGAATGTGAGAGGAGACTGTCATAGAGTAGAGATGACAACATGTGACTGGGGTTCTCCAGACAGCTGGGGCTCAGGCTCAGCTCTCTTTCTGGCCAGGTAACTGGGCAAGTACTTGAAACTGCTCTGACCATAAAAATGGCAAGGTGTCAGACCCTGTCTAAATTCAGGAGCACGGAGGAGAATCACCAAGTTTAGCATCAGCCCCAAACTGATTCCAATATGGTGGAGGTCAGATATACCTCTACTCTTAACCCTTTTTTACCAATTCTGACAATAGCCATCCCTCCTGTGATACTCTCTACTTTTCTGCTGGGTTTGATAATTTGTTGTAATGACCACACAGAACTCATAGACTATACTCATGATTACAGGCTTTATTAGAAAAATGGTACGTTACAATTTAGAATCAGGATCAATTAGGAAATAACAGGAATGACTCAGTATATAGCTCTTCAAATCAGAACAGCCTCCTCTTGGCAGTGCCAATAAACAGGCCTGTCTCTCAGCTCTTGTCTCTCAGCCTGACTTCTGCCCTACTAGGCCATGTGTTACAAAACTACTTAGCTCTGCCAGTAGCTGCCCAGAGGCACACAGTTCTGCCAGGAAGCCTCCTTCCCAAAGGTGCTCAGGTTTCTCATTCTATGGGTTGGCATGCCCACTGTAGCTGCCTCACTCTGTGGGATGGAAAGCCAAAAGTACCACCTTATGCCATTCTCCTTGTGCTACTTATTTCTCTGCCACCACTTCTCACCATCTTATGCCATCTCCAGTGTTGCAACTTTCTCTGTCAACTGGGTTGGAGATTTTCAGCACAAAGACCCTGGGTTCATAAGAGGCACTCAACTCCTGGCTCTTCTTGATGGTAGCAAGATTCTACCTGCCCAACCTCTGGAGTCGGCTCCCTTTAAGCTTAGTAGGATGACAAACCTAATTCCCTGCAAGGATTCTGTGCACATTATTGGCATGGCTCCACTCTTGCAAAGGATCCATCCATCTTATTAGCGAAACTGTCCAACCTTCTTGGTGGACAACAAGTACCCCATTTGCAGAGTACCATTCAATCATCACTTAGGAGTTACAAGGCCATGGCTAAAAGAATCATATGATAGCAACCTGTGGCACCAAAAGGGCCTCAGATTCCTCCTCTGCAGAGGGGCTATTCAGACTCACCTTGCTGGGGCGGCATTTTTATAAATACAGGTAGTCTCCAACTTATGACAGGGTTCTATTCTGATGTCTCTATTGTAGGATGAATACCTCATTTTTTTTTAAGTTTTCATTATTTTTGGCTTCTATTATAATATGAATATAATCTTTGTCTTTGGGAGTTGGAAACATTACATGTAAGCATCTGTGAATGACCATAAAGGGTTAAGAGTAGAGGTATGTCTGACCTCCACCATACTAGAATCAGTTTGGGGCTGATGCTAAACTTGGTGATTCTCCTCCGTGCTCCCAAATTTAGGCAGGGTCTGACACCTTGCCATTTTTATGGTCAGAGAATGATAACATTAGAAAATTACATGCTACAACACTGCACGTGGTAAAAATATGGAAGGTAGTAACTCAAATACATCGTAAATTGGGACCTGTGTGTATGTGTATATATATATTTACACACACACATTTATGCACAAATATACACAGATACCTGCATGTATATATACACACACATTTTTATACATGTGTATATGTATAATTTGTTGTTCTTAACTTCTGCTGAGTTAGCCCCTGATTCACAGCAACCCCATATACAACATCACAAAATGTCCTGTGACGTCCCTATGACTGACTGTAGATTAGAGCCATTGTGATCCATAAAGTTTTCATGGACTAATTTTTGGAAATAGATTGCCAGGACTTTCTTCCTACTCTGTTTTAATCTGTAAACAATGTTGACGCTGTTCAGCAGCATAGACATGCAAGCCTCCACTGATGAATGTGTGGTGGACAAGTATGATGTGCACTGGCTGAGAACTGAATTTGGGTTTTCCACATGGAAAGCTTAAACTCTCCTGGTTAACCAACACTGCTCACACACATAAAGTTTAGGGGTTAATGAATGGTAGATATTATTCTATCAAAAATAACTTAAAGACATTTAATTAATTATTTTATTAGTAGTATGCTGCTGACTTGTACATGTGAGGTCAATCAATAAATTAATTTCATCCAACAAAGGCAAAAACAGAGAAAAGGAGAGGGGAAGAAGACAAAACTGCAGAGTCTGTAAACAGTGAATCTTGTTTGCATGGTTTTTAGGTAGACTGTGAATACCTGGCAGCTAGCAAAGAGTTCAGTTGTCATAGTGTGTCCTTTACGTGGCTGAGGAGAAAAATCAAAGAAAACAGCTGCAGTTGTTTATGGATTCTCCAGAAAACCTTAACGATTTAGCTGTGCAGCATATGCAGCAGTCAACCTTCTGGGCACTTCCATCAGTACTTTCTCTTTAGTCTTCACTGGAATCCCTTGACTCACAGCTATATTCTTCCCACATTTTGGGTACCATTCATTCATTCATTCAGCAAACATCCTTAGGCACATGCTTTATGCTTGCCTCTCCTGAGCTTTGGGGATCAAAGATTATTTAAGCAGTTTCTCTTTTTGAGAGGGTCATAGCCTTTTGGAGTAGAGATTGTCTTCTCTGTGGCTTCAACATGTTCCTCTGTTCTCTTTCCTAGCCCCAGAGCCTCTCAAACTGGATCCTGCCACAGCCCACCCTCTCCTTGAGCTCTCCAAGGGCAACACAGTGGTACAGTGTGGGCTGCTGGCTCAACAGCGTGCCAGCCAGCCTGAACGTTTTGACTACAGCATGTGTGTCCTGGCCAGCCAGGGCTTCTCCTGTGGCCGCCACTACTGGGAGGTGGTTGTGGGCAGCAAGAGCAACTGGCGCCTGGGGGTTATCAAGGGCACGGCTAGTCGTAAGGGCAAGCTGAACAAGTCCCCAGAGCATGGTGTGTGGCTGATTGGTCTGAAAGAGGGCCGGGTGTATGAGGCCTTCAACTGCCCACGGGTGCCCCTGCCCATAATTGGTCATCCCCACCGCATTGGTGTCTACCTGCACTATGAGCAGGGTGAGCTCACCTTTTTTGACGCCGACCGCCCTGATGACCTGCGACTGTTGTACACATTCCAGGCTGAATTCCAGGGCAAGCTCTACCCCATCCTGGACACGTGCTGGCATGAACGGGGCAGCAACTCCCTGCCCATGGTGTTACCTCCACCCAGTGAGCCCCACTCCCTACCCCACTCACAGCCCACCAAGCTATAGGACTGCCCATTGCCCTGCTTGCCCACAAACCCACCACAGCCAGGCAGTGGGGACTCATGTGGTTCCACTGCCACCACCAGCATGCTGGGGAAGGTCTTCATGCCTGTTTATCTCTAACAACACTTGATTACCATAGTCCCCACCAACCCGTCAGTCAAGGGCGGGTTTCGTCACTTTTGGTCAGCATTTGCAGAGCCAGGCCTTGGTGTCTATCACCTGTAGTGAAGCTGAGCTTCCCTGGACTCTTCCTAACAATGGTTACTATTCAGATCAAGGCTGGAAAGTTCCTACCTATAATTTTCCCTTAACACGGAAAGCTTAAAAAAAACAAAAAAACAACAAAAAAACCCTCTGATTAAGGATGTTAAAGTTGACATTCTTTCTTTTTAAATTATTTTCAAATCTTAATCCTTGCATGTACACACTGCTTTATGTGTGAGTCATTATTAAAAGCAACTCCAGTATCTGGTGACCAAATCTTGATTTTATCCCCTGCCCACCTGGTCTGTAGTTACAGTCACATTGATCATTTAGTCATTCTCCCAAAAGTGTCTGATGAGACCAGACTATGTCCCAGTCCTGGGGAGTTGCTCTGTCCCCAAAGGTATCTCAACTTCCCTGTCAGCTCAGTGAGTGGAAACGATACTATTTCAAAGTAAAGTTGAATAGGGAACACCTGGCGTGCTTCCCGTTTCTGACAGCTCCCAGATACCACATTGGCTTATGCTGATCCTGCCCCTGCCTACAGCTGATGGGGCAGGGGCGCACCTCAGACCAACACAGGAGCAACTGAATTCTCTCCAAAGAAATCTGGAAATTTAAGGAAAGGAACTGTGGAGCTGCCTGAGCGCCATCTACTGGGACCAGCCTCATCACAGCTCATTTGCCTGTACCCTCATAGGCTACATGACAGTGAAGCCTGGATTCCTGCAGAACATCTTGCGACCTTCCAGGGCTTGTGACGTGCTGCCTCAAGGCTATCTCCTCCTTGCCTCATTTTCCCCGTGGGAGGCCATCATGAGGGACGTCATGAGGGTTCTGTTGAGGTATGAGGCTTTCTGCCCTATTCCCTCAACATAGAGCTACAGACCATGAAACTGCTTCGCTGCAGTTTAGAATTACCTCCTCCACAATGGGATATCCCACATCTCATGGTGCAGTTATCTGTCCCTTTGGTTTTGGTGTCCCTTTTAGTGTTTGGGACAAGGATGACAAGGAGCTGGAACCTTTGGCTATTCTTCCTTTCACCTAAGGAACTGTCTGAATTGAAGAGCAACTCGTCCCTTTACCACCTGAATCAGTCAGGCCCTGGCCTTGGTCTGCCTACTGTGTACTTCATCCCTTCCAGACTCAGTCTCTAGTTACTCAGTTCTTTCTTCAATTTCACGACAGAGCTGAGGAGTGTTGTCCTGCTATATCCATTCTCCATCTTTCCATCCTATTCTCTGTCCTAAGAGGCTGGACCCAGTGGAGTACAAACTCTCTGGTGTATATTGGATTCAGCCAATGGGAGGAACTAGCAAGAGATCCCAGAGGAGGAGAAAGAAATTGAGGTACTTATTTTTCTGGTTTCTTCTTGCTGGACAGCTGCCCTCTACCAAAGACTCTCCTTCTGTTACTCTTTCCCCTTGTTCCTTCAGGCCTAGGGATGGTAACAATGCCATACTATCTCTAGGTTCCCTTAACTTTGACCATTCTTTTATAACTGTTTGAGTGCACCACCTTCCTGTTCTCAACTAGATTCTGACAAATAGAGTGACATATCCTTCCACCAATTTAATGTATTCCCCCTTTGGTTTGGCTGAGCAGTTAGTGTTTGTGGCTGACAATCAAAAACTCTTTGGTGACTTACATCCAATACAGACAGTGCAGAGGAAGGAGCAGTTCCTCCTTTACAGAGAACTTTGGTGTTTGATCTGAAGGAAGTGGTATCTAGACAGAGAAGAATCTTCCAGGGTCTAGGTCCATGAGAGATGCTGCAGTGGGGGTGAGGGTGGGGGTGGCTAGACCAGGAATACTGTCAATGCTACTTTACTATGTATGAAATTTATTCTGTAGTAATAATGATAGTGTGGCAATGGGTAAGACTGCCCAGGAAGAAAATATAAGACCATTAGAAAGGAGGCCACCGGTTAGAACACCAGAATCTAGGGAGCAGGTTGGATGAGGTAACCAGGATGTAAAATTGGTCAGAAGAATAGGAAAGTATACCAGCCAGGAATAAGGTTGTGGGAACCAAAGAGGGAGAGATTTATAACAATGGTGTTGTATACCATATCACCATGCAACCACAGAGGAGGAAAGGCTTGAGAGGAACATTAGGAAACTTTTGGTGGAAGCCATCTCATTGGAGTGGGTGGGGTGGAAGACTGGCTGCAGGGAATTAAAATACTGGAATAATAGCATGTGATGAAGAAGTAAAAGTGATGGTTGCTGATTCTCCTTTAAAAGTTTGATGGTTGAAAGAGGAGAGAAATTGATCATGAGGTTGAGAGAGAGGCACAATTCAAGGAACATGTTTTTAGAACACAGGAGACTAAAACAGGGTGATCCAACAGAAATTTAATTTATATAAATACGGAGTCATGGATAGTTTACCTTATGCTTTGTGTTATAGTCCAGTACTGTTTTATTTTGGTTGCTCAAATTTTTCCGGCTTTAGCCATTGGATTAATTAATTAATCCATTAATTAATTAATTAATCACATTAATTAAACACATAATTTTAATTTTCTAATGGACACATTTAAAAAGGGTAAAAGAATCAGTTCATCTGGTACTCAAATCTTTGTTTCTAATACCATTCTCTAATTAAAAAGGAACCAGGGCTCCTTGGATAAATGGCTGATTCTAGGACTGGGACAGGAAATAGCCCCAAATAAACCTGGAGTATCTTGTAGTGCCAGAAAGTAAGGAAGTGCTTAAAAACAAATCTAGGACCCCACACTGATGGGGCTATGTCAAAGGGATCCAGGAGCCAACTGAAAGAGCTCCCAATGGCTAAAGCCAGAAAAATTTGAGCAACCAAAATAAAATAGTACTGGACTATAACACAAAGTATACAGTAAACTATCCATGACTCCATATTTATATAAATAAATGACTGGATAAACAAATGGAGGCAAAGAGATAAGTCTCCAGTGCGGAAGAATTCCAAATAATTTATACACATACTCTGTCTCAAGGAGGTGGAAGACAACTCCCACTTCTTAAGTGTAGGCTGTCTATAGTGACTTCTTCACAAAGAGTACAGTTTGGAAAGGGGAAAAGAGTACATTTATAAAGGATAAACTTTACAAACCCTACCTCAGGTGATCAAGGTTAATATCAACAGTGGTACATCCTGTTGATATTATGTACCCTTGGTATGATATAACCAGACTACCACTTTATCTCTTTGGTCTTCCTTCCAAAACTCACATTGTTGTCGTCAGCGGCTGTTCGGTCGGTTCTGACTCACAGCCACCAGATCCCGGGCCGCTCTCACAAGCACTACTAAGTTTGAGCCCACTGTTGTAGCCACTGTGTCAATCTACCTTCCCATGGTCTTCCTCTTTTTCACCGACTGTCTACCAAACATGATGTCCTTCTCCAGGGTCTGGTCCCTTCTGGTAACATCTAAAGTATGGGAGCACCACCCTTGCTTCCAAGGGGCACTCTGGCTGTACTTCTTCCGAGACAGATTTGTACATTCTTTCGGCAGTCTGTGGTGTATTCAACATGTGTTGCCAACACCATAACTCAAAGGAGTCATTTCTTTTGTCTTCCTTATTAATTGTCCAACTTTTACATGCACATGAAGTAACTGAAGATACTAGGGCTTGGGTCAGGCATACATCTTAGTCCTCAAAGAGATATCTATCTTTCTTTGTAACACTTTTTAAAGCAGGTCTTTTGCAACATATTTGTCCAATTTGATTTCTTGACTCCTGCTGCTGTGGGCATTGATTGTGGATCCAAGTAAAATGAAATCCTTGACAATTTCAATCTTTTCTCTGTTTATCCTGATGTCACTTATTGGTCCACTTGTAAGGATTTTTGTTTCCTTTTGTTGTGGTGTAATCCATATGGAATGCTGTAGTTTTTGACCTTTACCAGGGAGAACTTCAAGTCCTTTTTCAGCAAGCAAGCTTATGTCATCTACATAAAGCAGGTTGTTAATGAGTCTTCCTTCAATCCTGATGCCGCATTCCTCCTTACATAATTCAACTTCTCAGATTTGTTTGCATGGCATACAGATTGAACAGGTATGGTGAAAGGATACAACTCAGATACACATCTTTCCTAACTTGAAACCATGCAGTGTCCCTTTGTTCTGTTGGAATGACTGCCTCTTGATCTATGTACAGATTCCTCACACACACAATTAAGTGTTCTGAAATTAACATCCTCTACAATGTTTATCCATAATTTCTTATTACCCACACAGTCAAATGCCTTTGCATAGTCAATAAAACACAAGTAAACATCTTTCTGGTATTCTCTGCTTTCAGCCAAGATCCATCTGACATCAGCGATGATATCCCTCTATGTCCCTTTCTGAATCCAGCCTAAATTTCTGGCAGTTCCCTGCCAATATACTGCTGCAGCTGCTTTTGGATGATCTTCAGCAAAATTTTATTTGATGACATTGTTTGATAATTTCCATCTTCAATTAGATGACTTTTTTTGAGAATAGGCACAAATACGGATCTCTTCCAGTCAGTTGGCTAGGTAGCTGTCTTCCACATGTCTTGGTATAGATGAGTGAGCACCTTCAGTCTGCAACCATTTGGTGAAACATCTCAATTAATACTCCATAAATTCCGGGAACCTTGGTTTTCACCAGTGCCCAGTGCCTTCAGTGCAGCTTCAACTTCTTCCTTCAGTACCATTGTTTCCTGATCATATGCTGTCTATTGAAATGCTTGAATGTCTACTAATTGTTTTTGGTATAATGACTGTGTGTATTCCTTCCATCTTCTTTTGATGCTTCCTGGGACGTTTAATATTTTCCCTATAGACTCCTTCACTGTTGCGTTGAATTTTCTCTTCAGTTCTTTCAGCTTGAGAAATGCTGATCATGTTCTTCCCTTTTAGCTTTCTGTCTCTAGCTCTTTCAGATGTCATTGTAATGCTTTGACTTTTCAAGCTGCCCTTTGAAATGTTCAGTTCTTTTAGTGCATCATTTCTTTCTTTTGCTTTAGTTATTCAGAATTCACGAGCAAATTTCAGAGTCACTCTTGACAGCCATTTTAATCTTTTCTTTCTTTCCTGTCTTTTAATGATACCTTGCATTCTTCATGTATAATGTCCTTGATATTATTCCACAACTCATCTGATCTTTGGGTACTGAGTCGGCACTTGGCTGGGCTTGGCATTCAAGCCATCAAGTCTACTCTTGAGATGGTCTCTAAACTCAGGTGGGATATATTCAAAGTCATATTTTGGCTCTCATGGATTTGTTCTAATTTTCTTCAGTGTCAATTTGCATTTGCATATGAGCAATGGTCTGTGCCACAGTTGGCCCTTGGCTTTGTTCTGAGTGATGATACTGAGCTTTTCCATTGTCTCTTTCCACAGATGTAGTCAGTTTGATTCCTGTGTATTCCATCTGGTGAGGCATTGTTTATGTTGATGAAAAGAAGTATTTGCAATGAAGTCACTGGTCTTACAAAATTCTATTATGCAATCTCTGGCATCATTTCTATCTTGAAGGGTTGTATTTTCCAACTATGCATCTTTCTTCTTTGTTTCTGACTGTTGCATTCCAATCACCAATTATTAGTGTATCCTGATTCCATGTTCTATCAATTTCAGACTGCAGAAGCTGGTACATATCTTCAACTTGCGTCATCTTGGGCCTTAGTGATTGCTGCATAGGTTTGAATTATAGTCATATTAACTGGTCTTCCTTGTAGGCATATGGATATTATTCTATTACTGACAGCACTGCACTTCAGGATAGATCTTGAAATGCTTGTCTTTATGATGAATGCAATGCCATTCTTCTTCAAGTTGTCATTCCCAGCATAGTAGATTTTTTTTTTTTGACCATATGATTGTCAAATCAAAATGGCCCGTACCAGTCTACTTCTGCTCACTAATGCCTATGATATCAATGTTTATGCATTCCATTTCATTTTTGGAGATTTCCAATTTTCTTAGGTTCACACTTGATAGATTCCATGGTCTGATGATTAATGGATTTTTGAAACTCTTTATTTTCAGTCACACCACATCAGCAAATGAAGATCCTGAAAGCTTGACTCCATCTGCATCATTATGATTGACTCTATTTTGAGGAGGCAGCTCTTCTTCAGTCATCTTTGAGCCTTCCAACCTGGGCGATTCATCTTTTGGCACTGTATCAGACAATGTGCTGCTGCTATTTATAATGGTTTTGATGGCTAATTATTTTTAAAAATATACTGCTGGGTCCTTCCTCCTACTTTGCATTAGTCTAGAAGCTCAGCTGAAACCTGTCTGACATGGGTAATCCTGGTAGTATCTGAATACAGTGGCATAGCATCCAGCATCACAGCAACATGCAAGCCTCTACTATATGACAAACTGACAGACACATGAGGAAGCACAGGCATAGAGGTTAAAATTTACAGTGCATATTTTTGCACAACATAATTCAATCTATAACATTCTGCCCTTTAGTACCCCAAACTCATGTGCTTGCCACATGCAAAAAATGGTTACCCCATGACATCATCCCTAGGTTCTTAAATAATTTTCAAGTCCAAAATCTCATCTTCTGAGGCATATAAATCAAATAGGGGTGAGACTTAGGCATATTCCATCCTGAGATAAGATTTCTCTTCATCTGTGAACCTGTGAAATCTAGAATACAAGTTAACCTGCTTCCAAAGTAGTAGGGTAAAACAGACAGAAGTTAGAAATCTCCATTACAAATGGGAGAAACTGAAGGTAAAAAAAGGAGTAACAGACTCCAAACAAGTCCAAAATCCAGCAGAACAAATTACATTAGTTTTCAAGGTTTGAAAATAATCCTCTGGTCTTTGAGACCACTGGTCAATGTCCCCACCCTCTAGACTCTGTGTGCTGGCCACTCCCTCTGGATTCTAGGTGGAGGCCCTTCAGCACTGGGCTTCACCTCTATCTTCTATGCTCAATCCTGGTTCCTTGGCTTTAGGCAGCCTCATTCTTCTAGTCTATCTGAGGAGTGGTGACTTCATCACTTTGGCCTTGACAGGCCTTGTTCTTCTGTCCCCTGGGCATGGTAGGTCTAACGCTTCAGATTTAGGTGGTGCCATCACAACCCTGGTACACCTTAATGGCAGTCCCACATTCAAGAACTGAGCTGGCATAGCTTCAACTTTTTGAAACCTTGGAAGCTGTGCTCCTACACTTTGAAATTCAGCAGTCCAGCACTGCCCTTTGAAACCTAGAAAGCCCTGATTCCCACACTCCTGTCAACAGTTCTGCTGATCTCTGAGCTGCTCCAGGATGGTTATTTTCTTTTCTTGGAAGACAACAGAGCTCTTTTGGTCAGTTTCCTGCCTGTAGAATTACAAGACGCAATAGTGTTCTCTCTCTGACTCGTTCAGTCTAACCTGATAGGTTTTCTGTTGTGGTAGTTAGTTAGCTCCCTCAGTCATGGGCTTAATCTCCTTAACAAAAGACTGTATAGGCATATCCTTGGTGAACGATCTAGGACAGGTACCCTTCATTTGTATAACAGAATTTTCCAAATCTTTTTTTTAAATTTTTTATTTACTATGACTGAGTGAAAATGCACATTCCATTATAAATTTACATGCCCACCTATATGCAGCTTCCACTGCTCTTCCTGTCCGGTGACAGCACACTATTCCTCTCTGCTCCATACCTGTCTCATCCTCCCAACAGCCTCCTTTCCCCTCCTCTCCACCCACTCTCCTTCCTCCAGCCAGAGGTGAGCAGGATGATATCCTATGGATGTATAGAGCCATAAAGTGCATCTACTATATGGTCACTCTGCATTGCCAAGTCCAATCCATTCCTGTCCAAAGAGTGGACCTTTGTTACCATTTATCTATTTTCTCTTCTGTTGATTGAGGTTTCTTTGACAGATTTTGGAGTCTGTCCACATTGTGTATTAAAACTTCCATTGTTGTTCCTACCTTTTCTTGGATGACCTTTATCGCTTTAGGTTTGATATTTAGGTCTTTTATCCAGTTGGAGTTGGTTTTTGTATAAGGTGTAAGATATGGATCTTGATTTAGTTTATTGCGGATGGATATCCAATTTTGCCAGCACCATTTGTTGAAGATACTGCTTTTACCCCAGTTTAATGTCTTAGGGGCTTTGTCGAGTATCAACTGTTCATAGGCAGTGGTTGTCATCTCTGGGGTCTCAATTCTGTTCCATTGATCGATCTGTCCTTGTACCAGTACCAGGCTGTTTTGACCACTGTAGTATGTTCTAAGGTTGGGTAATGAGAGGCCTCCAAGTGTGTTCTTCTTCTTTAGTAGTACCTTACTTATCTGGGGCTTCTTTCCTTTCCAAACAAAATTGGTGATTTGTTTCTCCATCTCATTAAAAAATGACACTGGAACTTGTATTTGGATTGCATTATATAAATAGATTGCTTTGGGTAAAGTAGACATTTTCACAATGTTTAGTCTTCCTATCCATGAGCAGCGTAGGTTTTTCCATTTGTCTAAGTCTCTCTTAGTTACTTATAGTAAGGGCTTGTAGTTCTCTTTGTAAAGGTCTGTTATTTCTCTCATTAGATTTATTCCTAGGTACTTTGTGTTCTTAGGGGCTATCGTAAATGCTATTGATTTGATAATTTCTTCCCTAACAGTCTCGTTGTTGGTATAAAGGAATCCTACAGATTTACTTATGTTTATCTTGTATCCTGAGACTGCTGAACTCTTCTATCAGTTTGAGGACTTTACTTATAGATTCCTTGGGATTCTCTGCATATACAATCATATCATCTGCAAACAGGGAGATTTTAACTTCCTCTTTGCCGATGCAGATGCCCTTTATTTCTTGGTCTTCTCTAATTGCTTTGGCTAAAACTTCTGTACAATGTTGAATAGAAAAGATCAGAGTGGGCATCCTCGTCTAGTTCCTGATCTCAAGGGAAAGTCTTTCAGTCTCTCTCCATTTAGGATGACGTGGGCAATTGGCTTTGTATAAACGGCCCTTATTGTGTTGAGGAATTTCCCGTCTATGCCCATTTTGCTAAGAGTTTTTAGCATGAATGGGTGTTGGACTTTATCAAATGCCTTTTCTGCATCAATGGACAAAATCAGGTGATTCATGTCTTTTGTGTTATTTATGTGGTTAATCACATTAATTGTTTTTCTGATGTTGAACCAGCCTTGCATCCCTGTTATGAATCCCACATGGTGTTGATGGATTATTTTCTTGATATGTTGTTGTATTCGATTGGCAAGAATTTTGTTGAAAATTTTTGCATCTAGATTCATGAGTGATATCGGTCTGTAGTTCTCCTTCTTTGTTGGGTCTTTCCCGGGCTTTGGTATCAGGGTTATGCTGGCTTCATAGAATGAGTCTGGGAGTACTCCATCCCTTTCTATACTGTGAAATAGTCTCAGTAGTATTGGAGATAACTATTCTCTAAATGTTTGGTAGAATTCTCCCGTGAAGCCATCTGAGCCTGGGCTTGTTTTGGCTGGCAGTGTTTTGATGATCTTTTCAATCTCTTCCTTTGTGATGAGTTTATTAAGTTGTTCTGCTTCACGCTGTGATAATTTGGGTAGGTGGTATGAGTCAAGGAATTTGTCCATTTCCTCTAGGTTTTCAAATTTGTTAGAGTACAGTCTTTCATAGTATTCTGTTATGATATTTTTGATTTCTGTTGCATCTGTGGTGACAACTCCCCTCTCATTTCTAATTTGGGTTATTTGTTTCCTTCCTGCTTTTCTTTAGTAAGTTTAGCCAGTGGTTTGTCAATTTTGTTGATCTTTTCAGAAAACCACCTTTTGGTCTTTTCATTTTTTTCAATTGTTTTTCTATTCTCTAATTCATTTAGTTCTGCTCTCATCCTTATGATTTCATTTCTTCTGGTGCCTGAGGGGTTCCTCTGGTGTTCTCTCTACTTGTTCAAGCTGTAGGGTTAATTCCTTGATTTGGTTTCTTTCTTCCTTCCAGATGTGTGCATTTATGGAAATAAACAGACCTCTGAGCACTGCTTTGGCTGTATCCCATAGGTTCTGGTAGGAAGTGTTTTCGTTCTCATTGGAAGCCATGAATTTATTTCATCCTTGATTTCCTCTATAACCCATGTTTTTTTGAGCGAGATATTGTTCAGTTTCCAAGAGTTCCACTTTCCAGCTATGTTTTTTCTGCTATTGATTTCAACTTTGATGGCTTTATGATCAGAGAAGATGCTTTGCAGTGATTCAATGGTATGGATTTTGTTGAGCACTGCATGGTCAATTCTGGAGAATGTTCCATGTGCACTGGAGAAGAAGGTGTAGCTGTCCACTGATGGGTAGAAAGTTCTGTATATATCAATGAGGTTTAGTTGGTTAATTGTGGCAATGAGGTCTGCTGTATCTTTACTGAGCTTTTTTCCAGATGATCTGTCCAGTATTGAGAGTGGAGTGTTGAAGTCTCCCACTATTATGGTGGAGTCATCTAACTCTCTTTTGAGTGTAGTCAGTGTTTCTTTGACGTATTTAGGTGCTCTGATATTAGGTGCATAAATATTTAATATAGTTAAGTCTTGCTTGTGTACTGAATCTTTCAGCAATAAATAGTGTCCATCTTTGTCCACGATGGTGGATTTGACATTAAAATTGATTTTGTCTGAGATTAGAATTGCCACCCCTGCTCTTCTTTGTTCATTGTTAGCTTGATATATATTCTTTCATCCTTTAATTTTCAGTTTGTTCCTATCTTTAGGTCTCTAAGTGAGTTTCTTGTAGACAACATAGGGATAGGTCATGTCTTTTGATCCAAGATGACACTTGGTGTCTCTCTACTGGAGCATCCAGCCCATTCATATTCAATGTAATTATTGATAGGTATGTGTTCACTGCTGCCATTGTGATATGTTTATTTTTATGTTGATGTTTTCTCTGTTGTTCTGATTAGTCTGTTCTGGGACATTCTTTTTGGTGAGTTGACTTTTCACCTTTTTCAGAGCTGGTTTTGTAGTTGTTGAGACTCGTGTGTTACATTTCTTGAAATGGTATGATACAACTTTGTTGTGCTTTACAGCTGCCCCTATGATCCCCCTTAATAAACTATATATAAACCCAGTTTTAATTACTACCAGTCTTGTCATCTTCCTCTCCATCTGGAAGGACTGTAACAACTGTAGTACATCCCTCTTTTTATTATGATGACACCATAGTTTTCATGATGATCACTGGATTGCTTCTTTCCATATCAAAGCTGTGATTGACTTTGGAGCCTTCCCTAAAAGAGTCCTGAGGCTGATTAGGTGATCAGAAGTCTCCATTTGATTATCAGTTCAGGTCTTGGTTTCCAGAGGGATATAAGGAGACGGGTGCTTAGTGTGCCATCTTGACTCCGCCCCCTTCAAGTGACTTTCTTGTAGACAACATATGGATGGGTCGTGTCTTTTGATCCAAGATGTCACTCAGTGTCTCTTTACTGGAGCATTCAGTCCATTCACATTCAATGTAATTATTGATAGGTATGTGTTCACTGCTGCCATTGTGATATGTTTATTTTTATGTTGATGTTTTCTCTGTTGTTCTTATTATTCTGTTCTGGGACATTCTTTTTGGTGAGTTGATTTTTCACCTTTTTCAGAGCTGGTTTTGTAGTTGTTGAGACTCCTGTGTTACATTTCTTGAAATGGTATGATACATCTTTGTTGTGCTTTACAGCTGCCCCTATGATCCCCCTTAATAAACTATATATAACCCAATTTTAATTATTACCAGTCTTGTCATCTTCCTCTCCATCTGGAAGGACTATAACAACTGTAGTACATCCCTCTTTTTAATATGATGGCGCCATAGTTTTCATGATGATCACTGGATTGCTTCTTTCAGTATTAAAGCTGTGATTGACTTTGCAGCCTTCCCTAACTGAGTCGAGTTTTGAGTAGTGTGTCATTCTAAAATATAAAGTTAGTGGTTTCATTCTTCTAAGCCTGTGTCAAGAACTTCTTTCAGTATTTCTTGTAGTTTTGGTTTGGTTTTTGCAAAGTCTCTGAGTTTCTGTTTATCTGAGAATGTCTTCATTTCATTTTCATATTTGAAAGATAGTTTTGCAGGATATATAATTCTTGGTTAGAAGTTCTTCTCCTTCAAGGCTTTGAATGTGTCATGCCACTGTCTCCATGCCAGCATGGTTTCTGCTGAGAAATCTGAACAGAGCCTACAGGGTTTCCCCCTGGATGTTAGCTTTGCTTTGAGTCTTGCTGCCTTTAAGAGTTGCTGCTTATGTTTCATTTTGTTAAGCTTGATTATAATATGTCTTGGAGTCTTTCTTTTGAAATCTATATTGGGTGGCGTACGATATGCATCTGAGATGTCTATATTCTCTTCCTTCATGATTTCTGGGAAGTTTTCTGTCAGCAGCTCAGTAACAATACTCTCTGTGTTCTCAGGTGTCTCATCCTGTTCAGGGACTCCAATTAATCAAAGATTGTTCCTCTTAATAGAGTCCCACATGCTTCTTAATGTTTCTTCATTTTTCTTGTTTCTTTTTTCTGATTTCTGCTCATAGATGCTGGCATCAGTAGCTCTGTCTTCCAAGTCAGAAATTATTTTTTCCATTTGTTACATTCTGTTTTCTTGGCTTTGCATGGAAGTTTCTATGTCTTTGATTTTCTTCTTGATCTGCTGGATTTCAGAGTACTGGTGTTCCATCAGATCGAACAGCTTGCTTAATTTTTCCTTTTGTTCTGCTGCATTTTGTATAAGGTCTAGAAGGGCTCTGTATATGATCATTTTGTATTAACTTTCTGATGCTTTCATAAAAGTGTCTTCATCTGGAAAACTCCTTGGTTGCTTTGTTTGGGAGCCTTCTGAAGCCATGGGTGATTTCTTGTATGCCACAACTGTCTTGCTTTTTGGGTCCCATGTGAGTAAGTAGAGGCTGGAAGAGATTCTGTGAGGATGGACGGCAGATGTTTCTCTAGGC
The DNA here is from genome assembly GCA_028571685.1 of Heterohyrax brucei. Taxonomy (NCBI): domain Eukaryota; kingdom Metazoa; phylum Chordata; class Mammalia; order Hyracoidea; family Procaviidae; genus Heterohyrax; species Heterohyrax brucei. Next base: position 5,691,773 of record CM053165.1, on the reverse strand, counting down.
TGTCTTAAAATATAAAACAAAATGTATCTTACCACTTCCCAAGTCAGTCAGGTTTTCAGGTCTAGAGGTCTTTCTTCTCAACTGGCAAAGTAAGCACCACTATATCTGACCCCAGATGATACAAACTAGTTCAGAATACAGCAATGCTACTGCCCTGTTAGCTTCTGCTGACAGGGCCTAGCCTTAGGTGACACTGTGTAGAGTACTGCTTTTCTGGTAGAAAAGCACTCTCCTGTGGGCAAGCTCTGGCTCCCAAGCTAAGAATTAGGTCCAGCTGCGGCCACTGTATCCAAGATGGCATCCTCCACACATGCAGCAGATAGAGGGGCTAAAGGTGCCAAGAGGTAGTGATTCCTCTGCTTCTGTTGCAGGGCCCCAACATAGGTGGCACTGTGTAATTTACTGCTTTTCTTTCAGAGAAGTGCCATCCTGTTTGCAGTAGCTGGCTCCCAGGCTAAGAATTAGGTCCCACTAAAATCTCTGTACCAACATGGCGTCCCGCACACTGACTGCATAATTCCGTACAAACCCTGCTGTGGCAGGGATAAAAGGACAGGCTGAAAGTGGCTAGATTAACAGAGTCCTAAGCCTGGCCTTCAAAATATGGGAATTTCGCCTGCCTATCCCCCAAGCAGTGCATCTGAGTCTAGCCGCTAGGCAATACCCAGCTCTGCCCGCTGGCCGAGACAGAGAAAAAAACTCCAAATGGTGCATTTACCTTCAGTCTGTGAGAGCCAGGGCTAGCCAGGAGCACGAGGCAGCGACAGAGAGGAGGTTTTTCGCTCAGTGGTATGAAGTCGAAAGTAACAGCCCCGTTGCTGTGTCCTGGGGCTGATTAGGTGATCAGAAGGCTCCATTTGATTATCAGTTCAGGTCTTGGTTTCCAGAGTGATATAACGAGACATATGCTTAGTCCGCCATCTTGACTCCGCCCCCGAATTTTCCAAATCTTTAAGTTTTGCTTTCATTTTAAGTTCATCTCTTTCCTCTCACATTTTACTATAAGGATCAAGGAGAAACCACACATCACTTTTAAGATCTCATTTAGAGGAAGCAGGGCCAAGGTGGTAGAGTATATGGATGCTTCCTGTGACCCTGTAACAACAAAGACACAAAAGAACAAATGAGTCCGGTACATATGTCATCCTAGGAGCCCTGAAAATCAAAGGGAAAGTTGAGAAATTCGACTGAGCAATGGAGAAGGGAGAATAACAACAGAAGTATATAGGATTCCACAGACCTGACCTGCCAGGAGATGGCTGCAGCCACTACATGGTTACTTGAGCATGGACCTCAGTAGGTGACATCCTCAGCAGGAGAAATTGTCTAGAGAATCCACCTGTATCTCCAGAACCAGTGAGAAACAGCACCAGATCATTGAAAGCTAAGTCTTTGCATTAATCTGCTGCATATGGATCTAAGTCTTTTCTTTGAGATAGGCCTATCTCCCTTCTGCCAGTACTCCTCCTTCCTATCTCTGCATTTCACCCTGTTCTAGAGTCTGATGCCATTAACTGAGCTGGAAGTATGACTCCTCATGCCTGCTCTGAGCCATGATCTGAGACTCAGAAGAGGAACAATTTAACAAGCTTGGGGAAAGGGGAAAAATTCTGCTGACTCCCCTGAGCCAAAATTCTGGGCATCTAGATTCAAACATAATGGGATACACCATCCTCACAGACACTTAGCTGTTATCCCCCTGTCTTTCTCAGCAACTGCAGCCAGACACCTGTGCCTATACCAATCACCCCTGCCCATCTAGGACAGTAGGCAAGAGCCTGCACCAAACACTTAGTGATTGACTATTTAGATACTTGAGCGGAATCCATATAAGAAAAATAAATGGTTTCTTGGGCTCCCATGCCTAATAAAAGCTCCAGTCACCTAGTGAAAGGACATTAGAGCTTCAAAGACAACAATAACCAAACTGTCACACAAGACCAAGCCTATCTGTAGTCCTTTAGTTAGAAAATCAGTAACATCAGGTAACAACCCCAAGACCAGAATATGGAACAGTGCAACTGCATATCAAGTCAAATAGGGGTATCATAAACATAAATCATAGGCAAAACACTGAAAATAGGGAAACAGATGTCATTATGTAAATATGATAACAAAAAAGACAGACTCTAAATGCAGTTATAAATCTTTCATATGGAGAGGGAGTGAAGGCAATATAAACAAATTAAAGACTGGTTTAAATACAGAAAAATAGGGGTAAATATTAAGGTAATCACAATCCTACTAAAAAATAATAAAAAAAAAAAACATGAAGTCTCAGCAAATATGAAACCACCAACATTGAAAAAGATGAAAAGAAAACACACACATAAAGGAAAAAGACTTAGCACAGAAAATTAAATGAAACAAAAGCAATGTTTACAACACACAAAAAGACATCAAAATGAGAGCATTAAGCTCATACCTATCAATAAGTACACTGACTGTAAATGGACCAAATGTACCAATAAAGAGACAGTGAGTAGCAGATTGCATAAAAACAACATGATCCATCAATAGGCTGCATACATGAGACATGCCTTGAACTCAAAGACACAAACAAACTAAAACTCAAAGGATGGAAATATATATATGTATATATCAGGCTAACAACATTCCAAAAAGAGCAGCAGTGGCAATATTAATCTCTGATAAAATACACTTAAAGCTAAAACCCACCACATCAGATAAGGAAGGACATTAATGATTAAAGGATCAATACTCCAGGAGGACATAACTATATTAAATATCTATGCACCCAACAATAATGCTCCCAAATACATAAAACACTAACTGCACTGAAAATAGAAACAGACAACTCGACAATAATAGCAAGAGACTTCAACACACTACTCTCAGTGAAGGACAGAGTATCCAGAAAAAAAGCTCAAAAAAGAAAAGGAGCTTTGAATGTCATAATCAACCAACTTGACCTCATAGATATATACAGAACACTTGACCAAACAACAGCCAAATGTACTTTGTTTTCCAATGCACATGGAATATTCTCCAGAATTGTCACATATTAGGCCACAAAAAAATCTTTAACAAAATTAAAAGTATTAAAATATTACAAAGCATCTTTTCAGACCATAAAGCCATAAAAGTAGAAATCAATAACAGAAAAAAGAAGGGGAAAAAATCAAACACATGAAAACTTGCTCAGAAACAACTAGATTATAGAAGACATCAAGGACAGAATAAAGAAATTCATAGAATCAAATAAGAATGAAAACCGGAATCTATGGGACACAGCAAAAGCAGTGTTCAGAGGTCTAGTTATCTCAATAAATGCATACATCCAAAAAGAAGAAAAGCCCCAAATCAAAGACTTAATTCCACAACTTGAACAAATGGAAAGAGGGCAACAAAAGAACCCCTCAAACACCAGAAGAAAACAGATAATAAAAATTAGAGCAGAAATAAATAAATCAGAGGATAGAAAAACAACAGAGTTAACAAGATCATAAACTGGGTTTTGTTTTGTTTTAAATATCAGCCAAATTGATAAACCATTGGCCAAACTGACAAAAGAAAAACAGAAGAGGAAGCAAACAACTTAAATGAGGTGGGTGATATCACAACAGACCCATTTGAAAACAAAAGAATCATAACAGAATACTATGAAAAACTGTACTCTAATAAATTAAAAAATCTAGAGGAAATGGACAAATTTCTAGAAATACATCACTTACAAAAACTAGCACCATTAGAAGTAGAACAACTTAATAAACTCATCACAAGAGATTTAAACGGTAATTTAAAAACTCCCAACTGAAAAAAAAAAAGCTCTGGCCCTGATGGCTTCACTGGAGAATTCTACCAACCTCTTAAAAAAGAGTTAACTCCGCTAACACTAACAGTATTTCAGAGCATAGAAAAGGATGGAACATAGAAATTCTTTCTATGAAGCTACCATAACTCTGATACCAAAACTGGGTACAGATAGGACCAAAAAAAAGACCAGTGTCTCTCATGAACTTAGATGCAAAAATTCTAAACAAAATTCTAGACAATAAGATTCAACAATATCAAAAAAATAATTCACTGTGACCAAGCGAGATTCATACTACAGATCTAGGGATGGTTCAACATTAGAAAAACAATTAATGTAATCAATCACATAAATAAAACAGAAGACAAGAACCATTTTATTTTATCAACTGATGCAGAAAAGACACTTGACAAAGTCCAACACCCATTCATGTTAAAAACTCTCAGCAAAATATGAATAGAAGGAAAATTCCTCGACATAATAAGTCAACATCATCCTAAAAGAAGAGTCTGAAAGCATTCTCCTTCAGAATAGGAACTAGACAAGGATGCCCATTGTCACCACTTCTGTTCAACATTGCTCTGGAGGTTCTAACCAGAAAAATCTGGTAAGATTAAGAAATTAAGGGGATCTAAACTGGTAAGGAAGAAGTAAAAGTATCTCTGTTTGTAAACAATATGATCTTATATACAGAAAATCCTAACCGCCCCCAAACCCTAAAGAATCCACAAAAACAAACAAAAACACCCTACTGAAACTAATAGATCAGTTTGCAAAGTATCAGGATACAAAATAAACATACATAAGTCAGCTACATTCCTTTACACCAACAAAGAGACCATCAAAGAAGAAATCAACAAATCAATATTGTTTACGATAGCCCCTAAGAAGATAAAAATACCCAGAGATAAGTCTAACCAGAGATGCAAAGACAATTACAAGACTCTACTGTAAGAAACCAAAAAAGACGTACATAACTGGAGAAACTTGCTTTGTTCATGAACAGGAAGACTCAACATCATAAGAATACCTTTTCTACCCAAAGCAATCTACAGATGGAGTGAGATGGAGAAACAAATCACCAACTTCATATAGAAAGGGAAGAGGCCCTGGATAAGTAAAACACTACTGAAGAAGAAGACTGAAGTGAGAGGCCTCATATTACCTGACTTTAGAACCTATTACACTGCCACAGTAATCAAAATAGCCTGGTACTGGTACAAAAACAGATACATAGATCATAGAACAGAATTGAGAATCCAGATACAACATCATATGTTTATGAACAGCTGATGTTTGACAAAGGTCCAAAGTCCATAAACTGGGGAAAAGATAATTTCTTTAACAAATGATGTTGGCATAATTGGATATCCATCTGCAAAAAACTGCAACAAGACCCATATCTCTCACCATGCACAAAAACTAACTCAAAGCAGATCAAAGACTTAAATGTAAAACTTAAAACAATAAAGATCCTGGAAGAAAAAATAAGGACAACACTAGGAGCCCTAGTGAACAGACTACAAAATATTACTAACAATGCACAAACACCCCGAGTGAAAATAGGTAACTGGGAACTCCTAAAAATCAAACACTTACGCTCGTCCAAAGACTTCGCCAAAAGAGTAAAAAGACTACCTATAGACTGGAGAAAAAAAATTGACTACCATAAATCTTACTGGTGTCTAATCTCCATAGTCTGTAAAATACTGCAAAATCTCCACAAGAAAAAGACAAACAATCCAATTAAACAACGGGCAAAGAACACGAGCAGGTAATTCACCAAAGAAGACATCCAGGATGCTAACAGTATATGAAGAAATGCTCACAATCATTAGGCTTGAGAGAAGTCCAAATCAAAACTACAATTAGTTACCATTTCACCCCAACAAGGCTGGCATTAATCAAGAAAACAAAACAAATGTTGGAGAGGTTGTAGAGAGACTGGATCTCTTTCTACACTGCTGGTGGGAATGCAGAATGGTACAACCACTTTGGAAATCAATTTGGCACTTTCTTAAAAAGCTAGAAATAGCAATACCATATGATCTAGCAATCCCACTTCTTGAAATATATACTAGAGAAATAAGGGCTTTCACACAGCTACATGCACATCAATGTTTACTGCAGCACTGTTCACAATAGCAAAAAGATGGTACCAACCTAGGTACCCATCAACAGACGAATGGATAAACACACTATAGTATATTCACACAATACAATAATAAAGAACAGTAACGATCTAAGGAAACATCCCATAACATGGTATCATCTGGAAGATATTATGCTGAGTGAAATAAATCAATTGCAAAAGGACAAATATTGTATGAGACCACTATTATAAGGACTTAAGAAAAAGTTTAGGCAAAGAAGAAAACAATCTTTGATGGTTATAAAGGTGGGGGGGGAGGGAGAAAGATTTTCATAGATTAGATACCAAAACCCAAACCCACTGCTGTGGAGTCAATTCCAACTCACAGCACCCCACAGATAAGAGTAGAACTGCCCCATAGAGTTCTCAAGGAATACCTGGCAGATTTGAACTGCCGACCTTTTCGTTAGCAGACGTAGCACACCACTACACCACCAGGGCTTCCATAGATTAGACAGCAGATAAGAATTGGGTTAGCGAAAGAGTGTGATAGCTCACAGTAGAAGGGAGGCTAGCAAAACTGGACTACACCGAAAGCTAAAAGTTTTCTAAGTACAATCCAACATTTTGCAGAACAGTGTTGCAGGAACAGGGGTCTGGGGACTATAGTTTCAGTGGACATATGGGCTAATTGGCATAACTAAATTTTTCTTAAGAAAATATTCTTCAAACCACTTTAGGTAAGTGGTGTTTGGGGCTTAAAAGCAAACAAGAGGCCATCTAAACAGTATCAATTGGTTCCAATCCACCTGGAGCAGAGGAGAATGAAGGACATCAAAGACATGAAGAAAATATGAGGCCAGCAGACAGAAGGTCCCATATGATCCCAAGAACACATCAGCATGAAACCAGAAGAAAGAGATGGTGTCCAACTACTACTAACAGGGAACACAATGTAAAGTCCCTGCTGGAGTGGAAGAAAAATGGGTGTGCAGAATAGAACTCTATTAACAATAAAGATCAAACTTGATGGTGTGTCAGACTGGAAAGTTCCCTGAGGACATGGGTCCCAGGCTATCGGTTAGCCCAGAGCTAAAACAACACCGAAGCGAATTCTTCAGATAAAGATTTGACTGGACTATAAGATACAGAGTGATGCTGGTAAGAATGTGCTTCTTGGCTTAAATATATACATGAGGCTGTCTGAGCAGCTCCTGTCCAGAGGTGCGATGAGAGGGTGGAGGGGGACAGGAGTTGGTTGAACAGATATGGGAAGTACAGTGTAGAAAGAATAGAAAGGAGGAGTGTGCTGTTATGGGTTGTAGGTGGTGGTAGAGAACAGACTTGCATAGCAGTGTGTGCGCGTGAGCTTTTACACGGCAGATTCATTTGGATTGTAATCTTTTCCTTAAGCCAAAACCAAATCCACTGCTGTAAAGTCGATTCTGATTAATGGCAACCCTATAGTACAGAGTAGAACTGCTCCAAAGAGTTTCCAAGGAATGCCTGATGGATTTAAATTATTGATCTTTTGGTTAGCAGATTTAGCACTTAACCACACTGCCACCAGGGTTTCCAAGTTTCAGTTAAAGCACAATATTAAAAGAAGAAAAGAATTAAAGTGAATCTCAAGGCCCACTTTTCACACAAAGATTAGACAGGCCTAAAAAGCAAACAATAACACACATGAGGAATGTGCTTTTTAGTTCAATCAAATATACAAGACCAAATAGGCAACCCTGCCCAAAAGTAAGATGAGAAGGCAGGAAGGCACAGGAAAACTGGACTAAAGGACTCAGAGAACCCAGGGTAGAAAGAGGGACTGTGCTGTCACATTGTGGGGACTAAGTTTTGGAATGAAAAACTAATTTGCACTGTAAAATTTCAGCTAAAGCACAATTAAGAAAGAAAGATCTTGTTCAGAAATTTCATCAATGAGATATCCAAGCTAATCACAAGTTCTGCCCTTTACCATGATTTAAACATAGTTCAGACAAGTTCTTTGCCACTGCCCAAAAAGCATCAGCTTTCCTCCATTGTTAAATCACATTTTCATCATTTCCTTTTAAAAACTCAACAGAAACACATTTAAGGTCCACATTTATAAAAACATTCTGTTGCTGGCACTATATGTATTCTCTAAGATGACAGAGACTCTCTATAACTCATCTCACTTCTTTCTGAGTCCTCACCAGATTGCCTTTGATGTCCGTAATTCTACCAATAATCTTGTCAACGCAATTTAGGCTTTTACTATCAGACATAGTAAAACTCTTCCAGCCTGCATCCATTGCCAATACCCCAAACCACTTTAACATTACAGGTATTTGTTAGAGTAGCACCCTACTTCTCAGTAACAAATTCTGCGTTAGTTCTCTAGGTGTGGTATCATGGATTGAACTGTGTCCTCCCACAACAAGTGGCAACTTGATTAGGCCGCGATTCCACAGACTGAGTGTTTGGCCCCGATTTTATGATTGTAATCTTCCTATGTATTGTAAATCCTAATTTCTGCCTGTGGTTAATGAGACATGAGTATATTATGTTAAAGGAGGATTAGGGTGGGATTGTAACACTCTTACTAAGAGTGGCCCAATGTAAATAGAATTTCTCTGGGGTGTGGCTTGCCCTGTCTTTCATCTTAGAAGAGATAAAAGGAAAGAGAAGTGAGCAGAGAGCTTGGGAACCTCATACCACTGAGAAAGCAGTGTTGGGAGCAGAGTGCATCCTTTGCACCCAGGGTTCCTTCATGAAGAATCTTCTAATGTAAGTGAAGATTGATGACGAAGACCTTCCACCAGAGTTGACTGAAAAGAGAAAGCCTTCCCCTGGAGTTGATGCCGTCAACATGAACTTCTAGCCCACTACACGATGACAGAATAAATTTGTTTGTTAAAACCACCCACCTGTGTATTTCTGTTATAGCAGGTAACTAAGGTAACTAAGAGACATGGTAACAGAAATACTACACATGGTGGCCTTAACCAACAGATATTTGTTTTCTTACAGTTAGGAGGCTAGAAGCCAGAATTTAAAGTATTGGCTCTAGGGGAAGTTTTCCTCTGTCTGTTGGCTCTGGAGGAATGTCTTTGTCTCTTCTGAGTCTCTGCTCCTGGGAAATCTTCATGTGGATTAGCATCTCTCTTCCTCCATCTCTGCTTGCTTGTTTAATTTCTTTTGTTTTAAAAGAGCTTGATTTAAGATACACCCTACACTAATCCTGCTTAATTAACATAACAAAGACTATCCATTCCCAAAAGAGATTATAACCACAGGCATAGAGGTTAGCACTTATAGTACATTACTTTGGGGGCACATAATTCATTATTATGGAACAATGTGGAACAAGTTTCAGTGAAGCTTCTAGACTAAGAGGGACTAGGAAGGTGTGGTGCAGTGAATATAAGTATACCCCTTCTAGCCACAGTCTTTGTAACTCTTATCAAATGACGAAGACCATCCAAATAAGGTATATAAAACCTAATGAGGGAGCTGGTCAGTTTTCCCATTCTGCTTGGTTTAAAATAAGCCATGCCAGAGGATTTTACCACCACTAAGAAAGAAGACCCAGGAACTGAGTGTGTCCTTTGGATCCAGGATTCCTGCACTGAGAATCTCCTGAAACCAAGAGGCTAAGAGAGAGAACTCTAACACTGAAGATGGTGAGAAGCAGTGGCAGAGAAATTGTGGCAGCAGAGGCAGAAGACTGGCAGGAGATGGCACAGTGGACTTCCCAGCCCATGGGGCAAGAAATTCGAGCATTTTTGGAAAGGAGGCTTGCTGGTGGAGTACCTCTTGGCACTTATCAGCAGAGCTAAAAGAGTTTGTAACACCTGCCCAAGGAGGGCAGAGGCCAGGCCAAGGGGCTGAGGGACCAGAGGGAAGTGTGACTGTGGACACAACTGAGAAAAGGTTGTCCTGATCAAAGAACTGTATCTTGAATGATCCTAAATATGAATTATAACATGTTACTTCCCTAATAAACTCCATAACTGTGGGTATAGTCCATAATTTCTGTGTGGCCACTGCAACGAATTACTGAGCCCACCAGAGAAACAGAAGAGTGCTGTGGGATGGAAGGATGATGTTAGAATTGGTAAAAAAAAAAAAAAAGTTGGAGAGGAGTTGTGTCTGACATCTGCCTCACAAGAATCAGCCTTGGGTTGATGGTGATTCTCTTTCCCCCTTATGAAGTTACGGGAGGTCAGATGGCTCTGCCACATCATTTTTACAAAAGGCCTGGCAATCTACTTCCCAAAATCAGCCAATGTAAACCTTATGGATCACAAGGGTCTGATCTACAACCAAACATGGTACAAGAAAGGCAGCATTTCATTGTGTTGTGCCTGGGGTTACCATGAGTGGGTCAGTGTGACAGCAGCTAACAAAAATGGTTGAGGCAAAATCCTAAAGAAAGGCCAATCGAAGATGGAAAAATGGTTGAATTCTCTTCACCTAGAATTAGTTATCTCTCCCCTCAGTTTGGTATCGGGCCCCTCACTTCTGAGGGCAAGCACTCAAAATCAGCTGTAGCATTGTCATTCTTTTTCTCTGGCTGTTGCCAGGAGTTTTAACTACGAAGAGGCTAATATGTAACAGGGTTACCATATTAGACTTAAGTTTCTTCAATTATCAACTCAGTAGCCTCTGAAACTGTCAGAGTGGAACCACATGACTTCCTCCAGGATAATGCCTAAACAGTCATAAGAAATAGTGTCTTGAGTCAAGGATATAAAAATTGTCGAACTCTCACCCTCTTTTACCCATCATACTAGTAGTGGTGATAATGAGGTTGGCATTGGATGTACACACTAAAATGAGCTCTCACTTTTCCCTTATAATATGGCAGACACCCAAGTAACTATTCAGTGGATATTTCTGTATTTCTGCTTCCCAGTATCCACTGTCATTGCCTCTTCCCTTCTTCCTAAAACATGTCTTTGTTTTCCCAAGAAATGGACTGTGATGAAGATTCAAGTCTATGAAGCTTACCAGAGAGTGAAGTTGCCAGATGATTCAGGAAAGGGAAGACAGCCAGTAAGCAGTGCATTAAGCCAGCCAGCACAGTGGGCTTAATCTCATGGGAATTCAGAATCACTGTAGGCACGAACTGGGAGAGCTGAGATATTTATCATTTACATCTGTCAGTCACTGATTTACAACTATCCTTAGGGGAAACTGTAATTCTCATGTTCTTTTTTTTTTTTTTTTTTTTTTTTCAGTAAATTCTCAATAAATATTTATTTAATAGACCAGGAAGCAATGAGCAAACACTAACTGAACATGGATTCTTCTAATGCATGTAAACACTTTGAAAATCTTTAGTATTATGAAATGTACATTAAAACTACATTGGAGCCATCTCAAATCCTCCAGGTAATAGCCAATAGTTAAAGGGAACCAATTACGATGGTCAGGAGGCCAGCCAATGTATTATATACAAAATTTATTACCATAATAATATGAAAATATATTATTGCCTCTGTATAAATGTGATGATCAGTACAGGCCTTCAGTTGTAAAAAGATCTTCAAGCTAAACATTTTACAATACTGATTCAAACTGCATATTCTAAGTCTATATACTTTTTTTTTTAGTGTGGTAAAATTCATATAACAAAAGTTGCCTTTTTAATCATTTTCACATGTACTCCTGTGGTCTTTTGACTCAGCATGCCCAAAGACAAAGTGAGTTATGGAAGACTCAGGGTAGCCTCTGACCAAAATGCATGTGTCAGCTGCTAGAAGTCAGACTGGTGCACAGCAGGTGTGGATTTACCATTAGGCAAAGACGTGGTGAAACCCATGTGGAACTCTTCATTACAGATTAGTAAGTACAGGTGAATCCATTGTTTACCAGGTCACATGCCCCTGTTAGGGACTGAAATTTGAAAAGAGGCTTTGATTCTGTTGGAAAGTTCTGTGGGGTTAGGAGAAATATAAATGCCAGCCATACCTAGAAACAGAATCTTCAATGTGGTGAAAAAGGTGAAATTGTTCACTACAGATAATTTGGTAAGCAAGGTAAGCACTAAGCTTATGTATTCTATTGGATAATCTGGCCATGGTGCATACACATTGGCATTAGGGTCTAAGAGAAAGTGGACAGATGCCAACAGCAACCACTACAATTTTCTTCCCCTAGCTTCTGCTCACCTCACTGCCTAGATTCTCCTTCTTCCTCTCTTAGAAACTCTTTCTCAGTTTCTGTCAAAGATTCATTCTTTCCCTCTGGCCACTCAGTGCTAGAGGGCCTTTAGCCTCTTCTCACTGCTGCCTGTCCACATTTCTCCCTAGATGCACTCCTGGCAGGACCTCCACCACCTCCCTGGAGGGCTCAGGATCCAGCTTGTCTCTGCACTGCCTGGGCTCCTTCTGTGTTTGACAGCCCCACGTGGATGTCAAAGGCATGTCCAAAATGAGGCTTACAATTTTCCTACTCTTTCACCCCTGAACTTTTTCTCCCAAGGTGTATTAGTTTCCTGTGGCTACAGTTAACAAATTAACCACAAACTTGGTAACTTAAAACAACAGAAATTTATTCTCTCCCAGTTCTGGAAGTCAGAAGGCCAAAACCAAGATGTCAGCTGGGATATACTGCTTCTGGAGACTCTAGAGAGAATCTGTGTCTTGCTACCTTGTAGTAATACAGGTAATGAAGGCCAGGAATATTGATTTGTGATTCAGAAAGACTCAACAAAGGAGGCACAGTAGGTGTAATCATAGTAGGTTTATTGCTACAATGGCAGGAGGCAGTTACAGCATTCAGCAGTTGCACCTCCTCATAGTGGAGTGGCCTTATATACTGGCCTAGACAAAGGTGACTGGCAGTCAGATATATGAGCTTCAAGGCTATAAACAAGTTATATAATTGTTGCTGAATCAGCTGAATTGTTTCCAGTCAGAAGGCTTGCTGCTGGCTAGAAGTCATTGGCTGTTGAATCACTCTCAGCTGGAAAGCCTGAGGAAGACAAACTTCCCTGTTGTCACCACACATCACCCCAAAGGGTGTTTTGCTCACCATACAACCTGCACATTAATTCTTTTGCGAGGGTCCCTGGGTAAGGCGTGGGGCTATATTGATTCATAAGCCACAGGAACAATATAGGCAACAACAAAAAAGCACAACTCCATGCCTCCCCACTTCCCCAGTACAGTGTAACCAATGTGGCCTGCCAAGTAAATCCCAATTTGTGCCACCATTCGGCCAAGGGATTCCCAATAAGGCTAGTAATAGACTGTCTCTTCTCAGTCAACTGTTTTAATGCTTGGCTAATTTTGTTACGGGCATCTGGAATGTAGGTGCAACATTCCATGAGGAGAGCACAAGTCTCCCCTGGGGCTACAGTCAAGACGTCCAGAGACATGTGGTTTTGTAGTACCTCCTTTCAGAGCTGGTACACCTTCTCACCTAGCAGGGTCAAGGCCTGGTGCGTGATGTTTAAAGCCCTGGTGGTGTGCAGCACCAGTGCAGTCACCTGTGTCTGGGTCACTACAGTGACAGCATAGGGCATAAACAATGTTAGCGGGTAATATTACCATGCAGTATGCTTTACCAGATTTCAGTATCGGAAAATGTCCCAATTACTGGGCCTACCAGGCAAGAGCTTCAAAATATGGACCAGCATGTATGGCCATGTCCACATACATCAATTAAAAGGCAAGTAGGTCACCATGTCCCCATTCTCGCAACCATGTCCAATTTTCTCCAGTAGCAGGGTGGATTCTCAAGACGAGACCTCCCGCAAAACTGAGCAGCCTCTCGGCACAAACCTATCATGTTAATTGGTTGGAGACCTCTACTAATGTGTGAGCCCAGTCAACCAAGCTATTTCCATTGGCTAGCCTACAGGTGCAAAGAAAAAGAAGTTAGAGAAATCAGTAGAGGGAGATCTTTCCCATCTGGTAAGATACAAGCCACTTATCCATCCTGGGACAAGAGGGAAACAGGCAAGCAGGGTATCCCTGGCCTTTCTTACCAGACCTTAGCCCCTGTATCAGTGGGCAAGGTGGACTCAGTATGAACAAGTACAGTTCCTACATGCGTAGGCCAAACACTTAGTACAAATGCATCTTTGAGAATGGGACCACACCTGCAGGAAGGGATTACTGTAATCCTTGGGAGCCACTAAGTATTCAAGTATGGACAGTTAAACCTCTCTCTTCCCTAATGCCCCATGGAAACATTAAGCCAATCCAAGTGAAGGGCTCTATTTTCATTTTCCAAGGCCATGTCCACTTGGCAGTCTCTCCTCTGTGTAGGACTGAGGGAGCTGGAAGGAGGAGGTTTCCTAGGTGCTCCTTGTCAAGTTTTGGAAATTTTTCTGCTGTGACAATCTGCAGCTGTAGAGGTGCAGCAGTGTAACAAATGATCAAGTCCACTGAAACTATCCACCCCAGACATGGGTGCTCATTCAATATCTGCAGCACCTTCCACAGTCTGGCTTTCCAGTTTCTCAGGGTACCATCTGGTGCACTTACTTGGAGAGCTTGTTTCAGTATATCATTATACCTCTCTATCATCCCTGCAGCCTGGGGATGATGGGGGGTGTGAAATTTCCACTGGACCAATTGCTCTTTGTCCCACTGCTGCACCAAATATCCAGTAAAATGTGTCCCACTGTCTGATTCAATTACCTGGGGACACCCATAGCTAGCACTGAGCCATTTTGCAGCCTGTAATACTGCCTTCTGGTCTGTGGTGGCAGCTGGATTAGCAGCTACTAGACTGGTAGTTGTGTCTACAGATGGCTCCAGTCACATTTATCTGTCAACATTCCTGGGATTGCGCCCCTCTTGAATCTGTCCAGGGGTGCCGGGCACCCTGAGGGTGCTCCTTAGAGCACACCTGGCAGGTGTCCATCACTTGATGCACTTCTTTGTATGTTACTGGCAAGCCCCAAGCCTGTGCTATTGCCCACAAAGATCATGGTACGGCATGCAGCAACTGACTATGTAGCCAGGTGGCTCCATCCTCTCTGTCTGCCCATTCCTACCAGTGGACTCTGGCAAGGGGATCAGCCTTATCATTGCCTGGGTGTCACCATGGGATGTGCCCAGTCACATGGTATACAGTGGCCTCTTTCTAATGGCCAACATCCCAAAGTTCTTCCACACGTCCCATACCCAAAGTAGACAACACTCTACTGTCCATTGGTTGTATTTCCAAGCAGCAAGCCACAAAGTTAGTCTATGAAATATGGCCCAAATATCAACGCAGATGTACAGTGGGCCAGGTTCTTGGGATAGCGACATCCATATTGCCCACAGCTCAATCCATTGGCTGCTCTGCCCAGTACCAGAATCCCACTTGGTTGTCTCTGTTTCTAGATGATGTGCAGCCAGTACCCACTTGGTGGTGGTCCCAGCTTGAACCAGGCACTGGCAGGGATTGGGATCTTTTCCTCCATACATGGGCAAGGTTTTGGTTGTGTTATGGAGCCCTCTCCACCAGTATCTTCAGCAACACAGGGTCCCAGATACTTCCTGAAATTCTTTACTCAAAGGGAACACTGACAAGGAAGCTCTTTGTTGTAGCTACACTCCCCATCTTGCTGGAGTGGGGGCTTGGGTGGCCCCACTCCAAGGCTTGGCTGTCCAGTCCTGCACCCACCCAGCTATGGGGTAGGTTGTCTGCACTGTCACTACAGCAGTTTGGGTAATGGCTACTGTGGCCTGCAAGGCCACATAAACAGCAGCTAGTGGCTGGCAGCAGAATGTGTAGCACTGTTCAGTGTCTCTCCACAGCTGTGACCCAAACCCAGTGGGCACTCTAATTCAGCTAGTTCGCTGCCACAACCCCCAGCCCAAACCCTCTGTACTATGAGTTCAGCTGGTAAAGAAGCATTAAAAATCCTAAGGGCATGGATCTGCTGCACAGTCCATTTAGCTATACCAAAGGCTGTCTGCATTTTCTCTGTCTAGTTCCAAGTGGCCCCTTTCTTTATCAAGGGTACAAAGGCTGCAGTATCTGACCCAGATATGGGATAAACACCCACCAATATCACAAAAGGCCCAGGAATTCCTGTAACTGTTTCACAGTGCTACGGACTAGGAAAGCTTGTACTTTATTTACCACCACTTCTGGGATAACTTGAGTCTTACTTGACCAAACAACTCCCAAGAATTTGACTGATAAGCCAGGCCCTTGCAACCTGGTATCACTGAACTCCCAGCCCCATGATCACAAGTGCTGCAAAAGTGCTGGCACTGCCTGTTCAAGTAAAGGGAGAGAATCACTTGTGAGCAACAAGTTCTTAACATAATGGTCAAGTGAACCCCCTCAGGGGGTTTCCACAGTGCCACATGTTCCGCGACCGAACCATGGCATATGGTGTGGCTGTCAAGGTAGCCCTGGGGCAGCACATTAAAGGTTCACTGCTTCCTCTCCCATGTGAACACAAACTAGTCCTGGCTTGCTTCAGCTACAGGGATGGAGAAGAAAGCATTGGCAAGGTCAGCCACAAAGTGATACATGCTTAACTCGTGGCTCAGAGTGTCCATCAGAGCTGCAATATCAGGTACTGCTTCACATATAGGTGGCACCACCTTATTTAACTCATGGTAGTCGACCATCATTCACCAGGAGCCATCAGGCTTTTTCACAGGCCCCACTGGAGAGTTGAAGGGGCTTTGGGCAAGCCTCAATATTTGCACTCAGTGCATCTCTTCAGTAGTTTCCCTGATTTCCTTCTGTCATCCTGGGAGATGATACTGTTTCACATTTATAACTCATTTGAGAGGTGGCAACTCCAATGGGGCAACTGGAGCTCTACCCTACACTATGGCCTTTATGGCCCTTAACCACAGTTAGAACTCCCCAACTGTTACTTGCACCACGTGACCATGCAGGATGTCTATACCCAAAATATATCCTGGCACTGGTGAAATACACACTTTGTAAACCTTGGGGGACAGGCAGCCAATGGCTAGTGGTAGCTGGACTTCTCACACCCAAATGGATGGGCCACTGCCATATCCATCTATCACTTGCAGGGGACCAGAGAACTTTTCAGGCTTCCCATGGATCAAGAAGTATTTGGCCCCAGTACCTACCAATGCCATCACACGCTGCACATTTGAGAGGGACCAATAAGTGGCTAATTCCATACAGGGCCTCCAGTCCAACTCTGGGCCCCTACTCCCTGTGTGGGGACCTTGGCCTGGATCTTAGGCAAATCACAAGGCTGATGAGCCACCAAGGTCACTGGGGTCCTCCAAATAATCTTGGAGGTGCATGGCTTGTGCCACTCCTGACAAGACCCTCCTATTGCCCCTGCTTCTCGGCTTAGGGGCAGCATGATGCTGTTCAGGCTTTGGTTGCTGCCACAGCTCCAGTAGCACACTATTATAAAGTTTCCTGTCCAGCTTATCTCAGCTGACACCTGTCACTAGAAGGTCAGCCTGCATCTGTGTCCCAGTCACTTTAAGGGGCCCCTTTCCCTCCAGAGCCTCTGCCCACCATCAGATGCCTTCAAGGCCTGTACCCTGTGTCTCTGCCATATTGCATTAGTCTCCCCCAAATTGGCTATCACTCGGGTGACCTCAGTGATAGGTCGATTGACACAGGCAGCCGGAACTACAATCAAGGACCTAAACATAGAAGTAGGAGCCATTTGCAAAAGGGTGTCCCACATACCTGATATAAATATCTTCTCACCAGGTGATCAGGCACCGGCATCTATGTGATTGATGGCATTTTCATACTCAGCTCCTGTATGGTGTTCTGCATTTCTGAGTGTGACTGCCATTTGCTAAGTACGCTAGGTAACTCTCCGGCATTAGCCCAAAAAACCTGGATCACTGCCATCAGCAGTGATTAGGGAATATACACTGCCATCCACGGCATGCAGATACTATGAGCTTTGACAAAGGGAGGATTGGACAATGACGGATGCCAATTTCTCCATTTCCTCCCAAGTCAGCATAATAGTATCTGTACCCATGTCCCACAGCCACAATACCCAGGCAGCCAGAATCTCGCCCCCCCTTTTATGGCCTAATGACTGAGTGATCTGCAATCTCTGCTGGGGCATTGCTCCCACATAGGCACTGGGTTTTATCCTTCTGGGTTACCAAGAGGTGAGCATGAAACCCTTTTCCCCTCAGGGACTCTTCCTCCTCTCCTAAGGAGTCCACTGTGATACGAGAAGGGAGCCACTTTCTCATAGGGGGTACTGGGGATGTTGGTTGAGATGACTGAGTGTCCAGTATAGCCACTCACTCTTGCAGCCGCTTCCAGAGGGTTTCCAAATCACCCCACAGCACTCATGCCACAGCTTGCACCTCTTTTGTAGCCACCTTCAATGCTGTAAGAAAGATCCAGGCCACCACCCCAATGCTGGCATTAGTTTCCTTTTTCTCCAAGGTTTCCTCCAAAGCATGCAGGGCTTTCTCAACACTAGCCATCATCCCAACCACCTCTGGCTGGTCCTGGTGTGGGGACCAAGATGCCAGAACTACTGCCACCGGGAACCACATACTAGCAGGCGCCCAGCACTCCAGCTCACTCTCTGTTGCCATACTGGTCTGTGCTGAATCCTGCCAACAGTGCCAGTTGTAAAAACACAGGTACTCAAGGCAAGGAATACTGATCCACGATTTGGGAAGTCTCAGCAACAGAGGTACAACAGGTACAGTCATAGCAGATTTACTGATGCTGTGGCAGGAGGCAGCATTTGGCAGTCACACCTGCCTCGTGGCAGAGGGGCCTTATATACCAGCCTAGACAAAGATGACTGGCAGCCAGGTATATGAACTTCAAGGTTATAAACAAGTTGTATAATTGTTTCTGAATCAGCTGAATTGTTCCTGGCTGGAAGGCTTGCTTCTGGTCAGAAGGCCTTAGCTGCTGAATCACTCTCAACTGGAAGGCCCGAGCAACACCATCTTCCCTGTCTTCCCCACATACCACTTCTTGCTTCTAGTGGCCACCACTATTCCTGGTCTTCTGGCCACATTACTCAATCTCTGCCTCCTTCTTAACATTGCCTTCTCATCTGTGTGTGCGTCAAATGTCCCTCAGCCTCTATTATATGGACATTTGTGATGGCATTTAAGACATACTTGAATAATCCAGGATAAAATCCTTAATTTAATCATATCTGAAAAAAATGTTACTGCATCAGATTAGTTACAGGTTCCAGAGATTAGGACATGATATCTGTGGGCATCACTATTCAACCTGCTATGCCAAGTTTCCCCATTCTACTAAATATATCACCTGCCCAACCTAGGAACCTATGAGTTATTCTTGATCTGTCCTTCTTCCTCATTTCTGTATCTAATCTATCACCAAGTTCTGTGGATTTAACTTGTAAACAGCATTCATATTGCCAACTTCAACCAATTCCACAGCCACCAACCCCCTGAAGACTACCACTGTATCTTGCCTAGATGAATATGATGATCTCCTGCCTCAACTCTTGCTCTCTCAATCCTATCCCCACACTTTAGTCAGACTGATCTTTGAAAGAAGCAAATTAAGTTTACATCATTCTTCTACTTAAAACTCTTCAGCAAACCCCATATCTCAAGATAAACCCCCAAAACTCACTGATGTTGTGTCAATTCTGACTCATAGCAACCCCATAAGACAGAGTAGAACTTTCCATAAAGTTTCCAAGGAGCACCTGGTAGATGTGAACTGCTGGCCTTTTGGTTAGCAGCTGGAGCTCTTAACCACTACACCACCATATCTCTCAAGATAGAGACTGAAATTTTTAGTGTGGCTTTTCAGACCCTGAACCACACCCTATCATTCACTGTGTTCAGCCACACTTGTCCATTTCAGGTCCTTAAATGGCCTATGTGTCTTCCCGCTTTGGGGCCCATTACACATGCTATACCTTCTGCCTTGAGTGGCCTCAGCCTGGGTGGTCCAAGCTCTAACTCTGGGACTGACATGTGTGCTGGTAGAAAGAGAATTGTAGGCACTGGAGATGACATCTGTCTGGAGCTGCCATAACATGGAAAAAGCTGTCTGTGAAGGGAGCTATCAGAGGACACAGAGCTGGAAAACTGCAAGATGGAAACAAGCAATCAATACATATTTGTCGAGTACTTACTAAGTCACAGGTGATAGCTGTGAACAAGTCAGTCTTCATCTTGAGAAGCTTATATGGTAGCAGGGGAAAGTATGGTACGCATGTAAATATATAACTAAACAAGAAAAGTTCAGGTTTTAATTTTGGGCAACTTACTGATAACATTTGAACTCCTAAATCCAGCCAGCCCTAAGTCAATAACCCCTGCCTCCACCTCCTGGAATCCTACTCATGAGAGCAAAAAAGTTCACTCTACCTTCTTGTTTTTGTTGGCTTTTATTAGTTGGTATTCAGCCATTTACAACCAAAGGAGTCCTGACTGAAAGGAAGCAATCCTTTGGACAAACCTGACAGCCCTGGTCTCCACTCCTTCCCCTACTAATATCTTTAGGTTTTGTAACACTCACTCCTCCACCCCCTGTCAAAGCCTAATAACTAACAGGACTAAAGCAATACAATTTCAGGCTGGTGCCTATATGTAACCATCCCTTCCTCCTGTGATCCAGATAGGAGAATCTACACTGTTCCATGTAGTGAGGTATGCAAACTCTGAAGTATAAAACAGGCTGCGGGAAGGCCCTCTTAGTTCCTCTCTTGCAGTACATAATGGAACAAGTGCCATCTTGTCCAGACAGTTTTTGAGTCGGGGGATCTCCACATGATGGAATCATTCTGGTCCCTTGCCCATAGTGCAAAGCAAAGGCATGTAGGAGAGTTTTCCATTTATGCCTGGAAGGATTTTGAGCTGGCAGATATCTCATCATTGAACTATAATCACAAGCTGCATACTGTCTGCTTAGGCAATGTCTGATTGCATATATGTCTATGGTCTCAAACCCCATAAAGCCCATTACATTAAAAATTCAAGGTACATATAATGGTTCATAATAACAAATGGCTACTACTTTGTGAAGTACATAAAAATGTTATTATTATAGTATTTTTATGTTGTTAGTCTTTCTTCAGTCCTGATGCCCTGTTCTTCTTCATGTAGTCCAGCTTCTCAGATTATTTGCCCAGCATATAGACTGAATAAGTGTGATGAAGGAATATAACCCTGACACACACCTTTCTTGACTTTAAACCACACACTATTCCTTTGTTTCTGTTCAAACTGTCTCTTGGTCTATGTACAGGTTCTACATAAGCACAATGTAATATTCTCGAATTCCCTTTCTTTGCAATATTATCCATAATTTGTTATGATCCACACAGTTGAATGTCTTTGCATAGTCAATAAAACACAGGTAATCATTATACTAATGAGCTGTGATGTGCAGATGACACAACTTTGCTTGCTGAAAGTAAAGAGGACTTGAAGGACTTGCTGATAAAGATCAAAGACCACAGCCTTCATTATGGATTACACTTCAACACAAAGAAAACAAAAATCCTCTTAACTAGACCAGTAAGCAATATTGTGATAAACAGAGAAAAGATGGAAGTTGTCAAGGATTTCATTTTACTTGGATCCACAATCAGCACTGAAGAAACTGACAAGAAATCAATAGCCAAGAAATTGAGTGACACACTGCATTGGGCAAATCTGCTGCAAAGGATCTTTTTAAAGTGTTAAAAAGCAAAAATTTACTTTGAAGATGAAGGTGTGCCTGACCCAAGCCATGATGTTTTCAATTGCCTCATGCATGTGAAAGCCAGATGATAAATAAAGGAGACTAAAGAAGTGACGCCTTGAATTAAGGCTTTGGTGAAGAACATTGGCTATACCATGGACCACCAAAAAAAAAAACAAACAAATCTGTCTTGGAAAAATTACAGCCAGAATGCTCCTTAAAAGCAAGGATAGTGAGACTTTGTCTCACATGTTTGGACATGTTACAATGAGGGATCAGTCCCTGAAAAAGGACATCATGTTTGGTAAAGTAGCAGTTCAGCAAAAAACAAGAAGTCACAGCAAGATGAACTTGTGAGAAATAAATTCGAAAATGGCCCATCTTTAGAACAAAGGCTAAAATAAGAAGTCACTAACTAACCAAAAGAGAAAGGAGGAGGGAAGGGGGGACTTGTTCGGGAATGGAATGTTTAACTTTAGGCAATGTCAGGGACAGACTGTTCACCTTATAGTACTGAGCCAATGAGGAATCAACCCTTGAGCTAGAGTATGACTTGTAAGGAACGGCGCACGCCCCTCTGTCTAGCCTCCTTTGTGGGCCTGGATGCCCGATTTTGCAAAATTGTCCAATAGAACCTCACTCTCGCTAACTAAATTGGATTTCTTGAGCATTTGTTGGAAAAAGACTCTGGTAACTACCTATTGGTAACCTCATAAGGGATAAGGCAGCCTGCCTTGATCATCAAGGTAGGGTCCTAGCCGTGGGTTTATACCAGCCTACCAGTTGCCAAGAGGGATCAAAGCATTATCCAGGGTGCCGACACTTCTCACGAATTTGGGAGCTTGCCTGGGATATTTTCTGCCCACTTGAGGCAGGAGCCTTGGTGAAGGGAGAGATGGTTTGCCTCAGTTTTGGTGGCTTGCTCTGTCAAGGTGCCTCGCCTCTCATGAGTTACAAAAAACCTGAGACCATTGTCTGGAAGTTGGCAAGAGCAAAGCAAGGGAGTGAAAACAAACTACCACAGCAACCAAGCAGTTCTGTGCATGGGGCTAGGGTGAGAAGATCAGACTGTAAGTAACTGCCCTGGTGGCTCGACATTTTTGGAAGTTGAGTGTGTGTGTGTGTGACTGGGACGTATCGCGGATGTGAAGCAAGTGCAGAGTTCCAATCTGCAGTTCTGTCCTCCCGTGAAGGAGACGGCTGCAGATGGATGAAGTGCATCTCGGGGTGTGCAAGAAACCTCCAGGGAAAGGGAGATTCAGCTCACAGGGAAGTTCAGGCACTAAACACTGAAACTGATAGAAAATGGGGAACAAAGGCCTAGGGAGGAAGAAGGAAGGGAACAGGAGAAACTTCCAAGAACATTCCTCCTGACAGTCCTTTAGGGAGGATGTTGAGGATCTGAGGAGATCGTCCTCAGACCTGGGATAAGGACAAACAAAAGATGATTAAATATTGCTGCTTCATTTGGCCAACAGAACCAATTTGTAGACCATCAGTATTCTGGCTCCAATTTGGTTCTGATAAGGGCTGGGTAGGCCAGGTGCTAGTTCTCTGTGTGAATGACAGAATACCACCTTCCCAAGAGGAAGTAACCTATGCCCTCTGCTGGTTGGAAGGGTTACCAAAATCAGCCCAAGGTATGTTTCCCCTTAAGAAGGGTAAAAAGTGTCCTAAACCAAAACCCTGGGACCCTCTATCGCGGGTCCAACTTGCTTCAACCACTTTCTAATGGCGAGTCTGATGGTGAGGCCAATCTATCTCTGTCTCCCTTTATGCCACGCCAGGAAAAGGACAGAAAAAGGCCAGAGCTGAGAGTGGTGAGGGAACTGAGCCAACTGCTTCCTCTTACCCTGGTCTGAGAAAGGAATTAGAACAACGCAAGAGGGACCTCCAGCACTTTTCTCTGCCCACTAAACAACAGATGTTTCCCTTTTGGGAGGTCTTGGTGGGGCAAGGGGAGATTGGATATGTTAATACTTCCCTCACCAGTACTGAAGTCAGAAACTTTAAGAAGGAAATGAAATCTCTCCTGGAAGATTCTCTTGGTCTAGCAGAATAGCTGGACCAGTTTTTAGGGCCCAGTTATTATACCTGGATAGAAATAATGTCTATCATGAGTAGTCTGTTTACAGGGGAAGAGAGGGAAATGATTAAAAGAGCGGTCATGTTGGTCTGGGAGAGGGAGCATTCCCCTGGGAGGCAGGATGCTCCTTTTCCCAAACAAAAATTCCCAATGTTGACCGGAAATGGGACAACATTGACTCTGAGGACTGATGCCAAACTCAAGACCTCAGAGATATGATAATCAAAGGAATAAGGAAATCAGTTCCCAGATCCCAAAAGCTGGCCAAGGCCTTTGGAGTCCAACAAGAAAAGGAGACCCCATTGGCTTTCCTCCAGAGACTTAGAGATCAAATGAGAAAATATTCTGGGTTAGATCCAGAGGACCAAGTAGGACAGGGACTCTCAAAATTGTGACCAAATGCTGGCCAGACATCACCAAGAAATTACAAATGATTGAAGAGCAACAAACCCATTGAAGAACTGTAAGAGAGGCTCAGAAGGTCCCTGTGAGGAGAGAGGAGGAGAAACAGAAATAAAAAGCCAAAATCATGTGAATGGAATCCGACTTGATGGCACTTGGCTTGGCTGACTGTGAAGAAGGTAATCAGTAAAACGCTAGAACAGAAACCCACCCCTCAAAGGAAGTGGGATGGTGACCAACCTCCCCAAAGAGCTGGGAAGAGAGTCCCAGACCAAGTTTCCAAGACCAACTATGGATGTCACAAGCGTGGGAAAACAGGTCATTTTAAAAGAGTGCCCAGAGTTAAAGGAGGAGGAAAAGGTGATTCCCCTCATGATCTTCCATGAGGACTAGCGGGGTCGGGGGTTCTTCATGATTAAGCCCCACCAGGAATCCTTATTAAATTTGAGGGTGGGGCCTGAAGGGAAGCAGATAACTTTTCTAGTTATCTGTGGCTGCTTGATCCTCCTTGACCTACCAACCAAAGGCACCAGGTTATCAGCAAACAAACTGACAGTGCAGGGAGTTAAAAAGGGACAAGACTTTCAGATTCCCATATGTCAGAAAATGCTGCTGAGGAGAGGGCATGATCAACATCCTGGAGGCAGGAGTAAATCTTTTAGGGTGAGATCTAATTCTAAGATTGGGGATATGGTTGGGAGTGGAGGAGGGACAAGCAAAGGTAATGATGAGACTTCTGACTGAGAAGGAGGAAAAATATAACCCCCCCAACTATGGGTTAAAGAAGGCAACAAGGAGGATTAGAGATCCCACTCTCTCAAGTAGAACTGAAAAGACAAAGGGAGGTGGTCTGTAGAAGACAATGCCCTATCCCCATTGAGGAGGAGAAAGGCTTACAGTCAGTGATAGAGGGCCTGGTGAAAGATGGCCTCTTAGAACCCTGTATGTTACCCTATAATACCCCAGTCCTTCCAGTTAAGAAATCTGATGGTACATACAGGCTAGTACAAGACCATAAATCAAACTATTGGCACCTGCCATCCAGTTGTTCCTAATCCATATACCCTCCTCAGCAGAATTCCACACGAGCATAACTGGTTTAACATAGTAAACCTAAAGGATGTGTTCTGGGTGTGTCCCCTTGGCTCTGAAAGCAGAGATCTCTTTGTGTTGGAGTGGAAAAACTCCCAGACTGGAAGGAAACAACAGTACCGCTAGATATGCTACCACAGGGCTTCACTGAGACCCCAAATTTATTCACCCAGGTTCTAGAAAAAGTTTTGGAAGAGTTCCAACCACATACAGAAACCCAGTCCTGACAATAGGTGGATGATTTACTAGTCCTAGCAAAAAATAAAGACCAGGTACAGGAAACTACTATTAGTCTACTGAATTTCCTGGCTAAAAACAGACTCTGGGTCTCTAAAAACAAACTACAATTCATAGACAAAGAGGTGAAACAGCTAGGACACCTGATCAGTGAAAGGAAGCAGACGATAAATTCAGAATTTCAGGGATTGTGAACTTTCCCCTAAGACAAAGGGAACTCAGTAAGCTATTAGGATTAACTGGCTATTGTAGGCTGTGGATTCATTCCTATGCCCCAAGAACAAAAATCTTATACTTCAACCTTTTAGAGGAAGAGCCTGACCCCTAGCTTGGACCTCCTCCGAGATTCAGGCAGTGGAGTACTTAAAACACGCCCTGATTACAGCCCCAGTTCTGGCACTACCATCCTTAGAGAAGCCCTTTCACCTATTTGCTATGGTGAATCAAGGTGTGGCTCTTGGAGTCCTCACACAGACGTTGGCAGAGAAAAAGCAGCCTGTTGCCCTTGTGTCTAAACTATTGGATCCTATCTCAAGAGGGTGGCAGGAATGTGTCCAGATGGTAGCTGCTATTGCTGTGTTGGTGGAGGGGAGCCAGAGGCTGACTTTTGGGGAGGCCTTAATTGTGAGTACTCCATACTAAGTTAGAAACATCTTAAATCAAAGGGCAGGGAGATTGTTGACGAACTCTCGAATTTTAAAATATGAGGCAATACTACTAGAAAAGGATGACCTGGTCTAGACCGCTAAGGCTTGCCTAAACCCTGCTAGCTTTCCGTGGAAAGGGGAGGGAAGCCCAAGGACTCTGGAACACAGCTGTCTAGACAAACTAAAGTTAGACAAAACCTAAGGGAGACTCCCTTACATAGAGGAGACAGGCTGTTTGTAGACAGGTCCTCATGAGTCACTGAGAGAAAGAGACATAATGGCTATGCAACAGTAGAGGGGATGAATCAGTCCCTCCGTGAAAAGTGGGAGACTGCCTAATAATTGGTCAGCACAGACTTGTGCACCTTGATCAAGCCCTAGAACTCCTTGAAGTCTGAGAAGGCACCGTTTACATGGATTCAAAATATTCTTGGGTGGTCGTACACACCTTTGGAAAAATTGGGAAGAAATGGTGGTTCATGAACAGTAAGGGAAAAGAACTAATCCATGGAAACTTGGTTAGGCAAGTCCTAGACAGTCTCTTCCTCCCCACAGAAACAGCAGTTGTCCATGTGAATGGTCACCAGAAGGGAAGCAGCATGGAGGCTGTCGGCAACTGGCTCACAGATGAAACAGCCAAACAGGCCTCCCTAGAGGAGGAGATATGACATCTCAGTCTAATACCCAGTGTCCAGGAGGTGACAATAAAACCCCAATATACTCTGAAAGAATGAGAGGAATTAATCAAAACTGGGGCCACCCAGGCTAGGGATGGGCAGTGGGTTCTCCTGGATGGCATGGAAATGATAAGCGGGCCCATGATGAGGAAATTGATGCCCATACTACACACGGGGAGTCACTGGGGTCCACAAGCTATGTGTGATCCCACATGTGGGCATCTACACTATCGCCAAACGGATATGGGGAGTCTGTATAACCTGTCAGAAAATCAAAAGGAAGATACTCAGATGGCACCCCGCGGGAAGAAGGCTTCCAGAGCATTCAAATAGATGACACAGATTTACTCAGAGTAGGAAGACTAAAATGTCTGCTTGTAATAGTAGATCATCTTTCTGGCTGGGTTGATGCCTTCCCTTTGGCCTCCACTACTACTAACAGTGTCATCAAACCATCCTAGAAAGGGTTATACCTAGGTTTGGTCTAGTAGAAACATTGACTCAGACAACAGAAGTCACTTTACTTCTGGAGTACTGAAGAGGGTAATGGGGAGTTTAAATGTCACTTGGATTTC
The DNA here is from genome assembly GCA_028571685.1 of Heterohyrax brucei. NCBI lineage: Eukaryota > Metazoa > Chordata > Mammalia > Hyracoidea > Procaviidae > Heterohyrax > Heterohyrax brucei. Next base: position 5,664,572 of record CM053165.1, on the reverse strand, counting down.
CACACTCCCTGGCACCCTCCCTCCTCAGGCAAGGTGGAAAGAATGAATCAAGCTCTTAAACAACAAATCACAAAACTAGTCTTACAGACTAAATTACCATGGACCAAGTGCTTCCCCATAGCCCTCCTCAGAATTAGGATGGCCCTGAGGAAAGATCTAGGATTATCCCCTTATATGGGCTCCTCTGCATGGGCAGGGCCACAGACCTGTCCACCATGGAAACCAAAGATCAATTTTTAAAAAACTATGTGCTGGCTCTTCTGTTTTGTCAATGTTCAGGTTAAAGGGACTGCTGGCCTAAGCCTCCTCCCCTGTCCTTGAATTCACTGTTCATCACTTCCAGCTCTGGGATTTGGTGTTGATCAAAACTTGGAAGGAAGACAAACTTAAGACAAACTGGGAGGGCCTTGACCAAGTGTTCTTGATCATCAAGATGGCCGTCTGGACCACGGGAAAGGGGCAGACTCACCATACACAAGTGAAGGGCCCGGTGAAGAAAGACTCTCCCCAGGAGAGAAATGGTAATCGGTGACAGGCATATCCCTCACTCAGGGAACCCCTCAAGGTGACTCTGAGAAGGGCCTGAAAAAATATTCCACAACTACCCCTCCACAATGAAAAGACTTTGCTTCTGGGAAAAATGGATTCTTATATTGGGTGTCGTATAGAGTATAAGCCCAGGTCACATATTAGTAATTAACGTGGCCAAAACTACATCTCCCCTGGTCCTCAAATTTGATGCTTGTCAGGTCTTGTGTGGAGACTTAAACTATCAAAAACAGCTAGCAGGCTCAGATAAATACTTACGACTTGAAGAAAGCTCTGATGATTCCTTTAAAAGTGAAGAGATGATTGGGATGAGCCCACATACCCATGCTTCAGATGGTCCAATGTGTGGTGGACAACCAGGCCTATGTGACAGATGCCATATAGTCCACCATCCTCCCACTCCTGGAGGGGATTAAAAGATACACTTTTATAAGGGTGAAACCTCCCCCAACTGTAAAGAATTATATTGCAACACTTTACTGCTATCTATTAATAACCCAGCCACTTTACATCAGTGGCCACCAGTTGTTACCTGGATATATGGATTGGGGGCAGATGTAGTAGGAACTGACCCCCTAGATAGGATAATGCTAAAATTGATCACTGCCCCAAAATCTGTTCGCCAGGCCCTGCTTTACCAACCAGTGATGGTTCCTGTCACTTTATAATGACCCCAAAAAAGTAGAAGTAATTGAAGTAAAAGATTTAAGACAGACTTTAGAGACAGAGACAGGATATGGCAGTACAAATGCTTGGGCAGAATGGGTCAAATACTCAGTGCAAGCTCTCAACAAAAGCGATTGCTATGCCTGCACAGCTGGTCAACCACAGGTACAGGTGGTTCCCTTTCTCCTCAAGTAGGGCTTGGATCTGCATGTTGGCTCTGTACCATGACAAGGATGCTTGGGGAAACACCTGTAAAGCTTGTCATTGCTCTTCCCTGTACTACAGAAATCAGATCCTTCATTCTCCACAGGGAAGATGAATCACTCTTCTTGTCTTTCAAGACAGGGAGCAGAGTTCACAGTGCCCATAGGAAAATTGACAACTTGTATCCACGTCCGAAACATCACCAGTGAGTCTGGCAGTAGCAATTATTTGGCCTTCAGAGTACCCCGTGCAAATGTCTGGGGGTATTGTAGAAAGTGTAACCTTTGAGACGTACTGCTGTCCAGTTGGACTGGGATGTGTGCTCTGGTCCAGCTGGCAATTCCCTTCACCTCAGCATTCTGTGAGAGGCCCGGAACATGATAAAGAACCTGGGGCCTGGAGATCTCCCCCTGGATCCTTTAATCCACATATTTCCATAGACTCTACTGGGGTCCCTAGAGGGGTATCTAATGAGTTTAAGGCTAGAAATCAAATAGCTGCAGGCTTTGAGAGTGCACTTTTCTGGTGGTCTTCCATGAACAAAAATGTAGACTGAATTAACTACATCTACTATAACCAACAAAAGCTCATAAATTATACTAGAGATGCCTTACAAGGGGTAGCTAGACAATTAGATGCCACTAGCTGGATGGTCTGGGAAAACAGAATAGCATTGGACATGATGCTGGCAGAGAAGGGAGAGGTATGTGTAATGTTGGGAGGCAAGTGCTGTACTTTCATTCCTAACAACACAGATTCTTATAGAACCATCACAAAGGCCTTGCAAGGATTAAAAACTCTAGCCAATGAATTGGTAGAAAACAGTGACTCTGTCACTGAATGGCTAAAAATGTGGTTTGGTAAGTGGAAAATTATGGCTGTCTCCATCCTGACCTCTCTTAACATAGTAGCAGCAGTTTTGACAGCTGCTGGATGTCGTATTATACCTTGTGTTCGAGGGCTACCTCAAAGACGAAAAGGCCATCAGTAAACAGACCTCCATGACACACCCAGAAACCAGCCTACCACTATTAGAAACCCACACAGATGATATTCTCTATAAGGAAGAAAGTTAACAAACTCTAGGAAGGTTTGAAAGACGTCAATGAAGATGAGACCAAGTGAAAAAGAAAAAGGGGGAGGGAACTTTTCAGAAATAAATTTCAAAATGGTCTATCTTCAGAACAAAGGCTGAGATAAAAAGTTACTAGCTAAACAAAAGACAAAGGGAGAGGAAAGTCGGGAGAAAAACCTGTTCGGAAAGCAGTAGATATAACCTTGAAAGGCAATGGAATGTTAAAACTTAGTCAACGTCTGGGAGAGACTGTTCACCTTATAGTACCTGCCAATGAGGAACTGAGGGAGGGACTCATGAACTAGAGTATAAGAATGACTTGTACGGAACAGCAGCATGCCCCTCTGTCTAGTCTCCTTTGTGGGCTCAGGTGCCCAATTTTACAAAATTGTCCAATAAAATCTCATTCTCAAAAACTAATTTAAATTGGATTTCTTAAACATTTGTTGGAAAAAGACTCTGGTAACTAGCTATTGGTGACCTCCTAAGGGATAAGGCAGCCTGCCTCTCGAGGTAGGGTCCTAGCTGTGGGTTTATATCAGCCTGCCAATTGCCAAGAGGGATCGAAGCATTATCCAGGGTGCCAACAATGTTTCTCATAGAACTGACACAGTGGCTGCAAAAATGGGCTCAAGCATTGTGAGAATGGTGAAGGCCTATGCAGTGTTCTGTTGTGCACAGAGTCACTGTCATGGATTGAACTGTGTTCCCCCCCAAACTTGTAGCCATTTGGCTGGGCTATAATTCCTGGTACTGTGTGATGTTCCTCCATGATGGAATTCCTAACTCTGTGATGTTAATGTAGGTGGATGGGTTCTGTTGTGTTGGTGGGGCAGGATTTAACATGCAGGACTGTTTTATGCCTTGAAGCAATCTCTTGAGATATAAAATAAAGGATCTAGCAGAGAGATTTGGGAACCTCATACCACCAAGAAAGCAGCACCCAAAGCAGAGGGCATCCTTTGGACCTAAAGTTCCTGTGATAAGTCCTATACACTGTGATAATTTCTCATAATGAATTTGACTTTGCAGCTTACTAGACTGTGACAAAATAAAATTTGTCTTTTTAAAGCCATCCACTTGTGGTAGATCTGTTAAAGCAGCACTAGATAAGTAAAACAGTCACTGTGAATTGGAACCAACTCAATAGCACTTGATAACAAAATTATTATGTTAAAGATGCTTCAGTGCATCTGGATGTGTTGCTTTAATGCTTTTTATGCAAAGAAAAGTACACTATATACTATGACAAGCATTTGACTAACTGATGTCATACAGGAAATGTATCTAACTGTTTTGACTTACATAAACATTCAACTTAAAGACACACGTAAGAACAGAACTGGCTTATAATCCAGAAACTACCTGTATATAATACAGTGTTTGTAAAAGGTCCAAATCATATAACACCCTATTTCAGAGACTATATCATGAATGTTTAGCAACACATGACTATTCCTGTTGAATACTGTCTATTGTCTGTGAGTAATTAAAATTGCTTTCATTTACCAACACTCTATGAGTGTCTCGTGTATACAATTTGATCAGGCTACATGGACATGACATTCATGGAGTATCCACTGGATGGAATTCTCATTCCAGTAGTGGAATGTTTAGGATGGCTGCTCAGGATCTGAAGACAGCCTTTAAGGCAACCTGTATATGCAACACCATGGCCAGCTCTAGAGGTTGCTCTGGATATCTGGACAAGCATGTTTCTAGATCCAATCATGTGACTGTCTTAGAGAGCTAATTGGCTTGTCTTTCTCTACTACATGCTATGGTATATAAATACCTGCACAAGCTAAAAACTGGCTTTGTCTCCATTTTACTTCTATTCATACATGCTACCCACCCACATGGAGAGGAGTTACTGTTTTAGGAGGGGTCAACCTTGCCCCAACTAGTTCTCCAACATCCTCTCAGTTTGTGATCATTCCTTCTTCCATACACTCTTTCAACAGATACTGATTATGAGACAGACACTGATCTAGAAGGTAGTGATAGGTCAACAGCAAACCAGATAAGGTCTCTTCCCTCAGAGAGCTAGCTGGGGAGACAAACAATAAACCATAAATAAACAACCACAAGGAGAAAGCTGGCAAGGGAAGGGATAAAATATTACTTATTGACCATAATAATACTACAGAAGGAACTATTACAGCTTTTGATAACTCATCAATTTTTTTTTAATTTTTATTTTTATTTAACATAACTGAGTGAAAATGTACATTCACGTATAAATTTACATGCCCCCTTATATGCAGCTTCCACTGCTCTCCCTGTCTGGTGACTGCTCCATACATGTCTCATCCTCCCAACAGTCTCCTTTCCCCTCCTCTCCGTCCACTCCCCTTCCTCCAGCCAGAGGTCAGCAAGATGATATCCTATAGATGTATAGAACCATAAAGTGCTTCCAATATATGGTTACTCTGCTTTGCCAAGTCCAATCCATTCCTGTCCAAAGAGTGGACCTTTGTTATAATTTATGGGAAAGGGCAGCATCAGGGCCATGGGTCATGCTCTCAGAGGAACCCCAAAACCGCTGGACCATCAATTGAGGTCTTTTAGTGGAGATCTCATGATGAACCTCTTTTTATTCTTGTGTTGCCAGTGAGGCTCCTCTCTGTGAGCTCCATTGTGGCTATCACTGGTAGTGGCCGGGCACCATCTGGTTCTTCCGGTCCCAAGTCGATGTAGGCACCCACTCTTGTGGGTCTCTCTGTCTTCTCGGTTGTCTTTACCGCATGCCATTTTGGCCCTCGGTGAGCATCCATTCCTGCTGAGTTGGGACCATTTGCTGTGTCCTCGGATGGCAGCTTGGCAGCTTTTAAGACCCCAGATGCCACTCACCAATGTGGGGTGCAGAGAGCTCTCTTAGCAAAATGCTAGTTGTGCCAATTGGCCTGGAATTCGCCTAAGAGTATGGTCCCCTGCCCCCCGCCCCAGCTACTCTATCCTTGCAGTATTGAGTTAAGATGGAAGGAGTACTCAAGTTATGCTGAAGTCCACTTAATGTTCTTCTTGTTCCTAATGTGTGCTGTCACTGCTTTCTCCCAACTAGATTTCTAGTAACTATCTAAACTAAACCCTCCCCCCCCACCCTCCCTCCCTCCCCTCCCTTGCAGCTGTCAAAGAGTCTTTTCTTCTATACACAAGTCTGTTTTTGAGATCTTATCATAGAGGTCTCATACAGTATTTGTTCCTTTGTCGCTGACTACTTTCACTCAACATAATGTCTTCCAGTTGAAACCAGGTTAGGAGATGTTTCCTGGAATCATCGTTATTCTTTATCATTGCGTAGTGCTCCATTGAGTATATGTACCACAGTTTACCTATCCATTCTTCTATTGTTGGGCATCTGGGTTGATTCCATCTTTTTGCTATCGTGGACTGTGCTGCGATAAACATTCTGGTGCACGTGTCCGTTGGTGTGAAAGGCCTTGAATCTGTAGGATATATTCCAAGTAGTGGAATTACTGGGTCAAATGGTATATCAATATCCATTTTTTTAAGGAAGCGCCAGATTGCCTTCCAAAGAGGCTGGACCATTTTGCAACCCCACCAACAGTGTAGGAGGGTTCCAATTTCTCCACAGCCTCTCCAGCATTTGTTGTTTTGTGTTTTTTGGATGATGGCCAATCTTGTTGGGATGAGGTGGTATCTCATTGTTGTCTTGATTTGAATTTCTTTAATAACTAAAGATCGTGAACATGTCCGCATGTGCTTTTTGGCTGCCTGGATCTCCTCTTTAGTGAAGTGTCTGTCCATCTCCTTTGCCCATCACTTAATTGGATGGATTATCTTCTTCTTCTTGATACTTTGTAGTATCTTATAGATTATGCAGATCAGGCGTCGGTCTGACATAGAGTTGCCAAATATTTTTTCCCATTCTGTGGGTGTTCTTTTAATTCTATTAATAAAGTCTTTGGGTGAGCTAAAGTGTTTGATTCTTAATAGTTCCCATTTATCTATTTTCTCTTCTGTTGATTGAGGTTTCTTTGACAGATTTGGGAGTCTGTCCTCATTGTGTATTAAAACTTCCATTGTTGTTTCTACCTTTTCTTGGATGAGCTTTATCGTTTTAGGTTTGATATTTAGGTCTTTTATCCAGTTGGAGTTGGTTTTTGTATAAGGTGTAAGATATGGATCTTGATTCAGTTTATGGCAGATGGATAACCAATTTTTCCAGCACCATTTGTTGAAGAGACTGTTTTTACCCCAGTTTAATGTCTTAGGATAACTCATCAATTTTAACATAGACTACAGTCAATCCTCCAGTGCAAAATTGGGTGATCTGCTTTTTGTAATACACAGTAGGCAGGCTTGGATATTCTATTCCTTTGAGGCTTGTCTACTCAAGACCTTGAGATACATGCATGCTGAGTTTATTCATTTTTGTTCAATCAACAAGTACCTCCTGCAAACGACAATGGGTGCTGGGGACAGAGACAAACATTATACAAGCTCTGGCTATCCAGGAGCACAGGTTCAAGAAAATATTCCTATAAATGAATCATTAAAATCATTAAATGAAAGGCTAGTTATTTGGAAACAAAGTTAAGGCTCTCCCTTACACCATATGCAAACTAAATTATAAACAGGCTAAACATTTAAGTGTAAAAATATGAACACATAATACTAATAAAATATAACATTACTAATTGTGTCTGTATTGTAGGAGTAGAAAAAGGTTTTTCCCAGTGTGCCATCAAAGGCAGAAACCAAAAGAAAAAGCTAGGCTCGAAAATGAAAACACTCTAAAGGAATCATAAATCACATTAAAAGACATATGACAAACCATGAAAAAAATACAGTACATAAGACAAGCAGCATATGTTGTTAATACAAAAAAAGTACCAATAAAAAGATAGTACAAGAGCAAGCAAAAGATATTAGCTGGTTACAACAAAAGAAATATAAATGACCAAAAAGCATACAAAAATATCCAATGGAAATTCAATTAAAACAGCAGTACATAAAAGGAGTAACAGACATCTCCATGATAATTGCTGAGAACTGCAATACAACACTTCCAATTCTGATTGGAAAACATCTAAAAAAGATGACCAATAAGGACACTAAGGACATAAATAATGCCATAAGCCAACTACACCTAAAATATATAGAATACTCACCATCAGAACAATACACATTTTTCTCCTGAGCACATGGATTATTTTCCAGAATAGACCATATGCTAGGCCACAAAACATATTGCAGCAAATTCTTAAAAAAGATTGAAATTATATAAAGTATCTTATCTGACCACAAAGGAATAATATCAGAAATTAATAACAAAATTAAAACTAGAAAACACCCAAATTCACGGAATTTGCAGTATTAAATAAACAACGTAGTATTAAGTAACTATTCAGTCAAGGAACAAATCAAGAGTAAAATTTAAAAAAATACCTGGAAATAAATGGAAACAAAAACTCGTCATACCTAAACCTAAGGCATGCAGGGAAGGCAGTCTTCAGAAGAAAACTTACAGCAATAAATGCCTACATTAAAAAAGAAGATCCCAAATAGTCTAACTCAACAGCTTGAGAAACTAGAAAAAAAAAAGACAAACTAAACCTAAAGCCACAGAACACAAGAAATAATAGAAAGATCAGAGCATAAACAAATGAAATAGAGAACAGGAAAACAGTAGACAGAATCAACAAATCCAGATGCTGGTCCTTTGAAAAGATCAATAAAATCAACAAACCTATTGTTAGGTGACAAAAATCAAATAGAGAAGATACAAATAATTGTCTTAATTACCTAGCGCTGCTCTAACAGAAATATCACAAGGAGATGGCTTATTAAATAAAAATTTATTCTCTTACAGTTTAGGTGGCTAGAAGTTCAAATTCATGGTGCCAGCTGTAAAGGAAGGCTTTCTCTTTCTCTTGGCTTTGGTGGAAGGCCCTTATCTACTTTCAGCATCTGTGGGCCCAGTGTTCCTTAGAGATCTCCCTGTATCTTGGCATAACAGGTTACAATTCAGAATGCAAAATGACTCAGAATATAGTTCCTTAGTTAGGACAGCTTCTCAGTCATGTCTGCAGGCAGGTCTCTCTGTCTCTCATTCTGTCCTCAGCCCTCAGCCCCTCTGCCTGGCCTAGAGTTGGCCCTGCTACAAGGCCAGTGTTGCAAAGCTCTTCAGCTCTACTGATGAGTGCCCAGAGGCAGCCACTCCACCAGTAAGCCTCAGCCTGAAGGTACCCAGCTCTCTAGTTCCATGTGTTAGCAAGCCAGCTCTGCTGACAAGTGCCCAGAGATACCCTACTGTACCAGTAAGCCTCCTGCCTGAAGGTGCTCAGCTCTTTTGGCACACTCACTGCACCATCTCGTACTAGTCTACTGGTTCTGCTCCCGCTAGTCCTCTGCTGTTATATCTTGCCACCTTATGCCATCTCTGGTGTTACAGCGCCCTAGCTCTGGAACCCAGGAGGTTCTCAGCCAAGGGGCAAGGGGTCCAAAGGATGTGTTTGATTCACAGCTCTTCTTTCTTGGTAGCAGTGAGGTCCCCTGTTCTGCTTGCTTCTCTCTCCTTTTCTTTCTTGCAAGATACAAGGTATGACTCAAAAAAGGGTAAGGTTGTGACTTGAGTAAGGCCATAACCAGAGTTACATCTGCTTGTAACATGGTGACTTTTCTTTATACAGAAAGAAAAGAGACCATGAGTGTCTAAAGCAATTTTGAAGAACAAAGTAATAGGCCTCACACTTCCTGACTCCAACACATATTACATAGTATAGTAATCAAAACAGCCTGGTACTGGTTTAATGATACATATAGACCAATGGAACAGAATTCAAAATCCAAGAATAAATCTAAACATTTAAGGTCAGCTAATTTTTTACAAGGGAGTCAAATTAATTCAAGGGAGGAAGGAGCATTCTCTTCAGCAAACAGTGCTGGCAAAACTGAATTTCCACATGCAGAAAAAATGAAACAAGATTTCTCACACCTCTCACAAAAACTAATGCAAAACTCAAAAAATTCTTGGAAAAAAGGATAGGAGCTAAACTTTGTAATCTAATTTTTTTCAATGATACATTATCAAACACAATGAATACATGAGCAACAAAAACAAAATGGATAACTGGGACCTCATAAAAGTTATACACTATGTTCATCAAAACACTTTATTGAGTAAAGATACAACTTACAGACTAGGAAAAAATCTTTAGGAATGATATAACTGATAAGGATCTAACATCTAAAACATAAAAATTGTGGGGGCAGTACTAAGAAGGCAAAGTAGCCAGAGGTATTTTCTGATCCCTTTAACAACAAAGAACCAGAAAAACAACTGAATAGATTATACAGGACATTATGGGAGCCCTGCATATCAGGTGGAAAGTGGAGAGATCAAACCGGAGAACAGGGAGGAGAGAGCAGGTCTAGAAACAACTACTTTGAGCAGATTTAAAGCCTTACTCCCCACAGAGGGAACTGGTTCAGGAAGTCAAGTGGACTATGGCACTGCGGTGGACAACTGTTGAACAGAGTAACAGCACCACAGGAGAGCACACCCTTCTCAGTGAGAAAGCTGAGCTTTGAATGGCCACACCTACAGAACCATAGTGGACTGTCACCTGAGCATCATAAGCTAAGTGCTTATGAACTCCTGTAAATTCAAAATCTTTCCTACAAGCAGATTTACCTCCCTTTCCCCAGCATTTCCCCCCTTCTTTCTTTGCTCTGCACTAGGTACCAAACTCTGATGCACTGCCTGGGCTGGAAGTGGGACATCTTAGCAGTGCCCTGAGCTATTCTCCTGGACTTAGGAAAATAAAGGGAAAGTGAGAAAAAAAGTTCTGCTGGCTCCTCTGAACTGGCAACTCCCCCGAACATTCTCAGCATGCTCACAGCTCTAACTATCCAGTGACAGGGCACTGGAATTTTTAAGTCTGCAATACTCAATCTAGCTCAAATGAACAGAGTATTTGGACACTCAAAAACTAAATTTAAATATGTATAAATGTATATACACACGCATACATATACATATATATACAAGTTAGAACACAACCAAAGAAATAATTACAACTTTATGATGTCTCAGAGACAACAGTCAATTTCTAATCATTTAGAAAGCAGACCACCATGGCTTCAAAAAACTCCCAAAACAAAAAATAAATCTTCAGATGAAGAAGACTTCCTTCAGTTATTGGCTTAGAACACAAAACAGTAAGATTTAGAATTCTTTTTATTTTTCTTTTTATTGTGAATTAAGAACAACTTTACAGTATATATCATGTGGCCATATAACACCCAGAACTTTCACCTGTATTCTATTCTAGCTGCTCCCCTCCCCACCTACATGACAACAGGCTTCTCCTTTTGTTTAGAACTTCTTATGGCCTTTTGATAAAGATCTGGCCTTCCTTACCCTTCAACTTGGCTCCAGTAAAGTGTCCCTCAGACAATCCCATTATATTTTTACATGTTTGCCTCCAATATCACTCTATGTTTTGTATGGTCCAGGTCAGTCTTTAGGGAGCTGGCCCCAGTGCTGGATGCATGTTAGGGTTAGAAAGGCCGGTGGCCACTGTTCTAGTTACCTGGTACTGCTCTAATAGAAAACACCATGAGTGGATGGTTTCATGGAAACAAACTTTATTGACACAGTCTTGTAAGCTGCAAATCCATCTGTGAGTTATAGGTCCACTCAGTAGGAAAAACTGTCACAGTCCAGTAGGCTGAGTCCAAGTTCCAGGACAGCATCTCAGCACAGGAACCTCAGGTCCAAAGAATGTACTGTGTTTTCGGTCTTGATGGTATGAAGTTCCCAGCTCTCTATGCTCACTTCTCTCCCTTATGTCCTACAGCTGATAACTGAATCCCACCTCAGCAGCACAAGTGCTGCCCATTCTCCACCATCAATATCACAGAGACAGGATTCACAATACATGGGAGGAATTTCATCATATTGGGATTCATAGCCAAATCAAATCAATACATACATTTTTGGGGGGACACAATGCCATCCATGAGAGCTACATTCCCAGGGGCCCTTCATTCAGAAGGATCATTAAGTGTGGTCTTATGTAGAGTTCTAGCTCTGCTCTCTACTCCATCACCTGCTGTGTCTGAATCTCTGTTCCACATACCCCATCCAGGTTATCATTGGTGGTGGCAGGGCACTATCTAGTTCTTCTGGTCCTATGTGTTTAGAGCTCTTCAGGGCATCAGGAAGGATATTAGGCAAAGCACAGCAGAGCATAATGAAAAATTAAGTTACAAGAACTACTCGAGCAACAGTGATCTGAAATTCAGCAGATTAACAATAAAATTACAGAATTAGACAATTCAATAGAATGTTAAAGGAGGAGGGTTGAGGAAATGGAATGCAGAATAAGACTGAGGATAAAGCAAATGACACCACCATATATGAAGGAAAATCAGATAAAAGAATTTTTAAAAATTAAGAATCATTAAAAGATATGTGGGACTCTATCAAGAATAATGTACAAGTGACTGGAGTACCAGAACAAGGGGAATAACAAAAAATGCAGAGAGAATTATTGAAAATATGCTGACAAAAATGTTTCCTGATATCACAGAAGACAGGAAGCTATCTATCTAGATGCTCACTGAACTCCACACAAGGTAGATTCCAAAAGAATGATACCAAGACATATTAGCATCAAACTTACCATAACTAAAGAAAAGGAAGTGTTTTTAAAGGCAGCTAGATTTAAGCTAGGACTGAACTCAGATTAGTCACTGGAAACCATGCTGGCAAGAAGGCAATAGGATGATATATACAAAGCTTTGAAGGAAAAGGAAAAAAAAACTGCCATCAAAAATTAAATATCCTGAAAAACTGTCTCTGAAATATGCCAGCAAAATTAAGACATTCCGAGATAAACAGAAGTTTAGAGAATCTGAAAACCCAAACCAAAATTACAAGAAGCACTGAAGGAATTTCTTTGATTAGAAAATCCATAACATCAGATATATACTCAAGGATACTATGCAGAACAGAGCATCCAGATATCAACATGGATAGGGAATCTACAAAAATAAATCAAAGTAGAAACACTAAAAATACAGAAAGAGGGAGCTCAGCATGGAAATAATGACATTATACCAAAAAAAGGACAAATAAATGTATTCATAGAGCTTTCAGACGGAGAGGAAGTCAAGGTGATACAAAGAAACTAAAGACTGGTTTAAATTTAGGATATTAGGGGTAAATATCAAGGTAACTGCATAGAAAATTAACAACCCCACACATCAGAACAAGAAACAAAACCAAGAAGTCTCAGAAGACATAAAACTAACAGCAATGAAAAGGATGAAAAGACCCATAAAGAAAAATGACTCAGCACAAATTAAGTGGAACAAAGAAACTGTCAGCAATGCACCAAAAAAAGGCACCAAAATGACAGCACTAAATTCATACCTATTAATAGTTACACTGAATGTAAACAGGTTAAATGTACCAATAAAGAGAAAAAGTACAACAGAATGGATAAGAAAGCACAATCTGTATGCTTCTTACAAGAAACACACCTTAAAGATACAAACAAACTGAAACTCAAAGGATGAAAAACATATAAACCAAGCTAACAATATTCCAAAAACAGCAGAATAGGCAATGTTAATTTCAGATAATACAGACTTTAAAGTAAAATTCACCACAGTGGACAAGGAGGGGCACTATATATTGCTTAAAGGGTCAATACATGAGGAGGACACAGCCATATTAAATATTTATGTACTCAATGACAGAGCTTCTAAATATGTCAAATGAATTCTAACAGCATTGAAAAGTGAGATGGACAGCTCCACAATAATAGTAGCAGACTTCAACACTCCACTTCTGGTGATGGACAGAATATCCAGACTCCAGCTCAATAAAGACATGGAAGATCTAAATGCCACAATCGACCAACCTGACCTCATAAACATATACAGAACACTCCACCCAACAACAGACAAGTATACCTTCTTTTTGAACACATATGGAACACTCTCCAAAACAGACCACATACTAGACCATAAAGGAAGTCTTAACAAAATCCAAAGCACTGAAATATTGCATAGTATCTTCTCAGACTATAAATCCATAATAGTCTAAACCAATAACAGAAAAAGCAAGGGTGAAAAAAATCAAACACATGGAAACTCAACAACACCTTGCTGAGGTAGGGCCAAAATGGCAGACTAGATACAAGTTTCCCCAATTCTGTCTGAGAACTAAGAGCTGGACTGATAATTGAACAGAGTAGGGTGGACATCCAGGGAGCCCTGGCATAGGGTTGTCATATTGGACTATGTGCCAGCATACAGGAAACTACCTTTCTCTAACACAAGACAGCACATGCTGAGTTCTGCTTCAGCTGACTCACCATTTGGGAGGACTGCAGGTACTGATGCCTTTATCTGGGAGGTAGGGATTGGGCATGAGCTGGCCAATATTCTGAACTGCAGTGTTTAAGTAAACAGTGTATAGCGCAACAGAGAGACTGTGGTGGGATAACCACATAGTGAGAGCCCAGCTGCTGACTGAGAGCACTACTACCGCTCCACCCTCTTGTTTCTGAGCTGGACCATAGATTCTGCTGTTTCACGACAGGAAGAGCAGCTCGGGTGGGATGCCATCTTGGTCAGTTGGGAGGCGGAGTTAGCCGCCTGAGGCCTTAGCTGGGGCTAATATTCATGCCAAGAAGCAGGGCCTGCCTGGAAAGTGCTTTTCCAGTAGAAAAGGTGTGTTTACAATGGTGGAGCCCCTAGAGTTACAGATAGAGCATGGCAGAGGATAACAGCAAGGCAGTGACCCCCCACTACTTTGAACCACATCATAGCATCTGGGAACAACCTATGATGTTTTTGTTGTGAGCTGGAAGGCTGGGGCCTACCATTCCTGAGGGTGTGACTGATTTCAACAGTTGCAAGATAGCTCCTCACTTAGCAGTAAGGTATCTTCTAAAATAAGATCACCTGGAGAACTGATGGCTGAGCAGCCCACAGCATCTCTTCTACCCTTCACTGATCCACATCACAGCACTGACTGACAGCCCCCTAGTGAATCCAAAAGTAAGGCACTATCTTTGCCAGTTAGGAGACAGAGCCTACCATCCCAGAGAGTCCACCTGGGGCCAGTCACTTGGTGGTTGGTGACTGTCTTAGTCACCTGGTACTGCTCTAACAGAAAATATCATGAGTGGAAGGCTTCATGAAGAGAAACTTTTATTGTCACAGTCCAGTAAACCGTAAATCCATTCATGAGTTACAAGTCCATTCGATATGACAAATCATCACAGTCTGGTAGGCCAAGAGTCCAAATTCAAGGAGACCATCTCAGCACAGGAACCACAGGTCCAAAGGACACGCCCACTGTTGATCATGCTTTCCTGGTGGTATGAGGTTCCCAACTTTCTCTGCTCTCTTCTCTCTCTTATATCCCACAAGCTTGTAGCTTGAGTCCTGCCTCACTAAGACAATTGCAGCCCATTCTCCATCATCAATATCACAGAGGCAGGATTCACAATACATGGGAGGAATGGCACCATACTAGGACTCCTAGCCGAGTCAAATCAACACATACATTTTGGGGGGGAGACAATTCAATCTATGACAGTGACCAGCTCCTCTCTTAGAACTATGCCTCAGCTCCTGCTGAGGAAACACCAGAGAAACCATACAGCTTCTAGATGGCATGAAGGCAACAGTCCATAGCTAATCATTTAAAGAAACAGTCCACCACGGCTCCAGAAAACTCCCAAAATAATCAAAAACCTTCCCAGATGAAGAAGACTTTCTGAAACTATCGAAGGCTGAATACAGAAGAGTGATATATTAGAGCCCTCCTAGAGATTAAACAAAATGCAGCAGAACAAAATGAAAAATTAAGCAAGCTATTTGAACTGATGGAACATCAATGATCTGAAATCCAGCAAATCAGTAATAAAATTACACAACTAGACAATTCAATCCAAAGCCAAAAGAGCGGAATTGAGGAACTGGAAGCCAGAGTTGAGGATAGAGCAACTGACACCCACATTTATGAGGAGAAACCAGAGAAAAGAAGAAAAATGAAGTATTTAGAAACATGTGGCACTCTATTAAGAGGAATAATCTCTGAATAACTGCAGTTTCTGAGCAGGGAGGGGTAACCGAAAATACAGAGAGTATTGTTGTAGAGTTGTTTGACAGAAAACTTCCCTGCAATTACGAAAGAAGAGAGTATAGATTTGTAGCAGAGTCAAGATGGCAAACTAGGCAAACGTCTCCCTAAATCTGTCTGTAAACCAAGACCTGAACTGATAATTACACGGAGCCTTCTGGTCACCTAATAAGCCCTAAGACATGGCATAGGGCTGTTAATTTGGACTTTATACCACTGAAGCAAAACCTCCTCTCTTTCGCTGACCCCACTCTTGGCGCAGGCTTGCACAGACTGAAGGTAACTCACCATTTTGATTTTTTTTTTTTCTGTCTTGGCTGGCCAGCAGAGCTGGGTCTTGACTAGCGGCTAGTCTCAGATGCACTGCTGGTGTGATCGGCAGGTGAAATTGCCATATTTTGAGAGCCTGACTTAGGACTCTGTGCAGTGGTGGCGGGCTTGAGTGCGACACTATCTTGGAAGTGGAGGCCTCAGCTGGACCTATTCTTAGCCAGGGAGGCAATGCCTGCCCACAGGAGAGTGCTTCTCTAGCAGAAAAGCAGTAGCTTACACAGTATTGCCAGTGGCCGGGGCCTTGCAACAGAGGTCATGGACTCTGCATCTTGGCACCTTTGGCCTTTCTCTCTGCCTCTGCCATAGTGTAGTTTACAGGGAAGCAGTGGTTGGTGTGTGCACAACTCTATTCTGTATATGGAAGCTTCAGTGAGACCTAATTCCTAGGCTTGGAGACAGTGCATGCCTGCAGGAGAACACTTTGCCAGCAGAAAAGCAGTATTCTGCAGAGTCACCTACAGCTGGGGCCTGTCAGCAGAGGCTGACAGGGCAGTAGCCTTGCTGTATTTTGAACTAGTTCATAACATCTGGGGTTTGATATAGAGGTGCTTACTTTGCCAGTTCCTATACACCTGAAGACCTGTCTGACTAGGGAAGTGGTCAGATACCTTTTAGCTTTCATTTTAAGACAGCCCACAGAAACAACTGTGGTCCATCCTCACAGCATCTCTCCCAGCCTTTATTGACTCAGATGGAGCCCAAAAAAGCAACAGACTCTGGAGAAAACCATAACCAGGAAATCACCTATGGCTTCAGAAGGCCCTCAAATGAAACAACCAAAAAGCTTTCCGGACGAAGAAACTTTTCTGAAATTATCAGAAGGAGAATACAAAAGGATTATATAGAGAGCCCTCCTAGACCTTATACAAATACAGCAGAGCAAAATGAAAAATTAAGCAAGCTGTTCAATCTGAAGCAACACCACTACTCTGAAATCCAACAGATCAAGAACAAAATCAAAGACACAGAAACTTCAATTCAAAGCCAAGAAAACAGAATGGAATACATGGAAAAGAGACTTTCTGACTTGGAAAACAGAGCTACTGACTCCAACATCTGTGAGGAGAATCTGAAAAAAGAAACAAGAAAAATGAAGAAGCATTAAGAAGCATGTGGGAATCTATTAACAGGAACAACCTATGATTAATTGGAGTCCCTGAACAGGGCAAGACACCTGAGAACACAGATAGTATTGTTGCTGAGCTGCTGACAGAAAACTTCCCAGAAATCATGAAGGAAGAGAATACAGATATCCAAGATGCATACCAAATGCCACTCAATATAGATCTCAAAAGAAAGACTCCAAGATGTATTATAATCAAGCTTAACAAAATGAAACATAAGCAGAAGCTCTTAAAAGTAGCAAGACTCAAAGCAAAGCTAACATTCAGAGGGAAACCCTGTAGGCTTTCATCTGATTTCTCAGCAGAAATCATGCTGGCACGGAGACAGCGGCATGACACATTCAAAGCCTTGAAGGAGAAGAACTTCCAACCAAGAATTATATATCCTGCAAAACTATCTTTCAAATATGAAAATGAAATTAAGACATTCCCAGATAAACAGAAACAGACTTTGTAAAAACCAAACCAAAGCTACAAGAAATACTGAAAAAATCTCTTGGCTTTGGCTTAGAAGAACAAAACCACTAAACTTTATATTTTAGAAGGACACATCATACAGAATCCTACACAGTTAGGGAAGGCTCCAAACTCAATCAAAGCTGTAATAATGAAAGAAATAATCCAGTGATCATATCACGAAAACTATGATGTCATCATATTGAAAAGAGGGATGCACTACAGTAATTATAGTCCTTCCAGATGGAGAGGAAGTTGACAAGACTGGTAGTAATTAAAATTGTGTTTATACATAGTATATAAAGTGGGATCATCAGGGCAGCCGTAAAGCACAATAAAGATGCAACACACTGTATCAAGAAATGTAATACAGGAGTCTCAACAACCACAAAACCAACCCTGAAGAAGGTAAAAATTCAACTCACAAAGAACAATGTCCCAGAACAGATTAATAAGAACAAGAGAGAAATCATACAAAAATAAACAAATCACAGTGGCGGCACTGAATACATACCTTTCAATAATTACATTGAATGTGAATGGACTGAATGCTCCAGTAAAGAGACATCGAGTGACATCTTGGATGGAAAGACATGACCCATCCATATGTTGCCTACAGGAAACTCACCTTAGACTTAAAGATAAGAACAAACTAAAAGTTAAAGGAAGAACATACATCAAGCTAACAATGAACAAAGAAAAGCAGGTGAGGCAATTCTAATCTCAGATGAAATAGATTTTAATGTAAAATCCACCATCGTGGACAAGGATTTATTGCTGAAAGGTTCGATACACAAGCAAGACTTAACAATATTAAATATTTATGCATCTAATATTAGAGCACCATCAGTCGGATCCAACTCGATGGCACTTGGCAATATTAGAGCACCTACATACACTGAAGAAACACCGACTACTCTCAAAAAGGAGACAGATCACTCCACAATAATAGTAGAAGGCTTCAACACTCCACTCTCAATACTGGACAGACAGTCTAGAAAAAAGCTCAGTAAAGATACAGACCTTATTGCCACAATTAACCAACTAGACCTCATTGACATATGCAGAACTTTCCATCAGCAGACAACTACACCTTCTTTTCCCGTGCACATGGAACATTCTCCAGAATTGACCATGTGTTAGGCCATAATGCAGTGCTCAAAAAAACCCATACCACTGAATCACTGCAAAGCATCTTCTCTGATCATAAAGCCATAAAAGTCTAAATTAATAGCAGAAAAAACAAAGATAGAAAGTGGAACTCATGGAAACCGAATCAAAAAGCCATGGGTTATAGAAAAAGTCAAGGATGAAATAAAGAAATTTACGGATTCCAATGAGAATGAAAACACTTCCTACCAGAACCTATGGGATACAGCCAAAGCAGTGCTCAGAGGTCAGTTTATCTCCATAAATGCACGCATCTGGAAGGAAGAAGGAAACCGAATCAAAGAACTGACCCTACAGCTTGAACAAGTAGAGAGAGAACAACAGAAGAAGCCCTCAGGCACTAGCAGAATATAGATTTCCAAGATGAGTATCACCCACAAAAAATAGACCCCAAAATTATGATGCCAAGACATATTATAATAAAATCAAACATAAAGAGAGGCTCTTAAAGGCAGCAAGGCTTAAAGCAAAGCTAACATCAAGAGGGAAGCCCTGTGGGCTTTCATCTAACTTAGCGGCAGAAAGAAGCTTAGAGACTTTGTGGAAACCAAATGAAAACTAAAAGAAATACTGAAAGAAACTCTTTGCTTATAAAAATAAAAACATTAAGTGTATACTTAAAGAGGCAGTGCAGGACCCAGCATCCAGAATCCTACTCAGGGAAGTCACAAAGCTCAAACAAGATACAATATTAAAAGAAGGGAACTAGTGATCATATCACAAAAACTATGACATCATCATGCTAAAAAAGAGGGATACATTACAGTAGTTATAACCTTTTCAGATGGAGAAGAAATTAAAAAGATATGCAGAAGTTAAAGTCTGTTTTAAACTTAGACTAATGGGGGGATCATGGGGTACCCACAAAGCAAAATAACAATGTGACATATCAAAACAAGAAACATAATTCAGGAGTCTCTACTACAGAGACAGAGAATGACATCTTGGATCAAAAGACACGACCTGTCTATATGTTGCTTACAAGAAACACACCTTAGACTCAAAGATATGAACAAACTGAAAATTAAAGGTTGGAAAAATATATACCAAGCCAACAACATACAAAGAAGAGCAGGAGTGGCAATACTAATCTCAGATAAAATAGATTTTAAGGTGAAATCCACTATGGCGCACAGGGATGGTCACTATTTACTGCTGAAAGGTTCAGTACATAAGTATGATATAACAATATTAAATATTTATGTACCCAACAGCAGATCATCTAAATATACCGAACGGACACTGACAACGTTGAAAAATGGGATAGATTGCGCTACAATAATGGTTGGAGACTTCAAAACTCTACTTTCAGTAATGGACAGATCAACCAGAAAAAAGCTCAGTAAAGATACAGAAGATTCTACTGTGACAATTAACCAACTAGACCTGATCAACATATACAGAACATACTACCCACCAACAGATAAGTACACTTTCTTCTCCAATGCACATGGAACACTTTCCAGAATAGACCATATATTAGGGCATTAAGCAAGTCTCAACAAAATCCAAACCACTGAATTAATGCAAAGTGTCTTCTCAGACCTTAAAGCCATAAAAGTTGAAATCAATAGCAGATAAAACACAGGTGGAAATTTCAACTCATGGAAACAGAACACCTTGCTCAAAAGCCCATGGGTCATAGAAGAAATTAAGGATGAAATAAGGAAACTTATGAACACCTTGTTCCTAAACTTCTGGGTAACAGATGAAGCCCAGCCCAGTGCCATCAGGACAGAATAAAAAAAGTCATAGAATCAAATGAGAATGAAAAGATATCCTACCAGAATCTATGGGACACAGCAAAAGCAGTGCTGGAAGGTCAGTTTGTCAATAAATGCACACATCCAAAATGAAGGGCCCAAACCAAAGAATTAACCCTAACACTCAAAAAAGTAGAAAGAGAGCAACAAAGGAACCCCTCAAGCACCAGAAGAAAACAAATAATAAAAATTAGAGCAGAAATAGAGAACAGAAAAACAACTGTAAAAGTTAACAAGACTAAAAGCTGTTTTTTTGAAAAATCTACAAAAGTGATATACCACTGGCCAAACTGACAAAAGAAAAACAAGAGAGGAAGCAAATAACCCAAAGAAGAAATGAGATCAGTGATATCTTAACAGACCCAACCACAATTAAACGAATCATAACAGAATACTATGAAAAATTACACTCTATATAAGTTTGCAAATGGCCAAATTTCTAGAAACACACTATCTACTGGAACTAATAGAAGTAGAACAACTTAGTAAACCCATCACAAAAGAAGAGATTGAAACTATTATTAAAAACTCCCAAACAAAAAATGTCCTGTCCCAGGCTCTTCACTGGAGAATTCTAGTAAATTTAGAGAAGAGTTAATACCACTATTACTAAAGATATTTTACAACATAGAAAAGGATGAAAGACTTCCAAATTCACTCTACAAAGTCAGCATATCTGTGATACCCAAACCAGGTAAAGATAGCATAAAAGGAGAATTACAGACCAATGCTTCTCATAAACTGACATGCAAAAACTGTCAACAACATTCTAGCCAATAGAATTCAACAACATAGTGGTGTCTGGGGTCTTAAAAGCTACAAGCTATCATCTTAATTGCACCAAATGGTTCCAATCCACCTGAACCAGAGGCAAATGGTGGACACCTAAGACAGAGGAAAATATAAGCCCACCAGATGGAAGGTGCTATGTGAGCCAGAGTCCACTCCAGCATGGGAACAGAAGAACTAGATTGTGTCTGGCCACTACCAACGACAGCCCAGATAGTGTACACAGAACAGAGCCCTAGACACAGCAGAAGGAGAAGAGGGCAGAGTTAGAACTCTACCCAAAGGCCACATTTGATGGCCTTCTGAATGGAGGGCCCCTGGGAGCATGGCCCCCAGGCTCTAACCCAAACTGCATCCATCATGGAGGCCAGCTCCCTAGACAAAGACTGAACTGGACTACAGGAAACACAGAGTGTGGCTGCCAACGATCAAACCTTTAAACATGTATGGGGTTGTCTGACTGGCTCTTTGCTGGAAGTGAGATAATTGGGTAAGGGAAGGGCCAGACCTCGGTCAAAAGGCCACAGGAAGTTCCAGACAAAAGGGGAAGAGTGCTGTCACAGAGGTGCAGGGGGTGAGGGCCAGGTAAGGGAGAGAACAGCTAAAATAGAATAGTGTGAAAGTTCTGAGTGGTCTATGGCAAAATGATGTAGATTGTAAAATTGTTCTAAAATCACAATCAAATATATATATATATATATATATATACATATTTGTTTTTTTAAAAAAAGAAGTCAACAACATATCAGAAAATAATTCACCAGTAGGATTCATACCAGTGATGCAGGGCTGGTTCAACACTAGAAAAACAACTAATGTGATCAACCTCATAAAAAAAAAAAAAACAGTGCCATCAAGTCAATGCCAACTCATAGCAACCCTATAGGACAGAGCAGAACTGCCCCACAGAGTTTCCAAGGAGTATCTGGCAGATTTGAACTGCCAGCCTTTTGGTTAGCAGGCATACGTAGCACTTAACCACTACACCACCATAAATAAAACAAAAGATAAGAATCACTTGATTTTATCAATTGATGCAGAAAAGGCATTTGACAAAGTCCAACATCCATTCATGTTAAAAACGATTAGCAGAATTGAAATAGAAGGGAAATTCCTCAACATAATAAGGGGCAACTATGCATTGCCAACACCCAACATTATCCTAAATGGAGAGACACTGAAAGCATGCCCTTTGAGGACGGGAACCAGACAAAGATGCCCACTGTCACCTTTTATTTAACATTGTGGTGGAGGTTCTAGCCAGCTCAGACAAGATGAAGAAATTAAGTATATCCAAATTGCAGGGAAGCAGTAAAAGTATCTCTCTTTGCAGATGATATGATCTTATACACAGACAACTCTAAAGAATCCACACACACACGAAAAAAAAAAAAAAAGCAAGAGAGAAAGAAAGAAAACTACTGGAACTAATAAAAGAGTTCAGCAAAGTTATCAGGATACAAGATAAATATAAACAAATCAGTGGGACTCCAATACACCAACAAATAGACCATCAAAGAGAAAATCACCAAATCAATGCCATTTATAATACCTCCAAGAAGATAAAATATGTAGGAATAATTCTAACCAGAGATGTAACCCTCCCACTCTCTGTGGCTGAGTTGATTCTGACTCATAGTGACCCAACAGGACAGAGCAGAACTGCTCCATAGAGTTGTAAAAGATCTATACAAACAAAATTACAAGACTCTACTGTGAGAAACCAAAACCGTAAGTGGAGAAACATATCTTGCTTATGGATAGGAAGACATAACATTGTGAAAATGTCTAGTCTTCCCAAAGCAATCTATAGATACAACGTAATCCCAACACAGTGGCATTTTTTTAACAAGATGGAGAAAGAAATCATCAACTTCACATGGAAAGGGAAGAGGCACCAGATAAGTAAAGCATTACTCAAGAACAAAAAAGTGGGAAGCTTCACATTACCTGACTTTACAACTTATTACACTGTCACAGTAAGTCAAAACAGCCTGGCACTGATACAAAAACAGATACACAGACCAATGAAACAGAATAAAGAATCCCGATATAACATCATTTACCTATGAGCAGCTGATTTTTTACAAAGGCCAAACAAGTCTGTGAACCAAGGAAAACGCAGTCTCTAAAGAATAGTGTTGGCAAAAAAAAAAGGAACAAGTTCCGTTATCTCATACTGTGCACAAAAACTATCTCAAAATGGATCAAAGATCTAAAACTAAAATGTAACATGATAAAGATCATGGAAGAAAAAATAGTTACAATGCTGGGAGGACTAACATATGGCATAAACAGACTACAAAATATTACTAACAATGCACAAACACTAGAAAACAGATAACTGGGATCTCCTAAAAAGCAAATACTTATGCTCATCCAAAGACTTCACCAAAAAAGTAAAAAGACTACCTACGACTGGGAAAAAAAAATTGACAACCAAGAATTTGATTGGAGTCTAATCTCCATAATCTACAGGTACTGTAAAACCTCAAACATAAAAAGACAAATAATCCAATTAAACAATGGGCAAAGGATATGAGTAGGCATTGCACCAGTGGAGACATCCAGGATGCTAACAGATACATGAGGAAATGCTCACAGTCATTAGGCATTAGAGAAATCCAGATCCAAACTACAATGAGATACCATCTCACCCCCACAGGGCTAGCATTAATCAAAACACACACACACACACACACACACACAACAATAAACGGAGAAGTTGTGGAGAGACTGGATATTTCCTACACTGCTGGTGAGACTCTAAAATTGTACAACCACTTTGGAAATTGATTTGGCCCTTTCTTATAAAGCTAGACATAGAAATACCACATGATCCAGCAATCCTACTGCTTGGAATATATCCCAGAGAAGTAAGGGCTGTCACATGAACAGATATATGTACACCAATGTTTACTGTAGCACTGTCCACAATAGCAAAAAATGGAATCAATCTAGGTGCCTAACAGCAGATGAATGGATAAACAAACTATATTTACATAGCAGAACAAAACCAAAAACCAAACCTAGCGCTGTCAATGCCAACTCATCATGACCCTACAGGACAGAGTAGAACTGTCCCATAGAGTTTCCAAGGAGCACCTGGCAGATTTGAACTGCCAATCTTTCGGTTAGCAGCCACAGCACTTAACCACAATGCCACCAGGGCTTCCACACAATAGAAAACTATGCAATAATAAAGAACCACAATGATCTTGGGAAACATTTTATAACATAGAGTCATCTGGAAGACATGCTGAGTGACATTAGTCTCAAAAGGACAAATATTGTATGAGACTGCTATTACAAGGAGTCAAGAAAAGATTTAAGCACTGAAGAAAATCTTTGATGGTTACAAGGGAGACATGGGAGAGAGAGGTATTCATAGATTAGGTAGTAGATAGGAATTGAGTTAAGTGAAGGAAATGACATGATGCAGTAGAAGGAAGATTAACACTGCTGGACTATACCAAAAGCTAAGAGGTTTCCTAAATACAACCCAACATTTTGAAGATCAGAGTAGCAGCAGCAAGGTTCTGGGGACCACGGTTTCAGGGGACATCTAGATCTATTTGCATAACTAAAGCTTTATTTTTTTTTTTAAGAAAATGTTTTGCATCCCATTTTGGTCAGTGGCGTTTGGGGTCTAAAAGCTGCCATCTAAGGAGCAGCAATTGGTCCCAATGCACCTGGAGTAGAGGAGAATGAAGGACACCAAAGATATAAAGAAAATGTGAGCCCAGGAGAGAGAAGGGCCATACAATCCAAAAACTAGATCAATATGAGACCAGAAGACCTACACAGTGCCCAGCTA
Organism: Heterohyrax brucei; assembly: GCA_028571685.1. Classification (NCBI taxonomy): domain Eukaryota; kingdom Metazoa; phylum Chordata; class Mammalia; order Hyracoidea; family Procaviidae; genus Heterohyrax; species Heterohyrax brucei. Next base: position 5,639,488 of record CM053165.1, on the reverse strand, counting down.
CCATCAATGACGGCCCTGACAGGAAACACATAAGGGTGCAGAACTAGAATTCTATTAAAAGACCTGACTTGGTGCCCCACAGACTGGAGGTTCCCCTGAGGACACAGCCCCCAGATTCTATGTTAACCTAGAGCTGAAAGAAATACTGAAGCTAATCCTCCAGACAAAAATCAGACTTGACTGTAAGGCATAGAGCAACGCTGGTAAAATGTATACTTCTTGACTTAAATACAAACATGAGGCTGTCAGAGCACCTCCTCTCTAGTGGTGAGATGGGAGGGTGGAGATAAGGGGACAGGAGTTGGTTGAATGAATATGGGAAGTATAGGGTAGAAAGGAGAAATGTGCTGTCACAGGGTTGGGAGAGTAGCTAGTTATATAGCAGCGTAGGTGTTTTTGTATGACAAGTTGACCTGGCTTGTAAACTTCTAGTTACAGCACAATAAAATATTTTTTAAAAAGTAGTTTCTGACTCCCAACATATACGAGTTACGACATACCACACTTAGGACCCTAATCTTCCTGTGAGGAAGTTAGGGGAAAATGCATGCAGGGGATATGAGAAAATTGCCAAGTTTTGTGAACACACTCCATGCTTTTGAAAAGGATACTATGATGAAAGAGATTGGTGGAAAAGTTGTCCAGATAGCAAGAATGCTGAATTTAGATAAGAACTGGATATTGCTGATGTGAAATACTTCATGAATTATGAAGGGGAATTAACAATTCAATACTTAATGCATTTTGAGCAGGAAAGAAATGTTGAAGAAAAGAAAAAGGAAAAGAAAGGAGAGATGTTATAAACAATTCTTCAGTGAAAACATGAAATCTTTTCTAAATTAAACCAGGGGCTCAGTTGCCTGAAAATGTAGACACAAATGATAACTGCTTTGCTAAAATTCATAGGCAGATTCAGGAAACAGTGAGCTGTTACCATGAAACATATGCCACGAAATAAATAAATAAAAGGACCATACAGGCAACTCTCATTAATTTTCTGACTAGAAACACCATCTCTATAGCCAAGGAAAATCTAGACAATCCAGAACCTTCCAGAAGTAGAATTATCATCATAAATGACAAAATGCTAATGTTGTGCAACTCTTTTTCATTATTGGAGTAAATTTTTATGATTTGTGTATTTTTATCTTTTTAATTGTGCATTAACAGGTTACAATTCAAGTCAGTTTGTTATACAAAAACTTACAGTGTGACCCTAGTTGCTCTCCCTGCAATGTGACAGCACACTTGTCCTCTCCACCCTCTATTTCCCTTGTCCATTCAACCAGCTCCTGTCTCCTTCTGCCTTCTCATCTAGCCTCTGGACAGGAGCTGCCTATTTAGCTTCATGTATCTACTTGAGCCAAGTAGTATACTCTTTGCCAGTACCATTTTATGTCCTATAGTCGAACCTAACATTTGTCTGAATAACTGGCTTTGGGAACAGTTTATAGTTCTGGGCTAACATACAGTCAGGAGGCCATGTCTGATACGAACCCCTAGTCTGTCAGACCATCAGGTCTGGTCTTTGTACTAGAGTTTGAGTTCTGCACCCTACTGTTCTCCTGTTCCTTCAGGAATTCTTTTGTTTGGTTCTGTCAGGATGCTCATTGGTAGTTAGCTGGGCACCATCTAGTTCTTCTGATTTCATGTTGGTGTCGTCTCTAGTTTATGTGGCCCATTCTGTCTCTTGGGCTCATATTTTCCTTGTGTCTTTGGTGTTCATTCTCTTTCGGTCCAGGTGGGTTGAGACCAACAGTTGCATCTTAAATAGCTGCTTGCTGGCTTTCTAGATCCCAGACACAGCTCACCAAATTGAGATGCAGAACATTTTCTTAGTAAACTGTTACGCCAATTGACCCAGATATCCCCTGAAACTATGGTCCCCAGACCATCTCACCTACTACTTTGTCCCTCAGTGTTTGGTTGTATTCAAGAAAGTTCTGAACTTATGGTTTAGTCCAGTTGTGTTGTCTTCCCTTGCATTGTGTTGTGTTTCCCTTCATCTAAAATGATACTTGTCTACTAGTTAGTGAATATCCCTCTCTGTCTTTCCCCACCCTCATAACCATTAAAACCCTCTTTTTTCTGTGTTTAAACCTTTTGTTCTTATAATAGTAGTCTCATACAGTATTTGTCATTTTATGACTAATTTCACTCATCATGCCTTCCAGATTCCTCCATGTTCTATTTTACAGATTCATCATTGCTCTATATTGCTGCATAATATTCCATTGTGTGAATATACCATAATTTCTCTATCCATTCATCATTCGTAGGCATCTATGTTGTTTCCACTTTGCTTTTGTGAATGGTACCACAGTGAACATGATTATGCATATATCTCTATTCATGTGAGGGATTATTTCTCTCAGATAAATTCCAAGGAGTAGGATTGCCAGATTACGTGGTATTTTCATTTTTACTTTTTAAAGGAAGTGCTGTCATGGATTGAATTGTGTCCTCCTGGAAATGTGTACAGCAATTTGGCCAGGCCATGATTCCCAGTATTTTGTAACTGCCTTCCATTTTGTAATTTTCCTGCGTTGTAAATCCTAATTGCTGCTTGTGGTTAATAGACCGGATTACACTAAAGAGAACTAGGGTAGGACTGTAACACTGTCCATAAGGTCACCTTCCTGCTCCACTGTAAAGAGAGTTTCTCTGGAATGTGGCTTGCATCCCCTTTTTCTCTTTGTATCCTACAAGAGGTAAAAGAAAAGGGAAGTAAGCAGAGTTGGGAACCTTATACCATCAAGAAAGCTGCACCAGGAGCATAATGCAGCCTGCAGACCTGAGGTTCCCATGCCAATATGCTCTCATACCAAAGAAAGACTGTTCAAACACAAAGACATTTCTCCAGAGCCATTAAAGAGGGAAAGCCTTCCCCTGGAGTGGACACCCTAAATTTGAACTTGTAGCCTACTACACTATGTAAGAATAAACTTTTGTTAAAGCTATCCACTGGTGATATTTCTGTTAGAGCCGTACTAGATGACCAAGACAATAGCCCAGTTGATTTCCCCCAAGTAGTTGTACCATTTTACATTCCCACTAGCAGTGTATAAGTGCTCCAGGTTCTCTACAACCTCTCCAACATTTATTATTTTGTGCCTTTTGAAATTAATGCTAGCTTTGGTGGGGTGTTGGTTTTTCATTGTAGTTTTGTGTTTCTCTAACAGATAACTATCATAGACATTTCCTTGTGCATCTGTTAGCCACCTGAATGTCTTTTTGCTGTATTGCCTGTTAATATCCTTTACCTGTTTTTGAATTTTATTATTCATATTTTTGTTGCTGAGTTTTTGCAGTGTCTTCTAGATTTTAGAGACTACGTGCTGACTGGATTTGTCGTCACCAATTTTTTTTTCCCCAGTCTGAAGGTGTCTTTTTACTCTTTTGCTGAAGAACTTTGGATGTGCGTGTTTCCAGTTGTCTATTTTCTCTTTTGGTTTTTGTGCACTGTTAGTAATGTTTTATATTCTGTTTATGTCTTCCTTGTATTAGGGCTGTCATGGTTTGAATTGTGTCCCCCCAAAAATGTGTGCAGCCACGTGGCTGGGATATGGTTCCCAGTATCTTGGGACTGTCCTCCATTGTGTGGTTTTGCTAACCTGTATGTTAAAGGATTAGGGTGGGGCTGTGAATTCCTGCTATGGGGGAAGTTTCCCTGGAGTATGGCTTGCCCCACCCTTAATGCTTTTAGCTTGCAAGGAATAAAAGGAAAAAGAACCAAGGACAATTTGAGAACCTCGCTACCATCAAGCAAGCAGCACCGGGAGCAGAGCGCATCGTTCAGACCAGAGGTTCTTGCGTTAGGACACTCCCTGGACAAAGACTGATGCAATACCGGACTTTCCTCCAGAGCCGACAAGGGGAAAGTCTTTCCCTGGAGCGGACACCCTGAATATGGACTTGCAACCTACCGGACTGTGTAAGAATAAATCTTTCTTTGTTAAAGCCATCCACTCTGTGGTATTTCTGTTAGAGCAGCCCTAGTTGACTAAAACAAGGGCTCTCAGCATTGTCCCACTTTTCTTCTCCTATGATATTTATTGTTTTAAATTTTATCTTTAGGTCTTTGATCCATTTTGAGTTAGTTTTTGTGCATGGTGTCAGATATGGGTCTTTTTTCTTTTTTGGCAGATATCCAGTTACGCCAACACCATTTCTTAAAGAAACAGTATTTTCCCCAATTAACAGACTCTGAGCCTTTGTACATGTCAGCTGCTCACAGGCAGATGGTTTTACATCTAGATTCTCAATTCTGTTCCATTGGTCTATGTATCTCTTACTGTACCAGTATCAGACTGTTGTGACTACTGTGGTGGTTCAATAGGTTCTAAAGTCAGGTAGTGTGTTCTCCTGTCTCAGTAGTGTGTTAGTTATTGAGCAGCTCTTCCTTGTCCATGTAAGTTGGTGATTTGCTTTTCCATCTCACTAAAAAATGCCATTGGAATTTGTATCAGGATTGCATTTTATCTAAAGATTGCTTCAAGTAGAACAGACATTTCCACAATCTTGTGTCTTTCTAAACATGACTAAGGTATGTTTCTCCACTTACGTAGGTCTCTTTTGTTTTCTTGCAGTAGTGTCTTGTAGTTTTCTTTGTATGGGTCTTTTACATCTCTTCTTAGATTTATTCCTAAGTATTTTACCTTTGGGGAGCTATTGTAAATGGCATTGATTTGGTGATTTCCTCTTTGACGCTCTTTGTTGGTGCAGACCAATCCAACCAGAAGTTCTATGTTCATCACGTATTCTGATACTTTGCTGAACTCTTCTATTAGCTCCAGTAGTTTTTTTGTAGATTCCTTAGCTTTTTTTGTATGCGAAATCATATCATCTGGAAGCAGAGACACTTCTACTTCCTTACCAATTTGGATGCCATTTCTTTTTCTAGCCTAATTGTTCTGGCTAGAACCTCTAGGATAATGTTCAATAAAAGTGGTGACAAAGGCATCCTTCTCTGGTTCCAGACTCTCTCCATTTAGGATGATGTTGGCTGTTGGCTTTGAATAAATGCCCTTTGTAATGCTGAGGAACTTCCCTTCTTTCCTATTTGCTAAACTTTCACCTAAAGTAAAATAAAGACAGATACTCAGTAGTATTAGCCAAAAGAGAAATGCAAGTTAAAACCACATTGAGATACCATTTTGCTCGTACTAAGATGGCTAAAATAATCTACAAAAGAAAATGGAAAATAACAAGTGTTGGAGGGGATGTGGAGAAACTGGAACCCTCGTCCACTGCTGGTGAGAATGCACAGTGGAGGGTGAAGTATACACAGCTTGATGAAGGTAAATGTTACACAGAAAATGACCTGTTGGTAATTGCTATATAGTTGTTGGTGTTGAGTTGATTATGATTCATAGTGACTGTGTAAGTCAGAGTAGAACTGTACCAGTTTCCAAGGAGTGTCTGGCAGATTTGAACTGCTGCTTTTTTGGTTAGCAGACATAGCACTTAACCTCTGTGCCAAGAGAGTTTCCATTATGTGTATATATGTGCATGCGAGAATATGTGTGTGTGCATATAGGTGTATGCATACGTATATATATATCTGTGTGACTGTACATACTGTCTTCCTCATTTAGTGCTGTTTTAACAAAAACATCACAAGTGGATGGTTTTAACAAAGAGAAGTTCTATTCTTTCACAAAGCATTAGTTTCAAAGCCAGAAATTCAGGGTGCTGGCCCCAGGGAAAGGCTTTCTCTTTGTGTAGGTTTTAGAGAAAGGTCCTTGTCATCAGTCTTCCTTTGATCTGGGAGCATCTCAGCATGGGAACCTCAGTTCCAAAGGATGTGTGCTTATCTCAGTGCTTCTTTCTTGGTTCCAGCTGCCTGCCTGCTTGCCTTTCCTTTTACACTTTAGAAGATAAAAGGTGGTGCAGGCCATACCCCAGGGGAACTCTCTTTATGTTGGATCAGGGATGTGACCTTAACAAGGCCACTACAATCCCACTTTAATCCTCTTTAACATAAAATTATAATCACAAAATGGAAGACTACTGCAGGATACTGGGAAATCGTGGCCCAGCCCCACATTAGTAAACATTTGGGGGGAGGGGTACATAATTCAAGCCATGACACACATACATTCATGTGCAATGTGAACATCATGAGCTGCGTATCATCTGTTTGGGCAACATCCCAAAATGTTATAATAAAATTCGGAAACTGCAATTTGAGAACATGATGTAATGTCAAAAAAAAAATTATCCAAGGCCGATAGTCTCATGGGACATCTCAGTCAATTGCCATAATATAGTTCATAAAGTTACGTTCTACATGCTAGTCTCCTGAGTAGTATCTGGGGGTGTAACAGCTGTGAGTGGCCATCTAAGATACAACTGTTGGTCTCTACTCAATCTGGTGCAAAACAGAAAGAAACCAAAGACCCAAAGAAGATACCAGTAAACAGGGAAGTCTACACAAACTACTAGACTAGAAGAAGAAGATGATGCCTGGCTACCACTATCAATTGTTCTGAGTGACACTGATACAACAGAAGAAAAATGTGAAAAATAATCTCAGATTCTAAAAAAATGAAAATAGGCCTACTGGGCTGGACTGGTTGAGACTAGTGGACATCCTGGGACCATAATCCTGTGATCTGCTTAAAACCTTGAACTGAAACTAACCCCTCAGGTAACCTTGTAGCTAAATAACAAATTGGCCCACAAAATAATACCATCCATAAGCACTCAGCTCCTTTAAAAAATCACCTATGTGAGACCAGTCAACAATTACTTTAAATGAAAAAGGGAATGTAAAGAGGCAGGAAACTATATCAACGGAAGTGTAACAACCAGAGGGAAAATAATAATGTTCACGTATTGTGAAGACTATATAATGTCACCGAACAACCTGTGTAGATATTGTTGTATGGGAAACCTAAACTGCTAAGTAAAGCTTCACCAAAAGCATAATGAAAAATTATTAAATAGGAAAAACAAACCATACAACAAGCACTAAAATCCAATTATTTACAGCCTTTACCCTAGCGGGAGTGTTCGAGGAATCACTCTTTTCGCGGGACTCAGACGGGCGCTCCCGTCAACGGTCTCAAGACGTTCGTAACCTTTGACCCAGGAAGTCCGGTCGGGCATACTTCGCGACAAGGTCGTAAATGCGTGCGGCGCAACATGGCGCTGTACGCTGCTGCTGCCGCTGTGCTGGAGGGTGTGGAGAACCGCCAAGGCTCCATCAAGGGGCTGGTGTACGGCAGCCACTTCCAGGTAGCAGGACCCGGGCACGTGGAGGGTGAGGCTGGGGTCCTGGGGTCGGTGACAGGCTTGGGCCTTGCCCGGGCGGTGTGGAGGTCGAACTGGGGCAGCAGGGCTGTTCTGACCCCCGGCTCAGCGGTCTGCTTTTGGTCGGGCTCAGAACGTGAAGCAGCTATACGCATTGGTGTACGAGACGCAGCGCTACTCGGCCGTGCTGGACGCCGTGATCTCCAACGCTGGACTCCTCCGGGCAGAGAAGAAACTGCGGCCGCACGTGGCCAAGGTGACAGTGGTGGTGGGGTGGGCGTAGATTGGGGCAAGAGTCGTTCCTACACCGCAGACAAGAGCCCAGATTCAGGTGTCTGTAACCTGGTCCTAGCTCTGGTACCGCTCAAGCTTTAGCAAGTCGCTTATCTGAAATGAGTATGAGCAGTCCCTCACTGGGTTTCGAATTGAGGAAGGATGAAAGTGCTTTGTTAAATTATAGGTTTATAAAAGATCCGTTGTAGCAATGGTATGGACCCTTTAAGTAAGCAGGCGAGTAACGTTGACGAGGAGAAAGCTTGGGGTCCAAGGGTGGCTGTTGAGCAGTCTTGGACAAAGTTGGTACTGGGAGGCAGCACACGAGGTTCCACCTCCTGGATCTGCTGAATATACTGCATGAGCTTTGTAAGGTGCTTCACCATAGTTCTAAAGTGTTAATGCTTAGGGGTTTTTTTTTTTTTTTCGCTTTTTTTCTCCATCCCCAGGTGCTGGTCTATGAGTTGTTGATGGGACGGGGTTTCAGAGGGGGTGGGGGCCGATGGAAGCCTGTGATGGCCCGGCACCAGGCAAGGCTGAAGGCTGAGCTGGCTCGGCTCAAGGTTCATAGGGGTGTGAGCCGAAATGAGGACTTACTGGAAGTGGGATCCAGGTCTGTTCCAGGTGAGCTGGAGGGAGTCCTGGGGTTAGGGAGTGATGTGGTCCTGCTTACTCACTGCTGATTGTTTCTAGCCCTCCAGGTGCCTCGTTTTGTGCGGGTCAACACCCTCAAGACCTGCCCTAATGATGCAATTGATTATTTCAAGAGACAGGGTTTCTCCTACAAGGGTCAGGCTTCCAGGTGAGAGCTTAGAACCCTGCCTGGGGAAACTGAGGAATGTATCCAGGGGGAGACAGATGTTGAGTGATTGTGACTGCTCATTTTTTCCTACTCTTTCAGCATTTTCTGTGTCTTCTTCTAAGGCTACTCTTTCCATCTCTTAAACAATGATATTCTTGGGAGTCCCATCCTACACAGTTGTCACATGCCCCTTGGTTGTCATAGCTCTAACCTCTCCCTCTAACCTGATGATTCCTGCCTTCCAGGCTAGACTTCTGTAGTACAGGCCTCTGAACTGCTTACTTCTGTTTCAGCACCTGCTGAGAATTTTTTTTTCCAACAGGCTTCCTGCTGAAAATTTGTCCCCCCCCCATAAGATATACTGAATCAGAATCTACACTTTAACAAGACCCCCTGAGGATTCTTATGTATAAATGACTTGGAAATATGTTTCAAAAAAATAAGTTACTCTTGAGTTGATTCCAACTCATATGACCCTGTAGGACCGAGTAGAACTGCCCCGTAGAGTTTCTAAGGTACACCTGGTAGCCTGGTAGATTTGAGCTACTGACCTTTTGGTTAACAGCCATAGCACTGAACTGTTACGCCACTGAGGTTTCCAGGAACTTTTAGAAGTGCAAATTTTTAGCAGAGGTTTGAGCTGCAAGAAGTAGTTCAAAGCCCTGCCTCAGGTTCATATGTCACAGTCACAGTGTATGTCAAACTGAATTTCTCATCTCAAATTTTGCATCATCTGCATTCCCTGTTTTAACTTAATGGATATCACTTGTAGCCACCCATTTGCCCAAGCTAGAGTCTTAGTTATCCTAGATGCTTCCCTCTTTCAGGAAGTCATTGGTTATGCAGTTTTATCTTTCTCAGATCTACTCCTTTGTCATCATGGACATTGCCTAGCTTTAGGCCATCATCATTTCCTATCAGGAGTGGTAAAAACATCTCTTAAATTGATTTCCCTGCTTCTACATTGTTTCATTTGTCCTTGTGGTTGGCTGCAGAAATATCTAGAACCAGATCTGATGTTGTTACTCCCCTGCTGTAATACTTTTTGGCTCTTCGTGTGCTTAGCTTCCCGCTTCCTCTCCAGGCACACCTGCCATGGTAACACATGTACTTGGTGCCCATAGTGTTCCTGTACCCTTCGCTGAACTCAGGCCTGCCTCCTGTTTTGTCCTTAGGCACCTCTGTGATGTTACCTCTGCTCTCCTCCCCTTCCTTTGGTTTGTTTTAAATGCTCCTCTCCTCCTGCCTCTTAGTACCTTGGTTAAACCCAAGGAGGGTATAGTAGAGAATGACTTTGGATTAGAGTTCCAGCTGTGGCACTTAATGACTTTCTGATACTTGTTTGTACACTGGTCAGGGTAAGTATACAATATTCCCTTGCAAGATTATAGGAATGTAGCTTTACCTTCAGCTGCTCATGTAACTCCTTGTCCATCAGGAAACTGCTCAAATCTTAACTTCCTAGACTCCCCTCCTCCCTTACTCTCCTTTACCTACTGTTATACTTTAATGGTAATGGTAGTATTTGTTGAGTGCTTGTTTGTGCCACATAGTTTTCTAAGTGTTTAGCCTGTGTTAACTCATTTAATCCTCAAAAAATGTCATTTTAGAGATTACAGACTGAGGCTTTATCCAACTGAGGCATCTAATATTAACCAAGCTCCCACTGCTAGTAAATGGCACAGGTGGGATCCTGAGCCCAGCCTGTCTGGCTTGAGAATCCCCTCTGATGATGCTACTTTTCTCTTACTACCTTGTTTATTTCTTCAAAGCAGTTTTAAATATTTGTTGCATGAATGAACAGTTACAGTAGAACAACATACAAAATATGTAGTGTGGTCTAGCGTGGAGGAATTCAGGAAATAACAATGGTTCTTATTCCCTGGTCCTAATCTCTTCCCTGGCAGCCTTGAGGACTTAAGAACCCTCAAGGGGAAGCATTTTCTTCTGGATTCTTTATTGCCAGAGCTGCTTGTGTTCCCTGCCCAAACAGATCTGCATGAACATTCATTGTACCAAGCCGGCCACCTCATTCTACAAGACAAGGTAAGAAAGGTGACAGAAAAAGGAAGACATGTGAAGGGCAGGCTTGGGGTACGGGCTTACTGACTGTTATGTTCTCCCTGGTCAGGCCAGCTGTCTCCCATCCATGCTGCTGGCTCCGCCACCAGGCTCCCATGTCATCGATGCATGTGCTGCTCCAGGCAACAAGACCAGTCACTTGGCTGCTCTTCTTAAGAACCAAGGGTGAGTGTGCTGCAGGTGCTGGAGAGGGAGGGAATGGGGCTTGAAGCTGTACTTTGTAAGAAGAAAAAAGGAATTCTTTAATAGGTCATGAAGGCAGAAAGGAAGATCTTTAAATATTTCCTTCCTTATGGGCATGGCAAGTTTGGGAAGCTCACGGTATAGCCAAAGCTAAGCCTCCCACTAGGTTACAGATGTAAGATAATGGATCCTTTAAACCATGCAGCAGTCCCCAGGCAAGTCACCTCTGACTCCTGACTTGTAGGCCATTTACATACTTGCCATGTATCCTGACTTAGTGTATATATACTTTATTGTATATTTCAGAGTGATGGATAAGCCTACTAAAGGCACATGTGTTACGGGAACTGCCCATGAGTCTGCTTTTTCTCTTCTGTTAGGATGGAAAGTCATCTGCCTCTCCATTATCTGTGGCCCTTAGATGCAGTCTTAGTCATCTAGTGCTGCTGTAACACAAATATCACATTTAACAAAGAGAAATTTATTTTCTCGCAGAAAAATAGGCTAAAGGTCCAAATTCAGGACATCAATCCAGCAGAAGTCTTTCTGTTGGCTCTGGAAGAAGGTCTTTGTTCTCAAGTTTCCCCTGGACTGGGAGCTGAGGAGCAGGGACCCCAGGTCCAAAGGATGTGCTCAGCTTCTGACACTGCTGCTTTCCTGGTACTATGCTGTCCCTTAGTCACTTTTATTACTCTAAAAGTAGTCCAGACTTCAGTGTCTGTGTATCTCCTTGACTTCCTCCACAGCCGGAAGGTCTGTGTGTACTGTTCTTTGACCCTTGTTTTCATGAAATATGCTTGTCACTTATATCTTGAGATCTCTGAATTTCTATTTTTTGTGATTTAGTTTTGGTTATAGTTGGATTTCTGTTCCTGATGTTATCTAGATGCTCTGCTGAGTGCTGGGTGTTTAAGTATATATCTATTTCAATTGATTTTCTAATGTAAGAAGTTCCTTTAATATTTCTTGTAATTTTGCTTTGCTTCTTACAAATTCTCTAAATTTCTGTTTGTTTTTCACCTTCGTATCTGAGAGACAATTTTGCAGGATATATTATTCTCGGTTGGTAGTTTTTGTCCTTCAGGGCTTTGTATATGTTATCCCAGTGTCTTCTGGGCAGCATCATTTCAGCTGAGTAGTCTGAGCTTAATCTTAATACTTCTCTTTTATAGGTCATTTTTTGCTTATTTCTGACTGCCCTCAGTAGTCTCTTTGTCTCTAGTTTTATTGAGCTTGATTATGATATGTCTTGATGTATTTCTTTTGGGATCTATCTTGTGGGGTTTGATGAGCATCCTGAATGGAGAACTTCTCATCTTTCATGATGTCTGGGAAGTTTTATGTCAGCAAGTCTTCAACTATTTGCTCTGTATTTTCAGTTATTGCTCCTTGTGGTAGAATCTACGGACATGATTTCTCTTAATAGAATCCCACATGACCCTTAGGGATTCTTCATTCTTACGGAGTCTTTTATCTGATTTTTCTTTGTGTATGCTGATGTTACTTTGTCTTCAAGCTCACTAATTCTGCCTTCCATGTTTTCAGTCCTGCTCCTTTGACTTTCTGTTGAGTTATGAAGTTTGGAGATTTTATTGTTCATCTGTTGAATTTCAGATTGTTGCTGCTCAAGCATTTCTTGCAGCTTATTTAATATTTTAGTGTGCTCTGCTGTATTTTGCTTGATCTCTGGCACAGCTCTGTGTGTTAGTCTTTTGTATTCTGTATGTGATTGTCGTAGGAACTCTTCTTCATCTGGGAAATCCACTGATGCTTTATTTTGGGAGTTTTCAGGAGCTGTGGTAGTCCGCATTTTCAGGTGTTTAGAGATTGATTGTTGTCTCTGAGCCATCTGGAAGTCGTTGCAGTGAAAGAAACTGGATAGTTCATTTGGCCTGACTGGGGTTGTCTCTTGGGGTTTGGCCATAGATTCTCCTTGCAGTCTGATTATTTGCTGTTGCTTGCTGCTCTTACTGCCCTGCACTGGTCTACTGCGGCTGCTGGTGCAGCTCCTGTAGGGGAGTCAGGCCTGCTTTGAGCACCGCCACCACTGCTTTTGCCTCTGGGCTAGGGGGGTAGTTGCTTGTGTAGACCCTGTGCTTTCACAGCCACTCCAAGGTGGACAGGACTCAAGGGCTGCTGCTGCTGCAACTGCCTCTAGTTTGGGTAGATCCTTCATGGAGCCTCAGCCTTGGAGACAGGTGTAGGGAGAGGGAGTGGTCGCTTACTTGTGCTTTCTTCCCCAAGTCATAGCAGCAACTGCTGCTGCTGTTTCTGTTGCCTCTGGGTTGGGCGGAGATCTCTGGGAGCTTCATCCAATGGCTCCCTAGCCACTGGGGCAATCACTCCTTTGTTCTGGGTCCTCCAAGCCCAGCCTCCCAGATGCACCAGGGTGACTGCATAACTCCTCTAGAGTTGCCTCAGCCCAGGCTTCTCTGGTATGGCTGGCTCCAGTGGCTGCCCAGCTGCCAGGGCAATCACTGCCCTTCCCCCAGGTCGCCTGAGCCAAGCCCTCTCTGGTATATGTGGCATCAGTGGTTGCCTAGCTGGTGGGCTGATCACTCCCCCTGGGTCACCTGAGCCCAAGCCTCCTGGGTGCACTTGGCTATAATGGCTGCCTAGCCACTGCGGCAGTCATTTCACTCCTCCAGGGTCACCTGAGTGTAGACCTCCCTGGCACACTTAGTTTCAAAGGCTGCCTAGCCACTGGGGCAATCAGTCCCCTCCCCCGGGGTCTTGTGAGCCCAAGCATCCCAGACATACTTGGCTACCCAGTCACTGGGGTGACTGTCTAACTTCTCTAGGGCTGCTTGAGCTCAGGCCTCCCAGTTGCACCCAGTTCCAATGGCTGCCTAGCTGCTGGGACAATCACACCCCCTCCCATGGGTCACCTGAACCCAGTTCTGCCTGGCACACATGGCACCAGTGGCTGTCTAGCGACTGGGGCAGTCTCTCCCCTCCTGTTTCACCTGAGCCCAAGCCTTCCTAGTGCGTGCAGCACTGATGGCTGTGTAGCTGTTGGTGCTCACTGTCCTTCCCCAACAGTAGCCTGAGCCTGATCTTCCTGGAGCATGTGGCTACAGTGGCTGCCCAGCTGCTAGGATTGTAACTTCACTCTCCCCAGGTAACTTGAGCTCAGACCTCCCTGGTGCACTTGGTTCTAATGGCTGCGTAGCTGCTGGGATGATCACTGCACTCCTTCAGGGTTACCTGAGTCCAGACCACCCTGGTGCACCTGGCTCCAGTGGCTGCCTAGGTGCTAGGGTAATCTCTTCCCTCCTCATGGCTCCCCTGAGGCCAAACCTTCCCTGTACACGTAGCACTAATGGCTGCCCACCTGCTGATGCTCACTGCCCTTCCCCCATGGTTGCCTGATCACAGATCTCCCAGGAGTGTACAACTCCAATGGCTGCCCAGCTGCTGGGCAGACAGGCCTGGCTGCCTGGGTCCAAGCCTCACTGGCTGACAGGGCTCTAATCCTCTCCTAACCATGAGTGTGCTCTCCAAGCCTCCCACCCCTAGGCTGTGGGAGCCCAGAGCTTCCTGGCCCACTGGCTCCAAGGCCAGTCCCAGGTCTGCCAGCAGAGCTGTTCACTCCATCCCCACAGGTCCCACAGTTTCCTGGTCTGTAGCCATGGGGGTGCTTGGACCCGGGCCTCCAGACCCATGAAGGACTATGGCCTGCTGTCCAGAGTGCACTTGCATGCTCCCCTGTAGCTCTGCCCTCTCCTGCCCTATTGCCCTGGGATGCTGGGAGCCCTGGCCTCCTATCCCCGTGCTCCTCACCCTGTCTCTTTGCTCCTCCAACCAGGCCTCCTGGCCCCTTGCCACTCGGAGTCAGTGCCTGGCTGCTTGGCCAGTGGGTCTGGTGGGGCACTGACCCATGGGCAGCCTCCTCCCAGAGTGTTCTAACCTGCATGGGGGTCTTCCCTGCCCTGCAGCTGTGATGCTTAGGCTGGGGCAGGTCTATTTAGTCAGAATCAAGGTTGCTCCAGCTCATTTCTCAGCTCTGCTTGGTTGCTAAGATTCACTGGAAGCAGGGTTTTCTCCCTGTCTGGTTTGCCTTCAGTTTGCAGAGAATCTCTGCCCAGGCTGCACTGTTTTAGCCAAGGTGGTTCAGGACTGCTTAAGATCTTCCTTTCACTCCTTGTATTTATGGTTCTCTAAGCACAGTTCAGTCCTTCTAAATTGCCATATTTGGTGGATATCATTAATTTGGATGCTCTTAGTTGTTCGAGGGTTTAGCAGAGACATGCTGTTACTCTGCCATCATGGCTTCCCAGAGTTTTCAATGGCTGATTTTTCAGAAGTCGATTGCCAGGCCTTTCTTCTCAGGTGTATCTGGGCAGACTTGATCCTCCAACCTCTCAGTTAGTAGCTGACTGCATGATTTATTTGCACCACTCCATGGTTCAGATATCACCTTTTTTCATTCTAGCTGCCAGTGCTTTGACAAGGCTCCTGCTCCCTTCCAGTATGAGGTCCCTAACTCTGTTTGCTTCCCTTTCCTTTATATACACCAAGAGACTGTCTCAAGGTATAATAGATTGAGTCCTGCCTCACTAAGGCAACCACTGATCTTTCTCCCTCATTAATATGAGAGAGGCAGGATTTACAACACACAGGAAATTCATACAATACCAGGAATCATGGCCTAGCCAGATTGCCATACACATTTTTTAGGTGGACACAGTTCAGCCCATGACAGATGGCTCTGTAAGTTCTCAGCTCATCTCACTTCTGACCTTTTCCCTAGGAAGATTTTTGCCTTTGACCTGAATGCCAAGCGGCTGGCGTCTATGGCTACTCTGCTGGCTCGGGCTGGAGTCTCTTGCTGTGAGTTAGCTGAGAAAGACTTCCTGGCAGTCTCACCCTCAGACCAGAAATACTGTCAGGTCCAATACATCCTGCTGGATCCTTCCTGCAGTGGCTCTGGTGAGGAGGTGTGGGGCTAAGGGACTCAATTCTGCAGAAGCTTAGTGCTGACTGGGTAGTAATTTGTTTTGCTCGTAGGTTTAGTCTGACTCTTTAATGGTTGACTCTGGGTAAATGTTCTCATTTATAAAGTGGAGACTTCAGAATGTAACAGGCAGTCTGTGAAGATACGTAACCGAAATACTGTTTTCCTTAGGTATGTTAACCCGAGAGTTGGAAGACCCTGGGGCAGGTGCACTTAGCAAAAAGCGCTTGCGTGCTCTGGCAGGGTTCCAGCAGCGAGCTCTGTGCCACGCCCTCACCTTCCCCTCCTTGCAGCGTCTTGTCTACTCCACATGTTCCCTTTGCCAAGAAGAGAATGAAGACGTGGTACAAGATGCTCTGCAGAAGAGCCCAGGGACCTTCAGGTAATGGGCATCCACAAGGGTGTCAGGGAGGTGGAACAGCTCTTTTACCTTTAAGTCTATGCTATTTATTCTCCCCAGACTAGTGCCTGTCCTACCCTCCTGGCCCCACCGAGGCCTTGGCACTTTTCCAGGTGCTGAACACTGCCTCCGAGCCTCCCGTGAGACCACACTCACTGGTGGCTTCTTCATTGCTGTCTTTGAACGGGAAGAAGTGTCAACGTAAGTGACTGGGGCTCCTGCTTGGCAAACACAAGATGTGTGGGGTACATCTGACACTTGTACTTTCCTTCCAGTTTAGCCTCAGACTGAAGCAATGGGGCCAGAACTTACACCCAGCCCAGCCCCAAAGAGAAAGCAGCAGCAGCGAAAACAACGGCTGTTCATGGCACATCACCCTGCACATAGCAGGTGCTCAAGGGTCTGACTTAAGGCCATCAGGCCCATGCAACAGGTTTTGTTTTGGGAAGATCATTTTTATTGCTGTAGCAAGAAAATGGATATTTCTGTTTCTACAGCTGGAAAGACAGAGTGAATTTTCTAGTTCTTTGGGTCCCTGCCTTGGTCTGGGTTCTCTTGGTGTGAGTAGAAATGTTGTCCACAAAAATAAAAAGCAGAACAAGGTCTATGATAGATCACAGTTTTGTTGTGTTTTTATTTTTAATGACATAAGCAAGGAGAAAAAGTGCACATTCATACTAAAAATTGCAACTAGACTCAACAGGAATTAAGTCCTTATTTGTAAGAGACAGTCCCTTACAAATACACATACACACTCACACTTGAGCTATACCAGGGTGCCCTCTTGGGGTTCCTGGACCAGGTGTCCTGCCTGTGGAACTGAGGTAACATTAGCTGAGAGCACTAAAACTAAGATGCTGTACCTTACATAAGGTATAAGTAGACACTTCATTTCTATACTCGTGCCCCATCCCCACCCCTCCAATACCTAGTAAGTATTTGGGACTTGAGGTTCAGGCTTCCACCTCAGCTCCACACACACATACTGGACTTGAGAGCTCTTCTTGCGGGTAGAGGAGCAGTTGCCTCCCACAAAACATTTACCCTCAGTCACAAATGGGGTAGGAGGAAGCTGGTTACACCTATATCACATTATTTATAAAATAAGAATTACATTTTATATATCCAAAAGGAGCTCTAGCTCTGGTCCCTTAGGAATGCTGAATGCTGCCCAGGACCACACTTGAGCCCCTTCATTGAGGTGTAACCTAAACTATGTAGCTAATTCCTAGTCTACAGCTTTTATACTTAACCATCTCAGTGAACCAAGCTTGAAGGAATTTAAAAGGCAATTTAGCTTAAATACAAAAATAAATTTTTATTTAGTTAAAAAATGTTTAAATAGTTTTCCTTTTAATTTAGACACACACACATTCATACTTCTCCCATAGAGGGTGGGCATGGCAGCAAGGCTCTTGGGCCTAGGGTGTGTGATTTTTGGAACAAAGCAAGAAAAGGGGAAAGCATGGGGCTGGAAAGGGCCCTATTTGGAAAAAATAGTTAAGGTACAATTTAAAGTGTGGTTTATTAATTTAGGCTTCCTAACACACTTGGGGTAGCTAGCCTAGATGAGGTCAGGTTAAGTGGGAGACAAACAGCAGAGGAAAGAGGTCTTCCTTCACCCCATCTTTTGGGCCACCAGCTCTTACTCAAAAGCATTTGAAAATTCCGAGTCAGCACTTCCACTGTAGTGGTGCTGCTTTCCACAATCAATTAGCTAGGCCCCAGAAAACTTATCACAGTTAAGTCCGGCACTACCAACATGCCGCCACTCACACAATTCAATTCTTCCTCCAAACTCGATTCAAAGAGCAACAGACATAAGAATCAGTAACACAAGACAAGGCTTTAAACATACAATACCAGGGCAGGCAAGGTCCCAGTGAGGCAAATGGCTGAGAGGGGAGGAGGTGATGAAACCAGCAGTGGGCATCCTGCCTGCTCCATGGCTGGAGGAAAACTGATCCAACACCTTCCCTCTCCTGAAGAGAAGAGTCTCATCTCTGGGTCGGCCAGGCTAACAGTCTTGAGCCACTAAGCTCTTAGAAGCCAAACTGGCAGAGAGGGCTCTGTATGAAACACTGACTCAGACTCGGCAGGATGAAGTAAAAGGGTAAGAGAAGCACCCACTGAGATCTACAAGGCAAAGCTAGGTCCAAGATCTTTTTAAAAGAGATAGATCCTGCAAGGAATTGGTCAGGGACAAAGCAGTCAGATACAGGGAAACAAAAGTCCCCTAGAGGGACAAGAGGAAGAGAACCATTTATGGCCAAGCTAAGCAAGGTAAAGCTTCAGGGATCATCCATTTCCTCCAACCCTGTGAAAGGCATACCCACAAGAGATGCAAGTGGGCATGGGCTGTACCTTGTAACCTCCAACAAAGATGGCTCTCAGGGAAAAAGCAGGCAGAGAAGCCATCTGACTATACACTAAATGAGTCAGGGAAGTACCAGTATGCAGAACAGATGTTTTAGTTCTCTAGCCTCATCAATGGTACTGTTCAAGCAGAGGTGTTGGCATCTGCTCTGCCACACCTACCTTCCTACTTCGTCAAGGTTCTGATTGCTTGAGGAGGGAAAAAGGCCCCTCAAAGTTGCTACTACCTCCTTTGTGGCCAAAGCCTGAGATCTGTAGTAGGTTTAACTTTTTTGGAACTACAAAGGGCAGACACAGAAGTCCAGATTGGGGCAGGAGTGGGGAGAAGAGTCAGAGGCTATTTCTTGCGGGTATGCTGCCTTCGGGCCTGCAATCGCTGTCGAGCCCCTGGGGTCTTGGATCCTGCACCGATGGAAAATGAAGGAGCTGCTGACCCTGTAAAGATTCAACAAGGTCTTATCAGGGCAGCTGCTACCTGAGAACATTCCTTGGGGTGCCCCAATCTTTGCAATTAGACAATACACCACCAGGTGCTTGAAGAGGGATTCTCCAGCTGGAAAACTGAATCACTTCTTTCATGCAGTGGGGAGGAGGTATTTAAAATAGAAAAACCCCAGAATCACACACCAGATGGTCTGGGAGTAGAGACACGCTTAGCAACCCACTTTTACGTGGCTTCCCTAGCAGTGTAGGATGGTCTACCCTATGTGGTTCCTCTCTGATCTCTGCTGTCCAACTCTGTATGTGGGTTGTGCAGGACTCCCACCTGACCATGCTTAAGCAGCCTGCCCTTCTTCACAGAGCTGCAGAGCCAGGGACTTGCTACCCCAAACCCTCCTCACAGGTCAGCAGTCACTGGGAAAAAACTTGCTACTTACCAAAAGGTCCAACTCCAACAAAGCCCTGGGTAGGTGTTGAAGACCCCCCAAATGAGAGGCTGCTGCTTGATGTGCCCACTCCAGGGGCAGGTAAGTTCTGACCGAAGGTGGGTGTGGAAGTTCCTGGAATGAGAGACAGCAGACTGCTAAAGAGACCAAGCCACTGAGCAGAGTCATCAAAGCGGATAGCAATGATTTTTAAGCAGGAGGTCTGTGCTCCACAGAGGCTATATCCCAGGTCCTAGTTTACATGAGCCCTGCATGCCTGTTCCTGTTCACTGCACCATGAGAAGCTACATGAAATAATTAAGCCTGGTGCTCCAGGTGAGACAGCTAACCGCTGGGCTGCAGCAGGGAAAAAGCCTGCAGTGTTGCGGGCTGTTATGCATCTCCTTGGCTGCCATACCACTGGCTGATATGGAAGGGAACATTCCGTAGACCCTTACTTTGAAGCATGACCACATTACCTACCTTCTTCCATCAGGACTAACTTCATCAGGCTGGTTCTACCTGTTTACCTGTTGCCTCTCATCCACAAGCCTGAGGGCTTCCCCCTAAACTCTCACCACCACACTATTCTGTTGGTCCCCCCTATCTTTCACAGGACCCAGTCACTGGCCAACTCCTCCCCACCCCATAACCGAGTGCTGGCTGTGCACTGACAATGATTTTCCTCCAGCCTTTCTCATCTCAGGCTCTGAAACGCATGTGTCTCTGGGCATGTGGGTGTCTTCCTTGTTCCCTGACACTTCCAAACCATTTCTCTTCCCTCTTTCAAATTCCTTCAGCCCTTCATTGTTCAGACCAACAGACATTATACTCAGCTTTTTCCTTATGATGTCATCTATCAACTGCTGTGTCACTTGCTTATCTCTTCCCCTCCATCCCATCACTATGCTTAGTGATGTCAACATCTGTAAGAATGATTCACACTCTCAGTACCCTGACCTCGCTGCACAAGATCTTTTCCTCTATCCCACTGTGCCACCCACTCCCACAGTCAAACCTTGTGACCACCAGAAACTGCACGGGCTCCCAAATCTCAATGTCAAGTAGCTCACTCCCTTTCAGGTTATTTTTTTCAAGTACTTCTACTCCTGCTTTCTTTGACCTCATCAAGACCTCCAGTCCACTGTCCCTTCCTCCTATACTTGTTTAAACAGGGTGGGGCCTCACTTAGTAGGTCTACACCTCAACAACTGAATATAGTGGGGGAAAAACACAACTGTACTGTTAGCTCTACTCTAAATCTATAACCATAATTTTCTAAGCCTCAAAAATGCCTAGCAATTCTATGCTTTCATAGGTTCTTTTTCCTAATCCCCAAAATGACTACTTCAAGACGTCTTCCTGTTACACATTTTAGCCTCAACATCTCCCTAAGATCTTCCCTATGTGAAAAAAAACAGAAGCTGTCAGGGTCAAAACTCCTTACAGTTCATATTCTGCATGGTGCGTTAAGAGCACATAATTCTTCTTGAAATCCCAATGATCTCCCTTAATACTTAAAAATCCAAGTACTTAATCGTGGTCCGACTCTGCCTGCCTCTCAACCTCATTTTATACCAGTTCCCCCACCTTTAAACCTCCAATGTCACATTTAACCTTTTCTGCTTATAATTCCAAGTTTGCTTCCACCTTTAAGCTTTTGCACTAGCTCTCCCTACTCTTGAAAACATAGCCCACTCCCTTCCCCAATATTCCCAAACCCTTTGACATAAACAGGTTTCAGCTTAAAGCGGTTACTTCCTCAGAAAGGCCTACTCTTGACCACCTAAATCCATGACAGCTCCTCCAAGGCCCGTCCTTACCTCTTTTACCAAAATATTTATCACTTCCTGACATTTTATTTATACATTCAGTGTCTGCCTCCCCATCACTATAATGTAATCCTCACCAGAGTATAGCCTGTGCTAGTACTTGTAACAGTGCCTGACACAGTACACCAAATCAATTCTTAAGCTCACCTCCAAACACAGGTTTGCTCTCAGGTGTGCTGGCCACATTGAAGGCAAAGGGTGAGCTCTGGCTGGGTGTGCCCAAGGTGTTCTGACTCAAGCCTCCCCCAAAAGGGGCTGTGGTACTGGTGGTCACACTCTGTCCTGCTCCAAAGCTGAATGCTCCAGAGGTGGAGCTGGTGCCTGGGGTAGCCACACTGATCCCAAAACCCCCAGTACCAGTTGGTGTTGCTGAGCTCCCAAATGTGAAGGGTGACGGTGTTGTACTGCCAAACACTGAGCTACTAGTCCCAGTGCTGGTGGTGTGGGTTGTAGCTCCAAAGCCTGTGGTAGTGACAGCACCAAAGGAGAAGAGAGCTGTGGTGCTGCCAAAGGCTGGCTGGTTACTGGCAGGGGTGCCAAAGGTGGAGGTGACGGGCTTTAAACCACCAAAGGCCACCTGGGCAGTACTGCCAAAGGCTGACTGAGCTGGGGCTGGTGCTGGATTTGCAGTTGGGGCTGGGGATGCTGAGTTTCCAAAAGTGAAAGAGTTGCCAAAGCCTGGGGCAAGGGCTGTCTTGGTGGCCCCATGCTGTTGCACATCAGTGGCCCCAAATACGGGCAAGGGGCTGGCTCGTGGATATGATGGGGGAGGGGGCTTGGTATTTGAACCAAAGGGAATGTTAAATGTTGGGGCTGTGGTGCTACTGAATGTGAGAGTAGGCTGGCTGGTGGTAACTGGTACTGAGGTTGTAAGAGTGCTGCCAAAACCACTAAAGCCAGCAGTGCTGCTGCTGGGGGCTATCTGAACAGTGCTGGGAAGGGACTGGCCAAAGGTGGTAACTGTTGTTGAAGCTGACATGGCAGGCTTGCCAAACTGGAACATGGAGCCCATGGCTGGAGTAAAGCTGGCACTAGAGGCAGGAGCCCCAAAGAGGAAAGGATGGGAAGTGGAAGTGGTATTAGTCATGCTGCTTATGATGCTAGTCACAATGTTCACATCAAAGCCAAAAGGAGGCTTTGAAGTTGAGTCTGTGGATGTACTGGCTGTGGTGATGGAAGCCACTGTAGAGGTGGCACTGGACAGGCTAGTGAAGAGAGGAGCAGTGGTGGCAGTTGCTGGAGTAGTTGTTTGCTTGAAGGAGAAGGGAGGTGACAAGGGCACAGATGCTGGTGGCTCCATGCTGCCAAAGACAGGCTTGAAAGTGAGGCTTGAGGTGCCAGGGGCAGAGCTAGAAGATGTTGTTGTTGTGAATGAAAGATTAGCAGGCAAGGGTCCTTCATTCTCAGTTTTAGGTGGGGCTCCAAAAATTGGCTTGAACATGGGAGGTGCTGAAGACACATCAGAAGCTGCAGAAATGTTAGAAGTTGGGGTGCTCAGCATACCAAACAGAATACTTGGCTTGGGGTTTGGGAAGTGGGCACATGGAGCTTGGGATTTGGCAGATGTCTCAGCCTCAAGGGTCGGAGGTGACTTGATGTTGTCAGTGACTGGTTCTGTGGGATCAGGAATCAGACCCAGGCAAGTGGCAGTGGATTTTGAGTCTGAAGAGATTCCTGACTGTGAGGTCCCAGGATGGGCCAGAAGGCTGGGTGTCGTCTTCAGAGGCAAATGGTCCACAGGGGTTACAGTGGTTACAACTCCAGCAGATTCTGCAAAAAATAGGAATTTACTGAGAATGTGAATTCTGAGTACATGAGACATGATTTTTATATCCTCTCCACAAGGAGGCACAGTGCTAGGGATTTGTAAGTCAGTTAACTAAACTGACTAAATAAATCTAATAACACTAGCTCTTACAGCAAATCAAGTAAGTATTTGTTACTTCCATTCTTCACAGATCATAAGAAAGGCAAAAAAGGATAAATGTTGGCCCAATGAGGGTTTAAATGTATGGAAACAGAAAATAATTCAATCACCTGAACTCTTAAATCCAGTTACTTATCTAGATACACCTAACAGATTTACTCTGTTCACATACCATGAGCTAAGCACAACATATGACCATGAAATGAGATAGTTTCTGCCCTGGAAGAGGCTGCACACATACTATACACCATTATGATAAAGTTCCATAACAGAAGTGTCTATAGAAACATACAGCTGGAACAATCAACAGACCCTTAAAAACTCTAAGAGAAAAGGAATTAGTGTTATTTTGTGGCTATGGTCTAACAACCATATAACAAGCCATCTTAATCATGTTATCAGACTTATATTTCACAGAAACCTCACAGGAAAAGCATGATTCTCACTTGACTAGTGAGAAAAGAAAGGCTGGGGGCTAAGCAGTCATAGGATTAGGTTTTAAATCAAGAGCCATTTGAATACTAAAACTACCTTTTCCAGCTTTAGGTATCACAGTTCATGTTCCCTAAAATTTCCTGATTAAAGAATTTTAAGATTTTTAAGTTTACTCAAGTTCAGGTTTGGTAGGCCATGGTAGGGTCAATCTTTAGAAGACTTTCCACCAACTCACAGGCACAATGCTTTTACTTTAACCTAGACAAAGGTCAATATCATCACATGCTTTAAGGGAACCTTTCCCACTTACCTGGGAAGGATGGAGGGCCTGCGGAATTCTGAATCTTCTTCAAGCTCTCAAGCAGTGGGTTAGTGCCTGGGGATGGGAGGGAGGGTGGAGAGGAAGCAGTCCCAGCAGCAGGCAGGGTAAAAGTAAATGAAGGCTGAACAGTAGGTGGGTTCTCAGCAATAGAGTTCAGGGCAGCATCTAAGGAAAAATGAAAACATTAAATTGTCCATCCTTGTTTAGGACTCTTGGTGTTTTACATGAAAGTTTACAGCATGTATTAGTTTCTAATTCAAAAATTTATACACATATTATTTTGTGTGTAATGGTTGTAATCCCCAGTGTCAGTACTCTTCTCCCACTCCCTTTCCAGTGCGGGTTCTCCATGTCCACTTGACCAGTTTTCTTATCTTTTACTGCATTCTCCTTTTTGCTTTTGGGCAGGAGTTGCCCATTTGGCCTCAAATACTTGATTGATCTGAAAATCACACTCTACAAGTCTTACTGTTTTATAGGCCTGCCTAATCTTTGGCTGAAGGTAGACTCTGGGGGTGGCTTCAGTTCTGAGTTACCTGAGTGTCCAAGGGCCAGTTTTAGGGGTGCCTCTACTCTGTGTCAGACCAGTAAGACTGATCTTTTTACATGAATTTGGGCTCTGTTCTATATTCTTCTCCTGCTCTGTCCAGAACCCCTTATTGTGAGTTTTAAAAGCAGCCAGGCATAAACAAAATATAGTCTACAAAGACAGTAAGACTAAGCTCAGACTACGCAGCAGAAACCATGCAGGCAAGAAAGCAGTGGGATGACATATACGAAGCCTTGACAGAAAAAAATTGCCAGCCAAGAATTATATCCAGCAAAACTGTCTCTCAAATGTAGCAACAAAATTATGATATTTCCAGATAAAAAGAAATTTAGAGAATTTACAAAATCCAAACCAAAATTACAAGAAATATTACAGGAAGTCTTTCAGTTGCAAAAATCAGCTGCAAATCATCCACATCAGACAGCAGCTCAAGACTAGAACACAGGACAGAGCAAAGAGATACCAACCCTGATAGGGAAATTACAAAAATAAATCAAAGCTAAAACCCTGAAAATAGGAAAACAGAGATGTCAATATGTCAAAGATGACAGTGCTGTAACAACAAAAAAAAAAGGATTAAAAAATGTAGTTACAGATCTTTCATATGGATAGGAAGTCAAGAGGGATTAAAGACTGGTTTAAATTTAGAAAAACAGCCAGCCAAGCCAGCTAAGTGCCGTCACTCCTTAGAAAAATAGGGGTAAATATTAAGGTAACCACAAAGGATATGAATAATCCTAAACATCAAAATAAGTAACAAAAACATTAAGTCTCAGCAAATACAAAACCAGTAACAATGAAAAAGATGAAAACAATTCAGCATAAAAAATTCAGTGAAATAAACTGTCAACACACAAAAAAGGCATTAAAGCACTGAAATAACAGTACTAGATCCATACCTATCAATAATTATGCTGAATGTAAATGAAGTAAATGTACCAATAAAGCGACAGAGAGTGGCAGAATGGATAAAAAACATGACCCATCTACAGATGCCTACAAGAGACACCTTAGAGTTAAGCACAAACTAAAACTCAAAGGATGGAAAAAAATACATCAAGCACACAACATTCAAAAACGGAGTGGCAATATTAATTTCTGACAAAATAGACTTTAAATTACAATCTATCACAGTGGACAAGGAAGGATACTATGTAATATTAGTGGATCCATACATCAGGAGGACATAACCATATTAAATATCCTCACCCAATTGTAGGGCTCTTAAGTATATGAAACAAACTCTAACAGCAATGAAAAGAGAAATCAAGAGCTCCATAGTAATAGTAAGAAACTGCAACATACCACTTTCAGTGAAGGACAGAAAATCCAGAAAGCAGCTCAGTAAAGACAATGAAAATCTAAATGCCACAATCAACCAAGTTGACCTCATGGACATATACAGAACACTCAACAGCAGCCAAGTATATCTCCTTTTCCAATGCACAAGGAACATTTTCCAGAATTGATCACATATTAGGCCATAAAGCAAGCCTTAACAAAATCTAAAGCATTGTAATGTTGCAAAACATCTTTTCAGGCCATAAAGGCATTAAAATAAAATCAATAACAAAAGCAAGAAAAAAAAATCAAACACACAGACACTGAACAACACAGTACTCAAAAACTACTGTGTCAAAGAGGAAATCAGGATGGTATAAAAACGTTCACAGAAAGAAATGAGAATGAAAGCACATCCTACCAGAACCTTTGAGACACAGCAAAAGCAGGGCTCAGAGGTCGCTTTATTTCCATAAATGCACACATCCAAAAAAAAGGGCATTAACACTACAATTCATACAAATAGTGAGCGGTTAAAAAGAACCCACTGGCACCAGAAGAAATAATAATGCAATGAAACAGACAGTAGGAAAACTAAGAGGTTATAAGACCAAAAGCTGATTGTTTAAAAAGATAAACAAAACTGATAAACCACTGGTCAAACTGACAAAGAAAAATAGGAGGAAGCAAATAACCTTAATAAAAAATGAAATGTGCAACATCACAACAGATGCAACTAAAATTAAAAAAATCATAACAGAATACTATGAAAAACTGTACTGTAGAGGAAACAGACACATTTCTAGAAATTCCCTACCTACCAAACTAACACAAAGGTAGAACAACTAAATAAACCCGTAACAAAAGGGACCAAACCAAAATAATTTTTAAAAATTCCCAACAAAAAAAACCCTGGCCTGAAGTGCTTCACCCGAAGAATTCTATCAAACTTTCAGAGAATAGTTAATACCACTATTAGTACAGCATTTCAGAGAACAGAAAAGGATGGAATACTCCCAAGCTGATGCCATGAAATCAGCATAACCCTGATACCAAAAACAGGTACAGGCACCACAAAATAGGAAAATTAAAGACAGACCATTAGCTCTTACGAACTTATATGCAAAAATCTTCAAGAAAATTCTAGTCAAAGGAATTCAACATTTCAAAACAAAAAACAAAATTTCATCATGACCAAGTGGGATTCACACCAGGTATACAATCAATGTAATCAACCACACAAATTGAACCACTTGATTTTATCAGCTGATGCAGAAAAGGCCCATTTATGTTAAAAACTCTCAGCAAAATAGGAAAAGAAGGGAAATCCTTCAACATAATAATAAAAAATCTTTAGAGAAGGGAAATTCCTAAACACAATAAAAGGCACCTACATGGTCACTGAGTCAGAATCAACTTGATGGCAGTAGGTTTGGGTTGGTTTTGGCTATACAAAAACCAGGAAACTCTGGTGGCATAGTGGTTAAGGGCTACAGCTGCTAATCAAAAGGTCAGTAGTTCAAATCTACCAGGCACTCCTTGGTAACTGGATGAAGGTCTGCCCTATAAAGTCCGTACGAGTCAGAATTGACTGTAATCAGTTTGCATTGGTATACTCCCAACAACCAACATCAACCTAAATGGACAGAATCTAAAAGCAAGCCCCCTTGAGAATAGGAACCAGACAAGAATGGCTTTGTCACCACTTGTATTCGACACTGTGCTGGACATTCTAGTCAGCACAATCAGGCTATAAAGAAAGGTCATCCAAATTGATAAGGAAGTTGTATCTGTGTCTGCAGGTGACATCATCTTATATACAGAAAACCCTAAAGAATCCATCAAAAACTACTGGAACTAATACAAGACTTCAGCAAAGTATCAGGATACAAGATATACATGTAATAATCTGCTGAACTGCTCTACACCAACAAACAGAATGTCAAAGAAGGGATCACCAAATCAATACCATTTATAATAGCCCCCAAGAGGATAAAATACATAGGAATTAATCTAACCAAACATAAAAGATGTATATAAAGAAAACTGTAAGATACTACTGCAAGAAACCAAGACATCTACATAAGTGGAGAACATACCATGCCCATAAATATGAAAATGCAACATGGTGAAAATGTCTATTCTACTCAAAGTCATCTATACATGTAATGCAATCCTGATCCAATTTCCAACAGCATTTTTTAATGAGATGGAGAAATAAATCACCAATTTCATATGAAGCCCTGGGTAAGTAAAGCACTACTGAAACAGAACAACAAAGTGGGAGGTCCCAGACTACCTGACTTCAGAACCTACTGCGTCACTTTAGAAATAGAAATGCCATATGATTCACTGCCATGGTAATCAAAACAGCCTGGTACTGGTATTTAACAACACACACACAGACCAACTGTACAGAAGAATCCAGACATAAAATCATCCACCTATGAGCAGCTGATATTTGACAAAAGCCCCAAGTCTATACTGGGGAAAAGAGGACATCTCCTTAATGATGTTGGCAGACCTGGAAATCAATCTGCAAAAAAATATGAAACAAGATTCATCTCTCACCATGCACAAAAACTAACTCAAAATTGGATCAAACACCTAAATATAAAATCTGAAATGATAAAAAATCATGTTAAGAAGAAACAGGAATGATGCTGCAAACCCTAATAAAAGGAATAACAGAATACAAAACATTACTAACAATGCACAAATAGCAGAAAAGAAAACAGCTATCTGGAAACTCCCAAAAATCAAACACTTATGTTTGTCCAAAGATTTTACCAAGAGAGTAAAATGACAACCTTTTGTGACTGGGAAAAAATTTTTGTCTATGACAAAGCCAATTAGCATCTACAGGACACTGCAAAAACCTCAACAACAAAAAGACAATCAAATGCCTATGATCATTACCCATAAGAGAAATGCAAATTAAAACTACAATGAGACAGCATCTCACCCCAACAAGGCTGGTATTAACCCAAAAAACACAAAATAATAAATGATGGATAGGCTATGGAGAGACTGGAACACTTATGCACTGCTGCTGGGATTGTAAAGTGGCACAACCACTTCAGAAAGTGTCTGGCACTTTCTTAAGAAAACTAGAAATAGAAATATCATATGATCCAGCAATCCCACTTCTTGGAATACATTCTAGAGACAAAAGAGTTACCACACAAATGTTCACTGCAGCACTGTTTACAACAGCAAAAAGATTGCAACAACCTAGGTGCCCATCAATGGAAGAATGGATAAACTAACTATGATACATTTACACAATGGAATATTATACAATGAGAAAAATTAACTATCAACTTGGGTCTGACATCCTGTATGGTCCCCTCTGAGAATGTGGCCCCTGGAATCCCTGCTAGCCCAGAGTTGAAACCAGTACCGAAGACAACTCTTCAGACAAAAAGTCGACTGGACTGTAAGACAAGAGGTTGTTAGAGCACCTCCTCTACAGAAATGAGATGGGAAGGTGGGGAGGAAGGGACAGGAGTTGGTTAAATGAAGGAAAAGTGGAGGGCGGAAAGCAGGAGTATGCTGTCACAGGGTTGGGAAAGCAGCTAGAGTTGCACAGAATTGTGTATGGGCTGTTGTATGGCTAATTGGATTGTAAATTGTCACTTAATCTCAGTAATACTTTTCAAAAAATTACAATGAATTTGGGAACCATCCCTTAACATGGAAGAATTTGGAAGGCATTATGCTAAATGCAATTAGTCAACTGCAAAAGGGCAAAAATTCTATGAGGCCACTATTACAAGGACTTGAACAGCACGTTTAAAGCATGTCAGAGCATTCGGTGGTGGTAACTGGGTGCCATCTAGTTCTTCTGGGCTCAGGCTGGTGGAGGCTGTGGTTCATGGGGTCTAACAGTCATCTGGATAAGTATTTTCCTTGTCTTTGGCTTTCTTCATTATCCTTCGCTCTAATGTGATGTGATCAATAGATTTAAGTTAGATGCCTGCTCACAAGCTTTCAAAGACCCCAGACTCTACCCACCAAAGCAGGGTCTATAGAATACCTTCTTTACAAACTGTTATTCCAACTGACCTAGATTTCCCCTAAGACGGAGGTCCCCAGCCCTCAGCCCCTGATGGTGTATGGGTATACTTGGGAATCTTCTATGCCTTTGCCTTCAACAAGTAGTGCTGATTTGTCCAGTACTGTGTACTGTCTTAACCTTTACCTAAGGTAACACCTTTCTACCATTTAGTTACTGATTTCCCCTCTCCAGTCCTCCTCTCCCTTGTAATAATCAAAGATGGGTCTTTTCTGTGTATAAATCTTTTCTTGAGTTTTTGTAAGAGTGGTCTCATACAGTGTTTGTCCTTTTGTGATTGACTTATTTTATTCACCATAATGCCTCCAGATACACCCATGTTGTAAGATGTTTTACAGATTCATGATTGTTCCTTTTCATTGGGTAGTATTCTACTGTGTTTATGTACCATAAATTACCCATTCATATGTTGATGGGGCTTAAAGACTGTTTCCACCTTTTTGCTATTGTGAGTAACGTTCCAATTAACATGGGTGTGCACTTGTTTGTGTGATCTCTCTAGGATATACACTAGGAGTGGGACTGCTGATCCTATAGTATTTCTATTTTTAGCTTTTTAAGGAAATACCATATCATTATCCAAAGTGGCATTTTACCATTTTACCATTCCACCAACAGTATGTAAGAGTTCCAATCTTCCAATTTCTCCATTTGTTATTTTTTTTTTAGTGCCAGTAAGACGGTCTATCATTGTACTTTTGATGTGAATTTCTCTAATGCCTAGTGATCACAAGATCATGTGTCTGTTAGCTGCCTGAATATCTTCCGTGGTGTAGTATTCATTCATATACTCTGCCCATTTCTTAATTAGATTTTTTTTGTTGTTGGTTATGGATTTATTCTGCAGATTTACATATTACCATCTTGCTGCATTGGCCAAAGTCAAAATTGTTTCCCCAGTCTGTAAGTTCTTTTTACTGTTTTGGCCAAGTCTTCTGATGAGCATAAGTGTTAATTTTTAGGAGCTCCCAGTTATCTTCTTGTGTTAGTATTGTTAGTTATGGCTTATATTCTCTTTACACCATGTTTTACGGCTCGTAGTGTTGTCCATAATTTTTAATTCCGTGATCTTCATTTTATTGTTTCAGGTTCTATATTTAGATCTTTAGTCCATTTTCAGTTTTGTATATGTTGGGAGGCATGGGTACTGCATCTTTTTTACAGATGGACATCCAGTTCTGCCAGTACAATTTGTTGAAGACTGTCTTTTCCCACTTAATGGGCTTTGGTCCTTTGTCCAAGATAGCTGACCATAAGTGCATGGATTTACAACTGGGTTCTCCCTTCTGTTCCACTGGTCTTTGTGTCTGTTGTTTTCTCTGCTTGACTGTTTTGACTACCATAGCTGTATATCAGCTTCTGAGATTATGTAGTGTGAGGCCTCCTACACTGTTCTTTTTCCTCAGTAACGCTTTGCTTCTCCAGGGCTTATCCCCCAAAACTGTATGTCAACTTGGCTAGCCCATGATTCTCAGTATTGTGTGGCTGCCCTCCACTTTGTGATTCAATTTTACTGTGTGTTGTAAATCCTAATCTCTATGATGTTAATGAAGTTTGTTTACAGGCAGTTATGTCACCAAGGCCAGACTTGATCTGCAAGATTAGGTTTCATCTTTACTCAATCTCTTCTGAGACAAAAAAATAAATTTCTATTATTAAATCCATCCACTTGTGGTATTTGTTACAGCAGCACAGCAGCACTGTATTACTAAAAGCGATGCTATGGATCACTTTTGTATGGCCTTTCCTGCCATGACCTTGTAACTCTCACCCAAATGATTACACAGGACTGTGCAGACAGGGTAACTGTAGCCTAACACAGGGACTGATCATTTCAGCCATCCCACTGGGCTTGAAGTAAGTCAACTCAGAGATGCAAAGGTGAGGATCCCACTACCACCAAGGAAGAACCAGAAGCCAGCACGTCCTCTGGATCCACGATTGCTGTGCTGAAAAGCTCCTGGTACCTGGAGACAAAGACAGTAACTGACAACAGTATGAAGTTGCAGTGGATACACAGCAGCAGGAGATGGTATGTTGTAAGAAAGCTGAGTGCCTTGGATGTCCCTACAGACTTACTGGCAGTGGCTAAAACAGCTTCGTTTAACATGTGGCCTGAGCAGGACAGAAGCTTAGGGCCAGAGAAGGTATGCCTGTGAGCAGAGGTTAAAAGAGGCTGTCCTGACAGAAGAGCTTATCCTAAGTGTTCCTGAGCTTGTCTAATAAACCACATAGCTGTGACTATAAGTTCTGTGTGGCTACTGCAATGAATTGTGGAACTCAGCAGAGTTAGAGTATCAAGGGAGGGACAACTGGTGTCAGAATTGACAAAATGGGATTAGGATGAAGAATGTCTGACCTCTGCCTCCTAGGATTCAGCCTTGGCCTGTTGATCTTCAGTCTCTTTCCTTGTGAACAGAAGAGGTCAAACACCACCCCCTTGCTGTTTTTATCCATGAGCATGGCATGTTTTTGCAGTTTTCTTTGCATATGTCTTTTACATCCCTGGTTAGTGTTATTACTAAGTACTTTATTTTTTAGGAGTTATTATGACATTCTCTTTGTTGGTGTATAGGAAACCAACTCATTTTTGTATACCGATCTTGTTTCCTGCTACTCTGCTTAATCTATCAGTTCCAGCAGGTTGCTTGTGGGATCTTGGTGTTTTCTATGCATAGGATCCTATCATCTGCCATGTGTAACAGCTGTACTTCTTCCTTTCCAATTTGGATGCCCTTTATCTTTCTTGGGAAACCTCAGTGGCATAGTAGTTCAGTGCTGTGGCTGCTAACCAAAAGGTCGGTGGTTCAAATCCATTAGAGGCTTTTTGGAAACTCAGTGGTGCGGTTCTACTCTGTCCTACAGGGTCACTGAGTCAGAATGAACTCTTAACAGCAATGGGTTTGGATTTATCTTTCCTGCCTTACTGTTCTAGCTAGGACTTCCACCACAATGTTAAGCAGAACTGGTGATAAGCTGCATCCTTGAGTTGTTCCTCTTCTGAGGACAAATGCTTTCAGCCTTTTTGAGAATGCTGGCTGTTAGTTTTGTATAGATGCCTTTTATTATGTTGAGTAATTTTCCTTCCATTCTTGTTTTACAGTTTCTTTCAGGAACGGGTGTTGGACTTTTCCCAATTTTTTGTTCTGCATCAACTGAGATTATGTGGTTCTTCTGTTCTACTTCAGTGGTGGACTATGCTGACTTTCTAATGTTCCAGTTTTACATATCTGGTGTAAGTCCTATTTGGTTGTGGTGTATCATTTTTTTGATAATGCTGACTTCTACTGACTAGAATTTCATTGAGAATTTCTGCGTCTGTATTCATGAGCAGTACTGGCCATTTTTTTCTTGTTTTTGGTGGTGTCTCTGCCTATCTTTGGTCTAAGGGTTATGCAGGTTTCACACAATGAATCTGGGAGTATTCCTTCTCTTTGAGCTTAGCAGTTGCACGGTGAGCTATTCTCAGACTGTTTGGCAGAAATCTCCAATGCAGTCACCCATGCTAGGGCTTATTTTTGTTGGGAGCATCTTTATTATGTCTCGTTACACATCTGTTCATATTTTTGACTTCTCCATGTGTTAGTTTAGGGTAATACACCACAGAAAATGCTCTGTACTGTATTTTGATGTTTTGCATTTTATTCAGGGTTGCTTCATGACCCAAAATATGATCTAATCTGGAGAATGTTTCATGTGTACTGGAAAAGAATGTATATTTTGCTGCTGTTGGGTAGTGTTCCATATAGTCTATGAGGTCAAGTTGCTTGATTACAGCTTTTAGATCTTCCGTATCCTCACTGTTGAGTTTCTCTCTAGATGTTCAGTCCTTTACAGAAAGTGGTGTGTTGAGGTCTCCTACTATTTTGGAATTGAAGTCTCTTACTATTATTTCTCTTTCTACTGCTGTTTATATATTCTGGATCCCTATCATTCAGTGCACGATAATACTTATTAAAGCCGTCTTTTTGGTGGATTGTTCTTTTAATCATTATATAATGGCCTCGTCTTTTATGGCGGATTTTGCCTTAAAGTCTATTTTATCTGAAATTAGTATTGCTATTCTTGACCCTTTTTGGTTACTGGTGGATGGATATACTTTTTTCCATTCTTCAGATGATTTTTAACATATTTATGTCTTTGTATCTAAGGCACATCTCTTGTAAACACCAAATTACTGAGTCATGCTTTTTTATCCATTCTGCCAGTGTCTCTTCACAGGTGTATTTAAGCCATTAAACTCAGCATGATTATTGATAGGCCTAAGTTTATAGCTGTCACACTGTGCTTTTTTTGTTGTGGTAATGCAAATGTTTTCTTAGAAACCCCAGTGACATAGTGGTTAATACCTATGGCTGTTTAACCAAAAGGTTGACTGTTCGATTCATAAGGCACTTCTCAGAAACCCTATGGGGAAGTTCTACTGTCCTTTAGGGTTGCTGTTGGGTCAGCATCAACTCAATGGTAATGGGTTTGGTTTTAGATGTTTTCTTTATTCCATTTACTTTTCGTATTAAGTTCCTTTGTTTGTGGATTCTTTCATTATTAGAGATTTTTGCACTTACTGAGACTTTAGTTTTCTTTCTTTCTTTATAGAATGATGAGCAGGTATGGTAACTTTCTTTATGGTTACACTGAAATTACTCGTATCTTCCTAAGTTAATATCCCCTTGACTCTGTCTCCATTTGAAAGCTGTATACCAACACCACTTATGTCTCTTTATTGTTTTATGTTGTCATCATTTACAGATTAATAGCTCTTTTCCCCTTTTATATCTTTTAGCTGAGTTCTTTATCTAGGTTGGTATATGGCTGGTGCTGTCATGTGTCCCAGACTCCAGATGTTGTCTGATGATGTTGGTTCTCTAACTGAAATGCCCCTTTTAGTTCCGTTTCGTTTTTATTAATCACCAAACTTGTGTCCTAATTTTGCAATCATATTTCGGACTTTTGCAGGATTTATTATTCTTGTTTGCAGCTTTACGGTTTTTTATCTGTCATCCCATTGCCTTCTTAACTGTATCATTTCTGCTTCGTCTTATTGTTCCCCCTTTGTAAGTGACCTTTTTGTTTTTCTTGAACTGCCCTCAGCATTCTTTCTTTGAAGACAAGTGTGATTATGATATGTCTTGGTGACCTTCTTCTGGGGTCTATTGTATACGGAGTTTGGGGAGTCTTTTCAGATGATGCATCAGGGCACATGGATGCTCAGGGTATCAATATAGCTCATCTAAACATAGTCCCCTTAAATCTCAATTGTCACTGTTTTCCAGGTACTAATAAAAACCCAAACAGGTTTTCAGATGAGAAAGCCCAAAAGAACATGTGGGAATTCTTCCTGGGTTTTTTCCCCTGAGAAACTGTTATTTAAAAACTCCAAATTAATTCTCCCTGGAGTATGGAACTGATCTATATATGCCTTACCTGTCTTGTCCTCCAAGACCTTGTTAAACCACTGTAATGACATTTTCTTTTCCAAATCTAGGTCTTCAGGAGTTACTGAATAACCAAGCTGGGGAGGTGGAGGCTACCAAAGAGAAAAAGAAGTCAGGTAAATCAAAACGAACTGGAAGAAACCTGCGTCTAGTAGTTCCTCAGGCTTCTAAAAGGAGAACTAAGCTGGGGTTGGGAGGAACCAATGGATGAAACCATACCAAGGTTAGCTGGTCCCCTCGCCTAGAGGGCAACAGCTGAATCTTCCGTTTACGCTGCCCAGAACTGCCAGGTATAGGTGGGGTATTCAAGTTTTGTTTCTTCCACGTCACTGTCTCTGCAATTAAGAAAGAAATATAGACTTTATTTCACTCTTCCTTCTTCCAAAATGGATAGTTTTATGTATCTGAATACCTGAGTATTCATGGGGATTTCTGGCAAGATGTAGTTTCTGTCTTCCACAGTTTGGGCTCTTACATGGTGTTTTCAAGATAATTGCTAACAGCTAAAAGGACAAAAAAAGACAACTGCTTCAAAGACACACATACAACTGCTTACTGGACAGTACTGGCCTGGATCACTCACAGACAGCTCAAACGGAGTTTTTCTCTACGCCACAGATACCATATATTAGACTGCACCATAGCTGTCTGGGTTCTCCTTCTCCCCTTTGGAGCTATAAACTTCCACAGTACAGAAACTTTCATCTGTGTTTATCACGCCCTGTTGTTGTTAGATGCCATCAAGGTTAGTTCCAACTCACAGTGACCCTACATACTACAGAACAAAACACTGCCTAGTCGTGTACCATCCCGTCACTGTTACGCTTGAACACACTGTTGCAGCCACTGTGTCAACCTTTCTCGTTGAGGGTCCTCCTCTTTATGGCTCATCCTGTACTTTACCAAGCATGATGTCCTTTCTCCATAGACTGATCTCTCCTGATAACATGTCCAAAGTATGTTAAGACACAGTCTCCCCACCACTGCTTCTAAGGAGCATTCTGGCTGTGCTTTTTCCAAGACAGACTTGTTCCTTCTTTTGGCCACCAAAACTCTACTGTGACTGAATCAGTTTTGACTTGTAGCAAACCTACAAGACAGAGAACTGTCCGTAAGTTCTGAAGGAGCACCTGGTGGATTCAAACTGCCAACCTTTTGGTTAGCAGCCATAGCAACATAATTCAAAGGCACCAATTCTTCTCGTATCTTCCTTATTCATTACCCACCTGTCACATACATACCATGGTCTCAGTCAGGTGCACCTGAAGTCTTCAAGGTGGTATCTTTGCTTTTCAACACTTTTTTACAGCGGTCTTTTGCAGCAGATTTTTGTCTAATGCAATGCGTCTTTTGATTTATGGACTGCTGCTTCCATGGGTGTTAATCATAGACCCAAGTAAAATGAAAGCCTTGATGACATCAATCTTATGCTGAGGTGTAATCCAAATTGAGGGCTGTGGTCTTTGATCTTTATTAGTAAGTGCTTCAAGTCCTCTTCACTTTCAGCAAGAAAGGTTGTCATCTGCGTAACACAGTGTGTTAATGAGTCTTCCTCCAATCCTGATGCTCTGTTTTTCATAAAGTCTAGTTTTTCTAATTATTTGCTTATTATACAGACTGAACAGGTATGATAAAAGGATGTAACTCTATGCACACCTTTCCTGACTTTAAACCACACAACAGCTCCCTGTTCTGTTCAAACAACTGCCTCTCAATCTATGTACATGTTCCTCATGAGCACAATTAAGTGTTCTTAAATTCCCGTTCTTCACAATGTTATCCATAATTTGTTAGGATACACATAGTTGAATGTCTTTGCATGGTCAATACTACACAGGTAAACACCTTTGAGGTGTTCTCTGCCTTCAGCCAAGATCTGACATCAGCAATAATATCCCTGGTTCCAATCCTTTCCTGAATGTGGCCTGAATTTCTGGTAGTTGTCTAGACACTTTTGTGGAAAGAAAGTGGAAAAGCTCAGTATCAGTCAGAACAAGGCTAAGGGCTGACTGCGGAACAGACCCTTAATTGCTCATATGCAGGCTCAAGTTGAAGCAAAATTAGAACAAGACCATGAGAGCCAAAGCATGACCCTGAGTATCACCTTGCAGCCACTTTTCAATGATCTTCGGCAAAATGTTACTTGCATGTGATGTTAATGATATTGTTTGATTAATTTCTGCATTTAGCTGGATCACCTTTCTTGGAAATAGGCATATATGTGGATTTCTTCCAGTCAATTGGCCAAGTCTTTTAAACTTCTTAGCACAGACAAGTGAGTGCTTCCAGAGCTGCAGCATCTGGTTATTGAGGCATCCTATCAATTCCTGAAGCCTTGTTATTTGTCAATGTCTTCAGTGCACCTTGGACTTCTTTCTTCAGTACCCTCTATACTGTGTCTTAAAATGGCTGAATATCTACCAATTGTTTTTCCTTCCATCTTCTATGATACTTCCTACCTCATTTAATATTTTCCCCACAGAATTCATTATTACAACTCAAGGCTTGAATTTTTTCTTCAGTTCTCTCAGCTTGCGAAATTCTGAGCGCATTCTGCCCTTCTGGTTTCCTATATATAGGTCTCTGCATGTCGTTATAATACTGTCTTAAGCTGCCCTATTAAATCTTCCATTATTTTACTGTACCATTTCTTCCTTCTGCTTTACTCAGTGTTCAAGAGTAAGTTTCAGTTTCTTCTGACATCCATTTTGGTCTTTTCAATGAACACTTGGCTTTTTTCACACATGATGTCCTTGATGTCATTCCACAACTCAATAGGTCTTGTCATTAGTGTCCAACATGTCAAATCTACTCTTAAGACTGTCCTACATTCAAGTGGAATATACTGAAAGTCATGCTTTGGCTCTCATGGTCTCGTTCTAATTTTGTTTCAACCTGAGCCTGCATATGCGCAATTAAGGATCTGTTCTGCAGTCGACCCCTAGCCTTGTTCTGACTGATACTGAACTTTTCCACTGTCATTCCACCAACATAGCTCATTTGTTCCTGTGTATTCCATCTGGTAATATCCACATGTACAGCCACCATTTATGTTGGTGAAAAAGGTATCTGTAATGAAATCACTGGTCTTGCAAAATTCTATTGTGTAATCACGGGAATCATTTCTATCACCACGGCTATGTTTTCTAGCTGCTGATCCTTGCTTTGTTTTCAACTTTCCCATTCCATTCCAATCACCTGACTGCATGTCTGAATCAATTTCAGACTGCAGAAACTGGTAGAAATTCTCAATTTCTTCATCTGTGGCCTTAGGGTTTGGTGCATAAATTTGAGTAACAGCAGTATTAAGTGGTCTTTATAGCTGTATGGATATTAGCACTGATGATGTCGTACTTAAGGAAAGATCCTGAACTGTTCTTTTTGACAATGACCGTAGCACCATTCCTCTTCAAGCTGCTATTCTCAGTACAGTAGACCACAAGATCGTCTGATTCAAAATGACCAGTACCACTCCACTTCAGCTCATTAATGTCTTGGATACTCATGTTTATGCATTCCATTTCCTTTCTGATTATTTCCAATATTTCTAGATTTGTATTTCATACACTCCATGTTCCAATTAGCAATGGCTGTTTGTAGCTGCTTCTTCTCATTTTGAGTCATGCCACATCAGCCAATGAAGATCCTGAAGGCTTTACTCTATCCACATCATTAAGGTCTACTCTATTTGAAGGAAGCAGCTCTTCCGCTATCATCTTCTGAGCGCCTTCGAACCTGGGGGGCTCATTTTCAAGCACTGTATCTGACAATGGAAACCTTGGTGGCGTAGTATGGTACCTGACAATGTCCTGCTGCTATTCGTAAGGTTATTACTGGCTACATTCTTCTCAGAAGTGGACTGCTGGGTGCTTCTTCCCAGTCAGTCTTAGTCTGGAAGCTCAGGTGAAACCTGCCTGCCATGGACGACCTTGCTGGTATTTGAATATTGGTGGCATAGGCTTCAGCATCACAACAACACACAGGCCCCCAAAGCATGACCAACTAACAAACAGGGTCAAACACAGATCACAGCAATGCTCAATAAATACTGTGGCAGTAAATACTTTTACTGCCACAAACTCCACAAACTACTTTTGCTCATTCATCAACTTACCTTTTTCTCCCTGAGACTCCTTGTCTATTACCAGTGAAGCTGAAGAAGTAGAATGACGATAAAGCTCTTCTTCTCTATAAGGAGAAATGGTAAAATTCAGCTTAAAAATACTGATGAAAGTGGTTGAGAATCTCCAAGTGCCCAAAGCATGGAACAACCATGATTTTAAATCTCAGTATGTCAGGAAAAACAATAAACAAACTTGAGTTAAAAGAAGTCAGAAGAAAATTCCTACACAGACATGAAGAGAGGTAGTTCACAGATGTTACAGATAAGCCTAAAGGAACCACACAGCTATAATCTTCAAAACATTAATAAACTGCCAAGTTCCTGGGATAGATCCAATCCCTAAGAAGTTGGAGTTTTACCAAATTTTAAGTACCTAAAGAGTCAACAAGAGACAAGAACATGAAGGCTACTGTCCAGTGTGTGGCTTCAACTCTTACACCCAATAACTCAAGCTGGAGCATGGGGAAGAGTGCCAGAAGCCTCTCTGGGTAATATGTAAGAATGGTAAGAGACGAGAACAACCCAGGTGGGTATTTTACTTCTCCTAACTAAATCTCTTTGATTCTCCAAGTCACGGTATTACAAAGCCTAAAAGCCAAGTAAATGTCATTCCTTTGATGACTTCCCCTTAGCCCATTCAGCAAACAGTATCAGGGGGAGAATGCAGATTACTACCTTATTTTCTTTGCTGGTCTCTCTGGTGTCTGAGAGCGGGATGAAGCTGGGCTAGAGAAGGGTGATGAATTAGGACCACTTCTCTTCGAAAGCTAAAAGTCAAGGAAAAAAATAACATGTTGATAATTTTGCTTCTGACTGCAACTGTGCAGTTCTCTAGTCATCATTTCATGTAAGATCTCTTTTTAAGCAATTAAAATTTTTTTTGTGACAAAAGACCCTGCAAATATAGTTGCTGGTATTAATTATCTTCTGCACATACTAAAATGTAGAAAAGTTAGTCAGTACTGATCACAGTGAGATGATGCCTACAGATCTCTACTGTCTATGGAAACAGTAATTTAGTCTTACATTCATTAAACTGTTTCATTTGCTTTACTAATTTTGTTTTTAAAATTTTTATGCTAGGGTAATATTTATGGCATTAGCAACATCTATAGTATTTGTCATTACACGATAAATTGGCCATACATCTAGCTCTTCTAACAGGAAGAGTCCTCTAACAGCAGAGATGGTCTATTTCATCTCTGCATCCTTCAAAATGGCTTAAAAGTAACTGACATAGAGCAAGCGTTCTGCGAAACTTTCATAAATCTTTAACCTAATTACAAATATACTGAACTCTCATTTTAGAAACTTTTTCATACTAAAAAACTTCTAGCAATTTCTCACAGTAATAGCCAGTTGCATCATATAAACACAAAAAGGAGGACAGTAATGCTTAATAACAGTTCAAAAGAAGGCAAAAAGGGCCTAAAATTGAAAACCATGGTAAAACTGCATAGTTCTAGGAAGCCCAACACCCAGAATAAGCTTGAGAAAAATGCTCACACAAGTAAGTTTGTTATGTTGTGCTAAGATTAAAAACAAGAAAGAAGAGCTATTTGGTAAGATCAGAGCAAACACTGGTTTAAAAAATATATTACAGGGATACGAAAGAACAGGACAGAAAAGTCCACGAAAGTTATCCAAGGATTTAACACTTTCAATCATTTCAAATCCCTAATCCTAACTCACTGGTTCTCAAACATGACTGCTCATCTTGAAGACCATCTGGAAAAGCACAATCACCTGGACCAGATACTCTTGCATATTTTTTTAGCAAAAGTGCCAAAGGTGATTCTTAAGTTCAGCCAGGGTTGAGGATAACCTAGTTCAATAATTAGGAGGAAAATGTTGTATCTCTTTCATACACTGCACATACACACACAATTCAGATATAATGATGAAACTAACAAAAAGGAACCATAAGAAATAGACAAGTTGTTATATAACTGGGAGCAGAGACTTCCCTGTGCCACGAAAAAAAGAAACAGAATATAAGGTAAAAATTAAGAACCTCTGTATATTAAAAATAAAGTCAACCTTGGGTGGTGCAAACAGTTAATAGCCTCAGCCGCTGAACAAAAGGTCACTAGTACAAGTCCACACAGAGGCACTCAAAAGGCCGGGCCATCTACTTCTGAAAATCAGCCACTGAAAACTAGAAGAACACAGTTCTAATCTGATATACACACGGGGCCAGAACTGAATCAATGCAAACTGGCAATGTTATATGTAAAAATGTCATCAGATGACATTTTTACTATATATCTTCTTGCGCTATTTCAGTTTCCAATCATATGAATGTTTTAATAAGTCTATGGGAGAGGATACAAAAACATCCCAGAAAAGGACAAAATAAACAAAATTAAGTGACATGTTAACATCCAAAATATGTCAAGGCTAAAATCTTGTAATTACATACATATATGTGCATGTACATAAAGCATTCAATGAAAAACGGGCAAAGACATAACAAGGGGTAAAAATGACATGGGGCAGAGGTCAGATATGCCTCCACTGATCTAATTTATTTATTACCAATTTTGACACCAATTGTCCCTCCCATGAAACTCTCTACTTTCTGCTAAGTTTAATTATTCATTGTAATGGCCACACAGAACTCACAGACACTACTCATAATTGTGGAATTTATTAAAGGGAGTAACAGGTTACAAATCAGTTTCAGGAATGCTCAGGATACAGGCAGATCTCTCTCTAGCCCTTAGCCTCTCAACCTGGCCTCTGCACTGCTCAGGCAAGTGTTACAAAGTTATTTAAGCTCTGCCAAAAAGTGTCCATGGGCACCCCACTCTGCCAGTAAGCCTTCCATGGAAGGCACTCAAATTAGCGCTGTGAATCACCATTCTTACCTCTCCCAAGTGCCTGCAAGCAAGCTACTCTAACAGTAAGCCCCTTGCTCAAAGGCTTGCTTGCTCCATGGGCCAGAAAGCCCTCTGCGCCATCTCCTGCTGCCACTTCTCTGCCATCATTTGTGGCTATCTTCAGTATTAACAGCTCTCTCTCTGTCTCCTGGTTCCAGGAGATCCTTACTACAGAGATCCTGAGTCCAAAGGGTGTACTTTGTTCCTGGCTTTTCTTTGCTGATAGTGGTAAGACTCTTTTCTTTCCTCTGGGATGGCTCACTTTAAGCCTAGTGTGATGTCAAAATTGACTAACCCCCTCATTAGGGATTCAAATGCCTCATTTGCATCTTCCCACCCTTGTTACATTAGTCAGCCATCTAATCCCCTTGATGGGCCACAAAGGCCTCACTTGCGTATTCCCAGTAGAAGTTATAAAGACCATCACTACAAGGACTATACTGAATAATTCACTGTACCAGACAAAGTAAGCCATAAAAGAAGTACAATCAATCCAAGTCCTTGGCAGCCACTTTAGTTCTGCATTTTAACTGAATTTACGTTTGTTGAGGCTCTACTTCATAAAGGTACTATACCAGGTGTTGCAAAAAATACAAAAATCACTGTCACCACCAAAAGATTTACAATCTTGAAGAGAGTCAGGACAAGTATACAAATCAACTCTCA
Source organism: Heterohyrax brucei (assembly GCA_028571685.1). NCBI lineage: Eukaryota > Metazoa > Chordata > Mammalia > Hyracoidea > Procaviidae > Heterohyrax > Heterohyrax brucei. The sequence goes on along the minus strand of CM053165.1, from coordinate 5,596,761 downwards.
TAGCCAAGAGATAAAAGAAATCCCTAAAAATAAGTTCAAGAAGAGAGATTATGTATGGTTTTGACTGGGAGAATGAAGAAAGGACCAAGGTGATCAGACGGTCCCACATGATTCAACAATAAACACCTGAAGAAAGAGAAACTTTGTAGGTCTGCAGCAGGATGGGCTTGTAATTCCAGACGGAGAACAGAATAGTGAAAGAAATAAACAGGAAAGCATTAGATAGTCTTAGAAGGTAATAAATATTCTGGTTTGACTTAAGAACAGGGTACATATAAATGAATAAGGGACAGTAAGAAATGCAAGCAAGCAGAAGTTCTGAAGACTAAGGTTACTGCTGTGACTTTGGAAAATGACAAGTCTTGTAAGACACAAGGAGATACCAGAGCCAGGCACAAAGAAATCTGAGGGCAGCTTACTTTTTATAATTAGCATCAATCTAAATATTTGTGATCATTTTATATTATCAATGCTAGGACTCCTAATTTGGGCAGTTGAAGGTTTGGACATTTACTAGTCTTCCCCGGAAAAATACAATTAAGTCAAGTTATCTACACTGCCACCCAATAGAAGGGCTATCATCTATACCAATCACTGCAAATATTCAATGCTTCAGCAAAAATTTACTTTCAAAGACAAGCTTCAACATAAAGAATTTTAAGAATGTTTCTGAGATCTTTAAATAGCCAATGTCTCAGTCATTTAAAAAATTATGATCAAAATTCAAAATGCACCAGGTTCTGTGTTCCAGCAATTTTCCTGCTAAGAACTTACATTATAGTCAAGTATTACATTATCAGCTACTAGTGTCACCAAGTATATTTCCTGCAGTAGGTCATAGGCTCCACCCAGCACAAAGGTCCTCAAAACACGATCTATGTTTCCACGGATGGCTGACTATGGTCCAACCCTCCTGGCCAAGGATAACTAGAAAATATTGAATAAAATATGAAATACATGTGTTTGAAAATATGGAAAACCTAATAAGGAAGTAGTGAAGACAGAAAAGAGAATAGGAGCCAAGAGACAAGCCCCACATTTGGACCCACTTTTCCTTCAAGGTGACCAACAATTCCAAAATTAAAAGCTGGTAAAAGACTGAAAAAAGCTTTTAGGCAGTCTCCTAGGACTAGAAAGATAAAAACTGGAATTCAAGGCCTTCCACACCCTGGTGGGGCAGCAGGTTAACAGATAGGCTACTAACTGAAAGTCCAGCAGTTCAAATACACCAGTGGCTCCTTGGAAATCTATGGGGCAGTTCTATTCTGTCTTATAGGGTTGCTATGAGTCTGAATTGACTTGATAGCAATGGGCTTGGTTTTGGTTAACAGGTACCGTAGAATTTTGGTTGGAATCCCAAAAGGCAATATGGAAGAAGATCAAATAAACTAGAAAGAAACTAGTCTTCCTAATAATTGAGAACACCTTTGCATCATGTCAATTTGGAATGGACAAAGGTAATCTGCCCCTAAGCTAGCTGCCTATCAGAAACAAAAGTAAAGTCTCTCTGGAGGAAGACAAAACATTCAGAGGCTTAATTCATCATTGTATATTTTCTATGCACAATACGTATGAAAACACTTGTTTTTTAACACAAATAACATCAAGCTTAAGCCAAACAAGCTTCTGTAAGGTGTCACAGGAGAATACTGTCATGACTTTGAGTAGGCAAAGATTTCCTAAATAGTACACAGGATACACTAACCATAAATGAAAAGACTGCAAGAGAGTTAAAATGGCAAACCACAGAGAACATTCATTTGTTGCAACACATTTAACTGACAGACAGCTTAGCTCTAGAATATGTAACATAATTTACTTAGATAAATCACTAAGAAAAAGAAAGCCTAACAGAAAAGAACTAAGACACTTGAACAGATACTTCATAAAAGATGGTATACAAAGGACACACACAGTTCATACCTTTACCTCACTGGTAATCAAGGAAATACAAAATAAAACCCCAATGAAATACCACTCCACATGAACCAGAGTGGTTAATTAAAGAAACTGGCAATGCCCAATTTAGTGAGAGTGTAAAACAGAAGCAAAATCTCACATATTGCTGGTGAAGAACATAAAGTGTTATCATTCACTTTTGTGTTTTCTGTACGTTACCCTGCAGAAAAAATAATTATTTAATAAAAGAAAAATTAGGGGGCAGAGTCAAGATGACAGACTAGCCACATGTCTCCTGAGCTCCCTCTGAAAACTAAGGCCAGGGCTGACAATTAAATGGAGCCTTCTGGATACCTAGTGAGTCCTAGGACATGACATAGGACTGTCATTTTGGACTACATGCCACTGAACGGCAAACTTCTTCTGTTTTGCTGACCCTGCCCTTGTTGGATGGCTGGCTCTTGCAGCGGACTGAAGATAACTATCAGCTTTAACTTTTTTCCTTTTTGTTAGCTTGTGACAGCAACTGGGCTTAACTGGTAGCAAAGTTCTGCCACACTGCTGACATGACCAGCGGGTAGAATAGCCACACTTTTTGAGAGCCTGGCTCTGGACTCTGAGCACCAAGGCCCCTTCACTCCTTTCTGAACCTCTGCCACTGACTCGGCTATCTTACAGTGGGTGAGAGAGCCTCTGGGGGGTGCCATCTTGTCCAACTGGGAGGTGGAGCTACCCAAACAGAGGGCTCAGCGGGGGCTAATTCCCAGTCTAGGAGGCAGGGAGCACTTCCCCAGAAGAAAAGCTGTGTTTAACACAGTCTACCCTTCGGGTAGAGCCCAGCAGCACCTGATGACAGCAGGGTAGTAGCCTGTCGATACTTTGAACCAGATTACAGCATCTAGGGACGAATACAGAGGGGCCTCCATTGCCAGCTGGAAACAGGGGCTTGCACACCTGACAGCCTGATTGTTTTTGGAAGCTGTCAGATAGCTTTTACCTTTCAAAATAAGACTACCTAGAGAAATAACTGTGATGCAGCCTCACAGCATCTCTTCCAATCTTGACTGACCCACAATGCAGGGTCAGTTGATGGCCTCCCAGTGACTTCATAAGTAGGGCCACGTCTTCGCCAGCCAGGAGGCGGAACCTGCTATCACAGAGATTCCACTGGGCCAAGTCGCTGGAGTATACAGAGGTAACCGGTGGTCAACTTCTACTTCAGCTCCTATTAAGGCAACACCAGAGAAACTAACAACCTCTAGATGCCCAAAAAGCAACAGACCTTGGCCCAACACTTAAGGAAAAACCCAGCCATGGCTCCAGAAAGCTCCAAAAAGAAAGAACAAAAGGAATTCCCAGATGAGGAAGTCTTTCTGAAACTTTCAGAGCTTGAGTACAAAAGAATTATACAGAGAGCCCTTCTAGACATTATATAAAATTTAGCAGACCAAAATGAAAAATTAAGTAAGCTGTTCAAACTGATGGAGCTCCAGCATTCTGGAGGTCGATCCAACAGATCAATAACAAAATTAAAGAATCAGAAAACTCAATTCAAAGCCAAGAGAACAGAATTGAACAAATGGAAAACAGACTTTCTCACCTGGGAGACAGAACTACTGACACCAGCATTTATGAGGAGAAATCGGAGAAAAGACACAAGAAAAACGAAGCAGCATTATGAAACATGTGGGACTCTATCAAGAACAACAACCTATGATTAATTGGAGTTCCTGAACAGGAAGGGACACCTGAAAACACAGAGAGGATTGTTATTGACTTGCTGACAGAAAATTTCCTTGAAATTCTGAAAGAAGAGAACATAGATATCCAGGATGTGTATCGATCACCACACAATACACACCCCAAGACTCCAAGAAATGTTATAATCAAGCTTAACAAAACGAAACATAAGCAGAAACTCTTAAAGGCTGTGAGACTCAAAGCAAAGCTAACATTCTGAGAGGAGCCCTGTAGGCTTTCGTCTGACTTCTTGGCAGAAACTATGTTGGCATGCAGGCAATGGGGTGGCACATTCAAAGCCTTGAAGGAGAAAAACTTCCAAACAAGAATTATATATTCTGCAAAACTGTCTTTCAAGTACCAAAATGTAATTAAGACCTTCACTGATAAACAGAAACTCAGAGACTTTGTAAAAAACAAACCAAAGCTACAAGAAATACTGAAAGAAGCTCTTGGCTTAGAAGAATAAAACCATTAACTCTGTATTTTAGGAGACAATACAGGATACATCATCTGGAAACCTACTCAGGAAAGGCACAAAGCCCCAATCAAAACTGTAATAGTAAAAGAAGCGATCCAGTGATCACATCATGAAAACTATGATACCACCACATTAAAAACAGAGATATACTACAGTAGTTACAGTCCATCCACATGGAGAGGAACTTAATCAAATATTCAGATGTTAACATCGGGTTTAGCTATTGGGTTAAGATTGCAAAAGCAGTAGTAAAGGGGACCACAGAGGTAGCTGCAAAGCACAACAAAGAAGCAACATATCAAAATAAGAAACACAATACAGGAGTCTCAACAAACACAGAACCAACACTGAAAAGGGTGAAAAATCAACCCATAAAGACTGTCCAGAACAAAATAGTAAGAACAACAAAACATCGACACAAAAGTAAGTACATCCAAACGACAGCACTAAACACATACATATCTATAACTATATTGAAAGTAAATGGACTGAACACTCCAGTAAAGAGACGAGTGACATCTTGGATCAAAACACACGACTCATCTATATGTTGCTTACAAGAAACACACCTTAAGACTTAAAGACACGAACCGAAAATTAAAAGATGGAATAATATATACCAAGCTAATAATATACAAAGAAGAGCCGGTGTGGCAACACTAATCTCAGACAAAACAGATTATACTGTTAAAAAAAAAAAAAGCTCAGTAAAGACACAAGACCTTATTGTGACAATTAACCAACTAGACCTCATCAACACATACAGAACTCACAGAAGAAAAGACTCTTTGATGGCTGCAAGGGAGGGAAGGGAGGGAGGGAGGGGGCTGGTTATAGCTTAGACAGTTGACAGAAATTTGGTTGGGTGAAATCAGTGACAGGACACATTAGAAAGATCAATTTAACTGGATTTCAACATAACCTGAGAACTCTTCCAATCTTAACCCAACAGCTAAGGACAGAGTAGTACGGGCAGGGGTCCAGGGACCATGTTCTCAGAGAACAGCGAGGCCAACTGGTTTAACTAGCGTATTTCTAAGAGAGCCATCTCCACCCCACACTGGTGAACCATGTCAGGGGTCTTAAAAGCTAGCAAGCTGCCATCTGGGGTACACCAAATGGTCCCAACTCATCCAGAACAGATGATCACCAAGTACAAAAACAACGTGGGGGGAAAAGAACCCAGAAGACAGAAAGACCTATGTGAATGGGTGACTACATTGACATGCAACCAGAACCAGATGGTGCCCAGCCACCTCCAGTGACAGCTGTGGTGGGGCTAACAAAGTTGAGTCCCAGTGGCAATACGAAAATAAGAAGGGTGCACCCTGAGAACTCCACTAATAGACCACAACCGATGATCCAAAGGCCTAGGGGTTCCCCTGGGAGCATGGCCTCTAGACCTGAAGCTGACCCTGATCATAAATCATTACTGAGGTCAACTCCTCAGACAGGAATGGACTCAGGGACAGAGTGACCATACCGTGTATGCACTTTATGGCTCTATATTATCTGTAGGATTTCGCCCAACTGGCCTCTTACTGGAGGGGAGTGGAGAGGGTGGGGAAGAGGGGACAGGAGGTTGTTAAGAGGACATGACTTGTATAGAATAGAAAGGAGGAGTGTGCTGTTACCAGGCAAGGACAGCAGTAGGAGTTGGACATAGGCGGGCATGAGAATTCAAACCAGATTATACACTTTCACTCAATCACAATAAATACAAAAATTAAAAAAAAAAAAGAAAAGAAAAGAAACGAAAAGAAAAGAAAAATTAGGGGACAGATGTTAATTGAATGAATACTGGAAGTACGCACTGGAAAGGAGTAGTGTGCTGTCACAGGGTGCACAGACCAGACAGTGGCCTAGAGGCATGAGTTCGGGGTTCTATATGGCAAATCAACTTGGACTGTAAGCATGTACTTAACCACAACAACAAGAAAAAATTTTACATATATAGAATTACATGACATGGAATGCTATGCAAGACATACTGTTAAAAGAGAAAAGAAGCAAAAATATACATTATGGTATGATCTCATTTGTGTAAAACAGACAATCCAAACTTCTTTGTATTATCTGTATTAAGACACTTAGTAAAAAATTCTAGTAATAGATACTTATGGGCTATAAACCGGGAAAATCAGGGCAGGGGAATTTTGCTTTGTACTTAAATTCCAACAAGTAAAAAAGAGTACACTGCAAAAAGCACGCTTCTCTTCTATTTCAATAATTGTTATCAGTTTCTACTGTATCTTGCTAAAATTACTGTATGCGTATCAGAAGATCAAAGAAACCAACATGAATAACAAAATAGTATACAACACAGTTCTACACTGTTTTTTTACATAATTGAGATCATTCCATATTTGTACCTATTAAACTGTCTCATTCTTTTTACCAGTTACAGTGTTTTACCTTATGGGTTTACTTATTTCAACCATTTCCCTGAAAAGTACATTTACACTGCTTCTAAGATTGTGCTTTATTAAAATAATGCTACAATCAATGTCCTTGTATGAGTTTTTAAGTATATATGCAGGATAAATTTCCTAAAAGTAAACAGACTGGATCAGAGGCTATGTACATCTTTAATATTAAGTGCTGCTCCAATGCCCTTTAAAAACTCTACCAATTTACACTCCCACCAGCAATGCACAAGAAGCCTGCTTCCTCTAATGGTTTCCTCCATTCTTCTCTAATACATGAAAAATCAAAAGGCTCGCTGTCACTGAGTCAATTCCAACTCATAGCGACCCTACAGGACAGAGCAGAACTGCCCCATAGTTCCCAAGGAGCACCTGGAGGATCTGAACTGCCAACCTTTTGGTTAGCAGATTTAGCACTTAACCACTGTGCCACCAGGGTTTCTGAAAATGAGAAAAAGAGCAGCCCTTCAGAAAAAGGGACAAAAGACATAAATTACCAGGCATGTGAAAAGAATTGGAAACGGCCAGAACAAACAGGTTTCTCATGCATCTACATTTTACTAAAATTAACATCATCTGTTGAATTGTTCATCTTATGTCCATTTATCTGCAGTATCAGTTTTCTGTCTTGTTATCAGGTTTCCATATACGCATTAGTTTGTTTCTGGGCTTTCTATTTATTCCATTGGTCTACATGTATCATTCAGAGTCTCTTAGCTTTGAGATTATCCCAACATCTGGTAGACAGAAGGCAGTTAGTAACCACTTGCTAATTAATTAATTCTGGTCCATCCAATGAACCAGGGAACCCGTTTCTTCCACACCACAAGAACTACTGTACCTGAGAGAAACCACGAGTGGAACTATAGGAACTGGTAATGGCATTGCGGCTGGAGCTAGGGATGCCAAACACATGCGTGCTGGTTAAGGAGCTCATAGAAGAGGTGCGGGATCTCTTATTCAAGTGGTTGTCTGTGCTCTGGGAGTGGAAACCTCTCTTCAGAGAACCAGGTCTAATAAAAGGGAAACGATAGTTACAAGTGCTATTAAAGGCAGCATTCTTAGAGGCTTCATCTAATCTGGCCATGGCCCTTCTTAACACAACTCAATGTTGAGAGGATATGCTTTTAATTTTGTTGTTAACAATTCAGCTAACTATATCCAACAAAACCATTAAGGGAAAGCCAAATATTCAGAGATTAAACACATACTTCCATTTTAAGAAAATACATACTAGAGTGACAGAAAATGGATCACTGGATATTTGGGGACAGAATAGGAATAGAGATAACTAAGGGGAATGAAGAAACTTTTTGAGGTGATGTATATGATGTGTTCATTATATTATATGATGCTGATTTCACATCACATATACAGACCAAAACCTATCCAAGTGTAGACTTTAAATATGAGCAGTTCACTGTATGTCAATTATACTTCAATAAATCTATTTTTAAAAATCAGAATTTCAAATAAAAAAATAAAAATCAGAATTTCAGAGCTAAGAGGAACCATATTTTCTAAGCTTCCAACTGAAAGAAATTTCCTATACATCTTTCCTGAGTAACAGTCGTCCAGCCTCTTTTAAAATGTAGACAACTCACCATATCCTACAGTGATCCATTTCAACCATGGAGCAGTTTACTCTTATACTGGATTAAAATGTACTTCCTCTAACTTTCATCGATGGATTCTGTTTGGAGCTGAACCAGACAAACTATTTTCCCTTCTTCACGAGACAGTCTGGTTTTGGGGCTGCCTTTTTCTTCACAGAAACTCTGGTGGTATAGTGGTTACGTGCTACAACTGTTCACCATGTGGCTGGCAGTTCAAATCTGTCAGGTGCTCCTTGGAAACTATGGAGCAGTTCTGCCCTGTCCTATGGGGTTACTATGAGTCAGAATCAACTTGATGGCACTGGTTTTATTTCTTCATTTCCCTCTAGTTTTTTTTTTTTTTCCTCTAGTACTTCTATGCTTTCAAAACCCCTTCACCTACCACCACCACTTGTTTAGCTGTTTCAAACCCCTCTAACACCTTAGTTGCTTCACTTGGAATGAGTCCTCTCTTACAGTGCAGTACACTGAACTGAACACAACACACCACAGACAGTATGAAAAGCAGAAATAAAGCAGGACTACCACCTACCTGTCTCATTCTGTTGTCGGCTCTTCTTTGAGTCAGGATACAGCAGGAGCACATTAGCTTTTTGGGTAGCCACATACTGCTGACTCAAATGAATTATGTAAGTTGTCTCAAGCTTTTTCCACATATTTCTGAGGCACTTTCTCTCTCATTTAATTCCTCCTCAAATGTATTTTTAACCTCCAAACATGAAAATTTAATATGCTAATAGCAAGTTTCATACTGCTGGATTTTATCCACTGCATAAAACTTTTGATGATCTTTGTTTATATACGTGCTTATTAGTCTTAGCAGATTTCACCCACAGCAACATAAAAATATTAAATGGACTTAAAAGACTGTTAGTTGTGGTAACTCAAAACATTCCTCCCTGATCTGAAAGATGTGAACCTAAGCTAATAAAGCAATGCAAAAGCAGAGGAAAATCTACAGGACAACACTCTGGTAATACCGATTACACCCATCGATTCTAGAAGAAGTTTCACTTACTTAGGCACAAAAGAAGTGGTGACTCCATTGGCCACCAGGGGTTCAAATGCTGAATGTCCACTCCCACTGCTATCATGGCGCCTAGGATCAAAAAAAATTGTTTGATAAAATAAATCTTGAAGCATGTTCTCATATTCGTAGGGCCTTAAAACACCTCTAAGGAGCATGTGATCCCGCTAGATAAAAAAAAAAAGACTGCTATAAATCTAATTTCAAAAAGTCAGTGTAATCAAAGTTTGTCCAAATAATAAGGAAAATATGAACTACGTCAAGACCTTCTGAACTAGTCTGGTTTATCAATTCTTTATTTACAATCACAAATTCAACATAGCAATGCCCATGAATTAAACAAACAAAAACTTTTAAAAACATTCCCACAGTGCTCCAGAGCTTAATACAAAAGATAAGTGAAAACCCTACAGATCACGTAAAAGAATAGCTATGCAGGGTGATAAATGATCACCGCTTATTACAATTATGGGTAAAATAATACAGACTCTTCAGTTACAAGTTCACTAGAGTCAAAAAAATACCTCCCTGGAGAAGATGACAAATCTATGAGGATCATAATAGCTACTGTTGCCTTGTCATACCCACATACCCTGCCACTCCACCTTAGCTAGTTGACACTAGTTCAAACTGTTCACCTGCCACAGGATGCAAGTCATACTTCTAGTCACCATTACCTGATCTTTCTATATTATATAAATGTATTTCTATTTATTAAGATTTCCCCAATTCAATTTTGGTATCTAGAGTATCAAAGCCAGTCAACTTTGAACTCTCCGATATGAACACTCTGGTCTACGTTAACTAGGGCAATGGTTGTATTTTTTTCAGGTGTGGAGCCTGACGTCTCAGAGAGCCCTTCCTTGACTACCTCATACAAAAAATTCTGCTTCTCCGACACAGGAGACTAAGTGGGCAGTTCCTGTTCAGAGGTGAGAGGAAATTACAAGTTGGAGGGGAGGAGTGTGCTATCCTAGTGTGGGGAGAGTAGCTAGGGTCACACTACAAAGTTTGTGTAGGCATTTATACAAGGAAACAGACTGTAACTGTAAACTTTCACTTCAAACACAAAGAAAAAACATTAACCCTCTGTTATACATACCATTTGTACTCCTTTCCTACACACTTACAATTTATAATCACCTTGTTTATTCTACTGTTTTTTTGTTGCCTGTCTTCCTCAAAAAAGTTCCACGTAGGGGAGACTTTATTTACTGTTCTATCCACGGTAGCTAGAACAGACCCTAGCATATAGGAGGTGCCCAATAGTATATGTTAAACTTAAAAAAGTGTAGAATCCTAACTAATTCCTTGGAAAGCCATAAGTCATCCTGCAACTTGACTAGCTACTTCAACCTCCATCTCTTAAACTTGGGAAATACACTGTTTAATGCCCTTCCATTAAGTTATCACATAAATCAAATAACGAAATTGCATTTACTCTCATGACTGATAAATCTACCACACTCTAATCTTTACTTTTCTTTGGCAAGCATCTCCTTCAGCACAAATATGACTTTTACACTGATAGCTACACAAATAAATCAACAATACAACATTGCTGGAGGAAGGTTTGGAGCATTCTCTCTCAAAAATAAAATTTAACTAGCTGATATCAAAATATGACCCTGACATGGCTAATGCCTCTGATCTCTAGTACTTAAAGAAAACTTAGGTTACTAAATATCTTGTGCCTTAGAAAATTAACAGCATTGTTTTTGCTATCATCCTCTTTCATTAAAGCCAGAGAAAGGAACTACAGAAGGCTTATACACTAAAGTTGGCCTCTGTCTATTTTTTGGGAATGACGTAAATTTCAACAAATCCCCAGGAGTACACAAAAGAGGCTGTTTAGTACTTTGCTGGGCCTGTTACCTTCTTTTATTTTCCTGGCCATCAGATAATATTTGGTCTTCCTCCTCCACTGTTCTTTTCTTCCTCTCCTTAAGGGCATTCAGTATGGTCTCCTTTGCACATGGATCTGGAATATTACCTGATGGTGAGGATAGTGTTGAGTTGGTTATGTGTTCCCGTCTACAATGAAACACAGGAGTTTAGCATTAAGATACTGTAATCATCACACATTTAAGACAGATCTAAGTAACTGTAAATCATAATCCAAGCTAGCAACCAAAAGTGTAATTTATACATTCCCAGAAGTTGCCCGTAGCAATTTACGTTACTATCAAGGGCAAAAAATTAAAAATAAAAGAAAGTTCAATGTCTACATTTCAGGAGTTCTCTCTTTCAAATAAACCATTGTATTTCTTCTTTTTCCTTCAAGTTGTCAAAGCAATAACCAGGGAAGAGTAAGCCAGCCAAAAATGGACACGAAAGCCAATCTGTGCTTTCAACAATACTCACAGTGGTGAATGAATCAATTTGCTATCAGGAGGAGCAATCCTCACTGTTACTGGACTGCACACCATCTTGGAATTACGAGCGGACAGCACAGTCTTCTTGTGGTAACCATTCCAGCACACCGTGGGAAGTACCCCAAGGAAGGAACACTGGGCCTGCTGGATTGGGTATCGTCTACGAGGTGTTATTACAAACCGATCAGGTAAAGTCCCACAATCCCTGCAAAGAAGGGGAGACACCATGGAAGCAAACAAAAAGAATGTCAGAAAGTTAAAATGGTTCAACATTGTGAGTTTGGACATTTTCCATAAAGCTTGAATCTCTAACACCGAACACAGTCTTTTTCCCCCATTCCATCAAAGGGCTAAGCCTAAACAGCTGTCTCAATAACAGATCTCAATTTACAAGAAAACTGGAAAACTTGTCCACACAATGGAATACAAGTACGTGCTGGAGTGCACAGGGAAGTCCTCTTCAAGAATTCTTGAATCTTTTCAATTTTTTTATGCTAAAACTCCAGTAATGTACACTCAAAATCAAACACTGTTAATCAGTTTCCACACCTAAATGTTTATTTTCTCAAACAAATGTACTTGTCAAGAATGCAACATTTTCACCAAATTTTTGTATTCTCATGTATTAATTCCACTACTGGAGGTAAATAAAATTATCTCTTTAATTTTATCATCTTTATTAATTATGAAGTTTATTCTTTGTTCTGCTGACATAATTTCTTACTCATCCAAAGACAAAAACATACTAGTCTACACCTGAAAAAAAAGACATGTCACCTGAAATAGAAATGTTGTAGTTTATCAAATATTCTGCTAAATCTATATAATCCCCAGAACCAAACCAAACCCACTGCTGTTGACTCCAACTCTTTTGGCCCTACAGAGCAGATTAGAACTGTCTGGGTATCCAAGGCTGTACATTTTTATGGACGAAGACTAACTGCCACATCTTTCTCCCACAAAGTGGCTGGTGGGTTCTAACGCCGACCTTTTAGTTAGCAGCTGAGTGCTTTAACCACTGAAGCACCAGGGCTCTTATATACAACAGGCTAAATACATACAACACTAAAATTCTGTGGATTGTAAGAACTGGGAGAGGAGGGAAGAGCTGTGGCATAACATCTCAATTTAAAAGTCAGAAGAGGGCAGGGAGGCAGCTGACATGCACAGAAAGTGTGTAAAGAGGACGAAAATCACAATCCACTTTGGCTTAATGAAAACAAAAACATCTAAATTAAGTCAAGTTCTTCAATTTAAAGCTTGTCTATACAGCCGAGGATCTGGAGAAAATCCTACCTGTGGGGAAGCCTCCTAGAGGGTCGGAGAAGAGGCGTTGGGGGAGAGGGCAAGTGGTAAACGCGATGGCCCGAGTGAGGAGCGGGCTGCGACGGGCGGGCGCCTGGGTGGCGGCCAGGCCTCTCTCGCAGGTCTCTGCACTCCTGAGCAAGGGAAGGATGCGGAGGGCCAGGCTTGCCCAGGTAACTACCCATAAGGAGTAGTTCAGCGTGGTCAGAGCCTTCGAGTACGGTTCGCGACTCTAAGAGATTTCCGTTTACTGCCGCCTTTGCCGGAGGCGGAGTGAACAGTGTTCGCTGACGCCGTGTGTTCGGAACGAGCGAGGAAAAGACGCGCGAACCACGGGGCTCGCCCCTCAGTCCCCACCAGGCCGCAGCAGCCCCCACAGCCAACCAGGCCAGCGCAGCCGCCGCCGGCACCAGGCAGAGCACAAGACCGAGCAGCGACAGTCCAAGAACTGCCGCCCCGGCAGGGCCGCGGTAACCCACGCCTCGCCCGTCCCTGACACTTGCTATCTGTCGCCGCCGATCGCCTCTTCCGGCCGCATCAGCCGCTGGAGACATAGCGGCTCCGCGCCGCGGAGAAGACTTACATATCCCAGCTTGCACCGCGCGGGGCGCGCGGCGCCCTGCGTCACTGCGTGCCTGTTGCGTCACTCCGTAGGCGATTTGAACGCGGCGACCGTGAGGGGCGACGCTATTGCTTGGCAACTCAGTATATCGACTTTACTTACGAACACGGTTCTGATCCTCGAGGTTTCCCGCGACTCTAACTGTAGTACACCATCCAGAGATGATCCTGTGAAAGAATCTTGTTAAAAATTAAAGCCAAGAAAGTACTCACTTAATTCTTAATTCATGATATTCTCACGTAATTCTTAACCATTGATATTTTCTAGGAGTCTTCCTCTCTTAGAAACCTTGGTCGCACAATGTTTAAGAGGTACAGCTGTTAACCAAAAGGTCTGCAGTTTGAATCCACCAGGCACTCCTTGGAAACCCAGTAGGGCCGTCTTCTCTGTCCTGTAGGGTCGCTGTGAGTCAGAATCCTCAACCGCAATGGGGTAATCTCCACTCCAGAAACCTGATGGCACGGTGTTAAAGCGGCCTCCTAGAGAAAGATGCGGCAGTCTTCTCTCAAAATGATTACATTCTTGGAAACCCTGTGAGGCAGTTCTCCATCCTTTAAGCTCAGTATTAGCCGGAACCCACAGCAACAGTTGGTGCTGGTAGTGGTTTTTAGGTTAATCTCCCCTCCAGAAGAGACTGCTACAAACTATTCACAATTGCTGACACAGGTGATGAGTTTTTCACTTACTTTGTTTTCTCCAAAATAGAGTCAAATTAACTTCAACACTAATTAGGATAAAGCAAGACGAAACCAACCACCCTATTTAAATACAAAACTAAAAACCAAACTAAAACCTCTGCCCTTGGATTTCAGACACACAGCGACCCTATAGGGCAGAGTATAACTGCCCCATACGTTTTCCAAGGCTGTAAATCTTAACAGGAGTGACTGCCACATCTTTCTTCACTGGAGTGACTAGTGGTTCCAACTTTGGACCTTTTGGTTGGCAGGTGAGTGCTTTAACCACTGAGCACCAGACCTCCTTAATGTAGAAATAGTTCTAATAAATTTTGTGTCAAACAGTCTCTAGGGCTGCTGCTTCAGGCCCTGAATCTGAATTTCTACAGTACAAGATTTGTGCCTCCAGAGAAACGTGGAGTGATTAGCCAATTCTGCTTCTGTTAGCTTAATATATTGTGATTTTACATATCATTTGAAAATGAAAGTGGGTAGGTTGTGTTACTCTTTAAAAAAAAAAAAAATCAATTACAGATGAGAGAACCTAATCCATAGAAGTAACATGACTTATCTAAAACTACACAGTATACCCATTGCCATTTAGATTCTGACTAACAGCGACCTTATCTGGCCAAGTAGAACTGCTCCAAAGCGCTTAAAAGGCTGCAATCTTTATGGAAGCAGATGTCAAATCTTGTTCTCATGGAGCAGCTACCGGATTCAGATCACCAACCTTCTGGGTGACAACCAACCCCTTTAACCACTGTGCCACTAGGACTCCTTCTCACAGTAAATTACTATAGAAAAATAATAACATAGAAAAGAACTCCAAACTCCTGTACATTGCTTTTTTTTTTTTTTTTGACAGAAATAACTATATTCCAGCTTCCTAGGAACTTAGACACTTATTTCCAAGACCCCTTGACACTGTAGGGGTCACAGAACTCATGTGAAGTAGTCAGCTCCAGGTCAATTTTGGAAACAACATAAGGAAAAATGACAATTTTTAGAATGAAAGCTAGTACTTTAAAACAAGGAATAAGTGAAATTAGCCATCTGTGGATGTATCCTGAGAAGTTTTCCAAGTCAACAGCCTGGATCAGGTTGTAATCTCAGGAGACTATGGTGAAAATATAACTGATGAGACTGAAATGGCCCTAATTTTATACTGCTGGCTACCTACTGCAAATGTTTCCCCCAAATATGTTCTAACTTCATGATGACCAAGCAATTTCATGCTCTTTCTTTGGTCCTCTCATTTGCCTTGCATATTGCAAGTAGAGGACGAAATTAGCAATGATTCTTGTCCTTACCACCAAGACAGTCTCTGTGGCTCTTTCTTGGTGAAATCATCACAGCCTGGAGAGCTGGAAAGGATAAAAGAGGGATGCCTCACAATAATCAAACTCTTGAGAAACAACTGTATAAGCCAGAAACCAAATTATTTGTATTGGTATATATTCCTTTCTAGTGTCTAGAATATGCTGTATGCAAAAAGACAACATAATCAGCTAAAATTTGGAGGGAAGGGGAACTCCAGTACACATAACTAAAAAAAGATTACCAGTCGCTGTTGATTCTGACTCATGATGACCCCATGTATGTCAGAGTAGAACTATCTTCCATAGGGTTTTCTTTTGATTAGCAGCTGACTGCTTAATCACTGCACAACCCGAGCTCTGGAACTACCATATGATGACCCAGATATACCCAAAAAAGCAGAGACTTCAGTGGAGACTTGTACTCCAGTGTTCACTGCAGCACTGTTCACAACAGCCAAAAGGTAGAGACAACCTGAATGCCCATCAACAGATGAATAGATAAATAAAATGTGGTACATACATGCACTGAAATGCTATTTAGTCTGTAGGAGAAATGAAGTCTTGATACATGGTACAATAAAGATGGTTAAGAATATAGATCTAGCAGTCAGCTGCTAATCAAAAAATGGGTAGTTTGAATCCACCAGTAGCTCACTGGAAACTCTATGGAGCAGTTCAACTCTGTCCCAAAGGGTCACTAAGAGTTGGAATTTGTTCAGTGGCAGTGGGTTTGGCTTTTTGTTGTTGTTATGACAGTTATATTTTTTGGTTCTTGAGGAACTGCCACACTGTTTTCTACTGTGGAAAAACATCATTTTGCATTTACACTAGCAGTGGGTAACAGTTCCACTTTCGCCCCATCCTCACCAACATTTGTTATTTTGTGTTTTTTTCCATTTTAGCCATCCTAGTGGGAATGAAATGATATCTCATTGTGGTTTCAATTTACATCTCTCTGACGGCTAATGGGAGTCCTAGTGGTACAGTGGTTAGGTCAGCTGCTAACCAAAAAGTTGGCAGCTCAAATTCATCAGTTGTTTCTTGGAAACACTATAGCCAAGCCAAGTGCCGTTGAGAAACACTATAGGATAGTTCTATTCTGTCCTACATGTGTCATTATGATTTGGAATCAACTCCATGGGAAAAGGGTTAGTTTTTTGGTTTGGATGGCTAATGACACTAAGCATCCACAGGGTTTTCAGTGGCTGCATTTTTTGGAAGCAGTTATAGTCCACCCTTTTCTTTGTACCTGAAGACTTGAAACACCAAACTATTAATCAGAAAGAAGCTCTTAAAGATGTTTCATTACTCTTACTAAACTAGCTTTACTTAACAGCAGTATTTGTGAGTGTAGTCACAGCATATGTTTATAGAAAAGCCACCCCAGGTGATTCTAGTATGTAGGATCCTGATTAACAACCATTAAAGATTCACAAAAATAATGCTCACCATATATTGTCATTTGTAGACAAATCTGTGAGTTACAGATTTGCCTCAAGGACAAAACATGATTTTTTGTCTGCAACCATCCATTCTAAGGTTGCTGCTTTTACATAAGGGTTTATTTCTTCAATTCAAAAATATTCTTAGTATGAGGATTAAAAATGTCTTAGTAGAAGTAACACCTAAGCAAATATTTGAAGGGTGATGGAGTTTACCAGCTGTAAGGAGGGTGAGGGAAAATGTCTGGAAGCCAGTTGAAGTCTGAAGCTCAAGTGAGAAGCTGGAGCTGAAGTTACAGATTTGGCAGTCATCGGCATAATGGTAGTAGTTAAAACCAAGTGGATAGAAGATACTATTCAGAGAAAAGAAGTAGAATAAGTAGAGAACAGGTTGAAGAACCAAACCCTGGAGAAAAACTTGAGTAGGTTTGGGAAGAGATTCATATGGAAAATAAGTGGTCAATGATAGTAGAGAATCATGAAAAAGTTGGTGTCAAGGAAAGATAAAGTTTCAAGGGAGGGTTTTGTTTTTCTTTTTTAGCTAAAAGGTCAGCGGAAGACTGAATAATTTCCTCCAGTTCCTAATTTGTTCTTAGTGTCAATTCATATTTTGCAAAAAAAAATCCTTATTTAACTTACATCAAAGTATGCTCATGTGAGCTGAGGAAATCTCTTCATTTCCTTTTATTCGGTGTCTCTATTATTCCCTCTCCCCTTGCCCTGCCCTCATTCTTTGCTTTTATTCCTCTGTTTGCTTAGCTGAGGTGTTTTTTTTTCCTTTGACTTCAATATAAAATATTCTGTAACATGACAAGAATTAAAAGTACATTGAGCAGTGGCCCCTTCCCTAACCACCTGAATCTAATTAGGGGTGCAGGGTTAAGTTCTCAGGTGATGTCTATGTACAGCCAGCTTTGGAACCACTGACCAAAGAGACAACCATGTGCCATTTGCCCTTTGCACATACCAGTTTGTACTCCACAGAACCAATGTGGCTGCACAGGTGTTCTGTCTTTGTGAAAGACAGCTGCTGTGAATTTGGCTATAGGCTATTACAGGACTGTCTGATTTGTATAGTGACTGGAGTTTGGGGCTCAGGAATAGCCCCTCTTAGTACATCACCCAACCTGCCATTACCTTGTTTTTGTTATTAGGTGTCATCAAGTCGATTCTGACTCATAGTGACCCTGTGAGATAGAGAACTGCCCCAAAGAGTTTCCAGTGAGTGGCTGTGGATTTGAACTGCTGACTTTTTGCTTAGCAGCTGAGCTCTTAACCACTGTATCACCAGGGCTCAACCAACGTCTTGGACAAAAGCGAAGTACTGTGACCACTGTGTGATGGAGTTCAGGTGTCTTCCAGAGTGTCTGTGTAATGAACTTGGACTTCACAGGCCCTTCTAAGCAATTTCTTTGTTTCATATCCAATCGAAATGTGTCCTGTGGCAAGGTAGGATCCCTCCAGAGGACACAGCTGTGCTGTATGGATAATGGGTCAAAGGTATGACAGCAACTAAGATCAGCACTTGCTTCCATGAAAAAAGTAAGTTAATCTGCTTGGAGGTAGTTCATCCTTAGGTCTGATCTTCAGATAACCACTCTAGATCTTCTGAAATATCTGCTCCTTTTGGTTCTCACTTCCAAAAGATTATGACAAAAACCTGTCTTTGAAATAATAAATGTACCGAGGTCAGAGCAGAGTTTTGTAAATAACTTGGCTTCACTAAGAGTTCACCTACAACCATCTGAATAGAACATGCACTGGCCTGAAAAAGGTAAGTTCCAGCTCCTCTCTTTGTGGTTCAAACTTTCTGAACTCACTTGTTTGCCTGTGGTGCGTGTCCTGCCTCCTCAACAAAGTTTTCTCAGTATCAGTGAGATGATGCACTGAAAAACTCTTTGAAGACTGAAGAGCCAAACAAAACTGAGAACTGCATAGCAAGCAACTAAATTGGGGTTTGTTATGGACTGAATTCTAGCCATCAAAAAGATGTGTTAAAGGCCTGCTTACCTTCCAGTTGGAAACCTTGGTGGCATAGTGATTAAGTGCTACATTTGCCAGCCAAAAGGTTGACAATTCAAATCCGCTAGGCCCTCCTTAGAAACTCTGTGGAGAAGTTCTGTTCTGTGCTATAGTTCCCTATGAATCAGAATCGACTTGACAGCAGTGGGTCTTTTGATTTTTACCCTCCAGTACCTGTTAATCTACCTGTCATAGGCCAGGTTCTCTAGAGAAGCAAAACTATTGGAGTGTATATGTATATGTATTCCAGAGAGGGAGAAATTTACATCAAAGAAATGGCTCAAGTGGTTGTACAGGCTACAAAGTCCCAAATCCATGGGTCAGACAATAGGCTGGAGGGTTCTCTTGACTCACATAACTGCGGGATCAGAAAGTCACATGGCAGGCTGCTGGCTCATAGGCTGCAGAAGCTAACAAATCTAAGATTAGCAGATAAGAAGCTGATAAATCCAAGATCAGGAGATAAGCTGGCTCAGGTTTCAACAACCAGAGATCAGATGATGATGAGCTAAATGCAGAATCCAGGCAGAGCAGAAGCCAGCGAGCTTTGCCAGAAAGTCCAACTATGTTGGATGCAGGCCACAGCTCTGGGGAAACTCCCTTTCAGCTGATTGGCTGCTCATAACAGATTTCATGATGTAAATGATTATAGTATATCAGATCTCATCATGGAGGTAATTACATCATTACATAACTGCCAGTCTACACCATAACTGCCAAACAATAAGAATCATTGCCTAGCTAAGTTGATATACCACCTTAACCACCACAGTGATCTTGTTTAGAAGTGGGGTCTTTGAGGATGTTATCTGCTAAATTAACATGAGCTCACACAGGAGTAGGGTAGGCCCTAATCCAACATGAATGGTGTCTTTATAAGAGAAAGGACATGCAGACAGTCACACAGAAGGAAGATGACCATGTGACAACAGGGACAGAGATTGTAAAGAGACAGAGCTATGAGCCAGAGATTGCCAGGAGCCTACCAGAAGATAGGGGTATAGAATAGATCCACCCTCAGAGCCCTCAAAAATGTACTGTGAGACAATACATTTCTGTTCTCATAAACCATCCACTTTGTGGTACTTTGTTACAACAGCCCTAGGAAACTAATACACAGATAAGCAACATTATAAAATGTTTTGTTGTAGTCAAATAAGATTTTTATACATAGTTAACCCCTCACGTATGTAAAATGGGACTATATTTACTTATAAACTGCATTTTAGGAAAATTGGATTACAGTTGTTTGAAAGCTGTCTGAAGTGAGAAATGAAGCTAGAGAATGGGACATTTAGGGAGTAATGCTGAATCTTACAGAGTTTGGATTTCACAGCTATCGAGAACCTAATCTTTAGGTTTTGAAACTGGGAGAACTTAAACATAAAGGAAATTATTCTTACTGCTTTATTTAGGGTCGTTGTGGTAGCGACTAGAGGTAGGTGCCAGTTATATAGTAATACAGGTGTGAGATGAAAGTATTGTCTCCAGTAATAGGATGTTATGGAGGAAACAGCAATAAGGCTTGTAGCATTACCTAGAAAAGGCAAGTGCTTCCTCACTCATTCACTTGAGATGGAAACTCTCTTACAAATAGGGCTTTTTTGTAAGATACACTGATCTGGATGATGAGTGGTTCCTGTCCTCTAGGGCCACCTGTCCATCAGCTCCCTCCCAAACCCCTGCAACCTATGTCTTGAGATAGAAAAAAGTTGGTATGTAGTAGTGAAAAAGAGACAAAACTAACCTCATGAAAATCAGGGGAAACAAATAAAGGATGAAGGGCATAGTAGTGGGTAAAACGAGGAAGTTGGGCAACGCTGGTGATTTAGAGGAAGATAGCACAGGATTTTCAGCTGTTGTAGACCAACTGCCCATCTGGAAAATTTCCCCCAGAAGCCCTCCCAAGGCTGTTCTGAAAGGTCATGCTGGTATACCCAGTGACTGTTGAATGATCAGGATGTCTGAAGGGGCTTGCCCAAAGGCTGACTTTCTAGGGAGGGTGACTTATCCCAAAAGTGGCTATGATGAGTTTTCTGGTGCAATATCTATGAATGATTCTGCAGTTGAGGTTGCTAGAAAGGAGGAACTGGTGCTTCCTCTGTGACAGGGGAAGCAGAACTACAAAGGGAGGGGGTGCCTTTCCTTAGCCATGACTCCCTGAAAGTGGGGGACAGGATGGGTGAGCTGGTGTTATAGATTGAATTGTGTGAACCTCAAATGTGTGTCAACATGGCAGGGCCGTGTTTCCCTGTACTGTGTGATTTTTCACTATTTTGCCATCTGATGTGATTTTTCCTACGTGTTGTAAATCCTACCTGTTTGATGTTAATGAGGCAATACTCAATTTACAACATTGGGCTGTGCTTGAAAGGGACTCTTTTGAGATGTGAAAGAGAGAAGGAAGCCGAGAGATATTAGGACCTTATACCACCAGGAAACAATAGCTAGGACAATGGCATACCTTTGGACCAAGGGTCCTTATACTGAGAATCTCCTTGACTGGGAAAGATTAATGACAGGGACCTTATCCTAGAGCTGACAGAGAAAGAAGGCCTTCTCCTGGAGCTGGGACCTCGAGTTCAGATTTCTAGCCTCCTAGATTGTGAGAAATCTGAACAAATCTGTCTTGGCAGGACATCATGCTTGGTAAAGTAGGTGGTCAGCAAAAAAGAGGAAGACCCTGAGTAAGATGAACTGACACAGTAGCTGTAACAGTAGGCTCAAGCATAACAATTGTGAAGATGGTGAAGGACCAGGCAGTGTGTCTCAAAATGGACTAGATGGTGCCTGACAACAACAGATTGTGAGAGGATAAATATCTCTTTATTAATACCATCCACTTGTGTTTGGGTTGTCGTCTTTTTTGCCTTTGAATTACAGGGGTCATTTATATGGCCTAAATACTACAGAATTGATGATTTGCAGGTATTTTCTCCTGTCCTGTAGGTTGACTTTTCACACTTTTGAGAGTATCTTTGATGCACAAAAGTTTTGAATTTTTATGAAGTCCAACTTATCTGTTTTTCTTTTGTTCTTATGCTTGCACTTTCAGTATCTAAGAAACCACTGTCAAATACAAGGTTCATAAATATTTACCTATATGTTTTCTTTTAAGAGTTTTACAGTTTTAGCTCTTACATTTAAGTCTCTGGTCCACTTTGATTAGTTTTTATATGACGTGAGGTAAGGGCCCTACTTCATTCTTTTGCATGTGGATATAAAGCTTGACAATTAGGTTCACAAACTTGCCACTGTATGCTTATATTGGCAGCACTGTACAACTAACACAGTAAAGTTTTATAACCTTGGTATATCAGTGCCTCACAGCTGTGTTTGTGTCGCCCTATGGCGGTATCTTGCTGAGTAGTATTCATTATTGTTGCATGTTTTTCTGTGCCATTGTGGGAATGTCAGAGCTTGAATTTGAGCAACAAACAAACATTAAATTTCTTGTTAAACTTGGCAAGAGTGGAAGTGAAATCAGGGACATATTAGTCCACGTTTATGGGGATAATGCCATGAAGCAAACAGCAGTGTACAAATATTTAGATGAAACATTTTTCTGAGGAGAGAGAAAGTATCACTGATCAAGAGAGGTCAGGGCAGCTGGCAAGGAGCAGAATGGATGAAAACATTGCAAAAGTTCATCACATTGTGCATCAAAATCATCGGCTGACTGGAGAAGCATAGCAGACCAGTAAACATCGATAGAGGAACAGTTAGGAAAATCTTAACTGAAAATCTGGCATGAGAAAGGTGTGTGCAAAGATGGTCCCCAAGGGGCTCCCCAGTGAACAAACACCAAGGGGAGCTGAGGTCGCCAAGACCTTCTGGAGAGGCAGGATGGTGGTTGGGGCCACGTTATCACCAGTGATGAAACACGGTGTGCCAACACGACCTTGAGACAAGATGTCAGAGTGCACAGTGGAGGTCAGCCAGTTCTCCATGACCAAAAGGGTTGTGTCAGCCCAAATGAAGACTCGAAACAATGTTACTAACCTTTTTTGATATCAGAAGGACTATTCATTATGAATTTGTACCAACTGGACAAACAGTGAATCTAGTTTACTATTTGGAAGTGCTGAGAAGGCTGCGTGAGAAAGTTAGACAAATATGACTGGAACTTTTCACTGACAATTCATGGCTCTCCATCATGATGATGTACCAGTTCACATGACACTGTCTGTGAGGGAGTTTTTGGCCAGTAA
Source organism: Heterohyrax brucei (assembly GCA_028571685.1). Taxonomy (NCBI): domain Eukaryota; kingdom Metazoa; phylum Chordata; class Mammalia; order Hyracoidea; family Procaviidae; genus Heterohyrax; species Heterohyrax brucei. Next base: position 5,573,596 of record CM053165.1, on the reverse strand, counting down.
ACAAGTAACTATATTGGAGCACTCTCCCTACTCACCTGATCTGGTGCCCAACGACTTTTTTCTTTATTTGAAGACAAAGGAAATATTGAAACGAATATATTTTGATGACATTCACGGCATTAAGGGTAATACGACAACAACTCTGATGGCTGTTCCAGAAAAAGAGTTCCAAAATTGCTTTGAAGGGTGGACTAGGCACCGGCGTCGGTACATAGCTTCTGAAGGGGAGTACTTCAAAGGTGACCATAGTCATATTCAGCCGTGAGATGTGTAACATTTTTTTCTAGGATGAGTTCATAAACAACTGGCAGACCTTGTAAACAGTTAAAAGATGAGCCAAGACTGGGGGGCAAAAAAAACACTCAAATGTATGTAACCACAAGAGCATCATCAGTTGTTGTCAGTTCTCACACATGATGACCACATGCGAATTAGTGTAAACCTGTGCTCCATAAGGCTTTCAAAGGCTAATTTTTTTTCAAAGTAGGTTGTCAGGCCTTTCTTCAAAAAGTGTCTATGAGTAGTTTTGAACCTCCAGACTTCTAGTTAACAGCTGAGCACATTAACCATTTCCACCTCCCAGCCAGCCAGCCAAAGCCAAGTGCCGTCGAGTTGAATCTGACTCATGGTGGCCCTAGAGACTCTGAAAAAGGGTTAGCCCAAGTCCATTGCTGTCAAGTCGATTCTGACTTACAGTGATCCTATAGGATAGAATAGAACTCCCACCTATGGGGGTAGTTTCCAAGGAACACTTGGTGGATTTGAACTGCTGACCTTTTGGTTAGCAGCCATATCTGTTAACCACTATTCCACCAGGGTTTCCAAAGAAACAAAAGGTTAGTAACTAGACTATATAACGGACTAGTAACGATTAGCAAGATGGAGTGACAGAGTGGCTGTAACAATAGACTCAAGCATAACGACTGTGAGCATGGTGAAGGACCAGGCAGTGTTTTGTTCTGTGATACGTAGGATCACTATCAGTTGGAACCCACTTGGCAGCACCTGACGAGAAATAACAATAACAAAAAGGCCAACTTTTAAAAAAGGAGAATTGATATAAAAAAGCACTACCAAATCACTACCACAACTTACTACCATCAAGTTGATTCTGATTAATAGCAATCCTGTACAACAGACTATAGCTGCCACGTAAGGTTTTCAAGGCTGTAAATCCTTACACAAGCAGACTGCCACATCTTTCTCTCATGGAGTGGCTGGTAGGTTCAAACCACTGACCTTTTGTTAACAACCAAGTGCTTTAAGTTCTGTGTCACCACGGCTCCCATTTATTTAAAGTTGTTAGGTGATGTTGAGTTGGTTCCAGCTCATTGCAACCTTATGTACAACAGAAAGAAACACTGCCTGGTCCTGTGCCATCCTCACAATTCTTGCTGTGTTTGACCCATTCGTGCAGCCCCTATAGCAATCCATTTGACTGAGGGTCTTCCTCTTTTTTGATGACTTTCTACTTTACCAAGCACAAAGTCCTTCTTCAAAATCTGGCTCATCCTAATAACATATCCAAAGAATGTGAGAGAAGTCTTGCTATCCTTACTTCTAAGAAGTATTCTGGCTGTTCTTTTTTCCGAGAAAGACTTGCTCATTCCTCTGGTAGTCTATGGTATACTCAGTGTTCTTCAGTCTTCTTTATTCATTGTCTAGCTTTTGCAAGCATTTTAGGTGATTAAAAATACCATGGTTAAAGTCAGGTGCACCTTAGTTCTCAACATCTAACATCTTTGCTTTTCTAATACTTTAAAGAGGTCTTTTGCAACAGATTTACAAATCATCATTTGATTTCTTGACTGTTGCTTCCATAGGCATCGACTAAGGATCAAGTAAAATGAAGTCCTTGATTGGTTCGGCTGGCTTGACAACTTCAATCTTTTCTCCATTTTTCATGATGTTGCTTATTGGTCCAGTTATGAGGATTTTTTTTTTAATGTTAAGGTGTAATCCATACTGAAGGCTGTGGTCTTAGATCTTAGATCAGTAAGAGTTTCAAGTCTTCTTCACTTTCTTCAAGCAAGTTTGTGTCATCTACATATCACAGGCTGTTAACAAGTCTTTCTCCAATTCTGATGTCTTGTTTTTCTTCATATAGTCCAGCTTCTAGGATTATTTGCTCAGTATACAGAATAAAGAAAAATGGTGAAAGGATACAACCCTGACACATAACATACCTGATTCTAAGCCATGTATATCCTTGTGTTCCATTCATATAACTGTCTCTTGGTCTATGGAAAGGTTCCACTGAGGCACAATTGTTTTGGAATTCTTGTCTTTGCAATGTCATCCATAAATTTGTTATGATGCACACTGTTGAATGTCTTTGCATAGAGTATTTTCTGGTATGCTTTCAGTCAAGAACCATTTGACATCAGCAATGATATCCCTCATTCCATGTCCTTTCCTGAATCTTGCTTCAACTTCTGCAGTTTGCTGTAAATGTACTGCTGCAATCACTTTTGTACTATCTTCAGTAAAATTATACTTATGTGTGATATTAATTACATTATTTGATAATTTCTGGGGGGCAGAGCCAACATCACAGACTAGACACATGTCTCCTTAATTCCTTATGAAAACTAAGGCCTGGACTGATAATTGAACAGAATTTTCTGGACACCCAGTGGGCCATAGGATGCAGTGTAGGGCTGTCAGATTGGACTACATGCCACTAAGCGGGAAACTTCCTCTTTCTCTTTAAGCCCCACTCCTGTTGACTAGCCACTTGTGCAGACCAAAGCTACTGGCACTTTTAATTTTTTTCTTTTTGTTGGCTGACAGGCAGGATGGGCATGAGCCAGGAGATATGCCAAGAAGCAGTGCTGAAATGAACAGCAGGTGCCACAACAGAGAGACAGTGTGTGTGACAGCTACATTTTGAGAGCCCAGCAGAGGACTCAGGGCACCATAGCCCCTCCACACCCTCTTTCCTGAGCTTCACCATGGATTCTGCTGTTTTGTGGGTGGAGGGCAGCTTGACCTGGACACCATCTTGGTCAGCTGGGAGGTGAAGTCACCCAACCAGAGGCCTCAGCAGGGGACAGTTCCCAGGCTGAGAGGCAGTGCCAGTCCAGGGAGTGCTTTTCCAACAGAAAGGCTGTGTTGAGCACAGTTTTGCCTTAAGGGTAGGGCCCAGCAGAGGATGGCAACAGGACAGTAGCCCCTCCCTACTTTGAACTATATCATAGTATCTTGGGACTGCCAAAGAGATGCTTCCGTTGTTAGCCAGAAGGCAGGGCGTGCTATACCTGATGGCCTGACTGATTCTGGAAGCTGTCAGATAGCTTTTAGCTTTTTAAAATAAGACTGCCTGGAGAAATAACTACCATGCAGCACGGTGGCATCTCTTCAAGACTTTACTCATCCATATCATAGGGTTGGTTGATGACCACCCAGTGACTCCATAAATAGGGCGGTATCTGTGCCAGCCAGGAGTCAGAGCCTGCCACCCCAGAGAGTCCACTGGGGCAAGTCACTAGAGTACACAGAGGTGGCTTGTGACCAGCTCCCTTCTCAGAACTACAACTCAGCTCCTGTTGAGGCAATACTAGAGAAACTAAATGACCTCTAGATGGCCCATAGGTAACAGACCATCACTAAGCATTTAAAGAAACAACCCACCAGGGCTCCAGAAAACTCCCAAAAGGAAGAATCAAAAAGCTCCCCATATGAAGAAGACTTTCTGAAACTATCGGAGGTTAAATACAAAAGAATTATATACAGAGCCATCCTAGAGGTTAAACAAAATACAGCAGAGCAAAATGAAAAATTAAGCAAGCTATTTGAACTGATGGAACATCAACATTCTGAAATCCAACAGATCAACAACAAAATTACAGAAGTAGACAATTCAATTCAAAGCCAAAAGAGCAGAATAGAGGAACTGTAAGTCACATTTAGTGACCTTGAAGATACAGTAACTGACACCAGCATTTATGAGGAGATATTGGAGAAAAGAAATAAGAAAAATGAAGAAACATTAAGAAACATGTGGACACAAGAAAAAAAGTAGTGCATCCTAAGAACTCCACTAAAAGGCCACAGTTGATGGTCTGGAGGCCTGGGAGTTCCCCTAGGAGCATGGCCCTTAGACCTGATGCTGTCCCTAATCATAAATCATTACTGATGTCAACTCTTCAGACAGGAATGGATTGGACTCACGGACATAAAGTGACCGCATCATGTGTGCACTTTATGGTTCTGTGCATCTACAGGATGTCATCCTACTGGCCTCTTACAGGAAAGGAGTGGAGAAGGTGGAGAAGAGGGGACAGGAGATTGTTAAGAGGCTATCAGATGTATAGAATGGAAAGGAGGAGTGTGCTGTCACTGGGCAAGGAGAGCAGAAGGAGCTGCAGCTAGGCGGGCATGCAAATTCAAATTGGATTGTATACCTTCACTCAATCACAATAAAAACAGAAAAAAAAGAAACATCTGGGGCTTTACCAAGAGGAATAATTTACAATTAATTGGCATTTCTAAACAGGGAGGGATGGCTGAAAACGCACAGAGTATTGTTGTTGAGTAGCTGACAGAAAACGTCCCTGAAATGATGAAAGAAGAGAACATAGATATCCAAGATGTTTATTGAACACCACAAAAACCGACCCCAAAAGAAAGACACCAAAGAATGTAATAATCGAGCTTAATAAAATGAAACATAAGCAGAAACTCTTAAAGGTGGCAAGACTCAAAGCAAAGTGAACATTCAGAGGGAAACCCTGTAGGCTTTCGTCTGACTTCTCAGCAGAAATGGTGTTGGCAAGGAGGCAGTGGGATGACACATTCAAAGCCTTGAAGGAGAAAACTTCCAACCAAGAATTATACATCTGGCAAAACTGTTTGATAATTTCTGCATTCTTTTGGATCATTGTCCTTTGAATGGGCACAAATAAGGATCTCTTCCAGTTTGTTGGCCAGGTAGCTGTCTTCCAAATTCCTGGCATAGACAAGTGAGCACCTCCAGCATTGCATCTGTTGAGGAAACATCTCAATTGGTATTCCCTCAGTTCCTGGAGTGTTGTTTTTCACCATCTCCTTCAGTGAAGCTTGGGCTTCTTCCTTTAGTATCATCAGTTCTTGATCACATACCATCAGTTCTTGATCCTGAAATGGTTAAACATCAACCAAATCTTTTTGGTACAGTGACTCTGTGTAGTACTTCCAATCTGCTCTTGATGTTTACTGCATTGTTCAATATCTTGCCCATGTTATTGTTATTAGGTGCTGTAGAGTTGGTTCCCTCCTATAGCAATCCCATATACAATAGAATGAAACACTGCCTAGTCCTGCACTATTCTCACAATCATTGCTATGCTTGAGCTCATCATTGCAGTTACAGTCTCAATTCATCTTGTTGAACGTCTTCCTCTTTTTTTGCTGACCCTCTACCAAGCATGGTGTCTGTTTTAGTCTGCTAGTACTGCTGTAACAGAAATACCACAGAGTGGACGGCTTTAGCAAAGAAAAGTTTATTCTTACACATAGTCCAGGATGCCACAAGTGTGAATTCAGGGTGCCCACTTGTCATGGATTGAATTGTGTCCCTCCAAAAATATGTGTAGCCATGTGGCTGGGCCATGATTCCCAGTATCTTGTGACTGTCCTCCATTTTGTGGTTTTCCTATGCTGTATGTTAAAGGATTAGGGTGGGACTGTAAATCCCTTCGTGAAATCACCTCCCTGCTCCACTGTAAAGGGAGTTTCCCTGGAGTATGGCTTGCCCCACCCTTAATCCTTTCATCCTGCAAGAGATAAAAAGACAGAGAAACAGGCAGAGAATTGGGAACCTCTTACCATCAAGAAAGCAACACCAGGAGAAGAGCATGTCCTTCAGACCCGAGGTTCCCGTGCCAAGATGCTCCCTGGACAAAGACTGATACGATACCAGACTTTCTTCCAGAGCTGACATCCTGAATTTGTACTCATAGCCTACCGGACTGTGTGAGAATAAACCTTCCTTTGTTAAAGCCATCCACTCTGTGGTATTTCTGTTAGAGCAGCCCTAGCTGACTAAAACACCACTTCAGGTGAAGGCTTTCCTTCTCTGCTGGCTCTGGAGTAAAGCCTTTTTGTTGCATCACTCTTTGGTTGGGAAGCATCTTGGCACAGGAACCTTAGGTCTGAAGGATACACTCTGCTCCCAGTGTTGCTTTGTTGATGGTGTGAGGTTCCCAGCTCTCTGCTTGCTTCACTTTCCTTTTATCTTTTGTAGGATATAAGTATAAAACGTGGTACAGGCCACATGCCAAGGAAACTCTCTTTACAATGGAGCAGGGAATGAAATTTAGGAAAGGATTTACAGTCCCACCCTAATCCTCTTTAACATACAACATAGGAAAATGACAAAATGGAGGACAGTCACAAGATACTGGGAATCATGGCTCAGCCACATGGCTACACACATTTTTGGGGGGACACAGTTCAATCCATGACACTTTACTATTTAGCCCCCTAAAAATCACATCTTTGAAACATGTAATACGTTCATTCTTTCATAGCAAAATTCACAGCAAAAACATGTCCGTCCCATATGATGGAAGTCTTAAATCAGTTCCCGGTCCAACTACAAAAACTCCTCAACATCTGTGAAATCTAGAACACAAGCTATCTGCTTCCAAAGGTACAATGGCAGAACAGGCACAAGGTAGACATTCTATTACAAATGGAAAAGGAAGGCAAAACATACAACAAGCAGGCCAGCAAAACATATTACACTAGCTCTCAAAGCTTTGAAAACAATCCTCTGTCTTCTGAGACATCATTCACAATGGCCTTGCCCTCCAGACTCTAGGTATTGGCCACACACTCTGGATTCTGAGTGGAGGTCACTGGCCCTGTGCTACAACTCTGCCTTCTAGACCCACTTGGACAGCAACTCTGCCCTCTCAGCTCTAGGTATACCTTCAGCCCAACTGAGTGGCAATTCCACCCTTACAAACACAGGGAGCCGTGGCTGCACCCTTTCAAATCCCTGAAGTCATGGCTATAACTTTTGAGACTGAAGCAGCTCAGCTTTTCTTCAACTTTGTCTCTTCAGGTTTCATGGTCTCATGGCCTGGGCCTCAAGTCCTCATCTACCTTGGAGGGCCAAGTATTCAAACCTCTGAAGCTTCACTGATTCATTCAAGTGCCTTGAGGCCCCATTCTAACAGGAAGCCTCCTGCACACTAGCACTCAGCCCGGCACTCAGCTGTCTTGTTCTGTGAGTCAGCAAGCCCTAGCTCCACTGATTGAAGCGCCCAGAGACACCCCACTCTGCCAAGAAAACTCTCTGGAAAGGCACTCAGCTCTCTTGCTCCGTGGGTCAGCTCCTGGTTTTGCTGCTGCCAGTTTGCTGCTGCTACTATTGTTGCTGCTTTTCAACATCTGCTGCCTTCTCGGGTGTTAGCAGTTCTTGGGGGTTCCTGTGCCACGATGCTGTCACTGGATTTGGACTCAACCTACCAGACTGTGATAATTTCTCTTACTGAGTGGACTTGTGTCGTGGATTGAATTGTGTCCCCCCAAAAATATGTGTAGCCATGTGGCTGGGCCACGATTCCCAGTATCTTGTGACTGTTCTCCATTTTGTGGTTTTCCTATGCTGTACGTTAAAGGATTAGGGTGGGGCTGTAAATCCCTTCATAGGCTCACCTCCCTGCTCCACTGTAAAGGGAGTTTCCCTGGAGTATGGCTTGCCTCACCCTTAATCCTTTCATCCTGCAAGAGATAAAAGGAAAGAGAAGCAGGAAGAGAATTGGGAACTTCGCACCATCAAGAAAGCAGCACCAGGAAAAGAGCACATCCTTCAGACCTGAGGTTCTTGTGCCAAGATGCTCCCTGGACAAAGACTGATGCAATACCAGACTTTCCTCTAGAGCTGACAAGGGGGAAAGCCTTCCCCTGGAGCGGGCACCCTGAATATGGACTTGTAGTCTACCAGACTGTGTAAGAATAAACCTTCCTTTGTTAAAGCCATCCACTCTGTGGTATTTCTGTTACAACAGCGCTAGCTGACTAAAACAACCTGTAACTCATAAATGGATTTGTGGCTTTCTGGACTATGTCAATAAATTTTTTTTTCATGGAACCACCCACTCATGGCATTTTCTATTAGAGCAATATCAGGTGATTAAAATAGAGAATATCTCAATAATAGATCTTACACACTGGATGCTAATGACTGAAGGTCAAATAAGTTGTGCAATGACATTAAGGACATCATACATGAAGAAAGCTAAATATCATTAAAAGGACGGGAAAGTAAAAAAAAAAAAAGGATGTCAGAGAACACTCTGAAACTTGCTCTTGAATTTGCTGAATGAAAAGCTAAAACCAAACTTGTTGCTCTTGAGTCAATTTTGATTCTTAACGACTTTACAGGACAGAGCAGAACTGCCCTATATGGTTTCCCCAAATAACCAATTTATATATATACACACACACGAGGACTGCTAATTAAGTTCATGAACTCATTCTAGAAAAAGTGCTATATATCGCACTGTTGAAAATCACCTTTGAAGTACTTCTCTTGGGAAGCTATACATTGATGCCAGTGCCCAGTCCACCTCTCAAAGCAATTTTGGAACTCTTTCTGGAATGGTCATTGTGCACAGTGGCTCAGTGACAAGTTTGTGAACTTAATTATATAGTTATCTGTGAGGGAGTTTTTAGCCAGTAAACAAATAATTGTATTGGAACATTTTCCATATTCACCTGATCTGGCCCATAATGACTTTTTTCTTTACCCAAAGATACAGGAAATATTGAAAGGAAGACATTTTGATGACATTCAGGACATCAAGGGCAATATGATGACAGCTCTGATGGCCATTCCAAAGGAAAAATTACAAAATTGCTTTGAAGGGTAGGCTATGCCATGGCATTGGTGCGTAGCTTCCCAAGGGGAATACTTCAAAGGTAACTGTAGTGATATTCAGCAATGAGGTATGTAGCACTTAGAACAATTAAGTCTGTGGAGACTTAATTGTCAAACCTCGTGTGTGTGTGTGTGTGTGTGTGTGTGTGTGACCTTTTAGTAATGTGGAAAAGGTTTATTAAGGCAAGAAGACAGTTTTTTGCATTCATCTGCACAAACAAGAAGAATTTAATATGAAAATCAAATATTGCAAGGATATGGAACAAAAGGAACTCGTATGTTGTTTGTGGGTGTATAACACAATACAATTTGAAGAGCAGTTTGGCAACATAGTGGCACCATGGTTAAGAGCTTGGCTTCTACCCCAAAAGTTGGCAGTTGGAGTCTACCAGTTGCTTCTTGAAAACCCTATGGGACAGTTCTGCTCTATCCTATAGGGTTGTTATGAGTCAGAATTGATGGAAATGGGTTTGGTTTTTATTTTATTAGTAAGACTGAAGAAATTTGTTTACTATAACCTAAAATTGCAGTTTTGAGTACAAATAGAGTCACTGTGCTGTCATTTGTATTGCTATCAATTAAATGCACTTTAAAGTCTAACACTAGTTCATCATTTTGTCATACTATGGTAGCTTAAGTGTTGCTGTGATGCTGAAAGCTATGGCACCAGCACATCAAATAACAGCAGGTTTACCCCTGGTATACAGCTTTCAGTGGAGCTGTAGACTGAGACAGACTACGAAGAAGAACCTGGCAATCTACTTCTGCAAAAAAAGTTAGCCAGTGAAAACTTTATAAATAACAGCAAAACTTTGTTTGACATAATGCTGGAAGAGTTAGTAAGGCACTCAAACTACAATGGTAAAGGACTGCCTCCTTAAGGATACTTGGAACCTTCACTGCTGATGTAGTATGACTCAAAATGAGAATAAACAGCTGCAAACATCCATTGTTAATCAGAATGCGGAATGTATGAAGCATGAATTCCAGAAAGTTGGAAGTCATCGAAAACGAAATGCACAAAGATTAGTATCTTGGGCATCAATGGGCTGAAATGAACTAGACTTGGCCATTTTCAATCAGACAATCATATGGTCTGCTATGCTGGGAATGACAAATTGAAAAGTAATGATATTGCCTTCATCATCAAAAAAGAACATTTCAAAGTCTATCCTAAAGTTCAAGCTGTCAGTGATAGGATAATACTTGTACGCCTACAATGAAGACCACTTACTATGACTATTATTCAAATTTACCCACCAACCACTAATGCCAAAGATAAAGAAGTTGGAGATTTTTACCAGCTTCTGCAGATCAAAACTGACTGAACATGAGATCAGGATGAACTTATAATTACTTTTTTCATCAACATAAATTTGTTACTACACACATGGACCTTGCCAGGTGGAATACACAGGAAATCAAATCAACTATCTGTGGAAAAAGATGATGGAAAACATCAATATCATCAGACAGAACAAGGCCACAGGCCAAATGTAGAATAGACCATCAGTTGCTCATATGCAAGTTCAAGTTGAAACTGAAGAAAATTAGGAGACCATGAGAGCCAAAGTATGACTTTTGAGTATATACCACCTGAGTATGGAGACCATCTTAATAATAAATTTGATGTGCTGAACACTAATGACTAAAGATCAGACAAGTTTTGAAATGACATCAAGGACACCATGTATAAAGAAAGCAAGAGGTCATTAAAAAGACAAAAAAGAAATTAAAGACCCAAATGGATGTCAGAAGAGACTGAAACTTTCTCTTGAATGCTGAGTAGCTAAAGCAAAAGAAAAATGATGAAGTAAATAGCTGAACTGAAAATTTCGAAAGGTGACTTGAGAAAACAAAGTAATATCATGACATGTAAAAAGAGCTGGAGATAGAGATCCGAAAGGGAAAAACACCTCTCAAGCTGAAAGAACTGAAGAAAAATTCAAGCCTCAAATTGCAATATTGAAGGATTTTACAGGAAAAATATTAAACAACTCAGGAAGCATCAAAAGAAGATGGAAGGGATACACAGCCACACACCAAAAAAACATTGGTTGATGTTGTACCACCTCAGGAGGTAACATATGATCAGGAACCAATGGTACTGAAGGAGGAAGTCCAAACTGTACTGAAGCACTGGCAGAAAACAAAGCTCCAGGAACTGACAGAATACCAACTGAGATGTTTCAACGAAGAGATCTAGCACTGAAAGTGCTCACTCATGTATGCCAAGAAATTTAGAAGACAGCAACCTGATCAACTGACTGGAAGAGATTCATATTTATGCCTATTCCCAAGAAAGGTGGTTCAACTGAATGGAGAAATTGCTAGACAGTATCATTAATATCGTAATGATTAAGTGCTATGTCTGCTAACCAAAAGGTCAAATCTGCCAGGTGCTCCTTGGAAACTCTATGGGGCAGTTCTATCCTGCCTATCATGTCACTATGAGTCAGAATTGACTCGGTGGCAGTGGATGGCTTTATCATTAATATTACACTGATAAAATTTTGCTTAAGATCATTCAAAAGCAGCTGCAGTAGTATACTGACAGAAACTCAAGCTAGATTCAGAAAAGAAAATGGAATAAGAGACATCACTGTTGATGTCAAGATGATCCTAACTGAAAGCAGAGAACACTGGAAAAATGTTTACTTGTTGCATAGACTATGCAAAAGTATTTGACTGTGTGGAGCACAGCAAATTATGGATAACATTATGAAGAATGGGAATTCCAGAACACTTAATGAGTAACCTGTACATAAACCAAGAAACAGTCTTTGGAACACAGCAAGGGGATACTGTGTGGTTTAAAGTCAAGAAAGGTTGTGAGTCAGAACTATATCCTTCCACCAGACCTGTTCAATCTGTATGCTTAGCAAATAATCCAAGAACCTGGACTGTATGCAGAATGATTGGAGGAAGATTCATTAACAACCTGCGTTATGTAGATGACACAACTTTGCTTGCTAAAAGTAAAGAGGATGTGAAGCACTTGCTGATGAAGATCAAAGGCCACAGCCTTCAGCATGGATTATGTCTCAACATAAAGAAAACAAAGGTCCACATAAATGGATAAATAAGCAACATCATTATAAATGGAGGATAGATTTAAGTTGTCAAGTGTTTCATTTTACTTAAAACCACTATCAACACTCATAGAAACAGCAGTCAAAAAAATCAAATGACACATTGCATTGGGCAAATCAGCTGCAAAAAACTGCTGATATTTGACAAAGGCCTAAAGTTTGTACACTGGAGAAAAGACAGTTTCTCTAACAAACGTGTTGGTGTAACTGGATATCCAATCACAAAACAATGAAACAAGACCCTTATCTCTCACCATGCACAAAAACTAACTCAAAATGGATCAAAGACATAAACATAAAATCTAAAATAATAAAGATCATGGAAGAAAAACTAGGTACAATGTTGGGAGCATAAACAGAAGGCATAAACAGAATATAAAACATTACTAACAATGCACAAACACCAGGAGACAAAATAGATAACATGGAACTCCTAAAAATCAAACATTTATGCTCATCCAAAGACTTCACCCAAAGAGTAAAAAGATAACCTACAGACAGAGAAAAAAAATTTGGATATGACAAATCCAATCTGTCTAGTCTCTAAAATCTATATGATACTGAAAAATCTCAACAAGAACAAGACAAAATAATCCAATTAAAAACTGGGCAAAGGATACGAACAAGCACTTCTTCAAAGAAGACATTCAGGTGGCTAACAGATAAATGAGAAAATGCTCACAATCATTAGCTATCAGAGAAATTCAAATTGATACTACAATAAGACATCGTATCATCCCAACAAGGCTAGCATTAATCTAAAAAACAGAAAATAATAAATACTGGAGAGGATGTAGAGAGACTGAAACACTTATGCACTGCTGGTGGGATTGTAAAATGGTACAATGACTTTAGAAATCAATTTGTTGCTTCTTTGAAAAGCTAGAAATAGAAATGCCATATGATCCCAGCAATCCCACTTCTTGGAATATACCCATCCAAACCCACTGCCATCGAGGTGGGTCTGACTCATATATCCAAAAGAAATAAGAGCTGCCACACAAATCTATACATGGACAGCACTGTTCATTCCACTGTTCATTGCAGCACTGTTCATTGCAGCACTGTCCACAATACCAGAGAGATGGACTAGGTGCCCATCAACAGAAGAATGGATGAACAAACTGTGGTATGTTCACATAATGGAATACTAAGCAATGATAACAGGATAAAAGGATTTGACAGCATCAGGTAAGGAGGGTAACAGCATGGAAGGGGGATACCAGCATCAGGTAAAGAGGATATCCACATCAGGAAAGGAGGGTAACAGAATCAGGTAAGGAGGATAGCAGCATCAGATAAGGGAGATAACATCAGGTAAGGGATATAACAACATCCGGTATAGAAGGTAACCTCATCAGGTAAGGAGGGTAACTGCATCAGGTAAGGAGGGTAACAGCATCAGGTAAGGAGGGTAATGATAGGGTGAGCAGCTCCACTTGTCTGTCAATGGAGACTTCCTTGTTGCTGTGATGCTGGAAGCTATGTCACTGGTATTTAGATACCAGCAGGGTCGCCCATGGTAGACAGGTTTCAGCTGAGCTTCCAGACTAAGACAGACCAGGAAGAAGAACGCAGCAGTATACTTCTGAAAAGAATTATCCAGGGAAAACTTTATGAATAGCAACATAACATTGTCAGGTATGGTGCAGGAAAGCGAGCCCCTACGTTGGAAGGCACTTGGAAGACAACTGGGGAAGAGCTGCTTCCTCAAAGTAGAGTTGATCTTAGTGATGTGGATAGAATAAGGCCTTCAGGATCTTCATTTGCTGATGTGGCAAGACTCAAGATGAGAAGAAACATTTGCAAACAACAGTTAATAATTGAGACATAGACTGTGTGAAGTGTGAATCTAGGAAAATTGAAAATCATCAAAAATGAAATGGAATGCATAAACATCTATATCCTAGGCATTAGTGAGCTGAAATGTACCAATTTTGGTCATCATGAATCTGACAATCATATGGCCTACTATGCTGGGAACAAAGACATGAAGACAAATGGTGTTACATTCATCATCAAAAAGAACATTTCAAGATCTGTCCTGAAGTAAAATGCTGTCAGTGATAGAATAATATCAATACACCTACAAGAAAGGCCAGTTAATATGACTATTAATCAAATTTACACACAAACTGCTATGGCAGAAAGATGAAGAGAATGAAGATTTTTACCAGCTTTGCAGCCTGAAATTGATCAAACATGCAACCAGGATACATCAATAATTACTGGTGACTGAAATGCAAAAGCTGTAAGCAAAGAAGAAGGATTGGTAGTTGGAAAATATATCCTCAGTGACAGAAATAATGCCAGAGATTACACAACAGAATTTTACAAGACTAATGACTTCTTCATTGCAAATATCTTTTTTAACCAACACAAACTGTGACTGCACACATGGACCTCATCTTATGGAGTACACAGGAACCAAATCAGCTATGTCTGTGGAAAACGATGATGGAAAAGCTCCATAACAGCAGTCAGAACAGGACCGGGCACTGACGGTGGCACAGATCATCAATTGCTCATATGCAAATTCAAACTGAAAACGGAGAAAATTAGAAAAAGTCCACAAGAGCCAAAATATGACCTTGAGTATATCCCTCCTGAGTTTAAAGACCAGCCAGGAACGGATTTGATGTGTTGACAACTAATGACCAAAGACCAGACAAATTCTAGAATGACATCAAAGACATCATCCATGAAGAGAGCAAGAGGTCATTAAAAAGACAGGAAAGAAAAAAAAGATCACACTGGATGTCTGAACAGATTCTGAAACTTGCTCTCAAACATCGAGCAACTAAAGCAAAAGGAAGGGATGGCAAAATAAAAGATTTAACAGAAGATTTCAAAGAGTAGCTTGAGAAGACAAAATAAAGTATTATACTGACATGTGCAAAGAGCTGAAGATGAAAAATCAAAAGGGAAGAACACTATCTGCATTTCTCAAGCCGAAAGAACAGAAGAAAATATTCAAGCCTTGATTTACAGTAGTGAAAGATTCTACAGGGGAAATACAAATGACCTAGGGAGCATCAAAAGAAGATGGAAGAAATACACAGAGTCATTATACCAGAAATAACTGGTTGATGTTCAGCTACTTGAAGAGGCAGGTAGCAAATGATCAGTAACCAATGACACTGAAGGAAGAAGTTGAAGCTGCATAGAAAGCCCTGGCAGAAAAACAAGGTTCCAAGATTGATGGAATATCAATTGAGATATTTCAACAAAAAGATGCAGTACTGGAAGTGCTCACTTGTCTATGCCAAGAAATTTGGAGGACAGTTACCTGGCCAACTGGCTGGAAGAGATTCATATTCATGCCCATTTCAAAGAAAGGTGATCCAACTGAATGTGTAAATTACCGAACAATATCATTAACATCACACACAAGTAAAAATTTTGCTCAAGATCATTCAAAAGTGACTGTAACAGTATATTGACAAAGAACTGCCAGAAATTCAAGCTAGCTTGAGAAGAGTATGTAGAAACAGGGATATCATTGCTGATGTGACACAGATCTTGGATGAAAGCAGAGAATACCAGAAAGATGTTTACCTGTGTTTCATTGACTGTGCAAAGGCAGTCAACTGTGTGGATCATAATAAATTATGGCCAATATTGTGGAGAATGGGAATTCTAGAGCACTTAATTGTGCTCTTAAGGAATCTATATATGGATCAAGAGGCAGTCATGTGAACAGAACAAGGGGACACTGCATGGTTTAAAGTCAGGATAGGTGTGCATCTGGGTTGTATCCTTTCATCATACCTTTTCAATCTGTATCCTGAGTAAATAAACTGAGAAGCTGGATTATATGAAAAACAAGGCATCAGGATTGGAGGACAATTCATATACAACCTGCGTTATGTAGACAACACCACCTTACCTGCTGGAAGTGAAGAGGATTTGAAACGCTTCCTGATGAAGATCAAGGACCACAGCCTTCAGTATGGATTGCACCTCAACATCAAGAAAACAAAACTCCTCAAAACTGGACGAGTAAGCAACATCGTCATAAATGTAGAAAGTATTGAGATTGTCAAGGATTTCATTTTACTTGGGTCCACAATCAACATCCATGGAAGCAGCAGTTAAGAAATCAAAAGACTCGCTGCACTGGGAAAATCTGCTTCAAAAGATCTCTTTAAAGTATAGAAAAGTAAAGATGTCACCTTGAAGACTAAGGTGTGCCTGATCCAAGCCATGGTATTTTCAACTGCATCATATGCATGCAAAAGCTGGACAATGAACAAACAAGACAGAAGAAGAATTGACATCTTTGAACCGTGGTATTGGAAGAATGCTGAATGTACCACAAACCACCAAAAGAGCAAACAGATCTGTTCTGGAAGAAATACAACCAGATTGCTCCTTGGAAACAAAGATGGTGAGACTGCATCTTACATACTTTGGACATGTTGTTGGGAAAGATCAGTCCCTGGAGAAGGACATCATGCTTAGTAGGGTGGAGGGTCAGTGAAAAAGAAGAAGACCCTTGATGAGATGAATTGACACAGTGGCTGCAACAATAGGCTTAAGCATAAAAATGATTGTGGACATGGTGCAAGACTGGGCAGTGTTTGGTTCTGTTGTTCATAGGTTTGCTATGAGCTGGAAGTGATGTGGTAGCAACAGCACATCAAAACAAGAAACAAAATGAAGAAGTTTCAGCAGATATAAAACCAACAACAATGAAAAGGATAAAGAGCCATAAAGAAAAATGACTCAGCACAGACAATTAAGTGAAACCAAAAACTGTTAATGACACACCAAAAAAGGCACCAAAATGACAGCATTAAATTCATATCTATCAATAATTACACTGAATGTAAATAGGCTAATAAAGAGACATAGAGTAGCAGAGACCAATAAAGAGACACACAGTAGCACAATGCATATAAAAGCACAGTCTATCTATATGCTCCTTAGACACAGACTAACTGAAACTCCAAGGATGAAAAAACATATGCCAAGCTAACAACATTAAAAAAAACTGCAGGAGGTGCCCATCAATAGATGAATGGATAACCAAACTATGGTATATATACACAATGGACTATTATAAAGAATATTATAAAGAACAATGATGATTTTATGAAAAAATCTCGTAACTTGGAATCTACTGGAAGACATTATGCTGATGAAGTCAGTCAGAGTAGAATTGTATGAGACCACTAGTATAAGAACTTAAGAAAAGACATACACAGGAGAAAATGCTCTTTGATGACTATGGTGGCGGGGAAGGGAGGAAGAGGGTTATTCATAGATTAGTCAATAAGAATTCATAAGATCTAACTTGAATTCATAGACATATAATTACACTTCACCTAACACAGATAAGTATACCTTCTTTTCCAGGACACATGGAACATTCTCCAGCAAACACCACATATCAGACCACAGAGCAAACCTTAACAAAATCCAATACACTGAAATAATGCATAGCATCTTTTCAGACCATAAAACCATAAAAGTCAAAACCAACAACAAAAAAGGAAGGATAAAAAAATCACATGTGGAAACAGTAACACCTTGCTCAAAAACTTCTGGGTTATAGAAGAAATCAAGGATGGAATAAAGAAACTGACAGAATCAGGGAGGCAGGGCCTACATGGCAGACTAGGCACATGTCTCCTCAAGTCCCTGTGAGAACTAAGGCCTATAAAAATAAATGAATGGAACAATGTGGGAGACCCAAGATCTGGCACAGGTGCGAGATTGGACTGAGGAAACTACCTCTGTCAGAGGCAAGGCAGCAGTGCACTGAGTCCTGCTTCTCCTGGTGCAACACTTGAGGGGACTGCAGGTACAGATGCCTTCTTTGTTAACTGGGAGGCTGGGACTGGGACTGCGAGCCTGTGAGCCCAGAATACACCACCTACTATGCTGAACTGCAGTGCTTAAGTAAACAACGTATCCCACAGCAGAGAGACTGTGCTTGAAGCAGCTACATGTGGAGAGCCCAAGGGGGACTGAGGGTTCCAGTGCCCCTCCCTTCCTTCTCTGAGTTGTGCCATAGCTCCTGCTTACTCACTGTAGCAGAGGCAGCTCAGGTGGGACGCCATTTTGGTGAGCTGAGAGGTAGACTTAGCCATGCCTGACGTCTTACCTGGGGCTAATTCTCACAGTGAGCAACAGTACCTGTCTGCATAGTGCTTTTCCTAGCAGAAAGCTGTTTTTAAGACAATTGTACCTAGGGAACATGGTAGGGGCTGGTTGCTGAGGGTGACAGTACCCTAACTACTCCCTTACTTGAGCCACGTCATATTGTCTGGGGAAGGCCTATGAGGTGCTGTCTTTGTCAACCAGGAGGAGGGGTCTGCTACCCCTGAGGTCCTGGCTGCTTTCAGCCGCTGCTGATCAATGCCTTTCTCAGCAGGAAGGCAGCTTTTACAATAGGAGTGGTTAGAGACACCAGGAGTGACAGGTGCTTAAGTGTGATGGTGCCACTTCCACCGTCCTTTACTGAGCCACATTATAGCATCAACTGACAGCCCCCCAGAGGCTCTATAGTTGGTAGCTGTCTTAGCAAGCCAGGAGTAGGGGCCTGCCACCCCTGAGTGCCCAGCTTCTTTTGGTGGCTGCTGGATAGCTCCCTTCTCAGCAGGAAAACAGTGTTTAAGACAAACACATCTAGAGAATGCAGGAGTCTCTGGCAGCCAAGGGTAGTGGCATCCTTCTCTCCCTTCCCCCAGACTTGACTGGCATGATGACGGAGAGGTGGCACAAGTAGCTTGCTACCTTTAACTTTAGCAGCCAGGAGGCAGGGCTTACCATTGCTGAGGGCCCAGCTAGGGCCAGAAACTAAGCCAAGCAGCACCACAGAGCTTGACAGAGTCTATATTGCCAGAGGAGCTACACATAAGTCAGTTGCACCTAGAGAATGTGGCAGCAGCTGACAACCAAATCTAGTGGTGCCCTTACCCACTCCCTTCTTAGAGCTATGCCACAGATCCCATCAGTTTAACACCAGAGAAACTGAACAGCTTCTTGATGGTGCAAAGACAACAATCAATATCTAACCATTTAAAGAAGCAGACCACCATGGCTCCAGAAAACTCCCAAAATAAAGAAACAAAACACTTCCCGGAAGAAGAAACCTTTCTAAAATTATTGAAGACAGAATACAAAAGAATTATATATAGAGCCCTTTTACAGATTAAGCAAAATGCAGTAGAACAAAATGAAAATTAAGCAAGCTACATGAACTGCTAGAAAATCAACAATCTGAAATCCAGCAGATCAAAAATAAAATTAAACAATTTGATGCAAAGCCAAAAGAGCAGGATGGAGGAATTGGAATGCAGAATTAGTAAGCTAGAAGATAAAGCAACTGACATGAGCATTCATGAGGAGAAATCAGATAAAAGAAACAAAAAAGTGAAGAAGCATTAAGAAGCATGTGGGACTATACATATATAATCTATGTATAACTAGAGTTCCCAAATAGGGAGCAGTAGCAGAAAATACAGAATGAACTGTCAAGAAGTTGCTGACAGAAATTAAGGAAGATAACATAGATATTCAACATGCTTATTGAACATCACAAAAACAAGACACCAAAGAAAGACACCAAGACATACCATAATCAGGCTTAATAAAATGAAACATGAAGAGAGACACTTAAAGGTAGCCAGGCTTAAAACAAAACAAACGTACAAAGGAAAGCACTGCAGGCTTTCATCTGACTTCTCAGCAGAAACCATGTTGGCAAGAAGACAGTGGGATAACACATACAAAGCCTTGAAGAAGAAAAACTTCCAACTAAGGATTATACATCCTTCAAAATTGCCTCTCAGATATGAAGGTGAAATTAAGATATCTGTAGATAAACAGATGCTTAGAGACTTTGCAAAACTATAAAACTATAAGAATACTGAAAGAAGCTCTTTGTTTAGAAAAACAGTAACAGCAAATGTACACTTAAGGACGTAATGCAGGACACAGCATCCAGAGTTCTACTCAGTTAGGGAAGTCACTAAGCTTAATGAAGGCTAATATATTATGAGTAGGGAACCAACGATCATAACATGAAAACAATGACATCATTACTATACTATACTATACTATACTATACTATACTATACTATACTATACTATACTATACTATACTATACTATACTATACTATACTATACTATACTATACTATATACTATACTATACTATACTATACTATACTATACTATACTATACTATACTATACTATACTATACTATACTATACTATACTATACTATACTATACTATACTATACTATACTATACTATACTATACTATACTATACTATACTATACTATACTATACTATACTATACTATACTATACTATACTATACTATACTATACTATACTATACTATACTATACTATACTATACTATACTATACTATACTATACTATACTATACTATACTATACTATACTATACTATACTATACTATACTATACTATACTATACTATACTATACTATACTATACTATACTATACTATACTATACTATACTATACTATACTATACTATACTATACTATACTATACTATACTATACTATACTATACTATACTATACTATACTATACTATACTATACTATACTATACTATACTATACTATACTATACTATACTATACTATACTATACTATACTATACTATACTATACTATACTATACTATACTATACTATACTATACTATACTATACTATACTATACTATACTATACTATACTATACTATACTATACTATACTATACTATACTATACTATACTATACTATACTATACTATACTATACTATACTATACTATACTATACTATACTATACTATACTATACTATACTATACTATACTATACTATACTATACTATACTATACTATACTATACTATACAACAATGACATCATGATACTATACTATAAAACAATGACATCATTATACATTACAGTAGATAGAACCCTTTCAGATGGAGAGGAAATTAAGAAGATATACAGAAGATAAAAATTGGTTTAAACTTAAAACATTAAGGGGGATCAAGGCAGAAGCTGCAAAGCAAACTAACAATGTGATGTATCAAAACAAGAAACATTAATACAGGAGTCTCCACAAACACAAAACTAACCCTGAAGAAGATGAAAGGTCAACCCATAAAGAAGAATGACCTAAAACATAATATTAAGAGCAACATAGAAAACATCAACAACACAGAAATAAACATATCAAAATGACAGCACTAAGCTCATACTTATCAATAATTATGCTGAATGTAAACAGACTGAATGCTCCAATGAAGAGACAGTGAGTGACATCCTCTAACAAGAGACACGATCTATCTACATGTTGCTTACAAGAAACTCACCTTAGATTCAAAGATATGAACAAACTTAAAATCAAAGGATAGAAAAATATATACCAATTCTTCCAACCAAGAATAACATATCCTGCAAAACTATCTCTCAAATATGATGGTGAAATTAAGATTTCTGCAGATAAACAGAAGTTTATCTGTAAAAAGTCTCTATACCAAGCCAACAACATATAACAGACAAAGAAGAGCAGGAGTGGCAACACTAATCTCAGATATAATAGTCTTTGATGTAAAAACTATCATCGTGGACAGGAGTGGTCACTATTTATTGTTGAAAGGTTCAACACACAAGCAGGACATAACAATATTAAATATTTATGCACCCAATACCAGATCATCTAATACATTCAATGAATACTGACAACATGGAAAAATGAGATAGATCACTCCGCAATAATAGTTGGAGACTTTAACATTCCACTTTCAGTAATGGACAGATTATTTAGACAAAAGCTCAATAAAGATACAGAAGATCTTATTGTGACAATTAACCAACTAGACCTTATCAACATACACAGAATATTTTATCCATCAACAGATAAGTACACCTTCTTCTCCGATGCACATGGAACATTTTGCAGAATAGACTATGTGTTAGGATATATGAAGCAAGTCTCAACAAAATCCAAATCATTGAATTACTGCAAAGCATCTTCTGGGACAACAAAGCCATAGAAGTTGAAAAGAACAGCAGAAAAAATATATGTAGAAATTTGAACTCATGGAAACTGAACAACATCTTGTTCAAAAATCCATGGGTTATAGAAGAAATGAAATGCAAAATAAATTTATGGAATCAAATGAGAATGAAAAGACATCCTAGTGAACCTATGGAATATAGCAAAAGGAGTGCTCAGAGGTCAGTTTATCTCTATAAATGTGCACATTGAGAATGAAGAAAGGACCCAAACCAAAGAATTAACCCGAGAGATTGAACAAGTAGACTAGCAGAGGAACCCTTCAGGCACGAGAGGAAAACAGATTATAAAGATTAGAGCAAAACTAAATGAATTAGGGAGTAGAAGGACAATTGAAAAAATTCATAAAACCAAAAGCTGGCTCTCTGAAAAGATTGACAAAATTGATAAACCATTCACTAAACCTACAAAAGAAAAACAGGAGAGGAAACAAATAGCCCCAATAAGAAATGAGATGGGAGATGTCACAACAGACCCAACTGAAATAAAAAATATCATAACAGAATACTACAAAAGACTGTACTCTAACAGACTTGAAAACCCAGAAGAAATGGACAAATTTCTAGACTTATATCAACTACCAAAATTATCACAAGGAGAAGCAGAACAATTTAATAAACTCATCAGAAAGGAAGAGATTGAAAAAGTCATCCAAAACCTACCAACCAAAAACATTCCTGTCCCACATGGCTTCACTGTAGAATTCTACCAAACTATTTCACACCATAGAAAGGGATAGAATACTCCCAATTCATTCTATGAAGCCGGCATAACCCTGATACCAAGGCTAGGCAAAGAACTCACAAAAAAATGACAGACCAATATCGCTCATGAACCTAGATGCAAAAATCTTCAACAAAATCCTAGCCAATAGAATTCAACAACATATCAAAAAAATAATTGAACATGACCAAGGTGCTTTCATTCCAGGGATGCAAGGCTGGTTCAACACCATAAAAAACAATCAAAATCACCCATGGCTCCAGAAGGCTCCCAAACAAAACAACCAAGGAGTTTTCTGGATGAGGAAACTTTTCTGAAATCATCAGAAGATGAACAAAAGAATTATATACAGAGCCCTTCTAGACCTTATACAAAGTGAAGCACAACAAAATGAAAAATTAAGCAAGCTATTGGATATGATGGAACACCAGTACTCTGAAATCCAACAGATCAAGAACAAAATCAAAGATACAGAAACTTCCATTCAAAGCCAAGAAAACAGAAGAGAACAAATGGAAAATAGAATTTCTGACTTGGAAGACAGAGCTACTGACGCAAGCGTCTGTGAGCAGAAATCAGAAAAAAGAAACAAGAAAAATGAAGAAGCATTAAGAAGCATGTGGGACTGTATTAAGGGGAACAACCTTCGATTAACTGGAGTACCTGAACAGGATGAGACACCTGAGAACACAGAGAATATCGTTGGTGAGCTACTGAGAGAAAACTTCCCAGAAATCATGAAGGAAAAGAATAGTATACCACCCAATATGATCTCAAAAGAAAGATTCCAGACACGTGATAATCAAGCTGAACAAAATGAAACATAAGGAGCAACTCTTAAAGGCAGCAAGACTCAAAGCAAAGCTGACATTCAGAGGGAAACCCTGTAGGCTCTCGTCAGATTTCGCAGCAGAAACCATGCTGGCATGGAGACAGTGGCAGGACACATTCAAAGCCTTGAAGGAGAAGAACTTCCAACCAAGAATTATATATTCTACAAAACTATCTTTCTAATATGAAAATGACATTAAGACATTCTCAGATAAACAGAAACTCAGAGACTTTGTAAAAACCAAACCAAAACTACAAGAAATACTGAAAGAAATTCTTGGCTTTGGCTTAGAAGAACAAAACCACTAACTTTATATTTTAGAATGACACATCATCCAGAATTCTACTCAGTTACAGAGGGCTCTAAACTCAATCATAGCTTTAATACTGAAAGAAGCAATCCAGTGATTATCATGAAAACTATCCTGCCACCATATTAAAAAGAGGGATGTACTACAGTTGTTATAGTCCTTCCAGATGGGGAGGAAGTCGACAAGACTGATAGTAATTAAAATTGTTTTTTTTTTAAATTTTTATTTAACATAACTGAGTGAAAATGTACATTCACATATAAATTTACATGCCCACCTATATGCAGCTTTCACTGCTCTCCCTGTCCGGTGATTGCACACTATTCCTCTCTGCTCCATACATGTCTCATCCTCCCAACAGCCTCCTTTCCCCTCCTCTCCGTCCACTCCCCTTCCTCCAGCCAGAGGTCAGCAAGATGATATCCTATAGATGTACAGAACCATAAAGTGCTTCCAATATATGGTCACTCTGCATTGCCAAGTCCAATCCATTCCTGTCCAAAGAGTGGACCTTTGTTATAATTTATGAGAAAGGGCAGCATGAGGGCCAGGGGCCATGCTCTCAGAGGAACCCCAAAACCGCTGGACCATCAATTGAGGTCTTTTAGTGGAGATCTCATGATGCACCTCTTTTCATTCTTGTGTTGCCAGTGAGGCTCCTCTCTGTGAGCTCCATCGTGGCTATCGCTGGTGGTGGCCGGGCACCATCCGATTCTTCCAGTCCCAAGTCGATGTAGGCACCCACTCTTGTGGGTCTGTCTTCTTGGTTGTCTTTACCGCATGTCACTTTGGTCCTCGGTGAGCATCCGTTCCTGCTGAGTTGGGACCATTTGCTGTGTCCTCGGATGGCAGCTTGGCAGCTTTTAAGACCGCAGACGCCACTCACGACTATGGGGTGCAGAGAGCTCTCTAAGCAAAATGCTAGTTGTGCCAATTGGCCTGGAATTCGCCTAAGAGCATGGTCCCCCGCCCCCCGCCCCAGCTACTCTATCCTTGCAGTATTGAGTTAAGATGGAAGGAGTACTCAAGTTATGCTGAAGTCCACTTAATGTTGTTCTTGTTTCTAATGTGTGCTATCACCACTTTCACCCAACTAGATTTCTAGAAACTGTCTAAACTAAACCCTCCCCCGCTCACCCACCCTCCCTCCCTTCCCTTGCAGCTGTCAAAGAGTCTTTTCTTCTATACACAAGTCTGTTTTTGAGATCTTATCGTAGAGGTCTCATACAGTATTTGTCCTTTTGTCACTGACTACTTTCACTCAACATAATGTCTTCCAGTTGAAATCAGGTTAGGAGATGTTTCCTGGAATCATCATTATTCTTTATCATTGCGTAGTGCTCCATTGAGTACATGTACCATAGTTTACCTATCCATTCTTCTGTTGTTGGGCATCTGGGTTGATTCCATCTTTTTGCTATCGTGGACTGTGCTGCGAAAAGCATTCTGGTGCAGGTGTCCGTTGGTGTGAAAGGCCTTGATTCTGTAGGATATATTCCAAGTAGTGGAATGACTGGGTCAAATGGTATATCAATATCCATGTTTTTAAGGAAGCGGCAGATTGCCTTCCAAAGAGGCTGGACCATTTTGCAACCCCACCAACAGTGTAGGAGGGTTCCACTTTCTCCACAGCCTCTCCAGCATTTGTTGTTTTGTGTTTTTTGGATGATGGCCAATCTTGTTGGGATGAGGTGGTATCTCATTGTTGTCTTGATTTGAATTTCTTTAATAACCAAAGATCGTGAACATGTCCGCATGTGTTTTTTGGCTGCCTGGATCTCCTCTTTAGTGAAGTGTCTGTCCATCTCCTTTGCCCATCGCTTAATTGGATGGTTTATCTTCTTCTTATTGATATTTTGTAGTATCTTATAGATTATGGAGATCAGGCATCGGTCTGACATAGAGTTGCCAAATATTTTTTCCCATTCTGTGGGTGTTCTTTTAATTCTATTAATAAAGTCTTTGGATGAGCAAACGTGTTTGATTCTTAATAGTTCCCATTTATCTATTTTCTGTTGATTGAGGTTTCTTTGACAGATTTTGGAGTCTGTCCTCATTGTGTAATAAAACTTCCATTCTTGTTCCTACTTTTTCTTGGATGAGCGTTATCGTTTTAGGTTAGATATCTAGGTCTTTTATCCAGTTGGAGTTGGTTTTTGTATAAGGTATAAGATATGGATCTTGATTCAGTTTATTGCAGATGGATAACCAGTTTTGCCAGCACCATTTGTTGAAGAGACTGTTTTTACCCCAGTTTAATGTCTGAGGGCCTTTGTCGAATATCAACTGTTCATAGGCAGATGGTGTCATCTCTGGGGTCTCAATTCTGTTCCATTGATCGATCTGTCTGTTCTTGTACCAGTACCAGGCTGTTTTGACCACTGTGGCAGTGTCGTATGTTCTAAGGTCGGGTAATGAGAGGCCTCCCAGTGTGTTCTTCTTCTTTAGTAGTACCTTACTTATCCGGGGCTTCTTCCCTTTCCAAACAAAATTGGTGATTTGTTTCTCCATCTCATTAAAAAATGATGCTGGAACTTGTATTGGGATTGCATTATATAAATAAATTGCTTTGGGTAAAATAGA
This sequence comes from Heterohyrax brucei, assembly GCA_028571685.1. NCBI lineage: Eukaryota > Metazoa > Chordata > Mammalia > Hyracoidea > Procaviidae > Heterohyrax > Heterohyrax brucei. The sequence continues at coordinate 5,547,129 of CM053165.1, read as the reverse complement.
CGTTTTCACAATGTTAAATCTTCCTATCCATGAGCAGAGTAGGTTTTTCCATTTATCTAAGTCTGTCTTAGTTTCTTGTAGTAAGGGCTTGTAGTTCTTTTTGTAAAGGTCTGTTGTTTCTCTGGTTATATTAATTCCTAGGTACTTTATCTTCTTAGGGGCTATTGTAAATGGTATTGATTTAATAATTTCCTCCTGAACAGCCTCGTTGTTGGTATAAAGGAATCCTACTGATTTACTTATGTTTACCTTGTATCCTGAGACTTTGCTGAACTCTTCTATCAGTTTGAGTAGCTTACTTATAGATTCCTTGGGTTTCTTTGCATATACAATCATATCATCTGCAAACAGGGAGATTTTAACTTCCTCTTTGCCGATGCAGATGCCCTTTATTTCTTTGTCCTGTCTAATTGCTCTGGCTAGAACTCCTAGCACAATGTTGAATAGAAGAGGTGAGAGTGGGCATCCTTGTCTAGTTCCTGATCTCAAGGGAAAGTCTTTCAGTCTCTCTCCATTCAGGATGATGTGGGCAATTGGCTTTGTATAAATGGCCCTTATTGTGTTGAGGAATTTGCCGTCTACGCCCATTTTGCTAAGAGTTTTTACATGAATGGGTGTTGGACTTTATCAAATGCCTTTTCGGCATCAATGGACAAAATCAGGAGATCCTTGTCTTTTGTGATATTTATGTGGTTAATCACATTAATTGTTTTCCTGATGTTGAACCAGCCTGGCATCCCTGGTATGAATCCCACTTGGTCCTGATGGATTATTTTCTTGATATGTTGTTGTATTCTGTTGGCAAGAATTTTGTTGAAGATTTTTGCATCTAGGTTCATGAGTGATATTGATCTGTAGTTCTCTGTCTTTGTTGGATCTTTCCCTGACTTAGGTATCAGGGTTATGTTGGCTTCATAGAATGAGTTTGGGAGTACTCCATCCCTTTCTATTCTGTGAAATAGTCTCAGTAGTACTGGGGATAACTCTTCTCTAAATGCTTGGTAGAATTCTGCCGTGAAGCCATCTGAGCCTGGACTTTTTTTGGTTGGCAGTGTTTTGATGACCTTTTCAATCTCTTCCTTTGTGATGGGTTTCTTAAGTTGTTCTGCTTCACGTTGTGATAATTTGGGTAGGTGGTATGAGTCAAGGAATTTGTCCATTTCCCCTAGGTTATCAAATTTGTTAGAGTACAGTCTTTCATAGTATTGTGTTATGATATTTTTGATTTCTGTTGCATCTGTGATGACAACTCCCCTCTCATTTCTAATTTAGGTTATTTGTTTCCTTTCCTGCTTTTCTTTAGTAAGTGTAGTCAGTGGTTTATCAATTTTGTTGATTTTTTCAACAAACCAGCTTTTGGTCTTTTCAATTTTTTCAATTGTTTTTCTATTCTCTAATTCATTTAGCTCTGCTCTAATCTTTATGATCTCATTTCTTCTGGTGCCCGAGGGGTTCCTCTGTTTTTCTCTTTCTACTTGTTCAAGCTGTAGAGTTAGTTCCTGGATTTGGTTTCTTTCTTCCTTCCAGATGTGTGCATTTATGGAAATAAACAGACCTCTGAGCACTGCTTTGGCCGCATCCCATAGGTTCTGGTAGGAAGTGTTTTCGTTCTCATTGGAATCCATGAATTTCTTTAACTCATCCTTCATTTCCTCTATAACCCATGTTTTTTTGAGCAAGATGTTGTTCAGTTTCCAAGAGTTCCACTTTCTATCTACGTTTTTTCTGCTATTCATTTCAACTTTGATGGCTTTATGATCTGAGAAGTTGCTTTGCAGTAATTCAATGGTATGGATTTTATTGAGCATTGCATTATGGCCTATCACGTGGTCAATTCTGGAGAATGTTCCATGTGCACTGTAGAAGAAGGTGTAGTTGTCTGCTGATGGTGGAAAGTTCTGTATATATCAGTGAGGTTTAGTTGGTTAATTGTGTCAATGAGGTCTTCTGTATCTTACTGAGCTTTTTTCTAGATGATCTGTCTAGTAATGAGAGTGGAGTGTTAAAGTCTCCCACTATTATTGTGGAGTCATCTAACTCTCTTCTGAGCATAGTCAGTGTTTCTTCGACATATTTAGGTGCTCTGACATTAGGTGCATAAATATTTAATATAGTTAAGTCTTGCTTGTGTACTGAACCTTTCAGCAATAAATACTGTCCATCTTTGTCCACGATGGTGGATTTGACATTAAAATTGATTTTGTCTGAGATTAGAATTGCCACCCCTGCTCTTCTTTGTTCATTGTTAGCTTGATATATATTCTTCCATCCTTTAATTTTCAGTTTGTTCCTGTCTTTAATTCTCAAGTGAGTTTCTTGTACACAGCATATGTATGGGTCGTGTCTTTTGATCCAAGATGACACTCGGTGTCCGTTTACTGGAGCATTCAGTCCATTCACATTCAATGTAATTATTGATAGGTATGTGTTCAATGCTGCCATTGTGATATGTTTATTTTTATGTTGATGTTTTCTCTGTTGTTCTTATTAGTCTGTTCTGGGACACTCTTTTTTTGTGAGTTGATTTTTCACCTTTTTCAAAGAGCTGGTTTTATAGTTGTTGAGACTCGTGTGTTAGATTTCTTGAAATGGTATGATACATCCTTGTTCTGCTTTACAGCTGCCCCTATGAACCCCCTTAATAAACTATAAACCCAATTTTAATTACTACCAGTCTTGTCATCTTCCTCTTCATCTGGAAGGACTATAACGACTGTAGTACATCCCTCTTTTTATTATGATGACACCATAGTTTTCATGATGATCACTGGATTGCTTCTTTCCAAATCAAAGCTGTGATTTACTTTGGAGCGTTCCCTAAATGAGTAGAGTATTCAGTAGTGTGTGGTTCTAAAAATAAAGTTAGTGGTTTCATTCTTCTAAGCCAAAGCCAAGAACTTCTTTGATTAGTTCTTGTAGTTTGGGTTTGGTTTTTACAAAGTCTCTGAGTTTCTGTTTATCTGGAAATGTCTTAATTTCATTTTCATATTTGAAAGATAGTTTTGCAGGATATATAATTCTTGGTTGGAAGTTCTTCTCCTTCAAGACTTTGAATGTGTCGTGCCACTGTCTCTGTGCCAGCATGGTTTCTGCTGAGAAATCTGATGAGAGCATACAGGGTTTCCCTCTGAATGTTAGCTTTGCCTTGAGTCTTGCTGCCTTTAAGAGTTGCTGCTTATGTTTGGTTTTGTTAAACTTGACTATAATATGTCTTGGAGTCTTTCTTTTGAGATCTATATTGGTTGGCATACGATATGCATCTGAGATGTCTATATTCTCTTCCTTCATGATTTCTGGGAAGTTTACTTTCAGCAGCTCAGCAACAATACTCTCTGTGTTCTCAGATGTCTCACCCTGTTCAGGGACTCCAATTAATCGAAGGTTGTTCCTCTTAATAGAGTCCCACATGCTTCTTAATGTTTCTTCATTTTTCTTGTTTCTTTTTTCTGATTTCTGCTCATAGACGCTGGCATCAGGAGCTCTGTCTTCCAAGTCAGAAATTCTTTTTTCCATTTATTTCATTCTGTTTTCTTGGCTTTGCATGGAAGTTTCTATGTCTTTGATTTTCTTCTTGATCTGTTGGATTTCAGAGTACTGGTGTTCCATCAGATCGAACAACTTGCTTAGTTTTTCATTTTGTTCTGCTGCATTTTGTATAAGGTCTAGAAGGGCTCTGTATATAGTCAATTTGTATTCACTTCCTGATGCTTTCATAAAAGTTTCTTCATCCGGAAAACTCCTTGTTTGCTTTGTTTGGGAGCCTTTTAAAGACATGAGTGATTGCCTGTATGCCACAATTGTCTGTTGCTTTTTGGGTCCCATGTGAGTATATAGAGGCTGGAAGAAGTACTGTGAGGATGGATTGCAAATGTTTCTCTAGGCTGTCTTCAAATGTAAAGCAAAAGGTGTCTGACCAGTTCACAAGTCAGTTAGGTTTTCAGGTGTAGAGGTCCCTCTTCTCATTTGACAAAGTAAGCACCACTATATCCAACCCCAGATGATAACAAACTAGTTCAGAATACAGCAATGCTACTGCCCTGTTGGCCTCTGCTGACAGGGCCTAGCCTTAGCCAACACTGCGTCGAGTACTGGTTTTATGACAGAAAAGTGCTCTCCTTGGGCAGGCTCTGGCTCCCAAGCTGGCGGCCACCGTATCCACGATGGCATCCTCCACACAGGCAGCATAAAGAGGGGCTAAAGGTGCCGAGAGGTAGTGATTCCTCTGCTTCTGTTGCAGGGCCCCCAGTGTAGGCAGCACTGTGCAAAATCACTACTTTTCTGTCAGAGAAGCGCTATCCCATTTGCAGGTGCTGGCTCCCAGGCTAAGAATGAGGTCCCGCTAAAATCTTGGTACCAACATGGCGTCCCGCAGACTGACTGCGAAGCTCCGCACAAACCCCGCTGAGGAAGCTACAAAACGAAAGGCTCAAAGTGTGTAGATTAACAGAGCCCCGAGTCTGGCTCTCAGAATATGAGAGCCTGCCTATCCCCCCAGCAGCGCGTCTGAGTCCAGCCCCCAGGCAAGACCCAGCTCCGCTCGCCAGCCGAGACAGAGAAAAAAAAAAAAAAGTCAAACTGGTGTGTTTACCTTCCGTCCCTGAGAGCCGGGGCTAGCCAGGAGCGGGAGTCATTGAAAGAGAGGAGGTTTTTCGCTGAGTGGTATGAAGTCTCAATTAATAGCTGTGTGCCGTGTCCTGAGGCTGATTAGGTGATCACAAGGCTCTGGTTGATTGTCAGTTCAGGTCTTGGTTTCCAGAGGGATATAAAGAGACGTGGGCTTAGTCCGCCATCTTGACTCCGCCCCCCAAATTGGGTTTATATATCGTTTATTAAGGAGGATCATGGGGCAGCCGTAAAGCGCAACAAAGGTGCAACGTACCATATCAAGAAAGGTAACACTGGAGTCTCAGCAACTACAAAACCAGCTCTGAAAAAGGTGAAAAATCACCTCACAAAAAAGAATGTCCCAGAACAGACTAATAAGAACAATAGAGAAAACATCAACACAAAAAGAAACATATCACAATAGCAGCACTGAACACATATCTATCAATAATTACATTGAATGTGAATGGACTGAGTGCTCCAGTAAAGAGACATCAAGTGACATCTTGGATCAAAAGACATGACCCATCCATATGTTGTCTACAAGAAACTCACTTGAGACTTAAAAATGGGAACAAACTGAAAATCAAAGGATGGAAGAATATATATCAAGCTAACAATGAACAAAGAAGATCAGAGGTGGCAAGTCTAATCTCAGACAAAATCAATTTTAATGTAACATACAGTATCGTGGACAAAGATGGACAGTATTTATTGCTGAAAGGTTCAGTACATAAGCAAGACTTAACTATATTAAACACTTAAGCACCTAATATCAGAGCACCTAAATACACTGAGGAAACACTGACTACTCTCAAAAGAGAGTTAGATGACTCCACAATAATAGTGGGAGACTTAAACACTCCACTCTCAATACTGGACAGGTCATCTAAAAAAAGCTCAATAAAGATACAGAAGACCTCATTGCCACAATTAACCAACAAACCTCATCGATATATACAGAACTTTCTACCCATCAGTGACAACTACACTTTCTTCTCCAGTGCACATGGAACATTTGCCAGAATTGACCATCTGTAAGGACATAATGCAATTCTCAACAAAATCCATACCATTGAATTAATGCAAAGCATCTTCTCAGATCATAAAGACAGCAAAGTTGAAATCAATAGCAGAAAAAACATAGATAGAAAGTGGAACTCTTGGAAACTGAACAACATCTTGCTCAAAAAACCATGAGTTATAGAAAAAATCAAGGATGAAATAAAGAAATTCATGGATTCCAATGAGAATGAAAATACTTCCTACCAGAACCTATGGGATATAGCCAAAGCAGTGCTCAGAGGTCAGTTTATCTCTATAAATGCAAACATCTGGAGGGAAGAAAGAAACCAAATCAAGGAACTAACCCTACAACTTGAACAAGTAGAGAGGGAAAAACAGAGGAACTCCTCAGGCGTCAGAACAAAACAGATCATAAAGATTAGAGCAGAACTAAATGAACTGGAGAACAGAAAAACAATTGAAAAAACTGAAAAGACCCAAAGCTGGCTTTTTCAAAAGATCAATCAAATGGACAAACCACTGGCTAAACTTACTAAAGAAAAACAGGAAAGGAAACAAATAACCCAAATTAGAAATGAGAGGGAAGTTGTCACAACAGATCCCACAGAAATCAAAAATATCATAACAGAATATTATGAAAGACTGTAGTCTAACAGATTTGGAAACCTAGAGGAAATGGACAAATTCCTGGATTCATATCAAACTATCACAAACTATCACAACGTGAAGCAGAACAACTTAATAACCCATCACAAATGAAGAGATTGAAAATGTCATAAAAAAAACTGCCAACGAAAAAAAGCCCAGGCCCAGATGGCTTCACTGCAGGATTCTACCAAGCTTTTATAAAACGAGTTACCTCCAACACTACTGAGACTATTTCACAGTATAGAAAGGGATGGAGTACTCCCAAACTCATTCTATGAAGCCAGCATAACCCTGATACCAAAGCCAGAGAAAGACCCAACAAAAAAAGAACTACAGACCGTTATCTCTCATGAATCTAGATGCAAAAATCTTCAAGTAAATTCTTGCCAATAGAAAACAACAGCATATCAAAAAGTAATCCATCATGACCAAGTTGGGTTGATACCAGGGATGAAAGGCTGGCACAACATCAGGAAAACAATTAATGTGATTAACCACATAAATATCACAAAAGACAAGAATCACCTGATTTTGTCCATTGATGCAGAAAAGGCATTTGATAAAGTCCAACATCCATTCTTGCTAAAAACTCTTAGCAAAATAGGCATAGATGGGAAATTCCTCAATGCAATAAGGGCGGTTTATACAAAGCCAACTGCCTACGTCATGCTGAATGGAGAGAGACTCAAAGACTTTCCCTTGAGAACAGGAACTAGACAAGGATGCCCACTCTCACCTCTCCTATTCAACATTGTACTAGAAGTTCTAGCCAGAGCAATTAGACAAGAGCAATAAATAAAGAGCATCTGCATCAGCAAAGAAGTAGTCAAAATCTTCCTGTTTGCAGATAATATGATTGTATTTGCAGAGAATCCCAAAGAATCTATGAGGAAACTACTGAAACTGATAGAAGAGTTCAGCAAAGTCTCAGGATACAAGATAAACATAAGTAAATCAGTAGGATTCCTTTATACCAACAACAAGACTGTTAACGAAGAAATCATCTAATCAATACCATTTACTATAGCCCCTAAGAAGATAAAGTACCTAGGAATTAATCTAACCAGAGAAATAACAGACCTTTACAAAGACAACTACAAGCCCATACCACAAGAAACTAAGAGAGACTTAGATAAATGGAGAAGCCTACCCTGCTCATGGATAGGAAGGCTTAAAATTGTGAAAATGTCTATTTTAGCCAAAGCAATCTATTTATATAATGCAATCCCAATAGAAATTCCAGCATCATTTTTTAATGAGATGGAGAAACAAATCACCATTTTGTTTGAAAAGGGAAGGAGCCCCAGATAAGTAAGGTACTACTAAAGATGAAGAACACACTGGGAGGCCTCTCATTACCTGACCTTAGAACACACTGCACTGCCACAGTGGTCAAAACAGCCTGGTACTGGTACAAGAATTCACAGATCGATCAATGGAACAGAATTGAGACCCCAGAGATGACACCATCTGCCTATGAACAGTTGATATTCGACAAAGGCCCTAAGTCATTAAACTGAGGTAAAAACAGTATCTTCAACAAATGGTGCTGGCAAATTTGTTATCCATCTGCAATAAATTGAAACAAGATCCATAATTTACACCTTATACAAAAAACAACACCAACTGGATAAAAGACCTAAATACCAAACCTAAAACGATAAAGCTCATCCAAGGAAAGGTAGGAACAATAATGGAAGTTTTAATACACAACGTAGACAGACTTCAAAATCTGTCAAACAAACCACAGTCAACAGAAGAGTAAATAGATAAATGGGAACTATTAAGAATCAAACACTTTTGCTCATCCAAAGGCTTTATTAATAGAATTAAAAGGCCACCTACAGAATGGGAAAAAATATTTGGCAACTGTATGTCAGAGCAATGCCTGATCTCCATAATCTATAAGGTACTACAAAATACCAATAAGAAGAAGACAAATCATTCAATTAAGCAATGGGCAAAGGAGATGGACAGACACTTCTCTAGAGAGGACATCCAGGCAGCCAAAAAACACATGCAGACATGTTCACAATCTTTAATTATTAAAGAAATTCAAATCAAAATGACCATGAGATACAATCTCACCCCAACAAGGTTGGCCATGATCCAAAAAACACAAAACAACAAATGCTGGAGAGGCTGTGGAGAAAGTGGAACTCTCCTACACTGTTGGTGGAGTTTCAAAATGGTCCAGCCTCTTTGGAAAGTAATCTGGCACTTCCTTAAAAAAATGGATATAGATATACCATTTGATCCAGTAATTCCACTACTTGGAATATATCCTACAGAATCAAGGCCATTCACACCAACGGATACTTGCACAAGAATGTTCATTGCAGCCCAGTCCATGATAGCCGAAAGATGGAATCAACCCAGATGCCCAACAACAGAGGAATGGATAGGTAAACTATGGTATATATACTCAATGGAGCACTATGCAATGATAAAGAACAATGATGATTCCTGGAAACGTTTCATAACCTGGTTTCAACTGGAAGACCTTATGCTGAGTGAAAGTAGTCAGCGACAAAAGGACAGATGTTATATGAGACCCCTACGATAAGATCCCCCAAACAGAACTTATGTATAAAAGAAAAGACTCTTTGACGGCTGCAAGGGAGGGGAGGGAGGGATGGTGAGGGGGGAAGGCTTAGATTAGATAGTTGGTAGAAATTTGGTTGGGTGAAATCGGTGATAGCACACATTAGAAACAAGAACAATATTAAGTGGATTTCAACAGAATTTGAGTACTCCTTCCATCTTAACCCAATATTGCAAGTATCGAGTATCTTGGGCAGGGGGCAGGGGACATGCTGTTAGGCAAAATCGAGGCCAATTGGCACAACTAGCATTTTGCTAAGTGAGCTCTCTGCACCCCACATTGGTGAGTGGCGTCTGGGGTCTTAAAAGCTGCCAAGCTGCCATCCGAGGGCACAGCAAATGGTCCCAATTCAGCAGGAACAGATGCTTACCGAGGACCAAAACAACATTGGGAAAAGACAACCCAGAAAAGAGACAGACCCACATGAGTGCGTGCCTACATCGACTTGGGACTGGAAGAACCGGATAGTGCCCGGCCACTACCATTTATAGTCACGATGGAGCTCACAAAGTTGAGTCTCACTGGCAACACAAGAATAAAAAGGGGTACACCCTGAGATCTCCCCTAAAAGACTCCAACTGATGGTCCAGTGGCTTCGGTGTTCCTCTGGGAGCATGGGCCTGGCCCTGATGCTGTCCTTGCCTGTAAATCATAACGAAGGTCCACTCTTCGGACAGGAATGGATTGGACTTGGTGATGCAGAGTTACCATACATTGGATGCACTTTACAGTTCTATGCATCTATAGGATACCATCCTGCTGACCTCTAGCTGGAGGAAGGGGAGTGGGTGGAAAGGAGGGGAAAGGAGACTGTTGGGTGGATGAGACATGTATGGAGCAGAGAGGAATATGTGCTGTCACTGGGCAAGGAGAGCAGTGTAGGCTGCACATAGGTGGGCATGCAAATTTATATGGGAATGTACATTTTCACTCAGTTGTAATAAAAAAAAAGAAATCTGGAAGACAGCTTTCTTGTCAACTGACTGGAAGAGATTCATATTTGAAACTGTTCTAAAGAAAGGTGACCCAACAGAATGCAGAACTTGTTCAAAAATATCATTAGTGTCACATGCAAGGAAAATTTTGCTGAAGATCATTTCAAAGCGGTTGCAGCAGTACATTGACAGGGAACTGCTGTAGGTTTAAGCTGGGTTCAGAAGACAAGATGAAACAAAGAATAGCATTGCTGATGTCAGATAGACCTTAGCTCAGAACAGAGAATACCGGAAAGGTGTTTACCTGCATTTTATTGACTTTGCAAAGGCATCTGTCTATGTGTATCATAACAAATCACAATAATGCTGCAGAGAACGGGAATCCTAAAACACTTAACTATACTCAAGAAAACTTGTACATAGACCTGGAGGCAGTCATTTTAACAGAACTAGGGGATACTGCATGGTTCGAAATCAGGAAAGGTGTAGAATGTGGTTGTATCTTTTCACCACACTTATTCAATCTGCACGCTTAGCAAATAGTTCGCGAAGCTGGGCATATGAAGAAGAACATGGAATCAGTATTGGAGGAAGTCTTATCAACAACCTGTGATATGCAGATAACACAGCTTCCTTGCTGAAAGCAAAGGACTTGAAGCACATACTAACGAAGATCAAAGGCTGCAGTCCTAAGTAAGCATTACACCTCAACATGAAGAAAACCCACATCTTCACAACTAGACCAATAAATAAAATCATGATAAATCAAGAAAAGACTTAAGTTATTAAGGATATCATTTTACATGGATCCACAATCAATCCTCATGGGCTCAGCAGTTGAGGAACAGAATGGCATATAGCATTGGGAAAATCTGCTGCAAAAGATCTCTTTAAAGTGTTAAAAAACAAAAATGTCACTTTGGGGAGTAAAGCACACCAGACTCAAACTATGGTATTTTCAGTCACCTCAATATGCATGCAAAAGCTGGCCAATGAATAAGGAAGACTGAAGGCAAACTGAAGCCTTTGAATTACAGTATTGGTGAAGAGTATGAAATATATCATGGACTTCTAGAAGAATGAACAAATACAAATATGCCTTGGAAGAAGTAGAGCCAAGATGCCCCTTAGAAGTGAGTATGGTGAGACTTTGTCTCAAGTATTTTGTACATATTACCAGGAAGGACCAGACCCAGGAGAAGGACGTCACACTTGGTAAATAAGAAGGTCAGTAGAAGGTACAATGATCCTCAATGAGATGAACTGACACAAGGGCTGCAATGACAGGCTCAAGCACAGCAACAATTGTAGGGATGGGGCAGTGTTTCATTCTGTTTCACATAAGTTCAGAATCGACTTGATGTCACCTTTCTTAGGCTCAGTTCTCTAGAGATGCAAAACCAAGAAGCATATAAATACACATAGAGAGAGAGCTGTATCAAGGAAATGGCTAACATATTTTAGAGGCTGGAACGTTCCAAGTCTGTGGGCCAGAATAGAGGCCTTTCTTGATTCACATAGCCACAGGGGCTGAAAAACCCAAGATCAGCAGGTCAGACAGCAAGACTTTGCTCATAGGGTGGAAGTACCAATGAATTCCAAGACTGGCAGGCAAGATGGCAGGTCAGCTGCTAGCTAAAATACCAAGAACCAGAGGTCAGATGAACAGGCACCAGCTGCAGGATCCAAAATGAGCAAAACTCCTCAAGTCTTTCCTTGCCAGAGCCACATCCCCAAGGAAACTCCTTTCAAACGATTGGCTACTTACAGAAGATCCCATCATGGAAATGATTACATCATGAAAGTAATCACATTATCATATGACTGCCAAGCTACATCATAACTGCCAAACCACTGAGAATCATAGCCCAGCCAAAGTGACACACAACCTTAACAATCACAGCACCTAACAACAGTTTGCACAAGTAGATCTTTAATCCATTTTGAATTTGTGTATGGTGTGAGGCATAGATCCTGTTTCATTTTTCTGCATGAGGAAATCCAATTTTCTCTGTACCATTTTTCCCCCCTGAATAGATTTAGCATCCTTGTTAAAAGTCAGTTCACCACAGATGTATGGGTTTATTTCTGGACTCTTAATTTTACTTCAATGGTCTTTGTGTCTATTGCTATACCAGTACCAGTCTGTTCTGGTAAATATGGCTGTATAAAGAAAGAAACAAACAAACAAAAAAACCCCACTTCTGTAGAGTCAATTCTGACTCATAGTGATCCTATAGGACGGGGTAGAACTGCTCCATAGAGTTTCCAAGGAGTGCCTGATGAATTCAAATTGCCAAGATTTGGTTAGCAGACATTGCACTTAAACCACGGTCACCAGGGTTTCCTGTAGCTGTATAGTGTGCTTTAAAATCAGAAAGTGTGAGTCCTCTCACATTGTTTTTCCTTTTCAACATTGTTTTATCTATTTGGGGCTTCTTGCCATACCATGTAAAGTTGAGTATTGTTTTTTCTATTTCTGTAAAGAAGACTATTGAGGATTTTACTTCTTCTTTTCCAATCTGCATCATTTTTCTTGTTTTATTGCTCTGACTAATACTTCTAATACAGTGGTGAGAAAAAGCATGTTTGTCTTGCTCCTGACTTCAAGGTGAAAACTCTCAGTCTTTTTCCATGAAGTATAATGTTGGCTGTTGGCTTTTGCTACATATGCCAAATCATACTGAGGAATTCTCTTTCTATTACAATCTTCTTTAGGGTTTTCATCAAGAATGTTGGATTTTGTCATCGGTAGAGATGGTTGTGTGGTTCTCTTGCTTTGTTCTATTGATGTAGTATATTATGCTGATTGATTATCTAATATTGAATCATCCCTGTATCATGGAATAAATCCCACTTGGTCACAGTGTATACTCCTAACCCCTGTACCCATGATCTTGTTTGGAAATGGTTTCTTTATTTGAAGAGGTTATTGGTTAATGAAGTCGTGTCTGAGTAGGGTAGGTCCTAAGCCGTTCTGAACAGTACCTTATAAAAGGGGAGAACAGACCAGGAGACAGAATTACAGAGGGAGAAGTGATGTGTGATGTGTCTACAAGCCAAGGAACTCTCCACGGGCTGCTGGGAGCCACCAGAAGGTAGGAAAGAGACATACAATAGTTTCTCTCAGAAGGAATCAACACAGCTGATGCTCTGATTTGGATTTCCAGCCTCTAGAAAAATAAATTTTTGCTCTTTACTGCCATTAACTTTGTGGTATTTTGTTATGGTAGCCCTATTAACTAAGACACCCCTCCAAAAACCTTTTTATTTTTCCTTACAGTAACTCTTACCATTTAACATACTTATGGAAGCTCTGTGAGAGCAAGGACTTTGTCTATTTAGTTTATTGCTGTATTCCCAGCACATAACAGTGCTAGGCATATAGCTGATGCTAAGAAAATATTTGTTGAATGAATATTAGATAAATTGTGATATTAAAAAAAACAAACTGGTTTTGGTGAGTTGATTCTGACTCATGGTGACCCTATAGGACAGTAGAACTGTTCCATAGAGTTTCCAAGGAATGGCTGGTAGATTCAAATTGGTGAACCTTTGGTAAGCAGCTGAACTCTTAACTAGTGAGATACCAAGTGTATGCTAATAGAAGTATGAAACAAAGACTTTCCAAGGTAGGCAAATAGCAGGAGTTACTGTCAAAAATATAGTTTAGGCTGGACTATTTAAGGCAGTGGTTTTCAAACACTTTAAAAGTGGAACCCATTTTTCAAAAGAAATATATTACAAAAAACAGATAAAGCCAAAGATTGATGCAGGGCTGAGAAGCCAGGTGCCTCCAATTCAGCTTTGTCTCCTTCCTTCTTGAACCCATGATGCATCTCCAAGTCAAGCTTGAAAAGCCACAAAGCTAGAGCCTGAATGCCTTTCTAATGAGTTAGGACTCTAGTTTGAAGATAATTCGGAGCCACTGAAAGGTTTTGTGCAGGTGTTGTATGGAGATTGAAGCTTTCAGAAAATAACTCTCTAAGCATGCAAAGAATGAACAGTTGCAGGAAAAGATGGCAAGCAGGAGAACCAAAGAGAAACCTGCAACATGCAAGTAAATATTTAAAAGATAAATGAGAGTATGAAAATTCAAAGAACAGGTTGATGAAGAGAGCTGCATAGGACCTGAAACCTTACCTCCCTCATAGAATGGGAGTTTCATGCCTCAGTAACTGTGTTGAGCTTAGTGAACACAACAGGAGGGGTAGGTTGGGGGTGGAAAAGCATGTTATGACTTCAAATTTAGACACAAAACCTGAGGTATGAAAAAGATAAAACTGTCTTACAAGAGATGAAATACAGTCCTAGGATTTAGGCAGGAATTCCAACAAAACAAAAACCCAAATCCGCTTCCACAGAGTTGATTCTGATTCACACTGATCCCATGTGATTTCCAAGGCTGTAAATCTCTATAGAAGCAGACTGGCACATCTTTTTCCATCTGAGCTGTGGCTTCTAACTGCCAACCTTTCCTTTAGCAGTCAAGCTCATTAAATACTGTGCCACCAGGGCCTGTGGGGCATTTTAAAAGAAACTCATTGCCCTCAAGTCAAATGTTGACCCTTGTGTCACAAAGTAGAACTGCACTCCATTGGGCTTTCTTGGCTGTAATCCTTACAGAAACAGATTGCTAGGCCTTTCTTCTGTGGTGCCACTTGGTGGCTTCAAACAGCTAATCTTTTTTTTTTTTTAATAAAGTAAACTTTGTCTGAAAAACAGAGCATCCAATTGTCATAGAAAAATTGAATTTTTATTATGATTAAATGAAAATGTACATTTCCATATAAATTTGCATACCCACCTATATGCAGCTCCCACTGCTCTCCCTGACCAGTGACAGCAGACTCTTCCCCTCTGCTCCATACATGTCTTATCCTCCCAGCAATCTTCTATCCACTCCTCTCCACCCACTCCTCTTCCTCTAGTAACAGGTCAGCAGAACGACACCCTACAAATGCACAGAACCATGAAGTGTCTCCAAGTCCAATCCATTCCTGTCCGAGAGCTGACCTCCATTATGATTTATGGACAGGGGCAGCATTAGGGCCAGGGGCCATGCTCCCAGGGGAACTATGAGGCCATCAACTGCATGGACCATCAGTTGCTGTCTTTTAGTGGAGATCTCAGGGTGCACCCCTTTTTATTCTTGTCAAACAGCTAATCTTTAGGCTTACCAGTAGTCCAGTGCAAAGCATTTGTCCCACACAGAGGCACTGTCAATTATTTAGGAACTATGACCTCCTTGGAATCTCTATGAGCCAGTTCTACTCTGACCTCTAGGATCACTAGGAGTCGGTCACGATGTGACAGCAGTGGGTTTTTTTTTTTTTTTTTTGGTATCTACATACCATTGGTAATTAAGAGCAAGTGTAGAAGACCAGCACCCATAAAAATTGTGACAAGAACAGAACCTTGGAGTACAGGGACATGGGGCCAAACTGAGGAACTGAGGAACTGAAACTCCCAGAAGGAGTGGTATCACGTGACCCAAGAGAGTGGTAGGTGGAACCAATTGAAGATGAAAGCTAAAAAGGAACTGACAGATGGCTCAGTTACTAAACAATAAACACAATGCACCTACTATGTGCTGAAAATTTAATTGTGATGTACTTGACAAAACCGAGACACACATGCTCGGTATCCTGATTCAGAAATCTCTGGTGACCCACTCAGAACCAAAACTGGGGATCACAAGAAGCACAGACTGCTTCAAGGCGTGGAAGGAGCTTACCTGAAGCAACCGGGAAACCCAACAGCTGCAGGCCTCGAGATTTGGACTTGGGCCAGTATGGACAAGGAGGACCTGTCCCCAACCTCAGTGCGCAGCCCGCCTGATAGCTCCGCAGGGCACGAAGGCCCCTACCAGGCAGAAACCTTGTGGTCCCAACATGCCCAACTCTAGTCTTGCGTCACTGCAGGGTGACTTTTAGGAGAAGAGAAAAAGAGGGCTGGTTGCTGGGCAACATGCCAAGTGCGGAGAGTTGGCCTTCAAGGGCAGAAAACAGAGAGCAGGAGGCTCTAGCCCAAGGGACTGTGAGAATCCAATTCTATTCTTTTCTGGGGGAAGAGAGAGGTGGCAATTTAACTAAGGCCTAAGTAGCCACGCACTTTATATTCTGAGTTCCTCTAAAGGGTTGATTCTCTAAGAGCACTCGTCTTGACTCATAGCTGATCCTTGCCGGGCTCCAGAACAGAATGCCCTGCACACAGTTGGAGATTTCCTACCACTTTTATATTTGAGTCCCTGGGTGGCACAAATAGTACGTACTAAAGTCGTCAAGGACTTTAGTTTAGTTTATTTGGATACACAACCAGTGACCATGGAAACAGCAGTCCAGCAATCAGACAGCTTATTGGACTGGTCAAATCTACTGCAAAAGACCTCTTTTTCTTTTAGAAAGCTTTTGCCTATGGACCGTGCCTCGTACAGACTCGTTAGGAAAGAGAAGAACTCCCCCCAGAGTTACCAAAGAGTGGCTGGTGGATTTAATCTGCCATTCTTTTGGTTATCTGCCCAGCACTCAACTACTGTACCACCAAGGCCTCTTTAAAATGTTGAAAAGCAAAGGTAACACTTTGAGGACTAAGGTGTGTCTGACCCAAGCTATGGTATTTTCAGTTGCATCATATACATGTGAAAGCTGGACAGTGAATAAGGAAGATGAAACAACTGATGCCTTTGAATTACAGTGTTAACAAAGACTCTTGAATATACCGTGGACTACCAGAAGAATGAACAAGTCTGTCTTGGAAGAAGTACAGCCACAATGCTCCTTTGAAATGAGGATAGAAAGACTTTGTATCATATACTTTGCTCCTGTTATGAAGAGGGACCAGTTATTGGAGAAGGACATCATGCCTGGTAAAGTCATCAAAAAATGAAGACTATCAATGAGATAGAATGATACAGTGGCTGCAACAACAGGCTAAAATACAGCAATGATTGTGAGAATGGCACAGGGCTGTGTTTTGTGCTGTTGCACACAGGGTGGCTAAAAATAAAAAACAACTGGATAGCACCTAATGACAACAACCTAAGGTTTGTGATTCGAACTCCGTCGTGGGTAGCATGGAAGAAAGGCTTGTTGATGTGATTCCATAAAGATTATAGCCAAGAAAACTCTATGAAATAGTTGTATTCTGTAACTCGTGAGGTCACCATGAGTCAGAATGGACCGGATGCATCAGTTTTGTTCTGTTTAGTTTGTATGTGTGTATATTTTTATTCTTAATCATCTTTCTTTTTTTTTTTTTAATTGTGATTTAGGTGAAAGTTTACAGAGCACATTAGTTTCTCATTAAAGTGTTAATATATTGTTTTGTGACATCGGTTGCCAAGCTTGAGATGAGTCAACATTCTCCCCTTCTCCACCTCAGTTTTGCTGTTTCCATTTGTCCAGTTTTCCTGTTCTTTCCCGCCTTCTCTCCTTTGCTAATAGTGTGTCTATTAGTCTCATATACATGATTGAACTATGAAGCACATCCCTTACAAGTGTTATTATTGGCTCTATACACTTGTCTAATCTTTGGTTGAAGGGTGAACCTCAGGAGTCACTTCATTACTGAGTTAAAAGGATGACCGGGGACCATACTTATGAGGTTTCTCCAGTCTCTGTCAGACCAGCAAGCCATTTTATTTTATTGTGAATATGAAGTTTGTGCTACGTTTCTTTCCTTCTTTGTTGGGGTCTATTGTGATCTCTGCCAGAGCAGTTGGTGGCGACCAGGCACCACAGTTATTCTGGGTGGAGGTTGTGGATGTTGTGGTCCATTGGTTCTTTGGACTAATCTTTCCCTGTGTCTTGATTTTCAATCTCTTTTGCTCCAGCTGAGATGGAACCAGCAGATGTATCTTAGGTGTCAGTTATGATTCTAGCAGCTACTCATTACAGCTGTTTTTTGAAAATTACTTACATCATTTTTAAGACTACCTATATTTAGACTGAAGCCAATCCCAAAGGCACTTTTTTCTTTTCTTTATTTAACATTAGTTAAAGGTTGTTGCTCCTTCACACTCATCTCATCACAAGGTCTAGCCAAATAGATCAGCTAACGCTTGTTCAGCAGTCTTGAGCATTTAAAAAACAAAAAACAAACAAAAAAACCCTTTTGTTGAGTTTCAAACCATGCAAGTCTTCTTTCCAACCACAAATGGATTCTGTCATTTCTCTTGCTTTTTCATTTTATTGGAAATATTTCAAATTCCTCCAGTCCTACTTCAAATCCACTTTTTCCTCTCATCCCAGTCTGCAGGACCCTTTTACTCCAAAACCAGCAACTCTCTAGACATCTCTTCTGTCTCAAACAGTTTAAAAATCGTGTCTATTCATTCAATCCTTTTCTCACTGAACAAAACAAAACTCAAACCCTTTGCTGCTGAGTAGATTCCTACTTATCATGACCTACAGGACAGAGTAGAACTGCTTCATAGGCTTTCCAAGTCTGTAAATCCTTAAGGAAACAGACTGTCATATTTATCTCTCATAGGGTAGCTGGTGGGTTTGAACTGCTGATCTTACAGTTAGCACCTGAGTACTTAGCCACTATGCCAACAGGACTTCTTAGCTCTCTTCTCACCAGCACTCTACCGTCTTTCACCCTAGTGATCTTTCACTGTCCTTTTTGCCAGTCACCATCCAGGCCACTTGTGTTCTTCATTCCAGCTACAGAGATTCCAACTTTGCCAGTAAAAAACAAAGAGCACCCTTAGACAAAAACTTTCTGTCTACAAGCAAAGTGCCCCAGGAAGAACTGGAACTTCTTTTATGTGCCTTGTACCTTAGCTCCATGGTATCTACAACATTTCCCACTGACTTCCTGTCATCTGCCACAAACCTTCAGCACAGTCCGGCTTTACTTTTGACAAGTGGTCTCACTTGTATTCTTTCTTTCAGCACTTTTCATCTATATTTTTTGTATAGACATTTTTATTAAAATATATAATATAGAAAGGTACAGAAAATAGCCCAGATGTAGAATAATCTACCATCCAGAACAAAGAAATAATTGATTTTGTCATGTTTCTTTCGTATTTTTTCTGAATCTTTTTAAATAAAAAGAGCCAGTCTATATAAAAAGGAAATTTCCTTTACGCTCCTCACCACTGCTTTCCCCTCAGCTTTCCCCAGAAGCAGTAATATCACAAATTTCCTGTGTTTCTATACACCTAATTATATATGTCGCCATAAAAATTTAAGGGCACAGTTTGTACTCCCCTACTGTCATGGATGGAATTATGTCCCCCCAAAAATGTGTGTGTCAGTTTGGCTAGGCTATGATTCCCAGTATTGTGTGATTGTCTACTATTTTGTCCTTTGACAAGATTTTCCTATGTGTTCTAAATTCTATCACTATGATTTTATAAGATGGATTAGTGGCAGTTACATTCACAAGGTCTACAAGATTAGATAGCGTCTTAAACCAATCTCTTTTGAGATAGAAAAGAGAGAAGTGAGCAGAGGAACGTGGGAGTCTCATACCTCTAAGAAAGCAGAGCAAGGGGCAGAGCATGTCCTTTGGACCTGAGGTTCCCAGCAAAAACAGATACATTACAAGGAACTCCCCCTAGAGCCAACAGAGGGAGAAAGTCTTCCCCTGGAGCTAGCATCCTGAAATTGGGCTTGCAGCCTACTGGACTGTGAGAGAATAAAATTCTCTTTCTTGAAGGCCTCCACTTGCAGTATTTCTATTATAGCAGCATTAAATGACCAAGACACCTACTAAGTTAAGTTTGGTGGTATGAACCCACTTGGCAGTTTCATAGAAAGAAAGCCTTGATGATCAGTTTCTGTAAGATTATAGTAAGAAAACCCTATGGAGCAGTTCTACTTGGTAACATGTGGGTAACATGGGGACAGAATTGACTTGATGGTAGTGGGTTTTTATGTTTAGGTATTCCATTATTTGCTCACTATTTGTAAGCTCTGTTATATTCTGTTCCTGGGCCCTTTATTCTGCTCCACTGAACTATTGCCTGTTTTGTGCTATTACCATCATTACTATACCTTTTTATTAAGTATTCCTAGTAAGGTAGAGCAAATCTTCTACCCATCCTGATTTTCCTCTTTACAATTCTTGATCATTCTTAGATTTTTACTATAGTTTACTTTAAATTTAGGATCAGATTTTCATGCATCAGATGAATCCAGCTGGGATTTAAATTGGAGTTGCGTTAAATTTATAGGTCAGTTAGAGGAAAATTGACATTTTTACTATATTATTATATCTATGAACATGATAGCTCCCCATTTATTGAGGTATTTCAATAAGGTCATCATTTCCTTAGTATAGGTCTTACACAACATTTATAGGTGTATTCCTAGGTAACACAGAGATTTTGTTGCTATTGTCAGGTTTTTTTTTCAGTTACATTTATAGTTGGTTATTACTGATATAGAAGGACACTATTGATTTTTGTATATTGCTCTTGCAGCTACCCAAATAGACTCTCCTATTTTTTCGAATACTATAAAGCTATATTCTGTTGAATTTCTAGGGTAAAGTCCTTAGAGAAGATCCTTCAAATGGATGTGAATTCTCTTTGTGCCTGCAGCTCCCTGGAATTTCATACTCTTTCATAATCCATACTCAGACTTTAGCAGTTTCTTAAAGTGTTTAGTTCAGTTCTTACCAGCTTGTCTGTGGGCCTTGTCTCCCTCTAGTGCTCTGTCCTAGGTAAGCTGGTACTGGTGTCTTGTCTCTCCTTGGAGGTATCTGCCTTTCCTTAGATCTCTCCGGTGGATCAGGAAAAATTAGGACTTTGTAGATGATCAATATTTTCTTTTGTCAGTATGGATGTTTTGGGCATTATAGGATATTAGCAGCATCTCTGGCCTCTCCCTACTAGTAGCAGAGCATGTCCCCCAGTTGTGATAACCAAAAACACTTCCTGACCTTGCCAAATGTCTCCTGGAAGCAAAGTCACCCCTCACTGGGAACCAATGTACATTTATTTCCAGCTTGATGCTATTTTGAATGAATCTATGAATATCGTTATGTCTTTTGGTAGATATAATTACTCATTTCTACTGAGTCCACACTTAGAAGCAGATTTGTAGATCAAGGAATATGGGTGATTAGCTTTAGGAGATACAGTTCTTCAAAGTAGCTACACCAAGTTATACTCCTGAGAGTAATATATGAATGTTCTAGTTGCTTTACATTGTGACACCTGGGGATTTTAATTTCCTGATTTTGAACTTGGATATGTCTTTTTAAAAAATTGTATGTTTTATTCATTGATATGGATGGAATTATGTCTTCCAAAACTGTCAGTTTGGCTAAGCCATGATCCCCAGTATTGTGTGATTGTCCACCATTTTATGATCTGATGTGATTTTCTCTATGACGTTAGTGAGGCAGGATTAGAGGCACTTATGTTAATGAGGCAAGGCTCAATTTACAGGATTAGGTTGTATCTTGATTCAAACAGTCTCTTTTGAGATATAAAAGAGAACTGAGCAGAGAGGAGAAGGACCTCTTACCACCAAGAAGGAAAAGCCAGCAGTGAACACATCCTTCAGATCCAGGGTCCCTATGCTGAGAAGCTCCTAGACTAGCAGAAGATTGATAACAAGGGCCTTCCCCTAGAATTTCTGCAACAGAGAAAGAAAGCTTTTTCCTAGAGCTGGGACCTTGAATTTGGATTTATAGCCTCCTAAACTGTGAGAGAATGAATTTCTCTTTGTTAAAGCCATCCACTTGCGGCATTTCTGTTAAAACAGCACTAGATAACTAAGACATTCCTCGTTTTTGTTTTTATTGTTTTCCAGAATCAGCTAATTTTACCACAAATTTCTACATTGTATCTCTATTCTTGAGATGATTAGACCACCATTTTACCCCTGAGTTTTTCCCTTATTTAACTCTTTCTTCCTCCTGCCTATTTCAACTGTATCTCCTTTCCTTTTCAAGAATAATTCCTCTATCTCTGCTTTTTATCTCTTCCACCACTCACTTTACAATATTCTACATTCAGTCTCTCCTCTACAGATCCCTTTCCCATCAACACTTATATTTGTTCAGATGATCCAATCTTTAGGAATACAATAGGCAACTCTCCTGTCAACTATCTTCACAACTTTTTCCTCCTTTTCCCAGCCATATTTTCTGAAAAGACAGTCAGCATTTGCAATCTCTACTTCTTTATTTCCCTTAATTCTAAAATTGCCAGGTAAAAATACTGGACACATGGAATACCGGGGACATAGTTATACTAAAAATTATACATTTTTTATCTGAAATTCTAATTTAGCTGAAGGTCCTACGTTTTTATTTGTGAAAGCTAGTAATCTTACTTAATGTGTAATTCTATAAAAACTACTTCTACTAAGCTCATCAATTCAAAAAGATACTGCCCAGACCTTATCTAGTTTGCTTTCTCCCTAGCACTTGACCTCTACTCTTTGCTGACATATACCTTTCCTTTGGTTTCTGTGTCACCACATTTTCCTGGTTTCTGTTTTCCTTCCCTGACCACTCTTCAATAATTTTTTCCTGGTTTCCCTTTCTCTACACAATCCCTAAATAATGAAATTCCTCAGGAATTGGTTCTCTTTATGCTCTCTCCCTGGCAGTCTCATCCTTTTGCATGGCTTTATTTTGTTAAGAGCCATGAAGAGGCCAAGATTTTACACTACTTCCAAGCTTGAAAGTGAGTGTGTTACTGTTTCGTGGATGCTGATGTTACCAGGTGGCTGGAGCCCTGGACTCTAGGTTTGTGGCTGCACCTTTAAGAATAAAGAGCCAAAGTCACCGGACAGGGAGAGCAGTGAAGGCTGCATATATGTGGGCATGTAAATTTATACGTGAATGTACATTTTCACTCAGTTATGTTAAATAAATAAATAAATAAAAGAATAAAGAGGCAAGCCACAGAAAAACCTTTTCTCAGGAGCAAGGTTTGTTAGGGAGAGGTCTACACGTAGACAGAGTCAAAGGGCCTCCAAGTCACTGGTCCCAAATATTTTAGAGTTGGTGAAGTCTGCCTGCAGATACATACAAGGTGGCCCTAGCAGTGAAGATTTCTGGGATTTGTAGTTTGCCTTAGATTCTCTGGTCCTGTTTGTAGTCCTCTGGCCAAATTCGGATTTCTTGTGCAAACCCTAGAACTGAGTTTCTGGAAAATCAACTCTGAGGAATTTTACATAGCTAAGTGATAACTTATCTTAGTGTCCCAGGACATGGTAAAAACATTTGGTCTGTTATGTGATGGCATATCCTAATGTCCCAGGATATAGCAAAAACTTTTGGTCTATCACTATCTGCTGAAAGGTTTCTGCATAAAAGGTATTTATGAAGTCTGGGTCAGAGTACTGATTTACTCACAAGGAAGTGGAGAGGAAATGCAAAAGAGGCCTGTCAGATTCCCTGGTGCCTGCTTCACTGGCAGAAGACAAGAGACTCCTGGGGAGAGATAAAGGACTTTATTACAGCAAAAGTGAAACCAGAGGCTGAAAAGCCCCAGGATGAAGGTTTAATGGAGAAATGCCATTTTCCTCTAAAAAAAAAGAGAGAATTGGGGTGGGCATTCGTAGTTTTTTTTCACCTACTTTTCTGGACTAATCTTTTACTTGTTTTTTTTTTTTTCTTTTGTTAGGGTCCGGATTTCAAGACATGACACAGTTTCCTTTCAAAAGTTAAGTTTTATTAAAAAGTGTGCCCAATTGGAAAAAGACTGGTGTACCAGGGACACACTCCAAACTACGCAGAGTGGAGGTGACCCCAGGCTTCTCCAGCATGTAGTATTTAAGCTATGAAACTGCAAAGCAGGGAGGGGGAGGCGACCTTTACATTGATTGGTTGAGGCCACCTGGAATTCCTGTTAGTTGTAAAATGTGGTCTTAGCAAATGTTTTAGTAGATTGTGGTCAAGGTCTAGGGGTCATTTGCAAGGCTGTCTCCAGGCTTTGTCTTGTGACAGACAGATGTTTTGCAAGACAAAGGTGAGATTACTCTATGGTATTTCTTGTTATTTCCTGCTAAGTTGGTTCCTGGAGCCTTTTACTTTAATACCCTGAATTTTCACTGCACCCTTCCTCAAAATGGAGTTACTTATGTCTCATTTCAACACTTTCTTAAAAATTTCTGGCCCTGGCAGGAAATCACACATTTAACTGACAGGAACTCCAGAGATAACGTCTTTTGCAGTTTTCACAGCTTTTGTTAGAAACACCACAACAGAGAAAGAGCCTGAAAAACCCAGGAGCCAGGTAGGACCCCCTGCTTTGAATGACAATATAAAGCAGTCTGTATTCCTACTTCCGGTGCATAGCAAGGAAGGACTCCAGAGGCCTCTGAATGGATCTTCCTTTTAATCCCTAATCAATCACATTGTTTTCCTGGCGCCGGCAACAATACTTGTATTTCCAATTTGCATGCAACCCTGGTCCCTTATATACCCAATCCTCACCTGATGATTTTTGAACAGGTCCTAGATGGAGAAATATCTGCCTGTTCCCTGTTATTGTTGCTAACACACTGAAAATAAACTTCTTTTTAATCACTAACCCAAAATACTTGTCTCAGAGATTGGCTATTTGGGACAGGTAATGAAAACTTGAAGTTTTGTCTGGTAATAAGGAGTGCTTAAGATTGAAGGCTTAAAAGACTTTGTTTCAGATCACCCCCAATTCACAGGAAAAGACATGACCTCCACATTCTACAAAGCCCCAGGGGGCAAAACTAGGGTGGGGCCATCGTATGTACCACTACAGAGTCAGTGAATTACAGAGAATGAATAACTCCCTTTGTTTTGATAATTGAACACTTAACTAATGATTAAAGCAACAGGCAGGTAAATCAAGGAAGTAATTTGTGTTGGAGAATTCTTCTTTCAGATTGGTGGCCAGATAATATCTAATACCACTTTGTTTCCTTGGATGGCTGGTGATAGTTTCTGAGATTGTGAAGCAGGTGATAGTTTCTGAGATTGTGAAGCAGACAACCTCTACCCAGTTCACTTCCACTCAGAGGACTCCCACAAACCCCAATTGCCCACATTGTTCCCTTCATTTACATGTGGTTTCTCCCTTTTAATACTTTGATCTTGCCTGACAAAATTTAAGCAGGTTTCTGATGGAAAGAACCCTCCCTGTTCCCTGTGTCTGCTAGTGCACAGTAACAAACTTCTTTTTGATCATTGACCCTGATACCTGTCTCAGAGACTGGCTTTTGGGGGCAGACAGGTAACAAGAATCTGGAGTTCTGTTTGGTAATAAAAGCAGTAGCAAAATTGTCAGCATGATGTTCCTACCAGTTTCCTTTGCCATGCAATGAGTTGCATTGAAAGAGAAGAATGCTGAGCTTGGAAACTGTTTTTAGTAATCATTGAGCAAGCCTGCTCTTTGTGTGGGGAAAGATGTTATTTCATCTTTGACTACTGCTCATTGCATAACATAACCTTGAGAAATGGCCCAGGAAAACACCCAGCCAGAACTCTGCATTCTCAGTAAACCTAGCAAGAACATGCAGGGATGTTCTGGGTCCATGGAAAACTACCATGTATTCCTAAACACGTATCTCTATGTTGGTTAGCATAAGAATCTAATAAGGGTTACTTAGGTTCTTAAATTGCATTCTACCCCCTACCCCAATTATTACCCAAAACCAGATTAATAGGCCTGTGTTCTTCTGTCTTTGGAGTATAAAGTCAATTATTCCAAGAACCTCAGAGAGAAAATGTATTTGGGGAAGTTTACACAGTTTGATAAGATGTAATGAAATCTTATGACTCCCTGTTACTGTTCTGTGACAATCTTTAGATGACAATCCCTTTGAAATCTGGCTACAAAAACTGCTGAAAATGTAACTCAAGTGGGATAGGATTTTGTGTGTGTGTGTGAAGCGATTCTCACTGCTCCTCCACGTTTGCCGGCTTAACTGTTAGTAAAGCATCCCTTGAACCTTTTTCTGACTCTGAATTTTTTGCTACAGTGACAGATGGAATGACCTTGCTTTAGTTTGACAGCATTTACTCTAGTCTTATTTTACTAGAATTAGTCTGTCTATCCCTAGTTGGATGTTCAACAAATTTGAAACTGTTCTGTCTTCACTCTGCAACTAACTGCTTCTTTTGTACTGCTCCCCATATCAGTAAATTGAATCATCTTCTATCATTTTGCTCAAGACAGAAACTCTGGATTCATCCTGATTTATCTCTCTTATCTCAAAGAATTCTTTAATTTTATGTCCTGAACATATCTCTTATCCACCCATTGCTCTCTTTCCCTATTGCCAATTTCTCTTCCTGGGTCTACTAGAATAGCATTATAACTACTTCTTCTCATTTGTACTTGCCTTGCTGTTATCTGCTTTACACACTGTTGAGTGATCTTTACAGAACACATAGCTTTCCAAATATTTGAGTGCCTAATATGTGTCAGGCACTGTGCTAATACAATGAGGGTATAATAATGAGCAAAAATGGACACAGGCTTTGCTGTCACAGTCTTCAGGTAGTCTGATGGAGAAACCTAACAGTCAAATGGTCAAACAAGCAAATGTGAAATTGTAGCTATGGCAATTAACCTGAATGAGAGAGCCAAGATAACATGAGTGCCTGAAATAAAAGAACTTGACCTAATTGGAGAATTCCTGAATAAGTGATTCTTACATTGAGGTCAGAATGATGAATAAACTGGGCAGATAGAGAACAGCTAATTGCTCTGGCAGCAAGAACAGCATATGTCACAGCCAAAGTCCTGGAAGACATCCATGTGTCTGGAATGGTGAGTAGTAGTGGTGAGTCCAGTGAGGAAGATAAGTACGATTGCTTGGGGCGTGACTCTGCAGATTCTGGGGAGCAGTTAACAGGCTTGTTTATATCATAAAAGCAATGGGACGCTACTGGAAGGTTTTACAGAAGGGAGGGAGGGTGATATGATCCGATTTAACTTTGGAAATGATCACTTGAGTGAAAGCATGGGGAATGCCTTGGCAGGGGAGCTAGAGCTCACGTGGGTTGATGATTTAAAAGGTAATAAGGTGACTGAGGTGAGAGGTAATAGCTGAATAGCTGATATCATCACATCTCTGCCTGAAATTCAAAGAATAAATCCCCAGATCCTTCAGATGGCAGTCAAGGCCTCTACAGTTTGGACAGCCTCAGCTATCATGGGTTCTTCTCATTCATATGCAAAGTTCTCTTTCACTGATGTTAGCTTTGCCCGAGTATTCTTTCTCTCATTCTTTCCCCTGCCAAATTTTACTTATGCCTCATGTTTCAGCCTCAATGTCATTTCCTCATGGGCTTCTCTGGGTCACCAAGTCCCTCTTGAATGTATTACTTTCCTTGTCATACCATCTTTTTCACCACTCCCTTTTGGACATCCAGCCCACTTGCTGAACATCAGCTGACCAACCAGAGTGTAAACTCTGGAAGGGTGGGATGTTTTCCCAGAACTGTAACCCTTGGACCTTAAACAAGGTATGCATTGAATAAGAATTTGTGGAATGAATGAATCAGTGAATGAATGACATCTCAAGGAGCTAGTTTCTGCATTCCTCTTATTTCTGTCATACTTCAATGTCTACCCCTCTATCTTCTTTTTAGTCTTTACACATGCTCAAGTCCTCTTCTTAAAAAAACTTAGTTTGGTGCTTTTATATACTCAGATTATTGCCTCATTTCTCTTTCATGTTTGTATTTCAGTTTCTGACATAGCATGTGTCTTCTTTCCAAGTTTGGAAGGTTTATTTTACCCCCTTATACAGCCTCTCTCTTGTACACAGTAAGAACTGAATTGATGGGAATCTGGGAAATGTAATGGTTATCAGTCGTTTTAAACAATATAATAGAATTAAATTGAATAAAATTTAGTTTTCAAAATTTATTTTGAATATTGGTTACTTGCCAAGCCAAGCCAAGTGCCGTCGAGTCGGATCCGACTCATGGCGACCTTGGGAGAAATATTTAATTAGATGAGATATGGAGATTGCCCACCAAGTGTCTAAGTTTGTCATACTGTGGTGGTGGCTTGTATGCTGCTGTGATGTCGGAAAATTATGCCGTTGGTATTTCAAGTACCAGCAGGGTCACCCACAGTAGACAGATTTCAGCAGAGCTTCTAAGGAAGACAGACTTTAACAATGCCAGCCAAGCCAAGTGCCGTTGAGTTGGATCCAACTCATGGCGACCCTAGGGGCCAGGGTTGAATAGCAGGGAAATATTGTCTGATATAGTGCTAGAAGATGACCTCTTCAGGTCAGAAGCCATTCAAGGCATGACTGGGTAAGTGCTGCCTCCTCAAAGAAGACTCAATCTTAATGACATGATGGAGTAAAAGCTTTCAGGGAATTCATTTGCTAAGGTGGCACCAACCAAAATGAGAGAGAATAGCTGCAAACAACCATTAATAATTGAGAGGTGGCATTTATGAGGTGTGAATCTAGGAAAATTGGAAGACATCAAAATGAAATGGAACACACAAAAATCAATATCCTAGGCATTAGTGAGCTGAAATGGACTGGTATTGACCCTTCTGAATCAGATAATCATATGTATACCATGTCAGGAATTACAAGTTGAAGCGGAATGGCATGGCATTTATTGTCATTTTTTAACACTTCAAGGTCTATTCTCAAGTACAATGCTGTCTGTAATAGGATAATATCCTACAAGACCAGTCAATATGACTATTATTCAAATTTACCCACAAACCACTAACTGCAAAGGTGAGGAAGTTGAAGATTTTTAACAAACTCTGTAGTCTGAAAGGAAATCATGGTGGTGTAGTGGTTAAGAGCTACAGCTGCTAACCAAAAGGTTGGCAGTTCAAAGGTACCAGGTGCTCCTTGGAAATTCTAAAGGGTAATTTTATTCCATCCTATAGGGTCCCTATGAGTCAGAACTGACTCAAAAACAATGAGTTTGGACAGTCCAGAAATTAATCAAATATGCAATCAAGATGCACTGATAATTAACAGTGATTGGGATGTAAAAGTTGGAAACAAGAAGGATTGGTAGTCAGAACATGGCCTTGGTGATAGAACTAACACTGGAGATGATATGACAGAATTTTGCTAGGTCAATGACTTATTCATTGCAAATGCCTTTTTCAACAACATAAACAGCAACTGTACATGTTGACATCAACAGATGCAAAACACAGTAATAGACTTTATCTATGGAAAAAGATGATGGAAAAGCTCAATATCACCAGTCAGAATAAAGGCAGGGGCCAACTGCAGAAGAGACCATCAGCTGCTCATACATACACTCAAGTTGAAGCTGAAGAAAATAAAACAAGTCTACAAGAACCAAAAAACAACCTGGAGTATATCCCACCTGAATTTGGAGACCTTCTCAAAAATAGATTAGATGCACTGAATAGTAACAAATGAAAACCAGAGGATTTGCAAGATGACATCAAGGACATCATACATGAAGAAAGCAAAAGATTATTAAAAAGATAGAAAAGACAAAATTAGATGTCAGAAGAGACTCTGAAATTTGTTCTTGAACACAAAGTAGCTAAAAACAAATGGAAGAAATGAAGTAATAGAGCTGAATAGAATATTTTACAGGGCAGCACAAGAAGACAAAGTATTTATTAGGGAATGTGCAAAGATCTGGAGGTAGAAAACCAAAAAGAAAGAACATGTTCTGCATTTCACAAGCTGAAACAATTGAGGAAAAAACTCAAGCCTTGAGTAGCAACACTGCCGGGTTCTGTGGGCAAAATACTGAATGCAAGAAACATCAAAAGCAGATGGAAGGAATACACAGTTATCATGCCCAAAACAACTGGTTGATGTTCACATATTTCGGAAGACAGCATATGGTTAAGAATTGATGGTACTGAAGGAAGAAGTCCAAACTGCACTAAAGCATTGGCAAACAACAAGGCTCTGGGAATTGACAGAATATCAGTTGAAAGGCTTCAACAAACGAATGCAACACTGGAGGTGCTCACTGTTCTCTATGCTATTTGGAAAACAGCTTCCAGATCAGCTGACTGAAAGAGACCCATATTTGTGCTCATTCCATAGAAAGGAGGGTCAACTGAATGCAGTAATTATCAAACAGTATCATTAATATCACACTCAAGGAAAATTTTGTTGACAAGCATTCAAAAATTGTAACAGCAGTACATCAACTGGAAGGTGCCAAAAACTGAAACCAGATTCAGAAGAGGACATAGAATATGGGACACGTTACTGATGTCAGCTGGACCTTGGCTGAAAGCAAATACCAGAGAAATGCTTATTATCTGTGTCTTATTGACTACATGACAGCATTCGATTGTTTGGATCATACCAAATTATGGACAATATTGCAAAAAAAAAAAAAAAAAAAGGGAATTTCAGAACACTTAATTGTGCTGTGGAACATGTACATAGACCAAGAGGGAACTGTTCAAATGGAGCAAGGGAATAACGTGGTTTAAAGTCAGGAAAGTTTCAGTTTTAGTCAGCTACTGCTGCTTTAACAGAAACACCACAGAGTGGATGGCTTTAACAAAGGAAAGTTTATTCTTACATAGTCTGGTAGGCTACAATTCCAAATTCAGAATGTCTGCTCCAAGGGAAGGCTTTCCCCCGTGTCAGCTCTAGAGGAAAGTCTGGTTGCATCAGTCTTTGCCCAGGGAGCATCTTGGTGCAAGAATCTCAGGTCTGAAGGACACTCTTCTCCTGGTGCTGCTTTCTTGATGGTGTGAAGTTCCCAATTCTCTGCCCCTTCCTTTTATCTCTTGTAGGATGAAAGGATTAAGGGTGGTGCAAGCTATACTTCAGGGAAACTGAAAGTGGAGCAGGGAGGTGATCCCATGAAGGGATTTACAACCCCACCCAAATCCTTTAACATGCAGCACAGGAAAATCACAAAATGAGGGACAATCACAGAATACAGGGAATCCTGGCCTAGCCACATGGCCACACATATTTTTGGGGGACACAATTCAATCCACGACAGTGTCCTTTCACCATACCTACTTACTTTGTATATTCAACAAATAATCAGAGAAGCTGGACTATACGAAGAACATGGCATGAGTATCGGAGGAAGACTCATTGACAGCCTGTGATACGGAGATGATACAGCCTTGCTTGCTGAAAGCGAAGAGGACTTGAAGCAGTTACTGAAGGTTAAAGACGACAGCCTTCAGTATGGATTACACCTCAGTTTAAAGAAAACAAAATCTTCACAACTGGGCCAATAAGGAACATCATGATAAATGGAGAAGAGAATGAAGTTGTCAAGAATTTCAGCAGTTGAGAAATCAAACAACTTACTGCATTGGAAAAATCTGCATCTCAGAAGATTCCAGTCTAGGGGAAAATTGACAAGGACATTCTTCCAGAGCCAGCAGGGAGAGCCTGCCACTGGAGCTGACACCCTGAATTTGGACTTCTAGCTTACTGGAACTGTGATAAACAAAATTTCTTTTTAAAGCCATTCATTTGTGGTAATTCTGTTAAAGCAGCACTAGATGACTAAATATTTGGTAAAATGGATGGTCAGCGAGAAAGAGAAAGACTCTTGATAAGATGGATTGACAGTGGCTGCAACAATGGCTCAAACAGCAACATCTGTGAGGATGACGAAGGTCTGGGCAGTGTTTCATCCTGTTGTATATAGGGTTCCTGAGTTCAGAACTGATTCAGTGGCACCTAACCACCACCATCACAATGAAGACTGTAGTAAGATTTCAAATGGGGATTCAATATGCTTCCACAGACTTCAGTATTTAACCTAGAAACTTATGTTTTCTCTAGAAATAGTACTTCTGTGCTATTAGCCAACTTAGGCTAGGTTTTGGTTCAGAGATGGAACAGTACTCACAGGATGAGGAAGATGGTTTCGGAGCACATGTGCATGGTGGAAAAAAATGCCAGATGCAGACTTTAACTGTAATGGTGCAAGAGGAGATGGGGAACATAAAAGGCGGTATGGAAGATCTCATGAGGCGACAAAAATGTGTCAGCCTTCAGAAAGTGTTTTCAGCCCCTGGCCCTGATGCTGCCCTTGCCCATAAATCATAACGAAGGTCCACTCTTCGGACACGAGTGGATCGGACTTGGTGATGCAGAGTGACCATATATTGGATGCACTTTATGGTTCTATGCATCTATAGGATATCATCCTGCTGACCTCTGGCTGGAGTATGGGGAGTGGGTGGAGAGGAGGGGAAAGGATACTGTCGGGAGGATGAGACATGTATGGAGCAGAGAGGAATACTGTGCTGTCACCGGACAGGGAGAGCAGTGGAAGCTGCATATAGGGGGGGCATGTAAATTTATATGAGAATGTACATTTTCACTCAGTCATATAAAATTAAAATAAAAAAAAGAAAGTGTTTTCAGTCTGGGTCAGTGTAACTACTGAACACTGTGAGATGAATTGCAAGACAGGCCTTTCTGCATATCTCAAGACCCAGCAATGGCTCTCTTCTCTCTGTGGAACTACATAAAAACTTGTTAGTCTGGCATTCAAAATTTTCTTTAGTTTGGCTACAAATTACCTTTGAAGTTTATCTCCTGTTTCTCTGGTTGTGAATTTTACATTTCAACCAAACCTGATTACAGACCATTCCCTAAACTTGCCGCCCTGTATTTATGCTTCTGGTAGCATTTAACCTACCTGGCACATCCTTTTACATTATTTCTACCTGCTGAAATAAGAGCTATCATTTTGGGATTAGAGTTGCTATGTCCCCTCTATGCAGTCTTTGTGGATCGTTACAACAGAGAATCATGTCAACAGCTCTGTCATGGATTGAATTATGCCCCCCCCTAATATCTGTGAATTTGGCTGCCCATGATTTGGAGTATTGTTTGCTTATTCATCATTTTGTTATCTGATATTCCTACATGTTGTAGACCCTATCTCTGTGATGTTGAGGAGAAGGAATTATTAGCAATTGTGTTGATGAGGCAGGACTCAATTCACAAGTATAGATTGTGTCTTAAATCAACCTCTTTTGAGATGTAAAAAAGAGAAGTGAGCAGAGACACACGTGGCACCTCATATCACCAAGAAAGTAGTGCCAGTAGAGATCACATCCTCTGGACCTGAAGTTCCTGTGTCTTCTAGACCAAGAGAAGATTGATGACAAAGACATTCCTTCAGAACCCCCTTTGAGGTGGGGTTCTGAATTTAGACTTCAAACTTCCCAGTCTAGGACAGAATAAATTTCTTTTTGTTAAAGCTATCCACTTGTGGGATTTCTGTTACAGCAGCACTAGATTAACTAAGACAAGCTCCTACAGCATTTGCTTGTAACAAGCCTTCAGAATGACAATATTTAACACTATCTTGTGTGTCACTCCTGAAATATCATCTTCCATTGGTGTTCACACCTTACATTCTCCTGATTTCCCTGCTACCTCTTAAGCTGCTGTCATGGATCACACTGTCACCCCCAAAATGTACGTATTGATTTGACTCAGCTATGAGTCCTAATATGATGTGATTCCTCCCATGTGTTGTGAATCCTGCCTCTGTAATGAGGGAGACTGTGGAGCAGCTGTGTTGGTGAGGTAGGACTCAAACTACCAGCTTGTGGGATATAAAGGAGGGAAGTGAGCAGATAGTAAGCTAAGAAAGCACCACTGAGAGCAGAGCACATCCTTTGGACCTGAGGTTCCTGTGCCAAGATGTTCTCATTGAATTTGGACTCAGCCCACTGGACTGTGATAATTTCTCCTGTTGAATGGACTCATAACTCATGAATGGATTTGTGGCTTGCCAGACAGTGACAATGAAATTTCTATTCATGAAGCCTCCCACTCATAGTGTTTTCTAGGTGACTAAAACAGCTATTCCTTCTTAGGTCTTTGGCAAGTTTAATTTCCTATACTTGTAAAGTCTGAAATTCAAGGCCCATTCTGGATCCTTTCCTTTTTTCACATTATACTTTTCTCAGTCATTACACTTATGCCTTCTCTGAAATCTAGGGGCCTACTCAGTTTCTTCACTTTGGTGTCTCAAAGGCAACTCAAATTGAAAACATATCTGTGCCAAACCTGCCTGCCTCTACGGTTTCCTTTGGTAGGTGACTATACCATCTATCTAGTTCCACAAGCCAGAAACCTGAGAGCCATCCTTGACAGCTCCTTTTCCTATACCCCTTTCTAAGCCAAGGCCTGCCTGTTTTCTTTTAAATGTCATTCTGGCCTGTTGTTTCTCCTCATCTCTACTGCTACTACCCTAGTCCAAGCTTCTCTCTTTTTTATGGGGACTACAATAGCTTCCTTCCTGGTTGAACCACATCTACTCTTGTACCACTCTAATTTGTTCCCACACCCCAATAGAATGGTCTTTTCAAAATGCAAATCTGGTCTTCTTACTCCTTTGTTTAAAGTCCTTTTACAGGGTTCCATCGTCCGCATAATCTCCTTCTGCCTCTTCCTCTAGACTCAACATGAACCATTGTTTTCCTAGTCTCCACAGCCTCAGACTTCCATCACAGTGCCTTTGCACATGCAGTTCTGCCACCTGAAGTGAGCTTTCCTACCTGTGTTGCCCATCCTCTGTTATCTTAGCTCAGCTATCACCTTTGTAAGGAAGTCTTTCTATAAGCCCCTGACACACTGTTGGGCACTGTATCCTTTCCCCTGATAGCACTTCTTCCAGGTGATTGTGATTATTTCCCTCAGTAGCCTGCAAGCTCCAGGAAGGTGGGACCATGTCTATTTTTGCTTTCCACTGAGTTCCCAGTACCTGATACAGAAGATAGATGCTTATGAGTATGTGAATGCAACTTTTAAGGATAGCCTTCTTTGAAAATCTTGATGCCTGCATAATGAATGTACACATAAAATGTGTGTGCAACTAAGAATGCAATAGAAAGAGAATTCACTGTTATTCATTCAAAAAGAATGTTTAAAAGTCTACCACATGCCAGATAATGTGCTAAAGACAGAATAACTTGCTGACTTTAAATCACAACTATTTGTTTTAGCTACATCCTGTTAGCTTCAATTTCATCTAGGCTATGCTCCCACTTGCCCATTTCAACTTTTAGTTTCTTTTCCCCTTGGCAGAGCCACCCCTAGGCCCTAACCAAATTTGGCATCTCCGTGTAAACCTGTGTTGTAGTGGTTAAGTGCTATGGCTACTAACCCAAATTCACCAGCCCCTCCTTGAAAACCCTATGGGGCAGTTCTACTCTGTCCTATAGGGTTGCTGAGTTGGAGCTGACACGATGGTAGTGGAATTTTTCTTTATTTGGTATAAACTCTAGGACCCCTCCCTCCTTTCAGCGGCATGTTAGCATCATTCTGGTGGCTGGATATCACACAATTCCTCCTAAAAAATGTTGTGCTGGCCAGGGCGAGGAATACACTAGTCAGGCTTCCTTCCTAGAACTCAGGCCTGACCACAGGACCACGGTAAGACCCCTCAGATGGGACTACCAGAGCCACACTGAGTGGGGGAGTATAGAGAGTTGGAGTGCACCTGAGAGGAAAGAAAGGGGACACTGGGGCCCACCTGGTCTGACCTGAGCTAGGTGCGCTCCCCTGGACGGCAGTGGCTTGGCCACACCTGTGCCTGGAGAGACTTCTAGGCAGACTGCCGCTTGGTTTTCTGGACCCCTCATCTTTATATTTAGCTCCAGGAGTTACCTGCAAGATGGTTGTGACCAAGAACCGTCCATTCTATCAACAATGGTTTAAATGGAGCAGGGTCACCCTTTCCTCTTGTTTTCCTGGTTCTTTGATCTCCTTAGCTTTAGACTCTAGCTTGTGTTAGTTGCCTCATTCTCTCCTTACTTGATAAGTCATTTGGGCCAATCCAACACTTACCACCTTCACGCTCACCCTGTATTTCTCCTCATAGGTCTCCTTGGAAGCATAAGGCAGCGGAAGTTCCATCTTGTGGAAAGGCTGCCATGCAACCCAGCCCCACTCTGTTAGCTCACTCTCCAAATCCAGTAACTGTGAATGGCTTGATATGAATCCCTGATTGGAAGCTTCTGTCCCTGAACACAATTCATTCCATCCAGTTTTAAGGTGTTAGGCTACTTTTCGCATTGTAAGGGTGGAGAGGTAACAGCTACTGAATTTCCAGATTTTAATCAGAGATCTGGCCTTCTAGGTCATTTACCTGACCACTCTGGTGTTTTCCATTTGATCCTTTGCAAGACAGTGTAACACAGGAACAGGATGAAACATAAAGAGTGCAAACTAATATTTCTTTTTTCTGAAACAGCTAAGGAAATGTGGTAACAGCCGTACATCTCAGAAAAATTCTTTTTAAGGATATATATTCTCAAAAGCACAGACTTCAGTGGGTTTATGCCCTGAACCTTAGGCTATAAAAGCAAGCTTTTCACTGGAATCCTAGACTCCAAAGCCACTTGAGTTGGTCAGTTATCACCACTACTCTCCATTGCCAGATTGAAATGTTTATTTCAAAAACTGAAAACATAGATGCAATGTATTACACAAAGAAGATCTTAATACCATAATAAAAGTACTGTTGGAAGGAAACAAAAACAGTGGCTACCTGCCCTGGGAAGGTAGGTGCTCAGGGAAAAATGAAATTCATTTACAGGAACTATTTTAACAGAAAACTAGGGGAAGGTTAAAAACAAAACAAACCCAACCCCATCCCTGCAAACTTTAGTGTGAAAAATTTGCCAGAAGTTTGAGACAACTATGTTATCACCAAGATTTATCTGAACCTCCTCAGTTTGTCCCCAGTAAGCAGCTTAATTTGGGGACTTCAAACCTGAGGTAGTTAAGAGTCACCTGAATGACATGTCAAGAAATCTCTCAGAATTGCACCCACCTGCTTCTAACCAGTTGTTCCCATTGCTTCAACTCCGGGTAAAAGGCAGTGCCTTTACTGTGGGCTATTGATCCTTTATTTGGTGTGGACCTGGCAAATGAAAGAACTGAGCAGTTTACAGCTCGCAGGGTGTGTGATGTTTATGGCTGACAGGCCTGTGGTAGTGATGGTCTATGCTATAGGCAGTGCGGTCTCTAGAGGGCCATGGAAAGCAGAGCGAGACAAAGCTGTCTGGGTGGAAGGCCAATGTTGGTACTGAAGGCTTCCAGTGGCAGAGAGGATTTTTGGAGATTTGGAAAGATGGTAAAAGACAGCAAAAAATTTGCCAGTTACTAAGGATGGGGTAAAGTGGAGCCAACAGACCCCTCTCAACTAAGGAGTTGACCAAGAACTGAGAACTTTCTGGTGCTAGCTCAAAACCAGCTCGTCCTCAGGTGTGAGAGGCCAATGCAAACTAATCAGACCAAAGTGAACATGTCGTTGTGATCTCTGTGTTACCTGGTATAAACCTTGGCATCTGAAATAATTTTAAGAGGGTATGGTTTGAACAATATCTGGTTCTTCCAGCCACTGGGTTAAGGACTCATGTTCGGGTAGGATCCTAGGAAAACTGCTCTGGGCAGCAGACTGCAAGTAATCTAAATTCCACTCTAATTTAAACTCCTTGCTCATCTGTTATTTTCCTTATTATGTACAACTAGCCTTACTCTTGAGGTATTAGAGCACTGTATTATAAAATTAAACAACAGATACAGTTGTATCTCAATGTCTCATCATAAGTCACTATATTGTTGTTTTATTATGACTCATATTTATCAGAGATGTACAAGCTTAGTCACTAATGATAGTCAAATGTGACTAAAAAGCTGTGAAGTTCATTTTTAACCTTAAGATGTGATTCCTGTCTTAATTCCACTTACTTGTAACACACTTACTAAGAGTAACCAAGGTAGGACATTTGATTTTGTCTGGAGAACGGATTAATTTGAGTTGTTATGAAGTGATTATACAATATCTGACAGATATTTGCTTATGTGAGACTGAACTGGCCTCTGCTTGTGCCTAAGTGCTTCCTTAATTGTTTTTCCAAGCCCATGAAGATTTTAGAAATGATGATGGCTTCTTCCAAGACAAGTGTTTCTGTACAGAATACTAATCTGATCCAATATGCCAGATTTTACCCACCACTGGTAATTTGGAGCACAATAGCTTGCACGGCCCAGACTCTAGAGATAAGGTTTAACCACCTTTGGAAATGGTGACCGATACTGTGAACACACTGATGGATTTAATTAACACAACTGGGCCAGAGATGCCATATGCTACTCGTCTGAGCCTTGGCATGGAAAAAATGCTAAGCACAAAGAAGCACTAAAGGTAAGACCTTCAATTTTGCTGCTGATACCTCCTTAGCCCAGTATGAGAATCACACTTTTGAGTACAGACCTTTGAGTTTCTGAGAGACTGGTGTTTTTGAATGCCTTACTTAGAAAACACACAGAAATGGAGTCAACTGCGTTAAGAAGTGGGAGTTTGTTTCACAGTGATGGAACAGGAGTCTCACAACCCATCATGTAGCAAAATTTAACATATTCTTTTGGGACAGGCTCCAGGAAGTGCTTATTGGCTACTACATACTAATTGCTACAGTTAAAGAAGAAAGACACTGTTTATTCAAGATTGAAAGGTCACTTAAATACTGGGGTCCAATGGGAGGTGAAGAAGTGTTGCCAGTCTGACCATCTCCAGGAGGCTACTAATGTACCCTCTGTCTCTATCTAGTCAGCAGGGCGATGAGAGCTGGGACTTTGCTGAAAGAAGTCTGAGCCAGTAGTTCCCCTTTCTCTTCTTGCCTAACCCAAATGCTCTAAGGAACCTGCTTGCTTATGCATCTAGCTGGTAACCATCTAAAGATGTCATCTTGGCCTTTCTGATTCTTGATGCTGATGTACAAGGACAGCAACAGAAGACTTTCCATTTTTTCCATAGGCTGTGTGCTGCTTACAGGACATTAGTGATAAATACTGAAGGTACCAAACCAAGCACAGGATATTTTTCCTAATGTGAGCAAGTTTGCCTGACCTTCTGGGTCTGTCAATTAGTTAGAATACGGAACTTTTGTTCTTCAGATTCAAGAGGAAGCCAAGGCAGACATTTGGAGAAAAGAACTGGAAATATGACATACTCCCTCCTATAGGGCCCTAGGTATGTGTGAAGCAAGGTGGCCAACATGATGTGGCATGGAGAAGTAGTGTTGCTACTATAATCAGCTGCAGTCAAGCATGGGGTAGTTTTTCAGCCTGGTCACAAGGAATTCCTGAGAAAGGAATCTTCTGAGACCCAGGTTATGTGCATTCCCTTTCTCCTCTACCTTTAGCCCACTCATTTTTGAAGGTGGACACAGGCTCTCAGCTGGGGCCCAGCTTTAGCAAGGAAAGGGATTTGCTCTGCTTCTTCTTTTTTCTGGAAAGCTGTTGTTACCCAGCAGCTCTGGCTGACCCTTGGAAGTGGCCTGGGCTGACCCTTTCTCCCTCGGCAGGACACTCAGTATTGAGGCTGATGTGGAGCACCAAGGTAAAGCCTGAACAGCACCATCACTGTAAACTGCTGTGGTGTAGGGGCCCCTGAAAACTCAGCACTCCAGGGGTGCCCTTTTTGGGATAGTTGGCTATATAAATGCAACTTTCAAAAATAAATCCCAAAATCCCAACCAATCACCATAAGAAGCAGTAGAAATCCATGGAACTGCCAAAAGAGGAAAAGAATTGCCTTGGCATTCTCAGCCAGGACTCTCCTGTTCTTCTGACTTGGTGCACATATTCACGGTAGTGTCTCAATTTGGAATCCACCAGCCCTCTGGCCCGCAAGTTTGTGCAAATGATGAAAATGAGAAGACTGAGAAGAAAACAGAAAAGAAAATGCGTAAGATCTTTCCTTTTCAAGCTCTCAACGGAACCACAGGCCCCTCTGCAAAGGACACAGGTTGGTGGGAGCAGAATGAGGCAGACAGGACTGGGATAGAAGTTTTCTCTGTTGGCCTGGGATTTCTCCTCATTGGCCTTGTTCACACGCAGTAGAGGCCACATGGGTTCAGAAGAGAAAGGCTGTCATTTTGGAGTGGTAATCTTTGGAAAGGTCATGCAAATCCTCAGCTGACCTGAGGGTCACTGGGAGTGGTGTGGCTGCTACTGGGACTCCGAGAAGTTAGCCTGTAGCTGGGCGATGACAAAGATAGATGGGTTCTAAGAACTTACACTCTGATGTATGAGGTGTTAGTTTGGCTCTATTCTTTCTTGGCCACTGTTCCTTGCAGTGTAGAAGGAGAGGCTTCAATTCCTAAAAGTCAACATTAGGCTTCATAGTACTTCCTGCTTCTGTGCATTCATTTAATCAGCAAACTTCCACCAAGTTGGTGTCCAAAATATAGTACAACGGCAACCATGGCATAATCATCTATTTCCAAAGCTAAGTGTCTAAGAATGACTAGGATATGTCTCTGGATGGTTCCCAGAGTCAGTCAAACCCAACAAGAATTGACTGTCTCAGTGTGACTGAGTTAGCCAATCTGGACATTATGCAAAAGTGGCACACACAGACCCATATGGTGGCAGGCAAAATATTACTCCATCTCTCAGCTCCTGGCCCTTCCTATAAATCCTGGCTGTTGTTGCCCACCACTGGCTCTCCCACAGTCAGAAGCTTGTAATCTGCCTGCTTCTGTCTGTTAGGTCTCCACTGATAAGTATCCATTCACTATGAAACTCTATATTAGCCAGGAGCTATACTCCTGGGGAGTAAATCAGGCTAATTGGGCTTTGAAGGGGATGGGAATGAGCGAGTGATGAGAGTCAGCTGGTCAATGTACAGGGACAAAAAAAAGGCTTTCAATTCATAAAAGTTTAGCCTAGATTTCAGCTTAAAGACACTTGAAGAGATATGTTCTATGAATAGAGGAAGGAAGTCAACCCAACAGACTCCTCCTCCTGTCACAAAAGAGAGGAAGCCCTCACCAACCAGCTTCATTTTCCTTGACATGGCTCACCTTCTTCCCAGCCCTCAGCAACACCAGCAAGCTCATAATGTTTTTTGCGAAGCTCTCCAAGTTTTTGACGCTCCTTCTGCAATTCAGTTTCTAGTTCCAGCACCCTGACCTGCGGGGAAAGCAAATGGAAATTTCTTTGGATCAGTTGTCTGAGATCTAATTTTGACTTAATCCCTTTCCTCCACATTCATTTTCTTCCATATTATGCACCTTGTTTCCACAGTTTACCCAGTTCTCAATTTCAACTCTCTTCTATGCTCTAATTGCTCTATTCTTACATTCATCTTTTTATCTCTGTAGCTGTTACATTTTCTCACAGTGACCTTCTACTGGAAGCAGATGATGCTTTGCAAACCCAATGCCTAATCAGGACTAGGGCTTATCCTGTGTTCTTCTGATAAATCACAACCCCAAAACAATGCTAACATTTAATCTACCTGTTCGAATACAGTTGTAACCCTTGTCTTTCAATCTCAGCTGTCTAGAACTACAGGTAGAAACCAAATACGGTGGTTTTGGTAACTCTCAGGGTTACTATTGTATTTTAGGGTTGTAATTGCTACAGGAAACAGCATGGAGAGTTGTATTATTTCTGTTCCCTTTACTTAAGAAAAGCTTGGATCTTGGCTACCCCTACTCAAATTATTTATTAATTCAAGAATTATTTGTTGAGCACACATCACGCACCCTTGGCTCTGAAACATACAGTTGAACAGAAAAGATCTCTGCTTACCCACAAAAGGAAGAGACAAATGAACAAGAAAGGATCAGATTGTGCAGAAAATGACACAGTCATGTGATAAAGACTAAGGACTCAGTACAGGTTACTCTGAGGAAAGAACATTTGAGTTAAAACCTAAGTGACCATAAGGAATCAGTAGTTCACCTATTAAAAAGACCAGACTTGATGTTCCAACAAACCAGAGAGTCCCTGGATTCACTGTTAGCCCAAAATTGAAACCATTCCTGAAGCCAACTCTTCAAAGATTAGACCAGACTGTAAAACATAAAATAATACTGGCCAAGTGTGTGCTTCTTGGCTTACGTAGGTACATAAGACTAACTGGGCAGCTCCTGTCCAGAGGCAAGATGAGAGGGCAGAGGGGAAAAGGAGCTAACTGAACGGACACAGGAAATTCAGCATGGAAGGGAGGAGCGTGCTGTCACAGTGTGGGGACAGCAGCTAGAGTAACACAGCAAAGTGTGTAAGTTTTTGTAAAAGAAATTGACTTGGATTGTAAACTTGCAGTTAAAGCACAATAAAACATATATATTTTAATATTATATTGTGCTTTAACTGCAAGTTTACAATCCAAATCAATCTGCCACATAAAACCAGGCAAACACACTGCTATGTAACTCTAACGGCTCTCTCCTGACTGTGACAGCACACTCCTCTTTTCCACCCTGTACTTCCCATATTTATTCAACCAAGTACTGTCCCCCTCCGCTCCTTTATCTCACCTCTGAACAACAGCCACTCAGACAGACTCTTGTGGATATATTTCAGCCAAGAAGCACATTCTTCATCTGTATCACTATAGTACAGTCCAATCTTTGAAGAGCTGGCTTCTTCACTACCCACAACAGTAAAAAGATGGAATCAATCTAGGTGTTCATCAACAGATGAATGGATAAAGAAATTGGTACATTCACACAATGGAATACTATGTAATGCTAAAGAACAATGACGATTTTGGGAAACATCTGATAACATGGAGTAATCTGGAAGACATTATGCTGAGTGAAATTAGTCAGGACAAATATTGTATGAGACCATGATTATGAGGACTCAAGAAAAGGTTTAATTACAGAAGAAAATAATCTTTGATGGTTACCAGGGATGAGAGGGAAAGAGACCAATATTAATAGGTTAGACAGCAGACTGGAACTGGGATATGTGAAAGAAGTGACAGCACCCAGCAGAAGGGAGAGTAATGTGGCTGGACTACATCAAAAGCTAAGAGGTTTCCTAAAAACAACCCAATACTTTGAAGGTCAGAATAGCAGGGGCAGGGAGCCGGGGGCCACAGTTACAGGAGACATGTAGCTCAACTGGCATAACTAAGGTTTGTTTTTCTTTTAAGAAAATGTTCTGCATATATTTTGGTGAGTAGTGTCTAGGGTCTTAAAAGCTAGAAAGAAGCTATCTAAAGAGCATCAATTGATCTCAATGTACCTGGAGCAGAGGAGAATCAAAGACATGAGGAAAAGAGGAGCCCAGGAGAGAGAAGGGGCCAGATGATCCAAAGACTACATGAGCATGATACCAGAAGAACTAACTAGACGGTGCTCAGTCACCACCAATGACTTCTCTGACTGGGAACACAACCTATAGGGTCCTTGACATAGCAAGAGAAAAATGGGAGTGCAGATCTAGAACTCCTTTAAAAGACTAGACTTGATGGCCCAACATCCTGAAAAAGTCCCGAGGAACATGGCCCCTGGACTCACTACTTGCCCAGAGCTGAAACCAGTTCCAAAGCCAACTATTCAGACAAAAACTGAACTGGAATTTAAGACACAGTGATACTGGTATCATCATGGTTCTTTATCACTGCATAGTGTCCCACTATGTATATATACCAGAGTTTGTTTATCCATTCATTTGTTGATGGTCACCTAGGTTGATTCCATCTTTCTGCTGCTGTGGACGGTACTGCAATACACATTCATGTGCATGTATCTGTTTGTAAGACAGCCCTTAATTCTGTAGGATATATTCCAAAAAGTGGGACTGCTGGATCATAGGGATTTCTATTTTTAGCTTTTTAAGAAATCATTACATCAATTTCCAAAGTGGCTACATCATTTTACATTCTCACAGCACTGCAGAAGAGTTCCAGTCTCTCCACAACCTCTAACATTTATTATTTTGTGTTTTGGATTAATGCCACCCTGGTTGAGGTGAGATGTTATATCAATATAGTTTTGATTTGGATTTCTAGAACGGCTAACTATCATCAGTTTTTCCCATGCCTTTTAACTGCCTGGATGTCTTCTTCAGTGAAGTGCCTGCTCATGTGCTACAGGTCATGTGCTCACGGGCTACAGGTCTTTCTTGGTGAGGTTTTGCAGTACCTTGTAGAGTATGGAGATGAGACCCCAATCAGATTCCTGGTTGCTAAAAGTTTCTTCCCATTCTGTAGGCAGTCTTTTTACTTTGGGTGATTGTAAGTGTTTGATTTTTAGGAGTTCCCATTTATCTACTTTCTCCTCTGGTGTTTTAGTTTACTGTTGGTAATATCTTTTAGTCTGTTCATGCCATATATTAGGGGTCCCAGCATTGTTCCTATTTTATCTCCTCAGATCTTTATTGTTTTAGATTTCATATTTAGGTCTTTGATCCATTTTGACTCAGTTTTTGTGTATGGTATGAGATGTGGGTGTTCTCTCATTTTGTTGCAGATGGATATTCAGTTTTGCCAACACCATTTGTTGAAGAGATTGTCTTTTCCCCACCTCACAGACTTGGTCCTTTGTCAAATATCAGCTTCTCATAAGTGGATGGTGCTATATCTGGATTCTTAATTTGGTTCCAATAGCCTCTGTATCTGTTTTTGTACCACTACCAGGCTGTTTTGACTACTGTAGCAGCATTAACAGGTTTTAAAGTCAGGTAATGTGAGGCCTCTCACTTTCTTCTTCAGTACTGCTTTACTTATTCAAGTCTTTTTCACTTTCCATATGAGTTGGTGATTTGTTTCTCTATCTCATTAAAAAACAACACTGGAATTTGTATCAGAATTACACTGTATCCAGAGATTGCTTTGAGGAGAATAGACATTTTCACGATGTAAAGTCTTTCTATTCATGAAGCAAGATGGACTTCTCCACTTACGTAGGTCTCTTTTCAGTTCTTGTGGTAGAACCTTATAATTTTCTTGGTATAGGTCTTTCACATCTCTGGTTAGACTTATTACCAAGTATTTTACCATTTGGGGGCCTACTGTAAACAGTACTGATATGATGATTTCCTCTTTGATAGTCTCTTTGCTGTTGTAAAGGAACCTCACTGATTCATGTTTATCTTATGTCTTAATACTTTGCTGAGCTCTTCTATTAGTTCCATAATTTTTTTTGGTGTGGATTCTTTGGGGCTTTCTGTGTACAAGAAGATAGGGATTCTTTTACTTCTTTTCCACTAATTTGCATGCCCTTTATTTTTAATCTTTTATTGTAAATGAGTTTATAATCTAAGTCCATCTGCCATATAAAACCCCAGCACCAGCCTCTCTGCAACTCTATCTGCTCTTCTCACCGGGTTACGGCATTCTTCCTTTCCACTTTTTACTTCCAGTATCCACTCAGCTGACGCTTGTCTCCACTTCCCCATCC
Organism: Heterohyrax brucei; assembly: GCA_028571685.1. Taxonomy (NCBI): domain Eukaryota; kingdom Metazoa; phylum Chordata; class Mammalia; order Hyracoidea; family Procaviidae; genus Heterohyrax; species Heterohyrax brucei. Next base: position 5,502,191 of record CM053165.1, on the reverse strand, counting down.
TCTCCTCACCCTCTAAAAAGAAACCAGTTGGACAACTTCACATATAAATTAAACCATAAAGTACACATACCACATGTATCACTCTGTGTCCCTTAGTCCAGTCCAGTCTTTGAAGTGCTGGCTTCAGTAACTGGTTTCAGCTTTGGGCTAGCAGTAAGTCCAGGGGCCATGTTTTTAGGGGACCCTCCAGGTTTTTGGACTATCAAGTCTGGTCTTTTAACAGAGTTCTAAATCTGTACATTCCTTTTTGTCATTCATATGTCAGGGACTTTAAACTGTGTTTGCTATCAGGGTTGTCTTTGTTGGTGGCTGGGGACCATCTAGTTCTTCCGGTCTCATTCTCATGTAGTCGCCCAATCATCTGTCCCCTTCTGTCTCCTGGGCTCACACTTTCCTCATGTCTTTGATGTTCTTAGTTTCATCTGCTCAAGGTGAGTTGAGACCAAGTGAAGTTCCTTAGATGGCAGCTTGCTAGCTTTTAAGACCCCAGGTGCCACTCACCAATATAAGATGCAGAACAATCTCTTAGATAAAGATGAGTTATGCCAATTGACCTTGATGGCCCCTGAAACTATGGTCCCCAGACCCCTGTCCCTGCTACTCTGTCCTTTAAAATGTTGGGCTGTCATGTATTCATGGGAAATTGAGACCACCTGGCATAACCAGTCTATTTCTAAGAGAGTCTTCTACACCTCATATTGGTGAGTGACATCCGGGGTCTTAAAAGCTAACAAGTTGCCATCTCAGGTACAACAAATGGTCCCAACTCATCTGGAACAGATTGAGCGACAAAGATACGAGGAACAAAACAGACCAGGCGACAGAAGGACCCATATGAATGGTAGACTGTATCAACATGAGAACAGAAGAACCAGATGGTGCCTGGCCACCACCAGAGACAGCTGTGACAATGGACAAAACACAGAGTCCCTGATGCAATATGAGAAAAAGAGGTGTGTGGCCCCAAAACTCTATTAAAAGACCTGAATTGATGGTCCCACAGGCTGGAGGATCTGGAAGCATGGTGCCTAGGCCTGCTGCTGTCCTTGATCAGAAACCAGTAATGAGGTCAACTCTTCAGACAAGAATGGACTGGACTGGGGAACACAGCATCACCATATGGTGTTTATGTACTTTATTGTTCTATAAAGTTGTCCTACTGGTCTCTTTCTAGATGGGACAGAAGAAGGTAGAGAGGAAGGGACAGATGTCTGTGAAGAGGATACTAGAAATATAAACTAAAAAGGAGTATGCTGTCAGCAGGTGAAGAAGCTGCAGAGAGATGGGCATGTAAAACTGATTTGGACTGCATACTTTCACTTAAACACAATGAAAAAAAAATGTTAGGTTGTATTTAGAAAACCTTTCAGCTTATGGTGAAGTTTAGTTGTGCTGACCTGCCTTCTACTGTATGCCGTCACTCCGTTCACATAACCCAATTTCCATCTACTAACTAATCTATGAATAAACCTCTCCCTCCCTCCTCACCCTTTTAGTCATCAAAGAATATTTTCTTCTGTGTATAAGCCTTTTTTTAAGTCTTTATAATAGTAGTCTCATACTATATTTATCATTTTGCAGCTGACTGATTTCACTCAGCATAATATCTTCCAACTGAAGTATCTCCCTTGGAACTCCCAGGTTATAAGATGTCTCATAAAGTGATTGTTGGTATCATTACACTGTTCCATTATGTAAATATTCCATAGTTTGTTTAGTCATTAATTTGATGATGGGCACCTAGGTTGATTCCATCTTTTTGCTCCTGTGGAAAGTATTACAATAAATATTCATGTATCTGTTCATGTGACTGCCCCTATTTCTGTAGGATATATTTCAAGCAGTGGGATACTAGATCATATGGGATTTCTAGCTTTTTAAGAAACAGCCAAATTCTTTCCAAAGAGGTTGTACCCTTTTACAATCCCACCAGCAATGTAGAAGAGTTCCAGTCTCTTCACAGCCTCTCCAACATTTGTTATTTTGTGTGTTTTAGATTAATAGGGAAGATGGTATCTCACTGTAGTTTTGATTTGGATTTCTCTAATGGCTAATGATTGTGGGCATTTCCTCATGTGTACTCTGGCTGCCTTGATCTGTTCTTTTAGAAGTGTCTGTCCATATACTTTGCCCATTGTTCAATTGGGTTATTTGTCTTTTTGTTGTTGTTGCTATTTTGCAGTATCTGGCAGTTTATTGGAATTAGAGATTGATCAGATATGTGGCTGCCAAATATTTTTTCCCAGTCTGTAGGCAGTCTTTTTAGTCTCTTGATAGTGTTTGGATGACCACAGTGTTTTAGTAGTTCCCATTTATCTATTTTCTCTTCTATTTGTGCATTGTTAGTTATATTTTATAGTCTGTTTAAGCTGTGTATTAGAGCTTCAAGTGTTGTCTCTATTTTTTCTTCCATAAGCCTTATTATTTTAGATGTGATATTTAGGTCTGTGATCCATTCTGAATTAGTTATTGTGTAAGGTATGAGATATGGATCTTATTTCAATTTTTTGCACCTGGATATCCAATTTTGAAAAGATCATTTATTACAGAGACTTTTTTCCCCCCAGTTCATGGCCTTTGGGCCTTTGTCATATATCAGTTGTCCACAGGTGGCTGGTGTCATTTCTGGATTCTCAATTCATTCCATTGGTCTATGAAGCTTGTTGTACCAGTATTAGGCTGTTTTGACTACTATGGCCATCTAACAGGTTCTAAGCTCAGGCTGTGTGAGGCCTCCTGCTGTGTTCTCCTTCAGTAGTGCTTTACTCATCTGAGGTTTCTTCCCTTTCCAAACAAAGTTGGTGATTTGTTTTCTCCATCTCATTAAAAAATGACACTAGAATTTGTATTGGAATTGCATTGTATGTATAGATCACTTTGGGCAGAACAGACATTTTCACAACATTAAGTCTTCTTATCCATGAGCAAATGAGGTTTCTCTACTTATGTCTCTTTTGGATTCTTGCAGTAGGGTTTTGTAATTTTTCTTTGTATAGGTCTCTTACATCTCTGGTTAAATTTATTCCTAGGTATTTCATCTTCTTTGGGGCTACTGTAAAAGGTACTGATTTGGTGATTTCCTGTTTGATGGTCTCTTTGTTGGTGTAAAAAGAATCCCAATGATTTACGAGTACTTTGCTGAATTCTTCAATTAGTTCCAGTTGTTTATTTATGGATTCCTTAGGGTTTTCTGTGTACAAGATCACAATATCTGCAAATACGAGGTCCAACAAGTATATTCGTGAACTTAATTGTTCTAAGTGCCACATACCTCACAGTCACCTTCGCAGTACTTTCCTTGGGAAGCTATGCATTGACGCCAGTGCCTAGTCCGCCCTTCACAGCAATTTTGGAACTCTTTCTGGCATGGCCACTGCACATGGTGACATAGTGACAAGTTTGGGAAACTAACTGTATAGTTGTCTGTGAGGGAGTTTTTAGCTAGTAAACAAACAACTGTATTGGGAAACCCTCACTGCTCACCTAATTTGGCCCCCAAAGACTTTTTTTTTTACCTGAAGACACAGGAAATATTAAAAGGAAGACATTTTGATGACATTCAGACATCAATGGTAATACCACAGCTCTGATGGCCATACCAGAAAAAAAGATCCAAAATTGGCTTTGAAAGGTGGACTAGGTGTTGATAGCTTTCTAAGGGGAGTACTTCAAAGGTGACCATAGTAATATTCAGCAATGAGATATGTAGTATGTTTTGTAGGATGAGTTAGCGAACACAATTGTCAGACATTGTAGACATACTTTTACTTCTCTATTAATGTGGATGCCCTTTATTTCTTTGTCTTTGATTGCTCTGGCTACAACCTCTAGCACAATGTTGAATAAAATGATGATAGTGGGCATCCTTGTCTTGCTCCTACTCTCAGGGAGAATGCTTTCAATCTCTTTCCATTTTTATGATGATGGTGTTAGCTGTTGGCTTTGTACAGATACCTCTTATCATGTTGAGGAACTTCCTTTCTATTCCTAATTTCTTGAGAGTTTTAAGACGAATGGGTGCTGAACTTTGTCAAATGTCTTTCCTGCATCAATTGAAAAAAATCAGGTAATTCTTATCTCTTCTTTTGTTTATGTGATTGACTACATTAATTGTTTTACAATGTTGAACCATCCCTACATCCCTGGTATGAATCCTACTTGGTCATGGTGAATTCTTTTTATTGGTATGTTGTTGAATTCTGTTAGCTGGAATTTTGTAAGGATTTTTGCATACAGGTTCATGAAAGATATTGGTATGTAATTTTTCTTATCTTTACTCAGTTTTGGTATCAGGACTATTTGGGTTTCATAGAGTGAATTTGGGTGTATTCTATCCTCAAGGGTTGCCTTGAGTCAGATCCGACTCAATGGCACTTGGCTGGCTTGACTATCCTTTTCTATGCTGTGAAACATCTTTAGTAATAGTGGTATTAACTTTTCTGTAGAAGTCTGGTAGACTTCTTCAGTGAAGCAGCCTGGGTCAGAACTTCTTTTGATTGAGAGTTTTTAAATAGTTTTTCAATCTCTTCTTTTGTGATGGATTTATTAAGCTGTTCTACTTCTAGTTGTGTGAGTTTTGGTAGGTAGCATGTTTCCAGAAATCTGGCCATTTCTTAATAATAGGTTTTCAAATTTATTAGAGTACATATTTTCATAGTTTTCTGTTATGATTCTTTTAATTTCAATTGGGTCTGTTGTGATACAGCCCATCTCACTTCTTATCTGAGTTATTTGCTTCCTTACCTGTTCTTCTTTTGTTAGTTTGTCCAATGGTATCAATTTTGTTGACCTTCTTAAAAAAAAAATCAGCTTTTGGTCTTGTTAACTCTTTCAATTGGTTTTCTATTCTCTGTTTCATTTGGTTCTGCTCTGTTTTTTGTGGTGCTTGAGGGGTTCTTTTGTTCCTCTACTTTTCTGAGTTGTAGGCTTAATTCTTTAATTTGGACCCTTCTTTTTGAATGTGTGCATTTACTGAGGTAAGCTGATCTCTGAGCAATGATTTTGCTGTGTCCCATATATTATAGTAAGATGTATTTTCATTCTCATTCGATTCCATGAATTTCTTTATTCCATATTTGATTTCTTCTATTACGTAGAAATTTTTGAGCAAGGTGTTGTTCTGTTTCCACGTGTTCCATTTTTTACCCTTGCTTCTTCTGCTCCTTTTTTTGACTTTTATGGTTTTATGATCTGAGAAGCTATGCAATATTTTAATGCTTTGGAATTTGTTAAAACTTGGCTTTATCACCTAATATGTGATCTGTTCTGCAGTATGTTCCATATGTGTTCAAAAGGAAAGTATACTTGTCTGTCATTTGGTGGAGTGTTCTGTATATGTTGGTGAGGCCAAGTTGGTTGAGTGTGGCATTTAGATCATCTGTGTCTTCACTGAGCTTCTTTCTGGATGTTCTGGTGTCCTGAAGTCTCCTACTATTACTGTGGAGCTGTCTATCTCACTTTTCACTCTTAGAGTTCACTCGATGTATTCAGAAACTTTGTCACTGGGTGCATAAAAATTTAATACAGTATGTCCTCCTGATATATTGACCCTTTAAGCAACACATAGTCACCTTCCTTATCTACTGTGGTGGATTTTACCTTAAAATCTCTTTCATCTGAAATCAATATTGACACTCTGCTTTTTTTTTTTTGAATGTTGTTAATTTGGTATATATTTTTCCTTTGAGTTTTAGTTTGTTTGTATCTTTCAGTTGTGTTTCAGTTTGCTTCTATCTTTTAGTCTAAGGTGTGTCTCTTGTAAGCAGTATACAGATGGATTGTGACTTTTAATCTATTCCGCTACTCTTTGTCTCTTTATTGGTGTCTTTAACCTGTTTACATTCAACGTGATTATTGATAGGTATTAATTTAGAGCTGTCATTTTTGGTGCCTTTTTTTCCGTGTTGTTGACTGTTTCTTTGTTCCACTTAATTTTCTGTGTTGAGTCATTTTTCTTTTCACTATTGTTGGTTTTATATCTGTTGAGTCTTCTTGATTTTGTTTTGTGTTTTGATGTGAAGTGTTGTTAACTTCCTTTGCGGTTACTTTGATATTCACCTCTAATGTTCTAAGTTTAAACCAGTCTTTCATTTCTTTGTATCACCTTGACATCCTCTCCATCTGAAAGACCTATGAACACATTAATTTGCTCCTCTTTTGGTATAACGTTGACATCATTTCCATACCGGTATCTCTGTATCTCCCTAGTTTTAGTGTTTTAGCTTTGTGGATTCCCTATCCATGTTGCTATCCAGGTGCTCTGTCCTGCGTTGTATCTTTGACTATACATCTGATGTTACTGACTTTCTAACTGAAGAACTTCTTTCAGTGTTTCTTATAATTTTGGTTTGGTTTTTGCAAATTCTCTAAATTGCTGTTCCTCTGGGAATGTCCTACTTTTGGCATCATATTTGCAAGACAATTTTGCTGGATATCTAATTCTTGGCTGGCAATTATTTTCCTTCAAGGCTTTGCATGTGTCATCCAATTGCCTTCTTGCATGGTTTCTGGTGAGTAGTCCAAGCTTATTCTATTGATTCTTCTTGTAGGTTATTTTTCATTTATTCCTAGCCACTTTTAAACATATCTCATCTTTCATGCTGACAAGATTGATGATAATATGCCTTGGTGTCTTCCTTTCAGGATCTACCTTGTGTGGAGTTCAATGAGTGTCTTGAACAGATATCTTCACATCTTTCACGATATCAGGGAAGTTTTCTGTATTTTCTGTCTCCCCCCACCCCGCCCCGTTCTGGTACTCCAACCACTCATAGATTACTCCTTTTCATAGAGTTCCACAGTGTTAATGTTTCTTCATTTTAAAAAATTATTTTAACTGATTTTTCCTCAAATATGTTGTCACATTGTTTATCTTCTATCCACTAATTCAGTTTTCCATTGCCTCAAATCTGCTCCTTTGACATTCTATTGAGTTGTCTAATTGTGTGACTTTATTATTAGTTTTCCGAATTTCTAATTCTTGCTGCTCTGTGCTTTCTTGCAGCTTGTTCAATCTGTCAGTATGTGCCACTGCATTTTGCCTCATCTCTCAAGGAGTTCTAAATAGCTACCTTTTGTATTCTACCCCTGATAATTTCAGGAAGTTCTTTTCTTCTGGAAAATTCTGATTGTTTTGGGAGCTTTCTGAAGAAATCATGGTCTGCTTCTTTAAGTGCTTTGATATGGACTTTTGTTTCTGAGCAATCAGTAAATTTTATTTATTTTATGGTTGCCTGCTGTGTTCTTGCTTGTAGTTCTGAAATGTACAAATAAGCTGATCACATGTGATTGTTTCATTACTGGTATCTTGAAAGCTCTAACATCATTCCACAAGTTGGTTACGGCTGTTACAAGACAGGGGAACCCAAGAATCCATTTACTTCTCTTCTATGGATTCTGTTCAGGTGCCCAGATAGTCACCAAGTGCATCGTGCAGGCTCTTGCGTATTATCCTAGATGGGCAGGGGTGATTGGTATAAGCACAGGTATGTGGCTGTAGCTGCTGAGCAAAGAAGCAGCTAACAGCCATCCCTGAGTGTCTGCGAGGATGATGTATCCCCTAAGTCTGAGTCTAGCTAAAGGAATAGTTTCTACCCTACTGTCTGGCTTACAGGAGTCAGCAGAGCTTTTTCCCCAACCTTTCGTCAGTTTGTTAAGTTGGTCCCCTTCTGAGTTTTAAGGAATGGCTCAGGGTGGGCTCAGTGGGTCCTATTTCAGTGCTCAGTTAATGGTGTCAGACCCTAGTGCTGGGTACAGTGCAGAGATAGGAGGGTGGCATGCTGGGAAAAGGGAGATAGGCCCATCTCAAAGGAAAGATTTAGTTCTGTGTGTGGTATGTTACATGTAAAGACTTAGCTTTCAGTGTTTTGGTGCTGTTTCTCACTGGTTCTGGAGGTGCTAGTGGATTCTCCAGACAATTACTTCTGCTGAGAAGGATGCCCACCAAACTCCACATTCTGCTCACCATGCAGTAGCTGTGGATGTTTGCTGGCAGGTCAGATTTGTAGAATACTATGTACTTCTCGCACTACTCTCACTTTCCTGTTGCTCAGTCCAATTTCTCAACTTTCCTTTTGTTGTTCAGGCCTGCTTGGATGTTATATATCCTGGATTCATTTGTTCTTTTGGGTCTTTCTTATTAGAGGGGTCATAGGAAGTGTCTGTGTACTCCATCATCTTAGCCCCACCCACAGTAAAATATTAAAAAAAAAGAAATCAGCAGTTCAAAGAAATGGCGGTGAATATTCCAAGAGAAGAAACAGTACGTGGACAGTTAGTGTTGATAGGACTCACTGATGAACTGGATGTTGAGAATCAGGGGAAAGAGAGAAACTAAGGATGACTTAAGCATCCAGGTTGCTGACAGCACGATTTACTGAGTCAGAGCAGATAGTTTAGGGTGCAGGCTATCAAGAGATCTGTTTTAAGCAGGAGGTATGTACTGGGCATCCAAAGGGAGATATCAAGTAGGCAATGGTCTGAGTATGGAGCTCAAGGAGAAAATCTAGGTTGTAGAGGAGAATTTGGTATTTTTTTTCAATTCTTTTTTATTTAATAAAAAAATGAAAATGTACATACTCTGTGCTTACAATATTAGGTTAAGAGAAAAGGAGTACACAAGTTGTGTTGAAGTCTCATTAATATTGATCTTCTTACTAATGTGAATTGTCACCAATTTCACCCTACCAAATTTCTAACAATTATCTAATCTAAGCCCTCGCCCCTTGTCTTCCCGCCCTCCCACCTTCCCCACTCTCGTAGCCATCAAAGAGTCTTTTCTATTGTGTATGAGTATGCTTTTAAGTTTTTATCGTAGGGGTCTCATATAATAATTGTCCTTCTGTCGCTGACTAGTTTCACTCAATATAATGTCCTCCAGTTGAGACCAAATTGAGAGATGTTTCCTGCTATCATCGTTCTTTATCAGTGTATAGTACTCCATGGAGTATATATACCAAAGTTTACCTATCCATTCTTCTGTTGTTGGCCATCTGGGTTGATTCCAACTTTTTGCTATTGTGGACTGTGCTGCAATGAACATTCGTGTGCATGTAGCAGTCGGTGTGAATGGCCTTGATTTTGTAGGATATATTCCAAGCAGAGGAATAACTGGGTCAAATGGTATATCTATATTCATTATTTTAAGGTAATGCCAAATTGCTTTCCAAAGAGGTTGCACCATTCTGCAATCCCACCAACAGTGAAGGAGAGTTCCAATCTCTCAACAGCCTCTCCAACATTTATTGTTTTGCGTTTTTTGGATCATGGCCAAGCTTGTTGGGGTGAGGTGGTATCCCATTGTCGTTTTGATTTCAATTTCTTTAATAATTAATGATCGTGAACATGTCTGCATGTGGTTTTTGACTGCCTGGATCTCCTCTTTAGAGAAGTGTCTGTCCATCTCCTTTGCCCATCGCTTAATTGGATGATTTGTCTCTTTCTTATTGATATTTTGTAGAACCTTATAGACTATGGAGATCAGGCATTGGTCTGACACAGAGTTGCCAAATATTTTTTCCCATTCTGTAGGTGCTCTTTAAATTCTTTTGATGAAGTCTTTGGATGAACAGAAGTGTTTGATTCTTATTAATTCCCATTTATCTATTTTCTCTTCTGATGTATGTGTTTTGTTTGTCAGATATTGCATATTAAAACGTCCATTATTGACCCTATCTTATCTTGGATGAGCTTTATCATTTTAGCTTTTATATTCAGGTCTTTTATCCAATTTGAGTTGATTTTTGTATAAGGTGTGAGATATGGGTCTTGTTTCAATTTTTTGCAGATGGATATCCAATTATCCCAGCACCATTTGTTAAAGAGACTGTTCTTACTCCAGTTCAAAATCTTAGGACCTTTGTCAAATATCAGCTGTTCATAAGAGGATGGCGGCATCTCTGGGGTCTCTATTTTGTTCCATTGGTCTATATGTCTCTTTTTGTACCAATACGAGGCTGTTTTTACTACTGTGGCAGTGTAATAGGTTTTAAAGTCAGGTAGTCAGAGGCCTCCCGGCATGTTCTTCTTTTTCAGTAGTGTTTTACTTATTCGGGGTTTCTTCCCTTTCCAAATAAAGCTGATAATTTGTTTCTCCATCTCATTAAAAAATGTCATTGGAATTTGTATTGGGATTACATTATATAAGTAGAGTGCTTTGGGCAAAATAGACATTTTCACAGTATTGAGTCTTCCTATCCACGGGCAGGGCAGATTATTCCACTTATGTAAGTCCCTCCTAGTTTCTTGTAGCAATGTCTTGTAGTTTTCTCTGTAAAGATCTCTTATTTCTCTAGTTAGATTTATTCCTAGGTATTTTATCTTCTTGGGGGCTACAGTAAATGGAATTGATTTGATGATTTCTTCATTAATAATTTCATTGTTGGTATAAAGGAATCCACTGATTTAGTTATGTTTATCTTGTATCCCAAAACTTTGCTGAATTTTTCTATTAGCTCTAATAGTTTACTTACGGATTTCTTTGGATTCTCTCTATAAACAATCATATCATCTGCAAAGAGGGACATCTTTACTTCTTCAGTGTGAATACGGATGCCTTTTATTTCTTTGTCTTGTCTAACTGCTCTGGCTAGAACTTCTAGGACAATGTTGAATAGAAGTGGTGAGAGCGGGCATCCTTGTCTAGTTCCCATTCTCAAAGGGAATTCTTTCAGCCTTTCACCATTCAGGATGGTAAAAGCAGCTGGCTTTGCATAGATGTTATTGATTATATTGAGGAATTTCCCTTTTATTCCTATTTTTCTGAGACTTCTAAGCATGAATGGATGTTGAACTTTGTCAAATGCCTTTTCTGCATCAATTGACAAAATCAGGTGATTTTAATCTTTTGTGTTATTAATATGGTTGACTACATTAATTGTTTTTCTGATGATGAACCAGCCTTGCATCTCTGGAATGAAACCAACTTGATCATGATGAATGATTGTTTTTATATACTGCTGAATTCTATTGGCTAGAATTTTGTTGAAGATTTTTGCATCCATATTCATGAGTGACATTGGTCTGTAATTTTCTTTTTTCGTGGAATCTTTCCCTGGTTTTGGTATCAGGGTTATGCTGGCTTCATAGAAGGAATTTGGAAGTACTTCATCTCTCTCTATGGTGTGAATAGCCTCATTAGTATTGGAGTTAATTCTTCTCTAAAAGTTTGGTAGAATTCTCTGGTGAAGTCGTCTGGGCCAGGACTTTTTTCGGTTGGTAGACTTTTGATGACTTCCTCAATCTCTTCCTTTGTGATAGGTTTATTAAGTTGATCTATTTCTCCTTGTGATAGTCTTGGTGAGTCATATGAATCTAGAAATTTGTCCATTTCCCCCAGGTTTTCAAACCTGTCAGAGTATAGCTTTTCATAGTATTCTGTTATATTTTATTTCAGATGGGTCTGCTGTAATATCTCCCAACTCATTTCTTAATCGAGTTATTTGTAAGTTTAGCCAATGGTTTATCAATTTTGTTGATCTTTTCGAAGAACCAACTTTTGGTTTTGTTAATTTTTTCATTTGTTTTTCTATTCTGTAATTGATTTAGTTCTGCTCTAATTTTTATAATCTGTTTTCTTCTGGTGCCTGAGGGGTTTCTTTGTTGCTCTGTTTCTACTTGTTCAAGCTGTGAGGTTAATTCTTTAATTTGTGTTCTTTCTTCTTTCTGGAAGTGTGCATTTATAGAGATAAACTGACCTCTGAGCACTGCTTTTGCTGTATCCCATAAATTCTGGTAGGATGTGTTTTCATTCTCATTTGAATCCATAAATTTCTTTAATGTGTCTTTAATTTCTTTTATAACCCAAGGCTTTATGAGTAAAGTGTTGTTCAGTTTCCACAAGTTGGAATTTTTACCTATGATTTTTCTGTTATTGATTTCAACTTTTATAGCTCTGTGGTCCGAGAGGGTACTTTGCAATAAATCAATGTTTTGGATTTTATGGAGAATAGTTTTATGACCTAACATATGGTCTATTCTGGAGAATGTTCCATGTGCTTTGGAGAAGAAGGTATATTTATCTGTTGATGGATGAAAAGATCTGTATATGTCAATAAGGTCAAGTTGGTTGATTGCTGTAATAAGATCTTCTGTATCTTTACTGAGCTTTTTTCTGGATAATCTATCCTTAACTGAAAGGGGAGTGTTAAAGTCCCCAACTATTACTGTACAATGATCAATCTCATTTTTCAATGTTGTCAGTATTTGTCCAATGTATTTAGGTGCTTTGGTATTGGGTGCGTAAATATTTAATATTGTTCAGTCTTGCTTGAGTACTGAACCTTTCAGCAATAAACAGTGACCATCCTTGTCCATAATAGTGGACTTTACATTAAAATCTATTTTATCTGAGATTAATATTGCCACACCTGCTTTTTTTTGTGTATTATTAGCTTAATATATATTATTCCAACCTTTAATTCTCAACTTGTTCTTACCTTTAAGTCTAAGATATGTTTCTTGTAAGTAACATATAGATGGGTCATGTCTTTTGATCCACGATATCACTCACTGTCTCTTTACTGGAGCATTCAGTCCATTTACATTCAATGTGATTATTGATACATATACATTTAGTGATGTCATTGCAATATGTTTATTTTCATGTTGGTGTTTTCTCTGTTGTTCGTATTAATCTGTCCTAGGACATTCTTTTTTATGGATGGTGTGAGTTTTGATTTTATATTTATTGAGACTCCTGTATTGTGATTTTTCATTTCAAATTGTTTATTGTAATTAGTTCTATGGCTACATGCCTAATCCCCCTTAATGCATAATTACTGAAATCAATTTTAATTATTTTAGAAGTCAGAAACTGTCACTGCATCAAAAAACAACTGTAACTATTGTAGCGTATCCCTCTTTTAATGTGGTATTATAGTTGTCATGATATGACCATGAATTCCCTTATTATAATATTGTAGTTTTTGGCTTGGTTTGCTGAAGTTTTGTGCCTTCCTTAGCTGATTAGAAATTTGGATGAAGTGCCTTAAATTATCATCTAAAACATATATTTAGGGAAGAGCTTCTTTCAATATTTCATGTAATTTGGGTTTAGTTTTTATGAAGTCTAAATTTCTCTTTATTTTTAAAAGTCTTAATTTCACCATTATATTTGATAGACAATTTAGCGGGATAGATTATTCTGGGATGGAAGTTTTTCTCGTTCAGGACTTTGAATGTGTCTGCCCATTGTTTTCTGGCCAGCATTGTTTCAGCAGAAAAGTCAGATGAAAGTCTACAGGGTTTTCCTCAGACTGTTAGTTTTGACTTGAGCCTTGCTGTCTTCAGAAGCATCTCTTTGTGTTTTTGTTTATTAAGTTTATTTATAGTATGCCTTGGCATTCTTCTTTTTGGATCTAACTTTTGCAGTGTTCTATAAAGATCTTGGATATCTATGTTTTCTTTGTTCATAATCTCAGGAAAATTTTCTGTCAGCATCTCTACAGCAATACTCTCTATGTTGTCATTAATCCTCCCTTGTTCAGGAACTCCAATTAAACGTAAATTATTCCTCTTCATGGAGTCCCATATGTTTCTTAATGTTTCTTCATTTTTATTTCTTTTCTCTGATTGTACCTCATAAATGTTGGCATTAGTTACTTTGTCTTCTAGGTCACTGATTCTAACTTCCATATGTTCAATCCTACTCTTTTGGCTTTGGACAGAATTACCTAATTCTGTAATTTTGTTATTAATCTGATGTATTTCAGATTGTTGATGTTCTAGAATATCGAATAGTTGACCAAATTTTTCATTTTGTTCTACTGTATGTTGTTTAATTTCTAGGAGGGTTTTATATATATATTTTTTGTATTCAATCTCTGTTAGATTCAGAAAGGCTTCTTCATCTGGGAAATTTTTTGAATCTTTATTTAGGGAATTTTCCGTAGCACTTGAAGACTGTTTCTTTAAGTGACTAATTATGGTCTGTTGCCTGCGTGCCACCTAGATGTTATTTCTCTGCTACTGGATCTAAGAGTTGGTCACCAGCTGACTATAATACTGTAGTGATTTGCCCCAGGTGAACTCTCAAGGGTGGAAGACTTTGCTTATTGAGTAGCAAAAAGACTGCTCTGTTTATGGAGAAACTGGGGGCTGTCAGCCAATCTTAAAATGTGAGAGGTTTTTCAATAGAGAGATTTACAGAGAGAAAAACATAAGCCTCTCAGCCTTAAAAAAATAAACCTTAAAAGTAAAAGTAAACTGCACTTCTATGCGGGGGGCTGTCCAGGTGCTCAACTGGGAGCTGGAAGCTGTCCAACAGGCTGCCCCAAACAGTTAGTGGGGAACAGCAGACTTCACCTGCCTGCTTATAATGAAAGTATGTTACCGTTACTGGCTGTTTGCAGAAGCTGCAGTTCTCTGTTACAATGTAGCAGCAGAAGCAGAGGTTAAACAGTTGCTGGATTGTTTTTGAGAGGAGAAGCTTAGTCTGACACTGTTGCCCAGTCAAATATGTTAGGTCCCAAGGCTTCTCAGGTATTCAATGCTCCATAAAAAATATCATCCAGGCCTTAGTTCTCAGAGGGAGATGAGGAGACATCTGTTTACTCTGCCATCTTGTAACGGAATTTGGTATTTATCAGCATATAAATCCAATCAAACCCAACCCACTGTCATGGAGTGATTTTGAGTCACAGTGTCCTTTTAGGAACAGAGGAGAATTGTCCCATGAGGTTTTGAAATAATGGTGGATTTGGAACAAGGACCTTTTGGTTAGTAGCTGAGCCTTTAACCACTGTATCCCTGTAACTCCTTCTCAACATTAAAAAAAAAAAAAAAACCAAACCCACTGCCCTTGAATTGATTCTGACTCATGGAGACCCTATATAACAGAGTAGAAATGCTCTGTAGTTTCCAAGGAACGCCTGGCAGATTCTAACTGTTGACCTTTTGGTTAGCACCTGTAGCACTTAAACACTACGCCACCAGAGTTTCCTATCAGCACATAGATGGTATTAAAGTCAAGAGGGACTGGATGAGACCACTAAGCAAGAGAATGAGATACAGGATGCAGGATCAAGCTCAGTTACTTCAGTGTTTAGCCAGAAGTTTGGATACATCACTTTTCCTAAATATAATGAATAACCTAACTGTACACCTTTACCAGTCCAAATCTGGATTCTGTTCCAAGGCTGATGACTAGTGATTCTAGAGTAAGGATGTCACATTTTTTCAGTAACCCACTGATTCCTATTTTCATGACACACCTTTGCTGAACAACTGAGAGAAATCACCTTTGACAGATTAACAGTGGACTAACAGAATTACTCTAGAATTAGGGGCCATCAGCTTTGGGATAAAATCCAGATTTGGATTAGTAAAGGTCTATAGACAGGTCACTTAGTAGTTCTTTAAATTAAAAATCAACACAAATAATTTGCATTACAAAAATTATTTACAGTAAGACTATTAAATAGCAGCTTACAGACTACAAGGAGATACGTGATAATATTTAGAGTAACACTAGTGGGCAGGAGTTAAGACTTTGATCTCTACTAATCACCCCTCTTCACCTCCACTATTTCTTCAAGCAACATTTACATTTATTCTTGGGTTATAGGGGTATCTGTGTTTATCTCCCCTCTCCCTCTAGTCTCTCACCTGTCTTCTCCATGGAAATAATCTTTGGAGTCAATGTTTAAACAGAGATGACTAGAACTGAGAGATGGTGTTACCTGGGAATCCATCTCTTGGCGTTTGATCTGGGTTAGTGTCATGCTCGAGAAGTCCATACTGTCTGCAATGAGAAATGAGAAGGCCTTGTCATATTATTATATGGCTAACTCTCTCCTGAGAGATGGCCAATGTCGATGCTCTGTTGAAATGCCGGGTCCGGCATTTGCCAATACATAATACGAAAGTACCTGAAGGATGAAGAGGAAGGAAGATACCGTTACAGCATCAGATCTCCACATGGGCAACCTAATCTGTAGTCACTATGACAAGATACGCAATATGGTTACGTGACATTCTACTTTGCAGGAAAATAAGTATGAATGTAAAAAATGACATATAAGAAAGAATTTACAAACAAAATTGTAGGTTTTTGGGATCAAGAAGGGGAAGAATGTAAGAACAGCTAAAAGGATGGGTAAGAAAAGCATTACTTCAGAAAGACTACCTGTCTCCTCAATCTGTGATTTGCCTGAAATGGTTGAGGCCACAACCTGGGCAGTTGCCTGGTTTACTTCCCGAGAGGCCTGCTGTAGCTGGACTAGGTTTAGGCTGTCCTTATCAGCTTTCACCTGCCAGAAGAAAGCAGATTTCAGTTAACACAATTCAGAACAACAGGACTCAGTCAAACAGGTTGATGTGATGGCTCTTGACAAATCTGTGTGGTCTACTGCTGTCACCAGTTTCTCAAAGATTGCTGCTACAGGATCAACTATGATCTGCCACTTAACAATGAAACAATTCCTGGCTTATTTGCGTGGTGTCCCCAAACTCCAGCTTTATCACCAATTTAAATATATACATTTTGAGGAGGCAGAGTCAACATGGTGGACTAAGCACACATCTCCTTATATCCCTCTGGAAACCAAGACTTGATTTGATAATCAAACAGAACCTTCTGGTCACCTAGTGAGCCCCAGGACATGGCACAGGGCTGCTAATTTGGACTTCATACCACTGAATGAAAAATCACCTCTCTTTCGCTGACTCCCACTCCTGGCTAGCCCTGGCTCTCACGGACTGAAGGAAATGCACCATTTTGACTTTTTTCCCTCTGTCTTGGCCGGCGGGCTGAGCTGGATCTTGCTTAGCGGTGACTGTCAAACACACTGCTGGTGGGATAGGCAGGCAAAACTGCCATATTTTCAGAGCCAGGCTTAAGACTCTGTACACCTAGCCACTTTGGCCTGTCTTTTTATCTCTGCCACAGCATGGTCTGTACGGGAACCGGTGGCACCTATGGGCGGGACGCCATGTTGGATATGGAGATTTTAGCAGGACCCAATTGTTAGCCTGGGAGCCAGTGCCCGCAAACAGGACAGCGCTTCTCCATGAGAAAAGCAGTAGTTTACACAGTGTCACTTATGGTGGGGGCCTGGCAACAGAGGCTGAGGACTCACTACATCTCAGCACCTTTAGCCCCTCTATCTGCCGACCATGTGGAGGATGCCATCTTAGATATGGTGGCTGCAGTTGGACCTAATTCTTAGCTTGGGAGCCAGAGCCTCCCGGCAGGAGAGTGCTTTTCTACCAGAAAAGCAGTAGTTTACAGTGTTGCCTAAGGCTGGGTCCTATCAGCAGAGGCCAACATGGCAGTAGCATTGCTGTATTTTGAACTAGTTCATATCATCTGGGGTTGGATATAGAGGTGCTTCCTTTGCCAGCTGGGAAGAGGGAGCTCTACACCTGAAAACTTGACTGACTCGGGAAGTGGTCAGATACCTTTTGTTTTACATTTTAAGACAGCCTAGAGAAACATCTGCAGTCCATCCTCACAGTATCTCTCCCAGCCTCTACTTACTCACATGAAACCCAAAAAGCAACAGAAACTTGTGGCAAACAAGAAATCCCTCATGGTTTCACAAGGCTCCCAAACAGAGCAACCAAGGAGTTTTCCAGATGAAGAAACTTTTCTGAAATCATCAGAAGGTGAATATAAAAGGATTATATACAGAGCCCTTCTAGACCTTATACAAAATGCAGCACAACAAAAGGAAAAATTAAGCAAGCTGTCTGATCTGATGGAAAACCAGTACTCTGAAATCCAACACATCAAGAACAAAATCAAAGATATAGAAACTCACATTCAAAGCCAAGAAAACAGAACAAATGGAAAAAAGAATTTCTGACTTGGAAGACAGAGCTATTGACGCCAGTGTCTATGAGGAGATATCAGAAAAAAGAAACAAGAAAAATGAAGAAGGATTAAGAAGCCTGTGGGACTCTATTAAGAGGAACAACCTTCGATTAATTGGAGTCCCTGAACACGATGAGACACCTGAGAACACAGAGAGTATCATTGCTAAACTGCTGACAGAAAACTTCCCAGAAATCATGAAGGAAGAGAATATAGATATCCCAGATGCATATCGTACACCACCCAATATAGAACTCAAAACAAAGACTCCAAGACATATTATAATCAAGTTTAACAAAATGAAACATAAGCAGCAACTCTTAAAGGCAGCAAGACTCAAATCAAAGCTAACATTCAGAGGGAAACCCTGTAGGCTTTCATCAGATTTCTCAGCAGAAACCATGCAGGGACGGAGACAGTGGCATGACACATTCAAAGTCTTGAAGGAGAAGAACTTCCAACCAAGAATTATATATCCTGCAACACTATCTTTCAAATATGAAAATGAAATTAAGACATTTCCAGATAAACAGAAGCTCAGAGACTTCGTAAAACCAAACCAAAACTAGAAGAAATAGTGAAAGAAGCTCTTGGCTTTGGCTTACAAGAACAAAACCACTAACTTTATATTTTAGAACAACACATTACTAAGAACTCTACTCAGTTAGGGAAGGCTCCAAACTCAATCACAGTTTTAATACTGAAAGAGACAATCCAGTGATTATCATGAAAACTATGGTGCCACCATATTAAAAAGAGGGATGTACCACAGTCGTTATAGTCCTTCCAGATGGAGAGGAAGTCGACAAGATTGGTAGTAATTAAAATTGGGTTTATATATAGTTTATTAAGAGAGATTATAGGGGACAGCTGTAAAGAACAACAAAGATGCAGCATACCATTTCAAGAAATCTAACACAGGAGTCTCAACAACTACAAAACTAGCTCTGAAAAAGGTAAAAAATCAACTCACAAAAAAGAATGTCCCAGAACAGACTAATAAGAACAACAGAGAAAACATCAACATAATAATAAACATATCATAATGGCAGCACTGAACACATACCTATCAATAATTACATTGAATGTGAATGGACTCAATGCTCCAGTAAAGAGACATCGAGTGATATCTTGGATCAAAAGACATGATCCATCCATATGTTGTCTACAAGAAACTCACTTAAGACTTAAAGATAGGAACAAACTGAAAATTAAAGGATGGCAGAATACATATCAAGCTAACAATGAACAAAGAAGAGCAGGTGTGGCAATTCTAATCTCAGACAAAATCAATTTTAATGTAAAATCCACCATCATGGACAAAGATGGACACTACTGCTAAAAGGTTCAGTACACAAGCAAGATTTAACTATATTAAATATTTATGCACCTAATATCAGAGCACCTAAATACGTCAAAGAAATACTGACTACACTCAAAAACCAGTTAGATTACTCCATGATAATAGTGGGAGACTTCAACAATCCACTCTCAATACTGGACAGAACATCTAGAAAAAAAACTCAGTAAAGATACAGAAGACCTCACTGCCACAATTAACCAACAAACCTCATCGATATATACAGAACTTTCTACCCATCAGTGGACAACTACACCTTCTTCTCTAGTGCACATGGAACATTCTCCAGAATTGACCATCTGTTAGGACATAATGCAATTCTCAACAAAACCCATACCACTGAATTAATGCAAAGCATCTCAGATCATAAGGCCATAAAAGTCAAAATCAATAGTAGAAAAAACACAGACAGTAGAACTCTTGGAAACTGAACAACATGTTGCTCAAAAAAAACATGGGTTATAGAACAAATCAAGGATGAAATAAAGAAATTCATGGATTCCAATGAGAATGCAAACACTTCCTGCCAGAACCTATGGGATACAGCCAAAGTAGTGCTCTGAGGTCTGTTTATCTCATAAATGCACACATCTGGAAGGAAGAAAGAAACCAAATTAAGGAACTAACCCTACAGCTTGAACAAGTAGAGAGACAACAACAGAGGAATGCTTTAGACACCAGAAGAGAACAGATCATAAAGATTAGAGCAGAACCAAATAAATTAAAGAATAGAAACACAATTGAAAAAATTGAAAAGACCAAAAGCTGGTTGTTTGAAAAGATCAACCAAATGGTCAAACCACTGGCTAAACTTACTAAAGAAAAACATGAAAGGAAACAAATAACCCAAATTAGAAATGAGAGGGGAGTTGTCACAACAGATGCAACAGAAATCAAAAATATCATAACAGAATATTATGAAAGACTGTACTCTAACAAATTTGGAAACCTAGAGGGAATGGACAAATTCCTTGATTTGTATCACCTACCCAAACTATCACAAAGTGAAGCAGAACAACTTAATAAACCCATCACAAAGGAAGAGACTGAAAAAGTCATCAAAAAACTGCCAACCAAAAAAAGCCTAGGGCCATGTGGCTTCACTGCAGAATTCTACCACGCTTTTAGAGTTATCTCCAATACTACTGAGACTATTTCACAGTATAGAAAGTGATGCAGTCCTCCCAAACTCATTCTACGAAGCCAGCATAACCCTGATACCAAAGCCAGGGAAAGACTCAACAAAAAAGGAGAGCTACCGACCAGTATTACTCATGAATCTAGATGCAAAAATCTTCAACAAAATTCTTACCAGAAGAATACAACAACATATCAAAAAAATAATCCATCACGACCAAGTGGGATTCATACCAGGGATGCAAGGCTAGTTCAACATCAGAAAAACAATTAATGTGGTTAACCACATAAATATCACAAAAGACAGGAATGACCTGATTTTGTCCATTGATGCAGAAAAGGCATTTGATAAAGTCCAACACTCGTTCATGCTAAAAAGTCTTAGTAAAATAGGCATAGATGGGAAATTCCTTAATGCAATAAGGGCCATTTATACAAAGCCAACTGCTTACATCATCCTGAATGGAGAGAGACTGAAGGAGTTTCCCTCGAGAACAGGAACTAGACAAGGATGCCCACTCTCACCTGTCCTATTCAACACTGTACTAGAAGTTCTAGCCAGAGCAATTAGACAAGACCAAGAAATAAAGGGCATGTGCATCGCCAAAGAGGAAGTCAAAATCTCCCTGTTTGCTGATGATATAATTGTATATGCAGAGAATCCCCAAAAATCTATAAGTAAAAATATATATTTTATTGTGTTTGGGGTAAAAGTTTACACAGCAAATTAGGTTTCCACTTGACAATATCTATACAAAGTGTTCAGTGGCATTAATTAGTTTTCACGTGTCAAGATTTTCTTTAATTGCATTCTTGTTCCATATCCAGTACTCTGACTTCCCTGATCCTTGACCCCTTACTTTTTCATCTTGCTTTAGAGTAATTGTTGACCTTTTTGTCTCATGTAGATGGTTTTTTTTATTATGATTGAGGGAAAAGTACATTCCCATATAAATCTGCATGCCCACCTATATGCAGCTCCCACTTCTCTCCCTGCCCGGTGACACCACACTCTTTGTCTCTGCTCCATACATGTCTTATCCTCCCAACAATCTCATATCTCCTTCTCTCCACTGACTCTCCTGCTTCCAGTAAAAGGTCAACAGGATGACACTCTATGGATGCATATAACCATAAAGTGCACACATGATTTGGTCACTCTGTGTCACCAAGTGCAATCCATTCCTGTCCAAAGAGTCGACTTCCATTATGATTTAAGGACAGGGGCAGCATCATGGCCACAGGCCATGTTCCCAGGGTAACTCTGAGGCCTCAGGCCCCTGGACCATCAATTGCAGTCTTTTAGCAGAGATCTCTGGGTGTACCCCTTTTTATTCTTGTGCTGCCAGTGAGACTCAACTTTGTGAGCTTAGATGGATTTTTAATGGAACTCCATAGTCACCTACAATATCCTTTATTTTGCATGCCAATCTGCTATTTCACTAAAATGTAACCTTAGGGGATAGTTTTGGTTGATGGTTTAAAGAGTGTTTCATGGGCAACAGTCTCAGAGAGTCTTCTAGTCTCAACTGTCCCAGTAAATCTGAACTTCTTAAGAATTTCAGTTCTATTCCACATTTTTCTCCCATCTATTATATTGCTAAGGAGAATACTGGTAGTGGCAGCCGGGCACCATCTAGTTCCTTCAGTCTCATGGTAGACGAGTAGGCTATTAGTCCTGCAGATTAGTCTTCTCTGAGACTTTGGTTTCCTTCTTTCTCTTTTGCTCCCAATGAATAGAGACCAATAGTTGTATCTTAGATGGCCGCTTGCAAGTATTTAAGTCCCCAGATACTACTCACCTAACTGTTAATATAGAACATGAACTTTGTGAACTGTATTAGGCCCATTGGAAGCCTGATTATGTAGTGGTTAGGTGCTACGACTGCTAACCAAAAAGTGGGCCACCAGGCACTCCTTGGAAACCATATAGTGCAGTTCTACTCTGTCCTATAGGGTTGCTATAAGTTAGATTTGACTCAATCGTAACTTTTTTTTTATTTTACACCAAGTGACTGATTGTCCTATGAGAATAAGCCTTCAAACTCAGAAAACCAACCTTGCAAGGTATTTGGATATGTTTGAGAAGTATTCATAACTGCATCCTCTATGTATGTATATCTGTCAGTATACATATATAAATCATAGATACTTCTATCTATGCACAGATATGCACTAACCGGTGCCTATTTGTAGTCATGTCTACACATTTGCATATGTGACCATGCACTTGTTTTCCGGTCATTGTTGCGAGTTCTTGCCAAATCATGTACATCATATTCCTTAGCATAAACATCCTTTTCTCTTGTGTACTTCTTAGTGGTATCATTTATTTTGGTCAAGCTGTGCTCACCACTCACGTTTTCTATCACCCAAGACAAGTGCTACTTTCTAATCATCAAAAATAACAAGTATCTATGATCCACAGAGTGATTTCTCCCTACTCCCCCTATGCCTGGCAACCCCCAACAAATACTTGTCTCTCTTTCTCTCTCTCTATTACTGTCTATAAAAGCAGGATCACACAATATTTGTCCTTTTGTGATTGACTTAATTAACTTGGCATCATGTCCTCTGGATCCATTCCATTCATGTTATGAGGTCTGACAATTAACTCCATGAACTTAATTGTTACAAGTGCTAAAAACCTCACTGCTGATAGCACTATGGTTATCTTCAAAATACTCCCATTGGGAAGCTATGCACCAATGCTAGCACTTAGTTCACCCTTCAAAGCAACTCTGGAACTCTTCCTGGACTGGCCACCAGGCATGGTGGCAAGTTTGTGAACTTAACTGTATAGTTGTCTGCGAGGGACTTTTCAGTCAGGAAACAAATAACTATTGGAGCACCCTCCCTACTCATCTGATATGGCCCCCAATGACTTTATTTTATCTTTATTTAACATAACTGAGTGAAAATGTACATTCACATATAAATTTACATGCCCACCTATATGCAGCTTTCACTGCTCTCCCTGTCTGGTGACTGCACACTATTCCTCTCTGCTCCATACATGTCTCATCCTCCCAACAGCCTCCTTTCCCCTTCTCTCCGTCCACTCCCTTTCCTCCAGCCAGAGGTCAGCAAGATGATATCCTATAGATGTATAGAACCATAAAGTGCTTCCAATATATCGTCACTCTGCATTGCCAAGTCCAATTCCTGTCCAAACAGTGGACCTTTTGTTATAATTTATGGGAAAGGGCAGTATGAGGGCTGGGGGCCAGGCTCTCAGAGGAACCCTGAAACCGCTGGACAATCAATTGAGGTCTTTTAGTGGAGATCTCATGATGCACCCCTTTTTATTCTTGTGTTGCCAGTGAGACTCCTCTCTGTGAGCTCGATCCTGGCTATCACTGGTGGTGGCTGGGCACCATCCGGTTCTTCCGGTCCCAAGTCGATGTAGGCACCCACTCTTGTGGGTCTCTCTGTCTTCTTGGTTGTCTTTACCGCATGTCATTTTGGTCCTCGGTGAGCATCCGTTCCTGCTGAGTTGGGACCATTTGCTGTGTCCTCGGATGGCAGCTTGGCAGCTTTTAAGATCCCAGACGCCACTCATCAACATGGGGTGCAGACAGTTCTCTTAGCAAAACACTAGTTGTGCCAATTGGCCTGGAATTCGCCTAAGAGCATGGTCCCCCGCTCCCCGCCCCAGCTACTCTATCCTTGCAGTATTGAGTTAAGATGGAAGGAGTACTCAAGTTATGCTGAAGTCCACTTAATGTTGCTCTTGTTTCTAATGTGTGCTACCACCGCTTTCTTCCAACTAGATTTCTAGTAACTATCTAAACTAAACCCTCCCCGCCCCACTCTCCCTCCCTCCCCTCCATTGCAGCTGTCAAAGAGTCTTTTCTTCTATACACAAGTCTGTTTTTCAGATCTTATCGTAGAGGTCTCATACAGTATTTGTCCTTTTGTCGCTGACTACTTTCACTCAACATAATGTCTTTCAGTTGAAACCAGGTTAGGAGATGCTTCCTGGAATCACCGTTATTCTTTATCATTGCATAGTGCTCCATTGAGTATATGTACCATAGTTTACCTATCCATTCTTCTGTTGTTGGGCATCTGGGTTGATTCCATCCTTTTGCTTGTGGACTGTGCTGCGGTAAACACTCTGGTGCACGTGTCTGTTGGTGTGAAAGGCCTTGATTCTGTAGGATATATTCCAAGTAGTGGAATGACTGGGTCAAATGGTATATCGATATCCATTTTTTTAAGGAAGCGCCAGATTGCCTGCCAAAGAGGCTGGACCATTTTGCAACCCCACCAACAGTGTAGGAGGGTTCCACTTTCTCCACAGCCTCTCCAGCATTTGCTGGTTTGTGTCTTCTGGATCATAGCCAATCTTATTGGGGTGAGATGGTATCTCATTGTTGTCTTGATTTGAATTTCTTTAATAGCTAAAGATTGTGAACATGTCCGCATGTGTTTTTTGGCTGCCTGGATCTCCTCTTTAGTGAACTGTCTGCCCATCTCCTTTGTCCATCACTTAATTGGATGGTTTGTCTTCTTATTGATATTTTGTAGTATCGTATACATTATGGAGATCAGGCGTCCGTCTGACATAGAGTTGCCAAATATTTTTTCCCACTCTGTGGGTGTTCTTTTAATTCTATTAACAAAGTCTTTGAATGAGCAGAAGTGTTTGATTCTTAATAGTTCCCATTTATCTATTTTCTGTTCTGTTGATTGAGGTTTCTTTGACAGATTTTGGAGTCTGTCCTCATTGTGTATTAAAACTTCCATTGTTGTTCCTACCTTTTCTTGGATGAGCTTTATCATTTTAGGTTTGATATTTAGGTCTTTTATCCAGTTGGAGTTAGTTTTTGTATAAGGTGTAAGATATGGATCTTGATTCAGTTTATTGCAGATGGATAACCAATTTTGCCAGCACCATTTGTTGAAGAGCCTGTTTTACCCCAGTTTAATGTCTCAGGGCCTTTGTCGAATATCAACTGTTCATAGGCAGATGGTGTCATCTCTGGGGTCTCAATTCTGTTCCATTGATCCATCTGTCTGTTCTTGTACCAGTACCAGGCTGTTTTGACCACTGTGGCAGTGTAGTATGTTCTAAGGTCGGGTAATGAGAGGCCTCCCAGTGTGTTCTTCTTCTTTAGTAGTACCTTACTTATCTGGGGCTTCTTCCCTTTCGAAACAAAATTGGTGATTTGTTTCTCCATCTCATTAAAAAATGATGCTGGAACTTGTATTGGGATTGCATTATATAAATAAATTGGTTTGGGTAAAGTAGACATTTTCACAATGTTAAGTCTTCCTATCCATGAGCAGGGTAGGTTTTTCCATTTATCTAAGTCTCTCTTAGTTTCTTGTAGTAAGGGCTTGTAGTTCTCTTTGTAAAGGTCTGTTGTTTCTCTGGTTAGATTACTTCCTAGATACTTTATCTTCTTAGGGGCTATTGTTAATGGTATTGATTTCATAATTTCCTCCTTAATAGTCTCGTTGTTGGTATAAAGGAATCCTACAGATTTACTTATGTTTATCTTGTATCCTGAGACTTTGCTGAACTCTTCTATCAGTTTGAGTAGCTTACTTATAGATTCCTTGGGGTTCTCTGCATATACAATCATATCATCTGCGAACAGGGAGATTTTTAACTTCCTCTTTGCCGATGCAGATGCCTTTTATGTCTTCGTCTTGTCTAATTGCTCTAGCTAGAACTTCTAGCACAATGTTGAATAGGAGAGGTGAGAGTGGGCATCCTTGTCTAGTTCCTGATCTCAAGGGAAAGTCTTTCAGTCTCTCTTCATTGAGGATGATGTGGGCAATTGGCTTTGTATAAATGGCCCTTATTGTGTTGAGGAATTTGCCGTCTATGCCCATTTTGCTAAGAGTTTTTAGCATGAACGGGTGTTGGACTTTATCAAATGCCTTTTCTGCATCAATGGACAAAATCAGGTGATCCTTG
Organism: Heterohyrax brucei; assembly: GCA_028571685.1. Classification (NCBI taxonomy): domain Eukaryota; kingdom Metazoa; phylum Chordata; class Mammalia; order Hyracoidea; family Procaviidae; genus Heterohyrax; species Heterohyrax brucei. Next base: position 5,475,950 of record CM053165.1, on the reverse strand, counting down.
TCTTTTGTGTTATTTATGTGGTTACTCACATTAATTGTTTTCCTGATGTTGAACCAGCCTTGCATCCCTGGTATGAATCCCACTTGGTCCTGATGGATTATTTTCTTGATATGTTGTTGTATTCTGTTGGCAAGAATTTTGTTGAAGATTTCTGCATCTAGGTTCATGAGTGATATCGGTCTATAGTTCACTGTCTTTGTTGGATCTTTCCCTGGCTTAGGTATCATGGTTATGCTGGCTTCATAAAATGAGTTTGGGAGTACTCCATCCCTTTCTATACTGTGAAATAGTCTCAGTAGTATTGGGGATAACTCTTCTCTAAATGCTTGGTAGAATTCTGCTGTGAAGCCATCTGGGCCCGGACTTCTTTTGGTTGGCAGTGTTTTGATGACCTTTTCAATCTCTTCCTTTGTGATGGGTTTATTAAGTTGTTCTGCTTCATGTTGTGATAATTTGGGTAGGTGGTATGAGTCAAGCAATTGGTCCATTTCCCCTAGGTTTTCAAATTTGTTAGAGTACAGTCTTTCATAGTATTGTGTTATGATATTTTTGATTTCTGTTGCATCTGTGGTGACAACTCCCCTCTCATTTCTAATTTGGGTTATTTGTTTCCTTTCCTGCTTTTCTTTAGTAAGTTTAGCCAGTGGTTTATCAATTTCGTGGATCTTTTCAAAAACCCAGCTTTTGGTCTTTTCAATTTTTTCAATTGTTTTTCTATTCTCTAATTCATTTAGCTCTGCTCTAATCTTTATGATCTCATTTCTTCTGGTGCCCGAGGGGTTCCTCTGTTGTCTTTCTACTTGTTCAAGCTGTAGAGTTAGTTCCTTGATTTGGTTTCTTTCTTCCTTCCAGATGTGTGCATTTATGGAGACAAACAGACCTCTGAGCACTGCTTTGGCTGCATCCCATAGGTTCTGGTAGGAAGTGTTTTCATTCTCATTGGAATCCATGAATTTCTTTAACTCATCCTTCATTTCTTCTATAACCCATGTTTTTTTGAGCAAGATGTTGTTTAGTTTCCAAGAGTTCCACGTTCTATCTATGTTTTTTCTGCTATTGATTTCAACTTTGATGGCTTTATGATCTGAGAAGATGCTTTGCAGTAATTCAATGGTATGAATTTTGTTGAGCATTGCATTATGGCCTATCATGTGGTCAATTCTGGAGAATGTTCCATGTGCACTGGAGAAGAAGGTATAGTTGTCTGCTGATGGGTGGAAAGTTCTGTATATATCAGTGAGGTTTAGTTGGTTAATTGTGTCCATGATGTCTTCTGTATCTTTACTGAGTGTTTTTCTAGATGATCTGTCTAGTAAGCAGAGTGGAGTGTTAAAGTCTCCCACTATTATTGTGGAGTCATCTAACTCTCTTTTGAGCACAGTCAGTGTTTCTTTGACATATTTAGGTGCTCTGACATTAGGTGCATAAATATTTAATATACTTAAGTCTTGCTTGTGTACTGAACCTTTCAGCAATAAATACTGTCCATCTTTGTCCACGATAGTGGATTTGACATTAAAATTGATTTTGTCTGAGATTAGAACTGCCACCCCTGCTCTTCTTTGTTCATTGTTAGCTTGATATATATTCTTCCATCCTTTAATTTTCAGTTTGTTCCTGTCTTTAGGTCTCAAGTGAGTTTCTTGTAGACAACATATGGATGGGTCGTGTCTTTTGATTCAAGATGACACTCGGTGTCTCTTTACTGGAGCATTCAGTCCATTTACATTCAATATAATTATTGATAGGTATGTGTTCACTGTTGCCATTGTGATATGTTTATTTTTATGTTGATGTTTTCTCTGTTGATCTTATTAGTCTGTTCTGGGACACTCTTTTTTTGTGAGTTGATTTTTCACGTTTTTCCGAGCTGGTTTTATAGTTGTTGAGACTCGTGTGTTAGATTTCTTGAAATGGTATGATACATCTTTGTTGTTCTTTACAGCTGCCCCTATCAACCCCCGTAATAAACTATTTATAAACCCAGTTTTAATTACTACCAGTCTTGTCATCTTCCTCTCCATCTGGAAGGACTATAACGACTGTAGTACATCCCTCTTTTTATTATGATGACACCATAGTTTTCATGATGATCACTGGATTGCTTTTTTCAATATCAAAGCTGTTATTTACTTTGGAGCGTTCCCTAAATGAGTAGAGTATTCAGTAGTGTGTCATTCTAAAATATAAAGGTAGTGGTTTTGTTCTTTTAAGCCAAAGCCAAGAACTTCTTTCAGTATTTCTTGTAGTTTGGGTTTGGTTTTTACAAAGTCTCTGAGTTTCTGTTTAGTTGGGAATGTCTTAATTTCATTTTCGTATTTGAAAGATAGTTTTACAGGATATATACTTCGTGGTTGGAAGTTCTTCTCCTTCAAGACTTCGCATGTGTCATGCCACTGTCTCCGTGTCAGCATGGTTTCTGCTGAGAAATCTGACGAGAGCCTACTGGGTTTCCCTCTGAATGTTAGCTTTGCCTTGAGTCTTGCTGCCTTTAAGAGTTGCTGCTTATGTTTCATTTTGTTAAGCTTGATTATAACATGTCTTGGAGTCTTTCTTTTTGGATCTATATTGGTTGGCGTACGATATGCATCTGAGATGTCTATATTCTCTTCCTTCATGATTTCTGGGAAGTTTTCTTTCAGCAGCTCAGCAACAATACTCTCTGTGTTCTCAGATGTCTCACCCTGTTCAGGGACTCCAATTAATTGAAGGTTGTTCCTCTTAATCGAGTCCCACATGCTTCTTAATGTTTCTTCATTTTTCTTGTTTCTTTTTTCTGATTTCTGCTCATAGACGCTGGCATTAGTAGCTGTGTCTTCCAAGTCAGAAATTCTTTTTTCCATTTGTTCCATTCTGTTTTCTTGGCTTTGCATGGAAGTTTCTATGTTTTTGATTTTCTTCTTGATCTGTTGGATTTCAGAGTACTGGTGTTCCATCAGATCGAACAACTTACTTAATTTTTCATTTTGTTCTGCTGCATTTTGTATAAGGTCTAGAAGGGCTCTGTATATAATCAATTTGTATTCACTTCCTGATGCTTTCATAAAAGTTTCTGCATCTGGAAAACTCCTCGGTTGCTTTGTTTGGGAGCCTTCTGAATCCATGAGTCACTGCTTGTATGCCACAATTGTCTGTTGCTTTTTGGGTCTAATGTGAGTATATATAGGCTGGAAGAGGTACTGTGAGGATGGATTGCAAATGTTTCTCTAGGCTGTCTTCAAATGTAAAACAAAAGGTATCTGACCAGTTCACAAGTCAGTTAGGTTTTCAGGTGTAGAGGTCCCTCTTCTCATCTGACAAAGTAAGCACCACTATATCCAACCCCAGATGATAACAAAGTAGTTCAGAATACAGCAATGCTACTGCCCTGGTGGCCTCTGCTGACAGGGCCTAGCCTTAGCCAACACTGAGTCGAGTACTGGTTTTGTGATAGAAAAGTGCTCTCCTTGTGCAGGCTCTGGCTCCCAAGCGAAGAATTAGGGCCAGCTGCGGCCACCGTATCCAAGATGGCGTGCTCCACACAGGCAGCAGACAGAGGGGCTAAAGGTGCCGAGAGGTAGTGATTCCTCTGCTTCTGTTGCAGGGCCCCCAACGTAGCCAGCACTGTGCAAAATCACTACTTTTCTGACGGAGAAGCACTGTCCCATTTGCAGGCGCTGGGTTCCATGCTAAGAACGAGGGCCCACTAAAATCTTGGTACCAACATGGCGTCCCGCACACTGACTGCGAAGCTCCGCACAAACCCCGCTGAGGCAGCTGCAAAATCAAAGGCTCAAAGTGGCTAGATTAACAGAGTCCCGAGTCTGGCTCTCAGAATATGGGAATTTCGCCTCCCTATCACCCCAGCAGCGCATTTGAGTCCAGCTGCCAGGCAAGACCCAGCTCTGCCCGCCAGCTGAGACAGAGGAAAAAAAAGTCAAAATGTGTGGTACGAAGTCCCAATTAACAGCTCTGTGCCGTGTCCTGAGGCTGATTAGGTGATCAGAAGGCTCTGTTTGATTGCCAATTCAAGTTTTGGTTTCCAGAGGTATATAAGGAGACGTGGGCTTAGTCCGCCATCTTGACTCTGCTCCCCCAACTTTTTTATTCACATGAAGATAAGGAAATATTGAATAAAGGAAATATTGAAAGGAAGACTTTTTGATGATATTTAGGACATCAAGGATAATATGATGACAGCTCTGATCGCCATTCTAGAAAGAGTTCCAAAATTGCTTTGAAAGGTAGACTAGGCAGTGGTGCCAGTGCATAGCTTCCCATGGGGAGTACTTTAAAGGTGATCAGAGTGATATTCAGCAATGAGTTTTCTAAGATAAGTTTACAAACTTACTTCGCAGTCCTTGTATATGCTTCACAGATTCATCACTGTTGTTTGGTTGCATAATATTCTATTGTATGTATTATAATTTTGCTTATCAATTTATTCACTGCAGAGTACTTATGCTCTATTTTCTTACTATTGTGACTAATGCTGCAGTAAACATACTGATTTTGATAAAGGGTTCCAACTGTGGTAGCCTAATTTAGCATGGCAATAAGGACAATAAAAGAATACTCTTTAGGGTACTGTAAGACTTCCTGAGAGAATCTGGGTTATGAGCTTTACATTAAACTAGTTGGGGCACTGGTTCAAATTTGGAGACTCTTGACAAGAGGCAGATAATGGTTGTAGCACCTCAGAGACAAGCCAGATAATCTGTTAATTGTGCCAACATGTTTTTACTTGAGCTCTCCTTGAATGCTATGATTGCTAACCAGAAGTTGGTATGGCTGGGACCTTCAAAGGTGGTTTCTAATAAAAGTCAAAAGAAGTTAACAGGAGCTGATGAGGTGAAATAGGCAGAGGGGCTCCTTGGTGAGAGATGAAAGTCTTTTAAAGGAGGGTAGTATGAGACTGGAGCCATAGTGTAACTGGGGTTATGTGCTCAGCTGCTAACCAAAGGTTAGCAGTTCAAACCCACTAGCTGCTCCACAGGAGAAATATGTGACACTATGCCTGCATAAAGATTTACAGCCTTGGAAACCCTATGGGGCAGTTATCTCTGTCCTCCAGGGTTGCTATGAATTGGAATTGATTTCTTTTGCTTTCAGTGCTGGACTCTTGAAAGGTGTAATTTTTATTTGTGATCCAACCTACCTGGACCCTGGACAAATCATCTATCTTGGGGGCCAGCTTCACAGTCCTAGTATTTTCTAAACTAGCCAGGCCTTATAGTGTCCCTGGGATTCCAGATGGGACCTACCTTGGATGCAGCCACAAGCTGAGCTGTGCTAGCCGCAATTTCATGGGAACACACCATTAGCTCTTCAAATTTCCCTCTGCCTTGTACCACCAAGTCAGCGGCATCTCTGATAGTCAGGAAAGGACAAGATGGACTGCGTCACTGGCAGGTGTAAGTCCCTCTGCTCCCACCTCTATCCCACTCCTATAACACTGGCTAGATGAAAAGGGACACATGCCTGCTCTGCCCCTGTGACCTCAGGAGACCCAGGCTCCTTGTTAATTTAGTCTATTTACATCCTTGATCAACAGTTCATTTTGTGGAGGCAGATTTTTTTTCCTCAGCTAGTCTCTGGGTATATCAACAAAAGGGGGTAAGGATGAGAAGTCCTGGAACTGACAGACACTTACACCATGACAGTGGCTCCCCAGCCCACAGCTTTGGAGGCAGAGATGAGTCCTTCTGTCCACCGAGAGTTCTTGGCATAAAATTCTTTAGGGGATGCTGTACCCTAGAGAAGTGGAAAATAATCATAACTGCCTTTTATTGAGTGCCTACTGTGTGCCAGGTGCTCTTATACACATTATCTCATACAGTCATTACAGTAACCCTGAAAAATAAGCAATATTATTCCCATTTTAAGGATGAGAAAACTGAAATTCAGAGGCAAAAGGCCCTAGTATTTCTATCATAACATTTCTATATTGTACACATAAGGACCAAAAATATATAGACTCTCTTATGATTTGCCAAAGTGGAGAGTATGCAGTGAATAATTTTAAAAAATTATTTCTACTTGGATTTCAAATAGGCTTTTATGTTTTGAAAGTGTGTGATCATCCAAGAATGTGCACATGTGCACTGCTTAGTTCCTCTGACTATTTCCTGGATAGAAAACTCACCTTTCAGACTGATAAAAAGGACCAACAAAGTGAATATGGCTTTCTTGTGCAAAGAATAGTTTTTGGCTCATAGCCCCTTCCCTGGACCTCTATATTGAGAGCTGCAGCTGCATATACAGGCTTGAGGAACAAACAGTAGCACTAGCCAAGGTGTGAGACACTAAAGTGATGATGCTGACAGCTGTAAGCTAACTGCTGGTGGAAAGGAACATGACACAGCCTCCTGTGAACACTCTATAGCAGATGATGATACCAGATTGGCACTTCTGATTTCTCCAGTTTTCTGAAGTTGTCACTTTCTCTTCAGAGGGCCAGACTAGCACTGTAAATGGGGCTTCATAGCAGGTGCCATCATTATCTGCCCTGGGTAAGTGAATCTACAGCCTGGCTGCTCTCTGTGGACATGGCAGTGCCATGGCATCTGCTAACATCCACTGAAGTGGCAGCTCCTCTCTCAGACAGACATATAAGATACGACAGCAGCATAACCAGATTTCACTGAATTTGGAGGATCCATACAAAGTAGACTTAGCCACTCAGTGAAGTGGTAATCTAGAACAGATTTCTGTTCTCCTTGTCTGCAGGCTCACAGCCATGGTTACTATTATGGTTTCAATTGTGTCCCTCCAAAACAAGTGTTGGAACGATAATCCCTATACCTACAGATGTAATCTAATGTAATGCAGTCACCTTCGGTATATAATATATTCAACCAGCTGAAGTCCTACCAGTGTAGGGTAGATCTTAAACTTAACCACTTTTTAGTATATAAAGAGCAATACAGACACAGAGAGGAGTCCCTGGGTGGTACAAACAGGTAAGCACTACTATGTAAAAGGTTGGCAGTTTGAACCCATCCAGAGGCGCCTTAGAAAACAGGCCTGGCAATTTGTTTCCAAAAGGTTACAGCCTTGAAAACCCTATAGAATACTTCCGCTCTACACAAATGGAGTTGTCATAAGTCAGACCTGACAACAACTAATAACAACATCAGTACAGACAAAGAGCAAGCAAGGACACATGAAGGAAGACAGAGGTGATGTGGGGATTACTAAGGAACCAAAGAAAACCTTGGGCTACGGACACAGTAGCTGACACTTGATTTAGACTTAGCCTCCAGACTGCGAGAACATAAAGGCTACCCAGTGTGGCATTTGTGTTACAGCAGCACTGGGAAACTAAGACACTTACCCTGCCACTTTCCACAATCTCTCTCTGGAGGTCCTTAGAGGCCACAACTAAGACCTGAATAGCTTGCATTAGGTTGGTGCAGGAACCAAGGATCCTGCAAAAGAAATACCAGGGCACAGAGACCATCAACAATTAAGACTTTTGTTCTCCTTTTTACTCTTAAACACAGGGAACCTTGGAATCGGAAAGGGAGGCAGGGAAAGAGCTTAAATTCCTGGGATGCTTGAGGGTAAGGCCCTGAAGGAAAGACAGGTGGGTGAGAAGACCTGATTGTGGATCTTCTTTATAAGAACTATTTAAGTGATAACTCTTGGGTTTTTGTTTTTTAAGCCCTATAATACAAATGGAAACTCTAGTGGCCTAGTGGTTAGGTGCTATGGCTGCTAACCGTAAGGTCAGCAGTTCAAATCCACCATGTGCTCCTCAGAAACTCTGTGGGTGAAGTTCTACCCTGTTTTATGGGGTCATTAACAAGTTGGAATTCATTCAATGGCAGTCAGTTTTTAATATTGCTATAGCAGTATTATTTTCATCATTAATACTGCTATCAACAATTACATAGACTCAGCCATTCCCTGTGGCCACCAACATTCTGTTTTAATTCCCTAATGGGTAAGTAAGTATAATCCAATGCAAGAAAGACCTCTATAGACTACCTCCTCGTTACCATGTTGCTCAGACTAACCTTTCGTTCACCTCCAATTTGACTCCAGTGTCTCCTGCTAGGGATTTGCTGAGCATCTCCTGTTAAAAAGAAACATGGCTTTTAAGTATGCCATGGATACTCCTACACTGTGGTAACTGAGAAACCCCAGTCCAGAAGTACCCATCCAAGGCCTTGAAGGAGTCAGGAAAAGAATCCAGACCTCTGGTCTAGCTGGGCAGAATTCAGTTACAACAGGCTGGTTCTGTAAGCAGTGAGAGTCTTTGAGGCAGATGCTCATACCAAGGTGAGCAGTTTAAGTCTTCCATTTATGGAGTAATATATAATCTTCTAAGTGGTGTCCCACTTAGCTTTTTCCCTGAGATAATTCTTACCATTGACTAGGAGTACCAATGATTTATTGAGAGTGTAGCCCTGAGATAAACATGCATCACCTCATTTAACTTTCATGCTACTCCTGTGAGGTAAGCACTATTATCATTATCATCCTTTAGAAAGGAAATCTGAATCTTAGCAAGGTTAATGTAACTTTTTAGAAGTTATGTGGCCTGCAAGTGGTCATCTTATTCTTCAGAAACTGCTTACTTTCCTTCAGAGAAGGCCTCCTAAGTTTTGTCCCTCACAGAATCCAGTGAGTTGGGGTTTTGCTTTGTTTTATGGGGGCTTCTGTACCCTTAGTGAATGACTAAGGTACATTTAGTGGGCAATGATGCCAAAGGTTGTTGCAAGAACAGCAGCTGAGAAGGCCATGCAGAAAGCTCCATACCGCAATTCTGGCTGTAGCTGTTTCAATGGCAGCAGACGTGGCGGCCATCTCTTTGTCCACCAGGTCCCCCAGCTCCTCTTGTTTGATATCCAGGCCTCTGGGTAAGAGCTCCTATAAAAAGGTGACATTCTTCCTTGGCTGACTTATAATATTTATAAGGTGGCAGAAGGTAGGGGGAGCCCCCTACTACATAACTCATTTCTGCAAGCCATGGAGGGGTAGCATTCACAGACCACATCTGGTAGTCTCTACAGTGTATACTCTGGAATCTCACTCAGAATCCACTTCCGTCTAAAAAGCCATTTCTACCCTACCACTATAAGCTTATTTAGCTGCCACTGTTCAGTCCATAACTACACAGCTGTACAGTATCAACTATTTGCTGCTTGGGAGGTATTTTAACAACTCTTTCAAATATGTATGATATCTCCCAACCAGACAGTCTGTCCCTTATTTAACTTTGTTTCAATAGCAATCATACAGGCAGTTATTCTTTCTATTTTGTAGATGGAAGCCAAGGCTCGGAGAGATAAAATGTCTTGACAACAGTTAGACAACTAATAAAAGGCAGAGGAGGGAATTGAACTCAGGCTCATCAGACTGCAAACTCCATGACTTTTGAAAATGTCACATATTATACAAATAAGAGTATAAAATACATAAGACTAGTTTAAAAAATGAAAAATAAAGATCCATGGTATCTACCACCAAACTTTAGAAAACAATACCTTTGAAATTCCCTTTGTATCCTCCTGACACAAGATTCCAGGAGAGTAGTTTTCATGTTTTACTGTTTTTTAAAAAAAGCATATGGATGCATCCTTAAACAATATCTTGTTTGTATGTTTTGGCTTTTATATAAAAGGAATTATAGTGTTATGTCTTTTTCTATGACTTACTTTTTCACTCAAAATTCTACATGTGAGATTAAGTCTATAATCCAGTTGTTCTATTCCTAGGTAATAGAGAAACTCTTGTATATCAGGACACATACATAAGAATGATCATTGCTACACATTCACAATAGCTCTAAAATGGAAGTAACTCAAATGTCTGTCAATACGAGAATAGCTATAAATTATGATATATTCATACAATGGAATATTACAGAACAGTGAACATACGTCGATGTAGGTAAATCTCAAACAGAATACTGACAGAAAAAGCAAGTTGTTAGAAGAATACACACAAAATGACTCCATTTGTAAAATGTGCAAAATTATTATTTAGAGGGAGGAAAAAAAGGGGACATTGTGTATTATCTTCTTAAACTGATTAGGCATTCTATCCTCCTTGTCTCTAACTGGTTAAGTGATATATCTGCTAATCAAAAGGTTAGCAGTTCGAATCCACCAGGTGCTCCTTGGAAACTCTACAGCACAGTTCTACTCTGTTCTATAAAGTTTCTATCAGTCAGACTTCACTTGATGGCAGTAGGTTTGGTTTTTTGGGTTTATCTCTTAACCTCTGTTATGGATTGAATGTGTTTCCTAAAAAATCTGTAACATTTGGCTGTGCCATAATTCCTGGTATTGTGTAATGTTCCTCCATGTCGGAATTCCTGTCTCTATGATGTTAATGATGGTAGATGGGCAGCAGTTGTGTTGCAGAGCAAGATTCAATGTGTAAATTTGTTTTGTGCCTTGAGGCGGTCTCTTGAGCTATAAAGGAAAAAATCTGGCAGAGCAAATTAGGAAGTTCACACCATCAAGAAAGCAACACCAGGAGAAGAGTGTGTCCTTCAGACCTGAGGTTCCTGCACCATGATGCTCCTTGAACAAAGACTGATGTAACAAAAGGACTTTCCTCCAGAGTTGATAAGGGGAAAAGCCTTTCCCTGGAGAGGACATCCTGAATTTGGACTTGTAGCCTGCTGGACTATGTAAGAATAAACTTGCCTTTGTTAAATCCATCCACTGATGGTATCTCAGTTAGAGCAGCATTAGCTGACTAAAACCACCTCTATATTCCATCTTAAAAAATCTATGTCATATTCTGTACAATTCCTTCGGTGCTATCATCCAGGTCACAAATTGTTTCTTCAGCTTTGTTTTAATCTGCTGCTGAAGTTGTATACTGCTATTACTTTCAGTGATTCTATTTTTCATTTCTAAAAGTTCTGTATTATTCTTTTTTGACTGTATCTGGTTATTTCTGAAAGTATTCCTCTGTTATACTTTTATTACCTCTTACCAGTTTTTTAAACATATCAAATATATTTATTTTGACTCTTATTCCTCAGGACTTTAACTGTGAAAAATCTTTGAGGCCTATGTGCAAAGCCAATTTGGATCTGTTTCTGCCAGTCACCCAATTTTCAATTTGGGATTTTTATGCCATACAGGTAGTAAGAGATTTAGGTCCTGAACCCATGTAAAGGTGGCTTGTGGTTAGCAATTCTCTAGGGTACTGCGTTTCCCCTTGTAGGGAAGCAGAATTTCTGGGTGGTATAAACAGTTAGGTACTCACGTACTATCCAAAAGGTTGGCATTTTGAACCCATCCACCTCAAAGCTACTCAGAGGTGCAGAAGAAGAAAGGTGTAGCAATCTATTTCCAAAAGTTCACAGCTTTGAAAACCCTATGGAGCAGTTCTACTCTGCACACATGGGCTCACCATGTGTCTGAGTAGATCCAGTGACAACAGGTTTTGGGAGGGCAAGTTTTTTCTTCATGTATTCAGTTAAGGTGTAACCCTCTAGGGTTCCTCTCTTGGCAGGGGAGGTCTCCACTCCCATCTTTATTCTATGTAGCCCTAGGTTTTGTTTCCTATTCTCCTCTGTATGGGTGGCCAATAAAATTCAAGCTTTAGGTCATCATAGATGTGCAGACCCCCTTTCACAGCACAAACTCTGGCTCTAACAACCTTTTGGTTTCTGATTCTATGATTTCCTTAGTTTTCATTCATTCCATTAAAAATAGTTCTTTTCCAAAATGCATTCATTTAAATGCTCCTGTGCTGGGCAGACTTCTCTGACTATCTCATCAGTCCTACCAACAGAAAGAAAGCCTGCCCGTGCTCTCTTTCTACCACGTTACATTTTTATTGGTGGAAGTGGCTTTGTTTTCATTAATATATGTTTTGTCTCTTAATTGTGTCTCACATACTTTGAATCACTTACTGAGTTCTCAGTTTATTCAATGCAGCAACACAGTGGGTAAGATGTTCTTTAATGAAAGCAGACTCTGGTAATGCTATCTAGGCTATCACTAAAATGTCACTGCTATTAAAAAGAAAACAAGTGTATGATTTCTCATTACCTATCATCTTCATTCATCCACACATTCAAGTTCTCCAACACCTCTAGGTCCATTTCTCTCCCTGCACCTTCCTGTCAGATCCACCCTTTTATCTTTTTTGATTTCTCCATGTGCATATTCAATTTATCAAATATTTGCTGAATGTTTACCACTTGCCAGACATTTTGCCAGTGACCAGGAATACAACATGAATAAGGTTTGATTTTTACCCTTGAGGTGCTCTTCTGAGGGGGAAAACTGACCCGTAAGCTGATCTATTACAGTCATCCCACCACCCCCTGAAGGAAGGGCAGTGGGCCCCAGACAGGGTAGGGTCAGCACGGCAGGGTACAGTCAGCACGGCAGGGTTGCTGTGAGTCAGAGCCATGCAGCCTGGCTCTGTTATCAAATGAGAGGTGTTGTAACCAGATCTCTGTTTCTGGAAGACAGCAGGGTGAGGAGCCACATGCAGAGCAAGGAGTTTTAAGAGTTCAAATGTGAGATGATGAGGATCTGAGCTCTGGCCTTGATCCTTTCTTTGATTACTACTGCAACACATTTTTGTAGTTAATTAAATGCTGCCTTGCATTGTACTCATAAAATTGATTTCTATTGCAGTTCGCATCACACTGTACAGAAATGGTTTTCTTACGTGTTTCAATAAAGACTATGGCTTTTTGTCCCTATCTTACTATGTCTACCACAGTTCCTGGCATGTAAGACACATACGCTACATCTTTACTGAGTAAATGAGTAAACATATCTCCATTTTAGCACAGTAATGACCGTAAGGATGACACAGGACTGAGTAGCATTTTGTTCTGTTTTAAGTGCGGTCACTGTAGTTGGAACCAACTTGACAATACCTAACAACAACTCCATTTTAGTTACTTCCCCAACAAAGTGAAAGTCTGTGAAGGCCAGGAAACTGGGCTTACTCTTCTTTGATACTGCCTACTACAGTGATACGACACCCTGGCGCCACAGAACTTAACCTGCTAACTGAAAGGTTAGCAGTTTCAATCCGCCAGCTGCGCCTTGGAAACATTATGGAGCAGTTCTACTCTGTCCTGTAGGGTTGCTGCAAGTCGGCATTGATTTAATGGCAAAGGGTTTGGTTCGGTTTTTGGTACAGTGATGAAGGAGCGCTGGTGGCACGGTAGTCAAAAAAAAGGGCTCAGCTGCTAACCAAAAGGTTGGCAGTTTGCACACACCAGCCCATGGGAGAAAGATGTGGCAGTCTGCTTTTCTAAAGATGAAAGCTTTGGAAACCCTATAGAGCAGTTCTAGTCTGTTCTACAGAGTTGCTGTGAGTCAGAATCAACTTGATAGGCTTAGTATAATGATGACCACACAGCACACTCTCAGTTAACAGTCACTGATTTAAGTAAAACTGGAAGAGTCCCTCAGAAGGTCAGGTTTTCCAACCTTAACTCTCATTTTCTAGCATCGAGTTATCAATGCAAAAAGAACTGGCTTAGAACATCCCTGATTCTCTGGCAAATCACTGGCACTCACCCCCAAGAACAATAAATAACCTTCCTCAATAATACCTTGCAGATAGCTGCCATCTTGCTGAGGCAGTTCCTCAGGGCTGTGCTGTTGGCATTCCCAAGGCTTTCCTCTTCCTCCAGGGAAGCCAGGTAGATAAGCGTTTCCCTGCCATACTGCGTACAGGTCTTGGCCAATGCTGGAGATGTAAGGTGACAGACTTTAAGGCCCTGTGCTCAGCCTGCTTTCATAAATGGCCCCTCGTGCCCAGGTACTCACAGTCAGCTGGCTCTGGCAGGGCTCGAAGGCAGGCAGTGCTCCCATGAAGAATGGTGTCACTAGTCAAGTGGGCAAAGAGGGTTACTGAGTGGAGGAGCCCACTGATATCTGCCAGGAGTAAAAAGGAAAGTTTCTCAGTCTTGACTGAGGGTGTTATTTTCATACCCCTCTTCTCTGCCTTACACGGTACACCCACTCCTTTCTCAGTATACAGGGGTCTGCCATTCTCTCCACACTCAAACACTGCTGACCCTGCCCAGTCTTCACTAATAACAGACCCCATTCTCTATTCTCACCTTCTGGGCAGGCTAGATACCGGCTCCAGCTTTTTTCTAGTTGTTCAATGCAGCTGGAAACAGACTTGATCCTGGAGAGAAGGTGATCTGTGAAAGGAAAGACAAGAGGCTAAGTTAGAGGATGAGTTCTCATAGCTGTCTGCATCCTCACTAGTTAGGCCACCTGATGGGTGAGCCTACCTAGTGAGTGACCCTGGCCCTGCAGGTGATGCCTTAAGACACAGAAGGGAGAAGAGACTGCTGGCTATGCAGGTACTGATGCGATGTATGTAATCTCTTGCTGGAGTATCCAGAGCTGCACTTCTAAATCTATCCTGTCCCTTTAGCCAAGAAGCAGGGCATTCCTACCCCAGAATTTGCCTCTCCGTTTTCATCACTGCCCAGTACAAACTTTTCTGTTGAATCTTTCATGGCCTTTTCACTCTTAATTACTCCTAAGCCTAGACTGTTGCCTCCAGCAGACTGACCTATGATCCTGAGCCACACACTACACGATCTCTGTGCCTCTCATTCCTGTGCACACAGAGCCATGGGACTGTGCAGAGCAGGAGAGCTGATTATGGGCTCCTGAGTCATTCTGCCTAGATGTGACTCCAGGTACTCCCACTACTAGTGGTATGATCCCAGGCTGTCTGTGCCTGCTTCCTCATCTGAAAAAAATGGGTTAACAGTGCCAACTCATGAAGTGACTAGGAGGATTAGCTGGGTCAAGGCATATAAAGCATTTAGAACAGTGCCTGGCACACAGAACTCCCCCCGCAAAACCCAAACCCACTGCCGTCGAGTTGATTCTGACTCTTGGTGACCCAGCGTGTTTCAGAGTAGGACCATGCTCCACAGAGTTTTCATGGCTGTCACCTTTCAGAAGCAGACTCCCAGGCCTTGCTTCTCGGGTGCCACTGGATGGGATCAAATTCCCAACTTTTCTGTTAGCAGCTCAGCACATAATGATTTGTGCCACATGGGACTCTGGCACACAGCAAGTGCTCAGTAAATGTTAGCTTTTAAAAAAAAATCATCATTGCTCACTTTCCCTTTTCCTTCCTTCAAAAACCTTCAAAGTCCAGTTCATAACATCTCTTCTCCAAATCTGCCCACAATTGCCATGTCCTGGTATTTCCTCAGTGAAATACCAGTGTGCTGCTTTATTGCACCTGCTGTGTTACCAACAGGTCCCCAGCTAAGTAAGCCGACAGTCCCTGTGCCTTATGACCAAGACCTTTTCGTCTGATGGCGATGGCTGTCAGCTGCTCCCTCGCTCCCTCCCGCTTCATCCATCAGTAGGACCCCACATCAGTTGGCCACAATGTCCCATCTGAAAATGAGCTATCATGACATGCTTATTGTTATGTCCAGGACTGCACAAATCCCCTGTGCCTGGGGGAATGCTCTCCCACCCACCTCTCCACCAGGAGACTCTCTCACCTGATGGCTGCTCCACCCACATGTCCCAAGGACTCATGCTGTGTGTTCTCTATTTACACCTGTGGCTGTTCTAATGGGATTTTTGTGTCTGCCACTCCATGCTGTGTGATGCTCCCTGGCTGGACTTAAAGGTCACTTAGGCCATCTTTTCCTATTCTTCTGTGCCTTCCAAATTTTTGCCAGAGCTCTGCTTTCATCCATGTGATGCAATGCCTTCAGTTGTAATTAACACACCTCCTCACAAATCACATCCAGCACAGATCTGGAAAATACTGCTTCCAGTATCCCCTCCTACAAAGATCCTAGTTTAACTGATTGAGGGTGGAGTCTAGACATCTGTATTTTTCAATGTTCTCCAGATAATTCTATCATATAGCCAGGTTGAGAACCACTGAGCTAAGTGTCACATGGGATTTAGTGCCAACTCAAGCTGTAAGGATTCACGGCTGAAAGCTGGGCTACTGTAAGAATACCTGCAGACCCAGCACAGCTAACAAGAGGGGGCGCCTCAAGCTGGTTCAGGGCCTCTTGTACCACCTGCTCCGCAGCCATCCTGGACTTCATTAGAAGCATCTTCCGTTGATCCTTTGCCATTTGTTCCACCGATTCCTAGAAAGATCCAGGGAGGTGGGAGTCAGTCCTAGACCTTCACTGAGGCTTATTGAACTGCATCTACCTGTGACATAGCTAGGATTCCTGGCATCTTAGCTCAAGTCACTCTTAATGAGGTTCAATCCAGTTAACCTTGACATAGAGAAAAATCATTTAATTTTGTCTACAACTGGGTGACACCACCACAAGGAGGTTAGGGGGATGGATCATTGCAACCCAAGTACATCTCTTTCTGAGAGTCGGCTTCTCACAAAAGAGACCTCTGCTCTCCCTTCCCTGCTCTGTGGGTGACACAGGACATGCTGGCATTAGGAACTCTGCCCCTAGACACCTTTACAATCAGGCCAAAGCCCCTAAGCCCCCTTCACAGTCTCTCCTTCTCCCTGAGGCCCATCAGTGAGTTAGGTCCACATCAGTTCAAGTGGGTCCCCATCACTCACCTGTGTGCTGGACAGTTTGAGCTGGATGTGTTCCAGCTGTTCCTGAAGAACAGACAATTCTTCATCTCGATGTGCTGCTGCACTCACCAGGTTGTCTCGCTCCTTTTCCAGGTCTGTGATCTGAGTGGCCCACTTTGCTTCAGACTGCAAAAGCAAGCACAAGAGCAAAGGGAGAACACTGGGAGAATTCAATGGTCCTCTTTCCAGAGGTCAAATGTATCATCTGGACAAAAGGAGCAGGAGGTGACATCTTATTAACCTGCTACTTTCACTCCCTGAGTATAACCTGACTATATGGATGGGATGAGCAATGCTGAAGCTAGAGGAAAAAGAACAAGGGAAGGAAGAGAGATGCTCGCTTACCTGGGCAGAAGTTTCCAGGCTGCCTTGGAGGACCTGGAGTTCCTGTTTGTTGGTGATAAGTTCTTGCTTCAAGATCTCTAGAACCTCTGTCTGTTCTTGAGTCTGAAAGAGAAGAAAAGCAGGATGACTGTGGTCTGGGTAGTGGTTACAAGAGAAAACAATACACAAATTCCTCAAGCTATAAATGAAAGATGTGTGCATATGTACACTGTACTTCAACAGTACGAGCTGGGACCTCAGGACACAGGGGAATGTCCAAGGAGGAATTTTAGGTACATTTCCCGAATGTTATGCTTGAGCCCACAGCACTAATTAAAGCAGGACTGCATCTCTAATCTAGGCATCCTGGCATCTGGTATACTATCCAATTACATCATCTTGAAATAATTCCCTTTCTTTGATTTCTTTGTTAAGTGGTCTTTTTCAAAGAATGGACTGTGATCCAACCAGCATTCTAACAAAATGAAATCAGTAAAACAAGAAATATCCAAGTGCATTTATATATTAAGGATAAGTATTCTTTGGTGAAGCTTTTTATTTCTATTAGCCAGCTGCTGTCAAGTCAGTTTTGACTGATGGTGACTTCATATATGCCAGAGAACTGTGCTTCACCGGATTTTCAATGCTGATTTTTCAAAACTGGATCACCAGGTCTTTCTTCCAAGGTGCCTCTGGATGAACTCCAACCTCCAGCCAACCTTTCAGTTAGCAACCAAGTGAGTTTACAGTTTGTCCCACCCAGGGAGTCCTTAGTGCCATTAGATATATGTAATTTTTACTTTGAGTCAGTCAGGAAAATGTAGAAGCCACCACTCTAACTCTAAGGCTTTATCTATCTGACAGTCTTACTACGCCTCATCCTCTAAGCCTGTGTCTGGTCATGCATCTTCCCAACACAGTGGGTATTCTGCCTGTAGGTCAGAAAGCTTTTGCTGATTAACCCCATTCAACTTTGGTCTATTCCTTACTTCATGCCCCTAACTCATGTACACCATTAATCAACATGTTACGTATAAGGTATGTATGGCCTCCCATGGCATGAGAGTGCTGGGTAGCATGGACCAACCCATAGAACTGCCAGTGGAACAGGCAGACGACAAAATCCATTTCCTGTTGCTGCACTCACCTTCCACTGGGCCTGCTCACTTACACGCTGGAAGGAATCCTCTAGCTCTTTTTTCTCTCTTTCCAAATCCACCTGTGCTTGTCTTGCCACTGATACCTGTTTGGTCACCTCTGCGTTCTATAAAGGAAGAACAGTGTCATGAACTGCCTTATCTCAGGCTTAAAGGACATCAGTCTTCCACAACAAATGATGACCTTCAGACCATAAGTGTCTTAGAGTTGGACACAGGAATCACTTTCCTGCCCGAAGGGAAGTCAGAGTAAAGCTATCATCTTCAGATACTCAAATCTAAAGTGTTAATGAAAATACTAAAGATGGGAGATAATCTAAGTGGGGCTGGCATCTAGAACAGAGCTCAATATATGGAGGGCAAGGGAACCTGAAACATTGTGGTTTCTCAGAAATGGTGACTACCCACTAGAAACTGGTAGGGGCACTGGATCTGGAGAAGCCACAGGGCTGAATTGCTACCCCTTTGTGGTATGGGGTTGGCATGCCACGCTGGATGGTGAGGGGTAGGTGGGAGGGTTGAGTGTCCTACCTTCCGCAGTAGAGCAGCATGGCTCTGAACCAGTTCGCTGTACTTCTCCTTTAGCTTGCTGTATCGCTGTTCGTTGGCTTGGGCTCTCCCTGTGTTGTCAAGGACCAAGGTATGGAGTCTACCCTGGCTGGGAAACTTGCTCTTCCTCCAATAAGCAGGGCCCTCAGAATGTCACAAATTTACGTACCTTCTTCTCCCCTAAAACTCTACTTAAACAAACTCATCTGGGAAGTCTTTGTTTAGGAAAAATTCATCTGATTGAAAATGCTCCACTGATTCATGCTTCCTCTGCATTTTTATATATAGCATTTACTTTTTTTAGTGTTTGGGGCTTTTATGTACATTTTTTCCCATAACCTACCTACCCTGACTTCCTCTCTTCAAATACACACTTTCAGGGTAGGTTCTCCTTGCCATCTCCTGTACTCCTGTTTCTATGTCTCAGGGCTCTGTACCTGGGGAATTGATGACAATCTGCCCTTCTGACTCATGACAGGAGTTGCCATTCCTGACAGTTCTTCTGGATGGATGTAAGGTTTGGGCTCTGCTGCCCAATCTTCACCCTTAATGCTGAGCTCAGACTTTGCACTCCTCAGCCTTGCCCCACCTCCACCACTCACTTTCTATCTCTGTCAAGCTCCGCTGAGCCTTCTCTGTGTCTTCTCGTTTCTTCTTGAGCTCCTCTAGCTCTGCCCGGAGGAATTCACTGTCATCAGCTGCCTGCTGCCGCAAGTGTTTCTGCTCAGCCATCTCAGCTTCTAGCTCACTGATACAGCCCTTCAGCTGCAGCACATCCCTCTGGCTCTACAAAAGGCACTGTGATCACAAGTCCACTCACTGTATTGCTGTGTTGTGCAAGGCAGGAGAAACGTGTCCCACCAGGTTTCTAGAGCTGACCAAGTAACTGCCAAGGTCTTCTTAACAAGCCCACTCCCAAGGTCTCATCAGAGTTGAGTCTTCTGGTCATTATCAGTATGAACTCAAACTGCTGGTGAGAGGTTGAGACAGGCATGATGGGGAGACAGGTAATAGGTGAAGGCAGGAGAATTCTAGTCACATAGTGGCCTGGTAGCAGCAATGAACAAGCTTGAATGAGGAAGGAGCAGATGTTCTGCCATCCCTGTAAGTCATCTGACTGGGCATGGGTTTGACAGGCAGTCAAAGGTAGCAGCAGACACTACTAACAGCCATCAGTTACATGTCAAACTATTCCTATCTCTAAGAAGTAGTCTTTCTCACCACAGCTACACAGCCAGGTGGTGACTTACCTCTAAGTATCACAGTGACCCTGGCTTAAATGCTGCCCTAAAGGCAAATATAATGGAAAGGAAGGTCAGGTACATCCAGCTTTGGCAAGTCAACTAATTAACGCCCCCCCCCCCCCACGATGTGGTCTACCAAATATTTAAGTGAAGTGGATTTATTATTAAAATTTATTGTGCTTTGACAACACACAAAAGCAGATCAGTTCCAAGCCCATACCTCAGTCTTCATATTTTCCAGCTGTACCTTCAGCCCACTGATCTCTTTGTACAGTTGATCAATTAAGTGATCCCTGGGAACAGAAAGAGAACACGTTGGCTTGCACCATGCTTCTACTCCTCTCCTTTAACTCCAAGCTGGGAAAGGCATAATTCTTTAAAACTCCATAAATTATACAATAAGGAATTCAGTGTGAACAGATACTCATTTAATATCCATGGGTCCACAGTTATCTGAACATCATTTGATTTTCTTCTGGGATTAGCATGGCCAACACTGAGGATGAACATACTCTTTATCCTCTAATATCTAAGAAGCACCAGCAACTTTAAGAACTTTCCCTGGGTAGGTTCTGCTAGTCCGATCACATCTTAATTTAGTTTGTACACCATCTGTTTTGATCCAGCTTGGACTCACTTCTCATCCTTGTTCACACCATTCTGATTGTTGAAAATGAAGGGATCACTGCTGAATGAGCTGCCAAAGACGTCATCAAACTTGTTGTCAAATAAATTCTGTGGTGACCAGAAGGAATTGAGAACAAAGTTAGAGATCCAGAGAATTCTATGTGTTAGTCAAGTGTGAGACATGTCAGGATGAACCCTTTCTGAATTTGGTTCTGACCCAGTTAGGATAGCTCTTAGGGAACAAAGGTCAGGGGTGTTCAGTCTAGGTCAGTGCTTAGGTTGGGAGGTGGCTGGACAATTCTTCTTTGATCCTTATGTAAAAACTTGGGTAAGTCATCATCGTGGTTACAGCCAAGTTTCTCTCCCAAGTGGTTCTTACCTGGTGAGAGGCATCCATGTCCATGAGGTCATCCTTCTCTAAGACAGGCTCACTGTCTGGGGACGAGGCCTCGGCCGGAATTAATACAACAGGGCTGATGTGTTCTGACAGGGCTGAGGCTCGCAGAAAGTTAGGTGGGTTCTACAGAGGGGAGACATATCCTCAAACATGCCAGTGTCCCATGCTCATGTGCCAGACTCTGTCAGCCTCTTAAAAGAGTAGCCAGGACTCAGCAGCTCCTACGGGTATGGCTGGGACATGCTTACCTCAGACAGCTGAGGGATCTGGATGAGCTGCTTGAAGTACTGTAGGTTGCTGGAGCGATATAACAGGTCTTTTAATCTAGGGGTGAAGAATGAACAAAGGGGTGCTAAATGCCTTCACCAGCTCCAAGATGGGGGCACTGCAGCCACCTACCTTTCAAACTACTTCACAGTCTAAAGGCAGACTACCAAGCTTCCATGTCACTGGGATTCAATTATGATGCCACCAGGGAAGGACTACCTGGTCATAAGGGAGGAGTAATTCATACTACAAATCCTTTGGAAGAGTAGATAATCCCCAAACTAATTTCTCTATCAACGTAGAATATATGTTGTTGTTTTGCACATCTAACTTCCTAGAAATGTTTGATTTCATAGTAACATTAAAAGAAACTTACTTCTGATTATAACTGGAGCCCCTAGGTAGTACACACCATTAATGTGCTTAGCCACTAACGGTTGCAAGTTTGAGTCCACCTAGTGGCACCTTAGAAGAAAGGCCTGATGATGTACTTCTGAAAAAAAAACAGCCACTGAACACCCTTTGAATCACAGCTCTACTCTGACACATGTGGGGTGGTGGCCATGAGTCAGAATCCGTGTGATAACAACTGGCGAGTGGAGTGTAAGCCTGCTGACCACAGGGAAGGGGAAAGGAACCTAATGGCTGAGGTAGATCCCTTTTTAGTTAGTCTTGTATTAGACCTATGTGCAACCTCCTTAATCAGATTATAAGCTTCTTGAGGGCAGGGATTCAGGGGCTAAGGCATACTGCATTGGGTTTATCACAAGACCAGTTACAGAAGAGTCAGTAGATATTTGTGGGAGAAAAACTATCTCCACTGTGTCTAGTCTTAGATGAATATGAGCATGATGAAGTTAAAAATTTTTCCCATGCTCAAATCTTCATTTTTGAATTCACACTCTGAATGCTAAGAAGGCCAAGAGCATCCAGACCTATATATCTGAGAGGGAAGAGGATCATGGAGCTTAGCACCTTCTACCTGAAACACCAACAGACTAAACCCCTGGCATCTCATGACAAGGTTTTGGGTCCCAAGAGCCAGACTTATCACTGAGTTCAGTGACGTCTTCCCTTGATTCAAGAGCAGTAAGGGCTTAGCCCATGTGGAGGTGAAAGTTAAGATGGCTACTCAGTGCAATGCTGTTTTCATAAGCCAAAAAACCCCCCCTGAAAGATAGTAAAATCACTGACCATGGGGCTCCTTCTTTCTGGATAGAGCCAACAATAATACGCTCTATTGTTTTCAAACTACTAGAATTAAACATTCCAGGAAACTAGCCCCAGGGCTGTCTCCTAGGATTTAATAAGTCATTTATTACAGAATACATATCAGGCTTCTCAGAGGGTACAAGGAAACTAGGAAGTTAGTACAGCTCTGAATTTGTCATCTGTTTGCTGCTGGGAAATCAGCCAGAGAAGGCGAAGTTCCGGGTTTCAGGAGTACTGGTTTCTCATCATAAAAGGTGAAGATACGAGCAGGAGAAACAACGGGGCATAGGGTACAGAACTATGCCAGGAGGCCTTTCCATCTGGCCTCCATCCTCTCATCTCACTCTCATCTTACCCTCTCATCTCACTATTCCACCCATTCTTCTTAGGCATAATTACTCAAAGGATGATCTGTATGTCCCATCTAATCACTTGTTTCCCCCAAATTTACTATAGTACTTAACTGCCCCCCAGCCTATCAAGCTCTGCCTCTCCTCGACTAGACAGCTACTCATCAATTCACTCACTTGCTCAAACATTTGAGAGCTATATACTTAATTGACTGTGATGTGCCAGGTGTGAAGGATCTAATAATGGACAAAGCAGACCAAGAGAAATAAAGCTGCACTCTGAAATATGAAGGAAATATGTACAATGCTGTAACAGAGGAGACTGGAGGTAAGGAAGGAATGGAAATGGACAAAAGACACTACTTAAATGAGGTGGCCAGAGACTCTCTCCTTGAGTGGACTCAACTGGAAGAATAGCATCCCAGGCAGAGGGATTACAAGGGCAAAGGTTCTGACTGGGAAATGTGACGGTTATGACCTGGAAACTGAAAGAAGACTCTACTGTGTGGCAGAGACACTATGAGCAACAGAAATGAGGTCACAGAGGAGAGGCAGGAGACGGATCACACAGGGCCTTGTAAGCCTTGGAGAAGGGCTTCAGTTCTATTCTGAACGCAATCGAAAGCCATTAAAAGGATTTGGGCAACGAATTCATGTTTTCACAAGGCTGTTCTATCAGCTGTTAGAAGACTGTATTGTAGGGGCTGGAAAGGGATTCCACGGGCCCAGCCAGTATTGTAGTAACTTCACAAACAGTGATGGAAGCTGAAGAGATGGAGTTGTGGGCAAAGCCAAGACAGATATGCAGAGTATCAGCTAACCTGCTAATGGATTGGACCCATGGGACACAAAATGTTAAGTTCCAGATCTCTGGCTTAACTGGATGGTGACAGTTTCTACTGAGACAGAAAAGTCTGCAGAGAAAAAGTGTTTTGGGGAGAGAGAACCTAAAGTTCAGAAGAGTTTTAAGCCTCATGCAGAGATGTCAAACAGACAGTAGGCGTCTGAGAGGGATTAGACGTCACGTTCCACCAGAAAGGGGCGTCAGGGAGACATCAGCATGTATTTGACACAGGCATTAGAGGTCATGTTCCGCTGGAGAGGGATGTTAGGGAGATGTCAGTGTGTGACACAGTGATTAGAGGTCATGGTCTGCTGGAGAGGGATGACGGGGAGACATCAGCGTGTATGTGACACATGCATTAAGAGGTCACGTTCTGCCCGAGAGAGGTCAGGCAGACGTCAGCGTGTATGTGACACAGGCATCAGAGGTCACGTTCCGCCAGAGAGACGTCCAGGGAGAAGGTAGCGTGCACGTGACAGGCATTACGGGTCACGTTCATCCGGAGACAGACATCTGGAAGACGTCAGCGTGTACGTGACACAGGGATTAGAGGTCATGTTCTGCTGGAGAGGGATGTCAGGGAGACGTCAGCGTGTACGTGACATACGGAATAGAGGTCACGTTCTGCCGGAGAGAGACGTCAACATATATGTGACACAGGCTTTAGAGGTCACATTCCCCTGGAGAGAGATGTCAGGGAGACATCAGCATGTACATAACACAGGCATTAGAGGTCACGTTCTCCTGGAGAGAGATGTCAGGGAGACATCAGCATGTACACGACCAGGCATTAGAGGTCACGTTCCACTAGACAGAGATGTTTGGAAGATGTCAGCATGTATGTGACACAGGGATTAGAGATCAGGTTCCGCTAGAGATGGCCATTTGGGAGATGTCAGCATGTAGATGACATAAGACTATGAGAACTCAAGGAGAAAGGAAAAAGAGGATGACGTCCTAGGCATAAAGTAGATGGTATTGAACAAAATCTCATTTTTCTGTATGCTTACATGGTATACATTAGAGAACTGATAGCTTCCAGAGGCACTGGTCAGTATGCCAGAGACAGTGGTCAGTATGAGGTGAGACAATTAAATTCATGAACTTAATTGCTCTAAGTGCTACATACCTCATTGCTGAATATCACTACAGTCACCTTCGAAGTACACTCCTTGGGGAGCTATGCACTGATGCCAGTGGCTAGTCTACCCTTCAAAGAAAATTTGGAACTCTATCTGGAATGGCCATTGCACATGGTGGCAGGGTAGCAAATGTAATTATGTGGTTGTGAAGGAGTTTTTACCCAGTAAACAAATAACTCTACTTACCTGCTGTGGCCCCCAATGAATTTTCTTTATCCAAATATAAAGGTAATATTAAAAGGAAGACATTTTAATGACATTCAGGACATCAAGGGTAATATGACAGCAGCTCTGATGGTCATTCCAGAAAGAGTTCCAAAACTGCTTTGAAGGGTGGAATACACTCTGGCATCAGTGCATAGCTTCCCAAGGGTAGTACTTTGATGGTAATCATAATGATATTCAGCAATGAGATATGTGTAGCACTTTTTCTAGGATGAGTTTGTGAACTTAATTGTCAGATCTTGTATATGCCACTATTCTAGCTACTATCCCTCACTTTATAGCCTTAAAATGCCTACACACCTTCACCCTACAAGTATTAACCCTTGTGTGGATTAACTGATTTTATAACACTCTTTGATTCACCTTCACTCATATCACTTAAACCACTTACTTTGTGAATTGCTCCATGAAGCGGTCCCGGTGACCCTGCAGGGTATCAGGAGGAAGACCTAGAAGAATTGAAGAGCATGAGTGGGGAAGAGGACCAGACAGCAAGTGAGCCACAAACAAGGCTCAGGAGGGAGAAGACCATCCATCTAAGGGGTTGGTCTGACCAGGAGCTGCTAAGGACTGGTGGCCAAAGGAGGCCAGCAGGACTAGGGCAGAATACATGCTCTATGGCAGTGCTGTCAGCAGGGAGTCTGGGAAGAGAGGCCAGTGGCAGGAGCACTTATCCTCCACTTCTGAAGCACCAGTCATTCCAGGCACAGTGGGATGGAAGTTGTATTCCTGACCACAATGCAAGCACCAGTGATCTGACCAAGCATGAGAAACAAGTACCGTAGGCCCCAGAGGGGTGGTTCTTCCCTGGGTACTTGTTCTAAGGTAAAACTAGGGCTGATGTGCACCTGAAGGAGATGCATGGGTCCTGCCTGAGAGGATGTGTGACAGAAAGCAGAAAACATAGGGCTGAGCCTCAAAGGATCTCTCGTTTTGACGTGATCACTTCAGGACCTGTCGATTCACTGTAGGACCTGGATGAACAGCAGCCTCAGTGAGCAAGTCTCGTCACCGACAGTGGGCTCTCTGAGGTCCTTTCAGATGGTATTACTGTGTGCATTTCAGCTACACATCACAGCCAAGCAATCCTTTCAGTTTTTGTTTCTTGCTTAAGTTTCAGTTACTTTTCAATGGGTAATATACCCATTTGGTCTACACAGGTAGTACAGTTCTAAGATATGATAATTTGAAAGAATAGAAGTGTTTAAGTCAATAAAAATGGTACTTTACCTCTATGATCTTCCTCCCAAGAACCCATAACCCCAGTCTAAATCACACACACAAAAAATCAGACAAATCCCAGCTGAGGAACAAATTTAAGCTGAGACATTCTACAACGCACCTCCAAACTCTGAAGGTCATCAAAAACAAGGAAAGGTTAAGAGAAACTGTCATAGTCAAAAGGAGACATGAGAACAAAATGGAACACAGTATCCTCGGTGGGATGCTGAAGCATTAGGTGAACACTGTGGAAAGTGGAATGAAGTGGATTGTACTTAATTATGATGTATCAGTACTGGTTCACTAGTTGTGACAAATGTGTTAGTGTAAGATACTAAAAAGAGAAGACACTGGGCTGGAGGGGTAGTTAATTTACATGAGAACTCTGATGTTTGCAACTTTACTGTAAATCAAACTATTCTGAAATTAACAGTTTGTTTTTTAAAAGGCAGACTGCATAAAGTATCTCTTTTACTCTTTCCTCAGCTATGCAGCTACCCTCCCCAGAGGTAAACCATGTATGTGGGTCCTGTATACTGAAGAAGGCCTTTAAACCAAAACATGTACTTAATATCCTCCATCTTTTCACATCTCACCACTTTATGAGGAACCAGGGATATTCTGCTGGGCAAGGTGAGTTCCATAGTATCTGAGAAACAATTACAAGTTTATCCATATTCAGAGTTTCTAAATAACTGCCTCCTCTCTCCTTTTGGAATTTTGTCTATCCTCTCTATTCCCTTCAGGCATGCTCACTTACTCCAGAGTCTTTCTTTAATGTTGAACAGCAAACTCCAACCTTCCCTCCACAAAGCGACCTAGATGAATGTGAATGATGCTTGTAAATGACCACAGTGAGAAAATCTCTTGGCCTACATATATATGTATTTTTTAAATATATATTATTATTATTTTTCATTGTGATTAAGTGTAAGCATACAATGGAAATTAGATTTGTATGCCCACCTATCTGCAGCTCCTTCTGTTCTCCTTGCCCAGTGACAGCACACTCCTTCTTTTCATTCTATATATGTTGTATGTTCTTAATAATCTCCTGTCCCCTCCTCTCCACCCTCTCCTCTCCCTGCTAGTAAGAAGCTAGTAGGACAGTATCCTACAGATGCATAGAACCATAAAGTACACACACCATGTGGTCACACTGTGTCCCTGAGTCCAGTCCATTCCTGTCTGAAGAGTTGATCTAAGTAATGTTTTCTGATCAGGGTCAGCATCAGGTCTAGGGGCCATGCTCACAGGGTATCTCCCAGGCCTTTGGACCATCAATTGTGGTCTTTTAGTAGAGTTCTTAGGATGTACCCCTTCTTTTTCTCATGCTGCCACTGGGACTCAACATTGTGAGCCCCATCATGGCTGTCATTGGTGATGGCTGGGCACCAGCTGGTACTTCTGGTCATATGTTGATATAGTCATCCATTTACATAGGTCTTTCTGTCTTGTGGGTTCTTTTTCCTTCATGTTGTTGTTGTCCTTGGTGATCGTCTGTTCCAGCTGAGTTGGGACCACTTGGTGTACCTCAGATGGCAGCTTGCTAGCTTTTAAGACCCTGGACACCATTCACTAATACATGGCACAGAAGACTCTCTTAGCAATAGGCTAGTTATGCCAACTGGCCTTGATGTCCCCTGAGAGCATGGTCCCCGGAGCCCTGTGCCTGCTGCTCTATCCTTGAAATATTGGGTTAAGATTGGAAGAGTTTTCAGGTTATCTTGAACTCATTAAATTGATCTTTCTAATGTGTGCTGTCACCCAACCAAATCACTACCTGCTATCTAATCTATAACCAGCCCTCTCCCATCCTCTCTCCCTTCCCTTGCAGCCATCAAAGAGTCTTTCCTCCTGTACATAAGTCTATTTTTAAGTCCTTATAGTAGGGGTGTCATACAATATTTGTTCTTTTGCAGCTGACAAATTTCACTCAGTATGTCTTCCAGTTGAAACCAGGTTATGAGATACTTCCTAAAATCATTGCCCTTTATCATTGCATAGTGTTCCACTGACTATACATACTATAGTTTGTATATCCATTCATCTGTTGTTGGATATCTGGGTTGATTCCATCTTTTTGCTATTGTGGACTATGCTGCAATAAACATTCACGTACATGTATTTGTTCATGTGAGTGCCTTTGATTCTGTAGGACATATTCTGAGAAGTGGGATTAGTGGATTAAAAGGTCTATTTCCAGTTTTTTAAGGAAGTGCCAAATTGCTTTCCAAAGAGGTTGTACCACTGTGCAATCCCACAGGCAGTGTAGGCGAGTTCCAGTCTCTCCATACTGTCTCCAGCATTTGTAGATTTGTGTTTTTTGGATCATGGCCAACCTTGCTGGGGTGACATAGTATGCCATTGTAGTTTTGATTTGGGTTTCTCTAACACCTAATGATTGTGAGAATTTCCTCATGTCTTTTGGCTGCCTGGATGTCTTCATTGGTGAAGTGTCTGTCCATCTCCTTTGCCTATCACTTAATTGGGTTATTTACCTTTTTCTTGTTGATATTTTGCAGTACCGTGTAGATTATGGAGAACAGACATTGCTCTGACACATTTGCCAAATTCTTCCTATTTCGTAGGTGGTCTTTTAATTCCTTTGGATGAGCAAAAGTGTTTGATTCTTTAGTAGTTTCTATTTGTCTATTGAGCCTCTTTTTTCTTGCATGATCTTTATCATTTTAGGGTTAATATTTAGGTCTTTTATCCAATTTGAGTTAGTTTTTGTGTGAGGTGTGAGATACGGGTCTTGTTTAAACTTTTTGCAGATGGATATCCAATTTTGCCAGCACCATTTGTTAGAGAGACTGTTTTCACCCCAGTTTCCAATCTTAGAGCCTTTGTCAAATATCAACTGTTTGTAAGAGGATGGTGGTATCTCTGGGGTCTCGACTCGGTTCTATTGATCTATATATCTCTTTCTATACCAATATCAGGCTGTTTTGACTACTGTGGCAGTGCAGTAGATTCTAAGGTTGGGTGGTGTGAGGCCTCCCACTATGTTCCTCTTGTTCAGTAGTGCTTTACTTATCCAGGGCTTCTTCCCTTTCCAAAGTTGGTGATTTGTTTCTCCACCTCATTAGAAAATGACACTGGAATTTGTAGTTGGATTGCACTGTATATCTAGATCACTTTGGGTAAAATGAACATTTTCACAATGTTAAGTCTTCCTATCCATGAGTAGGTGTCTCCATTTATGTAAGTCTCTTGGTGTCTTGCAGTAAGGTCTTGTAGTTCTTTTTGTGTAGGTCTCTTAATTTCTCTAGTTAGATTTATTTCTAGGTATTTTATTTTCTTGGGGGCTATAGTAGACGATTTGGTGATTTCTTCTTTGATGATCTCTTTGTTGGTATAAAGGAATCCTGGTTTACTTATGTTTACCTTATATCCTAATACTTTGCTAAGCTCTTCTATTAGTTTGAGTAGTTTACTTATGGATCCATTAGGATTCTCTGGATATACAATCATATCATCTGTAAATAGAGAGATTTTTACTTCTTCCTTGCCCACTGCAGATGCCCTTTATTTCTTGGTCTTGTCTAATTGCTCTGGCTAGAATTTCTAGTACAATGTTGAATGGAAGTGGTGAGAGTGAGCATCCCTGTTCAGTTCCCATACTCAAGGAGAATTCTTTCATTCTGTCTCCATTTAGGATGATGTAGGCGCTTGGCTTTGTGTAGATGTCCCTTATTGCATTGATGAATTTGCCTTCTATACCTATCTTGCTGAGAGTTTTTAGCATGAACAGGTGTTGGACTTTGTTCAATGACTTTTCTGCATCGACTGACAAAATCAGGTGATTCTAATCTTTTGTGTTATTTATGAGGTTGATCACTTTCATTGTTTTTCTGATGGTGAACCAGCCTTACATGCCTGGTATGAATCTAATTTGGTCATGATGAGTTATTTTTTTCATATGTTGTTTAATTCTATTAGCAAAGATTTTCTTGAAGATTTTTGCATCTAGATTCACGAGTGATATTGGTCTGTAATTTCTGTGTGTGTGTGCGTGTGTGTGTGTGGTCGGGGGGAAATGTTTCTCTGGCTTTGGTGTCAGGGTTATGCTGGCTTCATAGAATGAATGTGGGAGTACTCCATCTCTTCCTGTGCTGTGAAATAGTCTCAGTAATACTGGAGTTAACTGTTCTCTAAAAGTTTGGTAGAATTCTCTGGTCCAGTTATCTGGGCCACGACTTTTTTTGGCTGGTAGTATTTTGGTAGCTTTTTTAATCTCTTTCTTTGTGGTGGGTTTATTAAGTTGTTCTACTTCTCCTTGTGATAATTTTGGTAGGTGATATCAGTCTAGAAATTTGTCCATTTCTTCTAGCTTTTCAAATCTGTTAGAGTACAGTCTTTCATAGTACTGTTATTTTTTTTTTTTTACATTTCAGTTGGTTATGTTGTGACATCTCCCATCTCATTTCCTATTCAGGTTATTTATTTCCTATCCTGCTTTTGTTTTGTAAGTTTAGCCAATGGTTTATCAATTTTGTGGATCTTTCACAAAAAAAAAAACCCAGCTTTTGGTTTTGTTAATGTTTTTCAATTGTTCTTCTATTCCGTAATTCATTTACTTCTGCTCTAATCTTTATTGTCTGTTTTCTTCTGGTGCCAGAAGACTTCTTGTGTTGCTCTTTCTACTTGTTCAAGCTGTAGGTTTAATTCTTTTGATTGGGTCCTTTCTTCCTTCTGGATGTGTGCTTTTATAGGGATCAACTGACCTCTTAGGCACTGCTTTTGCTGTATATCCCACAGGTTTTTGTAGAATGTGTTTTCATTCTCATTTGATTCCACAAATTTCTTTATTTCATCCTTGATTTCTTCTACAATCCAAGGCTTTTTGAGCAAGGTGTTGTTCAGTTTCCATGAGTTCCAATTTCTATCCATGTTTTCTCTGCTATTTTTTTTTGTTTTTTTAATGTATTACTCTATTTTATTTCTTTTCTTTTTAATTTTAATTTTTTAATTAATTACAGTAAAAGAATAAAATTTCTGACATCAATTATCTCATTTATGGTAAACCCTCAACCCCCACATGACCTTGTAGCCAACACAGTCATTTTCTTCTGTGGATAGTTCTCTTTTTATGTCCTTCTAACAGAGGTCTCATACAAAATTTGTCCTTTTGACACTGACTGATTTCACTCAGTACGATCTCTTCCAAATCAGACCATGTTAGGAGATGTTTTCTAACATCATCGTTTCTTATCATAGCATAGTGTTCCACTGAGCACATGTATACCACAGTTTGTTTATCCATTCATCTGTTGATAGGCATTGGGGTTGATTCCATCTTTTTGCTATTGTGGATTGTACTGCAACAAACATTCATTTACATGTGTCTGTTCATGTGACAACTTTTGTTTCTTAACAATAAATTCTAAGCAGTGGAATTACAGGACCAAATGGTGTATCTATTTCCACCTTTTTAAGGAAGCGCCAGATGGCTTTCCAAAGAGGTTCACCATTTTGCAATCCTACCAGCAGCATAGAAGAGTGCCAGTTTCTCCATAGCCTCTCCAGTATTTGTTGTTTTGTGCTTTTTGGATCATGACCAACTTTGTTGGGGTGAGATGGTATCTCCTTACAGTTTTCATATGAATTTCTTTAATAGCTAATGATAGTGAGCAATTCTGCATGTCTTTTGGCTGCCTGGACAGCCTTTTTAGAGAAATGTCTCTGTCTCCTTTGCCCTTCACTTAATTGGATTATTTATCCTTTTCTTGTTGATATTTTGTAATACTTTGTAGATTATGGAGATCAGATGTTGGTCTGACATATAGTTGCTAAACATTTTTTCTCATTCTGTAGGTGGTCTTTTAATTCTTTTGATGAAGTCTCTGAATGAGCCAAAGCATTTGATTCTTAGTAGTTCCCATTTATCTATTTTCTCTTCTCTTGATCGTGTTTTGTCAGATTTTGAAGTCTGTCTATATTGTGTATTAAAACTTCCATTGTTGATCCTGTTTTAGATTTTTTATTTAGGTTTTTTGGCATTTAGGTTTTTACTCACTTTGAGTTGGTTTTGTATAAGGTGTGAGATGCGGGGCTTGTTTCAATTTTCTGCAGATGTATATCCAATTTTGCCAGCACCATTTGTTAAAGAGACCATTTTTACCCTGGTTTAAAATCTTAGGGCCTTTGTCGAATATCACCTGTTCATAGGAGGACTGTGGCGTCTCTGGGGTCTCAACTCTGTTCCACTGGTCTATATGTCTCTTTTTGTACCATTACCAGGCTGTTTTGACAACTGTGGCATTGTAATAGATTCTGAAGTCAGGTAGTGAGAGGCCTCCCAGTGTGTTCTTCTTTGGTAATGCTTTACTTATTTAAAGTTTCTTCCTTTTTCAAACAAAGTTGGTGTTTGTTTCTCCATCTCATTATTGATTTTGAGTTTTATGGCTTTATGGTCTGAGACGATACTCTGCAATAGTTTAACAGTTTGGATTTTGTTGAGATTTGCTTTATGTTCTAACACATGGTCTATTCTGGAAAATGTTCCACGTACACTGGAGAGAAGAAGGAGTACTTATCTGTTGATGGATAAAAAGTTCTGTATGTCAATGGGGTCTAGTTGGTTTATTGTTACAATAAGATCTTCTGTGCTTTTACCGAGCCTTTTTCTGGATGATCTGTCCATTATTGAAAGTGGAGTGTTGAAGAGTCTGTTATTGCGGAGTGATCTATCTCATTTTTCAATGTATTCAGTGTTTTTCTTCAATATATTTAGATGCTCTGGTACTGGGTGAATAATTCATATTGTTAAGTCCTGCTTATGTATCAAACCTTTCAGCAATAATAGTGACCATCCTTCTCCACAGCGGTGGATTTTACATTAAAATCTACTTTATCTGAGCTTAGTGTTGCCACATCTGCTTTTCTTTGTATGTTGTTAGCTTGGTATATATTATTCCATCCTTTAATTTTCAGTGTGTTCATATCTTTGAGTCTAAGGTGTGTTTCTTGGGAGCAACATATAGATGAGTCATGTCTTTTGATCTAAGATGTCACTCACTATCTCTTCATTGGAGTGTTCAGTCCATTTACATTCAGTGTAATTACTGATAGGTATATGTTTAGTGCTACATTTTGATGTATTTATTTTTGTGTTGATGTTTTCTATGTTGCTCTTGATATTCTGTTCTGGGTCATTCTTCTTTATGGGTTGATTTTTCATCTTTGTCAGTGTTAGTTTTGTGTTTGTTCAGACTCCTGTATTATGTTTCTTGTTTTGATATGTTGCATTGTTATTGTGCCTTGTGGGTACCCTCATGATCTGCCTTAGTATTCTAAGTTTAAACCAAGTTTTAACTTCTGCATATCTTTTTACCTCCTTTCCATCTGAAAGGATTATAACTACTGGAATATATTGCTCTTTTTAGTGTGATGTCATAGTTTTTGTGATATGTTCACTGGTTCCCTTCTTTTAATATTGTAGTTTTATTGAGTTTTGTGACTTGTTTAACTGAGTGGAACTTTGGATGCTGTGTCCTGCATTGCCTTCTTAAATATACACTCAACGGTTTTGTTTTTCTATGCAAAGAGCTTCTTTCAGTATTTCTTGTAGTTTTGGTTTGGTTTCTACGGTCTCTAAGCTTCTGTTTATCTGTGATTGTCTTAATTTCATCTTAATATTTCAGAGACAATTTTGCAGGATATATAATTCTTAGTTGGAAGTTTTTCTCCTTCAAGGCTTTGAATGTGTCATCCCACTGCCTTCTTGCCAACATTGTTTCTGCCGAGAAGTCAGGTGAAAGCCTACAGGGCTTCTCTCTGTTGTTAGCTTTGCTTTGAGCCTTTCTGTCTTTAAGAGCATCTATTCATGTTTCATTTTATTAAGCTTGATTATAATATGTCTTGGTGTCTTTTGGGGTCTATTTTTTGTAGTGTTTAATACACATTTTGGATGTCTATGTTCTCTTCTTTCATAATTTCAGGGAAGTTTTCTGTCAGCAACTCAACAGCAATGCTGTGTTTTCAGCTATCCCTCCCTGTTCAGTAATTCCAATTATTTGTAGATTATTCCTCTTAATAGAGTCCCACATGCTTCTTCATTTTTCTTATTTCTTTTCTCTGATTTCTCCTCATAAACGCTAGTATTAGTTGCTCTGTCCTCAAGGTCACTAAGTCTCACTTCCATCTCCTCAATTCTGCTCTTTTGGTTTGGATTGAATTCTCTAATTCTGTAATTTTATTATTGATGTGCTGGATTCCAGATCATCGATGTTCCATGAGTTCAAATTGCTAACTTAATTTTTCATTTTGTTCTGCTGCATCTTGTTTAATCACTAGGATAGTTCTTTTGTACTCGACCTCTGATAGTTTCAGAAAGGCTTCTTCACCTGGGAAGTTTTTTGATTCTTTATTTTGGGAGTTTCCTGGAGCCATGGTGGACTGTTTCTTTAAATGGTTAGCAATGGCTTGTTGTCTTTGTATCATCTACAGGCTGTTGAGTTTCTCCGGTCGTACCTCAACAGGAGCTGAGGCATAGTTTTGAGATGGAAGGTGGTCACCAGCTGCTTCTGTGTACTCTAGTGACTGGCTCCAGTGGAGTCTCTGCGGTGGCATGCTCCACCTCCTGACTCCCAAAGATGACACCCTTCTTGTGGAGTCACTCGGGAGTTGTCAGCTGACCCTATGATGGGGGTTAGTGAAGGCTGAAGGAAATGTTACCAGGCTGCTCAGCAGTTATTTCTCCAGGCAGTCTTATTTTAAAAACTGGTAGCTGTCCCACAGCTGCTGAAATCAGTCAGGCTATCAGGTGTACCAGGTCCCACCTTCCACTGTCCAGCTGACAGTGTCAGCACCTCTTCAGCATCCCACTGCTACAACACAGTTCAAAGTTGGTAGGGGTTATAGCCTTGCTGCCATCCTCAGCTGGATTCTGCTTACAAGATAACACTGTCCTCAAAAAGAGCCTTTCTGTTGGAAAAGTGCTTTCTAGACTGGCACTACTTCTCAGCTTGAGAATTAGCCCTTGCAGAGTCCTCTGCTTGGGTGACTCCACCTCCCTTATTACCAAGATGGCATCCCAGCCAAGCTGCTCTTCTCACTGTGAAACAGCAGAATCTATGGCACAGCTCAGAAAAGAGAGGGTAAAGGGGCAGTGGTGCCCTTAGTCAGCAGCTGGGCTCTCAAAATGTGGCTGTCTCATGCACTGTCTTTGCTGCACTACATGCTGTTTACTTTAGCACTGCAGTTTAGCATATTTGCTGGCTCATGCCCATCCCTCACCTTCTGGATAACAAAGAAAGTGTCAGTACCTGCAGTCTGCCCAAACAGTGAGTCAGCAGGAGCAGGGCTCAGCATGCACTGCCTCATGTTAGAGAGAGGTAGTTTCCTTTTAGTAGCATATAGTCCAATCTGACAACCCTATTCCATATCCTAAGGCTCCCTGGATATCCAAAGTCCTCTGTTCAACTACCATTCCAGGCCTTAGTTCTCAGAGGGAATTAGAGGACATGTGTGTCTAGTCTGCCATTTTGGCCCGCCTCTCTTGGCCTGCCTCTCTTGGCCTATACTTCTAAGGCACATCTTTGTCCTTCCTATGCCATAATATCTTGCAAGAACTACAACACAGTATGTTGCAATCATTTATTCATTGATTTTTCTTGGTATTCCACAATCACACACTGTGTGTGTATATATCTTCCATAGTGGCTGCCCTAAAAAGTGTGGCTCAGCAATGCAGAATCCCTGATATAGCAGAAGAAAAAGATGAGTGCAGATCAAGAACTCTACTAAGAGACCAGAAGAGATGGTCTGACAACATGGAGGGTCTCCTGGGACTGTAGCCCCTAGACTTGCTGCTGCCTCAGACCTGAAACCCATACTGAGGTCAACATTTCAGACAGTGAATGGACTGGACTCAGGGACACAGAGTGAGCATGTCGTCTTTGTACTGCATGGTTTTATATATTTAACAGAAGGCTGTCCTACTGGTTTCTTTCTATAGGGAAGAGCACAGAGTGGAGAGGAGGGGACAAATGTTCATTAGGAGGACACTAGAAGTACAGAGTGAAAAGCCGGAGTGTGCTGTCACAGGGTGGGGAGAGCAGACAGAGTTTTAGAGAGGTGGGTATGCGAAATTGACTTGTATTGTATACTTCCACATAATCATAATAAAAAAATTAGGAGAAAAAAAGTATGGCCCACGATCTACCTACATCATATTCATCTGAATATACAACCAAACCAAAGCCACTGCTGTCAAGTTGATTCCAACTCAGCAACTCTATAGGTCAAAGCAGAACTGCCCCAGAGTTTCCAAAAGAGTGCCTGGTGGATTTATCTGCTGACCTTTTGGTTAGCAGAGTAGCACTTGACCACTATGCAATCAGGGGTTCCCATCTGTTATGAGCATTGCAAAATGCAGACTGTGAGCCTCAGCAGAACTACCAACACATATGCTACAGTAGGGCCCAGGCACATCACTTTAAACAATAAGCACAAAAGTGTAAGAACTTCTTCTGTAAGACTTAAGGTTTTCAAAGAATGTCCTGCCAAGAATCTGGGTGGTACAGTGGTTAAGTGCTTAGCTGCTAATCAAAAGATAAGCAGTCTGAATCTACAAGCCATCCCTTGAATCCGTGGCAGCTCTACTCTGTCCTACAGGGCTGCTATGTGTTGTAGTTGACTAGATGGCAAAGAGCTTTCTTGGTTTTAAGGAATCCTAGGGACCTGCAGCTAGGAAAGGGACAGCCCTCCATGGATTTGAGTAGCTGTAATTTCCATCTGACATTTCTCCATAAAATTCCATCTGTATAAAGGCATTGTGCTGGTAAATAGTTTGGAAGCCTGTCTTATGAACCATGTGGTATTATGGCAGGGACCAAATCTGTTACTACTTTTAAGTTTATTTGTGTTGGATGGTGCCGTTATAAAGCCAGAGGCCAAAGGAGAGAAGCCATCCTGGGACACTACTATGACAAGTCAGATGCTTTCCTGGGCTCTGTTCTTCCGTTTGCAAGACAGTCAGGGGCTCAAGGACCACTTGGGACAGAAACAAAAAGCCAAGGGCACTAAGAGGGGTTGCATTTCTCTAGGAACAGTGTCGGGCTGTGATCTTTCCACTGGCCTGAAGCTCACAGGGAAAGACATAGTCCACTATACTTACAGGAGTGGAGTTTGAAGAGAAGTTTGACAGTGTAATCATAGAGGTGGCTGCAGTCCAGTATAACCTGGATCAGTGGAGAGAGCCGGCACTGCCCAGCTGTTGTTACTGACACAGAGCGGGACATGTCCAATGAGTTGAACACTATAGAAAAAAAGGGAGAGGTAAGAGGTGATAGAGTTAAATTATAAATGACATTCTCAGAGGTGAAGAAGAGATACAATGTAGACAGTTTACCTACTCTGTGCCTACATTACTTAATTAATTTAACCCTAAAATGCCCTATAATATAGGTAAAGGTATCCTTGTTACAGAGGTGAGGAAATCAAAGGTAAGTAACTTGAAGGAGGTGACAAAACAAAAAATGGCAAGAGATGTTAAGTTAAAAGATGGATAGCCTATGTGGCCAACAACAGCTTGATCAGCAGCTTTCACTCTTGAGGGTTAACATGCTTGGTGTATCATGAACCAGTGGTAGACTCTCCTTTATGCAGTCTGGTGGAAGCCTAGGATAGAGGATTTGCTCATAGCCCACGGGAGCTCTAGAACGGAAGAGAATCAGCTTCTTCCTGTCTCAGAGGATCTTCATAGTCCTTGCCTCCAGTATGATCAGATAGACAGAGCACATAAATCTTTTTTTTTTTTTTGGAGAAACACAAAGCCATAGACATTTATTGATAAAAAGACATTTGCCAATAAAGACCTAGCTGAGTTTGGGGGGCAGGGGAAGCAGGAACAAAGGTCTATATTCAGCAAACAATTCCCTATTCTTGAATGTTAGACATTTTTCTTTAAATTGACAGCACATAATCCTTTAGAGTTTCTGATTTAAGAGAGATGGCTTATTGTTCAAAAGGAGCTCTCAGTTTTATGACGAATCAGAATTTCAGGACTGAAATTCCCTCTCAGCATGAAGTCAGTCTGATATTAAGGCAGGGACAGGGCCTTAGTCCTTCTTTGACTCAGGTCAAACCTAGTGTTGGCAAGAATGAACACTGCAGGGATTAGGGGGAGGGAAGGGATAGGAGAGATCAAACACTGATAAGAAAATGAATAAAGGAAAATTTCAGCCTTGGACTTCCTGGTGGCTTACTAGACAAGATATCATCATTGACCACAGGGATCCTGGACATCTGAAGCCAGGCTGTTCAGGAGCCCTGGCTGGACAACTGGAAAACCTATGAGGGCAAAGGCAAGGCACTGAAAGCAGAACAAACCATCAGGATCAAAGGCTGATAGAAGTCTTTGAGTAAGCCAACATGAGCACCACCCTCCATTTTCCCAAGTTCCAAAGAAGTTTCTCCTTCAGTCTCTTCCCTGAGATCTCCCATGACTCCCTGCCAAGATCCTAGACCATATCCTGACCCAAGCAAATGGACATCTGGCTGCAGACCCTAAGCTCACATTGATCTGGGCTG
Organism: Heterohyrax brucei; assembly: GCA_028571685.1. Taxonomy (NCBI): domain Eukaryota; kingdom Metazoa; phylum Chordata; class Mammalia; order Hyracoidea; family Procaviidae; genus Heterohyrax; species Heterohyrax brucei. Next base: position 5,437,306 of record CM053165.1, on the reverse strand, counting down.
AGTATCTTTCCTGCACTGTCTGCCTATTGCCTCTGCAGACTCCACATGAGGCCAGAGATGAAATGACTTTTCTGCAGTCCTAGCTGAGCTAAACAGCCCCTAGAGGAAATCCCAGAGTTGTGTGAGCTTTTCTATCTGTTCTGATTGCTCAAATCCCTGTTAACTGGGTAAGCCTAACAGCTAAAAAAAAAAAAAAAAAAAATCCAAACTGTTCTAATTAAAAGGCAGCTTTCCTACTTGATGCAAATTAAAAGCAGCTGTCATAGCAAGGTGGCCATTCACTAAGCCTAATGGCTTCCCCAGGCTCCTCTCTGGCAAAAAATCAGACTGCTTCCTCTCTTAGCCTGCCTTCTGCTTCCCCATGGTCTTCCAGGAACACCCCCACGGCATATGTAACATCTAGAAGAGCATGACTGTGGACATGTTACTTCATCTCTTAGCTTGTAGTTCCTCTCCTGTAAAATGCAGAGGATTGTGATAGTACATGAGGGTCTTGTAAAAATGAAATAAGACTGTGAGTAAAGTACATAGCATAGTGCAGTGGCTCTCAACTTTGGCTTTGAGAATGATTAGCAATGCCTGAAGAAATTTAAAAATTATTGCCTGCCAACAAACCTACAAGCCATTGTTTTAATTTTTAATCTGGGTTAGGGCTGGTGCATCAGTATCTTCATTAGCTCCACAGGTAAATATAATGTGCAGCCAGGGTTGAAAACCATTGGCACAGTGCCCCCCCTCAGCAGTTCTCAGACATTAGCATGCAGCAGAATCAGTGCTGTCCAACAGAGTTCTGTGATGATGGAAATATTCTATTTCTGTACTGGTTAATATGCCAGCTACCTGTGGCACCTGAAATGTGGCTAAGTGCAACTGAGGACCTGAATTTTTAACATTATTTTATTTGAATTTAAAATTAAACAAATTCCCACATGTGGCTAGTGGTTACTATACTGGACAGCATGAACCTAGAGGGCCTGTTGTTAAAACAGATTGTTAAGCCTTACCCCCCAAATTTTTGATTCAGTAGGTCTAGGGTGGAACCCGTGGAGCTGAAAAAAGTTAACATGCTTAGCTGCTAACCAAAAGGTTGGAAATTTGAATCTACCCAGAGTTGCCTCAGAAGAAAGGCCTAGTGATCTGTTTCTGAAAAATCAGCCACTGTCAATTCTACAGGGCATAGTTCTATCATCAGTCTTAACTGACTTAACAGCTTTTTTTTTTTTAAGGTCCAGGGTAGGGTTCTAGGATCTGCATTTCTAACAATTTCCCAGGTACTACTGATGCTGCTGGTCTGGGGACCATACCTGGAGACCACTGTTTAAGTGCTCAAAATAAAGGTTAACTGTAGTTTGACCCTATGTTTCCCAAAGCAATGGAAATCAGGCTGTAACATCTTTCTGAGGATACTGGTTGGAACCTTCTAGAATCACAGAGTAAGACTTGAAAGCCAGGGACACTAGCTCAAGAAGGTTTTATTGCAGTGGGAGTGATGACTTAGGCACACTGTAGACGGTGAGTAGGCCCTTCTTGAAGCTGTTCTTCCAGTATCAGGTCTCTTGAATTTTATCGCATTTGGATGTAGGCAACGGGGCATGGAGGCAGCTAGATAGTAGGAGATTCATGACTTCAAATCAAAGCTTTGCCATGGACAAGACCATGGAGAGATCTGTGCAAAGATCTGGGGTTTAAATAAGGGTAGGACTACTATGAAGGCTCTAAATAACTGATTCACCCCAGGTATCCCTGTAGCAATAAGCTTAATGTTGACACCCAAATTTTAGGGACTCTGTTCACCTGTTCTTTTCTGCTGCTTATCTAAACCAAATGCTCTCCCAGTTTTTGCTGTTATTGCTGAGCACTGGCTATGATACTGGAGAGACCAAAAGGGATTCAAAGGTTAATAGGACACAGTTTCTGATTTTGAAGTGGAGTTCAGCATCTAGTGGTAATAATGTAAGTGACTAACAGAAAACGGATGCGGGAGCAAAGAAAGATGACTGAGTGACACCCAGGGTGGGGGAGCCTCAGCTGTCATTATGTACTTACTCTTCTGTCAGCCTCAGTCCTTCCTGATGCTAGTACCATCTCTGCTTATTCCTACTCCAGCAGTTCTCAGGGGCTGGAAGGGACACCCTCAGGCTGAATGTCGGATTTGCTTTCCCCTAACTTTTGTACTGGTGGCAAGAGGCAACAGGCTCTAAGAAGGTGGCTAGAGCTGCTGGGACAAGGCTTGGATCAGCTGAGCAGTAATTTCTAGGCTGGACTTCCCCAAGGATAACAATTCCTAGACTATCACTCACACCTGTATTCAAATTCAGCTTTCCAAAGCTAACTTTAAATGAGTTCTAAGTTATCCAGTTTCTTGCACCCTTCCATTAGTTAAATAACTGAAAGGTGGCCACAACAATGTATAGTTGTGCACATAATTCTGTAAACAATTCCAATGCATTAAACAACAAAAAAGCTCTAAGCAATTTCTCCCAGCTGACTGGGAATGCCTTAGGGCAAGGACTGAATCTTGTATTTCATTTTTGCTTCTCTATTAATTTACTTGATAAAACAAACAAACAAAACCCAAACACACTGCTATCGAGTCAGTTCTGACTCCTAGAGACCCCACAGGGGCTCTGGAGGGCAGTGTAGAATTACCCCCATCGAGTTCCTATGGACTGCCTGGCAATTTAAATAGCTGACTTTCTGATTAGCAGCCATATCACTTAACCACTACACCACTAAGGTTTCCAATTTAACTGATAAGCCCTACTCAAATAGGTTGCTAATAGTACCTGCCTCTTTTTTCCACAAACCATGGTTTTGAACTGTTCTGGTGTCTCTCTGATCACATCCTGGTTTGAAGTGATTGGTCAAGGTATTAAGGAATCTGTTATTCTATCAGAGGCCCAGTATAGCACCAGAACACTTGTAAGTCAGTAGTAAGTACTTGCTGGAATCTCTCGGTGGTTCAGATGGACTAGCAGCCTAGATGCACTAGGCTGCTAACCAAAAGTTCAAGGTTCAAGTCTACCCAGAGACAATTTGGAAGAAAGGCCTGGTGATCTACTTCTATGGAATCAGCCAGTGAAAATGCTATAGAGCACAGTTCTACTCTGACACATGTGGGGTTGCCGTCAGTTGGAACTGACCAATAGCACTTGTTTTTTTTTTCAGGTATTGGCTGATTTGATGAATCTATAAAAACCCCAAAACCAACTCCACTGCCATCAAGTCGATTCTGACTGACAGCAACTCTACAGTACAGATTAGAACTGTCTCATAGCAGCTGGTGCATTTGAACGGTTAGCAGCCTGCACTCTCAACCACTTCACCACCAGGGCTCTGAATACATCAAATGGAGTTACAATTTAGGGAAAGAAGTTATAATTTAGTATGAGAGAGTCTCAGTCCTTTATGGGTGTCAAAGCCACAGAAATGAATCCTATATATCCATGAGCTAAGAAGGGTGCCCAAATAGTGCATGAACACCACTAGTATGGAAATCACTTTTAGATTTCACAGATGGTCATTTGATGTGGAACAACTTAAATCTTAAAAAAAACTGGCTCTTACAATCCCAAGGAAAAGAAGGAGCCAGGCTGTGAAATGTGGGGAGACTCTCGAGAGAAGGGAAACAACTGCTTCCTCCCTAAGGCTAGTGAGTGAAGTGCTAGGGACTGACAGCCTGGAAGTACCAGCACTCTCAGGAGAAGGGAGCCCAAAGTGTCCTCCTCAGAGCAGAGTAGAACTTCATGGACTTTGCACATGGACTTGGGTGACACTGCAAGTCAACAAGCTATTCCTATAGGTATCAACCAAACAGCAGATGTGAGCCTGTTCTTCTGAGCAGAAATCAATCCTGAGTGTGGGCTCAACTTCAGGTAGCAGACAAGCTGTGCCAAAGGGCCAGCACAAAGGGCTGCCACAGCCTTCCTTGAGGCTCTCAGAGGCCTCAGCTTTGCAGGCAGCTAGCAAGATCTTTCTGCTCAGACATGAACTCACTGGCTCTGAAAATACCTGAGAGCTTCAGCTTCTTTCCAGCATGAGTAACTAAGAGCAGAAAAAATGGCATGAAGAGTTCCATTTACCTGCCTTTTGTGCTGTGAAATTTGTAGGGAGGAGGAGGCTAGGCTAACTGGTCAAAGAAGGGAAAAGGGCTGGCAACTAGGCAATGGCTATGACAGCATGGGCCTAACAGGAGGAGAAGAAACTCACCAGTTTGGAAGAGGTTTAGTTCACACTCCAGGTAGTCGAACATCTCCACTGTTAACTGAAAACTAGATCCAAGAGGAAATGAAATATAATTATACTCCACTGTCTGTGGTCAGTCTTATTTGTCCCCTATTCTCTGTGCAGTACTGTGCACACACACACATGCACCCTGGCTCTAATTCTTAGCACCCACCTAAGGAGGTATTCAGTGTACTGACACCATTTGAAAACTAAGGAGTGTGAAGAGTCAACAGTAACAGTGGAAAAAGGAGAGAACAGACACCAGGGTTGGGTTGGGAGAATGTAGGTTAAATCTGAGAGGAAATCTTGGATGTCAGACAGCCTGATATAGGTTCCAGACAAGGCATAAACTGTTAAGTGGCCCCAATGTAAAGTCACCCAGGGGCTTCAGTCCCCAACCCAGTTACTCTGCCTACCACCAAGCCTAATTAATGGGATGTGATGGCATCCAACAAAGCTTCTTCTCCCACTGGGTCCAGAGCATGAGGACAGCCACTTACAAGTTGTTAACATCGTTTTCTCCTGCCTCATCTAGTTGTCGGTCACTCATCTGGAGGTTGCCTGGGAACCTGGGATTCTGAAAGGGAGGCAGAGAAAGGAAGTCAGAATAGGGTGCCTCAGGGGCTCTCTGAAGCCCCATGAAGCCAACATCCTACAAGAAATCCACAGTGAGCCTTGGAATTAACTTGATTTCGCTTGTGTAGTGCATGTTTTTCCCAGGAATACAGTATTAGCTCCTCCTGGCAGAAAGCACACGGCATCATACACACACAGACCCCTTGACTGGCTCATAGCAAAGAATATCCATGCTCCATTATCAAAGGTGAAGGCTCCATTCCATTCCTCAGAGCCAGGAGACAGCTTCTCTCTTACCATCTGTGGCCTAGAACAGTCTAAAGATGCTCTCATGTGCCACAGTAAGACACAGCCTGTGAGTGGCTGGTCCTCAAGTTATCCCTAGTACATTCTGAGTTCTACTCTGATTTCCTGCTGTCCTTTGAACATTTCCCAAAGCTGATGTGTTTGGGGAAGTCAAATTCATTCCTATATTAACTTTGGTAAAATGTAATTACTAAAACAAATTTGATGGTAAGAGAACATTATATAAATCAAGAGAAATTACTTTGCATCATCAGTCATAGTGGACTATCTGAATCATTCTTTCTTCACTGTGTGCTTTGTCTAGAGCTGGTAAACCCTGGCAAAATGGAAAGACAGACATGAGCCAGAGAAAGGTGAACGACCATTCTATTCAACCGCAGCTTATGGGAAGTTTGTTGTTTTTGCCTGATCTCAACTTAAAGTCTACAGAAAAACTCTACTATTAAGACTCTTGAGGTCAAAGACAAAGTCTTTCCTGCTTCAGAACTTAACTTAGCTCTGGTCCATAGCAGATACTCAAGATGATACATTGGTGGGGAGGTAAGAGTGGCCACAAAGCATGATGGTTAACAACACAGCATAGGTTTTAGTGTCTCTCACGGATTGAATTGTGTCTCTGAAAAACAGCTGTCATCTTGCATAGACTATGATTCCCAGTATTGTGTGGTTGTCCACCATTTTGTGACATGATGTAATTATCCCATATATTATAAATTCTAATCTTTACCAGGGTTAATGAAAGAAGATTAGGGTAGGATGCAACACCCTTACTCAGGTCACAGCCCTGACCCGGCGGTAAAGGGACTTTCCCTGAGGTGTGGCCTGCATCCACCTTTTATCTTACAAGACATAAAAGGCAAGAGAAGTGAGAAGAAAGATGTATACGTGTATGGGAAAACCTAATTACCATCAAGCATGGACCAGAAGTAGAGTGTGTTCTTTGGAACTGGGGTCCCTGTGCTAAAAAAAATTCTTGACCAAGGGAAAACTCATGACATGGACCCTTCCCCAGAGCTGACAGACAGAAACCCTTCCTCTGGAGCTAGTGCCCTGAATTCAGACTTGTAGCCTCCTAACTATGAAAGAATAAATTTCTGTTTGTTAAAACCACATTTCTGGTATTACTGTTATAGCAGCACTAGATAACTAAGACAGTGTCCAACAGACCTGGGTTCACCACTGAGCTCACCAATGAGGAGCTATATGGACAAGGGGTTTGACCACTTTTTAGGGTTTTGTCTTTCTAGAATATAATAACACCTATCTTATAGGGTTGTTGCAAGAATGAAATAATGTTAACAATAATCTTATACAACCTGTGGACAAATAGAAATTGAAATTAGAGAATATTTTGATATAGATGAAAATGAAAACATATCAAAATCTATGAGACACAGGGAAAGCAGTGCTCAGAAACAAATTTATTGTGGTAAATACTTACATTATAAGAGAAAGATCCTAAACCAATAACCTAACTTTACATCTAAAGTAGAAGAAGAGCAAAACTAACAAAAGAAATAGTAATAAACAGAAATAATAAAAAGTAAATGAAAAAGAATAGAAAAATAGAATCAATGACACCAAAAGTTGGTTAGTTAAAAAAGGTAAACAAAATTGATAAAACTTTAGGTAATCTGACTAACAAAAAAAGAGAGAAGACTTGAACGGCTAAAATAAATTGAAGTGGGTACATTACTATTGAGATTACAGAATCAAAAGCAGTTATAAAAACAATTGTTCCCTGGGTAGAACAAATGGTTTGTGCGTGGCTGCTAATCTAAAGGTTTGTGTTTCGAATGTGTCAGTGGCACCACAGAAAAAAGGCCTGGCGATCTGCTTCCACAAAGATTACAGACAAGAAAATCCTATAAAGCCATGAGTCAGAATTGACTAGATAGTAATGAGTTTATTTTTCAGTTTTTATTAACAATTGTAGGAGTCCCTGGGTGGCATAAATAGTTACTGTGCTTTCTGGCTAACCAAAAGATAGGTGGTTTGAGTCCACTCAGAGGTGTCTCAGAAGAAAGTCCTGGCAATCTATTCTTGAAAAACCAGCCATTGAGAACCCTATGGAGCACAGTTGTACTTTGACATGCCATGAGTTGAAACCAATTCAGCAACAACTGGTTATGAACAACTGTCTGCCAATAAATTAAATGACATGAAATGGAAAAAATTCTAGAAACACACAAAGTACCAGAACTGATTCAAGAAGAAACAGAAAATTTGAGTAGGCCTACAACAAATACAGATAATAAATCATTAATCAAAAACCTCTCATTAAAAAAAAAAAGCACTGGGCCAGATAGCTTCCCTGGTTATCTCTATTACACATTAAAGAAGAATTAACAAAAATTCTACTCAAGCTCTTCTAAATAATAGAAGAGAAGGGAATATTTCCTAACTCATTCTATGAGGCCAACATTACTCATACCAAAGCCAGTAAACACATCACAGATACAAAATAATAATAAAAACAAAAACTATCGACCAATAGCCCCTTTTAATATAGATGCAAAAGTCCTCAATAAAATACCTGCAAACTGAATCCAGCAGCATATTAAGAGGATTATACACGATTAAGTGGGATCTCTGCCAGGAATGCAAGAGTGGTTTAACATAAGAAAATCCACCTAAAAGCATAAAATACTTGGAAATAAAGTCTAACTAGGGACATGAAACAAAGAAAACCATAAAACATTATTTTAAGAAACTAAGAGATGTATATAAATGGAAAAACATGCCATGCTAACAGGATAGGTACACTCTGCATTGTGAAAATGTCAACTCTACCCAAAGCCATCTATGAATACAATGCAGCCCTGATCTAAACACCAACAGTGTTCTTTAATAAGATGGAAAAACTAATGATTACACAGAAAGGAAAGAGGCCTCATAAGCAAAGCATTAAAGAAGAACAAAGTAGTTGGCCTCACACTACCTGACCCCAGAACCTACTACACAGCTATGGTATTATAACAGCATGGTACTGGTGCAACGACAGACACATTAACCAAAGAAACACACTCTAGAACCCACATGTAAATCTGTGCATTTACTATTACTTTTTTACAAACACCCATTAAGTGGCGGAAAAGACACTCTTCAACAAACAGTGCTGGCAAAACTGGATGTCTAGCTGTAAAAACTGAAACAGAACCCACACTTGACACCATACACAAAAACTATTCCAAATGGATCACATCTCTAACTATAAAACCAAAAGCTATAAAGATTATAGAAGCAAAATAGAGTCTATGTTAGGGGCCCTAATACATGGCATAAATAGGATACAAACTATAACTAACAATACACAAACACCAGAAGATACACTAGGTAACTGGGATCTTCTAAAAATGAAAACATTTAAGCTTACAAAAAGACTTCACTAGAAGAGGACAAAGAGAATCTACAGACTGGGAACAATGTTTTGGCTATGACGTATCTGAAAATGGTCTAATTTCTAAAATCAACAGGAAAACCCAACACCTCCACAAGAGAAAGACAAATAATCCAATTAAAAAATGGGCAAAGGACAGTCACTTTACCAAAGAACACATTCAAATGGCTAAAAGTCACATGAGGAAATGCTCACAATCACTAGCCAATAAATAAATGAAAAGAAAAACTATAATGAGATATCACTTCACCCCTACATTACTAGCACTAACCAAAAATCAGAAAGTAACAAAGGTCGGAGAAGCTTCCAGGAGATTGAAGCTCTTATGCACTGCTAGCAGAAATGCAAAATGGCACAACCATTTTGGAAAATGATCTGGTGCTTTCTTAAAAAGCTAGACACAGAATCCAGCAACCCCACTCCAAAGAATATACCTAGTGAAATAAAAGGAGTCACATGAATAAACATATGCACACTAATGTTCATTACAGAATTATTTACAACAGCAAGATGGAAACAACCTATGTGCCCATCAGCAGATGAGTGGATAAACAAACTGTGGTACATACACATAACGGAACACAATGATGAATCTGTAAAATATCTCACGACATGGATGAACCTGGAGGGCATTATGCTGAGTGAAATCAGTCAATCACAAAAGGGCAAATGCTGTTTATGTGACCATGACATAAAAACCCCTTAAAAGGGTCTACATACAGAAAGAAATAATCTTTGAAGGTTACAATGGAGGAGAAGGGTATGCGGTGATGGGAAAGAGAAAGCACTAATTAGACAATAGACAAGTAGTAACTTTGGAGAACAGTAAGACAGTACACAATACTAGGGAACTGTGCATAACTTTGCCAAGACCAAGTCACAGAAGGTTCACAGATACATCCAAACTCCCTGAAGGACTGAATTACTGGTTTGAGGACCATGGTCCTGGGGGTTATGTAGCCAACTGGCATAACAAAATTTATGAAGAAAATATTCTACATCCTACTTGGGTGAGTACCATACAGGGTCTTAAAAGCTTGTGAATGGCCATCTAAGATACATCTACTGGTCTTACCCCATCTGGAGCAACGTTAAAGGAAGAAAACCAAAGGCACAAGTGGAAGATTAGTCCAAATGACTAATGGACCCAAACTAACACAGCCTCTACTAGAGACTGAGTCCAACACAACTAGATGGTGCCTAGAGGGTCCTGGACAGAGCTGGAGAAGAAAATGTAGAACAAAATTAAAAATCACAAAAGAAGACCAAACTTACTGGTCTGATAGAGACTGGAAAAACCTGGAGAATACGGCCCCTGGATATGTTTTTCACTTCTAAGTCACTCCTGAGGTTCACCCTTTAGCAAAAGATTAGATAGGCCAATAAAACAAACAGTAATACATACAGTTCCACCATGTATACAAGAACAAACGGACACACCAGCCCATGGACAAGGACGAGAAGGCAGGAGGGACAGGAAAGCTAGATGAATAGAAATGAGGAACTGAAAGTGGAGAAAAGGTGAGTGACACATTGCTGAGTTGGCAACCAGTGTCACAAAACAATATCGTGTTGTTTAATATGAAACTAATTCGATTTGTAAACTTTCACCTAAAGCACACATGCATGCACCCACAACACACACACAATCAGTGTAATATACCACATTAATAGAATAAGAAGAAAAAAAAGACACCCTACACAGTTATCTCAACTGACGCAGACAAAGCGTGTGACAAAATCCAACACCATTTCATGACAAGAAAAATTCAACAAATTCGAAATACAAGGTAACTTACTCAGCATGATAATGACATTCATGGAAAAAATCTACAGACTAAAAGCGTTTTCTGCAAATCAGGAAGAAGGCAAGAAAGCTTGTCTTGCCACTTCTATTCAACACTGTGCTAGAAGTTCTAGCCAGAGCAATTGGGCAAGGGAAAAAGCCCACCTACACTGGGAAAAAAAAGAATGAAGTGATCTTTATTCACAGATACAACATCCTAAAGAATCTACAATTAAACTAGTAGAGCTAATAAATTCAGCAAGGCACAGCATACAGGACCAAAATACAAACATCAATTGTATTTCTATGCATTGTCAACCAACAACTCAAAAATAAAATACGATAGCATCAAACACAATAAAATGCTTAGGAATAAATTTTACCAGTAATGTTACTGTTGAAAAAACTTACAGAAGACACAAATAAAAGACATCCTGTGTTCATGAATTAGAAGACTTCATATTGCTAAAATGGCAATACACCCCCAACTGATCTAATGATTCAATACAATCTCTATCAAAATACCAGTGACCTTTTTCTACATATATGGAAAAGTTAATCCTAAAGTTCATATAGAATTCCCAGGCGCAAAGTTTGAAGACTTAACAGTTTCTGATTTAAATGCTACAAAGCTACAGCAATCAAAACAATGTGGTAATGATATAAAGATGAACAAATAGATCAATGGAATAGAATTCAGAGTCCAAAAATAAACCCATAAATCTATAGTTCAGTTGATTTTAGACAAAGGCATCAAGACTACTTAATTGAAGAAGAATGGTGTTTTCAACAAATGGTATTAGGACAACCAGATAACTACATAAAAAAGAATAAATTTGGTCCTCTACTTTATGCCATGTACAACAGTTAATTCGAAATGGATCAAAGACCTAAATATAAGTGCTAAAATTATGAAACTAGAAAAAAATATAGGGGCAAATCTTCATGACTTGAGATTTGACACGGCTCCTTAGATATGACACAAACAGTACAAGGATCAAAATAAAAAAATTAACTGGACTTCATCAAATTAAAAACTTTTGGATTCCCAAGGATACTATAAAAAAATGCAAAAAGATAACCTATAGAATTGCAGAAAATATTTGCAAATCATATATTTGATGACACTTTTATCTAGAATATATACGAAACTGTTTACAAACAACAAAAAGACTAACTACACATTTTTAAAATGGGAAAAGGATTTAAAAGGACTGTTTCTCCAAAGAAGATACATTAATAGCCAACAACTATGTGACAAGATGTTACCATCATCAGTAACTAACCCCTTACCCCTACCACTGAGTTGATTCTGACTCACAGCAACCCTATAAAAGACAGAATAGAACTGTCCCCATAAGGTGTCCAAGGAGCAGCTGATGGATTCAAACCACCAACATTTTGGTTAGCAGCTGAGCTCACAATCACTGCACCACCAGGACTCTCAATAGTCATTATATAAAGTGCAAATCCAAACCATAATGAGATACCGCTTCACCACCACTATGATGTTCTATTTAAAACAAAATGGGTAAAAAAAGCATTGATGAGTATGTGGAGAAACTGGAACCCTTGCCCATTGTTGATGGCAGTGTAGAATGGTCTATTGCTGTGGAAAACAGTATAAGAGCTCCTCAAATATAAAACACAGAACTACCGTATGACTGAGAAAATCCTCTCCTGGGTATATACTCAAAAGAACAAAAAATAGATATTCAGGCAAATGCCTGTACACAAATGTTCACAGATGCATACAACAGCCAAAAGGGAGTAACATAATACTACCTATTAACTACAGGCAGAGATTAGGATTTACAGTATAGGAAAATCACAAAATGTAGGTCAGTCACACAATACTGGCAATCATGACCCAGTCAAATTGCTGCACACATTTTTGGGGGGACACAATTCAACCCATGACAAACTCCAGTGTCCATGAATTGATGGGTGGATCAACAAAATATGTGGTACATCCATATAATGGCATATTACTCAGCCATAAAAATAAAGTACTGATCCATGCCACAACATGGATGAACACAGAAATATGCTAACTAAATGAGCTCAGACACAAAAGGGCACATTTTGTATGATTCCATTTATATGACATATCTGTAATACGCAAATTCAGAGAGAGAGAAAGCAGATTACTGGTTGCCATGGGTTGGGACTGGAGGCCAGTTGCACAGTGGTTAAGAACTCAGCTGTTAACTGAGGAAAAACGGTCAGCAGTTAGAATCCACCAGCTGCTCCTTGGAAACCCTGCAGGGCAGTTCTACTGTCCTCTTGGGTTGGTATGAGTCAGAATCAGCTTGGCAGAAACAGGTTTGGTTTTCATGCGCTGGGAAGAAGAGGAAATGGGGAGTGACTGTTTAATGAGTATGAGGTTTCCTCTTGGGATGATGAAAATGTTTCATAACTAGTAGAGGTAATTGTTGTTATGATATTGTGAATGTATTAAATGCTACTGAGTTGTTCACTTTAAAATGTTTGATGTTTATGAACTTTACCTTAATTTAAAAAAACGACAAAGAAGCCAGTTCAGTAACATGAGAATAATGAACTAAAAGCCACCTTTATCAAACATATTCTTCAGGTATGTAAGAGATAATACATACTCAATTTTATATTATTTCTTCTTAAATCTATTCCTTTTTCCATTTCCACTACTGGGTCCCCAGTTCAGGCAGTTTTCTCCTCTACCATTCATATAATTCTTGTTCCCCATCACCCATGTGTACAATGCCCATCATCCAAGATCCACCTCAACTGCTACCTCCTTCATTTTGTATCTCTGACACCATAACTTTCAATGGTTTTAGATCATCTCTAGCATTTGCCCATAGGACATGGGACTTACTATTTCTTCTGTGTTGAATTATTACATACTTATTAAAATTCTCTCCTCAGCAAATCTGTAATTTTTCTTTACTTAGATCTTCTGTATCTTCTTTTTTAAAATTGTGATTAAGCGAAAGTATACAATCCAAATTAAATCTGCATGCCTGCCTATCTTGCAGCCCCTTCTGTCCTCCTTGCCTGGTGACAGCACACTCCTCCTTTTCATTCTACACTCATCGTATCCTCTGAACAATCTGCTGTCCCCTCCTCTCCACCCTCTTCTCTTTCATCTAGAAAAAGACTAGTAGGACAGCATCCTATAAATGAATAGAACCATAAAGTATACACACCATATGGTCACCTTGTATCCCCAAGTCCAGTCCATTTTTGTCTGAAGAGTTGACCTCAGTAGTGTTTTCTGGACAAGGGCAGCAGCAGGTCTAGGGGTCATGTTCCTAGAGGATCCCACAGGCTGTCGGACCATCATTTCTGGTGTTTTAGTAGAGTTCCTGAGCTGCACCCCTCTTTTTCTCATGTTACCACAGGGACTCAACATTATGTCCCCCATCAGGGCTGTCTTTGATGGTGGCCAGGCACCATTTTGTTCTTCTGGTCACATGTTGATACAGTCTCCCATTCACATGGGTCTTTCTGTCTCCTGAGCTCTTCTTCTTTGTTTCTTTGCTGTTCTTAGTCATCATCTGTTCTGGATAAGTAAGGACCATTTGGTGTACCTCAAATGGCAGCATGCTAGCTTTTAAGACCTCAGACAGCATTCACCAATATGGGGTGCAGAAGACTCTCTTAGCAATAGGCTAGTTATGCCAATTGGCCTTGATGCCCCCCGAAAGCATGGCCCCCAGACCTCCACCCTGCTACTCTATCCTTGGAATATTAGGTTGAGATCAGAAGAGTTTTCAGTTTATGGGGAAGGTCACTTAATTTGATCTGCTTTCTACTGTGTGCTGTCACTGCTAGCAAATCTGTAAACTTTAAAAGAACAGAACATTTTTACTTGTCACACAGTTTGCATGTATCAGGTACATATAATACTGACTAAAATCACATATTGATTAAAAGATTCTGTGGTGGAAACTTGCTACATAAACTGTCAGAATTATTTCTTAGTAACAATATACAGTAAAATCAATAAAATATTTTCCTAAGGCAACTTAGTGTATACGGTTCCTGTATTTGCAAAATGTGGGAAAACAAAAGGTGCAGGTGACCTGGGCCCAAATCCTAGTCGCTCTGTCACACTTCAAAGGCCTGACTGTGGTTGCCCTATAAAACATTTTCTTCTCACACAGCTGGGATATGGTATCAACACTGCCTGATTATCTTAAAACCAAAAAACAAACCCATTGCTGTAGAGTTGATTCTGACTTATAGATTACCTGAAACACCTGACAATTAACCTCAGAGAGGGGCTGAGGGGCTGAGGAGAATGATGTTGCGGGGTGGGCAGGAGAGGCTGATGGCTGAATTGTCCACAAAGACTCACTTTGGTGTGATACTCCATCTTTGTTCTCAGCAGTCTGAGGTAGATGCTGCAAAGCTGTCCATACCCCTCACTCAGGTGACCCTTACAAAGAGGGACAGAAAGCATGGTGTCAACATTGAGAACGTTTACACTGAGAGATATACAGCCAGAATTGAACTATTATTTCTTATGATTATGACAATACATGTTTGTTGTTGAAAATTTGGAAAATACAGACAAGTACAAACATACACAAATTTTGCTTTTACTCTAGCCACCAGACACAATTATGACTATCATTTTGGGGTAAACTTCCCTGTACTTTTAAATATAAAATGGGATCAGCCTGTTTCTTTTTTCAATTAATACATTATAATTTTTTGCATGTTCTTAAATGTTTTCCTGTATCATTATTTTTAGTGACTCCATCATGAATGATAAAGTATGCACCACAATCTTTGCAATCAATTTCCTATTATTACACATTTTACTTGGTGACAACTTGCTGCTATTATAAACTATATTTCAAGAAACCCTTTTTTTAAAAAAAAACAAAAACTGTGATTAAGTGAAAGTATATAATCTAAATTAATTTTGCATGCCCACCTATCTCTATACTTGTTATATCCTCTTAACAACAATGAACACTTTTATAGTATAATTTTGTATACAAACATGATAATTCCTTAGAAAAAATTCCAGACAGATTTTTTATCTAAGTCTACCCAGAAGCTACTTCTTTCCTTCTGCCTCTGTCTCCCTATCTAAGCACAGGAGATGAAATACCTCCCCAGATGGATTACAAAGCCTACAAGGAGCTACAATATTAAATATATGACAGTAATTTGAAATGGGCCTAATCCTAACTGGTGAAAAATAAGCTTTCCCATAGTGCCTGCCCAAGCAGTCAGGCCCCTGTTGATCTGTCCTGGGTGCCTGGGAAAAAACTAGAAGGAGCAAAGAGATTCTGGGAACTCCTAGTTATTGATTGTAAAAAAAGGAAGATAATAGAGATACAGAGAACTATTAAACCAAACGACTGTGGCTCCCATGTGAGTTTTTACTTTTAAGTGTATCTATGTCCTCTGGAGTAGAGTCAGGGAACCCCACTGAAAACATGCCTCAGAGGTACCAAAGGGAGGCAAGTAATCAGAGGAGGTAAAAACCCTAATGCCAGAGATAAGAGTTTTCTCATAATTTATTAATGTTGTTTGAAAATTTTAAATTTTATTAATTTGTATAATACTAGTTCATTATAGAAAAATTGCAAAGTATTAAGAAGTAGAAAAAGGAGGGAAAACCTTCTCAGTGTCAAAGACAATTATATTTAACACGAAAAGGCACAAAGATCAAAACAGAAAAGATGAGTCTTCACTTCCAAGAATTCTGCCAAATCGATGAGACAGAACACAGCAAAAGAAACCTAAAGGAATTCCATTTTGGATTAACAATGAAGGCTAGGTACCTTCCCACTGAAAACTACTGAAAATGTTGAGATAAAACATTAAAAATTCCTTTTTGAGGGCATTAATAAGCTAGCAAGAAAGTAAGGAATCCTCAGGATTCAGTCAACACAGGTAACAGAGAGTTAAATTGAATACTAGGGTGAGGAGCTTTGATTTTCTTTTTTAATGTTGTATTGTGCCTTCAGTAAAAGTTTACAATCCAAGTCAATTTGTTACACAAAAACTTACACATATACTGCTATCTAACTCTAGCTGTTCTCCCCACACTGACAACACACTTTGTCTCCACCATGAATTTCCTGTGTCCATTCAAGCAGCTCTTAATGCTCCTTCTGTACAGAAACTGTCCAGTTAGTCTCATGTATCCACTTAAACCAAGAAGCACACTCTTTGCCAGTATCATTTTATGTCTTACAGTCTAGTCCAATTTTTGCTTAAGAGCTAGCTTTGAGTATGGATTCAATTCTGGGCTAACAGGGAGTTTGGGGGGTATGTCTTCTGGGAACCCTCCAGTCTGGCCTTTTTAACACAGTTTAAGTTCTGTACCCCATTTTTCTCTCACCTTGTCAGGAACTCTCTGTTATGCTCCCTGTCAGGACAGTCAATGGCAGTGGCCGTGTACCCACTAGGTCTTCTGGTGCCATGCTGTGGACAGGGCTCCAATAAACACTGGTGTGCACATACCTACTTGTATGACAACCTTTATTTCTCCTGGATATATTCCAGTCAGTGGGATTACTAGGTCCTACAGCATTTCTATTTCTAGCTTTGTTAGAAACTGCCAAGTGGATTTTCAAAGTGGTTGTACCATTTTACATTCCTACCAGCAATGTACATGTGTTCCAGTCTCTCCACATCTTCTCCAATATTTATTATTTTCTATTTTTTGGATTAATGCCAGTCTTGTTGGGTGAGATGATATCTCACTGTAGTTTTGAGCTCTGGCTTTCTGGGCCTCAAGGGCCCAGATGGTAAATGGGAGGTAGGGATCTGGCCTCAGCAAGGTGAGGAATCAAGCAGAAAAAGCAAAGGACTACCACCTTGGTGTAAGGGAATGGTTCACATCATACTCCTTTTTGCCTGAGGACTGCAAAGAATATCTATGGCCTCACACCACTGTTGTAAGGACAGGAAGGGAAAACACTGCTGCTGAGTATTGGACCTATGAGCATATCCTCAGGGGATTTACCACAACACACAAAATCTCAAGCTGAGAATTTAATTTAGAGTGATACATGCAATAAACTGAATCAAGATCCGTATCTTACACCTTACACAAAAATCAACTCCAACTGGATAAAAGACCTAAATATCAAACCTAAAATGATAAAGCTCATCCAAGAAAAGGTAGCAGCAACGATGGAAGTTCTAATACACAATGAGGACAGACTCCAAAATCTGTCAAAGAAACCACAATCAACAGAAGAGAAAATAGATAAATGGAAACTATTAAGAATCAAACACTTTTGCTCATCCAAAGACTTTATTAATAGAATTAAAAGAACACCCACAGAACGGGAAAAAATATTTGGCAACTCTACGTCAGACCGACGCCTGATCTCCATAATCTATAAGATACTACAAAATACCAATAAGAAGAAGATAAACCATCCAATTAAGCGATGGGTAAAGGAGATGGACAGACATTTCACTAAAGAGGAGACCAAGGCAGCCACAAAACACATGCGGACATGTTCATGATCTTTAGTTATTAAAGAAGTTCAGATCAAGACGACAATGAGATACCATCTCACCCCAAAAAGATTGGCCATGATCCAGAAAACACAAACCAACAAATGCTGGAGAGGCTGTGGAGAAAGTGGAACCCTCCTACACTGTTGGTGGGGTTGGAGAATGGTCCAGCCTCTTTGGAAAGCAATCTGGCACTTCCTTAAAAAAATGGATATCGATATACCGTTTGACCCAGTAATTCCACTACTTGGAATATATCCTACAGAATCGAGGCCTTTCACACCAACAGACACATGCACCAGAATGTTTATCGTAGCACAGTCCACGATACCAGAAAGATGGAATCAACCCAGATGCCCAACAACAGAAGAATGGATAGGTAAACTATGGTACATATACTCAATGGAGCACTACACAATGATAAAGAATAACGATGATTCCAGGAAACATGTCCCAACCTGGTTTCAACTGGAA
Organism: Heterohyrax brucei; assembly: GCA_028571685.1. Lineage (NCBI taxonomy): Eukaryota > Metazoa > Chordata > Mammalia > Hyracoidea > Procaviidae > Heterohyrax > Heterohyrax brucei. The sequence continues at coordinate 5,419,055 of CM053165.1, read as the reverse complement.
GACATTATGTTGAGTGAAAGTAGTCAGCGACAAAAGGACAAATACTGTATGAGATCTTTACGATAAGATCTCAAAAGCAGACTTGCGTATAGAAGAAAAGACTCTTTGACAGCTGCAAGGGAGGGGAGGGAGGGAGGGTGAGGGGGAAGGGTTTAGTTTAGATAGTTGTTAGAAATCTGGCTGGGAGAAAGCGGTGATAGCACACATTAGAAACAAGAACAACATTAAATGGACTTCAGCATAACTTGAGTACTCCTTCCATCTTAACCCAATATTGCAAGGATACAGTAGCTGGGGAAGGGGGCAGGGGACCATGCTCTTAGGTGAAATTGAGGCCAACTGGCACAACTAGCATTTTGCTAAGAGAGCTCTCTGCACCCCACAATGGTGAGTGGCGTCTGGGGTCTTAAAAGCTGCCAAGCTGCCATCGGAGGACACATCAAATGGTCCCAACTCAGCAGGAACGGATGCTCACCAAGGACCAAAATGACATGCAGTAAAGACAACCTAGAAGACAGAGAGACCCACAAGAGTGGGTGCCTTCATCAACTTGGGACCGGAAGAACCGGATGGTGCCCGGCCACCACCAGTGATAGCCGTGATGGAGCTCACTAGGTTGAGTCTCACTGGCAACACAAGAATAAAAATGGATGCATCCTGAGATCTCCACTAAAAGACCTCAATTGATGGTCCAGCAGTTTCGGGATCCCCCTGAGAGCATGGTCCCTGGCCCTGATGCTGCCCTTACCCATAAATTATAACGAAGGTCCACCCTTCGGACAGGAGTGGATTGGACTTGGCAATGCAGAGTGACCATGTATTGGTTGCACTTTATGGTTCTATACATCTATAGGATATCATCCTGCCAACATCTGGCTGGAGGAAGGAGAGTGGGTGGAGAGGAGCGGAAAGGAGGCTATTGGGAGGATGATACATATATGGAGCAGAGAGGAATACTGTGCTGTCACCAGAAAAGGAGAGCAGTGGAAGCTGCATATAGGTGGGCATGTAAATTTATATGGGAACGTACATTTTCACTCAGTCATGTTAAATAAAAAAGAAAAAAAAATTGAGTGATACAGGTAGAAACAAATGTCAGTTGTCTCTGCTGGGACCTGTCTTCATTATAGACTTCAAAGAATTCCAACAAATAAGATTCCTAGGAAAATTAACATCTCATCGAAACTAAATAACATGAGCAAAATTTCCCCAAAACAACAGAGAGCAGAATCAAATTTAAGGACTTTAGATAAGAGAATTATAAAAATGACACACAAAATGACGACTATGTTTAATGTCTGAACAACAGACTGCTCCCAATTACATGCAAGACACAAAAGATTATAAAGAATGTTGAGCAGATTGGGAAAAAAAGAACTCCAAGAAATGAAAACTCCTTTGGCTAAAACTGAAATCCTTACAGAGAGATGTTTCACAGATTAGACATAGCTAAAGATGGTCGCCATGAGTCGGATCCGGCTTGATGGCACTTGGCACTTGGCCAAAGCGGGAACAACTGAAATGGAAGTGTAGATGAATTACCTGCTGAATTATCCAGAACTATAGAGACAAATAGGTATAAAAAAATGAAATAGGAGTCTTGAGATACAGGGACTAAGGTAAAATGATAAAGAAAGTGAAAAACTCTAACATACTGCTAATCAAAATCTTAAAAGATGACAAAATGGGGCATTGTTTCTGAAGAAACAATGAGACTTTTTCCAAACTGAGGACAGCTATTAACCCACAAATTTAGGAAAGAATTCACAATACATTCATACCTAGACACATATTAAAATCTTAAAAACAGCCAGGGTAAAAACATATATTAGCTTCAAAGGAGTATGAGTGAGTCTGGCAGCTGACTTCACGAAAATAATGGAAGCCAGCTGTCATGGATTGAATTGTGTCCCCCCAAGAATATATGTAGCCACGTGGCTGGGCCGTGATCCCCAGTATCATGTGACTCTCCTCCACTGTGTGGTTTTCCTAAACTGTATGTTAAAGGACTAGGGTGGGGCTGTAAATCCCTTCACAGGATCACCTCCCTGCTCCACTGTAAAGGGAGTTTTCCTGGAGTAGGGCTTGCCCCACCCTTAATCACTTCAGAGAGATAAAAAGACAGAGAAGCAGGCAGAGAACTGGAAACCTCCTATCATCAAGGAAACAGCACCGGGAGAAGAGTGCATCCTTCAGACCTGAGGTTCCTGCGCCAAAATGCTCCCTGGACAAAGACTGATGCAATGCCGGACTTTCCTCCTGAGCCAACAAGGGGAAAGCCTTTCCGTGGAGTGGACACCCTGAATATGAACTTGTAGCCTACTGGACTGTGTAAGAATAAACCTTCCTTTGTTAAAGTCATCTACTCTATTTCTGTTAGAGCAGGCCTAGCTGACTAAAACACCAGAAGTCAGTGAAATGATTATCCTGAATAGTACTTTCCATGTGCTGAGAGAAAATAACTGTCACCCTCAAGTTCTAAACCCAGACAAAATGTCTTTCAAGACTGAGAGTGAACTAAAGACATTCTTAGACAAGCAAATACCATGTTTGGTACTAGATAACGCTCACTAAATTAAGTTCTAAAGGAAATATTCAGGCACAAAGAGCTACTAAGTGAAAAGTCTGAGATGCAAGAAAAACCAAAGAGTTTAAAATAATATCTTATTGTTTAAACAGAAAAAAATATGCAAAATTGAAGTCAGTGACAATAATATCAAATAAACTGAGAAAGAGTACCAACCCAAAACCAAACTCATTGCTGTTGAGTTAATTTTGAATCGTGGCAACCCTACAGGATAGAAGAGAACTGTCCCATAAGGTTTCCAACGATCACTTTCATAGATTCAAATGGCTGCCCTTTTGGTTAGCAGCTGTAGAACTTAGCCACTATGCCACCAATGGAGTTAAAATATTCTAAGGTCTCTGTGTCATATAGGAAACAGGCGGAGATACAAATTTTACACCTTGGTAAATTATGCATGGATTTTTAAATTATTAGTGAATCTACCAAAGGAAAAAAAAATTCACCTTCCAGTTAGTAACAGGGAAAAAAAATGGAATGAGGAAAAAAAAATACACAGTCAATACAAAAGAATGTAAGAAATGAAAGAAACAGAAACATGTGACAAACAGAGAGCAAAAAATAAGATTGGAGATATATCTCCACTCATTGTAACAAACAGAAACAAACTAAATACAAAGGTAAAAGACATCAACTTAAAATAAATATCCATCTAAATGCTATATACAAGTGATGTTTCAAAAACATAAGGCTATAGAAAAGTTGGAAAGTAAAAGGATAAATAAAAGCTATACTAGGACAATTCTAACAAAAAGGAAAAAAAAAGTACTAAATTTAACTTGCTATAGAAATATACCCCCAAACTATGGCCCCTAGACATTGTGCTAATCCATAACTGAAACCACTCCCAAAGACCACTTTTCAAAGGTTAGACAGACCTATGAAACAAAAAATAACAAAGGTGAGGAATGTACTTCTTAGTTCAAATACATGAACCAAATGGGCAACTCCTGTCCAAAAAAAGGATGAGAAGGAAGAAAAGGATAGGAACTGGACAAACGGACACAAGGAACCCAAGGTGGAAAAGGGGAATGTGCTGTCACATTGTGAGAACTGCAACAAGTGTCACAAAATAATATTTGTGAACGAGAAATTTAAAAAAAGATGAGATGACAAAGGGACAAGGAAATTGGAGTATTAGAAACGGAACAAGCTGAACAAGAGAATGTTGACTTACAGTGATACATGTAACTAATGTCACTGGATAATTTGCAGGGAAATTGTCAAGTGGGAACTCAACTTGCTGTATACACTCACTAAAAACTCAATAAAACATTATTAAAAAAATAAAAATAATTACTAACACATAGTTGGGAGACTTGAGGACAACTCTCAACTTTGTACAAAGATATTTCTCTCTTGTGGCCTGTATTTCCTGACCTATAATGGTGGATTAAGCTACACGATCACCGCATTTTGTGAGTACTGACAGACACAGGAAATAACTGGATAAAAGTGTAGAGATGCAGAAGTTTTCAACCAGTCAGGCAAAATGGGATATCAAAATCAACCAGAGATTCTCAAAATGCAGATTACCCTACCTATTCTTAACTACTGCCATATACACACTTCTGTGATATCAAAATCTAAGAGGGATTTGGTGTATGTATAAAAAAACTTTTTTCAAACGACTTTTATTTTGCACACACCTCCTTCCTCATCCCATTAAGTGCACTAAGAATTAGACATGTTAATTTTCAGTGCATTGTGACCTCAATGGGGTGAAAATGAAAGAAGGAACTGCGGCCAGTGTTACTGCTGAAGATATCCCAAAGCCTGCAGACAACAGTGACAGGAGGTTCTACAGACAGGACATTTCAGGCTCTAGAACTTCTCTGTAGCTTCTAGGGGCCCCAGGAAGACTGTGGATATAGCAGTATCATATTTGGGTTTCCTTAGTTCTTCTATGGTTCTCATAGGAGAAATCCTAAATAAGTTGAAAGAGATAAATTTGTTCCATTCCAGTCCCGGTTACCACTGGAGAAGAACAGGAGGAACATGTGGTTCCTATCAGCATCTCCAAACTCACCCACATCCTGCTCATATCACTCAGTTCATTTTTGTATCTCAGAGAGTCCTTCAGGACCTAGAGAGGAAATAGAACAGCCCATGAGAGAACAGAAGAGCAAGTCAGCCACTGTTAAAGAATGGGGGTAGGGGGTGGGGAGATGTTGCCTGGAAGGAAACACATCCCACTCTAATTGGCCACCAAAAGGCCAGGTGAAAGGGGTAGTTACCACCCCTTCACACAGGAGTGGAGAGCAGCCCCTTGGCTCCCAGTCCCAGGAACTCACGTTTGGGTGTCCATCTCGAAGGAGTTTGTGGAACACGTGGCAAAATTTCCAGCAGAGCACAGCATTGCTAGAGAGAGGCAGTCGGTTGACAACAGACCAAAAGGTCTGTGCCCCTTTCTCATGGTGGGTGCCCAGTATGCACGGTGAGGAAAGGTCATGGAAAATAAAGGCAGGAGCCCTGACACAGGCAGTCAGTTGCTGGGATCCAGCCTGCAACAGCCCATTCTGGAGGCTGTGCAGTAGTGCAGGGCACAGTAGCACTACCTTGGAAGAGACATCATTCACAGCTTAGACACCTGAGATCTGTGTATTTACTCTGGTAATTTTTGGCAGATTTCAGTAAAGTGTCTTGTTCTACTAAAATCAGTTTCACTATACAATTTCCCCACAGATGAAAGTGTCCTGAAGAAGGAATGTCTTTTCTTAATTTGCACAAGTGTGTTCTGGTCTGCAAAGACAGATTTTGCTCTTTCTGCGGGTGTGCTGAATGTGTGCTGAATGTGTGATGAGGTGTTCAGGAGACAATCATAGCTAACATTTTAGCAACACATTACAGTTTTCAAAGCTCTTTCTTACATATTATTTAAAAGCAGGGCATGCGTCAACTTTTAATCAAGAACCAGGGCTCCTACTGGGGACCTTCACAACCTAGCCTACTGACTCTCTTGGCTCCTTTTCAGGGTAGCAGCTTCATGCCTCTTCATTGAATCTGCTCTGCTTTAGCCTTGAAAGCAGGAGTCTGTTTACAATATCCTTTGCCTCAACTTAAAATTACTCTACCACTAAAACTCTTCCATTAGCTTTCCTGGCCTTGTTGAGGAGTGCTTTCATCTCCCAACATTGTTAATTTCCTGTATGTGGGATCCTGTGACCATTTTTCTCTTGAGATCCAATTCAAAACATACTTACCGCCAGTGAACTGCCTGTCATAGGAGGTCCACATGTAATAAATGCTAATCTGGCCTTATGTGAGTTTAAGTTTAGCACTCCAGATCTCTAATTAATGGGCCTGCCTTGGAGGGACTAGAGGATTTCCACATTTCCTTTGTAACTGCTTGAACAGGACTCACAGATCTAGTAACAGCTGTTCACTTTGGATTTCAAATTTCTCTGTCAACATTCAGGTAATAAGCACAGTGTCACTCAGGGCACAGAGATTTGTTGCAGGCCAGAGATTAAAGGGCTCATCTGCAACAAGTAGCTTTGCCTCTGAGCTGGAGGGCACTTGAAAGCTCCTTCCTCAGAATGAAATTCGAATTTGGATAGGGGTACGCTTGTACATAAATTTGGAGTCTGGAACCGAAGTCAGCTTTTGGACTTGGGAATTATTACTGAAACAATTTACTGTTTCCCCTAACCACAGCTCCCACAGCCTGGAGACAAAAAGGAGAGATGGGAGCTTCTGCCTTTTCATACACTGACTTCTTATGGGTTGACTGTAGTTACTGAATTGCTGTTGTGAGCCAATTGAGTTGATTCCCATTCAGCAACCCTATGTGACAGATACAACTGCCCCATAGGGTTCTCTAAGTTGTAATCTTTACAGGAGCAGATATCAGGTCTTTTTTGCAATGGAGCCGCCAGTGGGCTCAAACCTCCGAATTTCTGGTTAGCAGCCAAGCACTTCAACCACTGTGCCACCATGGCTCCTTATGGCTCCTTTACGATTACACAGTCTGTCTATAAACAGCAGCCATATCAGATGCACTCCAATGTCCCTTCTACTACCCCAGGGTGACATGACCCTGCCACTGCAGGCCTAGTCCTCTGTGTCAATTCCTCATCCAACAGAACATGCTAACGTATAACAAAAGCCACTCTTACTTCATATCTTATATTAAACAGACTGATCACAAACACTTGGAAGGTAGGGGTCAGAACTGGGTAATTCCCTCTAAGGGAATCAACTGGCCCACATCCACCCTATAGCAAAGCCCTTTTTGATTCCAGCCAAACACCTTCCTATAAAGGCAAGCTGCTGTCACTCTATTGAACAGTAGTTCATGTGTTGTCCCTTCAGCAATACTGTCAAATGCCTACCATGCTCCAGGTGACCATGCTAGGTAGTCTCGTCTTCCCGACCACCTAACTGTAAAGGTCTCATCCTAGCATTGAGGCTAGATAGCTTTTAAGACAAGCTACTCATGCCTGATTAGCTGTGCCACGGTAAACAGGATGAGTTCAGGTATCTCAGTCATCTAGTGCTGCTATAACAGAATTATCACAAGTAGATGGATTTAAAAAGAGACATTTTATAGTCATAGTTCTGTGAGCTCCAAGTCCAATTTCCGCTCCAGGAGAAGGCTCCCTCTGTTGGCTCTGGAGGAAGGGACTTGTCATCAATCTTCCTTTGCACTGGGAGCTTCTCTGAGGTGCAGGCACCGTGGGATCCTTTCCAAAGGACATGCTCTGCTCCTGGCACTGCTTCTTTCCTGATGGTATAAGGTCCCCAAATCTCTCTACAAGCTTTCTTTAAATCTCACGAGACTGCCTCAAGGCACAATACAATTTTACACATTGAGTCCCGCCCCACCAACATCACAGAGGCAGAGCATATGGGAACATGGCATAATACCAGGAATCATGGGCTAGCCAAATTGCTACACACATTTTGGGGGGACACAATTCAATCTATGACATTCTTCCCTTTGGCCCCCTAAGTCATATCCTTGCAGCATATAAAACATATTCACTCTATCACAGTAAAAGTCTTAAGTCCACATCCAAAATTCAGAAATTCCTCTTCAACTCTGAAATCTAGAACATAAGTTGTCTGCTTCCAAAATACAATGACAGGATAGGCAGGGACAAGCTAGACATTTCTATTACAAATGAGAGAAACTGCAGAGAAAGAAGGCAAAACAGGCAAGAAGGAAGTCAGCAGAACACATTACCTTAGCCTTCAAAGCTTTGAAAATAGCACTCCATTCTCTGAGACATTTTACACAATGTCCCTGCCCTCCAGACTAAGTATCGGCCACACTCTCCAGATTGTGAGTACAGGCTCCTTAGCCCTGGGCTACGGCTCTGCCTGTCAGGCCCACCGGGCAACAACTCTCCTCATTCTACTTTAGGTACACCATTTTCCTAGTTAGTCCAATTGAGTGGCAACTCTATCATTAGACACACCAGAGGCCATGGCGTCACTCTTAGAAACCCCTGAGGTTATGGCCATACCTTCTGAGACTGAGACAGCTCAGTTCTTAGTGCTTCTTGTTGCTTCAGCTTCTGCTTCCTATGGCCTCTTAGCCCAGGTCTCATACCCGTATCTGCCCTGCTGGGGCAAGTGTTCCAAAGCTCTATAGCTCCACTAATTTAAGTGCTAGGAGGCCAGGAAGCCTCTTACAATACAGGCACTCAGCCCTCTTGCTCTGTGGGTCAGCAGGCCTAGCTCGACCTGTAAGTGCCTAGAGGTATCCCACTCCACCAGGACTCCTGTGCACAGGCACTCAGCTCTCTTACTCTATGGGTCAGCTCCTGGATCTGCTGTTGTTAATCAACATCTGTCCTTCCTTGGTGTTAACAGTTCTCATTAGTTACTTCTGAGTCTTCTATCTATTCAGTTGCAAAACTGTTTCCACATTTTAGGTAGTGGTTCTTTTGGTACCAAATTCTGTCTTAGTCATCTAGTGCTGCTATAACAGAATTACCAAAACTGGACAGCTTTAAAAAGAGAAATTTTATTCTGTCCCAGTCTGGTAATCTACAAGTCCAAATTCAGAGCATCAGCTCCAGGGGAAGGTGCTCTCTGTTGGCTCTGGAGAAACATCCTTGTCATCAATTTGCCCTTGGACCTGGAGCTTCTGAGGCACAGGAACCCTGGAATCCTTTCCAAAGGATACACTCTGTTCCTGTCACTGCTTGTTTCCTGACAGTATTTAAAACACAAAACAAAAACTCCTGAACCCACTGCCATGGAGTCAATTCTGACTCATAGCAACCTTACAGGACAAAACAGAACTACCCCATAGTTTCCAAAGAGTGCCTGGTAGATTCAAACTGCCAATCTTTTGGTTAGCAGCTGTAGTACTTAACCACTACACCACCAGGGTTTCCTGACAGTATGAGGCCTCCAAATCTCTCTGCTAGTTTCTTTATTTTATAGCTCAAGAGGTTGCCTCAAGGCACAACACAGTCTTACACAGAGTCCTTCTCCACCAACACAACTACCACCCATCCTTCCTTACTGACATCAGAAGCAGGGTTTATAGCATAAAGAAACATCACACAATACCAGGAATCATGGTATAGCCAAATGGCTACACACATCTTTTGGGGGACACAATTCAATCCATGACACCGGGGAGAAGGGGCGTTTGAATGCCACAGAGAAGCTCAGACTCCACTTGTATGAACTCCAGCCTGCCTGGCCACAGAACACACAGAAAGGCAGCCCCACTGCCTTGTTATCAATATTCCTTTGGACTGGGAGCTTTTGAGGTGCAGGCACCCCGGGATCCTTTCCAAAAGACACACTCTGATCCCAGCACTGCTACTTTCCTGATGGTATAAGGTCCCCAAATCTCTCTACGAGCTTTCTTTATTATCTCAAGACTGCCTCAAGGCACAATACAATCTTACACATTGAGTCTTGCCCCACCAACATCACAGAGGCAGAGCATGGAGGAACATCATACAATACCAGCAATTATGGGCTAGCTCCAAATTGCTACACACATTTTGGGGGGGACACAATTCAATCCATGATATTCTCCCCTTTGCCACCTTAAATAACATCCTTGCACTGGAAGCTTTCTTCTTCAGCCTTTAAATATTAAGCTCTCCAGCTCCTAGACTCTACATCTCATGGACAGATACCCAAGGGGCCCATGAGCCCAAGTTGCAGCCTGTACTACTATACAAAGCCCTTCACGAATGATGATGGCTGCTGACTGGCCTCTGCCTATTTGTTGTGATGGGTGTGGTAAAGAACTTTCCAGGGATCAGTTGCCATATTCCACCTATAGGCTCTTGTTTTCTACCCCTTTGGCATCAGTTGAACCTGCTCACACAGGTGGATCTTCCCCAACATGGAGCCACTACGGCTGGCAAAGGGCCAATCACTATTGTTGAGACTTTTTTTTCATGCTTGGCAAAGGGGAAGATAGTCAGTCTGCCAAGGGATTGGTCAGTTTGGCCTTATAGGCAATGTGCAGGGCCTGGAACACTTGGTAACACAGGTGAAAACCCCTCTTCTATGCTCCAAGGAAACAGCTCAAAGGAAAATAACTTGAAGTGACATTGCAGTTCTGAAAGTTAAAGTCCTAGAGGAGCAGGATCTTTTGTGAGTTGAAAGGACTGGCCTCTTCTGTCCCCTCCAGCCTGAGAGTGTGAAATATCTGAGACCAGTACACTATGACAGCCTGCTGCTGCCAAACAAAGCTGCTCGAAGTATGCAAGGGCCTGGCCCATGTGGGGGTTCCCCTTCCTGCAGTTTAGCAAGAAGGCCTCACCCAGACTTCAGTCCCATTATTTAACCCTGCTCAGGGTTGGTCTTCTAAGCAACATCCAAAAGGATATTTCTGGCGTGTTTTTCCTTTACAGCTACTTCCTGAGTATTAATGGCCTTATTGATGCTGACACTCTGAAAAACAAGAGGGAGGGGGAAGGAAAAGGAGGATGAGATGAATAAGCCTCTGAGAGTAGCTAAAGATCTTAGCAGACACACCGCCCCTTTTTCTTCCTCCAATAAGTCCTCTCTTGCCCTAGTGACCCCTACTACCACCACCTCCACTCCTCACCCCTGCCCCACTTCGGGATGGTCCCTGTGTAGGGCCCTGTTTCAGGGTAGACGTGGGGAGTGCTCTCGGCCAGCTGGTCCAGGCTGTCCTGAAGGAGCAAGCTTTGCTGCCTGGTATTAGTTGTGTCCAGCTGCTGCATCCTCCTGCCATTCATTCATTTGCCACAATAACATGGCAATTAAAGTCTGCACAAAGAGATGCTTTTCATCTACCAGGGAAACATTATTTCTCTGGGAGCAGGGGGAAGAGGCTCTGAGATCTGGAAGTAACTGTGGCCCAAGGCCATCCAACTGCTCCTTCTCACCTCTTACACCTTTAAATGGAAGGCCTGCGGCAGTGACTCCAGTCTGTTCAATTTCCTACTCTTGGGCATTTTCCAACTTCTAACCAGATTCACATTTATTTGTGTAATTACATCAGACAATATTAAAAATATAACTCTTTTCTAGTTGTTGAAAAAATCATAACTCTTTTTAATTTAACAAAGTACATATACATATGGATATAATTTATATGAAGTCACACATGTGATCATACTTTATAGGCTCTTTTTTTAAGTACACATTTTTTCTTTTTTTGTTTTGCTTGCTTTACCTTTCATAGACATTATCCTTTTTATTTTTATTTTATTTAATATGACTGAGTGAAAATGTACATTCCCATATAAATTTACATGCCCACCTATGTGCAGCTTCTACCACTCTCCCTGTCCGATGACAGCACACTATTCCTCTCTGCTCAATACATGTCTCATCCTCTCAACAGTCTCCTTTCCCCTGCTCTCCACCCACTCTCCTTCCTCCAGCCAGAGGTTAGCAGGATGGTATCCTATAGATGTATAAAACCATAAAGTGCATCCAATATAGGGTCACTCTACATTGCGAAGTCCATTCCATTCGTGTCCAGAGTGGACCTTCATTATGATTTATGGGCAAGGGCAGCATCAGGGCCAGGGGCCATGCTCCCAGGGGGATCCCGAAACTGCTGGACCATCAATTGAGGTCTTTTAGTGGAGATCTCAGGATGCACCCCTTTTTATTCTTGTGCTGCCAGGGAGACTCAACTTAGTGAGCTCCATCACGGCTATCATTGGTGGTGGCCGGGCACCATCTGGTTCTTCTGGTCCCAAGTCGATGTAGGCACCCACTCATGTGGGTCTCTCTATCTTCTGGGTTGTCTTTACTGCATGTCATTTTGGTCCTTGGTGAGCATCCGTTCTGGCTGAGTTGGGACCATTTGATGTGCCCTCGGATGGCAGTTTGGCAGCTTTTAAGACCCCAGATGCCACTGACCAATGTGGGGTGCAGAGAGCCCTCTTAGCAAAATGCTAGTTGTGCCAATTGGCCTCGATTTTACCTAAGAGCATGGTATCCTGCTCCCTGTCCCAGCTACTCTATCCTTGCAATATTGGGTTAAGATGGAAGGAGTATTCAAGTTATGCTGAAGTCCAAATTAATATTGTTCTTGTTTCTAATGTGTGCTATCACCAATTTCACCAAACCAAATTTCTACCAACTATCTAATCTAAACCCTGCCCCCATCACCCTCTGTCCCTTCCCTCCCTTGCAGCTGTCAAAGAGTCTTTTCTTCTATACACAAGTCTGTTTTTGAGATCTTATCGTAGAGGTCTCATACAATATTTGTCCTTTTGTCACTGAGTACTTTCACTCAACATAATGTCTTCCAGTTGAAACCAGGTTATGAGATGTTTCCTGGAATCATCGTTATACTTTATCATTGTGTAGTGCTCCACTGAGTATATACACCATAGTTTACCTATCCATTCTTCTGTTGTTGGGCATCTGAGTTGATTCCACCTTTTTGCTATTGTGGACTGTACTGCAGTAAACACTCTGGTGCATGTGTCTGTTGGTGTGAAAGGCCTTGATTCTGTAGGATATATTCCAAGTAGTGGAATGATTGGGTCAAATGGTATATTAATATCCACTTTTTTAAGGAAGCACCAGATTGCTTTCCAAAGAGGCTGGACCATTTTGCAACCCTACCAACAGTGTAGGAGAGTTCCACTTTCTCCACAGCCTCTCCGCATTTGTTGTTTTGTGTTTTTTGGATCATGGTCAACCTTGTTGGGGTGAGATGGTATCTCATTGTTGTCTTGATTTGAATTTCTTTAATAACTAAAGATCGTGAACAGGTCTGCATGTGTTTTTTGGCTGCCTGGATCTCCTCTTTAGTGAAATGTCTGTCCATCTCCTTTGTCCATCGCTTAATTGGATGATTTATCTTCTTTTTATTGATATTTTGTAGTATTTTATAGATTATGGAGATCAGGCATTGGTCTGACATAGAGTTGCGAAATATTTTTTCCCATTCTGCAGGTGTTTTTTTTAATTCTATTAATAAAGTCTTTGGATGAGCAAAAGTGTTTGATTCTTAATAGTTCCCACTTATTTATTTTCTCTTCTGATGACTGGTTTGTTTAGCAGATTTTGAAGTCTGTCCACATTGTGTATTAAAACTTCCATTGTTGTTCCTACCTTTTCTTGGATGAGCTTTATCGTTTTAGGTTTGACATTTAGGTCTTCTATCCAGTTGGAGTTGCTTTTTGTATAAGGTTTAAGATATGGATATTGTTTCAATTTATTGCAGATGGATATCCAATTTTGCCAGCACCATTTGTTGAAGATATTGTTTATACCCTAGTTTAATGTCTTAGGGCCTTTTTCAAATATCAGCTGTTCATAGGCAGATGGTGTCATCTCTGTGGTCTCAATTATGTTCCATTGATCGATCTGCCTGTTCTTGTACCAGTACCAGGCTGTTTTGACCACTGTGGCAGTGTAGTATGTTCTAAGGTCAGGCAATGAGAGGCCTCCCAGTGTGTTCTTCTTCTTTAGTAGTACCTTAATTATCTGGGGCTTCTTTCCTTTCCAAACAAAATTAGTGATTTGTTTCTCACAGACATTATCCTTAATCCGTGTTAACAAACTGTTATGTAGCTTACAAAAAATACCCAAACTCATTGCCATTAATTCTGATTCATAGCAACCCTGTGAAACAACAGAAATTTCTCATACAGTTTTCAAGGAGCAGCTGGTGAATTCAAACTGCCAACACTTTACTTAGCAGTCAAATCCTCAATCACTGGTACCAGTGGGCCTCCATTATATTATACACATCCATATATCAGAGCCAGTTGCAACTGAGCTGATTCTGACTCACGGTGACCCTAAATGTGTCATAAGAGACCTGCTCCACAGGGTTGCCAATTTTTAATTTTTCCTGAAGTAGATCACCAGGTCTTTCTCCTGAGGTGGCTGTGGATGGACTCCACCTTCCCACCTGTTGGTTGGCAGCCAAGTTTACTATTTCTACCACTTAACAGAAACTATATGCATATAAACAATACTTAATACAGAAGGAGTTGTTTCAATATTCTATAAAAAACGGGATTGTCATTCTCAGACTCTTGTACATCTTTGTATCATTCAAAATTATGACAAATTCTCCAAGTAGACTGATAAAATTCTAGTTCATGCTTCATGCTTTTAAAAACACAACAATGTTCCATAGTGTGGGTGGTTGTGATTTATATACACACTTCTGCATTGGTTGGCAATCAAGTTATTTCCAGCTTCTTGCTACTACGAACTGTATTTCAGTAAACATTCTTATACATACACTCTAATTTACTGGTGTATCTATTTCCAAAGGATAGATTCCTAGATTCCTTTGGCTAATTCAAAATTTATTTTTAATGTTCTACTATGAAAAAGACAAAACACATACAAATAAAAGAGAGTCCCATATCCTCTCATGTAGTCAATCTAGCGAATCCCAGGCATCAGACATTATGAACTTGTGGCCAAACATATTTCCTCTATACCAGGTGTTGGCAAATATTAATTTGTAAAGAGCAAGTTAGTAAACATTTTATGGGTGACAAGCCCCAAGGTCTTTGTCACACCTATGCAGTTTACAGATCATCTCAAGAATAGATTTGAGGAGGGAGGGTAAGACAGAAAAATAGACACAGACACTTTCTGTGACCCCTCTACCAACAAAGCCCCAAAAGAACAAATAAATTGAGTACATACAACATCTTAAGAACCCTGAATATCAAAAGGAAAGTTTAGCAACTGGACTGAGCAACAAGGAAGGGACAGCAGCACCAGAATTATATAAGAGGCGACAGTCATGACCTGCTGGGAAACAGCCTTGGCCAGCATGGTGAGTGGAACAGTGAAACTTGGTGGGCATCCTCCTCAGCAGAAGTAAGTGACTGGAGAATCCACTCACATCTCCAGAATAAGTGAAAAACAGCACCAGATTGTCAACTGCTAAATTTTTATATGTAATGTACTACATGCATGGATCCAAATCTTTTCTTTGGTATAACCCCCTATCCCTTCTCCCAGTGCTTCCACTTCTGTTCTTTCCACTGTGACCAGCTCTGGAGTCTGAGGCTATTAACTAAGCCAAAAGTAGGATTCCTTAAACCTGCCTTGAGACATTTTATGAGACTCAGAGAAAAAATGATTTAACTAATTGGAAGAAGGAACAGAAATAATCTGCTGACTCCCCTGAGCCAGAAAATCAGGGCAGAAACCATATTTTCACCTAGTTCAGACATAAGGGAATATGCCATCCTCACAGATATTCAGGGACAGCAGTAAGCCCCCCACATTTCTCAGCAGATGCAGTTCCTGCCCATCTAGGGCAGTAGGTGAACCACACATTTGGTAACTGACTATCTGGACATCTGAGATGAATCCATATTAAAAAAGTAAATATTTAGTAACAGCTCTACCCATGTGATGACAGGACACCAGAGCCTCAAAGACAACAATAACCAAGCTATTGCACATGAGCATCCTATTTGGACATTTAAAAAACAACAAAACAAGAAACTAGAACACAATATGGAAACATAAAATAAACACAATTTACTGATGGTGTAGAGACAATAGTCAATTTCAAAGCACTTAAAGAAGCAGACCATAATCTCTTCAGAGCCAAACCAAAGGCTCCCAAAACAAAGAATCATATTTTTCTGGGGAAGAGAACTTCCTGAAATTATTGGAGGTAGAATACAAAAGATTAATATTTAGAACTCTTCAAGAGGTGAGGAAAAATACAGCACAGCATAATAAAAACTGAACATGCAGTGTAAGAATTAGAAATTCAGAAAATTAACAATAAAATTACATAATTAGACAATGTAATTACATAATTAGACACAGCAGAAAGTCTAAGGAGCAGAACCGGGGCAATAAAAGGCTGAATTAGTGATAGTAAAGATAAAACATGTGACATCAACATATTTGAGGAAAAACCAGATAAATGATTTAAAAACATCAAGAATACTCTATGACTCACTGGAGTAACAGAAAAGGCAGGAGTAACAGAAAATGAAGAGAGAATTTTCAGAGATTTGTTGATAGAAAACTTCCTTGATATCATGAAAGATGAGAAGATATCTATCCAAGACATTCATTGAACTCCACACAAGGCATATTATAATCAAAGCTGGCAAAACTAAAGATAAAGAGACACTTTAAAAAGTGGCTATAGATAAACAAAAAAAATAACACACAGAGGAAAATCAGTAAAACTAAGCTTGGGCTACTCAGAAGAAACCATGCAGGCAAGAAGGCTAAAGGATGAAATATACAAAGCCTTTAAGGAAAATAATTGCCAGCCAATAATTACGTACCCAGCAAGACTGTCTCTCAAATGTGATGGAAAAATCAGGACAATTCCAAATAAACAGAAATTTAGGGATTTTGCAAAGATAAAACAAAAGTTACAAGAAACACTAAAAGGAGTCCTTTGGCTAGAAAATCAGTTATATCAGGTAACAATCCAAGACTAGAACACAACACAGCAAATGGATGTCAACCCAAATAGGGGAATCACAAAAATAAATCATAGGCAATACAATGAAAATATGGAAACAGAGATGTCATTACGTGAACACTGTAACAAAAGACAGTTTAGAAGAAATTATAGGAGGGAAAGTCAATGCAATATAAAGAAATTAAAGACTGGCTTTTAGAAAAATACAGGAATATATTAAGATAAACACAAAGGAAACTATCAATCATACATATTGAAATAAAGAAAAGAAAAACATGGAGTCTCAAAAAATACAAAACGACTAACATTACAACACATAAAGGAAAGAAGACTCAGCACTGAAAATTAAATGAAATAAAGGAATTTTCTGCAACACACACACAAACAAATGAAAAGGACAGGATTAAACTCATACCTGTCAATAATCACAATGAAAGTAAATGGACTAAATGCACCAGTAAACAGATGAAGAGTAGCAGAACGGATTTAAAAAAATGAGTTATCAATATGCTGCCTACAGGATATATACCTTGGAGATTTACCTAAGACACAAACAAATTAAAACTCAAAGGTTGGACAAAATATATCAAACTGACAAAATTTAAAACAGAGAAGGACTGACAGTATTAATCTCTGATAGAATAGACTTCAAAATAAAATTTGCCACACTGGATAAGGAAGGACATAACATAATGCTTAAAGGCTTATTACTCCAGGAGGACATAACCATATTAAATAGTTACACACCCAAAGACAGGGATCCAAAATACATAAAACAAACTCTTAAGTGCACTGAAAACAGAAATAAACAGGTCAATAATACTAATAACAGATTTCAAAATGCCACTTTAAGTGAAGGGCAGAAAATCCAAAAAAAACCTCAGTAAAGACATGGAGGATCTAAATGTCACCATCAAACAACTTAACCTTGCAGACATATACAGAACACTCTACCTAACAGCAGGCAAGTATACTTTCTTTTCCAAAGCACATGGAACATTATCCAGAAGTGATCACATTTTAGGCTACAAAGCAGTCCTTAATAAAATAACAAGTATTAAAATATTACAAAGCAACCATATCATGTGTGTACTTTATGGTTCTATGCATCTATAGGCTGTCATCCTGCTAACCTCTTAATGGAGGCAGGGGAGAGGGTGGACAGGACGGGATAGGAGACTGTTGGGAGGATAAGACATGTATGGAGCAGAGAGGAAGAGTGTGCTGTCACTGGGCAGGGAGAGCACTGGGAGCTCCATATAGGTGGGCATGCAAATTTATATGGGAATGTACATTTTCATTCAATCATATAAAAAAATATTACAAAGCATTTTTTCAGACCATAGGGCCATAAAAGTAGAAGTCAGTAACAGAAAGAAGTATGGAAAGAAAAAATGAAACACACAGAAACTGAACAACATCTTGCTTAAAAACTGCTGATGTGTAGGAGGCAGGGCTAAAACAGGGGACTACCCACATGTATTCTGTGAGCCATCTAAAAGCAAAGAACCAGAAAAATGAACAGATTATATAAGACATTCTAGAAGCCTCGAATTTCAGGGAAAAAGCTGAGAGACTGGACTGAGTAATGGAGGAGAGAGCAGATCAAGAAGCAACTACTAGTACCACAATTAAATCTGCACTCCACAGAGGGACCTGCTTCAGCCAGCCAAGTGGGACCATGGCGTGGTGGCAAGCAGGTGAACTGCACATTGGTGTGGGGTGGAGTGCATCTTTCTCAGTGAGGAAGCTGACTTTAGGATGGCCGTACCCACAGAACTGCAGAAGACTTTCACCGGACTGTCATAAGCTCAGTGCTTGTGAACTCTTATGCATTTATATCTTTCCTACATGCTGGTTTCTCTCACTTTATCCAGCACTTCCTGCTCCCTTCTCTGCTATGCACCACCTGCTGAACTGTGATGCTCTACCTTAGCCAGAAGTTGTCCACATTATGAGCATGTCCTGAGCCACTATCTTAGAATTGACATGAAAATAAGGAGGGCGGGAGGGGGGAGGAAAAAAAGTCTGCCAGTGGCCCTGAATCAGGAACTCCTCTAACTTTCTCAGTGTGCTCACAAATCTAACCATTCAGTGACAGGGCACCAGAATTTCTAAGGTTCCACTAATTAAAACTAGCTCAAACTGCAAGAATATGTGGACACTCAAAAATGAAATTAAAATGTGTGTGTGTGTGTGTGTTAAAGCACAATAATCAAACATAAATAATTTTTCAATGGCTTGGATACAACAATTTCCAATCACTTACAGAAGCAGACTATGATGGCTTCAGAAAACTCCCAGAACAAAGAATCAAAAAATTTTCCAGATGAAGACTTCCTGCAATTATCGTAACCCAAACCCACAGCCATCAAGTCAATCTGACTCATAACAACCCTACAGGTCAGAGTAGAACTGCCCTGCAGAGTTTCCAAGGAGTGTCTGGCAGATTTGAACTGCTGTCTCTACAGTT
Source organism: Heterohyrax brucei (assembly GCA_028571685.1). Lineage (NCBI taxonomy): Eukaryota > Metazoa > Chordata > Mammalia > Hyracoidea > Procaviidae > Heterohyrax > Heterohyrax brucei. Next base: position 5,400,143 of record CM053165.1, on the reverse strand, counting down.
GGCAGACTTAACCCATTATACCACCAGGGTTTCATAGGTAGAACACAAAAAGAGTAATGTTTACAGCTCTTCAAGATTTCAAGAAAGAGATTAGGCAAAGGGCAGCACCGAACAATGAAAAATTAAACAGGCTCCAAGAACTAGTTGAGCAACAATGATCTGAAATTCAGCAGATTAACAATAATGTCATAGAATTAGATAATTCAATAGAAAGTCAAAGGAGCAGGACTGAGGCTATGAAATGCAGAATTACACCGAAGATAAAGCAAGTAACACCAGTATATATGAGGAAAAATCAAAGAAAAAAAATTTAAAAAGTGAGGAATCACTTAAGAGTTATTTGGGACTCTATAGAGAGGAATAATTAGTGATTACAGTACCAGAACATGAAGAGATAACAGAAAATACAGAGAACTGTTGAAGATATGTTGACAGAAAATTTCCCTCATGTCATGAAAGATCAGAAATTATCTAAGATGATCATCAAAACCCACTTAAGGTAGATTCCCCCCAAAGAAACCAAGACACAGTATAATCAAACTTGCCAAAACTATAGACAATAAGATGCTTTTAAAAGCAACTAAGGTTAAACAAAAAATAACATAACAAGGAGAGTTAGTAAGACTGAGCTCGGATCACTCTACAGAATCCATGTTGCTAAGAAAGTAACAGGATGGCATATACAAAACCCTGAAGAAAAAAAAACTGCAAACCAAGGATTATATATCCTATAATACTGTCTCTCAAATATGACATTCACAGATAAAAACGAATTTACAGAATTTGCAAAAATCAAATGACAAGAAACACTGAAGGAAGTGCTTCAATTAGAAAATCATAACATCAGATACACACTCAAGAATACAATGTGGACAAAGTATCCAGATATGAACATAGATGCCAAGCCAAAAGCCAAGTGTCATTGAGTCGGTCATGAACATAGATAGGGAAACCATAAACATACATGAAAACTGAAACACTAAAAGCAGGGAAACAGAGATCTCATCATGTAAATGATGCTAACATTACATGAAAAGAGGGACAAATTAATGTATTCATAGATCTTTCAGATACAGAGGATGTCAAGGTAATAAAGACTGGTTTAAAATTAGAACATTAGGAGTGCACATTGAGGAAACCATATAAGAAATTAACAATCCTACACATCAAAGTAAGAAACAAAAGTAAGAAGTCTCAACAAACATAAAACAAATAACAATGAAAAGCATGAAAAGAAAACTCATAAAGAAAAACAACTGAGCACAGAAAATTAAGGGGACCAAAGAAACTATCAACAATACACAAAAAGGCACCAAGATGACAACACTAAATTCATATCTATCAATAATTACATTGAATGCAAATAGGTTAAATTAACCAATAAGACAAAAAGTAGCAAAATGGCTAAAAAATTATGATCCATCTATATGCTACCTACAAGAGACACACATTACACTTGAAGGTACAAACAAACTGAAGCTCAAGGGATGGAAAAATACATACCAAGGTAACAATATGCAAAATAGAGCAGGACTGGAGATATTAATTTCAGATCTAAAACAGATTTTAAAATAACACTCACTGCAGTGGACAAGGAAGGTCACTATTTATTGCTTAAAGGGTCAATACATCAGGTGGACATAACCATATTAAAAATTCATGTATATCAAATTACTTGTAACAGCATCAAAACATGAGATGGCTCCATAATTACAGTAGGAGATTTCAATACATGACTTTTGGTGATGGACAGAACATTCAGAAAGAGGCTGAAGGAAGACATGGAACATCTAAATGCCACAACCAACTGAGCCTCAGAGACATATACAGAACACTCCACCCAACAACACAAAAGTATAGCTTCTTTTCCAGTGCACGTGTAACATTCTGCAGAACACACCACATACTAGGCTATAAAGCAAGTTCTAACAAAACTTAAAGCACTAAAATATTGCAAAGCATCTTTTCAGACCCTAAAGTCATAAAAGTCTAATTCAACAGCAGAAAAAGTAAGGGTAAAAGACACACAGAAACTGAACAAATCTTGCTCAAAAACTTCTGAGTTATAGAAGAAATCAAGGACAGAATAAAGATATTTACAGAATTAAATGAAAATGAAAACACAGCCCAACACAACCTACAGACACAGCAAAAGCAGTAGTCATAAGTCAATTTATCTCAATAAATGAATACAGCCAAAATAAACTAAGGGACCAGATCAAATAATTAACTCTACAACTTGAACAAGTACAAAGAGAACAGCTGAAGAACCCCTGGGAACCAGAAGAAAGAAAATAATGAAAATTTGAGCAGAATGAAACTAACTGGAGAATAGAAAAATGAATGAAAGAGTTAACAAGACCAAAAGCTGGTTTTCTGAAAAAATCACTGTTTTAGTCAGCGAGTGCTGCTCTATCAGAATTACCACAGAGTGGATGGCTTTAACAAAGGAAGGTTCATTCTTACACAGTCGGGTAGGCTCCAAGTCCAAATTCAGGATGTCCACTCCAAGGAAAGGCTGTCCCCCTTGTCGGCTCTGGAGGAAAGTCTGGTATTGTATCAGTCTTTGTCCAGGGAGCATCTTGGCGCAGGAATCTCAGGTCTGAAGGACATGCTCTTCTTCCAGTGCTGCTTGCTTGATGGTGTGAGATTCCTGCACCACGATGCTCCCTAGACAAAGACTGATACAATACCAGACTTTCCTCCAGAGCTGACAAAGGGGAAAGCCTTTCCCTGGCGTGGACATCCTGAATTTGGACTGTAGCCTACCCGACTGTGTAAGAATGAACCTTCCTTTGTTAAAGCCATCCATTCTGTGGTAATTCTGTTAGAGCAGCACTAGCTGATTAAAACAGAATTTGGTACCAGGAGTGGGGTGTACCAGAAGAAAGAAAATAATGAAAATTAGAGCAGAATGAAATGAACTGGAGAAGAGAAAAGTGAATGAAAGAGTTAACAAGACCAAAAGCTGGTTTTCTGAAAAGACCACTAAAATTGATAAACCATTGGCCAAACTGACCAAAAAAAAAGATGAAGAAAATCAAAGGCAGCAAATAACTCAAATAAGAAATACTATTAGAAATATCAAACAACAGACCTAATTGAAGCTTAAAAGAATTAGAACAAAATACTCTGAAATACTGTGTGATAATAAATTTGAAAACTTGGAGGAAAAGGACAAATTTCTAGAAACTCACTATCTACAAAAACTAACACAAACAGAAGTAGAACAACTTAGTAGACCTATCACAAAAGAAGAGACCAAAAAAGTAATCAAAAAATTGGCAACCAAAAACATTTGATCCAGATGGCCTCACTGGAGAATTACATCAAACTTTTGGAGAAGAGTTAGCACCATTATTAATAAAGGTATTTCACAGCATAGAAAAGGATGGAATACTCCCAAATTCATTCGATGAAAGTCAGAATAACCCTAATACTAAAACCAGGGAAAGATAGTACAAAAAAGGAAAATTACAGACCAGTATGTCTGATGAACTTAGGTGCAAAAATCCTCAAAAAATTCTAGCCAAAAGAATTCAACAACATATCAAAAAGAAAAATTCACCATGGCCAAACAGGATTCATATCAGCAATGTACAGTTGGTTCAACATTAGAAAAACAATTAATGCAGTCAACCACATAAATAAAGCAAAAGATAAGAATCACATGATTTTATCAATTGATGCAGAAAAGGAATGTGACAAGGTCCAACACTCACTCATGTTAAAAACTCTCAGCAAAATAGGAATAGAAGAGACATTCCTCAACATAGTAAGGGGTATCTATGGAAAGCCAACAGCCAACATCATCCTAAATGCAGTCTGAAAGCTTTTCCCTTGAGAAAAGAAACCAGACAAGGATGTCCACTGTCATAACTTTTATTCAACATTGTACTGGAGGTTCTAGCCACAGCAATCAAGCAAGATAAATAAAGTACATCCAAACTGTTAAGGAAGAAGTAGAAGTATCTCTATTTGTAGATGATATGATTTTATACACAGAAAACCATAAAGAATCCACACACACAGACACACACACACACACACGCACGCACACACACACAAAACTACTGGAACTAATACAAGAGTTCAGCAAAGCACCATGATTTAAGATAAACATATAAAAATCAACTGGATTCCCTTTATGGCAACAAAAAGAACCTCAAAGAGGAAATCAGAGAATCAATACCATTTACAATCACCCCCAAGAAGATAAAATACTTAGGAATAAATCTAACCAGAGATGTCAAAGACCTCCACAAAGAAAATTAGAAAACTCGACTGCAAGAAACTCAATGCTTACGGAAGCAGCAGTCAAGAAATCAAAAGATAGACTACTTAGGGAAATATGCTGAAAAAGACCTCTTTAAAGTAGGGAACAGTAAAGATGTCACATTGAAGACTAATGTGTGCCTGACTCATGCTACGGTATTTTCAATTGCATCATACGCATGTGAAAGCTGGACAATGAATAAAGAAGAAGGAAGAATTGATGACTCTTAATGGTGGTGTTGGAGAAGAATATTGAATGTACCATTAACTGCCAAAAGACCAAACAGCTTTCTTCTGGAAGAAGTACAATTAGAGTGCACCTTGCAAGCAAAGATGGCAAGACTGTGTCTTAGATACTTTGGACATGTTGTCAGGAGGGATCAGTCCCTGGAGAAGGACATCGTGTGTGGTAGAGTGGAGGGTTAGCAAAAAACAGGAAGACCCTCAATTAGATGGGCTGACACAATGGCTGCAACGATGGGCTTAAGCACAAAAACTATGTGGTCTTGGAGCAATACTGGGCAGTGTTTTGTTCTGTTGTTCATAGGGTCACTGTGAGTCAGAACCGACTGAATGGCACTTAGCAACAACAACAAACTGTAAGAAATCAAGAAAGACCTACAGACATGGAGAAATCTACTTTGCTCACAGACAGGAAGACTCAACATCGTAAAAATGTGTATTCTACCCAAAATGACTTACAGATACAACACAATCCTAATGCAAATTTCAATGTCATGTTTTAAAGAGATGGAGAAACAAATCACCAATTTCATATGCAAGAAGCACCAAGAATAAAGTGGGAGGCTTCACATTACCTGACTTTAGAACTTATTACACTGCTACAGCAGTCAAAACAGCCTGCTACTGGTACAAAAACAGAGACACAGACCAATGGAACAGGATTGAGAGTCCATGTACAACATCATGGGCAGCTGTTATTTGACAAATGCCCAAAGTCCATAAATTGGGGATAAAACGGTCTCTTCAACAAATTTTGTTAGCATAACTGGATACCCATTTGCAAAAAAATGAAACAAGGCTAGTATCTCACACTATGCACAAAAACTCATTCAAAATGGATCAAAGACCTAAATATAAAATATAAAATAATACAGATCATGGAAGAAAAAATAGAGACAACACTGGGAGCCCTAATACATGACACAGACCACAAAATATTAGCAACAATGCACAAACATCAAAAGAGAAAATAGAAAATTGAGAGCTCATAAAAATCAAACACGCTCATCCAAAGACTTCACCAAAAGAGTAAAATGAAAAGCTACAGACTGGGAAAAATTTTTTGGCTCCCATAAATCTGATCAGTGTTTAATATCTACAGTCTACAAGGTAATGCAAAACCTCAACAAGACAAATGACCCAATTAAAAAATGGGCAAAGATTATGAACATGCACTTCACAAAAGAAAACATCCAGGCAGCTAACTGGTACATGAGAAATGCTCAAGATCATTACCATTAAAGAAATACAAATGAAAACTACAGTGAGATACCATCTCACCCTAACAAGGTTGGTGTTAACAAACAAACAAAATAATACATGTTGGAGTGGTTGCAGAGAGTCTGAAACATTTCCACACAGCTGGTAGGAATGTAAAATGGTAGAACCACTTTAGAAATTGATTTGGTGCTTTCTTAAAAAGCTAGAAGTAGAAATACTATATGATCCAGCAATCCCAAATAAAGGCTGTCATACAAACAGATACATGCAAACCAATGTTTATTTCAACACTGTCCACAATAGCTAAAGATGGAATCAATCTAGGTGCCCATCAGCAGACAAATAAATAAACAAACTATGGTATATTCACACAATGGAATAGTATGCAATGATAAAGAACAATGATGCTCCTAGGAAACATAACATGAAGTAAACTGGAAGAGCTTATGCTCAGTGAAATTAGTTGCTAAAGGACAAATATTATACGAACCACTATTAGGAGGACTCAAGAAAAGGTTTAAGTACAGAATAACATAGCCTTTGATGGTTACAATGGTTGGGAGGCAAGGAAAGGGGCATTCACTGATTAGACAGTAGACAGGAATTGGGTGACGTAAAGGGAGTGACAGCATGCAGTAAAAGAGAGGTCAGCATAGTTAGATTATACCAAAAGCTAAAAGGTTTCCTAAAAATAATACAATTATTTTGAAGCACAGAATAGCAGTGGTGGGGATCTGGGGACCAGGGTTTCAGGGGACATCTATGTCAATTAGGATAATTAAGTTTTTTTTTAGGAAAATGTTCTGTGTTCCACTTTGGTGAGTGGTGCATGGGGTCTCAAAAGCTAGCAAGCTGACATCTAAGAATCATCAACTGGTCGAAACCCACCTAGAACAGAGCAGAAGGAAGGACCACAAAAACATGAGGAAAATATGAGTCCACGAGACAGAGGGGCCATATAATTTGAAGACTACATCAGTGAGACTAGAAATTGATGGTGCCTGGGGACCACTGATGACTGCCTTGTCAGGGAATACAACACAGAGTCCCTGATGTAGTGGAAGAAAAATAGGTCTGTAGAACTACAGCCTTATTAAAAGACCAGACTTGATTGTCTGATATCTTAAAGGGTCCCCTGAGGATATAGCCCCTGGATTTTCTTTTAGCCCAGAGCTGAAACAGTTTGGAAGCCAAATTTTCAGATAAAGACTGGACTAGACTGTAAGAGTGATGCTACCAAAGAGTGTGCTTCTTGGCTTAAGTATATACATGTGGATGAGGGAGCAGCTCCTGTCCAGAGGTGAGATGAGAGAGTAGAGGGAGCTGGCTGTGGCTGAATGGACACAGGAAGAATAGTGTGGAAAGGAAGAATATGTTTCACAGCGTGGATAGAGCAGCTCAAGTTGCACAGCACTGTATGTGAGGGTTTTGTATGGCAAATCAATTTGGGCTGTAAACTTTCACTTAGAGCACACACATACACACAAAAGAATAGATTTGCTGCATTGAACTCTTGTCAAGGTAGATCAGAAGAACTGTGCAATGACATCAGGAACATCACATACACAGAAAACAAAGGTCATTAAAAAGACAGGAGAGAAAGAAAAGACCAATATGGATGTCTGAAGAGACTCTGAAAGTTGTTCCTGAATGCTGAGTAGTAGTTAAAGCAAAAGGTAGAAATGAAGTAAAAGAACTTCAGATTTCAAAGGCCAGCTGGAGAAGACAAAGTGTTACAGTGACATGTGCAAAGAGCTGGAGAGAGAAAACCAAAAGGGAAGAACACAATCAGCATCTCTCAAGCTGAACAGAGCAAGGGGTATCGAACAGAAAAATTCAAACCTTGAGTTGCAATAGTGAAGGTATTGTACAGGGAAAAGACTAAACAACTCAGGAAAGATCAAAAGAAAATCACAGGAGTACAGAGTCAAGTGTGCCACAAAGGACTGTTCGATGTTTAATCATTTCTGGAGGAAGCATATTATCAGGAACTGACAGTACTAAGGGAAGAAATCCAAGTGGTAGAGAAGGCATTTGCAAAAAAACAGGGCTCCAGGAATTGACAGAATACCAACTGTGATGCTTCAACAGGAGGAACTCACTCATCTAAGCCAAGAAAGTTGGAATAGAGCTACCTGGCCAAACAACTAAAGAGTTCTATATTGGTGCCCGTTCCAAAGAAAGGTGACCCAAGAAAATGCAGAAATTATCAAGAACTATCATTAGCATCACATGAGAGAAAGTATTGCTGAAGATTCAAAAGCAGCCGCATCAGTACACTGACAAGGAACTGTCAGATACTGAAGGTGGACTCAAAAGAGGACATGAAACAAGGGATAACACTGCAGAAGTCAGATGGATCTTGGCTGAAAGCAGAATACCAGAAAGATGTTTACTTGTGTTTCATTGATTGTACAAAGGCATTTGACTATGGGGACCGTAACAAATTATGGATAACATTGTGGAGAATGGGAATTCAACAACACTTAACTGTACTGGTGCATGATCTATCCACGGAGAAAGAGGTAGTTGTCAGAATAGAACAAGGGGATACCGTATGGTTTCAAGTCAAGAAAGGTGTGTGTCAATGTTATATCCTTTTACTGTACTTGTTCCATCTGTATGCTGAGCAAATAATCCAGGAAGTTGGATTATTATGAAGAAGAATGCAGCACTGAGATCGGAGAAAGACTCATTAACATCCTATATTATTATGCAGAAGATACAACTTTGCTTGCTCAAAGTGAAGCAGCAACCATGGGTGCTGAATGTGGGTCCAAGTAAAATGAAATCCTTGACAACTACAATCTTTTCTCCTTTTATCATGCTGTTGCTTATTGCTCCAATTGTGAGAATTGTTTGTATTCTTTATGTTGTGATATAATCCATACATAGGGTTGTGATCTTTGATCTTCAACAGAATTACTTCAAGTCCTCTTTACTTTCAGAAAAAAGAAAAAATCAGGCAAATCTGATGTGAAAGACCTCTTTAAAGTGTTAAACAAGATGCTACTTTGAAGACTAAGGTGTGTTTCAACTGCCTCACATGTGTGTGTAAGCTATGGAAGGAACAAGGAAGACTGAAGAACTGATGACTGTGAATGATGGCGCTGGTGAAGAATACTGAACATACCATGCACTACCAGCAAATTACAGCCCAAACACTCACATATTTTGGACATATTATCAGGAGGGACTAGACCCTGAAGAACAACATCATGCTTCGTACAGCAGAGTCAGAGAAAAAGAGAAGATCCTCAGTGAAACACATGGACATAGTGGCTGCAACAGCAGATTCAAGCACAATTGTGTGGATGGCACAGGATCAGGCAGTGTTTCGTTCTTTTGTACCCAGAATTGCTGTGAGTCAGCATTGATTTCCCAGGACTTAATAACAGCAACATTCAACTCAGCCTTAGATAATACATAAAAGCAGATGAGTGTGCCTGAATTTCAATAAAACTTTATTTAGAAAAAATAGGTCTGGATTTCATCTGTAGGCTATAAGACTTGTTCTACACCATCAGTCACTGACTTTCTCATTCTCTGGATTATTCTCAAGTGAGTTCCAGGCATTAAATGATTTTACTAGTAAATATTCCAGGGTAAACCTCCAGGAAAAAAAGACAGACTAAACAATAACCCACAATACTACTGTTGTGGGTTAGGGGGCTGTTTTGGGGGCTGTCAAGTTGATTCCTACTCACAATGAACCCCACTGAGAACAAAACACTTCTTGGTTCTGAGCCATCCAACAATTATTGCTATGTTCGAGCCGACTGTTGAAGTCACTGTACCAATCCATCTTGTTAAAGGTTTTCTTCTTTTTTGATGACCTTCTATCTTACCAAGCCTAGCACCCTTCTCCAGGGACTGATGCCCCCTGATATCATGTCAAAAGTGTGTGACATAAAGTCCTGTCATCCTTGCCTCTAAAGACCAGTGTGGCTGTACTTCTTCGAAGGGGGAATTGTTTGTCCTTCTAGTCCATGGTACATTTAATATTCTTTGCCAATACCATAATTCAAAGGTGTCAATTCTTGTTCAGTCTTCTTTATTCATTGCCCAGCTTTCACATGCATGTAAGGTAACTGAAAACATGACTTGGTTTAGGTGAACCTTAGTGACTAAAGTGACATCTTTGCTTTTTAACCCTTTAGAGAAATCTTCTGTAGCATTATTTGCCCAATGCATTTTGTAGCATTACTGTCCAGTGTATCCTTTGACTTCTTGACTGCTGCTTCCATGGGTATTGATTGTGGGTCTAAGTAAAATGAAATCCTTGACAACTTCAATCTTTTCTCCTTTTATCATGATATTGCTTATCATTCCAATTGTGAGAAGTTTTTGTTTTCTTTATGTTGTTACACAATCCATACAGAGGGTTGTGATCTTTGATTTTCAACAGAAGTGCTTCAAGTCCTCTTGACTTTTAGCAAGCAAGGTTGTGTCATCTGCATAATGTAGGTTGTTAAAGAGTCTTCCTCCAATCCTGATACCCTATTCTTCTTCACATAATCCAGCTTCCTGGACTATTTGCTCAGCATATAGAATGAATAGATATAGTGGACGATATAACCCTGACATATACCTTTCCTGACTTTAGGCAATGCAATAGTCTCTCATTCTGTTTGATCTATGTACAGGTTCCTCAAAAGCACAATAGTTGTGGGACTCCTATTCTTCCCAATGTTACCTACAATTTGTTATGATCCATACAGCCAAATGCCTTAGCATAGTCAACAAGACATAGGTAAACATCATAGTCTCTGCTTTCAGTCAGGATCCATCTGACATTATCAATGAATCATTCCTAGTTCCATGTTTTCTTCTGAGTTTGGCTTGAATTTCTGGCAGTTCCCTGTTGATTACTGCTAGGCTACTTTCGAATAATCTTCAGCAAAGCTGTACTTGCATGTGAGGTTAACGATACTGCTTAATAATTTCTGCATTCTGTTGGATCACCTTTCTTTAAAACAGACAAAAATATGGATCTACTCCAGCTGGTTAGCCAGGCAGCTGTCTTCCAAGTTTCTTGGCATAGATGAGTATTTCAGTACGGCATCCATCTGTTGAAATATCTCAACTTCTATTCTGTCAAAATCTGGTGACATGGTGGTTAAATGCCTGGCTGTTAACCAAAAGCTCCATGGTTCATATCCAACAGGTGCTCCTTAGAAACTCTATAGGGGCAGTTCTACTCTGCTCTGTACAGTCTGTCTTAGTCATCCAGTGCTGCTATAACAAAAATACCCTAAGTGAATGGCTTAAGCAAAAAGAAATTTTATTCTGAACAGTCCAGCAGTCTACAAGTCAAAATATAGGGCTTCAGCACTGGAGGAAGTCTTTCTCTCTTGGCTTTGAAGGCAGGTCTGTTGTCAATCTTCCCCTGGATTGGGAGCTTCAGAGGTGCAGGGACCCCAGGTCTAAAGGATGCACTCTGTCCCCATCATTGCCTTTTCCTGCTTGCTTCCCTTTCCTTTATATCCCAAGACTGGGACTGCCTCAAGAGATTGTCCCAAGGCACAACAAATGTTTGCAGACTGAGTCCTGCCTTACTAACACAACCAGTGCCCATCCTCCCTCATTAACATCACAGAGGCAGGATTTACAACTACAGGAACATCACACAATATTGTGAATCAGGGCTGGACCAAACTGGCACACACATTTTTGGGGTGACAATTCAATCCATGACAGGTATGCTATGAGTTGGAATTGACTCGATGGCAACAGGTTTGGTTTATTTTTGCCAATGCCTTCAGTGCAGCTTGGACTTCTTCTTTCAGGACTATGGGTTCCTGATCATATGCAACCTCTTAAAATGGCTGAGTATCCACCAGTTCTTTCTGATATAATGACTGTATATTCCTCCCATCTTCTTCTGATGCTTTCTGCGTTGTTTTATATTTTCCCCCTAGAATCCTTCACTACTGCAACTCGAAGCTTGAATTTTTTTCTTCTGTTCTTTCAGCTTGAGAAATGAAGAGCATGTTCTTCCCCTTTGTTTTCCTATCTCCAGTTTTTTTGCACATGGCATTACGTAAAATAGTTTTTCTTCTCCAGCCACCATTTGAAATTTTCCATTCAGCTCTTTTACTTTATTGTTTCTTCCTTTTGCTTTAGCTACTCAAAGTTCAAGGGCAAGTTTTAGAGCTCTTCTGACATCCATTTGAGTCTTTTCTTTCTTGTATTTTTAATGACCTCTTGCTTTTTTCAGGTATGATGTCTCTGATGTGATTCCACAACTCATCTGATATTTGGTCATTAGTATTCAACACATCAAATCTGTCCTTGATATTGTCTCTAAATTTACATGGCATATACTCAAGGTTATACTTCGGCTCTAGTGGTATTCTGTCTTCTGCTTCAAGTTGAACATGCATGTGATCAACTGATGGTCTGTTTCACACTAGGCTGCTGCCTTTGTTCTGACTGATGATACCATGCCTTTCCATTGTCTCCTTCCACAGCTGCAGTTCATTTGATTCCTGTGTATTCCATCTGATGAAGACCATGTGTATAGTTGCCATTTATATAGTTGAATAAAGGTATTTGCAATGAAGAAGTTGTTGGTCTTGCAAAATTCAATCATGTGATCTCTGCCATAGTTTCTATCACCAAGGCCATATTTTCCAACTACCAAGCCTTCTTTATTTCTAACTTCTACAATTCAATCTCCAGTAATTATTAATGCATCCAGATTGCATGTTTGATTAATTTCAGACTGTAGAAGTTTGTAAAAATCTTCAGTTTCTTCATCTTTAGCCTTAGTAGTTGGTATGCAAATTAATAAATCTTATAGGTAGTCTTCCTTGGGATATTATCACTGACAGCACTGTACTTCAGGAGAGATCTTGAAATGTTCTTTTTGATGATGAATGCAGTGTCATCACTCTTCCAGTTGTCATTTCTGACACAGCAGACCATTACTGTTTGATTTTAAATGACCCAATACCAGTTCATTTCAGCTCATTAATGCCTAGTATATGAATGTTTATGTGCTCCATTTAATATTTGATGATTTCCTATTTTCCTAGATTCACACTTTGTTCATTCCATGTTCTGATCATTAATGGATATTTGCAGCTGTTTTTTCTCACTTTGAGTCATGGTTCATCAGCAAATGAAGGTCCTTCACTCCATCCACTGCAATAAGGCCAACTCTACTTTGAAATGAAAACCAAGTGACATAGTGGTTAACAGCTATGGTTGCTAATGAAAAGGTCAGCAGTTTGAATCCTCGGAAACTCTATGGGGCAGTTCTGCTCTGTCCTATAGGGTTGTTATGAGTCAGAATCAACTCATCTGCCATGTCTACTTGAGGAGACAGCTCTTCCTCAGTTGTCTTTTCAGTGCCTTCCAACCTGAGGGGTCACATGGGTGCAGGCACTGTACCAGGTACTTCTAGAGAGCACTCAAGTGAAGGAATGGAGATCCTGCCCCTAAAGAATACCCCAGGAGGCCACTGTAATAGCTCCCCAAACAGACTGCCTCTCCCTACCTAGCATCCAGAATGATCTTTGTAGATTAAACAGGTAGCCTCATTAGCTCATAACACCTGATCTGCCTCACTTTGAGGACACCACTTTTTCAGTTTAGGATGCTCCACTCCCTCTTTCACTATGTCACATTTCTTTCCCTTTTTCCAATTAAAAATCTCACATATTTAAGTGAAACTTTCTCCAACTAGGAAACCCCGGTGGCATAGGGGTTAAGTGATATGACTGTTAATCAACAGGCTGGCAGTTTGAATCCCCAGGTGCTCCCTGGAAACTCTATGCGGCAGTTCTACTCTGTCCTATGGGGCACTATGAGGTGAAACAGACTTGAAAGCGTTGGGTTTGGTTTGGTTTGTTCCCCAACTAATAACATTCAGCTGTCCCTTCTTACAGTCTTTATATCCCTAGGATATATTTATTGTCCACAGAGAATATTTATAACTTGACAGACCTAAGTACTTCATATAAAAGGTTTTCTTTTCTTTTTTTTTTTAAAGTAATTTATTGCCATGTCATAGGCGGGGGACTACTAAAATCAGGATCACATCACCCTTGTCCTCCTACTCTAAAGCCCCCAAACATACTTTGGCTTCTGGATCTGTGCTGAATAACCAACCTGTCTGGGTCAGTATTTCAAAATATTTGGCAAAAAGAAAGGTGCTGCCATGCAATCTGACATTCTGGAAGGGAAGCTAGATTAAAAATAGTTGAGAAAATTCAACAGGTAAATCACTCTTGCAATTAACTTTGTGAACCTGTGTGGGGAGGAGGGCAAACTGAAAACAGGGAGGAGCTACGATATTTTTTATTGAATACCTATTAGATGCAGGGCAGAGCTGCCATGTATGGCTGCAAGACTGTATGCTATATAATTCCTGGGTGGGCCTGTCACAAAGACTGTGATGTAACTTACGCAGCTGTATACAGGTCCCCGGGTGCAGGCACTGCACTAGGTGCTTCTAGAGACCACACAGTTGAAGGAAAGGGGATCTTGCTCTCAAAGAGTTAACCCTTTACAGGAAGATCAAGACTGTCTTCCTTCTGCTTCCCTTTCCTTCCTTCCCCTCTGACTATACAATTTCAAAAGTACTTGAAGAAGAGAAACCAGTATGTGTACAAATTACTTACATTTACGAGTCTATGAAGGATACATACTGATGAACAGCATCAAAAAACCACACCAAAAATGAGATGAAGCTTCCATAAAATGTGTAGATTACACAAAAAGGCTACATTGTCACACGAAAAGCAAAATGAACAAGGAAGAGAGAGGTATGCTGCTTTCCGTCCACAGTGTAACAGTGAGGATAAACTCCTATTGTGCCTTTCTATCCAGAATGATCATTGGCAAAGCAGTGACAGGGAAAACCCAAATCTAAGTTAAGAATCTGTGAGAGCCTGCGGTGCTAAGTGAGCTTGAGGTTCCATCTTGGATGCATAACATACAAGAGATTAAGAAAAACAGCAAAGGTGATCACCAAACCTCTATGAGGGACCCTAGCAGGTATGTAGATAAAGGAAGCAGTCCCCAAAGACCACATACAAGGTCTGACAATTCAGTCTGCAAACTTAATTGTTCTAAGTGCTATATACTTCATTGCTGCATTATCACTATGGTCACTGTCATGGATTGAATTGTGTCCCCACAAAAATACATGTAGCCCTGTGGCTGGTCCATGATTCCCAGTACCTTGTGACTGTTCTCCGTTTTGTGGTTTTCCTATGCTGTATGTTAAATTATGATGGTGGGACTGTAAATCCCTTTGTAAGATCACCTGCTCCACTGTAAAGGGAGTTTCCCGGGAGTATGGCTTACCCCACCTTTAATCCTTTCATCCTGCAAGAGATAAAAGGAAAGACAAGCAGGTAGAGAACTGGGAACCTCACACCATCAAGTAGGCAGCACTGGGAGAACAGCATGTCCTTTAGACTTGAGGTTCCTGTGCCAAGATGCTCCCTGGACAAAGACTGATACAATACTGGACTTTCCTCCAGAGCTGACAAGGGAGAAAGTCTTCCCCTGGAGCGGACATCCTGAATTTGGACTTGTAGCATACCGGACTGTGTAAGATTAAACCTTCCTTTGTTAAAGCCATCCACTTCGTGGTATTTCTGTTAGGGCAGCCCTAAGTAACTGAAACAGTCACCTTCGAAGTACTCCTCTTGGAAAGTTATGCATGAATGCCAGTGCCTAGTCTACCCTTCAAAGTAATTTTGGAGCTCTTTCTGGAATGGCCCTTCTGCACTTAAGTTCATCAACTTAATTGTATAGTTGTCTGTGAGGGAGTCTTTAGCCAGTAAATAAATAACTGTATTAGAACATTCTTCCTACTCACCTGATCTGGGCCCCAGTGACTTCTTTCTTAAAGGAAATATTGAAAGGAAGACATTTTGATGACATTCAGGACATCAAGGGTAATATAACAACAGCTCTGATGGCCACTCCTGAAAAAGAATTCCAAAACTGCTTTGAAAGGTGAACTAGGTGCTGGCATTGATGCATCACTTCCCAAAGGGAATACTTTGAAGGTGGCTGTGATATTTAGCAATTAGGTATGCAGTACTTCCTTCTAGATGAGTTTGCACACTTAATTGTCACAATTTGTATGGGTGAGTATGATGGAGATTTCCAAAAAGGAAAAAAAAAACCAATTTGCTATTGTTGAGTAGATTCTGACTCACAGCAACCCTATATGACAGAGACGAACTTCCCTACTGGGTGTCCAAGGAATGGCGAGTGGATTCAACTGCTGATCTTTTAGTTAAGAGCCACAGCTTTACTACTGTGTCACCGTGGTTCCTCCAAGGTGACAAGGTAAAACTCTAGACTACACAAAGAGATTCCAGAAAGAAGAAGAAATGATTATCACCAGCAGCTGCCACGTGTTTACTGACAGCAAGATATGTGAGACTGACCTCCATTTCTTTGTCACAGGCTAGAACAATGAAGTAGATGCAGTCTGCGTCTGAATTTCTATCATCAAGGCCTTTGACAAATATCCTTGTAGACAAGAATGAAAAATGAGCAGCTACCAAAAATGAAAAAAACAAAAAACATTGCTGTCAAGTTGATTCTGACTCATAGCAACCCACAGAACAAAGCAGAATTGCCCCCAAGGAGATTCCAAAGAGCACCTGGTGGATTTGAACTGCTCACCTTTTGGTTAGTAGCTGTAGCTGCAGCCTTGCCTGCCATTTGGGGATTCACCAACCTTCACAGCACATAAATGGGAACCTTCTGACCTGCTTCCATTTGGTCTGCCAGCTTCTGCGGCTGTGTGAGACATGTATTCTCACCCAGGGTTTGGGATGTTTTAGCCTCTATAATTCTCTGAGCTATATATATATAGAGACACATTTAGATGCTTTACTGGTTTTGCTTCTCTAGAAAACTCAGTCTAAGACAAACTCCAATGTCCTTTATGTGGTGCACAGATTGATAAACTGCAGTACATTCATACTGGAAAAAGAGAAAGAAACAAACTAGAAGGTCTGACAATTAAGTTCATGAACTAGTCCTAGAAAAGTATTGCATACCACATTGTTGAATGTCACTATAGTCACCTTCAAAGTACTCCCCTTGGGAAGCTATGCACTGATGCCAGTCCCTAATCCACCCTTCAAAGCTACTTTGGAACTCTTTCTGGAATGGCCATCAGAGCTGTCATTGTATTACTCTTGGTGGTCCTCAATGCCACCAAGATGTCTTCCTTTCAATATTTCCTTTATTTTCAAGTAAAGAAAAGTCACTGGGGCCAGATCAGGTGAGTAGGGAGGGTACTCCAATACAGTTATCTGTTTACTGGCTAAAAACTCCCTCACAGACAGTGCCATGTGAGCTGGTACATTGTTGTGACGGAGAGCCATGAATCGTCAGTGAAAAGTTCCAGTCATATTTGTCTAACTTTTTCACGCAGCCTTCTCAGCACTTCCAAATAGTAAACTAGATTCACTGTTTGTCCAGTTGGTACAAATTCATTATGAACAATCCATCTGCTATCAAAAAAAGTTAGTAACATTGTTTCGAATCTTGATTTGGACTGACAGAACTGTTCTGCTTGTGGAGAACTGGCTGACCTCCACTGTGCACTCTGACACTTCATCTCAGGGTCATGATGCCCTGCCATGTTTTCATCACCGGTGATATCATAGCCCCAAACACCATCCTGCCTCTCCAGAAGGTCTTGGCGACCTCAGCTCCCCTTGGTGTTTGTTCACTGGGGAGCCCCTTGGGGACCATCTTGGCGCACACCTTTCTCATGCCCAGATTTTCAGTTAAGATTTTCCTAACTGTTCCTCTATCGATGTTTACTGGTCTGCTACACCTCTCCAGTCAGCCGATGATTTTGATGCACAATGTGATGAACTTTTGCAATGTTTTCAACCATTCTGCTCCTTGCTGGCTGCCCTGACCTCTCTTCATCAGTGATGCTTTCTCTCCCCTCAGAAAAATGTTTAATCTAAATATTTGCACATTGCTGTTTTCTTCATGGCATTATCCCCATAAATGTGGACTAATATATCCCTGATTTCACTTCCACTCTTGCCAAGTTTAACAAGAAATTTAATGTTTGTTTGTTGCTCAAATTCAAGCTCTGACATTCCCACAATGGCACAGAAAAACATGCAACAATAATGAATGCTACTCAGCAAGATACCGCCATAGGGCGACACAAACACAGCTGTGAGGCACTGATATACCAAGGTTATAAAACTTTACTGTGTTAGTTGTACAGTGCTGCCAATGTAAGCATACGGTGGCAAGTTTGTGAACCTAATTGTCAGGCCTTATATCCACATGCGAAAGAATGAAGTAGGGCCCTTACCTCACGTCATATAAAAACTAATCAAAGTGGACTAGAGACTTAAATGTAAGAGCTAAAACTGTAAAACTCTTAAAACATATAGGTAAATATTTATGAACCTTGTATTTGACAGTGGTTTCTTAGATACTGAAAGTGCAAGCATAAGAGCAAAAGAAAAACAGGTAAGTTGGACTTCATAAAAATTCAAAACTTTTGTGCATCAAAGATACTCTCAAAAGTGTGAAAAGTCAACCTACAGGACAGGAGAAAATACCTGCAAATCATCAATTCTGTAGTATTTAGGCCATATAAATGACCCCTGTAATTCAAAGGCAAAAAAGACGACAACCCAAACACAAGTGGATGGTATTAATAAAGAGATACTTATCCTCTCACAATCTGTTGTTGTCAGGCACCATCTAGTCCATTTTGAGACACACTGCCTGGTCCTTCACCATCTTCACAATTGTTATGCTTGAGCCTACTGTTACAGCTACTGTGTCAGTTCATCTTACTCAGGGTCTTCCTCTTTTTTGCTGACCACCTACTTTACCAAGCATGATGTCCTGCCAAGACAGATTTGTTCAGATTTCTCACAATCTAGGAGGCTAGAAATCTGAACTCGAGGTCCCAGCTCCAGGAGAAGGCCTTCTTTCTCTGTCAGCTCTAGGATAAGGTCCCTGTCATTAATCTTTCCCAGTCAAGGAGATTCTCAGTATAAGGATCCTTGGTCCAAAGGTATGCCATTGTCCTAGCTATTGTTTCCTGGTGGTATAAGGTCCTAATATCTCTCGGCTTCCTTCTCTCTTTCACATCTCAAAAGAGTCCCTTTCAAGCACAGCCCAATGTTGTAAATTGAGTATTGCCTCATTAACATCAAACAGGTAGGATTTACAACACGTAGGAAAAATCACATCAGATGGCAAAATAGTGAAAAATCACACAGTACAGGGAAACACGGCCCTGCCATGTTGACACACATTTGAGGTTCACACAATTCAATCTATAACACCAGCTCACCCATCCTGTCCCCCACTTTCAGGGAGTCATGGCTAAGGAAAGGCACCCCCTCCCTTTCTAGTTCTGCTTCCCCTGTCACAGAGGAAGCACCAGTTCCTCCTTTCTAGCAACCTCAACTGCAGAATCATTCATAGATATTGCACCAGAAAACTCATCATAGCCACTTTTGGGATAAGTCACCCTCCCTAGAAAGTCAGCCTTTGGGCAAGCCCCTTCAGACATCCTGATCATTCAACAGTCACTGGGTATACCAGCATGACCTTTCACAACAGCCTTGGGAGGGCTTCTGGGGGAAATTTTCCAGATGGGCAGTTGGTCTACAACAGCTGAAAATCCTGTGCTATCTTGCTCTAAATCACCAGCGTTGCCCAACTTCCTCGTTTTACCCACTACTATGCCCTCCATCCTTTGTTTGTTTCCCCTGATTTTCATGAGGTTAGTTTTGTCTCTTTTTTACAACGCATTGGTTTTGTCTCTTTTTTACTACTACATCCCAACTGTTTTCTATCTCAAGACATAGGTTGCAGGGGTTTGGGAGGAGCTGATGGACAGGTGGCCCTAGAGCACAGGAACCACTCATCATCCAGATCAGTGTATCTTACAAAAAAGCCCTATTCATAAGAGTGTCTCCATCTCAAATGAATGAGTGAGGAATCACTTGCCTTTTCTAGGTAATGCTACAAGCCTTATTGCTGTTTCCTCCATAACATCCTATTACTGCAGAGAATACTTTCATCTCACACCTGTATTACTATATAACTGGCACCTACCTCTAGTCGCTACCACAACGACCCTAAATAAAGCAGTAAGAATAATTTCCTTTATGTTTAAGTTCTCCCAGTTTCAAAACCTAAAGATTAGGTTCTCGATAGCTGTGAAATCCAAACTCTGTAAGATTCAGCATTACTCCCTAAATGTCCCATTCTCTAGCTTCATTTCTCACTTCAGACAGCTTTCAAACAACTGTAATCCAATTTTCCTAAAATGCAGTTTATAAGTAAATATAATCCCATTTTACATATAGGAGTGGGTAACTATGTAAAAAAATCTTATCTGACTACAGCAAAACATTTTATAATGTTGCTTATCTTTGTATTAGTTTCCTAGGGCTGTTGTAACAAAGTACCACAAAGTGGATGGTTTATGAGAACAGAAATGTATTGTTTCACAGTACATTTTTGAGGGCTCTGAGGGTGGATCTATTCTATACCCCTATCTTCTGGTAGGCTCCTGGCAATCTCTGGCTCATAGCTCTGTCTCTTTACAATCTCTGTCCCTGTTGTCACATGGTCATCTTCCTTCTGTGACTGTCTGTATGTCTTTTCTCTTATAAAGACACCATTCATGTTGGATTAGGGCCTACCCTACTCCCGTGTGAGCTCATGTTAATTCAGCAGATAACATCCTCAAAGACCCCACTTCCAAACAAGATCACTG
Source organism: Heterohyrax brucei (assembly GCA_028571685.1). Taxonomy (NCBI): domain Eukaryota; kingdom Metazoa; phylum Chordata; class Mammalia; order Hyracoidea; family Procaviidae; genus Heterohyrax; species Heterohyrax brucei. Next base: position 5,379,640 of record CM053165.1, on the reverse strand, counting down.
TGGTGTTTAAGGCGGTATATCAACTTAGCTAGGCCATGATTCTTATTGTTTGGCAGTTATGGTGTAGACTGGCAGTTATGTAATGATGTAATTACCTCCATGATGAGATCTGATATGAGCAGCCAACCAGCTGAAAGGGAGTTTCCCTGGAGCTGTGGCCTGCATCCAACATAGTTGGACTTTCTGGCAAAGCTCGCTGGCTTCTGCTCTGTCTGGATCCTGCATTCAGCTCATCATCATCTGATCTCTGATTGCTGGAACCTGAGCCAGCTTATCTGCTGATCTTGGATTTATCAGCTTCTTATCTGCTGATCTTAGATTCATCAGCTTCTGCATGAGCCAGCAGCCTGCCATGTGACTTTCTGATCCTGCAGTTATGTGAGTCAAAAGAACCCTCCAGCCTATTGTCTGACCCATGGATTTGGGACTTTGTAGCCTCTACAACCACTTGAGCCATTTCTCTGATGTAAATTTCTCCCTTTCTGGAATACATATACATATACACTCCTAAAAAGTTTTGCTTCTCTAGAGAACCCAGCCTACGGCAGATAGATTAACAGGTACTGGAGGGTAAAAATAAAAAACCCACTGCTGTCGAGTCAATTCTGATTCATAGGGAACTGTAGCACAGAAAAGAACTTCTCCACAGAGTTTCTAAGGAGTGCCTGGCGGATTTCAACTGCCAACCTTTTGGCTGGCAAATGTAGCACTTAATCACTATGCCACCAAGGTTTCCAACTGGAAGGTAAGCAGGACTTTAACACATCTTTCTGATGGCTAGCATTCAGTCCATAACAAACCCCAATTTAGTTGCTTGCTATGCAGTTCTCAGTTTTGTTTGGCTCTTCAGTCTTCAAAGAGTTTTTCAGTGCATCATCTCACTGATACTGAGAAAACTTTGTTGAGGAGGCAGGACACGCACCACAGGCAAACAAGTGAGTTCAGAAAGTTTGAACCACAAAGAGAGGAGCTGGAACTTACCTTTTTCAGGCCAGTGCATGTTCTATTCAGATGGTTGTAGGTGAACTCTTAGTAAACAAAGTTATTTACGAAACTCTGCTCTGACCTCGGTACATTTATTATTTCAAAGACAGGTTTTTCTCATAATCTTTTGGAAGTGAAAACCAAAAGGAGCAGATATTTCAGAAGGTCTAGAGGGGTTATCTGAAGATCAGACCTAAGGATGAACTACCTCCAAGCAGATTAACTTACTTTTTTCATGGAAGCAAGTGCTGATCTTAGTTGCTGTCATACCTTTGACCCATTATCCATACGGCACAGCTGTGTTCTCTGGAGGGATCCTACCTTGCCACAGGACACATTTCGATTGGATATGAAACAAAGAAATTGCTTAGAAGGGCCTGTGAAGTCCAAGTTCATTACACAGACACTCTGGAAGACACCTGAACTCCATCACACAGTGGTCACAGTACTTTGCTCTTGTCCAAGATGTTGGTTGAGCCCTGGTGATACAGTGGTTAAGAGCTCAGCTGCTAAGCAAAAAGTCAGCAGTTCAAATCCACAGCCACTCACTGGAAACTCTTTGGGGCAGTTCTCCATCTCACGGGGTCACTATGAGTCAGAATCGACTTGATGACACCTAATAACAAAAACAAGGTAATGGCAGGTTGGGTGACGTACTAAGAGGGGCTATTCCTGAGCCCCAAACTGAAGCCAGTATAGAAATCAGACAGTCCTGTAATAGCCTATAGCCAAATTCACAGCAGCTGTCTTTCACAAAGACAGAACACCTGTGCAGCCACATTGGTTCTGTGGAGTACAAACTGGTATGTGCAAAGGGCAAATGGCACATGGTTGTCTCTTTGGTCAGTGGTTCCAAAGCTGGCTGTACATGGACATCACCTGAGAACTTAACCCTGCACCCCTAATTAGATTCAGGTGGTTAGGGAAGGGGCCACTGCTCAACGTACCTTTAATTCTTGTCATGTTACAGAATATTTTATATTGAAGTCAAAGGGAAAAAAAACACCTCAGCTAAGGAAATAGTGGAATAAAGGCAAAGAATGAGGGCAGGACAAGGAGAGAGGGAATAATAGAGACAGTAAATAAAAGGAAATGAAGAGATTTCCTCAGCTCACATGAGCACACTTTGATGTAAGTTAAATATGGATTTTTTTTGGAAAATATGAATTGACACTAAGAACACATGAGGAACTGGAGGATATTATTCATTTTACACAGACTTTGGCAACCGATTCCTTTAAATAGCCATCTCCACTAGTACATCTAAATTAGGACTGAGTTTACAGAAGTGTGATTTATACATAACCTTATGTTATATAAAGCTCAGAAAAAATAGCTCTCCTCCCATGTAGTCTGGCTAACTGTCCCAGTCCAGATGGCCACCTATTTTCTTCCAGAAGCTGTCCATCCAGGGACAGCCCTGTTCTGTCACCTATTTCTATGTTTTAGCCTCATAGCGGTTAACATAAGGAGGATATAACAACATTACATATTTAGGCACCCAATATCAGAGCTTCTAAATACATTGAACAAACACTAACAACATTGAAAATCGAGATAGGCACTGCATAATAATAGTAGGAGACTTCAATATTCCATTTGCAGTAATAGATAGATCATCTAGTAAAAAAGCTCAATAAAGATATCAAAAAACCAAAAACAAACCCACTGCCATTAAGTCGATTCTGATTCACAGTGATCCTAGAGGAGAGAGCAAGACCACTCCATAGAGTTTCCAAGGAGCATCTGGCAGATTCAAATTGTCAAACTTTTGTTTAGCAGACATAGCACTTAACCACTACACCACCAGGGTTTCCAACAAAGATACAGAAGATCTTATTGTGACAATCAACCAACTCAACCTCATACAACAGACAAGTACACCTTCTTTTCCCACATACATACACTGTTCTTTAGAACAGACATAAAGCAAGTCTCAACAAAATCCAAACCACTGAATTATTGCAAAGCATCTTCTCAGACCACAAAGCCATAAAAGGGGAAATCAATAGCAGAAAAATACGGATAGAAATTCAAACTCATGGAAACTGAACAACACCTTGTTCAAAAATTCATGGGTTATAGAAGATGCAATAAAGAAATTTATGGAATCAAATGAGAATGAAAATACATACTACCGGAACCTATGGGATATAGGAAAGCAGTGTTCAGAGGTCAGTTTACTTCTATAAATGCACATATCTAGAATGAAGAAAGGGCCTAAACCAATGAATTAACCCTACAACTGAAACAACTAGAAAGAGAATGACAAATGAACCCCTCAGACACCAGAATAAAACAGATAACAAAAATTAGAGCAGAACTAAACAAATTAGAGAATAGAAAAACAATTGAAAGCTGTTTTTTAGAAAAGATCAACAAAATTGATAAACCACTGGCTAAACAGATGAAAAGAAAAACAGGAGTGGAAACAAATAACCCAAATAAGAAATGAGACAGGCGATGTCACAACAGACCCAACCAAAATTAAAAGTATCGTAACATAATACTACGAAAAGAATTATATATCCAGCAAAACTGTCTCTCAAATATGATGGCAAAATTAGGACATTTCCTAATGAGCAGAAATTTAGGGTATTTGGGAAAGCCAAACCAAAGAAATTACAAGAAACACTAAAGAAAGTCCTTTGGTTAGAAAAGTCAATAACACAACAATTTACGACTAGAATGCAGGACAGAGTAATCAGATATAAACTCAGATACAGAAATTACAAAAATAAATCAGAGCTGAAATACTGAACATAGGGAAACTGAGATACTACTATGCAAAAGATGACAACAGTAAAACAAAAATGGGGGACTAAAAAAATGTAGTCACAGATCTTTTATATGGAGAGGAAGTCAAGGTGATATAAAGAAATAAAAGGCTGGTTTAAACTCAGAAAAATAGGGGTAAATATTAAGGCAATCACACAAGAAACTAATAATCCTACATCAAAATAAAAAACAAGAAAAACATAAAGACAGAGAAAATACAAAACCAACAACCACAAAAAAGATGAAAAGAAGATACATAAAGAAAAATAACTCAGCACAAAAAATTAAATGAAACAAAAGATATATAAAAAAGATATCAAAGTGATAGTACTAAACTCATACCTAACAATAATTAAACAATGTAAATAGATTAAATGCACCAATAAAGAGACAGAGAGTGGCAAATTGGATTAAAAAAACATGCTACATCTACATCCTACCTACAAGAGATACATCTTAGGCTTCAAGACACAAAGAAACTAACACTCAAAGGATGGAAATAATATATCAAGCAAATAACATTCAAAACAGAGTGAGAATACCAACATTAATTTCTGAAAAAATAGATTTTTAAAGTAAAATTCACCACAATGGATAAGGAAGGACACTATATAATGATTAAACAGTCAATATACCAGGAGGACATAATCATATTAAATATTTATACATCCAATGACAGGGTAAATACATAAAGAAAATGCTAACAGTAGTAAAAAGAGAGAGAGAGAAATCCACAATAATAGTAGGAGACTTCAACATACCACTTTTGGTGATGGGCAGAACATCCATAAAGAAGCTCAACAAAAACATGGAAGATCTAAATGCTACAGTCAACCAAATTGACTTCACAGACATATACAGAACACTCTACTAAACAGCAGCCAAGTACATTCTATTTTCCAATGCACATGGAAAATTCTTCAGAGGAGACCACATATTAGGCAATAATAGGGCAATCCTTAACAGAATCCAAAGCACTGAAATATAACCAAGATTCTTTTCTGACTATAAACCCATAAGTAGAAAATAATAATAGAAAAAGCATGGGAAAAAAGTAAAACACATGTAAACTGAGCAACACTATGTTAAAAAATCACTGGACTATAGAGGAAACTGAGAATGCATTAAAGAAATTCATAGAATCAAATGATAATCAAAACACATCCTACCAAAACCCTTTGGAACAAAACAAAAGTAGGGCTCAAAGGTCACATTAGAGCAATAAATGCAGACATCCAAAAGAAGAAACAGCCCAAATCAAAGCATAATTCTACAACTCAAACAACTAGAAAGCGAGCAGAAAAAGAAGCGATCTGGCACCAGAAGAAAGCAAATAGTACAAATTAGAGTAGAACTAAATGAAATAGAGAATAAAAATGAATGAAAGAGTTAACAAGAACAAAAGCTGGTTCTTTGAAAAGATCAACAAAACTGATGAAACTACACGCAAAACTGACAAAAGAAAAATGAGACAGCAAATAATATGAGTAAGAAATGAGATGAGCAGTGTTACAACATACCCAACTGAAATGTAAAAAAATCATAACAGAATACTATGAAAAATTGTACTCTAAAAAATCAGAAAACCTAGAGGAAACACACAAATTGGAGAAACACAGTACCTATCTAGACCAACAAAAACAGAGGTAAAACAACTAAATGAATTTATAACAAAAGACAAAAGAAGAGATTAAAAAGGTAATTTAAAAGCTTCCAACCAAAACAAAAACAGAAAGTCCTCACTCTGACAGTTTCACTGCAGCATTCTAACTTTCAGAAAACAGTTAACACTACAGCATAGAAAAGAATAGAATAGTCCTAAACTCATCCTATGAAGCCAACAGAACCCTGTTCTGAAAACCAATTAAAGACATCACAAAAAAAGAATATTGCAGACAAATATGCCTCATTAACTTAGATGTAAAAATCCTCCCAAGATTCTAGCCAATAGAATTCAGCAACATATCAAAAAAATAATTCACCATAACCAAGTGGGATTCATACCAGGGATGCAGGGATGGCTCAACATTAGAAAAACAACCAATGCAATCAATCACATAAAACAAAAGACAAGAACCATATGATTTTACTAATTGATGCAGAAAAAGGCATTTGACAAAGGCCAACACCCATTCGCGTTTAAAACTCTCAGCAAAATAGGAACAGAAAAGAAACTCCTCAACATAGTAAAGGGCTTTATACAAAGCCAATAGCCAACATCATCCCGAATGGAGACTGTCTGAAAGCATTCCCTTTGAGAAGGAGAACCAGACAAGGATGCCTTTTGTCACTACTTTTAGTCAACACTGTGCTGGAGTTTTCAGCCAGTACAATCAGACAAGATAAATAAAGTGCATCCAAATTCGTAGGAAAGAAGTAGAAGTATCTCTATTTCCAGATGACCTGATGTTATACACAGAAAACCCTAAAGAATACAAAAAAACTACTGGAACTAATAGAAGAGTTCAGCGAACTTTCAGGATACAAGATAAACACAGAAATATCTGCAGGGTTCTTCCACATCAACAGTGTCAAAGAGGAAATCACCAAATCAACACCATTTACAAGAGCTCCTAAGATGATAAAATACTTAAGAATAACTCTAGATGAAGACATAAAAGACCCATACAAAGAAAACTATAAGACACTGCTGCAAGAAACCAAAAAGAGATCTACATAAGTGGAGAAACATACCTTGCTTATGGATAGGAAAATGTCTGTTCTACCCAAAGCGATTTATAGATACAATGCAATCCTGATCTGAATTCGAATGGTATGTTTTAATAAGATGGACAAAGAAATCACCAACTTGATAGGGAAAGGAAAAATGTTCTGGATAAGTAAAGCATTCCAGAAAAAGAACAAAATGGGAGGCCTTGCACTATCTGACTTTAGAACCTGTTATACAACCACCACAGTCAAAACAACTTGGTAATGCTACAATAGCAGATACAAGGCTAGTGAAAGAGAATTTGGAATCCAGACATAAAATCATCCAACTATGAGCAGCTGGTATTTGACAAAGCCCCAGAATCCATTAACTGGGGAAAACATAGTCTCAGCAGATGGCACTGACATAACTGGATATCCATCTATACTTGATGAATGGTGTCAGGAGTCTTAGAAGCTAGCAAGCAGTAATCTAAGAAGCACCAAATAGATCCAAACTACCTGGAGCAAAGGAGAATGAAGAATGCTAAAGACATAAGGAAAATATGAGCCCAAGAGACTGAAAAGGTCACACACATCAGAGACTATATAAGCATCAAACCAGAACAACTAGATGGTGACCAGCCACTACCAATGACTGTCCAGACAGGGAATACAACAAAGAGTTCTTCACGTAGGAGAAAAATGGGGTGCAGACCTCAAACTCTTAAAAAGAGCAGAACTGATAGTCTAATACACTGGAGGATACCCCGGAGCCAAGCCTTCAGACAAAGATTGGACTGAACTTTAAGACATGAAATGATACTAGCAAAGAGTGCTTCTTATCTAAGCATATACATGAGGCTAACAGGGCTGCTTCTGTCTGGAGAAGTTGAGAAGGCAGAGAGAGACAGGAACTGGCTGAATGCACATGGGAAACACAGGGTGGAGAGGAGGAGTGTCCTGTCAAGAGTGCGGAGAGCAAGCAGGGTTATGTAACAATATGCATCCAAGTTTTTCTATGACAAACTGACTTGAATTGTTAATTTCCACTTGAAGCACAATAAAATACTAAAAACTGCATGGACCTCAGTGGAATCAACAGTCACATACCTTTAATCAATTTTGTGTCCTTCTTCAACTGAGATCTTTCAGGAAGAAGAAGGATGGAATTGACTACTGCTTACTTCGGGAAGATAGGTACCAGGGACTTGGCAACAGGGATGTGTATGTGTCTGTGTGTCTGTGTGTAGGGGAAAGAGTGTGTAAGGGAAATAGAGGAAATATACGGTCAAAACATCCAGACTCTTACCAGTTCTTCTCACAACTTTTCTCTCTCTCTCTCCCATTCTTAATATTGTTATTTAAAACACAAGACTGTATAGTTTCAGTCTCACTGTGGTTCAGGTTCTAATGCAAGCAACTTCTGGCCTGTAATAGATTCATTCACACCTATTATTTCATTTTATCATCGTTAACAACACTGGCACTATCATGTCAAGTGAATGTTACCGCTAGGTGCCAGTGAGTCAGTTCTGACTCATAGTGATCCTATGTACTACAGAACACAAACAGTGGTCCTGTATCATGCTAACAATCATTGTTATAGTTAATTAATCCCATCAGTTGAAAGATAGTGAAATTGAGACTCAGAATAACTAAGTGACTTGTCCAGTTAGTCATGATCCCCAAGTTGACTAGATGACCCAGTTAGTAAGTAGCAAAGCCAGAATCAAGATCTTCTCTTTCCAGGTCCAAGTCCAGCAACAATTGTACGTTTCCAGACCTGGTAAGGATAATTCCGACTCCTTGCTACTGACATGAATATACAGATCAGAAATAAAGTTCTGGGCTACACGCTTAGGCCTCACAATAAATACAGTTCATAAAGTTATGCTCTATATCCTAAACTAGGGTTCAGTAAGTAGTATTTGGAGTCTTAAAAACTTGTGAGTACCTATCTAGGATACAATTATTGGTCTCTATTCATCTGGAGCAAAACAGAAAGAAGGAGACCAAAGACTAGAATATGGGCAAACAGTCTACACACACCATGGCATCACCTATCCTGAGATCAGAACTAGATAGTACCTGGCTACTGCTACCAACTGTTCTGACAAGGACCATAACAGATGGACCCTGATAGAATGGGAGAAAAATGTGGAACCAAACTCTCAAATTCCTAAAAACAAACAAAACAAAGCAGACCTACTGGATTGGTTAAAACTGTAGAATTCTCAAGACTACTGCACAGAATACTCTTCAAATCCTGAACTAAAATTAACCCAAGGTCACCTTGCAGCTACGTAACAGAGTGGCTCACAAAATAAGAAATACCACCCATAAATACTGTACTCCTTTAAAAAAATCACATATGTGAGACCAAATGGTCAACAATTACTTGAAAAACAAAGAGGAAAATAAAAAGGGGGCAAGGAAACTAGATTAACGAAAACAGAACAAGCAGAATGGAAATAATGAGAATATTCACACATTGTGAAGAACACAATCAATGTCACTAAACAATGTCTGGAAAACCTGTGAAACAGGAACCTACACTGCTATGTAAACCTTCACTGAAAGGACAATAAAATATTAAAAATCAAAAAAGCTTGGGCATTACTGTGCTTAGGGCAAAGTCAATGAAACAAGAGAAGGGGAAAGAGTATAGGCTGTTGTTTATCAAATAGTGATATGCCCAAGCTGGCAAGTGGGAACTCTGGTGGCTCCTTCCTGCTCTAATCCTGAGGTTTTAAGAACATGCTGGAAAGGATTTGCTAAGCATTTTTCTAATGTGGAGAGAAGGGTTGCTGTTAATTCTGGAGGTGGATTTCATCATCAGTTGTTGGGCTATGGTGTGACTTCCTCAGAAAGCAAATCTACCAACAATTCTCACTTCTCTTTCTCAAGGGGTAAAGAACACTTTCTTTTTTTTTTTTTAAATTTTTTATTTAATATAACTGAGTGAAAATGTACATTCCCATATAAATTTACATACCCACCTATATGCAGCTTCCACTGCTCTCCCTACCTGGTGACAGCACACTATTCCTCTCTGCTCCATACACGTCTCATTCTCCCAACAGTCTCTTTTCTCCCTCCTCTCCACCCACTCTCTTTCCTCCAGCCAGAGGTCAGCAGGATGACATCCCATAGATGTATAGAACCATATAGTGCATCCAATATATGGTCACTGCATCGCCAAGTCCAATCCATTCCTGTCCGAAGCGTGGACCTTCGTTATGATTTATGGTCAAGGGCAGCATCAGGGCGAGGGGCCATGCTCCCAGGGGAACCCTGAAACTACTGGACCATCAATTGAGGTCTTTTAGTGGGGATCTCAGGGTGCACCCCTATTTATTCTTGTGTTGCCAGTGAGACTCAACCTAGTGAGCTCCATCGCGCCTATCACTGGTGGTGGCCAGGCACCATCCAGTTCATCAGGTCCCAAGTCGATGTAGGCACCCACTGGTGTGGGTCTCTTTGTCTTCTGGGTTGTCTTTCCCCCATGTCATTTTGGTCCTCAGTGAGCATCCGTTCCTGCTGAGTTGGGACCATTTGCTGTGTCCTCCGATGGCAGCTTGGCAGCTTTTAAGACCCCAGATGTCCCTCATCAACGTGGGGTGCAGAGAGCCCTCTTAGAAAAACACTAGTTGTGCCAATTGGCCTCGCTTTCGCCTAAGAGCATGGCCCCCGCCCCCTGCCCCAGCTACTCTATCCTTGCAATATTGGGTTAAGATGGAAGGAGTACTCATGTTATGTTTAAGTTCACTTAATATTGTTCTTGTTTCTAATGTGTGCTATCACCGATTTCTCCCAACCAGATACCTAGCAACTATGTAATCTAAACTCTCCCCGCCTCCCTCCCTCCCCTCCCTTGCAGCTGTCAAAGAGTCTCTTCTTCTATACACAAGTCTGTTTTTGAGATCTTATCGTAGAGGTCTCATATATTTGTCCTTTTGTCGCTGACTACTTTCACTCAACATAATGTCTTCCAGTTGAAACCAGGTCATGAGATGTTTCCTGAAGTCATCGTTGTTCTTTATCATTGCATAGTGCTCCATTGAGTATATATACCATAGTTTACCCATCCATTCTTCTGTTGTTGGGCATCTGGGTTGATTCCATCTTTTTGCTATCGTGGACTGTGCTGCGATAAACATTCTGGTGCACGTGTCCATTGGTGTGAAAGGCCTTGATTCTGTAGGATATATTCCAAGTAGTGGAATTACTGGGTAAGAACACTTTCTTGAACGGTAAGTGAAAGAGTCTGAGGTTCAGAAGTTGATGGGTATGGACAGGACTTATCCAAAGGGCTCCAGGCAGGGAAAAACCACCGCTATAACTTCCAGGTCTTATGGCTTGCAGTCTCCTCAGCAGACTTCCCACTGCCAGTTCCTGGTGGCCATACCATGGCCAGATGGCTCTTTCTAGAGCACAGCTCCAACCCATCTCCTTCCTCAGAGATGTTCCGGGGTCACTGTGCAAATCTCAAGGACCTAGTCCTCGAAGCCTTTGGAGTCTGGCCCTGCAGGTTATCTAGTCTTAGATTTGTTTCTGTTCCTCAGTGACCTTTTTTCAAGACAAGTCCTGCATCATCTGACCTTCATGTAGCCCTATAACCTATACTAGCCACCCTTCTAACCATCTCATTTAAGTTCTGCCATTAATTCAGTTCATTTCAATGTTATTCACTCATTATGTATTAAGTATTATGCTAAATTAGCTCAGCAATGATTAAGACTATATGAGTCCCAGTTTCAAGGAACACAGTCTACATGAAGAGTGAGACAGATAACCATGTGCACAATGTGTGAGAGAAAAGATGCTTGTGTGTACAGTGTGCACAGGCCTGAGGATGGACACCTATAGCTGTCTAGAGGAGGAACCATCTAACCCAGATGAAAAGGTAACCTGGAAAAGGCGACTGCAAGGGCATTTGGGTAAAGAGGATAGCATAACCAAGGCACAAAAGTGAACAGTGGCCCAGTGGAGGGACTGACAAGGTGTTCAGTGTGGTTGGAGTGTGAAAAACAAGGGGAGGGCACAACATGGAAGCCTTGTTTGTAGAGCTGTACAACAAAAACTGTACTCTGAACTTCATCATGTACTCATCTCAAAGTCCACTCAGCTCAAAGTCAATCAATAAATAGAATTCTTAAAAGCGGAAACCTTAAAGGCTAGACCCTTAAAGTAAAAGTGAATGGATAAATACTCTTAGATGTATGTACAAGGATATCACCTCAACAGCTAAAAGCCTATTGATGGAGGACTGGTTACAACTGAACAATGTATCACTTTTACTCATCTGGGAATATAGTAATAATTGCTAACATTTACTGAATTCTTGCTATGTGCCAGACATGATCCATGCACTTTACATACGCATTAACTCATCTGTCTTCACAAATAATCTATTATGGAGAGGCCTATGATTATTCTCATCTAACAAATGGGAAAACTTTAGCACAGGGAGCCTCTGAACCTACACCAGATAAATACGTAGTACTGGCAGCACTTGGCTTGGCTTTTACAGATAGTATTGGAAACACAGAGCCCATGTGCTTGACCACTTTTGGTATACTGTTTCTAGATCTATGACACAGTACAGGCTAAAACAGACATTTACAAAACTGTACTATAGTATGAGCCCATTTTGTTTAAATAAGAGTGGATTTGTCTATGTGTATTTGTTAAACCTCCTTGAATTAAATGAAAACTTGGCTAATCTTGACTTATAAAAACAGCACTTCCCTATAGTTCAACTTAACACATGCATATAAATGTATTATTCATACACACATACACAGAAAATCTTCTGTAAACTATATAAAAATGTTAGTAGTAGTTTGGATACTGGGAATACATTTGATTCTCAGTTTCTTTACAACTCTCCAAAATGTCTGAAAAATTAACAGAAGTTTAATGTTTTCCCATGGACTGCTTAATTTCTTACCATCATTCCCAAGGATCTCGGGTACGTGAGAATAAAGTATACCCAAAGCACAGGTGCTCCAGCCTGACCACACTACATCACTGAGTTCAGTGAACTCATGGCCATCTCCTCTTGGGAGCTCAGGGGCCAAAGCACTGGGCAAAAAGCTGCCACAAAAAGAGGAAGCATTCTGGGCAAGAAGTTGTGGCTTGCGGACTAACTGCTTCCTAGTCACGTGATTTGATGTCTCCAAGCCTTAGTTTCTTTACCTTGAATGTGACAATCATGCTTTTCCAAGAATCAAACAAAATGGTATGAACCAGATGCTCTGTTACCCACCCTCATTTTAGTTGATTTCACTTGGGTAGGGCTGACAGGACCTTCAGTATGGTTGATGGTACCAAATCCACACTCAGGACCTTGGCTAGAGGAGGGTCATTCAACACTTGGTTCCTCAACAGAGTTTTGCTTCTAACTTCTACGAAGTCTGGAAGAAACTGAGGAGCTTTCAGTGTTCTCTATCAAGTTATGGCTGACACCTGGTCTGCAAGAAGATGGCCAAGGGGAGCTGGGTCCAGGGAAGATGAACTGAAGCCTAGATTCAGGCAACTTTCATCAGTAAGCCAGAGGATGAAGCTGGATCCAGACTGCCAAGCAAGAATGGACTATGAATAGTAGTGGACAGTCTACTGCCAGCCAAGGGAAATCAGCTCATCCCTCTTTAACAATTCTTATGTCAGCATCCTCAGGACAACTGCAGCCACTTCTGCACTCCCCAATCCCCTTCTAGCATCACATGTCACCTTCCAACATTATACACAGTTTTCTCATTTATTGTTTAATGATTACTTCCCACTCCCTACCCACTCCCCCGCCATAGGAGGTAAGCTCCATACAGGGATCTTTGTCTATGTTGTTTGATGAAGTATCCTAAGTGCATAAATGTCACTTCCATAAATATATACATTTTTAAATGAATAAATGGTCTGGCTGAAATGTCACCTTTCTGAAACTCCTACAGCAGTGGGCAGAATTATTCTTATATCCGAGTTTCTACAGGACTTTGCTTAAATTGTTCACACCACACTGATGACACAATAGTATGTGTTTATTCTCTGTGCCTGGCATCAGGCATGAGTAGGTCCTCCCTGTTTGGTGACTCAATGGAAAATTCTCATATATGTGAAGGGCAAAATGGATGACAGCAAGGACACTGGTTTTTAACCTTTTTTGCCATAACCACCGGGTGACATCACTGTATAGTACCAAGACTACGGATGTATGGGTCTTAGAGCTAGTAGGGCTAGAGAGCCTATGAATTGGTAGATATCTTCAGTATCTGCAGCCTGAGAAAAATTCAGCAAGAAAAAGCCAATTTTAGGTCCTAGAAGATGAGTCTGAACTGACTGCTGCAAAGAGAGGCTCATGAGTCAACAGAAGGTTAATGAAATGCCCATTCAAAACACCTTTCCCCAACCCATGCTGTGTAACTCTCATGCTTATCTTGGTACCAGCAAGAGCCATCTCTAGTCACTAGGACAAGAAAGATGTGTTAAAACTTTTGGCCAAAATAGTACATCCAAGCCAGATGACGCCAAGAACAGACAGAAAGCCTCAGAGAATGGTTCTACTGGAGACTTGCTCTCTATTTTGAACAGGGGCCCTGACTTCCTGTGTTCACCTGTTTCCCATTCCTTGCTGTGCTCCTAACAAACCTACTCAAAATTTGTTCACCTGACTTATTCATTCCTGGTACCAGCCTGCATCCAGTGCCACTTTCTCAACTGGAATGTCTTCTCCTTTCATCATTTAATAATTCACTCACTCAACATCTATTACAGTCATGTGTTTTCACCAACAAAAACTACTGCTCCCCTCTCCCAGGGAGCTCTGAGGTATAAGACGCATACTCCATCTCTTTGCTAAAGATACGTTCCCACAACTTTGTTAGTCCCATGGAGGTAGGAACTTTGCCTACTCTTCTAGCATAAGCTACAGGTAGTTCCTAAACAAATCCAGAGTTTTCATGACCTTGTGCTTTTGCACTTGTTCTCTTTCATTAGAATGCCTTTATTTTCATATCTCCAGGGGAACCCTTTCCTCCTCCTCCAGTTTTCTCAGTGAAGCCTTTCACCAAGTTACCAGGAGTTTAACCCCTCCCTTGTCCATGCTAGCACATCCCTCATGTGGACTTTGTGTTTTAAACACATGTACCATGATTATTTGATCACATGTCTGACTGCCCAACTAGGCTGAGTTCACTAAGCAGAATGATCATTCTAATGAAGGGATGCTCTCTATTCCTCAACTAAAGCTGTAAGATTTTATTTCATACCTAAATAAGAGCAAAAATATTAATAATTATGGCCACCACCCTCCTATGGGCCAAATAAGGAGCCCTGGTGAGGCAATGGTTAGGTACTGCTCCATAAAGATTACAGCCTAGGAAACCCTTTGGGGAAGTTCTATTCAGTTATACTGAGTTGCTATGAACTGGAATGGACACATAACAACAATGATGTACGAAGTGGAGGCAGTGGTAGTTCAGTGATACAATTCTCACCTTCCATGTGAGAGTCCTGGATTCAGTTCTCAACCAGTGCACCTCCCGTGCAGCCACCATCCATTTGACAATGGAGCATTGGTGGTGCTATGATGCTGAATAGGTATTAGTAGAGATTCCAGACTAAGGCTAAGAAGAAAGGCCTGGCAATTTACTTCTGAAAAATCAGCCAATGAAAATCTTATACATCACAATAGTCTGATCTGCAACTGCTGTGTACAGCGTCACCATACGTGGGAGTTCACTTGACTGCACCCATAACAACATGTGTCAGCTAGTGTCCAAGGTGGTGCAAATGGTCAACTCACTAAGCTGTTAACTGAAGTGTTTGTGGTTTGAGTCTATTCAGAGGCATCTTGAAGACCAGTCTAGTAATCAGGCAGCCACTGAAAACCATATAGACAATTCTACTACGACATGCATGGTGCTGCCATGAGTCAAGTACTTTAAGCAAGCCATCTCAATACCCACAACAAGCTGCAGACACCATCCCATCTAGGAGATGACTAAACTGAACCACAAGAGGTCAATTAATTTATCAAGGCCTACAGAAGGTAGCCCCAGGACTTAGTCACTGGTCTGACTCTTTCTTTAGTGCAGCCTCAGGTGGACACAGATGACAGGCCCCCAACCTCCCCTGTACAGGAGATGGCACAGGGTTCCCACTAACTTAACCACTCACACTTACCAACACACCTCTTGCCCCTTAGACCCCTCTTGGCCACATAAATCACCTCAAAACCAAGGACTAAAACTTCCGAGACTCTAAAGGAAACACGGGGTTTTTTTTCCTTAAAGGATCTATGGTTTATTTGGAAAACACTGGAGCAGCCTGAGTTTTGTCTGGCTTAAGCTATCTTTTGGCTCAGGAGCAGCTGTTAGACCAAGTTCTTCGCTGGCTTTGGAAAGACTGCAAGTAAGAAGCCAAAAATCAAAAACCAAACTTACTGCTGTAGAGTTGATTCTGACTCATGGCAACCCTATAGGACACAGCAAAACTGCTCCATAGAGTTTCCAAGGAGCACTTGCTAGATTTGAACTGCTGACCTTTTGGCTAGCAGATGTAGCACTTAACCACTACACCACTAGGGTTTCCAAGAAGACAAAGGTGGAGTGGAAATAATCCAGGGCCACACTCTTCAAGAAAACCACCCAGCCATGTTAGAGGTGAGGGTACAAAGGAAAGAGGCCGGGAGGGATGGAGAAAGAGGGCATGCCAGCAACAGAGCACTGTGGGCTCGGCTGTCATGAAATGCATGTCACATCTGAATGTGGTCCCTGACTGGCAGAGTGACCCAAAGGGTTCCTAAACCAGGTCCTCACAGGGGAGACAGGGACGTAGACTGCTGCCTTCCAGGCTGTTGTGAGGAAGCACAGAAAGGACCTCGCTGAGTGTTGCCTACTACAAACACTGTGGCAATGAGCCGTCGCCCTTACGGATGCAGGGGTCTTCTCACCACGCACACCACTCTGCAAGCCTTTCAACACATGAGGACTTGGCACACTCAGCTCTGGACTCCTAACATCTTAACTTATAAACCAAGGGGTCTGCACATCAAGTGCGTACATAGTATTTGTCCTGGGAATTGAACTAATAGGGTAACATTTTAGCAGTTAGTGACAATCAAAAATAACAGATACATGGTAAACTGAGGAAACCCTGGTTGTATAGTGGCTAAGTGCTATAAGGTCCAACAATTAAGTTCATGAACTTAATTGTTCTAAGTGCTACATACCTCACTGCTGAATATCACTATGGTCACCTTCAAAATACCGCCCTTGGGACGCTATGCACTGATACCAGTGCCTAGTCAATCCTTAAAAGCAACTTTGGGACTCTTTCTAGAATGGCCACTGCAGATGGTGGCGAGGTGGCAAGTTTATGAACTTAATTGTATAGCTGTGAGAGTTTTTAGCCAGTAAACAAATAACTGTATTAGAACATCTCCCCTACTCACTTTATCTGGTTCCCAACGACTTTTTTCTTCACACAAAGATAAAGGAAATATTAAAAGGAAGACATTTTGATGACATTCAGGACATCAAGGGTAATACAACAACAGCTCTGATGGCCATTCTAGAAAAAGAGTTCCAAAATTGCTTTGAAAGGTGGACTAGACGCTGGCATCGACCGCATGGCTTCCCAAAGGGAGTACTTCGTGGTGACCGTGGTGATACCGTGGTGATACCGTGGCGATACCGTGGTGACCGTGGCGATACCGTGGTGATACCGTGGTGATACCGTGGTGATACCGTGGTGATACCGTGGTGATACCGTGGTGACCGTGGCGATACCGTGGTGATACCGTGGTGATACCGTGGTGATACCGTGGTGACCGTGGTGATACCGTGGCGATACCGTGGTGACCGTGGCGATACCGTGGTGACCGTGGCGATACTCAGTAACAAGACACAGAGCACTTCTTCTAGGATGAGTTTGCACACTTAAATGTTAGACCCCGTAGGGCTGCTAACCAAAAGGCTGGCAGTTTGAGTCCACCTGGCACTCTGTGGAAACTCTATGTGGCAGTTCTACCCTATCCTATAGTGTTGTTGTGAGTCGAAACTGACTTTATGGCACTGAGTTTAGTTGTATTTTTAAGGTAAGTCAAAAGTTTTTTTCTTTCCTGAGCATTTTAAGAAGAGTCATTTAACAGATCTCCTTTCACTAGCATCTGCCTGAGGCCAATCCAATCTACATTATCTGACCTATTCCAGGGCTTGGAGGGAAGATGCCTGACCTGCGATGGTTGGCTGAGTTTCAGGAAATGAGGAGGGTAATGCAGTCTTTGATGCACGGGTTCACTCTTAAATTAGCTGCCTCTGCAGACAGGGGCCACATCCTCCTCTGACAGCCCTCTAGACCTCTGTCATGGGACCTACAGGTCTCCAAAGACTGTTCTCAAAACCTGAGTGCTGAGCCAGTCTCTGTGTAGGTGGGGCCTCAGTGGTCCATGATTCAACACAGGATTACTTTGCTCTGGTGAAGTCCTAAACAGCCAGAATTATCCCCTCTTGAAAATGAATCTGGTCCTCCAGCACCATGTGGAGTATATAAACCATCTCCTCCTGACAGGCCCTTGGTGAGATGAAGACAATGATCAACTTCAAGTTGAACTACTCATTTTAAGATGGTGCATCCCACATTGGTGAGTGGTGTCCAGGGTCTTAACAGCTGTCAAGTTGCCACCTGAGGGTATAGCAAACGGTCCAAACTCAGCAGGAACGGATGATCACTAAGGACCAAAACGACATGGGGGAAAGAGAACCCAGAACACAGACAGACCCACGTGAGTGGCTGACTACCTCGACTTGTAACTGGAAGAACCAGACAGTGCCTAGCCACTACCAGTGATAGCCGTTATGGAGCTCACAAAGTTGAGTCTCATTGGCAACACAAGAACAGAAAGGGGTACACCCTGAGATCACCACTAAAAGACCACAACTGATGGTCCAGGGGCCTCAGAGTTCCCCTGGGAGCATGGCCCCTGGCCCTGATGCTGCCCCTGTCCATAAATCATAATGGAGGTCAACTCTTAGGACAGGAATGGATTGGACTTGGCAATAGAGCGACCATATCATGTGTGCACTTTATGGTTCTATGCATCTATAGAATGTTGTCCTGCTGATCTCTTACTGGAATCAGGGGAGTGAGTGGAGAGGAAGGGATAGGAGATTGCTAGGAGGGTAAGACATGTATGGGGTGGAGAGGAAGAGTGTGCAGTGGGACAGCAGTCTTCTGAGCATTTGGGCCTTTTTTTTTTTTTTGACTTTGACCACAGTAGAAAACACATTTTGCATGGCCACCCAGTATTTACTGACCTTCTTACTGAGGATATACTGGAGTATTTTCTAATTTGCTTCACTTTTTCAATTGCTGGCTGTGACCCCACTGAGCTGACTTTGTGACCCAGCATTGAAATCACTAGTCTCATTTGATGGAGCTGATCATCTATTTCCTATTGTCCAGCTTCAGCTGATCACATGGCTTAGACCCTCCATAGGAGGATGTCCTATTCTCCACACTGCTTTTAGCAGATGTGTGCTGAGCAGTCCTTGGTGTCACTGTGCACAGGGGCTCCCCCCAGCATTTCCCATCATGTCCTTCCTTCAGTCCACCAAATACACACAGAACAGGGACAGCACGGAGCCACCAATACTCCACCACCAATACCACTTACTCAGAACACCAGAAACACTTCACCCCCTCCCATCTTCCTACTGTGTAAATTGGAGGCTCAGGGGATCAGGTGTCTCACATTTGAAGGGGTGACAGCCCAGAATCATGAAGAAACCTTGGCTTTTTTTAAAAAACAAAAACAAAAAACAGCTGCAGGTAATTTATAAGGAGAAAATTCTACAAAGAGACCAACACTTGATCTCCATCCCTAGATATTCTTCTCTAGGGTACAGAGAAGTCAGCTAGTGTCCATTCTAGAATTTGGTCATTCAATCTTTATCAGGTGTTTATTTTGGAGTCCAGTTGGTGCACTGGTTAAGAGCTTGCCCTCTAACATAAAGTTTGGCAGTTTGAGTCTACTTGCAGCTCCCTGACAACCCTATGAGGCCAGTTCTACTCTGTCTCATGGGGTCACCAGAACTTGGAATTGACTTGATGGTAAAGGGTTATTTATTTTGTCACAATAGTGTATATTTCAACTGTCAGGAGAACTCGGTACAAGAGCTGGTTCTGCAACTTGTAAAAGTTCATGGGCTTAACTTCTAACTCCAGCTTTTTTATCTGTATAATGTAGCTAACTATTTCTGCCCTGCCTTTCTCACAGGATTGTTGGACAACAAGTGTGAAAATGCTTTGTAAACTGTACAGCACTATATAAATATGTTGCCATTATATACTATACCTTTTTTTGTAAGAATTGACAGTGTTTGACTCTGTTCTCAAAATTGTGTTGCTGGGTGTTGTTGGGTGAATTTCAACTCATAGCAGCCCCATATGATGGAGTAGACTCCAGAGGATTTTCTTGGCTGTAATATTTACAAAAATAGATCATCAGGTCTTTTCTCCACAATATTAGTACAGTGCATTCTGTGATGGCAGAGACTACATCATTAGCCCCTCAAAGCCATCTGCACTTTATCTGTGTGTGCTGGGTTAAGCCAGCTCCCCCTTGGGCAGCGATACCAGATGGCATAAAACATTGACTGGTTAGAGCATCTAGTGAATCCACTGTCGTGTCATTTGTACCCTCATTCAGAAATATAACTAGACCTGGGAGAACTAATCCCAAGAACAGCCAACTGAAATACAGCCTACGCCCAGCTCTTCCAGCCAATCAGGAAAATAAAGAGTGTTGGGGCAATCAGTTATCTTAGGGCCAGATGGGATTTTGGTACTTAGTAGACAGTATCATAACAGACCCATGTATAGAGGGCTTACTATGCCAGGGCTTCAAGGCAGGTGTTATTACTCTCATTTTACAGATGAGGCTACCAGTTGCCCCCAAACATGTGAGTGAGTCCAGCAAACCACAATTTTTTTCCCACTCAGTGATACACAGAAGCCCAAGGCTGATGTTGGTCTCTGTCATGGATACGGCTAAAACACTGGGTTTGGGGTCAAAGAACCCCAGAGTGTGGACTTCAAGCCAGATATGGGGATTTAATGGTCAGAACAGAAAATAACTTAGTCTTCTGCAGGAGTAAGAAGCAGGCACCAAGTCCCTGGCATGAGAAAGGTTCTTCTTGCCACAAAGGCCATGGTCTATGCTCTCAACAAATGGCTGAAGATGACTGCTTCAGGGCTGCTCAATGACTAACAAGAATCTAATGTTACCTTTGCTTGGATCTCAAGCTAAAAGAGGAAAGAGACAATAAATGTGCCTTTCCTTGCTTCACATTCTCCAGAGGTAATCTAGTACCTACAAGTTGGCATTCAAGGCTCTTCTAGTATAGCCCAACTGATGATCCTAACACTTCTTGATGTCAAATCTTTGTCCCAGTCAAATACTCTCAGATTCACTCTCCCAAATGGCAACACCTCTCACTGCTCTGGGCAGTCAATTCCACCCAATCTTCAGGAGCAAACAAGGTTCCAGTCTTCCATCTGAAACTCTGCAGTCAAGTTCATTCACAGACCCCAACTGTGAAGCCTGTGAAGCCCTGGCCCTGCAATAGGGGCTTGCACTAATCCCTAACTGCTGTGTTGGCCTGTATCTCCCTGGACCACTCGCCTAGATTCTAAGGCCCCTACAGGAGCTGGGAAGCCGTAAGTTGTCTGTGTCCTTCACATAGCACTTGCTATAGAAATGATAAAGATAAGTAAATGCTGTGGAATTGATGAGTGGATGTGTAGAGAAAGGTGGTAGTATCAAAAGTTATCCAGATTTCTGAACACAGGTCCCTGAACCCTGTAAACCTAGTCTTTGCAGGTCAGGCTTCTGAAGGAGCCAGAACTCAGAGCTAGAAAGAAGTTCTGGGGTGACCTGATTCAGATGACCACCATAGCCCAAATAGGTAACTCTTTTGTCTTGCTCCAGGAAAAAGCCCAGCCTACCGCTAGGAAAGGACTTGCTGGTGCTCAGTTTTCCACAACCCCACCATGCAGCAGCATAGAAAAAAAATTTTTTCTTTAACTGTGATTGAGTGAAAGTGTACAATCCAGTTTAAATTTGCATGTCCACCTATCTGCTGCTCCTTCTGCTCTCCTTGCCTAGGGACAGCACACTCCTCCTTTCCGTTCTATGCATGTCATATCCTCTTAACAATCTCCTGTTCCCTCCCCTCCACCCTCTCCACTCCCCTCTAGTAAGAATCCAGTAGGACGACATCTTATAGCTTCATAGAACCATAAAGTGCACACACAATGTGGTCACTCTGTGTCCCCAAGTCCAATCCGTTTCTGTCCAAAGAGGTGACCTCAGTAAAGATTTATGATCAGGGGCAGCCTCAGGTCTAGGGGCCATGTTCCCAGGGGAACCCCCAGGCCTTCAGACCATGAATTGTGGTCTTTTAGTGGAGTTCTCAGGGTACATTCCATTTTAGAAAAAAAATTTTTTGAGAAGTTCTTTTAATAGTAACCTGAAAAAAAAAAAGCCAAGTTTTCATGGTACAAAGACCAAACAGGAAACAGTAGTTGGGTCTCTTGTCATTTCTACCGTGGACAGGTTATAGTCTCCTCATGATTACCAACACAGAGAGGGCAGTCAATGCAGGCCCCTTGCATCAGCCCACAACCCCAGAGCAGTCCTTAGTTTAAAACTGGTCTCCTGCCACAGGAAGACTTACCTAATATCTGCCCCATCCTACTTTTCTACCCAAGAGAGAATGGCAAAGGACCTTCTCTATGAAGACAGTTTATTCAGAGGTACCCTCTGAGGAAAACCAACCTAATTCTTCACAGAATAAGGTGCCTCCTATCCCTAAGTTACAGGTAGACCCAGAACCTCCAACATACACACAGGCACACTCCCCACACAGCTTCTTTTCTCTGAGGTCCTGAGGCCCTGTGATGTGCAGACCATGTTGAGACTCCGTTCCAACCTGACACACAGGGTTGCAATACTGGGGTAGGGGGTGGAAGGGGGCCTGGCAGCAGTGGCTGGGCTGGTATAGAGTTTGGGGGATAGGGTGGTAGTGATCTGAAGGGCATCCTTAAGTCTCCATTCAGACTGGGAGCCAACCAACACCTCTGGGTAAACCTGAAGTTCCCCAGATCTCCAAGAGTTCCCAGAGGCCCCGCCTGTCAGCCCCCAATTACATCCAGCCATCTGCTAAAGCGGGCTGTTGTTTGGTTTTAGTGAATGAATAATAACTGACTTGGCTCCTACTGTGTTCCTGGGGCTGCCTAGGATGAGGACACAGACCTCTCCAGGAAAACCCATATCTAAAGGAAACGAGGAGTCAGATCCTGAAGAGGCAAAGGTTCTTCTGCTCACCAGGCCAACAGAAGCCAGGGTTTTTACAAGTAGTTAAATCCAGAGTATCCTCTACCTGCCACTCCTGCTCCCTCACTTTACAGGACAGTTAAGCCCCTCATTGTCTGCTCAGAGTCGCCCGCGGGTGTTGTCGTTCCCTCCACTCCCTCCCTCCACCACCAATCTTCCCACAAATGTCAGGTAGGATTTGGGGGAAGGATGTCCCTCCCCCAAAGTCTTCCCAGCTCTCTACCAAGCTGGCTTCCCATAAGAGAAGGCGAGTCAACTGCCCTTTCCCTGGAGTGCAAATAGCAGCGGCGCGGGAAACAGCGAGCCCTACCACGGTCCGGTGAGTCTCCAGAATCCTGGCCCGGCTTCTTGCTCCAGCATGTCTGGAGTTAGGGGTCAAGAGAAAGGCTCAACAATCCAGAAACTTTCAACTGATCAAAGCCAACTAGGAGGGAGCCAGGGCGGGGGTGGGGGGTTTTCCAAGGCAGAGCGGCTGCTTCTCACTCACCATCTTGCTCGCATCCATGACTGAGGTTGCAGGGCATCCCCAACTCCCTCGAGATCTCACTTCCCTGAATGCTGCTCCCTGTTAATTCTGCCCCGATGGTGCCATGCTGCGGGGAGGGAGGTCAGCAGGCCCCCGCAGACCGGCGAAAGTAGCAGCAACAGCGGGGGGCAAGACCAAGGCGGCACCAAAGAAAGGTAGGGTAGGGTAAGAGAGGGACAGGGGAGGCGGGGCAGGGGCCCTCTCGAGCTGCAGGGGAGGTGAGCGAGTCCAAGTCCCAAAAGGCTAGGAAATCCTGAAACCAGCTGCCAGCGCCCTAAGCTGCAGCGTCGCAGGGGAGCCTGAGCTCTAGGGAAAAACTAACATAAGCATTCCGGGAAGAAGTTACGGTCCCTGGGCACAAGCCAAGGGTGTGATTTAAATAACAAAAGGTCGCTTCCCTTAGTGCTGGCTGCAGAGTTGGCAGCTTGAAGCTGCTGAGCCCACCAGGAAGTGTGAGCAAGCCTTGGTGGCAGTGGGTGGGATGGTGGGATGGGGGAGGAGGCGGGGGGAGGGAGAGGGGCAGGACTCAGGAAGTGCGCTGAGGAGGCTGTCTGAAAAACAGGGAGAGACTGAGACCTGAGACACAGCAAAGTGACATTCCAGTAAGGGGGAGTACCCCAGCTCCTCTCTGCTTGGCTTCACCTGACAAAGGAAGAATTCTAAGCCAGTTGTTAGCCTCCTGTGAGTCTGAGGTCTCCAAACAAATGGGAGAATAGAAGGCAGTAGACCAGGTATCCCTAGGAAAGCCCCAAAGCCCCCCACAAACTGAGCCAGAGCCAACCCTTCCTGGAGGGACGGAAATTGGCTCCATGGATTTGAATTTAATCTGGCCTGAGTGAGTACACAGCTCCTTCTTCTTGCCAGAACCCTGAATCTCCCATGTCTTCTTCCGTGCTTGCTCTGCCCTCATGAATAATGGGAAGAAACACTCATCCCTGCAGGAGCCATTAAGTGGTAGCAGAAAAAGACTCACAAATGATCTTTTGAGGTAAGATGTCCGGAAAAGCCCTGACACACAAGCCTATAAATCAAACCAAACTGCATTCCAAATCACAGAGACCCTAAAGAGTACAACTGCCATATAGGGTTTCTAAGGAGTATCTGGTGGATTCCAACTGCCAGCCTCTTGTTTAGCAGCCATAGTGCTTAACCACTAATGCAGCCAGGGTTTTTTTTAGCAATCCTATACCAAAACAACAACAAAAAACCCAAGTCTGTTGCTGTCAAATCAGTTCTAACTCATAGGCCACCTCAAATAGAGAGGGAGTAAGACCTCCAGAACTGGGAGATAAAAAATTTCTCTTGTTTTAGCATCAAGTCTGTGATTATCTGGTATAGCTGCAAAAGGAAACCAATACAATAGTTTCTGTCCAAAGGTCAGAAACTCTGGTGGGTAATGGTTAAGTAGCTGCTAACCAAAAGGTCAGCAGTTTGAATCTACCAGGCACTCCTTGGAAACTCTAAGGGGTAGTTCTACTTTGTCCTCTAGAGTCACTATGAGCTGGAATCAACTGGATGGCAATGGGTGTGGTTCTTTTTTTTTTTTTTTTTTTTGGTCTAAAGGTTGGTGTGTGCTAGTGTCATGGCTCAAACAGTTGCCTGCCTGGGGGCTGCCCTCTCTGTAGGACTTCCTCACCCAGGAGCTACCCAAGTGACAGCAGAGGAGAGGCTAGCCAGGACAGGAACTGGCCTACTCTTCTGCTCCTTTAAGGGGTTCCTGTCAGCAGTCCCTGGCAAATAAGCCAGTGACCACATGCAAACACGTATACGCATGGGTGTACACACAAGCACAGGGAAGGAATAAAACAAGTTTTTTAAAAACCTTGGGTTTCTAAGCCTTGGCTAATTCATTGTCCTGCTAGGCCTATCCAGTGCGCAAGCATTTTCGTCTGTCTGCATCAACACTCCTCTTGGGCAGACAGGTTGAGACTTTGAGGTGACAAGGAGGAGTCGGCCTGGGCATTCCCTGTGCCAGAGTGGTTATCCCTCCATGCAGCCAAGGCATCCTTCAGGTTATTAGCACATTTCTAGCCATACTGCTGTGGTAAGAGCCATGTGATACAAGCACAGTCACCATGAGCTCTTGTGTTACTGTCTCAGGTTGGGGAGCTGCTTTCAAATAAACTGGCCAGAAAGATGGAACAGGTCCTAGAACAAGAATGCTCTGTCCTTTCTCCATCTACTATAGTATGCTACTTCCAGTCCCCAAATGGTTATCTTTCCCTGCAGAGGTCTTAGCCTTACAGGCACCTCCTAGGCACCATGTCCAAAGACAAACCCTTGTTTCCTGTTCTCATGATCTGCTCCTTCTCCTATGTCATCTATCTCAATTCATGGTTTTATCTCCAGTTAGGTGCTCAAGACAGAAACCTCAAAACCAAACCAAACCCATTACTTCAGAGTCAATTCTGATCATAGTGACCCTACTGAACAGGGTAGAACTGCTGTCATAGGTTCCAAAATCTGTAATCTTCATGGAAGCAGACTGCTACATCTTTCTCCTATGGAGAGGCTGGTAGCTTTAACCACTGACCTTTAGATTAGCAGCCAAGTGCTTAATCAGTATACAACTAGGGATTCTCTTCAGACCAACAAAGAACAAACCCCTTGCTGTCCAGTCAATTCTAACTCCTAGTGACCCTACAGGATGGAGCAGAACTGCCCCATGAAGTTTCCAAGGAGCACCTAGTAGATTCTAACCTTTTGGTTAGAAACCATAACATATAACTACTATACCACCAGGGTTTCCTTCTTCAAAACCAAACTAAACCCAAACCCACTGCCATCGAATGAGTTCTGATTCATAGCAACACTACAGATGGAGTAGAACCGACCCTTACCAAAATGGGTCCTAACCCCTCCAGTGAAAATCCCTCCACTCTACCCCACCTAAGTAAGTCTCATGTTCATAAATTCCTCCCAGTAAACAGCTTACACTCTGTCTTCCCTCTCAATACCAACTGTTTCTGTGCTGGCTAAGACTTTCAAAAATAGCCTCCTAACTGGCCTCCTAGCCTCTAGTTTCTTCCTGACCACACATCTGATTGAGACCCCCCACCCCTGCCTTACCCACACCAAAAGAATAACCTTCTGTAGTTCACTTGGCACTCGAAGTCCTTAATCATCTGATTTCATCTCCCTCCATTCTAGTATACCTTCTCCAACCCTCCAGCCTTTCCTACTCCATCAACAGAACAATGGAAAAGATTTTTTTTCATCTTTCAAGAGCTGTCTCAGATGTCATCTCCTCTGTGAAACTCTCCCTGACCCATTCAGAGATCCATCCTTTCCACAATAAGCAGCCCTTTGAATCTCCTGTATCACCCTGGGCTCTCTCCCCACTGGCCTGGGAGCTCCCTCAGGCAGGGCCTTTGTCTCATAGACCTTTGCATCCTTAGTGCCCTGCTATTACTTGTCCCACCCAGGGCTCTTTTCAGCATGTACTCTGCTGCTGACATTTAACCTCAACTAAAATGTAGGGAATGGATCCAGGAGGCTTCTAAGTTATAAATCTGCACTGAAAGTTCAAAACATGTGGCCTGGTAGAGGCTGATACCTACGGTAAAGACTGATTCTGAATCCTTGTTCTTAGGTGCCATCATGTGTGTTGCAACTGGGAAGGACCTTGTGCACAACAGTCATGTGCCATCCACATAACTGTTGCTGTGTTTGAGTCCATTATTTCAGCCACTGTGTTACTTATCTCGTCAAGGCTCTTCCTCTTTTTTGTTGACCTTACCAAGTACGATGTCCTTCTCTAGGGACTGATCCCTCCTGATAACATGTCCAAAGTATGTGAGATGAAGTCTCACTACTCTTGCTTCTAAAGAGCATTCTGGCTGTACTCCTTCCAAGACAGACTTGTTTATCCTTCTGGTAGTCCACAGTATATTCAATATTCTTTGCCAACACTGTAATTCCAATGTATCAAGTCTTCTTTAGTTTTTCTTATTCACTGTCCAGCTTTGGCATACTTATGAGGCAACTGAGAGTATCATGGCTTGGGTCAGGAGCACCTTAGACCTCACAGTGACATCTTCAGTTTTTAACACTTTAAATACATCTTTTGCAGCAGAATGTGACCAGTGCAATGTGTTGTTTAATTGCTTGATTGCTCCTTCCACAGGTGTTGGCTGTGGATCCAAGTAAAATGAAATTCTTTACAACTTCAATATTTTCTCAGTTTATCATTATGTTGCTTACTGGTCCAGTTGTGAGGATTTTTGTTTTCCTCATGTTGAGGTATAATCTAAAGTTTATCCCTACCAAGATGGTACTGATCATCCTCAGGGACAGATTCAAGGCAGAGCTTTACAGAGCACTTTAACAACAACAACAAAAAAACCAAACTCATTGCTGATTCGAACTCACAGAGACCCTACAGGAGAAGGTAGAACTGACCCATAGGGTTTCCAAAGAGCAGCTGGTGGATTCGAACTACCAATCTTTTAATTAGCAGCCAAATATCCACTAAAGCTTCATAGAGCACACTATAGATGCGAAATTCCACAAACTCCCAGAAATGAGGTTTAAGCTAAACATTCCTCCTACAAAAGGGCTTTATGTAACCTACATTATTATGCTACTACTAACAAGCATATGAGCCCTGGTGACAAAGTGATTAGGAGTTCAGGCTGCTAACCAAAAGGTCAGCAGTTCAAATCTACCAGCTGATCCTTGGACATCCTACAGGGCAGTTCTACCCTGTCCTATGGGGTTTCTGTGAGTTGGAATCTACTTGACGGCATAGGACAGTGAGAAACATGCAGAGTGCTATAATGTTTACAAAATGCTTTTTTATCCATTATCTCATTTGACCCTTAAAAAAATCAGGTAAGGTGACAGCACAGTTGTTATCATTACATCCATTTTACATGTGAGGTATTGTAGAAGAGTGTACAACTGAAACCTGGGGGTGGCACTGGAATAGGGAGAGGTAGTCCAAAGGTTCTTTAGCTTTTACCTAATCCAAAACCAAACCCACTGTCATAGAGTCAGTTCCGACTTACAGTGACCCTACAGACAGAGTAGAAATGTCTCATAGAGTTTGCAAGAAGCTACTGGTAGATTTGAACAGCTGATCATCTGGTTAGCAGCTGTAGCACTTAGCCACTACGCTATGAGCATTTCCTAGCTTTACCTACAGTCTTTCAATTTTTTATAAGAAAAATATGATGATATGTTATTACTTGCACAACAAAAATAGTTATTAAAAGAAAAACTGTAAGCTCCTAGATGAGACAGATCTCAAGTTGAATTATGGCTCTACTAGTTTCTAGATATGAGAAAGTTCCTCAACCTCTGAAAAATATGGATAGTAAACATTATAGCTGCATGGTTGATATGAGAATTAAGCAAAACAGTATATGTAGAGCACCCAGTACAGTGGCCCATGGTTTGGTTCAATACACCCATCTCTAGATTCACCTGGTGATTAGCTTCTGAAAAGCTCTAGATTAAGAAAAGCACGTAAATCAAAATTAACTTTCTCATAAGAAAGAAGTACAGAGATGAGGACAGCAGTAGTGTTTCTTTGGTATTAGATTCAAATGACAGTAAATAGGTTTAATAGGGGTAAAAAAGAGGGAACTAAAGTGACTTGACCATTTTCAGCTGAGCTGCAAAGGATACTGGCTGACACCATTAGTTATGTAATTCTTAACCTTCTCCCTAGGGACAACTTCTGCAAACAGTTTCTGCAATTTCTGCAAATAGGCCTTGGCCAAGTGAGTGATCCTGGTGGCTCTGTCACAAAGCATTTACACTAAAGCTTTTGTTGGGCAGAATGTGGCCTCTTTTAATGAGTCTAAGAACCTCCAGTTTGATTCCAATGGGAAAAACTATCTGCTGCCTCTCTTTCTAGGACAGTGGGGGCATAAGTTACAGTTAATTAAATCAATAAAGAAGAGTTCCTAAACAAGAGTTCCTGGACCTAGTATGTATCTGGCTACAGCAGCACATGGCAACTTGGATGGTGGGTGCCACCTGAGTGTTGGAGGGCAGCATGTCATGCTGTGAATAATAATACTAGATAACATTTATTATTGAGTACTTAGCATGTTGCAGGCACTATTCACAAGTGGTTAACAAGTATTAGCTCTTTTAGTCCCCTTAACAATATTATAACGCAAGTGTTAATATTATCACTATGTAATAAATAAGGAAACCAAGGTCTAGAGAGATTAAATGACTTATGCAGGGCCCCACAGCTAATAAACAGTGAAGCCACGGCTGAACATAGTTTATTCCAGAACCTGTACCTGTAGCCCCCACTCTGGGTCATACTGGGTCATACTGTGCTGTACTATGTTCCTGCTACCTGGTCCTGCCTTGCCCATGGAATACCTGCTGTCTCCAAGGTTAGCAAGAAAACACAAACAAAACCCAAAACAAAAACCAAACCCATTACCATGACTCACAATGACTCTGAAGGACAGCAGAATTGCTCCATAGGGTTTCTAAGGAAAAGCTGGTGAATTTAAACTGCCAACCGTTTGGTAAGTAGCCAAGCTCTTAACCACTCACTACCAGGATAAGCAGCCGTCTACACTATGTTATTATCAGTATATTTTTATTTATGGGTTTACTTTTCTTCATTCTAAAAAGGTGTGAATTAATCGTAATACACTGAGTTTGCGCATTCCCTTTTTCCACTCCCATACCCTTTTGAACTGGTAAGTGATTTGCACAGGTACCTGGAACAGAGATTCAAATATAGTGCAGCTAACCTACCTCTTCAACTTCAATTCTATTTTCTCCCACTGTACCATGCTGCCATGTTACAGGCATACAGGATGGGCCCTAAGAAACAGTTCCTCTTAAGTAGTTGAAAAAGGATGTGCAGCTGGTTTGCATTTGTTTTTGTCATTTACTGCTGCTATAACAGAAATACCACAAGTGGAGGGGCAGAGTCAAGATGGCTAACTAAGCACACGTCTCCTTATATCCCTCTGGAAACCAAGACCTGAATTGACAATCAAACAGAGCCTTCTGATCACCTAATCAGCCTCAGGACACGGCACAGAGCTGTTAATTGGGACTTCATACCACTCAGCCAAAAACCTCCTCTCTTTCGCTGACTTCCACTCCTGGCTAGCCCCGGCTCTCACGGACAGAAGGTAAACGCACCATTTTGACTTTTTTTTTCCTCTGTCTCGGCTGGCGGGCGGAGCTGGGCCTTGCCTGGCGGCTGGACTCAGACGCGCTGCTGGGGGGATAGGCAGGCGAAATTCCCATACTCTGAGAGCCAGTCTCGGGACTCTGTTAATCTAGACACTTTGAGCCTTTCGTTTTGTAGCTGCCTCAGTGGGGTTTGCGCGGAGCTCCGCGGTAAGGGTGCGTGACACCATGTTGGTACCGAGATTTTAGCGGGACCTTGTTCTTAGCCTGGGAGCCAGCACCTGCAAACGGAACAGTGCTTCTCCGTCAGAAAAGTAGTGATTTTGCACAGTGCTGTCTACGTTGGGGGCCCTGCAACAGAAGCAGAGGAATCGCTGCCTCTCGGCACCATTAGCCCCTCTGTCTGCTGCCTGTGTGGAGGACGCCATCTTGGGTACAGTGGCCGCAGCTGGACCTAATTCTTAGCTTGGGAGCCAGAGCCTGCCCACAAGAAAGCGCTTTTCTATCACAAAACCAGTACTCGACGCAGTGTTGGACAAGCCTAGGCCCTGTCAGCAGAGGCCACCAGGGCAGTAGCATTGCTGTATTCTGAACTACTTTGTTATCATCTGGGGTGGGAAATAGTGGCGCTTACTTCGTCAGATGAGAAGAGGGACCTCTACACCTGAAAACGTAACTGACTTGTGAACCGGTC
Source organism: Heterohyrax brucei (assembly GCA_028571685.1). NCBI lineage: Eukaryota > Metazoa > Chordata > Mammalia > Hyracoidea > Procaviidae > Heterohyrax > Heterohyrax brucei. Next base: position 5,348,488 of record CM053165.1, on the reverse strand, counting down.
AGATACCTTTTGCTTTACATTGGAAGACAGCGTAGAGAAACATTTGCAATCCATCCCCACAGTACCTCTTCCAGCCTCTATATACTCACATGGGACCCAAAAAGCAACAGACAATTGTGGCATACAAGCAATCACTCATGGCTTCAGAAGGCTCCCAAACAAAGCAACCAAGGAGTTTTCCAGATGAAGAAACTTTTATGAAAGCATCAGGAAGTGAATACAAAATGATTATATACAGAGCCCTTCTAGACCTTATACAAAATGCAGCAGAACAAAATGAAAAATTAAGCAAGCTGTTCGATCTGATGGAACACCAATACTCTGAAATCCAACAGAATAAGAAGAAAATCAAAGACATAGAAACTTCCAAGCAAAGCCAAGAAAACAGAATGGAACAAATGGAAAAAAGAATTTCTGACTTGGAAGACAGAGCTACTGATGCCAGTGTCTATGAGCAGAAATCAGGAAAAGGAAGCAAGAAAAATGAAGAAACATTAAGAAGCATGTGGGACTCTATTAAGAGGAACAACCTTTAATTAATCGGAGTCCCTGAACAGGGTGAGACATTTGAGAACACACAGAGTATTGTTGCTGAGCTGCTGAAAGAAAACTTCCCAGAAATCATGAAGAGAATACAAACATCTCAGATGCATATCGTACGCCACCCAATATAGATCTCAAAAGAAAGAGTCCAAGACATATTATAATCAAGCTTAACAAAATGAAACATAAGCAGCAACTCTTAAAGGCAGCAAGACTCAAGGCAAAGCTAACATTCAGAGGGAAACCCTGTAGACTCTCATCAGATTTCTCAGCAGAAACCATGCTGGCACAGAGACAGTGGCACGACACATTCAAAGTCTTGAAGGAGAAGAACTTCCAACCAAGAATTATATATCCTGCAAAACTATCTTTCAAATACGAAAATGAAATGAAGACCTTCCCAGATAAACAGAAACTCAGAGACTGTAAAAACCAAAACAAAACTACAAGAAATACTGAAAGAAGTTCTTGGCTTTGGCTTAGAAGAACGAAACCAGTAACTTTATATTTTAGAACGACACACTACTCAATACTCATTTAGGGAAGGCTCCAAAGTAAATCACAGCTTTGATTTGGAAAGAAGCAATCCAGTGATCATCATGAAAACTATGGTGTCATCATAATAAAAAGAGGGATGTACTACACTCATTATAGTCCTTCCAGATGGAGAGGAAGATGACAAGACTGGTAGTAATTAAAATTGGGTTTATAAATAGTTTATTAAGGGGGTTCATAGGGGCAGCTGTAAAGCACAACAAAGATGTATCATACCATTTCAAGAAATCTAACACACGAGTCTCAACAACTATAAAACCAGCTCTGAAAAAGGTGAAAAATCAACTCACAAAAAAGAGTGTCTCAGAACAGACTAATAAGAACAACAGAGAAAACATCAACATAAAAATAAACTATCACAATGGCAGCAGTGAACACATACCTATCAATAATTACATTGAATGTGAATGGACTGAATGCTCCAGTAAAGAGACATCGAGTGTCATCTTGGATCAAAAGACACGACCCATCCATATGTTGTCTACAAGAAACTCACTTGAGACCTAAAGACAGGAACAAACTGAAAATTAAAGGATGGAAGAATACGTATCAAGCAAACAATGAACAAAGAAGAGCAGGGGTGGCAATTCTAATCTCAGACAAAATCAATTTTAATGTCAAATCCACCATCGTGGACAAAGATGGACACTATATATTGCTGAAAGGTTCAGTACACAAGCAAGACTTAACTATATTAAACATTTAAGCACCTAATGCCAGAGCACCTAAATATGTTGAAGAAACACTGACTATGCTCAAAAGAGAGTTAGATGACTCCACAATAATAGTGGGAGATTTTAACACTCCACTCTCATTACTAGACAGATCATCTAGAAAAAAGCTCAGTAAAGATACAGAAGACCTCATTGACACAATTAACCAACTAAACCTCATTGATATATACAGAACTTTCCACCCATCAGCAGACAACTATACCTTCTTCTCCAGTGCACATGGAACATTCTCCAGAATTGACCACGTGATAGGCCATAATGCAATGCTCAACAAAATCCATACCGTTGAATTCCTGCAAAGCATCTTCTCAGATCACAAAGCCATCAAAGTTGAAATCAATAGCAGAAAAAACATAGATAGAAAGTGGAACTCTTGGAAACTGAACAACATCTTGCTCAAAAAAAAATGGGTTATAGAGGAAATCAGGGATGAATTAAAGAAATTCATGGATTCCAATGAGAATGAAAACACTTCCTACCAGAACCGATGGGATACAGCCAAAGGAGTGCTCAGAGGTCTGTTTATCTCCATAAATGCACACATCTGGAAGGAAGAAAGAAACCAAATCAAGGAACTAACTCTACAGCTTGAACAAGTAGAAAGAGAACAACAGAGGAACCCCTCGGGCACCGGAAGAAAGGAGATCATAAAGATTAGAGCAGAGCTAAATGAATTAGAGAATAGAAAAACAATTGAAAAAATTGAAAAGACCAAAAGCTGGTTTTTGAAAAGATCCACAAAATTGATAAACCACTGGCTAAACTTACAAAAGAAAAGCAGGAAAGGAAACAAATAACCTAAATTAGAAATCAGAGGGGAGTTGTCACCACAGATACAACAGAAATCAAAAATATCATAACAGAATACTATGAAAGACTATACTCTAACAAATTTAAAAACCTAGGGGAAATGGACCAATTCCTTGACTCATACCACCTACCTAAATTATCACAACGTGAAGCAGAACAACTTAATAAACCCATCACAAAGGAAGGGATTGAAAAGGTCATCAAAATATTGCCCACCAAAAAAGTCCAGGCCCAGATGGCTTCAGTGCAGAATTCTACCAAGCATTTAGAGAAGAGTTATCCCCAATACTACTGAAACTATTTCACAGTATACAAAGGGATGGAGTACTCCCAAACTCATTCTATGAAGCCAGCATAACCCTGATACCTAAGCCAGGGAAAGATCCAACAAAGACAGAGAACTACAGACCGATATCACTCATGAACGTAGATGCAAAAATCTTCAACAAAATTCTTGCCAACAGAATACAACAACATATGAAGAAAATAATCCATCATGACCAAGTGGGATTCATACCACGGATGCAAGGCTGGTTCAACATCAGGAAAACAATTAATGTGATTAACCACATAAATAACACAAAAGACAAAGATCACCTGATTTTGTCCATTGATGCAGAAAAGACATTTGATAAAGTCCAACACCCATTCATGCTAAAAACTCTTAGCAAAATGGCCATAGGTAGCAATTCCTCAACACAGTAAGGGCCATTTATACAAAGCCAATTGCCCACATCATCCTGAATGGAGACAGACTGAAAGACTTTCCCCTGAGATCAGGAAGTAGACAAGGATGCCCACTGTCACCTCTCCTATTCAACATTGTGCTAGAAGTTCTAGCCAGAGCAATTAGACAAGACGAAGAAATAAAGGGCATCTGCATCGGCAAAGAGGAAGTTAAAATCTCCCTGTTTGCAGATGATATGCTTGTATATGCAGAGAACCGCAAGGAATCTATAAGTAAGCTACTCAAACTGATAGAAGAGTTCAGCAAAGTTTCAGGATACAAGATAAACATAAGTAAATGAGTAGGTTTCCTTTATACCATCAACGAGACTGTTAAGGAGGAAATTATAAAATCAATACCATTTACGATAGCCCCTAAGAAGATAAAGTACCTAGGAATTAATCTAACCAGAGAAACAACAGACTTTTACAAAGAGAACTATAACCCCTTACTACAAGAAACTAAGAGAGACTTAGATAAATGGAAAAACCTACCCTGCTCATGGATAGGAAGACTTAACATTGTGAAAATGTCTATTTTACCCAAAGCAATTTATTTATATAATGCAATCCCAATACAAGTTCCAGCATCATTTTTTAATGAGATGGAGAAACAAATCACCAATTTTGTTTCGAAAGGGAAGAAGCCCCGGATAAGTAAGGTACTACTAAAGAAGAAGAACACACTGGGAGGCCTCTCATTACCCGACCTTAGAACATACTACACTGCCACAGTGGTCAAAACAGCCTGGTACTGGTACAAGAACAGACAGATCGATCAATGGAACAGAATTGAGACCCCAGAGATGACACCATCTGCCTATGAACAGTTGATATTCGACAAAGGCCCTAAGACATTAAACTGGGGTAAAAACATTATCTTCAACAAATGGTGCTGGCAAAATTGGTTATCCATCTGCAATAAACTGAATCAAGATCCGTATCTTACACCTTATACAAAAACCAACTCGAACTAGATAAAAGACCTAAATATCAAACCTAAAACGCTAAAGCTCATCCAAGAAAAGGTAGGAACAAGAATGGAAGTTTTAGTACACAATGAGGACAGACTCCAAAATCTGTCAAACAAACCTGAATCAACAGAAGAGAAAATAGATAAATGGGAACTATTAAGAATCAAACACTTTTGCTCATCCAAAGACTTTATTAATAGAATTAAAAGAACACTCATAGAATGGGAAAAAATATTTGGCAACTCTATGTCAGATCGACGCCTGATCTCCATAATCTATAGGATACTACAAAATATCAAGACGAAGAAGATAAACCATCCAATTAAGTGATGGGCAAAGGAGATGGACAGACACTTCACTAAAGAGGAGATCCAGGCAGCCAAAAAACACATGCAGACATGTTCATGATCTTCAAGAAATTCAAATCAAGACAACAATGAGATACCATCTCACCCCAACAAGATTGGCCATGATCCAGAAAACACAAAACAACAAATGCTGGAGAGGCTGTGGAGAAAGTGGAACCCTCCTACACTGTTGGTGGGGTTTGCAAAATGGTCCAGCCTCTTTGGAAGGCAATCTGGCGCTTCCTTAAAAAAATGGATATTGATATACCATTTGACCCAGTAATTGCACTATTTGGAATATATCCTACAGATTCAAGGCCTTTCACATCAACGGACAGATGCACCAGAATGTTTATCGCAGCACCGTCCACAATAGCAAAAAGATGGAATCAACCCAGATACCCAACAATAGAAGAATGGCTAGGTAAACTGTGGTACATATACTCAATAGAGCACTATCCAATGATAAAGAATAACGATGATTCCAGGAAACATCTCCTAACCTGGTTTCAACTTGAAGACATTATGTTGAGTCCAAGTAGTCAGCGACAAAAGGACAAATACTGTATGAGACCTCTACGATAAGATCTCAAAAACAGACTTGTGTATAGAAGACTCTTTGACAGCTGCAAGGGAGGGAAGGGAGGGAGAGCGAGGGGGGGAGGGTTTAGTTTAGATAGTTACTAGCAATCTAGTTGGGAGAAAGTGGTGACAGCACACATTAGGAACAAGAACAACATTAAGTGGACTTCAGCATAACTTGAGTACTCCTTCCATCTTAACTCAATATTGCAAGGATAGAGTGGCTGGGCTGGGGGCGGGGGACCATGCTCTTAGGCAAATTCCAGGCCAATTGGCACAACTAGTGTTTTGCTAAGAGAGCTCTCTGCACCCCACATTCATGAGTGGTGTCTGGGGTCTTAAAAGCTGCCAACTTGCCATCCGAGGACACAGCAAATGGTCCCAACTCAGGAGGAATGGATGCTCACCGAGGGCCAAAACGGCATGTGGTAAAGACAACCGAGAGGACGGAGAGACCCACAAGAGTGGGTGCCTACATCGACTTGGGACCGGAAGAACCGGATGGTGCCCGGCCACCACCAGTGCTAGCCACGACGGAGCTCACAGAGAGGAGTCTCACTGGCAACACAAGAATAAAAAGAGTTTCATCATGAGATCTCCACTAAAAGACCTCAATTGATGGTCCAGTGGTTTGGGGGTTACTCTGAGAGCATGGCCCCCTGCTCTGATGCTGCCCTCTCCCATAAATTATAACAAAGGTCCACTCTTTGGACAGGAATGGATTGGACTTGGCAATGCAGAGTAACCGTATATTGGAAGCACTTTTTGGTTTTATACATCTATAGGATATCATCTTGCCGACCTCTGGCTGGAGGAAGGGGAGTGGACGGAGAGGAGGGGAAAGGAGACTGTTGGGAGGATGAGACAGGTATGGAGCAGAGAGGAATAGTGTGCTGTCACCAGACAGGGAGAGCAGTGGAAGCTGTATATAGGTGGGCATGTAAATTTACATGTGAATGTACATTTTCAAAGTTATGTTAAATAAAAATTAAAATAAAAATTAAAAAATTAAAAAAAAAAATACCACAAATGGATGGCCTTAACAAAGATAGGTTTATTCTTTCTCAGTCTAGTAGGCTGTAAGTCAAAACTGAGGGTGCCAGCTCTAGGAGAAAGCTTTCTTCCTCTGTCAGCTTTGGAGGGAGGTCTTCGTCATCAACAGTCTCTGAGTTTAGGAGCTTCTCTGCACAGAAACCTCAGGTCCAAATGACACGCTTTGCTCTCAGTGCTGCCTTCTTGATGGTAGATTCCCCCTGTCTCTCTGCTCACTTCTCTCCTTATATCTCAAAAGAGACTGTTTGAAGACATCCTCTAATCTTGTATATCTCACCAACATAACTGCTATGAATCCATCTCATCAACATTATAGGATTTATAACACATGGGAAGATCACATCAGATGACAAAATGATGGACAATCACAAAATACTGGGATCATGGCCTGCCCTAATTGATATGCATGTTTTGAGGGACAAAATCCAATCTACGACAGCACATGACTACAAACCTGAAGTTTGGTAGCTTTGTAACCAGAAAACCCAGTCACAGCCACATGCTGTCTGTCACTACAAAGCCAGATGTAGAGATGGGGAGAGACTGTACTTAATTCAGATGGCAGGCAATCTGAAAAGATGGTGGGTTAGCACCCTAAAAACCATCTTAACATCTCATCTCAAGCCAGAGGGTTTTATAGGAAGAAGGAGGAAGGGTTACAGAAAAAAAAAAAAAAAACCCCAAAAAACAGTGTTATTCATGTGCCTAAGGGGGAAGCTGTAGCTTAGGTTAGGTCCCTGGGCAAGGTCTGGAGTCATAAGGTGGGTGATGTCACCTGGGCAGTATCTTAACATCTCATTTCAAGCTAGAGGATTTGGGGTTGTTGGTCACTCCGGTGTCACAGGGCAGGGGGTGTTCAAGGAACCATAATGTTATTTGGACGGTGGCCTTTGTGGTCTGTAGCTTTCTCAGGTCCCTCAGCAAGGTGGGTAATTTTATCTGATTCAGGCCTCTGGGCAAGATCTGAAATAAACCTCACAGTCTCCAAGTTAGTCATTGTAATTTTTCTAGTCAGCCTGAGAGATCAGGCAAGGATTTTTAATCAGTGTTTTACAATTATTAGCCCTTTCACTTTGACTCACCCAGTAGCTCCATGGAAAGAAAAACCTGGCCATCTACTTCCATCAAGATTACAGTCCAGAAAGCCCTATGGGGCAGTTTTCCTCTATACCACATAGGGTCACCATGAAATGGAATCGACTTGACAGCAATGAGTTAAGTAGTTTAAATATTTCCCCTGAACACAGTTTTCATTATAACATACTAAACAGAAATATATTTTATAAAAACCTGGCACTGTCCCAAATTCTGAACCTAAAGTTAAATAGTGATGAGAGGCAGGGCCAAGGCACCAGAATAGTCAGATACTTCCTGTCCTCCCTCTTACAATAACACTCCTTCAAAACAAGTGAATTGAATATATATGACAATCTAGGAAACCTAGTCATCAAAGACAACACTGAAGAATAGGACTAAATGGCAGGTAGAAGGAAAGACAATTCAAAAGTAGCAGAAACAGGAAGCACCAGATTGTGGATTCACTGGTGCCCTGTTAGCTAAGTGCATACAGCACATGTGGACTTAGCCAAGCAGCAACATCATCTGGTACAGCCAAGCATCAGTGAATCTGCATGTACCACCAGAACCAAACAGGAGCAACATCAGACCTGCCAAAGTTAACGAGAAGCTACCAACCTACCGTCACCCACCCCAAACCCAGTCCTGGGACATTTGACAATGCCACACCCCCTCAGCTGAGGACTCAGGACCAGCGGAGGCCCTGCTCCTTTGCTCAGCCACTGGCACAGGAGGTCCACCAACTTGCAGCATCAGTACCAGCCTAGTACCACATACCCTCATTAGCATAAAAAAGCAGGGCATACATACACCTGAAGCTCATTTTCACCTGCAGCAGTCAAGGGAGAGCTGGAGATCTGTGATATTCAACACTGCCCCATCCCCAAAGAAAGGTTCTCACCCACCCACACTGGGGGCCAAAGGAATAGCCCCCATGACAGGGGTCTTAGAATTAGTGGTGCCTCCCAATCACACCAATCAATGGCAACAGGTACCTAAGGACTGATGGTACTACCTACCCTCCCACTATGCACTCTAGGGGTCATACTCTACATCCAGGCACCCACGGGCAGTCCTCAGCACCCTGCCTTGTCCCACACATTGCCCCCCACTGCAACTGACACCTGTGCCTACTCCAAACACCACCACTCAGCCCTATCCCCTTAGGACCTGGGAATCTGTACCACACACTCAGTCACTGATGACAGCCTGGGCACTTGTGCCCTAAATAATCTCACCCTGCAAGAACAGTGAAAAAGATTCCTGGACTCACACACCTAGTAACTGCTCTGACCACATGGAGACAGGACATAAGAGTTTCAGCAACTACCAAAGGAGCTTACATGCCCAGCTACTTGGGCATATAAAAATAAAAATACAAGATGCAGCAAACAAAAATACAAAAAATAAATATAACTTACTGATGCCTCAGAGACAACAGTCAATGCAAAAATCACAAAATGAAGCAGGACAAGATGGCTTCAGCAAATGAAGAACATAAAGAACCAGAAAACCTTCTAGAAGAAGATAAGGTAATGGAACTACCTGATAAAGAATTCAAAGGCTAATATACAGAGCTCTTCAGGAGATAGGAAGGAGATCAGGCAAAACTCAGACTAAGCCAAAGAACACACAAAGAAACCAAGAGAAAAATTCAAGAAAAATACAAGAAAAACATGACAGAATAAACAGGCTGCTAGACAATATACGGAGACAGCAACTAGAAATCCAAGAGATGAACAATAAAATTTCAGAATTAGACAACTCAATAGAAGGTCATAGAGCAGAACAGAGACAAGAGCACTCAGAACCAGTGAAATGGAAGATAAACCTGTTGACACCAATTTCTTTGAGGAAAATCAGAAAAAAAGAATGGAAAAAAAAGAAATGTGGGGTACTGTGGATGCTAGATTACTTAGGTATGGCCTTTCCAGCTATGGTCTTGAAGTCTTACCCAAGTGACGGCCAGGACTGTGCATATATGGTAACTGTGGTTGACCAAATACTGGTCAGTTTTGCCATCTCACTAGGCTTGAAATAAACTACCTCAAAGGTGGAAAGAGAGAAGCCAACCACTACCAAGGAAGGAGAGACTGGCAAGAGAGACTAGTAATGGAGACATATCAGCAGAGACCTGAAAGCAGGAGACTGAGTGGTATGCTTCCTGGGCCTTGGAAAGAGATAGCTGAAAGCATTTTGGCAGAAGCCTAGGGCCAAGAGGAGGCATGCCTGTGAGCACCACTGGGTAGAGGATGTCTGGATGAAAGAATTGTATCCTGAGTGTTCCTAAGCCTGAATTATAATTTTTACTTCTCTATGGAAGGTTTCCCATGGAAACCCTAGTGGTATAGTAGTTAAATGCTACTTCTGTTAACCATAATGTCAGCAGTTTGAATCTTCCAGGTGCTCCTTGGAAACTGTATGGAGCAGTTCTACTCTATCCTATAGGGTTGCTATGAGTTGGAACTGACTCAATGGCAGTGGGTTTGGATTTTTTGTTTTTCTAATAAACCCCATAATGATGAGTGTGGTCTGTGAGTTCTTTGTGGCTACTTCAGTGAATTATGGAACCCAGCAGAAAAGCAGAGGGCCCTGGGGCAGCTCGTTTAAGAGTCAGTAAAGATGGCAAAGGGGGAAGCCATGTCTGACATCCATTTCATATGATCAACCATGGGATGTTGATCTTGAGTCTCCTTCTCCTTTGTAAAGTTAGAAGAGGTCAGACGCTGCCCACAATCTGTTTTTACAGCTGGCATCAGAAGAGGGGTTCTTTGCAATGGCTCCAGACACATGAAAGTGAAACAGAAGGCAGACCTGTTTTCAAAAGGGAGACTGAATTAGGCAGCCAGGACTAATTCTTTACCTGCTTTTCTTAAAATTACTGGCGGCTTAACATTATCTGACTCAGGCAGGAAATAACACATTAACTTACAGGAGCCACTGAGATAAAGCCTTTATAGCCTTTGCCACCTTTGCAGAACAGCAAACAAGTGGAGGCACTGGTTCAAGGACCCACTGCTCAAGTGACAACTGAGAGCTTACTGGACCTCAGTTCTGATACATAGTTCACCTGGCCTGCTCCCAGATCGATGCCCACCCCCCATTATCCACACTGTTTCTCACTGACATGTGCCCCTACACTGGCATGTAGCCTTGGTGGAGCTAGGACTTGACCAAGGTCATCTAGACTGCTAAACTGAATTCCATGCCCTGTCCCAACCGGATCTACAGACTTATATTCCTTTACCTATCTCTGGGGTAGTAAATCAACCTTCAGAGAGGTAATGAATTTACATTGTTCCACAAGATGTAAAGGAATCTCGTGACTCCCTGTTCTATCCTGTGACAAGGTTTGACATTTTCCAGAGGCAAATCCCTTTGTAATCTAGCTATAAAAGCCACCGGAATTGTAACCGAAGCAGGACAATTTTTGGAGAAGTTATTCTCACTCTCTCCCAGGCCTGCATGCTTGTCTGCAAATAAAGCACTGAACTCCTACCCCCACCCGTCTATGAATTTTGGCTGTCAGTGATAGGCAGAGTCAACATGCTTTGGTTTGGCAGCAACCTCTCCCTTTAAAAACCCTGCCCTTGCCTGACAACTTTGGACAGGCTTTGAGGACAAGAATGCTGTCTGTCCCCTGTTTTGCTAGCATACACCTACCCAAGCTCCTGTCTCAGAGACTGGATTTGCGGGCAGTTAGTAGGAACCTAGAGTTTTGTCTGGTAACAAAAACATGTTACTTAGTAAGAGAAAGAACAAAGGGGCTTGGAAAGTGAAACTTTTGATTCTTACATGGTTATTTTTGTTGTTGTTACCTGTAATGGCTGAAAGGAATGTTATGCTGCATCTGGAGAGGGCTAGGGCAAAAGCCAGGCCACAGGAGCAAGACCATGTATAGGGAGCCAGGGTCTAATGGTTTCACCCAGCCAGAGGCCCAAGGCCATATGCATATGAATGAATGGGAAGATAAGAGGTAGAGAAGACACAACTGGAATGCCTTAAAAAGGATTATGTGTTTATCTGATTTGCCATGGATATTAAATGGTTCTGCTACCTAGTGTTGTAAAGCAAATGTAAGTGTATGGTAGAAATGAATACTGAGTATTATAGATTACAGAGAGTGTTTAACACTGCCTTCAGCTAATTCCCGGCTAGATAGGCTAAAAGCATAAAAGGTGACTGTTTTACTTTTTTAATACTGAGCAACTGGTGTGCTGCTGGATGCATTGAGAAAGGAAAAGTCAATGCTCATCAGGACTGTTCATCACCAGCCCTTCCAAGACTGGCTATTAAAGGGAGCCAGCAAGTAGACAGCTGGGTCCACTCATGAGTAGAAGTAGAGGAAGTGCAGCAGTGAAGAGACAGGCTAAATATGGACATCCTCCACGGGCATCTGTTGATCCAGCTCACAGGGAGTTGTGATAAAATTGTGTGAAGGGGCTGTATGTGTGAACTCTGCAGCATTAAGCTGCTACCTATTGTGACCTACCCTGGATGGCAAGGGATAATCACCAGAAACCAACCAACTGAAGAGAAAAATATTTGACACTGTGAACTGGTATTGACTGCTGCAATACAATGGCTTGCTCTGGAATGGACTTTGCTAGGGATACATGTGCTCAAAGTTCCAACTGTAACAGAATATGAGGTCTCATACAAGTTCACAAAGTAATCCTAGAAAAAGTGCTACATATCTCATTGCTGAGTATCACTACCGTCATCTTCAAAGTACACTCCTTGGAAAGCTACGCACTGATGCCAGTGCCTACTCCACCCTTCAAAGCAATTTTGGAACTCTTTCTGGAATGGCCATCAGAGCTGTCATTGTATTATCCTTAATGTCCTGAATGTCATCCAAATGTCTTCCTTACAATATTTCCTTTATCTTTGGGTAAAGAAAAAAGTTACTGGGGGCCAGATCATGTGAGTAGGGAGGGTGTTCCAATATAGTTACTCATATAAAGGCTAAAAACTCCCTCACAGACAGCTACACAATTAAGTTCACAAACTTGCCACCTTGCCACCATGTGCAGTGGCCATTCCAGAAGGAGTTCCAAATTGCTTTGGAGGGTGAACTAGGAACTGGCATCGGTGCATAGCTTATCAAGGGGAGTACTTCAAAGCCAACTGTACTGATATTCAGCAATTAAGTTTGTGGACTTAATTGTTGGATCTCATATTCTTAGAGACTAAGGAACATGCTTGTTTGCTCACATAGTGGTTTGACAGGGATAGGCAATTTAAACATTGGCTATTGTCTTAATCATCTAGTGCTGCTACAACAGAAATAACACAAGTGGATGGCTTTAGAAAGAGAAATTTATTTTGTCACAGTCCAGTAGGCTGAAAGTCCAAATTCAGGGTGTGAACTCCAGGCCAAGGATTTTTCTGCACTTTCCCCTGGACTGAAAGGTTCTGAGGCACAGGGACCCCAGGTCCAAAAGACATGCTCTGCTTCCAGGACTACTTTCTTTGTGCCACAAGGTCCCCAACTTTCTGCTTACTTCCCATTCCTTTATATTGCAAGGGATTACTTCAAGGCACAATACAACTTTACACATTGAGTCCTGCCTTACCAACACAAGTGCAGCCCAGCCATACCCACTGCCAACCCACTGCCATCAAGTCACTTCTGATTCACAGCAACCCAACATCACAGAGGTAAGATTTTATAACATATAGGAACATCACACAATACTGGGAATCACAACCTAGCCAAATTGCTACACACAGTTTTTGGGGGGATGCCATTCAATCCACAACAGCTATCTAAAATGGTGGTGGTGGGGGCCTAGTTAAAAGCAAGAAGCAGCTGGTTTACATGCTTTCTTGAGTGTATTTACATAAAATGAGGGGAAAAAGGGAAAATGCCTACTGATTTGTTTCCTTTTTTACTGATGGGTATGGGGAATAAGGAGTAGGGGAAGACATTAATAGAGTTAATGCTTCAGTTGTGAATGTTGATTGCTAACAGGGTTAATTGTGATTTTAAAATCTGTAATTGTAGAAGATGTAACTGTGAAAAAGTGGACTACAAAGGAAACTGGACTGGAGAACAATGCCCAAACCTACAAGTCCCTTAAGGGTTTTGTTCTGCTAATACCTCATGAGGCTTAGACCAAGGGAATAACCTCTCAATTTAAATTTTATGAGAAGCCAGAAAGGTTGAAGACTAGGCAAACTATTGGAGAACCTGACTAGATCAGATGACACCTGCAGCAGAGCTGAATGGGTGGTACGTGAGTAACGTGAGCCTTTGGACTCTTTGCCCTACAGCAGGACTAACTGTTAGTGACTGTTTGGGACAGGTAAAATGATTGGGAGGGGAAGTTATCCTCCAAGTATGAAAGAACCATGGCTAGAAAAATCAGGTGGTGGCCTGTGGTGTGACAGACCACTTTTGTGTGGCCCTTCTAGCCATGGTCTTGTACCTGTCACCCTGCAGACTCTGCAGATACGGTAAGTATGACAAATCAAAGGGATGGATTAGTTCTGCCATCTTGCTGGGCCTGAAATAAGCACACACACCCCCAGAGGTGGGAAAGAGAGAAGCCCATCACCACCAAGGAAGGAGAGACCAGCAGAAGAGACCCAGCAGCAAGACCTGGAGATGGCACAGTTGACTTCCGGGCCCATGGAAAGAGAAAGCTGGGTGTCTTTGGGCAGAGGCATAGGGCCAGAGAGAGGTATGCTTGTGAGCATGGCTGTCCTGATGGAAGAGCTTTATCTAAGTGTTCCTGAGTGTGAACTGTAACTGTTACTTCCCTAACAAACAGCATATTCATGCATATGGTCTGTGAGCTCTGTGTGACCTCTGCAATGAATTATAAAACATAGCAGAGGAGAGTGCTGTGAAAGAGACAGTTGGTATCAAAACTAGTAAAGATGGCGAAGAGAGTAGGCATGTCTGAACTCCACCTAATATGAATCAGGCTTCGGCTACTGATTTTGATTCTCCTTCTCCCTCATGAAGTTAGACGAGGTCAGACACTGTCCCTGCACCATTCTTTAATAGACACTATCAAGATGAAAAACCTACAAGTGACCAGAGTACCACAATGCAGGGGTGGTGGGGGGTGGGTGTTCAAAAAGTGTTCAAGATTTGTGAGCAGAGAACTTCTCTAATAACAGGAAAGACAAGAAGGTTTGCACTCAAGAAGTTCAACAAGCCCCACAGAGAGTAAACCCCAAAAGAAATTTACCAAGAAATATCATAATCAAGCTTGCCAAAACCAAAGACAGAGAAGTATCTTGAAAGTGCTAAATGAAATGTCACCTACAAAGGAGAACCAATAAGACTAAGTGTTGACTACTCAGCAGAAATCATACATGCAAGAAGGCAATGGGATGAATACATAAAGCCCTCAGAGGAAAAAAAAAAAAAAGCCAGCCAAGAATTACCTATCAAATAAATTGTCTCTCAGATATAATGGTGAAATTAGGTCATTTCCAGATATACAGAAATTAAGGGAATTTGTAAAAACCAGACCAAAAATACAAGAAAAAGGAAGTTCTTCAACTGGAGAACAAATAATATCAGACAGCAATCCAAGACTAGGACACAGGTCAGATCAACCCAGATAGAGAATTCATAAAAACAAATCAAAACTAAAAGGCTGAAAATAGAGAATCAGAGATGTCAATATATAAATAATGAAAATGTCAAAACAAAAAAGAAGGAATAAACAGTATAATCACGGAACTTCCATATAGACAGCAAGTTAACATGATATCAAAAAATAAAAGACGGTTTAACCTTAGAAAAATAAAGGTAAAACCACAAAACAAGCTAGCAAACCTACTCATCAAAATAAAAAAGAAAAATGAAACGGCTCAGAAAACACAAAATAAACAGTAATGAAAGAGATGAAAGAAGAAAAAAAGAACTCAGCACACAAGAGTAAGTGGAACAAAGAAACTGTCCACACAACAGGGGAAAAAAACAATAAAATGACTGCAGTAAACTCATAACTATCAATAATTACACTGAATGTGAATAGCCTAAATGCACTAGTGAAGAGATAGGGAGTGCCAAAATGGTTTAAAACAAATGCCTGTTTATGTGCTGTCTACACGGCATACAACTTAGACACAAAGACATAAACTTAATGGATGGTAAAAAGATATCAAGCAAACAACAACCAAAAAAGATAAGGAGTAGCAATATTAATCTCCAATAAAATAAACTTTAAAGTAAATTTAATCATAAAGGATAAAGGAGAGTGTTGTGAGAGAGATAGTTGGTATCAAAACTGGTAAAGATGGTGAAAAAAGTAGGCGTGTCTGAACTCTACCTCATATGACTCAGGCTTGGGCTACTGATTTTGATTCTCCTTCTCCCTCATTAAGTTAGAAGAGGTCAGACACTGCTCCCACACCATTCATTAAGACACTATCAAGATGAAAAACCTACAGAAACACATAAAAAACTAAGACCAAACCCAGTGCTGTGGAGTTGATTCCTACTCATAGTGACTCTATAGGGCAAGACCGAACTGCTCCATAGAGTAGGAGCACATGACCATAATAAATATATATGCAGTCAATGACAGGACTCCAAAATACATAAAACAAACTCTACAGGCATTGAAAAGAGAAAAGTGGACAGCTCTACAATAACAGTAGGAAACTTCAATATACCACTTTTAGTGAAGGACAGAACACCTAGAAAGAAACTCAGTAAAGATATTGCTATCTAAATGTTACAATCAACCAACTTGACTTTACAGATATCAGCAAGACACTCCACCTAACAGCAGCTACGTATAATTTTTTTTTCTAACACACATTCTCCAGAATAGACCATATTTTAGGTCACAAAGTAATGCTTAACAAATCCAACACATCAAAATAAAACAAAGCATCTTTGGGATGATGTCATAAAACCAGAAATTAATAACAGAAACAGCAAGAGAAAAAAGAAATTGAATACATGGAAATTCAACAACACCTTGCTTAAAAACTTTTTGATTATACAAGAAAACTAAAATAGAATAAAGATATTCATCAAATCAAATGACAATGAAAACATAGCTTATCAAAATCCTTGGGGCAATGCAAAAGCAGTGTTTAGAGGTCAATTTATAGCAATAAACACACATCAAAAAAAGCATAAAGGGACAAAATAACAATATTAATCCTACAACTTGAAAAAAAAATAGAAGGAAGGTAGCAAAAGAAGCTCTCTGGCACCAGAGAAAAGGAAATAAAGATCAGAGTAGAAAAAAAGGAAATAACAAATTTTAGAAAATCGAAAGTATCAACAAGACCAAAAGTTGGTTATTTGAAAAGATCAGTGAAAATCAGCAAACCACTGGCTAAACTGACATAAGAAAAACAGGAAAGAAAATACTCAAATAAGAAAGGATTTGGATGATAGCACAAATAAAAAAATATCACTGAATACTATGCAAAAATGTACTCCTACAAATTTGAAATCTAGAGGAAATGGACAAATTTCTAGAAACACATTAGCTACCTAAATTAACAGAAGTTGAGGTAGAAAAACTAAATAAAGCCCTTACAAAAGAAGAGACTGAAGAGTTAATAAAAAGAAGAACAAGAAGAAGAAAGAAAGAAAAAAAAACTCTCAAGGGGGAAAAAGAAAACCCTGGCTCACATCACTTCACTGTAGAATTCTACCAAACTTTGAGAGAAAAGCTAACAATAACATTACTAAAGCTATTTCAGACAATAGGAAAGGAAGGAATACACCCAAACTCATGCTATGAAGCCACCATAATGCAGATACCAAAGCCAGACATAGACACCACAAAGAAAGAAAACTACAGATCAATATTCCTCATGTACATAGACAGAAAAATCCCCAACAAAATTCATGCTACTAGAATTCAACAGCATATCCTAAAAATAGTATCTCATGATAAAATGAGATTCACACCAGGTGTGCAGGGATGTTTCAACACTGCAAAATCAATCAGCACAATCCACCACATAAATAAAAGAATCACATGATCTTATCAATGGACATGGAAAAGGAATTTGACAAAGTCTAACACCCATTCCTGGTAAAAATTCTCAGCAAAATAGAAGAGAAATTACTCAACATAATAAAGAATGTTTATACAAAGCCAACAGCCAAAATTATTCTAAACAGAAAGAGACCAAAAGCCTTTCCTTGGTAATAAGAATCAGACAAGGATGATCTTTTATACCACTCTTATTCAACACTGACCAGGAGGTCCCAGTCAGGGCAATAAAGCAAGAAAAATAAAGGGCATGCACATTGGTAAGGAAGAAGTAAAATTATCCCTATTCACATATGGTATGATCTCATATACACAAAATCCCAAAGAATCCACAAAATGCTACTGAAACTAATAGAAGATTTCAGCAAAGTATCAGCATACAAGATAAACAAAAAATCCTCCATACTAAAAAGACAGCTTCATTAAAAAAAAAAAAAAAAATCACCAAGTCAATATTATTTACAATGGCACTCAAGAAGATTGAGTACTCTGAAATAAATCCAACCAGAGATGTAAATGATGTATAAAAAGAAAAGTAAAAAACACTACTGCAAGAAATCAAGAGACCTACATAAGTGGAAAAACATACCATGATCATGGATAAGAAAATTCAACACTGTGAAAATGCCAGTCTAACCAAAGTGATCCATATATGCAATCAATCCTGATCCAAACTCCAACAGTATTTTTTAATGAGATGGAGAAACAAATCACCAACGTCACATGGAAATGGATTATTACTGAAGAAAAGCAAACTGGGAGGCCTCACATTATCTGATTTTAGAATCTATTATACAGCTACCATAGTCAAAACAGCCTAGTACTGCTACAACAGCAAACACATAGACCAATGAAACAGAACTGAGACCCCAAATATAAATCCATCAATCTGTGATTCGTTGATACATGTATATTATTTTTATTGTGTTTTAAGTGAATAATCTGGGGGTCAGTTCTACCCTGGCCCCTAGGGTCGCCATGAGTTGGATCCGACTTGACGGCACTTGGCTGGTTTGGCAAGTGAAAATTTACAATTCAAATTAGTTTTTCATACAAAAATTTACACACAATAAACTTACACAAACTGTTATATGATCCTAGCTGCTCTCTCCACACTGTGACAGGATACTCCTCCTTTTTAGCTTGTATTTCCTATGTCCATGGAACCAGCTCCTGTCTCCCTCTGCCTTCTCATCTCACCTCCAGACAGTCTCATGTATCTTCTTAAGCCAAGAACCATACTTTTCATGAGTATGGTTTTATGTCTTACAGACCAGTCCAATCTTTGTCAAAAGAGTTGGCGTCAGGAAAAGTTTCAGTCCTGTGTTAACAGAGAGTCCAGGGATCATGTCTTCATGGATCCTCCAGTCTGTCTGATCAGGAAGTCTAGTCTGTTCTGCATCCCACATTTCTCCTGTACCATAAAGGATTCTTTGTTGAGTTTCCTGTCAGGGCAGTCATTGGTGGTAGCTAGGCACCATCTAGTTCTGGTTTAATGCTGATGGAGTCTCTGGTTTACGTGGTCCCTTCCAACTCTTGGGCTCATACTTTGTGTCTTTGATGTTCTTCATTCTTCTTTGCTCCAGGTGAGTTGGGATGAATTGACACTTCTTAGATGGCTACTTGCTAAGACCCTAGACTATTGTAGCAATCTAATAGATTCTAAAATCAGGTAGTGTGAAGATTTCCATTTTGTTCTTCTTCAGGAATGTTTTATTCATCTGGGACTTCTTCCCTTTCCATAGGAAGCTGGTGATTTGTTTTTCCATCTCATTAAAAAATAAAATGCTGCTGGAATTTGGATTAGGAGTACGTTTTAGCAATATATTGCTTTGGGTAGAATAGACTTTTTCACAATGTTGAGTCTTCCTATCCATGAGCAAGGTATGTTTCTCCACTTATGTAGGTCTCTTTTGGTTTCCTGAGTAGCATTTTGTGGTTTTCTTTTTATAAGTCATTTATGTTTCTGGTTAGATTGATTCCTAAGTATTTTATAGTTTGGGTTGCTACTATAAATGTTACCAAACCAAAAGTAGGCTCATTCCACCTGTCACTGCAGCCAAATTAATGGACAGAGAAAAAAGGTTCAACATATGCTTTATTAACAGACATGCATGCAAGCCTGGGGAACAGTGAGAATAGGTTCTCCAAGACTGTCCTGCTTAGGTTATAATTCCAGCAGCTTTTATGGCCAAATTACAAAAGGGGGTTTGCATGAGAAAGAACAGGGAGTCACAAGACTCCATTACATCTTATCAAGGAATGTAAATTACCCAAAATCGTTACCTCCCTGAAGTTTCTGAAATAACTAATTCACTATCCTGGAGACAGGGAAAGGAATGCAAATCTGCTGATCTGGTTCAGCAGTCTATGTGACATTTATACACTAACATAAATGGTATTGATTTGGTGATTTTATCTTTGATGCTCTCTTTGTTGGTGTTGAAGAATCCAACTAATTTTTTACGGTTATCTTGTATGCTGCTGCTTTGCTAAACATTAGTTCCAATAGCTTTTTTTTGCAGATTATTTAGGGTTTTCTGTGTATAAGATCCTATTATCTGCAAATGGAGATACTTTTATTTCTTCCTTACCAATCTGATGCACTTTCTTTTTCTAGCCTAATTCCTCTAGCTAGAACCTCTAGCACAATGCTGAATAAAAGTGGTGACAAAGGGCATCGTTCTCTGGTTCCTGTTCTCAAACAGAATGTATTCAGACTCTTTCCGTTTAGGTTGATGCTGGCTATTGGTTTTCTATAAATGCCCTTTATCTTGCTGAGATATTTCCCTTCTAATTTTGCTGAGTTTTTAATGTGAATGGGTGCTAGACTTTGTCAAATGCCTTTTCTGCATCATTTGATAAAATCAAGTGGTTCTTGTCTTTTGTTTATGTGGTTGATTACATTGACTGTTTTCCTAATTTTGAAACATCTTGAGCAGCTGATGTTTGAAAAAGGCCCAAAGTCTGTTAAATGGGGAAAAGACTGTCTCTTTAACAAATGGTGCTGGCCCAACTAGATAGCCATCTGTAATAAAATAGGACTGATGCCTCACACCATACACAAAAACTAACTAAAAATGGATCAAACACAAATACAAAATCTAAAACAATAAAAATCATAGAAGAAAAATAGGGATAATGCTAAGGGCACTGATATAATCCATAATTAAATTTAGTATACAGATCATAACTAATGATGAACAAACACCAGAGGAGAAACTAGATAACTGGGAGCTCCTAAAAATCAAACACTTATGCTTCATAAGAGACTTCACCAGAAGACTAAAAAGAGAAACAAGAGATGGGGAAAATTTTTTTGGCTATAGCATATCTGATAAGGGTCTAATCTCTAAAATGTACAAGATACTATAACACCTCAACAACAAAAAGATAAATAATCTGATTAAAAAATGGGCATAGGATATGAAAAGGTATTTCATCAAATATGTTCAAACAGCTAACAGACACATGTGGAAATGCTCATAATCATTAGTCATTACAGAAATACAAATCAAAACTACAGTGAGATGTTATTTCATCCAGACAATACTGGCACCAATCCAAAAATTACAAAATAACAAATGTTGTAGCATTTATGGGGAGATTACAACTCTTACACACTGCTGGTATGAATGTAAAATTGTACAACCACTTTGGAAAACAATATGGCACTTCCTTGAAAAGCTAGAATACCACACATTCCGTCAATCCCACTCCTAAGAATAATGTATCCTAGAGAAGTAAGACCTGTCACATGAATAGACACATACACACTCATATTTCCTGCACACTATTCACAATAGCAAAAACAGGACAACAGCCTAAATGTCTATTAACAGATGAATGGATGAACAAGTTATGGTACATACACCAATGGAACATCATGTAATGACAAAGAACAGTGATGAATGTGCAAAACATCTAACAACATATGAATCCAGAGGGCATTACGCTGAGTGAAATAAGTCACTCAGAAAAAGACAAATATTGTATGAGACCACTACCGTAAGAATTCAAGAAAAGGTTTACACACAGGAAAAAGCATTCTTTGATGGTTATGGGAGGGAGAAAAGAGGGACAATCACTAAATAGTAGACAAGTGTCAACTTCAGTGAAAGGAAGGACAACATATAGTACAAGGACACTCGGCACAACTGGACCAAAGCAAAAGCATAGAAGTTTCCTAGATAAATCCAAATACTTTAAGGGAATGAACAGCTAGGGCAGGGGCCTGGAGACCATAGTCTTGAGGGGACATCTAGATCAATTGGCATAAGAACGTTTAACAAGAACGTTCTACATCCCACTCTGGTGAATAGTGTCTGGGGTCTTAAAAGTTTAATAGAGGCCATTTAAGATACATCTATTGGTCCCATCCCACCAGTAAGCAAAGGAGAATGAACAAAACCTGAGACAAAAGGAAAATACTAGTCCAAAAGACTAAAAGGCCACATAAACTTAAGACTCCGGAAGACTAGAAGGCCACGTAAACTTGAGACTCCATCAGCCTGAGACCAGAAAAACTAGATGGTGCCCAGCTACCTCCAGTGACCACCCTGACAGTGATCGCAGCAGAGTCCCAGACACAGCATAAACAAATATAGAACAAATTCAAATTCACATAAAAAGACCCAACTTAGTGGTCTGACAGACTAGGGGAATCCCTGAAACTATGGCCCCTGGACACTTGACTAACCCATAGCTAAAACCATTTCCAAAGCCTACTTTTCAGACAAAGATTAGACAGTTCTGCAAAACAAAAAATAATACACATGACGAACATGTTTCTTAGTTCAATCAAATAAGCAAGAACAACTAGCTCTTGGCCAAAAGAAGACCGAGAAGGCAGGAATGGACAGGAAATGGAAGAATGGACAGAGGAACCCCAGGGTGGAAAGACAGAGCAGGCTGTCACACTGTGGGAAAGGCAACCAAATAATGCAAAACATGTATAAGTTTTTGACTCAGAAATTAGCTTGAACTGTAACTTCTATCCAAAGAAGAAGAAAAAAAAGATTTTTACAAAATAAGATTATATTGACTATAAAACCATAGGTAGAAAGAAAATGAGTACAGCTTAGGCTGTAAGCAATGAGTAAGATGCTAGGGCATGACCAAAAAAATCCTGAAGCAAAAGCAGGATGAGGTGAAGTCAAAAGCAGGTAAAAAATACAGATGGCAGACCCCAGACTTAGAACAATGTTAGAAAGAAGAGTAGACTGCAAAGTGGGAACTAAAATTCCTACTCTATAGAGTTATGGCCTAGGTTACACATGAGTTTGGCTTCCATTTCAGTGTTTTCTTAGCTAAAACCTTTTAGGTCGAACCACTGGAAAGCCTTCTCTGGACCTCTGGGAGAAGAGCTCAAATTTTATACAGAATCTTAATTAAGCAAAACTGATTTTATAGGACCCTTGCAACAATATCCAGGTGCTAATGACATGGTAACAAAATATTAAGCTGGGCAACTCTTTCACAGAAGCCCCAGGCTGCAAAGGCAGCTGGTGTAGGTTGTCACTCTGGACATGTCTGCGGAGCCCTGGATCTCTGCCGACACACACCATGAAGCACACTAGACTCTGCAGTCACCGTAGATGTCTCCAGGAACCGCACTTACTGGCTGTCAGCAACTTAATTCACCTCATCTGATGCCATAGCTACAGATGCCGGACCTGCCAGAACTCTAGGTTTCTCTGCGGACAGGTTGTAATTTCTCCTCTTCACCTGAAGCCATTCACATGTGTACTCTGGAGGGAGCAAGAATGGTAATCTCCATAAATTGCCATTATTAGGACTTAACAGTCACAATATGTAGCCTCTGCTCAGAGAGCAGGGAGCAGGTTAATTCAGACAACCGAGCTGTTTAAAGTCAGGAAAAGTGTGTGTCAGGTTGTATCTTCTGACCACACCTTTTCAGTCTGTATGCCAAGCAAATAATCTGAGAGCTGGATTATACAAAGAAGAATGAGGCATCAGGATTGGAGGACAACTCATTAACAACCTGCATTATGCAGACAACACCATCTTACTTGCTGGAAGTGAAGAGGATTTTGCACCTCAGCATCAAGGAAACAAAAATCCTCAGAACCGGAACAGTAATCAGCATCATCATAAATGGAGAAAAGATTGAGGTTGTCACGGATTTCATTTTACTTGGGCCCACAATCAATGCCCATGGAAGCAGCAGTTAAGATTAAGACAACATTGGGAAAATCTGTTGCAAAGGACTTCTTTAAGCCACTGAATAGTAAAGATGTCACTTGAAGACTAAAGTGCACCTGACCTAAGCCACGGTATTTTCAATTGCATCATATATATGAGAAGGCTGGACAATGAACAAGGAAGACAGAAGAAGAATTAACGCCTTTGAATTGTGGCGCTAGAGAAGAATATTGAATGTACCATAGACTGCCAAAAGAACAAACAGATCTGTTCTGGAAGAAGTACAACCAGACAGTTTCTTGAAAGCAAAGATGGTAAGATTGCATCTTACATACTTTGGACATGTTGTCAGGAGTGATCAATCCCTGGAGAATGACATCCTGCTTGGTAGAGTGGAGGGTCAGTGAGAAAAAGAAAGACCCTTGATAAAATGAATTGACACAGTGGCTGTAACAACGGACTTAAACATAAAAATAATGGTGGATATTGTACAAGACTGGGCAGTGTTTTGTTACGTTGTGCTTAAGGTTGCTGTGAGTTGGAACTGACTTGATGGTACCTAACAACAGCAAGCTTCTCCAAAGATAAACTCAGGCATAATAAGTTTAGGATCACTTTCAAATGACTGTCTGCCTTTTGGGAGTAAAGCCAATGGGAGTCTTTAAGTCTGGTGGGATGTGTCAGTCCTGGACATTTTTTGGACAACGTTGCTGTCTCTTATTTTTAAAATAGTATTTTATTGTGTTTTTGCTGTAAGTTTACACAACAAGTTAGGTTCTTAACTGACAATTTCCACACTAAAGTCATCAAGTAGAAACCAGTAACAGAAAATGCAAGGAAAAAACAAACATGTGGAAACTGAGTAACTCCTTGCTCAGAAACTACTAGGTTACAGAAGAAATCAAAGACAGAGTAGAGAAATTCACATCTACCAGAACATTTGGGATACAGCAAAAGCAGTGCTCACAGGTAAATTTATTTCAATAAATGCATATGTCCAAACTGAAGAAAGGGCCCCAATCATAGCATTAACCCTACAACTGGCACAAGTAGAAAGACAGCAGCAAAGGAATTCCTCAGGAACCAGGAAAAAAAAGTAAATAATAGAAATCAGAGCAGAACTAAATGAATCAGAGAATAGAAAAGTGATTGAAAGAGTTAATAAGACCCAAAGTGGGTTGTTTGAAAAAAGCAATAAAATCAATAAGCCATTGGCCAAACTGACAAAAGAAAAATAGGAGAGGAAGAAAGCAAACAGAATAAGAAAAGAGATGGGCAATATCACAACCGACTCAAGTGAAATTAAAAGAATCATAATATTGTGAAAAATTGTACTATAATGATTTTTGAAACTCTAGAAGAAACGGAGAAATTCCTACAAACACACTACATACTGAAGTTAGCACAAATAGAAGTAGAACAACTAAATAAACCCATCACAAAAGAGATGGAAAAGGTAATTTAAAAACTCCGAACCCAAAACAGCCTTGGCCTTGTTGGCTTCACTGTAGAATTCCAGCAAATTTCAAGGAAGAGTTAACACCACTATTACTAAAGGTACTTCAAAGCGTAAGAAAGGATGGAATACTGCCAAATTCATTCTACGAAGCCAGCAAAACTCTGATACCCAAACAAGGTAAAGACAGCCCCCAAAAGGAAAATCACAGACCAATATTTCTCATGAACTGAATGCCAAAAAAAAAAAGTATCTCTATCTGCAGATGATATGATCTTACATACAAAAAATCCTAAATAATCTAGAAGGAAACTGCTAGAAGTGTTCAGAAAACCACTCAGATATAAGATAAACATACAACAATCAGTTGAATCTCCTTACACCAACAAAGAAATGTATCCTTGTCTTCTTATAAAAATAGGATCATACTTGTCCTTATGTGCTTATTTCACTTAGTGTTATGACTTTCAAGATCATCCATGTTATATATTTTACAGACTCATCATCATTGTTGTCCATGGTTGCATAGAATTCCATTCTATGGATGTACCAGATTTTGCTTATCCATTCATTTGTTGATGGGCACTTCAGTTGTTTCCATTTTCTTGGTATTGGGAATAAAGCTGCAATGAACACCAGGTGTGCATATGTCTGTTTGTGTCACTACTTTTAGGTTTCTAAGGTATATGCCTAGGAGTGGTATCACTGGATCACAGAGTAGCTCTATTTCTAGTTTTCTTTCAGGAAATGTCATACCCTTTTCCGTAGTGCTTGTAACATTTTATACTCCCACCGGCAACGGATAATAGTTCCAATTTCCCCGTATCTTCACCAACATTTGTTACCTTTTTTACAATTAGTGTAATTTTAACCAGGGTGAGATAGTACCTCATTGTAGTTTTCATTTGCATCTCTCTAGTAGCTAATGATTGTGAACATCTTTTCATGTTTCTGTTGGTTGATTCGATGTCCTTTTTGATGAAAGTTCTTCTCATATCGTTTTCCTGCTTTGTAACTGGGTTGGCTTTTTGTTGTTGAGTTGACATTTTCCATAAATCTCAGAGAACGGACTCATCAGATTTGTCATTTCTTAAGATTTTTTTCCCCAGTCTGCACACTCCTTTATACTTTTTTCACAGTTTTCAGATATGTGTAATTATTAACATTTGTATGAGTGCCCTTTATGTTGTTATATTTTTTATCCTATTTTTATAAAAGATTGTATCCCATACTTTTCTCCTCATTTTTTCTTCCAGGAATTTTGTAGTATGAGATTTAACATTTCAGTTTTTGATCCATTCTGAGTTAGTTTTTGTGTCTGGTGAGAAGTATGGGTCCTGTTTTATTTTTCTGCAAGTGGATAAATATACCATTTTGCCAGCACCACTGGTTAAAGAGACTTTTTCTGACCCACTGAATAATTGTGACTCCTTGTCAAAAATCAGTTGCCAATAGATGGCTGGATTTATTTCTGCATTGTCAATTCTATTTCACTGGACTTCATGTCTAACACTGAAATGATACAGGATGTTTTGATTGCAGTGGCTGTCGCTGTGAGAACTGATAGCAATGGGTTTGGTTTGGTTTACAGTATGTTTTGCTATCAGAGTGTGAGGCCTTCTGCTTTATTCTTCAATACTGCTTTTGTTATTTGAGATTTCTTTCCTTTCCATGTGAAGGTGGCCATTAGTTTTTCCATTTCAGTATAGAATGTTGTTGGAATTTGTGTTAAGACTGCCTTATATAGACTGCTTTAAGAAGAATTGATATTTGCATTTTACAAAGTCTTCCAATCCATGAGCATGAAATGTCCTGTTTACGTAGGTCTCGTAGTCTCTTGTAGTAGTGTTTTAGAATTTTCATTGAATGAGTCTTTTATGTTCCTGGTTATTTTCTAATTTTTTAAAAAACTGTTTTGGTGCTTTTGTAAATAGCATTGTTTCATGATTTCTTTTCCAGGATACTCCTTATTAAACTGATTTTTATATGTTCATCCTGTACACTACAATGCTGAGTTCTATTAGTTTCATCAGATTCTTTTATAGAATCTTTAGTGTCTGCTATATATAAGATCAGAGCCCTGATGGCACAGGGGTTAAAAACTACAGCCACTAATCAAAGGATCAGAGGTTTGAATACACCAGCCATTCCTTAGAAGCCCTATGGGGCAGTTCTGCTCTATTCTGTAGGTTCGCTATGAGCCAGAAATGACTTGAAATAAATGGGTTTAATAAATTTATGTATGAGATCATGTCATTTGCACATAAATACAGATTTGCTTCTTCCTTTCCTATCTGGATACCTTTTGTTTCTCTTTCTTCCTTATTGCTCTGGCTAGGACTTTCAGTAAAAGACTCAGTTAAGACTGGTGATAATGAGCAGCTGTGTCTCACTTCCAATTCTCAGTAACAAGGCTGTCAGTTTTTCTCTATTGTGTATAATGTTGGCTGCTGGTTTTGCATATATGCACATAATTGTGTTGCGAAAGATTCTTCCTATTCCTATTTTGCTGAGGGTTTTTTCAAGAAGCGGTACTGAATCTTATCAAATGCATTTACTGCATCAATTGATTACATGATTCTTTTCCTTTCTTTTATTTGCAGTGGATTTCCTTTCTTTTATTTGTGCAGTGGATTATTGCACTGACTGATTTTCTAAAGTTGAAACACCCTTGAAGTCTTGGTGCAAATACTACTTGATCATGCTGTATACATTTTTCGACATTTTGCTGAATTCCATTGGCTAGAATTTTGTTTTACCATGCGCCTCTCAGTTTGTTGTACTGTGGTGGCTTATGTGTTACTGTGATACTAGAAGATGTGCCACCAATATTTCAAATGCCAGCAAGGTCATACTCAGTGGACCAGTGTCAGCAGAACTTCAAGACTAAGACTTGAAATAAGGACATAGTGGTCCACTACTGGAAAGAATTAGACAGTGGAAACCTATGGATAGCAGCAGAACACAGTCTGATATAGTGCTTGGAAGGTGAGTCCCTCAGGTTGCAAAGTACTCAAAAGACAACTGGGGAAGAGCTAGCTGCATCCTCAGAGAAGATTCACCTTAATGACATGGATGGATATGGCATAACTCAAAATGAGAAGAAACAGCTGTAAACATCCATTAATAACTGGAACGTGGAACATAAGAAGTAAGAATCTAGGAAAAATGGAAGTCCTCAAAAGTGAAATGCAACACATCAGTATTAGGGACATTAGTGAGCTGGAATGGACTAGTATTAGTCATTATGAATCAGATAATCACTTGGTCTGCTATGCTGGGAATGACAAATTGAAGAAGAATGGTATGACATTCATCATAAAAAAAACATTTCAAGATCTCTTCTGGAGTACAACGCTGTCAGTAATATGCCCACAAGGAAGACCAGTTAATATGACTACATTCAAATTTATGCACCAACCACGAAGGCCAAAGATGAAGAAACTGAAGATTTTTACCAACCTCTACAGTCTGAAATTGATCAAACATGCAATCGGGATGGATGCATTGATAATTACTGGTTACCAGAATGTGAAAATTGGAAATGAAGAGAAGGATTGGTAGTTGAAAAATATGACCTTGGTGTAGAAACACCACCGGAGATCTCATGATAAAATTTTGCAAGAACAATGACTTCTCCACTGCAAATATCTTTTTTCAACAACATAAATGGCAACCATACATGTGGACCTCACCAGATGGAATACATAGGAACCCAAATGACTACACTAGTGGAAACAGACAATAGAAAAAAGCACAATATCACCAGTCAGAATGAGGCCAAAGGCTGACTGCAGAACAGGCCATGAATTGCTCATATACAAGTTTAAGTTGATGCTGAAGAAAATTAGAACAAGTCCAAGAGGACCAAAGTATAACCTTGAGTATATTCCACCTGAATTTGGAGATCATCTCAAAGTAAAAATGATACATTGAACACTAATGATTGAAGAGCAGATGAACTGTGGAAGACATCAAGGACATCACATATGAAAAAAGCAAGAGGTCATTAAAAAGACAGGAAACAATGAAAAGAACAAAATGGATGTCAGAAGGGCCTCTGAAACTAGCTCTTGAACATAAAGTAGCTAACGTGAATGGAAGAAATGATGATGTAAAAGAGCTGAATAGAAGATTTAAAAGGGTGGCTCGAGAAGTTATAATGAAATAGGCAAAAACCTGGTGTTAGAAAACTAAAAGGGAAGGACACATTTGGCATTTCTGAAGCTGAAAGAAATGAAAAAAAATTCAAGCCTCCAGTTACAACATTGAAGGATTATATGGGGAAAATAATAAATGACACAAGAAGCATCAAAAGCATATATACAGAATATACAGAACCACTGTGCCAAAACATCTGGTCTGTGTTTAACCGTTTCAGGAGGCAGTATAAGATCAAGAACTAATGGTAATGAAGCTGGGCTGAAGGCACTGGCAAAAAACAAGGCTCCAGGAATTGACAGGCTATCAAAAGAGATGTTTTAACAAATGGGTGCAGCATGTATGCCAAGAAATTTTGAAGGCAGTACCTGGCTAACTGACTGGAAGAGATATCACTAATATCACATGCAAGGAAAATTTTGCTTAAGATTACACAAAAACGGTTGCAGCAGTACAGAGGCTGGGAACTGCCAGAAATTCAAGCCAAATTCAGAAGAGAATGGAGAACAAAGAAAATCACTGTTGATGTCAGATAGATATCTTGACTGAAAGCAGAGGATACCAGAAAGATGTTTACTCATGTTTTAGTGATTATGCAAAGGCATTTGACTGTGTGGATCATAACAAATTATAGATAACACTGCAAAGAATAAGAATTTGAGAGTACTGAATTGTGCTGATAAGGAACGTGTACATACACCAACAGGCAGTTGTTTAAGCACAGCAAGAGAATGGTGCATGGCTTAAAATCAAGAAAGATAAATTGTGTCAAGATTTTATCCTTTCATCACTTTTTCAACCTGTATGCTGAGAAATAATCAGAGAAGGTGGACTAAATTAAGAAGAACACGGCTTGCTGACAGTGAAGAGGAGTTCAAGCACTTACTGATTAAGATCTAAGACTACAGCCTTCAGTATGGATTGCACCTCAACATAAAGAAAACAGAAATTCTCACAGCTGGATCCACAAGCAATATCGTGATGAAGGGAGAAAAGACTGAGACTGTCAAGGATCTCGTTTATCTTGGATCTGCAATCAATGCCCATTAACATTTCTGTCTTTCCATTTGGAGAACCTCCTCAAGTAATACTTGCACAGTAGGGCTGGTAATGGCAAATCTGGGAATGTGTTAAACTGCCTTGTTTTTGACTCATTCAATATTTACATACAGTCAATTCACTGTCTTCTGGCTTCTACAGTTTCTAAGGAAAAACCTGCATCAAATCTTATGAAGGGCTTTTGGTACATTATATTGTGTTTTTCTCTTGTTCCTTTTAGAATTCTCTCCTTGTCTTTGGTTTTCAAGAATTCTACTAGATTGTGACACAGGGCTGACATTTTTGTGTTTCTCCTGATCAGAGTTTGTGTAGCTTCCTATAGACTTTGTTCTCTGTGCAGCTCTGGAGAAAATGCTCTATGATTACTTCTTGGAAAACTCTTTCTATGCCTTTACTATTGTCATGGTGTTCAGAATTCCAAGAATTATAACGTTAGGTTTTAAATCAAATGCCCTATTTCCATTTGGCTTTGATCACTTTGTTTTTTCTCCTATTTCTCTGGAGCGTTGGTAACCTCAGTTGTTCTGCCCTCTACTTAATGCATTCTATCTTCTATTTGACTCTATTGTTGTTTCTTTTGTATTTTCTAATTTAATCACTTTACTCTTGAGTTCCAGTAGTTCTCTTTTAATGTTTTCAGTTTCCTTACTGAGTTTCTCATTTTACTCCTCAATTTGTTTCCTAGTCTCCATTAGTTTGTTTCCTGTGTGCTTTCTGCTTTCTTTAAACAGATTTAGCACCACTGTTTGGAAGTACTCTATTGTTTTATACTAACTTGGTCTGCACAGGAAAAATTTCCTCTTCTTCATGTTTTCCTGTTGATTCACCCTTCTTCTCTTCTGATTTTGTGTTTTACTACTTTTTATTGAACGTGGGATATTTGGGTATCTTTTAAAAAGTATTTTAAATTCTAAGTTTCTTAATTTTCAGGGGAATTATACTTGTTATATTTAGTTCCACTATCTTTTCTGGAGCTCTGGTAGCCCAGTAACTAAGTGCTCAGTCGCTATCCAAACAGTCAGCAGTTTAAATCCACCAGCAGCTCCACGGAAACCCTATGGGGCAGTTCTACTTTATCCAAAGGATCACTTTAAGTCAGAATCAACTTGACAGCAATGTTTTGTTTTTAAATAAGATCCTCTTCTAAGAACTACTAGAGGACAGTCTTATACTTAGGTTTGTTTCTCAGTGTGGAGTCCCTTCTGTGAGGTTTTATCTAGGTGCTCTAGTCTTTAGGCACTTATTCTGGCTGGTGTTTCAGGAGTCCACTGACTGCTGACGTGTTAGCTCCCTCTGTCCTCTGAGACGGTGGGTGTGGCTCTGGAGTTGACCTCCTGTACCCCTATACATGGAGTTTGGGATGGCTTAGCCTCTGCAGGTCAAAACACATGTGCTGGGGTTTTCGCTCGCCATGGACAGTATGTAGTGGTGTGGGGTGGCTTTCCTGAGATAAAAGTGGGGAGCATTTTATGTCTTCCCTTTACAAGTGCCTCTGTAAGGCTCTCTCATGGTATCCCACTGTGGGTAAGGAGTGAAATTGTTTTTCTCTGTGTAGCCTGCCTGAAGTATTTTTCTTGTCCTGGATGATGGCTGGGACACACAACTTCTCAGTTTCTCTACGTCCTAGAGTCTGCCTTGGGTCTCAGTGGAATTCAGCAGGACTTACTTGCAGTGCCTTCATCTACCTCCGCCCCTTCCCAAGTGTGCAGCCTGAGAACTCCATGGCAAATCTGTACTGCCTTAAAAATCAGGCTACAGCTGCTTCAGCTTAGCCCCCATGCTACATTCTTTGTTTGTTTGGAGTGTGGATCATCACCATCCCAAAATGGTCACAATGAGCTGAGTCTTCCAGATGCCAGTGGCTACCATCTCCAGTTTCTGTGCTGCTCCATTCTCAGCTTCTGTGGTGCTCCATTCTGCCTTCCCCTTGTTCTGGACTTAACTCCACCCTCCCAACACTTCGGCCATCATTTGGAGTTCTGAGATCTCAGATGTATTTGTTTTTATTTGTTGTTCAGTGTGTTAACTGCAAGGGAATAAATGGGGGCTAATACTCAATCTGCCATCTTGGCCCCATTTCCTCTCCTTTTATAATGACACCAGTTATACAGAATTAGTGCCCATTCTATTCCAGTATAACCTCATATTAACAGACAGTATCTTTGAAGACCCTAGTTTCAAGTAAGGCCAGGTTCACAGGTACTAGCAGTTACAGTTTCAATACACCTTCTTAGGGGACACAATTCAATGCATAACAGAGAGGTACAGAAAGGACAGGAATTCCATGTTAGAACACATAAATATGCACTCCCCTTCAGGCCACAGGAAGCCATACACGGCTACTATGTAAGAAGAGATATGATGAAAAGCCAACCAGGTATGTATTCATAGCCTAAAGAGATGAGGAACTAAGTACCTCCTTATTTGTGAGCTCAGGCTGATGCTGGTACAGCAACTGGTGAGGATGTTGTTGTGGGACCCAAGCATCAAATGATGGGCTCAGTGCATGGCTCCCAAGGTCACTCCAGCCTGTAAGTTTTCTCCTTCTCAGCAGTGTTTTAGGCCAGCAGTGGCAGTGAGGCCTAGGAAGTGCCATAAACAGGAAGTCAGAGGCTACAATGCTGGGCCAAGGAGACAGGAGGCTGAACTGGGGTCATGGTTTCAAGGAGAAGAGGAGGGGAGGGAAGAGACCCACTTGTAGGGATGAAGGACAGGTGGAGTCAGTGTGACCAAAGGTTCAACCCTAGAAGACTGGGAGGAAGAGGGACCATTAAGAGGATTCAGGAGAAATCATGGCAAGAGCCTTATTTTTTGCAGTAGGAGGAAGAAAAAATGGTCTTAACAACACAAAGTCTGTACTGCTGGTTTACCAGCCACTGACAGGTACAATGGATGTACAGCTCAGGCAGGCTGGGCCCAGAGACACAGATTTAGGAGCTGCCTATGTCGGGGAGCCGGCACTTGGCTTGGCTCGCATGTCGGGGAGCCAGGTGACCACGTGGGAGGCTTGTCCCTTTGCCCTAGTTGCCGTTGTCCTGGCTGAAGCCCAGGGATGTGGGAAAGATAAGGAAGCCTGCCACTTTCCTTACTACTGCTCACATAATGGTGATTTCCTAGCTCCCACCTGGAATGTTCTGTCTGTTGGTCATGTCCTCTCCTAGTGGCAAATTTCGTTTCCTTCCTTGTGTTGTTACTACCCACATATTGAACAGGGGTGTCTATGGGCCCTTTCCCACACAGTTGGACTCACAGGGGAAAGAGACTCTAAGCCTGGCTAAGGTAATTGCAAATACCTAGCACCTTCCTCCCCCTGAACTTATATCCATTCTGCAAGATAGACTCTGTTAAGGAGGAAAGCTAGCCTTGGCCTGGGGTGCAGCTTTTAGCTAGTAGCTTCTGGGCAGCAAAGATCTGCTAGATTTCTCGAGCCACTCTCAGCAAGCTGAGACATCCATCAGGGATTGCCAAGCCAAGCCAAGTGCCGTTGAGTTAGGAGCCTATTATAGGCACGGAGACAGATGGGAGTCACTAAGCCAAGACCCTGAGTGAGCAAACAGCCTGGAAAACCTTGACTTAGGGGGCCCGGGCTGCCAGAGCTTTCTGTCCCTGCCTGGCTGGCTCCTTCCTGTAGGTAGGAATTTTGGACACCTTCAAATGGTCTGGCCTAGAAGCTGCCAGCCTCTAATGTAAAGGGGTTTTTCCACTGCTTCTCCAAGGAGGACAAGTCCAGGAATTTTTTCCTGCCCAGTTATTTACAAGGCCAATCCATCCCAGGATCATGAAGCAGGCTGAAGGCAGTGACTGACCACAGGCATCCCTGGGCTGGAGGGGGTGGCAGCCAGACTAATTCCACTTTATTACAGCCTTACAGGAAGCTAGCCTGGCACAGTTGGCAGCTAGCAGCAACTGATGAGTCTTGTGGGTCAAAGGGGTAGAGGAAGGAAGAGAAAGGAAAACATAGTCTACTTCCCCCACCCCCTAAAACTGATGCTGATTATTTTTAGGTCTTGTTCATCCCACATAATACTTCGGAGTCACAACATGGGCTCCACACTCCTTACAAAGGAAACAGCTGCTCTCACACAGGCTAAAACCTGGGGCACCTGTGAGCACTTGGCCTGTAAGAGAAGGTGAGAGGTTAATATGGTCCTAAAGACCTTCCTCATGATAAAAACATCCCAAGATTCTGGCAGAGTAGGTACAGTAAATGAAGTGAGACTTTTAAGTCAGAAACCCCAAATTCAAGTTTTGCCTCCAGCTCTTGCTTTACGGCCTCAGGGAGGTCATTATGAAAATCGGATGGAATCCTGGGCTGGAACCCAGGCTCCAGTAGTCACTCTACTCAAACTCCTGGGCGAGTCACTCAATGCCTCATTTCCCCCTCTACAAAACAAGGCTAATAATAGTAGCTACCTCTTAAGGTTGTTGTGAGCATAATAAGTTAATATATATAAAGCAACTGGAAAATAGCCTGGTATACCTTCTTAGTGCTATACAAAAGTTAGCTACCATATTTATTAAATCACTATGCATACATTAAGTATTACTGTCAGTAATAATAATTATTTAAACAGCATGCTGGAATAGAAGAGTACATGAAGGTAAATAGCAGAGGCCTGAGGCAGAGAGGCAGTTACAGAGAGCTGTATTCTCTTTAAGTATGAATGCTCGTGGTTAGTTCATCTCCTATAATACCCATTCTTGTGCAGATTAAAGGAGCTAATGCAAATGAAAGCATGCAGCACAGGCTCCCTGGAGGTGCTGAGTAATCTCAGCTGGCACTGAAGTCACTCATTCTGGTGGTCAGTCCTAGTTATCCACTGAATCTGATCCAAACTCCTCTAGAATTTGGTCTCTCTCTGCCAAATGTCCTCCTTCTTTGCACTTGCCACCCTCCACCTGCCCCTTCACCATACCTGCCTGAGTGTTCATATGTCCTCCATGTTCCTTCACACTAACACGGCACTTACTGGCTTCCCACTCTAGTTCAGTCAGCAAACTTTTATGAGTGTGTACTGTATGCATGGAGACATTGGTTTGGTGGTAGAATTCCCATCTTCCATGTGTGAGACCTGGGTGTAATTCCCAGCCAATATACCTCATATATAGCTACCACCTGTCATTGGAGGCTTAGTCGTTACTACGATACTAAACAGGTTCCAGTAGAATTTCCAGACTAGGATAGGAGGAAAGGCCTTGCAGACAACTTTCAAAACCAGCCAATGAAAACTCTGTGGTACAAGCTGTGACTGATAAAACGGAAGGCACAAGACCAAGCAGCGCTTTGTTCTGTTGTAAGTGGGGTCACGGTGAGTCATGGGCCAGTTTTATGGCAGCTAGTAACAATAACAATGTAGGCAGGGCACTAGGGTGAGTGCTGTGAAAACCGAGACAAAGTAACGGCCTTGGCCTTCAGACCATCTCAGACCGCCAGGAGGTAATCTGCACAAGAAGATGGTGCACATGCCAAAGGAATACCAAAGGAGGGGTTCGGATGGGTGGGCAAGGGGACATCTTTCTGGAGGCACTGATATTTTCTAAGAAACAAGATACAGGTGTTCCAACAGAGTATGTGCCAGGAGGTGAGATTCAGCAACATCCTCCAGGGAAGTTTGGAATTATGAGGATGAGGCAGGAGGCAGGAGAGGTGGCAGTATTGGGAGGTATATCAATTCCCACAGCCCTCAATGCAGGCCTCACACAGCTGGCCCTTAGTCAAAGATGCCTGGAACCCTGCTAAGGACTCCCTCAGGACTGTGGGTATCCTGAGGACAGGGATTATTGTTGCTGTCTCTGAAAGCCTCCCAGAGTTGAGAGGCTACCAGGCCTCAGCAGAGACTTTAGGACAGGCTCCATTTTGATCACAGTGCAGTTCATTCACAGTATCCTGGTCTTAGGTGGTGAGATGCTGAGGATAGCTGTCTCATTTCCCTACATGCCACCACAGTGATCACTGGGAAAACAGCTTGAGCAGGCCACCTCCTTTAAAATTTTGTGATAATTAACTTTACACATCAACTTGGCTAGGCTATACTGCTCAGCTGTTTGATCAAACACTAGTCTAGATTTTGCTACAGGGTATTAGGATGAGCCCCCTAAGTTGGAAGGCACTCAAAATACACAGTGGCTACAACAATGGATTTAATCATACCAACAATCATGAAGATGGCACTGGACTGGGCAGTGTTTCATTCTGTTGTACATGGAGATACTCTCAACTGGAACTGACAACATTTAAATCACATGATCTTAAGTAATGCAGAATTAGACTCCACACACCCTTAATACCTCTTTCCTAGAGTGTCCGAAGCTCGCAGGTAGATGGGCAGGGTCAGCCTCCCCAGAGCACTTTCTATACAGCTCTCTCTCTAGTGAGATTTGGTTAGACTGACTCTTTTTTTGTTTGTTTTTATTTTTATTTTTGTTTATTTACTATGACTGAGTGAAAATGCACATTCCCTTATAAATTTACATGCCCACCTATCTGCAGCTTCCACTTCTCTCCCTATCCAGTGACAGCACACTATTCCTCTCCGCTCCATACATGTCTGATCCACCCAACAGCCTCCCTTTCCCTCCTCTCCATCCACTCTCCCTCCTCCAGCCAGAGGCCAGCAGGACGACACCCCATAGATTCATAGAACCATAAAGTGCATCCAATATATGCTCACTCCGCATTAACAAGCCCAATCCATTCCTGTCCAAAGAGTGGACCTTCGTTATGATTTATGTGTAAGGGCAGCATCAGGGCTGGGGGCTATGCTCTCAGGGGAACCTCGAAACCACTGGACCATCAATTGAGGTCTTTTAGTGGAGATCTCAGGATGCACACCTTTTTATTCTTGTGTTGCCAGTGAGACTCATCTATGAGCTCAATCCTGGCTATCACTGGTGGTGGCTGGGCACCATCGGGTTCTTCCGGTCCCAAGTTCATGTAGGCACCCACTGATGTGGGTATCTATCTTCTAGTTTGTCTTTACCCCATGTCATTTTGGTCCTCAGTGGGCATCCGTTCCGGCTGAGTTGGGACCATTTGATGTGTCCTAGGAAGGCAGCTTGGCAGCTTTTAAGACCCCAGACGCCACTCACGACTATGGGGTGCAGAGAGCCCTCTTAGCAAAATGCTAGTTCTGCCAATTGGCTTCGATTTTGGCTAAGAGCACAGTCCCTTGCCCCCTGTCCCAGCTACTCTACCCTTGCAATACTGGTTTAAGATGGAAGGAGTACTCAAGTTATGCTGAAGTCCACTTAATGTTGTTCTTGTTTCTAATGTGTGCTATCACCGATTTCTCTCAACCAGATTTCTAGCAACTATCTAATCTAAGCCCTCCTTCCCTCCTCTCCCTTGCAGCTGTCAAAGAGTCTTTTCTTCTATACACAAGTCTGTTTTTGAGCTCTTTTTATAGAGGTCTCACACAATATTTGTCCTTTTGTCGCTGACTACTTTCACTCAACGTAATATCTTCCAGTTGAAACCAGGATAGGAGATGTTTCCTGGAATTATTGTTAATCTTTATCATTGCGTAGTGCTCCATTGATTATATGTACCATAGTTTACCTATCCATTCTTCTGTTGTTGGACATCTGAGTTGATTCCATCTTTTTGCTATCGTGGACTGTGCTGCGATAAACATTCTTGTGCATGTGTCCGTTGGTGTGAAAGGCCGTGATTCTGTAGGATATATTCCAAGTAGTGGAATGACTGGGTCAAATGGTATATTGATATCCATTTTTTTAAGGAAGTGCCAGATTGCTTTCCAAAGAGGATGGACGATTTTGAAACCCCACCAACAGTGTAGGAGAGTTCCACTTTCTCCACAGCCTCTCCAGCATTTGTTGTGTTGTGTTTTTTGGATCATGGCCAATCTTGTTGGGGTGAGATGGTCTCTTATTGTTGTCTTGATTTGAATTCCTTTAATAACTAAAGATCGTGAACACGTCCGCATGTGTTTTTTGGCTGCCTGGATCTCCTCTTTAGTGAAATGTCTGTACATCTCCTTTGCCTATTGCTTAATTGGATGATCTCTCTTCTTCTTATTGATATTTAGTAGTATCTTATAGATTATAGAGATCAGGTGTCGGTCTGACATAGAGTTGCCAGATATTTTTTCCCATTCTGTGGGTGTTCTTTTAATTCTATCAATAAAGTCTTTGGATGAACAAAAGTGTTTCCTTCTTAATAGTTCCCATTTATCTATTTTCTGTTGATTGTGGTTTGTTTGACAGATTTTGGAGTCTGTCCACATTGTGTATTAGAACTTCCATTGTTGCTGCTACCTTTTCTTGGATGAGCTTTATCGTTTTACGTTTCATATTTAGGTCTTTTATCCAGTTGGAGTTGGTTTTTGTATAAGGTGTAAGATATGGAACTTGATTCAGCTTATTGTAGATGGATATCCAATTTTGCCAGCACCATTTGTTGAAGACACTGTTTTTACCCCAGTTTAATGTCTTAGGGCCTTTGTTGAACATCAACTGTTCATAGCCAGAGGGTGTCATCGCTGGGGTCTCAATTCTGTTCCACTGGTCGATCTGTCTGTCCTTGTACCAGTACCAGGCTGTTTTGACCACTGTGGCAGTGTAGTATGTTCTAAGGTCGGGTAATGAGAGGCCTCCCAGTGTGTTCTTCTTCTTTAGTAGTACCTTACTTATCTGGGGCTTCTTCCCTTTCCAAAAAAAATTGGTGATTTGTTTCTCCATCTCATTAAAAAACGTCACTGGAACTTGTATTGGGATTGCATTATATAAATAGATTGCTTTGGGTAAAACAGACATTTTCACAATGTTAAGTCTTCCTATCCACGAGCAGGGTAGGTTTCTCCATTTATCTAAGTCTCTCTTAGTTTCTTGTAGTAAGGGCTTGTAGTTCTCTTTGTAAAGGTCTGTTCTTTCTCTGGTTAGATTAATTCCTAGGTACTTTATCTTCTTAGGGGCTATCGTAAATGGTATTGATTTGATAATTTCTTCCTTAACAGTCTCGTTGTTGGTATAAAGGAATCCTACTGATTTACTTACGTTTGTCTTGTATCCTGAGACTTTGCTGAACTCTTCTATCAGTTTGAGTAGCTTACTTATAGATTCCTTGGGATTCTCTGCATATACAACCATATCATCTGCAAACAGGGAGATTTTAACTTCCTCTTTGCCGATGCAGATGCCCTTTATTTCTTGGTCTTCTCTAATTCCTCTGGCTAAAACTTCTAGTACAATGTTGAACAGAAGAAGTGAGGGTGGGCATCCTTGTCTAGTTCCTGATCTCAAGGGAAAGTCTTTCAGTCTCTCTCCATTCAGGATGACGTGGGCAATTGGCTTTGTATAAATGGCCTTTATTGTGTTGAGGAATTTGCTGTCTGTGCCCATTTTGTAAGAGTTTTTAGCACGAATGGGTGTTGGACTTTATCAAGTGCCTTTTCTGCATCAATGGACAAAATCAGGTGATTCTTGCCTTTTGCGTTATTTACATGGTTAATCACATTAATTGTTTTTCTGATGTTGAATCAGCCTTGCATCCCTGGTATGAATCCCACTTGGTCATGATGGATTATTTTCTTGATACGTTGTTGTATTCTACTGGCAAGAATTTTGTTGAAGATTTTTGCATCTAGATTCATGAGTGATATCAGTCTGTAGTTCTCTTTCTTTGTTGGGTCTTTCCCTGGCTTTGGTATCAGGGTTATGCTGGCTTCACAGAATGAGTTTAGGAGTACTCCATCCCTTTCTATGGCACTTGGCTTGGCTGGCCATCCCTTTCTATACTGTGAAGTAGTCTCAGTAGTATTGGAGATAAGTCTTCTCTAAATGCTTGGTAGAATTCTGCAGTGAAGCCATCTGGGCCCAGACTTTTTTTGGTTGGCAGTGTTTTGATGACATTTTCAATCTCTGCCTTTGTGATGAGTTTATTAAGTTGTTCTGCTTCATGTTGTGATAATTTGAGTAGGCAGTATGAATCAAGGAATTTGTCCATTTCCTCTAGGTTTTCAAATTTGTTAGAGTACAGTCTTTCATAGTATTCTGTTATGATATTTTTTATTTCTGTTGCATCTGTGGTGACAACTCCCCTCTCATTTCTAATTTGGGTTATTTGTTTCCTTTCCTGCTTTTCTTTAGTAAGTTTAGCTAGTGGTTTGTCAATTTGGTTGATCTTTTCAAAAAACCAGCTTTTGGTCTTTTCAATTGTTTTTCTATTCTCTAATTCATTTAGCTCTGCTCTAATCTTTATGATCTCCTTTCTTCTGGTGCCTGAGGGGTTCCTCTGTTTTTCTTTCTACTTGTTCAAGCTGTAGTGTTAGTTCCTTGTTTTGGTTTCTTTCTTCCTTCCAGATGCATGCATTATGGAAATAAACAGACCTCTGAGCACTGCTTTGGCTGTATCCCATAGGTTCTCGTAGGAAGTGTTTTCATTCTCATTGGAATCCATGAATTTCTTTATTTCATCCTTGATTTCCTCTATAATCCATGTTTTTTTGAGCAAGATGTTGTTCAGTTTCCAAGAGTTCCACTTTCCATCTATGTTTTTTCTGCTATTGATTTCAACTTTTATGGCTTTATGATCAGAGAAGATGCTTTTGTATGGATTTTGTTGAGCATGGCATTATGGCCTAACACATGGTTAACTCTAGAGAATGTCCCATGTGCACTGCAGAAGAAGGTGTAGTTGTCTGCTGATGGGTGGAAAGTTCTGTATATGTCAATGAGGTTTAGGTGGTTAATTGTGGCAATGAGGTCTTCTGTATCTTTACTAAGCTTTTTTCTAGATGATCTGTCCAGTATTGAGAGTGGATTGTTGAAGTCTTCCACTATCATTACTGTGGAGTCATCTAACTCTCTTTTGAGTGTAGTCAGTGTTTCTTTGACGTATTTAGGTGCTCTGATATTAGGTGCATAAAATTTAATATAGTTAAGTCTTGCTTGTGTACTGAACCTTTGAGCAGTAAATAGTGTCCATCTTTGTCCACAATGGTGGATTTGACATTAAAATTGATTTTGTCTGAGATTAGAATTGCCACCCCTGCTCTTCTTTGTTCATTGTTATTTTTATATATATTCTTCCACCCTTTAATTTTCAGTTTGTTCCTATCTTTAGGTCTCAAGTGAGTTTCTTGTAGACTACATATGGATGGGTCATGTCTTTTGATCCAAGATGACACTCAGTGTCTCTTTACTGGAACATTCAGCCAATTCACATTCAATGTAATTATTGATAGGTATGTGTTCACTGCTGCCATTGTGATATGTTTATTTTTATGTTGATGTTTTTTCTGTTCTTCTTATTAGTCTGTTCTGGGACACTCTTTTTTGTGAGTTTATTTTTCACCTTTTTCAGAGCTGGTTTTGTAGTTGTTGAGACTCCTGTGTTACATTTCTTGAAATGGTATGATACATCTTTGCTATGCTCTACAGCTGTCCCTATGATCCCCCTTAATAAACTATACATGAACCCAATTTTAACTACTACCAGTCTTGTCATCTTCCTTTCCATCTGGAAGGACTATAACAACTGTAGTACATCGTTCTTTTTAATATGATTGCACCATAGTTTTCATGATGATCACTGGATTGCCTCTTTCCGTATTAAAGCTGTGATTTACTTTGGAGCCTTCCCTAACTGAGCAGAGTTTTGAGTAGTGTGTCTTTTTAAAACATAAAGTTAGTGGTTTTGTTCTTTTAAGCCAAAGCCAAGAACTTCTTTCAGTATTTCTTGTAGTTTTGGTTTGGTTTTTACAAAGTCTCTGAGTTTCTGTTTATCTGGGAATGTCTTCATTTCATGTTTGTATTTGAAAGATAGTTTTGCAGGATATATAATTCTTGGTTGGAAGTTTTTCTCCTTCAAGGCTTTGAATTGGTCATGTGACTATCTCCATGCCAGCAATGGTTTCTGCTGAGAAACTGGAAGAGAGCCTACAGGGTTTCCCCCTGAATGTTAGCTTTGATTTGAGTCTTGCTGCCTTTAAGAGTTGCTGCTTATGTTTCATTTTGTTAAGCTTGATTAGAATATGTCTTGGAGTCTTTCTTTTGAGATCTATATTGGGTGGCGTACAATATGCATCTGAGATGTCTATATTCTCTTCCTCCATGATTTCTGGGAAGTTTTCTGTCAGCAGCTCAGCAACGATACTCTGTGTTCTCAGATGTCTCACCCTGTTCAGGGACTCTAGTTAATCAAAGGTTGCTCCTCTTAATAGAGTCCCATATGTTTCTTAATGCTTCTTCATTTTTCTTGTTTATTTTTTCTGATTTCTGCTCATATATGCTAGCGTCAGTAGCTCTGTCTTCCAAGTCAGAAATTCTTTTTTCTACATCTGGAAAACTCCTTGGTTGCTTTGTTTGGGAGCCATCTGAAGCCATAGGTGATTTCTTGTGTGCCACAAGTGTCTTTTGCTTTTTGGGTCCCATGTGAGTAAGTCGAGGCTGGAAGGGATAATGTGAGGATGGATTGCAGATGCTTAAAATGTAAAGCAAAAGGTATCTGACCACTTCCCAAGTCAGTCAGGTTTTCAGGTGTAGAGGTCCCTCTTCTCAACTGGCAAAGTAAGCACCACTATATCCAACCCCAGATGATACACACTAGTTCAGAATACAGCAATGCTACTGCCCTGTTGGCCTCTGCTGACAGGGCCTAGCCTTAGCCAACACTGGGTCGAGTACTGCTTTTCTGGTAGAAAAGCGCTCTCTTGTGGGCAGACTCTGGCTCCCAAGCTATGAATTAGGTCCAGCTGCAGCCACCGTATCCAAGATGGTGTCCTCCACACAAGCAGCAGGTAGAGGGGCTAAAGGTGCCGAGAGGTAGCGATTCCACTGCTTCTGTTGCAGGGCCTGCAACGTAGGTGGCACTGTGTAATTTACTGCTTTTCTGTCAGAGAAGCACTGTCCGGTTTGCAGGCGCTGGCTCCCAGGCTAAGAATTAGGTCCCGCTGAAATCTCGGTACCAACATGGCGTCCCGCACACGGACTGTGTAATTCTGTACAAACCCCCCTGTGGCAGGGATAAGATGACAGGCTGAAAGCGGCTAAGCCTGGCTCTCAAAACATGGGAATTTCGCCTGCCTATCCCCCAGCAGCGCGTCTGAGTCTAGCCACTAGGGAAGATCCAGCTCCGCCCGCCAGCCAAGACAGAGAAAAGAAAGTCAAAATGGTGCATTTACCTTCGGTCCGTGAGAGCCAAGGCTAGCCAGGAGCAGGAGTCAGCGAAAGAGAGGAGGTTTTTCCGCTCAGTGGTATCAAATCGAAAGTAACAGCCCTGTGCCGTGTCCTGGGGCTGATTAGGTGATCAGAGGCTCCGCTTGATTATCAATTCAGGTCTTGGTTTCCAGAGGGATATAAGGAGACGTGTGCTTAGTCTGCCACTTGACTCCGCCCCCCCAGATTGA
This sequence comes from Heterohyrax brucei, assembly GCA_028571685.1. Lineage (NCBI taxonomy): Eukaryota > Metazoa > Chordata > Mammalia > Hyracoidea > Procaviidae > Heterohyrax > Heterohyrax brucei. Next base: position 5,304,887 of record CM053165.1, on the reverse strand, counting down.
CTCTTTGAGGGCAGAAACCTAGTCTTATCCCAAGCCCAGCCCAGGGCAAGTGGCTCTACCAAATTTCAAGTGAGACCTCCAAAGCACATGCACAAGGAAGATTCCACCCTTAAAAAAATATACTGACATCACTTAAGGTGTAACGTAAGATCAAATGAACAATTAGGCATGTGAAAGTACTTAGGAAATTATTAATGACTATAAAACTTTCTGAGGTCCTTTTATTGCTAAATTCTATTAGCAAATAATAAAATCTGCCCTGTGGGGTATAACTTTGTTCTTATTGTTATGTGCCATCAAGTCAATTCCAACTCACAGCAACCCTATGTCCAATAGAATAAAACACTTCCTCTTGCTGCACCATCCTTACAATTGTTGCTATGCTTCAGTCCACTGTTGCAGCCACTGTGTCAGTGTATTTCACCAAGAGTCTTCCTCTTTTTTGCTGACCCTCTACTTTACCACATCCTTCCCTCTACAGGGACTCATCCCTCCTGACAACACATCCAAAGTATGTGAGACCCAGTCTCACCATCCTTGTTTTTAAAAGGCACTCTGGCTGTACTTCTTTGAAGACAGACTCGTTCATTCTTTTGGCAGTCCGTGGTACATTCAATATTCTTCACCAACCCATAATTCAAAGTTGCCAGTTGTTCTGTCTTCTTTATTCTTTGTCCAGATGCTGAATGCAGATAAGGCAATTGAAAACACCATGGCTTGGGTCAGATGCACCTCAGTCTTCCTTTTTAACACTTTAAAGAGATCTCTTGCTGCTGATTTGCCCAATGAGTGTAACTTGCCACTACTGTCAAGTTGATTCCAGTTCACAGGGACCCTATAGGTCAGAGTAGAACTGCCTCAAAGAGTTTCTAAGGAGTACCTGGCAGATTTAAACTGCCGACCTTTTGGTTAGCAGATACAGCACTTTACCACTATGTCACCAGGGTTTCCAAGGGGTGTAACTTAAGTTTTATTAATTGTACACAGTGTCTTGCTAGGTCTTGCCCTGTTATTCTCACTCCTCCGCTGTCTCACTGGGCTTCCAGGATCTGGCTCAACTAGTGGCTTGGTAAGAATGAGGATTCTTTTACTATGCACAGCTGCATGACTTAGATCAAAGTGCTTACTCCCCCTAAGCTCAGTTTTCCAGAAATGATCAAGACTTGTGGAGGGGATTACACAGATGGTAAATAACCTGTGAGCAGCCAAGTCACCAGCACAGGCTATGTGCTGTGTGCCCATGAGTTGCTCCTAGTGGGTACAAAGTAGAGCCAAGGTATCACCCTAGCACCATTTCTAGTTAGAGCTGGGTTCCTGCAAGAAGAGGCCTGGGGGCTGCAGCTCTATCAATTGCAGGGGTGGTAGTGGGAGTTATATCTGAAATCTTCTATCTTCTCTTTACATAGAAAGAAAAAAACTCTTACCTTTCAAACTGCTTTACTGCAAAGAACCCAGCCTACTCTTTGTTCATTTTAAATTCTTTTTTTCCTTAAAGGAGATGCCTCTTTACAATGCAACCTTTCCACCAGCATATCTTGCTGGGTCTGAAAAAGACACAATGACAATACAGTCTACAGTTACTGCCAAAAAAGTAGAAAGGGAGTTAGGACTCTTAGGAGTGGTCAGTGAGGGTAGGGCCTTTGCCATGTTCATGGCTGAATTTCCAGCCTCTGGAACAGTGCAGGATACAGTGCAGGCAGGCACTCAAGTAATATTGGTTGACTGTATTAATGAATATATACAAGAATTCATTTAAGTGCCAGGCCCATTCCATGTGGGACTCTACAACCCCTAACACAGGTGGGATGCTGTCTCTGGGTTTAGCAAAGGGCTTTCACACCTAGACCACATGTGGCCTTCCTAGCACCCTATGAAGCAAGAGTGCAATACTGTTTTATAGATGAGCTAAATGAGACACAGAGAAGCAAAGTGCTTGTCTAAGAAACAGAACTCATATGGTTGTAGGCTCTTCCATGGCACCACATTGCTCCTTGGTCCTGTTTTGTGGGCAGGAAAATCTTCCAGGGGTCTAGAGTTAACCCATCCAGCCACCCACCCAACCTGGCTAACCTCTATTTGGTACCATCATGGGTCAGGGTCTGTGCTTGGCTCCAGGGGTCGGGCTGGAGTCATGTGAGATAGGGGCAGTAGGTGCAAAGCTGAATAGACTGCTCTCTAAACTAAAACTGGAGGAGATAAAACATTCTCTGCACCCTGGATCACTCCAAAGAGTATTACTAGTGGCTTGCCAGCCTCTTCCTCATTTCAAAAGGATTTTGGGGGGTTAAAGAACAAATCTGTCCAGTTTGAGGACTAGTCGGTGTGATGTCATTTGAAGAGATGCTAGAATTGAGATATGGGATTGTAGTGTCCAACTCAACAACTAAACTTTAAAGGAGGAAAAGTAAAGAAGGGGGCAGCTAAGTTTAGGGCACTGTGTGTGTGCATATAGTGGGAGTAAAGGGAGGAAAGCAAATAAGGAAAAAAAAAAAACCCAGCAGTAAAGCAATCTAAGGAAAGACAATAAAAGTCAAAAGTCATACCAATGCAGTCCAATTCTAACAACTGGCCATTTATGGGGTAGAGGCACATAGAGTGATATCAGCATGTCCTCAGATATGGGGGTCATTTTGCCTCCTTTCACCACTTCTGGCCAGCCCCAAGTTGAAACTGTAAATGCCAACTGACAGCGACCCTATAGGATAGAGCAGAATTGCCCTATAAAGTTTCCAAGGAGCTCCTGGTGAATTTGAATTGCTGACCTTTTGGTTAGTAGCCATAGAAACCAGAGTTTTTGTAGATTGCCCAGGGAGGGTCTTACGTTACAGAAAACTAGGGCAGCCTTGCAAATAGTTTTTCCCCAAATCCTAAAGCATGAAAAATGTTTGGCTTTTGTGCCAATGCAGAGCTTAGTACCCCCAAGATAGTTCCCACCTGGTTCCACCCGTTCTGCCCCTTCTCATCTCATTACGGGATGGCGTCTTCTGAACACCCATCATCTCATTTAATGCTCTCCATAGTTTGCAGAAATTTTTGCAATCTGAAACTTAATTAATGTATTCAAGGTCACACAACTTGTAAGAATTAAGGCCAGGATCAAAATTGAACCTGAGTCTGTTATAAACCTAACATTCACATTCATCCCATTGGTTGATGCTGCTGAGGAAATATTTACTAATCATTATATACAAGGGAACCCTAGTGGCATAGTGGTTAAGTGCTATGTCTGCAAACTAAAAGGTCAGCAGCTCAAATCTGCCAGGTGCTCCTTGGAAACTCTATGGGACAGTTCCAGTCTGTCCTATAGGGTCACTATGAGTTGAAATTGACTCAGTGGCAGTGGGCTTGGTTTTGGTGTATACAAGGAGGAACCTTGGTGGCCCAATGTTAAGAGCTTGGCTGCTAACCAGAAAGTTAGCAGTTCGAATCTACCAGCCACTCGTTCAAAACCCTATGTAGCAGTTCTACTATGTCCTATAGGGTTGGTATGAGTTGGAATTGATGGCAACTGGTTTACGTGCAAGGACCTCTGCTAAGTGCTCCAGGGAATGCACTGAACCTGCTGCAGCCTAAGTCTTGTGGTGAGGTATGTAAGATGTAATGCACAGTAAAATGAACCAAATGTAACATTTGATTAAAGCATTACTAGAATGTCATGGAAGAGTGGAGGGAGAACACGTCTAATAGAGATGATACGCAAAGGACTATGAGGACAACAAATTTTGGGGGCATGTCCAGAAAACAGTAAAAGCACAGGATATGGTTTTTAGTGTCCTTCCAACCTTCTCCCTTGTGCCCTAGGGAATTCTCCATGCAATTACAAAACAAAAACTAACAATAGCAATAATGAAAAAACAATTAACAATACCAAACCAACACACAGAACTTCCTTTAACCTGAAAGTCTTCTCAGCACCCTCTATCAATCTTTTTGTTTATTATTATACACAATGGGGAAAGTGTGAAGAAGGAAAAAAGAACAAGGATGGAGCACTGGGAACAGCCTTTATCTAAGAATGGAAGAGCAGCCACTGCAGTGACCTATACAAGAACAGGGAGACAGTAAGGGAGGTAGAGAGGACTGCCCTGGACCCCAGGGGAGAATGTTAGATGGAGGTCAAATTCTGCATAGAGATCCTGAGGACAAGAACTGAAGGGAATGACAGAAAGAAGCTTTAAATGTGCCAGTGAGTTCTCTGATGATATTTGGGAGAGCAGTTCCAATGGAGAAATTGGGACCTGCGTCAGACTGTATGACATTAAGCAACAGATAAGAATTGGGGAAATGGAAAAGGTTGTAGGGAAGGGGAAGGAATCATAGAAGTTGCTCAGGGGACAGAAAAACCCATAGAAGGCTACAGCATTATTAAAGATGGGAAGATCTGCACATGCAAGGAGACAGAAAGAATGAAATGGGTAGAAACTACAACAAAAGAGAGAGAAATGATTGGGTAAGGTCTCTGAAGAGCAAATGGGATCAACAGAACAGTTGGTAAACCAGTCAGGAAAGAGGGAGGTAGGAGAAGAGGTGATGTACCCACAGATGCCACAGTGGATGAAATTAAGCTGAGAGACAGCTCACATCAAATGGTCTTCATCTTTTCAACAAGGCTAAGTTGTCTGCTGACTAGAAAAAGGGGAAGGAAAGAATATGTGAGAAAGAACAAAGAGGAAGTTGTGTCCTAGTAGCCAAAGCAGGTAAAAAGATTTTTGGATTAGTAAAGAGGGGCTGTGACAAGATGGAGACAGTACCAACTCTTTTTTTTTTATGGTAATAGTGAAGAATTTTAGTTATTGTACTTTAGATGAAGGTTTACAGAGCAAATTACTTTCTCATTCAAAATACATATATTGTTTTGTGAAACTGTTTGCCAATCCCATGTCAACACTCAATCCCTCTTGCCCTTGCGATCCTCTGTATCCAGCTTTCCTGTCCCCTCCTGTATTCTTGTCTCTGCCCCTGAACTAGTGTGCTCCTTTCGTCTCATTTTATGGGCCTGTCTAATCTTTGGCCAAAGGGTAAACCTCAGGAGTGACTTCAATACTGAATTAAAAGAATGTTCAGGAGCCATACTTGGGATTTTTTCAGTCTCTGTCCAACCAGTAAGTCTGATCTTTTTTTGAGTTTGAGTTTTGTGTTACATTTTCCTCCGGCTCTGTCTGGGACACTCTATTGTGATCCTTGTCAGAGCAGTAAGTGGTAGTAGCTAGGCACCATCTACTTATGCTGAACTCAGTCTGGTGGAGGCTGTGTTAGTTGTAGTCTATTAGTCCTTTGGATTAATCTTTCCCTTGAGTCTTTGATTTTCTTCATTTTTCCATGCTCCAGAGAGCGTGGGACCAGTTGATTATCTTAGATGGCCACTCACAGGCTTTCAAGACCCCAGACACTACTCACCAAAGCAGAGTATAGAACATTTTCTTCATAAATTATGTCATACCAGTTGAGCTAGATGTCCCAAGGCCATGGTCCCCAACTCTCAGTCCAGTCATTCTGTCCCTCAGGGATTTTGGATATGTCCACGAAGCTTCCATAACCTTGCCTTTTTCATAATTTATATTTCTTTAACAATTTGTCATACTCTTGTGGCTTTGTGTTGTCATACTTCTGGAGACTGTGCTACCAGGATTTCAAATACCAGCAGGGTCACACATGTTGGACAGGTTTCAGTACAGCTTCCAACTTAAGACAGACTTGAAAGAAGGACTGGCAAGCCACTTCAAAAAAACAGAAAATTAGCCAATGAAAACATTCTTGATAAAAATGGAGCACTGTCACATATGCTGCTGGAAGATGAGCCCCTAAGGTTCAAGGCATTCAAAATACAACTTTGGGAGAGCTACCTACTAAAATACTGAATGATATGAGTGGAATAAAGCTTTTGGGACATTTACTTATTGATGTGGGAATAACCTAAATTGAGACGTATAGCTGCAAACATCCATTAATAATCACAATATGGAATGTGTGAAGTATGAATTAAGGAAATTTGGAAGTCATCAAAAATAAAACAGAATGCTTAAAGATAGATACCCTGGGCATTAATGAGCTGAAATTAACTGGCACTGACCATTATGAACTGGACAGTGATATGCTCTATTATGCCAGGAATGACAAATTGAAGAGGAATGGTGTTGCACTCATACTCCAAGGAAACATTTCAAGATCTATCATGAAGTATAATGCTGTCAATGGTAGGAAAATACTCATATACCTGAAAGGAAAACTGGTTAATTCAACAATTTATGCCAAAGACAAAAAAACTGAATATTTTTATGACCTGCTGCATTTTGAAATTAATCAAACATCCAGTCAAGATGTACTGGCAACTACTGGTGACTGGAATGTGAAAGCTGGAAATCAGGAATAAGGATCAGCAGATGGAAAATTTGGCCTTGGTGAGTGAAACAACACTATATATTGCATGACAGAATTTTATAAGCCTAATGGCTTATTAAGAAACCCTGGTGGTACAGTAATTGCTGCTAACCAAAAGGCTGACAGTTCTAAACCACCAGGCACTCCCTGGAAACTTTATGGGACAGCTCTACTCTGTCCTATGGGATTGTTATGAGTCAGTATTCACTCAATGGCAATGTTATTTTTTATTTTTTTAAATTGGGAATGGTTTATTCATCAGAATCACCGTTTTCAACAACATAAACAACAACTATACATGTGGAACTCACCGAGTGGAATACACAGGAATCAAACCTACTACATCTGTAAAAAGAGACAATAAAAAAAAATTAATATCATCAGTCAGAACAAGCCCAGAGCTGACTGTGGAACACATCAATTGCTCATGAGTAAGGTGAAATTGTAGCTGAAGAAAATTAAAACAAGTCCCCAGAAACAAAAGTACAGCCTTGAGCATATTCTACCTGAATCTGGTGACTGTCTCAAGAATAGATTTGATGTACTGAACACTAATGACTGAAGACCAAACAAGCTGTGGGATGACATCAGGGACATCACATATAAAGGAGAAAGTCATTAAAAAAGACAAGTACTAACAATAATCAAAATGGACACCAGAAGAGACTCTGAAACTTGTTATTAAGCACATACTACCTAAATTGAAGAGAAAAAAATGATGGAGTCAAGGGGCTGAACAGATTTCAAGAACAGCTTGAGAAGACAAAACATTTTACACTGAATTGTACAGAGATCTTGAGTCAGAAAACCAAAAGGAAGGAACACACTCAGAATTTCTCAAACTAAAAGAGCCAAAGAAAAAAATTCAAGTGTCAAGTTGAAACAGTGAAGGATTCTATAAGCAAAAAACTGAATGATACAGGAAGCATCGAAAGAAGATGGAATGAATACACCAAGTCACTCTACCAAAAAGTACTGGCTGATATTTAGCCATTTTCAGAAGGTAATATATGATCAAGAACCACTGGTACTCAAAGAAAAAGTCTAAGCTACACTGAAGGCACTGGCAAAAAACAGGGCTACATGAACTGACAGACTATCAACTGAGATGTTCTGACAAACAGATGTAGCACTAGGAGTACTCTATCATCTATGCCAAGAGATTTAGAAGACAGCTACCTGGCAAACTGACAGAAAAGAAAGGTATTTATGCCCATTCCAAATAAAGATGATCCAACAGAATGCAGAGAATATTGAATAATATCATTAATATTACATGCAACAAAGTTTTGCTAAATAATTCAATAACAGCTACAGCATACATCAACAGGGAAATGCCAGAGACTGAAGCTAGATTTAGAAGATGATGTGGAACAAAGTATATCATTGCTGAGAATGCCATAGACGTTTACCTGTGTTTTATTGACTATGGAAAGGCATTTAACTGCATGGATCATGACAAATTATAAACAACAATGCAAAGATGGCAATTTGAGATCACTTTAATGTGCTCAAGCAGAACATGTATGTGGATCAAGAAGCAGGTTTTTAAACTGCTTTCAACAAGGGGATATTGCCTTGTATAAAATCAGGAAATGTATTAATTACAGTAGTATCATTTCAACATGTGTGCTGAGCAAATGATTCGAGAAGCTGGACTATATCATGAAGAATGTGGCATCAAAATTGGAGGAACAATTTTTAACAACCTGTGTTAGGCCTGCTGAAAGTGAACAGGACATGAAGCACTTACTGATTAAGATCAAAGACCTTCAGTATAGGTTACATGTCAACATGTACTCACAAATCAACCAATAAGCAACAATATGACAAGTAGAGAACAGACTGAAGGTGTCTGGGATTTCATTTTACTTTGATCCACAATCATCACTCATGGAAACTGCAGTCAAGAAGTTAAACGACATTTTGCATTGGGCAAATCTGCTGTAAAAGACTTTAAAGTGTTCCAAAGAAAAGGTGTTGCTTTAATGACAAGGCACATCTAACCCAAACCATGGTATTTTCAATCATTTCACATGCATGTAAAAGCCGGACAGTGAATAAGGAAGGCCAAAGAAGAGTTGATAGGTAAAAATTATGGTGTTGGTGAAGAATAAAGAAATACTATGGACAGCCAAAAGAATGAACAAATACATCATGAGAAAAGTATAGCTAGAGTGCTCTTTAGAAGCAAGGATGGTGAAACTTCATTTCACATACTTTGGACACGTTATAAGAAGTGACAAGTTTCTGGAGAAGGACATCATGCTTGGTATAGCATCAGCAAGAAAGAGAAAGACTCTCAGTGAGATGGAGTGACTCACTGACTGCAACAGTGGGTTCACAACTAGGAATGACAAAGATGGCACAGGATTCAGTGATGTTTTATTCTGTTATTCATAAGGTTGTTATGAGTTGTCACTGACTTGATGGCACCTAACAACATCATTTCTTCATTGATGTTCTCTATCTAGTAAGTGCCATTTTCAAATTTTCCATTAGACATGGCTTCCATTAATTCTTTCAACATGTTTAAAATAGATGATTTAAAATTGCTTGTCTGGATTCTTCAATCCATTCCAACATCTGGATTTCTTCAGGCAGAGTGTCCACTAACTACTTTTTCCCTTTGTATAAAAATTGCTTTTCGGTTTCCTTGCATCTTTCAAAATTCTTGTTGAAAACTAGACATTTAGAACAGGTGGAGCCAAGATGGCAGAGTAGTGAGACCACTTCCAGTAGCCCCTCTTATAACAAGACCTGAAAAAAACCATGTTAACTGATTATATGTGACAGTCTAGGAGCCCTGAACATCAAAAGCAAAGCTGAGAAAGAAAACTTGAGTGGCAAAGGGAAGGAGAAATGGGTCAGAAACAGCTAGAACTGCCAGACCTGATTTGGTGGGAACCAGTACCTGCAGGCTAAATTGGATGGTGGGAGGGCAGTGAGGCAAGCAGTGGCTCTCTGGACATATTCTCCACATTAGGAGAGATTAACCAGCAGAGAGTACATTCACGCATCCAAAATCAATGACAAGTGGCACACAATGCAATAAATATATGCATCTAACCTACTGCAAAAGTCAAAAACATATCCCTTTTAGAAAAACTTCTCCCCATTTACCTACACCCTTCACATTCTGTACCCTTTATGCTTTGTGGAAACTCTGGTGGCACAATGGTTAAGTGCTACATCTGCTAACTAAGAGGTCAGCAGTTCAAATCCATGAGGCAGTCCTTGCAAACTATGGAGCAGTTCTACTCTGTTCTGTAGAGTCACTATGAGTCAGACTCAAGTCGATGGCAATGGTTTTTTGTTTCGTTTTCACACTCTGTACTGAGTGTGAGCTGGCTTCAGAGACTGCATGTTCTCTGGCCAGAGGTAGGACCTGACAAGCACCGTGAGCCATCCTCCTGGCCTTTGAGAAGGAACAAATTAACAAACAGGAAAAATTAAGCAGGCTGCTCCCCTGAGCCAGAAATGTAGAACAGAAACAATTCCTTTGCGTAGGCAGAGGCAGAAAGGGCCCATGGACTGTGAATGCCTTTTACCTTTGCATAGACCTATCTGGGCCCATGCAGCAGTGTGGGTCCTCATTAGCATACTATAACAGGGGATATACTAGAAGTCTAACCTTAACTGTATCAGCTATCATGATGGAAAGGCAAGTTTGCGATACTTAACACTGGTCTGCCTATTAAAAAGGGTCTTCACCTACCCATGTCAAGGTCGTAGGACTCGGGGCTCTACTCACACCACCTTGCCACCTTCAGTAAACACCTAAGAGGTGCCTCCCACTGCTTACAGCCAGCAGCAGCACTGGGTGCTCATAGTCTGGCTGTAAAAACCACCCATCAACACATCCAGGGCATGCTTTCATCACTGACACTCAGGGCCAGCTATAAGCCCCTTCCCTGCTCAGTGCATAACTCCTTACTGCAGCCAGATACCTGTGCCTACAGCAGTCACCTCTGGCCATCTAAGACTGTAGATGAGAGCCAGCACCCCACAATTGGTTATCTAGTAACTGGACACCTGAGTTGAATCCATAAAAGAAAACAAAATGGACTCCTGGGCTCATATAGTTAGTAACAGATCTAACCACCTGAAGACAGGACATTACAGCTTCAAAGGCCCAAATAATCAAACTAGCTCACAGGAGTAGCCTATTTGGGCATATCAAAACAAAGCAAGAATTTAGGACACAGCAAACAAACACAAAATAAACAAATATAATAACTTCTTGATGACTCAGAGACAAAATCAAAAAACTGAACAAATGCCATTGAGTCAATTCCAACTCATAGCAACCCTACAGACAGAGCAGAACTGCCCTACAGAGCATCTGGTGGATTCAAACTGCCAAGCTTTTGGTTAACAGTGGTAGCACTTAACCACTACACCAGGGTTTGGTCAGAGACAACAGTCATTCAGAGATAACAGTCAATAAATCAGAAAGAGGCAGACCATGATAGCTTCAGTGAGCTCATGAAAGAATCAAAAAATCTGCCAGAGGAAGAGAACTTCTTGGAATTACCAGATGCAGAATACAGAAGATTAATATACACAATTCTTCAAGAGATCAGAAAGGAGATCATGCAAACCACACAACAAGCCAAGGAGCACACAAAGTAATAAAGGAACTTAAGAAGATTAGAGAACAATATAATGACAAATGTAACAGGCTGGAACAATCCATAGATACACAGCAAACAAGAATCCAGAAGACTAACTATAAAATTCCAGAATTAGACATAAAGAAAAATGACATAAGAGAATTTTAAAAAATGAAAGAACACTAATAATTATGTGGGAATCTCAAAGAGGAATAGCCTACAGGTGACTGGAGAGTCAGAATGTGGAGGGAGGATAAGAGAAAATACACAGAAAACTGTTGAACATTTGTTGGCAGAAAATTTCTCTGATACCATGAAAGATGATACAATGTTTGCCCAAGTTACTCATCAAATCCCACACAAGGTAGATCCCAAAAGAAAGTTACCAACACATGTAATAATCAAACTTGCCAAAACCAAAGGTAAGGAAACAACTTTAAGAGTAACTATGGATAAACAAAAAGACATCTGCAAAGCAATATCAATAAAACTAAATTCATACTGGCAAGAAGGAAACAGGAAGACATACATAAAGCCTTGAAAGAAACAATAAATTGCCAACCATCAATCATATATTCAGCAAACCTGTTCCCAAATGTGATGGCAATATTGTAAGTTCAGAGAATTTGCAAAAAACAAACAAAAATCAAAGGTAATACTAAATGGAGTTCAACCCAACACTAGAACAGAGGACAGAACAACCAGATAACAACCTAGATAGGAAAATCACAAAAATGATTAAACACTAAAACACTAAAGACAGGGAAATACTCATCGCTACATAAAGATGACAACATTACAACAAAAAACAGAGACTAAAATATGTAGTTGTAGATTTTTCATATGACAAGGAGGTAAAGGCAGTATGAAGAAATAAAAGTGGTTTACCCTTAGAAAAATGGATAATAAGGTAATCATAAAGGAAATTAACAGTCCTACACATCAAAATAAAAAATAAGAAAAACATGAGCCAAACCAAAGCCAGCCAAGTGCTGTCGACTCAGCAAATACAGAATCAACAAAAAAAAATGATGAAAAGAAAATACATGGGAAAAAAAAAACTCAGCACATAAAATTAAGTGGAACAAAGAAATTAGCAACAAAACAAACAAAAAATCAAAATGACAGCACTAAACTCATACCTATCAATAATTACTCTGAATGTAAATGACTTAAGTGGCCAATGAAGAGAGCAGCAGAAAGGATTATAAAAAATAATACACATGAACCGTCTGCAACCCCAATACAAGAGACACACCTCAGACTTAAAGCCACAAACTAAAACTCAAAGGATAGAAAGATACCTAGCTAGCAGCAACCAAAAAAGAGTAACAGTAGAAACATGAATTTCTCACAAATAGACTTTATAATCTACCACAAGGGATAAGGAAGGACACTATATAATGATTAAATAGTCAACAACAGTAAGACAAAACCATGTTGAATGTTTACTCATCTAATGACAGGGCTCTTAAATACACAAAAACAAACTCTAACAGCACTGAAAGGGCAGACATTGTGCTCCACAATAATAACAGGAGAATTCAACACACCATTTGGGGGGAAGGACAGAACACTCAGAAAGCAGCTCCATAAAGACACGGGACATTCGTATGCCGCAACCCACCAATTTTACCTCACAAACATATACAGAACACTCCACCCAACGTCAGCCAAGTATATGTTCTTTTCCAAAGCACATGGGACATCTTCCAGAACAGACCACATAGGCCATGAAGCAAGTCTTACCAGAATCCACAGCACTGAAATATTATGAAGTATCATTTCTGACCATAAAGCCATAAGAGTAGAAATTAGAAGGAAAAAAATATGAAAACTGAATAATATCTTGTTCTAAAATTACTGGGTAACAAAAGAAAATAAAGAAATAAAGAAATTCACAGAATCAGATGAGAATAAAAACATATCCTACCAGAACCTGTGAAACAGAGCAAAAGCAAGGCTCAAACATCAATTTATAGGAATAAAAGTGCACAACCAAAAAGGGCCCAAGTTAAAGCATTAACCCTATAACTCAAATAAACAGAAAATACGCAGCAAAAAAAAGTCCCCAGATTCCTGAATAAATAAAAAGTAGAGCAAAATTCTACTTGACGGCACTTGGCTGGCAGAGCAAAATTAATTGAAATAGAGAATAGAAAAAGAATTTAAAAAGTTAACAAGACCAAGAGCTCGTTCACTGAAAAAACTCAAAATTGATAAATCTCTGGCCAAAATGACAAAAGAATGAAAGAGATGAATAACCCAAATGAGAAATGAGCTGGGTAGCATCATAATACATCCAACTGAAATTAAAACAATAACAACAGAATACTATGAAGAACTGTCGTCTTAGAAATTTGATAATCTAGAGGAAATAGACAAATTTCTAGAAACATACTGCATAACTCAACTAACACAAACCAGAGGAATAAAAATAAACCTGCCACAAAGAGAGAGACTGAAAACGTGATTTTTAAAACTCCCAACAATAATATTCATTGGCTCTGATGACTCATTGGAGAATTCTACCAAACTTTCAGAGAAAAGTTAACACCACTGTCATAGATTGAACCATGTCTCTCTAAAAACGTGTGTAGCAATTTGGCTAGGCTGTGATTTCTGGTATTGTGTAATGTTCCCATATGCTGGAAACCTTGCCTCTACAATGTTAATGAGGGAGGATGGGCAACAGTTGTGTTCATAGGGCAGGACTCAATGTGTAAGACTGTACTGTGCCTTGAGACAGTCTCTTGAGCTATAAAGGAAAGGAAATCAAGTAGTGAGCTGGGGACCTTATACCACCAAGAAAGCAGTGCCAAAAGCACAGCATGTCCCTTGGACCCCAGGTTCTTGTGCCTCAAAGTTCCTAGTACAGAGTAAGACTGATGACAAGAACTTTCCTCCAGTGCCAACAGGGCCTTCCCCTGGAGATGATGCCTTGAATTTGGACTCAGTCTGCTTTATTGTCAGGAAATAAATTTCTCTTTGGTAAAGCCATCCACTTGTGGTATTTCTGTTATAGCAACACTAGATGACTAAAACAACCACTACTACTAAAGATATTTGAGAGCATAGGAAAAGGAAAGAATACCTCCAAACTCATTCTATGAAGCCAGCATAAACCTAATACCAAAAGGAGGTAAAGACACTACCAAAAAAGAAAATTAGTGACTAACAGTAAAATGAGAAGAAAAGGGAAATACACAAAGCCAACAGATAACATCATCCGACATGAAGAGAGTCTGAAAGCATTCTTCTTGAGAATGGGAACCATCAAGTATGCCCTTTATCACCACTCGCATCCAACATTGTATTGGGGGTCCCAGCCAGAGCAATCACACCGGAAAAGAAACATGCTGAGAATCATGGACTGAACGGTTCCGCACCCAAAAATGTATGTATCAGTTTGGCTTGGCCATGATTCCCAGTATTATATGATTTTCCTACATGTAAATTCTTCTTTAGTGATGTTGAGGGAGGATGGGTGGCAGGCATGTTAGTGAGGAAGGACTCAACTTGTAAGACTGCACTGTTCTTGAGACAATCTCTTGGGAGATAAAGGGAATGGAAAGCAAGAGGGGCAGAGCACACTTCATATCACTAGGAAAGCACTGGGAACAACACATCCTTTGGATGCAGGGTGTATGAGCCTGAGAAGCTTCCAGTCCACAGGAAAATTGATGACAGGGACTCTCCTCCATAGTCCGCAGAGAAAGCCTTCCTGTGGAGCTGTCACTCTGAATTTGGACTGGAGACTACTTTACTGTGAGTAAATAAATTTTTCTTTGTTAAAGCCATCCAACTGTAGTATTTTTGTTACAAATAACTGAAGAATCCATAACTACTGAAACTAACAGAAGACTTTATTAAAGTATCAGAATACAAGATAAACATACAAAAATCTGTTGCATTCCTCTACAACAACAAAGAATACTTCAAAGAGCAAACCATGAAATCAGTACCATTTATAGTATCCCTCAAGAAAATAAAATACTTAGGAATAAATCTAACCAGAGATGTAAAAGACCTATACAAAGAAAACCATACGACACTATCGCAAGAAACAAAGAGACCTACACAAGTGGAGAAGCTTACCTTGTTCATGGATAGGAAGACATAATGTGAAAATGTCTATTCTACCTAAAGTGAGTTACAAATGCAATGCAATCTCAATTCAAATGGCATTTTTTAATGAGATGGAAAAACAAAATTACCAACTTCAAGGGGAGAGAGAAGGGGCCTCAGATAAGGTAAAGCATTACAGAAGTAGAAAAACAAAATCAGAGGTGTCACATTACCTGATTTTAGAACCTATTATACCAACACGGTAATCAAAACAGCCTGGTACCAGCACAACAGATACATAGAATGATGGAACAGAATTGAGAACTGAGATGCAAATTCATCTACCTATGAGCAGCTTATACTTGACAAAGTCTGTTAACTCAGGAAAAGGCAGTCTTTTGAATAAACAGTGCTGGTGTAACTGGATATCCATCTGTGAAAAAAAAAAAAAGAATGAAACAAGACCCATGTCTCATGCTGTTACACAAAAACTAAATGAAAATGGATTGAAGAAATATAAAATTGAAAATGGTAGAAGAAATAAGGACAACAGTGGGAACCCTACTATGTCATAAACAGAATATAAAACATACAAACAGCAGAAAATAGATAATTAAGAGCTCTTAAAAATCAAATGCTATCTTCAACAAATGGTGCTAGCAAAATTGGATATCCATCTGCAGTAAATTGAAACAAGATCCATACCTTACACCTTATACAAAAACCAACTCCAACTGGATAAAAGACCTAAATGTCAAATCTAAAATGATAAAGCTCATCCAAGAAAAGGTACGAACAACAATGGAAGTTTTAATACACAACGTAGACAGACTTCAAAATCTGTCAAACAAACCACAATCAACAGAAAATAGATAAATGGGAACTATTAAGAATCAAACACTTCTGCTCATCCAAAGACTTTATTAATAGAATTAAAAGGCCACCTACAGAATGGGAGAAAATATTTAGCAACTCTTATGTCAGACCGACATCTGATCTCCATAATCTATAAGATACTACAGAATCTCAATAAGAAGAAGATAAATCATTCAATTAAGCGATGGGCAAAGGAGATGGACAGACATTTCTCTAAAGAGGAGATCCAGGCAGCAAAACAACACATGCAGTCATGTTCATGATCTTTAGTTATTAAAGAAATTCAAATTAAGACTACAATGAGATACCATCTAACCCCAACAAGGTTAGCCATGATCCAAAAAATACAGAACAACAAATGCTGGAGAGTCTGTGGAGAAAGTGGAACTCTCTTACACTGTTGGTAGGGTTACAAAATGGTCCAGCCTCTTTGGAAAGTGATCTGGTGCTTCCTTAAAAAAACAGATACAGATATACCTTTTGACCCAGTAATTCCACTACTTGGAATCCACCAACGGACATATGCACAAGAATGTTTTTTGCAGCACAGTCCACAATAGCAAAAAGATGGAATCAACCTAGATGCCCAGCGACAAAGGAATGGATGGGTAAACTATGGTATATATACTCAATGGAGCACTATGCAATGATAAAGAATAATGATGATTCCAGGAAACAACTCATCACCTGGCTTCAAGTGGAAGACATTATGTTGAGTGAAAGTAGTCAGCGACAAAAGGACAAATATTGTATGAGATCCCTATGATAAGATCCCCTAAATAGACTTATGTATAGAAGACTCTTTGACAGCTGCAAGGGAGGGGAGGAAGGGAGAGTGAGGGGGAGCAGGATTTAGATTACACAGTTGGTAGAAATTTGGTTGGGTGAAATCGGTAATAGCACACATCAGAAACAAGAACAATATTAAGTGGACTTCAGCATAACTTGAAGACTCCTTCCATCTTAACCCAATATTCAAGGACAGAGTAGCTGGGGCAGGGGGCAGGGGCAGAAGACCATGCTCTTAGGCGAAACTGAGCCAACTGACGCAACTAGCATTTTGCTAAGAGGGCTCTCTGCACCCTACATTGGGGAGTCGTGTCTGGGGTCATAAAAGCTGCCAAGCTGCTGTCTGAGGGCACAGTAAATGGTCCCTACTCAGCAAGAACAGATACTCACCGAGGACCAAAATGACATGGGGTGAAGACAACCCACAAGATAGAGAGAACCACATGACTGGGTGCCTACATAGACTTGGGATCAGAAGAACTGGATGGTGCCCAGACACCATTGCTGATAGCCGTGATGAAGCTAAGTTGAGTCTCACTGGCAACACACGAATAAAAAAGGGTGCACCCTGAGATCTCCACTAAAAGACCGCAATTGATGGTCCAGCAGCTTCGGACTTCCCCTGGGAGCATGGCCCCTGGCCCTGATGCTGCTCTTGCCCATAAATCATAACAAAGGTCCACTCTTTGGACAGGAATGGATTGGACTTGGCAATGCAGAGTGACCATATATTGGATGCACTTTATGGTTTTATGTGTCTATAGGATATCATCCTGCTGACCTCTGGCTGGAGGAAGGAGAGTGGGTGGAGAGGAGGGGAAAGGAGACTGTTGGGAGGATGAGACATGTATGGAGCAGAGAAGAACAGTGTGCTGTCACCGAGCAGGGAGCACAGTGGAAGCTGCATATAGGTGGAATTTATACAGGAATTTACATTTTCACTCAGTCATAATTAAAAAAAATTTTTTTTTAAATCAAATGCTTATGCTCATCCAAAGACTTCACCAAAAGAGTAAAAAGACAATCTGCAGACTGAGAAAAACTTTTAGTTACAACAAATTGATTAGCATCTAATCTCTATAATCTAGAACGTGCTACAAAGCCTCAATAACAAAAAGATAACTCAAATGAAAAATGTGCAAAAGATATGAACATGCATTTTTACCCAAGAAGACATTCAGGTGGCTAACAGATACATGAGGAAATGCTCAAGATCATTAGTCATTAAATAAATACAAATCAAAAGTACAATCAGATACCATCTCACACCCATGATTAATTAAAAACAAACAAAGGAACAAACAAAAAAATATTGGAGAGGTTATGGACAGACTAGAATGTTTACACTTAGCTGGTGGGGATGTAAAACGGTACAACCACTGTGGAAATCAATTTGGCACCTCCTTTGAAAGCTAGAAATAGAAGTATCATATGATCCAGCAATCCCACTCCTTGGAATATATCCTAGAGAAATAAGAGCCCTCACATGAATAAATATATGTACAGCCACGGTCACTGGGAAACCCTGGTGGTGCAGTGCTTAAATGCTATTGCTAACCAATAGGTTGTCAGTTTGAATCTTCCAGGCACTCCCTGGAAACTCTATGGGGCAGCTCCACCCTGTCCTTAGGGTCACTATGAGTTGGAACTGGGTAGCAGGAGCAGGGGTCTGGGGACCTCATTTTAAAGGGACATAGAGGTCAACTGGTATAACAAAGTTTATTAGGAAAATGTTTTGCATCCCAGTTTGATGAGTGGTATCTAGGGTTTTAAAAGCTAGTATGCAGCAGTCTAAACCCCAAAACTAAACACACTGCCTTCAAATCACTTTCAACTCAGTGACCCTACAGGACATAGTAGAACTGCCCCATAGAGTTCCAGAGGAACACTTAGTTGACGTCTGGGTTAACAGTCATAGCACTTAACCACTACACCACCAGGGCAGCCATCTAAGATGCATTATTGCTACCAATGCACCTGGAGCAAAGCAAAAGGAATAACACGATAGATGTAAGGAAAATATGAGCCCCACAGGCAGAAAGGGCCCCATGAACCACAGACTCCATCAACCTGAAAGAAGAACTAGATGGTCCCCAGCTATCACCAATGACTACCCCTGAAAGGGAACATAACCAAGAGTCCTTCATGGAGTAAGAGGAAAGTAGAGTGCAGAGCTCAACTTCTAGTAAAATGCCCAGGCTTGATGGTCTGAATGACACTTTGTCCGAGGACTCTGTTAGCCCAGAACTACAACCACTGCTGAAACCCATTCTTCAGACTGAACTGTAAGACATAAAATGATACTGGTAAAGGGTATGACTCCTGGCGCAAGTAGATATGTGAAACTAAATGGGCAGCTCCCGTCCAGAGGCATGATGAAAAGACAGGAGACAAGGACTAGTTGAACAGATATAGTAAATGTAGGGTGGAAAAGAGTGTGCTGTCATACTGCAGGGAGAGCAACTAGAGTCATACAATAATGTGTGTCTAAGTTTTATGAGAAAGTGACTTGAATCATAAACTTTCACTTAAAGCACAAGAAGAAGATGGGGCGGAGTCAAGATGGCGGACTGAGCACACGTCCCCTTATATCCCTTGGGAAACCAAGACCTGAACTGACAATCAAACAGAGCCTTCTGATCACCTAATCAGCCTCAGGACACGGCACAGGGCTGTTAATTGGGACTTTATACCACTCAGCGAAAAACCTCCTCTCCTTGGCTGACTCCCACTCCTGGCTAGCCCCGGCTCTCAGGGACGGAAGGTAAATGCACCAGTTTGACTTTTTTTTTCCCTCTGTCTCAGCTGGCGGGCGAGCTGGGTCTTGCCTGGTGGCTGGACTCAGACACACTGCTGGGGGATAGTCAGGAAAAATTCCCATATTCTGACAGCCAGGCTCGGGACTCTGTTAATCTAGCCACTTTGAGCCTTTTGTTTTGTAGCTGCCTCAGCGGGGTTTGTGCGGAGCTTCGCAGTCAGTGTGCGGGATGCCATGTTGGTACTGAGATTTTAGCAGGACCTCGTTCTTAGCCTGAGAGCCAGCGCCTGCAAACCGCATAGCGCTTCTCCGACAGAAAAGTAGTGATTTTGCAGTGCTGCCTACGATGGGGGCCCTGCAACAGAAGCAGAGGAATCACTACCTCTCGGCACCTTTAGCCCCTCTGTCTGCTGCCTGTGTGGAGGACACCATGTTGGATACCGTGGCCGCAGCTGGACCTAATTCTTAGCTTGGGAGCCAGAGCCTGCCCACAGGAGAGCGCTTTTCTATCACAAAACCACTACTCGACCCAGTGTTGGCTAAGGCTAGGCCCTGTCAGCAGAGGCCAACAGGGCAGTAGCATTGCTGTATTCTGAACTAGTTTGTTCATCATCTGGTGTTGGATATAGTGGCGCCATATCCAGATATATCAGATGAAAAGAGGAACCTCTACACCTGAAAACCTAACTGACTTGTGAACTGGTAAGATACCTTTTGCTTTACATTTGAAGACAGCTTAGAGAAACATTTGCAATCCATCCTTACAGTACCTATTCGAGCCTATATATACTCACACAGGAACCAAAAAGCAACAGACAATTGTGGCATACAAGCAATCACTCAAGGCTTCAGAAGACTCCCAAACAAAGCAACCAAGGAGTTTTCCAGATGAAGAAACTTTTATGAAAGCATCAGGAAGTGAATACAAATTGATATATACAGAGCTCTTCTAGACCTTATACAAAATGCAGCAGAACAAAATGAAAAATTAACCAAGTTGTTCGATCTGATGGAACACAGTACTCTGAAATCCAACAGATCAAGAAGAAAATCAAAGACATAGAAACTTTCATGCAAACTCAAGAAAACAGAATGGAACAAATGGAAAAAAGAATTTCTGACTACAAAGATAGAGCTCCTGATGCCAGCGTCTATGAGCAGAAATCAGAAAAAAGAAACAAGAAAAATGAAGAATCACTAAGAAGCATGTGAGACTCTATTAAGAGGAACAACCTTCAATTAATCGGAGTCCCTGAACAGAGTGAGACATCTGAGAACACAGAGTATTGTTGCTGAGCTGCTGAAAGAAAACTTCCCAGAAAACATGAAGGAAGAGAATATAGACATCTCAGATGCATATCGTATGCCACCCAATATAGATCTCAAAAGAAATACTCCAAGACATATTCTAATCAAGCTTAACAAAATGAAACATAAGCAGCAACTCTTAAAGGCAGCAAGACTTAACACAAAGCTAACTTTCAGAGGGAAACTCTGCAGGCTCTCGTCAGATTTCTCAGCAGAAACCATGCTGCCACAGAGACAGTGGCACGACACATTCAAAGTCTTGAAGGAGAAGAACTTCCAACCAAGAATTATATATCCCGCAGAAGTATCTTTCAAATACAAAAATGAAATTAAGACATTCCTAGATAAACAGAAACTCAGAGACTTCATAAAAACCAAACCAAAACTACAAGAAATACTGAAAGAAGTTTTTGGTTTTGGCTGAGAAGAACGAAACCACTAACTTTATAGTTTAGAATGACACACTACTCAATACTCTACTCATTTAGGGAAGGCTCCAAAGTAAATCACAGCTTTGATATGGAAAGAAGCAATCCAGTGATCATCATGAAAACTATGGTGTCATCATAATAAAAAGAGGGATGTACTACAGTCATTATAGTCCTTCCAGATGGAGAGGAAGATGACAAGACTGGTAGTAACTAAAACTGGGTTTATAGAGAGTTTATTAAGGGGGTTCATGGGGCAGCTGTAAAGCACAACAAAGATGAATAATACCATTTCAAGAAATCTAACACATGAGTCTCAACACCTATAAAACCAGTTCTGAAAAAGGTGAAAAATCAACTCACAAAAAAGAGTGTCCCAGAACAGACTAATAAGAACAACAGACAAAACATAAACATAAAAATAAACATATCACAATGGCAGCAGTGAACACATACCTATCCATAATTACATTGAATGTGAAAGGACTGGATGCTCCAGTAAAGAGACATCGAGTGTCATCTTGGATCAAAAGACACGATCCATCCATATGTTGTCTACAAGAAACTCATTAGAGACCTAAAGACAGGAACAAACTGAAAATTAAAGGATGGAAGAATATATATCAAGCTAACAATGAACAAAGAAGAGCAGGGGTGGCAATTCTAATCTCAGACAAAATCAATTTTAATGTCAAAATCACCACTGTGGACAAAGATGGACACTATTTATTGCTGAAAGGTTCAGTACACAAGCAATACTTAACTATATTAAATATTTATGCACCTAATGTCAGAGCACCTAAATATGTCGAAGAAACACTGACTATGCTCAAAAGAGAGTTAGATGACTCCACAATAATAGTGGGAGACTTCAACACTCCACTCTCCTTACTAGACAGATCATCTAGAAACACACTCAGTAAAGATACAGAAGACCTCATTGACACAATTAACCAACTAAACCTCATTGATATATACAGAACTTTCCACCCATCAGCAGACAACTACACCTTCTTCTCCAGTGCACATAGAACATTCTCCAGAATTGACCACGTGATAGGCCATAATGCAATGCTTAACAAAATCTATACCATTGAATTCCTGCAAAGCATCTTCTCAGATCACAAAGCCATCCAAGTTGAAATGAATAGCAGAAAAAACATAGATAGAAAGTGGAACTCTTGGAAACTGAACAACATCTTGCTCAACAAAAATGGGTTATAGAGGAAATGAAGGATGAATTAAAGAAATTCATGGATTCCAATGAGAACGAAAACACTTCCCACCAGAACCTATGGGATACAGCCAAAGCAGTGCTTAGAGGTCTCTTTATCTCCATAAATGCACACATCTGGAAGGAAGAAAGAAACCAAATCAAGGAACTAACTCTACAGCTTGAACAAGTAGAAAGACAAAAACAGAGGAACCCCTCGAGCACCAGAAGAAACGAGATCATAAAGACTAGAGCAGAGCTAAATGAATTAGAGAATAGAAAAACAATTGAAAAAAATTGACAAGACCAAAAGCTAGTTTTTTGAAAAGATCAACAAAATAGATAAACCACTGGCTAAATTTACTAAGGGAAAGCAGGAAAGGAAACAAATAACCCAAATTAGAAATGAGAGGGGAGTTGTCACCACAGATGCAACAGAAATCAAAAATATCATAACACAATACTATGAAAGACTGTACTCTAACAAATTTGAAAACCTAGGGGAAATGGACTAATTCCTTGACTCATACCACCTACCCAAATTATCATAACGTGAAGCAGAACAACTTAAGAAACCCGTCACAAAGGCAGAGATTGAAAAGGTCATCAAAACACTGCCAACCAAAAAAAGTCCAGGCCCAGATGGCTTCACGGCAGAATTCTACCAAGCATTTAGAGAAGAGTTATCCCCCATACTACTGAGACTATTTCACAGTATAGAAAGGGATGGAGTACTCCCAAACTCATTCTATGAAGGCAGCATAACCCTGATACCTAAGCCAGGGAAGGATCCAACAAAGACAGAGAACGACAGATCGATATCACTCATGAACCTAGATGCAAAAATCTTCAACAAAATTCTTGCCAACAGAATACAACAACATATCAAGAAATTAATCCATCATTACCAAGTGGGATTCATACCAGGAATGCAAGGCTGGTTCAACATCAGGAAAACAATCAGTGTGATTAACCACATAAATAACACAAAAGACAAGGATCACCTGATTTTGTCCATTGATGCAGCAAAGGCATTTGATAAAGTCCAACACCCATTCATGCTAAAAACTCTTAGCAAAATGGCCATAGAAAGGAATTCCTCAACACAGTAAGGGCCATTTATACAAAGCCAATTGCCCACATCATCCTGAATGGAGAGAGACTGAAAGACTTTCCCTTGAGATGAGGAACTAGAAAAGGATGCCCACTGTCACCTCTTCTATTCAACATTGTGCTAGAAGTTCTAGCCAGAGCAATTAGACAAGACGAAGAAATAAAGGGCATCTGCATCTGCAAAGAGGAGTTAAAATCTCCCTGTTCGCACATGATATGATTGTATATGCAGAGAACCCCAAGGAATCTATAAGTAAGCTGCTCAGACTCATAGACGAGTTCAGCAAAGTCTCAGGATACAAGACAAACGTAAGTAAATCAGTAGGATTCCTTTATACCAACAACGAGACTGTTCAGGAGGAAATTATCAAATCAATACCATTTACGATAGCCCCTAAGAAGATAAAGTACCTAGGAATTAATCTAACCAGAGAAATAACAGACCTTTACAAAGAGAACTACAAGCCCTTACTACAAGAAACTAAGAGAGACTTAGATAAATGGAAAAACCTACCCTGCTCATGGATAGGAAGACTTAACATTGTGAAAATGTCTATTTTACCCAAAGCAATGTATTTATATAATGCAATCCCAATACAAGTTCCAGTGACGTTTTTTAATGAGATGGAGAAACAAATCACCAATTTTTTTTGGAAAGGGAAGAAGCCCCGGATAAGTAAGGTGCTACTAAAGAAGAAGAACACACTGTGAGGTCTCTCATAACCCGACCTTAGAACATACTACACTGCCACAGTGGTCAAAACAGTCTGGTACTGGTACAAGAACAGACAGATGGATCAGTGGAACAGAACTGAGAGCCCAGAGATGACACCATCTCCCTATGAACAGCTGATATTTGACAAAAGCCCTAAGACATTAAACTGGGGTAAAAACAGTCTCTTCAACAAATGGTGCTGGCAAAATTGGTTATCCATCTGCAATAAACTGAATCAAGATCCACATCTTACACCTTATACAAAAACCAACTCCAACTGGATGAAAGACCTAAATATCAAACCTAAAACGCTAAAGCTCATCCAAGAAAAGGTAGGAACAACAATGGAAGTTTTAATACACAATGAGGACTCCAAAATCTGTCAAAGAAACCTCAATCAACAGAAGAGAACGTAGATAAATGGGAACTATTAAGAATTAAACACTTTTGCTCATCCAAAGACTTTATTAATTAAAAGAATACCCACAGAGTGGGAAAAAATATTTGGCAACTCTATGTCAGATCGACGCCTGATCTCCATAATCTATAAGATACTACAAAATATCAATAAGAAGAAGATAAATGATCCAATTAAGCGATGGACAAAGGAGATTGACAGATACTTCACTAAAGAGGAGATCCAGGCAGCCAAAAAACACATGCGGACATGTTCACGATCTTTAGTTATTAAAGAAATTCAAATCAAGACAACAATGAGATACCATCTCACCCCAACAAGATTGGCCATGATCCAGAAAACACAAAACAACAAATGCTGGAGAGGCTGTGGAGAAAGTGGAACCCTCCTACACTGTTGGTGGGGTTGCAAAATGGTCCAGCCTCTTTGGAAGGCAATCTGGCGCTTCCTTAAAAAAATGGATAGTGATATACCATTTGATCCAGTAATTCCACTACTTGGAATATATCCTACAGATTCAAGGCCTTTCACATCAATGGACACATGCACCAGAATGTTCATCGCGGCACAGTCCACAACAGCAAAAAGATGGAATCAACCCAGATGCCCAACAATAGAAGAATGGATAGGTACACTGTGGTACATATACTCAATGGAGCACTACGCAATGATAAAGAATAACGATGATTCCAGGAAACATCTCCTAACCTGGTTTCAACTGGAAGACATTATGTTCAGTGAGAGTAGTCAGCGACAAAAGGACAAATACTGTATGAGACCTCTATGATAAGATCTCAAAAACAGACTTGTGTATAGAAGAAAAGACTCTTTGACAGCTGCAAGGCAGGGGAGGGAGGGAGGGAGGGCAAGGGGGGGAGGGTTTAGTTTAGGTAGTTACTAGAAATCTAGTAGGGAGAAAGCGGTGATAGCACACATTAGGAACAAGAACAACATTAAGTGGACTTCAGCATAACTTGAGTACTCCTTCCATCTTAATACTGCAAGGATAGAGTAGCTGGGGCAGGGGGACGGGGGACCATGCTCTTAGGTGAATTCCAGGCCAATTGGCACAACTAGCATTTTGCTAAGAGGGCTCTCTGCACCCCACATTGGTGAGTGGCGTCTGCGGTCTTAAAAGCTGCCAAGCTGCCATCCGAGGACACAGCAAATGGTCCCAACTCAGCAGGAACGGATGCTCACCAAGGGCCAAAACGGCATGCGGTAAAGACAAGCAAGAAGACAGAGAGACCCACAAGAGTGGGTCGCTACATCGAGTTGGGACCGGAAGAACCGGATGGTGCCTGGCCACCACCAGTGATAGCCACGATGGAGCTCACAGAGAGGAGCCTCACTGTCAACACAGGAATATAAAGGGGTGCATCATGAGATCTCTACTAAAAGACCTCAGATGATGGTCCAGCGGTTTTGGGGTTCCTCTGAGAGCATGGCCCCCGGCCCTGATGCTGCCATTTCCCATAAATTATAACAAAGGTCCACTCTTTGGACAGGAATAGAATGGACTTGGCAATGCAGAGTGACCATATATTGGAAGCACTTTATGGTTCTATACATCTATAGGATATCATCTTGCTGACCTCTGGCTGGAGGAACGGGAGTGGATGGAGAGGAGGGGAAAGGAGGCTGAGGGAGGATAAGACATGTATGGAGCAGCGAAGAATAGTGTGCAGTCACTGGACAGGGAGAGCAGTGGAAGCTGCATATAGGTGGGCATGTAAATTTATACGTGAATGTACATTTTCAGTTATGTTAAGTAAAAATAAAAAGCACAAGAAGAAAAAGAAGCATAGAGCTGTACAATAAAGAGCAATAAAATGAGGAATCGCCTACTACTGAAATCTGTGCATGACTGAAGAAATTAAAATGTTTAATAAATTTGTGTAGAAAAATAATACATTCTAAGAGTAAAATCAGGTCTGGTATATGGGTATATGTACATATCTGCACCTATCTATTATCTTGAGGTTTTTCAATACAAAATATAATTTATGATAATTGTGGCAAATATATGTGTATGCATGTGTTGCCTGTGTGTATATACATATATAAACACCAAAGGAAAAAAAGTTGCTTCTACTGAGTTAATTCCAACTCATAGTCACCGTTTTACAAGAGAGAGAAGAATTTCTCCATACAGTTTCCAAGAAGCAGCTGGTGGATTCAAACTGTTAGGTCAGCAGGGTGTGGCTCTTTACTGTGCCATTAGAGCTCCAAGGTGTTTATGCATGTGTATGTATATATGTATATTTGTGTGTGTGCATGTGTATAAATATATGGATTTCTTAGATCCACAGTCATTGCCCATGGAAGCAACAGTCAAGAAATCAAACAAGATACCACAGGGTAAGTCTGCTGTAAAGTGGTAAAAATCACACATTACTTTGACAATTAAGGTGGCCCGACATAAGCCATGATATTCTTCAGTCACCTCATATATAAAAAGCTATTCAATAAATAAAGAAGACCAAAGAAGAATTGATGGTTTTGAATTATGGTAGTTGTCATGGATTGCACTGTGTCTCCCCAAAAATGCATGTATTGATTTGACTTGGCTTTAAGTCCCAGTATGGTCCGACTCCTCCCACGTGTTGTGAATCCTGCCTCTGTGATGAGGGAAAATGGACAGCAGTTGTGCTGGTAAGGCAGGACTCAAGCTGCCAGCTTTTGGCTGCTTCATGTCACCATGAAAGCAGCACTGCGGGCAGAGCACATCCTTTGGACCTGAGATTCCTGTGCCGAGATGCTCTCACTGGATTTGAACTCAGCCTATTGCACTGTGATAATTTCTTTACCTAATGGACTTGTGGCTCACCAGACTGTGTCAATAAAATTTCTCTTCATAAAGCCTTCCACACACGCTATTTTCTGTTAGAGCAGTAACAGGTGACTAAAATAATGGTGTTACCAAAAAGAGAAAGAAAAAAATACCCACTGCTGTTGAGTTGATTTCAACTCACAGCGACACTACAGAACAGAGTAGAACTGCCCCCACAGTTTCCAAGGAGTGCATGGTAGATCTGAACTGCCAACCTTTTGGTTAGCAGTTATAGTATTAACCACTGCCCAGGAGTTCCATGATGTTGTTAAGAATAAAGAGTACATAGACTTCTAGAAGCAACAAATCTGTCTTGGAAGAAGTACAGTTAAAATGTCACTTACAAGCAAAAACAGCAAGACTTTATCTCACAAACTTTGGACATGTGATGAGGAGAGATGATTCTCTAGAAAAGGACATTGTGTTTGGCAAGTGGTCAATTAGAAAGAGGAAGACTTAATGAGTTTAACTGACACAGTGGCTGCAACAATGGGATCAAAATGCAGTGATGATGAGGATGGAGCAAAGCTGGGTAGGTAGTATTTTGTTCTGTTGTGCACAGATTGGTTTGAGTCAGAACCAACTTGACACCTAGCCATTCCAATGTATCTCTTGATGATACACAACTATAAACCGACACAGACAGACAGACAGACACACAGTGAAAATAGTAGCCACTTATATTTCTATGAGAGGAAAGAAAGCAGTCTCAAGCTTTCTTCTTGGGAGAAACAAGAAAAAAACTTTTTAAAATTAAAATTTTAATTTTAAAGGACTGAAGCAGTTCTTTAAACTTCACCTAAAGAATCTCTGGAACATCTATCATCAGAATATACAAAAGCAGCTGAGAATTTCCAATTAAGGGTGAAAAACAATCTACTGGCTGCAACTTGTGTGCATGTTTCCACAGCAATAGATATAGATAGATAAGCCTTCAGCTACAACAGTAAGTTTAACTTCCCTCCATCCAGGGCACTTGGCAGCTTGGCTGGCCATCTCCTCAAACCATCTGCAAACAGATTTTTCTGGAGATGCCTGAAAAGACAGAGGTGTAACCCTGAGATAGTTTTGGTTCTGCTATGAGTTACTGACGGGTAACACAGGCTTTGCCAGGCCAGACATGGCTGTTTCCTGCTTTCTGTGAGTTCACGCTGTTTTCCAAGCCCCTGTTCTGTAAACTTGCTGAAGCAGTCTTCTAGTGTATAGCCACTTGCCCACTACAGAAGTCCTGCCCATTCCCCTACACCACGCTGTTGGATGTGGAGATGTGTTTCAGCCCTGCTGCCTTCTGCTGGGGACCACCATCTGGACCTAATAAAAACTCCCTCACTGCCAAGAAATAAATAAATTAATTAATATGTGACAAATCTAGAAATCAGATTCTTCCCCCATCTGCAGAATCCCTTTTGTTGCTGGTGGTTGTAGTAGTTCTCCACTTGTTCAGTGAGTTTTCTGGGCTACGTAAAGTCTACACTGTGTGTCATGTATAACCACTGGAGTCTCTACTTATCTGGTTTAGTGGTCAGCTAATGACTGGACAGACATTTCCTTCACAACCTAGAACCAATCTTCCACGCTTTGCTATGTCACTCTGTATGTATACTGGGGCATGCCACAGAAGTTGCTGTTCTTACTGAGACTGTCATTTATACTGATTAAAAGTTCCTCAGGTTGCCACAAGCTTTTGGTTAATTTCCAGATACGTGAAAATTTTTGCCAGTTTTTCACCACTGTGTGGAGTACAATTCCAGAGGTCTTTACTCTGCCATTTCCATTGACAGCACTCCACAATGATGTTTTAAGAAAGCAAAGCTCATTCCTCTTCTCTGCAAAACCTTCCAGCAGCTTCCCATCACCTCTAAATAAAAATCCAAGCTCCTCTCTAAGGGCTACAAGAGCTGCAAGACCTGGTCACTGCCTAACTCTCCAACTTCATCTTCTTCCTCTCTCACTCACTCACTCTGCTCCAGATACTCTGGCTTTCTTAGTTTCTTGTTTGTTTTTAATTAACTACTTACTTTCTATTACGGTAAAAAATATGTGACACTTGCCATTTCAACATTTCTATACGTACAAATCAGTGACACCAATTACATTCATCATGTTGTGCAAGCATCACCACTGTCCACTTCCAAATTCTTCTGTTACCCTAACAGTAACTTGGAGCTCCTTAAGCAGTAATTCTCTTACAGTGTTTTAAACAAGCTTGTTCCTACCTTTGTTCCTGCTTTCTCTGCCTGAAAAAT
Organism: Heterohyrax brucei; assembly: GCA_028571685.1. Classification (NCBI taxonomy): domain Eukaryota; kingdom Metazoa; phylum Chordata; class Mammalia; order Hyracoidea; family Procaviidae; genus Heterohyrax; species Heterohyrax brucei. The sequence continues at coordinate 5,275,128 of CM053165.1, read as the reverse complement.
TCTTTCACATGATTTCTGCTTAGCATGTCCCATCACTTCATTACTCTCTGACTAAATGGTATTTATTCAAGAGGTCTTTCCAACCACCTTCTCTAATATAACTCTTCACCAGTACTTGCCCCATCACTATTTCCTTTCTCTGCTTTTTTTGTAAAAAGGTTATTTATCACAATCTGACATCATATATACATATGCTTGTTGTCTGATAAACTGCTAGAACTTGAGTTCTATCAGACTCTTTCTAGCTCATATTATATACCCAGCTCCTAAACAGTACCTGTATTTGTTAACATATATGTGCTTTATGAATGAAGTAGCCCACTGTGTGAATTTGTATTCTGTCACGTTACCTAAATTGCCCTATACCTCTCAGAATTCTCTTCCTTTATTTAGTTCCAAATCAGCATGAGAAACTTTGCCCTAGATTTGGAAAGCAGCCATGAGAAAGTGGCCATATTCCTTTACGCTCAGGAAGTCTGTGCGCAGGGTATCAGAAACTGTTGTAGGTCATGCACACTGTTGCTTATCTCCTGAAGTCACCTGGTTGGCACAGAGTAGCAGCTGGGCCACAGATCCTCCAGCTCCAGCTTCTCACATTTCTGAGCCAGGTGAGTATTTAGCCCTGTGACACTATTCTTTGACATGGTCAAAGCTGGAGGCTTGGAAGCAATGAGAAACTGACACACATTCCAGTCCATCCTTACAGGTTCCAGCTTGACCTTGCTTCCTTCATGTCATGTCCTCCTTTATTCCTGTTCCCTCTGTAGACTTCAAGGTCTAGCACCAGCCACAAAAAAAAAAACAGATTCTTACAGATAGGGTAACCAGCTCCCATGAAGTTAAATCCTTATAACAGATCCCTTATTACACATATTCCACTAGTAGTTCTGCTTCTCTGGCTGAACCTAAGTGATATAACCCTCTTCCTATAGCTTCAGCCATTCTATTGGTTTATCCCCATCTGTATGTAAACAAGGCTCTTCAACTTCATGAATCTTAACCCCATGAATCTCTCTAGATATACCTCTACCCAGTCAAATTTCTTGAATGACCTATCTTAACTATCTGTCTCCATTTCATAGACTCTATTGTTGTAATATCAACAGTAATCTCTACTTACAAAATCCAAACAACACTTTTGTGAGGTTCCATCTAATCAGAGCTTTCAGCAGTTATTTTCACAGCTTCCCACTCTGACCTCCATGAAACTCTCTTCTCTTGACCTTCATTGTACCAGGCTTTTATAGCGTCCCTCTTTTTGTCTTTGTTTTCATTGCCTTGATTGGATTCTCTACCTATGCACTAAACACTGGGATTCTCAGGGCTGGATGTAGTAGGCCCCTTTACTCTCTGCACTCTTACCTTACTTAGGTGGTCTCCTCTGCTCCTGAGCCTGCAGTTACCACCCATATGCCAACATTATTTACCTGTCTCTGACTTCCAGATCTGTTGAGCAACGACCTTGGACTTACCACGTCCTAAATGAGCCCTAATCGTCCCTGAGAAATCTTACGACACCACTGTAATTTCAGTTGTGGCCAAAGCCAGGATCCTAGAAATAATACCTGATGATTCTTCCATCACATCTTATCAATGACCAGGCTCTGGCAACTCCACATCTCCTTTTCCAAGTTTACCATCTTCATCTTCCTAACTGATCCCTCGTAATTGTTCCCCTTCAGCCCATTCTTCCCACTGAAGCTGCCCTTTCATCTACCCTATTACCTCATCCAAATATTTATGGGGTTGCTACTACATGCCAAAAAAAAAAAAATCATTTAAAAATGCAGATCTAATCATAACACTCCTCTGCTTCAAAGCTTTTGAGGATTTTTCACTGCCCTTGGGATAGAAACAACTTTCTGAAGAGAGCTTCAAGACTCTACATATCTGTTCCTGGGGTCTCTTAGGATATACAGGAAAGAGAAACAAGAAGGAGTTGGGGACCTTATACCACCAAGAAATCAGTGCCAGGAGTGGAGCAGAGTGTGTCCTTCAGACCTGAGGTCTCTGTACGTCAGAAGCTGCCAGTCCAGGGGAAGATTGGCAACAGGGACCTTCCTTGAGAGCCAACAGAGAAAGCCTTCTCTTTGAGCTGACACCCTGAATTTGGACTCTTATCCTACTTTACTGTGACAAAATAAATTTCTCTTTATTAAAAGCACCCATTTGTGGTATTTCCATTACAACAGCACTAGATGCCTAAGACACTTGGACAGGTAAGGGTAAAAGAAAGTTTGAACAAAGAAAGTTAACAAACCTACTTATCAGAATACAAAAGAAGAGAAACACAAAGACTCAATAAACATAAAACCTTTAATAAGAAAAGGAAATTTCACAAACAAAAGGAACTTGGAACAGGAAAATAACAGAAACAAATAAAATGTCACACACCACACACACACACACACACACACACACACACATATCATAAAAGGCAATAAGATGACAGCAACAAAGCCATGGCTATCGATAATCACACTGATGTGAACAGCTTAAATGCACCCATAAAGTGTCTCAGAGTAGTAGAAACCATAAAATAAACAGGGCCCATCAACATGCTGTCTACAGGAGACAACCTTTCGACACAAAGACATAAATACAGTGAAAATTAAAGGATGGAAAAAATATATCGAGCAAAACATAACCAAAAAAGGGAAGGAGTGCCAATGCTAATCTCAGGTTGACTTTAAGGCCAAATTCACCATAAAAGACAAAGAAAACATATAATGATTAAATAAAAAATCCAACAAGATGATAAAACCTTAATAAATTTCTATGTACCCAGTTCTATGTACCCAACAGTTCTATAACTACACTGAAAAGTGAAACTGGTGGTTCCACAATAATAGGAAGAGACTTGAAGACACTTTCTTTGATAGTGGACTTTAACACACTCAGTAACACACTGAACATATGGAAAGAAATGCACAAAGATACCGAAGATTTAAAGGATGCAAAAACCCAGCTTATTTCACAGATATGTATACAGAACACTCCACCCAACAGCGGCAAAGTTCACACTCTTTTCAAGTGCACATGCCAACAGACCACATTTTAGGAGTCATGTAACCCTCACCAAAAAAAAAAAATTCAAAACATCAAAATAATACAAAGTGTTCCCTCTGATCACGATATCATAGAAGTAGATAGAAATTAGTAACATGGAGAACTAGGAAAAAAATCATGTATGGAAACCAAACAACACCTTCTTTAAAAACAAGTGGGTAATACAAGAAATCAGAGGGAATGATAAAATTCTAGAATCAAATGAGAATGAAAACATGTCACATCAAAACCTTTGGGACACAGCAAAAGCAGTCCTCAGAGATTCAATTTATAGCAAAAAATGCACACATCAAAAAAGGGACAAAATTTAAAAGTTAGCCTTACAACTTGAACAAACAGAAAGAATATCACAGCAATCAGAAGAAAGCAAATAATAAAACATAGCAAAAATAAATGAAATAGAGATCAAAATAATTACAAAGGATGAACAAGGCCAAAAGTTAGTTCTTCAAAAAGATCAACAAAATCACCAAACTACTGGCCAAATTGACAAAAGCAAGCAGGAGGGACAGCAAATAATCCAAATAAGACATGAGATGGACAGACCCAAGTGAAATAATAAGGATCATAAGAGAATAATACGAAAAAGTGTACTCGAACAAACTGGAGAACCTAGAGGAATGTACAAATTTCTAGAAATATACTACCTACCTAAATCAACACAAGCTTTGACAGAAAATCTGAACAGACCAAAAATGAGAGATTGCAGAGGTAATTAAAAAAAAAAAAACAAAACTTCAAACAAACATAGGAAACAGCTGTGGCTCAAAGAACTTCACTAGAGAATGCAACCACTCACAGAAAAGCTCACACCAGTATCACTGAAACTAGCTCAGATCACAGAAAAGGAAGGAATGCTGCCAAACATACTGCATGAAGCCAGAATAACCCTGATACCAAAGACAGGCAAAGATACCACAAAAACAAAACTACAGGCCGGTATCTTTCATGAATACAGATGCAAAAATTCTCAACAAAATACTAGCCAAGAGAATTTGGCATGATACCGAAAAAAAAAAATACACCATTACCAAGTGGAATTCACAGCAGGTATGCAAGTAGCATTCAACACTAGAAAATCGATCAATGTAATCTACCATAGAAATAGAACAAAACAATAGATGCACATAATTATCTCAATCAAAGCAGAAAAGAGGTTTGATAAAGTCCTATACTCATTCCTCACAAAAACTCAATAAAATAACAATACAAGTGAAATTCTTCAACATAATAAAGGGTGTCTATACAAAACAAACAGCCAACATCATTCTCAATGGAGACAGGCTGAAAGCATTCTCCCTGAGAATGGGAATAAGACAAAGACGCCTTTTATTACTACTCTTGTTTTCATATTGTGCTGGAAAACCTAGCTAGAGCAGTAGGGCAAAAATAAGGGTAAAGGGCATCCAAATTGGAATGGAAGTAAAATTATTCCTGGTCCCAGACGATATATTCCTACAAACAGAAATTCCCAAAGATTTCATAACAAAACTAGTGGAACTAATAGGTTCTGCAGAGTAGGAGGATATAAGAACAACATACAAAAATTAACTGGATTCCTATATGCAAAGAGAACTTTGAAACAGAAATCAGGAAAACAATAACATTTATAATACCCTCTAAAAAAGATAAAATATTGGCATGGACTGAATTGTGTCCCCTAAAAAATATGTGTAGCAATTTGGCTTAGCCTTAGCCGCAATGACCAGCATTGTGTGAATACACTCTTTTTCGTGATTTTACTATGCTGCAAATCCTAATCTCTGCCTGTGGTTAATAGATTGAATTATGTTAAAGAGGATTAGTGTGGGGTTGTAACATTCTTAGTAAGGCAGCTTCCCTGGAGTGTGGTTTGCACCACTCTTTTATCCTACAAGAGATAAAAGGAAACGGAAGCAAACAGAGTTGAGGACCTCACACCACTAAAGAAAGCAGCACAGGGAGTAGAGCGCATCCTTTGGACCTGAGTTTCCTGAGCTAAGATGCTGTCAGACCAAGGAAAGGCTGATGCAATATAAGGAACTTCCTCCAGAACCAAAAGATATAAAGTGCATTCCCCTGAAGCCAGCACCCTGAATTTGGACTTTTAGCCTACTAGACTGTGTAAGAATAAACTTTGTTAAAGACATCCACTTATGCTACTGCTCTCAGTAACAGATGACAATGATAAATACATGGGAATAAATCTAACAAAAGATGTAAACGATCTATACAAAGAAAACTATAATACACTATTACAAGAAACCAAGAGACCTACATAAATGGAAGAACATACCATGTTCAGAGACAGGAAGACTCAGATCAAAGCCAAACCCAGTGCCGTCCAGTTGATACTAACTCATAGCAACCCTAAAGCGACCCTATAGGACAGAGCAGAACTGCCCCATAGTTTCCAAGGAGCACCTGGCAGATTTGAACTGCTACACTTACCCACTATACCACCATGGTTTCCAGGAAGACTCAACATTGTGAAAATATAAATCTAACCCAAAACAGTCTACAAATACAATCCTGATTCTGATACCAATAGTGGTCTTTTATAAGATGGAAAAACTAACCGCCAACTATATCTATATACTGTGTTATCTATATATAGATATACATAAAAGTTTCTCAAAACTGTATTAGTAGTGATTTTACTAATTTTGCCATAGTCACTATAGTTCTGAGGCAAGGGGAGTAAACCCTGGCTGGTTACAGGGTTAAGCTGCACACTATAATAATTTGTAAGTCTATTTTGTACCCTGTGTTTCTGTTTAAGGATACCTGGTAACATATTACTGGAAATCCTGGTGGTGACGTGGTTAAGTGCTACAGCTGTTAACCACAATGTCAGCAGCAGCTCAAATCCACCAGGTGCTCCTTGGAAATTCAATGGGGCAGTTCTATCCTAAAGGGTAGATCCACTCAACGGAAATGAGTTTGGGTTGTTTTTCAGTAACGTATTACTGGAAACTCAGGTGTAGTAGTTAAGCACTACAGCTGCTAACTAAAAGGTCAGCAGTTTGAATCTACCAGATGCTCCCTGGAAACTGTATGTGGCAGTTCTATTCTGTCTTATAGGTTCACTATGAGTTCGAAGTGACTTGATGGCAGTGGTTTTTGGGTTTTGGTTAATGTACTACTAAAAACTTGCTGTATAAAAAAGAGATGTTTAAATGGTAGTTGGGAAAGCCTAAAGGAGGCATGTTCAAGTTTAACTTTGTCCCTTGATCTTCTGTGGTTAGAATGGATTAAGCTCAGATGTTTTAAAATATTTGTATAAAGCCTGAGCCCTAAGAGAAGAGTTAGGAATGTAGACCTGACAATACCACAAAGACTCAGAAATCCCTTTGGTTTTTTTTTTTTTTTTTTTTTGCTGTTTTAGGTTTGTTTCTTTTTTCCCCCACTTTTGGGGCAATAGAGATGTCTTCCATAGAAGTTAAAAGTGACTTAAATGGGGGAACCTCGTACCATCAAGAAAGCAGCACCAGGAGAAGAGCGCATCCTTCAGACCTGAGGTTCCTGTGTCAAGATGCTCCCTGGACAAAGACTGATGCAATACCGGACTTTCCTGCAGCGCCAACAAGGGGGAAAGCCTTCCCCTGAAGCAGACACCCTGAATTTGGACTTGTAGCCTACCACACTGTGTAAGAATAAACTTTCCTTTGTTAAAAAAAAAAAAAAAGTGACTTAAATACTTGACAGAAGGCTGTTAATTGCAATTTTTCTTATGAAACTTTGTTCATTAATTGCTAAATTTGTAATAAAGTTATACTGTCCTCAAGACAAATCTACTTATACACCAGTAAATCACTGACATATTATAACAAGACAGATTTATTTGGAAATTTCAAGGACTGTAAATTTGCATGTAAAACTAGATAAAAATACATCAGGACTTCTATGAACTCTTGGGGGAGGACAGTCTAGGTGAACAGTTGATTGTTCTAAGTAAAAGCAAATAGACCATGACTTTCAGTTTTAACAGAAACACTAGGAAAATGTGCTATAAAAGTCTGTAACACTAAAATACACTTTATCGGGGAACATTAGAAAGCAATATACAGAAGTTAGGGACAATGAGGTCCATCGGAATAATAATGTCATTTACTGTACATAAAGTTTTGAACAAATTTCCAACCATGATTGAGAGGTATTTTAACTGGCAAGATAGGAGTACTGCAAGGACTAGCATTTACAAAGAAAATCTCATACAGTAGAAGTTATTCTTGTTTCTCATTTAAGTGGATACTGGGAAATCCTACACAAAAGTTCAGACATGCCCACTTTAATTTTAATAGATTTGTTGCAGGAAAAAGACAAGTTTGGCCTGCAGAGCAGAAAACACCTTAAACACCATTTTGTCTTTTAAGAGGAAGACGATTTATTACCGGTGGTGCAGCGGTCAGACCCAAGTCTGAAAAACAGACACGTACCCCGTTCCATTATCAAACATACCTATTTATACATTTTCTCAAAGAAGCAAACAAAGGAATTTTCATACGTTCTTCCAATTGACAACTGCAGGTCTACAGATTTTCATATTGCAATTTCATTAACATAGCAGTTTCACAAATTATCATTTTACCTTCTAACTGGTGTTAACATGGTTACAAAGATAAAGATAAGCAATTTTTTAAGTTGAAAGGAGGGGCTCTCCTTTCTCTGAGGTCAATTGCTCACAGGAAACACTTGTGTGGGGGGTTCCTCTTGTGCCAGGTTTCCAGGCTCTTGGTGCTTTTAACAAGGCTGTAACTCTTCAGGTTTGAAGCCCTCAGGCTTCTGGTATTTTAGAAAAGGCTACAATTGTTTAGGCTCTCCTCTCTCAGGTTCAGCAGACATAAATAGGCTAACATCTGTAGAAGTCATGACCCACAAGGTTTCAGAAACCTGATAAATAATACTTGGGGGAAGAGAGACAGAATTTTGAAGAGCACAGTAAGAGCTTGTGTATGACAAATAGTTTCATTATGTTTACATTCAAGTTTCTGTTTTTAGAATTTAAATATTTATGTAAATTTAAATAGCATTTCCCCCTATTAATATAGAGACTGAAAAATTTTTCCTTCCCCCCATCCTTGCTGTTCCTACACCCGCCTAACCCCCCTTCATTTCACAGCAGCTCTGGCCAGACAAGGACCCTCTCCTTTGATAAGCCCGGCACCTGCTCAGCAGGACACTTCCCGTCCCTGCCACACCTGCGCCGGAACCCGCTCCCCTCGGCCCTCTTCCCATCCCTTCGATAAATCTCACACCTGCCTGGTAAAGATGATCCCCATTTCAAAGCCTCCCACCCACCTGGCAGGATGCCCCCTCCTCAGAACCCCGCCCGCTCACCCCATTTGTCTCAATCACGACTGCACTATAACTAGCGGCTCGAAACTTGACTGGGGCCATTTCGTTGGAACCTGCAGAGGTCCCGTTTGGCCCGTCGACCTAATAAACTGCCCCTTGCCTCCTCCTGGGTGTCGTGCGCTTAATTTTCCTATAACATTATTACAAGTGGTAATTTCATTAAGATAAAAAGTTTTTTTCTAAGAAATTAACAGGAGTGTGAAAATAGTAAAAAAGGATGTAAAACTTCTAAGGGTCTGAGAGATTAACTAGCATAGGTTGGGAATGAACTAGTGTTTCTTCTTTATTAGTAATTTTTATGATTTTAGAGTTTTTTTATACGTCAGGGCAGGAGCTTTTGTAAGCATGTGGGATTACTTGCAGAGGCTGTAGTTTTTCTATTAAAAATTGGAAAGTTTTTTGAAATTGTAAGACAGTGTGTGCGTGTGCGTGTGTGTGCGCGTGCACGCGCGTGTCTGAGGGTTTAGATTAAGCTACTAAGGAAATCCTAGTGGCATAGTAGTTAAGTGCCACGGCTGATACAAAAAGGTTGGCAGTTCAAATCCACCAGGCACTCTTTGGAAACTCTATAGGGCAGTTCTACTATGTCCTTTGGGGTCACTATGAGTCAGAATCAACTTGAAGGCAGCAGGTTTGGTTTTGCTTTTTTTAAGGCTACTATGGTTTGAGTTTGGGATAGGGTAACTCATAGGAATCCTGTAGGACAGAGTAGAACTGCTCCAGGGAATTTCCAAGGAGGGCTGGAACCACTGACCTTTTCGTTAGCAGTTGTAGCACTTAATCACTACACCACCAGGGTTGCTAAGAATTAAAATTGACTTGATGGCAATGGGCTTGATTTATAGAGTTGCTATGAGTCAGAACTACTGGACTGCCTGTAGGATTGGGTTTTTTTGTTTTGGGGTTTTTGTTTGTTTGTTTTATAGTACAAGTCCTTGTTCTGTCTTCAGACCCCCTTTACTCTGAATGAGGGGATGGAGGAGGGGTTAGGGTAAAAACCTTTTGCTTGTTTTTTTAATTTAAAGGGCTTACTTTTTAACAGTCATGCTTTTTGTAGCAGCGACAGGGACCAGTGTTAGCTTCACTGAAGAGCTTCACTCTTTTTGAGGATAGACCCTTGTGGCTGCTGTAACTGAGGAGTCATCAATTAATTTATTAGACTGAGTAATCTGTTTTGCTTCTACAAGTTTGAGCACGCTCATGGGCTAAAGCAGTCAATTCTACAGCGAAAGCAGCCTTCCAATTTAAATAACGCCTTTTAATTAAGGCTGAAAGGTTTGAAACTAAACATAAATACAGCATTGAAGGCCTACTTAGTTTCCTTATCTAAAGGATTTAATCCAGAATGTCCTGAAAACTTAGAGAATTATCAGGCTTGAGAATCAGTTTTTCATCTGGGGCAAAGACTTCAAAGATTGCTTCATGTAATTTTGTGCTCTTTGTCTGAGGTATCTCCAACAGGGTTTTAACCATTTTGTCTGTATCTAAAGCTCAATTCTCTTGAGGATTTTTTTCAGTCAGTATGTTTCTAATTACCGATTGGTTTTCCCCAGGGCTAATTAGCATATGAACTCCATTAAAGCCTTGCCACAGAGTCAATACTGACTCACAGCAACCTTACAGGACTGAGTAGAACTGCCACTTCTGAGTTTCCAAGGAGCACCTAGCGGATTCGAACTGCTGATTTTTTGGTTAGTAGCTGAAGGTTTTAATCACTATGCCACTGGCATTTCTGCATATGGACTAGATGACATAAACAAGGCAATCAGTTGATATGCATTAATAAAGGTCTTGAATTTTTTAGTAATTTATAAGGGTCTTCATATAAATTTAGAATTTTTGTTAGTGGGGATATTACATGCTGTTTTGGCCTAGGGAAGAAAAGACATAACAATGTTCTTTGGATTTTCTCTAGTGGCCACTCTAGATTCTGCAAGATTAATTTTAAAGGACAATTCAGGAATGGGCTTTGGACTTTGGGTTTTGAATCTTCAGCAGATTGTTTAGGATAGAAAGGAAGTTCAGGTAGAGAGTTCCCAGGAGAATAGGAAGGCAGAGAAGGGTACCACGAAGCAGCTGCTGGCAGAGGAGTAGAGGGAGCTGCAGCAGGGGCTATAAATTCAGCAGAGCTCTGGCTTTTTTGTGGGTTTTTTTGCCCTCTGTGGTTAAGTGGGTTAAGTACCACATCTATTAACCAAAAGATGGACAGTTCAAATCCACCAGGCACTCCTTGGAAAATTCTACGGGACAGTTCTATTCTGACCTCTAGGGTCACTATGAGTTGAACCCAACTCAATGGCAGTGGGTTTTTAACAATTCAGAAACTGCATTCTGGGATTTTTTATTCTGTTTAGTCAATAGAGAAATAGAAACCTACCAAACCCATTTCTGTGGAGTCAATTCTGACTCATAGTGACCATACAGGTCAGATTAGAACTACACCACAGACATTCACAGGCGTGCCTGGCAGATCGGAATTGCTGACCTTTTGGTTAGCAGCTGTAGCAATTAACCGCTACACCACCAGAAGCCTTCAGGGAGGTTATTACATTGTTTTAATGGTTTTTCACAGCCCTCAAAATGCCAATTAGAAAAAATGTCCCACTGAAACTTCTTAATCTGGGAACCTTTTTGTTCTAGTTTCCTGTATAGAAAAATTAATTTAGAAAGATTAAAGGTTCTACAAAGTGGCCATGTGTCTTTCAAGTTGTTGCTGGTAAGTCATGTCAAGTAGAGAAGAATAAACATATTCAAAGGCAAAGTACTTACACAATGAATGGCTCAATAATGGTCTTAGGTTTGGCATTTTCAGTATTTTCAAAGGCAGCTTACAGTTAGCTTTGGAAACTTTGCAAATGAAAGGTCAGAGTTTTTAGTTCCTCATAGCTGGGTAATATCCCTAATAAAGGAATGCTATGGATCTTTCTTATAACCAGCTAACATTTCTAAGAAAGGACATTTATTGAGCTTAGGGATGTGGATTTTTTAAGGTTCTGAGGTCTGCAACAATTGCATGGAATCTAAAATCAAAAGTACATTCCAGAAAGGGCTACATAATACAGAGACTACATCAGTAAGAAGCACTAGAACTAGATGGTGCCAGGCCACCACCAATAACTTCCCTGTCAGGGAGTACAACGTAGGATGCTTGACGTAGTTGGAGTAAAAGTGGTGTACAGAACTCAAACTCTGTTGAAATGAATAGACATCATGGTCCAACAAACCAGAGGGTCCCCAGAAGACATCACCCCTAGCATCTCTGTTAGCTCAGAAAAGAAACCATTCCTAAAATCAACTCTTTTGACAAGGAATGGACTGGATTGTAAGTCATAAAATGATATTGGTGAAGAGTGCACTTCTCGGCTTAAGCAGGTAACATGAGGCTAAACTGTGTAGCTCTTGTCCAGAATGGAAATGAGAGGGCAGAGGGGGACAGGAGCTGGCTGAATGGACACAGAAAATAGTGGACGGAAAGGAGTGTGTTCTCATCAGGTAGGGAGACTAGTTCAAGCTACACAGGAGTGTGTGTGTATGACAAAGTCATTTGGATTGTAAAATTTCACTTAAAGCACTTTTTTTCTAAGGTACATTCTATCTAAAAAGACAGGAAAGAGGAAGACAAATTTTTCAATAAAGGTCAGGAAGCTGACATTTATTTCAGCTTTCAGGATCTCACGAAAACTGAACAGCTCAAGAAAGCCCTGCTAGTGCTGGGGCTCCAATTGCTCACTGCCCTGGAGATTGCAGAGATAGTTTCACCACAGTGCCCTAGGGTGGGTGCCAAGAAACACTGTAGTGAAATAGACTCAAACTCTGCTGGAAATAGTTTTACCGAAGGATTGAAGTTGTTTTGTGAAATAGGGAGACACACATGTAACTGGACAAGAGGTTGCAGTACGTGTTCTGCACTATAGAGAGAGTCAATTTATAAGGTGAAACAAAAGGTGTACTCACAGGTATCAAGGGATTGGGGAAATATGGCAAACAGTTACAAGGGTTTGTTAAATTACAATCTTAATCTATTTTAATATTAATTTCTCACTTACTGGATTATGTTTAATATATTTTTCTCACTAGGCCTATCTGCTACATCCTAAGATTTATTTGACAAAGTACGCTGTCAGGAGTAACTGATGTAATTTCATCTTAATTGTAAACTGCATTTTTTCTTATCTTAAGGTAAAGGGTATATGTGTTTTAACTTATTACAAATTTACAAAAATTTAGCAGAAATTGAGTGGAAGATCTTAGTGAGTAAAAGTGAAGTTCTGACGAGACTTGGTTACAGAGTTATGAGACAATTTACAGGCTCCATGTTCATTTAACATTAATTCTACTTTTTAACCTCTTGTTGGACACTCTGGTGGTACAGCAGTTAAACGCTACATCTGCCAACAAAATGTCAGCAGTTTGAATCCACCAGAGCCTCTTTGGAAACCCTATGGAGGGAGTTCTATTCTGTCCTACAAGGTCACTATGAGTCAGAAAAAGATCAACAGCAACAGGTTTGTTTTTTTCTTTTGTTTTGTTTGACAAAAATATCTCCTTGAGGCAACTGTGTAAGCATTTGTAACAGACACCTTTACCAAGTAATTCCTAGAGTTCTAGCCCTTGTTCTATGCTGTTACAATCAGTTAACCTTTATAAGAAGCTAAATTGTCTCTTAAAAATGGTAAAAGTGAAGATTTCAGTTTAATTCAAAATGGAATTTTAATTTAGGTTCGAAATCACTCTTTTCAATTATGCCAGCACCTCAATTTTTAGATTTACATGCAGTGGACAGGACAGAATAACCTAGGATACCCTAGTCCCTGGATCCAGGCCTTATCTCTGGATTCCTGAGACCACAGATACATACAGGTCAGTAGCTCTAGTCGACTCAAACAGCAGAGTACCCTAACTGCTTAGACTGTACTTTGCAGGTCTGCACTAAATGGAGCTGCAAACTCAAGCTTCTCTTGAACCTGCCCTCCCCAGGCTGCTGCTATCTTCACTTTCAACATGACTTTTCAAGCAGTTTTCACTATCCTCTGTTCTAAACCCTCTGCATCTACTTGCTGTCCTCTCTACCCAGTCACGTTGCTTGCAGGGCTGCCATAACTCACTGCCAGTGGAGACATCTCTTTCCAGGAGTAAGCACTCCTCCCTGAAGCTCTCTTCTTCCACATCCTACTGCTTCAGTTCTCTTGTCTTCCTGGTTCTTCAGGAGCCCTCTTCATCTACCAGCCCCTCAAATGTGAGTACTTTCCAAGGGCCAGCTCTTGGTTCCACCTTGGTCTGGCCTGGGGGTGACTCTCCAAGTCCTTGCCCCCACTGTCATCTCTCCTCTTTGCTCTTTTCCTTTAATTTCAAGCACACAGAAGAATGGCAAGAAGTAAAATGACACCAGGACAGGCATCACCCAGCGTTACCAAATCTTAACATTCTGCACACTTCCACAATCCCATTTCATTCCCTCACTTCCCAAATCTAATCACTATTCTGAATTTGGTGTTTACCATGTTTTTCTAATGTCCATTCATGTGTGTATCCAAATCTTTTCATGTCTTCAAACTACATATAAATGGTAATAACATTTCTGCTACTTGCTTTTTTCCTCACTTTTTCTTTTTTTTATTATTACTGAGTGAAAATGTACATTCCCATATAAATTTACATGCCCACCTATATGCAGCTTCCACTGCTCTCCCTGCCCAGTGACAGCACACTATTCCTCTCTGCTCCATACATGTCTCATCCTCCCAACAGTCTCCTTTCCCCTCCTTTACACACACTCCCCTTCCTCAAGCCAGAGGTCAGCAGGATGATATCCTATAGATGCATAGAACCATAAAGTGCATCCAATATAGGGTCACTCTGCATTGCCAAGTCCAATCCATTTGTGTCCAAAGAGTGGACCTTCATTATGATTTATGGACAAGGGCAGCATCAGGGCCAGGGGCCATGTTCCCAGGGGAACCCCGAAGCCACAGGACCTACTTGCTGTTTTTTAATATACTAAGCAGAAGTGGATGCCCACTTGCTTTTGTATGCCCAACATCTTTATTTTTTTTCTGACTGAGTGAAAGTGTAAAATCCAAGTTAAATTTGCATGCCCGCCTATCTGCAGCTCCTTCTGCTCTCTGTGCCCAGTGACAGCACACTCCTCCTTTCCATTCTATACATGCCATATCCTCTTAACAATCTCCTGTCCCCTCCTCCTTGTCCTTTCCTCTCCCTTCTAGTACGAGGCCAGTAGGACAGCATCCTCTAGATGCATAGAACCATAAACTGCACACACCATATGGTCACAATGTGTCCTCAAGTCCAATCCATTCCTGTCCAAAGAGTTGACCTCAGTAATGATTTATGACCAGGGGCATCAGCAGGCCTACGGGCCATGCTCCCAAGGGAACTCCCATGCCTTCGGACCATCAGTTGAGGTCTTTTAGTGGAGTTCTTGAGGTGTACTCCTCTTTTCCTCATGCTGTCACTGGTACTCGACATTGTGTGCCCCATCACAGTTGTCACTGATGGTGGCAGGGCACTATCTAGTTCTTCTGGTTACATGCTGTTTTAGTCAGCTAGGGCTGCTCTAACAGAAATACCACAGAATGGATGGCTTTAACAAAGAAAAGTTTATTCTTACACAGTCCGATGGGCTACAAGTCCAAATTCAGGATGTCCACTCCAGGGTAAGGCTTTCCCCCTAGTTGGTCTCTGAAGGAAAAGTCTAGTATTGCATCAGTCTTTGTCCAAGGAGTATCTTGGCACATGAACCTCTGGTCTAAAGGACGCAATGTTCCCCCTGTGCTGCTTTCTTGATGGTGTGAGGTTCCCAATTCTCTGCTTGTTCCCCTTTCCTTTTATCTGTTCTAGGATGAAAGGATTAAGGGTGATAGAAGCCATACTCCAGGAAAAGGCCCTTTACAGTGGAGTAAGGAGATGATCTTATGAAGGGATTTAGTCCCACCCTAATCCTTTAACATACAGCATAGGAAAAATCACAAAATGGAGGACAATCATAGAATACACGAAATCATGGCCCAGTCACATGGCTACACATATTTTTGGGGAGACACAATTCAATCCATGACACATGTTGACAGAGCCACCCATTCTTGTGGGGCCTTCTGTCTCTGGGCTCTTTTCCCCTCACGTCTTTGTTGTCCTTGCTGATCATCTGTTCCAGCTGAGTTGGGACCATTTGCTGTATCTCAGACGGCAGCTTGCTAGCTTTTAAGATCCCAGACACCACTCACCAATATGGAGCACAGACGACTCTCTTAGCATTAGGCTGGTTATGCCAGTTGGCCTTGACCAATATCTTCACTTTTCCAGAGCTATCAATGTTGACAGAATATAGATTGCTGAATAATATTCCATTGAACCAAGTTATTTGGCCCTTTTCAAGTAGGCAGATGAGTCGGTTGTTTCCAACTTTTCTGAATTACCAATTATCCTGTTTACATGCCCTTGTGTAGATGTGCCTAGAAGGCAATTTCTGGGACTTATGTGAAAAGTGGGGGTGACAATGTATACCGTTAATGCCAGGAAATTCATCAATAGTGAGTCATTCCATCTATTATCTAGCTTTATTGTGTCACACTTTAAAACTCCTAACAATCTAATGGGTATGAAATGGTATTTAATGTGTTTATTGGCAGTTTGTGTTTCCTCTCCCATGAAATACTTATTTATGCTCTTGCCCACTTTTCTACTGGGTTGTCTGTCTCCTTATGGATTCACACTAGTTCTTTCTAGATTTCTTATTAAGTCTTTGGGGCTTTCTGCATCACAAATATCTTCTTTAGTCTGAGGCCTGTCTTTTCATTCCAGTGGAATCTTTTGTTGACAGTTTACAATTTAAATATAATCAAACTTATCAATCATTTTATTACTTTTCTAGCTTTCAGTGTCTTATTTAAGAATGTTCCCCCTAGTCTGAGAACATTCCGATATTCTCTGAGATTTTCTCATAAAAATTTTAAAGTTTTGGTTTTCACAATTTTTAATCTAGCTAGAATTTATTTTCAGTTAAAGTATAAAGTAAGATTCTAATTTCATTTTTTTTCCCATATAGGTAACCAATTGCTTTAGCATCATTTATTAAAGCATCTGTCTTCAGAAACAGACCCGGAGACAAGGGCTGAGGGAGACAAATAGTGAGACGGCCCTCAGGAAATCCTGGAAGGGGAATGGAAGGCAAGGCCTGAATTTCTCTTACTAATGAGCACTACTATGCATCTAAAAGGATACTTGTTATAGTTATCTAACATTTCTAAGTGTTTTGGGCAACAGGATTTTTAGATTATCTGGTTCACTAGGTCAATGGATCAAATAGTCTCTTCAGCTGTACTCCCAGTGACCCCAAATGTTCCCACCAGGAGTACAGCTAGCACAGCACCAAAACAGCCACCAATCTTTGCTGTTGTTGTTTTGTGCTGCCAAGTTAATTCTGTGTAACAGCAACAGTGTAAGACAGAGTAGTACTGTGCCACAAAAAATCCTAGGCTACATATCGTCACACCAACAGATCACCAGGTCTTTTCCCCTTCAGGATGACTAGTGCATTTAAACAGTTTACCTTTTGGTTAACAATTCACCAGGGCTTCCTCCAGCTTTGCTACTGTCCTCTATTTGCTTGTCCCCAGTGCCTTTATTATTCTAAGCCAGTTACCACCAAGCCAGTTCTGACTCATGGTGATTCCAGGTGGGTCAGAGTAGAACTGTGCTCCACCAAAGTTTTCAGTGATTAATTTTTAGAAAGTAGATCGCCAGGCCTTTCTCCTAGTACACTTTTGGATGGACTCAAACCTCCAACCCATTGGTCAGCAGCTAAACATGGTAACTGTTTGCACCACGCAGGGACTTCTTTTTAGCTAAGACTTTTATAATAACTTCCAAATTGATCTCTTGCCTTATCACTCCTGCTCTACCTCTTCTTTCCTTTGCTATGAAAATAGACTTTTCTAAAACACATATCACATCTTGCCAATTCCTCCCCATGACACATTTAAAATCTGATGACAAACATACACAATTTGGCCCCATCCTGCCTTCCCAGCTTCATTTTCCCTGTGCCTCACACCCTTCCCAACCTGTATCCCACAGTGCCATATGATCAGAGACCTCATTGTGTCCAGAACCTCGCTCTTCCATGCCTCTTGGACTCTTCTACATATTTTCATTTTTCCTCTTGTACTCTCCACTGAAGAACTCTGGTGGCAAAATGGTCCAAATGCCTGCTGCTAACTGAAAAGTGGCCAGTTCAAATACATCAGCCACGCAGGTGAAAGATATGTTGGTCTATTCTTGTAAAGATTAGAGGTTTGGAAACACTATGTGGCAGTCTACTCTGTCCTACATAGTTACTGCAAGTCAGAACCAACTCCACAGCAGTGGAGTATCTTTTTGTTTTGTTTTTTTGGTACCCTCAACTGGTAAAACCTCCTTTGTGAGCACATCACCTCCCCTACCCCCAAAAAGAGTCTTTCACTTTGTTCTAAATGATCTTGTTGCATTCTGCTGTATACAAAACCACAACCAAACCAGTTGCTGTTGAGTCAATTCCAACTCCTAGAGGCCCCATTTATGTTACCGTAGAACTGTGCTCCATAGGGTTTTCAACAGCTATGGCCTTTTGGAAGCATATTGCCAGGCCTTTCTTCTGAAACACCCTGGGTGCACTCAACCACAAACCCTTTGGTTAGCAGATGAACACTTATAGGGTCTCCATCCCATGCAATACCTTGCTCTTACATTCATTCTAATTTATGAAGTGACCTCTTTGACCAAACTGTGGACAAAACTTGGGTCTTTCCTGCATTGGAGCACTCACCCTGGTGTCTGCCCACACCATCAGTGCTCCACTGTATACACCACAGTTCTGGTGATGGGACTACATCTGCAGAACTAGAAAGGTTTTTTTTTTTTTTTTAATTTAACATAACTGAGTGAAAATGTACATTCACATATAAATTTACATGCCCACCTATATGCAGCTTCCACTGCTCTCCCTGTCCGGTGACTGCACACTATTCCTCTTTGCTCCATACCATGTCTCATCCTCCCAACAGCCTCCTTTCCCCTCCTCTCCGTCCACTCCCCTTCCTCCAGCCAGAGGTCAGCAAGATGATATCCTACAGATGTATAGAACCATAAAGTGCTTCCAATATATGGTCACTCTGCATTGCCAAGTCCATTCCATTCCTGTCCAAAGAGTGGACCTTCGTTATAATTTATGGGAAAGGGCAGCATCAGGGCCGGGGGCCATGCTCTCAGAGGAACCCCAAACCGCTGGACCATCAATTGAGGTCTTTTAGTGGAGATCTCAGGATGCACCCCTTTTTATTCTTGTGTTGCCAGTGAGACTCCTCTCTGTGAGCTCCGTCGTGGCTATCACTGGTGGTGGCCGGGCACCATCCGGTTCTTCTGGTCCCAAGTCGATGTAGGCACCCACTCTTGTGGGTCTCTCTGTCTTCTAGGTTGTCTTTACCGCATGTCATCTTCGTCCTCGGTGAGCATACATTCCTGCTGAGTTGGGACCATCTGCTGTGTCCTCGGATGGCAGCTTGGCAGCTTTTAAGACCCCAGACGCCACTCACCAATGTGGGGTGCAGAGAGCTCTCTTAGCAAAATGCTAGTTGTGCCAATTGGCCTGGAATTCGCCTAAGAGCATGGTCCCCTGCCCCCTGCCCCAGCTACTCTATCTTTGCAGTATTGAGTTAAGATGGAAGGAGTACTCAAATTATGCTGAAGTCCACCTAATGTTGTTCTTGTTTCTAATGTGTGCTATCACCGCTTTCTCCCTACTAGATTTCTAGTAACTATTTAAGTTAAACCCTCCCCCCCACCCTCCCTTCCTCCCCTCCCTTGCAGCTGTCAAAGAGTCTTTTCTTCTATACACAAGTCTGTTTTTGAGATCTTATCGTAGAGGTCTCATACAGTATTTGTCCCTTTGTTGCTCACTACTTTCACTCAGCATAATGTCTTCCAGTTGAAACCAGGTTAGGAGATGTTTCCTGGAATCATCATTATTCTTTATCATTGCGTAGTGCTCCATTGAGTATATGTACCATAGTTTACCTATCCATTCTTCTATTGTTGGGCATCTGGGTTGATTCCACCTTTTTGCTATTGTGGACTGTACTGCAGTAAACACTCTGGTGCATGTGTCTGTTGGTGTGAAAGGCCTTGATTCTGTAGGATATATTCCAAGTAGTGGAATTACTGGGTCAAATGGTATACTGATATCCATTTTTTTAAGGAAGCGCCAGATTGCCTTCCAAAGAGGCTGGACCATTTTGCAACCCCACCAACAGTTTAGGAGAGTTCCACTTTCTCCACAGCCTCTCCAGCATTTGTTGTTTTGTGTTTTCTGGATCACAGCCAATCTTGTTGGGGTGAGATGGTATTTCATTGTTGTCTTCATTTCAATTTCTTTAATAACTAAAGATCGTGAACATGTCCCCATGTGTTTTTGGCTGCCTGGATCTCCTCTTTAGTGAAGTATCTGTCCATCTCCTTTGCTTAATTGGATGGTTTATCTTCTTCTTATTGATATTTTGTAGTATCTTCTAGACTATGGAGATCAGGCGTCGGTCTGACATAGAGTTGCCAAATGTTTTTTTCCCATTCTGTGGCTGTTCTTTTAATTCTATTAATGAAGTCTTTGCATGAGCAAAAGTATTTTCTCTTCTGTTGACTGAAGTTTCTTTGACAGACTTTGGAGTCTGTCCACATTGTGTATTAAAACTTCCATTGTTGTTCCTACCTTTTCTTGGATGAGCTTTATCGTTTTAGGTTTGATATTTAGGTCTTTCATCCAGTTGGAGTTGGTTTCTGTATAAGGTGTAAGATATGGATCTTGATTCAGTTTATTGCAGATGGATAACCAATGTTGCCAGCACCATTTGTTGAAGAGACTGTTTTTACCCCAGTTTAATGTCTTAGGGCCTTTGTCGAATATCAACTGTTCATAGGCAGATGGTGTCATCTCTGGGGTCTCAATTCTGTTCCATTGATCCATCTGTCTGTTCTTGTACCAGTACCAGGCTGTTTTGACCACTGTGGTAGTGTAGTATGTTCTAAGGTCGGGTAATGAGAGGCCTCACAGTGTGTTCTTCTTCTTTAGTAGTACCTTACTTATCCGGGGCTTCTTCACTTTCCAAACAAAATTGGTGATTTGTTTCTCCATCTCATTAAAAAATGATGCTGGAACTTGTATTGGGATTGCATTATATAAATAAATTGCTTTGGGTAAAACAGACATTTTCACAATGTTAAGTCTTCCTATCCATGAGCAGAGTAGGTTTTTCCATTTATCTAAGTCTCTCTTAGTTTCTTGTAGTAAGGGCTTGTAGTTCTCTTTGTAGTTCTCTGTTGTTTCTCTGGTTAGATTAATTCCTAAGTACTTTATCTTCTTAGGGGCTATCGTAAATGGTATTGATTTGATAATTTCCTCCTTAACAGTCTCGTTGTTGGTATCCAGAAATGTTTCTTTACCCTTAGCCTCAGGACAGATGCTTGAAGAGTCTTTCCTCACTCCTTCACCCCTTCCCTAGACACACATATAACTAGGAGGCCCTCAGCCCCACAATCAGCTGGCCAAGGCTAGGCTGACCAGGAGCTGTGAAGTTTATGTTCCAAAGGGGAGTCCACTCCACTATGTCTACAGTGCCTGTGGCTGAGGGGCTCTTAGTAGAGCCCCACAAGACTAAATGGCTAGAAGGCAGCCAAGGTGGCCACATGGGAGGCAGCTGGGATTATGAGAAAACTGCTTATGGCTGCCCCCTAAATGAGGACGCTGGGACACAAAGCCCCACCTGGCAGGCTTTTGGCGTAAATCCTTTACCCAGTTCTCTCGAGTCTCGGCCTGTGCCTGCTGCCAGCAACCTCCTCCTCCCTCCCTCAGTGGCATTTGATCCTCTCCCCAGACAGCTGCAAAAAAGAAGCAGGTGGAAGCTCGTTCATCCGGCTCCTCTGCCACCCACCCCACCACTAAAAGGCTTACGCAGGCCTCCCAATTCTGGCTCCCAGCAGCTATGTTTATTTTTTTTTCCAAGTTTTATTTATTTATTTATTTTAATTAAATAAAAAAATGAAAGTGTACATGCTCTGTGCTTACAATATTGGGTTAAGAGAGGAGGAGTACACAAGTTGTGTCGAGGTCACATTAATATTGATCTTCTTACTAATGTGAATTGTCACCAATTTCGTCCAACCAAATTTCTAACAATTATCTAATCTAAACCCTTGCCCCTTGTCTTCCCACCCTCCCACCTTCCTCACCCTTGTAGCCATCAAAGAGTCTTTTCTATTATGTATGAGCATGCTTTTAAGTTTTTATCGTAGGGGTCTCATATAACAATTGTCCTTCTGTCGCTGACTAGTTTCACTCAATATAATGTCCTCCAGTTGAGACCAAATTGAGAGATGTTTTCTGCTATCATCATTGTTCCTTAACAGTGTATACTACTCCATGGAGTATATATACCAAAGTTTACCTATCCATTCTTCTGTTCGGCATCTGGGTTGATTCCAACTTTTTGCTATCGTGGACTGTGCTGCAATGAACATTCATGTGCATGTAGCAGTCGGTGTGAATGGCCTTGATTTTGTAGGATATATTCCGAGCAGAGGAATAACTGGGTCAAATGGTATATCTATATTCATTATTTTAAGGTAACGCCAAATTGCTTTCCAAAGAGGTTGCACCATTCTGCAATCCCACCAACAGCTATGCTTAAATCACCTGAGTTTCTCCAGGAGCCAACAGAACAGAGTGGTCCTGCAGAACCTGGGTTTCCCTGACTTGGATGGCAAGCAAAAAACCAGTGCTTTCCAATGACACACTGACCAGGGGGTTCTTCAAGGCCTCCCTTTTCTTCTCCATGGTTCCCTGGTTCAGCTGCATGTGGTGGTCATATCCATATCCCTCTGTAAAGCCTTCTAGGCTATCTTTAGGAAACCCAGTAAGAAAAAGATTAAAACAAACAAATGAATACTTATAGAAACACACAAAACTAACTTAAATTTCTACTTTATTATAAAGGCAATATCAACTCATTTAAAAATATATACACAAAGACAGATAAGATAAATAAAATATACATGTATATACATCAATTTCCTTAGCTATGGCTTGTATCTGAGGGCAGTCTCCTTAAGAGTACTGTTGTGATTGCATCTGTGTGTCCAAGAGGATCCCATACCTTAAACCATGAGAATAAAGAGAGGGTGCAGAGGTTGCTGACAAAACAAACAGTTATTCTAGGACCGGCGGTCAAGAGAACAATGTCAGCTGCCTGAGTGCTGTCATGAAACTGGAAAAGAGCGTCATCATCTGTTCCCCGTGCCTGGAGGGCAAGTCTCAACCCTGATGGATTTTCCTTATTTCCTGTGAATTCTATGTCCTTGGCTCCTGGTATAAAATGGGTGCAAATATGGCCTGAGAATTAATTTTTTAATCTGCATTTGCCAGCATGCTTAGCAAAGACAGGCAGAAGCTCCAAGTCCTGGTAAAACTCAAAATCCAACCCCACTGCCATCAAGTCAATTCTGACTCATAGCAACCCTGTAGGATAGAGCGGACCTGTCTCACAGAGTTTCCAAGGAGTGCCTGGTGGATTCAAATCGCCAACCTTTTCGTTACCAACCACAGCATGTAATCACTATGCCACCAGAGTTTCCAAAGGGACAGCCTCTACTCTGGAAAAGGAGGGCCCAAGTCATAGGGTCCCTACAAGTCACAACAGACTTGACAAAACCTAACATCAACAACAGCAGAATCCGAACCATCCCAGTACTAGTGCTCCTTTCTGCTTCCCCATGAAGTCCTGGGAAAACTGTCCTGCCCAAGGCAGATAGGTAACTCTGTAGCAGCAAAGGAGATTTTTTAAAAAGATTCTACCACCCATAGATAATACATAACATTTTGAGTTTTTTCCTTATGCTTTCCTTTTTCTTTTCTGTTTTTTTTTTTTTAAGGGTGGTAAAACCATATTTCAGATTGATTCTTTAATTCTCTGTTTTCCCTTAAAGTTTAGAAATTTCATGTTATTAAAATACTTTGTGAGGGTTTGTGAGAGTGTACAGTGGATTCATTGGCCATGACACTTAAGCCTTACTACGGAGGGATGATGCTGAGACAGTGGGCAGTGGGAGCAGATGAAGACTACACTCTCTCTGTGGGCAACCTTGAAACTAAAGTGGAAGACAAACTCTTCTTAAAGCTTTCTTCCCACCAGGGTGGACCAATAATGAAAGTAAAAATTCCAAAAGATAAAGATGGAAAACCAAAGCAATTTGCACTTGTAAATTTCAGACATGAAGTATCTGTTCCTTATATAATGAATTAGCTAAACGGAATCAACTTACAAGAGCCAGCCAAGGCTCAACAAAATTCAGTTTTGATTAGGAAGTGGCCATGACTTGAAGGATGTCAATGTTATATTCCCAGCACCATGCTGTAAATTCAAATCCTTCTCCTACTCCCACATCTCCTAGCAGCAGGTGTAAAAGAACTACGGATAATGTTAACTCTATCAGTACAGACAATTCAGAAATTGTTTTCTAAAATTTTCACAGATGAGCAGTGATAAACAGTGTCATGAGACACATATCATATGGTGGGAAACTTGGTGCTATACAGCTGGACCAACCAAGGTATTCCCCAACAGTTCAGTCACAAAATCATTATCTCAAACAGTCTTCAAGCTCCCAGTGGCACCAAGATACATCATCATCACAGCATAACATTAGAATTGTCATCTCTACATGGCAGACAGCCATTATAGTCATGAGCAATGTTGCACAGATCACAAATCTGACCACCAACATAGAGGAAGCAGATAAGATTTCTTTTATGAAGATAGGAATCAGAATGGCCATAGCCATGACTATGGAAAAAGAAGAGACAGTAGTAAAGAAGGAAAATAATGCTCATTTCAAAACTAACAAGTATTAAAAGGATGTCATCTTTCTTTTATAGGGCCATTTTAGGCTCTTTTAGTTAAACTGGTCTTGAAAAGATTTGCTGAAACACAGTACAGAGCAGTGCTGCAAGTTGTCACACCTCTTTATCAAATTTTTTTAAACTTATAAAACCCAAACTAAACCCACTGCCATCACGTTGATGCCAACTCACAGCAACTTATAGGACAGAGCAGAACTGCCCCACAGAATTTCCAAAGAGAACCTGGTGGATTTGAACTGCTAACCACTTGGTTAGCAGATGAGGCACTTAACCACTATGCCACCAGTTTCCATTAAATCAATAGGAATAGTTTAATACAGAAATAAGAACTATGGTTTCAGTTTGGTTGCAGTAATAATCTTCCATCTCAGGGTTTTATGAAGAGGAAAGGATTTAGGTGGAGGAAAGTGTCAACAATTCCTAATCATTCTAGACACTGTAGGAAAGGTTGAAATGTACAGTTCTATTATAAAGCAAACATTCTAATTAGTTATGATACTTTTGTATTATAAGAAATTTCCTACTATTCATGTTGATATTCTCAAATTGCTACCAGTATTTTGTTAATAAATTAGAAAATGGTAACTTTTCAGCGATTCATTTTTCTAGCATTATGTTTGAGAAAGCTTACTGGTACAGTTTGGGGATCAATCATAATGTACGATCTCTTAGAAAATTTAACTATAAGAACCTATGACATGTTCTTTTGAGCTTTACTGCAATTGAAAACATAAGTTTACATTTATACATAACACTATTTTACACCAAATATTAGGATTTATTAAATTATGTTTGATGTATAAACTAAGTCACTGAAGAAGTATATTTTTCCATCAAAAAACTGTTAGTTTAAATTCCTTTTTCATGAACAACTTGTCAATGCATATGCAGATAAAATGGTAAACTTTTTACTGAAACTCTGCTTTGAGGGAAAAATGTGTGATCCTGTAAGGGCACAGCCTCAGCTATCAAACAGTAACATCCCCTGTCTTCTGCACATGGGCACTGCAGGGGACATGTCTTGCTAGGGACACCGTACCAGCTACTTTTGTGCTTCACATCTGAAAAAATTTAGTCTTCAACATTTCTTCTTTCATTACACACTGTAAACTGGTTTATAAAAATTTATTCACTAAAAACTCTGGATGGATCCCTTTTAACACTCACCATGAAATTTGTATTATCTTGCTTTCCAATGTTCTTAAAATTAATATCCATGGGGGCGGAGTCAAGATGGCGGACTAAGCACATGTCTCCTCTATCCCTCTGGAAACCAAGACCTGAAGTGATAATCAAATGGAGCCTTCTGGTCACCTAGTGAGGCCCCAGGACACGGCACAAAGCTGTTAATTTGGACTTCATACCACTGAACGAAAAACCTCTCTTTCGCTGACTCCCACTCCTGGCTAGCCCTGACTCACACGGACTGAAAGAAATGCACCATTTTCACCTTTTTTCTTCTGTACTGGTGGGTGGGCAGAGCTGGGTCTTGCCTAGCAGCTAGTCTCAGACACACTGCTGGTGGGCTAGGCAGGCGAAACTGCCATATTTTGAGAGCCAGGCTTAGGACTCTGTCCATCTAGCCACTTTGCGCCTGTCTTTTTATCACTGCCACAGCATGGTTTGTACGGAACTGGAGTGCCTGTGTGCAGGACACCATATTGGATATGGAGATTTTAGCGGGAATTAGGCCAAGGAGCCAGCGCCTGCAAACAGGACAGCACTTCTCCTACAGAAAAGCACAGTGTCACCTAGAGTGGGGGTGCGCAAAAGAGGCTGAGGACTCACTACCTGTCAACACATTTAGCCCCTCTATCTGCCAACTGTAGGGAGGTCGTGATCTTGGATACGGTAGCTGCAGCAGGACCTATTTCTTAGCTTGAGAGCCAAAGCCTGCCCACAGGAGAGCACTTTTCTACCAGAAAGCCAGTAGTTTACACACTGTCGACTAAGGCAGGGCCCTGTCAGCAGAGGCAAACAGGGCAGTAGCATTGCTGTAATCTGAACCAGTCTGTATCATCTGGGGTTGGAAACAGGCGCTTACATTGAAAGTTGGACCTCAACACCTGAAAACCTGACTGACTTGGGAAGTGATCAGATACTTTTTGTTTTACATTTTAATGCAGCCTACAAAAACATCTGCAGTCCATTCATGGTATCTCTCCCAGCCTTTACTTATTCACATGAAATCCAAAAAGCAACAGACGCTTGCAGCATACAAGAAATCACCCACGGCTTCAGAAAGCTCCGAAACAAAACAACCAAGGAGGTTTCGAGATGAAGAAACTTTTCTGAAATCTTCAGAAGGTGAATACAAAAGGATCATCTATACACCCTTCTAGACCTTATACAAAGTGCAGCAGAACAAAAGGAAAACTTAAGGAAGCTGTTCAATGTCATGGAATACCAGTACTCTGAAATCCAACAGATCAATAGCAAAATCAAAGACATAGAAACTTCCATTCAAAGCCAAGACAACAGAATGGAATAAATAGAAAAAAGAATTTCTGACTTGGAAGACAGAGCTACTGATGCCAGCATCTATAACAACAGATCAGAAAAAAGAAACAAGAAAAATAAAGAAGTTTTAAGAAACACATGGGACTCCATTAAGAGGATCAACGTTCAATTAATTGGAGTCCCTGAACAGGATGAGACACCTGAGAACACAGACAGCATCGTTGCTGAGCTGTTGACAGAAAACTTCCCAGAAATCATGAAGGAAGAGAATAGAGATATCCCAGATGCATATCGTACACCACCCAATATAGATCTCAAAAGAAAGACTCCAAGGCATATGATAATCAAGCTTAACAAAATGAAACATAAGCAGCAACTCTTAAAGGCAGCAAGACTCAAAGCAAAGCTAACATTCAGAGGGAAACCCTGTAGGCTCTCGTCAGATTTCTCAGCAGAAACCATGCTGGCACGGAGACAGTGGCATGACACATTGAAAGCCTTGAAGGAGAAGAACTTCCAACCAAGAATTATATATCCTGCAAAACTATCTTTCATATATGAAAATGAAATGAAGACATTCTCAGATAAACAGAAACTCAGAGACTTTGTAAAAACCAAACCAAAACTACAAGAAATACTGAAAGAAGTTCTTGGCTTTGGGTTAGAGAAAGAAAACCACTAACTTTATAATTTAGAATGACACATTATTCAGAACTCTACTCAGTTAGGGAAGGCTCCAAATTCAATCACAGCTTTAATACTGAAAGAAACAACTCAGTCATTATCATGAAAACTATGTGCCATCATATTAAAAAGAGGGATGTACTACAGTCATTATAGTCCTTCCAGATGGAGAGGAAGGTGACAAGACTGGTAGTAATTAAAATTGGGTTTATATATAGCTTATTAAGGGGGACCATAGGGGCAGCCATAAAGCACAACAAAGATGTAACATACCATATCAAGAAATGTAACACAGGAGTCTCAACAACTACAAAATCACCTCTGAAAAAGGTGAAAAATCAACTCACAAAAAAGAATGTCCCAGAACAGACTAACAAGAACAACAGAGAAAACATCAACACACAAATAAACATATCACAATGGCAGCAGTGAACACATACCTATCAATAATTACATTGAATGTGAATGGACTGAATGCTCCAGTAAAGAGACACAGAATGACATCTTGGATCAAAAGACATGACCCATCCATATGTTGTCTACAAGAAACTCACTGGAGACCTAAATATAGAAACAAACTGAAAATTAAAGGATGGAAGAATATATATCAAGCTAACAATGAACAAAGAAGAGCAGGTGTTATAATTCAAATCTCAGACAAAATCAATTTTAATGTAAAATCCACCATCGTGGACAAGGATGGATACTATTTATTGCTGAAAGGTTCAGAACACAAGCAAGACTTAACTATATTAAACACTTATGCACTTAATATCAGAGTACCTAAATGCGTCAAAGAAACACTGACTACACTCAAAAAAGAGTTAGATTACTCGACAATAAGAGTGGGAGACTTCAACACTCCCTCTCAATATTGGAGAGATCATCTAGAAAAAAGCTCAATAAAGACACAGAAGAGGGGGCGGAGTCAAGATGGCAGACCAAGCACATGTCTGCTTATAACCCTCTGGAAACCAAGACCTGAATTGACAATCAAACGGAGCCTTCTGGTCACCTAATCAGCCTCTGGACATGGCACAGGGCTGTTAATTGGGACTTCATACCACTGAGCGAAAAACCTTCTCTCTTTTGCTGACTCCCGCTCCTGGCTAGCCCTAGCTCTCACGGATGGAAGGTAAATGCACCACTTTGACTTTTTTTCTCTGTCTTGGCCGGTGGGCAGAGCTGGGTCTTGCCTAGTGGCTAGACTCAGATGCGCTGCTGAGGGGATAGGCAGGCGAAATTCCCATATTCTGAGAGCCAGGCTTAAGACTCTGTTAATCTAGCCACTTTGAGCCTTTCGTTTTATCTGTGTCAGCCGGGTTTGAAAGGAATTCCACAGTCAGTGTGGAGGACACCATGTTGGTATCGAGATTTTAGCGGGATCTAATTCTTAGCCTGGGAGCCAGCGCCTGCAAACAGGAGAGCGCTTCTCCAACAGAAAAGCAGTAATTTCCCCAGTGCCACCTACATTGCAGGCCCAGAAGCAGAGGAATCACTACCTCTCGGCACCTTTAGCCCCTCTGTCTGCTGCCTCTGTGGAGGACGCCATCTTGGATACGGTGGCCACAGCTGGACCTAATTCTTAGCTTGGGAGCCAAAGCCTGCCACAAGAGAGTGCTTTTGTATCACAAAAGTAGTACTCGACGCACTGTCGGATAAGGCTAGGCCCTGTCTGCAGAGGCCAACAGGGCAGTAGCATTGCTGTATTCTGAACTAATTTGTTATCATCTGGGGTTGGATATAGTGACGCTTACTTTGTCAGCTGAGAAGAGCGACCGCTACACCTGAAAACCTAACTGACTTCTGAAGTGGTCAGATACCTTTTGCTTTACATTTGAAGACAGCCTAGAGAAACATTTGCAATCCATCCTCACAGTACCTCTTCCAGCCTCTACATACTCACATGGGACCGAAAAAGCAACAGACAGTTGAGGCATACAAGAAATCACCCATGGCTTCAGAAGGCTCCCAAACAAAGCAACCAAGGAGTTTTCCAGATGAAGAAACTTTTATGAAAGCATCAGGAAGTGAATACAAAATGATTATATACAGAGCCCTTCTAGACCTTATACAAAATGCAGCAGAACAAAATGAAAAACTAAGCAAGCTGTTCGATCTGATGGAAGACACAGAAGACCTTACTGCCATAATTAACCAATTACACCTCATCGATATATATAGAACTTTCTGCCCATTAGCGGACAACTACACCTTCTTCTACAGTGCACATGGAACATTCTCCAGAATTGACCATGTGTTAGGACATAATGCAATTCTCAACAAAATCCATACCACTGAATTACTGCAAAGCATCTTCTCAGATCATAAAGCCATAAAAGTCAAAATCAATAGCAGAAAAAACAGATAGAAAGTGGAACTCTTGGAAACTGAACAACATCTTACTCAAAAAACCATAGGTTATAGAAGAAATCAAGGATGAAATAAAGAAATTCATGGATTCCAATGAGAATGGAAGCACTTCCTACCAGAACCTAAGGGATACAGCCAAAGCAGTGTTGAGAGGTCTGTTTATCTCCATAAATGCACAAATTTGGAAGGAAGAAAGAAACCAAATCGAGGAACTAACCCTACAGCTTGAGTAGAGAGAGAACAACAGAGGAACCCCTCAGGCACCAGAAGAAAACACATCATAAAGATTAGAGCAGAGCTAAACTAAAGAATAGAAAAACAATTGAAAAAACTAAAAGCTGGTTTTTTGAAAAGATCAACAAAATTGACAATCAAGTGGCTAAACTTACTAAAGAAAAACAGGAAAGGAAATAACCCAAATGAGAAACAAGAAGGGAGTGGTCACAACAGATCCAACAGAAATAAAACATATCGTAACAGAATACTATGAAAGACTGTACTCTAACAAATTGGAAAACCTAGAGGCAATGGACAAATTCGTTGATTCATACCACCTACCCAAATTATCACAATGTGAAGCAGAACAACTTAATAAGCCCATCACAAAGGAGGAGATTGAAAAAGTCATCAAAAAACTGCCAACCAAAAAAAGCCCAGGCCCAGACGGCTTCACTGCAGATTTCTACCAAGGTGTTAAAGAAGAGTTATCTTCAATACTACTGACACTATTTCACAGTATAGAAAGGGATGGAGTACTCCCAAGCTCATTCTATGAGGCCAGTATAACCCTGACACCAAAGCCAGGGAAAGACCCAACAAAAAAAGGGGAACTACAGACAAATATCATTCATGAATCTAGATGCAAAAATCTTCAACAAAATTCTTGCCAATAGAATACAATAGCATATCGAGGAAATAATCCATGATGACCAAGTTGGATTCATACCAGGGACACAAGGCTGGTTCAGCATCAGAAAAACAATGTGATAAACCACATAAATATCACAAAAGACAAGAATCACCTGATGTTGTCTGTTGATGCAGAAAAGGCATTTGATAAAGTCCAACAGCCATTCATGCTAAAAAACTCTTAGCAAAATAGGCACAGACGCTTAAGGACCATTATACAAAGCCAACGGCCTACGTCATCCTGAATGCAGAGAGACTGAGAAAATTTCCCTTGAGAACAGGAACTAGACAAGGATGTCCACTCTCACCTCTCCTATTCAACATTGTACTAGAAGTTCTAGCCAGAGCAATTAGACAAGACCAAGAAATAAAGGGCATCTGCATCAGTGAAGAGGAAGTTAAAATCTCCCTGTTTGCAGATGATATGTTGTATATGCAGAGAATCCCAAGGAATCTATCAGTAAACTACTCACACTGATAGAAGAGTTCAGCAAAGTCTCAGGATACAAGATAAACATAAATAAATCAGTAGGATTCCTTTATACCAACAACGAGACTGTTAATGAAGAAATTATTGAATCAATACCATTTACTACAGCCTCTAAGAAGATAAAGTACGTAGGAATTAATCTAACCAGTGAAATAACAGAATTTTACAAAGAGAGCTCCAAGCCCTTACTAGAAGAAACTAAGAGAGACTTAGATAAATGGAAAAACCTACCCTCTTCATGGATGGGAAGACTTAACATTGTGAAAATGTCTATTTCTACCCAAAGTGATCTACTTATATAATGTAATCCCAATACAAGTTACAGCGTCATTTTTTAATGAGATGGTGAAACAAATTACCCATTTTGTTTGGAAAGGGAATAAGCCCCAGGTAAGTAAGGTAATACTAAAGAAGAAGAACACAATGAGAGGCCTCTCATTACTCGATCTTAGAACCTACAACACTGCCAATGGTCAAAACAGCCTGGTACTGGTACAAGAACAGACAGATCGATTAATGGAACAGAACTGGACCCCAGAGATGACACCATCTGCCTCTGAACACTTGATATTCGACAAAGGCTCTAAGACATTAAACTGAGGTAAAAACATTATCTTCAACAAACAATGCTGTCAAAATTGGATATCCATCTGCAATAAATTGAAACAAGATCCATATCTTAAACCTTATACAAAAACCAACTCAAACTGGATAAAACACCTAAATATCAAATCTAAAACGCTAAAGCTGATCCAAGAAAAGGTGTGAACAATGGAAGGTTTAATACACAACATAGACAGACTTCAAAATCTGTCAAACAAACCACAAACAACAGAAGAGAAAATAGATAACTGGGAACTATTAAGAATCAAACACTTTTGCTCATCCAAAGACTTTATTAATAGAATCAAAAGGCCACCTACAGAATGGGAAAAAATATTTGGCAACTCTATGTCAGACCGACGCCTGATCTCCACAATCTATAAGGTACTAAAAATACCAATAAGAAGAAGATAAATCATCCAATTAAGTGATGAGCAAAGGAGATGGACCGACATTTCTCTAAAAAGGAGATCCAGGCAGCCAAAAAACACATGCGGACATGTTCACGATCTTTAGTTATTAAAGAAATTCAAATCAAGATGACAGTGAGATACCATCTCACCCCAACAAGGTTGGCCACGATCCAAAAAACATAAAACAACAAATGCTGGAGAGGCTATGGAGAAAGTGGAACTCTCCTACACTGTTGGTGAGGTTGCAAAATGGAAAGCCTCTTGGAAAGCCTCTTTGGAAAGCAATCTGGCGCTTCCTTAAAAAAACGGATATAGATATACCATTTGACCCAGTCATTCCACTACTTGGAATATATTCTACAGAATCAAGGCCATCACACCAATGGATACATGCACAAGAATGTTTATTGCAGCACAGTCCACGATAGCAAAAAGATGGAATCAACCCAGATGCCCAACAACAGAGGAATGGATAGGTAAACTGTGGTATATATACTCAATGGAGGACTACACAATGATAAACAATAACCATGATTCCAGGAAACATCTCCTAATCTGGTTTCAACTGGAAGATAGTATGTTGAAAGTAGTCAGCGACAAAAGGACAAATATTGTATGAGACCCCTATGATAAGATCTCAAAAACAGACTTATGTATAGAAGAAAAGACTCTTTCACGGCTGCAAGGCAGGGGAGCGTGGGAGTGCGAGGCGGGGAGGGTTTAAATTAGATAATTAGTAGAAATTCGGTTGGGTGAAATCAGTGATAGCACACATTAGAAACAAGAACAATATTAAGTGGACTTCAACATAACTTGTAAGACTCCTTCCATCTTAATCCAATATTGCTAGCTAAGACAGAGTAGCTGGGGCAGGGTGAGGGGATCATGCTCAGGTGAAATCGAGGCCATTTGACACATCTAGCATATTGCTAAGAGGGCTCTCTGCACCCCACATTGGGGAATGGCATCTGGGGTCTTAAAAGCTGCCAAGCTGCCATCCAAGGACACAGCAAATGGTCCCAACTCAGCAGGAACGGATGCTCACCGAGGACCAAAATGACAAGGAGTAAAGACAACCCAGAAGATAGAGACCCACATGAGTGGGTGCCTACATAGACTTGGGACTGGAAGAACCAGATGGTGCCCAGCCACCACCAGTGATAGCTGCGATGGAACTCTCAAAACTGAGTCTCACTGGTACCACAAAAATCAAAAGGGGTGCACCCTGAGATCTCCACTAAAAGACCGCAATTAATGGTCCAGCGGCTTTGGGGTTCCCCTGGGAGCATGGCCCCTGGTGCTGATGCTGCCCTTGCCCATAAATCATAATGAAGGTCCACTCTTTGGACAGGAATGGAATGGACTTGGCAATGCAGAGTGACCGTATATTGGAAGCACTTTATGGTTCTATGCATCTATAGGATATCATGCAGCTGACCTCTGGCTGGAGGAAGGGGAGTTGGTGGAGAGAAGGAAAAAGGAGACTGTTGGGTGGATGAGACAAGTATGGAGCAGAGAGGAATAGTGTGCTGTCACCGGGCAGGGAGAGCAGTGGAAGCTGCATATAGGTAGGCATGTAAATTGATATGGGAATGTACATTTTCACTCAATCATAATTTAAAAAAAAAAAATAATATCCAAAGAAAGTCTACGTCTCATTTTTCATTCTTTTTTTAATGAAGGTTTACAGAACAAACTAGTTCCTCATTAAACTGTTAGTACACATAATGTTTTAAGACACTGGATAAACACTCCACAACATGTCAACACCTTCCCTTCTCAACCATGGGTTCCCTACTTATCAGCCTTCCTGTCACCTCCTGTTTTCTAGTCCATGCCTCTGGGCTGGTGTGCCCCTTTAGTCTCATTCTGTTTTATGGGCCTGTCTAATCCCTGTCTGAGGAGTGAACCTCAGGAGTGACTTCATTATTGAGCTGAAAGGGTATCTGGAGCATACTCTCAGGGTTTCTCCAGTATCTGTGAGGCGAGTAAGTATGGTTTATTTTTGAGTTAGAATTTTGTTCTACATTTTTCTCCAGGTCTGTCTAGGACTCTCTAATGTGAGCCCTGTCAAAACAGCCAGCAGTGGTGGCTGGGCACTATCTAGTTGTACTTATATGTCTCATTTTTTGATTTTCTATCATACTTTGGAAACCCTGGTGGCATAGTGGTTAAAAGTGCTACAGCTGCTAGCCAAAAAGTCAGCAATTCAAGTCCACCAGACACTCCTTAGAAACTCTATGAGTCAGATGTACTCTGATATATAGGGCTACTATGAGTGAGGACTGACTCAACTACAGTAGGTTTGGTTTTGGTATTACACTTCAGATAAAGGTATATAGAGCAAACTAGTTTCTCATTAAACAACTGGTACACAAAAAACACTTAATCACTATCATTTTAATAACCACATACTAATCCATACTATTCATTCACATCCACTATTAGGTCTCTAATATCTGCTAGGAAACCCTGGTGGCATAGTGATTAAATGCTACATCTGCTAACTAAAAGGTAAGAAGTTTGAATCTGCCAGGCATTCCTTGGAAACTCCATGAAGCAGTTCTACTCTGGCCTACAAAGTTGCTAAGCAATGGAATCAACTTTACAGCAGCGGATTTGGGTATTTCGAATATCTGCTAAGGAAATCCTGGTAGCACAGTGGTTAAGTGCCACAGCTGCCAACCAAAAGGTGAGCAGTTCAAATCCACCAGACACTCCTTGGAAACTCTATGGGGCAGTAAGTTGGAATTGAAATGATGGTGACATGCCATCCACTAGGTGGGGGTCACCTGATTTCTTCCACCTTTTCTCTCTGCATGTCAGCACATGTTTCCTAGAAGATGGTCTGTTCTTCTCTTGTGGGGACAAGCCCTCATGCCTACCCACAAACTAGATGGCAACATGTACTGTGGTCTACTTATCCCCAAACACTGATATGCCCCCTCCTTGCCAGTAACTGTACAAGTCTCAATCAACTGTCCTTGCCAGTAACTGTACAAGTCTCAATCAAGTCAAAGTGGGCACCCATCCTTATACCTCTATTGGCTGACGTGGGGGGTCATAGCAGGTAATGGTACTGGAATAGAAGGGTTAAACACCTCACTCTATTATTTTTACTTCCTCTCACACAGCC
Source organism: Heterohyrax brucei (assembly GCA_028571685.1). NCBI lineage: Eukaryota > Metazoa > Chordata > Mammalia > Hyracoidea > Procaviidae > Heterohyrax > Heterohyrax brucei. The sequence goes on along the minus strand of CM053165.1, from coordinate 5,239,696 downwards.
TACAGAAAACCATGGAAGACTTATCCAAAGGATTGGTAAAAATACAAGACCAAATAGATTCTCTAGCTGCTGTTACCCTGCAAAACAGATGTGCACTGATCTGTTAACTGCAGTGAAAGGGTAAACTTGTCTCTTAGCTGTTTCTATGTTAACCAATCTGGCCTGGTCCAAGATGCAACTAGAAAGTTTTCAGAGAGAGCAACCAAATTACAAAAACAGCAAGGAACCAAATTACAAAAATGGTTTCCGTAGCTTCTTCCATTTGTAACACCTCTCGTCTTACTTATTTTAGGATTTTCTCTCAGCCCAGTCCTATTTAGAGCTGTAATACAGTGAGGTCAGTCCACAACCATACCAAGTAACAAGTGAACCAGATTCTGCTCCTCCAAGAAACTTGACAAGAAAATAACTAACAGACCTCCCTCTTTAACAGAATGCCAGGAGGCCAGAGGACCCCTAACTCTCCATAAACCCTAAGTCAATGACCCTTGTCAGTAGGAAGTAGCTAGAAAGATAATGATGCCACTCTGTCCCTAAACCAAAAAGTCGAGAATTGAGGAGACTCAGACCCTACTCTCTTTCTCTTCAAACAGGCTGAGCCACCTCTTAGCTCAGACCCCACTTGCTTGTTCTTCACACAGACTAAGCCACTTCTCAGCTTAGACCCCATTCTCTCTCTTCGAATGGTCTCAGCCACCTCTTAGCTCAGACCCCATTCTCTTTTTCTCTGAGTAAACTTCACTGGACCCTTGGACTGGTATGTCTCTGCCTCTGTTTTATGTCATTCTCTCCCCAACAGACAACGTGTTTGGTTTGGGTTAGTACAGGCTAAACATTTTTCAAGGCCTTGGGTGTGTCAAATTACTCATCTACTTTCAGTTAAATGCTTGGGTTGTTTACATACACATTTTTTATATCACACAAGGCCGTATTTTCCAACTACTGATCCTTCTTATCTCCAACTGGGACATTCTAATTGCAGTAATTATCAGTGCATCCTGATAGCATGTTTGATCAGTTTTAGATGGCAGAAGTTGATGAAAATGTTCAATTTCTTCATCTTTGGCCTTAGTAGTTTCTGTGTAAGTTCAGTTAACAGTCATATTAACTGGTCTTCCTTGTAGGTGTGTGGATATCATCCTATCACTGACAGCAATGCACTTCAGGACAGATCCTGAAATGTTTGTTTCAATGATGAAAGCAATGCTATTCCTCTTCAAGTTCTCATTACTAGTAGATCATATGACTGATTGAAAATGGCCAATACCAGTTCATTTCAGTAAGTAATGCCAAAGATAATGAATGATGTTCATGCATTCATTTCAGTTTTTGGTGATTTTCAAGTGTCATATATTCATATTTCATATATTCCATGTTCCAATTATTAACAGATGTTTGTGGCTGTTTCTTCTCATTTTGAGTCATGCCATATCAGTAATGAAGGTCCCAAAAGCTTAAAAATTAGTATCTATAAAATAAAAATCAATATACTACATTATTTTTACTTTTCTGTAATAACAAAAGAACTACTACTTATGTCAGAATTAAGAATAGGGAAATATGGGCCTATATGATTATGTTTAAAGAGTTCTTATGTAGTAAAAGCAGGTAATATACTTGGCTGCTAACTGAGGTTCCAGTCCACTCAGTGATGCCCTGAAAGAAAGGCCTGATGATCTACTTCACAACCAGTCATTAATCAGGCCTGCCGCAAACTAAGGCAGAAAGGTGGCTGGGAATCTACCACAGACATCTGAGAGTATTTCCTATCACTTGGCTTATACTTTCCATTTCCTATGACACACCAGCCAAAGTTGACCTTGAGTATATCCCATGTGAATTTACAGACAATCTCAAGAACAGATTTGACACACTGAACACTAATGGCTGAAGAATAGGCGAGCTATGGAATGACATTAAGGATATTAAACACTAAGAAAGCAAAAGGTCTTTAAAAAGACGGGTGAGAAAGAAAATACCTAAATGGATGTCAGAAGACAATCTGAAACTCTTAAATGCTGAGGAAAATGAAGAAATGATGAAGTAAAACAGCTGAACTGAAGATTTCAAATGACAGCTTGAGAAGACAAAAGTAAAAGTATTATGACAACATATGCAAAGATGTGAAGATAGAAAACCTAAGCAGAACACATTCTGTATTTCTCAAACTGAAAGAACTGAAGAAAAAGTTTAAGCCTCAAGTTACAATAGTCAAAACTTCTGTAGGAAAATATTAAATGATACAGGAAGCATCAAAAGAAGATAGAGGAATACACAGTTACTATCCCCAAAAGAACTGATCAGTATTCAACATTCCAGGAGGTAACCTATGATCAGGACCAATGATACTAAGGCAAGAAGTTCAAACTGCACTGAAGGCACTGACAAGATAAGGCTCCAGGAATTTGACAGAGTACCAATAAAGATGTTCCAACAAACAGACGCAGTGCTGGAAGTGCTCATTTGTCTATGGCAAGAAGTTTGGAAGACAACTTACCTGGCCAACTGACTGGCTATTCCCAGAAAAGGCAATCCAACCTAATGCAGAAATTGTCAATCAATACCATTAATATCACCAAAAACAAAAAAAAACAAACCCACTGTCATCGAGTCAATGCCAACTCACAGCAACCCCATAAGACAGAGTAGAAATGATCCACAGAGTTTCCAAGGAACACCTGGTGGATTTGAACTGCCAACCTTTTAGTTACCACCAGACATAGTACCTAACCATTATGCAACTAAGGTTTCCATGCAAGCAAAATTTTGCTAAAGATGACTCAAAAGTGATCCACAGGGAATTGCTAAAAATTCAAGCCAGACTGAGAACAGGACACAGAACCAGAGATATCATTGCAGATGTCATATGAATCCCAGGTGAAAGCAGACTACAAGTTTACATGTGTTTCACTGACCACTCTGCTAAGACATTCAACTGTGTGGATCATAAACTATGGATAACATCAAGAAGAATGGGAATTCCAAATACCTGCGCTCTTGAGGAACATCTATATGAATCAAGAGGCAGTCATTCAGATAAAACAATGGGCCATTGCTTGATTTAAAGTGAGAAAAGGTGTGTATCACGGTTGAATCCTTTCACCATACCTATTTAGTCTGTATAGAAGAAATAATCCAAGAAGCCTGACACTATAAAAATGAACCAGGCATCATTAACTGGAATATGACTCACTCAGCTGCATTACAGAGATGACACAACCTTTCCTGCCTTAAGTGAAGAGGACTTGAATCACTTACTGATGAAGATCAAGGACCACAGCCTTCAGTATGGATTACACCTCAACATAAAGAAAATAAAAAGCCTCAAAACTTGACCAACAAACAATATCATGATAGATGGAAAAAAAAACTGAGGCTGTCAACAATTTCATTTACTTAGATCTACAATCAACATCCATGGAAGCAGAAGTCAAGAAATCAAGAGATGCATTACACTGAGCAAGCTGGCTGCAAAAGTGCTCTTTCAAGTGCTTAAAAGTAAAGATGTCATCTTCAAGACTAAAGGATACCTGACCCAAGCCAAAGAGTTTTCAACCATGTCACATGCCGGCAAAAGATGGACAATGAATAAGGAAGACCAAAGAATTGATGCTTCTGAATTGTGGTGCTGGTGAAGAATACTGATTATACTACGGACTGCGAAAAGAAAAAAAACACATCTGTCCTGGAAGAGATACAACCAGAACTCACCTTGGAAACAAGGACGGCAAGACTACATCTCAGATAATTTGTACTTGTTATGAGGAGGGATCACTCCCTGGAAAAGGATATCATGCTTGAAAAACTGCAGGGTCAGCACATAAAGAGGTAAACACATAAGAACTGACACAGTGGCTGCAACAATGGGCTCAAGCATAACTACAAATGTACAGTGGGGCAGTGCTTCATTCTGTTGTGCGTATAGTCACTATGAGACAGAACATAGTGGACAGCACCTAACAAAAACAAGAATTTCTCTTGTGTTTATGAATATTTTTCTTCCATTGTAAGTCATCTGTTTATATCTAGTAGTCACCTGGAGTTTATATCTTTCTTAAGGGTTTATATCTCTATTTAGGATTCTCTGTATACCAATGATATTTACTTTTTATCATGCATTCTCTGTTTTGTTTTTAAACTTATTGAAACCCTGGTGCCTCAGCGGTGAAGAGCTCAGCTGCTAACAAAAAATGTCAGCAGCTTGAATCCACCAGCCACTCCATGGAAATCTTATAGGGCAGTTCTTTGTCCTATAGAGCTGCTGTAAGTTAGCTTCAACTCAACGGCAACAGAATTCTTTTTCCTTTTTTTTTTTAAATTCTGCTCTAAAGTGAAAGTTTGAAATTCAAGTCAGTTTCTCAGACAAACTTATACCCACATTGTTATGTGTCTCTAGTTCACTCCCTATGATATGACAGTTCACTTCTCTTCTTCACCCTGTTTTAGTCAGCTAGTGCTGCTCTAACAAATGCCACAAAGTGGATGGCTTTAACAGAGGCAAGTTTATTCTTATATAATACGGTAGACTACAAGTCCAAATTCAGGATGTCTGCTCCAGGGGAAGGCTTTCCCCTTGTCAGCTCTGGAGGAAAATCCAGTATTGTATCTGTCTTTGTCCAGGGAGCATCTTGGTGCAGGAACCTCACGTCTGAAGGGTGTGCTCTGCTTCCGGTGCTGCTTTCTTGATGGTGTGAGGTTCCTGATTCTCTGCCAGCTTTCCTTTCATATCTTGTAGGATGAAAGGACTAAGGGTGGGACAAGCCATACTCCAGGAAAACTCCCTTTACAGTAGCGCAGGGAGGCGATCCTGTGAAGGGATTTACAGCCCCACTCTAATCCTTTTACAGCATAGGTAAATCATGGAATGGAGGACAATCATAGAATACAGGGAATCACAGCCTAGCCACATGGCTACAGATATTTTTGGGGGGACACATTCAGTCCATGATATCCCACCCTTGGGCACACCAAAAATCACATCTTTGAAATATATAACACATTCATCCCATCGTAGCAAAATCATGTCCATTTCATATAGTAGAAGTCTTAAATCAGCTCCAAGTCCAAAATTCAAAAGTTCCTTTACATCTATGAAAGCTTCCAAAGGTACAGTGGTAGAACATGCACCAGTCAGACATTCCATTACCAATGGGAGAAACTGCAGGGAAAGAAGGCATTAACAGGAAACAAGTGAGTCAGCAGAACACGTTACATTAGCCCTCAAAGCTTTGGAAATACTCTCACAATTTCTAAGACATTCTACACAATGGCCTTGCCCTCCATACTTTAGGTACTGGCCACACTCTCTGGATTCCCAGTGGAGACCCCCAGCTCTGTGCTACAACTCTGCCCTCAAGGCCCACAAGGCCCACTTGGACAGAAACTCTGCCCTCTTGGCTTTAGGTGCACCCTAAGCACAGGTGAGTGGCAATTCCATCCTTGTAAACACAAGACGCCATGGTTCCACCCTTTCAAACCACTTAGGTCATGGCCATACCTTTTGAGACGGAGGCAGCGCAGCTTCTCACACTGTTTGTCTCTTCAGCTTCTGCTTCCTATGGCCACATGGCCCGGGCCTCAGGCCCACATCTGCCATGCTGCAAAGCTCTAAAGCTCCACTGATTCAAGTGCCCAGAGGCACCCCACTCTTGCTAGAAATCATTCTGCACAAAGACACTCAGCTCTCTCGCTCTGTGGGTCAGCAAGGCCAGCTCCACTGATTCAAGTGCGCAGAAGCACCCCGTTCCATGAGGAAAACTGTGCACAGGCACTTAGCTCTCTTACTCCATGGGTTGGCTCCAGCTCTGCCTCCGGTTCTGCTGCTGCCACCGGTCCTCTGCTGCTCCATTCTCACCATCTGCACCCTCTTTCACATTAACAGTTCTCCTCAGTTCCTTCTGAATCTTCTGTTTTAGTCAGCTAGGGCTGCTCTAACAGAAATACCACAGAGTGGATGGCTTTAACAAAAGAAGGTTTATTCTTACATAGTACGGTAGGTTGCAAGTCCATATTCAGGGTGTCCGCTCCAAGGGAAGGCTTTCCCCTTGTCGGCTCTGGAGGAAAGTCCGGTATTGCATCAGTCTTTGTCCAGGGAGTGTCCTGGCGCAGGAACCTCAGGTCTGAAGGATGCGCTCTTCTCCTGGTGCTGCTCTCTTGATGGTAAGAGGCTCCCAATTCTCTTTGTTTCTTTTTCCCTTTTTATCTCTTGCAGGCTGAAAGCATTAAGGGTGGGGCAAGCCATACTCCAGGGAAACTCCCCCTACAGCAAAGCAAGGAAGTAATCCTACGCAGGAATTTACAGCCCCACTCCAATCCTTCAACATACAGTTTAGCAAAACCACACAGTGGAGGACAGTCCCAAGATACTGGGAACCATATCCCAGCCACGTGGCTACACATATTTTTTGGGAGACACAATTCAACCCATGACACTTCTATCCATTCAGTTTCAAAATAGCTTCCACATGTTAGGTATTTGTTAGAGCAGCACCCCACTCTCATGGCACCCAATTCTGTTTTAGTCAGCTAACGCTGCTCTAACAAAAATACCATAAAGTGGATGGCTTTAACAGAGGCAAATTTATTCTTACACAGTCCAGTAGGCTACAAGTCCAAATTCAGGATATCTGCTCCAGGGGAAGGCTTTCCCCTTTGTCAGCTGAGGAAAGTCCAGTATTGTATCTGTCTTTGTCCAGGGAGCATCCTGGTGCCAGTGTGAAGGATGCGTTCTCCCGGTGCTGCTTTCTTGACGGGGTAAGGTTCCTGATTCTCTGACTGCTTCTCTTTCCTTTTATATCTTGTAGGATGAAAGGACTATGGCTGGGACAAGCCATACTCCAGGGAAACTCCCTTTACAGCGGAGCAGGGAGGTGGTCCTATGAAGGGATTTACAGCCCCACCCTAACCCTTTAACATACAGCATGGGAAAATCACAAAATGGAGGACAATCAAAAATACTGGGAATCATGGCCAAGCCACATGGCTACACATATTTTTGGGGGGACACAATTCAATCCATGACACCCTGTATTTCCTGTGTCCATTCAACCAGCTCCTGTCCCCTTCCACTTCTCATCTCACCTCTGTACAGGAGCTGTACATTTAGTTTCACATGCATCTAAATTTACTTAGGCCAAGAAGAACACTCTTTACCAGTATCACTTTGTTACTTATAGTCCAGTCTAATCTTTGTCTGTAAAGTTGGCTTCATGAACGGTTTTAGTTCTGGGTCAACAGGGGTCAACGGCTGTGTATTCTCAGGTCCCTCCAGTCTTCCAAATCATCAGGCCTGGATTTTTAATAAAATTTTGCGTTCTGCACCCCACTTTTCTCCTGCTTCATCAGTGGCCCTCTGCTGTGCTTCCTCTCAGGGCAGTCATTGGTGGTAACTAGGCACCATCTCATTCCTCTGGTCTCAGGCTAACGGAGTCTCTGGTATATGTGGCCCTTTCTGACACCTGGCCCCACATTTTCCTTACAATTTTGGTGTTCACTCTCTTTTGCTTCAGGTGGGTTGGGATCAACTGATGCATCTTACACGGCTGCTTGCTACTTTTAAGACGCCAGATACCACTCACCAAAGTGGGATGCAGAACATCTTCTTAATAAACTTCGCTACACCAAATGACCTAGATATTACCTTAAACCATGATTCCCAGCTCCCTGCCCTGGCTACTCTGTCCCTTGAAGTGTTTGGTCTTCAGGTAACTTCTCAACTTTTAGTTTACTCCAGTTGTGCTGACTTCACCTCTATATGTGTGCTGTCCTTCCCTTCACTTAAAATACTTCATCTGCTATCTAGTTAGTAAATATCCTTCTTCCTCCTCCATCACTGTAACCATCAATAAAATGTTTTCTTCTACATTTAAACCTTTTCTTGAGTTCTTACAATACTTACTGGTCTCATACTGCATTTGCTCTTTTGCAAATGACTAATTTCACTCAGCATAATGCCTTCCAGATTCATCCATGTTATGAGGTGTTTCACAGATTCATTCTTCCTCTTTATCAAGTATTGCAGACATGTATGTCATATTTACCCATTTATCCACTGATGGGTACCTAGGTTGTTTCCATCTTTTAGCTATTAGAACAGTGCTGCAATGAACATGGGTGTTCATATATCTATTCATGTGAGTTCTCTTATTTCCCTAGGATACAGTCCAAGAAGTGGAATGGATGGATTGTACTTTATTTCTAGCTCTTTTGGATGGGGCATGATTCCCAGTATTGTGTAATCTCTATGATGTAAGCCCTGCCTCTATGATGTTAATGAGGGAGGATAGGCAGGCAGTTGAATTGGTAGGGAAGGACTCAATGTGTGAGATTGTACTGTGCCTTGAAGCCATCTTTTGGGATATAAAGGAAAAGTAGGCAAGCAGAAATTTAGGGGACCTTCTATCACCAAGAAAACAGTGCTGGGAGCAGAATGCGTCCTTTGTAAAAGACTGGGGTCCCTGTGCCTCTGAGGATTCCAGTTCAGGGGAAGACTGACAACAACGGCTTTCCTCCAGAACCAGCAGAGAAAGCCTTCCTGTGGAGCTGACACCCTGAATTTGTACTTTTAACCCACTGGACTATGAAGAAATAAAACTTTTCTTTCTACAGCCATCGACATATGGTATTTCTGTTAAAGCAGCACGAGATAACTAAGACAATGAAACTGGAGGATGTAAATAAAGCCTTAGGGTGTTAAAAAAAGATTGAGGGCCTGAGAAACAATTCTCAGGTCACCCCCAATGCATAGAGAAAGACATGACCTCCAAGTTCCACAAGCCCCAGGTGGTAACCCTGGGGTGGGGCCCTCAAAGGCACCACTAAAGACTCAGTGAATTATAGGCAACAACTGACTCCTTTTGTTTTTACAGTTGAACTCTTAACTAATGATAAAAGAATTTAAAAAAGAGGAGGGGAGGGAAGTAACTTGTGTTTGAGCCTTCTAGATGACTTCTACCATGTCCTTCTTTTCCCTGATCACTGGCGATGGCCTACAAAACTTCCCAAAGCAGACAACCTCCACCGAGCTGACTGCCCCACCTACTTGGCCTCCATGCAGTTGACTTTCTCCCAGTTGACCTCTCCCCACAGAACCCCAACTGCCCACATTGTTCCCTGCATCTACCTGTGGTTTTTCTAAATACTGTGACCTTACCTGACAAATTCTGACAGGCTTTGAGGACCCAAAATCCCTCTGGTCCCTTACATGCTGGCATGTAATAAACCTCTTGGGCATTTACTTTACCCTGTCTCAAGTACTGGCTTTTGCAGCAGGTGGCCTGAATCCGTATTTTACAGCAACAACACTCTCCAACATTTATTATTTTGTGTTTTGGATTAATGCTGGTCTTCACTGGGGTCAGACGATTATCTCACTACACAATTTTGATTTTTATTTCTCTAATGGCTAATGATCAAGGACATTTTCACAGGTATCTTAGCTACCTGAATGTCTTCTTTGGTGAAGTGTCTGTTAATATTCTTTGCCCATTTTTTAATTAGGTTATCTGTATTTTTGAAGTTTTGCAGTTTTCTTACTGATTTTAGAGATTAGACACTAATCAGAGTTGTCATAGCCAATTTTTTCCCCCAGTCTACAGGTTGTCTTTTTACTCTTTTAGTGAAGTCTTTGGCTGACCATAAGTATTTGACTTTTATGAGCTCCCAGTTATTTATCTTCTGTTGTTTGTGCATTGTTAGTAATGCTCTGTATTTTCTTTATGCCATGTATTAGGGCCCCTAGAGTGGCCCTTATTTTTATTTACATGATCTTTACTGTTTTTGATTTTATATTCAGGTCTTTGGTTCATCTTTAGTTTTTGTGCACAGTGTGAGGTACGGATTTTGTTTCATTCTTGCAGACGGGATATTCAGTTATGCCAGCACGATTTTGTTAGAGAGTATTTTCCCCAGTGTTTTAGTTATCTAGTGCTGCTTTAACAGAAATACCACAATCGGTGGCTTTAAAAACAGAAATTTTATCTGTCACAGTCCAGTAAGCTTAATAAAAGTCAAAACTCAGGTGCTGGCTTTGGTGGAAGGCTTTCTCTCCTTGCTCTTGATGAAGATCTTTGCCATCAATCTTCCACTGGAATGAAACCTTCTGAGGTGCAGGGACCCTGGTCCATTCCAAAGGACTCACTCAGCTTCCAGCACAGCTGTTTGGTGGCAGTGACGGTAAATGTAAAGGCCTAACAAAGGTCACTTCGGTTATTAAGCTACATTCTATTTTCCGCCTTATTAAACCACCCTCAGATGTGACTAGCAGGTCTACATTCCTCTCCCTATCTCTTCCTTTTCCAATTCTCTAGCTTGCCTCAATTATGACACTGAGACTGGACTAGCAGGTCTGCATTACTCCCCTACCTCTTCTGTTGAAATGAGGCATAAGTGACTCCATTTGGAGGAAGGGTGCAGTAAAAATTCAAGGTATTAAAGAAAGCCCCAGGAAACAACTTAATAGCAGAAAATATCATAGAGTAATCTCATCTTTGTCTTACAAAACATCTGTCACAAGACAAAGCCTGGGGATAACCTTGCAAGTGACCCCTAGACCTTGACCACATTTTACAACTAACAGGAATTCTAGGTGGCCTTAACCAATCAATGTAAAGGTCAGTTCCCGCACTGCCCCCCCGCTTTGTGATCTCATGACTTAAATACTGGGTGCTGGGGAAACTCGGGGTCACCCCCCTGCTCTGTGTAGTTTGGGGTGCATCCCTGGTGCACCAGTTTTTTTCTTATTGGGCATATTTTTAATAAAATTTTACCTTTAAAGAAATTCTGGGTTGCATCTTGAAATCCAAACCCCAACATTTCCTCTCCCTATCTCTGAAGAAATAAAATTGATTAAGACCCCTGAGAGAGGTAAAAAAAAAAAATTTAGGTAGTTTACTCTGCTTGATTATCCTGTAACCAGTTTTAGATAGTTTACTCTGTTTGATTATCCTTGGCAAACTTTTGGGTAGTTCACATTGTTTGCTTTATCCTGTGACAAATTTTGGATGGTTTACTCTGTTTGATTATCCTGTGACAAACATTTGGGGTAATTCAGTGTTTAATTATCCCGTGACAAACACAACACCAGCAACCTCTCTGAATTCTGGCTACAAAAACCACTAGAAATGTAACCCAAATGGGACAGCTTTTGGCTCGATGTCTCCCAGACTGCTAGCAAATCTACAAATAAAATATTCCTTGAACCCCGTGCTGTCTCTTAATTTTTCGGCTACAGTGACAAGCGGAACTAAGTTGCTCCAGTTTTGTTAGTAGGAGGTCCTCCAATCTCTCTGCTAGCTTCTTTCCTTTACATCTCAAGAGACTGCCTCAGCACAAAAAACAATCTTACCCATTGAGTCTTGCTCAACCAACACAACTGCCACCCAACCACCCTCATTAACATAACAGAGGCAGGATTTCCAACATGGAGGAACATCACATAATACCAGGAATTACGGCCTGGTCAAATTGCTACAGAGTTTTGGGGGAACACACCTAAATCTATAACACCCAGTTAACCCACTTTGAGCCTTTGTAAAATACCAGCTACTCAGAGGCTGATTTATGTCTGGATTCTCAATTCTGTTCCATTGTTTTATGTATCTGTTGCTGAACAAGTACCTGGCTGTTTTGACTAACATGGTGATAGAACAGTTTCTAAAATCAAGTAATGTGAGACCTCCCATTTTGGTCTTCTTCTGCAGATGTTTTTACTTTTTACTATTTTTTTTATCCAGGGCTTCTTCCCATTCCATATGAAGTTGGTGATTTTTTTCTCTATCTCATTACAAAATATCATGGAAATCTGGATTAGGATTGCATAGTATCTACAGATGACTTTAGGGAGAAGAGACATTTTCACAATGTTGAGCTTTCCTATCCTGAGCAGCATTTTAGTCAGTTAGTGCTGCTCTAACAGAAATACCACAAGGCGGATTGTTAGGAAAAAAAAAAAAACTTTTGTAAGAAAATCTTTTGTCAGAAAAACAAAGAGTCTCTTAGCAAAATTTCTTCTCGTTACCCTCCCCCGAGCACCGGGCCATGCATTCCTGATTGTTGAAACAGCCCCTGACGAAAGAGGAAAGGGCCACTTCCCTAACCACAAGAACTAGTTTCGAGAATTCTTGAAATAGTTACTGCTCTGGCCCCGGGCCCTGTCGAAACAGAATGCGGAACTTCCCCAACCCCACTTCCCCCAAGAATGTAAGACCCTGCCTTTATATACTCTGTACTTTTCTTGTTCAGAGCCCATTCCCTCTACTCTGACAAGAGTATAGATTGAGCCCCAGCGCGCTGGAATAAAAACCTCTTGCTTTTGCATCAAGCTGCAGACTCCGTGACGGATTGGGGTTGCACCGTCACCTGGGGCTTGAGGAGGGTCTCCTCGCTTGGGGGTCCTTTCAGGATGACTTTAACAAAAGAAGGTTTATTCTTACATAGTCTAGCAGGCTACAAGTCCAAATTCTGGATGTCCGCTCCAGAGGAAGGCTTTCCCCCTTGTCAGCTCTACAGGAAAGTCTGGTATTGCATCAGTCCTTGTCCAAGGAGCCTCTTGGCACAGGAACCTCAGGTCCAAAGGATGCGCTCTTCTCCCAGTGCTGCTTGCTTGATGGTGTGAAGTTCCCAACTCTCTGCTTGATTGTCTTTCATCTCTTGCAGGATGAAAGGATTAAGGGTGGGGCAAGCCATACTCCAGGGAATCTTCCTTTACAGTGGAGTCGGGAGATGATCTTATGAAGGGATTTACACTCTCACCCTAATCCTTTAACAAACAGCATAGGAAAACCACAAAATGGAGGACAATCACAAAATACTGGGAATTATGGCCCAGCCACATGGCTACACATATTTTTGGGGGGACACAATTCAATCCATGACAAGCAGGTATGTCTTTCCACTCACGTAGGTCTCTTTTGGTTTCTTGCAGTAGTGTCTTGTAGTTTTCTTCATACAGGTCTTTTATCTCTCTGGTTAGATTTATTTCTAAGTATTTCATCTTTTGGGGGGATACTGTTGAATAGTGGTTAAGCGCTACGGCTGCTAACAAGAAGGTAGGCAATTCAAATTCTCCAGGCACTCCTTGGAAACTCTACAGGGCAGTTCTACTCCATCAGTACTGTTGTTAGGAGTCAGAATAAACTTGATGGCAACGGATTTGGCTTTGGTGGGGGCTACCGTAAATAGTAATGATTTGGTGATTTCCTCTTTGATATTCTGAGTTTTACTTTTTCTTATTTTTCCTTTTTTTTTTTTACAGCTATAGATTTTCTTTTACTACTTTACTTTTTAAAAATCAAAATCATACAGAATACAGTCTAAAAATCAAGTGGTAAGGAAAGCTTTTAATAACAATTGATAGTCACTGTCTCCCTTTCTACTTCCCCTGAATTTTGATTTTCAAAGTCACTCTTACTTTTTACTTCCCTTCCCTGGTGATATAGTGGTTCAGTGCTAAGTCTACTAACCAAAAGGTCAGCAGTTCAAATCCTCCAGGCACTCCTTCGAAAATCCATGGGACAGTTCTACTGTGGTCTATAGGGTCCCTATCAGTTAGAATCAACTCAACGGTAATGGAGGGTTTTTCTCTTTTAGTAGGTAGTAATAAACTCCATCTTTGCAATTAGTATGTTATTTACTAACTTTAAATACTGCCTAGTAATGTTCTATCATGACAGGTTAAGTCTCTTAAATGTCCTACCAACTTTCTCTATCTTCTCAACACAGCTACACAAATATTTGTTATACAAGCACAGCTTAAAATATGACTGTGTAAATGTCACTAAGCATGGACCCATCTGGTTACATGATTACATTTCTATCTTGTTCAAATTTTTGTTCTTCTTGGAGTTAATAATGTTTTTGTTATTTTACATGTATAATTTTCTACATAAACATTCTTAACTTTTTCACTTGTTTTCAAGAGGCACTCTCTGGCATCCTTTGCTGCTCAACTATACTAAATCCACTTTTCCGGGATCTCATGGTCTCCTCTTCTTTTAATCTTACTGAAGTACACACCCTCCAGTAAAAAGGATTCATGGAGAAAAAATGTTCACACTCTACATTATCTGAAAATATCTTTGTTCTGCCTTCTTACTTCATTAGTAGTTTAGCTAAGTGCGGAGATCATATTTTCCCAGAACTGTGAAAGAATGTGACACCTAGCATTCAGTGCTGCTCTTGAAAAATTCAGTGTCATCTTGATTCCCATTCTGTTACCAGAAAAGCCCAGGAGTTCGGCTACCTGCTGCAAAAAAGCAATTCACTGAGACAGGAGCTTTTAGGGTGAGATTGAAGGTTTTATTTGCAAGCTGGCACTGCAAAGGAACAGGGAGATGTTCTCATCTTCAAACCCTGTCCAAATTGGTCAGGCAAAGTCTGAGTATTTAAAGGGAAAGACCACATGCAGATGTAGGGAACAATGTGGGCAGTAAGGGCATCTGGGGATCAACTGAGTGGAAGTCAGCTTGGGTGGAGGCCAACTGGGAGGAGAGGGTCAAATGGGTGGAGATCTGCTGCACAATCTCACAGGCCATCACTGGCCATCAAGTAAAACAAAGTGGTGTTAGACTGTCTGGCCAGTAACCTAGAAGAATAATGCTCAAACACAAGTTACTTCTCCGTCCTCCCCAGCTTCCTGCTTGTTTATCATTGGTTTTATCAAGACAAAAGGTGTCATTTATTATCTGTAGTTCACTGAATCTATAGCAGAGCCTACAGAGGACCCCAGCCTAGCATCACCATCTGGAGCTTGTGCAGTGTGGAAGTTATGTCTTTCCTTGTGTGTTAGCAGTGATCTGAAACTGTGTCTCTCAGGTCCCCTTAGTTTTGAGCACCCTGACATGGAGGTTTTTTCAGCCTCCAGTTTCAATTCCTTTGCCTGAAAGCCTGTTCTTCCTTTCTGGAAGCCTGTAGAATCCATTCCTCAACCCTGGAATTCTAAAATTTACAATATTTACAATATTACACTTTGGTGTTATCTTTCTTCATTTATTGTGCTGCACACTTTTGGTCTGCAAATGTATATTCTGGAACCTTTTCTTGTACCTCTTCTTTCCTTTTTCGTTTCCTTTCTCTTTCTAGAAGTATGAATATCCTGATGTTGACCCTTCTGAAATGACTATGTATGTATTTGATCTGTTTTCTATACTTCTCTTTCCAACTCCTTGCCCTGGTTTCCTATTTGTTAAGAGACTTCCTTGACTTTATCTTTTATACCTTTCTTGATGTCATGAGGTTTCCAACTCCCTACTTGTTTCCCATTCCTTTTATCTCTTGTAAGATGAAAGGATTAAGGGTGATGCAAACCATACTCCTGGGAAACTCCCTTTACAGGAGCAGCGAGGTGATCTGATGAAGAGATTTACAGTCCTACCTAATCCTCTAGCATACAGCATAGGAAAACCACAAAACAGAGGACAATCATTGTAAGGGAAAATTCTAACTAGCCCGAACTGGTCTTTGTTTCAGAGAACAACCCTTCCCCCCAACTTCCTGAGTTGTTCTTTGTTCCAGAGAACAACCTTTTCCCGCCACAGAGAACAACCCTTCCCCCCAATGTCCTGAGTTCTCAAAGATGTTACAGGCTACTGACTGAAAGTCCCACCGATGTTACAGGCTACTGAACAAAGGTCCCACCTACAAATTTAGCCCTTAAATACCCAACCCCGCCCGCTGCTTGGGGTGCCAGCTCTCGGAAGCTGGGCCCCAGCGCGCTGGTTCTTTCAATAAAGCCTCTTGCCGTTTGCATCAAGCTGCGGACTTCGTGACTGATTGGGGTTTACATCGTCGCCTGTGACTCGAGGAGGGTCCCCCCCCCTCGGGAACCTTTCATCATGAAATACTGGGAATCATGGCCCAGCCACATGGCTACATATTTTTGGGGGGACACAATTCAATCTATGACATACTTTCTAATAAAATTTTTTTCCATATCACATTTTTGTTTTATGATACACTGTCCTCTTGAACACTATGAGAACTCTACAAGTTTCTGAAGTTTTATTCTAAACTTATATTGTATGTGTTTCTTGCTGATGGCTTTTTCCTGGTTGTTTCTTTTATTCATGCTTGATGTCTGACTTATATTATCAGTGAGGCTCTAAAAAGTTAACCAGAAACACTGTGTGCACGATGGAATTTATCAACTGCCAAATTTCATTTGCTGAGCGGTGAAACCAGAGGCTGAAAAGAGCTAGGGGGTGGGGTGTACCTGAGATAGAGCGCTTTAAGGCATTGCTTCAGAACACCCTCAAGTCACAAGGCAGGACCTCCACATTTCACAAACTCTAGGCCAGTGGGGCCCTTCTGGAGGCACCACTATAGACTCAGTAAAGTATAGACAATGACTCTTTTGTTTTGATAAAGCAAATGAGAAAAGAATCAAACAGGAGGCCGGGGAAGATGGGGAAGTAACTTGTGTTTGATCATTCTTTTCTTTCAGATTCCTGGCCAGATACTGACTAGCACCACTCTGTTTTCCCTGATGGCCCATGACGGCTTCTGAGATTGGGAAGCTGACCTCCACCCAGTCAACCTCGACACAGTTGATCCCCTCCAGCCAGTTGACCTCCACTCAGTTGACCCCCACACACCCCCAACTGTTCAAATTGTTCCCTACATCTGCATGTGGTCCTTCCCTTTAAATACTCAGACTTTGCCTCACCAATTTGGATACTCTCTGAGGATGAGAAGACCTCCCTGCCCCTTTGTAAATAAAATCTTTTATTTAATTCACCCTAACTTCCTACCTCAAAGATTGGCTTGCTGCAGGTGGCATGTACTCAGGTGTTTCACCCAGTAGCAAATTTGGCTACCCAGGTGGGATGTGCGCTACCTGGGCACGGTGACCAATGGCAGGACTGACAGTTCACTGAGCTCCTTTTCTCTTAAGCAGCCACAAAAACATGGAATCTCTATTGTACTCTCCATCCTGCGGGGTGCTGCCGGCATCCAACTGCACTTTTTTTCCTCCTGAGGATGAGTAAATCAAAGACTGAGTTTAGGGCTTCTGGGTTTCCACTTCTGCACATTTTCACTTCCCCTAGCGACAGGGATGAAGCCTGCTTTTTTCTCCACCAGCCAGAGTACTTTCTCCTGGCAGACTGGTCCCCTGGGGTGATTCTTTTCCCTCAGCTGGATATCTCTCACGAGAAGGCTAAAGCCTGGTCTGTTTTCCCCTTCTCTTTGCTCTGTGAGAGGAACGTGCTTGATTCTGGTGAGGGCAAGTCCTCTGGTTTTCTCCTGTTTCTGTCAGGACAAGCCCCCTGGCTTGTCTCTGTCTCCGTCTCTCTCTCTCGGTATATTGGTTGGCTTGGTGTGCATGTGTGTAGGGGTAATAGTGTACAAATCTTGAAACTACCTGAGTAGATCAATGATAAGACTGACAGGTTGAGCGAGCACCAGGATTTTGACAGGACAGTTTGGGATGAAAACCCATACCTCTATTGTTTCCCCAGAAGTTGTGGGAGACTTTGGTGACCTGGGACTGTGTTGAGATTCGGCTCCAGGGTAGAGGCAGGGTTAAGACTGGACTGAGGTTTCTTGCCTGAAACTGCATTAGCAAAAACCGTTACTGGTCTTTGCACAAGAGGCTGGATTTTACAGTCACAGTTTAGGTGAGGAACATCTGGAGGTAAGTACGGGAACGCACCAACCCATACTGGAAAATTCGCCCCAGGTTGTATTTTGGGCAACAGGCACAGAACCAATGACCAAGAAGAAAATGGTCCTCCTCTGGAATGTGACCTGGCCTCAGTATGATCTTGTGGGTCAAGTGAGATGGCCTAAGTTCATGTCATTGGAATAGCAAGCCATTCTTAAATTAGATTTGTTTTGCCAGAAGGAGTCCACGTAGGGGGAGATTCTTTATGTACAGGCTTTTATGTCACTTTACCAGAATACACACCCTGCTGGGAAAATGATGTATCAGCAAGGGAGGGTCTCAAAGCCCAGGGTCCTCCCTGGGTCCCCTGCTGGGGACCCCCTGGGGGACGAATGGGCAGTTACGGTTTCCATCTCCCAGTCAGTGGAAGTGCAGAGGCAGCTGCTGGCTACCCTACTATCACTGACAAGCCAGATGCTCCGCAGTACCAAACAGGACACTTTCCCACCAGAGAGAGGCATTAACCACAGCAAATGCTTCTGAGGTAAGCTCCACTTCCGGGTTGGTCTCTCTGTCTCATACTAAGCGTAGCACACAGTTTGCGGGAGGGGCCAGCTTGACCCAAAGAGGGCAATACCCTCTAAGTGAAGTGCTGGCACGGGTGGGTGCCAATAGACTGCCACAGGGATTCATTTTCCACTTCAGATCTGTACAACTGGAAAAATAACATTCCTGCTTATCGAAATGACCCTGAATGCATGACTCAACTTTTTACTACTATATTTTATACTCACCGTTCTACCTGGGCAGACATCCAGGCATTGCTAACCACTCTGTTAACTTCTGAGGAAAAGAGAACAGTAACTGAGCAAGCCCCAAAAGAGGCCAGTTGCCTTCATGACCTTGATGCTGCAAATGGACACTATCCTCAGCCGAGCTGGCAGCCCCAGCTGTAGAGCCATGCTGGGGCCATAATACTGAGGAGGGCCTGGGGAGGCTATAGCACTATCCAGAATGTCTCATTTTGGGGCTTAAGCATGGAATGCCCAAACTCCAGAGCATGCAAAAAGTCCAAAAGATCATACAGGGGTAGGAGGAAGATCCCTCAACATTTCTGGAGTGAATAGTGACAGCTTACTGTCAATACTCAAACATTAATCCTGATGACTAGGCAAATACTAAGCTACTACACTTGACTTTCATCTCCCAGAGTGCCCCTGATACTAGGAAAAAGTTTCAGAAATTAGAAGGAAATTTGGGAATGCCCACAGGGCAACTCCTTGAAATTGCATTCAGTCTTTAATTCCTGGGAGCCGAAGGCAGAACAAAATGAAGAGCAGTGCATGAAACAACAGGTAGCCTTGCAGGCTGCAGCTTTAGCTCCAGCTCAAGAAGAGAGGAGGGTAGAACAACAGGATCGACTGACTGTCAAAAGGGAAGGCCCCACTGCAAGCTGACCAACATACTTATTGTAAGAAATCTGGCCACTGGAAGTTGGAGTGCCCCGGGGAAGAAAAGGGAACCAAAGGCTGAAAAGGCTTCTGTTGCTCTCCACCAGGAAACAGAATCAGAAGGGGAGACTGACAGAAGGGGCCTGGGGCTGAAAGCAGTAACACCTATCACCCACCATGAGCCCCGAGTTGTGTTACAGGTGGGAAATTGACTAAGTTACTTCTTGGTGGATATGGGAGCCACCTACACTATGCTGAACACAGCAGCGGCCTCTTTGGGGACAAAATACACCAATGTTATGGGACTCTCTGGGGCCACTCAGAACTATTCCTCTGGCCTGTCAGTTGTGAGGCCCCCAGGAAAACTTTGTATCATGAATTTCTCTACATGCCTGAATGTGTGGTCCCCCTTCTCAGGAGATACCTTCTTGTGAAATTAGGGGCCCAGGTGACTTTTCAACCTTCTTGTACATGAGTCCAGGTGCTAGCTGATTCCACCTGTGCACTCCAAGCAGCACGGGCCGCTGACGGCTCAATACAGCCACCTTCTGGTGACATTCCAGATCACATCACTCAACAGGTAGACCCTGAGGTCTGGGCCTCAGGGAGGCCAGGGAGGGTCTGTTTTGCCCAGCCAGTAAACACTCGTTTAAAGCCAAATGCAGACTAGTCCATCAGAAACAATATCCTATAAAAAGAGAAGCCTGGGAGAAGATTGCACCAGTGGTAGAGAAATTCTCAGAATATGTGCTCCTCACCCTGTGCCAATCAGCATACAATACCCCTATCCTTCCAGTGTTAAAGCCTGGTACGCGGATTTGTCCAGGACCTCAGGAAAATAAACCAGATCACGGCAGACATTCACTCCACAGTCCCCAAATCCCTAGACATTTGCTGTGACCCTCCCAGGGGACTGTGCCTGGTTTACAGTACTGGACTTGAAAGATGCTTTCTTTTGCATCCCACTACACCCAGAGTCATGGCCCCCGTTTGCTTTTTAATGGGCGGATGTCCAGACTGGAGTAATACAACACCTCATGTGATAGGCTTTGCCCCAGGGATTTAAGAGCTCCCCCACCATCTGTGGGAAAATTATATCCCAGGATCTCAGAGCCCTGAAACTCCAAAAAGGCACGATCCTCCAATAACAGGATGATGTGGTTCTGGCTAGCCATACCCAGGGGGAATCAGATCTGAATACTGTCTTAACTCTGAACTACATGGCCTTGTATGAGTATAAGGTGTCTCCCAAGAAAGCCCAAATCACTTGCCAGTAAGTTAATTATTTTGGATTCCAGATCTCCCAAGGAGAGAGAGATCTTCTGCCAGACCAGAAAGATGCTACTGCCAGGGTAAGAACACCCATCTCAAAGAGGGAACTCCAGAGTTTTTGGGGAATGGCAGGATTTTGCAGGATTTGGATACCTGAGTATGGTCTAATGGCCAAGCCCCTGTATGAGGCCCTGAAAGTTAGAGACCAAGACCCTTTGGTCTGGACTCCAGAATGCCAAGAGGCCTTTGAAAAAATAAAAGACAGATTCACATCTGCCCCAGCCCTGGGACTGCCTGATTTAACTAAACCATGTGAACTTTTTGTACATGAGAGACAGGGAGTGGCCCTAGGAGTGCTCACCCAGACTTTGGTTCCAGCAAAGCATCCAGTTGCCTGTTTTACAAAGCAAATGGATAGTGTAGCCAGAGGCTGGCCCCCTTGTCTCCATGTGGTAGCAGCCACCTGTGATATGCTCCAAGAGGCTGAGAAATTCACCTTGGGACAAAAGGTGACAGTCAACACTCCTTATACAGTCCTATCCCTGTTGCAGCAGAAAGGCGGTCTGTAGCTGACTAGAGGGAAAATGGGAAAATATCAGGCAATATTATTTGACAATCCCAGTGTCCTGCTAAAGGCAGTGACCACTCTAAATCCAGCCACACTTATGCCAATGTTAGGACGGCCCCCCCTCTATGATTGTCTGGAGATCAGAGGAAATGCACGTAAGCCACCCTGACTTAGCTGAGGTCCCCCTGGAAAATTCTGATGTTACCATGTTCTGACAGCAGTAGTTTTATGGAAATTGGCATTTGGAAGGCTGGGTATGCAGTGGTCACTCCAAATCAGACTTTGGAGTCAGGACCCCTTCCCCAGGGACCTCTGCACAGCAGGCTGAGCTCCACACTGTCACCCAAGCCCTGTGCCTGGGGAAGAGAAAAGACTTGAATGTATATACTGACAGCCATTATGTTCACTTGGTCCTCCATGCCCACAGGGCCATTTGGAAGGAGCAGCAACTGCTCATCTCTGCTAACCAAGAAATTAAAAATGTTTCTGAAATCTTAGAACTTTTAGATGCAGTCCATGACTCAAACAATGTGGCTATGAGGTATTGTCCAGGACACCAGCGTACGCAAACCACCGAGGCCAGAGGTAACCAGAGAGCAGATGCTGAGGCTAAGCGAGCGACCCGGGAAGAAATTCGGGGGATGTGTCCCCTCATACCTCTCTCTGATCCTTCCACTTAACCAGAGCCCACCTGTTCCTCAAGGACATGGAGCACACTAGAGAATGGGGTTTCACCAACACACTCCCCTCAGGATGGAAGAGCAGTACAGAAGGAAAAGTGCTCCTACCTGAGACAAAGGTAGGGAAGATAATCATTGCCTTCCATGAGAGTACTTACCATGGGAGAGATGCAACCCTCGAGTGAGTGCAACAGTTCATGGTCAGGCTAGGACTTGAAAAACTGTTTAGGAAGTGACTAAGAGATGTTCTGTCTCTGAAAAGAACAATCCAAAGACAACACCCCAACATCCAGCCAAACGTAGAGTCGAACACCATGGGATAAACCTCGGAGAAGACTGGCAAATAGACTTCACAGTTATGCCTAAGGCCCCTGGAAACTTCAGATACCTTTTGGTGATGGCTGACACCTACTCAGGGTGGGTAGAAGCTTTCCCTTATAGGTCAGAACAGCCGAGGAAGTGACAAAGGCCTTGCTAACGACCATCATCCCTTGATTTGGATTCCCAATCTCCATCCAAAGTGATAACGTAAGAGCATTTGTAGCCCAGATTATTCAGGGGCTCTGTTCTGCCCTGGACATCAAATGGAAACTCTACCCTGCATGGAGACTACAGTCCACAGGAAAGACAGAGAAGATGAATCATACCCTCAAGAAGACAATAGCAAAACTCTGCCAAGAGATGAATGAGAAGTTGATTTCTGTTTCGCTTATTGCCCTGCTTAGGGTCAGAGTGGCTCCTACAGGGAGGCTCAAATTGAGCCCTTATGAGTTGGTGCATGGGAGACCACTCCAGAACGGGGTTTCCACCCTCAAAACACCCATGATTGAGGTTGAACTGCAAGCATGGGTTCAATCTCCCAGTGCTACCCTAAACACTATTAACTAGTATGCTATAACCTGATTGTCTTTTCTCTCTGATACCCCTCTCCACAGGTTATCAGCCCACAGACTCAGTAAGATGTGGAGGCAGCGTCACTCGGATGACCATTTCAGCCCAAGATGGGAGAGGCCATGCAAAGTTCGCCTAACAACACACACTTCCCTGAAACTAGCTGGACAGCCCCAAGGATTCATCATACCAGAGTCTAAGGCAGCACCCAAAAAAACCTCTGGGTGGCCAGAACTATACCTCTGCCCAACTGGAAGGCCTGAAATGTAGAAACACATGAGAGCCCTCCTAATCACCTTCTTTCTCTTCTAGCCCATAGGGCAGGGACCAGGGACCTACCCACTGAGAGAGAAAAACCCAAACTAATTCCCTTCATAACTTAAGTTGGTGGAGCCATCATCTTACCGGATGGAAGCATTCTCTCTCACCTGTGTAGTGTCCTCCCTCCACACCTCCAGGCTGGTAAAATGGGTGACACAGCAGATTTTCGATGACGGAATCCATAGACAGGTAATATGGGATCAAAAGCAGCCCAAGACCCCTAAAATCAGCCCCATCGAGGACATTAGCCAACCATGGAATCAAGATTACTCTATTGCAATATTTGAGGTTGGAACCCAGGATCAGGGAATTATTGTGTTAAATACAAGAAAGGCCTCCCCCAGGATACAGAAGACACCTAAGGAGTGCAGATAACTGTCCATATAAAGCCCGTCATCCATCACAATGGCTGGGAGTGGGGATCAAATGGGTTAGTCTCCGTGGCACAAGCAGTAGCAAAAGGCGGAAATCTTGCCAACTGCTGGGTCTGTCACCATCTCCCCCGATCCAGGGCACCTTTTACTCCCATGGCTGCCCCAGTGTTTGATTATATTCATCCCCTTCCCATGGAAACTTATATAGGTGGGACTCCACAGGCCCCTATGTGGGCAAAGTTATTACAATACCCCTTTTAGGTTTCATGTTTCCTGCTCTCACCCTTTTATAACCTAACTAGTCACCTCACATGGGAGATAAAGAGCAGAGGCCCCTGAATAGGGAAAAACTCCAACTATAGAGATTTTCAACTTTTTCCAATCTGCAACTTATCACCACCTGCTCCTTACCTCAATAGAGTAAATGACACTTTAAAGGCTCATGAAGAGGGCTCCCTCACCTGTGCATCCCTTGGATATACCTTTCTGTGAACTGGGAAGTCTTACCCCACCAGAACCACCTATCATAATCCTAACCCCGTCTTGTGGACCTGGGCTGTCAGATGCCTTAACAGGAGAGACTTCGTAGGCCACTGCACCTTTGGCCATTTAGTGTATCACACTCAAATACATGGTCACACCCCCGCAAACCACCTTGCTACCCTATCCCTGGCCCTACCACAAAAAAGATACTCAGAGGTCTATAACCCATTCCTAGAAGAGACAGGCTTTGGCTGGTGGCTGATGTGAACACTCATCCCTGGTCTTGTGATGTACCAAATGGAGACAGCAGTTCACAACCTCTCCAACACCATCCATGTCCTGGCCCGGGGGACATGGCAGGCACTGCAGGCCCAACAAACCTCTTTAAATTCACTGGTTGAGGTGGTACTGCACAACCACCTGGCCTTGGACTTCCTTTTGGCCAAGGCCAGAGGGGTTTACACGGTTATTAACAAGACCTGCTGCTCGCGGATTAACACTTCTGGAAAGGTAGAGATTGATTTAAGACATATCCATCAAGTAGATTACTGGATGGCCCCAGCAGCTAGTAAAACTGGTTAGTGGGAACAGCTGTCAGGATGGTTTAGGCCCACAAACTTTTGGGCCATTCCCCTATTATCTACTGTTGTAACTGTTCTAATTATCTTCATTTGCACCCTTGGGCCCTGCACTCTTAAAATAGTTGGCTAGAGGCACAGCCCAGACCCTGCAAGAGTCCCCATATTCTCAGGTTCAACAAAACGAATGGCCTTTCATGCCTCTGATATGCCACCACCATACTGACAAGCCTTCACCCTGTCAGTGCCCCTACTCAGCAGGAAGTAGAAAAGTTGATGTCCCTCTTCCCAAGATTGCAAACATTGAAACCAACTGGGTGGAACTGAAACTGGAGGTTGAGAAGAGCTGGGGAATGGAGGATACCTGAGATTGAAGGCTGAGAGGCATTGCGTCAGAATACCTCCAACTCACAGAAAAAGGCATGACCTCCACATTTCACAAGCTCTAGGCCAAGGTTAGGGTGGGGCTCTTTTGGAGGCACCTCTATAGACTCAGTAAACTATAGACAATGATTCCTTCTGTTTTCATAAAGCAAATGATAAAAGAAACAAAAGGCAGGGGGAAATGGGGAAGTAACTTGTGTTTGAGCATTTTTTTCTTTCAGGTTTCTGCCCAAATATTGACTAGTACCACTTTGTTTTCCTGGATGGCCATCATCTGTGAGACTGTGAGGCAGACCTCCACCCAGTCAACCTCCACACAACTGATTCCCTCCGCCCAGTCAGCCTCCCGCAGTTGACTCCTGCATGCCCCCACCTGCCCACACTGTTCCCTACCTCAGCATGTGGTCTTTCCCTTTAAATAATCAGACTTGGACTGACCAATTTGGACATACTTTGAGGACAAGAAAACACCCCTGTCCCTTTGCATAGATTTAATTCACTCTAACCTCCTGTCTCAAAGATTGGCTTGCAGCAGGTGGCATGGGGACTCCGGTGTTTCATCCAGTAACAGAGTGAGTAAGGAGCCTCAAATTTTTGCAGAGAAACATCTTCTGATCATCTGCCTCTGAGGCAGATCCTTGTGGCTTGCTTGCACTTGGCTCTTCCGGATCAATTGAAAGTTCCAGACTTTCAGTTAACCCTTCTGTTTTCAGGACGCGCCACATCTAGGTCAACTGGAATAACAAAATTTTTTAAGTAAATGTGCTTCCACCTTACTTTGGTGAGCAGCACCTGGGATCTTAAAAGCTAGCCTGTGATCATCTAAGTAGCATCAACTGTTCCCAACTTACCTGCAGCAGAGGAGAATGAAAGACATCAAAGACATAAAGAAAATATGAGCCCAGGAGACAGCAGGAGCCATAAAATCCAGAAACCTCAGCACGAGACCAGAAGAAGTCGATGATGTCCAGACACCACCACTGAATGCCCTACCAGGGAATACAACATAGAGATTCTGACATAGGTGCAATAAAAGAGTCTGCAGAGCTAGAACTCGGTTAAGATGGTTTGACAGACTGGAGGGTCCGTGGAAGACATGGCCCTCAGATGCTCTGTGAGTCCAGAGCTGAAACCAGTCCCAAACACAACTATTCATACAAACACTGGACACAAGTACAAGACATAAAATGGTACTGGTGAACAGCATGCTTCTTGGCGTAAGTATATACATGTGGCTAACTGAGCAGCTCCCACCCAAAGGTGAGATAAGAAGGTAAAGGAGGATAGAAGCTGCCTGAATGGACACAGGAGGAGAGGGTGGAAAAGAGAAGTGTGCTGTCACAGGGTGGGGAGAGCAGCTTGAGTCAGACAGCAGTGTATACATATGGGGTTTTGTATGACAAATTTACTTGGATTATGAACTTTCACTTAAAGTACTTTTTTTTTTATGAGTTCTGATATCAGGTTGGGCAAGTTTTTCCTCACTGTAATTTTTTTCAAAGTTTTATAATTGTTCTCATTTTTCCAGATACACTTCAGAACAATTTAACAAGTTCCTCCCCCCCAAAAAATCTATTATTGGAGTTTTGATTACAAGTGGGATTAAGTATAAGTTATAATAGGAAAAGCTGACATATTTACAAATTACAGTTTTACACCCTGAAACAAAGTATATCTCTCCATTAATTCTTCCGCTTTGTATCTCAGTAAAGTTCTACCATTGTTACCATGATCACCATGTCTAAAACAACCCCCTGCCAGTTATTTTTTCTCCCTTTACCATATCTTACATTTATAGCACTCATCGTTACAAGAATTTTAAAGCAACTAATGTTTAGCAGGCTCCCACTGAATGCCAGA
Source organism: Heterohyrax brucei (assembly GCA_028571685.1). Lineage (NCBI taxonomy): Eukaryota > Metazoa > Chordata > Mammalia > Hyracoidea > Procaviidae > Heterohyrax > Heterohyrax brucei. The sequence goes on along the minus strand of CM053165.1, from coordinate 5,213,235 downwards.
TACTATTCTAAGTATTTTTTAAGCATTATCACATTAAATTCTTGCAACAATATGAGAAGGTACCTATTATATCCACTACCCATCTGTGAGTTTTTCATACTGTGTTGCTGTGATGCTAAAAGCTATGCCACTACTATTTAAAATACCAGCAGGATCACCTGCAGTCTTCAGCAGAACTTCTAGACTAAGACAGACTAGGAAGAAAGTAAATCTATTATCTATTTAAAAAATCAAGTAGATTAAGAAGTTTAATTTAAAATAAAACATGTAACAAACACAGTAAATACATTTTGAGAAGTGAATGGAGACATCAGATTATTATAAAGGTACTTTAGTGAACAGGATCTACTTCCAAAATTTAGCCAACAAAAACCCTATGGACGGCTGGAAGATGAGTCCCCAAGGTTGGAAGACACTCAAGAAACACAATGGCTGCTGACAACAGACTGGAGCATACCAATGACTGTGAAGACAAAACAGAACTGGACACCATTTGGTTGCCCTGTGCATGTGGCTGCCACAAATCAGAATCAACTGGACCACAACTAACAGCAATGGCAACAATAATAACAACACCTATTACATCCATTTTACACATGAAAAAACTAAGGCACACAAACATCTATATCCCAAGGTGGTAAGTGGCAAAAACAGGTTTCAAACCCAGATAATTTTGCTCCAGAGCCCAAGTACATATCTAAAATCTATATTTTTACTATTCAGTTATAAAAAGGAATGAGGGTGCCTTTTAAACAGTGATGTGAAAACATTCCACGATATTTTAAGTAAAAAAGTAAGATTCAAACTCTTATTTGTACACAAAGGTGGGTAGAGGTTATAGTCCAATATATTTGCATTTGCTCATGTATGAAAATAAAATATTTCGAAGAATACAACAAGTAACAAAGGTTCTCTTGGAGTAGGAAGTAGGCAGGTGAAAGACATAGGGGGGAGGGAGATCTTTCACTTTACATTTTTGAATTTTTTGAACCAAGTAAATGTATTGTCTATTTAAAAAATTAAGTAGATTAAAAAGTTTAAGATAAAACATGTAACAAACACTCAGTAAACATATTTTGAGAAGTGAATGGAGACTTCAGGTACTTTATGGTCTTGCTGCTTTAGTGACCAGGATCTGTTTTCTATTACACCTTCAGGCTGGTTACTGATATACAGCAAAATACATTATCTAATTTTATGTATCCGCCTCACTTCTGGTACTTTTACTTCCTATACTGAATGTGCTTATTTAATATTTTTCCAGTGGGCTCTCCTGGGTTCTCAGTGGATACAGCAGGGGTCTAGGCTAGTTACAGATATAGGGAAAGAAAATTAGAACAGTGAGGACTGTAGTGTAGGAAAGAATGTGTTCTCTACATAAAGATATTAAGTTCCAGTTTTTAAGAAACGCTGCACAAGCCAAACAAAACAAGTCCACAAAAGAATCCAGCCTTTGGGACACCAGTCTATGACCTCTGCTGGAACATATGTACTGTTTGTGCATGCTTTTCTCCCTGTGCCTCTGCCTGACCCCGATGGCCTTCTCTTCCAGTACCTCCTACTGCTAGAAGCCTTCCTGCTCCTTTAGACTGCACCAAGCTCCTCTTCCCCATGGCTGTCAGGTTTAAAATCACTGCCAGCCTCAGGGTAAGAGTGAAGTCTTTGTGAACAAACACCTTGAGATAGCAACCCTGCCTTCCTGGGCTCTTACGACCTGTCTGGCATCCTCTACAGCACTGCAGACTGCAATGCCTGTTCAGTCTATCCGCTCCTCTTCTGGTTTAGGAGCAGTGCGAAGGCAATAATAAAGTCTGATTCATCTTTGCTCTGTCGCCCAATATTTCAGTAGCTTGGGAAACTTCATCTGTTCAGTGGTGAACACTGTTGAGGGCAGTTCTCCTTTTTGATGGGGCATTTTACTAATCCACTTTATCCAGAACCCTGATAGACCTTTTTGAGGCAAGCCAAAGAAGACAACAGGATTCCTGCCCTCAAGGTACCAACAAGAACATCTATGAAAGTAGAAGGATTGGTTCTTTGTACTTAATATTTAGCACAGTGTCCACCACATAGCAAGCCATCAAAAACACGTTTGTTGGTTGACTGACACAAACTTATCATCCAGAGTTACCCAAAACATAACAACAGCAGAGACAAAAAATATATATATGTATGAGGAAAACCAACAAGAAGAAGCTTTTCGTGGGATGTGGTGATGGCAGGAAGTGTCCCTATGGCCACTTTCACCCCAACCTAAGAATAACTGTTGTAACCACTCCCAAGGCTCTGAGAACATTCACATTTCATTCTCCTTAAACCCCACAATATAAGGTTGTCCTCGTTTTTGAGATGAGGAAATGGAAACTGAAGGAGACGTTAAATAACTTGCCCAGGATTGCATAGGGGACATGCCCTGCTGCCATCTCTAGACTCTTACATTCAATGTTCCTACCTCAGAGATTCTAGGTACAAATTGGAAGATAAGTGGTAGGGATGTGAAATATTTACACTACAAAAGACATGGCTGGCGGTTAACTCCTGTCCCATGGCACTGTAGTATACGTGAATGAGGCAAGAGTAAACAAGACTGATTTATCCTGCACTGAGGAAACCTTGGTGACATAGTGGTTAAGTGCTATGGTTGCTAACCAAAAGGTCCAAGGCTCAAATCTGCCAGGCACTCCTTGGAAACTCTAGGAGAAAAGTACTGCAGATAGAGGGACCAGCCAGATGCAAATATTCTAAGATGAGAGCAAGAGTGGCAGAAAGGCCAATGAAGCTGAAGCACAGAGAGCATGACGAGGTCGGCAAGGGTAAAAGATGCAGCTTGTGGAGGGCTTTTCATTTACTTAAGGGAGATTTTATTCTAAGCAATTATGAAACTGCTAGAATATTTTAATTGATGGTAAAATAATCTGACAAGTTTTTCAATCTCTCTTGCTGCTTGTAGAAGGTGACTAGAATGGAATTATTAAGCCTTGTGAAAGATTACAAGGTGAGCTAATATACAGAAGACCTCTTTCCTCAAAGTATATGGGCATGCTAGGGGAAAAACACACACATATAATTAATATGTACATGAGTCTGAAAGCTCTTCTAGGTACTACAAAGTCACTACAGCAAATGGGAATCAAAGCTGCATGCTAGGGGATAAACAAACCAGATATATGCTCTCAGAAACTGAAGCTGAGATCACCAACTATGTGCATGAGAGATTTGAAACTCAGCTCCCTGCAAAAGGTGCCAGCCTCAGGCCTTTGGTGAAGAAACTAGAGAAAACAAGAGCATCCGACCATGGCAGGGATAGCCCTTGTAGCAATGTACTAGGAAGGATACAAACTGGGAAAGACCAGATTTACCCCTAAATAAGAATGATTTCTGTAACCTCTTTGAAGGCTCTGCAAATATTCACATTTGTTTCTCACAAAAGCTAATTTAAAATAATAATAATAATAATGAGTGTGCCCAGTTCCCTCACTGCCCATGTGGTTTAGAAGCCCTTGCCCTGGAAAACCAAGTAAAAACTGACCCAAACACAGTGAACCTGTAGGACCTGGCAGAAGCAACTATCAAACTGTCTCAATGGACACCTCAGTAACACAGGCCACATGCAGTATTCCAAAGAATATAATTCCCACCAATGATGATATCACAGATAAACATTACACAAAAGATACAAGAAAACTCAACTGCTATGCAAGCAACAAACTCAATAGAGTGTGAAATCATACTCCGGGAATTGTAAGTAACAGTCCTTATCAGAAAAGAATTTTAAAGTAAAAACATTTAACATGCTTAGAAAAGTGAAGAAAGAAATAGAAACTATAAAGCAAAAACAAGACATTGTAGAAAAATGAATACGTGGGTTTTAAAAAGAGTCCAGTAGAAATTCTAGAAACCAAAGATTAAATTTAGAAACAGCTAAAGACAGACATAAGAATAGGAATATGAGTATGAGGAAATCATGCAGCAGAGAACACAACAAAAGGAAAAATAGATAGGATATTTCAAAGAGAAATTACATAGATAGCAGAATGAGAATTTCCACAATATGTTTAATAAGAGTCACAGAAGGACAAATAAAGAAAAAACTAGACAACACTCAAAAGTTACAATTCCTGACAAATCTCTAGAATTAAGAGTAAAAGCTAAAACAAGTCCCAAGGATAAACTAAAATATCTAGTGTATACAGCATGTCATTGTATTAAAAAAAAAAAATCTTGAAAAGCACAACACAGTAGATTACGCAAAAGGGACCAACTATTACACTAAAAAAGTATCTGAGAACAATGAAAGAATAGCTCAAAAGTGCTGAAGAAAAGGAACTAAGAGTACAGTTAAGAAGGTAGCAAGATCCTGATCCTGTTCCATCTACTACTGTCCACATCTTGTACCCTAATAGCTCAGTAAACAGGAGGGGGAGTGTTCAAACTGACAATTTTGACAAAACTTTTATCATGGTACCCACCAGCACATGGTACCCACCAGCACTTGGCACCATTCTCCCAGCTGTGACCACAGTGACTTCCTACATCCAAGACAAGGAGGACAGTCAATTCCAATTAATAGACATTTAAGGAGAAACCCCTGAAATGTCAGCAGATAGTCACATGATCTTTCACCTCCCTAAAAAAATTACACAGTATCTGCAGCAATATCCTTTCATTAGTTTCCATAACTGCTGTTAACAAACTATCATAAACTGTTGTTGTTAGCTGCCACTGAGCTGGTTCCAACTCATCAACGAGGATCCTATGGATGACAGGAGGAAACACTGCCCAGTCCTGCGCCATGCCCATAACTGTTGTTACGCTTAAGCCTATTGATGCAGCCCCTGTGTCAATCCATTTTGTTGAAGACTTCTACTTTTTTCCCAACCCTTCACTTACCAAAGATGATGTCCTTCTGCAGGGACTGGGACTGATGCAGAGTATGTAAGACATAGTCTTGCCACTCTTGCTTCTAAGCAGCATTCTAGCTGTACTTCTCCCAGGACAGATTTGTTTATTCTTTTAACACTCTGTGGTATATTCTTCTCTAACATCACAATTCAAAGGCATTGATACTTTATCTTCCTTATTCATTGTCCAGTCTTCGCATGCACATGATGTGACTGAAAACAACCATGGCTTAGATCAAGTGTCCCTTACTCTTTGAGGTGCCATCTTTGCTATTGAGCACTTCAAAGAGGTCTTCTGCAGCAGATGTATCCAATGCAATGTGTCTTTTGATTTCCTGACTGCTGCTTCCATGGGTGTTGACTGCATCCAAGAAAAATCAAATACTTGACAACCTCAATCCTTTCTTTTACCATGATGCTGCTTACTGATTCAGTTGTGAGGATTTCTGTTTTCTTGATGTTGAGGTGCAATCCTTAGTAAAGGCTGTGGTCTTTGACCTTCATCAGAAAGTATTTCAAGTCCTCTTCACTTTTAGCAGAGAGGTTATATCATCTGCATAAAACAGGTTGTTAATGTGTCTTCCTCCAGTTCTCATATCCCAGTCTTCATGTAGTCCAGCATCTCAGATATCTCCTCAACATACAGACTGAATACGTATGGTGAAAGGATACAACACAGATATATATCTTTTCTGAAAAACTAGCAGTCTTTTTTTTTATTTAACATAACTGAATGAAAATGTATATTCACATGTAAATTTACATGCCCCCTATATGCAGCTTCCACTGCTCTCTCTGTCCCGTGACTGCACACTATTCCTGTCTGCTCCATACATGTCTCATCCTCCCAACAGCCTCCTTTCCCCTCCTCTCCATCCACTCCCTTTCCTCCAGCCAGAGGTCAGCAAGATGATATCCTATAGATGTATAGAACCATAAAGTGCTTCCAATATATGGTTACTCTGCATTGCCAAGTCCAATCCATTCCTGTCCAAAGAGTGGACCTTTGTTATAATTTACGGGAAAGGGCAGCATCAGGGCCAGGGGCCATGCTCTCAGAGGAACCCCAAAACCGCTGGACCATCAATTGAGGTCTTTTAGTGGAGATCTCATGATGCACCTCTTTTTATTCTTGTGTTACCAGTGAGGCTCCTCTCTGTGAGCTCCGTCATGGCTATCACTGGTGGTGGCCAGGCACCATCCGGTTCTTCCGGTCCCAAGTTGATGTAGGCACCCACTCTTGTGGGTCTGTCTGTCTTCTCGGTTGTCTTTACCGCATGCCATTTTGGCCCTCGGTGAGCATCCGTTCCTGCTGAGTTGGGACCATTTGCTGTGTCCTCGGATGGCAGCTTGGCAGCTTTTAAGACCCCCGACGCCACTCATCAATGTGGGGTGCAGAGAGCTCTCTTAGCAAAATGCTAGTTGTGCCAATTGGCCTGGAATTCGCCTAAGAGCATGGTCCCCCGCCCCCTGCCCCAGCTACTCTATCCTGGCAGTATTGAGTTAAGATGGAAGGAGTACTGAAGTCCACCTAATGTTGTTCTTGTTCCTAATGTGTGAAAACTAGCAGTCTTAAAACAGAAGTTTATACCCTCACAGTTCTGGCTACAAGCTGAAATTAAAATATTGGGCTGGTTGGTTACTAGTGGAGGCTCAAAAATCTGTTTCAGGCCTCTCCCGCAGCTCCTCGTGGTTGTGCACAATCCTCAGCATTTCTTGGGCTTGCAGACAGTTCACGCCAATCTTTGCTTCCATCATCACATGGCATTCTCCCTGTGTGTCTCCAAATCTTTTTCTCCTTATGATACCAGTCACTGGATTACTGAAAGGTTAGTATTTCAACCCCACCAGCAAGCAGCTCTTTGGAAAGAAGACTTGAAAATCTGCTCCTGTAAAGACTACAGCCTAGAAACCTGTATGAGACACTTCTACTCTGTCACACGGGGCTGCTATGAGTCAGAAACTGACTCAACAGCACTCAACAACAACAACTGATCTAGTGAGACCTCATCTTAGATCAACAACAGCAGCAAAGGCCCTGTTTCCAAATAGAGTCACATTCATAAGCACTAGTTAGGACTCCAACACATCTTGTTGAGGGATACAATTTAACCTAGCATAATCCTGCTACGAAAGGCCTAGAATTTTCCAATAAGTTTTATTATGCTGTGGGTATAATATGTGAGATTTAAAATCTTATGGTATCAGGACATTCCTCAGAAGAGATGCTATGAATTATAATAGTTTAAGATTCTGGGCTCTGATGTCCTGTACTTTTAGATGAATTGTCTCCAAACTTAAGCCAGAACATCAGTCGAGTAGCTCTCTAGCAAAGTATTACAACCACATTGTTTTTCGCATTTTAATGCTAGCATTAATAATTAACGATGTCTGTGAACTAATCTCAAAAACAAAAAAAAAAGTATCAATAAAATGGGTTATAACAGAGACAAAAAAGATGGTAGAATGTAGACATCTTTAGACATAAAAAGACTAAGACAACTTACTGTGCAGAGCTTCTTACAGAAAGAGCTATTTAAGTTTCTTTTCCAAAGAGATCTAAGTTCAGCCCCAAAGGAAGTTCAGAGGAATTCCTAGAATACTTCTTCTTATAGTTTAGACGGGACATTTGAGGAAAAAAAAAAAAATCCTGTTTCATACTCTCTTAGCATTATCCTGATCACTCTATCAACCCAACATGGAGGCCACGGGAGAGTACAAGAGGGAAGCTATCTGCTCCCATTAAAAGCCCTAGGATACCACTGGGACCACAGCAAGCATAATTTTAGTCAGGACCTCTCTCTGACACATAAACCCTTTCCTGGCCTCTACACTTGCAGCTCTTTTTCACTACTACAGCTGCCAGGGCCCATCTCACACTGACTTCTTCCACCTTTATCATCTACTGCTTCTCAGTTAGCACTGTGATGCTATGAGGGAGGGAGCAGCCAGCAGGCCTCTGTCTTGGTTTTTATTGCTGTCAGGGGCTGCTGAGTCAGTTGTGACTCACAGTGACCCTAGGCACAACAGAACGAAACACTGCCTGGTCTTGCACCATGTCCACAATCGTTTTTATGCTTAAATCCATCGTTGCAGCCCCTGTGTCAATCTATTTCATTGAGAGTTATGTTAGTCCTCTGATACTGCTCTAACAGAAATACCATGAGTAGATGGCTTTAACAGAGAAAAGTTTATTCTTACACAGTCTAGTAGGTTACAAGTCCAAATTCAGGATGTCCACTCCAGGGGAAAGGCTTTCTCTCTTTGTCGGCTCTGGAAGAAGTTCCTTGAGTTGCATCAGTCCTTGGCCTGGGAGCATCTTGGCACAGGAACCTCAAGTCTGAAGGACTTGCTTTATGCCTGGTACTGTTTTCTTAATAGTATGATGTTCCAATTCTCTGCCTGCCTCCCTTTCAACTTTTGTAGGATGAAAAGGATGAAAGGTGGTACAAGTCACACTCACAGAAACTCCTTTAGGAAGGGCATTACAGTCACACCCTAATTCTCTTTTAACATAATTCTACTATTAGCCACAGGCAGAAATGAGAATTTACAGCACAGGAAAATCACAAAATGAAGGGCAATCACCAGATCAGTCAAATTACTATACACATTATGGGGGACACAACTGAATCCATGACAAGGGTGTCCCTCTTTCTCACTGACTTCTCCACTCTATCAAGCATGGTGTCCTTCTCCAGGGACTGATCCCTCCTGACAACACATCCAAAGCACGTAAGACTCAAGCTCACCATTTCTGCTTCCAAGCTGCACTCTGGTTGTACTTCTTCCAGAACAGATCTGTTTGTTCTTTCAGCAGTCCATGGTACATTCGTCTTCTCTAATATCACAATTAAAAGGCTTCAGCTCTTCTTCTGTCTTCCTTATTCATCATCCAGCTTTCACATGCCTATGATGCAACTGAAAATACCATAGCTTGGGTCAGGTACACCACAGTCTTCAAGGTGACTTTTTTACATTTCAGTACTTTTAAAGAGGTCCTTTGCAGCAGATTTTGCCAGTGCAGTGCATCTTTTGATTTCTTGACTGCTTGTCTCCATGGATGTTGACTGTGGATCCAAGTAAAATGAAATCCTTGAGAACCTCAACCCATTCTCCATTTATCATGATGTTGCTTATTGGTCCAGTTGAGAGTTCTTGTTTTCTTGATGTTAAAATGCAAGCCATAATGAAGGCTGTGGTCTTTGTGCTTCATTAGTAAATCCTCTTCACTTCCAGCAAGCCAGGTTGTGTCATCTGTGTAAAGCAGGTTGTTACTTAGTCTTCCATCAATCCTGATGCCTCATTCTTCTCCATACAGTCCAGCTTCTCAGATTATTTGCTCAGCATACAGACTGAAAAGGTGTGGTGAAAGGATACAACTCTGACACATGACTTTGCTGACTTTACACCATGTAGTGTCCCCTTGTTCTGTATGCACAACGTTTTCATCCATGTACAGATTCCTTAAAAGCACAGTTAAATGTTCTGGAATTCCTGTTCTCTGAAATTTCACCATACTTTGTTATCATCCACACAGCTGAATGACTTTGCATAGTCAATGAAACACAGGTAAAAATCTTTCAGATATTTTCTGCTTTCAGCCAAGATCCATCTGACATCAGCAAGGATATGCCTGGTTTAGTGTCCTCTTCTGAATCTGGCTTGAATTTCTGGCATTCCTTTGTCAATATACTGTTGTAGTCGCTTTTGAGTGTTCTTTAGTGAAATTTGACTTGCATGTGATATGAACAATACTGTTTGGTAATTTCCACATTCAGTTGGACCACCTTTCTTTGGACTGGGCATAAATACGGATCTCTTCCAGTCAGCCAGGTAGCTGTCATCCAAATTTCTCAGCATAAATTAGTGAGCTCTTCCAGTGCAGTATTCGCTTAATGAAATATCTCAGTTGATATTCATCGATTTCTGGAGCCTTGTTTTTTGCCAGTGCCTTCAATGCTGCTTTGACTTCCTCTTTGGTGAGTTCCCCAATTCAGCCCCCTGCCAGCTCTGGGGTTGGGAGGCAGATGGGGTGGATGAATTAAAGGCCAGTTTGTCAGAGTGGCTCTCACAGACATACCCTCATCCCTCACCCTACCTAGCACAGTCCCTCTGGGCTTGGCAAGAAGGGCATAAATCAGAGGATACTCTTTACGGCAGGAGGTATTTTTAAACAGTGATGAATAGGAACTATCAAGAAATAAATGCCTGGTAAGAGAAGTCTAAACCCCACGCCCCAAGCACGTGACAGTCTTAGAAGGTCTACTAGGTAACTCCAAAATTAAGACACAGACACTGAACCATTGCTCTGCTCTCTGCAACCCTGCAAAAACCTAGTATAATTTTCCTCTTCTTTCCAGGAAAAAAAAAGTTATTTTCTTCCCTTGACCTGTTCAGACAACATCATCAACACAGTTCTTCAGATATCTTAGCTGGGAGGCTATGTTTCACTACCTGGCCCTCAAAGTGAGCCTGATTTCCTGTGGCAGAAAGTTCTCAGCAGCAAGGAGAGAAGCCAGGAGAAATCAGAGGCACTGAAGCTTGGTAAGTTCAAACAGTATAAGAAAAGGAGCTAACTGCTTTTTCTGGATAGATGACCAGCATCCAAGAAAAAACAAAACCAAAATTCAAATTCATTGCCATTGATTCTGACTCACAGTGACCCAAAGTGACAGAGTAGAACTGTACTACAGGGCTTCTAAGGCTGTAAATCTTCACAGAAGTACTAGGTAACTCCTACATCTCTTTCTCCTATTGAGTGACTGGTGGGTTCACACCGCTGACCTTCTGGTTAGCAACCAAGCACTTAACCACTGTGTTACAACCAAAAAAATAAAGCCAAACCCAAGCCTTTGAGTCGATTCCCACCCATGGCAACCCTATCCATCAAGTTTTCAAGGAACACCTGGCAGATTTGAACTGCCAATGTTTTGGTTAGCAGACATAGCACTTAACCACTACACTACCAGAATTTCTGCACCCCAGATACCAAAACAAAAACAAACTAGCTGCTGTTGAGTTGACTCTGAGTCACAGTGACCCTATATGACAGAGCAGAACTACCCCACAAAGTTTCTAAGGAGCACCTGGTAGATCTGAACTGTTGACATTCTGGTTAGCAGACTTAGCTCTTAAGTACTATACCACCAGGGTTTCCATGATAGAGGGGAGTAAATCACAACAAAAGTGTGTACTTGGTTTGAATTCTTCAAAGCTATCCTGAAGTGCAGCCAATAATCATGTGTGGTACATAGCGTTCTTTCAAAGAAGAAAACAAAGACACCTATTTATTCACTTATTGACTCACTCACTTAACCATTTACCCACCCACTTAATCACCCATTAATTCATTCACTGATTCAGCACATTTTCTCAGTGGTCCTCAGAACAGACATTAAAACTCACAAGTAGCAGCCCATCCTAAGGAGGCGGGGCCAAGATGGCAGAGGAGATGGTAGCATCCTTTGACCCCTCTGTCACGGATTGAATTGTGGTAGTGTAGTGGTTAAGTGCTATGTCTGCTAACCAAAATGCTGGCAGTCCAAATGGAATGTATGTGTTGATTTGACTTGGTTAGCAGTTCCAGTATGGTGCCCTTCCTCCCATGTGTTGTGAATCCTGCCTCTGTGATACTGATGATGGAGAATGGTTTGCAGTTGTGTTAGTGAGGCAGGACCCAAGCTACAAGCTTGTGGAATATAAAGTAGAGAAGTGAGCTGAGGAAGTTGGGAACCTCATATTACCAAGAGAGCACTGAGAGCAGAGCACATCCTTTGGACCCAAAGTTCCTGTGCTGAGATGCTCTCACTGGATTTGGACTCAGCCTACTGGACTGTGATGATTTTTCATATTGAATGGGCTTGTAGCTTATGAATGGATTTGTGGCTTACCAGACTGTGACAAGACACCCTCTAACAACAAAGACCAAAAATAACAAATGAAACCAGTACAGATGGCCTCCTGGAGCCCTGAACATACAAGAGAGAGTTGAAAAGTTGCTCTGAGCAGAGGGGAAGGGAGAATAGCATCTAAAGAACATAGGACCAGCCAGTAAGTAGCATGGCCCCCACATAGTGGGTCCAGTAGGAGGTTGCTGGGTGTTCCCTCAGTAGAGGTGACAGTCTAGAGAATCCAATTATGCCTTCAGAGCCAGTGAGGGACAGCATCAGATTATCAAAAGGTAATTCTTTGCATGTCACCCACCATGCACAGATCTGTATCTTTTTTGGGACATAGGCTTATTTCCCTTCTCCAAACTGTGACCATTGGCAGAGTCTGATGCCATTAACTGAGTGGGAAGGAGGACTCTTCAAGCCAGCTCTGAGTCATTCTCCCCCACCATTCTCCCAATTCGTGTGCTAGGCTCTGGAATCTGATGCCATTCAATCAGCAAGAAGTAGGACTCCTTAAGGCGACCTCAAGCCATTCTCCGAGGGTGAATAGTTTAGCACACTCAGAAAAAGGGAAAAAGGGACTCCCCTAAAGCCAGAAAATCAGGGCAAGAACTGTTCCTTCAACTAGATTTAAGCATAAAAGGATATGCCAATGTCACAGACACTCAAGGGTGGCTGCTAACCTCCAAGCTTTATTAGTAGCTGCTTCCAGACTCCTTTGCCTATACCGATCACCCCTCTTCATTTAGCACAGTAGGTGAACGCTTGCTGAGAAACTGACCACAAGGACACCTGAGCAAAATAAAAATAAAAAAAGTAAACTTCACATTCTAAAACAAGAAGCTAAAACACAGTAGGCGGACATAGTATTAATAACTACACTTCACTGATGGCTCAGAAACACTAATCCATATCAAAGCACTTAAAGAAGCAGATCATGATCTCTTCAGAAACCTCCCAAAACAAAGCAACAAATTTTTCAGAAGAAGAGAACTTCCTGGAATTATCAGAGGTAGAATACAAGATTAATATTTAGAACTCTTGAAGAGCTGAGGAAGGAAATGAGGCAAAATGCAGCAGAATACAATGACAAATTTAACAACCTTCAAGAAAGCACTGAATGGCAAGAATCATAAATTGAGAAGATTAGTAATAAAATTACACAACTGAACAACTCAACAGAAAGTCAAAGGAGAACTGAGGCAATGGAAGTATGAATTAGTGAGACTGAAGATAAAGCATATGACACCAAAATAGCTGAGGAAAAGTCAGGTAGAAGAGTGTTAAAAAATCAAGAAAAACTAAAAATTATGCGGGACACTGTGAAGAGGAATAATCTATGAGTAACTGGAGTACCAGAATAGAGGTGTATAACTGAAAATACAGAGAGAACTGTGGAAGACTAGCTGACAGAAAAGTTCCCTGGTATCATGAAAAATAAGAAATACCTATCCTAGATGATCGTCAACTGTCACACCAAGCTAACACTGTTCAAAAAAAGGCAGGAGTGGCATGTTAATCTCTGCTTAAAACAGATTTTAATTAAACCTACCACACTGGATAAGGAAGGGGATAAGGAAGGACATTAAATAGTGGATAAACAATCAATACTCCAAGAAGACATAACCACATTAAATATTGACACACCCGAAGACAGGGCTCCAAAATGCATAAAATAAAAACTAACGACATTGAAAAAAGGGATAGTTCCACAATAACAGTGGGAGACTTCAACACACCACTATCAGTGAAGAACAGAACACCTAGAAAAAAGCTCAGCACAGACATGGAAAATCTACATGCCACAATCAACTCGATCTCACAGACATCTACAGAACACTTCGCCCAACAGCAGCCAAGTATACTTTCTCCTCCAATGCACATGGAACATTCTCCAGAATAGGCTGCATATTAGACCACAAGGCAACCCTTAACAGAATTCAAAGTATTAAAATATTACAAAGCATCTTGTCAGACCATAAAGCCATAAAAGCAGAAATCATTAAAAAAGAAGGAAAAAATCAAACACACAAAAACTGAGCAAAACCCTGCTCAAAAACAACTGGGTTACAGAAGAAATCCAGGATGGAGTAAAGAAATTCATAGAATCAAACAAGAATGAAAATACACCCTACCAGAACCTATGTGACACAGCAAAAGGGGTCCTCATACATCCCTGTGTATCATCAATAAATGCACAAATCCAAGAAGAAGAAAGGACACAAACCAAAGAATGAACTCTACAACTTGAACAAATATAAAGAAAAAGTGACAAAAGAACCCCTGGGGCACCAGAAGAAAGCAAATAATAAAAATTAGAGCAGAACTAAATGAAACAGACACTAGAAAAACAACTGAAGAGTTAACAAGAGAAAAAGATGCTTTTCCAAAAACATTAACAAAACTGAAAAACCGCTAGCCAAACCAACAAAAGAAAAACAGAAGACATTAACTCAAATAAGAGATGGGCAATATAACAAAAGACCCAACTGATATTAAAAAAATCATAATGGGATAGTATGAACAAGTGCACTCTAATAAATTTGAAAATGTAGAAGAAAAGGAAAAATTTCTAGAAACACACCACCTACCAAACCTGGCACAAACAGAGGTAGAACAACTAACAAAACCCACCACAAAAGAAGACACTGAAAACATAATTTAAAAACTTCCAACCAGAAAAAGAAACCCTGGCCCAGATGGCTTCACTGAAGAACTCTACCAAACTTTCAGGAAACAACACCACTATTACTAAAGGTATTCCAGAGCACAGAAAAGGATGGAATGCTCCCAAATTCATTCTATAAACCCAGCATAACCCTGATACCAAAACCATGTAAAGACAGCACAAAAAAGAAAAATTACACACCAATATCTCTCATGAACTTAGATGCAAAAACTCTCAACAAAATTCTAGCCAATAAAATCCAACAATGTATTAAAAATATAATTCACTATGACCAACTGGGATTCATACTAGCAATGCAGGGATGGTTCAATACTAGAAAATCAATGTAATCAACTACATAAATAAAACAAAAGACAAGAACCACTTGATTTTATCAACTGATGCAGAAAAGGCATTTGACAAAGTCCAACATCCATTCATGTTAAAAACTTTCAGCAAAATAGGAATGGATGGGAAATTCCTCAAGATAATAAGAATCATCTATGGAAACCCTGGTGGCATAGCGATTAAGTGCTACGTCTGCTAACCAAAAGGTTTGAATCTGCCAGGCGCTTCTTGGAAACTCTCTGGAGCAGTTCTACTCTGTCCTATAAGGTTGCTAGGAGTTGGAATCAACTTGACAGCAGTAAGTTGGTGACTTATGTAAAAGTCAACACTAAAAACATCGTAAATGAAGAAATTTCTAAGCATTTCTCTTGAGAACAAGAACTAGACAAGAATGCCCAGTGTTACTACTCTGATTCAACACTGTCCTGGAAGTTATATCCAGAGCAATCAAGCAAGATAAATAAAGGCCACACAGATTGGTACGGAAGAAGTCAAAGAATCTCTGTTTGAAGATGATACGATCTTACACACAGAAAACCTTTAAAAATCCACACAAAAAGTACTGAAACTAACAGAAGAGGTCAGCAAAGTATCAGTATACAAGATAAACATACATAAATCAGCTAAATTCCTTTATACCAACAAAAAGGAAATCACCAAATCATTATCATTTACAATAGTCCCCATGATGATAAAATACCTAGGAATAAATATAACCAGAGACATAACAGACCCATGGAAAGAAAATTACAAGAAACCAAAAGAGACCTACCTAAGTGCAGAAATCTGCCTTGTTCATGGATAGGAAAACTTAAACATCACAAAAATGTTTATTCTTCCCAAAGCAAACTATAGATTCAATGCAATGCCAAGACAAATTCCAACTCTTCTATTAGTTCTAGTAATTGGCTTTTTTTGTTTTGTATTATTTAAGGTTTTCTGTACAAGATCATATCATCAGGAGAGATACTTTGAGTTCTTCCTTACCAATTTGGATGCTCTTTATTTCTTTATCTTGTCTACTAGGACAGTGTTGAGTAAGAGTGGTAACAATGGGCATCCTTGTCTGGTACCTGTTCTCAAGAGGAATGCTTTCAAAATCTCTCCCTTTAGGGTGATGCTAGCTGTTGGCTTTTCATAGATGCCCTTTACTATGGTGAGATATTTCCCTTCTATTCCCACTTTCCTGAGAACTGGAGCCCTAGTACACTACATAAACATACTACAAAATATTACTAACAATGAACAAATACCAGCAGAAAAAACAGGTAACTAGGAATTTCTAGAACTCAAACACTTACACTCATCCAAAGACGTACTAAAAGTGTAAAAAGACTACCTACAGACTGGAGAAGAATGTTTAGCTGTCACAAATCCAATCTGGCTTTAATCTTCCTAAGTACTGCAAAAACTCAACATGGAAAAGACAAATAACCCAATTAAATATTGGACAAAGGACAGACACAGGCACTTCACCAAGGAAGACATTCAGGATGCTAACACGAGGAAATGCTCGTGATCATTAGCCATTATTGCCATTACAAAAATCTAAATCAAAATTACAGTGAGATACTACCTCACTCCAACAAGGCTGGCATTAATCCATAAAACACAAAATAACCAATGTTGGAGAGATTGTGGAGACTGGAACTCTTCTACACTGCTGATGGGAATGTAAGATGGTAAAACCACTCCGGAAATCAACCTGGTGCTTTCCTAAAAAGCTAGAAATAGAAATATCACAGGATCTAGCAATCCTACTGCTTAGGATACATCTTAAAGAAATAAGGGCTGGGGGGTGGGGCGGAATCAAGATGGCAGACTAAGCACACATCTCCTTATATCCCTCCAGAAACAAGACCTGAACTGATAATCAAACAGAGCCTTCTGGTCACCTACTGAGCTCCAGGACATGACACAGGGCTCTTAATTTGAACTTCATGCCACTGAACAAAAAAACCACCTCTCTTTCGTTGACTCCTGCTCCTGGCTAGCCCTGGCTCTTATGGACTGAAAGTAATGCACCATTGTGACTTTTTTTTCTCTGTCTTGGCCGGCAGACAGAGCTGGGTCTTGCCTAGCGGCTAGTCTCAGACACACTGCTGGTGGGATACGCAGGCGAAATTGCCATATTTTGAGAGCCAGGCTTAGGACTCTGAACACCTAGCCAATTTGGGCCTCACTTTCTACCTCTGCCACAGTGTGGTTTGTACAGAACCGTGGGGCTTATGTGCGGGACGCCATATGGAATACGGAGATTTTAGCGGGACCTAATTCTTAGCCTGGGAGCCAGCTCCTGCAAACAGGACACCGCTTCTCCGACAGAAAAGCAGTGGTTTACACAGTGTCGCCTACGGTGGGGGCCCAGCAACAGAGGGTCCAGACCATGTGGAGGGCACCATCTTAGATACAGTGGCTGCAGCTGGACCTAATTCTTAGCTTGGGAGCCAGAGCCTGCCCACAGGAGAGCGGAAAAGCAGTAGTTTACTACCAGAAAAGCAGTAGTTTACATGGTGTCACCTAAGGCTGGACCCTGTCAGCAGAGGCCAACACAGCAGTAGCATTGCTGTATCTTGGACTGGTTCGTATCATCTAGGGTTGGATACAGAGATGCTTACTTTGCCAGCTGGGATGAGGGACCTCTACACCTGAAAGCTTGACTGAGTTGGGAAGTGGTCAGATACCTTTTGTTTTACATTTTAAGACAGCCTAGAGAAACATCTGCAGTCCATCCTCACAGTATCTCTCCCAGCCTCTACTTACTCACATGGGACCCAAAAAGCAACAGACACTTGTGGCAAATAAGAAGTCACCCACGGCTTCAGAAGGCTCCCAAACAAAAAACCAAGGAGTTTTCCAGATGAAGAAACTTTTATGAAATCATCAGAAGATGAATACAAAAGGATTATATACAAAACCCTTCTAGACCTTACACAAAATGCAGCACAACAAAATGAAAAATTAAGCAAGCTGTTCGATCTGATGGAACACCAGTACTCTGAAATCCAACAGATCAAGAACAAAGTCAAAGACATAGAAACTTCCACTCAAAGCCATGAAAACAGAATGCAAAAAATGGAAAAAAGAAATAAGGGCTGTCACATGAATACAAGCACACTAATGTTTACTGCACAACAGCAGAAAGAAGGAATCAACCTAGGTGCCCATCAACAAATGAACAGTTAAGTATGGTATATTCACATAGTGGAATACTACGCAACTGATAAAGAACAAGGATGGTTTTAGGAAACAGAACAGGGAGTCATCTGAAAGACATTATGCTAACTGAAATTAGTCTCAAAAGGATAAATACTGCACGAGACCACTATTATAAGGACTTAATAAAGATTTAAGCACAGAAGAAAATCATCTTTGATGGTTACAAGGGAGATACGGAAGGAAAGAGGGAACAGGATCTTTACAGATTAGACAGCAGATAGGAATTCTGTGACATGAAGGGAGTGACAGCACACAACAGAAGGGAGGTTAGCATAACTGGACTACACCAAAAGCTAAAAGGTTTTCTAAATACAAGCCAACATTCTGAAGGATAGGGTGGCAGCAACATGGGTTTGGGGACCAAGGTTTCACAAGACATACAGGCTAACTGGCACAACTAAGTAGGTTTTTTGTTTTGTTTTCACTGTGACTGTGTGAAAATTTACAATACAATTCAAATTTGCATGCCCACCTAGTTGCAGCTCCCTCTGCTCTCCTTGCCTTGTGACAGCACATTTCTCCTTTCTGTTCCATACATGTCATATCCTCTTAACAACTGCCTGTCCCTTCCTCTCTACCCTCTCTACTCCCCTCTAGTAAGAGGCCAGTAGGACAACATCTTATGGATGCACAGAACCATAAAGTGCACACACCATATGGTCACTCTGTGTCCCAGAGTCCAATCCATGCCTATCTGAAGAGTTGACCTCAGTAATGATCTATGATCCAGGGCAGCATCAGGTCTTGGGGCCGTGCTCCCACGGGAATTCCCAGGCCTTCAGACCATTAATTGAGGTCTTTTAGTGGAATTCTTAGAGTGCACCCCTTTTTTTCTCATGTTGCCACTGTGACTCAACATTGTGAGCCCCATCATGGTTGTAACTGGTGGCGGCAGGGCACCATCTGGTTCTTCTGGTCACATGTTGATATAGTCACTCATTCATGTGGGTCTTTCTGTCTTCTGGGCTCTTTTTACCTCATGTCGTTGTTATCCTTGGTGATCGTCTGTTCTGGATGACTTGGGACCATTTGGTGTACCTCATGTGGCAGCCTGCCAGCTTTTAAGACCCCAGATGCCATGCACCAATACAGGGTGCAGAAGACTCTTGAGCACAAGTTAAGTGTTTTATAAGAAAATGTTCTGCATACCACTTTGGTGAGTGGCATCTGGGGCCTTAAAAGCTAGCAAGTGGCCCTCTAAGAAGCACCAGTTGGTTTCAATCCACCAGAAGCAGAGGAGAATGAAGGACATCAAAGACATGAGGAAAATGTGAGACCAGGAGACAGAAGATGCCATATAATCTAGAGACTGCATCAGTATGGGACCAGAAGAACTAGATGGTGCCTATTCACCACTAATGCCTGCCCTAACAGGGAGTACAACATACAGTTCCTGATGTGGTGGCAAAAAAACAGATGTACAGAACTATAACTCTATTAAAAGAGCACACTCAATGATCCATCAGTATAGAGGGTTCCCTGAGGACATGGCTCCTGGATTCTTTGTTACCTCTGAGCTGAAACCAGTACCAAAGCTACCTCTTCAGATAAAAACTAGACTGGACTACAGAACACAGAGTGATGCTGGTGAAGAATATGCTTCTTGACTTAAATACATACATGAGGCTATCGGAGCAGCTCTTGTCCAGAAGCAAGACGAGAAGGTGGAAAGGGACAGGAGTTGGCTGAATGGATGTGGAAATTAGGGGAAAAAAGGCAAAGAGTGCTGTCGGGGGGTGTGGTGGGTTGGGAGGTAAGGGAAGAGCAGTTATAGCATAGTGGTGTGGGTGCAGGGTTTCATATGATTTGGATTGTAAACTTTCACTTAAACACAATAAAATTTTTTTTTTAAAAAAGGCCCATCCTGAGAAAGGACTCTTTGAAGGTCACAAAGTAAGTGCTGTAGACAACCTGGAGGGTGGTGTATACTTATACTGAGAGTATTAGGAAAGGCTTCAAGGGGAAAGAAACCAACAACAAGCATTCCTTGGACCCTCTCTCTCATAGATCTCTCAGTGAGCCCAGGATGCCAGTAACATTAACACCATATTACAGATGACTAACTTACCCAAGGTCCCCACAAGACAAGTAACAAAGCAGAACTGTCATTAAGATTGTCTGACTGCAAAATCCTTCTACTACCATGCTAGGTCTACCACCAAAGGCAGAAGCTGAGAGAAATGCCCCTGTCACACAGTAAACATTCTACTCCATTTCTGCCCCTAAATTTAGGGCACGTGGTAGTTGCCCTCAACAACCATTAAATGAGTTTAATACTGTTAGTACGTTTCCAATTCTACTAGGAAGCTGACCAAACCAATTCTAAAAAGGCGAACATTTATTGTTGTGGAGACACCAGACCTTCTCCCTCCTCTGCTATAGCTCAGATCATTTACTTTGCTACCTCACAAATTACCATGTCCTGCCCCTGTTGCTTCTGTGAGTTTCTAGTTTCCCCAGGAATAAAAGGCCCACAGGGGAAAAGGGAACACATTTATAATTATAGAACTGTGACTGAGAGTTCACCACAAAACATGCCATTCTTTTTTCAAATGTTTTCTTTTGAGATAATTTTAAAAATTAAATTAAAAATTTCAAAACTACTACAGAATTCCTATACACTCTTCACTCAAGTAACATATAACCAATTCTAAGACTAAGAAATTTATCTTGGTACAATACTATTAACTATTACACTACTTTAAAAAAAATCACCAAATAATCTATGGAGCACAGTTCTAGACTGACATAAATGTGATTGCCACAACTCAGGATCAAACTCAGCAGCAACCAATGGATGTTGAATATTATAAAGTCAATTTGAATTTTCCACTATTGTCCTTTCAAGGATCCCATCTGCATTTAGTTGTCATGCCTCCTTAGTCTCTTCAAATTTGTAACACTTCCTCAGTTTTTCCTGATATTTCAGGATCTCCATGCTTTCTCTGACACTTTATGATTAGACTAAAGTTATGCATTTTATCAAGAAAACCACAGAGATGAGAGGCTCATCTAAGGGGCCATGCATTTCACTGTCTTCCTGACTTTCTGTGTATCATTAAGGCCACCCTGTGAGTCATGTATTATAATATCCACCACACAGACAAGGAAACCAAAGTCAAAGAGGTTAAGACCATAAAGGGAGTTAAGTGGCAGAGTTGGGATTTGAACTCAGTTCTGTTCTTTGGATCTGTCTGTTACACACTATGCTCCTACTTTAATTCCTTCTGGTTTAAAATAATTCATCATGATCATGATTGAATACAAGAAGCTGATTAATCTCTATAATCATCCCTAGTCCAGCTAATGTTTATTGAGCACCCACTACTTGTCTGGCATGGTTCCTTATCTGTTAAATAGACAGCATCTCATTCAAGTCCTGCCAGGAACACAGAGTAGACACTATAGGGGCACAATCCCTTATGCCAAATTCTTGGAGCCAAGTGTGCTTCGGAATTTAGAACTTTGGGGTCTGGGCAACACTGCCTTTTCAAATACACTAACAATTCTTCAATGTAACATAACTAGCCAGACTAAGGAGAACACACAAAGACTATAAGCAATCACAAGACAAGCAGACATCTCATACCAAACTTTAAAAAGAACTTTTGGTTTTCAGAGTCCAGGAGATTTCAGAATTGTGAAGAAGAAATTGTAGGCCTATGAAAATACAGTAATGTACTTATCTGCTTCCCAACGTTCAAGTTCATCCACAGATGCCTTGAAAGGACGGTCTAATGATTTACTTCTGAAAAATCAGCCATTGAAAACCCTATGGAGCAGTTTCACTCTGACACACATGGGATCATCAAGAGTTGAAATGGACTCAGTGGCAATTAGTTTTATAAATATGTAATGTAATTTGCAAAGCAGGAAAAAGAGGCTTAGAGATGTCTCACAACCAGTCATCAATCAGGCCTGCCCCAAACTCTAAGGCAGAATGGTGGCTGGGAATCTACCACAGGCATCTGAGATTATCTCCTGTCACTTGGCTTAAATTTTCCATTTCCCAAAACAAACTAACCAATGTAGGATCTTGAGTATATCCTACCTGAATTTAGAGACAATTTCAAGAACAGATTTGACGTACTGAATACTAATGACTGAAGAACAGATGCACTACAGACTAATTAAAGAAAGAAAAGGACTAAAACAGATGTCAGAGGAAACTCTGAAACTGGCTTGTGACAGCAAAAGGAAGAAATAATGAAGTAAAAGAGCCTAACAGAAGATTTCAAAGTTTGAGATTTCAGTTCAAGACGATAAACTAAAGTATTATGTAACATGTACGAAGACCTGGAGATAGAAAGTGAAAATGGACACATACACAGCATTTCTCAAGCTGAAAAGGAACTTAAGAAAATATTCAAGCCTTGAGTTACAATACGGAAAGCTTCAATAGGGAAAATAGTAAAGGATCCAGAAGTATACACAAAGCAGATAGAAGGAATACACAGAAGCACTACCCTAAAAAGAATTAGTCAATCTTTAACCACTTCAGGAAGTAACATGATAAAGAACTGATGGTACAAAAGGAAGAAATCCAAACCACAATGAAGGTACTGATGAGGAACAAGACTCCAGGGACTAATACCAAATAAGTTGTATCAAAAAAACAGATACATCACTGGAAGCTCTCACTTGTCTATGCTAAGAAATTTGGAAGACAGCTACCGGGTCTACAAACTGGAAGAGATTTGTATTTATGTTTATTCCCAAGAAAGGTGATCCAACCAAATGTAGAAACTATTCAACAATATCATCAGTATCACACACAGTAAAATTTTACTGAAGATTATTCAAAAGTGATTGCAGCAGTATTTTGTCAGAAGACTGCCAGAAATTCAAGTCAGATTCAGAAGAGGACATAGAATCTGGGATTTCACTGCTGATGTCAGACAGATCTTGGCTGAAAGCAGAGAATATCATGAAGTTGCTTACCTATGTTTTAGTGACTATGCAAAGGCATTCAACTGTGAGGATCATAACAAATTATGGATAACATTGTGGAGAACAGGAATTCACAAACACTTAATTGTACTCATGAGGAATCTGTACACAGATCAAGAGACATGTGCAAATACAGTAAGGGACACTGCATGGTTTAAAGTCAGGAAAAGTTGTGTGTCAGGGTTGTATCCTTTCACCATACCTATTCAGTCTGTATACTGAAGAAATAATCTGAGAAGCTGGACTATATAAAGAAGAATGGGATATCAGGATTGGAGGAAGATTCATTAACAATGTGCATTACGTAGATGACACAACCTTCCTTGTTGAAAGAGCAAAAACTACATCCTTCAGTATGGATTACAGCTCAACATCAAGAAAACAAAAAGCCTCATAACTGGACCAGTAAACACTACAATAAAGGGAGAAAGGACTGAGGTTGTCAAGGATTTCATTATACTTGGATCCACAATCAACACCCATTGACGTACCAGTCAAGAAATCAAAAGATGCATTGCACTGGGAAAACCTGCAGCAAAAGACCTCTTTAAACATATTGAAAAGCAAAGATGTCACCTTGAAGACTAAGGTGCACCTGACCTGTGCCATGGTATTTTCAGTTGCATTACATGAATGTGAAAGCTAGACAGTGAATATGGAAGACAGAAAAAGAAGTGATGCCTTTGAATTGTGGTGCTGGAGAAGAACACTGAATATATCACGGACTGCCGAAAGAATGAACAGATCTGTCTTAGAAGAGGTACAACCAGAGTTTCTCCTTAGAAGCACGGCAAGACTACATCTTACATACTTGGAACATGCTGTCAGGAGGACTCAAGGCCTGAAGAAGGACATCATGCTTGGAAAAGTACAGGGTCAGTTAAAAAGAGGACCTCAACAAGACAGACTGACACAGTGGCTGCAACAGTGGACTCAAAGTGTAACAACGACTATGGGCTGGGCCGAGGACCAGGTAGGGCTTCATTCTATTGTTCACAGCATCACTATGAGTCGGAACTGAATGGAGAACACCTAACAACAATAACAGCAGTAGCATATAGCCTATAAATTAACCCAAACTCCTTAAGGCAGAGTAAACACACTTATCCTATTCTACTTCTTGGGTTAGAAGTGCTTCAGTGTGTTCAGAGAAACATGCTTTCATCTGACTTATAATAATTGTCCAGTTAGGAGATCTGAGAAGAAAAGTTCCAAAGAGTAATAAACATCACCAATCTAAAGCATTTTCATGATTCCTTCCTGCTTAGAAAGCCGCTTCCCACTCAGCTGACTACTGACCTAGGAAGGCAAGTGACAGAATACCTATGTATTAAGTGGCAATTTATACAATGGAGGGAGAGTTGAACATAAATAAGCAATTACATATACAGAAACCCAAGTAAAAAAAAATCACTCCAGGAATAACAAAAATGTATGCAGAAAGTAAAATATGTCGAAGTACACTATAGCAGCTGTGGTGCCTCTAGCATTTACACGGTCATAATAAGTTTAACACTAAGTATAAAGTTAAAACTCTGAAAGGGACAACTTCCAGCCAACATGGCAGCATAGACAGAAGCACCACACCATCACCCACAGCAAAGACCCACAAAACTAAAACAGAGACAAACCTCAATCCTAGAACTCAAAAATCCCAAAAGGAGACAAAGCACCCAGTCAACAGCTATACACCCTTTTCCACTCACCACCCTCTCCCCGCTGCTCTACTTCTCACACCTCCTAGCTAGCTGTGGCGGCTCCTCTGGCAAGAAGTGCAGCTTTCCAAGCCACCTGGATTCACCCAACTCTCACTGGCGATCAGTAGACAGGCAGTACACGAAAGGAGATTTAGGCGCTCCCAGCAGGACATACATCATCTGGTAATACGCTTTCCTAACCTCTCCCCATACTCCCATCACCTCCCTCTTGGATTCCTCTGCTTCCATGTCTCTTGGCCAGGCAGAAAGCACTTCAGCCCAGGTCACTTGGATTCACCCTACCCACACTGGCCAACTCCCTGACTGCCACTTGTATAAGCAGCTGTTGTTGCTTTTTCACGTTTATTTGGTTTCTTCCGTGTCTCTCACCACTGGCCTATTCTCTCAAACGCCTGGTTCCGTGTACCATCTTTGCTCTTCCTGAAAGGCTATGAAACACCAGTCAACTAGGGAAATACTCCTGGCTCATCACACCACACTGGTGGGATCCTTGAGGCTTTTTCTTTTTTTTTTTCTTTTGCATTGCTTTGGTTTTACTTGTTTTGTTGTGTTCTGTTTTGTCGGTTTTCTTTGTCTTTTCATAGGTTAGGAGGCCCTTCTAGCTGAGTTGTATTACATGGGTTAGGACCCACTGTCCCAGTCTGACTGAGTAGCAGTGTCGATGGGATCCCTGGAAGCACTTCTTTTTTTCTTGCTTTTGCTTTCTGCATTTCCTTATTTCTCAGTTCTTGTTTGTCTATACTTACCTTCTCTTCTTGTCTTCTGAATAGTGCTGTGACACCTCTACACCTTCTACCCAGGCTATACTGCACAGCCTGGGAAACACTTCCCTGATCTTTGCAGCTGAACCCATGGGACCCCTGAAGCCTTTATTTTTTCCTTTTCTTTTCCAAATTTCTATCTAGTTTTTTTTTGTTTTACCTTTTTCTTTTCTCTTTGTTTTTCTCCATTTCTCAGTTTCTCATCTCTCCATTCCAATGGCAAACTCTCTTAGCATTCTTTTTTGATTTGATTGTTTGTTTTTCTATCCTGCTTGTCTCTGCTCTCTCCTATCACATCACAGACACCTTCCTCCTTCCTGCCTGTATGCACCATGTGCTGAACATCACAGCCCCATGCAGTATAAGTACAGCCTACTGGAATTTGCCCAGCAATGATTCCCAGTCCACCCTTTTGGCCCTAGAACATGCCACAAACAACCCATTCCCCTCTTTAGCTGGACTTGCCCTGCTACACCACAGCTGACTGACAAGACCTGCCCACTGTACAAGATGACCACAGACCAGCAAACAACAAAGAAATGCACAGCCCACTTGCTCCAACACAGCCAAATACAACAAAAAAAACAGGAGAAACAGATCTACAATCAGTAAAAGAAGAACTAATGAGTGTCCCAAAGATAGCAGACAATATCAAAACATATCATAAAAAAGGATGGTTCCAGCAGGTGTCCAATATAAAATACCCAATGACTTTCCAATAGAAGAATAGGCACTAGAACTGCCTAAAAGGGAATTCAAATCTCAAATATTCAGCCATATCCCAGAGCTGGAACAAAAAACAGACAAAACTGGGGAAAATACGGACAAATTCATGGAAAAGGCATATAAATTCATGGAAGAATTCAAGAAAATAGTACAGCAGCAAAACATCAAAATAAATACACAAATAGAAATCATACAAAAACAACAACTAGAACTCCAAAAGACAAACAAAGAAGATTTCAGAAATAGTGTCACAGAATGGCTGAGGAGCAGGTTTGAAATGATGGAACATAGGATCGATGGAACATAGGATCAGTGAAACAGAAGAAAAACACTTGGATACAACTCTGAGGAAAAATAAAAAAGAATAAAGAAAAGTAAACAACTCCTGAGAATTATGTGGGATACAATCAAAAGTAAAAATGTGCAATTTATCAGAATTCCAGAACAGGGAGAGAAAATTGAAAAAGCAGAGAGGATCACTGAAGAACTGCTGGCAGAAAACTTCCGTACTATTACAAAGGATAAACAGTTGACCACTGAAGCCCATGTATAGGACAGACTCTAAAACAAAAACAACAAAGCATATCAAAATCACACCAAAAACAAAAAAAAATCTGAGAACAGCTCAAGAAAAAGAGAAAGTTACATACAGAGGAGAAACAGTAAGAGTAAACTCTGATTATTCAGCAGAAACCACGCAGGCAATGGGATGCTTTACAAGTTCTGACAACGAAGTCCATGAACTTAATTGCTCTAAGTGCTGACTATCACTATGATAACCTTCAAAGTACTCCCTTTGAGAAGATATGCAGCAATGCCAGTGTCTAGTCTACCCTTCAAAGCAATTTTGGAACTCTTTCTGGAATGGCCATTGTGAACAGTGAAATGTTCATGAACTTAACTGTCTAGTTGTCTGTCAGGGAGTTTTTAGCCAGTAAACAAATAACTGTATTGGAATACCCTTCCTACTCACCTGATCTGGAATCCAGTGACTTTTTTGTTTAAGCAACGATAAAGGAAATATTGGAAAGAAGGTATTTGGATGACATTCAGTACATCAAGGGTAATACAACAAAGGGTGTGATAGCCATTCTAGAAAAAAAGAGTTCCAAAATTGTTTTGAAAGGTAAACTAGACACTGGCATTGACTGCATAGTTTCCCAAGGGGAGTACTCTGAAGGTGACTATACTGATATTCAGCAATGAGGTATGCAGCACTTTTTCCAGGATGAGTTTGTGAACTTAATTAGCAGTCCTCATATATAAAACCTTCAAAGTACAAAACTGACAAACAATATATCCTGCAAAACTTGATGGTAAAATTAGGACACTTCCAGATAACAAGAAATCAGGGGCTTCAACAAATGGTGCTGGCAAAATTGGTTATCAATCTGCAATAAACTGAATCAAGATCCATATCTTATACCTTATACAAAAACCAACTCCAACTGGATAAAAGACCTAAATATCAAACCTAAAACGATAAAGTTCATCCAAGAAAAGGTAAGAACAACAATGGAAGTTTTAATACACAATAAGGACAGACTCCAAAATCTGTCAAAGAAACCTCAGTCAACAGAAGAGAAAGTAGATAAATGGGAACTATTAAGAATCAAACACTTTTGCTCATCCAAAGACTTTATTAATAGAATTAAAAGAACACCCACAGAATGGGAAAAAATATTTGGCAACTCTATATCAGACTGACACCTGATCTCCATAATCTATAAGATACTACAAAATATCAATAAGAAGAAGATAAACCATCCAATTAAGCGATGGGCAAAGGAGATGGACAGACACTTCACTAAAGAGGAGATCCAGGCAGCCAAAAAACACATGCAGACATGTTCACAATCTTTAGTTATTAAAGAAATTCAAATCAAGACGACAATGAGATACCATCTCACCCCAACAAGATTGGCCATGATCCAGAAAACACAAAACAACAAATGCTGGAGAGGCTGTGGAGAAAGTGGAACCCTCCTACACTGTTGGGGTTGCAAAATGGTCCAGCCTCTTTGGAAGGCAATCTGGCGCTTCCTTAAAAAAATGGATATCGATATATCATTTGACCCAGTAATTCCACTACTTGGAATATATCCTACAGATTGAAGGCCTTTCACACCAACAGACACATGCACCAGAATGCTTACTGCAGCACAGTCCAGGACAGCAAAAAGATGGAATCAACCCAGATGCCCAACAATAGAAGAACAGGTAGGTAAACCGTGGTACATATACTCAATGGAGCACTACACAATGATAAAGAATAACGATGATTCCAGGAAACATCTCCTAACCTGGTTTCAACTGGAAGACATTATGTTGAGTGAAAGTAGTCAGCGACAAAGGGACAAATACTGTACGAGACCTCTACGATAAGACCTCAAAAACAGACTTGTGTATAGAAGAAAAGACTCTTTGACAGCTGCAAGGGAAGGGAGGGAGGGTGAGGGGGGAGGGTTTAGTTTAGATAGTTACTAGAAATCTAGTTGGGAGAAAGTGGTGATAGCACACATTAGAAACAAGAGCAACATTAGGTGGACTTTAGCATAACTTGAGTACTCCTTCCATCTTGACTCAATACTGCAAGGACAGAGTAGCTGGAGCAGGGGGTGGGGGACCATGCTCTTAGGCGAATTCCAGGCCAATTGGCACAACTAGCATTTTGCTAAGAGAGTTCTCTGCACCCCACATTGGTGAGTGGTGTCTGGGGTCTTAAAAGCTGCTAAGCTGCCATCCGAGGACACATCAAATTGTCCCAACTTAGCAGGAACGGATGCTCACCAAGGACCAAAATGACACGCAGTAAAGACAACCGAGAAGACAGAGAGACCCACAAGAGTGGGTGCCTACATCAACTTGGGACCGGAAGAATTGGATGGTGCCCGGCCACCACCAGTGATAGCCACGATGGAGCTCACAGACAGGAGTCTCACTGGCAACACAAGAATAAAAGGGGGTGCATCATGAGATTTCCACTAAAAGACTTCAACTGATGGTCCAGCGGTTTGGGGGTTCCTCTGACAGCATGGCCCCCCGGACCTGACACTGCCCTTTCCCATAAATTATAACAAAGGTCCACTCTTTGGACAGGAATGGATTGGACTTGGCAATGCAGAGTGACCATATATTGGAAGCACTTTGTGGTTCTATACATCTACAGGATATCATCTTGCTGACCTCTGGCTGGAGGAAGGGGAGTGGATGGAGAGGGGAAAGGAGGCTGTTGGGAGGACGAGACATGTATGGAGCAGAGAGGAATAGTGTGCTGTCACCGGACAGGGAGAGCAGTGGAAGCTGCATATAGGTGGGCACGTAAATTTATATGTGAATGTACACTTTCACTCAGTTATGTTAAATAAAAAGAAAAAAGAAAAAAAAGAAATCAGGGGACTATGTAAAATCCAAATCAAAAGTACAAAAATTATTAAAGGGAGTCCTTCAGTCTGAGAACAAACAATATCAAACTACAGCCCAAATCTAAAATGTAAGATGGTACCATTCAGACACGGGCCTAAGGAAAGAACTGTCAAAAACTATCCAAAACCAAAAGAATTACAATAGGCAGTCAGAGAGGTTAATCTGTAAATGACAATGTCACAACAATAAAAGACGGAATAAATGGTATAGGTATAGAACTTTCCAATGGAATGGAAGGTAAGGCAATACCAAGTAATAACAGACCGGTTCAAACCAAGAAGACAGGTAAATTTCAAGAAGACCACAAAAAGGGTTAACAAATCTACTCATCAAAATAAAGAAGAAAAACATAATGTCTCAATAACAACAAAATCTACAAAAATAAAAGAAATCCACAAACAAAAAGAATCTGGCACAGGAGAGTAAGAGGAACATACAAAATGTCAGCGCCACAGAAGAAAAAAAAACACTAGAAAATGACAGAAATAAACTAGTAACAATTAATAATTACAATGAATGTAAATGGTTTATATGCGTTCATAAAGAGACAGAGAGTGACATGAGGGATTTAAAAAAAAACAGACTACACCAATATGCCCTCTACAAAAGACATACCTTAGAAATAAAGATGTAAATTTATTAAAAATCAAAGGATGGAAAAAACTATAATTCAAAGCAAACAGCTCCCAAAAAAGAATAAGAGTGGCAATTTCAGATGAAACAGATTTCAAAACAAAATACAAACCATAACCAACAATAACACAAACTCCAGAAGACAAGCTAGATAATTGGGATCTTCTAAAAATTAAACATACACTCACAATAAAAGATGTCACTGAAAGAGTAAAAATACAAAGTATACACTAGGGGAAAAAAAAAACGGCTATTATAAATCAGAAGAAGTCTAATGTGAAAAACTGACAAGAAAATCCAGCACTTCCGTAACAAAAAGATACATAACCTAACTAAAAACTATGAACACTTCACCACAAATGACATTCAAGTAACCAACAGGCACATGAGGAAATGCTCATGATCACTAGCCATTAGAGAAACGCAAATCAAAACCACAATGAGATACCATCTTACCCTGGCATTACTGTCACAAATCAAAAAAAATAAAATAAATACTGGAGTGGCTGTGAAGGGATCAGAACTCTTATGTACCGCTGGTGGGAATGCAAAATTATATAACCATTTTGGAAAACTGTGTAATGTTTTTTAGAAAACTAGAAACAGAAATACCATATGAACCTGCAGTTGTATTCCCACGACTATATCCTAGAGAAATCAGTTATCATAGGAATATATATATGCACACCTGTTTACAGAAGTAAAAAGATTTAAGCAATCTAGATGCCCATTGTCATGGGTTGAATTGTGTCCCCCCAAAAATATGTGTAGCCATGTGGCTGGGACATGATTCCCAGTTATCTTGTGACTGTCCTCCATTTTGTGGTTTCCCTAAACTGTATGTTAAAGGATTAGGATGGGGCTGTAAATTCCTTCCTAGGATTACTTCCCTGTTCTGCTGTAAAGGTGTGGGAAATCATGTTAACTCTCTTGACATAAATGCAGCCATCTTGGCTAATGTACCATTACTTCAACTCTGTATAACCTCTTGTACTGTTTGTGTACTGCAACCTAGAGGCAATCTGGGAACACCTCCAAGTCCTTAGCCTGAACATGTGGAACAATGTACCACCAAAACTGTAAACAACTGGCTTAGCTACTGAATGTTTCAGTTCCTTGTATTCTAAGTTACCAAAAGGGTATAAATACTTTAATAAAACTTTGTTCTGGGCTCTCGGCTGGGGAAAGCCGTTAGCCACCTGATCCCAAACTGTTTCATGTCTATCCTTCCTTAGTCTTGGCGCTGCCCGGATGGCTTAGTCGGTAGAAACCCGACATAAAGGGAGTTTCCCTGGAGTATGGCTTGCCCCACCCTTAATCCTTTCAGCCTGAAAGAGATAAAAAGAAAGAGAAGCAAGCAGAGAATTGGGAACCTCGTTACCATCAAGAAAGCAGCACCGGGAGAAGAGCGCGTCCTTCAGACCTGAAGTTCCTGCGCCAAGATGCTCCCTGGACAAAGACTGATGCAATACTGGACTTTCCTCCAGAGCCGATAAGGGGAAAGCCTTCCCCTGGAGCGGACACCCTGAATATGGACTTGCAACCTACCGGACTGTGTAAGAATAAACTTTCCTTTGTTAAAGCCATCCACTCTGTGGTATTTCTGTTAGAGCAGCCCTAGCTGACTAAAACACCCATCAACAGATGAACAGATAAACTGTAGAACACGCACAATAGAGTATTACAAAACATAAAGAACAATGAGGAATCTGCAAAGCATCTCATAACATGGAAGAAACTAGAGAGCATTACGCTGAATGAAGTAAGTCAATCGCAAAAGGATGTTATATGAGACCACTACTGTACAATACATGAAAATGTTTACACCCAACAAGAAACAATCTTTGATGGTTACAATGGAGGAGGGGAGTAGGAAAGGAAAAACACTCAACAGATGATTGAAAAAAAAAACCCTCACCTCACTTCCATTGAGTCAGTTCTGGCTCATAGCAACCCTACAGACAGCAGAACTTCCCTGCAGTTTCCAAGGAGTATCTGGGGGATTTGAACTTCCAATGTTTTTGTTAGCAGCCATAGCACCTTACTATACCACCAGGGTTTCCAGATAGACAACAGGTAAGCTATAACTTTGGTGAAGGGTAGGACAGTACACAGTACTGGGGAAGCCAGCACAGCTTGTACAAGGCAAGGTCATGGAAGTTTCACAGACACATCCAAACTCTCCGAGAGACAAATTGCTAGGCTGGGGCTATGGGGACCACGGTTGCTGGGAACATCTAGTTCAACTGGCATAACATAGTTATAAAGAAAATGTTCTACATTCTACTTTGGTGACTAGCATATGGAGTCTTAAAAGTCTGTGAGCAGACTTCTAGAGTACTCCACCGGTCTCACCCCCTTGTCAGCAAGGAAATATGAAGGAAAATAAAGATACAGGAAAAAATTAGTTCAAAATTAATCCATCACACATGCCTGTCTGCCAACACTAACTGTTCTGACAGGGACCATATCAGTAGGTTCTAAACAGACCTGGAGGAAACCGCAGAACAAAATTCTAACTCAAAAAGAAAGACCAGACTTTCCAGCCTGATAGAGACTGGGAAAATCCTGAGAGTACAGCCCCTGGTTACCTTTTCAATTCACTAGTGAAGTCACTGCTGAGGTTCACCCTTCAGCCAAAGAATGAACAGGCCCATAAAATGAGACTCAAGGGACATGCCAGATGAGGGTGAGGTCTAGAAGGCAGGAAGGAACATGAAAGCTGCTAATATGAAACCCAAGATTGAGAAGGAAGAGTGTTGACATGTTGTGGGGTTGTAACCAGTATCATAATACACCATGTATACTATTTAATGAGCAACTGATTTGTTCTATAAACTTTCATCCAAAGTGCAATGAAACAAAGTGTCTCTAGTGAAAATTTTATCTGGACCATTTTATTAGGACAGCATATATTAAGAATTACAAAAACAAACTGGACCTTGTCTAAAGTAGAGAATCAAGAGGACTCAACATTAAATCACAGAGAAGCAAACAAAAAGAGCCTGGAACAGCAATAAAAATCAGGAAATCATAGCTTATAAGAGCAGGTTAGATTGCATCCATTTTGAAACTTAGTACCCAGCACATACCAAAGGCACAACAAATATTATTTATTTTGAAAACAACTACAATATTATGGATTAGTAATATATAATATTAACTTCAACAACAACGAAACTGTAAAAGGGTAGACAGGAGAATTAAATGTTTGTCATGGGGATGGAGGGCCTGTGTGAAAGAGAGAGAGGTCAATGATAATGAGGAAAACTAAAGCAAACAGGAGAATTGCAACTTGTCACTTCTGGGAAGAAGGAAATGGTTAGGGAGAAGGGAAAAGCTCTGCTGGGAGACTACTGCTTTTCGGTAACTACACAACTCCTATAACTATGCACATGTATAATGAAAATGAAATCTAAAACACAGCACCAAGTTCACCTAAGTGGTAACAAACAGTGCCACAATGCAAACCCAAAAGCCTTGTAGCCAGCATTTTACCCAGTCTATCTGCATCCTCGCTTCAGTCTTTGGCTTTCCAGACTGGATAGTTCTCTCTGCATCCCCTCTATCATTCTAGCTGTTATCTCTGATCCAGCTCTGTGCCACAGTATCTCTCTTGAGACCCTAGAACCAGAAATGCACCGATTCTTCTGAAACACAGTCCGCCCAAGGCCCTGCACAAAGGCAGACTAGTGTATTCAGGTCACAGTCCATTTAAACACCTCCTGAGATCTCTTGGATTTTTCATACCACCATCTGAAACAGCATGCCTGTAAATACAGCAAACACATAAAAACAGAAAGCATAATCAGTCATCAGGGAATGCAAATCAAAACCACAATGAGATACTGTTTCACTCCCCATAGCACGGCTAAGATAAAAATAATAATAACAAATGTTGGCAAGGATGTGGGGAAACTGGAACCCTTATCCACTGCTGGTGGAAATACACTGTGAAAAACAGTGCAGCAATTCCTCAAAAATTAAAAAACAGAACTGCCACTTGACCCAGCAATTCTACTCCTAGATATATACCCAAAAGACTCAGAGAGTTGTGCCCCAATGTTACTGCAGCACTATTCACAACAGACAAAAGGTGGAAACGATCTAAATTCCCACCAAGAGATACAGACAAAATGTGGTACATACATACAACTAAGTATTAGTCAAAAGACAAATTCCTTATATGTTATAGTGCAGACGGAGCTGAAGACATTATGCTGAGTAACATAAATCAATTACAAAAGGACAAATATTGTGTCACCTCACATACAGTTGCTATGGGGCAGAACTGACTCAACAGCAATGGGTTTTGAGTCACTTACATAAAAAGACAAGGAAAGGCAAATACATAGACACTAGATAAAGAGGCGAATACATACAGACAAGAGTTTTTGTAGCAGTTACCAGGGGAGGGGGGGTTAATGGTAATATGGTAATGAAAAAATTCCATTCATTAAGAGTAGGGGTGAACAATTATTGTAATTGCTGGCAGTAAGTTAAACACCTTTAAAAACTTGTGTGGCAGATAAAACAACAAAAACAGTAGATACTGAGGCTGCTTATGCAGAAACAAACACCTCAGGAGATTTAGTTTCTCAGTTTGGAGGTTTACAGTCAGGGTTTCACAGGACATCCCAAGTTAACTGGCTTAATGGCATGTTTAGTCCTTCTGTTCTAACTCCTAGTTCACTGCAATAATGCCTAGAGTTTTAAAATCTTACAAGTGGACAATCAAAGCACAACAATTGGACTCTAGTCACCTGGTACAACAGAGGAAAAAGGAGAATCATAAATAGGAGGATATGGAATATGTGGCTAATAGCCTCCACAAACAACTGACTCTTCTACAATGAGATCAGAACTGGATGGTGCCTGGCTACCATTACTAAATACTTTGACCAAAAAACTCTATACAAGAATCCTGATCTAAAGGGGGAACACACACCACAGATTTTCTGGAGTCATCAGGGCTAAATGAACCTACTGTCCTGAGATAATCTTTAAACCTTAAACCAAAATTATCCCCCGAGGTCTTCTTAAAACCAAACAAGAGTTTGGCTTCACTAGTAAAAAATGTCTGCCTTTATTTAGCATTATGCTCTAAACCCTGGTGGTGCAGTAGTTACATGTTATAGCTGCTAACCAAAAGGTCAGTGGTTCCAATCTACTAGGCCCTCCTTGCAAACTTCATAGGGCAGTTCTACTCTGCCATATAGGGTCGCTATGAGTCAGAATCGACTTAACAGCAGTGGGTTTGCTTTGGTTTGGTACATGGGATTAAGATGGCAACAATAACTCAGAAGATTATATAGGAATCTTGGGGGACAGTGAGTTTATGTTAACAGGGGAGGAACAACTCAGGAAAGGAGGTGAGAATGGTTGTACAACTCAATATAATCAATGCCACTGAATTATACAAGCAGAAACTGCTAAACTGGGTGTATGTTTTGCTGTGTATATTCTCAACAACAAAAACAAGAAGAATCTTTGACAATGCCACACAGTTCCAGCATTCATCACATGAAGTACAATTAGATTTGGCCACATGTTTACTGCAACACCATCTTATTCAGACACTTCATGTGGTCTCTGATTTAGTGTCAAAAGGTTTGTCTGGAAAATTATTTTTGTTATATGATACAATCTAGATCTAACAGGGTATCACTGGGCCAGCCAGCATCAGAAAAAACTCCCAAAGTTGAATAATACCCAACTCGAGCAGCTGTACTTGGCAGCCCCAAGCAGAAGGCAGAAGATAGTGTCAGAGCAGATGCAACCAACTGCACAGCCTTCTCAATGGGTACATTCTCTGAGTGACCTTAGAAGGCTAGTTCTTTAGGAGAGTAGGGACCTATGTGGCCAACACAAAAGTTATCCACAGAAATTAACACAACCAACGTTAATCAGAAGGGAGGGTCTCACAGAGCCAGGGAAATCAAGTAATTCAGTGTCCAAAGCAAAGAATAGGAGAGAAAGCTGGCCTAACAAGGGCCATGTGCTAACAATAGGCAGTTGATTCTGACAGCACTGCTAATCAATAACTGCACTTTCACGTAATCACCAATTCTCTCAGCCTTTGGAGCTAGCATGTCAGACACAGATCAGCAGGGACCATAGTAAAACAGAGAATCACAGCCAGCAGAAGCAAGTCTTCCCGATTCTTGCTCCAACGATCCAGGGACTCCTGGCTGCCCTGTAGCTTGTCCCAGGAATACCATGACAATCCAGACCACCATCACAAGCCTGAATTAGTATCAACACATAGCCCCCTCATCATTTATTCCCATTTATTCCCACGTCTGCTTCCAGCAGACACTATCATAATTTTATATTAACAATGCATTTCCCACCTGCCTTCTTTAATAGCATAGCAGTGGATAAAAAAAAAAATTAAGGTTAAATAAACTATATCTGCTATCCTCAAGCTTGGAATTGTCTCAAACAACTCTACAGCTCTCAGCAGGAAAGAATGATTTGAACAGGCTGCTAATTATTTTTCTAAGAAAAAGCTGTTGTGAATGAGTGTCAAGTGTGGCAATCCAGTGCTGTATCTATCTATGGCCACAAGCAGAACTAATGAAATAAGATGCATCTTTCCAGGTCTCAAAGAATTGCTCCTCTGTTCAGCGAGGCACAGGATACATAGTTTCTTGCTCTGGACAATTAGTTACTTGTTATCAATTAGTTTTCTATTGTTGTCATAACAAATTACAATAAACTCAGCAGCTTAAAACACACTTTTTTATTATCTTACTGTTTTGTATGTTAGAAGGCCAATAAAGGTCTTCCTAGGCTAGAATCAAGGTGTCAGCAAGCGTGCAATGCTTACATGAATTCACATCCAAACTAATTCAAGTTGTTGGCAGAATCCGATTTCTGGCAGTTGTAGGACTGACGTCCCCACTTCTTCCTTGTTGGCTGTCAGCTGGGGGCCACTCTTAGCTCCCAAAAGGCCTCTTTCTGTTCCCTGCAAGGTGGCTACTACATCTCAGAGTGAGCCAACGGTACACAGAATCATCATTATCTCACTTAAAATCTAACTGCTGCTTCTCTGCTGCACATCTCTTCTGCCTGCACCAGAGAAGATTCTCAGTTCTGAAGGGCCTATGTAATTATACCACACTTATCTGGATAATCCAAGATATTGTTCCTATTTTAAGATCCTTACCTTGGTAACACAGTTTGCATTCAACTACTAATGCAGAGGCTGCAGATTAGAACCCATCCAATGATACCACAAAGGTTGAGTATCTGCTTCCAAAGAGATTACAGTAAGTAAAAGCCTAGAGAGCAGTTCTACTCTATAATGCATGGGGTCACCATGAGCCAAAATTGACCTGACAGCAAAAATTTAGTTTTTTTGATTTAACTATGTCTACAAAGTCCCTTTCGCTACATAACATAATATAGTCACAGATTCAAGGGTGTCTTAGTCATCTAGTACTGCTATAACAGAAATAGCATAAGTGGTTGGCTACAATACAGAAAAACTTATTTCCTCAAGTAAAGAAGGCTAACAGTCCAAATTCAAGGTTTCAGCTCCAGGGGAAGGCTTTCACTCTTGGTCAGTTATGGAGGAAAGTCCCTATCTTCACTCTTTCCCAGCTTGATAAGCTTCTCAGGCACAGAGATCTTGGATCTAAATGATGTACTCTGCTCCCAGCACTGCTTTCTTGGTAGTATGAGGTCCCCGTCTCTCTGCTTACTTCTCTCTTTTGTATCTCAAGAGACTGCCTCAAGACACAATCAAAGTTTCTAGATTGAGTCCTGATTCACCAATATAACTGGCACCCATCCTCCCTCACTAATACCAAAGAGACAGAACTTACAACATGCAGGGAAATCATACAATATTGGGAATGATGACACAGCCAAACTGAAACACATTTTCGAGGAGAACATAATTCAATCCACGACACAGGAATTAGGAAATAAGTATTTTTGCAGGGGGCCACTGTTTGCAGGTATCCCATTTTGAGGATGGTGATGGGGGTGAAGAGGCCTACAAAGAAGGCTACACTGTGGTGACACTCACATCCCAGTATGGGGGAGTGACTTAAACAAAAATGTTAATATGACCAAAAATACAACACAGAGGACAAAATTAAATAACTCTATGTACAAGAGGAGGAAAAACTTCCCAGAGGAGGGGTATCTGAAATAGTACTTAAAAGATGAAGGTGAGGAGTCTGGTACAATGTACGAGAGGACTTCTATGCAGAAAACATGGCATCCTCTGGAAAAACCCATTGAAGTGAAGCAGCTGGCCCTGTTACACAAGTGCTAGGGGTCTGGTGGAGGGGAATGGCAAGATGTTAACACCTGACAAGTTCTAGCTCCGGGACATGCTACAAAATTTGTGTTTCAGTTCAGAAGTTTTTAAAACACGAAATGTTACAAGTAGTTGTGTTTTTTAAAAGAGCATACTGGCAGCTACACACAGTAGATCTGGTGAGAGTCAAGACTGAAGCGCTGGAAGGTCAGCTGTTGCATGTAATAAATGGTTCAGGCTACAACCATAAAGCCATAAAGTTGAAATCAGTATCAGGAAAACCATGGGTAGAAACTCAAACTCATGGAAACTGAACAGTATCTTGCTCAAAAATTGCTGGCTTACAGAAGAAATCATGGATGCAATAAAGAAATTCACAGAATCAAATGAGAATGAACATACATCCTACCAGCACAAGAAGTGCTCAGAGGTTTATCTCCATAAATGCACAGATATAAAATGAAGAAAGGGTCCAAATCATAGAATTAACCCTACAACTCAAGCAAGGAGAAAGAGAACAACAAAAGAATCCCTTGGACACCAGAAAAAAAACAGATAACAAAAATTAGACTACAACGAAATGAATTAGAGAATAGAAAAACAACTGAAAGAATTAAAAGCAAAAGCTGTTCTTTGGAAAAGCTCAACAAAATTGATATACCATAGGCCAAATTCACAAAAGAAACACAGGAGAGGAAACAAATATCCTGAATAAGAAATGAGATAGGCAATCTCATAACAGACCAAACCAAAATTAAAGAAACATAACAGAATATTATGAAAAACCATACTCTAGTAGATTTGAAAACTTAGACGAAATAGACAAATTTCTAGAATCACATTACCTGCTAAAATACAAACAAAAGTAGGGCAATTTAATAAACTCATCATAAAAGGAAAAATCGAAAAGTAATCAATAAACTACCAATGAAAAAAAGCCTTGGCCCAGATGGCTTCACTGGAGAATTCTACCAAACTTTTAGAGAGGAGTTAATACCAATACTACTAAAGGTATTTCACACCATCTAAAAGAACGGAACACTCCCAGATTCATTCTATGAAGCCAGGATAACCCGATACCAAAACTGGATAAAGATAACACAGCCAATGAAAATTACAGACCAGTATCTCTAATGAACTTAGATGAAAAAGTCCTCAGCAAAATTCTAACTAATAGAATCCTACAACATATCAAAAAGATAATTCACTGTGACCAAGCAGGATACACACTAGGGATGCAAGGGATGGTTCAACATTAGAAAAACAATTAATGTAGTCAACCACAGAAATAAAATAAAAGAATCACTTGATCTTATCAACTGATAACAGAAAAGGCATTTGACAAAGTCCAACATCCATTCATGTTAAAAACTCTCAGCAATACAGGAATAGAAAGGAAATTTCTCAACACTGTAATGGGCATCTATGCAAAGCCAAAAGCCAACATCATCCTGAATGGAGAGAGACTGACAGAATTCCCTGAGAACGGGAACCAGATAAGGATGCCCTGACTATCACCATTTTTATTCAACATTATCCTGGAGATTCTAGCCAGAGCAATCAAACAAGATAAAGAAATAAAGGGCATCTGCACTGGTAAAGAAGAAGTAAAAGTATCCCATCTGTAGATGATACAATTTTATACACAGAAAACCCTGAAGAATCCATTAAAAAAACACTGGAACCAATAGAAGAGTTCGGCAAAGTATCAACATATAAGACAAACATATATAAATCAGTGGATTTCTTTACACCTACAAAGCGACCATCAAAGAAGAAATTACCAAATCAATACCATTTACAATAGCCTGCAAGAAAATAAAATATATAGGAAAAATCTAACCAGAGATATAAGAGACCTATACAAAGAAAATTACAAGACCCTACTGCAAGAATCCAAAAGAGATTAACATAAGTGGAGAAACCTACCTTGCTCATGGACAGAAGGACTTAACATCATAAAAATGTCTATTCTACCCCAAGTGATCTATACATACAATGCAATCCCAAGACAAACTCGAATGGTATTTTTTAATTAGATGGAGAAACAAATCACCAATTTTATATGTAAAGGAAGAAGTACTGGATAAGTAAAGTATTACTGAAGAAGAACAAAGTGGGAGGCCTTATACTACCTGACCTTAGGACCTATTACACTGCCACAATAGTCAAAACAGTGTGGTACTAGTAT
The DNA here is from genome assembly GCA_028571685.1 of Heterohyrax brucei. Classification (NCBI taxonomy): domain Eukaryota; kingdom Metazoa; phylum Chordata; class Mammalia; order Hyracoidea; family Procaviidae; genus Heterohyrax; species Heterohyrax brucei. Next base: position 5,172,523 of record CM053165.1, on the reverse strand, counting down.
TAAAAACAACATACAGACCAATGGAACAGAATAAAGAACCCAGAAATAACGCCATTCACCTATGAACAGCTGATATTTTACAAAGGCCCAAAGGCCACAAACTGGGGAAAAAAGTCTCTTTAACAAATGGTGTTGGCAAAACTGGATATTCATCTGCAAAAAACTGAAACAAGACCCATATCTCAGATCTTGCACAAAAACTAACTCAAAATGGATCAAAGAGATAAATATCAAATCTAAAACAATAAATATTATGGAAGAAAAAATAAGGACAATACTGGAAGCTCCAATACATGGCTTAAACAGACTACAAAATATTACTAGCAATGCACAAACAGCAGAAAAAAAAATAGATAAATAGGAACTACTAAAAATCAACACTTCTGTGCTCACCCAAAGACTCCATCAAGAGAATAAAAGGACTGCCTACACACTGAGAAAAAGTATTTGGCAGCCACTTATCTGACTGACATTTAACTTCCATAATCCACAATGTGCTGCAAAAAAATCAACAAGAAAAAGACAAATAACCCAATTAAACAGTGGGCAAAGGAGATGGTCACACACTTCTCCAAAGAAGACATCCAGGAAACTGAAAGACACATGAGGAAATGCTCATGATCATTAGCCAACTACAATGAGATACCATCTCACCCCAACAAGGCTGGCACTAATCCAAATAACACAAAATAACAAAATGTTGAGGATTGGAACTCTTCTACACTGCTGGTGAGAATGTAAGATGGTACAACAACCTTTCTGGAAAAGCAATTGGGCACTTTCTGAAAAAGCCAGAAATAGAAATACAACATGATCCAGCAATCCCACTGCTTAGAACATATCCTAGAGAAATAAGAGCTGTCACACAAACAGATACATACACACAAATATTTATTGCAGCACTGGCTAAGTTACTGAAGAAGAACAAAGTGGGAGGCCTTATACTACCTGACCTTAGAATCGACATGCTGAGACGAACCGATAAACCCTGGTATATTTACACAATGGAACACTATGCAATGATACAGAACAATGATGATTTTATGAAACACCTCATAACTGGCTTTGGCTCATAAACTGGGATTAACTGGAAGACATCATGCTGAGTGAAATCAATCAGCTAAAGAACAACAAATATTCTATGAGACCATGATTGTAAGAACTTAGAATAGAAGAAAACTTAGCATAGAAGAAAATAATCTCCGATGGCTAGAAGGGTGGGGAGGGAAGAAGAGCGTTATTCATATCATTAGATATTTGACAGGAATTTGGTTAGGTGAACAGAGTGACAACACACAGCAGAATGGAGGTCAACACAACTGGACTACACCATAAGCTAAAAGGTTTTCTAAATACAACCCAACATTTTAAAGGACAGAGCAGCAGGGACACAGGCCTGGGGACCATGGTTTCAGGGGACATGAAGGTCAACAAAATAACTAGTTTTTTTCTAAGGTACTGTTCTGCATTCCATATTGGTGAGTGGCACCTCGGGTGTTAAAAGCCAGCAAGCTGCCATCAAAGGAATATCAACAGGTCCCAACCCACCTATAGCAGATGAAAACCAAGAACATCAAAGACATGAGGAAAATATGAGCCCAGGAGACAGAAGGGTGCATATAACTGGGAAACCACACCAGCGTGAAACCAGAAGAACTAGATGATGCCTGGTCACCACCAAAGTCTGCCCTGATGGGGAACACAGTGTAGTGTCCCTAATGAAGCACAAGCAGAGGGGCAGTGCAGATCTAGAACTCTATTTAAAGACCAGACTCAATGGTCTGACAACCTGGAGGATACTCTGAGAAAATAGCCCCTGAATTTGCTACTAGCCCAGAGCTGAAACCAGTACTGAAAAAAAAAGAGTGAACCAGAATATGGGTCATAGGGTAATGCAGGTAGTATGTGTACTTGAGATTTATATAAAGCTTGATATTTATGGCTTGATATTTATATTTGGCTTGATATTTACATAAAGCTGTCCAACTGGGTCCTCCCTAGAGGGGAGAGGAGATGGTTGAGGAAAGGCGACAAGTGTCTGTTGAGCAGATAGTAGAAGCATAGAGTGGAAAGGAAGAGTGTGCTGTTACAGGGAGAGGAGAGGAGATACAGCTGCATAGGGGTGAGTGCTCAGGATTTTATATAGCTCAGGATTTTATATAGCACATTGACCAGGATTGTAAAATTTCACTTAAACACAATAAAAATAAAATTTTAACAAAAGGAAAGGAAAAAAAAAATTGTCCATGTTAGAGATGAAGGCCTGAACTCAGACAGAGACAATGGGTTAGAGAGTTGAGAGTGATGTGAAGACCACATGAAACATTGGACTTGGTGACTAGTCGTCAGGGTACAAGAGATAGGATGTCAAAGATCAGGGAAAACAGCCTGGCAGATGGTTTACAATTCCTGAAAACTGAGAATCAATTAGCTTGGGACAGCTAAGAGTTCATGTTTAGTCATGTTGGGTTTTTCTTGGCAGTAAATGGGTCTTGACTGCACAGGGAGGTTCCATTCTGGAATAAAGACCTCAAGGGAAACAACCCCAAGACACTTTTCAGTATGGGTGTCTTAGTCACCTGGTACTGCTGTAACAGAAATACCACAGAGTGGATGGCTTTAACAAAGGAAGGTTTATTCTTACACAGTTTGGTAGGCTGCAAGTCCATATTCAGAGTGTCCACTCCAGGGGAAGGCTTACCCCTTGCTGGCTCAGGAGGAAAGTCCAGTATTGTATCAGTCTTTGTCTAGGGAGCGTCTTGGCGCAACCTCAGGTCTCAAGGACGCGCTTTTCTCCTGGTGCTGCTTTCTTGATGGTGTGAGGTTCCTCATTCTCTGCCTGGTTCTCTTTCCTTTTATCTCTTGCAGGCTGAAAGGATGAAGAGTAGGGCAAGCCATACTCCAGGGAAACTCCCTTTTGGAGCAGAGAGGTGATCTTATAAAGAGATTTACAGTCCCACCCTAAATCCTTTAACACACAGCACAGGAAAACCACAAAATGGAGGACAGTCACAAGATACCAGGAATCATGGCCCAGCCACATGGCTACACATATTTTTGGGAGGACACAATTCAATCCATGACAATGGGCCAGGGCATTGACACATAATATGAAGTCCCTGAGAACCACTCATGTTAGAGAGCCAGTCTCTCTTCAAGGGTTCCTAGTGACCAATTGTGCTCATTTACTTACTTCCAGATTCAGGATTAGCTCACTGGGGTTCACGGTTAGGAACAGGAACCAATAATAGCTGATATTCATTAAGTTCTTTGTTTGAAATATTTTTCCTTCCTTTCACAATTGCACATCCAGCCAAGTGCCATCGAGTCGTCACTTGGGGCCAAATACCATGCCAGCAAACTTAGGTTGCACAGATGAACAAGGTACTCAAACGTATGTTTTTCTGAATACCTACCATGTTCCAAACCCAAAGAATTGGAGCCTTGAGTTGACTTGTTATTCCAAAGCAATTCACTTTGGATCTTGCTCAGAGAAGTAACCACATATAACTTACATCTCTTTCTTAAGGATTGTGAAAAATGAGAATTAAAGCATCAGTAAAGACAAACTCAAGGAAAACCAATCAGGTAAGGTATTTGCATTCAGTCCAACAAGGGAAAGAGGACACACCACAGACAAGTAAGACAGAAGACCTTACATACTGCAACCTTCAAACCTAAAAAGGCTCACTGTGGGCTAGTGTTAGGGACCATGCAACCAAAAATCTGTCCCTGACAGATCTCAAAAACCCACTTTTAGAAGGTCAGGGTTCTTGCCACTCTAAGCCAGTTTTCCAACTGATCCTGACTTGTGGCGACGCCATGGTAGAAAGCCCTCTGCTACATCCTGGGTCGGCACAATGAAAGGTGAGTGACACCAAGCCCCTGCTTTCAGTGAGACTTTATGGCTCATATGCTAGTAAGAGAGGGATGCAAAAGACATAAACAAATGAAAGATGGAACAACATGTTAACTGGGGTAATGATAGGTGTCATGGTTGGAATTGTGTTCCCCCAAAAATGTGTGCAGCCACGTGGCTGGGATATGGTTCCCAGTATCTTGGGACTGTCCTCCATTGTGTGGTTTTTCTAACTTGTATGTTAAAGGATTAGGGTGGGGCTGTGAATTCCTGCTGTGGGGGGAGTTTCCCTGGAGTATGGCTTGCCCCACCCTTAATGCTTTTAGCTTGCAAGGAATAAAAGGAAGAAGAAACAAAGGACAATGGAGAACCTCACTACCATCAAGCAAGCAGCACCGGGAGCAGAGCGCGTCCTTCAGACCAGAGGTTCTTGCGTGAGGACGCACCCTGGACAAAGACTGATGCAATACCGGACTTTCCTCCAGAGCCGACAAGGGGAAAGTCTTTCCCTGGAACAGACACCCTGAATATGGACTTGCAACCTACCGGACTGTGTAAGAATAAATCTTTCTTTGTTAAAGCCATCCACTCTGTGGTATTTCTGTTAGAGCAGCCTAGCTGACTAAAATAGAATTGGTACTGTGGGAGTGGGGTGCTGCTCTAGCAGATACCTAAAATGTGGAAGCCACTTTGAAACTGCGAATGGATAGAAGATTCAGAAGGAACCAAGAAGGCGCAGATGGTGAGAAACAACAGAGCGGCAGTGGCAGCAGCAGAACCAGAGGCCGCGCTGGAGCCGACCCGTGGAGCGAGAGAGGTCAGTGCCTGCGCAGTTTTCCTCGCAGAACGGGGTGCCTCTGGGCACTTGAATTGGTGGAGCTGGCCTTGCTGACCCACGGAGTGAGAGAGTTGAGTGCCTTTGGGCAGGACGCTTTCCAGCAAGAGTGGGGTGCCTCTGGGCACTTAAACCAGTGGAGCTACAGAGCTTTGGAACACTTGCCCGGCAGGGCAGATGTGGGCCTGAGGCCCGGGCCATGCGGCCATAGGAAGCTGAAGCTGAAGAGACATAGCGTGAGAAGCTGAGCTGCCTCAGTCTCAAGAGGTATGGCCATGACCTCAGGGGTTTGAAAGGGTGGAACCATGGCGTGCTGTGTTCGTAAGGGTGGAATTGCCACTCAGTTGGGCTTAGGGTGCTCCTAAAGCCGATGGGACAGGGTTTCTGTCCAAGTGGGCCTTGAAGGCAGAGTTGTAGCACGGGGCTGGAGGTCTCCACTCAGAAACCAGAGAGTGTGGCCGATACCTAGTCTGGAGAGCATTGCTGTTGTGTAGAATGTCTCAGAAAATGTAAGAGTATTTCCAAAGCTTTGAGAGCTAATGTAATGTGTTCTGTTGACTTGCCTGTTGCCTGTTAATGCCTTCTAAGTTTCACAGATGTAGAAGAGTTTTTGTATTTTGGACTTGGAACTGATTTAAGACTTCTGTTATATGGATGGACATAATTTTGCTATGGTGAGATGAATGTGTTAAATGTTTTGTGATGTGATTTTGGGGTTGTCAAAGGGTAGGATGTCATGGTTGGAATTGTGTCCCCCCAAAAATGTGTGCAGCCATGTGGCTGGGATATGGTTCCCAGTATCTTGGGACTGTCCTCCATTGTGTGGTTTTCCTAACCTGTATGTTAAAGGATTAGGGTGGGGCTGTGAATTCCTGCTATGGGGGGAGTTTCCCTGGAGTATGGCTTGCCCCACCCTTAATGCTTTTAGCTTGCAAGGAATAAAAGGAAGAAGAAACAAAGGACAATGGAGAACCTCACTACCATCAAGCAAGCAGCACCAGGAGCAGAGCACGTCTTTCAGACCAGAGGTTCTTGCGTGAGCACGCTCCCTGGACAAAGACTGATGCAATACCGGACTTTCCTCCGGAGCCGACAAGGGGAAAGTCTTTCCCTGGAGCGGACACCCAGAATATGGACTTGCAACCTACCGGACTGTGTAAGAATAAATCTTCCTTTGTTAAAGCCATCCACTCTGTGGTATTTCTGTTAGAGCAGCCTAGCTGACTAAAACAATAGGGTTTCAACCTCACAGCTATAAGTTATAGCAGGAGTACTGGTAATATACTGCTTGTATCAAGAGTTTCCCAGGCCTAAGGGCATATGAGAAGCACTTTCCTGAGACAGGCTGTGTTTCAGAGGGACCTCCCAGGATGTAAGCTGTAGCAGCTCCAAGAAGGTGTTAACACACTTTCCCCTTTCGCTCCTTTAGCCCCCAACAGAAAAACAATTTCCTTGTCCTTGGAAGGAAGTTTTTTAAACCTTTTGTATTTGAAATATAATACAGAAAATCACACAGAACAAAAAATGCACAGTTTAATGAATTACCAAAAACAACAGCCTCAGCCAAAAACAAGATAGGCGGGGCCTCAGAAGCTCCCCTTGTACACTTTCCCTGGATAACTTTATCTTGACTTTTAGATAACTACTTCCTTTTGCTTTACATTTGTTTTACCCTCTATGCAAAAAAAAAAAAAAAAAAATCAAAAAACCATTGCCACCACATAGACTTCGACTCAGAGACCCTATACAACAGAGTAGAACTGCCCAACAGTGTTTCCAAGGAGCACCCGGTGGATCTGAACTGCCGACCTTTTGGTTAGCAGCTGTAGCACTTAACCACTATTTGATCAGGATTAAGTACCCCTAAATACCAGTTTCATTTTGCCTGTTTCTTGAACCTAATATAAATTAAATAATACAGAAGGTATCCTTTGGTTTGGCTTTTTACCATTCAACATAATCTTGTAAGACTAACCCACACTGTTGAATGTAAATACAGCTCATTCATTTTCATTGCTACCTATTTTTCCAATGAGTGACTACATCACAATTTATCTGCCTATCTCTTGCCAATGGTCATTTTGGGTTGTTTCCAGTTTATAGCTATTAACAAACGTACTGATGACTATATTCTTCTAGATATCTTCTGGTGAACCTGTATGCACTTCTGGAAACCCTTAGCAGTTAAGAATCCCACTGCTAACCAAAAGGTCAGCAGTTCAAATGTACCAGAAACTCCTTGGACACCCTACCAGGCAGTTTTACTCTGTCCTACTGGAAAACCTGGTGGTACAGTAGCTAAGTGCTACATCTGCTAACCAATGGGCCAGCAGTTCAAAACTGCCGAGTGCTCCTTAGAAACTTTCAAGGGCAGTTCTATTCTGTCTTATAAGATCACTACGATTCAAAATTGACTGGATGGCAACAGGTTTGAGACAGAACTCTGTCCCTGAAGTTCAGGGAGGTCATCTTATCCAGTGATCAGACCTTACCATTAACTGAAAACAGTCTAGTATACTCCACGTGGTATAACCATAAAACCATAAAGAACTTTACGGCTGTCAGCCCTGTCCTCCTAATCAAAGCCTTCCCCTTATCAAAATTTTACCTTTCCCTCTTGTAATCAACACTTCTTCCTTATCAGACCATAAATCTCCCTAACCAGAATTTCCTACTACCCCTCTTTTCTTTCTTTCCTTATCAAACCATAAACGCCCTCAACCCATACTACCTCATTGAAACTTCAAAACTATAAAAAACTTTGCCTGGGGGAAAGGCAGGTTGAGCCACTCTCAGCTTAGACCCCACTCTCTTTCTCTTCAAATAAACTCCACTGGGTCCTTGGACTGGTGTGTCTCTGTCTCTGTTTGGGGACACCCTCTCCTCAACAGTCTAGTCTTGTTCTTCTTTTCTCTAGTACACATTTCTGTTAGGTAGATACCCAGTAGACGAACTGCTGCATGCATATGCATACAGGGATATCACTGTTAATGTCAGATGGCTCTTGGCTGAAAGCATTCTACTTGGATCTACAATCAACACCCATGGAAGCAGTAGTCAGGAAATCAAATGACATACTGCACTGGGCAAACCTGCTGGAAAAGACTTTAAAACATTTTAAAGCAAAAATGTCACTTTGAGGACTAAGGTACATCTGACCCAAACCACAGTATTTTCAATCACCACATGTCTTAGTCGTCTAGTGCTGCTTAACAGAAATAGCACAAAGAGATGGTAATTTTGTTCAGAATAAAAAGAGAAATTTTATTCTGTCATAGTTCAGTAGGCTATGTGGGAAATAAATTTCAAAATAGTCCATCTTCAGAACAAAGGCTAAGGTAAGAAGTTACTAGCCAACCTAAAGAGCAAGGGGAAGTGAGGGGGTGAAACCTCTTCAGGAAGCATGACATACAACCCTAAAAGGAAATGGAAGGTTAAGACTTAGGCAACGTCCAGGAGAGAATGCTGACCTCATAGTAGTCAGCCTATCAGGAACTGAAGGAGGGACTCATAAGCTAGGAGATAAAAAAAGGCTTGTAAGGAACTGCCTGGTGTACTCTATGTCTAGCTTCCTTTGTGGGCTCAGGTGCCCAACTTTGCAAAATCACTCAATAAAATCTCGTTCTTGCTAATCGAATTTGAATTGGACTTCTTGAGCGTTCATCAGAAAAAGACACTGGTAACTACCTATGGATGTCTCATAAAGGATAAGTGGCCTGCCTGAATCATCAAGACAGGGTCCTAGTCAGAAGTTTATACCAACCCACCAGTTGCCAAGAGGGATCAAAGTGGTATCCAGGGTGCTGACTACATTTCTCACAAACTTTGGGGGCTCATCCAGAATATTTTCTGCTATTTTTACTTTTATGGCTTTATGATTTGAGAAGATGCTTTCCATTAATTCAGTGGTATGGATTTTGTCGAGAATTACTTTATGTCCTAACACATGGTCTATTCTGCAGAATGTTCCAGGTGCACTGGAAAAGAAGGTGTAGCTGTCTGCTGATGGACAAAAAGTTCCGTATATGTCAATGAGGTCTAGTTGGTTAATGTGGCAATAAGGTCTTCCGTGTCTTTATTGAGCTTTCTTCTAGACCATCTGTCCAATACTGAGAGTGGAGTGTTGAAGTCTCCCCCTATTACTGTGGAGTGATCTATCTCATTTTTGAGTGTAGTCAGTGTTTCCTCAATGTATTTAGGTGCTCTAGTATTAGGTGCATAAATACTCAATATTGTTAAGTCCTGGTTGTGTAACGAACCTTTCAGCAATAAATAGTGTCCATTCTTGTCTATGATGGTGGATTTTTGTGGGGAGCCAGCTTCGGCAGGGTTTGGGATCATGGAGGGATGGGTGGCGTTGGTGAAAAAGAAATGATGAGACTGAGACAACCAGGAATCTGGAGATTGGCAGCCCATCAGGGTCTATCTTTCTTTATTTTTTATATATTCAGTCAGTGACGTGATTTTTTTGACCACATAAGCTGTTGGCTGATACTTTGTGGTCTTTTTTCATGTTAATCATTAGGGTTTTTTAGGTAATGGCCCAAGGCAAGTACATTGTGGTTATAATCAACAGTGAAAACAAAGTTATGTCTTGGGCTCAATCAGCTCTACCTATACCTCAAGGTGAAAAGGTGCAGGAGGAGGAGTAAATTCATCTGAAAGTTATAATCCTTCTTTGCTCTTTATTTTATCTCTTCCTGTGGGGACAGTAAACACCTACTGTCCCCGACCCTATGCCTTTCTTAAGCTGTTCTAAGAAGGGTATTTGTTTAGTATTTACTCATTTGTCATACCAAATATAATAGACTTGGCAGCCCATCCATCTTCCTGATGCAGGGAATGGGATGTCTATATCTACAAGCTGTGCAGGGGGTCGTCCCTGGGGAGCTTCCCAGGGCCTTCCTGCAATCTTGCATTTCACATGTGGAGGGGGATGTTCAGTTGCGGGAAGCCAGCAGGGCTGGGCTGGCCTTCACGTTCCCAGGCTGGGCATTTCTGGGCTGGGCGTTCTGTGTCGGGATTCATTAAGCCAAGGGGGTTGTAAAACCCTTCTTAGAAGGCATCTTCTTTGATCCTTGTGCCGGGAAAAAAGGGGGTAATTTTGAGGAAAGTTTAATTAGGATGCAAAATATCATCAGGGAGAGTATGGCCAGAAATAGTCAGGGGTGAGATGTGTCCACCCGCCATCACATAGGCTTGTAGTTCTGCTCACAGGGGCTTATGTGGGCAACGGACCTCAGCAGATTTTTACATTAAAATCTATTTTATCTGAGATTAGAATTGCCACATACGCTCTTCTTTGTTCATTGTTAGCTTGATGTATATTCTTCCATCCTTTACTTTTCAGTTTGTTCATATCTTTAAGTCTAACGTGAGTTTCCTGTAGGCAATATATGAATGGGTCGTGTCTTTGGATCCAAGATGTCACTCCATGTCTCTTTAGTGGAGCATTCAGTCCATTCCCATTCAATGTAATTACTGATAGGTATGTATTCAGTGCTGCCATTATGATATGTTTATTTTTGTGTTGACGTTTTCTCTCCTGTTCTTAATAATCTGTTCCGGGACATTCTTCTTTGTGAGTTGATTTTTCACCTTTTTCAGGGTTGTAACAACTGTAGTACATCCCTCTTTTTAATATGATGACATCATAGTTTTCATGATATGATCACTGAATTATTTCTTTCACTATTACAGCTTTGATTCAGTTTGAAGCCTTCCCTAACTTAGTAGGATTCTGGGTGATATGTCCTGCATTTGCTTCTAAAATATAAAGTTAGTGGTTTTGTTCTTCTAAGCCAAGACACTCTTTCAGTATTTCTTGTAGCTTTGGTTTGGTTTTCACAAACTCTCTGAGTTTCTGTTTATCTGGGAATGTCGTAATTTCATTTTGATATTTGAAAGACAGTTTTGCAGGATACATAATTCTTGGTTGGAAGTTCTTCTCGTTCAAGGCTTTGAATGGGTCATGTCACTGTCTCCGTGCCAGCATGGTTTCTGCTGAGAAATCTGACGAAAGCCTACAGGGTTCCCCTCTGAATGTTAGCTTTGATTTGAGTCTTGCCGTCTTTAAGAGTTGCTGCTTGTGATTCATTTTGTTAAGCGTGATTATAGCATGTCTTGGAGTCTTTTTTTCAAGATCTATATTGAGTGGCGTTTGATATGCATCTTGGATATCTATATTCTCTTCTTTCATAATTTCTAGGAAGTTTCTGTCAGCAGCTCAGCAACAATATTCTGTGTTCTCAGGTGTCTCGCCCTGTTCAGGAACTCCAATTAATCATAAATTGTTCCTCTTAATAGAGTCCCACATGCTTCTTCATTTTTCTTGTTTCTTTTTTCTAACTTCTCCTCATAGATGCTGGAGTCAGTAGCTCTGTCTTCCAAGTCAGAAAGTCTATTTTCCATTTGTTCCATTCTGTTTTCTTGGCTTTGAACTGAAGTTTCTATGTCTTTGATTTTGTCCTTGATCTGTTGGATTTCAGAGTACTGGTATTCCACCAGATAGAACAGCTTCCTTTATTTTTCATTTTGCTCTGCTGCATTTTGTATAAGGTCTAAGAGGACTCTGTATATAATCCTTTTGTATTCACCTTCTGATAGTTTCAGAAAATCTTTGTCTGGGAAGTTCTGTGGTGCTGTCTTTTGGGGGCCTTTTGAAGCCATGGGTGATTTCTTGGTTATGCTTTTCTCCAGAGTTTGTTGCTTTTGGGGCATCATGTGAGTAGAGGCTGGGAGAGATGCTGTGAGGGTGGACCGCAGTTGTTTCCCTAGCTCATCTTAAAACAAAAGGTAAAAAGTATCTGACAACTTCCAAAGTCAGTCAGGTTTTCAGGTGTACAGGTTCCTCTTCCCAGCGGGCAAAGTAAGCACCTCTATATTCAACCCCAGATGTTACAAACTAGCTCAAAATACAGAAAGGCTACTGCCTTGCTGGCCTCTGCAGTCACGCCCCAGCTGTAATCAACACTGTGTAGAATAGTGCTTTTCTGCGGGACAAGCTCTCTCCTCCGGGCAGGCACTGCCTTCCAGCCCAGGAATTAGGTCCATTTGAGGCCTCCGTATGAATAGATTTGCCTCCCAGTGGAACACGATGGTGCCCCACACAAGCTCACCTGTCTGGGTACAGGCTTCTTTATAGTGGAGGTGGAAAGAAAGGCCAAAGGTGCTGACATGCAGAGAGAGTCCATAGCCTCTGTTGCCAGGCCCCAGCCATCCACAACACTGTGTAAAATACTGCTTTTCTGCCAGAAAAGCACTCTCCTCCAGGCAGGCGCTGCCTCCCAGCCTAGGAACTAAGTCCAGCTGGGGCCTCCATATAGGTGTATTCACCTCCCAATGGATCAAGATGGCATGCCGCACAAGCTGGCCGCCTGCCTGAGTACCAGTTACTCTATGGTTGAGGCGGAAAGAGAGGCCAAAGGTGCTGAAATGCAGAGTCCAAAGCCGGGCTCTAAAAATACGGCTATTTTACCCGCCGATCTCACCAGCAGTGCATCTGAGGTTAGCTGCTAGTGAAGTCCCAGCTTCACCTGCTGGCTAAGACAAAGGGAAAAAAGTTAAAATGACGAGTTACCTTCGGTCCGTGCGAGCCAGCATGTGCCACGAGTGGGGTCAGCAAAAGAGAGGGTGTTTTCCATTCAGTGATAAAAAGTCCAAGTCAACAGCCCTATACCACATCCTAAGGCTCACTAGGTGTCCAGAAGGCTCCATTGAATTATCAATTCAGGTCTTGGTTTCCACAGGGATTTAGGGAGACGTGTGTTTAGTCCGCCTTCTTTACTCCATCCCTGTCCTCCATTTTTTGGTCTTCCTATGCTGTATGTTAAAGGAGTAGGATGGGACTGTAAATCTCTTCATAGGATCACCTCCCTACTCCACTGTAAAGGGAGTTTCCCTGGAGTATGGCTTGCCCCACCCTTCATCTTTTCATCCTGCATGAGATAAAAGGAAAGGGAAGCAAGTAGAGAATTGGGAACCTCACACCATCAAGACAGCAGCACTGGGAAGACAGTACATCCTTCAGACCCAAGGTTCCTGTGCCAAGACACTCCCTGGACAAAGATTGATGTAAAACCGAACTTTCCTCCAGAGCCAACAAAGGGGAAAGCCTTCTCCTGGAGTGGATATCCTGTATTTGGACTTATAGCCTACCAGACTGTGTAAGAATAAACTTTCCTTTGTTAAAGCCATCTACTCTGTGGTATTTCTGTTAGAGCAGCCCTAGCTGACTAAAACAGAATTTGGTACCAGGACTGGGATACTGCTCTAACAAATACCTAAAATGTGGAAGCCATTTTGAAACTGTGAACAGATAGAAGACTCAGAAGGAACCAAAGAGAACTATTTAACAATCATAGAATACAGGGACTCATGGCCCAGGCACATGGCTACACATATTTTTGGGGGGACACAATTCAATCCATGACATCCCACCCTTTGGCACCCCAAAAGTCACATCATTGAAACATGTAACACATTAATCCCATCATAGCAAAATCATGTCCATCCCACGTGATAGAAGTCTTAAATCAGTTTCAAGTCCAAAATTCAAAAATTCCTTTACATCTGTGAAACCTAGAATGCAAGCTGTCTGGTTTCAAAGCTATAATGCAAAATAGGCACAAGTTAGACATTCCATTACAAATGGGAGAAATTGCAGAGAAAGAAGACATTAATAGGCAACAGGCAGTGAAGAAGGTGCAGACAGTGAGAAATCGAGCAGCAGAGGACTGGCAGTGGCAGCAGCAGTAGCTGCAGCATAACCAGAGACAGTGCTGGAGTCAACCCAGCACTGACTGCCTGTGCACTCAGTGAGCTGAGTGCCTGTGCACAGAGTTTTCCTTGCAGAGTGAGGTGCCTCTGGGCACTTGAATCAGTGGATCTAGCCCTGCTGACCCACAGAGCAAGAAAGCTGAATGCCTTTGTGCAGGAGGCTTTCCAGCAAGAGTGGAATGTCTCCGGGCACCTGAATCAGTGGAGCTACAGAACTTTGGAACACTTGCCCCAGTAGGGCAGATGTAGGCCTGCGGCCCAGGCCATGCGGCCATAGGAAGCAAAAGCTGAAGAGACAAACAGCGAGAAGCTGAGCTGCCTCAGTCTCAAAAGGTATGGCTATAATCTCAGGGGGTTGAAAGGGTGGAGCTTTCTGTGTTTGTAAAGATGGAATTGCCACTCAGTTGGGCTTAGGGTGTACCTAAAGCTGATGAGACAGAGCTTCTGTCCAAGTGGACCTTTAAGGCAGAGTTGTAATACAGAGCTGGGGATCTCCACTCAAAACCCAAAGAGTGTGGCCAATACCTAGAGTCTGGAGGGCAAGGCCATTGTGTGTAATGTCACATAAAATGTAAGAGTATTTCCAAAGCTTAGATGGCTAATGTAATGAGTTCTGCTGACTTGCCTGTTGCCTATTAATGTCTTCTTTCTCTACAATTTCTACCACTTGTAATGGAATGTCTAACTTGTGCCTATTTTGCATTATAGCTTTGAAACCAGATAGCTTACATTCTAGGTTTCACAGATGTAAAGGAAGTTTTGAATTTTGGACTTGAAACTGATTTAAGACTTCTATCACGTGGGATGGACATGATTTTGCTATGATGGGATGAATGTGTTACATGTTTCAATGATGTGACTTTTGGGGTGCCAAAGGGTGGGATGTCATGGATTGAATTGTGTCCCCCCAAAAATATGTGTAGCCATGTGCCTGGGCCATGAGTCCCTGTATTCTATGACTGTCTTCCATTTTTTGATTTTCCTATGCTATGGATTAAAGGATTAGGGTGGGACTGTAAATCCCTTTATAAGATCACCTCCGTGCTAAACTGTAAAGGTAGTTTTCCGTGGAGTATGGCTTGCCCCACCCTTACTCCTTACATCTTACAAGAGAAAAAAGGAAAGGGAAGCAAGCAGAGAATTGTGAAGCTCACACCGTCAAGCAAGCAGCACCAGAAGATGCTCCCTGAACAAAGACTGATGTGATACTGGACTTTCCTCCAGAGCTGACAAGGGAAAAAGCCTTCCCTTGTGGGGGACATCCTGAATTTGCATTTGTAGCCTACTGGACTGTGTAGAAATAATTTTCCTTTGTTAAGCCATCCACTCTGTGGTTATTTCTATTACAGCAGCACTAGCTGACTAAAACAGCAACCATACAGCACAGAGTAGAACAGCATCTTAGAGCTTCCAAGGAGTGACTGCTGGATTCAAAGTGTTGAGCTTTTGTTTAGCAGAAATAGCTCTTAACGACTAAACCACCAGAGTTCACAAAATAGGGAATGCTGGTGATAAAGTGTAGGTTGTGTTAAATCAGAAGCAAACTGGCCTCCTGAGCAGCCTGGCACAGACCAGCTTCTTGGGCTGTCTTACACCACTAACAGCAGAAGCAGCAGCAGCAGCAGCCTTTCACATCCAAGAAAACACACTGTCTTCTCTCCCACTGAGCTACAAAACAAAAAACAAACCCACTGCTGCTAAGTCCATTCCAACTCACAGTGACTCTGTAGCACTTAAACCCCGCCCCCTCACTGCACAAGTGTCAGAGTATACTGACTACAAGCTGGAAACAAGACTCCTTCTTGCCTGCCTAGACAGGAAAACAGGAAGCATCCTCTAAGCTACTGGGGAGGTGAGGTTGGTATGCCCTCTTCCCTAGATGAGCATCCCTGCAGTGCATCAATCCGCCATGATGCAGGACAGGAAGTGGCCACTGGCACACCACACCACAGCACCAGGCTGCGCCCTCTGCCACACCCAGGTATGCTCCACACTTTGTCCTGAGGAGTGGGGATAAGGGGCTACCACACTTCCTCTTGAGGAGGTGGGAGAAGGGGCTAACAGGAGGAATAACATGAATCAATTCTCACCAGGGCCTTATAATCTGCAGACCTCTTCCAGTGGCCAGACACGCTGGGAACTTGCTCTCCTGGCCTCACAGACCATCTCCATCCCTTTGATGACCCACACTTCAGTGTCCCCACCTCATATACAAAAGCATTTTAAACCTCTTTTCAAGAGAGCAGCTGATAGTAGAAAAGGAATGTATATCCTTATTAAACACACTGAACGCCTGCTTACAGGAATATAAGCTAAAATACTTGAAAGCTGAGAAGACCCTCAGAAGTCTTTCCCAGCCTCCCCATTTTATAATGAGCAATTAAGTAGCAGAGCCAGATTTTCTCACTCTTTGCAAAGTGCTCTCATACTACCGTACTCATTCATCCTACCGTTCTCTATCCTTCACAGTAAACCCCAGCACGTGCATGTGGGCTGCTGCCAGCCAGCCCTAACCAGTCCTCAGAATACTGGGCCAGTCACTCCCCTTCCCTGGAATAGCTCCCAGCTCAGAAAAGAACCCACCTGAACAAGGAAAGGCTAAGACTATGTTTTAGAAATGTTTATAAAGTGTTCTTAACTTCACAGGAACTGAAATACTGCGGGAGTTTTCTAGCCAGCTCTCAGGAAGGTAGGTAAGGGCTCCCATGGCACCCTGGGTGTGGGGAAAGGACCAGCACAGGTCTGGCACACAGAGCAGGCACTTTGTAAGACTCAAACACTGGAGAAATCAAAGAAAACAGAGAATTTTCAAAATGTGCTAACAAAACATACCCAGCACCCAGGCTGCCTGCAGACCCTTGAATTGTTTTACATTCACACATGGCAAAGAGGCATCAGTGCTGCCCTAACACAAGGGCCTGAAGTCAGCTCTGAAAGCCAGATCCCGCCTTAATGAGGCTTACAGCCTAGAGGGAAAACAAGATGTAGGCTTGAATGAAGGTTACAAAGCAGGACAGGCTGCAGGGCCTTGGGAGGCAGATCTCAGGAGACACGTGGTACCTGAGATGGATGGAGATGGGAGGGAAAGTCAGCGCAGACAAAGAAAACAGTAAAGGCAGAGGGGTAAGCAAGTGCCCTGGCTACTTGCATGAACACATGATCTGGCTAGACCCAGACTGGGGAGGTGGGGGTGCTGCCTGTCTTAGACTGGGTTCTCCAGAGAAGCAAAACAAGTAAAGTATGTATCTTTATATACATAAAATATATATGTATATACACACATATATATACATATATATAGTTATACATATTATATATATATATATATAAAGACAGATTCATGTCAAGGAGATGGCTCACACAGTTGTAGAGATTGGAATGTTCCAAGTTCATGAGTCAGGTTTCTCATGATGCACATATACAAAAGGGATACCAAACCCACAACTGGCAGGTTGGAGAGCAAACCCACAGACTGGCAGGTAAGATCAAAGGTAAGCTGCTAGCTAAATTCTAACAACTGGATATCAGATGAACATAAGCCAGCTAGAGGATCCAGAAAGAGCAAAAGCTCACAATACTTGCTAGAATATCCAAATACATTTAATGCAAGCCACATGTCCAAAGAAAATCCCTCTCAACTGAATGGCTTGCTACTTACAAAAGATCCCATCATGGAAGTGATTACACCATCCAAAGACTATCAAATCACATAAGGATTATGGCCTAACTGACATACAACCGTAACCATTACAGTCCACTCCTTGTCAAGTTCGCACCTGTACACATCTCCTCAAACCATACATAATCCCTGGATAAATATCACTATAAACTCGTACTTACTCCTAACACAATGAATACACATACAAAACAAAAATATTCATAACAATTACAGTCTGCATTTCTGCAACAGGTCACATGGCCATTAACTGGTATTTAGAACTACCTTCTTCTACCACTCATTCTGTATTTCCTTGGCCCTCAGTAAGGAATTCAGCTGGTTGTGGTTCTTTGCCTGGCGAGGTGACCCAAACCTTCATTTGTGAAGAACCCTGGGCCATTAGTAGTCACGTCGGAATTGAACAGTTGTAGTTTTCCACTGACGTTAACCACAGGGCTGGTGGACTCAGAGATACCCAAAGGGATCTCCTGTCTTCCAGACATACTCTTCTTTACCTCAACTGTGCAGTGTCAATCTGATTTCCTCCTGGCAATCAGGATCAGTCACACCAGCCAGTATGGTAACTCCCTTCTTTGCCTGTTGATCCACAGGCACAAAGAGTCTAAAGTGGCCAGGTGGCATTCTTACCTTCTAGTTCAGTGGAATCAGTGATGTATCTCAGGTGGAAGCATTCCTCCCTTTGGAATTAAGACTTCGAGACCTGCAGAGCATAAGGTGACGGGGCAGGAAGTAAAACTGTTCAGCATGTGTAACTATGGGTAATAGTGAATAGTGGCACTCCCCTACCCATCCCTTGATTCCTGGAACCATGAATCCTGGCTATGAGAGAAACAGCACCATATACTGATGTTGGTTTAGAATACGTACAGCCTCCTGCTCTCTGCACTGAAGGCACTGGCGAAAAAAAAAAGGCTTCACGAATTGATGGAATATCAAGTGAGATATTTCAACAAACAGATGCTGCACTGGAAGCACTCATTCATCTATGCCAAGAAATCTGGAGGTAAGCTACCTGGCCAACTGACTGGAAGAAATCCCTATTTATGCCCATTCCAAAGAAAAGTGATCCAATCGATCATTAATACTACATGTAAGTGAAATGTTTCTCAAAATCATTCAAAAATGACTGCAACAGTATACTGATAAGGAACTGCCAGAAATTTAAGCTGGATTCAGAAGAGGATATGGAACCAGGGATATCACTGCTGATGTCAGATAGATCTTGGCTAAAAGCAAAGAATACCAACCAGAAAGATGTTTACCTGTGTTTCATTGACTATGCAAAGGCATTCTACTGTGTGGACCATAACCAATTATGGCTAACAGTGCATAAAATGGGAATTCCAGAACAATTAATGTCTTCCAGACATACTCTTCTTCACCCCAATTATGCAGTATCAATCTGATTTCCTCCCAGTAATCAAGATCAATCACAACAGCCAGCATAGTGTGAATCTGTGTATGGATCAAGAGGCAATCATGCAAACAGAACATGGGGACACCATATGGTTTAAAGTCAGGAAACGTGTGCATCAGGGCTGCATCCTTTCACCATACCCTTTCAATCTGTATGCCAAGCAAATAATCTGAGAAACTGGATTATACAAAGAAAAACAAGGCATCAGGATTAGCCCGTGACTCATTAACAACATGTGTTACACAGACACTTTACTTGCTGGAAGTGAAGAACATTTGAAACACTTATGAAGATCAAGGACCACAGACTTCAGTATGGATTGCACCTCAACATCATGAAAACAAGACCCTCACAATTGAACCAGTAAGCAACATCATGAAAAATGGAGAAAGGATTGAAGCTGTCAAGGATTTCATTTTACTTGGATCCACAATCAACACCTATGGAAGTGGCAGTCAAGAAATCAAAAGATACATTATGGGGCGGAGCCAAGATGGCTGACTAAGCACACATCCCCTTATATCCCTCTGGAATCCAAGACCTGAATTGACAATCAAACAGAGCCTTCTGATCACCTAATCAGCCTCAGGACACGGCACAGAGATGTTAATTGGGACTTCATACCACTCAGCGAAAAAACTCCATTCTTTTGCTGACTCCCGTTCCTGGCTAGCCCCGGCTCTCACGGACAGAAGGTAAATGCACCAGTTTGACTTTTTTTTTCCCTCTGTCTTGGCTGGCGGGTGGAGCTGGGCCTTGCCTGGCGGCTGGACTCAGACGCGCTGCTGGGGGTACAGGCAGGCGAAATTCCCATATTCTGAGAGCCAGGCTCGGGACTCTGTTAATCTAGCCACTTTGAGCCCTTCGTTTTCCAGCTGCCTCAGAGGGGTTTGTCTGGAGCTTTGCGGTCAGTGTGCGGGACGCCATGTTGGTACCAAGATTTTAGCAGGACCTCGTTCTCAGCCTCGGAGACAGCCTGCAAATGGGACAGCGCTTCTCCAACAGAAAAGTAGTGATTTTGCACAGTGCTCCCTACGGTGGGGGCCCTGCAACAGAAGTGGAGGAATCACTACCTCTTAGCACCTTTAGCCCCTCTCTATGCTGCCTGTGTGGAGGATGCCATCTTGGATACGGTGGCCGCAGCTGGACCTAATTCTTAGCATGGGAGCCAGAGCCTGCCCACAGGAGAGCGCTTTTCTATCACAAAACCAGTACTCCACGCAGTGTTGGCTAAGGCTAGGCCCTGTCAGCAGAGGCCACCAGGGCAGTAGCATTGCTGTATTCTGAACTAGTTTGTTATTATCTGGGGTTGGATATAGTGGCGCTTACTTTGTCAGAAGAGAAGAGGGACCTCTACACTTGAAAAACTCACTGACTTGTGAACTGGTCAGATACCTTTTGCTTTACATTTGAAGACAGCCTAGAGAAACCTTTGCAATCCATCCTCACAGTACCTCTTCCAGCCTCTATATACTCACATGGGACCGAAAAAGCAACAGACAATTGTGGCATACAAGCAATCACTCATGGCTTCAGAAGACTCCCAAACAAAGCAACCAAGGAGTTTTCCAGATGAAGAAACTTTTATGAAAGCATCAGGAAGTGAATACAAATTGATTATATACAGAGCCCTTCTAGACTTTATACAAAATGCAGCAGAACAAATGAAAAATTAAGCAAGTTGTTCGATCTGATGGAACACTACTACTCTGAAATCCACAGATCAAGAAGAAAATCAAAGACATAGAAACTTCCATGCAAAGCCAAGAAAACAGAATGGAACAAATGTAAAAAAGAATTTCTGACTTGGAAGACAGAGCTACTGATGCCAGTGTCTATAAGCAGAAATCAGAAAAAAGAAACAAGAAAACTGAAGAAACATTAAGAAGCATGTGGGACTCTATTAAGAGGAATAACCTTCAATTACTTGGAGGCCCTGCACAGGGTGAGACATCTGAGAACACAGAGAGTATTGTTGCTGAGCTGCTGAAAGAAAACTTCCCAGAAATCATGAAGGAAGAGAATATAGACATCTCAGATGCATATCATATGCCACCTAATATAGATCTCAAAAGAAAGACTCCAAGACACATTATAATTAAGCTTAACAACATGAAACACAAGCAGCAACTCTTAAAGGCAGCAAGACTCAAGGCAAAGCTAACTTTCAGAGGGAAACCCTGTAGGCTCTTGTCAGATTTCTCAGCAGAAACCATGCTGGCACGGAGACAGTGGTATGACACATTCAAAGTCTTGAAGGAGAAGAACTCCCAACCAAGAATTATATATCCTGCAAAACTATCTTTCAAATACGAAAATGAAATTAAGACATTTCCAGATAAACAGAAACTCAGAGACTTTGTAAAGACCAAACTCAAACTACAAGAAATACTGAAAGAAGTTCTTGGCGTTGGCTTAGAAGAACAAAACTACTAACTTTATAAATCAAACGACACACTACTCAATACTCTGCTCATTTAGGGAAGGCTCTAAAGTAAATCACATCTTTGATATGGAAAGAAGCAATCCAGTGATCATCACGAAAACTATGGTGTCATCATAATAAAAAGAGGGATGTACTACAGTTGTTATAGTCCTTCCAGATGGAGAGAAGATGACAAGACTGGTAGTAATTAAAATTGGGTTTATGAATAGTTTATTAAGGGGGATCATAGGGGCAGCTGTAAAGTACAACAAAGATGTATCATACCATTTCAAGAAATCTAACACACGAGTCTCAACAACTATAAAACCAGCTCTGAAAAAGGTGAAAAATCAACTCACAAAAAAGAGTGTCCCAGAACAGACTAATAAGAGCAACAGAGAAAATATCAACATAAAAATAAACATATCACAATGGCAGCAGTGAACACATACCTATCAATAATTACATTGAACGTGAATGGACTGAATGCTCCAGGAAAGAGACACTGAGTGTCATCTTGGATCAAAAGACACCACCCATCCATATGTTGTCT
This sequence comes from Heterohyrax brucei, assembly GCA_028571685.1. Taxonomy (NCBI): domain Eukaryota; kingdom Metazoa; phylum Chordata; class Mammalia; order Hyracoidea; family Procaviidae; genus Heterohyrax; species Heterohyrax brucei. Next base: position 5,150,977 of record CM053165.1, on the reverse strand, counting down.
ACAAGAAACTCACTTGAGACCTAAAGACAGGAACAAACTGAAAATTAAAGGATAGAAGAATGTATATCAAGCTAACAATGAACAAAAAAGAGAAGGGGTAGCAATTCTCATCTCAGACAAAATGAATTATAATGTCAAATCCACCATCATGGACAAAGATGGACACTATTTATTGCTGAAAGGTTCAGTACACAAGCAAGACTTAACTATATTAAATATTTATGCACCTAATGTCAGAGCACCTAAATATGTCAAAGAAACACTGACTATGCTCAAAAGAGAGTTAGATGACTCCACAATAATAGTGGGAGACTTTAACACTCCACTCTCATCACTAGACAGATCATCTAGAAAAAAGCTCAGTAAAGATACAGAAGACCAACCAACTAAACCTCACTGATATATACAGAATTTTCTATCCATTAGCAGACAACTACACCTTCTTCTCCAGTGCACATGGAACATTCTCCAGAATTGACCACGTGATAGGCCATAATGCAATGCTCAACAAAATCCTTACCACTGAATTACTGCAAAGCATCTTCTCAGATCATAAAGCCATAAAAGTTGAAATCAACAGCAGAAAAAACATAGATAGAAAGTGGAACTCTTGGAAATTGAACATCTTCCTCAAAAAAACATGGGTTATAGAGGAAATCAAGGATGAATTAAAGAAATTCATGGATTCCAATGAGAACGAAAACATTTCCTACCAGAACCTATGGGATACAGCTAAAGCAGTGCTCAGAGATCTGTTTATCTCCATAAATGCACATCTGGAAGGAAGAAAGAAACCAAATCAAGGAACTAACTCTACAGCTTGAACAAGTAGAAAGAGAATAACAGAGGAACCCTCGGGCACCAGAAGAAATGAGATCATAAAGATTAGAGCAGAGCTAAATGAATTAGAGAATAGAAAAACAATTGAAAAAATTGAAAAGACCAAAAGCTGGTTTTTTGAAAACATCAACAAAATTGACAAAGCACTGGCTAAACTTACTAAAGAAAAGCAGGAAAGGAAACAAATTACCCAAATTAGAAATCAGAGGGGAGTTGTCACCACAGATGCAACAGAAATCAAAAATATCCTAACACAATACTATGAAAGACTGTACTCTAACAAATTTGAAAACCTAGGGGAAATGGACAAATTCCTTGACTTATACCACCTACCAAAATTATCACGTGAAGCAGAACAACTTAATAAACCTATCATACAGGAAGAGATTGAAAAGGTAATCAAAACACTGCCAACCAAAAAAAGTCCCAGGCCCAGATGGCTTCAAAGCAGAATTCTACCAAGCATTTAGAGAAGAGTTATCGCCAATACTACTGAGACTATTTCACAGTATAGAAAGGGATGGAGTACACCCAAACTCATTCTATGAAGCCAGCATAACCATGATACCTAAGCCAGGGAAAGATCCAACAAAGATAGAGAACTACAGACTGATATCACTCATGAACCTAGATGCAAAAATCTTCAACAAAATTCTTGCCAACAGAATACAACAACATATCAAGAAAATAATCCATCAGGACCCAGTGGGATTCATACCAGGGATGCAAGGCTGGTTCAACATCAGGAAAACAATTAATGTCAGTAACCACATAAATAACACAAAAGACAAGGATCACCTGATTTTGTCCATTGATGCAGAAAAGTCATTTGATAAAGTCCACCACCCATTCATGCTAAAAACTCTTAGCAAAATGGGCATAGACGGCAAATTGCTCAACACAATAAGGGCCATGTATACAAAGCCAATTGCCCACATCATCCTGAATGGAGAGAGACTGAAAGACTTTCCCTTGAGATCAGGAACTAGACAAGGATGCCCACTGTCACCTCTCCTATTCAACATTGTGCGAAAAGTTCTAGCCAGAGCAATTAGACAAGACGAAGAAATAAAGGGCATCTGCATCGGCAAAGAGGAAGTTAAAATCTCCCTGTTTGCATATGATATGATTGCATATGCAGAGAACCCCAAGGAATCTATAATTAAGCTACTCAAACTGATAGAAGAGTTCAGCAAAGTCTCAGGATACAAGATAAACATAAGTAAATCAGTAGGATTCCTTTATACCAACAACGAGACTGTTCAGGAGGAAATTATCAAATCAATACCATTTACGATAGCCCCTAAGAAGATAAAGTACCTAGGAATTAATCTAACTAGAGAAACCACAGACCTTTACAAAGAGAACCACAAGCCCTTACTACAAGAAACTAAGAGAGACTTAGATAAATGGAAAAACCTACCCTGCTCATGGATAGGAAAACTTAAAATTGTGAAAATGTCTATTTTATCCAAAGCAATTTATTTACATAATGCAATCCCAATACAAGCTCCAGCATCATTTTTTAATGATATGGAGAAACAAATCACCAATTTTGTCTGGAAAGGGAAGAAGCCCCGGATAAGTCTGGTACTACTAAAGAAGAAGAACACACTGGGAGGCCTCTCATTACCCGACCTGAGAACATACTACACTGCCACAGTGGTCAAAACAGCCTGGTACTGGTACAAGAACAGACCGTTCGATTAATGGAACAGAATTGAGACCCCAGACATGACACCATCTGCCTATGAACAGTTGATATTCAGCAAAGGCCCTAAGACATTAAACTGGGGTAAAAACAGTCTCTTCAACAAATGGTGCTGGCAAAATTGGTTATCCATCTGCAATAAACTGAATCAAGATCCATATCTTACACCTTATACAGAAACCAACTGCAACTAGATGAAAGACCTAAATATCAAACCTAAAACGATAAAGTTCATCCAAGAAAAGGTAGGAACAACAATGGAAGTTTTAATACACAATGAGGACAGACTCCAAAATCTGTCAAAGAAACCTCAGTCAACAGAAGAGAAAGTAGATAAATGGGAACTATTAAGAATCAAACACTTTTGCTGATACAAAGACTTTATTAATAGAATTAAAAGAACACCCACAGAATGGGAAAAAAATATTTGGCAACTCTATGTCAGACCGACGCCTGATCTCCATAATCTATAAGATACTACAAAATATCAATAAGAAGAAGATAAACCATCCAATTAAGCGATGGGCAAAGGAGATGGACAGACATTTCACTAAAGAGGAGATCCAGGCAGCCAAAAAACACATGGAGACATGTTCACGATCTTGAGTTATTAAAGAAATTCAAATGAAGACAACAATGAGATCCCATCTCACCCCAACAAGATTGGCCATGATCCAGAAAACACAAAACAACAAATGCTGGAGAGGCTGTGGAGAAAGTGGAACCCTCCTACACTGTTGGTGGGGTTGCAAAATGGTCCAGCCTCTTTGGAAGGCAATCTGGCGCTTCCTTAAAAAAATGGATATCAATATATCATTTGACCCAGTAATTCCACTACTTGGAATATATCCTACAGAATCAAGGCCTTTCACACCAACGGACACATGCACCAGAATGTTTACCGCAGCACAGTCCACGATAGCAAAAAGGTGGAATCAACCCAGATGCCCAACAATAGAACAATGGATAGGTAAACTATGGTACATATACTCAATGGAGCACTACGCAATGATAAAGAATAATGATGATTCCAGGAAACATCTCCTAACCTGGTTTCAACTGGAAGACATTATGTTGAGTGAAAGTAGTCAGCAACAAAGGGACAAATACTGTATGAGACCTCTATGATAAGATCTCAAAAACAGACTTGTGTATAGAAGAAAAGACGCTTTAACAGCTGCAAGGGAGGGGAGGGAAGGATGGTGGAGAGGAGGGTTTAGTTTAGATAGTTACTAGAAATCTAGTTGGGAGAAAGCGGTGATAGCACACATTAGAAACACGAACAACATTAAGTGGACTTCAGCATAACTTGAGTACTCCTTCCATCTTATCTCAATCCTGCAAGGATAGAGTAGCTGGGGCCGGGGGCGGGGGACCATGCTCTTAGGCGAATTCCAGGCCAACTGGCACAACTAGCGTTTTGCTAAGAGAGCTCTCTGCACCCCACGTTGGTCAGTGGCGTCTGGGGTCTTAAAAGCTGCCAAGCTGCCATCCGAGGACACAGCAAATGGTCCCAACTCAGCAGGAACAGATGCTCACCGAGGACCAAAATGACATGCAGTAAAGACAACCGAGAAGACAGAGAGACCCACAAGAGTGGGTGCCTACATCGACTTGGGACCGAAGATCCGGATGGTGCCCGGCCACCACCAGTGATAGCCACGATGGGGCTCACAGACAGGAGTCTCACTGGCAACACAAGAATAAAAAGGGGTGCATCATGAGATCTCCACTAAAAGACCTCAATTGATGGTCCAGCGGTTTAGGGGTTCCTCTGACAGCATGACCCCTGGCCCTTACACTGCCCTTTCCCATAAATTATAACAAAGGTCCACTCTTTGGACAGGAATGGAATGGACTTGGCAGTGCAGAGTGACCATATATACTGGAAGCACTTTATGGTTCTATACACCTATAGGATATCATCTTGCTGATCTCTAGCTGGAGGAAGGGGAGAGGATGGAAAGGAGGGGAAAGGAGGCTGTTAGGAGGATGAGACATGTATGGAGCAGAGAGGAATGGTGTGCCGTCACCGGACAGGGAGAGCAGTGGAAGCTGCATATAGGTGGGCATGTAAATTTATACATGAATGTACATTTTCACTCAGTCATGTTAAATAAAAATTAAAAAATAAAAAATAAAAAAAAGATACATTGCACTGGGGAAATCTGCAGCAAATGATCTCTTTAAAATATTGAAAAGTAAAGATGTCATCTTGAAGACCAAAGTGTGCCTGACCCACACCATGGTATTTTCAACAGCATCATACACATGCAAAAGCATATAAGGAAGACAGAAGAGTTGATGCCTTTGAGTCACAGTGTGGGAGAAGAATGTTGACTGTACCATGGACCACCAAAAAACAAACTGTTCTGAAAGAAGTATAACCAGAGTACTCCCTGGAAGCAAAGATGGCAAAACTGAGTATTACATACTTTGGACACACTGTCAGGAAGGATCAGTCCCTGGAGAAGGACATTGTGCTTGACAGAGTGGAGGGTCAGTGAAAAAGACAAATACCCTCAGAGAGATGGACTGACACAGTGGCTGCAACAATGGGCTTAAGGATAAAAATGATTGTGGACATGGTACAAGACCAGGCAGGGTTTCGTTCTGTTGTGTGTAAGGTTGCTATGAGTCAGAGCTCACTCAATGGCACCTAACAACAGCACAGCCTCCTGGATAACACCGCCACAACCCTGCAAAGTACTGCCACCTAGCTGGCACCAAAACTGTATCTTTAGAAGGTCATTCCATTGTTCTGTCAAGGCAACTGCTTCAGGATGATGGGGTACATGGTAACCTCAGTGAATTTCATGCGAATGGTCCCACTGTTGCAGTTGATTTGCTATAAAGTGGATCCCTGGATCCAAGGCAATGCTGTGTGGGAAACTATGACAGTGAATAAGGCATTCTTTAAGTGCACGTATGGTAGTTTTGGCAGAAGCACTGCATGCAGGGAAGGCAAATCCATATCCAGAGGTGTCTACTCCAATAAGGACAAAATGTTGCCCAGTCCATGACAGAGTGGTTCAATGCAATCAACTTGCCACCAATTTGCTGGCTGATTGTCTCAAGGTATTGAGGACTCAGTGTTGGTCTCTGCTGTGGCACAGCTGACACTCAGCAGTGGCTGTAGCCAAGTCAGCCTTGGTGAGCAGAAGTCCATATTGCTGGGCCCATGCACAATCTCCACCACTGGCAATACTTCCACTTTCTTTATGAGCACACTGAGCAACAAGCAATGACAGGGGTAGCTACAAAAAGAAGACAACTGGTTTCCACAGAATGTGTCATCCTGTATACTTGACCTCTGCTGAGGTCACCCACTGGTGAGCATTCACATGAGACACAAATATCTTCACTTCTTTGGCCCATTCTGAGAGGTCTATCCACATACCTCTTTCCCATAAATCCTTGCCTCCTTCCAAGTCTCTGACCACCCAGCCAAATTATGGGCCACAGCCCATGAATCAGTATGCAGTGGCACATCTGACCATTTCTTCTTCCAAGCAAAGTGAACAACAAGGGCACTGTTCCAAGTTCTGCCCAGCGAGGAGGTGTCTCTTCACCAATGTCCTTTAGGGAGGTCCCAGAAAAGGAGTGTAGTGCTGCCATTGTCTGCTTTTGAGTGATGCCTATATATCACACAGAAACATCAGGAAACCAGGCACAAGTTTTCTCTTCTTCAGTCAACTGATCATAAGAACTCTCCTGAAGCCACAGATACAAACTGGCAAACAGTAATGTGACAGCAGTGTAGACCTTGGGTCACTTCCTCATGCAACTTACTTGTGCCTTCAGGTCCCACTCAAGCCCAATCTCATATACATCACTTCCATTTAATGACAGCATGCTGCTCTGTGTGTCCAACTTTTTGACTCTGTGGATCAGACAACGCATAGTTCATGATGGGCAGCTTATATCACATAGTGGAATGGTGGCCTGTGGCTAAGCATTCAGTCTCTCCTAAGGCCCAGAAACAAGCCAAAAGCTGTTTCTCAAAAAGAGAGTACTTACCTGCAGAGGATGGCAGGGCTTCACTCCAAAAGCCCAAGGGTTTTGCACTGTGATTCACCAAAGACTGCCAAAGACTCCCAACAGTGTCTCTACCTGCCACTGATGCTCCAAGCACCACTGGATCAGTGGGATCATACGGCATATGTGGCAGAAGGGCTTTCACAGAAGCGTGAACCTACTGTAGAGTGTTCTCCTGTTCTGGGACCCACTCAAAGCTGGGAGGCTTTTGAGTTACTTGATAAATAATCCAGAGGAGGATACCCAAATGAGGAATGTTTCTTCCAAAATCCAAAGAGGCTCACTAGGCACTGTGCATCCTTTTTAGTTATAGGAGCAGCCAAATACAATAACTTATCCTTCACTTTAAAAGGAATCTCTCAACTTGTCCCATACCACCTGACCCCTAGAAATTTCACTGAGGTGGAAATTTTGAGTAATTTGTCACCTTCTAGCACACAAATGTTTTATCAAAAAGTCCAGAGTCATTGACAGTTCTTCCTTTAGTAAGAGGTACAATCAGCAAAATGTCATCAATGTAATAAACTAATGTGACATTAAGTGGGAGGGAAAGGCGAACAAGGTCCCTGATGATTAAATAATGACACAGGGCTGGAGAGATAATATAGCCCTTAGTTAGGCAAGTCAAGGTGTATTCGTGGCATTGCCAGTTGAAGGCAAACGGCTTCTGATGATCCTTGAAAACAGCTGTGGAGAAAAAGGCGTTAGCCAAATCAACAACTGCAGACCAGGGATCAGGAGATGTATTAATTTACTGAAACCAATTTAAATCTGAATCAGTGCTGTAACTGTAGCCACCACCCAGATTTCCATAATCTGCTGGCATTCTCCAAAATCCATCTGTTTCTTCCATAGGCCAAATAGGAAAGTTGAATGAGGATGTGGTGGGAATCACCACTTATGTATCCTCCAAGTTGTTGATGGTGACAGTAATCTCTGCAATCCCTCCAGGAATGTGGTATTACTTTTGGTGTACTATTTTCCTAGTTAGGGGCAGTTTTTATGGCTTCCACTTGGCTTTTCCTACCATTTGCCAGAGATCCACTATGGAGGGTTCTGTCAGTTGCCGAGTAGGTCTATTCCAATTATACGTTCCAGAACTAGGGAACTCACTACTGTGAGATGGACATGACCAAAGACTCCATGAATAATCTAAACTCCATATGCCTCCACTCTGACTGGTGCAACCATTACATTTTGGGGCTCCTGGAATTAATGTCACTTCAGAAGCAGTGTCCAGTAATCGTGAAAAGTATGATTATTGTCCTTTCCCCAGTGAACAGCCAGTCTCATAAGACTGTATGTACATCCCTTTGGGGAAGACTGCGAGATTGACAGTGTAAGTTTTCAGCAGTGTAACAGAGTCCTTCATCAAAGTGACCTAGTCTCACCTTCATTCAAGGGGTTGTGGGTCTTTAAACTCACTCAAATCTGGGAAATGACTGAGGGATCATGATTCTCTATTGAGGTGATTCATGTTAAGACTGCTGATCAACTCATCTAGAATTCATCTGTTTGCACAGATAAAGTAAAAATTTAGTGGAGTTACTATCTATTTCACTCCTAAAGACACCATGACTAAGCAGCCAACACCTTAAGTCCACAGAAGTCAGGTTATTCTGATTACTGCTTTGATTCTGCTGTTCATTGCTTTAATTATGCTCACCTTGTCTTGTCAACTGAGTGCTGCCACCTGGCCCCTACTACCACAGGGTCCAATCAGCCCCAAAGTAGTCAAGTGTCTTAATTCAAATAAGGCAGTTGCCACTGTCGAATCTGATTTTCATAAAATAGCAATCACAGCAGTCTTCAAGGACACTGGAGCTCTCTTCACAAATTTGTTCCTCACAAATGTCCTCTGGGCATTCCATGTGTGGGTCTACCCTGATAAACCCACAGTTGTGTGACAATTTCCCTAAGCCTTTGATACCTTCTTCCTCGGTATACGAGAACAGATCTGGTACTTCACCTTGACTTAATGTAGGCCACCTCATAATTCAAGCTTCCAAAACCTAACCAAACAAACTATTAGCTACTTTTCTAACTTCTTGAGCAGTAACACTGAATAAAGAATCTGTGCTTAAGAGACCCATATCAAATAAACTCAGACTGATCCATCTTCATGTTCCGTGCACCATTAACCCACAGCCTTAATAGCCATTCCCACATACAGACACCAGGTTTCTGTCTGTGCATATCATAAAAGTCAACAGTGCTTCCAGAGTGTAGCATACCTCCTTCTGTGTCACACTTCATACACCACCTTTTGGGACTCAGTGGATTTTAGCCTAGTTACAGGTCTAGAAGCCACAGTAGTAGCGTGTAATTCAGCACTGCCTTAGTTGATACTCCAGGCAATAACTCAGGCAAGAGCTCTTGATAGGCAGCTGGGCTAGGCTAACCTCATTAGATGAGAGAGGATGGGCTACTGCTTTATCAGGACCAGGTGATGTAGCAGATAAACATGAAGTAATCTTTTCAGATGGGAGTGCTTTTACAGGCAGGAGGGAGTCAACAGAATTCAGGGACTCAGCATCTCCAGCTTCCTGATTATGCCCATAGGTCTTCATCCTAAGTTTCAGGATCCCATTTCTTCCCAATGAATGCCTTCACTCCTTGAGTCTGGCAATTGAGCTGGTGCTGCAATTCAGCCACTCTTACAATAAGACTCTGGGTTTGGTTTTTCAGCAATATCAGCTCTGTTACTGCAAGAAATAAGGCTTTCTTTCAAAGCATAAGTGGAAACATTGAGGTCATTTATGCAGCACTTGAGCTTTGACTTGGAAGCCCTGAGAGCATCTCTTTTACCAGTTTGTCTAAAGAAACTAGGACCAACCAATCAGCTTCCTTATACTTCTTAATCTGACAAAACTGTACAAAGATTATCACACATGTGTTCACCTAGAGCCTCATCTTTCACCAATAAGTGACCTATTGGTGTTAATACTTTGCATATTTGTATTGCTACCTCATGCCATGGACTAGCAACACCTGCTTTACTGCTAGAAGCAAGTCATCAACATCTTTTAAGACTAACCAGACTTGAAAACCAATTTAGAAAACTCATAATTTCATGTCTCTAGAACCACTCTTGGTATCAAATCTTTTGGCTGGATTCTCCAGAGAAGCAAAATCAGCAAAGTGTAAAAAATATATAGAAAGATTTATATCAGTGAAATAGCTTACACAGTTTTACAGGTTGTGGTTTACAGCCCATGGATTAGGATGGGGGCTTATTTTCATTGATGTAACTACAGGGGCTAGTGAATCCAAGATCAGCAAGTCAGAGAACAGGGCCCTTGTTCACAGGCTGTGAAGATCAACTAATCCCAAGACTGGCAAATAAGCTGCTAGCACAAGTCCAAGACCTGGAGTTCAGATGAACAGGAGGCAACTACAGGATCCAGAGCTGACAAAAGCCAAGACATCAATTTATATTTGGATGCATGGCACAAAACCAAGGAAACTCCCTTTCAACTGACTGGCTACCCACAGTAGACTCTATCACGTGGGTAATCACATATAAACACTGAGAACCATGGCCCAGCCAGGATGACACACAATCGTAACCATCACACTGCCCAGGCTAAGACTGGAAAGAGACAGGAACCACGAACCCTGACAGTGCACATCCTGGGGATAAGCAGTGTCAAGCTCTGGAGATATTCAATCTGGTACTATACTGCCTGGGGGCAGGGAGGCTAGAATTACAACAATCCAGGTCAGAAGTAATAAAGGTTGCTGTTGTTAGCTGTCATCAAGTCAGCCCCAAGTCAGGGCAATCCTGCACAGAACAAAATGAATGTTGTCCAGTCCTGTGCCACCTTCACCACTGGCTGTTGATCTGACCATTGTGATCCATAGGATTTTCACTGGCTGACTTTCTAAAGTAGGTCATCAGGCCATTCTTTCTAGGCTGTCTTAGTATAAAAGCTCTACTGATGCCTGCTGAGCATCACAGAAACAAGGAAGAGTGGAGGGATGGATAAGAGAAACACCATCAAATGCGGCTGTGACAGCAATAGTGAGGGAGAGCTTTGAACTGTCACCAGAAAGAAGACGATGGGACCAGTGAGCAGAAGCAGGGCACTGGGAGGCCAGATAGACCTCAACTGAACTGGGGTATGTGTGTGGTTTATCCAGGTACAGATGTCCAGTGGAAAGTGGTTACCCAAGCTGAGAAATGAGGAGGGAGATGTGGTATATCAGTAACATGGAGGTTTCAGATGCAGGTAAAGTGGACAGGACTAAAAAGCGAAGTGGGCTGAGGGCAGCACTTCGGCATCCCAACCATTGAGGGAGAAAAGACAAGACCTGGAGGTGTCAGACAGTGACACAGAGATAAGCTAGGCTCTAGGACTGGTTTTCCCGGGTTTGAGTCCCAGGCACTTACTTTAGACTCGTAAGCTGGTTATTAATCCCTCTCAGCCTCAATTTTCTTATCTATAAAATAGGGATTACAATTACCGTCAGTGGAAAATCAGAGTATTGTCCAATATGGACATCAGGAGGGGCCAATCACCACAAAAGGACATTATGTGGTAAAGCAGAGGGTCAATGGAAACAAGGCAACTATCAAGAAGACAGAATGACACAACTGCTGCAACAACAGACTCAAACCTATCAATAATCATGAAGACACCACAGATGAGGCAATATTTTGTTGTTGTATATAATGAAAAACCAACTCAATGGCACACAATAATGACAAAACTACCGACCCCAAGGAAGTTTAGTTTCCTTACTATCTTTTCAAAACCAACTAAAGAAGCAAAGAGGAGTTGGAAAGAATACAGTATCTTTTGCCAAAGAATCCATCTCTAAGTGTAAAGTGAAGTAAATGGAAAAATGAAGTTCATTTTCAACATTCCCTGGGAAGGTACCTGCCCATGCCTCAAGCCATGTATGTAGGCACTATATATACCGGCTCAACAAGCAGTGGGGGAATGAGCACTAAACATACAGGCTGGGGGCTGCTACACAACCTGGTCACTGGGGCTCCAAGGAAGCCCTGGACATGTGAAGTCACAAACAAGAACTATGACACAGATTCTTCTTACCAATAGCAAAGCAGGCCCATGGCCATATTGGGCCCAAAGCACACAGGGTACCAGCAGGGCAGGAGCTCATCAGACCCAGTGTCTGCCACCCTAGCTGTGTTAGAATTACCTTGTGCTTTACAGCTTGTCAATAACCACCCTTGACCACCACTACCACCACTAGCTGCTGTCAATCCCAGCTTATGGCAACCCCACATCCACTCCAGAGAGGTTTCAACAGTTGTTTTTTCAGAAGTAGATCATGAAGCCTTTCTTCTGAGGCATTTCTGGGTGGATTCAAACCATCAACCTTTCAGTTAGGAGCTAAGTGCACTAACTGCCTGCAAAACCTGGGACTCCTTCAGATGAATTAAAATGGCATCTCTGCAGGGAAAGACCCAGGAATACAGTATACGTTCAAAGAGCTCTCCAGGTGACTGCAGAATGCAGGTAGGGTTGAAAACCATGATGCTTCTACCATAATGTTACTATTTTCCAGTTGTTGAGTCTAAGGCTGACAATCTCCTGAAGATCACAGAGCAAGAAGGTAAAAACATCTCCCATACTACATGGAGGAAAGGGCTTTGCTATCTGATTTTAGTGCTGAAAAGTAAAGATGTCACACTGAGGACTAAGATGCACCTGACCCAAGTCATGGTCTTTTCAATCACACCATGTGAATGTGAAAGCTGGACAATGAATAAGGAAGACAGAAGCAATGACACCTTTAAATTGTGGTATTGGAGAAGACTATGGAATATACCACAAACTGCCAAAAGAACAAACAGATTTGTCTTGGAACAAGTACAACCAGAGGGATCCTTGGAAGCCATGATGGTGAGACTGCATCTTACATACTTTGGAAATGTTGTCAGGAGGAATGAATCCCTGAAGGAGGGCATCATGCTTGGTAGAGTGGAGGGTCAGTGAAAAAGAAGCCCCTGAGGAGATGGACTGACACAGTGGCTGCAACAATAGGCCTAAGCATAAAAAGGACTGGGGTCTGGTAGAGGACTGGGCAGTGTTTCATTCTGCTGTGCACAGGATCACCATGAGTTGGAACCAACTCAATGGCACCTAATAACAACAACAACAACTGATTTTTGGCTTCTCTGTTTACATGTTGCATGACCTTGGATACGTCACTTAGCCTCTGTGAGCCTGAGCTATTAAATGAGCTAACTGATTTAAATCATTCACATACTCTCAGCAACCTGCAGGCTCTCAAAAAATGTGTTTCTACTTTATGTTGAGTCAAATACGCCAGTCACAAAAGGACAAATACTGTACAATCCCACTTGAAAGCAACAGCTTGAACAAGCAAATGTATAGAGACCAAAGTTTATCTGTGGTTACCAGGAACAAGAGAAAGGACATATGGGAGAAAACTGTTTAGAAAGCAATGAGTATCTTTTAATGGTGACAGCAAATTTGGCAACAGATATGGGTGATGGATACACATCATGATCACGTAATACAATCAATGTTTTTAAAAACAATGTGTGTTTCAAATCAAGACAACAATGAGATACCATCTCACCCCAACAAGATTGGCCATGATCCAGAAAACACAAAACAACAAACGCTGGAGAGGCTGTGGAGAAAGTGGAACCCTCCTACACTGTTGGTGGGGTTGCAAAATGGTCCAGCCTCTTTGGAAGGCAATCTGGCACTTCCTTAAAAAAATGGATATCGATATATCATTTGACCAGGTAATTTCACTACTTGGAATATATCCTACAGATTCAAGGCCTTTCACACCAACGGACACATGCACCAGAATGTTTACCACGCAGCACAGTCCACGATAGCAAAAAGATGGAATCAACCCAGATGCCCAACAATAGAACAATGGATAGGTAAACCATGGTACATATACTCAATGGAGCACTACGCAATGATAAAGAATAACGATGATGATGATTCCAGGAAACATCTCCTAACCTGGTTTCAACTGGAAGACATTATGTTGAGTGAAAGTAGTCAGCAACAAAGGGACAAATACTGTATGAGACCTCTATGATAAGATCTCAAAAACAGACTTGTGTATAGAAGAAAAGACTCTTTGACAGCTGCAAGGGAGGGGAAGAAGGGGGGGAGGGTTTAGTTTAGATAGTTACTAGAAATCTAGTTGGGAGAAAGCGGTGATAGCACACATTAGAAACAAGAACAACATTAAGTGGACTTGAGCATAACTTGAGTACTCCTTCCGTCTTGACTCAATACTGCAAGGATAGAGCAGCTGGGGCAGGGGTCGGGGGACCATGCTCTTAGGCGAATTCCAGGCCAATTGGCACAACTAGCGTTTTGCTAAAAGAGCTCTCTGCACCCCACGTTGGTCAGTGGCATCTGGGGTCTTAAAAGCTGCCATCCGAGGACACAGCAAATGGTGCCAACTCAGCAGGAACGGATGCTCACCGACGACCAAAATGACATGCGGTAAAGACAACCGAGAAGACAGAGAGACCCACAAGAGTGGGTGCCTACATCAACTTGGGACTGAAGATCAGGATGGTGCCCGGCCACCACCAGTGATAGCCACGATGGAGCTCACAGACAGGAGTCTCACTGGCAACACAAGAATAAAAGGGGGTGCATCATGAGATTTCCACTAAAAGACTTCAATTGATGGTCCAGCGGTTTGGGGGTTCCTCTGAGAGCATGGCTCCCGGACCTGACACTGCCCTTTCCCATAAATTATAACAAAGGTCCACTCTTTGGACAGGAATGGATTGGACTTGGCAATGCAGAGTGACCATATATTGGAAGCACTTTGTGGTTCTATACATCTACAGGATATCATCTTGCTGACCTCTGGCTGGAGGAAGGGGAGTGGACGGAGAGGAGGGAAAAGGAGGTTGCTAGGAGGATGAGACATGTATGGAGCAGAGAGGAATAGAGTGCAGTCACTGGACATGAGAGCAGTGGAAGCTGCATATAGGTGGGCATGTAAATTTATACGTGAATGTACATTTTCACTCAGTTATGTTAAATAAAAATTAAAAAAAAATGTGTTTTTATGTCTTCTCTAGAATCCAAATCTCCTGGCTTTTCCCAGTACATAGTTATTAGTTAAGATCCTTTACTCTGTGATGTGCTCAAAGTTGTTTGTTCTCACTATGTTTCCATAGACCCCACCCTCTCCTCTAACTCCAGCAGTTGCCTACTGCAGAGCAGTGCTGCTCAAGCCCTAGTGTGCATAGGCATACTCAGCACTCTAGTCAGAATACAGACTAATACAGGAATCTGAAACTATACATTTTTAACAACTCTGAAGATGCCGGTCCTTTGCCCACAATACAGAAGCCAGGCTAACAGAGAAGCCCACTCACCAGTCCACCTCCCTGCTGACTTTGGGGATGTTCTCTTTATCTTATCATCTTTATGTGCCCTCTGTGGTATATGTTCATTAAACAGGTGTTCAAAGGATAAACAAACCATAGGGAAAACAGTTTTTCTGCAAAGTAAACACAGATGGGGTATTCTATTTGTCCATGTGTGGCAGCCCTCCTAGTTCATTCCAGAATCATCTTCTTGGCCATAGGAGGGCAGCTCATTGGAACGGCCCTGAAACTGGGAACCTAGAGTCCTGGGCAAGTCACCAAATTGTCTGAATCTCAATGTCTTTATCCATTAAGCAAGGAAGACAGTACCTAACAATCATACAACCCCAGTGAAAGCTAAAAACAAGCTTTATGAATTGAAACTACCACTTGTCTGTCCATTTGTCATCCTGTGGTAGCTTGCATGTTGCTGTGATGCTGGAAGCTATACCACCAGTATTTCAAATACCAGCAGGGTCACCCTTGATGGTTTCAGTAGTGCTTCCAGACAGAAGGACTAGGAAGGCAGGCCTAGAGATCTACTTCTGAAAACTAGTTAGTGACAACTTTATGGATCACAACAGAACACTGTCTGACTTGCTTACTTGGGATATGTCACCTAGACTGACCAATTACTCAAGAAGGATGTCACATCTGGTGAAATAGAAGGCCAACAAGGTCACAAGAGATCCTCCATGAGATAGATAGGCACAGAAGCCACAACAAAGGGCTTAACCCATGTGGGTGATTGTGAAGAAGATGCAGGCCAAGACATTTTGTTGTGCTGCATGTAAGGTCACCACAAGCTGAAGTATGCACAACAGCAATCATCTACATACCTATACCAGCTACATACCTATCTACTATCTATAAACTGAAAAGTGCTCTCGACAAGGTACCGTTGTTAAAGCACAACTCCAGCTTTTTTGAGGTTAAGAACTACTTTCCACCTCCCTAAAGCCACTACTTACGACAGGCTATATAGATAAGGTGAAGTCTGAGTAGAAGACACAACTGGAATCTAGCTGAAGATGGAGGGTGTGGCAGAAGCTGGGCAACTGGGTGGGTCAAGAGTCCTTATTCTAGCAGGGACACTGGCATGTAAAGCATGGTAACTGTGACAAAGTATCTGGGGACAGAAAACATCCCTGGGAGAAGACAGCAGGAACGAGGAAACACAGTGGATCTGAGGGTCAGGCAGCCTAGGAGGAAGTCAAAGAAAAATCAGAGTCCCTCAGTAGGCATGGGGGCAGTACTCTTGACTGAGTATATGCAGGTCTAAGCTAGACCAGGAGGATCCTGGAAAGAGGTCAAGCAATTCCAGATGTCTTCTATGGCTCAGAGCTGAGTCGAGCCATCATGGCTCTTCATGGTCGAGGTATAACCAGGCTGTAGCCTTCCCTGATGGTGCTGACTACAGTCACTTTCTACTCTCTACCACAGCCAATTAGTTCAACACTTACCACATGCCTCAGGCACCTGAGGACACAGGAGAGCGAAACACAGTCCTGCCCTCAAGAAGCACCCAGCTTACAGAGAAATAATGACAGTGCAAAATAACCAGCATTAGGAGATTTACAGAATGCGCTAGAGGAGTTCAGAGGTAGAAGCCACCAATTTCGCTTCCCCACTTCTTCCTCAGCCAATGGTGTTGATGATATCCACCCTGCATGATTTCCTGTCTCTAGATGCACCCCCCTTACTGAAATGCCTTCATCCTCTCCTCCCCAGCCAAGTGCTCACTCATGCTGAAGGGCAAAGAACAGTCCTTGGGGAGGGTTCCCAATCTTTTCCCACTAATACCCGTTGTACTTCACCCACACTCTTGTAATTACCACCCTCCGAAATTATCATAGTATCTAGTAACACTTCTATCCCTATACTGAAGAGTTAACTACATTCTGCACTGTTACTTCTGCTTTCTTAAATCTCTAGTCCCCAGATTATAACTACACTGTATTTGAATAGAATTCCATAGTTTACAAAATGCTTCACACATTATTTAATCCTCACAGTAAACCTGAGAAGTATTATCTTAATTTTTCAATAAGGACACTGAAGTCTAGAAAGGTTAGGTAATTTGCCTAGGGTAATGGCACCTATATACTCACAAATCTGGTTCCAACTGACTCCAAAATTGACCAGTACTCAGAGGTGGCCTAAGGCAACGATTAAAGAATGGGACCACTTCCAGCTATATGACCTCAGGCAGGTTACTTAACCATTCTGTGCCCCAAGTGTCTCTGATTAAAAAAAAAAAGAACAGGGCAACTATCCCAACAAATGCCCTTGTCAAGACTGTTACTACAATTAAGTGCTATTCCAAAAACAGTTTGCATCTAGTCAATGCTGACTCACAGAGACCCAAAAGAACAATGTAGCACTGCCCCACAGGGATTCCATTATTACTATAATTTGGCTGATGCTCATGGTCTCTAACATTTTTCTTTTACTTTTTTATTGACCCTTTATGTCTTTTTATAAATTTTATTATGACTGAATGAAAATGTACATAGTCTGTCCTTGCAATACTGGATTAAGATGAGAAGAGTACACAAGTTGTGTTGAAGTCCCGCTAATATTGATCTTCTTACCAATGAACTAATCTAAACCCTCACCCCTCACCCTCCTACCCTCGCAGCTGTCAAAGAGTCTTTTCTGTTATGCATGAGTCTGCTTTTAAGTTTTCATCATAGGGGTCTCATATAATATTTGTCCTTCTGTCACTGACTACTTTCACTCAACATAATGTCCTCCAGTTGAAATCAGGTTTAAGAGATGTTTCCTGCTATCATCATCATTCTTTATCATTGCATAGTGTTCCATGGAGTATATATACCATAATTCACCTATCCACTCTTCTGTTGTTGGGCATCTAGGTTGATTCCACCTTTCTGCTGTTGTGGACTGTGCTGCAGTGAACATTCGTGTGCATGTATCCGTTGGTGTGAATGCCCTTGATTCTGTAGGGTATATTCCAAGCAGTGGAATTACTGGGTCAAATGGTATATCTATGTCCATTATTTTAAGGTAGTGCCAGATTGCTTTCCAAAGAGGTTGCACCATTTTGCAATCCCACCGACAGTATAGCAAAGTTCCAGTCTCTCCACAGCCTCTCCAGCATTTAGAGTTTTGCGTTTTTTGGATCATGGCCAACCTTGTTGGGGTAAGATGGTATCTCACTGTCATTCTGATTTGATTGTGAGCATGTCTGCACGTGTTTTTTTGGCTTTCTGGATCTCTTCTTTAGAGAAGTGTCTGTCCATCTCCTTTGCCCATGATTTATGTGGATGATTTATCTTTTTCTTATTGATATTTTGTAGTACCTTACAGATTCTGGAGATCAGGCGTCAGTCCGACACAAAGTAGTCAAATATTTTTTCCCATTCTGTAGGTGGTCTTTTAATTCTTTTGATGAAGTCTTTGGATGAGCAGAAGTGTTTGATTCTTATTAATTACCATTTATCTATTTTCTCTTCTGATGAATGCGCTTTGTCAGATTTTGAAGTGTGTCTATATTGTGTATTAAAACTTCCACTGTTGACCCTATTTTATTTTGGATGAGCTTTATTGTTTTAGATTTGATATTTAGGTCTTTTATCCAATTTGAGTTGATTTTTGTATGAGGTGTGAGATATGCACCTTGTTTCAATTTTTTGCAGGTGGATATCCAATTTTGCCAGCACCATTTGTTAAAGAAACTGTTCTTACCCCAGTTTAAAATCTTAGGGCCTTTGTCTAATAGCAGCTGTTCATAGAAGGATGGTGGCATCTCTGGGGTCTCTACTTTGGTCCATCAGTCTATACATCTCTTTTTGTACCAGTACCAGGCTGTTCTGACAACTGTGGCAGTGTAATAGGTTCTAAAGTCAGGTAGTGAGAGGCCTCCCAATGTGTTCTTCTTCTTCAGTAGTGCTTTACTTATCTGGGGTTTCTTCCCTTTCCAAACAAAGCTGATGATTTGTTTCTCCATCTCATTAAAAAATGTCACTAGAATTTGCATTGGGATTGCATTATATAAGCAGATTGCTTTGGGCAAAATAGACATTTTCACAATATTGAGTCTTCCTATTCATGAGCAGGGCATATTACTCCACTTATGTAGGTCTCTCCCAGTTTCTTGTAGTAAGGTCTTATAGTTCTCTTTGTAAAGATCTCTTATTTCTCTAGTTAGATTTATTCCTAGGTATTTTATCTTCTTGGGGGCTACGGTACATGGAACTGATTTGGTGATTTCTTCTTTAATAATCTCACTGTTAGTATAAAGGAATTCTATTGATTTAGTTATGTTTATCTTGTATGCCAGTACTTTGCTGAACTCTTCTATTAGCTCCAATAGCTTACTTATGGATTTCGTTGGATTTCAGTAATATCATCTGCAAAGACAGACATCTTTAATTCTTCACTGCCAATATGGATGCTCTTTATTTCTTTGACTTGTCTAATTGCTCTGGCTAGAACTTCTAGCACAATGTTGAATAGAAGTGGTAAGAGCGGGCATCTCTGTCTAGCTCCCATTCTCAAAGGGAATTCTTTCAGTCTTTCACCATTCAGGATAATGTGATTAAGCGACGTATACAAGCCAAATCAATTTTGCATGCCTCTTATCTGCAACTCCATCTGCTCTCCTCACCCAGTGACAGTATATCCTTCCTTTTCACTCTGTATTTCTAGTATCTTCTTAATGAGCACTTGCCCTCCTCTCCACCCTTTCCTCTCCCATCTGGAAAGAAACCAGGACAGCCTTCTATAAATGTATAGAACCATGAAGTACACCATATGTTCATACTGTGTCCCCAAGTCCACTCTGTTTTTGTCTGAAGAGTTGACCTCAGTATTGGTTTCTGGTCAGGACCAGCAGCAGGTCTAAGGGCCATGTTCCCAGGGACCCTCCAGGCTGTCGGGCCATCAGTTCTGGTCTTTTAGTAGAGTTCTTGAGCTGTACCCCTCTTGTGTTGTTTCAGGGATTCTACATTGTGTCCCCCATATGGCTTCCTTTGGTCGTGACAGCCTGGCACCATCTGATTTGTCTGGTCTCATGGTGATATCTCCCATTCATATGTGTCCTTCTGTCTCCTGGGCTCTTATACCCTAGTGTCTTTGTTGTTCTCAGTCATCATCTGTTCCAGATGAGTTGGGACTTCTCATTTTTATATCTTACAACACTTTTGATAGGTAGTCATCAAACAAAATAAAGCTTTGCAGATTGTCTAGTTCTAGGTTCTAGGACCATTCTCTTCTTTTTCTTCAGTTTCCTGCTACCCTAAACAGTTTCAATAATAAAAAACTCCTTTCCTCCTATAGTCCACCTGTCTCTCTCTCCTTCTCTCAGTCTCTTTCTTGCTCTCTCTCTCTCTCTCTCACACACACACACACACACACACACAGCCACTAGATCAAATATGGATAAACGTTCTACAGAATGTAAAATAACAGGAAAACACTGGCCTAGATACCCTTTATCAGTTAGCCCCAAGACAGCTAGTGAAACATACTAGCCATGGTGGAAACTTTTACAGACCTAATTTCCATCAATCTAATGGGTCAAAGTGTAAGGAATATTTCTCAACTGCTCCACTTTTTACTTATCTGAGCCTCTAGAAGAGATGCATAATTATCAAACTATAGAGTAGAAAGAAAATCCTGAAGCCAAAAGACTCATATGACGAGGTAGCTAACTGAAGAAGTAACACCCAAGATACTACCTGTTCAAACAGAGAAAAAACTCTTTTTATAAATTCAGAGAATAAGCATATAACCCAGGTGGACTCTGAGAGGCAAAACTCGCCATCTCTCCCTTCCCCCTCAGGTAGGATGACACAGGGAGACAAGCTCCCCACTTCACCTCACCCAGACACACATCATCTTGGTACTGGAACAGGCAGAGTAAAATAAGTGGTCATACCTTGAACATAACCTGAACCATTTTCTTTCTTAATTCTGTCCCCAAACATAAATCCACTGCTTCCTTTAGCTTCTCTCAAGGTTAAAGATTAACCTATGCTCTCTTTAGGACTGTGGGAAAACAAGTGATAATGATCTAAAAACCATAAAGGAACAACAAATTGACTTACCGTTTGAACATCTCTGGGCCCAGAAGTACCAACTGAAGTATCAATTCATCTCAAACATGACCATTATAACCACCTAAAGAAGATTAACATTCTACAGATTCGCAGGGCTCAAAACCTTATCCCCTTGTTCTATAAAACTACCAGCTAATCTCCCTTCTGGGAAGGCAGATTTTGGAGGAATCTATCCCCTCTGTCTCCTTGCCTAATGGTATGCAATAAAATGTCTTGTTCTCATCTTACCCTGTCTTAATTGGCTGTTCATAGGAGGCAGCACAAACTCCACTTAGTCTTCTTGTACCAGTGCCAAGGGTGTCAGGAATGAAAAGAGGATGAAGTTCTCTGGGGTGGAAAGCTTCACCTGGCACAAGAATCCACATACAGAGAATTCTTACCAGGTTCTTATTCTCTTTTCTATCTAAACTCCAAAGCCCTTACCCTAACATTGTAATGCACTTTTAGGAAGACCTATGACACATAAGAACACAGCAGGAGGCCAGCCTCTGGCATTGACAGTCCAATATGATCTTCACAGGTTCCATTCTAGGGCAAGCACAAAGACACACCTGCTGATAACACTTTGACACCAGAATTAAAAGAAGAGTTGTATCCACTGAAAATGGATTTTACACACAAATGAACTGATGAAAAGCATAAGTATGTCAGCTTTTTCTTCAGTCAAATCAATACTTAAGGCATTAAAACTCTGCGGTAAAATGGACGGAGGCTTTTTGCTGACAACCCTGAGGAATTTGGGTTGCCATCCCTGGATAAGGCTGGACAAATAGGGTAGACTGTCTATTAGCTGTCTGACACATCTTAGAGTGATGAAACCAAAACATCAGATCAGAGCTCTGGGCTCCACAAGGAGCTCATCCCCAAAGTCATTTTCCAAGCCCAGCCACACTTGGCATGTCCTACATTTTTTCTCACTACTCGTCTTAGATCCCTTCAGCCTGGCTCTTCTTGGTTGACATCTGAGGATGCGAGATTCCACCAAGAGATGCATAGACAAGCGGTGCTAAGGGGTTAGAGGAAGTATCAGTGCAACGGACAAGCAGCGGGTCGAGAGAGGAAGACAGGGCCCCAGACGGTTCCTCATCCTTCACCTCCTCAGCCCAGCACACACACTCTGCGTCCCCACATCGCGTACCCAAGTGCTATCACTCCTCCTACTCCCCCAGCCCCACCCCCATTCCCTGCCTTGCGCTTCTCCTACCTAGGGACAGACTTCCACTTGGCTTGTTTTCCGTTCTCCTCCGTGTGACCCTGACCTATCCTGCCTAGTCCAGTCCCCCTGGGCCGTGCCGCACGGACTACCCTGCTGGAGTCCACTCCTAGCCCTCTCGCCCCTTCCTCCAGGTCCACTGGGTGGTCCTATGGTCCCAAATCTCCTGCAATCTCCTAGATCTGCGCACGAGATGCAGGACCCTTGCAGCCCCGCGGGCCCGCCCTCCCAAGGATGTATGACATCCTCTTTGCCTTCGAAGTCCCCTTCGGAGCACTGTATCTCTCCGGGTGCCCCAGCCAAGCCGCGACGGTCCACTGGTCCTCACCTGGGTCCGCTCAAAGCTCTCCCGCTCTGCCGCCTCCAGCCCCGCACCAACCCCGCGCCGGCTCAGCACCTTGGGCAGTGGGTTGGACACTTGCTTCATGGAGCTCGCCATCCGGTCCATGTCGCCAACCGAACAGACTCAGAGGCCCTCTGCTGCCCGGGGATCCCCACAGCTCCGCCCGTCTTGCCCTCTCCGCCGGGATCCGGCATAACAGGACGGCCGCCGCTTCTCATTGGCCAGGAGCGCTGCTACTTTCCCCGAGGCCACGCCCCCACACTAAGAGGCTTCCCCTCTCGCCCACGCCCCCTCGGAGCCCCAGCTGACCTCGTGGCCCGTGCCGTGACCGGCCGTCAAACCTGTCTATCGTCGTGGTCCCGCCTTTCTAGGCGGGGGCGTCCGCTCGATAGCCACACTTAGATGGACTGCGGAGACCCGACCTGGCACAGTTCCTTCCCCAAAGCACTGCGCCTCGCACCGCCCTCCCCCACTGCCCCGCCCTCCTTCCCTTCCCGGTGCTCCTTCCCTTCCGCTCCTTCCTCGGCCCCTTCCCTTCCCCGCCCCCCCAATGCCCGCCCCTTCTGCCGTCAGCCACCTCCGGATGCGTTAGCGCAGTTCTCTGCGCAAAGCGCCTGTGAGCTTAGCAGTTTTTCCTGCTTCTGGCTGCGAATGAGATCCTGGGGTTGTGGGCAGGGGCAAGCTGGCTGGGAAGTCGGACTTGCCCCTGGGAATCCGGGCCCGCCTGAAAATAGCCTCTTTACTTCTTTCGGCCCTAGGACCTGAGAGCCTAGGATGGACTGGCTCAGCAGCACCGGGCCAAACCACGTTGCGGTGGGTGGTAGCCCCACCCAGGTCTCTGTTTTCTCCTTCTGCTTCCTCTCTCATACCTAAGCCCCTGCCCATTTACTTTGTAGCATCGCAGACTCAATGTCTGGCAGCACTGGATTTGGTCAGTGGGAACCTCCTTGCACCTTTTTTACAAACCCCTCATTGTCTGCGGCAGAATTTGTTGACAGAAATCCTTCCAGAGACTTTTGTTAGTAGTCCCTATGAGTCGGAAATTGAGTTGACAGGCAATGGGTTTGTTTTTTCTTTTTTTAATTGGTGGGCCCTGGGAGCGTTAGAGCTTCACTGCTAACCAAAAACTGAGAAGTTCCAGTCCTGCAGTCTTCTCTTGGAAACCCTACTGGCCGTTCTCACACTCACTGTAGGTTGGAATCAGTTTGATTTTCGATTTAGGCCACCTTACACGTCCGCCCCCCTGCCCCGCCCCACAATCCTGTCAGACGGCGTTAGCAAAGGTATCCTCAGCCAGAGAGAAGTGGGACCTTGAACTGAGAGGCTGAAGAAACCTCGTTTTCCATAAAATTTGAATTTTGGTGGGTTTTTTTCCTTAAAAAAAATTTATTTGAAACTCAAAGTAATGAATGACACTTTTAAGCATTGCTTGTATTTTTTAAACTTTTTATCAACAGCTTTTGATACAGATTCACACATTCTAGAGACATCATGAGTCCAGATGGACTGAACAGGCACCTAACAACCTCAAGGAGCTACTGATGACTTTTGCTCAGACCCATGCTTTGCAATGCTGTCATTGTGTTCCCAGATAATGGGGGCCAAATGGAAGTGGGAGCAATCAATGGGAAGGTTGCTGCGGTAGGTAACAAGGAGTCTACACCAGAATGGAACACAAAGTTCTGTTCAAAGGAGGTCATGTGAAAAAGGCTTGCACAAAGGGATGAGGGGAAGAATTTTTATAGAGGAAGAATTTAAGGAAAGCAGTGTAATTGAAGAGAGAATTCTCTTGAGGCTACATGTGCTTAACAAGCACATTAGTTTCTCCTTACTTAAATTGTGTGTTTATGTGGGAGGCTTTGGGAGCAGCCCCTTTAGCATTCTTGAGAAGTTAGATGTCCTAGTTTTTAAGCCTTCGTGTATGATGATTTAATTGTCAATGGGAGCATAGTAAGTATAGTGAAGTTGATTACTTACGTGGCCTTTTGCCTTGGTTCTTTGGAAAAACAGCTTGAGAGATTTTTCTTCCAAACCCACCCTAGAGAGTTTGTTACTGTTGTCCAAGTTGCTTGACATTTCCTAGGTGAACTATAAACAAGGATGGTTTGATGCTTTTTATCTGATCCTAGACTACAGCCTGTCCTGTAATTGTTAAGCACCTTGCAGGGATTGGTCAGTAGACTATACAAATGACCTCTCTACCCTGCTGTGCAAATTACATGTCTGTGAAAGGGGATTGGTTAGTTCCTGGCCCTGGTGGGAGAACCATACCTTGAAATTGACAAGGAGTTTTTAGATATAAACTGCCAACTTCGTGGAGTTTTCAGAGACAGAAAAAAGCAAGCAGACAAGAAGCAGTAAGAAGAGGCAAGAGAAAAGAAGCAGAGAGAAGGGGGAAAGAATCTTCTGAAAGAGCTGTAATACAGGTCAAAGGTGGTAACACTGAAGACAAGGACAGGCTTGGAAGGGGCTTTCTGGCAGAGTCAGTGGTGACAGATGGCAGGGCCAAGAAGTGTTTGGCATACAGGGCTGAGAGGAAGCCTATATGGCCTAGAGGAGCTGAGAAAGATGTCCTGCACTAAAGAAGGAAGACTGCCTACTTACTTCCTAATCCTGAGTTGTAGCTGTTTATCCTGACCGGAGTTGTACTCTACTACTTCCTTATCACGGATTGAATTGTGGCCCTCGCCCACTCCAACCCCCCAAAATGGGTGTATCAATTTGGCTGGGCCATGATTCCCAATACTGCGTGATTCTCCCATATGTTGCAAATTCTGCTTCTATGATTTAGTGAGGGAGGATGAATGGCAATTGTGTTAGTAAGGCAGGACTCAGCCTACAAGCTTGGATTGTGCCTTGAAGTAATCTGTAGAGGTATAAAGAAAAGAGAAACAAGCACCAAGAAAGCACAAACAAGAGCTGAGGGCATCCTTTGGACCTGGTGTCCCTGTAACTAAGTAGAGTTTTGTCTGACCTCTGCTTCTGGGAAACATCTTTGGGCTGATAGTGATTTTCTTCATTTGCCCTTGTGAATTTGGACAGGATCTGATGCTACTGCTGTTGCTACTACTGCCATTTTACAGTAGGAGCTGGCTGAGGAAGAGAAGATGACTTCAGTTTTAGAACAGTATCGATATACTAAAAACCAAACCAGTGATGGCAGCCCCATGTGCATCAGAGTAAAACTGCTGCATACGATTTTCAGTGGCAAATTCTTTGGAAGTAGACTGTGAGGACTTTCTTCCAGGTAACTTCTGGTGCTTCTGAGTTAGGAAACAAACACATTAGCCATTTGTACTACATAGAGATTCTAATATCAACATGGATATGACCAATGGATAGGTGGGTTAGTGGAAACACAGAAACCTGAGAAGGAAAAATATAAGAAACAGAAGGAGCACCAAGGCCAAAGGGAGTATAAGGGGACCTGAGGAAAATATATCATAAACTGCATTGAAGGGAAGTAAAGACAATAGATGATAATGTAGTTGGAGAGTATTTTGGGGTGCCTGAAGGTATGGCATAGTGGTTAAGTGCTATATCTGCTAACCAGAAGGTAGCAGTTCAAATCTGCCAGGTGCTCCTTGGAAACTCTATGAAGCAGTTCTACTTAGTCGTATAGGGTTGCTATGAGTTGGAATTGACTCAACAGCAGTGGTGGTAAAGGTATTTCAGAGTTCTAAGAACTGGATTGTACACTCAAACGGGAAATTGAGAATTGAAGAAGGAACCATGTACAAAGGAAGGAACCCTCATGGTGCACTGGTTAAACACTCAACTAGTATGAGCTCAGCAGTACTTCTGTAGGACAACAGACCTAGCAGTGTGCTCCCATGAGGATTATACAATAGGAAATCCTATGGAGGAGTACTACTCTGTGCAATAGGATTACTATGAGTTGAAGTCCACTTGGCGACAAACAACGTGGCAACAACAACATGTACAAAGTTGTGACCTGGGTTAAGAGAATCACCAGGGATGATGAACTACTGAGGGATTAAGACAATGGGAAGTCATTACCTCTACAAGGCTTGCAGGGACAAGGAGAGGGAGCTATGTGGATATCAGCTAAGAGCTGGGATTATGATGAGGCCCTTAACTAAAGTTGTCACCCTAACACAGTCACTACAGAACAGTGGATTGGCAGAGAGGGAGCTGGAAGAATAATACTCCAATCTCTCTCCATCCACCTACTTCTTCTGTCCTCTGATTTCCTAATCATGCTTCCCATTGGCCAAATCCAACTGCAAGCCAGAAGGCAAGAATGATGCAATCAGTGCCATCTACACCTCTCCAAGATATGGAACAGCATGGAGAAGATAAAAAATTGGATATCCCAGCACAGTAAGTCCACAAGACTATGCCAAAAGTTCAAAGCACAAAGAAACAGACAAGATTCATTGTAATATTAACTTTGTAATATTAACTGTATATGTCCATTCCTAACCCTATACCCACTCATGCTCTAGATCCAGCTAAAAAGTGATTTATGACCTTTTGCCCAGAATTTATGACTTTGGTATACTCAAGACCCTTTAAGTAAGAATTAAGGGATCAATCTAATTCTTATTAGAACAAACCAGAATAGAACTCAAGAATATGTGATTTGGGGACACCATATGGAGAAAGATTCAAGTTAACTTCCATGGTTTGGGTAAGTGTTGTGCTACTTGCCCCTCCACAAATATGAAACTCAGAGTAAACATTGCCCACTTGCCAACAACAGCAAAAGCTTTTGCCAAGAGTTTAGGGTAAAATTCCCCCAGGCATAAATTTCAGTACTCTGCTAGTATTCACCTTCATGTCCTAGAAATTTGGGTAACACTTGTGTTATCGATTGAATTGTGTTCCCCAAAAATGTGTATCAACTTGGCTAAGCCATGATTTCCAGTATTGTGTGATTGTCCACCACTTTGTCATCTGATGCGAATTCCTATGTGTTGTAAATCCTGCCCCTGTTAATAAGGCAGAACTCGATCTGCAAAATTAGGTTGTGTCTTCAATTGGTCTCTTTTGAAATATAAAAGAAATAAGCAAACAGACACGGAAGACCTTACAGTACTAAGAAAGCATTGCCAGGAAGAGTTTACCTTTTAGACCTCAAATTCCTTCACTGAGAAGCTCCTAGACTGGGGAAGATTGATGACAAGGACCTTACCCCAGAACTGACAAAGAAATCCTTCCCCTAAAGCTGGCACCCTAAATAGGATTTCTGGACTGTGAAAGAATAAATTTCTCTTTGTTAAAGCCATCCACTTGTGGCATTTCTGTTACAGCAGCATTAGATGACTAACACAACTTATTTTATACCTTCTACCACATACTGTCATGGTGGCCCCATGTGTTTCAGAGTAGAACCATGTGTAGGATTTTCAATAACTGTTCTTGGGAAAGCAGGTTGCTTTGACTTTCTTACCAGGCAACTCTGGTTGGATTCAAATAGCCAGTCTTTCAGTTAGCAGCCAGTCTTAACTGTTTGGCCAGCCAAAGACTCCTTATACTTTCTAAGAATGCATTAGGTTCCTCACATGAAATCCTAATCTCTGAGAAGTCCCCCAAACCCATAGTTTGGATAAGTGTTGTGCTACTTGCCCCTCCACAAATAGTGAATGACATTCTATCTCACACTGAATTAGAGTCTGATTTAGCGTCTGTAATCATTAAGGTCATGTGTCAACTCAGCTGGGCAGTATACTCAGTGATTTGACAGTTATGATGCAGCTTGACAGTCATATAATGATGTAATTACCTCCATGATGAGATCTGGTGTACTATGATCACCTCCATGATGGGTTTGAATGTGAATACCTCATCAGTTGTGAAAGGGAAATTCCTTGGGGGTGTGATGGCCTTCATCCAATATAGGTGAACTTTCTGGCAAGGCTCTGGGGCTTTCTGCTGTCTCTGGATCCTGTAGCTGGCACCTGTTCATCTGACCTCCAGTTCTTGGGACCTGAGTTAACAGCTTACTGTCTGACCTGCTGATCTTGGGTTCATCAAGCCCTGTGACAACATGAATCAGGAGAAGCTGCCAGCCTGAACTACAAACTTGGGATGTTCAAACCTCTACAACCATGTGAACCATTTTCCTGATATAAATCTCTCTGTGTATTAATGTGCATTAGTTGCTTTACTTCTGTAGATAATCTAACTTCAGACAATATCTATAAGGATATGTGACGCAAATCGTTAACATGCTTAGCTGCCAACACAAAAAAAGGCCTTTGACTCCATCTGGAGGCACATTAGAAAAAAGTCCTGGTGACATGTCCAAAAATATCAACCATTAAAAACCCTATGCAATGCAATTCTACTTTGGCATACATAGGATCACCAGGAGTCAGAATTGACTGGATGGCAATTGGTTTTTGAGGCTATGTAAGCTGATCACACACTAGTGCTACAGGTTTCTTGAGCCCAACTGCATACATTTTCAGTGTCTTTATAGAGATGCAATTGATGCACATCAAATTATATCCCTATTTGTCTGTCAGTTTGTAGTGCTATGGGTGCTTGCTTGTTGCTATGATGCCGGAAGCTATGCCATCAGTATTCAGATACAAGCAGGGTCACCCATGGTAGACAGGCTTCAGCTGAGCTTCCAGACTAAAACAGATTAGAAACACTCCAAGACATATTATAATCAAGCTTAACAAAATGAAACATAAGTAGAAACTCCTAAAGGCAGCAAGACTCAAAGCAAAGCTGACATTCAGAGGGAAACCCTGTAGGCTTTTGTCAGATTTCTCAGCAGAAACAATGCTGGCATGGAGACAGTGGCATGACATATTAAAAGCCTTGAAGGAGAAGAACTTCCAACCAAGAATTATATAGCCTGCAAAACTATCTTTCAAATATGAAAACAAAATTAAGACATTCCCAGATAAACAGAAACTCAGAGACTTTGTAAAAACCAAACCAAAGCTGCAAGAAATACTGAAAGAAATTCTTGGCTTGGAAGAACAAAACCTCTAACTTTATGTTTTAGAAGGACACATTATCCAGAATCCTACTTAGTTAGGGAAGGCTCCAATCACAATCAACGCTATAATAGGGAAAAAAATGATCTAGTGATCATATCATGTAAACTATGATATCATCGTATTAAAAAGAGGTATATACTACAGTAAGTTTAGTCCTTCCAGATGAAGACAAAGTTGACAAGACTGGTGGCAATCAAAATTGGATTTATATATAGTTTAGTAAGAGGGATCATAGGGGCAGCTGTAAAGCACAATAAAAAGCAACATACCATATCAAGAAATGTAATACAGGAGTCTCAACAACCACAAAACCAACCCTGAGAACAGTGAAAAATCAACTCACAAAGAAGAAGGTTGCAGAACAGATTAGTAAGAACAACAGAGAAAACATCTACACAAAAATAAATCACAATGGCAGCAGTGAACACATACCTATCAATAATTACGTTGAATATGAATGTACTGAATGCTCCAGTAAAAAGATATCAAGTGACATCTTGGATCAAAAGACATGACCCATCTATATGTTGCCTACAAGAAACTCACCTTAGACTTAAAGATAGGAAAAAAGAAAATCAAATTTACACACCATCCACTGAGGCCAAAGATGAAGAAACTGATCTGCAGTCAAAATTGATCAAACATGCAATCAGAATGCATAGATAATTATTGGTGATTGGAATGCAGAAGTGAGAAATAGAGAAGAAAGATTAGTAGTTGGAAAATACAGCCTTGGTGATAGGAACAATGCTGGAGACCAGATGATAGAATTCTGTAACACCAATGACTTCTTCACTGCAAATACCTTTTTTCACCAATATAAACAGCAACTATGCACATGGACCTTGCCAGATGGAATACACAGAAATCAAACTGACTGCATCTGTGGAAAAAGATGAGGGAAAAGCTCAATTGGTCAGTCAGAACAAGACCAGGTGCTGATGGTAGCACCATCAATAGCTCATATGCAAGTTCAAATTGAGACAATAAACTTAGAATAAGTCCATGAAAGCTAAAGTACAATTTGAGTATGTCCCACCTGAGTTTGGAGACCATCTCAAGTATAGATTTGATGCATTGAATGCTAATGACCAAAGACTGGGCCAGTTATGGAATGATATCAAATACATCAGATATGAAGAAAGCAAGAAGTCATTAAAAAGACAAGAAAGAAAGAAAAGACTGAATTGGATGTGAGAAGAGACTTGGAAACTTGCTTTTGAAAGTTGAGCAGCTAAAATAAAAGGAAGAAATGATGAAGTGAAAGACCCAAACAGAAGATTTCAAAGGACACTTTGACAAGACAAAGTAGTATAATGACGTGTGCAAAGAGCCGGAAACAGAAAACCAAAAGGGAAGAACATGCTCCATGCTTCTCAAGCTGAAAGAATTAAAGAAAACATTCAGTCCTTGAGTTGCAATAGTGAAGGATTCTGCAGGGAAAACACTGAACAACTCAGGAAGCACCAAAAGAAGATGGGAGGTGTTTTAGTCAGCTAGTGCCGCTCTAACAGAAATACCACAGAGTGGATGGCTTTAACAAAAGAAGGTTTATTCTTACACAGTCCAGTAGGCTATGAGTCTAGATTCAGGTTGTCCATTCCAAGGGAAGGCTTTCTTCCTTGTCTGCTCTGGAAGAAAGTCCAGTATTGAATCAGTCTTTGTCCAGGGAGCACCTTGGCGCAGGAACCTCAGGTCTGAAGGATGCGCTCTTCTCCCCGTGCTACTTTCTTGATGACATGAGGTTCACAGTTCTCAGCCTGCTTCCTTTTCCTTTCATCTCTTGCAGGATGAAAGGATTAAGGGTGGGGCAAGCCATACTCCAGGGAAACTCCCTTTACAGTGGAGCAGGGAGGTGATCCTATGAAGGGATTTACAATCTGACCCTAATCCTTTAACATACAGCATAGGAAAACCACTAAATGGAGGACAGTCAGAAGATACTGGGAATCATGGCCCAGCCACATGACTACAGTTATTTTGTGGGGGACACAATTCAATCCGTGACAGGAGGAATACACAGAATCATTATACCAAAATAATTGGTCAACATCCAACCATTTTAACGGGTAGCATATGATCAGGAACCAATGGTACTAAAAAAAGAAGTTGAAGCTCCATTGAAAGCTTTGGTTAAAAACAAGGATCCAGGAATTAATGGAATATCGATCAAGATATTTCAATAAATGGATGCAGTGCTGAAAGTGATCATTCATCTATGCCAGGAAAATTGGAAGACAGCTACCTGGCCAACTGAATGGAAGAAATCCATATTTATGCATATCCCCAGGAAAGGTGATAGAACTGAATGCAGAAACTATCAAACAATGCCATTAATAGCAGACGGAAGTAAAATTTTGCTAAAGATCATTTAAAAGCAACTGCAACAGTATATTGACAGGAAAATGCTAGAAATTCAACCCAGATTCACATGAGGATGTGAATGAGGAATGTTACCGCTGATGTTAGATGGTTCTTGGTTGAAACAGAGAATACCAGAAGGATGGTTTACCTATGTTTCATTGACTATGCAAGGCATTCAACTGTGTGGACCATAACAAATTATGGATAACATTGCAGAGCATAGGAATTACAGAACACTTAATTGTGCTCACGAGGAATCTGTACATGGATCAAGAGGCAATCTTGCAAAAAAGAACAAGAGGACACTGAAAGGTTTTTTTTTTCCTCTTTTTTTATTTTTTATTTGATATGACTGAGTGAAAATGTACATTCCTGTATAAATTTACATGCCCACCTATAAGCAGCTTCCACTGCTCTGATGTCCAGTGACTGCACTCTATTCCTCTCTGCTCCATACATGTCTCATCCTCCCAACAACCTCCTTTCCCCTCCTCTCCACCCACTCTTCTTCTTTCAACCAGAGGTCAGGAGGCTGATATCCTATAGATGTATAGAACCATAAAGTGCATGCAATATATGGTCACTCTGCATTGCCAAGTCCAATCCATTAGTGTCCAAAGACTGGATTTTCGTTATGATTTATGGGCAAGGGCAGCATCAGGGCCAGGGGCCATGCTCCCAGGGGAACCCCGAAACTGTTGGCCCATCAATTGAGGTCTTTTAGTGGAGATCTCTGGATGCACCCCTTTTTATTCTTGTGTTGCCAGTGAGACTCAACTTAGTGAGCTCCATCATGGCTATCACTGGTGGTGGCTGGGCACCATCCAGTTCTTCCGGTCCCAAGTCTATGTAGGCACCCACTCATGTGGGTCTCTCTCTCTTCTGGGTTGTATTTATCCCATGTCATTTTGGTCCTCGGTGAGCATCCATTCCGGTTGAGTTGGGACCATTTGCTGCGCCCTCAGATGGCAGCTTGGCAGCTTTTAAAACCCCAGATGCCACTCACCAATGTAGGGTGCAGAGAGCTTTCTCAGCAAAACGCTGGTTGTGCCAATTGGCACAGATTATTCCCTCTGTATATAGATTTCGCCTAAGAGCATGGTCCCTTGCCCCCTGCCCCAGCTACTCTATCCTTGCAATATTGAGTTGAGATGGAAGGAGTACTCAAGTTATACTGAAGTCCACTTAATGTTGTTCTTGTTTCCAATGTGTGCTGTCACCAACTTCTCTCAACCAGATTTCTAGCAACTATCTAATCTAAACCCTCCCTCCTCGCCCTCCCTCCTTCCCCTCCCTTGCAGCTGTCGGCTTTTCTTCTATACACAAGTCTGTTTCTGAGGTCTTATCGTAGAGGTCTCATATAATATTTCTCCTTTTGTCGCTGACTACTTTCACTCAACATAATGTCTTACAGTTGAAAACAGGTTATGAGGTGTTTCCTGGAATCATCATTATTCTTTATCATTGCATAGTGCTCCGTTGAGTGTATGTACCATAGTTTACCTATCCATTCTTCTGTTGTTGGGCATCTGGGTTGATTCCATCTTTTTGCTATCGTGGACTGTGTTGCGATAAACATTCTTGTTCATGTGTCCATTGGTGTGAAAGGCCTTGATTCTGTAGGATATATTCCAAATAGTGGAATTACTGGGTCAAATGGTATATAAATATCCATTTTTTTAAGGAAGTGCCAAACGGCTTTCCAAAGAGGCTGGACCATTCTTCAACCCCACCAACAGTGTAGGAGGGTTCCACTTTCTCCACAGCCTCTCCAGCATTTGTTATTTTGTGTTTTTGACACTGAAAGGTTTAAAGTCAGGAAAGGTGTGTATCAATGTTGTATCCTTTCACCATACCTTTTCAGCCTGTATACAGAGGGAATAATCTGAGAAGCTTCACTATATGAAGAG
This sequence comes from Heterohyrax brucei, assembly GCA_028571685.1. Taxonomy (NCBI): domain Eukaryota; kingdom Metazoa; phylum Chordata; class Mammalia; order Hyracoidea; family Procaviidae; genus Heterohyrax; species Heterohyrax brucei. Next base: position 5,117,127 of record CM053165.1, on the reverse strand, counting down.
GAAAGAGGCATCAGGGCTGGAGGAAAATTCATTAAAAACCTTCATTATGCAGACGCCACAACCTTGCTTGCTGAAATTGAAGAGGATTTGAAACACTTTTTGATGGAGATCAAAGACCACAGCCTTCAGTATAGATTGCACCTCAACATTAGGAAAACAAAAATCCTCACAACTGGACCAGTAAGCAACATCTGGTAAATGGAGAAAAGATTGAAGTTGTCAAGAATTTCGTTTTACTTGGTTCCACAATCAATGCCCACGGAAGCAGCAGTCAACAAAATCAAGAGGTACATTACATTAGAAACATTTGTTGCAAAAAATCTCTTTAAAGTGTTAAAAAAAAGTAAAGATGTTACCTCAAAGACTAAGTTACAGCTGATCCAAGCCACGGTGTTTTCAATCTCATCAAATGCATGCAAAAGCTGGACAATGAATAAGGAAGACAAAAGAAAAATTGATGGCTTTAAATTGTGGTGTTGGAGAAGAATATTGAATGTACCATGGACTGTGTTTTAGTCAGCTAAGCTGCTCTAACAGAAGTACCACAGAGTGGATGGCTTTAACAAAGAAAGATTTATTCTTACACAGTCCGGTAGGTTGCAAGTCCATATTCAGGGTGTCCGCTCCAGGGAAAGACTTTCCCCTTGTCGGCTCTGGAGGAAAGTCCGGTATTGTATCAGTCTTTGTCCAGGGAGCGTCCTCACGCAAGAACCTCTGGTCTGAAGGACGCGCTCTGCTCCTGGTGTTGCTTGCTTGATGGTAGCAAGGTTCTCAAATTGTCCTTTGTTTCTTTTTCCTTTTATTCCTTGCAAGCTAAAAGCATTAAGGGTGGGGCAAGCCATGCTCCAGGGAAACTCCCCCAACAGCAGGAATTCACAGCCCCACCCTAATCCTTTAACATACAGGTTAGAAAAACCACACAGTGGAGGACAGTCCCAAGATACTGAGAACCATCCCAGTCACGTGGCTGCACACATTTTGGGGGGGACACAATTCCAACCACGACATCCCACCCTTTGACAACCCAAAAATCATATCACAAAACATTTAACACATTCATCTCACCATAGCAAAATTATGTCCATCCATATAACAGAAGTCTTAAATCAGTTCCAAGTCCAAAATACAAAAACTCTTCTACATCTGTGAAACTTAGAAGGCATTAACAGGCAACAGGCAAGTCAACAGAACACATTACATTAGCCCTCAATGCTTTGGAAATACTCTTACATTTTCTGAAACATTCTACACAACAGCAATGCTCTCCAGACTCTAGGTATTGGCCACACTCTCTGGTTTCTGAGTGGAGACCTCCAGCCCCGTGCTACAACTCTGCCTTCAAGGCCCACTTGGACAGAAACTCTGTCCCATCGGCTTTAGGAGCACCCTAAGCCCAAATGAGTGGCAATTCCACCCTTACGAACGCAGCACGCCATGGCTCCACCCTTTTAAACCCCTGAGGTCATGGCCATACCTCTTGAGACTGAGGCAGCTCAGCTTCTCAAGCTATTTGTCTCTTCAGCATCAGCTTCCTATGGCCGCATGGCCCGGGCCTCAGGCCCACATCTGCCCTGCCGGGCAAGTGTTCCAAAGCTCTGTAGCTCCACTGGTTTAAGTGCCCAGAGGCACCCCACTCTTGCTGGAAAGCATCCTGCCCAAAGGCACTCAACTCTCTCACTCTGTGGGTCAGCAGGGCCAGCTCCACCGATTCAAGTGCCCAGAGGCACCCCGTTCTGGGAGGAAAACTCTGCGCAGGCACTGACCTCTCTCGCTCCACGGGTCGGCTCCAGTGCTGCCTCTGGTTCTGCTGCTGCCGATCCTCTGTTGTTTCTCACCATCTGCGCCTTCTTGGTTCCTTCTGAATCTTCTATCCATTCACAGTTTCAAAGTGGCTTCCACATTTTAGGTATTTGCTAGAGCAGCACCCTACTCCTGGTACCAAATTGTCTTAGGCTGGGTTTTCTAGGGAAGCAAAACCAGTAACACGTGTAGGAAAGATTTATAATATATATATATAGACAGATAGATAGATACAAATATAGGAAACAGCTCACGTAATCACAGAAGCTGAATGTCCCAAGCTCTGGCACAAGCCTCACGTGTCCACGGAAGCTGAGGAACCCAAGGTCAGCAAGTCAGAGACCAGAGTTGCAGATCACCGGTTGTGTAGGTCAGTGGATCCCAAGCTGGTGGTGAGACGAAGCGACAGAGGCTGGCGAACCCAGAATCGGCAGGTCAGGGAGCAGGACTGGGCAAAGGCTGGCGAGCGCAGGAATGGCAGGTCAGGGAGCAGGACAGTCAAGTACCGACTGTAAGGACTGATGAGCCCAACAGCTGCTAGCTCAAGTCCCGGAACCCGACGCTGGAACAAGAGAGCAGGAGCTCCTGGCCACATGAGCGATCAGCAGCCATAGTCTAAGGTCACGAGATGAGAGCCGAGGGGCAGGGAGCCACCACAAACCCCGCCCTACCACTTAATACAGCAGCCAAATAGGTGGTAGCCAAGTTGACATAATCCTGAGCACCACAGACTGCCAAAAGAATAAACAGATTTGTCTCAGAAAAAGTACAACCAGAATGATCCTTCGAAGCAAGAATGACAAGACTGCATTCTGCATACTTTGCACGTGTTGTCAGGAGAGATCAAAAGCTGGAGAAGGACATCACGCTTAGTAAAGTAGAGGGTCCACAAAGAAAAGGAAGATCCTCCACAAGATGGACTGACACAGTGGCTGCAACAGTGGACTTAAGCATAAAGATGATTGTGGGCATAGTGCTAGACTGGACAGTGTTTTGTTCTGTTGTGCATAGGGTCACTATGAGTCAGAACAGACTCGACAGCACCTAGCAACAACAACAAACTATGTATCATAATCTGAATATACCTTGGTCTACCAGAACAACAAATCCATCTTGGAAGAAGTACAACTAGAATGTTCCTTAAAGGGAAGATCGTGATGTTTGTCTCACTTTGGACATGTTATCTGGAGAGACCAGTTCCTGAAGAAGGGCATCATGTCTGGTAAAGTAGTTGCTGTTGTTAGGTGCCATCAATCAGTTCCAACTCATAGCGATACCATGTGCAACAGAGTGGAACACTGCCTAGTACCATGCTGTGCTCATGATTGTTGTTATGTTTCAGTCCATTATTTCAGAGACTGTGTCAATCCATTCCATTGAAGGTCTGGTTTTGCCATATCTTGAGATGTTTATGTCAGTACTCAAAACAAACTTTGTGTGTGTGTGTGTGTGTGTGTGTGTGTGTGTGTGTGTGTGTGTGTGTGAGTTTGCATGCAGAGTAGAGTAGATTGCAGGGGACAGATGGAGACCAGTAAGGGAGAAATTAAAAACCTACTAGAGTGGTCTAGGTGTCCCATACTTGACCAGAGTAGGGTAAGATGGAATAGAGCTCCAACACTGATTGAATCAGGAGGTAAGGGAGAACCTGAAATGAGTCAGGAAGACAGGAATGGAGCCATAACAAGAACCCAAGCCAAAGCCAAGCAGGCAGCCCATTAGCCAGGAATGGGAAAACAGCTTTGATTTGACCCGGGCAATGGACCACAGTTAAATGTTTGCAGGGCAAGTTGATTTCATCCTGCACTAGCGAAACAATGCCATTGACAAATATGAAGTTGTCTTAGTTACCTAGTGCTGCTATAAACGAAACTCAATGAATGGATGGCTTTAACAAATGAATTTATTTCCTCACAGTTTGCTTTTAGATGCTGCCAAGTCGGTTCTGACTCACAGAGGCCCCACATATGACAGAATGGAACACTGTCTGGTACTGCACTGTCCTCACAATCTTTGTTATGCTTGAGCCCATTGTTGCAGTCACTGTTAATCCATCTTACTGAGAGTTGTGTTAGTCAGTTAGTGCTGTTATAACAGAAATACGTCAGGTGGATGGCTTTAACTAATAGAAATTTATTCTCTCACAGTCCAGTACTAGAAGTCCAAATTCAGGGTGCTGGTTCCAGGGAAACACTTTCTGTCTCTGTTAGCTCTGGAGGAAAAGTCCTTGTAATGCACAAGCTTCACCTTGGTCTGGCACCATCTTAGCATAGGAACTTTAGGTCCAAAGGTTATGCTGTGTTCCTGGCACTGCTTTCCTAATGTTTAGAGGTTCCTGGGTCTCTGCTTCATTCTGTCTTTCATATCTTAAAAGAAACTAGCTTAAGACACTATCCAATCTTGTAGACCTCATCAATACAACTACTGATAATCCATCATATTAAATCACAATGATAGAATTTACAACACATAGGAAAAGCCCATCAAATGACAAAATGGTGGACAATCACACAATACTGAGAATAATGGCCCAACCAAATTGATACATACATTTTTTGGGGTGACAGAACTGAATCCATCACAAAGGTCCATCACTTTTTGTTGACCTTCTACTTTTCTAAGCATGATGTCTTTCTCCAGGGATATGTTGATAACATGTTCAAATGAAGTCCTTCTATCCTTTGGACATGGGAGCTCTACTTCAGCTTTTCCATGGATTGAATTATGTACCACCCCCAAATGTGTGTAGCAATTTGTCTGGGCCATGTTTCCTGGTATAGTGATAGTCTTATACGCTGTAAACCCTGCCTCTATGATATTGGTGGGGCAGGACTCAATGTGTAAAATTGTATTGTGCCTTGAGGGAAATCCTCTTAGGATACTGTTTTAGCCAGCTAGTGCTGCTCTAACAGAAATATGACTGAGTGGATGGCTTTAACAAAAGGAAGTTTATTATTACACAGTCTGGTAGGCTTCAAGTTCAAATTCAAGACGTCCACTCCATGGGAAGGCTCTCCCACTTGTCGGCTCTGAAGGAAATTCCTTGTGTTGCATCAGTCTTTGTTTAGGGAGCATCTTGGCACATGAACCTCAGGTCTGAAGATCACAATCTTCTCCTGGTACTGCTTTCTTGATGGCATGAGATTCCTAGTTCTCTGCTTGCTTTTATTTCTTTTTATCTCTTGTAGGATGAAAGGATAAATGATGTATGGTGGAAGTCATACTCCAGGGAAACTCCTCTTACAGTGGAGCAGGGAGGTGATCCTATGAAGGGATTTATAGTCCCGCCCTAATAGTTTTATGGCATAGGAAAATCACAAAATGGAGAACAATCATAAAATATTGGGAATCATGGCCCAGGCACATGGCTACACATATTTTGGGGGGGACACAATTCAATCCATGACAGATGTAAAGGAAAAGGAAACAAGCAGAGAGTTGGGGACCTCATACCGTCAGGAAAGAAGCAGTGGTTCCTACACCTTCAAAGCTGCCAGTCTAGGAGAAGATTGATGACGATGACCTTTCTCCACATTTAACAGGGAAAGCCTTCCTCTGGAGCTGATGCCCTGAATTTGGACATTCAGCTTTTTCTAGGAGAAAATAAATTTCTCTTTGTTAAAGCCATCCACATTGTATTTCTCCTAGAGCAGCACTTCACAACTGAGACAACTTTGGGCAACAACCCTGGCCCCATTCACCTGGCCCTCATAAATGGTAAGCCCACATTTTGGAACAGAGTTGGTGAAGATTTGGCTCTTTGAAATGTAAATGATTGTAGGTCCTTGGAACAGTTCTGCTGATCTCCAAACTTCTCTGGGTATGGCTCTTTTCTTAGAGGATGGCAGATATATTTTCTTTGGTCTGTTTCTTTTCTGTAGAATTCCGAGAGGCAGACAGTGTTCTCTCCTTTGTGCGTGCATGTGTGTGTGTGGCACCTTCAGTTTAACAAAAAACTGTGTAACCATGTCTTTGGTGAAAATTCTAGAATATGTGTCTTTAGTTTGTACTACTAAATTTTCCAAATCTTTAAGTTTTGTTTTCATTTTGCACAGTTCATGTTTAAGTTCACCTGTTCTCTCTGAGTTTCAACATAAGCATCAAGATACTAGTGAAGAAATCTCATCAGTACGTTATTCATCACTTACAACTTGTCTTCCACCAAATGTTTGAACATAATTCAGACAAGTCCTTTGCCACTGCATAAAAACTATCATCCTTTGTCCATTGTCCCATAACATGTTCATCATTTTCTTTTAAAGCCTCACCAGAAGCATATTTAGCTTTCGTATTTCTAGCAACATGCTTTTGGCACCATATATATTCTCTGATATGATACTTTTTTTTGTAGCTCTTCTCACTTCTTTCTGAGCTGGAAAGGGGTGGTATAAGAAAGAATTTGTAGAGGCAGAAATTGTAGGGGCAGTATGAAAAAGGAATTGTTGTAGCCTAGTTTCCTGGGTAACTGTAGCATTGTTTCTGTGTGACTTATACAGTTAACTTTCACATATTTAGATGATTTTGTGATTTATGATTTGATTCCTTTCTCCTATCCTCCATGTTCTATGAAGTTTAAAATTAAATTATCTTTTTCTAAGAGAAGCTAGTCAGCAATTGTGATGCTTCTTGGAAAAGTCAAACAGCAACTGATAAGACCTGGAGTGAAACACCCAAACAAGAGGGGCCCATCTTGTGACTGAAACCAGGGTGCTACTGATAGTCCCCAAAAGAATACTCACAGGAGGTCAACCCTCCTACCTGAAAAGGGAACTGGCATTCTTCAAAGCTGTGAAGCTTAAGCCCCACTGTACAAAAACTTTTGGTCAGACAGATTTTTTGAGGAGCCCATTTGCCTCTGTCTCTTGTGTGCTGGTCTATAGTAAAGACCTCTTACTACTCACCTCACCCCTACCTCAATATTGGCCGCCTGACAGGTGGTTTGAATCTGTGTTTTACAGTAACAAGCCCTTATCAGGATCACCCTTGACATCCATAATTCTCTCAACCATCTCTTCAAGGCAATCTAGCCTTTTACTACTAGTCACCTTAAAACTCTCCCAGCCTCTACGCACTACCCAATTTCAAAACCGCTTCCGTATTTTAGGCATCTATCTGTTAGAGCAGAACTCCATTTCTGGAGTTCTATCTTAGTTATCTATCATCCTTTGTCCATTAGTTACCTAATATTACTATAACAGAACTACCAAAGTATATGCCTTTAACAAACAGAAATTTATTCACTCACAGTGTAAAAGGTTAGAAGTCTGAATCCAGGGATCCAATTTCAGGGAAAGGCTCTCTGTCAGCTCTGGAGAAGGTCCTTGTCATTAGTCTTTGCCTGAGCCTAGGATTCTCAGCACAGGGACCCTGAGTCCCCATGATGTACACTGATCTCAGCTCTTCTTTCTTATTGGGAGGTCCCTCTCTCTCCTTTCATTTCTCTCTGCTTTTATCTCTTATAAGGCAGTGAAGGGGGGTCATTCAAGATACATCCCACCTTATTAACATAACAAATACTCTAATCCTCTTTAACATGACCTAATTCTGCTTCATTAAGGTAACAGACAGCTCACTACCAGATGGGGTCATAAACACAAGGCATTATAAAAGGAGTATCAGAACCCTTTGCCTTTAAGTTAGTTCTGACTCACTGCAATCCTATAGGACACAGTAAAACCACCCCATAGGGTTTCCAAGGAATGAATGGTGGATTTGAGCTTCCAGTCCCTTGGTTAGCAGCAGACCCCCTAACTACTGCACCACTAGGATACAACCACAGGTATAGAGGCTAGGATTTACAACACATCACAGGTTGGAGAACAATCAAATCATAAAATGGAAGACATCCACACAATACTGGGAATCACAGCCTAGCCAAACTGACACATTTTTTGAAATGTGGTTAAGTGCAATTTTACAACCCAAGTGAATTTTCCATGTAAGTGTCTGCTTCTCTGCAGCTCTACCTATTCTCTTCACGTTGTGGCAACACACTCCTCTTTCCCACTCCCTACTTCCAGTATCCATTCACCCAACACTTGTCCTCTCCTCTCCACCCTCTCCTCTACCCTCTAAAAAGAAACCAATAGGACAGCCTCATATATATATTAAACCTACAGAAAGAAACCAGTAGGACAGCCTTATATAAGCCTTCTATGTCAAACCATTAAGTACACACACCATAAGCATACACTTGTTCCCAAGTCCAGTCCATTCTTGTCTGAAGAACTGACATCAGTATGGGTTTCAGGTCTGGGCCAGCAGTAAGGCTAGTGGCCATATTCTCAGGGGACTCTCCAAGCTGTCAGACCATCAGTTCTGGACTTTTAGTAGAGTTCTTGAACTGAACACCTTTTTTTCTCATGCTACATCAGGCATTCTACATTGTGTACCCTAGTATAGCTGCCTTTGGTAGTGGCTGGGCACCATCTGGTTATTCTGGTCTCCCACTTATGTACTGTGACATATATTTCTGAGAGACAAAATAGAGGTCGTGACACAGTATACTTTGAGGTAAAGATAACAAGGTCAGTTGTGGACACTTTATGCTAACTATAAAGTTTTAAATGCCATGTGGAGCTGTCTATAAGGTGATGGACCTTCAGAAAGGTCACTTGATCTGTAGATGTAAGTCAGGTGTTACCCTTATAAAGGTGATAGGCCAAGCTGTAGGCTTGCCTGAGAGGACAGAAGAGAACCTAGGATAGGTATGAACTGGGAAAAAACATTTCCAAAGCACTTATCCAATAAAGAATTTATATCTCGACTATTTTAGTATGTATTTTTAAAATTACATGGATCAGGATTAGTCAAGCACAAGAAGATGACGTAGGAAGCTATAGTGGTCTGAATAGTGTCCCCACAAAATTTACGTCTGTCTGGAATCTCCTAACATGACTTTGAGAGTTAAGATTGTGTGTCAACTTGGCTGGGCCATGATTCTCAGTAGTTTGGCAGCTATGTAATAATGCAATTATCCTCCATTTTGTGATATAATCTGATGTAATCAGCCAATCAGTTGTATGAGGAGTTTCCTCATAGGCATAACCTGCATCCAATATATATGGACTTTCTGGAAAAGCTCATGGGCTTTTTCTCACTCTGGATCCTGCATCTGAGTCATCATTCCTGCATCCAGTTCATTAAGCTCCAAGTTCTTGGGAGTTGAACCAGCTGCCTGCTGTATTATCTGCCAGTCTTGGGATTCATGGGCCTCCATTGTCTGTGAGCCAATGCCTGCTGTCTGAGCTATTAATTTCAGGTTTGTCAGCCCCTGAAGCCGGGAAGCCTTTGGCCTTGAACCTGGAACTTGTCAGCCTCTACAACTGTGTGAGCCACTTCTGTGAGATTTATCTCATCTCTCTCTCACTCTCACTATCTATATGTGTGTATATATACATATATACACACATACACATACACACATATATCTAGTTATTGTTGGTAGGTGCCATTGAGTCTGTTTCAACTCATAGTGACACTACGGGATAGAGTAGAACCACGCCTATGGGGTTTCCAAGGAGCAGCTGGCGGATTTAAATGTCACTAAGGCTCTGGCACAGGGGTTATCAAGTCATTACTACCAGAAGAACTAGATGGTGCCCAGCTACTACTACTGGCCATTTTAATTAGGGCTGCAATAGACGTACCCGGAATAAATGGGAGAAAAATGTGGAACAGAACTTCAAATTCCTAAAAACAAACAAAAAACTAGACCTACTGGACTGGTTGAAACTGGAGAAATTCCTGAGACTGTTGCCCTGAAATACTCCTCAAACCCTGAAATGAAACTGACCCCTGAGGTCACCTTGTAGCTGACTAACAAGTTGGCTCGTAAGTAATAAACATCATCTGTAAGGACTGTGCTCCTTAAATCACCTGATGTGAAACCAAATGGTTAGCAATTATTTTAAAACAAAGATAAGAGTATAAGGGGTCAGGAAAACTAGATTAATGAAAATAGAGCAACCAGAACAGAAATAATGAGAATGTTCATGCATTGTGAAGACTATAACCAAAGTCACTGAACAACTTATGTAGAAATTGTTGAATAGGAACCTAAACTGCTGTGTAAACCTTCACCAAAAAAACACAATAAACTATTATTTTTTTTTAAAAAGATGAGGTTATTACTGGATTAGAGTTGTCCCTAATCCAGTGGCTAGTGTTTTTGTAAGGAAAAAGAAGAGAGGCTTAGATACACAGAGAGAAGACAACCTTGTAAAGACAGAGGCAGAAATCAGAGTGATGCATCTACAAGGTAAGGAACATAAATGGTTGCCAGTATCCTCCAGAAACTAAGAGAGTGTCTCCTTAGAGCTACTGAAGGAAACCAACCTTGCAGGCATTTTGAGTTTGGACCTCTGAACTCTGAAAGAGTGGGAAATACATTTTTTTGTTATGTATAGAGACCAAAGCTTATTAGTAATCAGGAGCGAGAAGGAGGAAGTTAAGAAGGCGTCATTGCTTAGGGAGCACTGTTTCTCTGTTATTGGTGGGGGAACAATTTTTTTAAAAAGGATAATGTTAATAGTTGCTCAGCATGATGAACATAGTCTTGTCACTGAATTATACATGTAAAAATTGTTGAATTGACAAATGTTTGGGTACATATTTGTTTAACAACAATTAAAAATTATGTTGCTTTAATCCAAAGTAGTGACTTTATTTAGATATGGGGCTTTTTCAGATATGATTTGTTAAGTTACAATGAGGTCCTGACTAGATTATGGTCAGCCCTAAAACCAGACACATAGAGGGAAAATGAGCCACTTGATGGCACTTTGTGGTATTTTGTTACAGCATCCCCAGGAAACTAATGAAAGGATCAAAAACCCAACCAAACCCCTTGACATCAAGTTGATTCCAAGTCACAGAGATCTTACAGGACAGAGTAAACTGCCCCATAAGGTTTCCAACAAGTGGCTAGTGAATCTGAACTGTTGTTATTTTGTTTAGCAACTGAGTTCTTGGTTAAATGACAAGTTCTGAGTCTGAACTTCAGCTTCATCATGATTGGTTATCATTTGGTCAAATGATAAGAAACATACACAAGATATATGTATAAATAGCAGTCAAGGAAAATAACCTAAAGAATACAGATAAAATGAAGTCAGTGAGGTACGAAAGAGACCAGTAGATGGTCAGTGTCATTCAACCCGAGCCGGGAGAAGACTACAAGAAAAAGTTAGTGGGCAATAATAGTGTCAAAAGTCACAGAGAGGTCAAGGGGCAGGAAGCAAGGAGAGGGTCTAGAAAGTGTCAATGTGTTTCTCAAACATTTTGAGTAAATGTGTGAAAGCTAAATATCAATGGGCTGAGAAGTGAATTAAATGTGAGCAGAAGTAGTGACTGTCACTGCTCAAAAACATATGGAGGGAAAATGAAAGAGAAGTCTGTAGAGAAACTGAAAGAGCAGATGTAAAGAAAGATGAGGGAATGATGGAATGCAGGTTGGGAGAAAGCCATCACTGAGACGGACTAACATGATAACTGAAACAATGGACTCAAGTTCACTGCTAATCATGAAGCTGGTGCACAACTGGGCAAGTAATGTTTTATTCTGTTGTACATAGGTTTGCCCTGAGTTTGAGCCAACTTGAAGGCAACGAACAATAAGATGCAGGAAAATGCAAATAAAACCACAAAATATCCTGACATTACTACTGTAAATAATAATAATAAAAGAAACCTGGCAATAACAAATGTTGGAAAGGTTGCTGGAAGATTGGTGCTGTTAGGCACTGCTACTTGGAATGCAAAATGTTATACTTGGTTTCCAAAACAATATGGTGCTTCCTTAGAAAGCTAGAAATAAAAATATCATGTCACCCACCAGTCCCTTAGGACTAATGTTGTGGAGAATGGGAATTCCAAAACACCTCATTGTGCTCTTAAGGAATCTGCATATGGATCAACAGGCTGTCATGTGAACAGCACAAGGGGACAATGCATAGTTTCAAGTCAGGAAAGGCACGCATCAGGATTGTATCCTTTCACCATGCCATTTTAATCTGTATGCCGAGCAAACAATCCAAGAAGCCGAATTATACAAAGAAGAATGAGGCATCAGGATTGGAGGATAACTCATTAACAACCTGTGTTACACAGACAACACCACCTTACTTGCTGGAAATAAAGAAGATTTGAGACACTTACTGATGAAGATCAAGAACCACAGCCTTCAGTATGGATTGCACCTGAACATCAGGAAAACAAAAATCCTCACAACTGGACTAGTAAGCAATATTGTAATAAATGGAGACAGGATTGAGATTGTCAAGGATTTCACTTCACTTGGGTCCACAATTAACGCCCATGGAAGCAGCAGTCAAGAAATCAAAAGATGCATTATGTTGGGAAAATCTACTGCAAAGGACCTCTTTAAAGTATTCAAAAGTAAGGATGTCACTTTGAAGACTAAAATGTATCTGACCCAGGCCACGGTATTTTCAATCACATCATATGCATGCAAAAGCTGGACCGTGAACAAAGAAGACAGAAGAGGAATTGATACCTTTGAATCGTGGTGTTGGAGAGAAATGTTGAATGTACCACGGACCCGCCAAATAACAAACAGATGTGTTCTGGAAGAAGTACCACCAGAGTGCTCCTTAGAAGAAAATGGCAAGACTGTGTCTTCCACACTTTGGACATGTTGTCAGGAAACATCAGTCCCTAGAGAAGGACATCATGCTTGGTAGAGTGGAGGGTCAGCAAAAAAGAGAAAGACCCTCAATGAGATGGATTGACACAGTGGCAGCAACAATGGGCTTAAGCATTAAAATGATTGTGGACATGCTGCAGGACTGGGCAGTGTTTTGTTCTGTTGTTCACAGGGTCACTATGAGTCAGAACTGACTTGACAACACCTAACAACCACAACTACCAGTCCCACTCCTAGTGTTACCAGAAAAGCCTTAGAGGTCGGCTACCTGCCACAAAAAGTCAATTCACTGAGACAGGAGATTTGGGGTGAAATCAAAGGTTTTATTTGCAAGCTGACATTGCAAAGTAACAGGGAGATATTTACCTGCTCAAAAGCCTGCCCAGATTGGTCAGGCAAAATCTGAGTATTTAAAGGGAAAGACCACATGCAGATGTAGGGAACAATGTGGGCAGTTGGGGGCCTGTGGGGGTTAACTGAGTGGAAATCAACTGAGCGGAGGGCTGCTTCACAATCTCACAGGCCATCACCAACCACCAAGGAAAACAAAGTGGTGCTAGATGTCATCTGGCCAGTAACCTAGAAGAATAATGCTCAAACACGAGTTACTTCTTCATCCTCCTTAGCCTTCTACTTGGTTCTTTTATAATTGGTTTTATCAAGACAAAAGGAGCCATTCATTGCCAATAGTTCACTGAATCTACAGTGAAGCCTATGAGGGCCCCACCATGAGAAGGACCCCACTGTGAGAAGGCCCCCACCGTAGCATCACCACCTGGGACTTGTGGAATGTGGAGGTCATGTCTTTACCTGCGTGTTATGGGTGATCTGAAACAATGTCTCTCAAGTCCCCTTAGTTTATAGCATCCCCCACATGGAGGATTTTTCAGCCTCTGGTTTCAATCCCCATTTTGTTTTAAACCTTCAGTCTTTGGAAGTGGAGCACAGACCATTCTGACTACTTCCTTCTGAATAGGGGCATTGGAGGGAGTGAAGGTTGCCAGTACAAGGGAGACCCCACCAGAGGTGTGAAAAGCCACCACATCCTGTTGGACCCTAGAATATGTTGACTCTAAGGGGAGACTGTAGAGAACAAACACTCCCCACAGCTGGTGGAGTCTGGGCCATTCCCTTGGTAACTATTTTCAAGATACAGGGTCCAAAAATGTAAATTAGGGTGATTATAATATAGTGGTTAATAAGAGGTAAATGGCCAGGAGTTTATAGACTCAAACCATTTGTAGACAGCTGGCTTCACCAACCTCAGTGATAAAGGAGACCAACTCAGGCACCTCCAGAGGGGTGGTGTGGAGTCAGTTGTTCATAGGATTTTAAAACCTGACTCAGCAGAACTACAGATACACAAAGGACATCCTGGTTTAAACAGCACAACCTAGGTATTGGGAATGGCAATGCCCTCAAACTCCTCATGTAACCAGTTATTTTTCTGGTATATATCTCCAAACCAACAATATAGCCAATTTTAAGTCTTATTTTAATCAGTAATTTTTGTACCAGTAACTCAACAGGGCATTCAGGGACACTTGGAAAGGAGTGTCTTTTTAACTGTAACCCCATTAGGCACTATCAGACATAAGAGCAAACTATCAGATATGAGTTAAATTGTATCAGAAGAGTAAAACTTAAGCTTTACACAGTTCCACTTGGAGAGTGGGGCCCACTGGGTAATCTAATATAGAGAAGGTGGCCCTCCTGTTTGAAACAAGTCCAATTTTTACTGTCCAAGTCCTCGTCAGAGCATAACCCTTAGCTTTTCCATAGTGATATTGGTGTGTGGCCAGGAGGCATATGGGCTGTGGTCCATCATCAGCGGCCAGTTTCCTAGCCTCCTCTTCTGAGAGAGTCCAAGAGGGCCTGTCCATCTGAGCCTTGTGTTGGGAAAGTCAATTGAATGTCCTACTTTAGAGTGCCCAAGGCACTCCACCTCTCAGTGGCCTCAATTTTGACAGTACCTGTATTTATCAAGGTCTACATTTACTGGCCAGTGAAGTACTCTTAAGTCCTAGTCTCTGGGGCTAGTTTGGTTATCATGAGGTGGACCATGGAGGGCTTTAGCCACAACTGGGCTTTTTTTTTTATCCTTTTCTCCCCACAGCCAAAATCTCTATTATTTAAAGTGCCTTAAGGGTCTCCTCTACCAATTGGGAGTGAGGACTGAGGCTCGGCCTCAAGTTTTTGTAATTTGTCTTATGTCTGATGTGGACCAAGACACAAAACATATGACCATAATGGCTTTTCTAACAGTGTCCACAGTAAACTAGTAGACCAGTTTATCTGGACCATTATTTGACTTAAGGTAGATTGCAGAACCAGTCTTTTCTAAAAGCAGTAGCCTGCATAGGCCACCTTAATTTCTACAGAAGTCAGAAATCCAAACCATAGAACAATTAGATATCCTACTATAAAATCTTTGATCAAAGATGCTGCCCTTGTCCATAAATCCTAACGAAGTTTCACTCTTTGGACACGAATGGATTGGACTTGGCAATGCAGAGTGACCATATATTATATGCATTTTATGGTTCTATACATCTATAGGATATCATCTTGCTGACCTCTGGCTGGAGGAAGGGGAGTGGATGGAGAGGAGGGGAAAGGAGGCTGTTGGGAGGATGAGACATGTATGGAGCAGAGAGGAATAGTGTGCAGTCACCAGACAGGGAGAGCAGTGGAAGCTGCATATAGGTGGGCATGTAAACTTATATGGGAATGTACATTTTCACCCAGTCATATTAAATAATTTTAAAAAAGTGTTCAACAAATGGTAATTGAACACCATCAGGTTTTTAAGATCTCAGGTACTATACAATGAACTAGGAAGTAGAAAACACTAATGATATAAGCCAATTATTTGAAATAACCAACAAAACTATGAGTAGGTCTCTGAGGGGAGACAAACCTCATGAGATGTTCAGATATAGCTTCAGTAACCTTTCATGTGCTTCAACAGTAAGTATATTTTGTAAAAACCTCAGATTTCAAATAAGCATATGAACTGTAACATTCGTCTGTCAAGACTTAAATTCTTTTTTATAGAATAGGAAACTCTAATGTGATTTTAATTTGTAAAATTACAGCTGAAATTAGATGTTTTCCTGGTTATGAGACTTATAACTCTACTAAGTTTACCCCAAGGAATTTTCAATTGTAGGATTATGACAAGCTAAACTCATTAAACAATTTCAGGAAAAGGAAAATAATTTCCCAGTTGTTCTCCATTTCACCTAGTTTTGAACGAGCTGTCATCTGTGAAGTTATCAGCTTTCACAAGAGTTTTGAATTTATTTTGAGTCATAGTCATTTTTCACCAGTATAAAATTTCTGTTGAGATAGTCTGGTTAATCAGCAAAAACTGTAGATGACAAAAACTTCTTAATAATGACAAGAGTCAGTTACAAAGCAGGATATAAAAGGTCAAATAAAACTCAATTCACTGGAAAGAAAGTTAGACAATATTCCTAAGTACAACCATTACTCACATTTTTTAAGGAGTATTAGCATTATGCATAATAATTTTGAGGTACAATCCCATATAGTCAGTATATACCAAGATTATTAAGTCTCTAAATACTTATGTAGTATAAAAATGAATCCACAGACAAATGATTTGAATGTCCCAATTAAAGCATTGGCTTTGATGATGCCAGATTAAATAAAATAATATATCCATGGCATCCCACACTTTGTTCTCTAAAGCATTATTACCTTGTAACATGAAAAGGATTTACCCCCTCACAGCTGTGACGAATAGATTTCAAAATGGTCCATCTTCAGAACAAAGACTAAGATAAGAAGTTACTAGCTAACCTAAAAAGCAAAGAGAAAGGGAGTGGGGACCTGTTCAGGAAGGAGGAGATATGACCTTAAAGGAAGGAATGGAATGCTAAGACTTAGGTGATGTCAGGGAAAGACTGTTCACCTTATAGTACTCAGCCAATCAGGAACTGAGAGATGGACTTGTAAGAATGGCTTGTAAGGGAACTGCTGGGCATGCCCTCTGTCTAGCTTCCTCTGTGGGCTCAGGTGCCCAATTCTACAAAATCGCCCAATAAAACCTCACTGTCACTAGCTGAATTTGAACTGAATTTCTTGAGCATTCATCAGAAAAAGACACTGGTGAGTACCTGCTGGTGACCTCATAAGGGATAAGGCAGCCTGCCTTGATTATCAAGGCAAGGTCCTAGCCAGGGGTTTACACTGGCCTGCCAATTGCCAAGAGGGACTGAAGAGGTATCCAGGGTGCTAACAATGTTTCTCACAAACTTTGGGGGCTTGCCTGGGGTATTTTCTGTCCACTTGGGGCAGCAGCCTTGGTGATGGGGGAGATGCATCTTGCCTTGGTTTTGGTGGCCTACTCTGCCAAGCTGCCCTGCCTCTTATGAGAGCTAGGATAAACATGAAACCATTGTCTGGAAGTTGGTGATAACGATGTAATAGGGTGAAAACAAATGACCGCTGCAGCCAGGCAACTCTGTGCATCGGCCAGGTAGGAAAATTGGACTATAGGTACTGCCCTGGTGGTTGGATATTTTCAGAGGCTGAGTGTATGGTTGTGACTGAGATGTACTTTGGATACAAAGTTAGTGCAGAGTCCTGATCTATAATTCCATCCTCCGGTGATGTAGATAGCCAGAGATGGATCAAGTGAATCTCAGAGTGTGCAAGAAACCTCCAGGGAAACGAGGGTTGAGGACATGGGGAAATTCAGGCATCAAACTTTGAAACAGATAAAAACGTGAAACAAAAGTTCTAGGCCTAGGGAGGGGAGAAGGAAGGGAGTAGAAGTGTAATGGCAACTGCGGATCCGTGCCACCTGTCCGCAAAGCCAATACTGAGACAGGAGGTGAGGTGATTAAATGAGGACATTTATTGAGTGCCAACACACAAGAGGCAAGGGGGAATCAGTTCCTCCAAAGCTTGCCTGCATGCGTAGGCTAAGCCTGGAGGTTATATAGGTTGATTAAGGGGGGGCTCGCTGGTTAGTATTTTTCCCCTTCCATACAAATAATTCTTTTGAAGTTTCAACAATATTCTTTGTTGGGGTCTACATGGCTTCAATAAGTCAGGGCTTGACAATCATCCAAACTACCCGGTGATTCAGTTCAATGGTCTTAGATAGTAGCCGAAACAGGATAAATAGAACAATTAATCAATGTTCCTAAGGGGAAGGAATAGCCATGTGACTTATGACCAGTATGAGGTAAATTCTTACCGATGGGGTAGAAGTGAGTTCTCAGGACTTAATGTTTATAACAGGGTTGTCTTAACTATTGTTTGTAGCAAGATGAAGTCAGGCTGGACAAGGTCCTCCCTTTCAGAAGGTCCCAAGAACGTTCTTCCTGACAGTCCTTTGGGGAGAATGTTGAGGGCTTGGGAAGATAGTCCTCAGACCCAGGATAAGGACAAACAAAAGATGATTAAATATTGCTGCTTTGTGTGGCCAAAGGAACCAATTTGTAGACTATCAGTATTCTGGCCCCAATTTGGTTCCCATGAGGGCTGGTCTACCAGGCCCTAGTCCTCTTTGTGAATGATAGAATGTATCGTTCCCTATGCCCTCTGCTGGTTGGAAGGGGGACAAAAATCAGCCCAAAGTGTGTTTTCCCTTAAGGTGGATAAATACGGTCCCAAATCAAAACCCTGTGGCCCACTTTCTTCCCTGCCACCTCCTGATGGTGGGTCCAATTCACCTCAACCACTTTCTAATGTCAAGTCTGAAGGCGAGGCCAACCTGTCTCTGCCTCCCCCTTATGCCACACTGGGAAAGGGACAGAAAAGGCCAGAGCTAGTTTATATCATCTGGGGTTGGATATAGAGGTGCTTACTTTGCCAGCTGGGAAGAGGGACCTATACACCTGAAAACCTGACTGACTTTGGAAGTGGTCAGATACCTTTGACCTTTCATTTTAAGATGGCCTAGAGAAACAACTGCAGACCATCCTCACAGCATCTCTCCCCACCTCTATTGACTCACATGATGCCCCAAAAGCAACAAATTCTGGATAGCAGCATAATGAAGAAATCACCCATGGCTTCAGAAGGACTCCAAAAGACAGCACAAAAGAACTTCCCAGACAAAGAAATCTTTCTGAAATTATCAGAAAGTAAGTACAAAAGGATTATATAGAGAGCCTTCTTAGACCTTGTACAAAATGCAGCAGAGCAAAATTAAAAATTAAGCAAGCTGTTTGATCTGGTGGAACAACAGTACTCCGAAATCCGACAGATCAATAACAAAACCAAAAAGACAGAAAATTCAGTTCAGAGCTAAAAAACCAGAATTGAACAAATGGAAAATAGACTTTGTGACCTGAAAGACAGAACTACTGACTCTATCATCTATGAAGAGAAATCAGAAAAAAGAAACAAGAAAAATGAAGAAGCATGTGGGAACAATCTGTGATTAACTGGAGTTCCTGAACAGGGTGGGACACCAGAGAACACAAAGAGCATTGCGGATGAGCTGCCAATAGAAAACTTCCCTGAAATTATGAAAGAAGAGAATATCCAAGATACATATCAAATGCAACTCAATAAGAGCCCAAAAGAAAGACTCCAAGATATAGTATAATCAAGCTTAACAAAATGAAACCCAAGCAGAAACTCTTAAGGACAGCAAGACTCAAAGCAAAGCTAACATTCAGAGGGAAACCCTGTAGGCTTTTGTCAGATTTCTCAGCAGAAATGATGCTGGCACAGAGACAGTGACATGACCCATTCAAAGCCTTGAAGGAGAAGAACTTCCAACCAAGAATTATATATCCTGCAAAACTATCTTTCAAATATGAAAGTGAAATTAAGACATTCCCAGATAAACAGAACTCAGAGACTTTGTAAAAACCAAACCAAAGCTGCAAGAAATACTGAAAGAATCTCTTTGCTTAGGAGAACAAAACCACTAACTTTATATTTTAGAACCAAATACAGGACACATTACCTAGAAACCTACTCAGTTCTGGAAGGCTCCAAACTCAATTGAAGCTATAATAGTGAAAGAAATGATCCAGTGATCATATCATGAAAACTATGATGGCACCGTATTAAAAAGAGGGATGTAATACAGTTGTTACAGTGCTTCCAGATGGAGTGGAACTTAATAAGACTTGCAATAATTAACATTGGGTTTATACATAGTTTATTAAGCAGGATCATAGGTACAGCCGTAAAGCACAATAAAGATGCAACATATGAAATCAAAAAACGTAATACAGGAATCTCAACAAACACAAAACCGACACTTAAAAAGATGAAAAATCAACTCACAAAGAAGAATGTCCCAAAACAGATTAATAAGAACAGAGAAAACATCAACACAGAAATAAACATATCAAAAGGGCAGCACTAAACACATACCTATCAATAATTACATTGAATGGGAATGGACTGTATGGTCCAGTAAAGAGACATCGAATGACATCTGGGATAAAAAGACCCGACCCATTCATATGTTGCCTACAAGAAATTCATCTTAGACTTAAAGATATCAACAAACTGAAAATTAAAAGATATAAGAATATATATCAAGCTAACAATACACGAAGAAGAGCAGATGTGGCAATTCTAATCTCAGATAAAATAGATTTTAATGTAAAATCCACCATCATGGACAATGATGGACACTATTTATCGCTGAAAGGTTCAATACACAAGCAGGACTTAACAATATTAAATATTTCTGCACCTAATATTAGACCACCTAAACACATCAAAGAAACACTGACTACACTCAAAAATGAGATAGATCACTCCACAATAATACTGGGAGACTTCAACACTCCACTCTCAATATTGGAAAGATGATCTAGAAAAAAGCTCAGTAAAGACACAGAATACCTTATTTTTACAATTAACCAACTACATCTCATCAACATATACAGAACTTTCTATCCATCAGCAGACAACTACACCTTCTCGGGGGCACATGGAACATTCTCCAGAATAGACTATGTGTTAGGACATAAAGCAATTCTCAACAAAATCCATATCATTGAATTAATGCAAAGCATCTTCTCAGAACATAAAGCCATAAAAGTCAAAATCAATAGCAGAAAAAATATAGAAAGTGAAACTCATGGAAACTGAACAACATCTTGCTCAAAAACTCATGAGTTACAGAAGTCAAGGATGAAATAAAGAAATTTGTGGATTCCAACAAGAATGAAAATGCTTCCTACCAGAACCTATGGGATATAGCCAAAGCAGTGCTCAGAGGTCAGTTTATCTCTAGATAAAGTTTATCTCTAGATAAGGCCTGTACTCTAACAAATTTGCCTACCTAGAGGAAGTGGACGAACTCCTTAATTCATATCACCTGCCCAAATTATCACAAGGTGAAGCAGAACAACTTAATAAACCCATCACAAAGGAAGAGATTGAAAAGTCGTCCAAAAACTACCAACCAAAAAAAGAAAAAAAACCCTGGCCCTGATGGCTTCACTGCAGAATTCTACCAAGCTTTTAGAGAAGAGTTATCTCCAATAAAACTGAGACTATTTTACAGTATAGAAAAGGATGGAATACTCCCAAATTCGTTCTATGAAGCCGGCATAACCCTGATACCAAAGTCAGGGAAAGACCCAACCAAAAAGGAGAACTACAAACTGATATCGCTCATAAATCTAGATGCAAAAATCTTCAACAAAATTCTTGCCAATAGGATACAACAACATATCCAAAAAATAATCCATCATGACCAAGTTGAATTCATACCAGGGATGCAAGGCTGGTTCAACATCAGAAAAACAATTAATATGATCAACCACATAAATACCACAAAAGACAAGAATCACCTGATCTTGTCTATTAATGCAGAAAAGGCATTTGATAAAGTCCAACACACACTCATGCTAAAAACTCTCAGCAAAATAGGAATAGACAGCAAATTCGTCAGTGCGATAAGGGCCATTTATACAAAGCCAACTGCCTACATCATCCTGAATGGAGAGAGACGGAAAGACTTTCCCTTGACAATAGGAGCTAGACAAGGATGTCCACTCTCACCTCTCCTATTCAACATTGTACTAGAAGTTCTAGCCAGAGCAATTAGACAAGACCAAGAAATAAAAGGCATCTGCATCGGAAAGAAGAGCTAAAAATCTCCCTGTCTGCAGATGATGTGATTGTATATGCAGAGAATCTCAAAGAATCTGTAAGGAAACTACTCAAGCTGATAAATGAATTGAGCAAAGTCTCAGGATATAAGATAAACATAAGTAAATCAGTAGGATTCCCTTATACCAACAACGAGATTATTAAGGAAGAAATCGCCAAGTCAATACCATTTACTATAGCCCCTAAGAAGATAAAGTACTTAGGCATAAATCTAACTAGGAAAATAACAGACCTTTACAAAGAGAATTAAAAGTCCTTACTACAAGAAACTAAGAGAGACTTACTTAAATGGAGAAACCTACCCTGCTCATGGATAGGAAGACTTAACACTGTGAAAATGTCTATTTTATGCAAAGCAATCTACTTATATAATGTAATCTCAATACAAATTTAGTAAAATTTTTTAATGAGATGAAGAAACAAATTACCAACTTTGGAAACAGAAGAAGCCCCGGATAAGTAAAGCACTATTGAAGAAGAAGACCACACTGGGAGGCCTCTTACTACCTGATGTTAGGACCTATTACACTGCCACAGTAGTCAAAACAGCCTGGTACTGGTACAAAAAGACACAGATAGATCAATGGAACAGAACTGAGACCCCAGAGACAACACCATCTTACTATGAACAGTTGATATTCAACAAAGGCTCTAAGACATTAAACTGGTATAAAAGCAACCTCTTCAACAAATGGTGTTGGCAAAATTGGATATCCTGAAAAAAAACTGAAAACAAGACCCATATCTTACACCTTATACAAAAACCAACTCAAACTGGATAAAAGACCTAAATATCAAATCTAAATTGATAAAGCTCATCCAAGAAAATGTAGGAGCAATGGAAGTTTTAATACACAACATAGGCAGATTTCAAAATCTGGCAAACAAACTCGAACAACAGAAGAGAAAACAGATAAACGGGAACTACTAAGGATGAAACACTTTTGTTCATCCAAAGACTTTATTAATAGAATTAAAAGACCACCTACAGAATGGGATAAAATATTTGGCAACTGTATGTCAGACAGACACATGATCTCCATAATCTATAAGGTACTACAAAATATAAATAAAAAAAAGATAAATCATCCAATTAAGAGATGGGCAAAGAAGATGGACAGACTCTTCTCTAAAGAGGAGACCCAGGGAGCCAAAAAACATGTGTGGATATGCTCATGAATATTAGTTATTAAAGAAATTCAAATGGAAACTACAGTGCGGTACCATCTCACCCCAACAAGGTTGGCCATGATCCAAAAAAAGCAAAACAACAAATGCTGGAGAGGCTGAGGAGAAACTGGAACACTCCTACACTGTTGGTGGGTTGGCAAAATGGTGCAACCTTTTTGGAAAGCAATCTGGTACTTCCTTAAAAAGCTGGAAATTAGAGGTACCATTTGGCCCAGTAGTTTCACTCCTTGGAATATATCTTACAGAATCAGGGCCATTCATACCAACTGATACATGCCCATGAATGTATATTGCAACACAGTCCACAATAGCAAAAAGATGGAATCAACCCAGATGCCCATCAACAGAGGAATGGGTAGGTAAACTATGATATATATACTCACTGCAACACAATGCAATGATAAAGTACAACTATGTTGAGTTCCATGGGTCTGTGTCTCCCATGGCTGATCAGTGCCAATGAAGAATGCCACACAAGAAACTCTTGTGGTGAGGAAGGAAGCTGGTATCTCTGAAGCCCCAGCAACATCCAGCTCCCTTTTATTTAGGGAACAAAACAGGTGTAGGTGCAGTAAAGCAGACATTAATTTGAATAGGGTATGAGTAGTTCCTCACAAAGTAAATGGGTGTCTTCTTGTCTAACTAGCATAACAAAGGCCACCTCCTCAGGTAGATTCACCTCTCCAGCATGTGAAGCACTTAGGTCTGTGCATGGGTACCAAGGTCACATTCAGTGGGCCAGAATCATGTTTGCAAGGGTCTGATGTCATACATTCTAGCCATTTGCAGCTGTTCTGCACTCATTCATTTGCAAGCTACAAGCCCCGCCCCCCACCCAGTCCACAATGCCTGCCCTAACCGTGGCCAAGGTGCCCACAGATGACTTTCGGTAGCATCTCATGACCTGGTTTCAACTGGAGGACATTATACTGAATGAAAGTAGTCAGCAACAAAGGGACAAATGTTGTATGAGACCCCTATGATAAGAACAAAAACAGACTCTTGCATAGAAGACTCTTTGAGGGCTGCAAGGGTGGGGAGGGAGAGGGGGAGAGGTGGGGAGGGCTTAGATTAGTTGACAGAAATTTGGTTCGGTGAAATCTGTGACAGCACACATTAGAAAGAAGATCAGTATTAACAAGACTTCAACATAACGTGATTACTCCTCCCATCTTAACCCAGTATTGCAAGGACAGAGTAGCTGGGGTGGGGGGCCAGGGACCATGCTCTTAGGCAAAATCGAGGCCAATTGGCACAGCTAGCATTGTGCTAAGAGGCCTCTGCACCCCACAGTGGTGAGTAGTGTCTGAGGTCCTGAAAGCCAACAAGCTGCCATCTGAGGGTACAGCAAATGGTCCCAACTCAGCAGAAATGGATGATTACCAAGGACCAAGATGGCATGGGGGAAGGAGAACCCAGAAGACAGAGAAACCCACAGAAATGGGTGCCTACATTGACTTGTGACCAGAAGAACTGGATGGTTCCCAGCCACCACTAGTGATAGCCATGATGGAGTTCACAAAGTTGAGTCTCACTGGCAACACAAGAATAAAAAGGGGTACACCCTGAGGTCTTCACTGAAAGACCACAACTGATGGTCCAGTGGCCTCAGAGTTCCCCTGAGAGCATGGCCTCTGGCCTTAATGCTGCCCCGTCCATAAATCATACTGAAGGTCAACTCTTCAAACAGGAATGGGTTGGATTTGGTGACACAGAGTGACCAAATCATATGTGCAGTTTATGGTTCTATGCATCTATAGGATGTCGTCCTGCTGACATCTTACTGGAGGGATGGGGAGTGGGTGGAGAGGAGGGGATAGGAGATTGTTGGGTGTATAAGACATGTATAGAGCAGAGAGGAGGAGTGTGCTGTCACCAGAGAGGAAGAGCAGTGGGAGCTGCATATAGGTGGGCATGCAAATTTATATGGGAATACACATTTTTAATCATAATAAAGGAGTTATTATAGATGGCACTAGGTTTTATTAGTTTCAGGGGAAAATAAAGGTCAGGTACTCAATTTCTTGGTGAAAAAGGGACTCCAGGTGTCTAAGAGTAAACTTCAATTTGTAGAAAAGGAGGTGAAATACCTAGGACACCTGATCAGTGAGGAGGAATGGATGATAAACCCAGAATGAACTTCAGGGATTGTAGACTTGCCCCTACCTAAAACAAAGAGAGAACTTTGGAAGCTATTAGGGTTGACTGACTATTGTTGGCTGTGGATTGATTCCTATGCCCAAGGAACAAACATCTTATACCTCAAGATTTTGGAAGAAGAGCCTCACCCCCTAGTTTGGTCCTCCCCTGAGGTTCAGGCAGTGGAGGACTTAAAACATGCTCTGATTACAGTCCCAGTTCTGGCACTAGCATCCTTAGAAAAGCCCTTTCACCAATTCGCTATGGTGGACCAAGACATGGCTCTAGGGATCCTCACACAGACATAGGGGAGAGGAGAAGCAGCCTCTTGCCTTTGTGTCTCACCTGTTGGATCCTGTCTCAAGAGGGTGGCCAGAATGTGTCCATGTGGTAGCCACTACTGTTCTGTTGGTGGAGGAGAGCCAGAAGCTGATTTTTCAGGAGTACTCCACACCAAGCTAGAAACATCTTAATTCAAACGGCAGGGAAATGGTTTACAGATTCTCATATTTTAAAATATGAGGCAATACTGCTAGAAAAGGATGACCTGATCTAGACCATTGAGGCTTGCCTAAACTCTGCTAGCTTTCTGTGGAAATGGAAGGGAAGCCCAAGGACTCTGGACCATGGCTGTTTAGACATTATAGAACATCAAACCAAAGTTAGATAAGACCTACGGGACACCCCCTTACATAGAGGAGACAGGCCATTTGTAGATGGATCTTCATGAGTAGTTGATGGAAAGAGACATAATGGCTATGCAATAGCAGATGATATGAATCAGTCCCTCCATGAAAAGAGGAGATTACCTAGTAATTGGTCAGCACGCTCTATGCACTTGATAAAGCCCTAGAACTCCTTGAAGATTGAGCAGTCACCATTTATATGGATTCAAAGTATTCTAGGGGCTCGTATACACCTCTGGAAAAATTGGCAGGGAATGGGTGCTTATGAACAGCAAGGGAAAAGAATCTGTGGAAACTTAGTTATACATGTCCTAGGCAGCCCCTTGCTCCCCACAGAAATAACAGTGGTCCCTGTGAATGATCACCACAAGGAAAGTAGCATGGAGGCTGTTGGCAACTGGCTTTCAGATAAACAAAAGAGACCTGACTTCTCAGCCTAGTACTCAATGTCCTGGAGGTGACAATAAAACCCCAATTCACTCCCAAGGAACAAGAAAAATTATCCCAAAATGGGGCCACGCAGACTAGGGATGGACCTTGGGTTCTCCTGGATGGGAAAGAAACGACAGGCTGACCCATGATGAGGCAACTGATGTCAGTACTACACAGAGGGAGTCATTGGGGGTCCATAAGCCATGTGTGATGCTGTGCTAAGGAGTTGCAGGTGTGTAGGCATCCACACTACCACCAAGCAGATATGTGGAGGCTGCATAACATGTCAGAAAATCAATAGAAATGTACTCACAAGGCACTCTGTAGGAGGAAGGCTTCAGAGGCTGAGGCCATTCCAGAGCATTCAAGTGGATTTCACAGAATTACCCAGAGTAGGAACACTAAAATACCTGCTGGTAATAATGGATCTTTCTGGCTGTGTCAAGGCCTTCCCTTTGGCCTCTGCTACTACTAACAATGTTGTCAAAGTCATCCTAGAACAGGTTATACCTAGGTTTGCTCTAGTAGAAAATATTGACTCAGACAATGGAAGTCACTTTCAGAGTACTTCTGGAGTACTGAAGGCAGTAATGCAGAGTTTAAATACCATTTGGGACTACTACACTCCCTGGCACCCTCCCTCCTCAGGAAAGGTAGAAAGAGAGAACCAAACTCTTAAATAACAGATCACAAAACTGGTCTTACAGACTAAATTACCATGGACCAATTGTCTCTCCATAGCCCTCTTTGGAATCAGGATGGTCCCAAGGAAAGATTTAGGGTTATCACCTTATGAACTATTATACAGGCTCTCTTATCTGCTCGCTATAGAAATCAAAGATCAATTTTTAAAGAACTATGTGCTAGCTCTTTCCTCTGTTTTGTTAACCCTCGGGTTAAAAGGTCTGCTGGCCCAAACCCCTCTCTTTAAATTCACCTTTCTGGCCAGGGGATTTGGTGTTGATCAAAACTTAGAAGGAGACAAATTTCAGCTGAACTGTGAGGGCCCTCACCAAATGCTCTTGACCTCCAAGATAGCTGTCTGGACTGCAGAAAATGGATAGACTCACGATACGTGAGTAAAGGGCCTGCTTGAGAAAGACTACCCAGGAGAGAAGTGGTAATCGGTGGGAAGCACGTCCTTGGCCCAGGGAACCCTTCATAGTGACTCTGAGAAGGGCCTGAAGAGCTACTCCTCCACAATGAAAAGACTATGCTCCTGGGAAAAATAGATTCTTATATTTGGAGTAGTATAGTGTATAAACCCAGGTCACGTGTTAGTAACTACTGTGACCAAAACTACATCTCCCCTGGTCCTCAAATTTGATGCTTATCAGGTCTTGTCGTGTGGAGGCTTAAACTATTAAAGACAGCTAGTGAGTTCACATAGATACTTATGCCCTAAAGACACTCTCAATAATTGGAACAAAAGAGGATCTGTGTTCCCTTGGCCCAGCTAGTCCAATGTGTGGTGGACAACCACCTCTGGGGGATGGACAGCTGATACCTGGAGCTCCTCCTGGGAGCCACTGAAAGAAAAGATACACTTTTACAAGAGTGAGACATCCCTGAATTATGAAAAATTTGATTGCAACCCTTTACTGCTGTCCACCAATGGCCCAGCCACCTTAGATCATTGTCGCCAGTTTCGAGTCGGATATATGGTTTGAGGGTAGACATTACAGGCACAGACCCCTGTGTGGCTAATGCTCAAATTAACCACTGCTCCAACACTTGTTTCCCAGGCCACCCCTACTCCACCAACCAGCAATGATTCCCATTCACTTTATAGTAAAAGAGTAGAAGGAACTGAAGTAAAAGACTTAAGACAGACCTTAAAGACAGGATATGGCAATACAAACGCTTGGGTGGAATGAGTTAAATATTCAGAGCAAACTCTGAACAAAAGCGATTGCTATGCCTGCATAACTGGTTGACCACAGGCACAGGTGATTCCCTTTCCCCTCAGTTGTGACTCAGATCCAATGGGGATGCACTGCATGTTGGCTTTGTACCAAGACAAGGATGCTTGAGGAAACACCTGCAAGAGGTTTCATTTCTCTTTCCTGTACTACAGAAGTCAGACCCAAGTGTGGTCCCTTCATTCTCCAGGGAGGATGAACCACTCTTCTTGTCTTTCAAGATAGGGAGCAGAGTTCACAGTGCCCTTAGAAGAATTGACAACTTGTACCCACATCCAAAACATCACCAGTGAACCTAACAGTAACAATTATTTGGCCCTCAGAGTACCCCGGGCAGATGTCTGGGGGTACTGTGGAAAGGGGAACTTCTGAGATTTACTAACATCCGGTTGGACCAGGATATGTATTCTGGTCCAGCTGGCAATTCCCTTCACCCTAGCATTTCGTGAGAGGCCTGAATATGATAAAGAATGCTGGAGCTCCCTCCCTAGATCCTTTGATCCACATACTTACATAGACTCCACTGGGATCCCCAGAGATGTACTTAATGAGTTTAAGGCTAGAAATCAAATAGCTACAGGGTTTCAGAGTACCCTCTTCTGGTGGTCTATTATAAAAATGTAGACTGGATTAACTACGTTTACTAAAACCAACAAAGGTTCATAAAATGTACTAGGGTTGCCTTATCTACCCCTTACAAAGGTTAGCTAGCCAATTAGATGCCACTAGCTGGATGGCCTGGAAAAATAGAACTCCATTAGACATGATGCTGGCAGAAAAGGGAGGGCTATGTGTAACGCTGGGAGGCAAGTGTTGTACTTTCATTCCTAACACCACAGCTCCTGATGGAACCATCATGAAGGCCCTGCAAGAATTAAATACTCTAGTCAGTGAATTGGCAGAAAATGCTGGAATCAGTGACCCTATCACTGATTGGCTAGAAGGGTGGTTTGGTAAATGGAAACATATGGCTGCCTCCATCCTAACCTCCCTTGTAATACTAGCAGGAGTTTGGGCAGCTGCTGAATGTTGCATTATACCTGTGTCCGGGGCCTAGCCCAAATACTAATTGAAACAACCATCAGTAAACAGACCCCTCATGACACACCCAGAAACCAGCTTTCTACTATTAGAAACCCACAAAGATGACAGTCTCTATGAGAAAGAAAGTCAACAGACACTAGAAAAGTTTGAAAAGCATCAATGAAGATGAGGCCAACAAGTATAAAAAGAAAAAGAGGGAGAACTTGTGAGAAATAAATTTCAAAGTGGTCCATCTTCAGAACAAAGGCTAAGATAAGAAGTTACCAGCTAACCTAAAGAGGCAGGGGGAAGTGGGGATCCCATTCAGGAAACAGGAGATACAATCTTAAAAGAGGAAATGCAATGTTAAGAGGCGACATCTGGGAAAGACTGCTCACCTCATAGTACTTGGCCAATCAGGAACTGAAGGAAGACTAGTGAGTTAGGGTATGAGAATGGCTTGTAAAGCACCGCTGGGCATGCCCTCTGTTTAGCCTGCTTTGTGAGCTCAGGCGCCCAATTTTGCAAAATCGTCCAATAAAACCTCACTCTCACTGACTGAATTTGAATTGGATTTTTTGAGTGTTCATCAGAAAAAGAGACTGGTGACTACCTATCGGTGACCTCATGAGGGGTAAGGCAGCCTGTCTTGAACATTGAGGCAGAGCCTTAGCTGGGGGTTTACAGCAGCCCACCAGTTGCCAAGATGGACTGAAGCAGTATCCAGCATGCTGACAACATTTCTCACACAGTTGAAGTTAAAGTACAAGTGCAAGGTCCAGAAATTCCTCTTTAGTGTAAAATCTAGAATACAAGTTATCTGCTTCCAAAATACATAATAAGTAGGCACACACAAGACTGCAGCCCTCAAAGACTTTTAAAATAATTTTTCTTCCCCTGAGGCATGTTACACAATGGCCTTGTTCTCCAAACTTTAGGTATTGGTCACCATCTTCAGATTTTGAGTGGAAGTCCCCCACCCCTGTACTAAAGCTCTTTTAGGCCCACTGGGACAGTACCTCTTGTTCCTTCCACTTCAGGAGCACAATTTTTCAAGTGTCAACTCCATAATCAGGGGCTATGTTTCTATACTCTCAAACCTCAAGTCATAGCTGTACTTTTGAGACTGAGGCAGCTCAGCTTCTCATGCTCTCCATCTCCAGCTTCTGCTTCTTATGGCATTATGACACAGGCTTCAGGCCTGTACCTGTCCTGCTATTTTTCCCACCAAGTTAAGTTAGCAATTTAAAACCAAATCAAACCCACTGCTGTAGTGTTGATTTTGGTCTATACTGACCCCATAAACAGAGTAGAACTGCCCTACAGTCTCCAAGGAGTGCCTGGCAGACTCAAATTTTTGACCATCTGGTTAACAGCTGCAGCGTCCAACCACTGTGTCAGAGTTTTTCCATTTAATAATTAAGAAAACAATAAAATCATGATTTAATATTATGTATTTGTTGAATAACATTAAGAAGAAATAATGTGCATATATTTTAACCCAATAAGAACCAGGCAGTCTTTGATTTTTATTTATATCAAAACTTTTTAGCTTTTCCCTCTTTCTGGCTCAGTTTTGATCCAGGAATCTCATCCTAATGAGAGATCAAATCCTTATCTTCAAGGGAGATTACCCAAGGAATAAATTAACTGTTTACTCAGAAATCAAAGAAAATAGCTATTTTAGTAGTGAAAAAAGTTGATTCTTTTTAACATTAATGTTCTTAAAAATCTCGTAAATTAAGTCATTAAACTTTTGTCAGACAAACAAAACTTGTAACCGTATCAAATATTTTTCAATAAACTTCTGTAGTACATTTCTTAAACAGTAAACATAAACTCACTAGCTATCGAGTCATGTCTGCCTCATAACAACCCTACAGTCCAGACTAGAACTGTCCCATAGCTTCCAAGGAGCACCTTACAGATTTAAACTGCAGACCTTTGGTTAGCAGATGTAGCACTTAACCCACTGTACTACCAGGGTTTCGAGGCTTACCTAGTATATACACATACTATATATATATGTATATATATACATATATATATACACTACTGGTATAGTGTATATATATATACTATTCCCTTTTCAAGCAGCTAAAACATATAGGGATCAGACACTTTTCACAGACAATTACAAATTTTGGGTCCCCACAAAGCTTGTGTATATACAACAATGAAAAAGATGTTTCCAAAATCTCACAAAGGCATATACAAAACCACACTATAAATACATTTACTTTATCAAACACAAGAGGCCTCACTTTAATCACACACACCCAGATTCACCATATAGACACGCAATCTGTTCTTTTCTTAATTAAAGTGACCTTAGTGAGTACTCTTCTGAGCTACCTTGTCAAAGTCCTGGCACTCACCCAATTCATTAGTCACATCATTATACACATACATGCACTGATCCAGCTCCACCACACTCATATACCCAGAAAGAAAAGCCAGAGGGCTTGCCTTGCCAGAAACAGCAAAAAACAAAAACAAAAAACAGTGGACATGTCCTTGCCAGAAACTGGCATGTTCTTCTCACAGAGCAAAGTGAAAGGTAAACAAATTCCTTAGGGAAAAAAAGACCAGTATTTATCCTATTCACCAGAGACATTCAGCAGCAGGAAAAATCACCTCAGGGGACCAGTCCACCAGGAGAAGCACCCCAGCTGGTGGAAAAAAACAGACTCCCTGGCACCACAGGAAGTGAAACGTGCAGAAACAGAAACCTAGAAACCCATATTTTCCTGGAAAACATTTGATACTCTCCCCTACATAGTGTAGTTAGAAGCCAATGATGTGCGAGCAAGAGGAGGGAGTCAGTGGAGGTCTTGCAGCCTCTTGAGGTCCCCTGTGCCTTGTCATACCAGGAGGATGTTGAGCCCAGGTAGCACATGGTCCCACCTGGGGTGCCAGAATTTGTTACTGGAAAAGCCTGGGAGATTGGCTACCTCCTGCAAAAAGCCAATTCACTGAATCAGGAGTTTTGGGGTGAGATCAAGGTTTTATTTGCAAGCTGGCATTGCAAAGGGACAGGCAGATAGATATTCTTATTCTCAAAGCCTGCCCCAGCTGGTCAGGCAAAGTCTGAGTATTTAAAGGGAAAAACCACATGCAGATGTAGGGAACAATGTGGGCAGTTGGGGACACAATGGGAGTCAACTGAGTGGAAGTCAATCGGGTGGAGATCTGATTCACAATCTCACAGGCCATCATCAGCCATCAAGGAAAACAAAGTGGTGTTAGCAGTCATCTGCCATGAACCTAGAAGAATAGTGCTCGAACACAGGTTACTTCTCCATCCTCCCCTACCTCCTGTTTGATTCTTTTATCATTAGTTTGATCAAGACAAAGGAAGTCATTCATTGCCTATAGTTCACTGAATCTATCGTGGAGCCTTCAGAGGTTTCCACCCTAGCATCCAATCTGGGACTTATGCAATGTGGAGGACATGATTTCCCTGCACTTTAGGGGTGATCTGAAACTGTATCTCCCAGGTCCCCTTAGCTTTGAGCACCCCTGACACTCAGAGCACCCAGAGCTGTTTCAGCCTCTGGTTTCACTAGTAATATATCCTGGAGAACTAAGAGCCATCAGATGAATAGACATACACATCCATGTGCACTGCAGCATTGTTCAGCGTAGCAAAAAGATGGAAACAACTTAGATGCCAACAGATGAATGGATAAACTATGGTATGTACACACAGTGGAGTACTAGGCAATGGTAAAGAACAATGACAAATCAGCAAAGCATCTCATATTGTGGATGAATCTGGAAAATGTCTTGCTAAATAAAATAAGCCACTCACAAAAGGACAAATATTGTATCAGACCAGTACCATAAAAACCCATGAAAAGATTTGCACACAAAAAGAAACAATCTTTGATAGTTTTGAAGAAAGGGAGAGGTACTGATGGAAAAACACTAACCGGACAATAAATACGTAGCAACTTGAGTGAAAAGTAAAGCAGTACACAAGACTGAGGAATCCAGCACACCTTGATAAAGGCAAGTTCAGGGAAGCATCATGGACATATCTAAACACCCTGAGGACTGAGTTACTGGTCAGAAGTCTTTGAGAACCATGGTCTCTGGGAACATCCAGCTCAACTGACATAATATAGTTTATAAAAAAGTGTTCTATATTATACTTTGGTGAGTAGTGTCTGAGGTCTTAAAAGCTTGTGAGCAGCCATGTAAGAAACTCCACTGGTCCAACCCCATCAGGAGCAAGAGAGAATGAAGAAAACCTAACACCCAAGGGAAGGATTAGTCCAAAGGACTAGAAGACCACAACTACCACAGCCTCCACCAGACTGAGTTCAGGACAACTAGATGATGCCCAGCTACCACCACTGACTGATCTGCCAGGTATCACAACAGAGGCTTTTGGACAGAGCTGGAGAAAAGTGTAACAGAAAATGCTAACCCCCCAAAAAGGACTAGACTTACGGGTCTTATAGAGACCAGAAAAACCCTGAGAATATGGCCCTTGGAAATCTGTTTAACTCAGTAGTGAAGTATTCCTAGGTTCACCCTTCAGCCAAAGGTTAGACAGGCCCCCCCCCAAAAAAAACCTAGACTAAAGGGGCATGACAGCTTAATGGTAAGGGCTAGAAGGCAGAAGGGAACAGTAAGTATGGTAACGGGGAACTCAAGTTGAGAAGGGAGAGTTTTGATATATTGTGAGGTTGGTAACCACTATCACAAAATAATATGTATGTTAATTATTTAATAAAAAACTAGTTCTGTAAGCCTTCATCTAAAGTACAATAAAAAATGTAAAAACCTCTTTTAGCTGGGAGACTGTTGAAAATCAGGTGTCAGGTCAAATTTGGCCTGTGGGTCATAGTTTGCAGGATTGATGGTGGAGGGGATCAAATCACTGGGTTCAATAAACTGCTTTTGAATGTGGAGCAATACAGTAAAAATGGCATAGGAGTACTGTCTTAGGCTGGGTTTTCTAGGGAAGCAAAACCAGTAACACGTGTAGGTACAAGGAAAGATTTATAATATATATAGATAGATAGATACAGATATAGGAAACAGCTCACCTAATCACAGAAGCTGAATATCCCAAGCTCTGGCACAAGCCTCATATGGCCATGGAAGCTGAGGAACCCAAAGTCAGCAAGTCAGAGACCAGAGTTCTAGATTACTGGTTGTGTAGGTCAGTAGATACCAAGCTGGTGGCAAGACGAAGCAACAGAGGCTGGCAAAACCAGAATCAGCAGGTCAGGGAGCAGGAGCGGCAGAGGCTGGCGAACCCAGGATCGGCGAGTCAGGGAGCAGGACTCTCAAGCGCCGACTGTAAGGACCGATGAGTCCAACAGCTGCTAGTTCAAGTCCCGGAACCAGACACTGGAAGAAGAGAGCAGGAGCTCCTGGCCACGTGAGCAACCAGCTGCCGTAGTAAAAGGTTGCAAGATGAGAGCCGAGGGGCAGGAAGCCACCACAAACCCCGCCCTGCCACTTAATACAGCAGCCAAATATGTAATAGCCAAGTTGACATAATCCTGACCACCACAACTACACTCAAAAATGTATGAGTAGTAGAATCTTAAGGATGGAAAAAATCTGTGAGACCATTTGTCATAGGCTAGATTGTGTTCCCCCAAAAATGTGCGTAGAAATTTGGCTCAGCCACAATTCTAGGTATTGTATGTGCTTTTAAACCCTGATCCTACAATGTTAATGAGGGAGGATATGGTGGCAGTTGTGTTAGTGGAGCAGGATTCAGTGTATAAGATTGTTTTGTGCCTTGAGGTTGTCTCATAAGACATAAAGGAAAGAAGCCAGGAGAGAGATTTGAGGACCTCAGACCTTCAAGAAGCTGTGTCAGCAGCTAAGTGCATCCTTTGGAAAGTATCAAGATCCCTGCACATCAGAAGCTTCCAGTCCAGGGGAACATTAATGACAAGGATCTTCCTCCAAAGTCAGCAAAAAAGAACTTTCCCTTGACCTGGCACTCTGAATTTGGGCGTTTAGCTTACTGGACTGTAACAAATAAAATTTATCTTTTCAAAGCCATCCACTTGTGGTGTTTCTGTAAAAGTAGCACTAAATGACTAAGATACCGTTTCAGTCTCATCAAATCCTCAAAGGGTATTTGCCTCTCAGTGAAAGAAAAAGAAAAAAAAGAGGCTACAGAGAAATCACAGTGGAATCCAGGGTCAAAAGAGTGTAGATGAAGAAAGGGTTTGTAGATTGTATTCAGAGAAGGATCTGTTCAAGAAAGTACTTTTGGGCTGTCTGTGAGGCTCAACATCTGGCAGATGTATTCTGAAGAAGAGTTGGATGTTGTTTCCTGGAATGAAGGAAGCAAGAAACTGTGAGATCAGAGGTGTTGATGAGACCATCAATATTGGATGTGATAGCAAAACACTAAAACAAGACCTGTATCTCAACCTTACACAAAAACTAACTCAAGATGGATCAAAGACCTAAATATTAAATCTAAAATAATAAAGATTATGGAAGAAAAAAATAGTGACAACATTGGAAGTTCTAATACATAGCTTAAACAGACTACAAAATCTTACTAATGATACACAAAAAACAGAAGAGAAAATAGATAAATGGAAACTACTAAAAATCAAATACTTAATGCTTATCCAAAGACTTTATCAAGAGAGTAAAAAGACTGTGTAAAGACTGGGGAAAAATATTTGGCAACCACATATCTGATCAATGTCTAATTTTCATAATCTACAAGGTACTGTAAAATATCAACAAGAAAAAGACAAATAACCCAATTAAAGAATGGGCAAAGGACGTGGGAGGGCACTTCTCCAAAGAAGGCATCCAGGCAGCCAAAAGACATGAGGAAATGCTCTCAGTCATCAGCCATTAGAGAAGTCCAAATCAAAACTACAATCAGATACCATCTCACCCCAACAAGGTTGGCACTAATCTAAAAACCACAAAACAACAAATGTTGGAGAGGTTGTGGAGGGACTGGAACTCTTCTACACTGCTGGTGGGGATGTAAAATGGTACAATCTCTTTGGAAAGCAATTTGGCACTTTTTTCAAAAGTTATAAATAGAAATCCTGTATGATCCAGCAATCTCATTGCTTGGAATATACCCTACAGAAATAAGAGCTGTCACGTGAACAGACACATGCACAAAAATGTTTATTGCATCACTCTTTACAACAACAAAAAGATGGAATCACCCTAGGTATCCATCACTAGTTTAATGGATAAGCTAACTATGGTGTATTTATGCAATGATAAAGAACAATGATGATTTTACGAAACATACATTGGAATCAATTGTAAGACATTATGTTGAGTGAAATCAGTCAGCTGCAAAAGGACAAATATTGCATAAGACCACTATTATAAGGACTTAAGACTTATGCATAGAAGAAAATACCCTTTGGTGGATACAAGGATGAGGAAGGAGAGAGAGGGTTATTCATAGGCATTTGATAGGAATTCGGTTAGATGATGGGAGTGACAGCATGCAGTAGAAAGCAGGTCAACATAACCAACTACGACATAAGGTAAAAGGTTTTCCACATTCAACCCAACACTTCAAAGGACAGAGTAGCAGGGAAAGGGGTGTGGATATCATGTTTTCAGGGGACATCGAAGTTAATTGGCATAATTAGTCTTTTCTGAGAGTGTTCTGCACCCAACACTGATGAGTGGAGCCTGAAACCTTAATAGCCAGCAAGCTGCCATCTGAGGAACATCAATTGATCCAAACCCACCTGGAACAGATGACAACTGAAAACATCAAAGACACAAGGCAATATGAGCCCAGGAGACAGAAGGACCCATATGATTGGGAGACTACATCAGCATGAAACCAGAAGATCTAGATGGTACCTGGCCAGGACCAAAGTCAGCCCTTACAGAGAACACAAGGTAGAGTCTGTGACGCAGCACAAGATAAAGGGGTGTGCAGATCAAGAACTCTGTGCAAAGACTAGATGTGATGGTCTGGCAACCTGGAAGTTCCCCTGGGAATGTGGCCCCTAGGCTTGAGCTAGCTCAGAGCTGAAACTAGTACTGAAGTCAACATTTCAAACAAAGAATAGACTGGATTTAGGGACATAGCGTGAAGCAGGTCCTGTGTGTACTTTCTGGTTTAATATATGCGAGGCTGTCCTACTGGTTCCTTTTTTAAAGGGTAGAGGAGAGGGTGAAGAGGAGGGGACAAATGTTGGTTGAGTGCATACTGGAAGCAAAGAGTGAAAAAGAAAGGAGTGTTGTCACAGGGTGAGGAGAGCCGATAG
Source organism: Heterohyrax brucei (assembly GCA_028571685.1). Taxonomy (NCBI): domain Eukaryota; kingdom Metazoa; phylum Chordata; class Mammalia; order Hyracoidea; family Procaviidae; genus Heterohyrax; species Heterohyrax brucei. The sequence continues at coordinate 5,079,884 of CM053165.1, read as the reverse complement.
AGTTGCAGAGAGATTGGTGCTGTAAACTTTCACTTAATCGCAATGAAATTTTTTTTAAAAAATGGATGTGATAGATCGGTAATCACAAGGGGTTCAGAGAGAGAGAGAGAGATATAAACAGGTGGAGCACAGATTTACTTAGCTGCAATAAAGTTATTCTACATGATACTGTAGTGGTGGGTACGTGACAGTATGTAACACCACTGCCCCAGGTCTTGTCAGTAATACGAATATAAAGGCATGAAGCAGATGAAAGTGAAAAAAGAAGTTTTATTTAGTTGGCCAAGTAAAGGAGCACAGTGTGACTCATGTTGCCAAGATGGCTTCCACAACAATAGCTCAAAGAGTTTACGTGGGTGAAATAAATCAGGTTTGGAGTTCTCAGTAACACCTCGAGGTGGGCCCAGCTTACTGACTACTCTGGACCAAAAAGTAGTTCCCAGGGCAGTCTTGACTTTCTGTGTTTGTTTGTTCTAAAAACAAGGAGTCTCTCAAACCAGATCTTAGGCTTAGACCCCTCACTTCTGAAAGCCTTCTCCTAATCTCAGGCTGCTAAATGTTGGTTCTGTCTGCTGGGAAAAGAGTTCCGAGGTCACCCAGAGGATGGGGTTGAAGGTTTCATGCATGTCAGTTGGGCCAGATCTAATCCTTGCTCATTCAGCTGGTCCTGTGACCCCAGTCTCTAGTTTTCATTAACTTGACCAAAAACAGAAATTATACCTAAATAACAAGATAGCTTAAAGATAGAGTTAGCTCCTTTATCAATAAAGATGGCAGGCATAGCTGTTCACCTTTTTAAGATGGTGGACAGGCTACTGGTCTCATACACTCCTTTTATTTTCAGGTTTTAGATATTCATACCAAATCCTGATTCTCATTAAGAGTAGAGACAAAGATCATTTTCTGTAACTGCTTCAAGGCAAACAGTGTGTTGGCAAGAAACCAGGAACTAGTGTATACAGGTCTCAAAGGGATGAACCAGTAGTAGCCTTGTTCAAGCATCAACTGGGAGGAAAATTCTGTAATCTGGAAGAGATAAATTTAATAAGAAGATTGAACAAACAGGGTCCAAAGATCAAAAGTAAGATTATGTGATGTGAGGTTCCCAAATCTGCTTGCTTCCCTTTCTTTTATATCACAAAAGAGTGCCTCAAGACACAATATAGTCTTACACATTGAGTCCTGTCCTACCAACACAATTGACACACATCCTCCTTCATTAACATCATAGAGACAGGGTTTACAACATATAAGAACATCACACAGTACTGGAAATCACAGTTTAGCCAAGTTGCTACACACATTTTTGGGCAGACACAATTCAATCCATGACAGGCAGTACCCAAATAAACAATAAAAACCGTAAGTTAGGTAACTTAAGGTTTGCACCAGAATAGAAGGGGACATACTGTAGTAGCAGGGCAATCAAGCATTAGAAAAACGAGGAACAGTATAATAACTAACAATAATATACCTCAAACTATGATTGTAGGCAGTGGATGCATGATGGCTCAAGGGCAAAGAAAATGATTAAATTCTTGTGGAAAGACACAAAATTTATCTAACACTAATAAAATGATAAGAAGAAGCCATAAGACAACTAGTACAACAGCTAGAGGATGACACACAATGGGCACAGCAAATCACGTATCAGTTTCTGTTGCAGGTGTGCTGAGTTAGTTGTTCAGGGTCAGTCAGTGGGTGCAGGTTTATGTCTGGTATTGTGGATTCAGGATCTTTCACACCCACACTGCTGTTGGGGTGGAAGTCAGCACTTCATAAGATTCATTTCATTTTTCTGTCAGAGTCTTGCTGTCCTAGACTTTGACATATGTCTACTGACTGTGTTTGGTGGTATGTAGTGGTACTTTAGGTGATGAGATGGTCTGCCGATTGTATTTTAAGTGGAGATTATAATTCAGGTCAGTTTCTAATACAAACATACACACATTGTTATGTGACCATAGTTACTTTCCCTACAGTGTGACAGCACACTCCTCCTCTCCACCCTGTATCTCTGATGTCCATTCAGTCAGCTCCTGTACCCTTCTGCTTTTTCATCTTGCCTCTGGACAGCTTTCCATTTAATCTCATAGATCTACTTGAGCTAAGAAGCATCCTCTTTACAGGTATCATTTTATGACTTATAATCCAGTCCAATCTTTGAAGAGCTGGCTTTGGGAATGGTTGTAGTCCCAGACTAACAGAGTCTAGAGGCTATGTCTTCTGAGGTCCCTACAGTCTTTCAGCCCATCAAGTCTGGTCTTTCTAATAAAATTTTAAGTTCTGCACCCTACTTTTCTGCTGCCCCATGATGGACTCTTTGTTGTGTTCCCTGTTGGGGCAATCATTGGTAGTAACCAGGTCTCATCTTCCTCTTCCTGATCTCGGGCTGATGGAGTCTCTGGTTTATGCAACCATTTCTGTCTCCTAGGCTCGTATTTTCATTATGACATCGAAGTATTTACTCTCCTTTGCTCTAGGTGGGTTGAGACCAATTGATGCATCTTAGATTACCAATTTCTAGCTTTTAAGACTTCAGATTCCACTCACCAAAGTGGAATGCCAGTTGACCTAGCAGAAGCGCTCTCTCACCAGGACTTCCAACAGCTACTGTGTTCCCTAGTTCTAAACTTGGATATGGATCAGGGAAAGGTTGGGGCAGGTACACTTGTGGTGGCTATGAGGATCTCAATGGATAGTACGAATCCTTTCCTACTAATACAGGGGGCTGAGGACTTTTCCTTAGTTAATTTTGTACAAGGATTTTACAAGCTTGTTGCGTTGTTTAATCATTATATGGCAACAGAAAACCTTCTACATAATGCTTCTGATTTCATTTCCCCTTTCTAGTACAGAATAAATCTAATTGCAAGATCATGTTATACCATACTGAAGCATGAGAGGGCCACCATTCCTGGTCTCTGAGGTGACATAGTGGCCATGTAATGTTACAGAGAAAAGCTATTCTCTTCTTCTTCATGATATCATAACCAAACTTATCCCAGTGCTTTAAATACACCCTAAGGGGGAACATTCATGAATGCTTCCAGTGTTTCTCATCTACTTCTACCTGAAATAAAATAACCAGTCCAACCAAAATACCAAGATTCTAAAACTAGCTAGCAACTGACCTGTTAAACAACTTAGTATTTATTTCTTCCCTTTTTCTGCTCTAATACTAGACCTCAAGAGAATTCTCAATGCAGGTCCAAATAGCACAGTCAACAGGCTGAATTACAAACTGAGTGCCGAATAAATAACTTACCAAATTTTCAAAGTTCTCCCACTTTCTGAGAGCGCTGCTGGATCTGGGACAGGTATGCCTTGGGGAATAGGGGAGAATTCCATCTGGAAAAATCTCCAATGTGTGCTGGGTGTTCTCTGGTTTCAAGCAATGCCTCTGGACACCAAGCAATATGCCCTTCTGGTTTGGTCACCATAAAATGTGACTGTTCAGTGTGGCTATACAGACGTGAGGTGGATGAAAGTGAAAGAAGAAACTTTATTTAATTGGCCAAGCAAAGGGGAACAATGGGACGCATGTCACCAAGATGGCTCCTAGAACTACAGCCCTAGGGGTTTGTCTGTATAGGTTAAGTAAATCGGGTCTGGGGTCTTCAGGAATGCCTCAAGGTGGGACTAGCTTGATGATTTATCTGGCCCCAAAAGAAATTCTTGAAAGTCTGGACTTTTTGCACTTACCCAGTCTAAAAATAAGAGAATCTCTCAAATCAGATCATAGGCTTGGATGCCTTGCCTGCCCCCACCCCAGTATAGAGCTGCTAAAATTTGGGTCTCTCTGGTGGATGAAGAGTTCCAAGGTCACCCACAGAATAAGTCTGATGGTTCTTCTTATATCAGGTGGGCCAGATCTAGTCCTCTTGGCAGTTTCAGCTGGTTCTGCAACCACAGTCTCTCATTTTCAACAACTTGGCCAGAAACCAGGAGCATACTTAAACAAGGAGATCCTTAAAGACAGTCTTAGTCATCTAGTGCTGCTATAGAAGAAGTACAAGTGAATAGCTTAAAAAAAGAGAAGTTTATTCTTTCATAGTCAGTAAGCTAAAATCCCAAATCCAAGATGCCAGCTCCAGAGGACAGCTCTCTTTCTCTCTGTTGACTCTGGAGGAGCGGCCTTGTCATTGGTCTTCCCTTGGTCTGGGAGTATCTTGAAACCGAAATAGTGGGTTTGTGCCCAGCGTGAAAAAAGCCTGTCTCTCAGAAACTGTTCTTGACAGGGAGAGAAAGTTTATTTTGCAGGCTAACAAGCAGGAACTCAGGTATCCATGTCAGACTGAGTTCCTCAAAGACCCCCCAAAACAACGGAATCCATTATGTATGACATTCGAGGAGCCCTAAACATCAAAAGCAAACTTGAGTAATCAGACTAAATGGCAGGGAAGAGAGGGAAGTTTCAGAAGCAGCAAGAAGCTGCCAGATCTGACGTGGCGGGAATTTGTACCCTGAGGGCTGGATCAGCTAGCCCACAGTATGAGCCAAGAAGTTTGGGACACATTTGGAACACATTTTCCATATCAGGAGATTCTGCAGGGGAGAGTTAACTCACTCCAGAATCAGTGAAAAGTGGCAAACTATTGTCAAAAGATAAGCAACTTAGGTATAACCTACCATACTCCCATCAACTCTCCTTTGGGATAAACCTGTTTTCCATTTACCTATCCTCCTGCTCAGCACTGAGTCCCAGCTGGCTTCAGAGACTGACATATCCCTTGGGGCAAAAGTAGGACCCTTTGCCATTCTCCCAGTCTTGTAGAGGGAAATCAACAAACAGTGAAAAAAATAATCTCCTGGATCCCCTAAACTGAGAACTCAGGGAAGAAACTATTCCTTTGCCTAGGTATAGGCATAAGTGGGTGCATGGATTTTAATGCCTTTTACCCCTGCATAGATCTGTGTGGAACCACTACAACAGTGTAGGATTTTGTTAATACAGTACAGCAGGGTATACACTTGAATTCTAATGTCTTTGTATCACTCATACGGTAGGATGGCAGATTCCTAACACCTGACATCACACTGACTATTAAGCTGGGTCCTCCTGCTCTCACTGGGGACCTGAGGACTGGTGGTTTCACCCATATCACTAGGCCACCTACAACAGGGTCCAAGAAAAAGTGCTGCCTCCCAGTCCTTACAACCAACAGCACTGGGCACCCTTTGTCTGCCTGCAAAACCTACCTACCTATGATCACTGGGGAGCAGGGACATGCTTTCCTCACAGACACTTGGGCAACTCTCAGCCCCTTGCCTTGCTCACCATGTGCAGCCAGATACCTGTGCCTCTACCAATCACCTCTGCCCATCTAGGACTATTGGTGAGAGCCTACACTACATACATGGTGAGTGACTACCTGGACATCTGAGCTGAATTCATACAAGAAAAGGAAAAGGAATCTTGGGCTCACATAGCTAGTGACAGCTCTAACCACCTGGTAATGGAACATTAGAGCGTCGAAGGTGCCAGTAATCAAACTGGCTTACATGACCAGCCTATCAAAACAAAGCAAGAAGCTAGTTCACAGTAAGCAAACATAAAAGAAATAAATACAATAACTAGTTGATGGATCAGAAACAGTCAAAACAAAAAAAATCAAGAAATCTTCCAGATTATGAGAACTTCCTGGAACTACCAGAGGTAGAATACAAAAGACTAATAAATAGAACTCTTTAGGAGACCAGGCAAAACACAGAACAAGACAAGAAGCACAGACACAGTAATTGAGTAACTTAAGTTTAAAGCAGAGCATAACGACAGAATTAACAGGCTGTGAAAAACGACAAAAGGACAGCAAACAGAAATCCAGAGGATTAACTATAAAATTTCAGAATCAGATAATTCAACAGAAAGTCACAGGAGCAGAATTGAGGCAATGAAAGTCAGAATTAGTAAGACGAAATCAAAGCACACGACACTAACATACTTGAGGAAAAATCACATAAAATAGTTTTTTGAAAAAGAAGATATCCTAAGAATTATGTAGGACTGTCTCAAGAGGACTAACCCACAAGTAATTAGAGTACCATAACACAGGGAGACAACAGAAGGTACAGAAAGAATTGTTGACAAAAAACTTCCCTCACATTGTGGAAGATGAGAACATATTTACCCAAGACGTTCATTGAACCCCATACAAGCTAGATGCCGAAAGAAAGCTGTCAAGACATAAGAAAACTGGTTCAACAAAAGACTGAGAAAAATTTAAGAGCAACTAGGGATAAACAAAAAGTCATTTCTAAAGGAGAGTCAGTAAGGCTAAGCTCAGACTATTCAACTGAAACCATGCAGGAAAGGAGGCAATGAGATGACATAAATAAAGTCCCAAAGGAAAAATAACTGTTAGCCAAGAATAACTGTCTTAGCCATCTAGTGCAGCTTTAAGAGAGATATCACAGTGGACGGCTTTAACAAAGAAAAGTTTATTCTCACACAGTTCAGTAGGCTGGAAGTAAGAATTTAGGATGCCTGCCCCAGGGGAATGCACTCCCAGTCTGTTGACTGTGGAGGAAGGTCCTTGTGTTGCATCAGTCTTTCTTTGGTCTGAGAGTATCTTCGCACAGGAACCTCTGGTCCGAAAGACATGCTCCACTGTTGGTGCTGCTTTCTTGATGATATAAGGTTCCTACTCTCTGCTTCCTTCTTCCTTTTATCTCTTGTAGGATAATAGGTGGTCCAGGCCATACTCCAGGGAAATTCCCTTTACAGTGGGGGTGACCTTTGGAAGTGTTATACTCTCACCTTAATCCTCCTTAACATAAATCAATCTAATAACCATATGTAGAAATTAGGATTTTAATATAGGAAAAACACTAAATGGAGAAACACAATACTGGGAATCATGGCCAGTATTTTGCTGTACACATTTGTAGGGGAACACAATTCAACTCATAACAGTAATATATCCAGGAAAACTTTCTCTCAAATATGATGGCAAAATTAGCACATTTCCACATAAAAAGAAATTTAAGGAATGTGCAAAAACCAAATCAAAATTGTAAGAAATACTAAAGAGTGTCCTTTGTTCAGAAAATCAGTAACATCAGATAACAAACCAAGAATAGAATGTGAGACACAGCAAATCGATATCAACCCAGCTAAGGAAATTAAAATGAATAAATAAATCAAACACCAAAACTAGGAAAACAGATGTTATTATGTGAAAGAAGACAATAATAAAAAAAGAGGTACCAAAAAATGTACCTATAGATCTTTCATGTGGAGAGGAAGTCAAGTTGATACAAAGGAATAAGAGTGGCTTAAACTTAGAAAAATAGGGGTAAATGTTAAGGTAACAAACTAACAACCCTAAACATCAAAATAAAAAACTAGAAAAACAAACACTCAGCAAGTACAAATCCAACAACAATGAAAAAGATGAAGAGAAAAATACATAAATAAAAACTACTCAGCACAGAAAATTAAGAGGAATAAGGACAATGCGGAAAAAAAAGTCATTGAAATAACAGCACTAAAGTCATACCTATCAATAATTACCCTGATGTAATCAAACGCACCAATGAAAAGACAGAGAGTGGCAGAATGTGTTTTAAAAAACACAATTCATCTATAAGGTATCTACAAGAAAGACTTCTTAAACTTAAAGGCAAAAACAAATAAAACTCAAAAGGCAGGAAAAAATATATCAAGCAAAAACCATTAAAAAATGAACAGAAGTGGCAATATTAATTAACTTCTGACAAAACAGACTTTAAAGTAAAATCCACCACAATGGGTAAGGAACCAAAACTCAAATCAAACCCACTGCCATGGAGTAAAGTCTGACTCAAAGCGACCCTATTGACAGAGTAGAACTTTCTCATAGAGTTTTCAAGGAACATCTGGCAGATTTTAACTACCAACCTTTTGGTTAACAGCCATAGCACTTATCCACTATGCCACCAGAGTTTCCAGGATATGCAAGGACACAACCACATTAAATATGCACCCAAAGACAGGGTTTCTAAATACATAAAACAAACTCTAACAGCATTGGAATGGAAAACAGCTTCATAATAACAGTAGACATTTCAATACCCCATATTTTGTGAAGGACAACATTGAGAAAGAAGCTCAACAAAGACATGAAAGATTTAAATGACACAACCATACAACTTGATCTCATAGACATACGGAACTCTCTACCAACAGCAGTCAAGTATACTTTCTTTCCCAACACACATGGAATATTCTCTAGGTTAGACCATATTAGGCCATAAAATAAGCTTTAACAGAATCCAAGGTATTGAAATATTGCAAAGTATCTTTTGTGACTATAAACCAATAAAAGTAAGAATCAGTAACAAAAAAAAAAAAAAGGAAAAAGAGTCAAACATAAGGAAACTGAACAACACTTCATTTAAAAACTACTGGGTTACAGAAGACATTAAGGAGAGAACAAAGAAATTCAAAGAATCAAATCAAAATGAAAACACATTCTACCAGAACCTTTAGGACACACCAAAAGCAGTACTCAAAGGTCAATTTATAGCAATAAGTACACACAACCAAAAAGAAGAAAGCGCCCAAAGTATTAATGCTACAATGTAAACAAATAGAAAGGGAGCAGCAAAAGAAGGCATCAGCACCAGAAGAAAGCAAATAATAAACACTAAAGCAGATACTTCAGATACAGTGCTGGAAAGTAAGACCCCCAGGTTGGGAGACAGTTAGAAGACGACCAAGGAAGAGCTGCCTCTTCAAAGTAGAGTAAACCATAACAATGTTGATGGAGTAAGGCCTCCAGGACCTTTGTTCACTGATGTGGCATGACTCAAAATGAGAAGAAACAGCTGCAAACATACACTAACAATCGGGACATGGAATGTATGAAGTATGAATCTAGGAAAACTAGAAATTGTCAAAAACAAAATAGAACACATAAGCATTGACATCCTAGGCATTACTGAGCTGAAATGGACTCGTTTTAGCCATTTTGAATCCAACAATCATATAGTCTACTAAGCTGGGAACAAAAACGTGAAGAGGAATGGTGTTGCATTCATCATCAAAAACAACATTTCAAGATCTGTACTGAAGTACAGTGCTGTCAGTGACAGGATAATATCTACATGCCCACAAGGAACGCCAGTTACTATGACTAATATTCAAATGTACTCACTAACTACCAAGGCCTAAAATGAAGAGGTTGAAGATTTTTACCAGCTTTGCAGTCTGAAATTGATTGAACATGCAATCACGATGCATTGATAATTACTGGTGACTGGAATGCAAAAGTTGGAAACAAAGAAGGAAGATAGTTAGAAAATATGGCCTTGGCAATAGAAATAATGCTGGAGATCACATGATAGAATTTTGCAAGACTAATGACTTTTTCATTGCAAATACCTTTTTTAACCTACACAAACAGTGAATGTATACATGATGAGATACACAGGAACCAAACTGACTACATCTGTGAAAAAGACAATGGAAAACCTCCATATCAGCAGTTGGAACAAGACCAGGTGCTGACAGTGGCACAGATCAGTTGTTTATATGCAACTTCAAGTTGAAACTGAAGAAAATTAGAACAAATCCATGAGAACGAAAGTATGACCTTGAATATATCCCTCCTGAGTTTAAAGGCTATCCAAAGAACAGATTTGATGTGTTGACCAGAGGAATTGTAGAATGACATCAAAGACATTATCCATGAAGAAAGCAAGAGGTCATCAAAAAGACAGGAAAGAAATAAAAGACCAAATTGGATGTCAGAAGAGACTCTGAAACTTGCTCTTGAATGTTGAACAGCTAAAGCAAAAGGAAGTAATGGTGAAGTAAAAGGCCTAAACAGAAGATTTTAAAGAGCAGCTCAAGAAGACAAAAGAAAGTATTATAATGACAAGTGCAAAGAGCTGAAATGGAAAACAATAAGGGAAGAACACATTCTGCATCTCTCAAGCTGAAAGGACTGAAGAAAAATTTCAATTCTCGAGTTGTGTTAGTGAAGGATTCTACAAGAAAACTATTAAACAACTCAGGGACCATCAAAAGAAGATGGAAAACATACACAGAGTCATTATACCAGACAGAACCGATGTTCAGACATTTAAAGAGGTAGTGTACAATCAGGAACCAATGGTACCAAAGGAAGAAGTTGAAGCTACATTTCAGGTGCTGGCAAAAAACAAACACCAGAAATTGATGGAATATCAACTAAGATATTTCAACAAAGAGATGCAGCTCTGGAAGTGCCCACTCATCTATGTCAAGAAATTTGGAGGACAGTTACCTAGCCAACCTAGACCCATATTCATGCCCATTCCAAAGAAAGGTGATCCAAGCAAATGTGGAAATTACCGAACAATATCACTGATATCACATGATAGTAAAATTCTGCTCAAGATCATCCAAAAATGACTACAACACTATATTGACAGGGAACTGCCAGAGATACAAGGTGGATTCAGAAGAGGATGTGGAACCAGGGATATCATCACTTATATCAGATGGATCTTGGTTGAAAGCAAAGAATACCTGCAAGCTGTTTACCTGTGTTTCATTGACTATGCGAAAGCACTCGACTGTGTAGATCATACTAAATTATGGTTAATGTTGCAGAGATTGGGAATTCCAGAACATCTAATTGTGTTCTTAAGGAATCTGTGTATGAATCAAGAGGCAGTCACGTGAACAGAACAAGGGCACACTGAATGGTTTAAAGACAAGAAAGGCGTGCTTCAGGGTTGTATCTTTTCACCATAACTTTTTAATCTGTATGCCGAGCAGATGATCCGAGAAGCTGGATTATATGAAGAAGAGCGAGGCATCGGGATTGGAGAATGACTTATTAACAACCTGAGTTAGATAGACAACACCACCTTACTTTCTGGAAATGAAGATTTGAGACACTTATTGATGAAGATCAAGGACCACAGCTTTCAGTATGGATTGCACCTGAACATCAGGAAAACAAAAATTCTCACAAGTGGACCAGTAAGCAACAATGTCATAAATGGAGAAAAGATTTCATTTTGCTTGGGTCCACAATCAACACCTATGGAAGCAGCATTCAAGAAATTAAAAGACACATTATATTGGGAAAATCTGCTGCAAAGGACCTTTTTAAAGTATTCAAAAGTAAGGATGTCACCTTGAAGACTAAAATGCGCCCAACCCAAGCCATGGTATTTTCAATTGTATCATATGAATGCTAAGCTGAACCATGAACAAAGAAGACAGAAGAAGAATTGATATCTTTGAATTATGGTGCTGGAGAAGAATGTTGAATGTACCACGGACTGCCAAGAGAACAAACAGATCTGTTCTGGAAGAAGTACCACCAGAGTGCTCCTTGGAAGCAAAGATGGCAAGACTCTGGACATGTTGTCAGGAAAGATCAGTCCCTAGAGAAGGACATCATACTTGGTAGAGCAGAGGGTCTGTGAAAAAGAGGAAGACCCTCAACGAGATGGACTGACACAGTGAGGTCAACAATGGGCTTAAACATGAAAATGATTGTGGACATGGCACAAGATTGAGCAGTGTTTTATTCTGTTGTTCATATGGTTGCTGAGTCAGAACTGACTCAACAGCACTAACAACAACAACAAAGCAGAATCAAGTGAAACAGAGAATAGAAAAACCATTCAAAGAGTTAACAAGACTAAAAGTTAGTTCTTTGAAAAAACCTACAGAATCAATAAACCATTGGCCAAATGCAAAGAAAAACAAGACAGGAAGCAAACAACCAGAAAAAGAAGTGAGGCGGACACTATTACAAAGACACTACATAGAAGAGAAAATTCCAGACCAGTATCCCCTATGAATTTAGGTGTAAGCATTTTAAACAAAATGTTAGTCAACAAAATTCAACAACATACCAGAAAAATAATTCACCATGAACTCAGCTGGAACATATGATCATCAAGGACATAAACGACATGAGGGAAAAAGAATCCATAAGACAGAAAGACCCACATGAATGAGTGACTATATCATCATGTGACTGGAAGAACCAGATGGTGCCTGGCCACCACCAGTGGCAGCCACGATGGGGCTCACAATGTCAAGTCCCAGTGGCAATACGAGAAAAAAGGATACACCCTAAGAACTCCACTAAAAGATCACAATTTATGGTCTGAAGGCCTGGGAGTTCCCCTAGGAGCATGGCTCCTAGACCTGATGCTGCCCCTGATCATAAATCATTACTGAGGTTAACTCTTTGGGCAGAAATGATTTGGCTGTGGGGACACAGAGGGACCATATCGTGTGTGCTGTTTGTGGTTCTGTGTATCTATAAGATGTCATCCTACTGGCCTCTTACTAGAGAGGAGTGGAGACTGTGGAGAGGAGGGGACAGGAGGTTGTTAAGAAGATATGACATGTATAGAACAGAACAGAGGAATGTGCTGTCACTGGGCAAGGAAAATAGAAGGAGCCGCAGATAGGTGGGCATGCAAATTTAAACTGGATTGTACACTTCCACTCAATCACAATAAAAAAATTCACCATGATCTCATGGGCATTATACCAGGTATGCAGGGATGGTTCAACATTAGAAAAACTATCAGATAACATCAGAAAAACAAAAGACAAGAATCACAGGTCTTATCAATTGATGCAGAAATGCATTTGACAAAGTCCAATGCTTGTTCATTATAAAAACTCATTAATAAAGGAACAGAAGGGAAATTCCTCAACATAATAAAGGACATTTATATAAAGCCAAGATCCAACATTATCCTAAATAAAGATAATCTGAAAGCATTCCCTTTGAGGATGGGAACCAGAGTAGAGTGTCCTTTGTCACCATTTTTATTCAACATTGTGCTAGAAGGTCAATACAGTGCAGTCAGACTAGTAAAAGAAAGATTATCCAAATTGGTGAGGGAGAAATAAAATACCTCTATTTGCAGATGATGTGATCTTATACACAGAAAACCCTAAAGAATCCATCAAAAATCTGCTGAAACTAATAGAAGACTTCCGCAAAGAATGATGATACAAGGTAAACATGCAAAAATCAGTTGAATTTCTCTACACCAAAAAGACAACATCAAAGAGAGAATCATCAAATCAACACAATTTACAACAGCACCAACAAAGATAAAATACTCAAGAATAAATCTAAGTAGAGACATAGAAATACTGTACAAAGAAAACTACTAGACACTACTGTAAGAAGTGACAGGAGAGACATATCTTGCTTATGGATAGGAAGACACAACACCTAGAAAATGTCTATTTTACCCAGTGTGACCTATAGATACAATGCAATTCCTTTCCAAATAACATGGTGTTTTTTAAGGAGACAGAGAAACAAACCATCAGCTTCAAATGCAAAGAGAAGAGGCCCTGAATAATTAAAATGTGAGAAGAACAAAGTGGGGGCCCTCATACTACTTGACTATAGCACCTATTACACTGCCATGATAGTCAAAACAGCCTGGTACTTGTGTAACAACAGACATATGGACCTATGGAACAGAATTGAGGATCCAGACAAAATCATCTACCTATGAATAGCTGATACTTAACAAAGCTCTATAACCCACTAACTGAAAACAAAGTAGTCTCCTTAACAAATGATGCAGGCATAACTGGGTATGTATCTATAAAAACATGAAACAAGACTCTTACCTTACATCATGCACAAAAACTAACAAAATGGATCAAAGTCCTACGTATAAAATGTAAAACAATAAAGATTATGTAAGAAAAAACATGGGCAATATAGGAGATCTAATACATGGCATAAACAGAATAGAAAACATTACTTAACGATGTACAAACACCAGAAGGAAAAAAAGGTAACTGGGAACTCCTAAGAATAAAAAACTTGTGCTCATCTAAAGACTTAACCAAAAGAAAAAAAAGACGACCTACAGGCTGGGAAAACATGTTTGCATACAACAAATTCAATCAGCACCTAATCTCTAAAATCTACATGATACTAATAAAACCTCAACAAGAAAAAGCACAAATAATTTAAAAAATAGGCAAATGATAGTAATAGACACTTCATCTTGTTAAACACACAGGTGGCTAGCAGATAAATCAGGAAAAGTGCTCATAATCATTGGCCATTACAGAAATGCAAATCAAAACTACAGTAAGATTGCATTTTACCCCAAAAAGGTTAGCATTAATCCCAAAACCACAAAATAACAAACATTAAAGAGACTGTGGAGAGACTGGCACACTCATACACTGTTGATGAGAATGATGTAAAACAGTACAACCACTTTGGAAATCAATTTGGCACTTCCTTAAAATGCTACAAACAAGGGTGGAGTCAAGAGGATAGACTAAACATATCTCCCTAAATCCCTCTGGAAACCAAGGCCTGAACTGATAATTAAACAGAGACTTCTGGACACCTAACGAGCCCTAGGACATGGCATAGGGCTGTCTATTGGGTCAACATACAACTGAGTGGAAAACTTCTCTTTCACCAACCCTGCCCTTGTTGAGTCCCAGCTCTGGCAGACTGAATTCACATCACCATTTTGACTTTTTTCTCTATCTTGGCAGGCAGGAGGGTTTGAGGTGACCAGCAGCAAGGCTCAGACACACTGCTGATGAGATTGGCAAGTGAAATCGCCACATTTTGAGAACCTGGCCTCAGAATCTGTGCAACTTGGCACCTCTAACCTCTCTCTCTGGCAAAATTTCCAGACCTCCGCCACTGAATAGCCTTTTACGAAGCAGGCAGGGGAGCTTCTGTGGGATGCCATCTTGATTCACCAGGAGGTGGAGTTTCATATATGGAGGCCTCAGCTGCACCTAATTCCCAGGCTGGGAGGCAGTGCCTGCCGAGAGAGTGCTTTTCTGGCAGTAAAGCAGTCTTTGATATAGAGGTGTGTACTTTGCACACTTGAAAGCCTGATTAATTTTGGAAGCTGTCAGATACTTTTACCTTACAATAGAGAAGTAACTGCAGTGCATCCAGATGGCTTCTCTTCCATCCTTTACCGTCTCACATTATAGAGTCAGCTGGTGGCTCCTGAGTGACTCTGTAAGTGGGGCTGTGTCTTGGCCAATCAGGAGGTGGAGCCTGCTACCCTAGAGATTCCACTGAACCAAGTCACTCGAGTACATAGAGGTGTCTGGTGATCAACTTCCTTTTCAGACTGAGCTTCAAGCCCATTAGAGTAACACCTAAGACACAAAACAACCTCCAGATGCCCCAAAAGCAACAAACTTTGGAATGGAACATTAGGAAGAATTCACCTACGGCTTCAGAAGGCTCACAAAAGAAATACCCAAAGAACTTTCCAGATAAAGAAACCTTTCTGAAACTATCAGGGGGTGAGTACAAAAGGATTTTTATGGAGCCCTTGTAGACCTTATACAAAATGCAGCAGAGCAAAATGAAAAATAAAGGAAGCTGTTTGATCTGATGGAACACCAGTACTATGAAATTGAACAGATCAGTAACAAAACCAAACAGAAAATTCAATTCAAAGCCAATAAAACAGAACTGAGCAAATGGAAAACAGACCTTCTGACTTGGAAGACAGAGCTACTGACTCCAGCATCTATGAGGAGAAATCACAAAAAGAAAGAAGAAAAATGAGGAAGAATTAAGAAGTATGTGGAACTCTATTAAGATGAACAATCTGTGATTAATTGGAGTTCCTGAACACGGTGGAACAACTGAGAATACAGAGAGTATTGCTGCTAAGCTGCTGACAGAAAACTTCCCTGAAATTATGAAAGAAGAGAATATAGATATCCAAGATGCATATTGAACGTCACTCTATATACATCCTAGAAGAAAGACTCCAAGACATATTATAATCAAGCTTAACAAAATGAAACACAAGCAGAAACTCTTAAAGGCAGCAAGACTCAAAGGAAAGCTAACATTCAGAGGGAAACCCTGTAGGCTTTCGTCAGATTTATCAGCAGTAACAATGGTGGCAAGGAGACAGTGGCATGACACATTCAAAGCCTTGAAGGAGAACTTCCAATCAAGAATTATACAGCCTGCAAAACTATCTTTCAAATATGAAAACGAAATCAAGACATTTGCAGATAAACAGAAACTCAGAGATTTTATAAAAACCAAACCAAGGCTATAAGAAATACTGAAAGGAGCTCTTGGCTTAGATGAACAAAACCATTAATTTTCTATTTTAGAGGCAAATACAGGACACATCACCCAGAATCCTACTCAGTTAGGGAAGGCTCCAAACTCAGTCAAAGTTGTAATATTAAGAGAAGTGATCATATCATGAAAACTATGATGTCATCATATTAAAAAGAGGGATGTACTATAGTCGTTATAGTCCTTCCAGATGGAGAGAAAATTAATAAGACTTGTAGTTAAAATTGGATTTAAACATAGACTTTTAAGGGGGGTCACAGGGGCAGCCGCAAAGCACAATAAAGATGCAGCATATCGAACAAGAAATGTAATACAGGCGTCTCAACAACCACAAAGCCAACACTGAAAAAGGTGAAAAATCAAATGTCCCAGAACAGAATAATAAGAACAACAGAGAAAACATCGACACAAAAATAAACATATCACACTGACAGCACTAAACACATACCTATCAAATAATTAACATTGAATGTGAATGGACTGAATGCTCCAGTAAAGAGACGAGTGGCATCTTGGATCAAAAGACACGATCAGTTGACATGTTGCTTACAAGAAACTCACCTTAGACCTAAAGATATGAACAAACTGAAAATTACAGGATGGAAGAATACATATCAAGCTAACAATACACAAAGAAGAGCAGGCATGGCAATTCTAATCTCAAATAAAATAGATTTTAATGTAAAATCCACCATCATGGACAAGGATGGACACTATATATAGCTGAAAGATTCAATACACAAGCAGGGCTTAACTATATTAAATCCTCACACACCCAATACTAGAGTATCTAAATACACTGAAGTAAAAGTGGCTACACTCAAAAACGAGATAGATCACTCCACAATAATAGTGGGAGATTTCAACACTCCACCCTCAATATTGGACAGATGGTCTAGAAAAAAGCTCAGTAAAGACACAGAAGATCTTACTGCTGCAATTAACCAACTAGACCTCATCAACATATACAGAACTTTCTATCCATCAGCAGATAACTACACCTTCTTCTCCAGTGCACATGGAATATTTTCTAGAATAGACCATGTGTTAGGACATAAACCAAATCTCAACAAAATCCATACTGTTGAATTATTGCAAAGCATCTTCTCAGACCACAAGTCTGTTAAAGTCTACATCAATAACAGAAAAAACATGGAAAGTTTTTTACTCAAAAAGCTGTGGATTATAGAAGAAATAAAGGATGAAGTAAATTTATGGATTCCAACGAGAATGAAAACACTTCCTACAAGAACCTATAGGATACAGCCAAAGCACTGCTCAGAGGTCAGTTTATCTCTATAAATATGCACATCCAGAAGCAAGAAAGAACCCAAGCCAAAGATCTAACCCTAAAGCTTGAAAAAGTAGAAACAGAGCCAAAGAGGAATCCTTCAGGCAACAGTAGAAAACACATCATAAACGTTAGAGCAGTACTAAATGGGTTAGAGAATAGAAGAACAACTGAAAAAATTGATAAGACCAAAAGCTGATTTTTTGGAAAAGATCAACAAAATTGACAAACCATTGGCTAAACTTACTAAAGAAAAACACTAGAGGAAACAAATAAGAAATGAGGGGAGTTATCACAACAGATCCATCAGAAGTCCAAAATATTATAACAGAATACTACAAAAGACTGTACTCCAACAAATTTGAAAACCTAGAGGAAATGGACAAATTCTTAGATTCATATCACCTACCAAAATTAACACAAAGTGAAGCAGAACAACTTAATAAACTGATCACAAAAGAAGAGATTTAAAAAGTCATCCCAAAACTACCAACCAAAAAAAAAAGACCTGGCCCGGATGGCTTCACCACAGAATTCTATCAAGCTTTTCGAGAAGAGTTATCGTCAATAGTACTGAGACTACTTCACAGCACAGAAAGGGATAGAATTCTCCCAAATTCATTCTATGAAGCCAGCATAACCCTGATACCAAAGCCAGGGAAAGACCCAACCAAAAAGGAGAACTACAGACCGATATGACTCATGAATCTAGATGCAAAAATCTTCAAGAAAATTCTTGCCAATAGAATACAATAGCATATCGAGAAAATGGTCCATCAGGACCAAGTTGAATTCATACCAGGGAAGCAAGGCTGGTTCAACACCAGAGAAATGATTAATGTGATTAACCCCATAAATATTACAGAAGAGAAGAATCACCCGATTTTGTCCGTTGATGCAGAGAAGGCCTTCGATAAAGTCCAACACCCATTCACGCTGAAAACTCGTAGCAAAACGGGCATAGACGGAAAATTCCTGAACGCAACAAGGGCCATTTCTACAAACACAACTGCCTACATCATCCTGAATGGAGAGAGACTGAGAGACATTCCCTTGAGAACAGGAACCAGACAAGGATGCCCACTCTCACCTCTCCTATTCAGCATTGTACTAGAAGTTCTAACCAGAGCAATTAGACAAGACCAAGAAATAAAGAGCATCTGCGTCGGCAAAGAAGAAGTCACAATCTCCCTGTTTGCATGTGGTGTGATTGTGTGTGCAGAGAATCCCAAAGAATCTGTAAGTAAACTACTTGGACTGACAGAAGCACTCAGCAAAGTCTCAGGATACAAGATAAACATAAGTAGATCAGTAGGATTCCTTTATGCCAACCACGAGACTGTTAACGAAGAAGTCATCGAATCAGTACCATTGACTGCAGCCCCGAAGAAGATAGAGTATCCAGAAATTAATCTAACCAGAGAAATAACAGACCTTTGCAGGGAGAATGCCAAGCCCTTACTACAAGAAACTAAGAGAGATTTAGATAAATGGGAAAACCTACCCTGCTTGCGGACAGGAAGACATAACATTGGGAAAATGTCTGTGTTACCCAAAGCAATCTACTCATGTCGTCCAATCCCAATACAAGTTCCAGTGTCATTTCTTAATGAGGTGGAGAAAGAAATCACCCATTTCGCTTGGGAATGGAGGAAGCTTCGGATGAGTAAGATGCTACTCAAGAAGAAGAACACACTGGGAGGCCTCTCATTACACGACCTTAGAACCTACTACACCACCACAGTGGTCCAACCAGCCTGGTACTGGTGCAAGAACAGGCAGATCGATCAACGGAACAAAATTGAGACCCCAGAGATGACACAATTGGCCTGTGAACAGTTGATATTCAACAAAAGCCCTAAGACATTGAACTGCAGTGGAAACAGTATCTTCAACAAATGGTGCTGGCAAAATTGGATATCCATCTGCAATAAACTGAAACAAGACCGAATCTTACACCTTACACAAAAACCAACTCCAGCTGGATAAAAGACCTAAATGTCAAACCTAAAACGACAAAGCTCACCCAAGGAAAGGTAGGAACAACAATGGAAGTTTTAATACACAGTGCAGACAGACTTCAAACTCTGTCCAACAAACCACACAAATAGATCAATGGGAACTACTAACAAGCAAACACTTTTGCTCATCCAAAGACTTTACTAATAGAATGAAAAGGCCACCTACAGAATGGGACACAATATCTGGCAATCTATGTCAAACCGATGCCCAATCTCCATAATCTGTAAGATACTACCGAATATCAATAAGAAGATAAATCATCCAGTTAAGCAATGGGCAGAGGAGATGGACAGACATTTCTCTAAAGAGGAGATCCAGGCAGCCGAAAAACACATGCGGACATGTTCGCGATCTTTAGTTATTAAAGAAATTCAAATCAAGACTAAAAGGAGATACCGGTCTCACCCCAACAAGGTTGGCCACGATCCAAGAAACACAGAACAACAAATGCCTGCGAGGCCACGAAGAAAATGGAACTCTCCTACATTGTTGGTGGGGTTGCAAAATGGTCCAGCCTCTGCAGAAGGCAATCTGGTGCTTCCTTAAAACAATAGATACAGATATACCATCTGACCCAGTAATTCCACTGTTTGGAATATATCCCACAGAATCAAGGGCTGTCGCACCAATGGACACACACACAAGAATGTTCATCACAGCCCAGTCCACGATAGCCGAAAGACGGCATCAACTCAGATGCCCAACAACAGAGGAACGGATAGGTAAACTAAAGAATAATGATGATTCCAGGAAACGTCTCATCACTGGGTTTCAACCGGAAGACATTATGTTGAGTGAAAGGAGTCAGCGACAAAAGGACAAATGTTGTGTGAGACCCCTACGATAAGATTCCCCCAAACAGACATGTATAGAAGAAAAGACTCTTCAGCAGCTGCGGGGGGGGGGGGAGGGAAGGAGGGCGACGGGGAGAGGGTTCAGATCGGACAGTTGGTAGAAATTTGGTCGGGTGAAACTGGTGATAGCACACACATCAGAAAGAAGAACAATGTTCAGCGGACTTCAGCATAGCTTGAAGACTCCTTCCCTCTGAACCCAACACTGCAAGGACAGAGTAGCTGGGGTGGAGGAGGGCAGGAGACCATGCTCTTAGGCGAAACCGAGGCCAGCTGGCACAACTAGCGTTTTGCTAAGGGGGCCTTCCGCACCCCACACTGGGGAGTGGCGTCTGGGGTCTTAAAAGCTGCCGAGCTGCCCTCCAAGAGCACAGCAAATGGTCCCAACTCAGCAGGAACAGATGATCGCCGAGGACCAAGATGACATGGGGTGAGGACAACCCAGAGGAGAGAGAGAGAGAGACCCACAGGCGTGGGCGCCTATGTAGGCTTGGGACCGGAAGAACCGGATGGTGCCCGGCCACCACCAGTGATTGCCGCGATGGTGCTCACTCAGTTGAGTCTCCCTGACAACACAGGAATAAAACGGGATGCACCCTGAGATCTCCACTAAAAGACCACAATTGATGGTCCAGTGGCTTCGGGCTTTCCCTGGGAGCATGGACCCTAGCCCTGATGCTGCCCTTGCCCATAAATCATAACGAAGGGGCACTCTTCGGACACGAATGGATTGGACTCGGTGATGCAGACTGACCACACGCTGGATGCACTTGATGGTTCTGTGCATGTACAGGATATCGTCTTGCTGACATCCAGATGGAGAAAGGAGAGTGGGTGGAGAGGAGGGGAATGGAGACTGCTGGGAGGATGAAACATATGTGGAGGAGAGAGGAAGAATGTGCTGTCATTGGGCAGGGAGAGCAGTGAAAGCTGCATATAGGAGGGCATGTAAATTTCTATGGGAATGTACATGTATTTGCGCTCCGTCAGAATAAAAGCAAGCACACAGAAGGCAATCTGCCTGAAGACTCCACTTCAGACCTTCTACAAGACTTCCATGCTGTGCCTCCTAGACAAGGGATAAAGTGGCAGCGTCTTCCATTCGCCTGCCCTGCTGCCGGAACAGACCCTCTAAGGGAAGGCTGCCCTGTGTGCGCTTAAGGCTGTAATCAGTTCGCCCGTCACTTCCATTCGCTCAGAGGTTTCTTTGCCCCTCTTCTCCAATCCCTATGATGTGCACGTATCACCTGATAACAGGGAAAAATGATGCTGAAACTTGTACTGTGACGGCCTTATAGAAGTAGACTGCTTTGGGAGTAAGAGAACTTTTCACAATGTTAAGTCTTCCTATCTTCATGAGCAGAGTAGGTTTTTCCATTTATCAAAGTCTCTCTTAGTTTCTTGTAGTAATGGCTTGTAGCGCTCTGTAAAAGTCTATTAATTCCTAGGTACTTTCTCTTTTTAGGGTCTATGGTAAATAGTATGGATCTGATGATTTCTCCGTTCACAATCTCGTTACTGTAAAAGAATCCAACCGATTTACTTAGTTTTCTATTATATCCTGAGAATTTGCTGATCTCTCCTATCAGTTAGTGGGTTTACTTATAGTATCCTTGGGATTCTCGGCATGTACAATCGTGTCATCTGCTAACAGGGCAAAAATGATGCTGAAACTTGTGCTGGGACTGCCTAAAAAAGTAGATTGCTTTCAGGGAAAGAGACCTTTTCACAATGTTAAGTCTTCCTATCTCCATGAACGGTGGTTGGTGTTTGGCCAGTCCTGGGGAGTTGTTTTTAGCCCAAACCTGAGGAATCTCTTTGATGAATTGATCCACTGATACCAGAAGGATACAGTGGGGGCCCTTGTCAGAATCATCATAAAGTCTGTATTCTTCCTCTAAAGGGGCTATCACATTGACTTGGGGTGTCAGGTAAGCATGATTCCCAGTAAAGTGGATAGTCGCCTGCATTTTTGATAACAAGTCTCTTCCAAGTAAAGGATACGGGCATTCAGGCATAACCATGAAGGAGTGGGAGACAGTTTTAGTTCCCAGGTCTATTTTTCTTTTGGTAGTCCATGACTAGGCACCGATTCCAGTAGCTCCTCGTGCTAGAATTTTGGTTTCGGTTATGGGTCCTAGGGGTTCAGTTAGAACCGAGTCACTAGCCCCGGTGTCGACCATGAATTCTACCAGGTGTCCCCCTACTTTTAAGGTTACCCTGGGCTCAGGGGGGACCAGTGAGCCCTGACACCCTCAAACCTCTAGGTTAAGAACCTTTGGAGGGGGTTTTCTCTTGGGGCACTCACCCTTCCAATGTCCAGTCTCCTTGCAGTAGGCACACTGGTTTCTCTGCAGGGGAGGATTTCCTGGCTTCCTCATCTGATCCGGTCTCTTCTCCCAAGGGCGCAGCAGTGTGCAGCCCTGCACTTCTGCCAGGAGAAATTCTGCTTACCTTTTTGGCCTTCTTATCCTCCAGCTGTTCACAGTTGTTGAAGGTTTTCATGGTCATCTCCATCAGTTTGGACAGATTTTTACCTTCAAATCCTTCTATTTTCTGAATTTTCTTTCTAATGTCAGGGGCTGACTGGCCCACGAAGGCAGTGTTGAGTATATGTGTGATATGCCTACATTAACCACTCTAAAAAGGCTGCTGGGGATTCTGAGGGTTCCTGAACTACTTGGGTTATTTTAGACAAACTTGTAGGGTGCCTACCATCAGCCCAGAGACCCCCCATTAGATCCTGGTGGTAGACAGTTAGGCGCTGATTACCTGCAGTGGTGTTCAGGTTAGAGGGAAAAACATGATTAATCTCATCCAGGTCACTCGAGAAGCGACCGTCTACTCCTGGTACCTGCTTCCTGGCCAGAGACATAATCCTGTCCCTCTCTTCAGTAGTGAAGAGAGTCTGAAGGAGCTGTTGCACATCCTCCCAGGTTGGCTAATGCACCACAAAGATGGTCTCCAACAGGGAGATCAGGACTTGCATCTTTTCAGAGAGGGGGGGGGTTTGCATTTTGCAATTATAAAGATCAGAGGTAGTAAAAGGAGTATAGACTAAAAAGGGGCTACCTGCCTCAGTAATGTGCCCTACAGCACATAAGGAGAAGACATGAGAGGAGCAATCTGCGGACGGCTAGAAGGATCGACCCAAGCAGGTATGGGCTGGGCTCTGGAGGTCAGAGGAAGGCGGTGCTGTAGAAGTGGCGGGGATCGGGGAGCAGTCTGGACTGGAGGTTCTGCGCGGACCCTATACAGGCCTCGGCAACTGGATTCGGCTCCCTTGGTCCCAGCAGTGACAGGAAGAGAAACGGGAACTGGAGGGTAGGGAGGCGGGAGACTCAATAAGTCGTCTGGGTCAGAGGAATGGGATGGAGGAAGGGGAGCTGGTGGGGACTTCGAGGAGCCCTGAACCTCCAGGGTTATAGGAGGTTGTTTAGGGGGAACATAGGGTTGCAGCCATGCAGGTGGCTGCCTGAGGAGGTCCCAAAGATGACCTGGAAAACTGAATGGGTTTGGTTAATGTCTAAAGATCCTGTGGGTGGCCATCCAGTACCAAAGGCCGGCCATTCCAGGTTACAGAGGGTGCAGAGCTTTCCTGGACGCTCCTTGCCAAAGTCTCGGGATCACTTCTGGAAATCTGAAAAGTGGTCAAGGAAGAGGCCTAGGAGTGTTACAGAGTGAGAAGATTGCCCCATGGTGGCAAAAGTAACAATCAGGACAAACAGTACAATCAGACAGACAACGGAACAGACACAGACTGGTTGAAAACGAAACAAAAACCAGACCAAGATACTACTTTGCATCTGCGGGACTTCGTGCTACAGAACTGAGAAAGGAACTGGTGGCGCCCACCCAGATGGAGAGCTGGGGCAGCCCCCAGCCTCCAAAAACCAGACCAGGACATTACTTTGCATCTGTGGGCTGCAGAACCGAGAAAGGAACTAGTGGCGGCTGCCCAGATGGAGAGCTGGGACGTCCTCCAGTCTCCAACTCAGAGAGCAGTTCTGCATCCAGAATCTCTTGTGTGAGTCCCAGAACCAGATCTCAAGCACAGAGATTAACAGAAAATATCGAGACTCACCGGTGAGGTTCAAACCAGATTGGCCGATGGCGGAGGTCGCTCTTGAAATCCCGGGCGAGCCGCCAAACGTTATGGTCCAGATTTCAAGATGCGACGCAGTTTCCTTTTAAAAGTTTAGTTTCATTTAAAAAATGTGCCCAATAGGAAAAAGACTGGTGCACCAGGGATGCACTCTAACCTACACAGAGTGGAGGCAACCCCAGGCTTCCTTAGCATGCAGTATTTAAGTCATAAAACCTCAGAGAAGGGAGGGGGAGCTGGTTTTTGCATTGATTGGTTGAGGCCATATGGAATTCCTGTTAGTTGTAAAATGTGGTCGTTAGCAAATGTTGTAGTAGGTTGCGGTCAAGGTCTAGGGGTCATTTGCAAGGCTGTCTCCAGGATTTGTCTTGTGACCGACAGATGTTTTGCAAGACAAAGGTGAGATTAAGCTATGATATTCCTGCTATTTTCTGCTAAGTTATTTCCAGGAGCGTTCTTCCCTGAATTTTCACTGCACCATTCCTCAAAATGGAGTTACTAATGTCTCATTTGAACACTTTCTCTTTTAGGACCTATGGTAAATGGCACAGATCTGATGATTTCTCTGTTGACAATCTCCTTACTGTAAAGGAATCCTACTGATTCACTAAGGTTTCTCTTGTATCCAGAGAATTTGTTGATCTCAGTTAGAGGGTTTACCTATAGATTCCTTTGGATTCTCGGCATGTACAATCATGTAATCTGTTAACAGGGCAAAAATGATGCCAGAACTTCTACTGGGACTGCCTAACACAAGTAGTTTGCTTTCAGGGAAAGAGATATTTTCACAATGTTAAGTCATTATCTCCATGAACAGCGTAGATTTTTCCATTTATTGAAGTCTCTCTTAGTTTCTTGTAGTTAGGGCTGGGAGTTCTTGCTGTAAAACTCTGTAGTTTCTCTGGTTAGATGAATTCCTAGGTACTTTCTCTTGTTAATGTCTGTGGTAAATCATATGGAACTGATGATTACTCCGTTCACAATCACATTACCATAAAGAAATCCTGCTGATGTCCTTAGGATTCTCTTGTATCCCGAGAATTTGCTGATCTCTCCTATCCGTTAGGGGGTTTACTTATAGATTCTCTGACATTCTGGACATGTAGAATCGTAACATATTCTGAAAGTGAAAAAATGATGCTGGAACTTGTAGTGGGACTGCCTTATACAACTAGATTGCTTTCAGGGAAAGAGACCGTTTTGCAATGTTAAGTCTTCATATCTCCATGAACAGCATAGATTTTTCCATTTATGAAAGTCTTTCTTAGTTTCTTGTAGTTAGGACTGGTAGTTTTCTCTGTAAAAGTCTATTGTTTCTCGAGTTAGATTAATTCCTAGGTACTTTCTCTTTTTAAGATCAATGGTAAATGCTATGTATTTGATGATTTCTTCGTTCACAATCTCAGTACTGAAAAGGAATCCCACTGATTTACTTAGGATTCTCTTGTATCCTTTGCCTTTGCTGTACTAATGTATGAGTCAGAGGGTTTACTTATAGATTCCTTGCTATTCTCGACATACACAATCGTATCATCTGCTAAAAGTGCAAAAATGATGCTGGAACATGTACTGGGACTGCGTTATAGAATTCGGTTCATTTCTGGGAAGGAGATCTTATCACAATGCTAAGTCTTTGTATCTCCATGAAGAGCATAGTTTTTTCCATTTATCTATGTCTCTCTTAGTTTCTTGTAGTTAGGTCTGGGAGTTCTCTCTGTAAAATGATGTAGTTTCTCTGGTTAGATGAATTCTCATGTACTTTCTGTTGCTAATATCTGTGGTAAATTGTATGGAACTGACGATTTCTCCATTCACTGTCTCGTTGTTGCTGTCAAGGAATCTCATTGATTTACTGAGGTTTCTATTGTATCCTGTGTCTCTGCTGTCCTCCTGTATCAGTCAGAGGGTTTACTTATAGATTCCTTGCAATTCTCGGCGTGTACAATCATATCATACTCTAAAAGGGCAAAAATGCTGCTGAAACATGTACCTGGACTGCCTTATAGAAGTAGCTTCCTTTCGGGGAAAGAAACCAATTCACAATGTTAAGTCTTCCTGTCTCCATGAACAGTGAAGACATTTCCATTTATCTAAGTCTCTCCTAGTTTCTTGTAGTTAGGACTGGTAGTTCTCTCTGTAAAAGTCTGTTGTTTCTCGAGTTACATTAATTCTTAGGTACGTACTCTTTTTAGGATCTATGGTAAATAGTATGGATCTGATGATTTCTCTGTTCACAACCTCATTACTGTAAAGGAACACTACTGATGTACTTAGCTTACTCTTAGGTTCTTTTCGGGGAAGGAGACCTTTTCACAATGTTAAGTCTTTTCCCAGAAAAGAACCTAATTCTATAAGGCAGTCCCAGTACAAGTTACAGCATTGTTTTTTCCCTTTAGCAGAGGATACAATTGTACACGCAGAGAATCGCAAGGAATCTATAAGTAAACCCTATAATTCATAGGAGACATCAGCAAATTCTCAGGATACCAGAGAAACCTAAGTAAATCCGTAGGGTTCCTTTACAGTAACGAGATTGGGAAAGGAGAAATCATCAGATCCATACTATTTACCATAGATCCTAAAAAGAGAAGGTACCTAAGAATTAACCTAACTCGAGAAACAATAGTTTTTACAGAGAGAACTCCCAGTCCTAACTACAAGAAACTGAGAGACTTAGATGAATGGAAAAATCTATGCTGTTCATGGAGAAAGACTTAACATTGTGAAAAGTTCTCCTTTCCGGAAAAGAACCTAATTCTATAAGGCAGTCCTAGTACAAGTTATAGCATTGTTTGTTCCCTTTAGCAGGTGATGCAATTGTACATGCCGACAATCTGAAGCAATCTATAAGTAAACCCTCTCACTGATAGCAGAGATCAGCAAATTCTCTGGATACAGGAGAAACCTAAGGACATCAGTAGGATTCCTTTACAGTACCGAGATTGGGAACGGAGAAATCATCAAATCCATAGCATTTACCATAGATCCTAAAAAGAGAAAGTACCTAAGAATTAATGTAACTCGAGAAACAACAGACTTTTACAGAGAGAACTACCGGTCCTAACTACAAGAAACTAGGAAAGACTTAGATAAATGGAAAAATCTATGCTGTTCATGGAGATAGAAAGACTTAACATTGTCAAGAAGCGTCTCTCCCAGAAAAGAACTTAATTCTATAAGGTAGTCCTAGTAAAAGTTACAGCATTCTTTGTTCCCGTTAGCAGATCATGCAATTGTACAGGCCAGCAATCTCAAGGAATCTATAAGTAAACATTCTAACTGATAGGAGAGATCAGCAAATTCTCAGGATACAAGAGAAACTTAAGTAAATCAGTAGGGTTCCTTTACAGTAACGAGATTTAGAATGGAGAAACCATGAGATCCATACTATTTACCTAAAAAGATCCTAAAAAGAGAAAGTACCTAAGAATTAATCTAACTCAAGAAACAACAGACTTTTACAGGGTGAACTACCAGTCCTAACTACAAGAAACTAGGAGAGACTTAGATAAATGGAAAAATCTACACTGTTCATGGAGATAGGAAGACTTAACATTGTGGAATGGTGTCTTTCCCAGAACAGAACCTAATTCTGTAAGGCAGTCTCAGTACAAGTTACAGCATTGTTTGTTGCCTTTAGCAGATCATGCAATTGTACAGGCTAGCAATCTAAATAAATCTTTAAGTAAACCCTCTCACTGATAGGAGAGATCAGCAAATTCTCAGGATACAAGAGAAACTTAAGTAATTCAGTAGAGTTCCTTTACAGTAATGAGGTTGTGAACAGAGAAATCCTCAGATCCACACTCTTTACCATAGATCCTAAAAAGAGAAAGTACCTAACAATTAATCTAACTCGAGAAACAACAGACTTTTGCAGAGAGAACTCCAAGTTCTACCTATAAGAAACTAAGAGAGACTTAGATAAATGGAAAAATCTCCACTATTCATGGAGATAAGAAGACTTAACATTGTGAAAAGGTCTCTTTCCCTGAAAGGAAGCTACTTCTATAAGGCAGTCCAGGTACATGATTCAGCAGCATTTTTGCCCTTTTAGAGGATGATACGAATGTACAAGCCGAGAATCGCAAGGAATCTATAAGTAAACCCTCTAACTGATATGCGAGGACAGCAGAGACACAGGATACAATAGAAACCTAAGTAAATCAATGGGATTCCTTGACAGCAACAACGAGACAGTGAACGGAGAAATCATCAGTTCCATACGATTTACCACAGATGTTAGCAACAGAAAGTACCTAGGAATTCATCTAACCAGAGAAAGTACATAGTTTTACAAAGAGAACTCCCAGACCTAACTACAAGAAACTAAGAGAGACTTAGATAAATGGAAAAATCTACGCTGTTCATGAAGATAGGAAGACTTAAAATTATGAAAAGGTATCCTTCCCAGAAAAGAAGGTAATTCTATAAGGCAGTTTGAGTACAAGTTACAGCATTGTTTGTTCCCTTTAGCAGAGGATATAATTGTACATGCTGACAATCTGAAGGAATCTATAAGTAAATGCTCTACCTGATAGGAAAGATCAGCAAATTCCCAGGATACAAGAGAAACCTAAGTTTGGGAACAGAGAAATCATCAGATTGGTATTGTTTACCGTATCCTAAAAAGAGAGTACCTAAGAATTAACCTAACTCGTGAAACAACAGACTTTTACAGAGAGAATTCCCACTCCTAACTACAAGAAAGTAGGAGAAACTTAGATAAATGGAAAAATCTACACTCTTCATGGAGATAGGAAGACTTAACATTGTGAAAATGTCTCTTTCCTTGAAAGGAACATCCTTGCATGATTGAGTCCGAGTACACATTCCAGCATCATTTTTGCTCTTTTAGCAGATGATACAATTGTACAAGCCCAAATCAAAGAAATCTATAAGTAAACCCTCTAGCTGATACGGGAGGACAGCAGAGACACAGGATACAACAGAAATCTAAGTAAATCAATGGGATTCCTTGACAGCAGCAACGAGACAGTGAACAGAAAAATCATCAGTTCCATACAATTTACCACAGATATTAGCAACAGAAAGTAACTAGGAATTCATCTAAACAGAGAAACTGCACAGTTTTATAAAGAGAACTCCCAGACCTAACTACAAGAAACTAAGAGAGTTAGATAAATTGAAAAATCTACAGTGTTCATGGACATATGAGAACTTAGCATTGTGAAAAGATCTCTTTCCCAGAAAGGAACCTACTTCTATAAGGCACTCCCAGTACAAGTTCCTTCATCATTCTTTGCTTTTTAGCAGATGACACGATGGTACATGCCTACAATTGCAAGGACTATATAAATAAGCCCTCTAACAGATAGGGGAGTATACCAAATTCACAGGATACAAGAGAAACTTCAGTAAATCAGTAGGATTGCTTGACAGACACAACGAGACAGCAAACAGAGAAATTATGAGGTCCATACGATTTAGAACAGATAGTAACAAGAGAAAGTACATAGTGATTCATCTACCCAGATAAGTTACAGAGATTTACAGAGAGAACTCCCAGCCTTAACTATAGCAAACTAAGACAGACTTAGATAACTGGCAAAATCTATGCTGTTCATGGAGATGGGAGTACTTAGCATTGTGAAAACATCTCTTTCTCAGAAAGAAATCGACTTCTATAAGACACTCCAAGTTCCAGCGTCATTCTTACGTTTTCAGCAGAAGACACGATGGTAGATGCCTAGAATCTCAAGGAATATATAAATAAACCCTCTAACTAATAGCGGCATATACCGAATTCACAGGATACAAGAGAAACTTCAATAAATAAGTAAGATTCCTTTACACAAAAAACGAGACAGTGAACGGAGAATTGATGAGTTCCATTTGATTCAGAACAGATAGTAACAACAGAAAGTACCTAGTGATTCATCTACCCAGAGAAGTTACAGAGATTGATGCACAGAACTCCCAGATGTAACTATAGGAAACTAAGAGAGACTTAAATAAATGGGAAAATCTACGCTGTTCTGGAGATGGGAGTACTTAGCACAGTGAAAACATCTCGTTCCCAGAAAGAAATTTACTTCTATAAGACACTCCCAATACAAGTTACAGAATTATTCTTATATTTTTAGCAGATGATACAATGGTACATGCCGAGAATCGCAAGGAATATATAAATAAACCCACTAAATCATAGGGCAGTATACGAAATTCATGGGTAGATGAATCACTAGGTACTTTCTCTTGTTACTATCTGTCCTAAATCCTATGAAACTCACACTTTCTGTGTTCACTGTCTCGTACTTTCTGTAAAGGAATCCTACTGATTTACTGAAGTTTCTCTTGTATCCTGTGATTTTGGTATACTCCCCTATCAGTTACAGGGTTTATTTATATATTTCTTGCGATTCTCGGTTTCTACCAATGTATCCTCTACTAAAAAGATAAGAATGATGCTGGAACTTGTACTGGGAGTGTCTTATAGAAGTAGATTTCTTTCTGGGAAAGAGATGTTTTCACAATGCTAAGTACTCCCGACTCCACGAACAACGTTGATTTTACCCCTTATCTAAGTTTCTCTTATTTTCTTGTAGTTATACCTGGGAGTTCTCGGTGTAAATCTCTGTAACTTCTTGGGTAGAGGAATCACTCTGTAGTTTCTATTATTACTACCTGTTCTAAATCATATGAGACTCATCCTTTGCATGTTCACTGTTTCATTGTCTTATACAAGTAGATTTCATTCTGGGAAAGAGATGTTTTCACAATGCTAAGTACTCCCGACCCCACGAACAACGTTGATTTTACCCCTTATCTAAGTTTCTCTTATTTTCTTGTAGTTATACCGAGGAGTTCTCTGTGTCAATCTCTGTAACCTCTCTGGGTAGATGAATCACTCTGTACTTTCTCTTGTTAGTATCTGTTCTAAATCATATGAAACTCATCCTTTCTATGGTTACTGTTTCTTTGTCTTATAGAAGTAAATTTCTTTCTGGAAAGATATGTTTTCACAATGCTAAGTACTCCCAACTCCATGAACAATGTTGATTCTGCCAGTTATCTAAGTCTCTCTTATTTTCTTATAGTTACAGTTGGGAATTCTCTGTGTCAATCTCTGTAACTTCTATGGGTAGATGAATCCCTCTGTACTTTCTCTTCTTACTATTTGTTCTAAATCGTATCAAACTCATCCTTTCTCTGTTCATTGTTCGTTGCCTTATAGAAGTAGATTTCCCTCTGGGAAAAAGATGTTTTGACAATGCTAAGTACTCCCAACTCCATGAACAATGTAGATTTTGCCAGTTATCTAAGTCTCTCTTAATTTCTTGTAGTTCTAGCTGGGAGATCTCTGTGTAAGTTGCAGACAACTGGCAAAATGTAACCTCTACAAGACAGCGAGACAGTGAACAGAGAAACTATGAGTTTCATACTTAGATAACTGGGAAAATCTATGTTGTTCATGGAGTTGAGAGTACTTAGCATTACGGAAACATGTAGTTCCCAGAAACAAATCTACTTCTAAAAGGAAAGGAAACAGTGAACACAGAAAGGATCACATTCATACGATTTACAACAGATAGTAACAAGTGAAAGTACAGAGTGATTCATCTCCCCAGAGAAATTACAGAGATTGACACAGAGGACTCCCAGCTATAACTAAAAGAAAATAAGAGAGACTTAGGTAACTGGCAAAATCTACGTTGTTCATGGAGTTGGGCGTACTTAGTATTTTGAAAACGTCACTTTCGCAGAAAGAAATCTGCTTCTCTAACACAACGAGACACTAAACAGAAAAGTATCAGTTTCATATGATTTAGAACAGATAGTAAGAAGAGAAAGTAAATACTGATTGATCTAACCAGAGAAGTTACAGAGATTTACACAGAGAACGCCCAGCTATAACTCCAAGAAAATAAGAGAGACTTAGCTAACTGGCAAACTGTACGTTGTTAATGGAGTTGGGAGTACTTAGCATTGTGAAACCATCACTTTCCCAGAAGTAAATCTACTTCTCTAAGACAACGAGACAGTGAACATAGACTGTATGAGTTTCATACGATTTAGAACGGACAGTAACACGAGAAACTACAGAGTGATTCATCTACCTAGAGCAGTTACAGAGATTTACACAGAGAACTCCCAGCTATAACTCCAAGAAAATAAGAGAGACTTAGATAACTGGAAAAATCTACATTGTTCATGGAGTTGGGAGTATTTAGCACTGTGAAAGCATCATTTTCCTGGAAAGAAATCTCCTTCACTATGACAACGAGACACTAAACATAAAAGTATGAGTTTCACACGATTTTGAACACAGAGTAACAAGAGAAAGCACACAGTGTTTCATCCACCCACAGAAGTTACACAGATTTACACAGAGAACTCCGAGCTATAACTACAACAAAATAAGGAGACTTAGATAACTGGCAAAATCTCCCTTTTTGATGGAGTTGGGAGTAATTAGCATTCTTAAAACATCGCTTTCCCAGAAAGAAATCTCCTTCTCTAAGAGTACGAAACACTGAACATAAAACTATGAGTTTCATAAGATTTAGAACAGACAGTAACAAGAGAAAGTACATAGTGATTCATCTACCCAGAGAAGTTACAGAGATTTACACAGAGAACTTCAAGCTATAACTCCATGAAAATAAGAGAAACTTACATAACTGGCAAAATCTACGTTGTTCATGGAGTTAGGAGCACTTAGCATTGTGAAAACATCTCTTCCCCAGGAAGAAACCTACTTCTCTAAGACAACGAGATACTGAACATAAAAGTATGAGTTTCACAAGATTTAGAACAGATAGTAGCAAAAGAAACAACATACTGTTTCCTCTACCCAGAGAAGTTACACAGATGTAGAGAGAGAACTCACGGGTATAACTACAAGAAATTAAGGGAGACTTAGATAACTGGGAAAATCTGCGTTGTTCATGGAGTTCGGAGTACGTAGCATTCTGAAAACATCACTTTCCCTGAAAGAAATCTACGTTTTTAGGAGAACATAGATTTACCCAGAGAAGTTACACAGATTTACACAGAGAACTTCCAGCTATAACTACAAGAAAATGAGAAAGAGTTAGATAACTGGTAAAATCTACGTTGTTCACGCAGATGGGAGTACTTAGCATTGTGAAAACATCACTTTCCCAGAAAGAAATCTCCTTGGAGACCACGAGACACTGAACATAAAAGAATGAGTTTCATACGATTTAGAACAGATAGTAACTAGAGAAGTACTCAGTGATTCATCTACCCAGAGAAGTTACAGATATTTACACAGAGAATGTCCAGGTATAACTAAAAGAAAATGAGAGAGAGTTAGATAACTGGTAAAATCTACGTTGTTCATGGAGTTGGGAGTACTTAGGATTGTGAAAACATCCCTTTCTCAGAAACAAGTCTGCTTCTCTAATATGAGACAGTGAAATGACAAAGTATGAGTTTCTTCAGATTAAGAACAGATAGAAACAAGAGAAAGTACATAGTGATTCATCTACGCAGAGAAGTTACAGAGGTTTACACAGAGAATTCCCAGCTATAACTACAAGAAAATAAGAGAGACTTAGACAACTGGCAAAATGTACGTTGTTCATGGAGCTGGGAGAACTTAGTATTGTGAAAACATCACTTTCGCAGCAAGAAATCTACTTCTCCAAGACAAAAAGACAGTGGAAAGAGAAAGTTTGAGTTTTTTAAGATTAAGAACTCATAGAAACAAGAGAAAGTACATAGTGATTCATGTACTCAGAGAAGTTACAGAGGTTTACACAGAGAACTCCCAGCTATAACTACAAGAAACAAAGAGAGACGCAGATAACTGGCAAAATCTACGTTGTTCATGGAGTCGGGTGTACTTAGCATTGTGAAAACATTACTTTCGCAGAAACAAATCTTCTTCTCCAAGACAACGAAACAGTGAAATGAGAAAGTGTGAGTTTCTTAAGATTAAGAACAGACAGAAAGAAGAGAAAGTACATAGTGATTCATCAATCCAGAGTAGTTACAGAGGGTTACACAGAGAACTCCCAGCTACAACTACAAGAAACTAAGAGAGACTTAGATAACTGACAAAATCTACGTTGCTCATGGAGTTGGGAGTACTTAGCATTGTGAAAACATCATTTTAACAGAAAGAAATCTTCTTCTCTAAGAGAACGAAACAGTGAAATGAGAAAGTGTGAGTTTCTTAAGATTGAGAACAGATAGAAAGAAGGGAAAGTACATAGTGATTCATCTATCCAGAGAATTTACACAGGCTTACACAGAGAACTCCCAGCTGTAACTAGAAGAAAGTAAGAGAGGCTTAGATAACTGGCAAAATCTATGTTGCTCATGGAGTTGAGAGTACTTAGCATTGTGAAAACATCACTTTCTCAGAACGAAATCTTCTCTAAGACAACGAAACAGGGAAATGACAAAGTGTGAGATTCTTAAGGCTAAGAACAGATAGAAAGAAGAGAAAGTACATAGTGATTCATCTATCCAGAGAAGCTACAGAGGTTTACACAGAGAACTCCCAGCTATAGCTACAAGAAACTACGAGAGAGTTAGAGAACTGGCAAAATCTACGTTCGCCATGGAATTGGGAGTACTTAGCATTGTGAATACATCACTTTCGCAGAAAGAAATCTATTTCTCTAAGACAACGAAACAGTGAAATTAGAAAGTGTGTTTCTTAAGATTAAGAACAGATAGAAACAAAGGAAAGTACATAGTGATTCACCTACCCAGAGAAGTTACAGAGGTTTACACAGAGAACTCCCAGCTATAAATACAAGAAACTAAGAGAGACTTAGAGAACTGGCAAAATCTACATTTTTCATGGAGTTGAGAGTACTTATCATTGTGAAAACATCACTTTCACAGAAAGAAATCTTCTTCTCTAAGACAACGAAACAGTGAAATGAGAAAGTGAGTTTCTTAAGATTGAGAACAGATAGAAACAAGGGAAAGTACATAGTGATTCATCTACCCAGAGAAGTTACACAGGTTTACTCAGTGAACTCCCAGCTATAACTAAAGGAAACTAAAGGAGACTTAGATATATGGCAAAATCTACATTGTTCATGAAGTTGGGAGTACTTAAAATTGTGAAAACATCAGTTTCACAGAAAGAAATCTTCTTCTCTAAGACAACGAAACAGTGAAATGAGAACGTGTGAGTTTCTTCAGATTAAGAACAGATAGAAAGAAGGGAAAGTACACAGTGATTCATCTATCCAGAGAAGTTACAGAGGTTTACACAGAGAACTCCCAGCTATACGTAAAAGAAACTAAGAGAATTTTGTATGACTGGCAAAATCTACGTTGTTCATGGAGTTGGGAGTACTTAGCATTGTGAAAACATCACTTTCGCAGAAAGAAATCTACTTCTCTAAGACAACGAAACAGTGAAATGAGAAAGTGTGAGTTTCTTAAAATTAAGAACAGCTAGAAAGAAGAGAAAGTACACAGTGATTCATCTATTCAGAGAAGCTATAGAGGTTTACATAGAGAACTCCCAGCTATAACTACAAGAAACTAAGAGAGACTTAGATAACTGGCAAAATCTACATTGGTCATGGGTTGGGAGTACTTAGCATTGTGAAAACATCACTTACGCAGAAAGAAATCTACTTCTCTAAGACAACGAAACAGTGAACTGAGAAAGTGTGACTTTCTTAAGATTAAGAACAGATAGAAACAAGGGAAAGTACACAGTGATTCATCTAACCGGAGTAGTTACACAGGTTTACACAGAGAACTCCCAGCTACAACTACAAGAAACTAAGAGAGACTTAGAGAACTGACAAAATCTACGTTGGTCATGGAGTTGGGAGTACTTAGCATTGTGATAACATCACTTTCCCACAAAGAAATCTATTTCTCTAAGACAACGAAACAGTGAAATGAGAAAGTGTGTGTTTCTTAAGATTAAGAAGAGATAGAAACAAGGAAAAGTACATAGGGATTCATCTACCCCGAGAAGTTACACAGGATTACACAGAGAACTCTCAGCTACAACTACAAGAAAATAATAGAGACTTAGATAATTGGCAAAATCTACATTTTTCAAGGACCTGGGAGTACTTAGAATTGTGAAAACATCTCTTTCGCAGAAAGAAATCTACTTCTCTAAGACAACGAATCAGTGAAAATAGAAAGTGTGAGTTTCTTAAGATTAAGAACAGATAGAAAGACGGGAAAGTAGATAATGATTCATCTACCCAGATAAGTTAAGGAGGTTTACACAGAGAACTTCCAGCTATAACTACAAGAAACCAAGAGAGACTTAGATAACTGGCAAAATCTACGTTGTTCATGGAGTTGGGAGTACTTAGCATTGTGAAAACACCACTTTCGCAGAGTGAAATCTACTTCTCTAAGACAACGAAACAGTGAAATGACAAAGTGTGAGTTTCTTAAGATTAAGAACATATAGAATGAAGGGAAAATACATAAGGATTCATCTACCAAGAGAAGTTACACAGGATTACACAGAGAACTCCCAGCTACATCTACAAGAAACTAAGAGAGAGTTAGATAACTGGCAAAATCTACATTGGTCATGGAGTTGGGAGTACTTTGCATTGTGAAAACATCACTTTCACAGAAAGAATTTTACTTCTCTAAGACAATGGAACGGTCAAATCAGCCAGTGTATGTTTCTTAAGATTAAGAACAAATAGAAATAGGGGAAAGTACACAGTGATTCATCTATCCAGAGAAGTTACAGAGGTTTACACAGAGAACTCCCAGCTACAACTACAAGAAACTAAGAGAGACTTAGATAACTGGCAAAATCTACGTTGTTCATGTAGTTGGGAGTACTTAGCATTGTGAAAACATCACTTTCGCAGAAAGAAATCTACTTCTCTAAGACAACGAAGCAGTGAAATGAGAAAGTGTGTGTTTCTTAACATTAAGAACAGATATAAATTAGGGAAAGTACATAGTGATTCATCTATCCAGAGAAGTTACAGAGGTTTACACAGAGAACTCCCAGCTATAACTACAAGAAACTAAGTGAGACTTAGGTAACTGGCAAAATCTAAGTTGTTCCTGGAGTTGGGAGTACTTAGAATTGTGAAAACATCTCTTTCGCAGAAAGAAATCTACTACTCTAAGACAACGATACAGTGAATACAGAAACTATAAGTTTCTTAAGATTGAGAACAGATGGAAACAAGAGAAAGTACACAGTGATTCATCTACCCAGAGAAGTTACAGAACTTTACACAGAGAACTTCACCTATAAGTACAAGAAAATAAAAGAGACTTAGATAACGGGCAAAATCTACGTTGTTCATGGAGTTGGGATTACTTAGCATTCTGAAAACATCACTTTCACAGAAAGAAATCTACTTCCGTAAGACAAGGATACAGTGAGCGGAGAAAGTATTAGCTTCTTAAGATTCAGAACAGATAGAAACAAGAGAAAGTACACAGTGATTCATCTACCCAGAGAAGTTACAGAACTTTACAGAGAGAACTTCAGCTATAAGTACAAGAAAATAAAAGAGACTTAGATAACTGGCAAAATCTAAGTTGTTCATGGAGTTGGGAGTACTTAGCATTCTGAAAACATCACTTTTACAGAAAGAAATCTACTACTCTAAGACAACGATACAGTGAATACAGAAAGTATAAGTTTCTTAAGATGGAAAACAGATAGAAACAAGAGAAAGTACACAGTGATTTATCTACGCAGAGAAGTTACAGAGGTTTACACAGAGAACTTCAGCCATAACTACAAGAAAATAAGAGAGACTTCGATAACTGGCAAAATCTACCTTGTTCATGGAGTTGGGAGTACTTAGCCTTCTGAAAATATCACTTTCACAGAAAGAAATCTACTTCCGTAAGACAACGATACAGTGAACAGAGACAGGATTAGTTTCTTAAGATTGAGAACAGATAGAAACAAGAGAAAGTACACAGTGATTCATCTACCCAGAGAAGGTACAGAACTTTACACAGAGAACTTCAGCTATAACTACAAGAAAATAAGAGAGACTTAGATAACTGGTAAAATCTACATTGTTCATGGAGTTGGGAGTACTTAGCATTCTGAAAACATCACTTTCACAGAAAGAAATCTACTACTCTAACACAACGATAAAGTGAATACAGAAACTATATGTTTCTTAAG
The DNA here is from genome assembly GCA_028571685.1 of Heterohyrax brucei. Taxonomy (NCBI): domain Eukaryota; kingdom Metazoa; phylum Chordata; class Mammalia; order Hyracoidea; family Procaviidae; genus Heterohyrax; species Heterohyrax brucei. The sequence goes on along the minus strand of CM053165.1, from coordinate 5,041,423 downwards.
ATGGAAAACAGATAGAAAAAAGAGAAAGTACACAGTGATTCATCTACTCAGAGAAGCTACAGAGGTTTACACAGAGAATTCCCAGTATAACTCTAAGAAAATAAGACAGACTTATAAAACTGGTAAAACCTACATTGTTCATAGAGTTGGGAGTACTTAGCACTGTGAAAACAGCACTTTCGCAGAAAGAAATCTACTTCTCTAATACCGCAAAACAGTGAACAGAGAATGTATGAGTTTCTCAAGATTGGTAACAGATAGAAACAAGAGAAAGTACCCAGTGATTCATCTACCTAGAGAATTTACACAGGTTTACACAGATAAGTCCAAGTATAAGTACAAGAAAATAAGAGAGACTTAGAAAAATCGTAAAACCGACATTGTTTATAGAGTTGGGTGTACGTAGCACTGTGATAACATCACTTTCGCAGAAAGAAATCTACTTCTCTAAGACCACGAAACAGTGAACAGAGAATGTATGAATTTCTCAAGATTGGTAACAGATAGAAACAAGAGAAAGTACACAGTGATTCATCTACCTAGAGAAGTTACAGAGATTTAAACACAGATTTCCAAGTATAACTCTAAGAAAATGAGAGAGAGTTATAAAACTGGTAAAACCTACATAGTTGGTAGAGTTTGGAGTACTTAGCATTGTGAAAACATCACTTTCGCAGAAAGAAGTCTACTTATCTAGGACCGCCAAACAGTGAAGAGAGAATGTGAGAGTTTCTCAAGATTGGTAACAGATAGAAAGAAGAGAAAGTACAAAGTGATTCATCTACCTAGAGAAGTTACAGAGGTTTACACAGAGAATTCCAAGTATAACTTGAAGAAAATAAGAGAGATCAAGAAAACTGGTAAAAACTACATTGTTGATAGAGTTGGGAGTACTTAGCACTGAGAAAACAGCACTTTCACATAAAGAAATCTACTTCTCTAAGACCTCGAAATAGTGAACAGAGAATGTATGAGTTTCTCAAGACTGGTAACAGATAGAAAGAAGAGAAAGTACGCAGTGATTCATCTACCTAGAGAAGTTACAGAGGTTTACACAGAGAATTCCCAGTATAAGTACAAGAAAATAAGAGAGACTTAGAAAACTGGTAAAACCTACATTGTTGATAGAGTTGGGAGTACTTAGCACTGTGGAAACAGCAGTTTCACAGAAAGAAATCCACTTCTCTAAGACCGCATAACAGTGAACAGAGAATGTATGAGTTTGACAAGATTGGTAACAGATAGAAAGAAGAGAAAGTACACAGTGATTCATCTACCTAGAGAATTTACAGAGGTTTACACACAGAATTACAAGTATAACTCTAAGAAAATAAGAGAGACCTATAAAACTGGTAAAACCAACATCGTTGGTAGAGTTGGGAGTACTTAGCATTGTGAAAACATCATTTTCACAGAAAGAAATCTACTTCTCTAAGACCGCGAAACAGTGAATAGAGAATGTGTGAGTTTCTCAAGATTGGTAACAGGTAGAAACAAGAGAAAGTACACTATGATTCATCTACCTAGAGAAGTTACAGAGGTTTACACAGAGAAGTCCAAGAGTAACTCCAGGAAAATAAGAGAAACATAGAAAACTGGTAAAACCTACATTGTTGATAGAGTTCGGAGTACTTAGCATTTTGAAAACATCACATTTGCAGAAAGAAATCCACTACGCTAAGACCGCGAAACAGTGAACAGAGAATGTATGAGTTTCTGAAGATTGGTAACAGATAGAAACTAGAGAAAGTCCACAGTGGTTCATCTACCTAGAGAAGTTACAAAGGTTTACACAGAGAATTCCAAGTATAACTCCAAGAAAATAAGAGAGACTTAGAAAACTGGTAAAACCTACACTGTTGATAGAGCTGGCACTACTGAGCATTGTGAAAACATCAGTTTCACAGAAAGAAATCTACTTCTCTAAGACCGCGAAACAGTGAACAGAGAATGTATGAGTTTCTAAAGATTGGTAACAGAGAGAAACAAGAGAAAGTACACAGTGATTCATCTACTTACAGAAGTCACAGAGGTTGACACAGAGAATTCCAAGTGTAACTCCAAGAAAATAAGAGAAACTTAGAAAACTGGTAAAACCTACATTGTTGATAGAGTTGGGAGTACTTAGCACTGTGAAAACGTCACTTTCACAGAAAGAAATCTACTTCTCTAACACCGCCAAACAGTGAACAGAGAATGTATGAGATTCTCAAATTGGTAACAGATAGAAACAAGAGAAAGTACACAGTGATTCATCTACCTAGAGAAGTTACAGAGGTTTACACAGAGAAGTCCAAGTGTAACTCCAAGAAAATAAGAGAAACTTAGAAAACTTGTAGAACCTACGTTGTTGATAGAGTTCGGAGTACTTAGCATTTTGAAAACATCACATTTGCAGAAAGAAATCCACTACGCTACGACCGCGAAACAGTGAACAGAGAATGTATGAGTTTCTCAAGATTGGTAACAGATAGAAACAAGAGAAACTACTCAGTGATTCATCTACTTAGACCATTTACAGAGACTTACACACAGAATTCCAAGTGTAACTCTAAGAAAATAAGAGAGACTTATAAAACTGGTAAAAACTACATTGTTGGTAGAGTTGGGAGTACTTAGCATTTCTCAAGATTGGTAAGAGATAGAAACAAGAGAAAGTACACAGTGATTCATCTAGCTACAAAAGTTACAGAGGTTTACACAGATAATTCCAAGTATAACTCCAAGAAAATGAGAGAGACCTAGAAAACTGATAAAACCTACATTGTTGAAAGAGTTATGAATACTTAGCACTGTGAAAACATCACTTTTGCAGAAAGAAATCTACCTCTCTAAGATGGCGAACCAGTGAACAGAGAATGCATGAGTTTCTCAAGATTGGTAACAGATAGAAACAAGAGAAAGTACACAGTGATTCATCTACCTAGAGAAGTTAGAGAGGTTTACACACAGAATTCCAAGTATAACTCCTAGAAAATAAGAGAGACTTAGAAAACTGGTAAAACCTACATTGTTGATAGAGTTGGGAGTACTTAGCACTGTGAAAACATCACTTTCGCAGAAAGAAATCTAATTCTCTAAGCCCGCGAAAAAGTAAACAGGGTATGTATGCGTTTCACAACATTGGCAACAGATAGAAAGAAGAGAAAGTACACAGTGATTCATCTACCTAGAGAAGTTACAGAGGTTTACACAGAGAAGTCCAAGTATAAGTACAAGAAAATAAGAGAGACTTAGAAAACTGGCAAAACCAACATGGTTGATAGAGTTGGGAGTTCTTATCACTGTGAAAACAGCACTTTCACAGAAAGAAATCTACTTCTCTAAGACCCCGAAACAGTGAACAGAGAATGTATGAGTTTGTCAAGATTTGTAACAGATGGAAAGAAGAAAAAGTACACAGTGATTCATCAACCTAGAGAATTTTCAGAGGTTTACACACAGAATTCCAAGTATAACTCTAAGAAAATAAGAGAGACATATTAACCTGGTAAAACCTACATTGTTGGTAGAGTTGGGAGTACTTAGCACTGTGAAAACAGCACTTTCGCAGAAAGAAATCTACTTCTCTAAGACCGGGAAACAGTGAAAAGAGAATGTATGAGTTTCTCAAGATTGGTAACAGATAGAAACAAGAGAAAGTACACAGTGATTCATCTACCTAGAGAAGTTACAGAGGTTTACACAGAGAATTCCAAGTATAAGTACAAGAAAATAAGAGAGACTTAGAAAACTGGTAAAACCTACATTGTTGATAGAGTTGGGAGTACATAGCACTTTGAAAACAGCACATTCGTCGAAAGAAATCTACTTCTCTAAGACCGGGAAACAGTTAAAAGAGAATGTATGAGTTTCTCAAGATTGGTAACAGATAGAAACAAGAGAAAGTACACAGTGATTCATCTACCTAGAGAAGTTACAGACTTTTACACAGAGAATTCCAAGTATAAGTACAAGAAAATAAGAGAGACTTAGAAAACTGGTAAAACGTACATTGTTGATAGAGTTGGGAGTACTTAGCACTGTGAAAACAGCACTTTCGCCGAAAGAAATCTACTTCTCTAAGACCGGGAAACAGTGAAAAGAGAATGTATGAGTTTCTCAAGATTGGTAACAGACAGAAACAAGAGAAAGTACACAGTGATTCATCTACCTAGAGAAGTTACAGAGGTTTACACAGAGAATTCCAAATATAAGTACAAGAAAATAAGAGAGACTTAGAAAACTGGTAAAACCTACATTGTTGATAGAGTTGGGAGTACTTCGCACTGTGAAAACAGCACTTTCGCAGAAAGAAATCTACTTCTCTAACACTGGGAAACAGGGAACAGAGAATGTATGAGTTTCTCAAGATTGGTAACAGATAGAAACAAGAGAAAGTACACAGTGATTCATCTACCTAGAGAAGTTACAGAGGTTTACACAGAGAATTCCAAGTATAAGTACAAGAAAATAAGAGAGACTTAGAAAACTGGTAAAACCTACATTGTTGATAGAGTTGCGAGTACTTAGCACTGTGAAAACAGCACTTTCGCAGAAAGAAATCTCCTTCTCTAACACCGGGAAACAGGGAACAGAGAACATATGATTTTCTCAAGATTGGTAACAGACAGAAACAAGAGAAAGTACACAGTGATTCATCTACCTAGAGAAGTTACCGAGGTTTATACAGAGAATTCCAAGTATAAGTACAAGAAAATAAGAGAGACTTAGAAAACTGGTAAAACCTACATTGTTGATAGAGTTGGGAGTACTTAGCACTGTGAAAACAGCACTTTCGCAGAAATAAATCTACTTCTCTAACACCGGGAAACAGGGAACAGAGAAGGTATGAGTTTCTCAAGATTGGTAACAGATAGAAACAAGAGAAAGTACACAGTGATTCATCTAACTAGTGAACTTACAGAGGTTTACACAGAGAATTCCAAGTATAAGTACAATAAAATAAGAGAGACATAGAAAACTGGTAACACCTACATTGTTGATTGAGTTGGGAGTACTTAGCACTGTGAAAACAGCACATTCGCAGAAAGAAATTTACTTCTCTAAGACCGGGAAACAGTGAAAAGAGAATGTATGAGTTTCTCAAGATTGGTAAAAGATAGAAACAAGAGAAAGTACACAGTGATTCGTCTACCTAGAGAAGTTACAGAGGTTTACACAGAGAATTCCAAGTATAAGGACAAGAAAATAAGAGAGACTTAGCAAACTGGTAAATCCTACATTGTTGATAGAGTTGGGAGTACTTAGCACTGTGAAAACAGCACTTTCGCCGAAAGAAATCTACTTCTCTGAGACCGGGAAACAGTGAAAAGAGAATGTATGAGTTTCTCAAGATTGGTAAAGATAGAAACAAGAGAAAGTACACAGTGATTCATCTACCTAGAGAAGTTACAGAGGGTTACACAGAGAATTCCAAGTATAAGTACAAGAAAATAAGAGAGACTTAGAAAACTGGTAAAACCTACACTGTTGATAGAGTTGGGAGTACTTAGCACTGTGAAAACAGCACTTTCGCATTAAGAAATCTACTTCTCTACCACCGTGAAACAGGGAACAGAGAATGCATGAGTTTCTCAAGATTGGTAACAGATAGAAACAAGAGAAAGTACACAGTGATTCACCTACCTAGACAAGTTACCGAGGTTTACACAGAGAATTCCAAGTATAAGTAAAAGAAGATAAGAGAGACTTAGAAAACTGGTAAAACCTACATTGTTGATGGAGTTGGGAGTACATAGCACTGTGAAAACAGTACTTTCGCAGAAAGAAATCTACTTCTCTAACAGCGGGAAACAGGGAACAGAGAATGTATGAGTTTCTCAAGATTGGTAACAGATAGAAACAAGAGAAAGTACACAGTGATTCATCTACCTAGAGAAGTTACAGAGGTTTACACAGAGAATTCCAAGTATAAGTACAAGAAAATAAGAGAGACTTAGAAAACTGGTAAAACCTACATTGTTGATAGAGTTGGGAGTACATAGCACTTTGAAAACAGCACTTTCGTCGAAAGAAATCTACTTCTCTAAGACCGGGAAACAGTGAAAAGAGAATGTATGAGTTTCTCAAGATTGGTAACAGATAGAAACAAGAGAAAGTACACAGTGATTCATCTACCTAGAGAAGTTACAGACTTTTACACAGAGAATTCCAAGTATAAGTACAAGAAAATAAGAGAGACTTAGAAAACTGGTAAAACGTACATTGTTGATAGAGTTGCGAGTACTTAGCACTGTGAAAACAGCACTTTCGCAGAAAGAAATCTCCTTCTCTAACACGGGGAAACAGGGAACAGAGAATGTATGATTTTCTCAAGATTGGTAACAGACAGAAACAAGAGAAAGTACACAGTGATTCATCTACCTAGAGAAGTTACCGAGGTTTATACAGAGAATTCCAAGTATAAGTACAAGAAAATAAGAGAGACTTAGAAAACTGGTAAAACCTACATTGTTGATTGTGTTGGGAGTACTTAGCACTGTGAAAACAGCACTTTCGCCGAAAGAAATCTACTTCTCTAAGTCCGGGAAACAGTGAAAAGAGTATGTATGAGTTTCTCAAGATTGGGAACAGAGAGAAACAAGAGAAAGTACACAGTGATTCATCTACCTAGGGAAGTTACAGAGGTTTACACAGAGAATTCCAAGTATAAGTACAAGAAAATAAGAGAGACGTAGAAAACTGGTAAAACCTACATTGTTGATAGAGTTGGGAGTACTTAGCACTGTGAAAACAGCACTTTCGCAGAAAGAAATCTATTTCTCTAACACCGGGAAACAGGGAACAGAGAATGTATGAGTTTCTCAAGATTGGTAACAGATAGAAACAAGAGAAAGTACACAGTGATTCATCTACCTAGAGAAGTTACCGAGGTTTACACAGAGAATTCCAAGTATAAGTAGAAGAAAAGAAGAGAGACTTAGAAAACTGGTAAAACCTACATTGTTGATAGAGTTGGGAGTACTTAGCACTGTGAAAACAGCACTTTCACAGAAAGAAATCTACTTGTGTAAGACCGCGAAACAGTGAACAGAGAATGTATGAGTTTCTCAACATTCGTAACAGATAGAAAGAAGACAAAGTACACAGTGATTCATCTAGCTAGAGAAGTTAGAGAGGTTTACACAGAGAAGTCCAAGTAAGTACAAGAAAATAAGAGAGACTTAGAAAACTGGTAAAACCTACACTGTTGATAGAGTTGGGAGTACTTAGCACTGTGAAAACAGCACTTTCGCATTAAGAAATCTACTTCTCTACCACCGGCAAACAGGGAACAGAGAATGCATTAGTTTCTCAAGATTGGTAACAGATAGAAACAAGAGAAAGTACACAGTGATTCACCTACCTAGACAAGTTACCGAGGTTTACACAGAGAATTCCAAGTATAAGTAAAAGAAGATAAGAGAGACTTAGAAAACTGGTAAAACCTACATTGTTGATGGAGTTGGGAGTACTTAGCACTGTGAAAACAGTACTTTCGCAGAAAGAAATCTACTTCTCTAACAGCGGGAAACAGGGAACAGAGAATGTATGAGTTTCTCAAGATTGGTAACAGATAGAAACAAGAGAAAGTACACAGTGATTCATCTACCTAGAGAAGTTACCGAGGTTTACACAGAGAATTCCAAGTATAAGTACAAGAAAATAAGAGAGACTTAGAAAACTGGTAAAACCTACATTGTTGATAGAGTTGGGAGTACTTAGCACTGTGAAAACAGCACTTTCGCAGAAAGAAATCTACTTCTCTAACACCGAGAAACAGGAAACAGAGAACGTATGAGTTTCTCAAGATTGGTAACAGATACAAACAAGAGAAAGTACACAGTGATTCATCTACCCAGAGAAGTTACAGAGGTTTACACAGAAAATTCCAAGTATAAGAAAAAGAAGATAAGAGAGACTTAGAAAACTGGTAAAACCTACATTGTTGATTGAGTTGGGAGTACTTAACACTGTGAAAACAGCACTTTCGCCGAAAGAAATCTACTTCTCTAAGACCGGGAAACAGTGAAAAGAGAATGTATGAGTTTCTCAAAATTGGTAACAGACAGAAACAAGAGAAAGTACACAGTGATTCATCTACCTAGAGAAGTTACAGAGGTTTACACAGAAAATTCCAAGTATAAGAAAAAGAAGATAAGAGAGACTTAGAAAACTGGTAAAACCTACATTGTTGATTGAGTTGGGAGTACTTAGCACTGTAAAAAAAGCACTTTCGCGGAAAGAAATCTACTTCTCTAAGACCGGGAAAGAGTGAAACGAGAATGTATGAGTTTCTCAAGATTGGTAACAGATAGAAACAAGAGAAAGTACACAGTGATTCATCTACCTAGAGAAGTTACAGAGGTTTACACAGAGAATTCCAAGTATAAGTACAAGAAAATAAGAGAGACTTAGAAAACTGGTAAAACCTACATTGTTGATAGAGTTGGGAGTACTTAGCACTGTGAAAACAGCACTTTCGCAGAAAGAAATCCACTTCTCTAAGACCGGGAAACAGTTTAAAGAGAATGTATGAGTTTCTCAAGATTGGTAACAGATAGAAACAAGAGAAAGTACACAGTGATTCATGTACCTAGAGAAGTTACAGAGGTTTACACAGAGAATTCCAAGTATAAGTACAAGAAAACAAGAGAGACTTAGAAAACTGGTAAAACCTACATTGTTGATAGAGTTGGGAGTACTTAGCACTGTGAAAACAGCACTTTCGCAGAAAGAAATCTACTTCTCTAACACCGGGAAACAGGGAACAGAGAATGTATGAGTTTCTCAAGATTGGTAACAGATAGAAACAAAAGAAAGTACACAGTGATTCATCTACCTAGAGAAGTTACAGAGGTTTACACAGAGAATTCCAAGTATAAGTACAAGAAAATAAGAGAGACTTAGAAAACTGGTAAAACCTACATTGTTGATAGAGTTGCGAGTACTTAGCACTGTGAAAACAGCACTTTCGCAGAAAGAAATCTCCTTCTCTAACACCGGGAAACAGGGAACAGAGAATGTATGATTTTCTCAAGATTGGTAACAGACAGAAACAAGAGAAAGTACACAGTGATTCATCTACCTAGAGAAGTTACCGAGGTTTATACAGAGAATTCCAAGTATAAGTACAAGAAAATAAGAGAGACTTAGAAAACTGGTAAAACCTACATTGTTGATAGTGTTGGGAGTACTTAGCACTGTGAAAACAGCACTTTCGCCGAAAGAAATCTACTTCTCTAAGTCCGGGAAACAGTGAAAAGAGTATGTATGAGTTTCTCAAGATTGGGAACAGACAGAAACAAGAGAAAGTACACAGTGATTCATTTACCTAGAGAAGTTACCGAGGTTTATACAGAGAATTCCAAGTATAAGTACAAGAAAACAAGAGAGACGTAGAAAACTGGTAAAACCTACATTGTTGACAGAGTTGGGAGTACTTAGCACTGTGAAAACAGCACTTTCGCAGAAAGAAATCTACTTCTCTAACACCGGGAAACAGGGAACAGAGAATGTATGAGTTTCTCAAGATTGGTAACAGATAGAAACAAGAGAAAGTACACAGTGATTCATCTACCTAGAGAAGTTACAGAGGTTTACACAGAGAATTCCAATCAGAAGTACAAAAAAATAAGAGAGACTGAGAAAACTGGTAAAACCTACATTGTTGATAGAGTTCGGAGTATTTAGCACTGTGAAAGCAGCACTTTTGCCGAAATAAATCTACTTCTCTAACACCGGGAAACAGGGAACAGAGAATGTATGAGTTTCTCAAGATTGGTAACAGATAGAAACAAGAGAAAGTACACAGTGATTCATCTACCTAGAGACGTTACAGGGGTTTACACAGAAAATTCCAAGTATAAGAAAAAGAAGATAAGAGAGACTTAGAAAACTGGTAAAACTTACATTGTTGATTGAGTTGGGAGTACTTAGCACTGTGAAAACAGGACTTTCGCCGAAAGAAATCTACTTCTCTAAGACCGGGAGACAGTGAAAAGAGAATGTATGAGTTTCTCAAGATTGGTAACAGATAGAAACAAGAGAAAGTACACAGTGATTCATCTACCTAGAGAAGTTACAGAGGTTTACACAGAGAATTCCAATCAGAAGTACAAAAAAATAAGAGAGACTGAGAAAACTGGTAAAACCTACATTGTTGATAGAGTTGGGAGTACTTAGCACTGTGAAAACAGCACTTTAGCCGAAAGAAATCTACTTCTCTAAGTCCGGGAAACAGTGAAAAGAGTATGTATGAGTTTCTCAAGATTGGTAACAGAGAGAAACAAGAGAAAGTACACAGTGATTCATCTACCTAGAGAAGTTACAGAGGTTTACACAGAGAATTAAAAATATAAGTACAAGAAAATAAGAGAGACGTAGAAAACTGGTAAAACCTACATTGTTGATAGAGTTGGGAGTAGTTAGCACTGTGAAAACAGCACTTTCGCAGAAAGAAATCTACTTCTCTAACACCGGGAAACAGGGAATAGAGAATGTATGAGTTTATCAAGATTGGTAACAGATAGAAACAAGAGAAAGTACACAGTGATTCATTTACCTAGAGAAGTTACAGAGGTTTACACAGAGAATTCCAAGTATAAGTACAAGAAAATAAAAGAGACTTAGAAAACTGGTAAAACCTACATTGTTGATTGAGTTGGGAGTACTTAGCACTGTGAAAACAGCACTTTCCCAGAAGGAAATCTACTTCTCTAAGACCGGGAAACAGGGAACAGAGAATGTATGAGTTTCTCAAGATTGGTAACAGATAGAAACAAGAGAAAGTACACAATGATTCATCTACCTAGTGAACTTACAGAGGTTTACACAGAGAATTCCAAGTATAAGTACAATAAAATAAGAGAGACATAGAAAAGTGGTAAAACCTACATTGTTGATTGAGTTGAGAGTACTTAGCACTGTGAAAACAGCACATTCGCAGAAAGAAATTTACTTCTCTAAGACCGGGAAAGAGTGAAAAGAGAATGTATGAGTTTCTCAAGATTGGTAAAAGATAGAAACAAGAGAAAGTACACAGTGATTCATCTACCTAGAGAAGTTACAGAGGTTTACACAGAGAATTCCAAGTATAAGGACAAGAAAATAAGAGAGACTTAGCAAACTGGTAAATCCTACATTGTTGATAGAGTTGGGAGTACTTAGCACTGTGAAAACAGCACTTTCGCCGAAAGAAATCTACTTCTCTGAGACCGGGAAACAGTGAAAAGAGAATGTATGAGTTTCTCAAGATTGGTAAAGATAGAAACAAGAGAAAGTACACAGTGATTCATCTACCTAGAGAAGTTACAGAGGTTTACACAGAGGATTCCAAGTATAAGTACAAGAAAATAAGAGAGACTTAGAAAACTGGTAAAACCTACATTGTTGATAGAGTTGGGAGTACTTAGCACTGTGAAAACAGCACTTTCGCAGAAAGAAATCTACTTCTCTAAGACCGAGAGACAGGAAACAGAGAACGTATGAGTTTCTCAAGATTGGTAACAGATACAAACAAGAGAAAGTACACAGTTATTCATCTACCTAGAGAACTTACAGAGGTTTGCACAGAGAATTCCAACTATAAGTACAAGAAAATAAGAGAGACTTAGAAAACTGGTAAAACCTACATTGTTGATAGAGTTGGGAGTACTTAGCACTGTGAAAAAAGCACTTTCGCCGAAGGAAATCTACTTCTCTAAGACCGGGAAACAGTGAAAAGAGAATGTATGAGTTTCTCAAGATTGGTAACAGACAGAAACAAGAGAAAGTACACAGTGATTCATCTACCTAGAGAAGTTACAGAGGTTTACACAGAGCATTCCAAGTATAAGTACAAGAAAATGAGAGAGACTTAAAAAACTTGTAAAACCTACACTGTTGATAGAGTTGGGAGTACTTAGCACTGTGAAAACAGCACTTTCGCAGAAAGACATCTACTTCTCTAACACTGGGAAACAGGGAACAGAGAATGTATGAGTTTCTCAAGATTGGTAACCGACAGAAACAAGAGAAAGTACACAGTGATTCATCTACCTAGAGAAGTTACAGAAGTTTACACAGAGAATTCCAAGTTTAAGTACAAGAAAATAAGAGAGACTTAGAAAACTGGTAAAACCTAGATTGTTGATAGAGTTGGGAGTACTTAGCACTGTGAAAATAGGACTTTCGCCGAAAAAAATCTACTTCTCTAAGACCGGGAAAAAGGGAAAAGGGAATGTATGAGTTTCTCAAGATTGGTAACAGATAGAAATAAGAGAAAATACACAGTGATTCATCTACCTAGAGAAGTTACAGAGGTTTACACAGAGAATTCCAAGTATAAGTAGAAGAAAATAAGAGAGACGTAGAAAACTGGTAAAACCTACATTGTTGATAGAGTTGGGAGTACTTAGCACTGTGAAAACAGCACTTCGCCGAAAGAAATCTACTTCTCCAAGTCTGGCATACAGTGAAAAGAGAATGTATGAGTTTCTCAAGATTGGTAACAGATAGAAACAAGAGAAAGTACACAGTGATTCATCTAACTAGAGATGTTGCAGAGGTTTACACAGAGAATTCCAAGTATAAGAAAAAGAAGATAAGAGAGACTTAGAAAATTGCTAAAACCTACATTGTTGATAGAGTTGGGAGTACTTAGCACTGTGAAAACAGCACTTTCGCAGAAAGAAATCTACTTCTCTAACACCGGGAAACAGGGAACAGAGAAGGTATGAGTTTCTCAAGATTGGTAACAGATAGAAACAAGAGAAAGTACACAATGATTCATCTACCTAGTGAATTTACAGAGGTTTACACAGAGAATTCCAAGTATAAGTACAAGAAAATAAGAGAGACTTAGAAAACTGGTAAAACCTACATTGTTGATCGAGTTGGGAGTACTTAGCACTTTGAAAACAGCACTTTCGCAGAAAGAAATCTACTTCTCTAACACCGGGAAACAGGGAACACAGAATGTATGAGTTTCTCAAGATTGGTACCAGATAGAAACAAGAGAAAGTACACAGTGATTCATCTACCTAGTGAGCTTACAGAGGTTTACACAGAGAATTCCAAGTATAAGTACAAGAAAATAAGAGAGACTTAGAAAACTGGTAAAACCTACATTGTTTATTGAGTTGCGAGTACTTAGCACTGTGAAAACAGCACTTTCGCAGAAAGAAATCTACTTCTCTAAGACTGGGAAAGAGTGCAAAGAGAATGTATGAGTTTCTCAAGATTGGTAACAGATAGAAACAAGAGAAAGTACACAGTGATTCATCTACCTAGAGAAGTTACAGAGGTTTACACAGAGAATTCCAAGTATAAGTACAAGAAAATAAGAGAGACTTAGAAAACTGGTAAAACCTACATTGTTGATAGAGTTGGGAGTACTTAACACTGTGAAAGCAGCACTTTCGCCGAAATAAATCTACTTCTCTAACACCGGGAAACAGGGAACAGAGAATGTATGAGTTTCTCAAGATTGGTAACAGATAGAAACAAGAGAAAGTACACAGTGATTCATCTACCTAGAGACGTTACAGAGGTTTACACAGAAAATTCCAAGTATAAGAAAAAGAAGATAAGAAAGACTTACAAAATTGGTAAAACTTACATTGTTGATTGAGTTGGGAGTACTTAGCACTGTGAAAACAGGACTTTCGCCGAAAGAAATCTACTTCTCTAAGACCGGGAAACAGTGAAAAGAGAATGTATGAGTTTCTCAAGATTGGTAACAGATAGAAACAAGAGAAAGTACACAGTGATTCATCTACCTAGAGAAGTTACAGAGGTTTACACAGAGAATTCCAAGCAGAAGTACAAAAAAATAAGAGAGACTGAGAAAACTGGTAAAACCTACATTGTTGATAGAGTTGGGAGTACTTAGCACTGTGAAAACAGCACTTTCGCCGAAAGAAATCTACTTCTCTAACACCGGGTAACAGGAAAGAGAGAATGTATGAGTTTCTCAAGATTGGTAACAGAGAGAAAGAAGAGAAAGTACACAGTGATTCATCTACCTAGAGAAGTTACAGAGGTTTACACAGAGAAATCCAAGTATAAGTACAAGAAAATAAGAGAGACTTAGAAAACTGGTAAAACCTACATTGTTGATAGAGTTGGGAGTACTTAGCACTGTGAAAACAGCACTTTCGCAGAAAGAAATCTACTTCTCTAACACCGGGAAACAGGGATCAGAGAATGTATGAGTTTCTCAAGATTGGTAACAGATAGAAACAAGAGAAAGTACACAGTGATTCATCTACCTAGAGAAGTTACAGAGGTTTACACAGAGAATTCCAAGTATAAGAAAAAGAAGATAAGAGAGACTTAGAAAACTGGTAAAACCTACATTGTTGATAGAGTTGCGAGTACTTAGCACTGTGAAAACAGCCCTTTCGCCGAAAGAAATCTACTTCTCTAAGACCGGGAAACAGTGAAAAGAGAATGTATGAGTTTCTCAAGATTGGTAACAGGTAGAAACAAGACAAAGTACACAGTGATTCACCTACCTAGAGAAGTTACAGAGGATTACACAAAGAATTCCAAGTATAAGTACAAGAAAATAAGAGAGACTTAGAAAACTGGTAAAACCTACATTGTTGATAGAGTTGGGAGTACTTAGCACTGTGAAAACAGCACTTTCGTAGAAAGAAATCTAATTCTCTAATACCGGGACACAGGGAACAGAGAATGTACGAGTTTCTGAAGATTGGTAACAGATAGAAACAAGAGAAAGTACACAGTGATTCATCTACCTAGTCAACTTACAGAAGTTTACACAGAGAATTCCATGTTTAAGTACAAGAAAATCAGAGAGACTTAGAAAACTGGTAAAACCTACATTGTTGATTGAGTTGAGAGTACTTAGCACTGTGAAAACAGCACTTTCGCCGAAAGAAATCTACTTCTCTAAGACCGTGAAACAGTGAAAAGACAATGTATGAGTTTCTCAAGATTGGTAACAGATAGAAAAAAGAGAAAGTACACAGTGATTCATCTACCTAGAGAAGTGACAGAGGTTTACACAGAAAATTCCAAGTATAAGAAAAAGAAGATAAGAGAGACTTAGAAAACTGGTAAAACTTACATTGTTGATTGAGTTGGGAGTACTTAGCACTGTGAAAACAGCACATTCGCCGAAAGAAATCTACTTTTCTAAGACCGGGAAACAGTGAAAAGAGAATGTATGAGTTTCTCAAGATTGGTAACAGATAGAAACAAGAGAAAGTACACAGTGATTCATCTACCTAGAGAAGTTACAGAGGTTTACACAGAGAATTCCAAGTATAAGTACAAGAAAATAAGAGAGACTTAGAAAACTGGTAAAACCTACATTGTTGACAGAGTTGGGTGTACTCAGCACTGTTAAAACAGCACTTTCGCGGAAAGAAATCTACTTCTCTAAGACCGGGAAACAGTGAAAAGAGAATGTATGAGTTTCTCAAGATTGGTAACAGATAGAAAGAAGAGAAAGTACACAGTGATTCATCTACCTAGAGAAGTTACAGAGGTTTACACAGAGAATTCCAAGTATAAGTACAAGAAAATAAGAGAGACTTAGAAAACTGATAAAACCTACATTGTTGATAGAGTTGGGAGTACTTAGCACTGTGAAAACAGCACTTTCGCAGAAAGAAATCTACTTCTCTAAGTCCGGGAAACAGTTTAAAGAGAATGTATGAGTTTCTCAAGATTGGTAACAGATAGAAACAAGAGAAAGTACACAGTGATTCATCTACCTAGAGAAGTTACAGAGGTTTACACAGAGAATTCCAAGTATAAGTACAAGAAAATAAGAGAGACTTAGAAAACTGGTAAAACCTACATTGTTGATAGAGTTGGGAGTACTTAGCACTGTGAAAACAGCACTTTCGCCGAAAGAAATCTACTTCTCTAACACCGGGAAACAGGGAACAGAGAATGTATGAGTTTCTCAAGATTGGTAACAGATAGAAACAAGAGAAAGTACACAGTGATTTATCTACCTAGAGACGTTACAGAGGTTTACACAGAAAATTCCAAGTATAAGAAAAAGAAGATAAGAGAGACTTAGAAAACTGGTAAAACTTACATTGTTGATTGAGTTGGGAGTACTTAGCACTGTGAAAACAGGACTTTCGCCGAAAGAAATCTACTTCTCTAAGACCGGGAAACAGTGAAAAGAGAATGTATGAGTTTCTCAAGATTGGTAACAGAGAGAAACAAGAGAAAGTACACAGTGATTCATCTACCTAGAGAAGTTACAGAGGTTTACACAGAGAATTCCAAGCAGAACTACAAAAAAATAAGAGAGACTTAAAAAACTGGTAAAACCTAGATTGTTGATAGAGTTGGGAGTACTTAGCACTGTGAAAACAGCACTTTCGCAGAAAGAAATCTACTTCTCTAACACCGGAAAACAGGGAACAGAGAATGCATGAGTTTCTCAAGATTGGTAACAGATAGAAACAAGAGAAAGTACACAGTGATTCATCTACCTAAAGAAGTTACAGAGGTTTACACAGAGAATTCCAAGTATAAGTACAAGAAAATAAGAGAGACTTATAAAACTGGTAAAAGCTACATTGTTGATAGAGTTGGGAGTAGTTAGCACTGTGAAAACAGCACTTTCGCCGAAAGAAATCTACTTCTCTAACACCGGGAAACAGGGAACAGAGAATGTATGAGTTTCTCAAGATTGGTAACAGATAGAAACAAGAGAGAGTACACAGTGATTCATCTACCTAGAGACGTTACAGAGGTTTACCCAGAAAATTCCAAGTATAAGAAAAAGAAGATAAGGGAGACTTAGAAAACTGGTAAAACTTACATTGTTGATTGAGTTGGGAGTACTTAGCACTGTGAAAAGAGGACTTTCGCCGAAAGAAATCTACTTCTCTAAGACCGGGAAACAGTGAAAAGAGAATGTATGAGTTTATCAAGATTGGTAACAGATAGAAACAAGAGAAAGTACACAGTGATTCATTTACCTAGAGAAGTTACAGAGGTTTACACAGAGAATTCCAAGTATAAGTACAAGAAAATAAGAGAGACTTAGAAAACTGGTAAAACCTACATTGTTGATAGAGTTGGGAGTACTTAGCACTGTGAAAACAGCACTTTCGCATTAAGAAATCTACTTCTCTAACACCGGGAAACAGGGAACAGAAAATGTATGAGTTTCTCAAGATTGGTAACAGATAGAAACAAGAGAAAGTACACAGTGATTCATCTACCTAGAGAACTTACAGAGGTTTACACAGAGAATTCCAAGTATAAGTACAAGAAAATAAGAGAGACTTAGCAAACTGGTAAAATCTACATTGTTGATAGCGTTGGAAGTACTTAGCAGTGTGAAAACACCACTTTCGCCCTAGAAATCTACTTCTCTAACACCGGTAAACAGGGAACAGAGAATGTATGAGTTGCTCAAGATTGGTAACAGACAGAAACAAGAGAAATTACACAGTGATTCATCTACCTAGAGAACTTACAGAGGTTTACACAGAGAATTCCAAGTATAAGTACAAGAAAATAAGAGAGACTTAGAAAACTGGTAAAACCTACATTGTTGATAGAGTTGGGAGTACTTAGCACTGTGAAAACAGCACTTTCGCCGAAAGAAATCTACTTCTCCAAGTCTGGCATACAGTGAAAAGAGAATGTATGAGTTTCTCAAGATTGGTAACAGAGAGAAACAAGAGAAAGTACACAGTGATTCATCTACCTAGAGACGTTACAGAGGTTTACACAGGGAATTCCAAGATTAAGTACAAGAAAATAAGAGAGACGTAGAAAACTGGTAAAACCTACATTGTTGATAGAGTTGGGAGTACTTAGCACGGTGAAAACAGCACTTTCGCAGAAAGAAATCTACTTCTCTAACACCGGGAAACAGGGAACAGAGAATGTATGAGTTTCTCAAGATTGGTAACAGATAGAAACAAGAGAAAGTACACAGTGATTCATATACCTAGAGAAGTTACAGAGGTTTACACAGAAAATTCCAAGTATAAGAAAAAGAAGATAAGAGAGACTTAGAAAACTGGTAAAACTTACATTGTTGATTGAGTTGGGAGTACTTAGCACTGTGAAAACAGCACTTTCGCCGAAAGAAATCTACTTCTCTAAGACCGTGAAACAGTGAAAAGAGAATCTATGAGTTTCTCAAGATTGGTAACAGATAGAAACAAGAGAAAGTACACAGGGATTCATCTACCTAGAGAAGTTACAGAGGTTTACACAGAGAATTCCAAGCATAAGTACAAGAAAATAAGAGAGACTTATAAAACTGGTAAAACCTACATTGTTGATAGAGTTGGGAGTACTTAGCACTGTGAAAACAACACTTTCTCCGAAAGAAATCGACTTCTCTAAGACCGAGAAACAGTGAAAAGAGAATGTATGAGTTTCTCAAAATTGGTAACAGATAGAAACAAGAGAAAGTACACAGTGATTCATCTAACTAGAGATGTTGCAGAGGTTTACACAGAGATTTCCAAGTATAAGAAAAAGAAGATAAGAGAGACTTAGAAAATTGCTAAAACCTACATTGTTGATAGAGTTGGGAGTACTTAGCACTGTGAAAACAGCACTTTCGCAGAAAGAAATCTACTTCTCTAACACCGGGAAACAGGGAACAGAGAAGGTATGAGTTTCTCAAGATTGGTAACAGATAGAAACAAGAGAAAGTACACAATGATTCATCTACCTAGTGAACTTACAGAGGTTTACACAGAGAATTCCAAGTATAAGTACAATAAAATAAGAGAGACATAGAAAACTGGTAAAACCTACATTGTTGATTGAGTTGGGAGTACTTAGCACTGAGAAAACAGCACATTCGCAGAAAGAAATTTACTTCTCTAAGACCGGGAAACAGTGAAAAGAGAATGTATGAGTTTCTGAAGATTGGTAAAAGATAGAAACAAGAGAAAGTACACAGTGATTCATCTACCTAGAGAAGTTACAGAGGTTTACACAGAGAATTCCAAGTATAAGTACAAGAAAATAAGAGAGACTTAGCAAACTGGTAAATCCTACATTGTTGATAGAGTTGGGAGTACTTAGCACTGTGAAAGCAGCACTTTCGCCGAAAGAAATCTGCTTCTCTGAGACCGGGAAACAGTGAAAAGAGAATGTATGAGTTTCTCAAGATTGGTAAAGATAGAAACCAGAGAGAGTACACAGTGATTCATCTACCTAGAGAAGTTACAGAGGTTTACACAGAGAATTCCAAGTATAAGTACAAGAAAATAAGAGAGACTTAGAAAACTGGTAAAACCTACATTGTTGATAGAGTTGGGAGTACTTAGCACTGTGAAAACAGCACTTTCGCAGAAAGAAATCTCCTTCTCTAACACCGGGAAACAGGGAACAGAGAATGTATGATTTTCTCAAGATTGGTAACAAACAGAAACAAGAGAAAGTACACAGTGATTCATTTACCTAGAGAAGTTACAGAGGTTTATACAGAGAATTCCAAGTATAAGTACAAGAAAATAAGAGAGACTTAGAAAACTGGTAAAACCTACATTGTTGATAGAGTTGGGAGTACTTAGCACTGTGAAAACAGCACTTTCGCCGAAAGAAATCTACTTCTCTAAGTCCGGGAAACAGTGAACAGAGTATGTATGAGTTTCTCAAGATTGGTAACAGAGAGAAACAAGAGAAAGTACACAGTGATTCATCTACCTAGAGAAGTTACAGAGGTTTACACAGAGAATTCCAAGTATAAGTACAAGAAATTAAGAGAGACTTAGAAAACTGGTAAAACCTACATTGTTGATAGAGTTGGGAGTACTTAGCACTGTGAAAACAGCACTTTCGCCGAAAGAAATCTACTTCTCTAACACCGGGATACAGGGAACAGAGAATGTATGAGTTTCTCAAGATTGGTAACAGATAGAAACAAGAGAAAGTACACAGTGATTTATCTACCTAGAGACGTTACATAGGTTTACACAGAAAATTCCAAGTATAAGAAAAAGAAGATAAGAGAGACTTAGAAAACTGGTAAAACTTACATTGTTGATTGAGTTGGGAGTACTTAGCACTGTGAAAACAGGACTTTCGCCGAAAGAAATCTACTTCTCTAAGACCGGGAAACAGTGAAAAGAGAATGTATGAGTTTCTCAAGATTGGTAACAGATAGAAACAAGAGAAAGTACACAGTGATTCATCTACCTAGAGAAGTTACAGAGGTTTACACAGAGAATTCCAAGCAGAACTACAAAAAAATAAGAGAGACTTAAAAAACTGGTAAAACCTAGATTGTTGATAGAGTTGGGAGTACTTAGCACTGTGAAAACAGCACTTTCGCAGAAAGAAATCTACTTCTCTAACACCGGGAAACAGGGAACAGAGAATGCATGAGTTTCTCAAGATTGGTAACAGACAGAAACAAGAGAAAGTACACAGTGATTCATCTACCTAAAGAAGTTACAGAGGTTTACACAGAGAATTCCAAGTATAAGTACAAGAAAATAAGAGAGACTTATAAAACTGGTAAAAGCTACATTGTTGATAGAGTTGGGAGTAGTTAGCACTGTGAAAACAGCACTTTCGCCGAAAGAAATCTACTTCTCTAAGACCGAGAAACAGTGAAAAGAGAATGTATGAGTTTCTCAAGATTGGTAACAGATAGAAACAAGAGAAAGTACACAGTGATTCATCTACCTAGAGAAGTTACAGAGGTTTACACAGAAAATTCCAAGTATAAGAAAAAGAAGATAAGAGAGACTTAGAAAACCGGTAAAACCTACATTGTTGATAGAGTTGGGAGTACTTAGCACTGTAAAAACAGCACTTTCGCCGAAAGAAATCTACTTCTCTAACACCGGGAAACAGGGAACAGAGAATGTATGAGTTTCTCAAGATTGGTAACAGATAGAAACAAGAGAGAGTACACAGTGATTCATCTACGTAGAGACGTTACAGAGGTTTACCCAGAAAATTCCAAGTATAAGAAAAAGAAGATAAGGGAGACTTAGAAAACTGGTAAAACTTACATTGTTGATTGAGTTGGGAGTACTTAGCACTGCGAAAAGAGGACTTTCGCCGAAAGAAATCTACTTCTCTAAGACCGGGAAACAGTGAAAAGAGAATGTATGAGTTTATCAAGATTGGTAACAGATAGAAACAAGAGAAAGTACACAGTGATTCATTTACCTAGAGAAGTTACAGAGGTTTACACAGAGAATTCGAAGTATAAGTACAAGAAAATAAGAGAGACTTAGAAAACTGGTAAAACCTACATTGTTGATAGAGTTGGGAGTACTTAGCACTGTGAAAACAGCACTTTCGCATTAAGAAATCTACTTCTCTAACACCGGGAAACAGGGAACAGAAAATGTATGAGTTTCTCAAGATTGGTAACAGATAGAAACAAGAGAAAGTACACAGTGATTCATCTACCTAGAGAACTTACAGAGGTTTACACAGAGAATTCCAAGTATAAGTACAAGAAAATAAGAGAGACTTAGAAAACTGGTAAAATCTACATTGTTGATAGCGTTGGAAGTACTTAGCAGTGTGAAAACACCACTTTCGCCCTAGAAATCTACTTCTCTAACACCGGTAAACAGGGAACAGAGAATGTATGAGTTGCTCAAGATTGGTAACAGACAGAAACAAGAGAAATTACACAGTGATTCATCTACCTAGAGAACTTACAGAGGTTTACACAGAGAATTCCAAGTATAAGTACAAGAAAATAAGAGAGACTTAGAAAACTGGTAAAACCTACATTGTTAATAGAGTTGGGAGTACTTAGCACTGTGGAAACAGCATTTTCGCCGAAAGAAATCTACTTCTCTAAGACTGGGAAACAGTGAAAAGAGAATGTATGAGTTTCTCAAGATTGGTAACAGATAGAAACAAGAGAAAGTACACAGTGATTCATCTACCTAGAGAAGTTACAGAGGTTTACAGA
Source organism: Heterohyrax brucei (assembly GCA_028571685.1). Classification (NCBI taxonomy): domain Eukaryota; kingdom Metazoa; phylum Chordata; class Mammalia; order Hyracoidea; family Procaviidae; genus Heterohyrax; species Heterohyrax brucei. Next base: position 5,019,540 of record CM053165.1, on the reverse strand, counting down.
GAATTCCAAGTATAAGTACAAGAAAATAAGAGAGACTTAGAAAACTGGTAAAACCTACATTGTTGATAGAGTTGGGAGTACTTAGCACTGTGAAAACAGCACTTTCGCCGAAAGAAATCTACTTCTCCAAGTCTGGCATACAGTGAAAAGAGAATGTATGAGTTTCTCAAGATTGGTAACAGAGAGAAACAAGAGAAAGTACACAGTGATTCATCTACCTAGAGACGTTACAGAGGTTTACACAGGGAATTCCAAGATTAAGTACAAGAAAATAAGAGAGACGTAGAAAACTGGTAAAATCTACATTGTTGATAGAGTTGGGAGGACTTAGCACGGTGAAAACAGCACTTTCGCAGAAAGAAATCTACTTCTCTAACACCGGGAAACAGGGAACAGAGAATGTATGAGTTTCTCAAGATTGGTAACAGATAGAAACAAGAGAAAGTACACAGTGATTCTTCTACCTAGAGAACTTACAGAGGTTTACACAGAGAATTCCAAGTATAAGTACAAGAAAATAAGAGAGACTTAGAAAACTGGTAAAACCTACATTGTTGATCGAGTTGGGAGTACTTAGAACTTTGAAAACAGCACTTTCGCAGAAAGAAATCTACTTCTCTAAGACCGAGAAACAGTGAAAAGAGAATGTATGAGTTTCTCAAGATTGGTAACAGATAGAAACAAGAGAAAGTACACAGTGATTCATCTACCTAGAGAACTTACAGAGGTTTACACAGAGAATTCCAAGTATAAGTACAAGAAAATAAGAGAGACTTAGAAAACTGGTAAAACCTACATTGTTAATAGAGTTGGGAGTACTTAGCACTGTGAAAACAGCACTTTCGCAGAAAAAATCTATTTCTCTAAGACCGGGAATCAGTGAAATGAGAATGTATGAGTTTCTCAAGATTGGTAACAGATAGAAAAAAGAGAAAGTACACAGTGATTCATCTACCTAGAGAAGTTACAGAGGTTTACACAGAAAATTCCAAGTATAAGAAAAAGAAGATAAGAGAGACTTAGAAAACTGGTAAAACTTACATTTTTGATTGAGTTGGGAGTACTTAGCACTGTGAAAACAGCACTTTCGCCGAAAGAAATCTACTTCTCTAAGACCGTGAAACAGTGAAAAGAGAATCTATGAGTTTTTCAAGATTGGTAACAGATAGAAACAAGAGAAAGTACACAGTGATTCATCTACCTAGAGAAGTTACAGAGGTTTACACAGAGAATTCCAAGCATAAGTGCAAGAAAATAAGAGAGACTTATAAAACTGGTAAAACCTACATTGTTGATAGAGTTGGGAGTACTTAGCACTGTGAAAACAGCACTTTCTCCGAAAGAAATCGACTTCTCTAAGACCGAGAAACAGTGAAAAGAGAATGTATGAGTTTCTCAAAATTGGTAACAGATAGAAACAAGAGAAAGTACACAGTGATTCATCTAACTAGAGATGTTGCAGAGGTTTACACAGAGATTTCCAAGTATAAGAAAAAGAAGATAAGAGAGACTTAGAAAATTGCTAAAACCTACATTGTTGATAGAGTTGGGAGTACTTAGCATTGTGAAAACAGCACTTTCGCAGAAAGAAATCTACTTCTCTAACACCGGGAAACAGGGAACAGAGAAGGTATGAGTTTCTCAAGATTGGTAACAGATAGAAACAAGAGAAAGTACACAATGATTCATCTACCTAGTGAACTTACAGAGGTTTACACAGAGAATTCCAAGTATAAGTACAATAAAATAAGAGAGACATAGAAAACTGGTAAAACCTACATTGTTGATTGAGTTGGGAGTACTTAGCACTGAGAAAACAGCACATTCACAGAAAGAAATTTACTTCTCTAAGACCGGGAAACAGTGAAAAGAGAATGTATGAGTTTCTGAAGATTGTTAAAAGATAGAAACAAGAGAAAGTACACAGTGATTCATCTACCTAGAGAAGTTACAGAGGTTTACACAGAGAATTCCAAGAATAAGTACAAGAAAATAAGAGAGACTTAGCAAACTGGTAAATCCTACATTGTTGATAGAGTTGGGAGTACTTAGCACTGTGAAAACAGCACTTTCGCCGAAAGAAATCTGCTTCTCTGAGACCGGGAAACAGTGAAAAGAGAATGTATGAGTTTCTCAAGATTGGTAAAGATAGAAACCAGAGAGAGTACACAGTGATTCATCTACCTAGAGAAGTTACAGAGGTTTACACAGAGAATTCCAAGTATAAGTACTAGAAAATAAGAGAGACTTAGAAAAATGGTAAAACCTACATTGTTGTAGAGTTGGGAGTACTTAGCACTGTGAAAACAGCACTTTCGCAGAAAGAAATCTCCTTCTCTAACACCGGGAAACAGGCAACAGAGAATGTATGATTTTCTCAAGATTGGTAACAAACAGAAACAAGAGAAAGTACACAGTGATTCATTTACCTAGAGAAGTTACAGAGGTTTATACAGAGAATTCCAAGTATAAGTACAAGAAAATAAGAGAGACTTAGAAAACTGGTAAAACCTACATTGTTGATAGAGTTGGGAGTACTTAGCACTGTGAAAACAGCACTTTCGCCGAAAGAAATCTACTTCTCTAAGTCCGGGAAACAGTGAACAGAGTATGTATGAGTTTCTCAACATTGGTAACAGAGAGAAACAAGAGAAAGTACACAGTGATTCATCTACCTAGAGAACTTACAGAGGTTTACACAGAGAATTCCAAGTATAAGTACAAGAAAATAAGAGAGACTTAGAAAACTGGTAAAACCTACATTGTTGATAGAGTTGGAAGTACTTAGCAGTGTGAAAACACCACTTTCGCCCTAGAAATCTACTTCTCTAACACCGGTAAACAGAGAACAGAGAATGTATGAGTTGCTCAAGATTGGTAACAGATAGAAACAAGAGAAAGTACACAGTGATTCATCTACCTAGAGAACTTACAGAGGTTTACACAGAGAATTCCAAGTATAAGTACAAGAAAATAAGAGAGACTTAGAAAACTGGTAAAACCTACATTGTTAATAGAGTTGGGAGTACTTAGCACTGTGAAAACAGCCCTTTCACCGAAAGAAATCTACTTCTCTAAGACCGGGAAGCAGTGAAAAGAGAATGTATGAGTTTCTCAAGATTGGTAACAGATAGAAACAAGAGAAAGTACACAGCTATTCATCTACGTGGAGAAGTTACAGAGGTTTACACAGAGAATTCCAAGTATAAGTACAAGAAAATAAGAGAGACTTCGAAAACTGCTAAAACCTACATTGTTGACAGAGTTGGGAGTACTCAACACTGTTAAAACAGCACTTTCGCGGAAAGAAATCTACTTCTCTAAGACCGGGAAACAGTGAAAAGAGAATGTATGAGTTTCTCAAGATTGGTAACAGATAGAAACAAGAGAAAGTACACAGTGATTCATCTACCTAGAGAACTTACAGAGGTTTACACAGAGAATTCCAAGTATAAGTACAAGAAAATAAGAGAGACTTAGAAAACTGGTAAAATCTACATTGTTGATAGCGTTGGAAGTACTTAGCACGGTGAAAACAGCACTTTCGCAGAAAGAAATCTACTTCTCTAACACCGGGAAACAGGGAACAGAGAATGTATGAGTTTCTCAAGATTGGTAACAGATAGAAACAAGAGAAAGTACACAGTGATTCTTCTACCTAGAGAACTTACAGAGGTTTACACAGAGAATTCCAAGTATAAGTACAAGAAAATAAGAGAGACTAAGAAAACTGGTAAAACCTACATTGTTGATAGAGTTGGGAGTACTTAGCACTGTGAAAAGAGCCCTTTCGCCGAAAGAAATCTACTTCTCTACGACCGGGAAACAGTGAAAAGAGAATGTATGAGTTTCTCAAGATTGGTAACAGGTAGAAACAAGAGAAAGTACACAGTGATTCACCTACCTAGAGAAGTTACAGAGGATTACACAAAGAATTCCAAGTATAAGTACAAGAAAATAAGAGAGACTTAGAAAACTGGTAAAACCTACATTGTTGATAGAGTTGGGAGTACTTAGCACTGTGAAAACAGCACTTTTGCAGAAAGAAATCTACTTCTCTAAGACCGGGAAACAGGGAACAGAGAATGTACGAGTTTCTGAAGATTGGTAACACATAGAAACAAGAGAAAGTACACAGTGATTCATCTACCTAGTGAACTTACAGAAGTTTACACAGAGAATTCCATGTTTAAGTACAAGAAAATAAGAGAGACTTAGAAAACTGGTAAAACGTACATTGTTGATTGAGTTGAGAGTACCTAGCACTGTGAAAACAGCACTTTCGCCGAAAGAAATCTACTTCTCTAAGACCGGGAAACAGTGAGAAGAGAAGGTATGAGTTTCTCAAGATTGGTAACAGATAGAAACAAGAGAAAGTACACAGTGATTCATCTACCTAGAGAAGTTACAGAGGTTTACACAGAGAATTCCAAGTATAAGTACAAGAAAATAGGAGTGACTTAGAAAACTGGTAAAACCTACATTGTTGATAGAGTTGGGAGTATTTAGCACTGTGAAAACAGCACTTTCACATTAAGAAATCTACTTCTATAACACCGGGAAACAGGGAACAGAAAATGTATGAGTTTCTCAAGATTGGTAGCAGATACAAACAAGAGAAAGTACACAGTGATTCATCTACCTAGAGAACTTACAGAGGTTTACACAGAGAATTCCAAGTATAAGTACAAGAAAATAAGAGAGACTTAGAAAACTGGTAAAACCTACATTGTTGATAGAGATGGGAGTACTTAGCACTGTGAAAACAGCCCTTTCACAGAAAGAAATCTACTTCTCTAACATCGGGAAAAAGGGAACAGAGAATGTATGACTTTCTCAAGATTGGTAACAGATAGAAACAAGAGAAAGTACACAGTGATTCATCTACCTAGAGAAGTTACAGAGGTTTACACAGAGAATTCCAAGTATAAGTACAAGAAAATAAGAGACACTTAGAAAACTGGTAAAACCTAGATTGTTGATAGAGTTGGGAGTACTTAGCACTGTGAAAACAGCACTTTCGTAGAAACAAATCTACTTCTCTAACACCGGAAAACAGGGAACAGAGAATGTATGAGTTTCTCAAGATTGGTAACAGATAGAAACAAGAGAAAGTACACAGTGATTCATCTACCTAAAGAAGTTACAGAGGTTTACACAGAGAATTCCAAGTATAAGTACAAGAAAATAAGAGAGACTTATAAAACTGGTAAAAGCTACATTGTTGATAGAGTTGGGAGTAGTTAGCACTGTGAAAACAGCACTTTCGCCGAAAGAAATCTACTTCTCTAACACCGGGAAACAGGGAACAGAGAATGTATGAGTTTCTCAAGATTGGTAACAGATAGAAACAAGAGAGAGTACACAGTGATTCATCTACCTTGAGACGTTACAGAGGTTTACCCAGAAAATTCCAAGTATAAGAAAAAGAAGATAAGAGAGACTTAGAAAACTGGTAAAACTTACATTGTTGATTGAGTTCGGAGTACTTAGCACTGTGAAAATAGGACTTTCGCCGAAAGAAATCTACTTCTCTAAGACGGGGAAACAGTGAAAAGAGAATGTATGAGTTTCTCAAGATTGGTAACAGATAGAAACAAGAGAAAGTACACAGTGATTCATCTACCTAGAGAACTTACAGAGGTTTGCACAGAGAATTCCAACTATAAGTACAAGAAAATAAGAGAGACTTAGAAAACTGGTAAAACCTACATTGTTGATAGAGTTGGGAGTACTTAGCACTGTGAAAACAGCACTTTCGAAGAAAGAAATCTACTTCTCTAACACCGGGAAACAGGGAACAGAGAATGTATGAGTTTCTCAAGATTGGTAACAGACAGACACAAGAGAAAGTACACAGTGATTCATCTACCTAGAGAAATTACAGAGGTTTACACAGAGAATTCCAAGTATAAGTACAAAAAAATAAGAGAGACTTAGAAAACTGGTAAAACCTACATTGTTAATAGAGTTGGGAGTACTTAGCACTGTGAAAACAGCCCTTTCGCAGAAAGAAATCTACTTCTCTAAGACCGGGAAGCAGTGAAAAGAGAATGTATGAGTTTCTCAAGATTGGTAACAGATAGAAACAAGAGAAAGTACACAGCTATTCATCTACGTGGAGAAGTTACAGAGGTTTACACAGAGAATTCCAAGTATAAGTACAAGAAAATAAGAGAGACTTCGAAAACTGCTAAAACCTACATTGTTGACAGAGTTGGGAGTACTCAACACTGTTAAAACAGCACTTTCGCGGAAAGAAATCTACTTCTCTAAGACCGGGAAACAGTGAAAAGAGAATGTATGAGTTTCTCAAGATTGGTAACAGATAGAAACAAGAGAAAGTACACAGTGATTCATCTACCTAGAGAAGTTACAGAGGTTTACACAGAAAATTTCAAGTAGAAGAAAAAGAAGATAAGAGAGACTTAGAAAACCGGTAAAACCTACATTGTTGATAGAGTTGGGAGTACTTAGCACTGTGAAAACAGCACGTTCGCAGAAAGAAATCTACTTCTCTAACACCGGGAAACAGGAAACAGAGAATGTATGAGTTTCTCAAGATTGGTAACAGAGAGAAACAAGAGAAAGTACACAGTGATTCATCTACCTAGAGAAGTTACAGAGGTTTACACAGAGAATTCCAAGTATAAGAGAAAGAAGATAAGAGAGACTTAGAAAACTGGTAAAACCTACATTGTTGATAGAGTTGGGAGTACTTAACACTGTGAAAACAGCCCTTTCGCCGAAAGAAATCTACTTCTCTAGGACCGGGAAACAGTGAAAAGAGAATGTATGAGTTTCTCAAGATTGGTAACAGATAGAAACAAGAGAAAGTACACAGTGATTCATCTACCTAGAGAACTTACAGAGGTTTACACAGAGAATTCCAAGTATAAGTACAAGAAAATAAGAGAGACTTAGAAAACTGGTAAAACCTACATTGTTAATAGAGTTGGGAGTACTTAGCACTGTGAAAACAGCACTTTCGCAGAAAAAATCTATTTCTCTAAGACCGGGAATCAGTGAAAAGAGAATGTATGAGTTTCTCAAGATTGGTAACAGATAGAAAAAAGAGAAAGTACACAGTGATTCATCTACCTAGAGAAGTTACAGAGGTTTACACAGAAAATTCCAAGTATAAGAAAAAGAAGATAAGAGAGACTTAGAAAACTGGTAAAACTTACATTGTTGATTGAGTTAGGAGTACTTAGCACTGTGAAAACAGCACTTTCGCCGAAAGAAATCTACTTCTCTAAGACCGTGAAACAGTGAAAAGAGAATCTATGAGTTTCTCAAGATTGGTAACAGATAGAAACAAGAGAAAGTACACAGTGATTCATCTACCTAGAGAAGTTACAGAGGTTTACACAGAGAATTCCAAGCATAAGTACAAGAAAATAAGAGAGACTTATAAAACTGGTAAAACCTACATTGTTGATAGAGTTGGGAGTACTTAGCACTGTGAAAACAGCACTTTCTCCGAAAGAAATCGACTTCTCTAAGACCGAGAAACAGTGAAAAGAGAATGTATGAGTTTCTCAAGATTGGTAACAGATAGAAACAAGAGAAAGTACACAGTGATTCATCTAACTAGAGATGTTGCAGAGGTTTACACAGAGATTTCCAAGTATAAGAAAAAGAAGATAAGAGAGACTTAGAAAATTGCTAAAACCTACATTGTAGATAGAGTTGGGAGTACTTAGCACTGTGAAAACAGCACTTTCGCAGAAAGAAATCTACTTCTCTAACACCGGGAAACAGGGAACAGAGAAGGTATGAGTTTCTCAAGATTGGTAACAGATAGAAACAAGAGAAAGTACACAGTGATTCATCTACCTAGAGAAGTTACAGAGGTTTACACAGAGAATTCCAAGTATAAGTACAAGAAAATAAGAGAGACTAAGAAAACTGGTAAAACCTACATTGTTGATAGAGTTGGGAGTACTTAGCACTGTGAAAAGAGCCCTTTCGCCGAAAGAAATCTACTTCTCTACGACCGGGAAACAGTGAAAAGAGAATGTATGAGTTTCTCAAGATTGGTAACAGGTAGAAACAAGAGAAAGTACACAGTGATTCACCTACCTAGAGAAGTTACAGAGGATTACACAAAGAATTCCAAGTATAAGTACAAGAAAATAAGAGAGACTTAGAAAACTGGTAAAACCTACATTGTTGATAGAGTTGGGAGTACTTAGCACTGTGAAAACAGCACTTTTGCAGAAAGAAATCTACTTCTCTAAGACCGGGAAACAGGGAACAGAGAATGTACGAGTTTCTGAAGATTGGTAACACATAGAAACAAGAGAAAGTACACAGTGATTCATCTACCTAGTGAACTTACAGAAGTTTACACAGAGAATTCCATGTTTAAGTACAAGAAAATAAGAGAGACTTAGAAAACTGGTAAAACCTACATTGTTGATTGAGTTGAGAGTACCTAGCACTGTGAAAACAGCACTTTCGCCGAAAGAAATCTACTTCTCTAAGACCGGGAAACAGTGAGAAGAGAAGGTATGAGTTTCTCAAGATTGGTAACAGATAGAAACAAGAGAAAGTACACAGTGATTCATCTACCTAGAGAAGTTACAGAGGTTTACACAGAGAATTCCAAGTATAAGTACAAGAAAATAGGAGTGACTTAGAAAACTGGTAAAACCTACATTGTTGATAGAGTTGGGAGTATTTAGCACTGTGAAAACAGCACTTTCACATTAAGAAATCTACTTCTATAACACCGGGAAACAGGGAACAGAAAATGTATGAGTTTCTCAAGATTGGTAGCAGATACAAACAAGAGAAAGTACACAGTGATTCATCTACCTAGAGAACTTACAGAGGTTTACACAGAGAATTCCAAGTATAAGTACAAGAAAATAAGAGAGACTTAGAAAACTGGTAAAACCTACATTGTTGATAGAGATGGGAGTACTTAGCACTGTGAAAACAGCCCTTTCACAGAAAGAAATCTACTTCTCTAACATCGGGAAAAAGGGAACAGAGAATGTATGACTTTCTCAAGATTGGTAACAGATAGAAACAAGAGAAAGTACACAGTGATTCATCTACCTAGAGAAGTTACAGAGGTTTACACAGAGAATTCCAAGTATAAGTACAAGAAAATAAGAGACACTTAGAAAACTGGTAAAACCTAGATTGTTGATAGAGTTGGGAGTACTTAGCACTGTGAAAACAGCACTTTCGTAGAAAGAAATCTACTTCTCTAACACCGGAAAACAGGGAACAGAGAATGTATGAGTTTCTCAAGATTGGTAACAGATAGAAACAAGAGAAAGTACACAGTGATTCATCTACCTAAAGAAGTTACAGAGGTTTACACAGAGAATTCCAAGTATAAGTACAAGAAAATAAGAGAGACTTATAAAACTGGTAAAAGCTACATTGTTGATAGAGTTGGGAGTAGTTAGCACTGTGAAAACAGCACTTTCGCCGAAAGAAATCTACTTCTCTAAGACCGAGAAACAGTGAAAAGAGAATGTATGAGTTTCTCAAGATTGGTAACAGATAGAAACAAGAGAAAGTACACAGTGATTCATCTACCTAGAGAAGTTACAGAGGTTTACACAGAGAATTCCAAGTAGAAGTACAAGAAATTAAGAGAGACTTAGAAAACTGGTAAAACCTACATTGTTGATAGAGTTGGGAGTACTTAGCACTGTGAAAACAGCACTTTCGCCGAAAGAAATCTACTTCTCTAACACCGGGAAACAGGGAACAGAGAATGTATGAGTTTCTCAAGATTGGTAACAGATAGAAACAAGAGAGAGTACACAGTGATTCATCTACCTTGAGACGTTACAGAGGTTTACCCAGAAAATTCCAAGTATAAGAAAAAGAAGATAAGAGAGACTTAGAAAACTGGTAAAACTTACATTGTTGATTGAGTTCGGAGTACTTAGCACTGTGAAAATAGGACTTTCGCCGAAAGAAATCTACTTCTCTAAGACGGGGAAACAGTGAAAAGAGAATGTATGAGTTTCTCAAGATTGGTAACAGATAGAAACAAGAGAAAGTACACAGTGATTCATCTACCTAGAGAACTTACAGAGGTTTGCACAGAGAATTCCAACTATAAGTACAAGAAAATAAGAGAGACTTAGAAAACTGGTAAAACCTACATTGTTGATAGAGTTGGGAGTACTTAGCACTGTGAAAACAGCACTTTCGAAGAAAGAAATCTACTTCTCTAACACCGGGAAACAGGGAACAGAGAATGTATGAGTTTCTCAAGATTGGTAACAGACAGACACAAGAGAAAGTACACAGTGATTCATCTACCTAGAGAACTTACAGAGGTTTACACAGAGAATTCCAAGTATAAGTACAAAAAAATAAGAGAGACTTAGAAAACTGGTAAAACCTACATTGTTAATAGAGTTGGGAGTACTTAGCACTGTGAAAACAGCACTTTCGCAGAAAGAAATCTACTTCTCTAAGACCGGGAAAAAGCGAAAAAGGAATGTATGAGTTTCTCAAGATTGGTAACAGATACAAACAAGAGAAAGTACACAGTGATTCATCTACCTAGAGAAGTTACAGAGGTTTACACAGAGAATTCCAAGTATAAGTACAAGAAAATAAGAGAGACTCAGAAAAATGGTAAAATCTACATTGTTCAAGTAGTTGGGAGTACTTAGCACTGTGAAAACAGCACTTTCGCAGAAAGAAATCTACTTCTCTAACACCGGGAAAAAGGGAACAGAGAATGTATGACTTTCTCAAGATTGGTAACAGATAGAAACAAGAGAAAGTACACAGTGATTCATCTACCTAGAGAAGTTACAGTGGTTTACACAGAGAATTCCAAGCAGAAGTACAAAAAAATGAGACTGAGAAAACTGGTAAAACCTACATTGTTGATAGAGTTGGGAGTACTTAGCACTGTGAAAACAGCACTTTCGCAGAAAGAAATCTACTTCTCTAACGCGGGGAAACAGGGAACAGAGAATGTATGAGTTTCTCAAAATTGGTAACAGGCAGAAACAAGAGAAAGTACACAGTGATTCATCTACCTAGAGAAGTTACAGTGGTTTACACAGAGAATTCCAAGTGTAAGTACAAGAAAATAAGAGAGACTTAGAAACCTGGTAAAACCTACATTGTTAATAGAGTTGGGAGTACTTTGCACTGTGAAAACAGCACTTTCGCAGAAAGAAATCTACTTCTCTAAGACGGGGAAACAGTGAAAATAGAATGTATGAGTTTCTCAAGATTGGTAACAGATAGAAACAAGACAAAGTACACAGTGATTCATCTACCTAGAGAAGTTACAGAGGTTTACACAGAGAATTCCAAGTATAAGTACAAGAAATTAAGAGAGACTTAGAAAACTGGTAAAACCTACATTGTTGATAGAGTTGGGAGTACTTAGCACTGTGAAAACAGCACTTTCGCCGAAAGAAATCTACTTCTCTAAGACAGGGAAACAGTGAGAAGAGAATGTATGAGTTTCTCAAGATTGGTAACAGATAGAAACAAGAGAAAGTACACAGTGATTCATCTACCTAGAGAAGTTACAGAGGTTTACACAGAGAATTCCAAGTATAAGTACAAGAAAATAAGAGAGAATTAGAAAACTGGTAAAACCTACATGTTGATAGAGTTGGGAGTACTTAGCACAGTGCAAGCAGCACTTTTGCATTCAGAAATCTACTTCTCTAACACCGGGAAACAGGGAACAGAGAATGTATGAGTTTCTCTAGATTGGTAACAGATAGAAAGAAGAGAAAGTACACACTGATTCATCTACCTAGAGAACTTACAGAGGTTTACACAGAGAATTCCAAGTATAAGTACAAGAAAATAAGAGAGACTTAGAAAACTGGTAAAACCTACATTGTTTAGAAAGTTGGGAGTACTTACCACTGTGAAAACCGCCCTTTCGCCGAAAGAAATCTACTTCTCTAAGACCGGGAAACAGTGAAAAGAGAATGTATGAGTTTCTGAAGATTGGTAACAGATAGAAAAAAGAGAAAGTACACAGTGATTCATCTACCTAGAGACGTTACAGAGGTTTACACAGAAAATTCCAAGTATAAGAAAAAGAAGAAAAGAGAGACTTAGAAAACTTGTAAAACTTACATTGTTGATTGAGTTGGGAGTACTTAGCACTGTGAAAACAGCACTTTCGCAGAAAGAAATCTACTTCTCTAAGACCGGGAAACAGTGAAAAGAGAATGTATGAGTTTCTCAAGATTGGTGACAGATAGAAACAAGAGAAAGTACACAGTGATTCATCTACCTAGAGAAGTTACAGAGGTTTACACAGAGAATTCCAAGCAGAAGTACAAGAAAATAAGAGAGACTTAGAAAACTGGTAAAGCCTACATGGTTGATAGAGTTGGGAGTACTTAGCACTGTGAAAACAGCACTTTCGCAGAAAGAAATCTACTTCTCTAACACCGGGAAACAGGGAACAGAGAATGTATGAGTTTCTCAAAATTGGTAACAGGCAGAAACAAGAGAAAGTACACAGTGATTCATCTACCTAGAGAAGTTACAGTGATTTACACAGAGAATTCGAAGTATAAGTACAAGAAAATAAGAGAGACTTAGAAAACTGGTAAAACCTGCATTGTTGATAGAGTTGGGAGTACTTAGCACTGTGAAAACAGCACTTTCGCAGAAAGAAATCTATTTCTCTAAGACAGGGAATCAGTGAAAAGAGAATGGATGAGTTTCTCAAGATTGGTAACAGATAGAAAAAAGAGAAAGTACACAGTGATTCATCTACCTAGAGAAATTACAGAGGTTTACACAGAGAATTCCAAGTATACGTACAAGAAAATAAGAGAGACTTAGAAAACTGGTAAAACCTAGATTGTTGATAGAGTTGGGAGTACTTAGCACTGTGAAAACAGCCCTTTCGCCGAAAGAAATCTACTTCTCTAAGACCGGGAAACAGTGAAAAGAGAATGTATGAGTTTCTCAAGATTGGTAACAGACAGAAACAAGGGAAAGTACACAGTGATTCATCTACCTAGAGAAGTTACAGAGGTTTACACAGAGAATTCCAAGTATAAGTACAAGAAAATAAGAGAGACTTAGAAAACTTGTAAAACCTACATTGTTGACAGAGTTGGGAGTACTCAGCACTGTTAAAACAGCACTTTCGCAGAAAGAAATCTAGTTCTCTAACACCGGGAAACAGGAAACAGAGAATGTATGAGTTTCTCAAGATTGGTAACAGATAGAAACAAGAGAAAGTACACAGTGATTCATCTACCTAGAGAAGTTACAGAGGTTTACACAGAAAATTTCAAGTAGAAGAAAAAGAAGATAAGAGAGACTTAGAAAACTGGTAAAACCTACATTGTTGATAGAGTTGGGAGTACTTTGCACTGTGAAAACAGCACTTTCACAGAAAGAAATCTACTTCTCTAACACTGGGAAACAGGGAACAGAGAATGTATGAGATTCTGAACATTGGTAACAGATAGAAAAAAGAGAAAGTACACAGTGATTCATCTACCTAGAGAAGTTACAGAGGTTTACACAGAGAATTCCAAGTATAAGTACAAGAAAATAAGAGAGACTTCGAAAACTGTTAAAACTTACATTGTTGATACAGTTGGGAGTACTTAGCACTGTGAAAACAGCACTTTCGCCGAAAGAAATCTACTTCTCTAAGACGGGGAAACAGTGAAAAGAGAATGTATGAGTTTCTCAAGATTGGTAACAGATAGAAACAAGAGAAAGTACACAGTGATTCATCTACCTAGAGAAGATGCAGAGGTTTACAGAGAAAATTTCAAGTATAAGAAAAAGAAGATAAGAGAGACTTAGAAAACCGGTAAAACCTACATTGTTGATAGAGTTGGGAGTACTTAGCACTGTGAAAACAGCACTTTCGCAGAAAGAAATCTACTTCTCTAACACCGGGAAACAGGGAACAGAGAATGTACGAGTTTCTCAAGATTGGTAACAGATAGAAACTAGAGAAAGTACACAGTGATTCATCTACCTAAAGAAGTTACAGAGGTTTACACAGAGAATTCCAAGTATAAGTACAAGAAAATAAGAGAGACTTATAAAACTGGTAAAACCTACATTGTTGATAGAGTTGGGAGTACTTAGCACTGTGAAAACAGCACTGTCGCCGAAAGAAATCTACTTCTCTAAGACCGAGAAATAGTGAAAAGAAAATGTATGAGTTTCTCAAGATTGGTAACAGATAGAAACAAGAGAAAGTACGCAGTGATTCATCTACCTAGAGAAGTTACAGAGGTTTACACAGAGAATTCCAAGTATAAGTACAAGAAAATAAGAGAGACTTAGAAAACTGGTAAAACCTACATTGTTGATAGAGTTGGGAGTACTTAGCACTGTGAAAAAAGCACTTTCGCCGAAAGAAATCTACTTCTCTAAGACCGGGAAACAGTGAAAAGAGAATGTATGAGTTTCTCATGATTGGTAACAGACAGAAAGAAGAGAAAGTACACAGTGATTCATCTACCTAGAGAACTTACAGAGGTTTACACAGAGAATTCCAAGTATAAGTACAAGAAAATAAGAGAGACTTAGAAAACTGGTAAAACCTACATTGTTGATCGAGTTGGGAGTACTTAGCACTTTGAAAACAGCACTTTCGCAGAAAGAAATCTACTTCTCTAAGACCGGGAAACAGTGAAAAGAGAATGTATGAGTTTCTCAAGATTGGTAACAGATAGAAACAAGGGAAAGTACACAGTGATTCATCTACCTAGAGAAGTTACAGAGGTTTACACAGAGAATTCCAAGTATAAGTACAAGAAAATAAGAGAGACTTAGAAAACTGGTAAAACCTACATTGTTGATAGAGTTGGGAGTACTTAGCACTGTGAAAACAGCACTTTCGCCGAAAGAAATCTACTTCTCCAAGTCCGGCATACAGTGAAAAGAGAATGTATGAGTTTCTCAAGATTGGTAACAGAGAGAAACAAGAGAAAGTACACAGTGATTCATCTACCTAGAGACGTTACAGAGGTTTACACAGGGAATTCCAAGTATAAGTACAAGAAAATAAGAGAGACGTAGAAAACTGGTAAAACCTACATTGTTGATAGAGTTGGGAGTACTTAGCACGGTGAAAACAGTACTTTCGCAGAAAGAAATCTACTTCTCTAACACCGGGAAACAGGGAACAGAGAATGTATGAGTTTCTCACGATTGGTAACAGATAGAAACAAGAGAAAGTACACAGTGATTCTTCTACCTAGAGAACTTACAGAGGTTTACACAGAGAATTCCAAGTATAAGTACAAGAAAATAAGAGAGACTTAGAAAACTGGTAAAACCTACATTGTTGATCGAGTTGGGAGTACTTAGCACTTTGAAAACAGCACTTTCGCAGAAAGAAATCTACTTCTCTAACACCGGGAAACAGGGAACAGAGAATGTATGAGTTTCTCAAGATTGGTAACAGATAGAAACAAGAGAAAGTACACAGTGATTCATCTACCTAGTGAACTTACAGAGGTTTACACAGAGAATTCCAAGTATAAGTACAAGAAAATAAGAGAGACTTAGAAAACTGGTAAAACCTACATTGTTGATTGAGTTGGGAGTACTTAGCACTGTGAAAACAGCACTTTCGCAGAAAGAAATCTACTTCTCTAAGACCGGGAAAGAGTGAAAAGAGAATGTATGAGTTTCTCAAGATTGGTAACAGATAGAAACAAGAGAAAGTACACAGTGATTCATCTATCTAGAGAAGTTACAGAGGTTTACACAGAGAATTCCAAGTATAAGTACAAGAAAATAAGAGAGACTTAGAAAACTGGTAAAACCTACATTGTTGATAGAGTTGGGAGTACTTAGCACTGTGAAAACAGCACTTTCGCAGAAAGAAATCTACTTCTCTAAGTCCGGGAAACAGTTTAAAGAGAATGTATGAGTTTCTCAAGATTGGTAACAGATAGAAACAAGAGAAAGTACACAGTGATTCATCTACCTAGAGAAGTTACAGAGGTTTACACAGAGAATTCCAAGCATAAGTACAAGAAAATAAGAGAGACTTAGAAAACTGGTAAAACCTACATTGTTGATAGAGTTGGGAGTAGTTAGCACTGTGAAAACAGCACTTTCGCCGAAAGAAATCTACTTCTCTAACACCAGGAAACAGGGAACAGAGAATGTATGAGTTTCTCAAGATTGGTAACAGATAGAAACAAGAGAAAGTACACAGTGATTTATCTACCTAGAGACGTTACAGAGGTATACACAGAAAATTCCAAGTATAAGAAAAAGAAGATAAGAGAGACTTAGAAAACTGGTAAAACTTACATTGTTGATTGAGTTGGGAGTACTTAGCACTGTGAAAACAGGACTTTCGCCGAAAGAAATCTACTTCTCTAAGACCGGGAAACAGTGAAAAGATAATGTATGAGTTTTTCAAGATTGGTAACAGATAGAAACAAGAGAAAGTACACAGTGATTCATCTACCTAGAGAAGTTGCAGAGGTTTACACAGAAAATTTCAAGTATATGAAAAAGAAGATAAGAGAGACTTAGAAAACTGGTAAAACTTACGTTGTTGATTGAGTTGGGAGTACTTAGCACTGTGAAAACAGCACTTTTGCCGAAAGAAATATACTTCTCTAAGACCGGGAAACAGTGAAAAGAGAATGTATGAGTTTCTCAAGATTGGTAACAGATAGAAACAAGGGAAAGTACACAGTGATTCATCTACCTAGAGAAGTTACAGAGGTTTACACAGAGAATTCCAAGTATAAGTACAAGAAAATAAGAGAGACTTAGAAAACTGGTAAAACCTACATTGTTGATAGAGTTGGGAGTACTTAGCACTGTGAAAACAGCACTTTCGCCGAAAGAAATCTACTTCTCAAAGTCCGGCATACAGTGAAAAGAGAATGTATGAGTTTCTCAAGATTGGTAACAGAGAGAAACAAGAGAAAGTACACAGTAATTCATCTACCTAGTGAACTTACAGAGGTTTACACAGAGAATTCCAAGTATAAGTACAAGAAAATAAGAGAGACTTAGAAAACTGGTAAAACCTACATTGTTGATTGAGTTGGGAGTACTTAGCACTGTGAAAACAGCACTTTCGCAGAAAGAAATCTACTTCTCTAAGACCGGGAAAGAGTGAAAAGAGAATGTATGAGTTTCTCAAGATTGGTAACAGATAGAAACAAGAGAAAGTACACAGTGATTCATCTATCTAGAGAAGTGACAGAGGTTTACACAGAGAATTCCAAGTATAAGTACAAGAAAATACGAGAGACTTAGAAAACTGGTAAAACCTACATTGTTGATAGAGTTGGGAGTACTTAGCACTGTGAAAACAGCACTTTCGCAGAAAGAAATCTACTTCTCTAAGTCCGGGAAACAGTTTAAAGAGAATGTATGATTTTCTCAAGATTGGTAACAGACAGAAACAAGAGAAAGTACACAGTGATTCATCTACCTAGAGAAGTTACAGAGGTTTACACAGAGAATTCCAAGTATAAGTACAAGGAAATAAGAGAGACTTAGAAAACTGGTAAAACCTACATTGTTGATAGAGTTGGGAGTACTTAGCACTGTGAAAACAGCACTTTCGCCGAAAGAAATCTACTTCTCTAACACCGGGAAACAGGGAACAGAGAATGTATGAGTTTCTCAAGATTGGTAACAGATAGAAACAAGAGAAAGTACACAGTGATTTATCTACCTAGAGACGTTACAGAGGTTTACACAGAAAATTTCAAGTATAAGAAAAAGAAGATAAGAGAGACTTAGAAAACTGGTAAAACTTACATTGTTGATTGAGTTGGGAGTACTTAGCACTGTGAAAACAGGACTTTCGCCGAAAGAAATCTACTTCTCTAAGACCGGGAAACAGTGAAAAGAGAATGTATGAGTTTCTCAAGATTGGTAACAGATAGAAACAAGAGAAAGTACACAGTGATTCATCTACCTAGAGAAGTTGAAGAGGTTTACACAGAAAATTTCAAGTATAAGAAAAAGAAGATAAGAGAGACTTAGAAAACCGGTAAAACCTACATTGTTGATAGAGTTGGGAGTACTTAGCACTGTGAAAACAGCACTTTCGCAGAAAGAAATCTACTTCTCTAACACCGGGAAACAGGGAACAGAGAATGTACGAGTTTCTCAAGATTGGTAACAGACAGAAACTAGAGAAAGTACACAGTGATTCATCTACCTAAAGAAGTTACAGAGGTTTACACAGAGAATTCCAAGTATAAGTACAAGAAAATAAGAGAGACTTATAAAACTGGTAAAACCTACATTGTTGATAGAGTTGGGAGTACTTAGCACTGTGAAAACAGCACTTTCGCCGCAAGAAATCTACTTCTCTAAGACCGAGAAACAGTGAAAAGAAAATGTATGAGTTTCTCAAGATTGGTAACAGATAGAAACAAGAGAAAGTACACAGTGATTCATCTACCTAGAGAAGTTACAGAGGTTTACACAGAGAATTCCAAGTATAAGTACAAGAAAATAAGAGAGACTTAGAAAACTGGTAAAACCTACATTGTTGATAGAGTTGGGAGTACTTAGCACTGTGAAAGCAGCACTTTCGCCGAAAGAAATCTACTTCTCTAAGACCGGGAAACAGTGAAAAGAGAATGTATGAGTTTCTCATGATTGGTAACAGACAGAAAGAAGAGAAAGTACACAGTGATTCATCTACCTAGAGAACTTACAGAGGTTTACACAGAGAATTCCAAGTATAAGTACAAGAAAATAAGAGAGACTTAGAAAACTGGTAAAACCTACATTGTTAATAGAGTTGGGAGTACTTAGCACTGTGAAAACAGCATTTTCGCCGAAAGAAATCTACTTCTCTCAGACTGGGCAACAGTGAAAAGAGAATGTATGAGTTTCTCAAGATTGGTAACAGATAGAAACAAGGGAAAGTACACAGTGATTCATCTACCTAGAGAAGTTACAGAGGTTTACACAGAGAATTCCAAGTATAAGTACAAGAAAATAAGAGAGACTTAGAAAACTGGTAAAACCTACATTGTTGATAGAGTTGGGAGTACTTAGCACTGTGAAAACAGCACTTTCGCCGAAAGAAATCTACTTCTCCAAGTCCGGCATACAGTGAAAAGAGAATGTATGAGTTTCTCAAGATTGGTAACAGAGAGAAACAAGAGAAAGTACACAGTGATTCATCTACCTAGAGACGTTACAGAGGTTTACACAGGGAATTCCAAGTATAAGTACAAGAAAATAAGAGAGACGTAGAAAACTGGTAAAACCTACATTGTTGATAGAGTTGGGAGTACTTAGCACGGTGAAAACAGTACTTTCGCAGAAAGAAATCTACTTCTCTAACACCGGGAAACAGGGAACAGAGAATGTATGAGTTTCTCACGATTGGTAACAGATAGAAACAAGAGAAAGTACACAGTGATTCTTCTACCTAGAGAACTTACAGAGGTTTACACAGAGAATTCCAAGTATAAGTACAAGAAAATAAGAGAGACTTAGAAAACTGGTAAAACCTACATTGTTGATCGAGTTGGGAGTACTTAGCACTTTGAAAACAGCACTTTCGCAGAAAGAAATCTACTTCTCTAACACCGGGAAACAGGGAACAGAGAATGTATGAGTTTCTCAAGATTGGTAACAGATAGAAACAAGAGAAAGTACACAGTGATTCATCTACCTAGTGAACTTACAGAGGTTTACACAGAGAATTCCAAGTATAAGTACAAGAAAATAAGAGCGACTTAGAAAACTGGTAAAACCTACATTGTTGATTGAGTTGGGAGTACTTAGCACTGTGAAAACAGCACTTTCGCAGAAAGAAATCTACTTCTCTAAGACCGGGAAAGAGTGAAAAGAGAATGTATGAGTTTCTCAAGATTGGTAACAGATAGAAACAAGAGAAAGTACACAGTGATTCATCTATCTAGAGAAGTTACAGAGGTTTACACAGAGAATTCCAAGTATAAGTACAAGAAAATAAGAGAGACTTAGAAAACTGGTAAAACCTACATTGTTGATAGAGTTGGGAGTACTTAGCACTGTGAAAACAGCACTTTCGCTGAAAGAAATCTACTTCTCTAAGTCCGGGAAACAGTTTAAAGAGAATGTATGAGTTTCTCAAGATTGGTAACAGATAGAAACAAGAGAAAGTACACAGTGATTCATCTACCTAGAGAAGTTACAGAGGTTTACACAGAGAATTCCAAGCATAAGTACAAGAAAATAAGAGAGACTTAGAAACCTGGTAAAACCTACATTGTTGATAGAGTTGGGAGTAGTTAGCACTGTGAAAACAGCACTTTCGCCGAAAGAAATCTACTTCTCTAACACCAGGAAACAGGGAACAGAGAATGTATGAGTTTCTCAAGATTGGTAACAGATAGAAACAAGAGAAAGTACACAGTGATTTATCTACCTAGAGACGTTACAGAGGTATACACAGAAAATTCCAAGTATAAGAAAAAGAAGATAAGAGAGACTTAGAAAACTGGTAAAACTTACATTGTTGATTGAGTTGGGAGTACTTAGCACTGTGAAAACAGGACTTTCGCCGAAAGAAATCTACTTCTCTAAGACCGGGAAACAGTGAAAAGAGAATGTATGAGTTTCTCAAGATTGGTAACAGATAGAAACAAGAGAAAGTACACAGTGATTCATCTACCTAGAGAAGTTGCAGAGGTTTACACAGAAAATTTCAAGTATATGAAAAAGAAGATAAGAGAGACTTAGAAAACTGGTAAAACTTACGTTGTTGATTGAGTTGGGAGTACTTAGCACTGTGAAAACAGCACTTTTGCCGAAAGAAATATACTTCTCTAAGACCGGGAAACAGTGAAAAGAGAATGTATGAGTTTCTCAAGATTGGTAACAGATAGAAACAAGGGAAAGTACACAGTGATTCATCTACCTAGAGAAGTTACAGAGGTTTACACAGAGAATTCCAAGTATAAGTACAAGAAAATAAGAGAGACTTAGAAAACTGGTAAAACCTACATTGTTGATAGAGTTGGGAGTACTTAGCACTGTGAAAACAGCACTTTCGCCGAAAGAAATCTACTTCTCAAAGTCCGGCATACAGTGAAAAGAGAATGTATGAGTTTCTCAAGATTGGTAACAGAGAGAAACAAGAGAAAGTACACAGTAATTCATCTACCTAGTGAACTTACAGAGGTTTACACAGAGAATTCCAAGTATAAGTACAAGAAAATAAGAGAGACTTAGAAAACTGGTAAAACCTACATTGTTGATTGAGTTGGGAGTACTTAGCACTGTGAAAACAGCACTTTCGCAGAAAGAAATCTACTTCTCTAAGACCGGGAAAGAGTGAAAAGAGAATGTATGAGTTTCTCAAGATTGGTAACAGATAGAAACAAGAGAAAGTACACAGTGATTCATCTATCTAGAGAAGTGACAGAGGTTTACACAGAGAATTCCAAGTATAAGTACAAGAAAATACGAGAGACTTAGAAAACTGGTAAAACCTACATTGTTGATAGAGTTGGGAGTACTTAGCACTGTGAAAACAGCACTTTCGCAGAAAGAAATCTACTTCTCTAAGTCCGGGAAACAGTTTAAAGAGAATGTATGATTTTCTCAAGATTGGTAACAGACAGAAACAAGAGAAAGTACACAGTGATTCATCTACCTAGAGAAGTTACAGAGGTTTACACAGAGAATTCCAAGTATAAGTACAAGGAAATAAGACAGACTTAGAAAACTGGTAAAACCTACATTGTTGATAGAGTTGGGAGTACTTAGCACTGTGAAAACAGCACTTTCGCCGAAAGAAATCTACTTCTCTAACACCGGGAAACAGGGAACAGAGAATGTATGAGTTTCTCAAGATTGGTAACAGATAGAAACAAGAGAAAGTACACAGTGATTTATCTACCTAGAGACGTTACAGAGGTTTACACAGAAAATTTCAAGTATAAGAAAAAGAAGATAAGAGAGACTTAGAAAACTGGTAAAACTTACATTGTTGATTGAGTTGGGAGTACTTAGCACTGTGAAAACAGGACTTTCGCCGAAAGAAATCTACTTCTCTAAGACCGGGAAACAGTGAAAAGAGAATGTATGAGTTTCTCAAGATTGGTAACAGATAGAAACAAGAGAAAGTACACAGTGATTCATCTACCTAGAGAAGTTGAAGAGGTTTACACAGAAAATTTCAAGTATAAGAAAAAGAAGATAAGAGAGACTTAGAAAACCGGTAAAACCTACATTGTTGATAGAGTTGGGAGTACTTAGCACTGTGAAAACAGCACTTTCGCAGAAAGAAATCTACTTCTCTAACACCGGGAAACAGGGAACAGAGAATGTACGAGTTTCTCAAGATTGGTAACAGACAGAAACTAGAGAAAGTACACAGTGATTCATCTACCTAAAGAAGTTACAGAGGTTTACACAGAGAATTCCAAGTATAAGTACAAGAAAATAAGAGAGACTTATAAAACTGGTAAAACCTACATTGTTGATAGAGTTGGGAGTACTTAGCACTGTGAAAACAGCACTTTCGCCGAAAGAAATCTACTTCTCTAAGACCGAGAAACAGTGAAAAGAAAATGTATGAGTTTCTCAAGATTGGTAACAGATAGAAACAAGAGAAAGTACACAGTGATTCATCTACCTAGAGAAGTTACAGAGGTTTACACAGAGAATTCCAAGTATAAGTACAAGAAAATAAGAGAGACTTAGAAAACTGGTAAAACCTACATTGTTGATAGAGTTGGGAGTACTTAGCACTGTGAAAGCAGCACTTTCGCCGAAAGAAATCTACTTCTCTAAGACCGGGAAACAGTGAAAAGAGAATGTATGAGTTTCTCATGATTGGTAACAGACAGAAAGAAGAGAAAGTACACAGTGATTCATCTACCTAGAGAACTTACAGAGGTTTACACAGAGAATTCCAAGTATAAGTACAAGAAAATAAGAGAGACTTAGAAAACTGGTAAAACCTACATTGTTAATAGAGTTGGGAGTACTTAGCACTGTGAAAACAGCATTTTCGCCGAAAGAAATCTACTTCTCTCAGACTGGGCAACAGTGAAAAGAGAATGTATGAGTTTCTCAAGATTGGTAACAGATAGAAACAAGAGAAAGTACACAGTGATTCATCTACCTAGAGAAGTTACAGAGGTTTACACAAAAAATTCCAAGTATAAGAAAAAGAAGATAAGAGAGACTTAGAAAACTGGTAAAACTTACATTGTTGATTGAGTTGGGAGTACTTAGCACTGTGAAAACAGCACTTTTGCTGAAAGAAATCTACTTCTCTAAGACCGGGAAACAGTGAAAAGAGAATGTATGAGTTTCTCAAGATTGGTAACAGATAGAAACAAGGGAAAGTACACAGTGATTCATCTACCTAGAGAAGTTACAGAGGTTTACACAGAGAATTCCAACTATAAGTACAAGAAAATAAGAGAGACTTAGAAAACTGGTAAAACCTACATTGTTGATAGAGTTGGGAGTACTTACCTCTGTGAAAACAGCACTTTCGCCGAAAGAAATCTACTTCTCCAAGTCCGGCATACAGTGAAAAGAGAATGTATGAGTTTCTCAAGATTGGTAACAGAGAGAAACAAGAGAAAGTACACAGTGATTCATCTACCTAGAGACGTTACAGAGGTTTACACAGGGAATTCCAAGTATAAGTACAAGAAAATAAGAGAGACGTAGAAAACTGGTAAAACCTACATTGTTGATAGAGTTGGGAGTACTTAGCACGGTGAAAACAGCACTTTCGCAGAAAGAAATCTACTTCTCTAACACCGGGAAACAGGGAACAGAGAATGTATGAGTTTCTCAAGATTGGTAACAGATAGAAACAAGAGAAAGTACACAGTGATTCTGCTACCTAGAGAACTTACAGAGGTTTACACAGAGAATTCCAAGTATAAGTACAAGAAAATAAGAGAGACTTAGAAAACTGGTAAAACCTACATTGTTGATAGAGTTGGGAGTACTTAGCACTTTGAAAACAGCACTTTCGCAGAAAGAAATCTACTTCTCTAACACCGGGAAACAGGGAACAGAGAATGTATGAGTTTCTCAAGATTGATAACAGATAGACACAAGAGAAAGTACACAGTGATTCATCTACCTAGTGAACTTACAGAGGTTTACACAGAGAATTCCATGTATAAGTACAAGAAAATAAGAGAGACTTAGAAAACTGGTAAAACCTACATTGTTAATAGAGTTGGGAGTACTTAGCACTGTGAAAACACCACTTTCGCAGAAAGAAATCTACTTCTCTAAGACCGGGAAAAAGCGAAAAAGGAATGTATGAGTTTCTCAAGATTGGTAACAGATAGAAACAAGAGAAAGTACACAGTGATTCATCTACCTAGAGAAGTTACAGAGGTTTACACAGAGAATTCCAAGTATAAGTACAAGAAAATAAGAGAGACTCAGAAAAATGGTAAAATCTACATTGTTCAAATAGTTGGGAGTACTTAGCACTGTGAAAACAGCACTTTCGCAGAAAGAAATCTACTTCTCTGACACCGGGAAAAAGGGAACAGAGAATGTATGACATTCTCAAGATTGGTAACAGATAGAAACAAGAGAAAGTACACAGTGATTCATCTATCTAGAGAAGTGACAGAGGTTTACACAGAGAATTCCAAGTATAAGTACAAGAAAATACGAGAGACTTAGAAAACTGGTAAAACCTACATTGTTGATAGAGTTGGGAGTACTTAGCACTGTGAAAACAGCACTTTCGCAGAAAGAAATCTACTTCTCTAAGTCTGGGAAACAGTTTAAAGAGAATGTATGATTTTCTCAAGATTGGTAACAGACAGAAACAAGAGAAAGTACACAGTGATTCATCTACCTAGAGAAGTTACAGAGGTTTACACAGAGAATTCCAAGTATAAGTACAAGGAAATAAGAGAGACTTAGAAAACTGGTAAAACCTACATTGTTGATAGAGTTGGGAGTACTTAGCACTGTGAAAACAGCACTTTCGCCGAAAGAAATCTACTTCTCTAACACCGGGAAACAGGGAACAGAGAATGTATGAGTTTCTCAAGATTGGTAACAGATAGAAACAAGAGAAAGTACACAGTGATTTATCTACCTAGAGACGTTACAGAGGTTTACACAGAAAATTTCAAGTATAAGAAAAAGAAGATAAGAGAGACTTAGAAAACTGGTAAAACTTACATTGTTGATTGAGTTGGGAGTACTTAGCACTGTGAAAACAGGACTTTCGCCGAAAGAAATCTACTTCTCTAAGACCGGGAAACAGTGAAAAGAGAATGTATGAGTTTCTCAAGATTGGTAACAGATAGAAACAAGAGAAAGTACACAGTGATTCATCTACCTAGAGAAGTTGAAGAGGTTTACACAGAAAATTTCAAGTATAAGAAAAAGAAGATAAGAGAGACTTAGAAAACCGGTAAAACCTACATTGTTGATAGAGTTGGGAGTACTTAGCACTGTGAAAACAGCACTTTCGCAGAAAGAAATCTACTTCTCTAACACCGGGAAACAGGGAACAGAGAATGTACGAGTTTCTCAAGATTGGTAACAGACAGAAACTAGAGAAAGTACACAGTGATTCATCTACCTAAAGAAGTTACAGAGGTTTACACAGAGAATTCCAAGTATAAGTAC
The DNA here is from genome assembly GCA_028571685.1 of Heterohyrax brucei. Classification (NCBI taxonomy): domain Eukaryota; kingdom Metazoa; phylum Chordata; class Mammalia; order Hyracoidea; family Procaviidae; genus Heterohyrax; species Heterohyrax brucei. Next base: position 4,993,947 of record CM053165.1, on the reverse strand, counting down.
AAGAAAATAAGAGAGACTTATAAAACTGGTAAAACCTACATTGTTGATAGAGTTGGGAGTACTTAGCACTGTGAAAACAGCACTTTCGCCGAAAGAAATCTACTTCTCTAAGACCGAGAAACAGTGAAAAGAAAATGTATGAGTTTCTCAAGATTGGTAACAGATAGAAACAAGAGAAAGTACACAGTGATTCATCTACCTAGAGAAGTTACAGAGGTTTACACAGAGAATTCCAAGTATAAGTACAAGAAAATAAGAGAGACTTAGAAAACTGGTAAAACCTACATTGTTGATAGAGTTGGGAGTACTTAGCACTGTGAAAGCAGCACTTTCGCCGAAAGAAATCTACTTCTCTAAGACCGGGAAACAGTGAAAAGAGAATGTATGAGTTTCTCATGATTGGTAACAGACAGAAAGAAGAGAAAGTACACAGTGATTCATCTACCTAGAGAACTTACAGAGGTTTACACAGAGAATTCCAAGTATAAGTACAAGAAAATAAGAGAGACTTAGAAAACTGGTAAAACCTACATTGTTAATAGAGTTGGGAGTACTTAGCACTGTGAAAACAGCATTTTCGCCGAAAGAAATCTACTTCTCTCAGACTGGGCAACAGTGAAAAGAGAATGTATGAGTTTCTCAAGATTGGTAACAGATAGAAACAAGGGAAAGTACACAGTGATTCATCTACCTAGAGAAGTTACAGAGGTTTACACAGAGAATTCCAACTATAAGTACAAGAAAATAAGAGAGACTTAGAAAACTGGTAAAACCTACATTGTTGATAGAGTTGGGAGTACTTAGCTCTGTGAAAACAGCACTTTCGCCGAAAGAAATCTACTTCTCCAAGTCCGGCATACAGTGAAAAGAGAATGTATGAGTTTCTCAAGATTGGTAACAGAGAGAAACAAGAGAAAGTACACAGTGATTCATCTACCTAGAGACGTTACAGAGGTTTACACAGGGAATTCCAAGTATAAGTACAAGAAAATAAGAGAGACGTAGAAAACTGGTAAAACCTACATTGTTGATAGAGTTGGGAGTACTTAGCACGGTGAAAACAGCACTTTCGCAGAAAGAAATCTACTTCTCTAACACCGGGAAACAGGGAACAGAGAATGTATGAGTTTCTCAAGATTGGTAACAGATAGAAACAAGAGAAAGTACACAGTGATTCTTCTACCTAGAGAACTTACAGAGGTTTACACAGAGAATTCCAAGTATAAGTACAAGAAAATAAGAGAGACTTAATAAACTGGTAAAACCTACATTGTTGATAGAGTTGGGAGTACTTAGCACTTTGAAAACAGCATTTTCGCAGAAAGAAATCTACTTCTCTAACACCGGGAAACAGGGAACAGAGAATGTATGAGTTTCTCAAGATTGGTAACAGATAGAAACAAGAGAAAGTACACAGTGATTCATCTACCTAGTGAACTTACAGAGGTTTACACAGAGAATTCCATGTATAAGTACAAGAAAATAAGAGAGACTTAGAAAACTGGTAAAACCTACATTGTTAATAGAGTTGGGAGTACTTAGCACTGTGAAAACACCACTTTCGCAGAAAGAAATCTACTTCTCTAAGACCGGGAAAAAGCGAAAAAGGAATGTATGAGTTTCTCAAGATTGGTAACAGATAGAAACAAGAGAAAGTACACAGTGATTCATCTACCTAGAGAAGTTACAGAGGTTTACACAGAGAATTCCAAGTATAAGTACAAGAAAATAAGAGAGACTCAGAAAAATGGTAAAATCTACATTGTTCAAATAGTTGGGAGTACTTAGCACTGTGAAAACAGCACTTTCGCAGAAAGAAATCTACTTCTCTGACACCGGGAAAAAGGGAACAGAGAATGTATGACTTTCTCAAGATTGGTAACAGATAGAAACAAGAGAAAGTACACAGTGATTCATCTACCTAGAGAAGTTACAGTGGTTTACACAGAGAATTCCAAGCAGAAGTACAAAAAAATGAGACTGAGAAAACTGGTAAAACCTACATTGTTGATTGAGTTGGGAGTACTTAGCACTGTGAAAACAGCACTTTCGCAGAATGAAATCTACTTCTCTAAGACCGGGAAAGAGTGAAAAGAGAATGTATGAGTTTCTCAAGATTGGTAACAGATAGAAACAAGAGAAAGTACACAGTGATTCATCTATCTAGAGAAGTTACAGAGGTTTACACAGAGAATTCCGAGTATAAGTACAAGAAAATAAGAGAGACTTAGAAAACTGGTAAAACCTACATTGTTGATAGAGTTGGGAGTACTTAGCACTGTGAAAACAGCACTTTCGCAGAAAGAAATCTACTTCTCTAAGTCCGGGAAACAGTTTAAAGAGAATGTATGAGTTTCTCAAGATTGGTAACAGACAGAAACAAGAGAAAGTACACAGTGATTCATCTACCTAGAGAAGTTACAGAGGTTTACACAGAGAATTCCAAGTATAAGTACAAGGAAATAAGAGAGACTTAGAAAACTGGTAAAACCTACATTGTTGATAGAGTTGGGAGTACTTAGCACTGTGAAAACAGCACTTTCGCCGAAAGAAATCTACTTCTCTAACACCGGGAAACAGGGAACAGAGAATGTATGAGTTTCTCAAGATTGGTAACAGATAGAAACAAGAGAAAGTACACAGTGATTTATCTACCTAGAGACGTTACAGAGGTTTACACAGAAAATTTCAAGTATAAGAAAAAGAAGATAAGAGAGACTTAGAAAACTGGTAAAACTTACATTGTTGATTGAGTTGGGAGTACTTAGCACTGTGAAAACAGGACTTTCGCCGAAAGAAATCTACTTCTCTAAGACCGGGAAACAGTGAAAAGAGAATGTATGAGTTTCTCAAGATTGGTAACAGATAGAAACAAGAGAAAGTACACAGTGATTCATCTACCTAGAGAAGTTGAAGAGGTTTACACAGAAAATTTCAAGTATAAGAAAAAGAAGATAAGAGAGACTTAGAAAACCGGTAAAACCTACATTGTTGATAGAGTTGGGAGTACTTAGCACTGTGAAAACAGCACTTTCGCAGAAAGAAATCTACTTCTCTAACACCGGGAAACAGGGAACAGAGAATGTACGAGTTTCTCAAGATTGGTAACAGACAGAAACTAGAGAAAGTACACAGTGATTCATCTACCTAAAGAAGTTACAGAGGTTTACACAGAGAATTCCAAGTATAAGTACAAGAAAATAAGAGAGACTTATAAAACTGGTAAAACCTACATTGTTGATAGAGTTGGGAGTACTTAGCACTGTGAAAACAGCACTTTCGCCGAAAGAAATCTACTTCTCTAAGACCGAGAAACAGTGAAAAGAAAATGTATGAGTTTCTCAAGATTGGTAACAGATAGAAACAAGAGAAAGTACACAGTGATTCATCTACCTAGAGAAGTTACAGAGGTTTACACAGAGAATTCCAAGTATAAGTACAAGAAAATAAGAGAGACTTAGAAAACTGGTAAAACCTACATTGTTGATAGAGTTGGGAGTACTTAGCACTGTGAAAGCAGCACTTTCGCCGAAAGAAATCTACTTCTCTAAGACCGGGAAACAGTGAAAAGAGAATGTATGAGTTTCTCATGATTGGTAACAGACAGAAAGAAGAGAAAGTACACAGTGATTCATCTACCTAGAGAACTTACAGAGGTTTACACAGAGAATTCCAAGTATAAGTACAAGAAAATAAGAGAGACTTAGAAAACTGGTAAAACCTACATTGTTAATAGAGTTGGGAGTACTTAGCACTGTGAAAACAGCATTTTCGCCGAAAGAAATCTACTTCTCTCAGACTGGGCAACAGTGAAAAGAGAATGTATGAGTTTCTCAAGATTGGTAACAGATAGAAACAAGAGAAAGTACACAGTGATTCATCTACCTAGAGAAGTTACAGAGGTTTACACAAAAAATTCCAAGTATAAGAAAAAGAAGATAAGAGAGACTTAGAAAACTGGTAAAACTTACATTGTTGATTGAGTTGGGAGTACTTAGCACTGTGAAAACAGCACTTTTGCTGAAAGAAATCTACTTCTCTAAGACCGGGAAACAGTGAAAAGAGAATGTATGAGTTTCTCAAGATTGGTAACAGATAGAAACAAGGGAAAGTACACAGTGATTCATCTACCTAGAGAAGTTACAGAGGTTTACACAGAGAATTCCAACTATAAGTACAAGAAAATAAGAGAGACTTAGAAAACTGGTAAAACCTACATTGTTGATAGAGTTGGGAGTACTTAGCTCTGTGAAAACAGCACTTTCGCCGAAAGAAATCTACTTCTCCAAGTCCGGCATACAGTGAAAAGAGAATGTATGAGTTTCTCAAGATTGGTAACAGAGAGAAACAAGAGAAAGTACACAGTGATTCATCTACCTAGAGACGTTACAGAGGTTTACACAGGGAATTCCAAGTATAAGTACAAGAAAATAAGAGAGACGTAGAAAACTGGTAAAACCTACATTGTTGATAGAGTTGGGAGTACTTAGCACGGTGAAAACAGCACTTTCGCAGAAAGAAATCTACTTCTCTAACACCGGGAAACAGGGAACAGAGAATGTATGAGTTTCTCAAGATTGGTAACAGATAGAAACAAGAGAAAGTACACAGTGATTCTTCTACCTAGAGAACTTACAGAGGTTTACACAGAGAATTCCAAGTATAAGTACAAGAAAATAAGAGAGACTTAGAAAACTGGTAAAACCTACATTGTTGATAGAGTTGGGAGTACTTAGCACTTTGAAAACAGCACTTTCGCAGAAAGAAATCTACTTCTCTAACACCGGGAAACAGGGAACAGAGAATGTATGAGTTTCTCAAGATTGGTAACAGATAGAAACAAGAGAAAGTACACAGTGATTCATCTACCTAGTGAACTTACAGAGGTTTACACAGAGAATTCCATGTATAAGTACAAGAAAATAAGAGAGACTTAGAAAACTGGTAAAACCTACATTGTTAATAGAGTTGGGAGTACTTAGCACTGTGAAAACACCACTTTCGCAGAAAGAAATCTACTTCTCTAAGACCGGGAAAAAGCGAAAAAGGAATGTATGAGTTTCTCAAGATTGGTAACAGATAGAAACAAGAGAAAGTACACAGTGATTCATCTACCGAGAGAAGTTACAGAGGTTTACACAGAGAATTCCAAGTATAAGTACAAGAAAATAAGAGAGACTCAGAAAAATGGTAAAATCTACATTGTTCAAATAGTTGGGAGTACTTAGCACTGTGAAAACAGCACTTTCGCAGAAACAAATCTACTTCTCTGACACCGGGAAAAAGGGAACAGAGAATGTATGACTTTCTCAAGATTGGTAACAGATAGAAACAAGAGAAAGTACACAGTGATTCATCTACCTAGAGAAGTTACAGTGGTTTACACAGAGAATTCCAAGCAGAAGTACAAAAAAATGAGACTGAGAAAACTGGTAAAACCTACATTGTTGATTGAGTTGGGAGTACTTAGCACTGTGAAAACAGCACTTTCGCAGAAAGAAATCTACTTCTCTAAGACCGGGAAAGAGTGAAAAGAGAATGTATGAGTTTCTCAAGATTGGTAACAGATAGAAACAAGAGAAAGTACACAGTGATTCATCTATCTAGAGAAGTTACAGAGGTTTACACAGAGAATTCCAAGTATAAGTACAAGAAAATAAGAGAGACTTAGAAAACTGGTAAAACCTACATTGTTGATAGAGTTGGGAGTACTTAGCACTGTGAAAACAGCACTTTCGCAGAAAGAAATCTACTTCTCTAAGTCCGGGAAACAGTTTAAAGAGAATGTATGAGTTTCTCAAGATTGGTAACAGATAGAAACAAGAGAAAGTACACAGTGATTCATCTACCTAGAGAAGTTACAGAGGTTTACACTGAGAATTCCAAGCATAAGTACAAGAAAATAAGAGAGACTTAGAAAACTGGTAAAACCTACATTGTTGATAGAGTTGGGAGTACTTAGCACTGTGAAAACAGCACTTTCGCCGAAAGAAATCTACTTCTCTAACACCAGGAAACAGGGAACAGAGAATGTATGAGTTTCTCAAGATTGGTAACAGATAGAAACAAGAGAAAGTACACAGTGATTTATCTACCTAGAGACGTTACAGAGGTTTACACAGAAAATTCCAAGTATAAGAAAAAGAAGATAAGAGAGACTTAGAAAACTGGTAAAACTTACATTGTTGATTGAGTTGGGAGTACTTAGCACTGTGAAAACAGGACTTTCGCCGAAAGAAATCTACTTCTCTAAGACCGGGAAACAGTGAAAAGAGAATGTATGAGTTTCTCAAGATTGGTAACAGATAGAAACAAGAGAAAGTACACAGTGATTCATCTACCTAGAGAAGTTGCAGAGGTTTACACAGAAAATTTCAAGTATAAGAAAAAGAAGATAAGAGAGACTTAGAAAACCGGTAAAACCTACATTGTTGATAGAGTTGGGAGTACTTAGCACTGTGAAAACAGCACTTTCGCAGAAAGAAATCTACTTCTCTAACACCGAGAAACAGGGAACAGAGAATGTACGAGTTTCTCAAGATTGGTAACAGATAGAAACTAGAGAAAGTACACAGTGATTCATCTACCTAAAGAAGTTACAGAGGCTTACACAGAGAATTCCAAGTATAAGTACAAGAAAATAAGAGAGACTTAGAAAACTGGTAAAACCTACATTGTTGATAGAGTTGGGAGTACTTAGCACTGTGAAAAAAGCACTTTCGCCGAAAGAAATCTACTTCACTAAGACCGGGAAACAGTGAAAAGAGAATGTATGAGTTTCTCATGATTGGTAACAGACAGAAAGAAGAGAAAGTACACAGTGATTCATCTACCTAGAGAACTTACAGAGGTTTACACAGAGAATTCCAAGTATAAGTACAAGAAAATAAGAGAGACGTAGAAAACTGGTAAAATCTACATTGTTGATAGAGTTGGAAGTACTTAGCAGTGTGAAAACACCACTTTCGCCCTAGAAATCTACTTCTCTAACACCGGGAAACAGGGAACAGAGAATGTATGAGTTTCTCAAGATTGGTAACAGACAGAAACAAGAGAAAGTACACAGTGATTCATCTACCTAGAGAACTTACAGAGGTTTACACAGAGAATTCCAAGTATAAGTACAAGAAAATAAGAGAGACTTAGAAAACTGGTAAAACCTACATTGTTAATAGAGTTGGGAGTACTTAGCACTGTGAAAACAGCATTTTCGCCGAAAGAAATCTACTTCTCTAAGACTGGGAAACAGTGAAAAGAGAATGTATGAGTTTCTCAAGATTGGTAACCGATAGAAACAAGAGAAAGTACACAGTGATTCATCTACCTAGAGAAGTTACAGAGGTTTACACAAAAAATTCCAAGTATATGAAAAAGAAGATAAGAGAGACTTAGAAAACTGGTAAAACTTACATTGTTGATTGAGTTGGGAGTACTTAGCACTGTGAAAACAGCACTTTTGCCGAAAGAAATATACTTCTCTAAGACCGGGAAACAGTGAAAAGAGAATGTATGAGTTTCTCAAGATTGGTAACAGATAGAAACAAGAGAAAGTACACAGTGATTCATCTACCTAGAGAAGTTACAGAGGTTTACACAAAAAATTCCAAGTATAAGAAAAAGAAGATAAGAGAGACTTAGAAAACTGGTAAAACTTACATTGTTGATTGAGTTGGGAGTACTTAGCACTGTGAAAACAGCACTTTTGCTGAAAGAAATCTACTTCTCTAAGACCGGGAAACAGTGAAAAGAGAATGTATGAGTTTCTCAAGATTGGTAACAGATAGAAACAAGGGAAAGTACACAGTGATTCATCTACCTAGAGAAGTTACAGAGGTTTACACAGAGAATTCCAACTATAAGTACAAGAAAATAAGAGAGACTTAGAAAACTGGTAAAACCTACATTGTTGATAGAGTTGGGAGTACTTAGCTCTGTGAAAACAGCACTTTCGCCGAAAGAAATCTACTTCTCCAAGTCCGGCATACAGTGAAAAGAGAATGTATGAGTTTCTCAAGATTGGTAACAGAGAGAAACAAGAGAAAGTACACAGTGATTCATCTACCTAGAGACGTTACAGAGGTTTACACAGGGAATTCCAAGTATAAGTACAAGAAAATAAGAGAGACGTAGAAAACTGGTAAAACCTACATTGTTGATAGAGTTGGGAGTACTTAGCACGGTGAAAACAGCACTTTCGCAGAAAGAAATCTACTTCTCTAACACCGGGAAACAGGGAACAGAGAATGTATGAGTTTCTCAAGATTGGTAACAGATAGAAACAAGAGAAAGTACACAGTGATTCTTCTACCTAGAGAACTTACAGAGGTTTACACAGAGAATTCCAAGTATAAGTACAAGAAAATAAGAGAGACTTAGAAAACTGGTAAAACCTACATTGTTGATAGAGTTGGGAGTACTTAGCACTTTGAAAACAGCACTTTCGCAGAAAGAAATCTACTTCTCTAACACCGGGAAACAGGGAACAGAGAATGTATGAGTTTCTCAAGATTGGTAACAGATAGAAACAAGAGAAAGTACACAGTGATTCATCTACCTAGTGAACTTACAGAGGTTTACACAGAGAATTCCATGTATAAGTACAAGAAAATAAGAGAGACTTAGAAAACTGGTAAAACCTACATTGTTAATAGAGTTGGGAGTACTTAGCACTGTGAAAACACCACTTTCGCAGAAAGAAATCTACTTCTCTAAGACCGGGAAAAAGCGAAAAAGGAATGTATGAGTTTCTCAAGATTGGTAACAGATAGAAACAAGAGAAAGTACACAGTGATTCATCTACCGAGAGAAGTTACAGAGGTTTACACAGAGAATTCCAAGTATAAGTACAAGAAAATAAGAGAGACTCAGAAAAATGGTAAAATCTACATTGTTCAAATAGTTGGGAGTACTTAGCACTGTGAAAACAGCACTTTCGCAGAAACAAATCTACTTCTCTGACACCGGGAAAAAGGGAACAGAGAATGTATGACTTTCTCAAGATTGGTAACAGATAGAAACAAGAGAAAGTACACAGTGATTCATCTACCTAGAGAAGTTACAGTGGTTTACACAGAGAATTCCAAGCAGAAGTACAAAAAAATGAGACTGAGAAAACTGGTAAAACCTACATTGTTGATTGAGTTGGGAGTACTTAGCACTGTGAAAACAGCACTTTCGCAGAAAGAAATCTACTTCTCTAAGACCGGGAAAGAGTGAAAAGAGAATGTATGAGTTTCTCAAGATTGGTAACAGATAGAAACAAGAGAAAGTACACAGTGATTCATCTATCTAGAGAAGTTACAGAGGTTTACACAGAGAATTCCAAGTATAAGTACAAGAAAATAAGAGAGACTTAGAAAACTGGTAAAACCTACATTGTTGATAGAGTTGGGAGTACTTAGCACTGTGAAAACAGCACTTTCGCAGAAAGAAATCTACTTCTCTAAGTCCGGGAAACAGTTTAAAGAGAATGTATGAGTTTCTCAAGATTGGTAACAGATAGAAACAAGAGAAAGTACACAGTGATTCATCTACCTAGAGAAGTTACAGAGGTTTACACTGAGAATTCCAAGCATAAGTACAAGAAAATAAGAGAGACTTAGAAAACTGGTAAAACCTACATTGTTGATAGAGTTGGGAGTACTTAGCACTGTGAAAACAGCACTTTCGCCGAAAGAAATCTACTTCTCTAACACCAGGAAACAGGGAACAGAGAATGTATGAGTTTCTCAAGATTGGTAACAGATAGAAACAAGAGAAAGTACACAGTGATTTATCTACCTAGAGACGTTACAGAGGTTTACACAGAAAATTCCAAGTATAAGAAAAAGAAGATAAGAGAGACTTAGAAAACTGGTAAAACTTACATTGTTGATTGAGTTGGGAGTACTTAGCACTGTGAAAACAGGACTTTCGCCGAAAGAAATCTACTTCTCTAAGACCGGGAAACAGTGAAAAGAGAATGTATGAGTTTCTCAAGATTGGTAACAGATAGAAACAAGAGAAAGTACACAGTGATTCATCTACCTAGAGAAGTTGCAGAGGTTTACACAGAAAATTTCAAGTATAAGAAAAAGAAGATAAGAGAGACTTAGAAAACCGGTAAAACCTACATTGTTGATAGAGTTGGGAGTACTTAGCACTGTGAAAACAGCACTTTCGCAGAAAGAAATCTACTTCTCTAACACCGAGAAACAGGGAACAGAGAATGTACGAGTTTCTCAAGATTGGTAACAGATAGAAACTAGAGAAAGTACACAGTGATTCATCTACCTAAAGAAGTTACAGAGGCTTACACAGAGAATTCCAAGTATAAGTACAAGAAAATAAGAGAGACTTAGAAAACTGGTAAAACCTACATTGTTGATAGAGTTGGGAGTACTTAGCACTGTGAAAAAAGCACTTTCGCCGAAAGAAATCTACTTCACTAAGACCGGGAAACAGTGAAAAGAGAATGTATGAGTTTCTCATGATTGGTAACAGACAGAAAGAAGAGAAAGTACACAGTGATTCATCTACCTAGAGAACTTACAGAGGTTTACACAGAGAATTCCAAGTATAAGTACAAGAAAATAAGAGAGACGTAGAAAACTGGTAAAATCTACATTGTTGATAGAGTTGGAAGTACTTAGCAGTGTGAAAACACCACTTTCGCCCTAGAAATCTACTTCTCTAACACCGGGAAACAGGGAACAGAGAATGTATGAGTTTCTCAAGATTGGTAACAGACAGAAACAAGAGAACGTACACAGTGATTCATCTACCTAGAGAACTTACAGAGGTTTACACAGAGAATTCCAAGTATAAGTACAAGAAAATAAGAGAGACTTAGAAAACTGGTAAAACCTACATTGTTAATAGAGTTGGGAGTACTTAGCACTGTGAAAACAGCATTTTCGCCGAAAGAAATCTACTTCTCTAAGACTGGGAAACAGTGAAAAGAGAATGTATGAGTTTCTCAAGATTGGTAACCGATAGAAACAAGAGAAAGTACACAGTGATTCATCTACCTAGAGAAGTTACAGAGGTTTACACAAAAAATTCCAAGTATATGAAAAAGAAGATAAGAGAGACTTAGAAAACTGGTAAAACTTACATTGTTGATTGAGTTGGGAGTACTTAGCACTGTGAAAACAGCACTTTTGCCGAAAGAAATATACTTCTCTAAGACCGGGAAACAGTGAAAAGAGAATGTATGAGTTTCTCAAGATTGGTAACAGATAGAAACAAGGGAAAGTACACAGTGATTCATCTACCTAGAGAAGTTACAGAGGTTTACACAGAGAATTCCAAGTATAAGTACAAGAAAATAAGAGAGACTTAGAAAACTGGTAAAACCTACATTGTTGATAGAGTTGGGAGTACTTAGCACTGTGAAAACAGCACTTTCGCCGAAAGAAATCTACTTCTCAAAGTCCGGCATACAGTGAAAAGAGAATGTATGAGTTTCTCAAGATTGGTAACAGAGAGAAACAAGAGAAAGTACACAGTGATTCATCTACCTAGTGAACTTACAGAGGTTTACACAGAGAATTCCAAGTATAAGTACAAGAAAATAAGAGAGACTTAGAAAACTGGTAAAACCTACATTGTTGATTGAGTTGGGAGTACTTAGCACTGTGAAAACAGCACTTTCGCAGAAAGAAATCTACTTCTCTAAGACCGGGAAAGAGTGAAAAGAGAATGTATGAGTTTCTCAAGATTGGTAACAGATAGAAACAAGAGAAAGTACACAGTGATTCATCTATCTAGAGAAGTTACAGAGGTTTACACAGAGAATTCCAAGTATAAGTACAAGAAAATACGAGAGACTTAGAAAACTGGTAAAACCTACATTGTTGATAGAGTTGGGAGTACTTAGCACTGTGAAAACAGCACTTTCGCAGAAAGAAATCTACTTCTCTAAGTCCGGGTAACAGTTTAAAGAGAATGTATGATTTTCTCAAGATTGGTAACAGACAGAAACAAGAGAAAGTACACAGTGATTCATCTACCTAGAGAAGTTACAGAGGTTTACACAGAGAATTCCAAGTATAAGTACAAGGAAATAAGAGAGACTTAGAAAACTGGTAAAACCTACATTGTTGATAGAGTTGGGAGTACTTAGCACTGTGAAAACAGCACTTTCGCCGAAAGAAATCTACTTCTCTAACACCGGGAAACAGGGAACAGAGAATGTATGAGTTTCTCAAGATTGGTAACAGATAGAAACAAGAGAAAGTACACAGTGATTCATGTACCTAGAGAAGTTACAGAGTTTTACACAGAAAATTCCAAGTATAAGAAAAAGAAGATAAGAGAGACTTAGAAAACCGGTAAAACCTACATTGTTGATAGAGTTGGGAGTACTTAGCACTGTGAAAACAGCACTTTCGCAGAAAGAAATCTACTTCTCTAACACCGGGAAACAGGAAACAGAGAATGTATGAGTTTCTGAAGATTGCTAACAGATAGAAACAAGAGAAAGTACAGAGTGATTCATCTACCTAGAGAACTTACAGAGGTTTACACAGAGAATTCCAAGTATAAGTACAAGAAAATAAGAGAGACTTAGAAAACTGGTAAAACCTACATTGTTGATAGAGTTGGGAGTACTTAGCACTGTGAGAACAGCACTTTCGCCAAAGAAATCTACTTCTGTAACACCGGGAAACAGGGAACAGAGAATGTATTAGTTTCTCAAGATTGGTAACAGATAGAAACAAGAGAAATTACACATTGATTCATCTACCTAGAAAACTTACAGAGTTTTATACAGAGAATTCCAAGTATAAGTACAAGAAAATAAGAGAGACTTAGAAAACTGGTAAAACCTACATTGTTGATTGAGTTGGGAGTACTTAGCACTATGAAAGGAGCACTTTCGCCGAAAGAAATCCACTTCTCTGACACCCGGAAACAGTGAAAAGAGAATGTATGAGTTTCTCAAGATTGGTAACAGATACAAACAAGAGAAAGTACACAATGATTCATCTACCTAGAGAAGTTACAGAGGATTACACAGAGAATTCCAAGTATAAGTACAAGAAAATAAGAGAGACTTAGAAAACTGGTAAAACCTACATTGTTGATAGAGTTGGGAGTACTTAGCACTGTGAAAACAGCACTTTCGCAGAAAGAAATTGACTTCTCTAACACCGGAAAATAGGAAACAGAGAATGTATGAGTTTCTCAGGATTGGTAACAGACACAAACAAGAGAAAGTACACAGTGATTCATCTACCTAGAGAACTTGCAGAGGTTTACACAGAGAATTCCAAGTATAAGTACAAGAAAATAAGAAAGACTTAGAAAACTGGTAAAACCTACATTGTTGATAGAGTTGGGAGTACTTAGCACTGTGAAAACACCACTTTAGCCGAAAGAAATCTACTTCTCTAAGACCGGGAAACAGTGAAGAGAGAATGTATGAGTTTCTCAAGATTGGTAACAGATAGAAACAAGAGAAAGTACACAGTGATTCATCTACCTAGAGAAGTTACAGAGGTTTACACAGAGAATTCCAAGTTTAAGAAAAAGAAGATAAGAGAGACTTCGAAAACTGGTAAAACCTACATTGTTGATAGAGTTGGGAGTACTTAGCACTGTGAAAACAGTACTTTCGCAGAAAGAAATCTACTTCTCTAAGACCGGAAAACAGGGAACAGAGAATGTATCAGTTTCTCAAGATTGGTAACAGATAGAAACAAGAGAAATTACACAGTGATTCATCTACCTAGAAAACTTACAGAGGTTTACACAGAGAATTCCAAGTATAAGTACAAGAAAATAAGAGAGACTTAGAATATTGGTAAAATCTACATTGTTGATAGAGTTGGGAGTACTTAGCACTGTGAAAGCAGCACTTTCGCCGAAAGAAATCAACTTCTCTGACACCCAGAAACAGTGAAAAGGGAATGTATGAGTTTCTCAAGATTGGTAACACATAGAAACAAGAGAAAGTACACAGTGATTCATGTACCTAGAGAAGTTACAGAGTTTTACACAGAAAATTCCAAGTATAAGAAAAAGAAGATAAGAGAGACTTAGAAAACCGATAAAACCTACATTGTTCATAGAGTTCGGAGTACTTAGCACTGTGAAAACAGCACTTTCGCAGAAAGAAATCTACTTCTCTAACACCGGGAAACAGGAAACAGAGAATGTATGAGTTTCTCAAGATTGGTAACAGACACAAACAAGAGAAAGTACACAGTGATTCATCTACCTAGAGAACTTACAGAGTTTTACACAGAGAATTCCAAGTATAAGTACAAGAAAATAAGAGAGACTTAGAAAACTGGTGAAACCTACATTGTCGATAGAGTTGAGAGTACTTAGCACTGTGAAAACACCACTTTCCCCGAAAGAAATCTACTTCTCTAAGACCGGGAAACAGTGAAAAGAGAATGTATGAGTTTCTGAAGATTGGTAACAGACAAAAACAAGAGAAAGTACACAGTGATTCATCTACCTAGAGAAGTTACAGAGGTTTACACAGAGAATTCCAAGTATAAGAAAAAGAAGATAAGAGAGACTTAGAAAACTGGTAAAACCTACATTGTTGATAGAGTTGGGAGTACTTAGCACTGTGAAAACAGTACTTTCGCAGAAAGAAATCTACTTCTCTAAGACCGGGAATCAGGGAACAGAGAATGTATGAGTTTCTCAAGATTGGTAACAGATAGAAACAAGAGAAAGTACACAGTGATTCATCTACCTAGAGAACTTACAGAGGTTTACACAGAGAATTCCAGGTATAAGTACAAGAAAATAAGATAGACTTAGAAAGCTGGTAAAACCTACATTGTTGATAGAGTTGGGAGTACTTAGCACTGTGAAAACAGCACTTTCGCCGAAAGAAATCTACTTCTCTAAGACCGGGAAACAGTGAAAAGAGAATGTATGAGTTTCTCAAGATTGGTAACAGATAGAAACAAGAGAAAGTACACAGTGATTCATCTACCTAGAGAAGTTACAGAGGTTTACACAGAAAATTCCAAGTATAAGAAAAAGAAGATAAGAGAGACTTAGAATACCGGTAAAACCTACATTGTTGATAGAGTTGGGAGTACTTAGCACTGTGAAAACAGCACTTTCGCAGAAAGAAATCTACTTCTCTAACACCGGGAAACAGGAAACAGAGAATGTATGAGTTTCTCAAGATTGGTAACAGACACAAACAAGAGAAAGTACACAGTGATTCATCTACGTAGAAAACTTACAGAGGTTTACACAGAGAATTCCAAGTATAAGTACAAGAAAATAAGAGAGACTTAGAAAACTGTTAAAACGTACATTGTTGATAGAGTTGGGAGTACTTAGCATTGTGAAAAAAGCACTTTCGCCGAAAGAAATCTACTTCTCTAAGACCGGGAAACAGTGAAAAGAGAATGTATGAGTTTCTGAAGATTGGTAACAGACAGAAACAAGAGAAAGTACACAGTGATTCATCTACCTAGAGAAGTTACAGAGGTTTACACAGAGAATTCCAAGTATAAGTACAAGAAAATAAGAGAGACTTAGAAAACTAGTAAAACCTACATTGTTGATAGAGTTGGGAGTACTTAGCACTGTGAAAACAGCACTTTCTCAGAAAGAAATCTACTTCTCTAACGCTGGGAAACAGGGAACAGAGAATGTATGAGTTTCTCAAGATTGGTAACAGATAGAAACAAGAGAAAGTACACAGTGACACATCTACCTACAGAAGTTACACAGGTTTACACAGAAAATTCCAAGTATAAGAAAAAGAAGATAAGAGAGACTTAGAAAACCGGGAAAACCTACATTGTTGATAGAGTTGGGAGTACTTAGCACTGTGAAAACAGCACTTTCGCATAAAGAAATCTACTTCTCTAACACCGGGAAACAGGAAACAGAGAATGTATGAGTTTCTCAAGATTGGTAACAGATACAAACAAGAGAAAGTACACAGTGATTCATCTACCTAGAGAAGTTACAGAGGTTTACACAGAGAATTCCAAGTTTAAGAAAAAGAAGATAAGAGAGACTTAGAAAACTGGTAAAACCTACATTGTTGATAGAGTTGGGAGTACTTAGCACTGTGAAAACAGCACTTTCGCCGAAAGAAATCTACTTCTCTAACACTGGGAAACAGGGAACAGAGAATGTATGAGTTTCTCAAGATTGGTAACAGACAGAAACAAGAGAAAGTACACAGTGATCCATCTACCTAGAGAAGTTACATGAGTTTACACAGAGAATTCCAAGTATAAGTACAAGAAAATAAGAGAGACTTAGAAAACTGGTAAAACCTACATTGTTGATAGAGTTGGGAGTACTTAGCACTGTGAAAACAGCACTTTTGCCGAAAGAAATCTACTTCTCTAAGACTAGGAAACCCTGAAAAGAGAATGTATGAGTTTCTCAACATTGGTAACAGATAGAAACAAGAGAAAGTACACAGTGACTCATCTACCAAGAGAAGTTACGCAGGTTTACACAGAAAATTCCAAGTATAAAAAAAGAAGATAAGAGAGACTTAGAAAACCGGTAAAACCTACATTGTTTATAGAGTGGGGAGTACTTAGCACTGTGAAAACAGCACTTTCGCAGAAAGAAATCTACTTCTCTAACACCGGGAAACAGGAAACAGAGAATGTATGAGTTTCTCAAGATTGGTAACAGATACAAACAAGAGAAAGTACACAGTGATTCATCTACCTAGAGAAATTACAGAGGTTTACACAGAGAATTCCAAGTATAAGTACAAGAAAATAAGAGAGACTTAGAAAACTGGTAAAACCTACTTTGTTGATAGAGTTGGGAGTACTTAGCACTGTGAAAACAGCACTTTTGCCGAAAGAAATCTACTTCTCTAACACCGGGAAACAGTGAAAAGTGAATGTATGAGTTTGTCAAGATTGGTAACAGATCGAAACAAGAGAAAGTACACAGTGATTCATCTACCTAGAGAAGTCACAGAGGTTTACATATAAAATTCGAAGTATAAGAAAAAGAAGATAAGAGAGACTTAGAAAACTGGTAAAAGTTACATTGTTGATAGAGTTGGGAGTACTTAGCACTGTGAAAACAGCACTTTCGCCGAAAGAAATCTACTTCTCTAACACCGGGAAACAGGGAACATAGAATGTATCAGTTTCTCAAGATTGGTAACAGATAGAAACAAGAGAAATTACACATTGATTCATCTACCTAGAAAACTTACAGAGGTTTACACTGAGAATTCCAAGTATAAGTACAAGAAAATAAGAGAGACTTAGAAAACTGGTAAAACCTACATTGTTGATTGAGTTGGGAGTACTTAGCACTGTGAAAACAGCACTTTCGCAGAAAGAAATCTACTTCTCTAAGACCGGGAAAGAGTGAAAAGAGAATGTATGAGTTTCTCAAGATTGGTAACAGATAGAAACAAGAGAAAGTACACAGTGATTCATCTATCTAGAGAAGTTACAGAGGTTTACACAGAGAATTCCAAGTATAAGTACAAGAAAATAAGAGAGACTTAGAAAACTGGTAAAACCTACATTGTTGATAGAGTTGGGAGTACTTAGCACTGTGAAAACAGCACTTTCGCAGAAAGAAATCTACTTCTCTAAGTCCGGGAAACAGTTTAAAGAGAATGTATGAGTTTCTCAAGATTGGTAACAGATAGAAACAAGAGAAAGTACACAGTGATTCATCTACCTAGAGAAGTTACAGAGGTTTACACTGAGAATTCCAAGCATAAGTACAAGAAAATAAGAGAGACTTAGAAAACTGGTAAAACCTACATTGTTGATAGAGTTGGGAGTACTTAGCACTGTGAAAACAGCACTTTCGCCGAAAGAAATCTACTTCTCTAACACCAGGAAACAGGGAACAGAGAATGTATGAGTTTCTCAAGATTGGTAACAGATAGAAACAAGAGAAAGTACACAGTGATTTATCTACCTAGAGACGTTACAGAGGTTTACACAGAAAATTCCAAGTATAAGAAAAAGAAGATAAGAGAGACTTAGAAAACTGGTAAAACTTACATTGTTGATTGAGTTGGGAGTACTTAGCACTGTGAAAACAGGACTTTCGCCGAAAGAAATCTACTTCTCTAAGACCGGGAAACAGTGAAAAGAGAATGTATGAGTTTCTCAAGATTGGTAACAGATAGAAACAAGAGAAAGTACACAGTGATTCATCTACCTAGAGAAGTTGCAGAGGTTTACACAGAAAATTTCAAGTATAAGAAAAAGAAGATAAGAGAGACTTAGAAAACCGGTAAAACCTACATTGTTGATAGAGTTGGGAGTACTTAGCACTGTGAAAACAGCACTTTCGCAGAAAGAAATCTACTTCTCTAACACCGAGAAACAGGGAACAGAGAATGTACGAGTTTCTCAAGATTGGTAACAGATAGAAACTAGAGAAAGTACACAGTGATTCATCTACCTAAAGAAGTTACAGAGGCTTACACAGAGAATTCCAAGTATAAGTACAAGAAAATAAGAGAGACTTAGAAAACTGGTAAAACCTACATTGTTGATAGAGTTGGGAGTACTTAGCACTGTGAAAAAAGCACTTTCACCGAAAGAAATCTACTTCACTAAGACCGGGAAACAGTGAAAAGAGAATGTATGAGTTTCTCATGATTGGTAACAGACAGAAAGAAGAGAAAGTACACAGTGATTCATCTACCTAGAGAACTTACAGAGGTTTACACAGAGAATTCCAAGTATAAGTACAAGAAAATAAGAGAGACGTAGAAAACTGGTAAAATCTACATTGTTGATAGAGTTGGAAGTACTTAGCAGTGTGAAAACACCACTTTCGCCCTAGAAATCTACTTCTCTAACACCGGGAAACAGGGAACAGAGAATGTATGAGTTTCTCAAGATTGGTAACAGACAGAAACAAGAGAAAGTACACAGTGATTCATCTACCTAGAGAACTTACAGAGGTTTACACAGAGAATTCCAAGTATAAGTACAAGAAAATAAGAGAGACTTAGAAAACTGGTAAAACCTACATTGTTAATAGAGTTGGGAGTACTTAGCACTGTGAAAACAGCATTTTCGCCGAAAGAAATCTACTTCTCTAAGACTGGGAAACAGTGAAAAGAGAATGTATGAGTTTCTCAAGATTGGTAACCGATAGAAACAAGAGAAAGTACACAGTGATTCATCTACCTAGAGAAGTTACAGAGGTTTACACAAAAAATTCCAAGTATATGAAAAAGAAGATAAGAGAGACTTAGAAAACTGGTAAAACTTACATTGTTGATTGAGTTGGGAGTACTTAGCACTGTGAAAACAGCACTTTTGCCGAAAGAAATATACTTCTCTAAGACCGGGAAACAGTGAAAAGAGAATGTATGAGTTTCTCAAGATTGGTAACAGATAGAAACAAGGGAAAGTACACAGTGATTCATCTACCTAGAGAAGTTACAGAGGTTTACACAGAGAATTCCAAGTATAAGTACAAGAAAATAAGAGAGACTTAGAAAACTGGTAAAACCTACATTGTTGATAGAGTTGGGAGTACTTAGCACTGTGAAAACAGCACTTTCGCCGAAAGAAATCTACTTCTCAAAGTCCGGCATACAGTGAAAAGAGAATGTATGAGTTTCTCAAGATTGGTAACAGAGAGAAACAAGAGAAAGTACACAGTGATTCATCTACCTAGTGAACTTACAGAGGTTTACACAGAGAATTCCAAGTATAAGTACAAGAAAATAAGAGAGACTTAGAAAACTGGTAAAACCTACATTGTTGATTGAGTTGGGAGTACTTAGCACTGTGAAAACAGCACTTTCGCAGAAAGAAATCTACTTCTCTAAGACCGGGAAAGAGTGAAAAGAGAATGTATGAGTTTCTCAAGATTGGTAACAGATAGAAACAAGAGAAAGTACACAGTGATTCATCTATCTAGAGAAGTTACAGAGGTTTACACAGAGAATTCCAAGTATAAGTACAAGAAAATAAGAGAGACTTAGAAAATTGGTAAAATCTACATTGTTGATAGAGTTGGGAGTACTTAGCACTGTGAAAGCAGCACTTTCGCCGAAAGAAATCAACTTCTCTGACACCCAGAAACAGTGAAAAGGGAATGTATGAGTTTTTCAAGATTGGTAACACATAGAAACAAGAGAAAGTACACAGTGATTCATGTACCTAGAGAAGTTACAGAGTTTTACACAGAAAATTCCAAGTATAAGAAAAAGAAGATAAGAGAGACTTAGAAAACCGATAAAACCTACATTGTTCATAGAGTTCGGAGTACTTAGCACTGTGAAAACAGCACTTTCGCAGAAAGAAATCTACTTCTCTAACACCGGGAAACAGGAAACAGAGAATGTATGAGTTTCTCAAGATTGGTAACAGACACAAACAAGAGAAAGTACACAGTGATTCATCTACCTAGAGAACTTACAGAGTTTTACACAGAGAATTCCAAGTATAAGTACAAGAAAATAAGAGAGACTTAGAAAACTGGTGAAACCTACATTGTCGATAGAGTTGAGAGTACTTAGCACTGTGAAAACACCACTTTCCCCGAAAGAAATCTACTTCTCTAAGACCGGGAAACAGTGAAAAGAGAATGTATGAGTTTCTGAAGATTGGTAACAGACAAAAACAAGAGAAAGTACACAGTGATTCATCTACCTAGAGAAGTTACAGAGGTTTACACAGAGAATTCCAAGTATAAGAAAAAGAAGATTAGAGAGACTTAGAAAACTGGTAAAACCTACATTGTTGATAGAGTTGGGAGTACTTAGCACTGTGAAAACAGTACTTTCGCAGAAAGAAATCTACTTCTCTAAGACCGGGAATCAGGGAACAGAGAATGTATGAGTTTCTCAAGATTGGTAACAGATAGAAACAAGAGAAAGTACACAGTGATTCATCTACCTAGAGAACTTACAGAGGTTTACACAGAGAATTCCAGGTATAAGTACAAGAAAATAAGATAGACTTAGAAAGCTGGTAAAACCTACATTGTTGATAGAGTTGGGAGTACTTAGCACTGTGAAAACAGCACTTTCGCCGAAAGAAATCTACTTCTCTAAGACCGGGAAACAGTGAAAAGAGAATGTATGAGTTTCTCAAGATTGGTAACGGATAGAAACAAGAGAAAGTACACAGTGATTCATCTACCTAGAGAAGTTACAGAGGTTTACACAGAAAATTCCAAGTATAAGAAAAAGAAGATAAGAGAGACTTAGAATACCGGTAAAACCTACATTGTTGATAGAGTTGGGAGTACTTAGCACTGTGAAAACAGCACTTTCGCAGAAAGAAATCTACTTCTCTAACACCGGGAAACAGGAAACAGAGAATGTATGAGTTTCTCAAGATTGGTAACAGACACAAACAAGAGAAAGTACACAGTGATTCATCTACGTAGAAAACTTACAGAGGTTTACACAGAGAATTCCAAGTATAAGTACAAGAAAATAAGAGAGACTTAGAAAACTGTTAAAACGTACATTGTTGATAGAGTTGGGAGTACTTAGCATTGTGAAAAAAGCACTTTCGCCGAAAGAAATCTACTTCTCTAAGACCGGGAAACAGTGAAAAGAGAATGTATGAGTTTCTGAAGATTGGTAACAGACAGAAACAAGAGAAAGTACACAGTGATTCATCTACCTAGAGAAGTTACAGAGGTTTACACAGAGAATTCCAAGTATAAGTACAAGAAAATAAGAGAGACTTAGAAAACTAGTAAAACCTACATTGTTGATAGAGTTGGGAGTACTTAGCACTGTGAAAACAGCACTTTCTCAGAAAGAAATCTACTTCTCTAACGCTGGGAAACAGGGAACAGAGAATGTATGAGTTTCTCAAGATTGGTAACAGATAGAAACAAGAGAAAGTACACAGTGACACATCTACCTACAGAAGTTACACAGGTTTACACAGAAAATTCCAAGTATAAGAAAAAGAAGATAAGAGAGACTTAGAAAACCGGGAAAACCTACATTGTTGATAGAGTTGGGAGTACTTAGCACTGTGAAAACAGCACTTTCGCATAAAGAAATCTACTTCTCTAACACCGGGAAACAGGAAACAGAGAATGTATGAGTTTCTCAAGATTGGTAACAGATACAAACAAGAGAAAGTACACAGTGATTCATCTACCTAGAGAAGTTACAGAGGTTTACACAGAGAATTCCAAGTTTAAGAAAAAGAAGATAAGAGAGACTTAGAAAACTGGTAAAACCTACATTGTTGATAGAGTTGGGAGTACTTAGCACTGTGAAAACAGCACTTTCGCCGAAAGAAATCTACTTCTCTAACACTGGGAAACAGGGAACAGAGAATGTATGAGTTTCTCAAGATTGGTAACAGACAGAAACAAGAGAAAGTACACAGTGATCCTTCTACCTAGAGAAGTTACATGAGTTTACACAGAGAATTCCAAGTATAAGTACAAGAAAATAAGAGAGACTTAGAAAACTGGTAAAACCTACATTGTTGATAGAGTTGGGAGTACTTAGCACTGTGAAAACAGCACTTTTGCCGAAAGAAATCTACTTCTCTAACACCGGGAAACAGTGAAAAGTGAATGTATGAGTTTGTCAAGATTGGTAACAGATAGAAACAAGAGAAAGTACACAGTGATTCATCTACCTAGAGAAGTCACAGAGGTTTACATATAAAATTCGAAGTATAAGAAAAAGAAGATAAGAGAGACTTAGAAAACTGGTAAAAGTTACATTGTTGATAGAGTTGGGAGTACTTAGCACTGTGAAAACAGCACTTTCGCCGAAAGAAATCTACTTCTCTAACACCGGGAAACAGGGAACATAGAATGTATCAGTTTCTCAAGATTGGTAACAGATAGAAACAAGAGAAATTACACATTGATTCATCTACCTAGAAAACTTACAGAGGTTTACACTGAGAATTCCAAGTATAAGTACAAGAAAATAAGAGAGACTTAGAAAACTGGTAAAACCTACATTGTTGATTGAGTTGGGAGTACTTAGCACTATGAAAGCAGCACTTTCGCCGAAAGAAATCTACTTCTCTGACACCCGGAAACAGTGAAAAGAGAATGTATGAGTTTCTCAAGATTGGTAACAGATACAAACAAGAGAAAGTACACAATGATTCATCTACCTAGAGAAGTTACAGAGGATTACACAGAGAATTCCAAGTATAAGTACAAGAAAATAAGAGAGACTTAGAAAACTGGTAAAACCTACATTGTTGATAGAGTTGGGAGTACTTAGCACTGTGAAAACAGCACTTTCGCAGAAAGAAATTTACTTCTCTAACACCGGGAAATAGGAAACAGAGAATGTATGAGTTTCTCAAGATTGGTAACAGACACAAACAAGAGAAAGTACACAGTGATTCATCTACCTAGAGAACTTGCAGAGGTTTACACAGAGAATTCCAAGTATAAGTACAAGAAAATAAGAAAGACTTAGAAAACTGGTAAAACCTACATTGTTGATAGAGTTGGGAGTACTTAGCACTGTGAAAATACCACTTTAGCCGAAAGAAATCTACTTCTCTAAGACCGGGAAACAGTGAAGAGAGAATGTATGAGTTTCTCAAGATTCGTAACAGATAGAAACAAGAGAAAGTACACAGTGATTCATCTACCTAGAGAAGTTACAGAGGTTTACACAGAGAATTCCAAGTTTAAGAAAAAGAAGATAAGAGAGACTTAGAAAACTGGTAAAACCTACATTGTTGATAGAGTTGGGAGTACTTAGCACTGTGAAAACAGTACTTTCGCAGAAAGAAATCTACTTCTCTAAGACCGGGAAACAGGGAACAGAGAATGTATCAGTTTCTCAAGATTGGTAACAGATAGAAACAAGAGAAATTACACAGTGATTCATCTACCTAGAAAACTTACAGAGGTTTACACAGAGAATTCCAAGTATAAGTACAAGAAAATAAGAGAGACTTAGAAAACTGGTAAAACCTACATTGTTGATTGAGTTGGGAGTACTTAGCACTATGAAAGCAGCACTTTCGCCGAAAGAAATCTACTTCTCTGACACCCGGAAACAGTCAAAAGAGAATGTATGAGTTTCTCAAGATTGGTAACAGATACAAACAAGAGAAAGTACACAATGATTCATCTACCTAGAGAAATTACAGAGGTTTACACAGAGAATTCCAAGTATAAGTACAAGAAAATAAGAGAGACTTAGAAAACTGGTAAAACCTACTTTGTTGATAGAGTTGGGAGTACTTAGCACTGTGAAAACAGCACTTTTGCCGAAAGAAATCTACTTCTCTAACACCGGGAAACAGTGAAAAGTGAATGTATGAGTTTGTCAAGATTGGTAACAGATAGAAACAAGAGAAAGTACACAGTGATTCATCTACCTAGAGAAGTCACAGAGGTTTACATATAAAATTCGAAGTATAAGAAAAAGAAGATAAGAGAGACTTAGAAAACTGGTAAAAGTTACATTGTTGATAGAGTTGGGAGTACTTAGCACTGTGAAAACAGCACTTTCGCCGAAAGAAATCTACTTCTCTAACACCGGGAAACAGGGAACATAGAATGTATCAGTTTCTCAAGATTGGTAACAGATAGAAACAAGAGAAATTACACATTGATTCATCTACCTAGAAAACTTACAGAGGTTTACACTGAGAATTCCAAGTATAAGTACAAGAAAATAAGAGAGACTTAGAAAACTGGTAAAACCTACATTGTTGATTGAGTTGGGAGTACTTAGCACTATGAAAGCAGCACTTTCGCCGAAAGAAATCTACTTCTCTGACACCCGGAAACAGTGAAAAGAGAATGTATGAGTTTCTCAAGATTGGTAACGGATACAAACAAGAGAAAGTACACAATGATTCATCTACCTAGAGAAGTTACAGAGGATTACACAGAGAATTCCAAGTATAAGTACAAGAAAATAAGAGAGACTTAGAAAACTGGTAAAACCTACATTGTTGATAGAGTTGGGAGTACTTAGCACTGTGAAAACAGCACTTTCGCAGAAAGAAATTTACTTCTCTAACACCGGGAAATAGGAAAAAGAGAATGTATGAGTTTCTCAAGATTGGTAACAGACACAAACAAGAGAAAGTACACAGTGATTCATCTACCTAGAGAAATTGCAGAGGTTTACACAGAGAATTCCAAGTATAAGTACAAGAAAATAAGAAAGACTTAGAAAACTGGTAAAACCTACATTGTTGATAGAGTTGGGAGTACTTAGCACTGTGAAAATACCACTTTAGCCGAAAGAAATCTACTTCTCCAAGACCGGGAAACAGTGAAGAGAGAATGTATGAGTTTCTCAAGATTCGTAACAGATAGAAACAAGAGAAAGTACACAGTGATTCATCTACCTAGAGAAGTTACAGAGGTTTACACAGAGAATTCCAAGTTTAAGAAAAAGAAGATAAGAGAGACTTAGAAAACTGGTAAAACCTACATTGTTGATAGAGTTGGGAGTACTTAGCACTGTGAAAACAGTACTTTCGCAGAAAGAAATCTACTTCTCTAAGACCGGGAAACAGGGAACAGAGAATGTATCAGTTTCTCAAGATTGGTAACAGATAGAAACAAGAGAAATTACACAGTGATTCATCTACCTAGAAAACTTACAGAGGTTTACACAGAGAATTCCAAGTATAAGTACAAGAAAATAAGAGAGACTTAGAAAACTGGTAAAACCTACATTGTTGATTGAGTTGGGAGTACTTAGCACTATGAAAGCAGCACTTTCGCCGAAAGAAATCTACTTCTCTGACACCCGGAAACAGTCAAAAGAGAATGTATGAGTTTCTCAAGATTGGTAACAGATACAAACAAGAGAAAGTACACAATGATTCATCTACCTAGAGAAGTTACAGAGGATTACACAGAGAATTCCAAGTACAAGTACAAGAAAATAAGAGAGACTGAGAAAACTGGTAAAACCTACATTGTTGATAGAGTTGGGAGTACTTAGCACTGTGAAAACAGCACTTTCGCAGAAAGAAATTTACTTCTCTAACACCGGGAAATAGGAAACAGAGAATGTATGAGTTTCTCAAGATTGGTAACAGACACAAACAAGAGAAAGTACACAGTGATTCATCTACCTAGAGAACTTGCAGAGGTTTACACAGAGAATTCCAAGTATAAGTACAAGAAAATAAGAAAGACTTAGAAAACTGGTAAAACCTATATTGTTGATAGAGTTGGGAGTACTTAGCACTGTGAAAATACCACTTTAGCCGAAAGAAATCTACTTCTCTAAGACCGGGAAACAGTGAAGAGAGAATGTATGAGTTTCTCAAGATTGGTAACAGATAGAAACAAGAGAAAGTACACAGTGATTCATCTACCTAGAGAAGTTACAGAGGTTTACACAGAGAATTCCAAGTTTAAGAAAAAGAAGATAAGAGAGACTTAGAAAACTGGTAAAACCTACATTGTTGATAGAGTTGGGAGTACTTAGCACTGTGAAAACAGTACTTTCGCAGAAAGAAATCTACTTCTCTAAGACCGGGAAACAGGGAACAGAGAATGTATCAGTTTCTCAAGATTGGTAACAGATAGAAACAAGAGAAATTACACAGTGATTCATCTACCTAGAAAACTTACAGAGGTTTACAAAGAGAATTCCAAGTATAAGTACAAGAAAATAAGAGAGACTTAGAAAATTGGTAAAATCTACATTGTTGATAGAGTTGGGAGTACTTAGCACTGTGAAAACAGCACTTTCGCCGAAAGAAATCTACTTCTCTAAGAGTGGGAAACCCTGAAAAGAGAATGTATGAGTTTCTCAACATTGGTAACAGATAGAAACAAGAGAAAGTACAGAGTGATTCATCTACCTAGAGAACTTACAGAGGTTTACACAGAGAATTCCATGTATAAGTACAAGAAAATAAGAGAGACTTACAAAACTGGTAAAACCTACATTGTTGATAGAGTTGGGAGTACTTAGCACTGTGAAAACAGCACTTTCGCCGAAAGAAATCTACTTCTCTAAGAGCGGGAAATAGTGAAAAGAGAATGTATGAGTTTTTCAAGATTGGTAACAGATAGAAACAAGAGAAAGTACACAGTGACTCATCTACCAAGAGAAGTTACGCAGGTTTACACAGAAAATTCCAAGTATAAAAAAAGAAGATAAGAGAGACTTAGAAAACCGGTAAAACCTACATTGTTGATAGAGTTGGGAGTACTTAGCACTGTGAAAACAGCACTTTCGCAGAAAGAAATCTACTTCTCTAACACCGGGAAACAGGAAACAGAGAATGTATGAGTTTCTCAAGATTGGTAACAGATACAAACAAGAGAAAGTACACAGTGATTCATCTACCTAGAGAAATTACAGAGGTTTACACAGAGAATTCCAAGTATAAGTACAAGAAAATAAGAGAGACTTAGAAAACTGGTAAAACCTACATTGTTGATAGAGTTGGGAGTACTTAGCACTGTGAAAACAGCACTTTCGCAGAAAGAAATTGACTTGTCTAACACCGGAAAATAGGAAACAGAGAATGTATGAGTTTCTCAGGATTGGTAACAGACACAAACAAGAGAAAGTACACAGTGATTCATCTACCTAGAGAACTTGTAGAGGTTTACACAGAGAATTCCAAGTATAAGTACAAGAAAATAAGAAAGACTTAGAAAACTGGTAAAACCTACATTGTTGATAGAGTTGGGAGTACTTAGCACTGTGAAAACACCACTTTAGCCGAAAGAAATCTACTTCTCTAAGACCGGGAAACAGTGAAGAGAGAATGTATGAGTTTCTCAAGATTGGTAACAGATAGAAACAAGAGAAAGTACACAGTGATTCATCTACCTAGAGAAGTTACAGAGGTTTACACAGAGAATTCCAAGTTTAAGAAAAAGAAGATAAGAGAGACTTCGAAAACTGGTAAAACCTACATTGTTGATAGAGTTGGGAGTACTTAGCACTGTGAAAACAGTACTTTCGCAGAAAGAAATCTACTTCTCTAAGACCGGAAAACAGGGAACAGAGAATGTATCAGTTTCTCAAGATTGGTAACAGATAGAAACAAGAGAAATTACACAGTGATTCATCTACCTAGAAAACTTACAGAGGTTTACACAGAGAATTCCAAGTATAAGTACAAGAAAATAAGAGAGACTTA
This sequence comes from Heterohyrax brucei, assembly GCA_028571685.1. NCBI lineage: Eukaryota > Metazoa > Chordata > Mammalia > Hyracoidea > Procaviidae > Heterohyrax > Heterohyrax brucei. Next base: position 4,965,901 of record CM053165.1, on the reverse strand, counting down.
GAAAATTGGTAAAATCTATATTGTTGATAGAGTTGGGAGTACTTAGCACTGTGAAAGCAGCACTTTCGCCGAAAGAAATCAACTTCTCTGACACCAGAAACAGTGAAAAGGGAATGTATGAGTTTCTCAAGATTGGTAACACATAGAAACAAGAGAAAGTACACAGTGATTCATGTACCTAGAGAAGTTACAGAGTTTTACACAGAAAATTCCAAGTATAAGAAAAAGAAGATAAGAGAGACTTAGAAAACCGATAAAACCTACATTGTTCATAGAGTTGGGAGTACTTAGCACTGTGAAAACAGCACTTTCGCAGAAAGAAATCTACTTCTCTAACACCGGGAAACAGGAAACAGAGAATGTATGAGTTTCTCAAGATTGGTAACAGACACAAACAAGAGAAAGTACACAGTGATTCATCTACCTAGAGAACTTACAGAGTTTTACACAGAGAATTCCAAGCATAAGTACAAGAAAATAAGAGAGACTTAGAAAACTGGTGAAACCTACATTGTCGATAGAGTTGAGAGTACTTTGCACTGTGAAAACACCACTTTCCCCGAAAGAAATCTACTTCTCTAAGACCGGGAAACAGTGAAAAGAGAATGTATGAGTTTCTGAAGATTGGTAACAGACAGAAACAAGAGAAAGTACACAGTGATTCATCTACCTAGAGAAGTTACAGAGGTTTACACAGAGAATTCCAAGTATAAGTACAAGAAAATAAGAGAGACTTAGAAAAATAGTAAAACCTACATTGTTGATAGAGTTGGGAGTACTTAGCACTGTGAAAACAGCACTTTCTCAGAAAGAAATCTACTTCTCTAACGCTGGGAAACAGGGAACAGAGAATGTATGAGTTTCTCAAGATTGGTAACAGACAGAAACAAGAGAAAGTACACAGTGACACATCTACCTACAGAAGTTACACAGGTTTACACAGAAAATTCCAAGTATAAGAAAAAGAAGATAAGAGAGACTTAGAAAACCGGGAAAACCTACATTGTTGATAGAGTTGGGAGTACTTAGCACTGTGAAAACAGCACTTTCGCAGAAAGAAATCTACTTCTCTAACACCGGGAAACAGGAAACAGAGAATGTATGAGTTTCTCAAGATTGGTAACAGATACAAACAAGAGAAAGAACACAGTGATTCATCTACCTAGAGAAGTTACAGAGGTTTACACAGAGAATTCCAAGTTTAAGAAAAAGAAGATAAGAGAGACTTAGAAAACTGGTAAAACCTACATTGTTGATAGAGTTGGGAGTACTTAGCACTGTGAAAACAGCACTTTCGCCGAAAGAAATCTACTTCTCTAACACTGGGAAACAGGGAACAGAGAATGTATGAGTTTCTCAAGATTGGTAACAGACAGAAACAAGAGAAAGTACACAGTGATCCATCTACCTAGAGAAGTTACATGAGTTTACACAGAGAATTCCAAGTATAAGTACAAGAAAATAAGAGAGACTTAGAAAACTGGTAAAACCTACATTGTTGATAGAGTTGGGAGTACTTAGCACTGTGAAAACAGCACTTTTGCCGAAAGAAATCTACTTCTCTAAGACTAGGAAACCCTGAAAAGAGAATGTATGAGTTTCTCAACATTGGTAACAGATAGAAACAAGAGAAAGTACAGAGTGATTCATCTACCTAGAGAACTTACAGAGGTTTACACAGAGAATTCCAAGTATAAGTACAAGAAAATAAGAGAGACTTAGAAAACTGGTAAAACCTACATTGTTGATAGAGTTGGGAGTAGTTAGCAATGTGAAAACAGCACTTTCGCAGAAAGAAATCTACTTCTCTAAGACCGGGAAACAGGGAACAGAGAATGTATCAGTTTCTCAAGATTGGTAACAGATAGAAACAAGAGAAATTACACATTGATTCATCTACCTAGAAAACTTACAGAGGTTTACACTGAGAATTCCAAGTATAAGTACAAGAAAATAAGAGAGACTTAGAAAATTGGTAAAATCTACATTGTTGATAGAGTTGGGAGTACTTAGCACTGTGAAAACAGCACTTTCGCCGAAAGAAATCTACTTCTCTAAGAGCGGGAAATAGTGAAAAGAGAAGGTATGAGTTTCTCAAGATTGGTAACAGATAGAAACAAGAGAAAGTACACAGTGACTCATCTACCAAGAGAAGTTACGCAGGTTTACACAGAAAATTCCAAGTATAAAAAAAGAAGATAAGAGAGACTTAGAAAACCGGTAAAACCTACATTGTTTATAGAGTGGGGAGTACTTAGCACTGTGAAAACAGCACTTTCGCAGAAAGAAATCTACTTCTCTAACACCGGGAAACAGGAAACAGAGAATGTATGAGTTTCTCAAGATTGGTAACAGATACAAACAAGAGAAAGTACACAGTGATTCATCTACCTAGAGAAATTACAGAGGTTTACACAGAGAATTCCAAGTATAAGTACAAGAAAATAAGAGAGACTTAGAAAACTGGTAAAACCTACTTTGTTGATAGAGTTGGGAGTACTTAGCACTGTGAAAACAGCACTTTTGCTGAAAGAAATCTACTTCTCTAACACCGGGAAACAGTGAAAAGTGAATGTATGAGTTTGTCAAGATTGGTAACAGATAGAAACAAGAGAAAGTACACAGTGATTCATCTACCTAGAGAAGTCACAGAGGTTTACATATAAAATTCGAAGTATAAGAAAAAGAAGATAAGAGAGATTTAGAAAACTGGTAAAAGTTACATTGTTGATAGAGTTGGGAGTACTTAGCACTGTGAAAACAGCACTTTCGCCGAAAGAAATCTACTTCTCTAACACCGGGAAACAGGGAACATAGAATGTATCAGTTTCTCAAGATTGGTAACAGATAGAAACAAGAGAAATTACACATTGATCCATCTACCTAGAAAACTTACAGAGGTTTACACTGAGAATTCCAAGTATAAGTACAAGAAAATAAGAAAGACTTAGAAAACTGGTAAAACCTACATTGTTGATAGAGTTGGGAGTACTTAGCACTGTGAAAACAGCACTTTCGCAGAAAGAAATTTACTTCTCTAACACCGGGAAATAGGAAACAGAGAAAGTATGAGTTTCTCAAGATTGGTAACAGACACAAACAAGAGAAAGTATACAGTGATTCATCTACCTAGAGAACTTGCAGAGGTTTACACAGAGAATTCCAAGTATAAGTACAAGAAAATAAGAAAGACTTAGAAAACTGGTAAAACCTACATTGTTGATAGAGTTGGGAGTACTTAGCACTGTGAAAATACCACTTTAGCCGAAAGAAATCTACTTCTCTAAGACCGGGAAACAGTGAAGAGAGAATGTATGAGTTTCTCAAGATTCGTAACAGATAGAAACAAGAGAAAGTACACAGTGATTCATCTACCTAGAGAAGTTACAGAGGTTTACACAGAGAATTCCAAGTTTAAGAAAAAGAAGATAAGAGAGACTTAGAAAACTGGTAAAACCTACATTGTTGATAGAGTTGGGAGTACTTAGCACTGTGAAAACAGTACTTTCGCAGAAAGAAATCTACTTCTCTAAGACCGGGAAACAGGGAACAGAGAATGTATCAGTTTCTCAAGATTGGTAACAGATAGAAACAAGAGAAATTACACAGTGATTCATCTACCTAGAAAACTTACAGAGGTTTACACAGAGAATTCCAAGTATAAGTACAAGAAAATAAGAGAGACTTAGAAAACTGGTAAAACCTACATTGTTGATTGAGTTGGGAGTACTTAGCACTATGAAAGCAGCACTTTCGCCGAAAGAAATCTACTTCTCTGACACCCGGAAACAGTCAAAAGAGAATGTATGAGTTTCTCAAGATTGGTAACAGATACAAACAAGAGAAAGTACACAATGATTCATCTACCTAGAGAAGTTACAGAGGATTACACAGAGAATTCCAAGTACAAGTACAAGAAAATAAGAGAGACTGAGAAAACTGGTAAAACCTACATTGTTGATAGAGTTGGGAGTACTTAGCACTGTGAAAACAGCACTTTCGCAGAAAGAAATTTACTTCTCTAACACCGGGATATAGGAAACAGAGAATGTATGAGTTTCTCAAGATTGGTAACAGACACAAACAAGAGAAAGTACACAGTGATTCATCTACCTAGAGAACTTGCAGAGGTTTACACAGAGAATTCCAAGTATAAGTACAAGAAAATAAGAAAGACTTAGAAAACTGGTAAAACCTATATTGTTGATAGAGTTGGGAGTACTTAGCACTGTGAAAATACCACTTTAGCCGAAAGAAATCTACTTCTCTAAGACCGGGAAACAGTGAAGAGAGAATGTATGAGTTTCTCAAGATTCGTAACAGATAGAAACAAGGGAAAGTACACAGTGATTCATCTACCTAGAGAAGTTACAGAGGTTTACACAGAAAATTCCAAGTTTAAGAAAAAGAAGATAAGAGAGACTTAGAAAACTGGTAAAACCTACATTGTTGATAGAGTTGGGAGTACTTAGCACTGTGAAAACAGTACTTTCGCAGAAAAAAATCTACTTCTCTAAGACCGGGAAACAGGGAACAGAGAATGTATCAGTTTCTCAAGATTGGTAACAGATAGAAACAAGAGAAATTACACAGTGATTCATCTACCTAGAAAACTTACAGAGGTTTACAAAGAGAATTCCAAGTATAAGTACAAGAAAATAAGAGAGACTTAGAAAATTGGTAAAATCTACATTGTTGATAGAGTTGGGAGTACTTAGCACTGTGAAAACAACACTTTCGCCGAAAGAAATCTACTTCTCTAAGAGTGGGAAACCCTGAAAAGAGAATGTATGAGTTTCTCAACATTGGTAACAGATAGAAACAAGAGAAAGTACAGAGTGATTCATCTACCTAGAGAACTTACAGAGGTTTACACAGAGAATTCCATGTATAAGTACAAGAAAATAAGAGAGACTTACAAAACTGGTAAAACCTACATTGTTGATAGAGTTGGGAATACTTAGCACTGTGAAAACAGCACTTTCGCCGAAAGAAATCTACTTCTCTAAGAGCGGGAAATAGTGAAAAGAGAATGTATGAGTTTTTCAAGATTGGTAACAGATAGAAACAAGAGAAAGTACACAGTGACTCATCTACCAAGAGAAGTTACGCAGGTTTACACAGAAAATTCCAAGTATAAAAAAAGAAGATAAGAGAGACTTAGAAAACCGGTAAAACCTACATTGTTGATAGAGTTGGGAGTACTTAGCACTGTGAAAACAGCACTTTCGCAGAAAGAAATCTACTTCTCTAACACCGGGAAACAGGAAACAGAGAATGTATGAGTTTCTCAAGATTGGTAACAGATACAAACAAGAGAAAGTACACAGTGATTCATCTACCTAGAGAAATTACAGAGGTTTACACAGAGAATTCCAAGTATAAGTACAAGAAAATAAGAGAGACTTAGAAAAGTGGTAAAACCTACTTTGTTGATAGAGTTGGGAGTACTTAGCACTGTGAAAACAGCACTTTCGCCGAAAGAAATCTACTTCTCTAACACCGGGAAACAGTGAAAAGTGAATGTATGAGTTTGTCAAGATTGGTAACAGATAGAAAAAAGAGAAAGTACACAGTGATTCATCTACCTAGAGAAGTCACAGAGGTTTACATATAAAATTCGAAGTATAAGAAAAAGAAGATAAGAGAGACTTAGAAACCTGGTAAAAGTTACATTGTTGATAGAGTTGGGAGTACTTAGCACTGTGAAAACAGCACTTTCGCCGAAAGAAATCTACTTCTCTAACACCGGGAAACAGGGAACAGAGAATGTATCAGTTTCTCAAGATTGGTAACAGATAGAAACAAGAGAAATTACACATTGATTCATCTACCTAGAATACTTACAGAGGTTTACACAGAGAATTCCAAGTATAAGTACAAGAAAATAAGAGAGACTTAGAAAACTGGTAAAACCTACATTGTTGATTGAGTTGGGAGTACTTAGCACTATGAAAGCAGCACTTTCGCCGAAAGAAATCTACTTCTCTGACACCCGGAAACAGTGAAAAGAGAATGTATGAGTTTCTCAAGATTGGTAACAGATAGAAACAAGAGAAAGTACACAGTGATTCTTCTAATTAGAGTAGTTCCAGAGGTTTACAGAGAGAATTCCAAGTATAAGTACAAGAAAATAAGAGAGACTTAGAAACCTGGTAAAACCTACATTGTTGATAGAGTTGGGAGTACTTAGCACTGTGAAAACAGTACTTTCGCAGAAAGAAACCTACTTCTGTAAGACCGGGAAACAGGGAACAGAAAATGTATGAGTTTCTCAAGATTGGTAACAGATAGAAACAAGAGAAAGTACAAAGTGATTCATCTACCTAGGAAACTTACACAGGTTTACACAGAGAATTCCAAGTATAAGTACAAGAAAATAAGAGAGACTTAGAAAACTGGTAAAACCTACATTGTTGATAGAGTTGGGAGTACTTAGCACTGTGAAAAGAGCACTTTCGCAGAAAGAAATTTACTTCTCTAACACCGGGAAATAGGAAACAGAGAATGTATGAGTTTCTCAAGATTGGTAACAAACAGAAACAAGAGAAAGTACACAGTGATTCATCTACCTAGAGAACTTGCAGAGGTTTACACAGAGAATTCCAAGTATAAGTACAAGAAAATAAGAAAGACTTAGAAAACTGGTAAAACCTACATTGTTGATAGAGTTGGGAGTACTTAGCACTGTGAAAACACCACTTTAGTCGAAAGAAATCTACTTCTCTAAGACCGGGAAACAGTGAAGAGAGAATGTATGAGTTTCTCAAGATTCGTAACAGATAGAAACAAGAGAAAGTACACAGTGATTCATCTACCTAGAGAAGTTACAGAGGTTTACACAGAGAATTCCAAGTTTAAGAAAAAGAAGATAAGAGAGACTTAGAAAACTGGTAAAACCTACATTGTTGATAGAGTTGGGAGTACTTAGCACTGTGAAAACAGTACTTTCGCAGAAAGAAATCTACTTCTCTAAGGCCGGGAAACAGGGAACAGAGAATGTATCAGTTTCTCAAGATTGGTAACAGATACAAACAAGAGAAATTACACAGTGATTCATCTACCTAGAAAACTTACAGAGGTTTACACAGAGAATTCCAAGTATAAGTACAAGAAAATAAGAGAGACTTAGAAAATTGGTAAAATCTACATTGTTGATAGAGTTGGGAGTACTTAGCACCGTGAAAGCAGCACTTTCGCCGAAAGAAATCAACTTCTCTGACACCCAGAAACAGTGAAAAGGGAATGTATGAGTTTCTCAAGATTGGTAACACATAGAAACAAGAGAAAGTACACAGTGATTCATGTACCTAGAGAAGTTACAGAGTTTTACACAGAAAATTCCAAGTATAAGAAAAAGAAGATAAGAGAGACTTAGAAAACCGATAAAACCTACATTGTTGATAGAGTAGGGAGTACTTAGCACTGTGAAAACAGCACTTTCGCATAAAGAAATCTACTTCTCTAACACCGGGAAACAGGAAACAGAGAATGTATGAGTTTCTCAAGATTGGTAACAGATACAAACAAGAGAAAGTACACAGTGATTCATCTACCTAGAGAAGTTACAGAAGTTTACACAGAGAATTCCAAGTATAAGTACAAGAAAATAAGAGAGACTTAGAAAACTGGTAAAACCTACATTGTTGATAGAGTTGGGAGTACTTAGCGCTGTGAAAACAGCACTTTCGCCGAAAGAAATCTACTTCTCTAACACCGGGAAACAGTGAAAAGAGAATGTATGAGTTTCTCAAGATTGGTAACAGATAGAAACAAGAGAAAGTACACAGTGCTTCATCTACCTAGAGAAGTTACAGAGGTTTACACAGAAAATTTCAAGTATAAGAAAAAGAAGATAAGAGAGACTTAGAAAACCGGTAATACCTACATTGTTGATAGATTTGGGAGTATTTAGCGCTGTGAAAAAAGCACTTTCGGAGAAAGAAATCTACTTCTCTAACACCAGGAAACAGGAAACAGAGAATGTATGAGTTTCTCCAGATTGGTAACAGATACAAACAAGAGAAAGTACACAGTGATTCATCTACCTAGAGAAGTTACAGAGGTTTACACAGAGAATTCCAAGTTTAAGAAAAAGAAGATAAGAGAGACTTAGAAAACTGGTAAAACCTACATTGTTGATAGAGTTGGGAGTACTTAGCACTGTGAAAACAGCACTTTCGCCGAAAGAAATCTACTTCTCTAAGACCGGGAAACAGTGAAAAGAGAATGTAAGAGTTTCTCAAGATTGGTAACAGATAGAAACAAGAGAAATTACACAGTGATTCATCTACCTAGAAAACTTACAGAGGTTTACAAAGAGAATTCCAAGTATAAGTACAAGAAAATAAGAGAGACTTAGAAAATTGGTAAAATCTACATTGTTGATAGAGTTGGGAGTACTTAGCACTGTGAAAACAGCACTTTCGCCGAAAGAAATCTACTTCTCTAAGAGTGGGAAACCCTGAAAAGAGAATGTATGAGTTTCTCAACATTGGTAACAGATAGAAACAAGAGAAAGTACAGAGTGATTCATCTACCTAGAGAACTTACAGAGGTTTACACAGAGAATTCCATGTATAAGTACAAGAAAATAAGAGAGACTTACAAAACTGGTAAAACCTCCATTGTTGATAGAGTTGGGAGTACTTAGCACTGTGAAAACAGCACTTTCGCCGAAAGAAATCTACTTCTCTAAGAGCGGGAAATAGTGAAAAGAGAATGTATGAGTTTTTCAAGATTGGTAACAGATAGAAACAAGAGAAAGTACACAGTGACTCATCTACCAAGAGAAGTTACGGAGTTTTACACAGAAAATTCCAAGTATAAAAAAAGAAGATAAGAGAGACTTAGAAAACCGGTAAAACCTACATTGTTGATAGAGTTGGGAGTACTTAGCACTGTGAAAACAGCACTTTCGCAGAAAGAAATCTACTTCTCTAACACCGGGAAACAGGAAACAGAGAATGTATGAGTTTCTCAAGATTGGTAACAGATACAAACAAGAGAAAGTACACAGTGATTCATCTACCTAGAGAAATTACAGAGGTTTACACAGAGAATTCCAAGTATAAGTACAAGAAAATAAGAGAGACTTAGAAAACTGGTAAAACCTACTTTGTTGATAGAGTTGGGAGTACTTAGCACTGTGAAAACAGCACTTTCGCCGAAAGAAATCTACTTCTCTAACACCGGGAAACAGTGAAAAGTGAATGTATGAGTTTGTCAAGATTGGTAACAGATAGAAAAAAGAGAAAGTACACAGTGATTCATCTACCTAGAGAAGTCACAGAGGTTTACATATAAAATTCGAAGTAGAAGAAAAAGAAGATAAGAGAGACTTAGAAACCTGGTAAAAGTTACATTGTTGAGAGAGTTGGGAGTACTTAGCACTGTGAAAACAGCACTTTCGCCGAAAGAAATCTACTTCTCTAACACCGGGAAACAGGGAACAGAGAATGTATCAGTTTCTCAAGATTGGTAACAGATAGAAACAAGAGAAATTACACATTGATTCATCTACCTAGAATACTTACAGAGGTTTACACAGAGAATTCCAAGTATAAGTACAAGAAAATAAGAGAGACTTAGAAAACTGGTAAAACCTACATTGTTGATTGAGTTGGGAGTACTTAGCACTATGAAAGCAGCACTTTCGCCGAAAGAAATCTACTTCTCTGACACCCGGAAACAGTGAAAAGAGAATGTATGAGTTTCTCAAGATTGGTAACAGATAGAAACAAGAGAAAGTACACAGTGATTCTTCTACCTAGAGTAGTTCCAGAGGTTTACAGAGAGAATTCCAAGTATAAGTACAAGAAAATAAGAGAGACTTAGAAACCTGGTAAAACCTACATTGTTGATAGAGTTGGGAGTACTTAGCACTGTGAAAACAGTACTTTCGCAGAAAGAAACCTACTTCTCTAAGACCGGGAAACAGGGAACAGAAAATGTATGAGTTTCTCAAGATTGGTAACAGATAGAAACAAGAGAAAGTACAAAGTGATTCATCTACCTAGGAAACTTACACAGGTTTACACAGAGAATTCCAAGTATAAGTACAAGAAAATAAGAGAGACTTAGAAAACTGGTAAAACCTACATTGTTGATTGAGTTGGGAGTACTTAGCACTGTGAAAGCAGCACTTTCGCCGAAAGAAATCTACTTCTCTGACACCCGGAAACAGTGAAAAGAGAATGTATGAGTTTCTCAAGATTGGTAACAGATAGAAACAAGAGAAAGTACACAGTGAATCATGTACCTAGAGAAGTTACAGAGTTTTACACAGAAAATTCCAAGTATAAGAAAAAGAAGATAAGAGAGACTTAGAAAACCGGTAAAACCTACATTGTTGATAGAGTTGGGAGTACTTAGCACTGTGAAAACAGCACTTTCCCAGAAAGAAATCTACTTCTCTAACACCGGGAAACAGGAAACAGAGAATGTATGAGTTTCTCAAGATTGGTAACAGATACAAACAAGTGAAAGTACACAATGATTCATCTACCTAGAGAAGTTACAGAGGATTACACAGAGAATTCCATGTATAAGTACAAGAAAATAAGAGAGACTTAGAAAACTGGTAAAACCTACATTGTTGATAGAGTTGGGAGTACTTACCACTGTGAAAACAGCACTTTCGCAGAAAGAAATTTACTTCTCTAACACCGGGAAATAGGAAACAGAGAATGTATGAGTTTCTCAAGATTGGTAACAAACAGAAACAAGAGAAAGTACACAGTGATTCATCTACCTAGAGAACTTGCAGAGGTTTACACAGAGAATTCCAAGTATAAGTACAAGAAAATAAGAAAGACTTAGAAAACTGGTAAAACCTACATTGTTGATAGAGTTGGGAGTACTTAGCACTGTGAAAACACCACTTTAGTCGAAAGAAATCTACTTCTCTAAGACCGGGAAACAGTGAAGAGAGAATGTATGAGTTTCTCAAGATTCGTAACAGATAGAAACAAGAGAAAGTACACAGTGATTCATCTACCTAGAGAAGTTACAGAGGTTTACACAGAGAATTCCAAGTTTAAGAAAAAGAAGATAAGAGAGACTTAGAAAACTGGTAAAACCTACATTGTTGATAGAGTTGGGAGTACTTAGCACTGTGAAAACAGTACTTTCGCAGAAAGAAATCTACTTCTCTAAGACCGGGAAACAGGGAACAGAGAATGTATCAGTTTCTCAAGATTGGTAACAGATACAAACAAGAGAAATTACACAGTGATTCATCTACCTAGAAAACTTACAGAGGTTTACACAGAGAATTCCAAGTATAAGTACAAGAAAATAAGAGAGACTTAGAAAATTGGTAAAATCTACATTGTTGATAGAGTTGGGAGTACTTAGCACTGTGAAAGCAGCACTTTCGCCGAAAGAAATCAACTTCTCTGACACCCAGAAACAGTGAAAAGGGAATGTATGAGTTTCTCAAGATTGGTAACACATAGAAACAAGAGAAAGTACACAGTGATTCATGTACCTAGAGAAGTTACAGAGTTTTACACAGAAAATTCCAAGTATAAGAAAAAGAAGATAAGAGAGACTTAGAAAACCGATAAAACCTACATTGTTGATAGAGTTGGGAGTACTTAGCACTGTGAAAACAGCACTTTCGAAGAAAGAAATCTACTTCTCTAACACCGGGAAACAGGAAACAGAGAATGTATGAGTTTCTCAAGATTGGTAACAGATACAAACAAGAGAAAGTACACAGTGATTCATCTACCTAGAGAAGTTACAGAAGTTTACACAGAGAATTCCAAGTATAAGTACAAGAAAATAAGAGAGACTTAGAAAACTGGTAAAACCTACATTGTTGATAGAGTTGGGAGTACTTAGCGCTGTGAAAACAGCACTTTCGCCGAAAGAAATCTACTTCTCTAACACCGGGAAACAGTGAAAAGAGAATGTATGAGTTTCTCAAGATTGGTAACAGATAGAAACAAGAGAAAGTACACAGTGCTTCATCTACCTAGAGAAGTTACAGAGGTTTACACAGAAAATTTCAAGTATAAGAAAAAGAAGATAAGAGAGACTTAGAAAACCGGTAATACCTACATTGTCGATAGATTTGGGAGTATTTAGCGCTGTGAAAAAAGCACTTTCGGAGAAAGAAATCTACTTCTCTAACACCAGGAAACAGGAAACAGAGAATGTATGAGTTTCTCCAGATTGGTAACAGATACAAACAAGAGAAAGTACACAGTGATTCATCTACCTAGAGAAGTTACAGAGGTTTACACAGAGAATTCCAAGTTTAAGAAAAAGAAGATAAGAGAGACTTAGAAAACTGGTAAAACCTACATTGTTGATAGAGTTGGGAGTACTTAGCACTGTGAAAACAGCACTTTCGCCGAAAGAAATCTACTTCTCTAAGACCGGGAAACAGTGAAAAGAGAATGTAAGAGTTTCTCAAGATTGGTAACAGATAGAAACAAGAGAAAGTACACAGTGATTCATCTACCTAGAGAAGTTACAGAAGTTTACACAGAGAATTCCAAGTATAAGTACAAGAAAATAAGAGAGACTTAGAGAACTGGTAAAACCTACATTGTTGATAGAGTTGGGAGTACTTAGCACTGTGAAAACAGCACTTTCGCCGAAAGAAATCTACTTCTCTAAGACTGGGAAACCCTGAAAAGAGAATGTATGAGTTTCTCAACATTGGTAACAGATAGAAACAAGAGAAAGTACAGAGTGATTCATCTACCTAGAGAAGTTACAAAGGTTTACACAGAGAATTACAAGTTTAAAAAAAAGAAGATAAGAGAAACTTAGAAAACTGGTAACACCTACATTGTTGATAGAGTTGGGAGTACTTAGCACTGTGAAAACAGCACTTTCGCCGAAAGAAATCTACTTCTCTAAGAGCGGGAAATAGTGAAAAGAGAATGTATGAGTTTCTCAAGATTGGTAACAGATAGAAACAAGAGAAAGTACACAGTGACTCATCTACCAAGAGAAGTTACGCAGGTTTACACAGAAAATTCCAAGTATAAAAAAAGAAGATAAGAGAGACTTAGAAAACCGGTAAAACCTACATTGTTGATAGAGTTGGGAGTACTTAGCACTGTGAAAACAGCACTTTCGCAGAAAGAAATCTACTTCTCTAACACCCGGAAACAGGAAACAGAGAATGTATGAGTTTCTCAAGCTTGGTAACAGATACAAACAAGAGAAAGTACACAGTGATTCATCAACCTAGAGAACTTACAGAGGTTTACACAGAGAATTCCAAGTATAAGTAAAAGAAAATAAGAGAGAGTTAGAAAACTGGTAAAACCTACTTTGTTGATAGAGTTGGGAGTACTTAGCACTGTGAAAACAGCACTTTCGCCGAAAGAAATCTACTTCTCTAACACCGGGAAACAGTGAAAAGTGAATGTATGAGTTTGTCAAGATTGGTAACAGATAGAAACAAGAGAAAGTACACAGTGATTCATCTACCTAGAGAAGTCACAGAGGTTTACATATAAAATTCGAAGTATAAGAAAAAGAAGATAAGAGAGACGTAGAAAACTTGTAAAAGTTACATTGTTGATAGAGTTGGGAGTACTTAGCACCTTGAAAACAGCACTTTCGCCGAAAGAAATCTACTTCTCTAACACCGGGAAACAGGGAACAGAGAATGTATCAGTTTCTCAAGATTGGTAACAGATAGAAACAAGAGAAATTACACATTGATTCATCTACCTAGAAAACTTACAGAGGTTTACACAGAGAATTCAAAGTATAAGTACAAGAAAATAAGAGAGACTTAGAAAACTGGTAAAACCTACATTGTTGATTGAGTTGGGATTACTTAGCACTATGAAAGCAGCACTTTCGCCGAAAGAAATCTACTTCTCTGACACCCGGAAACAGTGAAAAGAGAATGTATGAGTTTCTCAAGATTGGTAACAGATAGAAACAAGAGAAAGTACACAGTGATTCATGTACCTAGAGAAGTTACAGAGTTTCACACAGAAAATTCCAAGTATAAGAAAAAGAAGATAAGAGAGACTTAGAAAACCGGTAAAACCTACATTGTTGATAGAGTTGGGAGTACTTAGCACTGTGAAAACAGCACTTTCGCATAAAGAAATCTTCTTCTCTAACACCGGGAAACAGGAAACAGAGAATGTATGAGTTTCTCAAGATTGGTAACAGATACAAACAAGAGAAAGTACACAGTGATTCATCTACCTAGAGAAGTTACAGAGGTTTACACAGAGAATTCCAAGTATAAGTACAAGAAAATAAGAGAGACTTAGAAAACTGGTAAAACCTACATTGTTGATAGAGTTGGGAGTACTTAGCGCTGTGAAAACAGCACTTTCGCCGAAAGAAATCTACATCTCTAAGACCGGGAAACAGTGAAAAGAGAATGTTTGAGTTTCTCAAGATTGGTAACAGATAGAAACAAGAGAAAGTACACAGTGATTCATCTACCTAGAGAAGTTACAGACGTTTACACAGAAAATTTCAAGTATAAGAAAAAGAAGATAAGAGAGACTTAGAAAACCGGTAATACCTACATTGTTGATAGAGTTTGGAGTATTTAGCGCTGTGAAAACAGGACTTTCGGAGAAAGAAATCTACTTCTCTAACACCAGGAAACAGGAAACAGAGAATGTATGAGTTTCTCAAGATTGGTAACAGATACAAACAAGAGAAAGTACACAGTGATTCATCTACCTAGAGAATTTACAGGGGTTTACACAGAGAATTCCAAGTATAAGTACAAGAAAATAACACAGACTTAGAAAACTGGTAAAACCTACATTGTTGATAGAGATGGGAGTACTTAGCACTGTGAAAACAGCACTTTCGCCGAATGAAATCTACTTCTCTAAGACCGGGAAACAGTGAAAAGAGAATGTATGAGTTTCTCAAGCTTGGTAACAGATAGAAACAAGAGAAAGTACACAGAGACTCATCTACCTAGAGAAGTTACACAGGTTTACACAGAAAATTCCAAGTATAAGAAAAAGAAGATAAGAGAGACTTCGAAAACCGGTAAAACCTACATTGTTGACAGAGTTGGGAGTACTTAGCACTGTGAAAACAGCACTTTCGCAGAAAGAAATCTACTTCTCTAACACCGGGAAACAGGAAACAGAGAATGTATGAGTTTCTCAAGATTGGTAACAGATACAAACAAGAGAAAGTACACAGTGATTCATCTACCTAGAGAACTTACAGAGGTTTACACAGAGAATTCCAAGTATAAGTACAAGAAAATAAGAGAGACTTAGAAAACTGGTAAAACCTACATTGTTGATAGAGTTGGGAGTACTTAGCACTGTGAAAACAGCACTTTCGCCGAAAGAAATCTACTTCTCTAACACCGGGAAACAGTGAAAAGTGAATGTATGAGTTTGTCAAGATTGGTAACAGATAGAAACAAGAGAAAGTACACAGTGATTCATCTACCTAGAGAAGTTACAGAGGTTTACACAGACAATTCCAAGTATAAGAAAAAGAAGATAAGAGAGACTTAGAAAACTGGTAAAACTTACATTGTTGATAGAGTTGGGAGTACTTAGCACTGTGAAAACAGTACTTTCGCAGAAAGAAATCTACTTCTCTAACACCGGGAAACAGGGAACAGAGAATGTATGAGTTTCTCAAGATTGGTAACAGATAGAAACAAGAGAAAGTACAAAGTGATTCATCTACCTAGAGAACTTACAGAGGTTTACACAGAGAATTCCAAGTATAAGTACAAGAAAATAAGAGAGACTTAGAAAACTGGTAAAACCTACATTGTTCATAGAGTTGGGAGTACTTAGCACTGTGAAAACAGCACTTTCGCCGAAAGAAATCTACTTCTCTAAGACCGGGAAACAGTGCAGAGAGAATGTATGAGTTTCTCAAGATTCGTAACAGATAGAAACAAGAGAAAGTACACAGTGATTCATCTACCTAGAGAAGTTACAGAGGTTTACACAGAGAATTCCAAGTTTAAGAAAAAGAAGAGAAGAGAGACTTAGAAAACTGGTAACACCTACATTGTTGATAGAGTTGGGAGTACTTAGCACTGTGAAAACAGTACTTTCGCAGAAATAAATCTACTTCTCTAAGACCGGGAAACAGGGACAGAGAATGTATCAGTTTCTCAAGATTGGTAACAGATAGAAACAAGAGAAATTACACAGTGATTCATCTACCTAGAAAACTTACAGAGGTTTACACAGAGAATTCCAAGTATAAGTACAAGAAAATAAGAGAGACTTAGAAAACTGGTAAAACCTACATTATTGATAGAGTTGGGAGTACTTAGCACTGTGAAAACAGCACTTTCGCCGAAAGTAATCTACTTCTCTAAGAGCGGGAAATAGTGAAAAGAGAATGTATGAGTTTCTCAAGATTGGTAACAGATAGAAACAAGAGAAAGTACACAGTGACTCATCTACCAAGAGAAGTTACGCAGGTTTACACAGAAAATTCCAAGTATAAAAAAAGAAGATAAGAGAGACTTAGAAAACCGGTAAAACCTACATTTTTGATAGAGTTGGGAGTACTTAGCACTGTGAAAACAGCACTTTCGCCGAAAGAAATCTACTTCTCTAACACCGGGAAACAGGAAACAGAGAATGTATGAGTTTCTCAAGATTGGTAACAGATACAAACAAGAGAAAGTACACAGTGATTCATCTACCTAGAGAACTTACAGAGGTTTACACAGAGAATTCCAAGTATAAGTACAAGAAAATAAGAGAGACTTAGAAAAGTGGTAAAACCTACTTTGTTGATAGAGTTGGGAGTACTTAGCACTGTGAAAACAGCACTTTCGCCGAAAGAAATCTACTTCTCTAACACCGGGAAACAGTGAAAAGTGAATGTATGAGTTTGTCAAGATTGGTAACAGATAGAAAAAAGAGAAAGTACACAGTGATTCATCTACCTAGAGAAGTCACAGAGGTTTACATATAAAATTCGAAGTATAAGAAAAAGAAGATAAGAGAGACTTAGAAACCTGGTAAAAGTTACATTGTTGATAGAGTTGGGAGTACTTAGCACTGTGAAAACAGCACTTTCGCCGAAAGAAATCTACTTCTCTAACACCGGGAAACAGGGAACAGAGAATGTATCAGTTTCTCAAGATTGGTAACAGATAGAAACAAGAGAAATTACACATTGATTCATCTACCTAGAATACTTACAGAGGTTTACACAGAGAATTCCAAGTATAAGTACAAGAAAATAAGAGAGACTTAGAAAACTGGTAAAACCTACATTGTTGATTGAGTTGGGAGTACTTAGCACTATGAAAGCAGCACTTTCGCCGAAAGAAATCTACTTCTCTGACACACGGAAACAGTGAAAAGAGAATGTATGAGTTTCTCAAGATTGGTAACAGATAGAAACAAGAGAAAGTACACAGTGATTCTTCTACCTAGAGTAGTTCCAGAGGTTTACAGAGAGAATTCCAAGTATAAGTACAAGAAAATAAGAGAGACTTAGAAACCTGGTAAAACCTACATTGTTGATAGAGTTGGGAGTACTTAGCACTGTGAAAACAGTACTTTCGCAGAAAGAAACCTACTTCTCTAAGACCGGGAAACAGGGAACAGAAAATGTATGAGTTTCTCAAGATTGGTAACAGATAGAAACAAGAGAAAGTACAAAGTGATTCATCTACCTAGGAAACTTACACAGGTTTACACAGAGAATTCCAAGTATAAGTACAAGAAAATAAGAGAGACTTAGAAAACTGGTAAAACCTACATTGTTGATAGAGTTGGGAGTACTTAGCACTGTGAAAACAGCACTTTCGCAGAAAGAAATTTACTTCTCTAACACCGGGAAATAGGAAACAGAGAATGTATGAGTTTCTCAAGATTGGTAACAAACAGAAACAAGAGAAAGTACACAGTGATTCATCTACCTAGAGAACTTGCAGAGGTTTACACAGAGAATTCCAAGTATAAGTACAAGAAAATAAGAAAGACTTAGAAAACTGGTAAAACCTACATTGTTGATAGAGTTGGGAGTACTTAGCACTGTGAAAACACCACTTTAGTCGAAAGAAATCTACTTCTCTAAGACCGGGAAACAGTGAAGAGAGAATGTATGAGTTTCTCAAGATTCGTAACAGATAGAAACAAGAGAAAGTACACAGTGATTCATCTACCTAGAGAAGTTACAGAGGTTTACACAGAGAATTCCAAGTTTAAGAAAAAGAAGATAAGAGAGACTTAGAAAACTGGTAAAACCTACATTGTTGATAGAGTTGGGAGTACTTAGCACTGTGAAAACAGTACTTTCGCAGAAAAAAATCTACTTCTCTAAGGCCGGGAAACAGGGAACAGAGAATGTATCAGTTTCTCAAGATTGGTAACAGATACAAACAAGAGAAATTACACAGTGATTCATCTACCTAGAAAACTTACAGAGGTTTACACAGAGAATTCCAAGTATAAGTACAAGAAAATAAGAGAGACTTAGAAAATTGGTAAAATCTACATTGTTGATAGAGTTGGGAGTACTTAGCACTGTGAAAGCAGCACTTTCGCCGAAAGAAA
Source organism: Heterohyrax brucei (assembly GCA_028571685.1). Taxonomy (NCBI): domain Eukaryota; kingdom Metazoa; phylum Chordata; class Mammalia; order Hyracoidea; family Procaviidae; genus Heterohyrax; species Heterohyrax brucei. Next base: position 4,947,380 of record CM053165.1, on the reverse strand, counting down.
TCAACTTCTCTGACACCCAGAAACAGTGAAAAGGGAATGTATGAGTTTCTCAAGATTGGTAACACATAGAAACAAGAGAAAGTACACAGTGACTCATCTACCAAGAGAAGTTACGGAGTTTTACACAGAAAATTCCAAGTATAAAAAAAGAAGATAAGAGAGACTTAGAAAACCGGTAAAACCTACATTGTTGATAGAGTTGGGAGTACTTAGCACTGTGAAAACACCACTTTAGTCGAAAGAAATCTACTTCTCTAAGACCGGGAAACAGTGAAGAGAGAATGTATGAGTTTCTCAAGATTCGTAACAGATAGAAACAAGAGAAAGTACACAGTGATTCATCTACCTAGAGAGGTTACAGAGGTTTACACAGAGAATTCCAAGTTTAAGAAAAAGAAGATAAGAGAGACTTAGAAAACTGGTAAAACCTACATTGTTGATAGAGTTGGGAGTACTTAGCACTGTGAAAACAGTACTTTCGCAGAAAGAAATCTACTTCTCTAAGACCGGGAAACAGGGAACAGAGAATGTATCAGTTTCTCAAGATTGGTAACAGATACAAACAAGAGAAAGTACACAGTGATTCATCTACCTAGAGAAGTTACAGAAGTTTACACAGAGAATTCCAAGTATAAGTACAAGAAAATAAGAGAGACTTAGAAAACTGGTAAAACCTACATTGTTGATAGAGTTGGGAGTACTTAGCGCTGTGAAAACAGCACTTTCGCCGAAAGAAATCTACTTCTCTAACACCGGGAAACAGTGAAAAGAGAATGTATGAGTTTCTCAAGATTGGTAACAGATAGAAACAAGAGAAAGTACACAGTGCTTCATCTACCTAGAGAAGTTACAGAGGTTTACACAGAAAATTTCAAGTATAAGAAAAAGAAGATAAGAGAGACTTAGAAAACCGGTAATACCTACATTGTTGATAGATTTGGGAGTATTTAGCGCTGTGAAAAAAGCACTTTCGGAGAAAGAAATCTACTTCTCTAACACCAGGAAACAGGAAACAGAGAATGTATGAGTTTCTCCAGATTGGTAACAGATACAAACAAGAGAAAGTACACAGTGATTCATCTACCTAGAGAAGTTACAGAGGTTTACACAGAGAATTCCAAGTTTAAGAAAAAGAAGATAAGAGAGACTTAGAAAACTGGTAAAACCTACATTGTTGATAGAGTTGGGAGTACTTAGCACTGTGAAAACAGCACTTTCGCCGAAAGAAATCTACTTCTCTAAGACCGGGAAACAGTGAAAAGAGAATATAAGAGTTTCTCAAGATTGGTAACAGATAGAAACAAGAGAAAGTACACAGTGATTCATCTACCTAGAGAAGTTACAGAGGTTTACACAGAGAATTCCAAGTTTAAGAAAAAGAAGATAAGAGAGACTTAGAAAACTGGTAAAACCTACATTGTTGATAGAGTTGGGAGTACTTAGCACTGTGAAAACAGCACTTTCGCCGAAAGAAATCTACTTCTCTAAGACCGGGAAACAGTGAAAAGAGAATGTAAGAGTTTCTCAAGATTGGTAACAGATAGAAACAAGAGAAAGTACACAGTGATTCATCTACCTAGAGAAGTTACAGAGGTTTACACAGAGAATTCCAAGTATAAGTACAAGAAAATAAGAGAGACTTAGAAAACTGGTAAAACCTACATTGTTGATAGAGTTGGGAGTACTTAGCACTGTGAAAACAGCACTTTCGCTGAAAGAAATCTACTTCTCGAAGACCGGGAAACAGTGAAAAGAGAATGTATGTGTTTCTCAAGATTGGTAACAGATAGTAACAAGAGAAAGTACACAGTGATTCATCTACCTAGAGAAGTTACAGAGGTTTACACAGAAAATTCCAAGTATAAGAAAAAGAAGATAAGAGAGACTTAGAAAACCGGTAAAACCTACATTGTTCATAGAGTTGGGAGTACTTAGCGCTGTGAAAACAGCACTTTCGCAGAAAGAAATCTACTTCTCTAACACCGGGAAACAGGGAACAGAGAATGTATGAGTTTCTCAAGATTGGTAACAGACACAAACAAGAGAAAGTACACAGTGATTCATCTACCTAGAGAACTTACAGAGGTTTACACAGAGAATTCCAAGTATAAGTACAAGAAAATAAGAGAGACTTAGAAAACTGGTAAAACCTACATTGTCGATAGAGTTGAGAGTACTTAGCACTGTGAAAACACCACTTTCCCCGAAAGAAATCTACTTCTCTAAGACCGGGAAACAGTGAAAAGAGAATGTATGAGTTTCTGAAGATTGGTAACAGACAGAAACAAGAGAAAGTACACAGTGATTCATCTACCTAGAGAAGTTACCGAGGTTTACACAGAGAATTCCAAGTGTAAGTACAAGAAAATAAGAGAGACTTAGAAAACTGGTAAAACCTACATTGTTGATAGAGTTGGGAGTACTTAGCACTGTGAAAACAGCACTTTCGCCGAAAGAAATCTACTTCTCTAACACCGGGAAACAGTGAAAAGTGAATGTATGAGTTTGTCAAGATTGGTAACAGATAGAAAAAAGAGAAAGTACACAGTGATTCATCTACCTAGAGAAGTCACAGAGGTTTACATATAAAATTCGAAGTATAAGAAAAAGAAGATAAGAGAGACTTAGAAACCTGGTAAAAGTTACATTGTTGATAGAGTTGGGAGTACTTAGCACTGTGAAAACAGCACTTTCGCCGAAAGAAATCTACTTCTTTAACACCGGGAAACAGGGAACAGAGAATGTATCAGTTTCTCAAGATTGGTAACAGATAGAAACAAGAGAAATTACACATTGATTCATCTACCTAGAATACTTACAGAGGTTTACACAGAGAATTCCAAGTATAAGTACAAGAAAATAAGAGAGACTTAGAAAACTGGTAAAACCTACATTGTTGATTGAGTTGGGAGTACTTAGCACTATGAAAGCAGCACTTTCGCCGAAAGAAATCTACTTCTCTCACACCCGGAAACAGTGAAAAGAGAATGTATGAGTTTCTCAAGATTGGTAACAGATAGAAACAAGAGAAAGTACACAGTGATTCTTCTACCTAGAGTAGTTCCAGAGGTTTACAGAGAGAATTCCAAGTATAAGTACAAGAAAATAAGAGAGACTTAGAAACCTGGTAAAACCTACATTGTTGATAGAGTTGGGAGTACTTAGCACTGTGAAAACAGTACTTTCGCAGAAAGAAACCTACTTCTCTAAGACCGGGAAACAGGGAACAGAAAATGTATGAGTTTCTCAAGATTGGTAACAGATAGAAACAAGAGAAAGTAGAAAGTGATTCATCTACCTAGGAAACTTACACAGGTTTACACAGAGAATTCCAAGTATAAGTACAAGAAAATAAGAGAGACTTAGAAAACTGGTAAAACCTACATTGTTGATTGAGTTGGGAGTACTTAGCACTGTGAAAGCAGCACTTTCGCCGAAAGAAATCTACTTCTCTGACACCCGGAAACAGTGAAAAGAGAATGTATGAGTTTCTCAAGATTGGTAACAGATAGAAAAAAGAGAAAGTACACAGTGAATCATGTACCTAGAGAAGTTACAGAGTTTTACACAGAAAATTCCAAGTATAAGAAAAAGAAGATAAGAGAGACTTAGAAAACCGGTAAAACCTACATTGTTGATAGAGTTGGGAGTACTTAGCACTGTGAAAACAGCACTTTCCCAGAAAGAAATCTACTTCTCTAACACCGGGAAACAGGAAACAGAGAATGTATGAGTTTCTCAAGATTGGTAACAGATACAAACAAGTGAAAGTACACAATGATTCATCTACCTAGAGAAGTTACAGAGGATTACACAGAGAATTCCATGTATAAGTACAAGAAAATAAGAGAGACTTAGAAAACTGGTAAAACCTACATTGTTGATAGAGTTGGGAGTACTTAGCACTGTGAAAACAGCACTTTCGCAGAAAGAAATTTACTTCTCTAACACCGGGAAATAGGAAACAGAGAATGTATGAGTTTCTCAAGATTGGTAACAAACAGAAACAAGAGAAAGTACACAGTGATTCATCTACCTAGAGAACTTGCAGAGGTTTACACAGAGAATTCCAAGTATAAGTACAAGAAAATAAGAAAGACTTAGAAAACTGGTAAAACCTACATTGTTGATAGAGTTGGGAGTACTTAGCACTGTGAAAACACCACTTTAGTCGAAAGAAATCTACTTCTCTAAGACCGGGAAACAGTGAAGAGAGAATGTATGAGTTTCTCAAGATTCGTAACAGATAGAAACAAGAGAAAGTACACAGTGATTCATCTACCTAGAGAAGTTACAGAGGTTTACACAGAGAATTCCAAGTTTAAGAAAAAGAAGATAAGAGAGACTTAGAAAACTGGTAAAACCTACATTGTTGATAGAGTTGGGAGTACTTAGCAATGTGAAAACAGTACTTTCGCAGAAAGAAATCTACTTCTCTAAGACCGGGAAACAGGGTACAGAGAATGTATCAGTTTCTCAAGATTGGTAACAGATACAAACAAGAGAAATTACACAGTGATTCATCTACCTAGAAAACTTACAGAGGTTTACACAGAGAATTCCAAGTATAAGTACAAGAAAATAAGAGAGACTTAGAAAATTGGTAAAATCTACATTGTTGATAGAGTTGGGAGTACTTAGCACTGTGAAAGCAGCACTTTCGCCGAAAGAAATCAACTTCTCTGACACCCAGAAACAGTGAAAAGGGAATGTATGAGTTTCTCAAGATTGGTAACACATAGAAACAAGAGAAAGTACACAGTGATTCATGTACCTAGAGAAGTTACAGAGTTTTACACAGAAAATTCCAAGTATAAGAAAAAGAAGATAAGAGAGACTTAGAAAACCGATAAAACCTACATTGTTGATAGAGTTGGGAGTACTTAGCACTGTGAAAACAGCACTTTCGCAGAAAGAAATCTACTTCTCTAACACCGGGAAACAGGAAACAGAGAATGTATGAGTTTCTCAAGATTGGTAACAGATACAAACAAGAGAAAGTACACAGTGATTCATCTACCTAGAGAAGTTACAGAAGTTTACACAGAGAATTCCAAGTATAAGTACAAGAAAATAAGAGAGACTTAGAAAACTGGTAAAACCTACATTGTTGATAGAGTTGGGAGTACTTAGCGCTGTGAAAACAGCACTTTCGCCGAAAGAAATCTACTTCTCTAACACCGGGAAACAGTGAAAAGAGAATGTATGAGTTTCTCAAGATTGGTAACAGATAGAAACAAGAGAAAGTACACAGTGCTTCATCTACCTAGAGAAGTTACAGAGGTTTACACAGAAAATTTCAAGTATAAGAAAAAGAAGATAAGAGAGACTTAGAAAACCGGTAATACCTACATTGTCGATAGATTTGGGAGTATTTAGCGCTGTGAAAAAAGCACTTTCGGAGAAAGAAATCTACTTCTCTAACACCAGGAAACAGCAAACAGAGAATGTATGAGTTTCTCCAGATTGGTAACAGATACAAACAAGAGAAAGTACACAGTGATTCATCTACCTAGAGAAGTTACAGAGGTTTACACAGAGAATTCCAAGTTTAAGAAAAAGAAGATAAGAGAGACTTAGAAAACTGGTAAAACCTACATTGTTGATAGAGTTGGGAGTACTTAGCACTGTGAAAACAGCACTTTCGCCGAAAGAAATCTACTTCTCTAAGACCGGGAAACAGTGAAAAGAGAATGTAAGAGTTTCTCAAGATTGGTAACAGATAGAAACAAGAGAAAGTACACAGTGATTCATCTACCTAGAGAAGTTACAGAGGTTTACACAGAGAATTCCAAGTTTAAGAAAAAGAAGATAAGAGAGACTTAGAAAACTGGTAAAACCTACATTGTTGATAGAGTTGGGAGTACTTAGCACTGTGAAAACAGCACTTTCGCCGAAAGAAATCTACTTCTCTAAGACCGGGAAACAGTGAAAAGAGAATGTATGAGTTTCTCAAGATTGGTAACAGATAGAAACAAGAGAAAGTACACAGTGATTCATCTACCTAGAGAAGTTACAGAGGTTTACACAGAAAATTCCAAGTATAAGAAAAAGAAGATAAGAGAGACTTAGAAAACCGGTAAAACCTACATTGTTGATAGAGTTGGGAGTACTTAGCACTGTGAAAACAGCACTTTCGCTGAAAGAAATCTACTTCTCTAACACCGGGAAACAGGAAACAGAGAATGTATGAGTTTCTCAAGATTGGTAACAGACACAAACAAGAGAAAGTACACAGTGATTCATCTACCTAGAGAAGTTACAGAGGTTTACACAGAGAATTCCAAGTATAAGTACAAGAAAATAAGAGAGACTTAGAAAACTGGTAAAACCTACATTGTTGATAGAGTTGGGAGTACTTAGCACTGTGAAAACAGCACTTTCGCAGAAAGAAATCTACTTCTCTAACACTGGGAAACAGGGAACAGAGAATGTATGAGTTTCTCAAGGTTGGTAACAGATAGAACCAAGAGAAAGTACACAGTGATCCATCTACCTAGAGAAGTTACAGAAGTTTACACAGAGAATTCCAAGTATAAGTACAAGAAAATAAGAGAGACTTAGAAAACTGGTAAAACCTACATTGTTGATAGAGTTGGGAGTACTTAGCACTGTGAAAACAGCACTTTCGCCGAAAGAAATCTACTTCTCTAAGACTGGGAAATCCTGAAAAGAGAATGTATGAGTTTCTCAACATTGGTAACAGATAGAAACAAGAGAAAGTACAGAGTGATTCATCTACCTAGAGAAGTTACAAAGGTTTACACAGAGAATTCCAAGTTTAAGAAAAAGAAGATAAGAGAAACTTAGAAAACTGGTAACACCTACATTGTTGATAGAGTTGGGAGTACTTAGCACTGTGAAAACAGCACTTTCGCCGAAAGAAATCTACTTCTCTAAGAGCGGGAAATAGTGAAAAGAGAATGTATGAGTTTCTCAAGATTGGTAACAGATAGAAACAAGAGAAAGTACACAGTGACTCATCTACCAAGAGAAGTTACGCAGGTTTACACAGAAAATTCCAAGTATAAAAAAAGAAGATAAGAGAGACTTAGAAAACCGGTAAAACCTACATTGTTGATAGAGTTGGGAGTACTTAGCACTGTGAAAACAGCACTTTCGCAGAAAGAAATCTACTTCTCTAACACCCGGAAACAGGAAACAGAGAATGTATGAGTTTCTCAAGATTGGTAACAGATACAAACAAGAGAAAGTACACAGTGATTCATCAACCTAGAGAACTTACAGAGGTTTACACAGAGAATTCCAAGTATAAGTAAAAGAAAATAAGAGAGAGTTAGAAAACTGGTAAAACCTACTTTGTTGATAGAGTTGGGAGTACTTAGCACTGTGAAAACAGCACTTTCGCCGAAAGAAATCTACTTCTCTAACACCGGGAAACAGTGAAAAGTGAATGTATGAGTTTGTCAAGATTGGTAACAGATAGAAACAAGAGAAAGTACACAGTGATTCATCTACCTAGAGAAGTCACAGAGGTTTACATATAAAATTCGAAGTATAAGAAAAAGAAGATAAGAGAGACGTAGAAAACTTGTAAAAGTTACATTGTTGATAGAGTTGGGAGTACTTAGCACTGTGAAAACAGCACTTTCGCCGAAAGAAATCTACTTCTCTAACACCGGGAAACAGGGAACAGAGAATGTATCAGTTTCTCAAGATTGGTAACAGATAGAAACAAGAGAAATTACACATTGATTCATCTACCTAGAAAACTTACAGAGGTTTACACAGAGAATTCAAAGTATAAGTACAAGAAAATAAGAGAGACTTAGAAAACTGGTAAAACCTACATTGTTGATTGAGTTGGGATTACTTAGCACTATGAAAGCAGCACTTTCGCCGAAAGAAATCTACTTCTCTGACACCCGGAAACAGTGAAAAGAGAATGTATGAGTTTCTCAAGATTGGTAACAGATAGAAACAAGAGAAAGTACACAGTGATTCATGTACCTAGAGAAGTTACAGAGTTTCACACAGAAAATTCCAAGTATAAGAAAAAGAAGATAAGAGAGACTTAGAAAACCGGTAAAACCTACATTGTTGATAGAGTTGGGAGTACTTAGCACTGTGAAAACAGCACTTTCGCATAAAGAAATCTTCTTCTCTAACACCGGGAAACAGGAAACAGAGAATGTATGAGTTTCTCAAGATTGGTAACAGATACAAACAAGAGAAAGTACACAGTGATTCATCTACCTAGAGAAGTTACAGAGGTTTACACAGAGAATTCCAAGTATAAGTACAAGAAAATAAGAGAGACTTAGAAAACTGGTAAAACCTACATTGTTGATAGAGTTGGGAGTACTTAGCGCTGTGAAAACAGCACTTTCGCCGAAAGAAATCTACATCTCTAAGACCGGGAAACAGTGAAAAGAGAATGTATGAGTTTCTCAAGATTGGTAACAGATAGAAACAAGAGAAAGTACACAGTGATTCATCTACCTAGAGAAGTTACAGACGTTTACACAGAAAATTTCAAGTATAAGAAAAAGAAGATAAGAGAGACTTAGAAAACCGGTAATACCTACATTGTTGATAGAGTTTGGAGTATTTAGCGCTGTGAAAACAGGACTTTCGGAGAAAGAAATCTACTTCTCTAACACCAGGAAACAGGAAACAGAGAATGTATGAGTTTCTCAAGATTGGTAACAGATACAAACAAGAGAAAGTACACAGTGATTCATCTACCTAGAGAATTTACAGGGGTTTACACAGAGAATTCCAAGTATAAGTACAAGAAAATAACACAGACTTAGAAAACTGGTAAAACCTACATTGTTGATAGAGTTGGGAGTACTTAGCACTGTGAAAACAGCACTTTCGCCGAATGAAATCTACTTCTCTAAGACCGGGAAACAGTGAAAAGAGAATGTATGAGTTTCTCAAGCTTGGTAACAGATAGAAACAAGAGAAAGTACACAGAGACTCATCTACCTAGAGAAGTTACACAGGTTTACACAGAAAATTCCAAGTATAAGAAAAAGAAGATAAGAGAGACTTCGAAAACCGGTAAAACCTACATTGTTGACAGAGTTGGGAGTACTTAGCACTGTGAAAACAGCACTTTCGCAGAAAGAAATCTACTTCTCTAACACCGGGAAACAGGAAACAGAGAATGTATGAGTTTCTCAAGATTGGTAACAGATACAAACAAGAGAAAGTACACAGTGATTCATCTACCTAGAGAACTTACAGAGGTTTACACAGAGAATTCCAAGTATAAGTACAAGAAAATAAGAGAGACTTAGAAAACTGGTAAAACCTACATTGTTGATAGAGTTGGGAGTACTTAGCACTGTGAAAACAGCACTTTCGCCGAAAGAAATCTACTTCTCTAACACCGGGAAACAGTGAAAAGTGAATGTATGAGTTTGTCAAGATTGGTAACAGATAGAAACAAGAGAAAGTACACAGTGATTCATCTACCTAGAGAAGTTACAGAGGTTTACACAGACAATTCCAAGTATAAGAAAAAGAAGATAAGAGAGACTTAGAAAACTGGTAAAACTTACATTGTTGATAGAGTTGGGAGTACTTAGCACTGTGAAAACAGTACTTTCGCAGAAAGAAATCTACTTCTCTAACACCGGGAAACAGGGAACAGAGAATGTATGAGTTTCTCAAGATTGGTAACAGATAGAAACAAGAGAAAGTACAAAGTGATTCATCTACCTAGAGAACTTACAGAGGTTTACACAGAGAATTCCAAGCATAAGTACAAGAAAATAAGAGAGACTTAGAAAACTGGTAAAACCTACATTGTTCATAGAGTTGGGAGTACTTAGCACTGTGAAAACAGCACTTTCGCCGAAAGAAATCTACTTCTCTAAGACCGGGAAACAGTGCAGAGAGAATGTATGAGTTTCTCAAGATTCGTAACAGATAGAAACAAGAGAAAGTACACAGTGATTCATCTACCTAGAGAAGTTACAGAGGTTTACACAGAGAATTCCAAGTTTAAGAAAAAGAAGAGAAGAGAGACTTAGAAAACTGGTAACACCTACATTGTTGATAGAGTTGGGAGTACTTAGCACTGTGAAAACAGTACTTTCGCAGAAATAAATCTACTTCTCTAAGACCGGGAAACAGGGACAGAGAATGTATCAGTTTCTCAAGATTGGTAACAGATAGAAACAAGAGAAATTACACAGTGATTCATCTACCTAGAAAACTTACAGAGGTTTACACAGAGAATTCCAAGTATAAGTACAAGAAAATAAGAGAGACTTAGAAAACTGGTAAAACCTACATTATTGATAGAGTTGGGAGTACTTAGCACTGTGAAAACAGCACTTTCGCCGAAAGTAATCTACTTCTCTAAGAGCGGGAAATAGTGAAAAGAGAATGTATGAGTTTCTCAAGATTGGTAACAGATAGAAACAAGAGAAAGTACACAGTGACTCATCTACCAAGAGAAGTTACGCAGGTTTACACAGAAAATTCCAAGTATAAAAAAAGAAGATAAGAGAGACTTAGAAAACCGGTAAAACCTACATTTTTGATAGAGTTGGGAGTACTTAGCACTGTGAAAACAGCACTTTCGCCGAAAGAAATCTACTTCTCTAACACCGGGAAACAGGAAACAGAGAATGTATGAGTTTCTCAAGATTGGTAACAGATACAAACAAGAGAAAGTACACAGTGATTCATCTACCTAGAGAACTTACAGAGGTTTACACAGAGAATTCCAAGTATAAGTACAAGAAAATAAGAGAGACTTAGAAAACTGGTAAAACCTACTTTGTTGATAGAGTTGGGAGTACTTAGCACTGTGAAAACAGCACTTTCGCCGAAAGAAATCTACTTCTCTAACACCGGGAAACAGTGAAAAGTGAATGTATGAGTTTGTCAAGATTGGTAACAGAAACAAGAGAAAGTACACAGTGATTCATCTACCTAGAGAAGTCACAGAGGTTTACATATAAAATTCGAAGTATAAGAAAAAGAAGATAAGAGAGACTTAGAAAACTGGTAAAAGTTACATTGTTGATAGAGTTGGGAGTACTTAGCACTGTGAAAACAGCACTTTTGCCGAAAGAAATCTACCTCTCTAACACCGGTAAACAGGGAACAGAGAATGTATCAGTTTCTCAAGATTGGTAACAGATAGAAACAAGAGAAATTACACATTGATTCATCTACCTAGAAAACTTACAGAGGTTTACACAGAGAATTCCAAGTATAAGTACAAGAAAATAAGAGAGACTTAGAAAACTGGTAAAACCTACATTGTTGATTGAGTTGGGATTACTTAGCACTATGAAAGCAGCACTTTCGCCGAAAGAAATCTACTTCTCTGACACCCGGAAACAGTGAAAAGAGAATGTATGAGTTTCTCAAGATTGGAAACAGATAGAAACAAGAGAAACTACACAGTGATTCATCTACCTAGAGTAGTTACAGAGGTTTATACAGAGAATTCCAAGTATAAGTACAAGAAAATAAGAGAGACTTAGAAACCTGGTAAAACCTACATTGTTGATAGAGTTGGGAGTACTTAGCACTGTGAAAACAGTACTTTCGCACAAAGAAATCTACTTCTCTAAGACCGGGAAACAGGGAACAGAGAATGTATGAGTTTCTCAAGATTGTTAACAGATAGAAACAAGAGAAAGTACAAAGTGATTCACCTACCTAGAAAAGTTACAAAGGTTTACACAGAGAATTCCAAGTATAAGTACAAGAAAATAAGAGAGACTTAGAAAACTGGTACAACCTACATTGTTGATTGAGTTGGGAGTACTTAGCACTGTGAAAGCAGCACTTTCGTCGAAAGACATCTACTTCTCTGACACCCGGAAACAGTGAAAAGAGAATGTATGAGTTTCTCAAGATTGGTAACAGATAGAAACAAGAGAAAGTACACAGTGATTCATGTACCTAGAGAAGTTACAGAGTTTTACACAGAAAATTCCAAGTATAAGAAAAAGAAGATAAGAGAGACTTAGAAAACCGGTAAAACCTACATTGTTGATAGAGTTGGGAGTACTTAACACTGTGAAAACAGCACTTTCGCAGAAAGAAATCTACTTCTCTAAGACCGGGAAACAGGAAACAGAGAATGTATGAGTTTCTCAAGATTGGCAACAGATACAAACAAGAGAAAGTACACAATGATTCATGTACCTAGAGAAGTTACAGAGGTTTACACAGAGAATTCCATGTATAAGTACAAGAAAATAAGAGAGACTTAGAAAACTGGTAAAACCTACATTGTTGATAGAGTTGGGAGTACTTAGCACTGTGAAAACAGCACTTTCGCAGAAAGAAATTTACTTCTCTAACACCGGGAAATAGGAAACAGAGAATGTATGAGTTTCTCAAGATTGGTAACAGACACAAACAAGAGAAAGTACACAGTGATTCATCTACCTAGAGAAGTTACAGAGGTTTACACAGAGAATTCCAAGTATAAGTACAAGAAAATAAGAGAGACTTAGAAAACTGGTAAAACCTACATTGTTGATAGAGTTGGGAGTACTTAGCACTGTGAAAACAGTACTTTCGCAGAAAGAAATCTACTTCTCTAAGACCGGGAAACAGGGAACAGAGAATGTATCAGTTTCTCAAGATTGGTAACAGATAGAAACAAGAGAAATTACACAGTGATTCATCTACCTAGAAAACTTACAGAGGTTTACACAGACAATTCCAAGTATAAGTACAAGAAAATAAGAGAGACTTAGAAAATTGGTAAAACCTACATTGTTGATAGAGTTGGGAGTACTTAGCACTGTGAAAGCAGTACTTTCGTCGAAAGAAATCAACTTCTCTGACACCCAGAAACAGTGAAAAGGGAATGTATGAGTTTCTCAAGATTGGTAACAGATAGAAACAAGAGAAAGTACACAGTGATTCATGTACCTAGAGAAGTTACAGAGTTTTACACAGAAAATTCCAAGTATAAGTACAAGAAAATAAGAGAGACTTAGAAACCTGGTAAAACCTACATTGTTGATAGAGTTGGGAGTACTTAGCACTGTGAAAACAGTACTTTCGCAGAAAGAAATCTACTTCTCTAAGACCGGGAAACAGGGAACAGAGAATGTATGAGTTTCTCAAGATTGTTAACAGATAGAAACAAGAGAAAGTACAAAGTGATTCACCTACCTAGAAAACTTACAGAGGTTTACACAGAGAATTCCATGTATAAGTACAAGAAAATAAGAGAGACTTAGAAAACTGGTAAAACCTACATTGTTGATAGAGTTGGGAGTACTTAGCACTGTGAAAACAGCACTTTCGCCGAAAGAAATCTACTTCTCTGACACCCGGAAACAGTGAAAAGAGAATGTATGAGTTTCTCAAGATTGGTAACAGATAGAAACAAGAGAAAGTACACAGTGATTCATGTACCTAGAGAAGTTACAGAGTTTTACACAGAAAATTCCAAGTATAAGAAAAAGAAGATAAGAGAGACTTAGAAAACCGGTAAAACCTACATTGTTGATAGAGTTGGGAGTACTTAGCACTGTGAAAACAGCACTTTCGCAGAAAGAAATCTACTTCTCTAAGACCGGGAGACAGTGAAAAGAGAATGTATGAGTTTCTCAAGATTGGTAACACATAGAAACAAGAAAAAGTACACAGTTATTCATCTACCTAGAGAAGTTACAGAGGTTTACACAGAAAATTCCAAGTATAAGAAAAAGAAGATAAGAGAGACTTAGAAAACCGGTAAAACCTACATTTTTGATAGAGTTGGGAGTACTTAGCACTGTGAAAACAGCAGGTTCGCAGAAAGAAATCTACTTCTCTAACACTGGGAAACGGGGAACAGAGAATGTATGAGTTTCTCAAGATTGGTAACAGACAGAAACAAGACAAAGTACACAGTGATTCATCTACCTAGAGAAGTTACAGAAGTTTACACAGAGAATTCCAAGTATAAGTACAAGAAAATAAGACAGACTTAGAAAACTGGTAAAACCTACATTGTTGATAGAGTTGGGAATACTTAGCACTGTGAAAACAGCACTTTCGCGGAAAGAAATCTACTTCTCTGAGACCGGGAAACAGTGAACAGAGAATGTATGAGTTTCTCAAGATTGGTAACAGAGAGAAACAAGAGAAAGTACACAGTGATTCATCAACCTAGAGAAGTTACAGAGGTTTACACACAGAATTCCAAGTATAAGTACAAGGAAATAAGAGAGACTTAGAAAACTGGTAAAACCTACATTGTTGATAGAGTTGGGAGTACTTAGTACTGTGAAAACAGCACTTTCGCAGAAAGAAATCTACTTCTCTAACACCGGGAAACAGTGAAAAGAGAATGTATGAGTTTCTCAAGATTGGTAACAGATAGAAACAAGAGAAAGTACACAGTGATTCATCTACCTAGAGAAGTTACAGAGGTTTAAATAGAGAGTTCCAAGTATAAGAAAAAGAAGATAAGAGAGACTTAGAAAACTGGTAAAACCTACATTGTTGATACAGTTGAGAGTACTTAGCACTGTGAAAACAGCACTTTCCCAGAAAGAAATCTACTTCTCTAAGACCGGGAAACAGGGAACAGAGAATGTATGAGTTTCTCAAGATTGCTAACAGATAGAAACAAGAGAAAGTACACAGTGATTCCTCTACCTCGAGAAGTTACAGAGGTTTACACAGAGAATTCCGAGTAAAAGAAAAAGAAGATAAGAGAGACTTAGAAAACTGGTAAAACCTACATTGTTGATAGAGTTGGGAGTACTTAGCACTGTGAAAGCAGCACTTTCGCCGAAAGAAATCTACTTCTCTGACACCCAGAAACAGTGAAAAGAGAATGTATGAGTTTGTCAAGATTGGTAACAGATAGAAACAAGAGAAAGTACACAGTGATTCATCTACCTAGAGAAGTTACAGAGGTTTACACAGAGAATTCCAAGTATAAGTACAAGAAAATAAGAGAGACTTAGAAAACTGGTAAAACCTACATTGTTGATAGAGTTGGGAGTACTTAGCACTGTGAAAACAGCCCTTTCGCCGAAAGAAATCTACTTCTCTAACACTGGGAAACAGGGAACAGAGAATGTATGAGTTTCTCAAGACTGGTAACAGACAGCAACAAGAGAAAGTACACAGCGATTCAACTACCTAGAGAAGTTACAGAAGTTTACACAGAGAATTCCAAGTATAAGTACAAGAAAATAAGAGAGACTTAGAAAACTGGTAAAACCTACATTGTTGATAGAGTTGGGAGTACTTACCACTGTGAAAACAGCACTTTCGCCGAAAGAAATCTACTTCTCTAAGACCGGGAAACAGTGAAAAGAGAATGTATGAGTTTCTCAAATTGGTAACAGATAGAAACAAGAGAAAGTACACAGTGATTCATCTACCTAGAGAAGTTACAGAGGTTTACACAGAAAATTGCAAGTATAAGAAAAAGAAGATAAGAGAGACTTAGAAAACCGGTAATACCTACATTGTTGATAGAGTTGGGAGTACTTAGCGCTGTGAAAACAGCACTTTCGGAGAAAGAAATCTACTTCTCTAACACCGGGAAACAGGGAACAGAGGATATATCAGTTTCTCAAGATTGGTAACAGATAGAAAGAAGAGAAAGTACACAGTGATTCATCTACCTAGAGAAGTTACAGAGGTTTACACAGAGAATTCCAAGTATCAGTACAAGAAAATAAGAGAGACTTAGAAAACTGGTAAAACCTACATTGTTGATTGAGTTGGGAGTACTTAGCACTGTGAAAGCAGCACTTTCGCCGAAAGAAATCTACTTCTCTGACACCCGGAAACAGTGAAAAGAGAATGTATGAGTTTCTCAAGATTGGTAACAGATAGAAACAAGAGAAAGTACACAGTGATTCATCTACGTAGAGAATTTACAGAGGTTTAAACAGAGAGTTGCAAGTATAAGAACAAGAAGATAAGAGAGACTTAGAAAACTGGTAAAACCTACATTGTTGATAGAGTTGGGAGTACTTAGCACTGTGAAAACAGTACTTTCCCAGAAAGAAATCTACTTCTCTAAGATCGGGAAACAGGGAACAGAGAATGTATGAGTTTCTCAACATTGCTAACAGATAGAAACAAGAGAAAGTACACAGTGATTCATCTCCCTAGAGAAGATACAGAGGTTTACACAGAAAATTCCGAGTAAAAGAAAAAGAAGATAAGAGAGACTTAGAAAACTGGTAAAACCTACATTGTTGATAGAGTTGGGAGTACTTAGCAGTGTGAAAACAGTACTTTCTCAGAAAGAAATCTACTTCTCAAAGACCGGGAAACAGGGAACAGAGAATGTATCAGTTTCTCAAGATTGGGAACAGATAGAAACAAGAGAAAGTACACAGTGATTCATCTACCTAGAGATCTTACAGAGGTTTACACAGAGAATTCCAAGTATAAGTACAAGAAAATAAGAGAGACTAAGAAAACTGGTAAAACCTACATTGTTGATAGAGTTGGGAGTACTTAGCACTGTGAAAACAGCACTTTCGCCGAAAGAAATCTACTTCTCTAAGACCGGGAAACAGTGAAAAGAGAATGTATAAGTTTCTCAAGATTGGAAACAGATAGAAACAAGAGAAAGTACACAGTGATTCATCTACCTAGAGAAGTTACAGAGATTTACAAAGAGAATTCCAAGTATAAGTACAAGAAAATAAGAGAGACGTAGAAAACTGGTAAAACCTACATTGTTGATACAGTTGGCAGTACTTAGCACTGTGAAAACAGCACTTTCGCCGAACGAAATCTACTTCTCTAAGACCGGGAAAAAGTTAAAAGAGAATGTATGAGTTTCTCAAGATTGGTAACAGATAGAAACAAGAGATAGTACACAGTGATTCATCTACCTAGAGAAGTTACAGAGGTTTACACAGAAAATTCCAAGTATAAGAAAAAGAAGATAAGAGAGACTTAGAAAACCTGTAAAACCTACATTGTTGATAGAGTTGGGATTACTTAGCACTGTGAAAACAGCACTTTCGCAGAAAGAAATCTACTTCTCTAACACCGGGAAACAGGAAACAGAGAATGTATGAGTTTCTCAAGATTGGTAACAGACACAAACAAGAGAAAGTACACAGTGATTCACCTACCTAGAGAACTTACAGAGGTTTACACAGAGAATTCCAAGTATAAGTACACGAAAATAAGAGAGACTTAGAAAACTGGTAAAACCTACATTTTTGATAGAGTTGGGAGTACTTAGCACTGTGAAAACAGCATTTTCTCTGAAAGAAATCTACTTCTCTAATACCGGGAAACAGTGAAAGGAGAATGTATGAGTTTCTCAAGATTGGTAACAGACAGAAACATAAGAAAGGACACAGTGATTGATCTACCTAGAGAAGTGACACAGGTTTACACAGAGAATTCCAAGTATAAGTACAAAAAAATAAGAGAGACTTAGAAAACTAGTAAAACCTACATTGTTGATAGAGTTGGGAGTACTTAGCACTGTGAAAACAGCACTTTCGCCGAAAGAAATCTACTTCTCTAAGACCTGGAAACAGTGAAAAGAGAATGTATGAGATTCTCAAGATTGGTAACAGATAGAAACAAGAGAAAGTACACAGTGATTCATCTACATAGAGAAGTTACAGAGGTTTACACAGAAAATTCCAAAGATAAGAAAAAGAAGATAAGAGAGACTTAGAAAACCGGTAATACCTACATTGTTGATAGAGTTGGGAGTACTTAGCACTGTGAAAACAGCACTTTCGGAGAAAGAAATCTACTTCTCCAACACCGGGAAACAGGAAACAGAGAATGTGTGAGTTCCTCAAGATTGGTAACAGATACAAACAAGAGAAAGTACACAGTGATTCATCTACCTAGAGAACATGCAGAGGTTTACACAGAGAATTCCAAGTATAAGTACAAGAAAATAAGAGAGACTTAGAAAACTGGTAAAACCTACATTGTTGATAGAGTTGGGAGTACTTAGCACTGTGAAAACAGCACTTTCGCAGAAAGAAATCTACTTCTCTAACACCGGGAAACAGTGAAAAGAGAATGTATGAGTTTCTCAAGATTGGTAACAGATAGAAAGAAGAGAAAGTACACAGTGATTCATCTACCTAGAGATGTTACAGAGGTTTACACAGAGAATTCCAAGTTTAAGAAAAAAAAGATAAGAGAGACTCAGAAAACTGGTAAAACCTACATTGTTGATAGAGTTGGGAGTACTTAGCACTGTGAAAACAGTACTTTCGCAGAAAGAAATCTACTTCTCTAAGACCGGGAAACAGGGAACAGTGAATGTATCAGTTTCTCAAGATTGGTAACAGTTAGAAACAAGAGAAAGTACACAGTGATTCATCTACCTAGAGAAGTTACAGAGGTTTACACAGAAAATTCCAAGTATACGTAAAAGAAAATAAGAGAGACTTAGAAAACTGGTAAAACCTACATTGTTGATTGAGTTGGGAGTACTTAGCACTGTGAAAGCAGCACTTTCGCCGAAAGAAATCTACTTCTCTGACACCCGGAAACAGTGAAAAGAGAATGTATGAGTTTCTCAAGATTGGTAATAGATAGAAACAAGAGAAAGTACACAGTGATTCATCTCCCTAGAGAAGTTACAGAGGTATACACAGAGAATTTCAAGTATAAGAAAAAGTAGATAAGAGAGACTTAGAAAACTGGTAAAACCTACATTGTTGATAGAGTTGGGAGTACTTAGCACTGTGAAAACAGTACTTTCCCAGAAAGAAATCTACTTCTCTAAGACCGGGAAACAGGGAACAGAGAATGTATGAGTTTCTAAAGATTTCTAACAGATAGATACAAGAGAAAGTACACAGTGATTCATCTACCTAGAGAAGTTACACAGGTTTACACAGAGAATTCCAAATATAAGTACAAGAAAATAAGAGAGACTTAGAAAACTGGTAAAACCTACATTGTTGATAGAGTTGGGAGTACTAAGCACTGTGAAAACAGCACTTTCGTCGAAAGAAATCTACTTCTCTAAGACCGGGAGACAGTCAAAAGAGAATGTATGAGTTTCTCAAGATTGGTAACACATAGAAACAAGAGAAAGTACACAGTTATTCATCTACCTAGAGAAGTTACAGAGGTTTACACAGAAAATTCCAAGTATAAGAAAAAGAAGATAAGAGAGTCTTAGAAAACCGGTAAAACCTACGTTTTTGATAGAGTTGGGAGTACTTAGCACTGTGAAAACAGCACGTTCGCAGAAAGAAATCTACTTCTCTAACACCGGGAAACAGGAAACAGAGAATGTATGAGTTTCTCAAGATTGGTAACAGACAGAAACAAGAGAAAGTACACAGTGATTCATCTACCTAGAGAACTTACAGAAGTTTACACAGAGAATTCCAAGTATAAGTACAAGAAAATAAGAGACTTAGAAAACTGGTAAAACCTACATTGTTGATAGAGTTGGGATTACTTAGCGCCGTGAAAACAGCACTTTCGGAGAAAGAAATCTCCTTCTCTAACACCGGGAAACAGGGAACAGAGGATATATCAGTTTCTCAAGATTGGTAACAGATAGAAACAAGAGAAAGTACACAGTGATTCATCTACCTAGAGAAGTTACAGAAGTTTACACAGAGAATTCCAAGTATAAGTACAAGAAAATAAGACAGACTTAGAAAACTGGTAAAATCTACATTGTTGATAGAGTTGGGAGTACTTAGCACTGTGAAAACAGCACTTTCGCCGAAAGAAATCTACTTCTCTAAGACCGTGAAACAGTGAACAGAGAATGTATGAGTTTCTCAAGATTGGTAACAGATAGAAACAAGAGAAAGTACACAGTGATTTATCTACCTAGAGAAGTTACAGAGGTTTACACAGAGAATTCCAAGTATAAGTACAAGAAAATAAGAGAGACTTAAAAACTGGTAAAACCTACATTGTTGATAGAGTTGGGAGTACTTAGCACTGTGAAAACAGCCCTTTCGCCGAAAGAAATCTACTTCTCTAACACTGGGAAACAGGGAACAGAGAATGTATGAGTTTCTCAAGACTGGTAACAGACAGAAACAAGAGAAAGTACACAGCGATTCAACTACCTAGAGAAGTTACAGAAGTTTACACAGAGAATTCCAAGTATAAGTACAAGAAAATAAGAGAGACTTAGAAAACTGGTAAAACCTACATTGTTGATAGAGTTGGGAGTACTTAGCACTGTGAAAACAGCACTTTCGCCGAAAGAAATCTACTTCTCTAAGACCGGGAAACAGTGAAAAGAGAATGTATGAGTTTCTCAAATTGGTAACAGATAGAAACAAGAGAAAGTACACAGTGATTCATCTACCTAGAGAAGTTACAGAGGTTTACACAGAAAATTGCAAGTATAAGAAAAAGAAGATAAGAGAGACTTAGAAAACCGGTAATACCTACATTGTTGATAGAGTTGGGAGTACTTAGCGCTGTGAAAACAGCACTTTCGGAGAAAGAAATCTACTTCTCTAACACCGGGAAACAGGGAACAGAGGATATATCAGTTTCTCAAGATTGGTAACAGATAGAAAGAAGAGAAAGTACACAGTGATTCATCTACCTAGAGAAGTTACAGAGGTTTACACAGAGAATTCCAAGTATCAGTACAAGAAAATAAGAGAGACTTAGAAAACTGGTAAAACCTACATTGTTGATTGAGTTGGGAGTACTTAGCACTGTGAAAGCAGCACTTTCGCCGAAAGAAATCTACTTCTCTGACACCCGGAAACAGTGAAAAGAGAATGTATGAGTTTCTCAAGATTGGTAACAGATAGAAACAAGAGAAAGTACACAGTGATTCATCTACGTAGAGAATTTACAGAGGTTTAAACAGAGAGTTGCAAGTATAAGAACAAGAAGATAAGAGAGACTTAGAAAACTGGTAAAACCTACATTGTTGATAGAGTTGGGAGTACTTAGCACTGTGAAAACAGTACTTTCCCAGAAAGAAATCTACTTCTCTAAGATCGGGAAACAGGGAACAGAGAATGTATGAGTTTCTCAAGATTGCTAACAGATAGAAACAAGAGAAAGTACACAGTGATTCATCTACCTAGAGAAGATACAGAGGTTTACACAGAAAATTCCGAGTAAAAGAAAAAGAAGATAAGAGAGACTTAGAAAACTGGTAAAACCTACATTGTTGATAGAGTTGGGAGTACTTAGCACTGTGAAAACAGTACTTTCTCAGAAAGAAATCTACTTCTCAAAGACCGGGAAACAGGGAACAGAGAATGTATCAGTTTCTCAAGATTGGGAACAGATAGAAACAAGAGAAAGTACACAGTGATTCATCTACCTAGAGATCTTACAGAGGTTTACACAGAGAATTCCAAGTATAAGTACAAGAAAATAAGAGAGACTTAGAAAACTGGTAAAACCTACATTGTTGATAGAGTTGGGAGTACTTAGCACTGTGAAAACAGCACTTTCGCCGAAAGAAATCTACTTCTCTAAGACCGGGAAACAGTGAAAAGAGAATGTATAAGTTTCTCAAGATTGGAAACAGATAGAAACAAGAGAAAGTACACAGTGATTCATCTACCTAGAGAAGTTACAGAGGTTTACAAAGAGAATTCCAAGTATAAGTACAAGAAAATAAGAGAGACTTAGAAAACTGGTAAAACCTACATTGTTGATACAGTTGGCAGTACTTAGCACTGTGAAAACAGCACTTTCGCCGAACGAAATCTACTTCTCTAAGACCGGGAAAAAGTTAAAAGAGAATGTATGAGTTTCTCAAGATTGGTAACAGATAGAAACAAGAGATAGTACACAGTGATTCATCTACCTAGAAAAGTTACAGAGGTTTACACAGAGAATTCCAAGTATAAGTACAAGAAAATAAGAGAGACTTAGAAAACTGGTACAACCTACATTGTTGATTGAGTTGGGAGTACTTAGCACTGTGAAAGCAGCACTTTCGCCGAAAGACATCTACTTCTCTGACACCCGGAAACAGTGAAAAGAGAATGTATGAGTTTCTCAAGATTGGTAACAGATAGAAACAAGAGAAAGTACACAGTGATTCATGTACCTAGAGAAGTTACAGAGTTTTACACAGAAAATTCCAAGTATAAGAAAAAGAAGATAAGAGAGACTTAGAAAACCGGTAAAACCTACATTGTTGATAGAGTTGGGAGTACTTAACACTGTGAAAACAGCACTTTCGCAGAAAGAAATCTACTTCTCTAACACCGGGAAACAGGAAACAGAGAATGTATGAGTTTCTCAAGATTGGCAACAGATACAAACAAGAGAAAGTACACAATGATTCATGTACCTAGAGAAGTTACAGAGGTTTACACAGAGAATTCCATGTATAAGTACAAGAAAATAAGAGAGACTTAGAAAACTGGTAAAACCTACATTGTTGATAGAGTTGGGAGTACTTAGCACTGTGAAAACAGCACTTTCGCAGAAAGAAATTTACTTCTCTAACACCGGGAAATAGGAAACAGAGAATGTATGAGTTTCTCAAGATTGGTAACAGACACAAACAAGAGAAAGTACACAGTGATTCATCTACCTAGAGAAGTTACAGAGGTTTACACAGAGAATTTCAAGTATAAGTACAAGAAAATAAGAGAGACTTAGAAAACTGGTAAAACCTACATTGTTGATAGAGTTGGGAGTACTTAGCACTGTGAAAACAGTACTTTCGCAGAAAGAAATCTACTTCTCTAAGACCGGGAAACAGGGAACAGAGAATGTATCAGTTTCTCAAGATTGGTAACAGATAGAAACAAGAGAAATTACACAGTGATTCATCTACCTAGAAAACTTACAGAGGTTTACACAGACAATTCCAAGTATAAGTACAAGAAAATAAGAGAGACTTAGAAAATTGGTAAAACCTACATTGTTGATAGAGTTGGGAGTACTTAGCACTGTGAAAGCAGCACTTTCGTCGAAAGAAATCAACTTCTCTGACACCCAGAAACAGTGAAAAGGGAATGTATGAGTTTCTCAAGATTGGTAACAGATAGAAACAAGAGAAAGTACACAGTGATTCATGTACCTAGAGAAGTTACAGAGTTTTACACAGAAAATTCCAAGTATAAGTACAAGAAAATAAGAGAGACTTAGAAACCTGGTAAAACCTACATTGTTGATAGAGTTGGGAGTACTTAGCACTGTGAAAACAGTACTTTCGCAGAAAGAAATCTACTTCTCTAAGACCGGGAAACAGGGAACAGAGAATGTATGAGTTTCTCAAGATTGTTAACAGATAGAAACAAGAGAAAGTACAAAGTGATTCACCTACCTAGAAAACTTACAGAGGTTTACACAGAGAATTCCATGTATAAGTACAAGAAAATAAGAGAGACTTAGAAAACTGGTAAAACCTACATTGTTGATAGAGTTGGGAGTACTTAGCACTGTGAAAACAGCACTTTCGCAGAAAGAAATTTACTTCTCTAACACCGGGAAATAGGAAACAGAGAATGTATGAGTTTTTCAAGATTGGTAACAGACACAAACAAGAGAAAGTACACAGTGATTCATCTACCTAGAGAAGTTACAGAGGTTTACACAGAGAATTCCAAGTGTAAGTACAAGAAAATAAGAGAGACTTAGAAAACTGGTAAAACCTACATTGTTGATAGAGTTGGGAGTACTTAGCACTGTGAAAACACCACTTTAGCCGAAAGAAATCTACTTCTCTAAGACCGGGAAACAGTGAAGAGAGAATGTATGAGTTTCTCAAGATTCGTAACAGATAGAAACAAGAGAAAGTACAGAGTGATTCATCTACCTAGAGAAGTTACAAAGGTTTACACAGAGAATTCCAAGTTTAAGAAAAAGAAGATAAGAGAAACTTAGAAAACTGATAACACCTACATTGTTGATAGAGTTGGGAGTACTTAGCACTGTGAAAACAGCACTTTCGCCGAAAGAAATCTACTTCTCTAAGAGCGAGAAATAGTGAAAAGAGAATGTATGAGTTTCTCAAGATTGGTAACAGATAGAAACAAGAGAAAGTACACAGTGACTCATCTACCAAGAGAAGTTACGCAGGTTTACACAGAAAATTCCAAGTATAAAAAAAGAAGATAAGAGAGACTTAGAAAACCGGTAAAACCTACATTGTTGATAGAGTTTGGAGTACTTAGCACTGTGAAAACAGCACTTTCGCAGAAAGAAATCTACTTCTCTAACACCCGGAAACAGGAAACAGAGAATGTATGAGTTTCTCAAGATTGGTAACAGATACAAACAAGAGAAAGTACACAGTGATTCATCAACCTAGAGAACTTACAGAGGTTTACACAGAGAATTCCAAGTATAAGTAAAAGAAAATAAGACAGACTTAGAAAACTGGTAAAATCTACATTGTTGATAGAGTTGGGAGTACTTAGCACTGTGAAAACAGCACTTTCGCCGAAAGAAATCTACTTCTCTAAGACCGTGAAACAGTGAACAGAGAATGTATGAGTTTCTCAAGATTGGTAACAGATAGAAACAAGAGAAAGTACACAGTGATTTATCTACCTAGAGAAGTTACAGAGGTTTACACAGAGAATTCCAAGTATAAGTACAAGAAAATAAGAGAGACTTAAAAACTGGTAAAACCTACATTGTTGATAGAGTTGGGAGTACTTAGCACTGTGAAAACAGCCCTTTCGCCGAAAGAAATCTACTTCTCTAACACTGGGAAACAGGGAACAGAGAATGTATGAGTTTCTCAAGACTGGTAACAGACAGAAACAAGAGAAAGTACACAGCGATTCAACTACCTAGAGAAGTTACAGAAGTTTACACAGAGAATTCCAAGTATAAGTACAAGAAAATAAGAGAGACTTAGAAAACTGGTAAAACCTACATTGTTGATAGAGTTGGGAGTACTTAGCACTGTGAAAACAGCACTTTCGCCGAAAGAAATCTACTTCTCTAAGACCGGGAAACAGTGAAAAGAGAATGTATGAGTTTCTCAAATTGGTAACAGATAGAAACAAGAGAAAGTACACAGTGATTCATCTACCTAGAGAAGTTACAGAGGTTTACACAGAAAATTGCAAGTATAAGAAAAAGAAGATAAGAGAGACTTAGAAAACCGGTAATACCTACATTGTTGATAGAGTTGGGAGTACTTAGCGCTGTGAAAACAGCACTTTCGGAGAAAGAAATCTACTTCTCTAACACCGGGAAACAGGGAACAGAGGATATATCAGTTTCTCAAGATTGGTAACAGATAGAAAGAAGAGAAAGTACACAGTGATTCATCTACCTAGAGAAGTTACAGAGGTTTACACAGAGAATTCCAAGTATCAGTACAAGAAAATAAGAGAGACTTAGAAAACTGGTAAAACCTACATTGTTGATTGAGTTGGGAGTACTTAGCACTGTGAAAGCAGCACTTTCGCCGAAAGAAATCTACTTCTCTGACACCCGGAAACAGTGAAAAGAGAATGTATGAGTTTCTCAAGATTGGTAACAGATAGAAACAAGAGAAAGTACACAGTGATTCATCTACGTAGAGAATTTACAGAGGTTTAAACAGAGAGTTGCAAGTATAAGAACAAGAAGATAAGAGAGACTTAGAAAACTGGTAAAACCTACATTGTTGATAGAGTTGGGAGTACTTAGCACTGTGAAAACAGTACTTTCCCAGAAAGAAATCTACTTCTCTAAGATCGGGAAACAGGGAACAGAGAATGTATGAGTTTCTCAAGATTGCTAACAGATAGAAACAAGAGAAAGTACACAGTGATTCATCTACCTAGAGAAGATACAGAGGTTTACACAGAAAATTCCGAGTAAAAGAAAAAGAAGATAAGAGAGACTTAGAAAACTGGTAAAACCTACATTGTTGATAGAGTTGGGAGTACTTAGCACTGTGAAAACAGTACTTTCTCAGAAAGAAATCTACTTCTCAAAGACCGGGAAACAGGGAACAGAGAATGTATCAGTTTCTCAAGATTGGGAACAGATAGAAACAAGAGAAAGTACACAGTGATTCATCTACCTAGAGATCTTACAGAGGTTTACACAGAGAATTCCAAGTATAAGTACAAGAAAATAAGAGAGACTTAGAAAACTGGTAAAACCTACATTGTTGATAGAGTTGGGAGTACTTAGCACTGTGAAAACAGCACTTTCGCCGAAAGAAATCTACTTCTCTAAGACCGGGAAACAGTGAAAAGAGAATGTATAAGTTTCTCAAGATTGGAAACAGATAGAAACAAGAGAAAGTACACAGTGATTCATCTACCTAGAGAAGTTACAGAGGTTTACAAAGAGAATTCCAAGTATAAGTACAAGAAAATAAGAGAGACTTAGAAAACTGGTAAAACCTACATTGTTGATACAGTTGGCAGTACTTAGCACTGTGAAAACAGCACTTTCGCCGAACGAAATCTACTTCTCTAAGACCGGGAAAAAGTTAAAAGAGAATGTATGAGTTTCTCAAGATTGGTAACAGATAGAAACAAGAGATAGTACACAGTGATTCATCTACCTAGAAAAGTTACAGAGGTTTACACAGAGAATTCCAAGTATAAGTACAAGAAAATAAGAGAGACTTAGAAAACTGGTACAACCTACATTGTTGATTGAGTTGGGAGTACTTAGCACTGTGAAAGCAGCACTTTCGCCGAAAGACATCTACTTCTCTGACACCCGGAAACAGTGAAAAGAGAATGTATGAGTTTCTCAAGATTGGTAACAGATAGAAACAAGAGAAAGTACACAGTGATTCATGTACCTAGAGAAGTTACAGAGTTGTACACAGAAAATTCCAAGTATAAGAAAAAGAAGATAAGAGAGACTTAGAAAACCGGTAAAACCTACATTGTTGATAGAGTTGGGAGTACTTAACACTGTGAAAACAGCACTTTCGCAGAAAGAAATCTACTTCTCTAACACCGGGAAACAGGAAACAGAGAATGTATGAGTTTCTCAAGATTGGCAACAGATACAAACAAGAGAAAGTACACAATGATTCATGTACCTAGAGAAGTTACAGAGGTTTACACAGAGAATTCCATGTATAAGTACAAGAAAATAAGAGAGACTTAGAAAACTGGTAAAACCTACATTGTTGATAGAGTTGGGAGTACTTAGCACTGTGAAAACAGCACTTTCGCAGAAAGAAATTTACTTCTCTAACACCGGGAAATAGGAAACAGAGAATGTATGAGTTTCTCAAGATTGGTAACAGACACAAACAAGAGAAAGTACACAGTGATTCATCTACCTAGAGAAGTTACAGAGGTTTACACAGAGAATTTCAAGTATAAGTACAAGAAAATAAGAGAGACTTAGAAAACTGGTAAAACCTACATTGTTGATAGAGTTGGGAGTACTTAGCACTGTGAAAACAGTACTTTCGCAGAAAGAAATCTACTTCTCTAAGACCGGGAAACAGGGAACAGAGAATGTATCAGTTTCTCAAGATTGGTAACAGATAGAAACAAGAGAAATTACACAGTGATTCATCTACCTAGAAAACTTACAGAGGTTTACACAGACAATTCCAAGTATAAGTACAAGAAAATAAGAGAGACTTAGAAAATTGGTAAAACCTACATTGTTGATAGAGTTGGGAGTACTTAGCACTGTGAAAGCAGCACTTTCGTCGAAAGAAATCAACTTCTCTGACACCCAGAAACAGTGAAAAGGGAATGTATGAGTTTCTCAAGATTGGTAACAGATAGAAACAAGAGAAAGTACACAGTGATTCATGTACCTAGAGAAGTTACAGAGTTTTACACAGAAAATTCCAAGTATAAGTACAAGAAAATAAGAGAGACTTAGAAACCTGGTAAAACCTACATTGTTGATAGAGTTGGGAGTACTTAGCACTGTGAAAACAGTACTTTCGCAGAAAGAAATCTACTTCTCTAAGACCGGGAAACAGGGAACAGAGAATGTATGAGTTTCTCAAGATTGTTAACAGATAGAAACAAGAGAAAGTACAAAGTGATTCACCTACCTAGAAAACTTACAGAGGTTTACACAGAGAATTCCATGTATAAGTACAAGAAAATAAGAGAGACTTAGAAAACTGGTAAAACCTACATTGTTGATAGAGTTGGGAGTACTTAGCACTGTGAAAACAGCACTTTCGCAGAAAGAAATTTACTTCTCTAACACCGGGAAATAGGAAACAGAGAATGTATGAGTTTTTCAAGATTGGTAACAGACACAAACAAGAGAAAGTACACAGTGATTCATCTACCTAGAGAAGTTACAGAGGTTTACACAGAGAATTCCAAGTGTAAGTACAAGAAAATAAGAGAGACTTAGAAAACTGGTAAAACCTACATTGTTGATAGAGTTGGGAGTACTTAGCACTGTGAAAACACCACTTTAGCCGAAAGAAATCTACTTCTCTAAGACCGGGAAACAGTGAAGAGAGAATGTATGAGTTTCTCAAGATTCGTAACAGATAGAAACAAGAGAAAGTACAGAGTGACTCATCTACCTAGAGAAGTTACAAAGGTTTACACAGAGAATTCCAAGTTTAAGAAAAAGAAGATAAGAGAAACTTAGAAAACTGATAACACCTACATTGTTGATAGAGTTGGGAGTACTTAGCACTGTGAAAACAGCACTTTCGCCGAAAGAAATCTACTTCTCTAAGAGCGAGAAATAGTGAAAAGAGAATGTATGAGTTTCTCAAGATTGGTAACAGATAGAAACAAGAGAAAGTACACAGTGACTCATCTACCAAGAGAAGTTACGCAGGTTTACACAGAAAATTCCAAGTATAAAAAAAGAAGATAAGAGAGACTTAGAAAACCGGTAAAACCTACATTGTTGATAGAGTTGGGAGTACTTAGCACTGTGAAAACAGCACTTTCGCAGAAAGAAATCTACTTCTCTAACACCCGGAAACAGGAAACAGAGAATGTATGAGTTTCTCAAGATTGGTAACAGATACAAACAAGAGAAAGTACACAGTGATTCATCAACCTAGAGAACTTACAGAGGTTTACACAGAGAATTCCAAGTATAAGTAAAAGAAAATAAGAGAGACTTAGAAAACTGGTAAAACCTACTTTGTTGATAGAGTTGGGAGTACTTAGCACTGTGAAAACAGCACTTTCGCCGAAAGAAATCTACTTCTCTAACACCGGGAAACAGTGAAAAGTGAATGTATGAGTTTGTCAAGATTGGTAACAGATAGAAACAAGAGAAAGTACACAGTGATTCATCTACCTAGAGAAGTCACAGAGGTTTACATATAAAATTCGAAGTATAAGAAAAAGAAGATAAGAGAGACGCAGAAAACTTGTAAAAGTTACATTGTTGATAGAGTTGGGAGTACTTAGCACTGTGAAAACAGCACTTTCGCCGAAAGAAATCTACTTCTCTAACACCGGGAAACAGGGAACAGAGAATGTATCAGTTTCTCAAGATTGGTAACAGATAGAAACAAGAGAAATTACACATTGATTCATCTACCTAGAAAACTTACAGAGGTTTACACAGAGAATTCAAAGTATAAGTACAAGAAAATAAGAGAGACTTAGAAAACTGGTAAAACCTACATTGTTGATTGAGTTGGGATTACTTAGCACTATGAAAGCAGCACTTTCGCCGAAAGAAATCTACTTCTCTGACACCCGGAAACAGTGAAAAGAGAATGTATGAGTTTCTCAAGATTGGTAACAGATAGAAACAAGAGAAAGTACACAGTGATTCATGTACCTAGAGAAGTTACAGAGTTTCACACAGAAAATTCCAAGTATAAGAAAAAGAAGATAAGAGAGACTTAGAAAACCGGTAAAACCTACATTGTTGATAGAGTTGGGAGTACTTAGCACTGTGAAAACAGCACTTTCGCATAAAGAAATCTTCTTCTCTAACACCGGGAAACAGGAAACAGAGAATGTATGAGTTTCTCAAGATTGGTAACAGATACAAACAAGAGAAAGTACACAGTGATTCATCTACCTAGAGAAGTTACAGAGGTTTACACAGAGAATTCCAAGTATAAGTACAAGAAAATAAGAGAGACTTAGAAAACTGGTAAAACCTACATTGTTGATAGAGTTGGGAGTACTTAGCGCTGTGAAAACAGCACTTTCGCCGAAAGAAATCTACATCTCTAAGACCGGGAAACAGTGAAAAGAGAATGTATGAGTTTCTCAAGATTGGTAACAGATAGAAACAAGAGAAAGTACACAGTGATTCATCTACCTAGAGAAGTTACAGACGTTTACACAGAAAATTTCAAGTATAAGAAAAAGAAGATAAGAGAGACTTAGAAAACCGGTAATACCTACATTGTTGATAGAGTTTGGAGTATTTAGCGCTGTGAAAACAGGACTTTCGGAGAAAGAAATCTACTTCTCTAACACCAGGAAACAGGAAACAGAGAATGTATGAGTTTCTCAAGATTGGTAACAGATACAAACAAGAGAAAGTACACAGTGATTCATCTACCTAGAGAATTTACAGGGGTTTACACAGAGAATTCCAAGTATAAGTACAAGAAAATAACACAGACTTAGAAAACTGGTAAAACCTACATTGTTGATAGAGTTGGGAGTACTTAGCACTGTGAAAACAGCACTTTCGCCGAATGAAATCTACTTCTCTAAGACCGGGAAACAGTGAAAAGAGAATGTATGAGTTTCTCAAGCTTGGTAACAGATAGAAACAAGAGAAAGTACACAGAGACTCATCTACCTAGAGAAGTTACACAGGTTTACACAGAAAATTCCAAGTATAAGAAAAAGAAGATAAGAGAGACTTCGAAAACCGGTAAAACCTACATTGTTGACAGAGTTGGGAGTACTTAGCACTGTGAAAACAGCACTTTCGCAGAAAGAAATCTACTTCTCTAACACCGGGAAACAGGAAACAGAGAATGTATGAGTTTCTCAAGATTGGTAACAGATACAAACAAGAGAAAGTACACAGTGATTCATCTACCTAGAGAACTTACAGAGGTTTACACAGAGAATTCCAAGTATAAGTACAAGAAAATAAGAGAGACTTAGAAAACTGGTAAAACCTACATTGTTGATAGAGTTGGGAGTACTTAGCACTGTGAAAACAGCACTTTCGCCGAAAGAAATCTACTTCTCTAACACCGGGAAACAGTGAAAAGTGAATGTATGAGTTTGTCAAGATTGGTAACAGATAGAAACAAGAGAAAGTACACAGTGATTCATCTACCTAGAGAAGTTACAGAGGTTTACACAGACAATTCCAAGTATAAGAAAAAGAAGATAAGAGAGACTTAGAAAACTGGTAAAACTTACATTGTTGATAGAGTTGGGAGTACTTAGCACTGTGAAAACAGTACTTTCGCAGAAAGAAATCTACTTCTCTAACACCGGGAAACAGGGAACAGAGAATGTATGAGTTCCTCAAGATTGGTAACAGATAGAAACAAGAGAAAGTACAAAGTGATTAATCTACCTAGAGAACTTACAGAGGTTTACACAGAGAATTCCAAGTATAAGTACAAGAAAATAAGAGAGACTTAGAAAACTGGTAAAACCTACATTGTTCATAGAGTTGGGAGTACTTAGCACTGTGAAAACAGCACTTTCGCCGAAAGAAATCTACTTCTCTAAGACCGGGAAACAGTGCAGAGAGAATGTATGAGTTTCTCAAGATTCGTAACAGATAGAAACAAGAGAAAGTACACAGTGATTCATCTACCTAGAGAAGTTACAGAGGTTTACACAGAGAATTCCAAGTTTAAGAAAAAGAAGAGAAGAGAGACTTAGAAAACTGGTAACACCTACATTGTTGATAGAGTTGGGAGTACTTAGCACTGTGAAAACAGTACTTTCGCAGAAATAAATCTACTTCTCTAAGACCGGGAAACAGGGACAGAGAATGTATCAGTTTCTCAAGATTGGTAACAGATAGAAACAAGAGAAATTACACAGTGATTCATCTACCTAGAAAA
This sequence comes from Heterohyrax brucei, assembly GCA_028571685.1. NCBI lineage: Eukaryota > Metazoa > Chordata > Mammalia > Hyracoidea > Procaviidae > Heterohyrax > Heterohyrax brucei. The sequence goes on along the minus strand of CM053165.1, from coordinate 4,915,555 downwards.
CTTACAGAGGTTTACACAGAGAATTCCAAGTATAAGTACAAGAAAATAAGAGAGACTTAGAAAACTGGTAAAACCTACATTATTGATAGAGTTGGGAGTACTTAGCACTGTGAAAACAGCACTTTCGCCGAAAGAAATCTACTTCTCTAACACCGGGAAACAGGAAACAGAGAATGTATGAGTTTCTCAAGATTGGTAACAGATACAAACAAGAGAAAGTACACAGTGATTCATCTACCTAGAGAACTTACAGAGGTTTACACAGAGAATTCCAAGTATAAGTACAAGAAAATAAGAGAGACTTAGAAAACTGGTAAAACCTACTTTGTTGATAGAGTTGGGAGTACTTAGCACTGTGAAAGCAGCACTTTCGCCGAAAGAAATCTACTTCTCTAACACCGGGAAACAGTGAAAAGTGAATGTATGAGTTTGTCAAGATTGGTAACAGAAACAAGAGAAAGTACACAGTGATTCATCTACCTAGAGAAGTCACAGAGGTTTACATATAAAATTCGAAGTATAAGAAAAAGAAGATAAGAGAGACTTAGAAAACTGGTAAAAGTTACATTGTTGATAGAGTTGGGAGTACTTAGCACTGTGAAAACAGCACTTTTGCCGAAAGAAATCTACCTCTCTAACACCGGGAAACAGGGAACAGAGAATGTATCAGTTTCTCAAGATTGGTAACAGATAGAAACAAGAGAAATTACACATTGATTCATCTACCTAGAAAACTTACAGAGGTTTACACAGAGAATTCCAAGTATAAGTACAAGAAAATAAGAGAGACTTAGAAAACTGGTAAAACCTACATTGTTGATTGAGTTGGGATTACTTAGCACTATGAAAGCAGCACTTTCGCCGAAAGAAATCTACTTCTCTGACACCCGGAAACAGTGAAAAGAGAATGTATGAGTTTCTCAAGATTGGTAACAGATAGAAACAAGAGAAAGTACACAGTGATTCATCTACCTAGAGTAGTTACAGAGGTTTATACAGAGAATTCCAAGTATAAGTACAAGAAAATAAGAGAGACTTAGAAACCTGGTAAAACCTACATTGTTGATAGAGTTGGGAGTACTTAGCACTGTGAAAACAGTACTTTCGCACAAAGAAATCTACTTCTCTAAGACCGGGAAACAGGGAACAGAGAATGTATGAGTTTCTCAAGATTGTTAACAGATAGAAACAAGAGAAAGTACAAAGTGATTCACCTACCTAGAAAAGTTACAGAGGTTTACACAGAGAATTCCAAGTATAAGTACAAGAAAATAAGAGAGACTTAGAAAACTGGTACAACCTACATTGTTGATTGAGTTGGGAGTACTTAGCACTGTGAAAGCAGCACTTTCGCCGAAAGACATCTACTTCTCTGACACCCGGAAACAGTGAAAAGAGAATGTATGAGTTTCTCAAGATTGGTAACAGATAGAAACAAGAGAAAGTACACAGTGATTCATGTACCTAGAGAAGTTACAGAGTTTTACACAGAAAATTCCAAGTATAAGAAAAAGAAGATAAGAGAGACTTAGAAAACCGGTAAAACCTACATTGTTGATAGAGTTGGGAGTACTTAACACTGTGAAAACAGCACTTTCGCAGAAAGAAATCTACTTCTCTAAGACCGGGAAACAGGAAACAGAGAATGTATGAGTTTCTCAAGATTGGCAACAGATACAAACAAGAGAAAGTACACAATGATTCATGTACCTAGAGAAGTTACAGAGGTTTACACAGAGAATTCCGTGTATAAGTACAAGAAAATAAGAGAGACTTAGAAAACTGGTAAAACCTACATTGTTGATAGAGTTGGGAGTACTTAGCACTGTGAAAACAGCACTTTCGCAGAAAGAAATTTACTTCTCTAACACCGGGAAATAGGAAACAGAGAATGTATGAGTTTCTCAAGATTGGTAACAGACACAAACAAGAGAAAGTACACAGTGATTCATCTACCTAGAGAAGTTACAGAGGTTTACACAGAGAATTCCAAGTATAAGTACAAGAAAATAAGAGAGACTTAGAAAACTGGTAAAACCTACATTGTTGATAGAGTTGGGAGTACTTAGCGCTGTGAAAACAGCACTTTCGCCGAAAGAAATCTACATCTCTAAGACCGGGAAACAGTGAAAAGAGAATGTATGAGTTTCTCAAGATTGGTAACAGATAGAAACAACAGAAAGTACACAGTGATTCATCTACCTAGAGAAGTTACAGACGTTTACACAGAAAATTTCAAGTATAAGAAAAAGAAGATAAGAGAGACTTAGAAAACCGGTAAAACCTACATTGTTGATAGAGTTTGGAGTATTTAGCGCTGTGAAAACAGGACTTTCGGAGAAAGAAATCTACTTCTCTAACACCAGGAAACAGGAAACAGAGAATGTATGAGTTTCTCAAGATTGGTAACAGATACAAACAAGAGAAAGTACACAGTGATTCATCTACCTAGAGAATTTACAGGGGTTTACACAGAGAATTCCAAGTATAAGTACAAGAAAATAACACAGACTTAGAAAACTGGTAAAACCTACATTGTTGATAGAGTTGGGAGTACTTAGCACTGTGAAAACAGCACTTTCGCCGAATGAAATCTACTTCTCTAAGACCGGGAAACAGTGAAAAGAGAATGTATGAGTTTCTCAAGATTGGTAACAGATAGAAACAAGAGAAAGTACACAGAGACTCATCTACCTAGAGAAGTTACACAGGTTTACACAGAAAATTCCAAGTATAAGAAAAAGAAGATAAGAGAGACTTAGAAAACCGGTAAAACCTACATTGTTGACAGAGTTGGGAGTACTTAGCACTGTGAAAACAGCACTTTCGCAGAAAGAAATCTACTTCTCTAACACCGGGAAACAGGAAACAGAGAATGTATGAGTTTCTCAAGATTGGTAACAGATACAAACAAGAGAAAGTACACAGTGATTCATCTACCTAGAGAACTTACAGAGGTTTACACAGAGAATTCCAAGTATAAGTACAAGAAAATAAGAGAGACTTAGAAAAGTGGTAAAACCTACATTGTTGATAGAGTTGGGAGTACTTAGCACTGTGAAAACAGCACTTTCGCCGAAAGAAATCTACTTCTCTAACACCGGGAAACAGTGAAAAGTGAATGTATGAGTTTGTCAAGATTGGTAACAGATAGAAACAAGAGAAAGTACACAGTGATTCATCTACCTAGAGAAGTTACAGAGGTTTACACAGACAATTCCAAGTATAAGAAAAAGAAGATAAGAAAGACTTAGAAAACTGGTAAAACTTACATTGTTGATAGAGTTGGGAGTACTTAGCACTGTGAAAACAGTACTTTCGCAGAAAGAAATCTACTTCTCTAAGACCGGGAAACAGGGAACAGAGAATGTATGAGTTTCTCAAGATTGGTAACAGATAGAAACAAGAGAAAGTACAAAGTGATTCATCTACCTAGAGAACTTACAGAGGTTTACACAGAGAATTCCAAGTATAAGTACAAGAAAATAAGAGAGACTTAGAAAACTGGTAAAACCTACATTGTTGATTGAGTTGGGATTACTTAGCACTATGAAAGCAGCACTTTCGCAGAAAGAAATCTACTTCTCTGACACCCGGAAACAGTGAAAAGAGAATGTATGAGTTTCTCAAGATTGGTAACAGATAGAAACAAGAGAAAGTACACAGTGATTCATGTACCTAGAGAAGTTACAGAGTTTTACACAGAAAATTCCAAGTATAAGAAAAAGAAGATAAGAGAGACTTAGAAAACCGGTAAAACCTACATTGTTGATAGAGTTGGGAGTACTTAGCACTGTGAAAACAGCACTTTCGCAGAAAGAAATCTACTTCTCTAAGACCGGGAGACAGTGAAAAGAGAATGTATGAGTTTCTCAAGATTGGTAACACATAGAAACAAGAAAAAGTACACAGTTATTCATCTACCTAGAGAAGTTACAGAGGTTTACACAGAAAATTCCAAGTATAAGAAAAAGAAGATAAGAGAGACTTAGAAAACCGGTAAAACCTACATTTTTGATAGAGTTGGGAGTACTTAGCACTGTGAAAACAGCAGGTTCGTAGAAAGAAATCTACTTCTCTAACACTGGGAAACGGGGAACAGAGAATGTATGAGTTTCTCAAGATTGGTAACAGACAGAAACAAGACAAAGTACACAGTGATTCATCTACCTAGAGAAGTTACAGAAGTTTACACAGAGAATTCCAAGTATAAGTACAAGAAAATAAGACAGACTTAGAAAACTGGTAAAACCTACATTGTTGATAGAGTTGGGAATACTTAGCACTGTGAAAACAGCACTTTCGCGGAAAGAAATCTACTTCTCTGAGACCGGGAAACAGTGAACAGAGAATGTATGAGTTTCTCAAGATTGGTAACAGAGAGAAACAAGAGAAAGTACACAGTGATTCATCAACCTAGAGAAGTTACAGAGGTTTACACACAGAATTCCAAGTATAAGTACAAGGAAATAAGAGAGACTTAGAAAACTGGTAAAACCTACATTGTTGATAGAGTTGGGAGTACTTAGTACTGTGAAAACAGCACTTTCGCAGAAAGAAATCTACTTCTCTAACACCGGGAAACAGTGAAAAGAGAATGTATGAGTTTCTCAAGATTGGTAACAGATAGAAACAAGAGAAAGTACACAGTGATTCATCTACCTAGAGAAGTTACAGAGGTTTAAATAGAGAGTTCCAAGTATAAGAAAAAGAAGATAAGAGAGACTTAGAAAACTGGTAAAACCTACATTGTTGATACAGTTGGGAGTACTTAGCACTGTGAAAACAGCACTTTCCCAGAAAGAAATCTACTTCTCTAAGACCGGGAAACAGGGAACAGAGAATGTATGAGTTTCTCAAGATTGCTAACAGATAGAAACAAGAGAAAGTACACAGTGATTCCTCTACCTCGAGAAGTTACAGAGGTTTACACAGAGAATTCCGAGTAAAAGAAAAAGAAGATAAGAGAGACTTAGAAAACTGGTAAAACCTACATTGTTGATAGAGTTGGGAGTACTTAGCACTGTGAAAGCAGCACTTTCGCCGAAAGAAATCTACTTCTCTGACACCCAGAAACAGTGAAAAGAGAATGTATGAGTTTGTCAAGATTGGTAACAGATAGAAACAAGAGAAAGTACACAGTGATTCATCTACCTAGAGAAGTTACAGAGGTTTACACAGAGAATTCCAAGTATAAGTACAAGAAAATAAGAGAGACTTAGAAAACTGGTAAAACCTACATTGTTGATAGAGTTGGGAGTACTTAGCACTGTGAAAACAGCCCTTTCGCCGAAAGAAATCTACTTCTCTAACACTGGGAAACAGGGAACAGAGAATGTATGAGTTTCTCAAGACTGGTAACAGACAGAAACAAGAGAAAGTACACAGCGATTCAACTACCTAGAGAAGTTACAGAAGTTTACACAGAGAATTCCAAGTATAAGTACAAGAAAATAAGAGAGACTTAGAAAACTGGTAAAACCTACATTGTTGATAGAGTTGGGAGTACTTACCACTGTGAAAACAGCACTTTCGCCGAAAGAAATCTACTTCTCTAAGACCGGGAAACAGTGAAAAGAGAATGTATGAGTTTCTCAAATTGGTAACAGATAGAAACAAGAGAAAGTACACAGTGATTCATCTACCTAGAGAAGTTACAGAGGTTTACACAGAAAATTGCAAGTATAAGAAAAAGAAGATAAGAGAGACTTAGAAAACCGGTAATACCTACATTGTTGATAGAGTTGGGAGTACTTAGCGCTGTGAAAACAGCACTTTCGGAGAAAGAAATCTACTTCTCTAACACCGGGAAACAGGGAACAGAGGATATATCAGTTTCTCAAGATTGGTAACAGATAGAAAGAAGAGAAAGTACACAGTGATTCATCTACCTAGAGAAGTTACAGAGGTTTACACAGAGAATTCCAAGTATAAGTACAAGAAAATAAGAGAGACTTAGAAAACTGGTAAAACCTACATTGTTGATAGAGTTGGGAGTACTTAGCGCTGTGAAAACAGCACTTTCGCCGAAAGAAATCTACATCTCTAAGACCGGGAAACAGTGAAAAGAGAATGTATGAGTTTCTCAAGATTGGTAACAGATAGAAACAACAGAAAGTACACAGTGATTCATCTACCTAGAGAAGTTACAGACGTTTACACAGAAAATTTCAAGTATAAGAAAAAGAAGATAAGAGAGACTTAGAAAACCGGTAATACCTACATTGTTGATAGAGTTTGGAGTATTTAGCGCTGTGAAAACAGGACTTTCGGAGAAAGAAATCTACTTCTCTAACACCAGGAAACAGGAAACAGAGAATGTATGAGTTTCTCAAGATTGGTAACAGATACAAACAAGAGAAAGTACACAGTGATTCATCTACCTAGAGAATTTACAGGGGTTTACACAGAGAATTCCAAGTATAAGTACAAGAAAATAACACAGACTTAGAAAACTGGTAAAACCTACATTGTTGATAGAGTTGGGAGTACTTAGCACTGTGAAAACAGCACTTTCGCCGAATGAAATCTACTTCTCTAAGACCGGGAAACAGTGAAAAGAGAATGTATGAGTTTCTCAAGATTGGTAACAGATAGAAACAAGAGAAAGTACACAGAGACTCATCTACCTAGAGAAGTTACACAGGTTTACACAGAAAATTCCAAGTATAAGAAAAAGAAGATAAGAGAGACTTAGAAAACCGGTAAAACCTACATTGTTGACAGAGTTGGGAGTACTTAGCACTGTGAAAACAGCACTTTCGCAGAAAGAAATCTACTTCTCTAACACCGGGAAACAGGAAACAGAGAATGTATGAGTTTCTCAAGATTGGTAACAGATACAAACAAGAGAAAGTACACAGTGATTCATCTACCTAGAGAACTTACAGAGGTTTACACAGAGAATTCCAAGTATAAGTACAAGAAAATAAGAGAGACTTAGAAAAGTGGTAAAACCTACATTGTTGATAGAGTTGGGAGTACTTAGCACTGTGAAAACAGCACTTTCGCCGAAAGAAATCTACTTCTCTAACACCGGGAAACAGTGAAAAGTGAATGTATGAGTTTGTCAAGATTGGTAACAGATAGAAACAAGAGAAAGTACACAGTGATTCATCTACCTAGAGAAGTTACAGAGGTTTACACAGACAATTCCAAGTATAAGAAAAAGAAGATAAGAAAGACTTAGAAAACTGGTAAAACTTACATTGTTGATAGAGTTGGGAGTACTTAGCACTGTGAAAACAGTACTTTCGCAGAAAGAAATCTACTTCTCTAAGACCGGGAAACAGGGAACAGAGAATGTATGAGTTTCTCAAGATTGGTAACAGATAGAAACAAGAGAAAGTACAAAGTGATTCATCTACCTAGAGAACTTACAGAGGTTTACACAGAGAATTCCAAGTATAAGTACAAGAAAATAAGAGAGACTTAGAAAACTGGTAAAACCTACATTGTTGATTGAGTTGGGATTACTTAGCACTATGAAAGCAGCACTTTCGCAGAAAGAAATCTACTTCTCTGACACCCGGAAACAGTGAAAAGAGAATGTATGAGTTTCTCAAGATTGGTAACAGATAGAAACAAGAGAAAGTACACAGTGATTCATGTACCTAGAGAAGTTACAGAGTTTTACACAGAAAATTCCAAGTATAAGAAAAAGAAGATAAGAGAGACTTAGAAAACCGGTAAAACCTACATTGTTGATAGAGTTGGGAGTACTTAGCACTGTGAAAACAGCACTTTCGCAGAAAGAAATCTACTTCTCTAAGACCGGGAGACAGTGAAAAGAGAATGTATGAGTTTCTCAAGATTGGTAACACATAGAAACAAGAAAAAGTACACAGTTATTCATCTACCTAGAGAAGTTACAGAGGTTTACACAGAAAATTCCAAGTATAAGAAAAAGAAGATAAGAGAGACTTAGAAAACCGGTAAAACCTACATTTTTGATAGAGTTGGGAGTACTTAGCACTGTGAAAACAGCAGGTTCGTAGAAAGAAATCTACTTCTCTAACACTGGGAAACGGGGAACAGAGAATGTATGAGTTTCTCAAGATTGGTAACAGACAGAAACAAGACAAAGTACACAGTGATTCATCTACCTAGAGAAGTTACAGAAGTTTACACAGAGAATTCCAAGTATAAGTACAAGAAAATAAGACAGACTTAGAAAACTGGTAAAACCTACATTGTTGATAGAGTTGGGAATACTTAGCACTGTGAAAACAGCACTTTCGCGGAAAGAAATCTACTTCTCTGAGACCGGGAAACAGTGAACAGAGAATGTATGAGTTTCTCAAGATTGGTAACAGAGAGAAACAAGAGAAAGTACACAGTGATTCATCAACCTAGAGAAGTTACAGAGGTTTACACACAGAATTCCAAGTATAAGTACAAGGAAATAAGAGAGACTTAGAAAACTGGTAAAACCTACATTGTTGATAGAGTTGGGAGTACTTAGTACTGTGAAAACAGCACTTTCGCAGAAAGAAATCTACTTCTCTAACACCGGGAAACAGTGAAAAGAGAATGTATGAGTTTCTCAAGATTGGTAACAGATAGAAACAAGAGAAAGTACACAGTGATTCATCTACCTAGAGAAGTTACAGAGGTTTAAATAGAGAGTTCCAAGTATAAGAAAAAGAAGATAAGAGAGACTTAGAAAACTGGTAAAACCTACATTGTTGATACAGTTGGGAGTACTTAGCACTGTGAAAACAGCACTTTCCCAGAAAGAAATCTACTTCTCTAAGACCGGGAAACAGGGAACAGAGAATGTATGAGTTTCTCAAGATTGCTAACAGATAGAAACAAGAGAAAGTACACAGTGATTCCTCTACCTCGAGAAGTTACAGAGGTTTACACAGAGAATTCCGAGTAAAAGAAAAAGAAGATAAGAGAGACTTAGAAAACTGGTAAAACCTACATTGTTGATAGAGTTGGGAGTACTTAGCACTGTGAAAGCAGCACTTTCGCCGAAAGAAATCTACTTCTCTGACACCCAGAAACAGTGAAAAGAGAATGTATGAGTTTGTCAAGATTGGTAACAGATAGAAACAAGAGAAAGTACACAGTGATTCATCTACCTAGAGAAGTTACAGAGGTTTACACAGAGAATTCCAAGTATAAGTACAAGAAAATAAGAGAGACTTAGAAAACTGGTAAAACCTACATTGTTGATAGAGTTGGGAGTACTTAGCACTGTGAAAACAGCCCTTTCGCCGAAAGAAATCTACTTCTCTAACACTGGGAAACAGGGAACAGAGAATGTATGAGTTTCTCAAGACTGGTAACAGACAGAAACAAGAGAAAGTACACAGCGATTCAACTACCTAGAGAAGTTACAGAAGTTTACACAGAGAATTCCAAGTATAAGTACAAGAAAATAAGAGAGACTTAGAAAACTGGTAAAACCTACATTGTTGATAGAGTTGGGAGTACTTACCACTGTGAAAACAGCACTTTCGCCGAAAGAAATCTACTTCTCTAAGACCGGGAAACAGTGAAAAGAGAATGTATGAGTTTCTCAAATTGGTAACAGATAGAAACAAGAGAAAGTACACAGTGATTCATCTACCTAGAGAAGTTACAGAGGTTTACACAGAAAATTGCAAGTATAAGAAAAAGAAGATAAGAGAGACTTAGAAAACCGGTAATACCTACATTGTTGATAGAGTTGGGAGTACTTAGCGCTGTGAAAACAGCACTTTCGGAGAAAGAAATCTACTTCTCTAACACCGGGAAACAGGGAACAGAGGATATATCAGTTTCTCAAGATTGGTAACAGATAGAAAGAAGAGAAAGTACACAGTGATTCATCTACCTAGAGAAGTTACAGAGGTTTACACAGAGAATTCCAAGTATCAGTACAAGAAAATAAGAGAGACTTAGAAAACTGGTAAAACCTACATTGTTGATTGAGTTGGGAGTACTTAGCACTGTGAAAGCAGCACTTTCGCCGAAAGAAATCTACTTCTCTGACACCCGGAAACAGTGAAAAGAGAATGTATGAGTTTCTCAAGATTGGTAACAGATAGAAACAAGAGAAAGTACACAGTGATTCATCTACGTAGAGAATTTACAGAGGTTTAAACAGAGAGTTGCAAGTATAAGCACAAGAAGATAAGAGAGACTTAGAAAACTGGTAAAACCTACATTGTTGATAGAGTTGGGAGTACTTAGCACTGTGAAAACAGTACCTTCCCAGAAAGAAATCTACTTCTCTAAGATCGGGAAACAGGGAACAGAGAATGTATGAGTTTCTCAACATTGCTAACAGATAGAAACAAGAGAAAGTACACAGTGATTCATCTACCTAGAGAAGATACAGAGGTTTACACAGAAAATTCCGAGTAAAAGAAAAAGAAGATAAGAGAGACATAGAAAACTGGTAAAACCTACATTGTTGATAGAGTTGGGAGTACTTAGCAGTGTGAAAACAGTACTTTCTCAGAAAGAAATCTACTTCTCAAAGACCGGGAAACAGGGAACAGAGAATGTATCAGTTTCTCAAGATTGGGAACAGATAGAAACAAGAGAAAGTACACAGTGATTCATCTACCTAGAGATCTTACAGAGGTTTACACAGAGAATTCCAAGTATAAGTACAAGAAAATAAGAGAGACTTAGAAAACTGGTAAAACCTACATTGTTGATAGAGTTGGGAGTACTTAGCACTGTGAAAACAGCACTTTCGCCGAAAGAAATCTACTTCTCTAAGACCGGGAAACAGTGAAAAGAGAATGTATAAGTTTCTCAAGATTGGAAACAGATAGAAACAAGAGAAAGTACACAGTGATTCATCTACCTAGAGAAGTTACAGAGATTTACAAAGAGAATTCCAAGTATAAGTACAAGAAAATAAGAGAGACTTAGAAAACTGGTAAAACCTACATTGTTGATACAGTTGGCAGTACTTAGCACTGTGAAAACAGCACTTTCGCCGAACGAAATCTACTTCTCTAAGACCGGGAAAAAGTCAAAAGAGAATGTATGAGTTTCTCAAGATTGGTAACAGATAGAAACAAGAGATAGTACACAGTGATTCGTCTACCTAGAGAAGTTACAGAGGTTTACACAGAAAATTCCAAGTATAAGAAAAAGAAGATAAGAGAGACTTAGAAAACCTGTAAAACCTACATTGTTGATAGAGTTGGGATTACTTAGCACTGTGAAAACAGCACTTTCGCAGAAAGAAATCTACTTCTCTAACACCGGGAAACAGGAAACAGAGAATGTATGAGTTTCTCAAGATTGGTAACAGACACAAACAAGAGAAAGTACACAGTGATTCACCTACCTAGAGAACTTACAGAGGTTTACACAGAGAATTCCAAGTATAAGTACACGAAAATAAGAGAGACTTAGAAAACTGGTAAAACCTACATTGTTGATAGAGTTGGGAGTACTTAGCACTGTGAAAACAGCATTTTCTCCGAAAGAAATCTACTTCTCTAATACCGGGAAACAGTGAAAGGAGAATGTATGAGTTTCTCAAGATTGGTAACAGACAGAAACATAAGAAAGGACACAGTGATTCATCTACCTAGAGAAGTGACACAGGTTTACACAGAGAATTCCAAGTATAAGTACAGAAAAATAAGAGAGACTTAGAAAACTAGTAAAACCTACATTGTTGATAGAGTTGGGAGGACTTAGCACTGTGAAAACAGCACTTTCGCCGAAAGAAATCTACTTCTCTAAGACCTGGAAACAGTGAAAAGAGAATGTATGAGATTCTCAAGATTGGTAACAGATAGAAACAAGAGAAAGTACACAGTGATTCATCTACATAGAGAAGTTACAGAGGTTTACACAGAAAATTCCAAAGATAAGAAAAAGAAGATAAGAGAGACTTAGAAAACCGGTAATACCTACATTGTTGATAGAGTTGGGAGTACTTAGCACTGTGAAAACAGCACTTTCGGAGAAAGAAATCTACTTCTCCAACACCGGGAAACAGGAAACAGAGAATGTGTGAGTTCCTCAAGATTGGTAACAGATACAAACAAGAGAAAGTACACAGTGATTCATCTACCTAGAGAACATGCAGAGGTTTACACAGAGAATTCCAAGTATAAGTACAAGAAAATAAGAGAGACTTAGAAAACTGGTAAAACCTACATTGTTGATAGAGTTGGGAGTACTTAGCACTGTGAAAACAGCACTTTCGCAGAAAGAAATCTACTTCTCTAACACCGGGAAACAGTGAAAAGAGAATGTATGAGTTTCTCAAGATTGGTAACAGATAGAAAGAAGAGAAAGTACACAGTGATTCATCTACCTAGAGATGTTACAGAGGTTTACACAGAGAATTCCAAGTTTAAGAAAAAAAAGATAAGAGAGACTCAGAAAACTGGTAAAACCTACATTGTTGATAGAGTTGGGAGTACTTAGCACTGTGAAAACAGTACTTTCGCAGAAAGAAATCTACTTCTCTAAGACCGGGAAACAGGGAACAGTGAATGTATCAGTTTCTCAAGATTGGTAACAGTTAGAAACAAGAGAAAGTACACAGTGATTCATCTACCTAGAGAAGTTACAGAGGTTTACACAGAAAATTCCAAGTATACGTAAAAGAAAATAAGAGAGACTTAGAAAACTGGTAAAACCTACATTGTTGATTGAGTTGGGAGTACTTAGCACTGTGAAAGCAGCACTTTCGCCGAAAGAAATCTACTTCTCTGACACCCGGAAACAGTGAAAAGAGAATGTATGAGTTTCTCAAGATTGGTAATAGATAGAAACAAGAGAAAGTACACAGTGATTCATCTCCCTAGAGAAGTTACAGAGGTATACACAGAGAATTTCAAGTATAAGAAAAAGTAGATAAGAGAGACTTAGAAAACTGGTAAAACCTACATTGTTGATAGAGTTGGGAGTACTTAGCACTGTGAAAACAGTACTTTCCCAGAAAGAAATCTACTTCTCTAAGACCGGGAAACAGGGAACAGAGAATGTATGAGTTTCTAAAGATTTCTAACAGATAGATACAAGAGAAAGTACACAGTGATTCATCTACCTAGAGAAGTTACACAGGTTTACACAGAGAATTCCAAATATAAGTACAAGAAAATAAGAGAGACTTAGAAAACTGGTAAAACCTACATTGTTGATAGAGTTGGGAGTACTAAGCACTGTGAAAACAGCACTTTCGTCGAAAGAAATCTACTTCTCTAAGACCGGGAGACAGTCAAAAGAGAATGTATGAGTTTCTCAAGATTGGTAACACATAGAAACAAGAGAAAGTACACAGTTATTCATCTACCTAGAGAAGTTACAGAGGTTTACACAGAAAATTCCAAGTATAAGAAAAAGAAGATAAGAGAGTCTTAGAAAACCGGTAAAACCTACGTTTTTGATAGAGTTGGGAGTACTTAGCACTGTGAAAACAGCACGTTCGCAGAAAGAAATCTACTTCTCTACCACCGGGAAACAGGAAACAGAGAATGTATGAGTTTCTCAAGATTGGTAACAGACAGAAACAAGAGAAAGTACACAGTGATTCATCTACCTAGAGAACTTACAGAAGTTTACACAGAGAATTCCAAGTATAAGTACAAGAAAATAAGAGACTTAGAAAACTGGTAAAACCTACATTGTTGATAGAGTTGGGATTACTTAGCGCCGTGAAAACAGCACTTTCGGAGAAAGAAATCTCCTTCTCTAACACCGGGAAACAGGGAACAGAGGATATATCAGTTTCTCAAGATTGGTAACAGATAGAAACAAGAGAAAGTACACAGTGATTCATCTACCTAGAGAAGTTACAGAAGTTTACACAGAGAATTCCAAGTATAAGTACAAGAAAATAAGACAGACTTAGAAAACTGGTAAAATCTACATTGTTGATAGAGTTGGGAGTACTTAGCACTGTGAAAACAGCACTTTCGCCGAAAGAAATCTACTTCTCTAAGACCGTGAAACAGTGAACAGAGAATGTATGAGTTTCTCAAGATTGGTAACAGATAGAAACAAGAGAAAGTACACAGTGATTTATCTACCTAGAGAAGTTACAGAGGTTTACACAGGGAATTCCAAGTATAAGTACAAGAAAATAAGAGAGACTTACAAAACTGGTAAAACCTACATTGTTGATAGAGTTGGGAGTACTTAGCACTGTGAAAACAGTACTTTCTCAGAAAGAAATCTACATCTCTAAGCCCGGGAAACAGGGAACAGAGAATGTATGAGTTTCTCAAGATTGGTAACAGACAGAAACAAGAGAAAGTACACAGTGATTCATCAACCTAGAGAAGTTACAGAGGTTTACACGGAGAATTCCAAGTATAAGTACAAGAAAATAAGAGAGAATTAGAAAACTGCTAAAACCTACATTTTTGATAGAGTTGGGAGTACTTAGCCCTGTGAAAACAGCACTTTCGCAGAAAGAAATCTACTTCTCTAACACTGGGAAACGGGGAACAGAGAATGTATGAGTTTCTCAAGATTGGTAACAGACAGAAACAAGACAAAGTACACAGTGATTCATCTACCTAGAGAAGTTACAGAAGTTTACACAGAGAATTCCAAGTATAAGTACAAGAAAATAAGACAGACTTAGAAAACTGGTAAAACCTACATTGTTGATAGAGTTGGGAGTACTTAGCAATGTGAAAACAGCACTTTCGCCGAAAGAAATCTACTTCTCTGAGACCGGGAAACAGTGAACAGAGAATGTATGAGTTTCTCAAGATTGGTAACAGAGAGAAACAAGAGAAAGTATACAGTGATTCATCAACCTAGAGAAGTTACAGAGGTTTACACACAGAATTCCAAGTATAAGTACAAGGAAATAAGAGAGACTTAGAAAACTGGTAAAACCTACATTGTTGATAGAGTTGGGAGTACTTAGTACTGTGAAAACAGCACTTTCGCAGAAAGAAATCTACTTCTCTAACACCGGGAAACAGTGAAAATAGAATGTATGAGTTTCTCAAGATTGGTAACAGATAGAAACAAGAGAAAGTACACAGTGATTCATCTACCTAGAGAAGTTACAGAGGTTTAAATAGAGAGTTCCAAGTATAAGAAAAAGAAGATAAGAGAGACTTAGAAAACTGGTAAAACCTACATTGTTGATAGAGTTGGGAGTACTTAGCACTGTGAAAACAGCACTTTCCCAGAAAGAAATCTACTTCTCTAAGACCGGGAAACAGGGAACAGAGAATGTATGAGTTTCTCAAGATTGCTAACAGATAGAAACAAGAGAAAGTACACAGTGATTCATCTACCTCGAGAAGTTACAGAGGTTTACACAGAGAATTCCGAGTAAAAGAAAAAGAAGATAAGAGAGACTTAGAAAACTGGTAAAACCTACATTGTTGATAGAGTTGGGAGTACTTAGCACTGTGAAAGCAGCACTTTCGCCGAAAGAAATCTACTTCTCTGACACCCAGAAACAGTGAAAAGAGAATGTATGAGTTTGTCAAGATTGGTAACAGATAGAAACAAGAGAAAGTACACAGTGATTCATCTACCTAGAGAAGTTACAGAGGTTTACACAGAGAATTCCAAGTATAAGTACAAGAAAATAAGAGAGACTTAGAAAACTGGTCAAACCTACATTGTTGATAGAGTTGGGAGTACTTAGCACTGTGAAAACAGCCCTTTCGCCGAAAGAAATCTACTTCTCTAACACTGGGAAACAGGGAACAGAGAATGTATGAGTTTCTCAAGACTGGTAACAGACAGAAACAAGAGAAAGTACACAGCGATTCAACTACCTAGAGAAGTTACAGAAGTTTACACAGAGAATTCCAAGTATAAGTACAAGAAAATAAGAGAGACTTAGAAAACTGGTAAAACCTACATTGTTGATAGAGTTGGGAGTACTTAGCACTGTGAAAACAGCACTTTCGCCGAAAGAAATCTACTTCTCTAAGACCGGGAAACAGTGAAAAGAGAATGTATGAGTTTCTCAAATTGGTAACAGATAGAAACAAGAGAAAGTACACAGTGATTCATCTACCTAGAGAAGTTACAGAGGTTTACACAGAAAATTGCAAGTATAAGAAAAAGAAGATAAGAGAGACTTAGAAAACCGGTAATACCTACATAGTTGATAGAGTTGGGAGTACTTAGCGCTGTGAAAACAGCACTTTCGGAGAAAGAAATCTACTTCTCTAACACCGGGAAACAGGGAACAGAGGATATATCAGTTTCTCAAGATTGGTAACAGATAGAAAGAAGAGAAAGTACACAGTGATTCATCTACCTAGAGAAGTTACAGAGGTTTACACAGAGAATTCCAAGTATCAGTACAAGAAAATAAGAGAGACTTAGAAAACTGGTAAAACCTACATTGTTGATTGAGTTGGGAGTACTTAGCACTGTGAAAGCAGCACTTTCGCCGAAAGAAATCTACTTCTCTGACACCCGGAAACAGTGAAAAGAGAATGTACGAGTTTCTCAAGATTGGTAACAGATAGAAACAAGAGAAAGTACACAGTGATTCATCTACGTAGAGAATTTACAGAGGTTTAAACAGAGAGTTGCAAGTATAAGAACAAGAAGATAAGAGAGACTTAGAAAACTGGTAAAACCTACATTGTTGATAGAGTTGGGAGTACTTAGTACTGTGAAAACAGTACTTTCCCAGAAAGAAATCTACTTCTCTAAGATCGGGAAACAGGGAACAGAGAATGTATGAGTTTCTCAAGATTGCTAACAGATAGAAACAAGAGAAAGTACACAGAGACTCATCTACCTAGAGAAGTTACACAGGTTTACACAGAAAATTCCAAGTATAAGAAAAAGAAGATAAGAGAGACTTAGAAAACCGGTAAAACCTACATTGTTGACAGAGTTGGGAGTACTTAGCACTGTGAAAACAGCACTTTCGCAGAAAGAAATCTACTTCTCTAACACCGGGAAACAGGAAACAGAGAATGTATGAGTTTCTCAAGATTGGTAACAGATACAAACAAGAGAAAGTACACAGTGATTCATCTACCTAGAGAACTTACAGAGGTTTACACAGAGAATTCCAAGTATAAGTACAAGAAAATAAGAGAGACTTAGAAAAGTGGTAAAACCTACATTGTTGATAGAGTTGGGAGTACTTAGCACTGTGAAAACAGCACTTTCGCCGAAAGAAATCTACTTCTCTAACACCGGGAAACAGTGAAAAGTGAATGTATGAGTTTGTCAAGATTGGTAACAGATAGAAACAAGAGAAAGTACACAGTGATTCATCTACCTAGAGAAGTTACAGAGGTTTACACAGACAATTCCAAGTATAAGAAAAAGAAGATAAGAAAGACTTAGAAAACTGGTAAAACTTACATTGTTGATAGAGTTGGGAGTACTTAGCACTGTGAAAACAGTACTTTCGCAGAAAGAAATCTACTTCTCTAAGACCGGGAAACAGGGAACAGAGAATGTATGAGTTTCTCAAGATTGGTAACAGATAGAAACAAGAGAAAGTACAAAGTGATTCATCTACCTAGAGAACTTACAGAGGTTTACACAGAGAATTCCAAGTATAAGTACAAGAAAATAAGAGAGACTTAGAAAACTGGTAAAACCTACATTGTTGATTGAGTTGGGATTACTTAGCACTATGAAAGCAGCACTTTCGCAGAAAGAAATCTACTTCTCTGACACCCGGAAACAGTGAAAAGAGAATGTATGAGTTTCTCAAGATTGGTAACAGATAGAAACAAGAGAAAGTACACAGTGATTCATGTACCTAGAGAAGTTACAGAGTTTTACACAGAAAATTCCAAGTATAAGAAAAAGAAGATAAGAGAGACTTAGAAAACCGGTAAAACCTACATTGTTGATAGAGTTGGGAGTACTTAGCACTGTGAAAACAGCACTTTCGCAGAAAGAAATCTACTTCTCTAAGACCGGGAGACAGTGAAAAGAGAATGTATGAGTTTCTCAAGATTGGTAACACATAGAAACAAGAAAAAGTACACAGTTATTCATCTACCTAGAGAAGTTACAGAGGTTTACACAGAAAATTCCAAGTATAAGAAAAAGAAGATAAGAGAGACTTAGAAAACCGGTAAAACCTACATTTTTGATAGAGTTGGGAGTACTTAGCACTGTGAAAACAGCAGGTTCGTAGAAAGAAATCTACTTCTCTAACACTGGGAAACGGGGAACAGAGAATGTATGAGTTTCTCAAGATTGGTAACAGACAGAAACAAGACAAAGTACACAGTGATTCATCTACCTAGAGAAGTTACAGAAGTTTACACAGAGAATTCCAAGTATAAGTACAAGAAAATAAGACAGACTTAGAAAACTGGTAAAACCTACATTGTTGATAGAGTTGGGAATACTTAGCACTGTGAAAACAGCACTTTCGCGGAAAGAAATCTACTTCTCTGAGACCGGGAAACAGTGAACAGAGAATGTATGAGTTTCTCAAGATTGGTAACAGAGAGAAACAAGAGAAAGTACACAGTGATTCATCAACCTAGAGAAGTTACAGAGGTTTACACACAGAATTCCAAGTATAAGTACAAGGAAATAAGAGAGACTTAGAAAACTGGTAAAACCTACATTGTTGATAGAGTTGGGAGTACTTAGTACTGTGAAAACAGCACTTTCGCAGAAAGAAATCTACTTCTCTAACACCGGGAAACAGTGAAAAGAGAATGTATGAGTTTCTCAAGATTGGTAACAGATAGAAACAAGAGAAAGTACACAGTGATTCATCTACCTAGAGAAGTTACAGAGGTTTAAATAGAGAGTTCCAAGTATAAGAAAAAGAAGATAAGAGAGACTTAGAAAACTGGTAAAACCTACATTGTTGATACAGTTGGGAGTACTTAGCACTGTGAAAACAGCACTTTCCCAGAAAGAAATCTACTTCTCTAAGACCGGGAAACAGGGAACAGAGAATGTATGAGTTTCTCAAGATTGCTAACAGATAGAAACAAGAGAAAGTACACAGTGATTCCTCTACCTCGAGAAGTTACAGAGGTTTACACAGAGAATTCCGAGTAAAAGAAAAAGAAGATAAGAGAGACTTAGAAAACTGGTAAAACCTACATTGTTGATAGAGTTGGGAGTACTTAGCACTGTGAAAGCAGCACTTTCGCCGAAAGAAATCTACTTCTCTGACACCCAGAAACAGTGAAAAGAGAATGTATGAGTTTGTCAAGATTGGTAACAGATAGAAACAAGAGAAAGTACACAGTGATTCATCTACCTAGAGAAGTTACAGAGGTTTACACAGAGAATTCCAAGTATAAGTACAAGAAAATAAGAGAGACTTAGAAAACTGGTAAAACCTACATTGTTGATAGAGTTGGGAGTACTTAGCACTGTGAAAACAGCCCTTTCGCCGAAAGAAATCTACTTCTCTAACACTGGGAAACAGGGAACAGAGAATGTATGAGTTTCTCAAGACTGGTAACAGACAGAAACAAGAGAAAGTACACAGCGATTCAACTACCTAGAGAAGTTACAGAAGTTTACACAGAGAATTCCAAGTATAAGTACAAAAAAATAAGAGAGACTTAGAAAACTAGTAAAACCTACATTGTTGATAGAGTTGGGAGTACTTAGCACTGTGAAAACAGCACTTTCGCCGAAAGAAATCTACTTCTCTAAGACCTGGAAACAGTGAAAAGAGAATGTATGAGATTCTCAAGATTGGTAACAGATAGAAACAAGAGAAAGTACACAGTGATTCATCTACATAGAGAAGTTACAGAGGTTTACACAGAAAATTCCAAAGATAAGAAAAAGAAGATAAGAGAGACTTAGAAAACCGGTAATACCTACATTGTTGATAGAGTTGGGAGTACTTAGCGCTGTGAAAACAGCACTTTCGGAGAAAGAAATCTACTTCTCCAACACCGGGAAACAGGAAACAGAGAATGTATGAGTTCCTCAAGATTGGTAACAGATACAAACAAGAGAAAGTACACAGTGATTCATCTACCTAGAGAACATACAGAGGTTTACACAGAGAATTCCAAGTATAAGTACAAGAAAATAAGAGAGACTTAGAAAACTGGTAAAACCTACATTGTTGATAGAGTTGGGAGTACTTAGCACTGTGAAAACAGCACTTTCGCAGAAAGAAATCTACTTCTCTAACACCGGGAAACAGTGAAAAGAGAATGTATGAGTTTCTCAAGATTGGTAACAGATAGAAAGAAGAGAAAGTACACAGTGATTCATCTACCTAGAGATGTTACAGAGGTTTACACAGAGAATTCCAAGTTTAAGAAAAAAAAGATAAGAGAGACTCAGAAAACTGGTAAAACCTACATTGTTGATAGAGTTGAGAGTACTTAGCACTGTGAAAACAGTACTTTCGCAGAAAGAAATCTACTTCTCTAAGACCGGGAAACAGGGAACAGTGAATGTATCAGTTTCTCAAGATTGGTAACAGTTAGAAACAAGAGAAAGTACACAGTGATTCATCTACCTAGAGAAGTTACAGAGGTTTACACAGAAAATTCCAAGTATACGTAAAAGAAAATAAGAGAGACTTAGAAAACTGGTAAAACCTACATTGTTGATTGAGTTGGGAGTACTTAGCACTGTGAAAGCAGCACTTTCGCCGAAAGAAATCTACTTCTCTGACACCCGGAAACAGTGAAAAGAGGATGTGTGAGTTTCTCAAGATTGGTAACAGATAGAAACAAGAGAAAGTACACAGTGATTCATCTCCCTAGAGAAGTTACAGAGGTTTACACAGAGAATTTCAAGTATAAGAAAAAGTAGATAAGAGAGACTTAGAAAACTGGTAAAACCTACATTGTTGATAGAGTTGGGAGTACTTAGCACTGTGAAAACAGTACTTTCCCAGAAAGAAATCTACTTCTCTAAGACCGGGAAACAGGGAACAGAGAATGTATGAGTTTCTAAAGATTTCTAACAGATAGATACAAGAGAAAGTACACAGTGATTCATCTACCTAGAGAAGTTACACAGGTTTACACAGAGAATTCCAAATATAAGTACAAGAAAATAAGAGACTTAGAAAACTGGTAAAACCTACATTGTTGATAGAGTTGGGAGTACTAAGCACTGTGAAAACAGCACTTTCGTCGAAAGAAATCTACTTCTCTAAGACCGGGAGACAGTGAAAAGAGAATGTATGAGTTTCTCAAGATTGGTAACACATAGAAACAAGAGAAAGTACACAGTTATTCATCTACCTAGAGAAGTTACAGAGGTTTACACAGAAAATTCTAAGTATAAGAAAAAGAAGATAAGAGAGTCTTAGAAAACCGGTAAAACCTACATTTTTGATAGAGTTGGGAGTACTTAGCACTGTGAAAACAGCACGTTCGCAGAAAGAAATCTACTTCTCTAACACCGGGAAACAGGAAACAGAGAATGTATGAGTTTCTCAAGATTGGTAACAGACAGAAACAAGAGAAAGTACACAGTGATTCATCTACCTAGAGAACTTACAGAAGTTTACACAGAGAATTCCAAGTATAAGTAGAAGAAAATAAGAGACTTAGAAAACTGGTAAAACCTACATTGTTGATAGAGTTGGGATTACTTAGCGCCGTGAAAACAGCACTTTCGGAGAAAGAAATCTCCTTCTCTAACACCGGGAAACAGGGAACAGAGGATATATCAGTTTCTCAAGATTGGTAACAGATAGAAACAAGAGAAAGTACACAGTGATTCATCTACCTAGAGAAGTTACAGAGGTTTACACAGAGAATTCCAAGTATAAGTAAAAGGAAATAAGAGAGACTTAGAAAACTGGTAAAACCTACATTGTTGATTGAGTTGGGAGTACTTAGCACTGTGAAAGCAGCACTTTCGCCGAAAGAAATCTACTTCTCTGACACCCGGAAACAGTGAAAAGAGAATGTATGAGTTTCTCAAGATTGGTAACAGATAGAAACAAGAGAAAGTACACAGTGATTCATCTACCTAGAGAAGTTACAGAGGTTTACACAGAGAATTCCAAGTATAAGTACAAGAAAATAAGAGAGACTTAGAAAACTGGTAAAACCTACATTGTTGATAGAGTTGGGAGTATTTAGCACTGTGAAAACAGCACTTTCGCAGAAAGAAATCTACTTCTCTAACACCGGGAAACAGTGAAAAGAGAATGTATGAGTTTCTCAAGATTGGTAACAGATAGAAACAAGAGAAAGTACACAGTGATTCATCTACCTAGAGAAGTTACAGAGGTTTACACAGAGAGTTCCAAGTATAAGAAAAAGAAGATAAGAGAGACTTAGAAAACTGGTAAAACCTACATTGTTGATAGAGTTGGGAGTACTTAGCACTGTGAAAACAGTACTTTCCCAGAAAGAAATCTACTTCTCTAAGACCGGGAAACAGGGAACAGAGAATGTATGAGTTTCTCAAGATTGCTAACAGATAGAAACAAGAGAAAGTACACAGTGATTCATCTACCTAGAGAAGTTACAGAGGTTTACACAGAAAATTCCAAGTATAAGAAAAAGAAGATAAGAGAGACTTAGAAAACCGATAAAACCTACATTGTTGATAGAGTTGGGAGTACTTAGCACTGTGAAAACAGCACTTTCGCAGAAAGAAATCTACCTCTCTAACACCGGGAAACAGGAAACAGAGAATGTATGAGTTTCTCAAGATTGGTAGCAGACACAAACAAGAGAAAGTACACAGTGATTCATCGACCTAGAGAACTTACAGAGGTTTACACAGAGAATTCCAAGTATAAGAACAAGAAAATAAGAGACTTAGAAAACTGGTAAAACCTACATTGTTGATAGAGTTGGGAGTACTTAGCACTGTGAAAACAGCACTTTCGCAGAAAGAAATCTACTTCTCTAACACTGGGAAACGGGGAACAGAGAATGTATGAGTTTCTCAAGATTGGTAACAGACAGAAACAAGAGAAAGTACACAGTGATTCATCTACCTAGAGAAGTTACAGAAGTTTACACAGAGAATTCCAAGTATAAGTACAAGAAAATAAGACAGACTTAGAAAACTGGTAAAATCTACATTGTTGATAGAGTTGGGAGTACTTAGCACTGTGAAAACAGCACTTTAGCCGAAAGAAATCTACTTCTCTAAGACCGTGAAACAGTGAACAGAGAATGTATGAGTTTCTCAAGATTGGTAACAGATAGAAACAAGAGAAAGTACACAGTGATTTATCTAACTAGAGAAGTTACAGAGGTTTACACAGGGAATTCCAAGTATAAGTACAAGAAAATAAGAGAGACTTACAAAACTGGTAAAACCTACATTGTTGATAGAGTTGGGAGTACTTAGCACTGTGAAAACAGTACTTTCTCAGAAAGAAATCTACATCTCTAAGCCCGGGAAACAGGGAACAGAGAATGTATGAGTTTCTCAAGATTGGTAACAGACAGAAACAAGAGAAAGTACACAGTGATTCATCAACCTAGAGAAGTTACAGAGGTTTACACAGAGAATTCCAAGTATAAGTACAAGAAAATAAGAGAATTAGAAAACTGCTAAAACCTACATTTTTGATAGAGTTGGGAGTACTTAGCACTGTGAAAACAGCACTTTCGCAGAAAGAAATCTACTTCTCTAACACTGGGAAACAGGGAACAGAGAATGTATGAGTTTCTCAAGATTGGTAACAGACAGAAACAAGAGAAAGTACCCAGTGATTCATCTACCTAGAGAAGTTACAGAAGTTTACACAGAGAATTCCAAGTATAAGTACAAGAAAATAAGAGAGACTTAGAAAACTGGTAAAACCTACATTTTTGATAGAGTTGGGAGTACTTAGCACTGTGAAAACAGCACTTTCGCCGAAAGAAATCTACTTCTCTAAGACCGGGAAACAGTGAAAAGAGAATGTATGAGTTTCTCAAGATTGGTAACAGATAGAAACAAGAGAAAGTACACAGTGATTCATCTACCTAGAGAAGTTACAGAGGTTTACACAGAAAATTGCAAGTATAAGAAAAAGAAGATAAGAGAGACTTAGAAAACCGGGAAAAACCTACATTGTTGATAGAGTTTGGTGTACTTAGTGCTGTGAAAACAGCACTTTCGGAGAAAGAAATCTACTTCTCTAACACCGGGAAACAGGGAACAGAGGATATATCAGTTTCTCAAGATTGGTAACAGATAGAAAGAAGAGAAAGTACACAGTGATTCATCTACCTAGAGAAGTTACAGAGGTTTACACAGAGAATTCGAAGTATAAGTAAAAGAAAATAAGAGAGACTTAGAAAACTGGTAATACCTACATTGTTGATTGAGTTGGGAGTACTTAGCACTGTGAAAGCAGCACTTTCGCTGAAAGAAATCTACTTCTCTGACACCCGGAAACAGTGAAAAGAGAATGTATGAGTTTCTCAAGATTGGTAACAGATAGAAACAAGAGAAAGTACACAGTGATTCATCTATCTAGAGAAGTTACAGAGGTTTACACAGAGAATTCCAAGTATAAGTACAAGAAAATAAGAGAGACTTAGAAAACTGGTAAAACCTACATTGTTGATAGAGTAGGGAGTACTTAGCACTGTGAAAACAGCACTTTCGCAGAAAGAAATCTACTTCTCCAACACCGGGAAACAGTGAAAAGAGAATGTATGAGTTTCTCAAGATTGGTAACAGATAGAAACAAGAGAAAGTACACAGTGATTCATCTACCTAGAGAAGTTACAGAGGTTTAAATAGAGAGTTCCAAGTATAAGAAAAAGAAGGTACGAGAGACTTAGAAAACTGGTAAAACCTACATTGTTGATAGAGTTGGGAGTACTTAGCACTGTGAAAACAGTACTTTCCCAGAAAGAAATCTACTTCTCTAAGACCGGGAAACAGGGAACAGAGAATGTATGAGTTTCTCAAGATTGCTAACAGACAGAAACAAGAGAAAGTACACAGTGATTCATCTACCTAGAGAAGTTACAGAGGTTTACACAGAGAATTCCGAGTAAAAGAAAAAGAAGATAAGAGAGACTTAGAAAACTGGTAAAACCTACATTGTTGATAGAGTTGGGAGTACTTAGCACTGTGAAAGCAGCACTTTCGCCGAAAGAAATCTACTTCTCTGACACCCAGAAACAGTGAAAAGAGAATGTATGAGTTTCTCAAGATTGGTAACAGTTAGAAACAAGAGAAAGTACACAGTGATTCTTCTACCTAGAGAAGTTACAGAGGTTTACACAGAGAATTCCAAGTATAAGTACAAGAAAATAAGAGAGACTTACAAAACTGGTAAAACCTACATTGTTGATAGAGTTGGGAGTACTTAGCACTGTGAAAACAGCCCTTTCGCCGAAAGAAATATACTTCTCTAACACTGGGAAACAGGGAACAGAGAATGTATGAGTTTCTCAAGACTGGTAACAGACAGAAACAAGAGAAAGTACACAGCGATTCATCTACCTAGAGAAGTTACAGAAGTTTACACAGAGAATTCCAAGTATAAGTACAAGAAAATAAGAGAGACTTAGAAAACTGGTAAAACCTACATTGTTGATAGAGTTGGGAGTACTTAGCACTGTGAAAACAGCACTTTCGCCGAAAGAAATCTACTTCTCTAAGACCGGGAAATAGTGAAAAGAGAATGTATGAGTTTCTCAAATTGGTAACAGATAGAAACAAGAGAAAGTACACAGTGATTGATCTACCTAGAGAAGTTACAGAGGTTTACACAGAAAATTGCGAGTATAAGAAAAAGAAGATAAGAGAGACTTAGAAAACCGGTAATACCTACATTGTTGATAGAGTTGGGAGTACTTCGCGCTGTGAAAACAGCACTTTCGGAGAAAGAAATCTACTTCTCTAACACCGGGAAACAGGGAACAGAGGATATATCAGTTTCTCAAGATTGGTAACAGATAGAAACAAGAGAAAGTACACAGTCATTCATCTACCTAGAGAAGTTACAGAGGTTTACACAGAGAATTCCTAGTACAAGTACAAGAAAATAAGAGAGACTTAGAAAACTGGTAAAACCTACATTGTTGATAGTGTTGGGAGTACTTAGCACTGTGAAAGCAGCACTTTCGCCAAAAGAAATCTACTTCTCTGACACCCGGAAACAGTGAAAAGAGAATGTATGAGTTTCTCAAGATTGGTAACAGATAGAAACAAGAGAAAGTACACAGTGATTCATCTACGTAGAGAAGTTACAGAGGTTTAAACAGAGAGTTCCAAGTATAAGAAAAAGAAGATAAGAGAGACTTAGAAAACTGGTAAAACCTACATTGTTGATAGAGTTGGGAGTACTTAGCACTGTCAAAACAGCACTTTCGCTGAAAGAAATCTACTTCTCTAAGACCGGGAAACAGTGAAAAGAGAATGTATAAGTTTCTCAAGATTGGAAACAGATAGAAACAAGAGAAAGTACACAGTGATTCGTCTACCTAGAGAAGTTACACAGGTTTACACAGAGAATTCCAAATATAAGTACAAGAAAATAAGAGAGACTTAGAAAACTGGTAAAGCCTACATTGTTGATAGAGTTGGGAGTAGTAAGCACTGTGAAAACAGCACTTTCGCCGAAAGAAATCTACTTCTCTAAGACTGGGAGACAGTGAAAAGAGAATGTATGAGTTTCTCAAAATTGGTAACACATAGAAACAAGAGGAAGTACACAGTTATTCATCTACCTAGAGAAGTTGCAGGGGTTTACACAGAAAATTCCAAGTATAAGAAAAAGAAGGTAAGAGAGACTTAGAAAACCGGTAAAACCTACATTTTTGATGGAGTTGGGAGTACTTAGCACTGTGAAAACAGCACGTTCGCAGAAAGAAATCTACTTCTCTAACACTGGGAAACAGGAAACAGAGAATGTATGAGTTTCTCAAGATTGGTAACAGACACAAACAAGAGAAAGTACACAGTGATTCATCTACCTAGAGAACTTACAGAAGTTTACACAGAGAATTCCAAGTATAAGTACAAGAAAATAAGAGACTTAGAAAACTGGTAAAACCTACATTGTTGATAGAGTTGGGAGTACTTACCACTGTGAAAACAGCACTTTCGCCGAAAGAAATCTACTTCTCTAAGACCGGGAAACAGTGAACAGAGAATGTATGAGTTTCTCAAGATTGGTAACAGATAGAAACAAGAGAAAGTACACAGTGATTCATCTACCTACAGAAGTTACAGAGGTTTACACAGAGAATTCCAAGTATAAGTACAAGAAAATAAGAGAGACTTAGACAACTGGTAAAACCTACATTTTTGATAGAGTTGGGAGTACTTAGCACTGTGAAAACAGCACGTTGCAGAAAGAAATCTACTTCTCTAACACTGGGAAACAGGGAACAGAGAATGTATGAGTTTCTCAAGATTGGTAACAGACAGAAACAAGAGAAAGTACACAGTGATTCATCTACCTAGAGAAGTTCCAGAGGTTTACACAGAAAATTGCAAGTATAAGAAAAAGAAGATAAGGGAGACTTAGAAAACCGGTAACACCTACATTGTTGATAGAGTTGGGATTACTTAGCGCTGTGAAAACAGCACTATCGGAGAAAGAAATCTACTTCTCTAAACCGGGAAACAGGGAACAGAGGATATATCAGTTTCTCAAGATTGGTAACAGATAGAAACAAGAGAAAGTACACAGTGATTCATCTACCTAGAGAAGTTACAGAGGTTTACACAGAGAATTCCAAGTATAAGTAAAAGGAAATAAAAGAGACTTAGAAAACTGGTAAAACCTACATTTTTGATTGAGTTGGGAGTACTTAGCACTGTGAAAGCAGCACTTTCGCCGAAAAAATCTACTTCTCTGACACCCGGAAACAGTGAAAAGAGAATGTATGAGTTTCTCAAGATTGGTAACAGATAGAAACAAGAGAAAGTACACAGTGATTCATCTACCTAGAGAAGTTACAGAGGTTTACACAGAGAATTCCAAGTATAAGTACAAGAAAATGAGAGAGACTTAGAAAACTGGTAAAACCTACATTGTTGATAGAGTTGGGAGTATTTAGCACTGTGACAACAGCACTTTCGCAGAAAGAAATCTACTTCTCTTACACCCGGAACCAGTGAAAAGAGAATGTATGAGTTTCTCAAGATTGGTAACAGATAGAAAGAAGAGAAAGTACACAGTGATTCATCTACCTAGAGAAGTTACAGAGGTTTACACAGAGAGTTCCATTTATAAGAAAAAGAAGATAAGAGAGACTTAGAAAACTGGTAAAACCTACATTGTTGATAGAGTTGGGAGTACTTAGCACTGTGAAAACAGTACTTTCCCAGAAAGAAATCTACTTCTCTAAGACCGGGAAACAGGGAACAGAGAATGTATGAGTTTCTCAAGATTGGTAACAGACAGAAACAAGAGAAAGTACCCAGTGATTCACCTACCTAGAGAAGTTACAGAAGTTTACACAGAGAATTCCAAGTATAAGTACAAGAAAATAAGAGAGACTTAGAAAACTGGTAAAACCTACATTTTTGATAGAGTTGGGAGTACTTAGCACTGTGAAAACAGCACTTTCGCCGAAAGAAATCTACTTCTCTAAGACCGGGAAACAGTGAAAAGAGAATGTATGAGTTTCTCAAGATTGGTAACAGATAGAAACAAGAGAAAGTACACAGTGATTCATCTACCTAGAGAAGTTACAGAGGTTTACACAGAAAATTGCAAGTATAAGAAAAAGAAGATAAGAGAGACTTAGAAAACCGGGAAAAACCTACATTGTTGATAGAGTTTGGTGTACTTAGTGCTGTGAAAACAGCACTTTCGGAGAAAGAAATCTACTTCTCTAACACCGGGAAACAGGGAACAGAGGATATATCAGTTTCTCAAGATTGGTAACAGATAGAAAGAAGAGAAAGTACACAGTGATTCATCTACCTAGAGAAGTTACAGAGGTTTACACAGAGAATTCGAAGTATAAGTAAAAGAAAATAAGAGAGACTTAGAAAACTGGTAATACCTACATTGTTGATTGAGTTGGGAGTACTTAGCACTGTGAAAGCAGCACTTTCGCTGAAAGAAATCTACTTCTCTGACACCCGGAAACAGTGAAAAGAGAATGTATGAGTTTCTCAAGATTGGTAACAGATAGAAACAAGAGAAAGTACACAGTGATTCATCTATCTAGAGAAGTTACAGAGGTTTACACAGAGAATTCCAAGTATAAGTACAAGAAAATAAGAGAGACTTAGAAAACTGGTAAAACCTACATTGTTGATAGAGTAGGGAGTACTTAGCACTGTGAAAACAGCACTTTCGCAGAAAGAAATCTACTTCTCCAACACCGGGAAACAGTGAAAAGAGAATGTATGAGTTTCTCAAGATTGGTAACAGATAGAAACAAGAGAAAGTACACAGTGATTCATCTACCTAGAGAAGTTACAGAGGTTTAAATAGAGAGTTCCAAGTATAAGAAAAAGAAGGTACGAGAGACTTAGAAAACTGGTAAAACCTACATTGTTGATAGAGTTGGGAGTACTTAGCACTGTGAAAACAGTACTTTCCCAGAAAGAAATCTACTTCTCTAAGACCGGGAAACAGGGAACAGAGAATGTATGAGTTTCTCAAGATTGCTAACAGATAGAAACAAGAGAAAGTACACAGTGATTCATCTACCTAGAGAAGTTACAGAGGTTTACACAGAGAATTCCGAGTAAAAGAAAAAGAAGATAAGAGAGACTTAGAAAACTGGTAAAACCTACATTGTTGATAGAGTTGGGAGTACTTAGCACTGTGAAAGCAGCACTTTCGCCGAAAGAAATCTACTTCTCTGACACCCAGAAACAGTGAAAAGAGAATGTATGAGTTTCTCAAGATTGGTAACAGTTAGAAACAAGAGAAAGTACACAGTGATTCTTCTACCTAGAGAAGTTACAGAGGTTTACACAGAGAATTCCAAGTATAAGTACAAGAAAATAAGAGAGACTTACAAAACTGGTAAAACCTACATTGTTGATAGAGTTGGGAGTACTTAGCACTGTGAAAACAGCCCTTTCGCCGAAAGAAATATACTTCTCTAACACTGGGAAACAGGGAACAGAGAATGTATGAGTTTCTCAAGACTGGTAACAGACAGAAACAAGAGAAAGTACACAGCGATTCATCTACCTAGAGAAGTTACAGAAGTTTACACAGAGAATTCCAAGTATAAGTACAAGAAAATAAGAGAGACTTAGAAAACTGGTAAAACCTACATTGTTGATAGAGTTGGGAGTACTTAGCACTGTGAAAACAGCACTTTCGCCGAAAGAAATCTACTTCTCTAAGACCGGGAAATAGTGAAAAGAGAATGTATGAGTTTCTCAAATTGGTAACAGATAGAAACAAGAGAAAGTACACAGTGATTGATCTACCTAGAGAAGTTACAGAGGTTTACACAGAAAATTGCAAGTATAAGAAAAAGAAGATAAGAGAGACTTAGAAAACCGGTAATACCTACATTTTTGATAGAGTTGGGAGTACTTCGCGCTGTGAAAACAGCACTTTCGGAGAAAGAAATCTACTTCTCTAACACCGGGAAACAGGGAACAGAGGATATATCAGTTTCTCAAGATTGGTAACAGATAGAAACAAGAGAAAGTACACAGTCATTCATCTACCTAGAGAAGTTACAGAGGTTTACACAGAGAATTCCTAGTACAAGTACAAGAAAATAAGAGAGACTTAGAAAACTGGTAAAACCTACATTGTTGATAGTGTTGGGAGTACTTAGCACTGTGAAAGCAGCACTTTCGCCAAAAGAAATCTACTTCTCTGACACCCGGAAACAGTGAAAAGAGAATGTATGAGTTTCTCAAGATTGGTAACAGATAGAAACAAGAGAAAGTACACAGTGATTCATCTACGTAGAGAAGTTACAGAGGTTTAAACAGAGAGTTCCAAGTATAAGAAAAAGAAGATAAGAGAGACTTAGAAAACTGGTAAAACCTACATTGTTGATAGAGTTGGGAGTACTTAGCACTGTCAAAACAGCACTTTCGCCGAAAGAAATCTACTTCTCTAAGACCGGGAAACAGTGAAAAGAGAATGTATAAGTTTCTCAAGATTGGAAACAGATAGAAACAAGAGAAAGTACACAGTGATTCGTCTACCTAGAGAAGTTACACAGGTTTACACAGAGAATTCCAAATATAAGTACAAGAAAATAAGAGAGACTTAGAAAACTGGTAAAGCCTACATTGTTGATAGAGTTGGGAGTAGTAAGCACTGTGAAAACAGCACTTTCGCCGAAAGAAATCTACTTCTCTAAGACTGGGAGACAGTGAAAAGAGAATGTATGAGTTTCTCAAAATTGGTAACACATAGAAACAAGAGGAAGTACACAGTTATTCATCTACCTAGAGAAGTTGCAGGGGTTTACACAGAAAATTCCAAGTATAAGAAAAAGAAGATAAGAGAGACTTAGAAAACCGGTAAAACCTACATTTTTGATGGAGTTGGGAGTACTTAGCACTGTGAAAACAGCACGTTCGCAGAAAGAAATCTACTTCTCTAACACTGGGAAACAGGAAACAGAGAATGTATGAGTTTCTCAAGATTGGTAACAGACACAAACAAGAGAAAGTACACAGTGATTCATCTACCTAGAGAACTTACAGAAGTTTACACAGAGAATTCCAAGTATAAGTACAAGAAAATAAGAGACTTAGAAAACTGGTAAAACCTACATTGTTGATAGAGTTGGGAGTACTTACCACTGTGAAAACAGCACTTTCGCCGAAAGAAATCTACTTCTCTAAGACCGGGAAACAGTGAACAGAGAATGTATGAGTTTCTCAAGATTGGTAACAGATAGAAACAAGAGAAAGTACACAGTGATTCATCTACCTACAGAAGTTACAGAGGTTTACACAGAGAATTCCAAGTATAAGTACAAGAAAATAAGAGAGACTTAGACAACTGGTAAAACCTACATTTTTGATAGAGTTGGGAGTACTTAGCACTGTGAAAACAGCACGTTCGCAGAAAGAAATCTACTTCTCTAACACTGGGAAACAGGGAACAGAGAATGTATGAGTTTCTCAAGATTGGTAACAGACAGAAACAAGAGAAAGTACACAGTGATTCATCTACCTAGAGAAGTTACAGAGGTTTACACAGAGAATTCCAAGTATAAGTAAAAGGAAATAAAAGAGACTTAGAAAACTGGTAAAACCTACATTTTTGATTGAGTTGGGAGTACTTAGCACTGTGAAAGCAGCACTTTCGCCCAAAAAATCTACTTCTCTGACACCCGGAAACAGTGAAAAGAGAATGTATGAGTTTCTCAAGATTGGTAACAGATAGAAACAAGAGAAAGTACACAGTGATTCATCTACCTAGAGAAGTTACAGAGGTTTACACAGAGAATTCCAAGTATAAGTACAAGAAAATGAGAGAGACTTAGAAAACTGGTAAAACCTACATTGTTGATAGAGTTGGGAGTATTTAGCACTGTGACAACAGCACTTTCGCAGAAAGAAATCTACTTCTCTTACACCCGGAACCAGTGAAAAGAGAATGTATGAGTTTCTCAAGATTGGTAACAGATAGAAAGAAGAGAAAGTACACAGTGATTCATCTACCTAGAGAAGTTACAGAGGTTTACACAGAGAGTTCCATTTATAAGAAAAAGAAGATAAGAGAGACTTAGAAAACTGGTAAAACCTACATTGTTGATAGAGTTGGGAGTACTTAGCACTGTGAAAACAGTACTTTCCCAGAAAGAAATCTACTTCTCTAAGACCGGGAAACAGGGAACAGAGAATGTATGAGTTTCTCAAGATTGCTAACAGATAGAAACAAGAGAAAGTACACAGTTATTCATCTACCTAGAGAAGTTACAGAGGTTTTCACAGAAAATTCCAAGTATAAGAAAAAGAAGATAAGAGAGACTTAGACAACCGATAAACCCTACATTGTTGATAGAGTTGGGAGTACGTAGCACTGTGAAAACAGCACTTTCGTAGAAAGAAATCTACTTCTCTAACACCGGGAAACAGTGAAAAGAGAATGTATGAGTTTCTCAAGATTGGTGACAGACAGAAACAAGAGAAAGTACAGAGTGATTCACCAACCTAGAGAAGTTACAGAGGTTAACACAGAGAATTCCAAGTATAAGTAAAAGAAAATAAGAGAGACTTAGAAAACTGGTAAAACCTACATTTTTGATAGAGTTGGGAGTACTTAGCACTCTGAAAACAGCAATTTCGCAGAAAGAAATCTACTTCTCTAACACTGGGAAACAGGTAACAGAGAATGTATGAGTTTCTCAAGATTGGTAACAGATAGAAACAAGAGAAAGTACAC
This sequence comes from Heterohyrax brucei, assembly GCA_028571685.1. Classification (NCBI taxonomy): domain Eukaryota; kingdom Metazoa; phylum Chordata; class Mammalia; order Hyracoidea; family Procaviidae; genus Heterohyrax; species Heterohyrax brucei. The sequence continues at coordinate 4,882,392 of CM053165.1, read as the reverse complement.
AGTGATTCATCTACCTAGAGAAGTTAGAGTTTTACACAGAGAATTCCAAGTATAAGTACAAGAAAATAAGAGAGACTTAGAAAACTGGTAAAACCTACATTGTTGATAGAGTTGGGAGTACTTAGCACTGTGAAAGGAGCACTTTCGCAGAAAGAAATCTACTTATCTAACACCGGGAAACAGTGAAAAGAGAATGTATGACTTTCTCAAGATTGGTAACAGATAGAAACAAGAGAAAGTACACAGTGATTCATCTACCTAGAGAACTTACAGAGGTTTACACAGAGAATTCCAAGTATAAGTACAAGAAAAGAAGAGAGACTTAGAAAACTAGTAAAACCTACATTGTTGATTGAGTTGGGAGTACTTAGCACTGTGAAAGCAGCACTTTCGCCGAAAGAAATCTACTTCTATGACACCCAGAAACAGTGAAAAGAGAATGTATGAGTTTCTCAAGTTTGGTAACAGATAGAAACAAGAGAAAGTACACAGTGATTCATCTACCTAGAGAAGTTACAGAGGTTTACACAGAGAATTCCAAGTATAAGTACAAGAAGATAAGAGAGACTTAGAAAACTGGTAAAACCTACATTGTTGATAGAGTTGGGAGTACTTAGCACTGTGAAAACAGCCCTTTCGCCGAAAGAAATCTACCTCTCTAACACTGGGAAACAGGGAACAGAGAATGTATGAGTTTCTCAAGATTGGTAACAGACAGAAAAAAGAGAAAGTACACAGTGATTCATCTACCTAGAGAAGTTACACAGGTTTACACAGAGAATTCAAGTATAAGAAAAAGAAGATAAGAGAGACTTAGAAAACCGGTAAAACCTACCTTTTTGATAGAGTTGGGAGTACTTAGCACTGTGAAAACAGCACGTTCGCAGAAAGAAATCTACTTCTCTAACACTGGGAAACAGGAAACAGAGAATGTATGAGTTTCTCAAGATTGGTGACAGACAGAAACAAGAGAAAGTACACAGTGATTCATCTACCTAGAGAACTTACAGAAGTTTACACAGAGAATTCCAAGTATAAGTACAAGAAAATAAGAGACTTGGAAAACGGGTAAAACCTACATTGTTGATAGAGTTGGGATTACTTAGCGCTGTGAAAACAGCATTTTCGGAGAAAGAAATCTACTTCTCTAACACCGGGAAACAGGGAACAGAGGATATATCACTTTCTCAAGATTGGTAACAGATAGAAACAAGAGAAAGTACACAGTGATTCATCTACCTATAGAAGTTACAGAGGTTTACACAGAGAATTCCAAGTATAAGTAAAAGGAAATAAGAGAGACTTAGAAAACTGGTAAAACCTACATTGTTGATTGAGTTGGGAGTACTTAGCACTGTGAAAGCAGCACTTTCGCCGAAAGAAATCTACTTCTCTGACACCCGGAGACAGTGAAAAGAGAATGTATGAGTTTCTCAAGATTGGTAACAGATAGAAACAAGAGAAAGTACACAGTGATTCATCTACGTAGAGAAGTTACAGAGGTTTACACAGAGAATTCCAAGTATAAGTACAAGAAAATAAGAGAGACTTAGAAAACTGGTAAAACCTACATTGTTGATAGAGTTGGGAGTACTAAGCACTGTGAAAACAGCACTTTCGCCGAAAGAAATCTACTTCTCTAAGACCGGGAGACAGTGAACAGAGAATGTATGAGTTTCTCAAGATTGGTAACACATAGAAACAAGAAAAAGTACACAGTTATTCATCTACCTAGAGAAGTTACAGAGGTTTACACAGAAAATTCCAAGTATAAGAAAAAGAAGATAAGAGAGACTTAGAAAACCGGTAAAACCTACATTTTTGAAAGAGTTGGGAGTACTTAGCACTGTGAAAACAGCAGGTTCGCAGAAAGAAATCTAATTCTCTAACACTGGGAAACAGGAAACAGAGAATGTATGAGTTTCTCAAGATTGGTAACAGACACAAACAAGAGAAAGTACACAGTGATTCATCTACCTAGAGAACTTACAGAGGTTTACACAGAGAATTCCAAGTATAAGTACAAGAAAATAAGAGACTTAGAAAACTGGTAAAACCTACATTGTTGATAGAGTTGGCAGTACTTAGCACTGTGAAAACAGCAATTTCGCAGAAAGAAATCTACTTCTCTAACACTGGGAAACGGGGAACAGAGAATGTATGAGTTTCTCAAGATTGGTAACAGACAGAAACAAGACAAAGTACACAGTGATTCATCTACCTAGAGAAGTTACAGAAGTTTACACAGAGAATTCCAAGTATAAGTACAAGAAAATAAGACAGACTTAGAAAACTGGTAAAACCCACATTGTTGATAGAGTTGAGAGTACTTAGCACTGCGAAAACAGCACTTTCGCCGAAAGAAATCTACTTCTCTGAGACCGGGAAACAGTGAACAGAGAATGTATGAGTTTCTCAAGATTGGTAACACATAGAAACAAGAAAAAGTACACAGTTATTCATCTACCTAGAGAAGTTACAGAGGTTTACACAGAAAATTCCAAGTATAAGAAAAAGAAGATAAGAGAGACTTAGAAAACCGGTAAAACCTACATTTTTGAAAGAGTTGGGAGTACTTAGCACTGTGAAAACAGCAGGTTCGCAGAAAGAAATCTAATTCTCTAACACTGGGAAACAGGAAACAGAGAATGTATGAGTTTCTCAAGATTGGTAACAGACACAAACAAGAGAAAGTACACAGTGATTCATCTACCTAGAGAACTTACAGAGGTTTACACAGAGAATTCCAAGTATAAGTACAAGAAAATAAGAGACTTAGAAAACTGGTAAAACCTACATTGTTGATAGAGTTGGCAGTACTTAGCACTGTGAAAACAGCAATTTCGCAGAAAGAAATCTACTTCTCTAACACTGGGAAACGGGGAACAGAGAATGTATGAGTTTCTCAAGATTGGTAACAGACAGAAACAAGACAAAGTACACAGTGATTCATCTACCTAGAGAAGTTACAGAAGTTTACACAGAGAATTCCAAGTATAAGTACAAGAAAATAAGACAGACTTAGAAAACTGGTAAAACCTACATTGTTGATAGAGTTGAGAGTACTTAGCACTGCGAAAACAGCACTTTCGCCGAAAGAAATCTACTTCTCTGAGACCGGGAAACAGTGAACAGAGAATGTATGAGTTTCTCAAGATTGGTAACAGACAGAAACAAGAGAAAGTACACAGTGATTCATCAACCTAGAGAAGTTACAGAGGTTTACACAGAGAATTCCAAGTATAAGTACAAGGAAATAAGAGAGACTTAGAAAACTGCTAAAACCTACATTTTTGATAGAGTTGGGAGCACTTAGCACTGTGAAAACAGCACTTTCGCAGAAAGAAATCTACTTCTCTAACACTGGGAAACAGGGAACAGAGAATGTATGAGTATCTGAAGATTAGTAACAGACAGAAACAAGAGAAAGTACACAGTGATTCATCTACCTAGAGAAGTTACAGAAGTTTACACAGAGAATTCGAAGTATAAGTACAAGAAAATAAGAGAGACTTAGAAAACTGGTAAAACCTACATTGTTGATAGAGTTGGGAGTACTTAGCACTGTGAAAACAGCACTTTCGCCGAAAGAAATCCACTTCTCTAAGACCGGGAAACAGTGAAAAGAGAATGTATGAGTTTCTCAAGATTAGTAACAGATAGAAACAAGAGAAAGTACACAGTGATTCATCTACCTAAAGAAGTTACAGAGGTTTACACAGAAAATTGCAAGTATAAGAAAAAGAAGATAAGAGAGACTTAGAAAACCGGTAATACCTACATTGTTGATAGAGTTGGGAGTACTTAGCGCTGTGAAAACAGCACTTTCGGAGAAAGAAATCTACTTCTCTAACACCGGGAAACAGGGAACAGAGGATATATCAGTTTCTCAAGATTGGTAACAGATAGAAACAAGAGAAAGTACACAGTGATTCATCTACCTAGAGAAGTTACAGAGGTTTACACAGAGAATTCCAAGTATAAGTACAAGAAAATAAGAGAGACTTAGAAAACTGGTAAAACCTACATTGTTGATAGAGTTGGGAGTACTTAGCACTGTGAAAACAGCCCTTTCGCCGAAAGAAATCTACTTCTCTAACACTGGGAAACACGGAACAGAGAATGTATGAGTTTCTCAAGATTGGTAACAGACAGAAACAAGAGAAAGTACACAGCGATTCATCTACCTAGAGAAGTTACAGAAGTTTACACAGAGAATTCCAAATATAAGTACAAGAAAATAAGAGAGACTTAGAAAACTGGTAAAACCTACATTGTTGATAGAGTTGGGAGTACTTAGCACTGTAAAAACAACACTTTCGCCGAAAGAAATCTACTTCTCTAACACCGGGAAACAGTGAAAAGAGAATGTATGAGTTTCTCAAATTGGTAACAGGTAGAAACAAGAGAAAGTACACAGTGATTCATCTACCTAGAGAAGTTACAGAGGTTTACACAGAAAATTGCAAGTATAAGAAAAAGAAGATAAGAGAGACTTAGAAAACCGGTAATACCTACATTGTTGATAGAGTTGGGAGTACTTAGCCCTGTGAAAACAGCACTTTCGGAGAAAGAAATTTACTTCTCTAACACCGGGAAACAGGGAACAGAGGATATATCAGTTTCTCAAGATTGGTAACAGATAGAAACAAGAGAAAGTACACAGTGATTCATCTACCTAGAGAAGTTACACAGGTTTACACAGAGAATTCCAAGTATCAGTACAAGAAAATAAGAGAGACTTAGAAAACTGGTAAAACCTACATTGTTGATTGAGTTGGGAGTACGTAGCACTGTGAAAGCAGCACTTTCGCCGAAAGAAATCTACTTCTCTGACACCCGGAAACAGTGAAAAGAGAATGTATGAGTTTCTCAAGATTGGTAACAGATAGAAACAAGAGAAAGTACACAGTGATTCATCTACGTAGAGAAGTTACAGAGGTTTAAACAGAGAGTTCCAAGTATAAGAAAAAGAAGATAAGAGAGACTTAGAAAACTGGTAAAACCTACATTGTTGATAGAGTTGGGAGTACTTAGCACTGTGAAAACAGTACTTTCCCAGAAAGAAATCTACTTCTCTAAGACCGGAAAACTGGGAACAGAGAATGTATGAGTTTCTCAAGATTGCTAATAGATAGAACCAAGAGATAGTACACAGTGATTCATCTACCTAGAGAAGTTACAGAGGTTTACACACAAAATTCCAAGTATAAGAAAAAGAAGATAAGAGAGACTTAGAAAACCGGTAAAACCTACATTGTTGATAGAGTTGGGAGTACTTAGCATTGTGAAAACAGCACTTTCGCAGAAAGAAATCTACTTCTCTAAGACCGGGAAAAAGTGAAAAGAGAATGTATGAGTTTCTCAAGATTGGTAACAGACACAAACAAGAGAAAGTACACAGTGATTCACCTACCTAGAGAACTTACAGAGGTTTACACAGAGAATTCTAAGTATAAGTACACGAAAATAAGAGAGACTTAGAAAACTGGTAAAACCTACATTGTTGATAGAGTTGGGAGTACTTAGCACTGTGAAAACAGCACTTTCTCCGAAAGAAATCTACTTCTCTAATACCGGGAAAAAGTGAAAGGAGAATGTATGAGTTTCTCAAGATTGGTAACAGACAGAAACATGAGAAAGTACACAGTGATTCATCTACCTAGAGAAGTTAGAGAGGTTTACACAGAGAATTCCAAGTATAAGTACAAGAAAATAAGAGAGACTTAGAAAACTAGTAAAACCTACATTGTTGATAGAGTTGGGAGTACTTAGAACTGTGAAAACAGCACTTTCGCCGAAAGAAATCTACTTCTCTAAGACCTGGAAACAGTGAAAAGAGAATGTATGAGATTCTCAAGATTGGTAACAGATAGAAACAAGAGAAAGTACACAGTGATTCATCTACATAGAGAAGTTACAGAGGTTTACACAGAAAATTCCAAAGATAAGAAAAAGAAGATAAGAGAGACTGAGAAAACCGGTAATACCTACATTGTTGACAGAGTTGGGAGTACTTAGCGCTGTGAAAACAGCACTTTCGGAGAAAGAAATCTACTTCTCCAACACCGGGAAACAGGAAACAGAGAATGTATGAGTTCCTCAAGATTGGTAACAGATACAAACAAGAGAAAGTACACAGTGATTCATCTACCTAGAGAACTTACAGATGTTTACACAGAGAATTCCAAGTATAAGTACAAGAAAATAAGAGAGAATTAGAAAACTGGTAAAACCTACATTGTTGATAGAGTTGGGAGTACTTAGCACTGTGAAAACAGCACTTTCGCAGAAAGAAATCTACTTCTCTAAGACCGGGAAACAGTGAAAAGAGATTGTATAAGTTTCTCAAGATTGGAAACAGATAGAAACAAGAGAAGGTACACAGTGATTCGTCTAACTAGAGAAGTTACACAGGTTTACACAGAGAATTCCAAATATAAGTACAAGAAAATAAGAGAGACTTAGAAAACTGGTAAAACCTACATTGTTGATAGAGTAGGGAGTACTTAGCACTGTGAAAGCAGCACTTTCGCCGAAAGAAATCTACTTCTCTGACACCCAGAAACAGTGAAAAGAGAATGTATGAGTTTCTCAAGATTGGTAACAGTTAGAAACAAGAGAAAGTACACAGTGATTCTTCTACCTAGAGAAGTTACAGAGGTTTACACAGAGAATTCCAAGTATAAGTACAAGAAAATAAGAGAGACTTAGAAAACCGGTAATACCTACATTGTTGATAGAGTTGGGAGTACTTAGCGCTGTGAAAACAGCACTTTCGGAGAAAGAAATCTACTTCTCTAACACCGGGAAACAGGGAACAGAGGATATATCAGTTTCTCAAGATTGGTAACAGATAGAAACAAGAGAAAGTACACAGTGATTCATCTACCTAGAGAAGTTACAGAGGTTTACACAGAGAATTCCAAGTATCAGTAAAAGAAAATAAGAGAGACTTAGAAAACTGGTAAAACCTACATTGTTGATTGAGTGGGAGTACTTAGCACTGTGAAAGCAGCACTTTCGCCGAAAGAAATCTACTTCTCTGACACCCGGAAACAGTGAAAAGAGAATGTATGAGTTTCTCAAGATTGGTAACAGATAGAAACAAGAGAAAGTACTCAGTGATTCATTTACCTAGAGAAATTACAGAGGTTTACACAGAGATTTCCAAGTATAAGTACAAGAAAATAAGAGAGACTTAGAGGACTGGTAAAACCTACATTGTTGATAGAGTTGGGAGTACTTAGCACTGTGAAAACAGCACTTTCGCAGAAAGAAATCTACTTCTCTAAGACCGGGAAACAGTGAAAAGAGAATGTATGAGTTTCTCAAGATTGGTAACAGATAGAAACAAGAGAAAGTACACAGTGATTCATCTACCTAGAGAAGTTACAGAGGTTTAAACAGAGAGTTCCAAGTATAAGAAAAAGAAGATAAGAGAGACTTAGAAAACTGGTAAAACCTACATTGTTGATAGAGTTGGGAGTACTTAGCAATGTGAAAACAGTACTTTCCCAGAAAGAAATCTACTTCTCTAAGACCGGGAAACAGGGAACAGAGAATGTATGAGTTTCTCAAGATTGCTAACAGATAGAAACAAGAGAAAGTACACAGTGATTCATCTACCTAGAGAACTTACAGAGGTTTACACAGAGAATTCGAAGTATAAGTACAAGAAAATAAGAGAGACTTATAAACTGGTAAAACCTACATTGTTGATAGAGTTGAGAGTACTTAGCACTGTGAAAACAGCACTTACGCAGAAAGAAATCTACTTCTCTGACACCCGGAATCAGTCAAAAGAGAATGTATGAGTTTCTCAAGATTGGTAACAGATAGAAACAAGAGAAAGTACACAGTGATTCATCTACCTAGAGAAGTTACAGAGGTTTACACAGAGAATTCCTAGTACAAGTACAAGAAAATAAGAGAGACTTAGAAAACTGGTAAAACCTACATTGTTGATAGAGTTGGGAGTACTTAGCACTGTGAAAACAGTACTTTCCCAGAAAGAAATCTACTTCTCTAAGACCGGGAAACAGGGAACAGAGAATGTATGAGTTTCTCAAGATTGCTAACAGATAGAAACAAGAGAAAGTACACAGTGATTCATCTACCTAGAGAAGTTACAGAGGTTTACACAGAAAATTCCGAGTAAAAGAAAAAGAAGATAAGAGAGACTTAGAAAACTGGTAAAACCTACATTGTTGATAGAGTTGGCAGTACTCAGCACTGTGAAAACAGCACTTTCGCCAAAAGAAATCTACTTCTCTAAGACCGGGAAAAGTGAAAAGAGAATGTATGAGTTTCTCAAGATTGGTAACAGACACAAACAAGAGAAAGTACACAGTGATTCACCTACCTAGAGAACTTACAGAGGTTTACACAGAGAATTCCAAGTATAAGTACACGAAAATAAGAGAGACTTAGAAAACTGGTAAAACCTACATTGTTGATAGAGTTGGGAGTACTTAGCACTGTGAAAACAGCACTTTCTCCGAAAGAAATCTACTTTTCTAATACCGGGAAACAGTGAAAGGAGAATGTATGAGTTTCTCAAGATTGGTAACAGACAGAAACATGAGAAAGTACACAGTGATTCATCTACCTAGAGAAGTTACAGAGGTTTACACAGAGAATTCCAAGTATAAGTACAAGAAAATAAGAGAGACTTAGAAACTAGTAAAATCTACATTGTTGATAGAGTTGGGAGTACTTAGCACTGTGAAAACAGCACTTTCGCCGAAAGAAATCTAGTTCTCTAAGACCTGGAAACAGTGAAAAGAGAATGTATGAGATTCTCAAGATTGGTAACAGATAGAAACAAGAGAAAGTACACAGTGATTCATCTACATAGAGAAGTTGCAGAGGTTTACACAGAAAATTCCAAAGATAAGAAAAAGAAGATAAGAGAGACTTAGAAAACCGGTAATACCTACATTGTTGATAGAGTTGGGAGTACTTAGCGCTGTGAAAACAGCACTTTCGGAGAAAGAAATCTACTTCTCCAACACCGGGAAACAGGAAATAGAGAATGTATGATTTCCTCAAGATTGGTAACAGATACAAACAAGAGAAAGTACACAGTGATTCATCTACCTAGAGAAGTAACAGAGGTTTACACAGAGAATTCCTAGTACAAGTGCAAGAAAATAAGAGAGACTTAGAAAACTGGTAAAACCTACATTGTTGATAGTGTTGGGAGTACTTAGCAGTGTGAAAACAGCACTTTCGCCGAAAGAAATCTACTTCTCTCTGACCGGGAAACAGTGAAAAGAGAATGTATGAGTTTCTCAAGATTGGTAACAGATAGAAACAAGAGAAAGTACACAGTGATTCATCTACCTAGAGAAGTTACAGAGGTTTACACTGAGAATTCCAAGTATAAGTACAAGAAAATAAGAGAGACTTAGAAAACTGGTAAAACCTACATTGTTGATAGAGTTGGGAGTACTTAGCACTGTGAAAACAGCCCTTTCGCCGAAAGAAATCTACTTCTCTAACACTGGGAAACACGGAACAGAGAATGTATGAGTTTCTCAAGATTGGTAACAGACAGAAACAAGAGAAAGTACACAGCGATTCATCTACCTAGAGAAGTTACAGAAGTTTACACAGAGAATTCCAAATATAAGTACAAGAAAATAAGAGAGACTTAGAAAACTGGTAAAACCTACATTGTTGATAGAGTTGGGAGTACTTAGCACTGTAAAAACAGCACTTTCGCCGAAAGAAATCTACTTCTCTAACACCGGGAAACAGTGAAAAGAGAATGTATGAGTTTCTCAAATTGGTAACAGGTAGAAACAAGAGAAAGTACACAGTGATTCATCTACCTAGAGAAGTTACAGAGGTTTACACAGAAAATTGCAAGTATAAGACAAAGAAGATAAGAGAGACTTAGAAAACCGGTAATACCTACATTGTTGATAGAGTTGGGAGTACTTAGCCCTGTGAAAACAGCACTTTCGGAGAAAGAAATCTACTTCTCTAACACCGGGAAACAGGGAACAGAGGATATATCAGTTTCTCAAGATTGGTAACAGATAGAAACAAGAGAAAGTACACAGTGATTCATCTACCTAGAGAAGTTACAGAGGTTTACACAGAGAATTCCAAGTATCAGTACAAGAAAATAAGAGAGACTTAGAAAACTGGTAAAACCTACATTGTTGATTGAGTTGGGAGTACGTAGCACTGTGAAAGCAGCACTTTCGCCGAAAGAAATCTACTTCTCTGACACCTGGAAACAGTGAAAAGAGAACGTATGAGTTTCTCAAGATTGGTAACAGATAGAAACAAGAGAAAGTACACAGTGATTCATCTACGTAGAGAAGTTACAGAGGTTTAAACAGAGAGTTCCAAGTATAAGAAAAAGAAGATAAGAGAGACTTAGAAAACTGGTAAAACCTACATTGTTGATAGAGTTGGGAGTACTTAGCACTGTGAAAACAGTACTTTCCCAGAAAGAAATCTACTTCTCTAAGACCGGAAAACTGGGAACAGAGAATGTATGAGTTTCTCAAGATTGCTAATAGATAGAAACAAGAGATAGTACACAGTGATTCATCTACCTAGAGAAGTTACAGAGGTTTACACACAAAATTCCAAGTATAAGAAAAAGAAGATAAGAGAGACTTAGAAAACCGGTAAAACCTACATTGTTGATAGAGTTGGGAGTACTTAGCATTGTGAAAACAGCACTTTCGCAGAAAGAAATCTACTTCTCTAAGACCGGGAAAAAGTGAAAAGAGAATGTATGAGTTTCTCAAGATTGGTAACAGACACAAACAAGAGAAAGTACACAGTGATTCACCTACCTAGAGAACTTACAGAGGTTTACACAGAGAATTCTAAGTATAAGTACACGAAAATAAGAGAGACTTAGAAAACTGGTAAAACCTACATTGTTGATAGAGTTGGGAGTACTTAGCACTGTGAAAACAGCACTTTCTCCGAAAGAAATCTACTTCTCTAATACCGGGAAAAAGTGAAAGGAGAATGTATGAGTTTCTCAAGATTGGTAACAGACAGAAACATGAGAAAGTACACAGTGATTCATCTACCTAGAGAAGTTAGAGAGGTTTACACAGAGAATTCCAAGTATAAGTACAAGAAAATAAGAGAGACTTAGAAAACTGGTAAATCCTACATTGTTGATAGAGTTGGGAGTACTTAGCACTGTGAAAACAGCACTTTCGCAGAAAGAAATCTACTTCTCTAAGACCGGGAAACAGTGAAAAGAGATTGTATAAGTTTCTCAAGATTGGAAACAGATAGAAACAAGAGAAGGTACACAGTGATTCGTCTAACTAGAGAAGTTACACAGGTTTACACAGAGAATTCCAAATATAAGTACAAGAAAATAAGAGAGACTTAGAAAACTGGTAAAACCTACATTGTTGATAGAGTAGGGAGTACTTAGCACTGTGAAAGCAGCACTTTCGCCGAAAGAAATCTACTTCTCTGACACCCAGAAACAGTGAAAAGAGAATGTATGAGTTTCTCAAGATTGGTAACAGTTAGAAACAAGAGAAAGTACACAGTGATTCTTCTACCTAGAGAAGTTACAGAGGTTTACACAGAGAATTCCAAGTATAAGTACAAGAAAATAAGAGAGACTTAGAAAACCGGTAATACCTACATTGTTGATAGAGTTGGGAGTACTTAGCGCTGTGAAAACAGCACTTTCGGAGAAAGAAATCTACTTCTCTAACACCGGGAAACAGGGAACAGAGGATATATCAGTTTCTCAAGATTGGTAACAGATAGAAACAAGAGAAAGTACACAGTGATTCATCTACCTAGAGAAGTTACAGAGGTTTACACAGAGAATTCCAAGTATCAGTACAAGAAAATAAGAGAGACTTAGAAAACTGGTAAAACCTACATTGTTGATTGAGTTGGGAGTACTTAGCACTGTGAAAGCAGCACTTTCGCCAAAAGAAATCTACTTCTCTGACACCCGGAAACAGTGAAAAGAGAATGTATGAGTTTCTCAAGATTGGTAACAGATAGAAACAAGAGAAAGTACACAGTGATTCATCTACGTAGAGAAGTTACAGAGGTTTAAACAGAGAGTTCCAAGTATAAGAAAAAGAAGATAAGAGAGACTTAGAAAACTGGTAAAACCTACATTGTTGATAGAGTTGGGAGTACTTAGCACTGTCAAAACAGCACTTTCGCCGAAATAAATCTACTTCTCTAAGACCGGGAAACAGTGAAAAGAGAATGTATAAGTTTCTCAAGATTGGAAACAGATAGAAACAAGAGAAAGTACACAGTGATTCGTCTACCTAGAGAAGTTACACAGGTTTACACAGAGAATTCCAAATATAAGTACAAGAAAATAAGAGAGACTTAGAAAACTGGTAAAACCTACATTGTTGATAGAGTTGGGAGTAGTAAGCACTGTGAAAACAGCACTTCCGCCGAAAGAAATCTACTTCTCTAAGACCGGGAAACAGTGAAAAGAGAATGTATAAGTTTCTCAAGATTGGAAACAGATAGAAACAAGACAAAGTACACAGTGATTCGTCTACCTAGGCAAGTTACAAAGGTTTACACAGAGAATTCCAAATATAAGTACTAGAAAATAAGAGAGACTTAGAAAACTGGTAAAACCTACATTGTTGATAGAGTTGGGAGTACTAAGCACTGTGAAAACAGCACTTTCGCCGAAAGAAATCTACTTCTCTAAGACCGGGAAACAGTGAAAAGAGAATGTATAAGTTTCTCAAGATTGGAAACAGATAGAAACAAGACAAAGTACACAGTGATTCGTCTACCTAGGCAAGTTACAAAGGTTTACACAGAGAATTCCAAATATAAGTACTAGAAAATAAGAGAGACTTAGAAAACTGGTAAAACCTACATTGTTGATAGAGTTGGGAGTACTAAGCACTGTGAAAACAGCACTTTCACCGAAAGAAATCTACTTCTCTAAGACCGGGAGACAGTGAAAAGAGAATGTATGAGTTTCTCAAGATTGGTAACACATAGAAACAAGAGAAAGTACACAGTTATTCATCTACCTAGAGAAGTTACAGAGGTTTTCACAGAAAATTCCAAGTATAAGAAAAAGAAGATAAGAGAGACTTAGAAAACCGATAAACCCTACATTGTTGATAGAGTTGGGAGTACTTAGCACTGTGAAAACAGCACTTTCGTAGAAAGAAATCTACTTCTCTAACACCGGGAAACAGTGAAAAGAGAATGTATGAGTTTCTCAAGATTGGTAACAGACAGAAACAAGAGAAAGTACAGAGTGATTCATCAACCTAGAGAAGTTACAGAGGTTAACACAGAGAATTCCAAGTATAAGTACAAGAAAATAAGAGAGACTTAGACAACTGGTAAAACCTACATTGTTGATAGAGTTGGGAGTACTTAGCACTGTCAAAACAGCACTTTCGCCGAAAGAAATCTACTTCTCTAAGACCGGGAAACAGTGAAAAGAGAATGTATAAGTTTCTCAAGATTGGAAACAGATAGAAACAAGAGAAAGTACACAGTGATTCGTCTACCTAGAGAAGTTACACAGGTTTACACAGAGAATTCCAAATATAAGTACAAGAAAATAAGAGAGACTTAGAAAACTTTTAAAACCTACATTGTTGATAGAGTTAGGAGTAGTAAGCACTGTGAAAACAGCACTTCCGCCGAAAGAAATCTACTTCTCTAAGACTGGGAGACAGTGAAAAGAGAATTTATGAGTTTCTCAAGATTGGTAACACATAGAAACAAGAGGAAGTACACAGTTATTCATCTACCTAGAGAAGTTACAGGGGTTTAAACAGAAAATTCCAAGTATAAGAAAAAGAAGATAAGAGAGACTTAGAAAACCGGTAAAACCTACATATTTGATAGAGTTGGGAGTACTTAGCACTGTGAAAACAGCACGTTCGCAGAAAGAAATCTACTTCTTTAACACTGGGAAACAGGAAACAGAGAATGTATGAGTTTCTCAAGATTGGTAACAGACACAAACAAGAGAAAGTACACAGTGATTCATCTACCTAGAGAAGTTACAGAGGTTTACACAGAGAATTCCTAGTACAAGTACAAGAAAATAAGAGAGACTTAGGAAACTGGTAATACCTACATTGTTGATAGAGTTGGGAGTACTTAGCACTGTGAAAACAGCACTTTCGCCGAAAGAAATCTACTTCTCTAAGACCGGGAAACAGTGAAAAGAGAATGTATGAGTTTCTCAAGATTGGTAACAGATAGAAACAAGAGAAAGTACACAGTGATTCATCTACCTAGAGAAGTTACAGAGTTTTACACAGAGAATTCCAAGTATAAGTACAAGAAAATAAGAGAGACTTAGAAAACTGGTAAAACCTACATTGTTGATAGAGTTGGGAGTACTTAGCCCTGTGAAAGGAGCACTTTCGCAGAAAGAAATCTACTTATCTAACACCGGGAAACAGTGAAAAGAGAATGTATGACTTTCTCAAGATTGGTAACAGATAGAAACAAGAGAAAGTACACAGTGATTCGTCTACCTAGAGAAGTTACAGAGGTTTACACAGAGAATTCCAAGATTAAGAAAAAGAAGATAAGAGAGACTTAGAAAACTGGTAAAACCTACATTGTTGATAGAGTTGGGAGTACTTATCACTGTGAAAACAGTACTTTCACAGAAAGAAATCTACTTCTCTAAGACCGGGAAACAGGGAACAGAGAATGTATCAGTTTCTCAAGATTGGTAACAGATAGAAACAAGAGAAAGTACACAGTGATTCATCTACCTAGAGAACTTACAGAGGTTTACACAGAGAATTCCAAGTATAAGTACAAGAAAATAAGAGAGACTTAGAAAACTAGTAAAACCTACATTGTTGATTGAGTTGGGAGTACTTAGCACTGTGAAAGCAGCACTTTCGCCGAAAGAAATCTACTTCTATGACACCCAGAAACAGTGAAAAGAGAATGTATGAGTTTCTCAATATTGGTAACAGATAGAAACAAGAGAAAGTACACAGTGATTCATCTACCTAGAGAAGTTACAGAGGTTTACACAGAGAATTCCAAGTATAAGTACAAGAAAATAAGAGAGACTTAGAAAACTGGTAAAACCTACATTGTTGATAGAGTTGGGAGTATTTAGCACTGTGAAAACAGCCCTTTCGCCGAAAGAAATCTACTTCTCTAACACTGGGAAACAGGGAACAGAGAATGTATGAGTTTCTCAAGATTGGTAACAGACAGAAACAAGAGAAAGTACACAGTGATTCATCTACCTAGAGAAGTTACACAGGTTTACACAGAGAATTCCAAATATAAGTACAAGAAAATAAGAGAGACTTAGAAAACTGGTAAAACCTACATTGTTGATTGAGTTGGGAGTACTTAGCACTGTGAAAACAGCCCTTTCGCCGAAAGAAATCTACTTCTCTGACACCCGGAAACAGTGAAAAGAGAATGTATGAGTTTCTCAAGATTGGTAACAGATAGAAACAAGAGAAAGTACACAGTGATTCATCTACCTAGAGAAGTTACAGAGGTTTACACAGAGAATTTCAAGTATAAGAAAAAGAAGATAAGAGAGACTTAGAAAAGTGGTAAAACCTACATTGTTGATAGAGTTGGGAGTACTTAGCACTGTGAAAACAGTACTTTCCCAGAATGAAATCTACTTCTCTAAGACCGGGAAACAGGGAACAGAGAATGTATGAGTTTCTCAAGATTTCTAACAGATAGATACAAGAGAAAGTACACAGTGATTCATCTACCTAGAGAAGTTACACAGGTTTACACAGAGAATTCCAAATATAAGTACAAGAAAATAAGAGAGACTTAGAACACTGGTAAAACCTACATTGTTGATAGAGTTGGAAGTACTAAGCACTGTGAAAACAGCACATTCGTCGAAAGAAATCTACTTCTCTAAGACCGGGAGACAGTGAAAAGAGAATGTATGAGTTTCTCAAGATTGGTAACACATAGAAACAAGAGAAAGTACACAGTTATTCATCTACCTAGAGAAGTTACAGAGGTTTACACAGAAAATTCCAAGTATAAGAAAAAGAAGATAAGAGAGACTTAGAAAACCGGTAAAACCTACCTTTTTGATAGAGTTGGGAGTACTTAGCACTGTGAAAACAGCACGTTCGCAGAAAGAAAGCTACTTCTCTAACACTGGGAAACAGGAAACAGAGAATGTATGAGTTTCTCAAGATTGGTAACAGACAGAAACAAGAGAAAGTACACAGTGATTCATCTACCTAGAGAACTTACAGAAGTTTACACAGAGAATTCCAAGTATAAGTACAAGAAAATAAGAGACTTAGAAAACTGGTAAAACCTACATTGTTGATAGAGTTGGGATTACTTAGCGCTGTGAAAACAGCACTTTCGGAGAAAGAAATCTACTTCTCTAACACCGGGAAACAGGGAACAGAGGATATATCACTTTCTCAAGATTGGTAACAGATAGAAACAAGAGAAAGTACACAGTGATTCATCTACCTAGAGAAGTTACAGAGGTTTACACAGAGAATTCCAAGTATAAGTAAAAGGAAATAAGAGAGACTTAGAAAACTGGTAAAACCTACATTGTTGATTGAGTTGGGAGTAGTTAGCACTGTGAAAGCAGCACTTTCGCCGAAAGAAATCTACTTCTCTGACACCCGGAAACAGTGAAAAGAGAATGTATGAGTTTCTCAAGATTGGTAACAGACAGAAACAAGAGAAAGTACACAGTGATTCATCAACCTAGAGAAGTTACAGAGGTTTACACAGAGAATTCCAAGTATAAGTACAAGGAAATAAGAGAGACTTAGAAAACTGCTAAAACCTACATTTTTGATAGAGTTGGGAGTACTTAGCACTGTGAAAACAGCACTTTCGCAGAAAGAAATCTACTTCTCTAACACTGGGAAACAGGGAACAGAGAATGTATGAGTTTCTGAAGATTAGTAACAGACAGAAACAAGAGAAAGTGCACAGTGATTCATCTACCTAGAGAAGTTACAGAAGTTTACACAGAGAATTCGAAGTATTAGTACAAGAAAATAAGAGAGACTTAGAAAACTGGTAAAACCTACATTGTTGATAGACTTGGGAGTACTTAGCACTGTGAAAACAGCACTTTCGCCGAAAGAAATCCACTACTCTAAGACCGGGAAACAGTGAAAAGAGAATGTATGAGTTTCTCAAATTGGTAACAGGTAGAAACAAGAGAAAGTACACAGTGATTCATCTACCTAGAGAAGTTACAGAGGTTTGCACAGAAAATTGCAAGTATAAGAAAAAGAAGATAAGAGAGACTTAGAAAACCGGTAATACCTACATTGTTGATAGAGTTGGGAGTACTTAGCGCTGTGAAAACAGCACTTTCGGAGAAAGAAATCTACTTCTCTAACACCGGGAAACAGGGAACAGAGGATATATCAGTTTCTCAAGATTGGTAACAGATAGAAACAAGAGAAAGTACACAGTGATTCATCTACCTAGAGAAGTTATAGAGGTTTACACAGAGAATTCCAAGTATCAGTAAAAGAAAATAAGAGAGACTTAGAAAACTGGTAAAACCTACATTGTTGATTGAGTGGGAGTACTTAGCACTGTGAAAGCAGCACTTTCGCCGAAAGAAATCTACTTCTCTGACACCCGGAAACAGTGAAAAGAGAATGTATGAGTTTCTCAAGATTGGTAACAGATAGAAACAAGAGAAAGTACACAGTGATTCATCTACCTAAAGAATTTACAGAGGTTTACACAGAAAATTGCAAGTATAAGAAAAAGAAGATAAGAGAGACTTAGAAAACCGGTAATACCTACATTGTTGATAGAGTTGGGAGTACTTAGCGCTGTGAAAACAGCACTTTCGGAGAAAGAAATCTACTTCTCTAACACCGGGAAACAGGGAACAGAGAATGTATGAGTTTCTCAAGATTTCTAACAGATAGATACAAGAGAAAGTACACAGTGATTCATCTACCTAGAGAAGTTACACAGGTTTACACAGAGAATTCCAAATATAAGTGCAAGAAAATAAGAGAGACTTAGAAAACTGGTAAAACCTACATTGTTGATAGAGTTGGGAGTACTAAGCACTGTGAAAACAGCACATTCGTCGAAAGAAATCTACTTCTCTAAGACCGGGAGACAGTGAAAAGAGAATGTATGAGTTTCTCAAGATTGGTAACACATAGAAACAAGAGAAAGTACACAGTTATTCATCTACCTAGAGAAGTTACAGAGGTTTACACAGAAAATTCTAAGTATAAGAAAAAGAAGATAAGAGAGACTTAGAAAACCGGTAAAACCTACCTTTTTGATAGAGTTGGGAGTACTTAGCACTGTGGAAACAGCACGTTCGGAGAAAGAAAGCTACTTCTCTAACACTGGGAAACAGGAAACAGAGAATGTATGAGTTTCTCAAGATTGGTAACAGACAGAAACAAGAGAAAGTACACAGTGATTCATCTAAATAGAGAACTTACAGAAGTTTAAACAGAGAATTCCAAGTATAAGTACAAGAAAATAAGAGACTTAGAAAACTGGTAAAACCTACATTGTTGATAGAGTTGGGATTACTTAGCGCTGTGAAAACAGCACTTTCGGAGAAAGAAATCTACTTCTCTAACACCGGGAAACAGGGAACAGAGGATATATCACTTTCTCAAGATTGGTAACAGATAGAAACAAGAGAAAGTACACAGTGATTCATCTACCTAGAGAAGTTACAGAGGTTTACACAGAGAATTCCAAGTATAAGTAAAAGGAAATAAGAGAGACTTAGAAAACTGGTAAAACCTACATTGTTGATTGAGTTGGGAGTACTTAGCACTGTGAAAGCAGCACTTTCGCCGAAAGAAATCTACTTCTCTGACACCCGGAAACAGTGAAAAGAGAATGTATGAGTTTCTCAAGATTGGTAACAGACAGAAACAAGAGAAAGTACACAGTGATTCATCAACCTAGAGAAGTTACAGAGGTTTACACAGAGAATTCCAAGTATAAGTACAAGGAAATAAGAGAGACTTAGAAAACTGCTAAAACCTACATTTTTGATAGAGTTGGGAGTACTTAGCACTGTGAAAACAGCACTTTCGCAGAAAGAAATCTACTTCTCTAACACTGGGAAACAGGGAACAGAGAATGTATGAGTTTCTGAAGATTAGTAACAGACAGAAACAAGAGAAAGTGCACAGTGATTCATCTACCTAGAGAAGTTACAGAAGTTTACACAGAGAATTCGAAGTATTAGTACAAGAAAATAAGAGAGACTTAGAAAACTGGTAAAACCTACATTGTTGATAGACTTGGGAGTACTTAGCACTGTGAAAACAGCACTTTCGCCGAAAGAAATCCACTTCTCTAAGACCGGGAAACAGTGAAAAGAGAATGTATGAGTTTCTCAAATTGGTAACAGGTAGAAACAAGAGAAAGTACACAGTGATTCATCTACCTAGAGAAGTTATAGAGGTTTACACAGAGAATTCCAAGTATCAGTAAAAGAAAATAAGAGAGATTTAGAAAACTGGTAAAACCTACATTGTTGATTGAGTGGGAGTACTTAGCACTGTGAAAGCAGCACTTTCGCCGAAAGAAATCTACTTCTCTGACACCCGAAAACAGTGAAAAGAGAATGTATGAGTTTCTCAAGATTGGTAACAGATAGAAACAAGAGAAAGTACACAGTGATTCATCTACCTAAAGAATTTACAGAGGTTTACACAGAAAATTGCAAGTATAAGAAAAAGAATATAAGAGAGACTTAGAAAACCGGTAATACCTACATTGTTGATAGAGTTGGGAGTACTTAGCGCTGTGAAAACAGCACTTTCGGAGAAAGAAATCTACTTCTCTAACACCGGGAAACAGGGAACAGAGGATATATCAGTTTCTCAAGATTGGTAACAGATAGAAACAAGAGAAAGTACACAGTGATTCATCTACCTAGAGAAGTTACAGAGGTTTACACAGAGAATTGCAAGTATCAGTAAAAGAAAATAAGAGAGACTTAGAAAACTGGTAAAACCTACATTGTTGATTGAGTGGGAGTACTTAGCACTGTGAAAGCAGCACTTTCGCCGAAAGAAATCTACTTCTCTGACACCCGGAAACAGTGAAAAGAGAATGTATGAGTTTCTCAAGATTGGTAACAGATAGAAACAAGAGAAAGTACTGAGTGATTCATTTACCTAGAGAAGTTACAGAGGTTTACACAGAGAATTCCAAGTATAAGTACAAGAAAATAAGAGAGACTTAGAGGACTGGTAAAACCTACATTGTTGATAGAGTTGGGAGTACTTAGCACTGTGAAAACAGCACTTTCGCAGAAAGAAATCTACTTCTCTAAGACCGGGAAACAGTGAAAAGAGAATGTATGAGTTTCTCAAGATTGGTAACAGATAGAAACAAGAGAAAGTACACAGTGATTCATCTACCTAGAGAAGTTACAGAGGTTTAAACAGAGAGTTCCAAGTATAAGAAAAAGAAGATAAGAGAGACTTAGAAAACTGGTAAAACCTACATTGTTGATAGAGTTGGGAGTACTTAGCAATGTGAAAACAGTACTTTCCCAGAAAGAAATCTACTTCTCTAAGACCGGGAAACAGGGAACAGAGAATGTATGAGTTTCTCAAGATTGCTAACAGATAGAAACAAGAGAAAGTACACAGTGATTCATCTACCTAGAGAACTTACAGAGGTTTACACAGAGAATTCGAAGTATAAGTACAAGAAAATAAGAGAGACTTAGAAACTGGTAAAACCTACATTGTTGATAGAGTTGAGAGTACTTAGCACTGTGAAAACAGCACTTTCGCAGAAAGAAATCTACTTCTCTGACACCCGGAATCAGTCAAAAGAGAATGTATGAGTTTCTCAAGATTGGTAACAGATAGAAACAAGAGAAAGTACACAGTGATTCATCTACCTAAGAAGTTACAGAGGTTTACACAGAGAATTCCTAGTACAAGTACAAGAAAATAAGAGAGACTTAGAAACTGGTAAAACCTACATTGTTGATAGAGTTGGGAGTACTTAGCACTGTGAAAACAGTACTTTCCCAGAAAGAAATCTACTTCTCTAAGACCGGGAAACAGGGAACAGAGAATGTATGAGTTTCTCAAGATTGCTAACAGATAGAAACAAGAGAAAGTACACAGTGATTCATCTACCTAGAGAAGTTACAGAGGTTTACACAGAGAATTTCAAGTATAAGAAAAAGAAGATAAGAGAGACTTAGAAAACTGGTAAAACCTACATTGTTGATAGAGTTGGGAGTACTTAGCACTGTGAAAACAGTACTTTCCCAGAATGAAATCTACTTCTCTAAGACCGGGAAACAGGGAACAGAGAATGTATGAGTTTCTCAAGATTTCTAACAGATAGATACAAGAGAAAGTACACAGTGATTCATCTACCTAGAGAAGTTACACAGGTTTACACAGAGAATTCCAAATATAAGTGCAAGAAAATAAGAGAGACTTAGAAAACTGGTAAAACCTACATTGTTGATAGAGTTGGGAGTACTAAGCACTGTGAAAACAGCACATTCGTCGAAAGAAATCTACTTCTCTAAGACCGGGAGACAGTGAAAAGAGAATGTATGAGTTTCTCAAGATTGGTAACACATAGAAACAAGAGAAAGTACACAGTTATTCATCTACCTAGAGAAGTTACAGACGTTTACACAGAAAATTCTAAGTATAAGAAAAAGAAGATAAGAGAGACTTAGAAAACCGGTAAAACCTACCTTTTTGATAGAGTTGGGAGTACTTAGCACTGTGGAAACAGCACGTTCGGAGAAAGAAAGCTACTTCTCTAACACTGGGAAACAGGAAACAGAGAATGTATGAGTTTCTCAAGATTGGTAACAGACAGAAACAAGAGAAAGTACACAGTGATTCATCTAAATAGAGAACTTACAGAAGTTTAAACAGAGAATTCCAAGTATAAGTACAAGAAAATAAGAGACTTAGAAAACTGGTAAAACCTACATTGTTGATAGAGTTGGGATTACTTAGCGCTGTGAAAACAGCACTTTCGGAGAAAGAAATCTACTTCTCTAACACCGGGAAACAGGGAACAGAGGATATATCACTTTCTCAAGATTGGTAACAGATAGAAACAAGAGAAAGTACACAGTGATTCATCTACCTAGAGAAGTTACAGAGGTTTACACAGAGAATTCCAAGTATAAGTAAAAGGAAATAAGAGAGACTTAGAAAACTGGTAAAACCTACATTGTTGATTGAGTTGGGAGTACTTAGCACTGTGAAAGCAGCACTTTCGCCGAAAGAAATCTACTTCTCTGACACCCGGAAACAGTGAAAAGAGAATGTATGAGTTTCTCAAGATTGGTAACAGACAGAAACAAGAGAAAGTACACAGTGATTCATCAACCTAGAGAAGTTACAGAGGTTTACACAGAGAATTCCAAGTATAAGTACAAGGAAATAAGAGAGACTTAGAAAACTGCTAAAACCTACATTTTTGATAGAGTTGGGAGTACTTAGCACTGTGAAAACAGCACTTTCGCAGAAAGAAATCTACTTCTCTAACACTGGGAAACAGGGAACAGAGAATGTATGAGTTTCTGAAGATTAGTAACAGACAGAAACAAGAGAAAGTGCACAGTGATTCATCTACCTAGAGAAGTTACAGAAGTTTACACAGAGAATTCGAAGTATTAGTACAAGAAAATAAGAGAGACTTAGAAAACTGGTAAAACCTACATTGTTGATAGACTTGGGAGTACTTAGCACTGTGAAAACAGCACTTTCGCCGAAAGAAATCCACTTCTCTAAGACCGGGAAACAGTGAAAAGAGAATGTATGAGTTTCTCAAATTGGTAACAGGTAGAAACAAGAGAAAGTACACAGTGATTCATCTACCTAGAGAAGTTACAGAGGTTTGCACAGAAAATTGCAAGTATAAGAAAAAGAAGATAAGAGAGACTTAGAAAACCGGTAATACCTACATTGTTGATAGAGTTGGGAGTACTTAGCGCTGTGAAAACAGCACTTTCGGAGAAAGAAATCTACTTCTCTAACACCGGGAAACAGGGAACAGAGGATATATCAGTTTCTCAAGCTTGTTAACAGATAGAAACAAGAGAAAGTACACAGTGATTCATCTACCTAGAGAAGTTATAGAGGTTTACACAGAGAATTCCAAGTATCAGTAAAAGAAAATAAGAGAGACTTAGAAAACTGGTAAAACCTACATTGTTGATTGAGTGGGAGTACTTAGCACTGTGAAAGCAGCACTTTCGCCGAAAGAAATCTACTTCTCTGACACCCGGAAACAGTGAAAAGAGAATGTATGAGTTTCTCAAGATTGGTAACAGATAGAAACAAGAGAAAGTACACAGTGATTCATCTACCTAAAGAAGTTACAGAGGTTTACACAGAAAATTGCAAGTATAAGAAAAAGAAGATAAGAGAGACTTAGAAAACCGGTAATACCTACATTGTTGATAGAGTTGGGAGTACTTAGCGCTGTGAAAACAGCACTTTCGGAGAAAGAAATCTACTTCTCTAACACCGGGAAACAGGGAACAGAGGATATATCAGTTTCTCAAGATTGGTAACAGATAGAAACAAGAGAAAGTACACAGTGATTCATCTACCTAGAGAAGTTACAGAGGTTTACACAGAGAATTCCAAGTATCAGTAAAAGAAAATAAGAGAGACTTAGAAAACTGGTAAAACCTACATTGTTGATTGAGTGGGAGTACTTAGCACTGTGAAAGCAGCACTTTCGCCGAAAGAAATCTACTTCTCTGACACCCGGAAACAGTGAAAAGAGAATGTATGAGTTTCTCAAGATTGGTAACAGATAGAAACAAGAGAAAGTACTGAGTGATTCATTTACCTAGAGAAGTTACAGAGGTTTACACAGAGAATTCCAAGTATAAGTACAAGAAAATAAGAGAGACTTAGAGGACTGGTAAAACCTACATTGTTGATAGAGTTGGGAGTACTTAGCACTGTGAAAACAGCACTTTCGCAGAAAGAAATCTACTTCTCTAAGACCGGGAAACAGTGAACAGAGAATGTATGAGTTTCTCAAGATTGGTAACAGATAGAAACAAGAGAAAGTACACAGTGATTCATCTACCTAGAGAAGTTACAGAGGTTTAAACAGAGAATTCGAAGTATAAGTACAAGAAAATAAGAGAGACTTAGAAACTGGTAAAACCTACATTGTTGATAGAGTTGGGAGTACTTAGCACTGTGAAAACAGTACTTTCCCAGAATGAAATCTACTTCTCTAAGACCGGGAAACAGGGAACAGAGAATGTATGAGTTTCTCAAGATTTCTAACAGATAGATACAAGAGAAAGTACACAGTGATTCATCTACCTAGAGAAGTTACACAGGTTTACACAGAGAATTCCAAATATAAGTGCAAGAAAATAAGAGAGACTTAGAAAACTGGTAAAACCTACATTGTTGATAGAGTTGGGAGTACTAAGCACTGTGAAAACAGCACATTCGTCGAAAGAAATCTACTTCTCTAAGACCGGGAGACAGTGAAAAGAGAATGTATGAGTTTCTCAAGATTGGTAACACATAGAAACAAGAGAAAGTACACAGTTATTCATCTACCTAGAGAAGTTACAGAGGTTTACACAGAAAATTCTAAGTATAAGAAAAAGAAGATAAGAGAGACTTAGAAAACCGGTAAAACCTACCTTTTTGATAGAGTTGGGAGTACTTAGCACTGTGGAAACAGCACGTTCGGAGAAAGAAAGCTACTTCTCTAACACTGGGAAACAGGAAACAGAGAATGTATGAGTTTCTCAAGATTGGTAACAGACAGAAACAAGAGAAAGTACACAGTGATTCATCTAAATAGAGAACTTACAGAAGTTTAAACAGAGAATTCCAAGTATAAGTACAAGAAAATAAGAGACTTAGAAAACTGGTAAAACCTACATTGTTGATAGAGTTGGGATTACTTAGCGCTGTGAAAACAGCACTTTCGGAGAAAGAAATCTACTTCTCTAACACCGGGAAACAGGGAACAGAGGATATATCACTTTCTCAAGATTGGTAACAGATAGAAACAAGAGAAAGTACACAGTGATTCATCTACCTAGAGAAGTTACAGAGGTTTACACAGAGAATTCCAAGTATAAGTAAAAGGAAATAAGAGAGACTTAGAAAACTGGTAAAACCTACATTGTTGATTGAGTTGGGAGTACTTAGCACTGTGAAAGCAGC
Source organism: Heterohyrax brucei (assembly GCA_028571685.1). Lineage (NCBI taxonomy): Eukaryota > Metazoa > Chordata > Mammalia > Hyracoidea > Procaviidae > Heterohyrax > Heterohyrax brucei. The sequence continues at coordinate 4,857,193 of CM053165.1, read as the reverse complement.
ACTTTCGCCGAAAGAAATCTACTTCTCTGACACCCGGAAACAGTGAAAAGAGAATGTATGAGTTTCTCAAGATTGGTAACAGACAGAAACAAGAGAAAGTACACAGTGATTCATCAACCTAGAGAAGTTACAGAGGTTTACACAGAGAATTCCAAGTATAAGTACAAGGAAATAAGAGAGACTTAGAAAACTGCTAAAACCTACATTTTTGATAGAGTTGGGAGTACTTAGCACTGTGAAAACAGCACTTTCGCAGAAAGAAATCTACTTCTCTAACACTGGGAAACAGGGAACAGAGAATGTATGAGTTTCTGAAGATTAGTAACAGACAGAAACAAGAGAAAGTGCACAGTGATTCATCTACCTAGAGAAGTTACAGAAGTTTACACAGAGAATTCGAAGTATTAGTACAAGAAAATAAGAGAGACTTAGAAAACTGGTAAAACCTACATTGTTGATAGACTTGGGAGTACTTAGCACTGTGAAAACAGCACTTTCGCCGAAAGAAATCCACTTCTCTAAGACCGGGAAACAGTGAAAAGAGAATGTATGAGTTTCTCAAATTGGTAACAGGTAGAAACAAGAGAAAGTACACAGTGATTCATCTACCTAGAGAAGTTACAGAGGTTTGCACAGAAAATTGCAAGTATAAGAAAAAGAAGATAAGAGAGACTTAGAAAACCGGTAATACCTACATTGTTGATAGAGTTGGGAGTACTTAGCGCTGTGAAAACAGCACTTTCGGAGAAAGAAATCTACTTCTCTAACACCGGGAAACAGGGAACAGAGGATATATCAGTTTCTCAAGCTTGTTAACAGATAGAAACAAGAGAAAGTACACAGTGATTCATCTACCTAGAGAAGTTATAGAGGTTTACACAGAGAATTCCAAGTATCAGTAAAAGAAAATAAGAGAGACTTAGAAAACTGGTAAAACCTACATTGTTGATTGAGTGGGAGTACTTAGCACTGTGAAAGCAGCACTTTCGCCGAAAGAAATCTACTTCTCTGACACCCGGAAACAGAGAAAAGAGAATGTATGAGTTTCTCAAGATTGGTAACAGATAGAAACAAGAGAAAGTACACAGTGATTCATCTACCTAAAGAAGTTACAGAGGTTTACACAGAAAATTGCAAGTATAAGAAAAAGAAGATAAGAGAGACTTAGAAAACCGGTAATACCTACATTGTTGATAGAGTTGGGAGTACTTAGCGCTGTGAAAACAGCACTTTCGGAGAAAGAAATCTACTTCTCTAACACCGGGAAACAGGGAACAGAGGATATATCAGTTTCTCAAGATTGGTAACAGATAGAAACAAGAGAAAGTACACAGTGATTCATCTACCTAGAGAAGTTACAGAGGTTTACACAGAGAATTCCAAGTATCAGTAAAAGAAAATAAGAGAGACTTAGAAAACTGGTAAAACCTACATTGTTGATTGAGTGGGAGTACTTAGCACTGTGAAAGCAGCACTTTCGCCGAAAGAAATCTACTTCTCTGACACCCGGAAACAGTGAAAAGAGAATGTATGAGTTTCTCAAGAGTGGTAACAGATAGAAACAAGAGAAAGTACTGAGTGATTCATTTACCTAGAGAAGTTACAGAGGTTTACACAGAGAATTCCAAGTATAAGTACAAGAAAATAAGAGAGACTTAGAGGACTGGTAAAACCTACATTGTTGATAGAGTTGGGAGTACTTAGCACTGTGAAAACAGCACTTTCGCAGAAAGAAATCTACTTCTCTAAGACCGGGAAACAGTGAACAGAGAATGTATGAGTTTCTCAAGATTGGTAACAGATAGAAACAAGAGAAAGTACACAGTGATTCATCTACCTAGAGAACTTACAGAGGTTTACACAGAGAATTCGAAGTATAAGTACAAGAAAATAAGAGAGACTTAGAAACTGGTAAAACCTACATTGTTGATAGAGTTGGGAGTACTTAGCACTGTGAAAACAGCACTTTCGCAGAATGAAATCTACTTCTCTAACACTGGGAAACAGGGAACAGAGAATGTATGAGTTTCTGAAGATTAGTAACAGACAGAAACAAGAGAAAGTGCACAGTGATTCATCTACCTAGAGAAGTTACAGAAGTTTACACAGAGAATTCGAAGTATTAGTACAAGAAAATAAGAGAGACTTAGAAAACTGGTAAAACCTACATTGTTGATAGACTTGGGAGTACTTAGCACTGTGAAAACAGCACTTTCGCCGAAAGAAATCCACTTCTCTAAGACCGGGAAACAGTGAAAAGAGAATGTATGAGTTTCTCAAATTGGTAACAGGTAGAAACAAGAGAAAGTACACAGTGATTCATCTACCTAGAGAAGTTATAGAGGTTTACACAGAGAATTCCAAGTATCAGTAAAAGAAAATAAGAGAGATTTAGAAAACTGGTAAAACCTACATTGTTGATTGAGTGGGAGTACTTAGCACTGTGAAAGCAGCACTTTCGCCGAAAGAAATCTACTTCTCTGACACCCGAAAACAGTGAAAAGAGAATGTATGAGTTTCTCAAGATTGGTAACAGATAGAAACAAGAGAAAGTACACAGTGATTCATCTACCTAAAGAATTTACAGAGGTTTACACAGAAAATTGCAAGTATAAGAAAAAGAATATAAGAGAGACTTAGAAAACCGGTAATACCTACATTGTTGATAGAGTTGGGAGTACTTAGCGCTGTGAAAACAGCACTTTCGGAGAAAGAAATCTACTTCTCTAACACCGGGAAACAGGGAACAGAGGATATATCAGTTTCTCAAGATTGGTAACAGATAGAAACAAGAGAAAGTACACAGTGATTCATCTACCTAGAGAAGTTACAGAGGTTTACACAGAGAATTGCAAGTATCAGTAAAAGAAAATAAGAGAGACTTAGAAAACTGGTAAAACCTACATTGTTGATTGAGTGGGAGTACTTAGCACTGTGAAAGCAGCACTTTCGCCGAAAGAAATCTACTTCTCTGACACCCGGAAACAGTGAAAAGAGAATGTATGAGTTTCTCAAGATTGGTAACAGATAGAAACAAGAGAAAGTACTGAGTGATTCATTTACCTAGAGAAGTTACAGAGGTTTACACAGAGAATTCCAAGTATAAGTACAAGAAAATAAGAGAGACTTAGAGGACTGGTAAAACCTACATTGTTGATAGAGTTGGGAGTACTTAGCACTGTGAAAACAGCACTTTCGCAGAAAGAAATCTACTTCTCTAAGACCGGGAAACAGTGAAAAGAGAATGTATGAGTTTCTCAAGATTGGTAACAGATAGAAACAAGAGAAAGTACACAGTGATTCATCTACCTAGAGAAGTTACAGAGGTTTAAACAGAGAGTTCCAAGTATAAGAAAAAGAAGATAAGAGAGACTTAGAAAACTGGTAAAACCTACATTGTTGATAGAGTTGGGAGTACTTAGCAATGTGAAAACAGTACTTTCCCAGAAAGAAATCTACTTCTCTAAGACCGGGAAACAGGGAACAGAGAATGTATGAGTTTCTCAAGATTGCTAACAGATAGAAACAAGAGAAAGTACACAGTGATTCATCTACCTAGAGAACTTACAGAGGTTTACACAGAGAATTCGAAGTATAAGTACAAGAAAATAAGAGAGACTTAGAAACTGGTAAAACCTACATTGTTGATAGAGTTGAGAGTACTTAGCACTGTGAAAACAGCACTTTCGCAGAAAGAAATCTACTTCTCTGACACCCGGAATCAGTCAAAAGAGAATGTATGAGTTTCTCAAGATTGGTAACAGATAGAAACAAGAGAAAGTACACAGTGATTCATCTACCTAAGAAGTTACAGAGGTTTACACAGAGAATTCCTAGTACAAGTACAAGAAAATAAGAGAGACTTAGAAACTGGTAAAACCTACATTGTTGATAGAGTTGGGAGTACTTAGCACTGTGAAAACAGTACTTTCCCAGAAAGAAATCTACTTCTCTAAGACCGGGAAACAGGGAACAGAGAATGTATGAGTTTCTCAAGATTGCTAACAGATAGAAACAAGAGAAAGTACACAGTGATTCATCTACCTAGAGAAGTTACAGAGGTTTACACAGAGAATTTCAAGTATAAGAAAAAGAAGATAAGAGAGACTTAGAAAACTGGTAAAACCTACATTGTTGATAGAGTTGGGAGTACTTAGCACTGTGAAAACAGTACTTTCCCAGAATGAAATCTACTTCTCTAAGACCGGGAAACAGGGAACAGAGAATGTATGAGTTTCTCAAGATTTCTAACAGATAGATACAAGAGAAAGTACACAGTGATTCATCTACCTAGAGAAGTTACACAGGTTTACACAGAGAATTCCAAATATAAGTGCAAGAAAATAAGAGAGACTTAGAAAACTGGTAAAACCTACATTGTTGATAGAGTTGGGAGTACTAAGCACTGTGAAAACAGCACATTCGTCGAAAGAAATCTACTTCTCTAAGACCGGGAGACAGTGAAAAGAGAATGTATGAGTTTCTCAAGATTGGTAACACATAGAAACAAGAGAAAGTACACAGTTATTCATCTACCTAGAGAAGTTACAGAGGTTTACACAGAAAATTCTAAGTATAAGAAAAAGAAGATAAGAGAGACTTAGAAAACCGGTAAAACCTACCTTTTTGATAGAGTTGGGAGTACTTAGCACTGTGGAAACAGCACGTTCGGAGAAAGAAAGCTACTTCTCTAACACTGGGAAACAGGAAACAGAGAATGTATGAGTTTCTCAAGATTGGTAACAGACAGAAACAAGAGAAAGTACACAGTGATTCATCTAAATAGAGAACTTACAGAAGTTTAAACAGAGAATTCCAAGTATAAGTACAAGAAAATAAGAGACTTAGAAAACTGGTAAAACCTACATTGTTGATAGAGTTGGGATTACTTAGCGCTGTGAAAACAGCACTTTCGGAGAAAGAAATCTACTTCTCTAACACCGGGAAACAGGGAACAGAGGATATATCACTTTCTCAAGATTGGTAACAGATAGAAACAAGAGAAAGTACACAGTGATTCATCTACCTAGAGAAGTTACAGAGGTTTACACAGAGAATTCCAAGTATAAGTAAAAGGAAATAAGAGAGACTTAGAAAACTGGTAAAACCTACATTGTTGATTGAGTTGGGAGTACTTAGCACTGTGAAAGCAGCACTTTCGCCGAAAGAAATCTACTTCTCTGACACCCGGAAACAGTGAAAAGAGAATGTATGAGTTTCTCAAGATTGGTAACAGACAGAAACAAGAGAAAGTACACAGTGATTCATCAACCTAGAGAAGTTACAGAGGTTTACACAGAGAATTCCAAGTATAAGTACAAGGAAATAAGAGAGACTTAGAAAACTGCTAAAACCTACATTTTTGATAGAGTTGGGAGTACTTAGCACTGTGAAAACAGCACTTTCGCAGAAAGAAATCTACTTCTCTAACACTGGGAAACAGGGAACAGAGAATGTATGAGTTTCTGAAGATTAGTAACAGACAGAAACAAGAGAAAGTGCACAGTGATTCATCTACCTAGAGAAGTTACAGAAGTTTACACAGAGAATTCGAAGTATTAGTACAAGAAAATAAGAGAGACTTAGAAAACTGGTAAAACCTACATTGTTGATAGACTTGGGAGTACTTAGCACTGTGAAAACAGCACTTTCGCCGAAAGAAATCCACTTCTCTAAGACCGGGAAACAGTGAAAAGAGAATGTATGAGTTTCTCAAATTGGTAACAGGTAGAAACAAGAGAAAGTACACAGTGATTCATCTACCTAGAGAAGTTACAGAGGTTTGCACAGAAAATTGCAAGTATAAGAAAAAGAAGATAAGAGAGACTTAGAAAACCGGTAATACCTACATTGTTGATAGAGTTGGGAGTACTTAGCGCTGTGAAAACAGCACTTTCGGAGAAAGAAATCTACTTCTCTAACACCGGGAAACAGGGAACAGAGGATATATCAGTTTCTCAAGCTTGTTAACAGATAGAAACAAGAGAAAGTACACAGTGATTCATCTACCTAGAGAAGTTACAGAGGTTTACACAGAGAATTCCAAGTATCAGTAAAAGAAAATAAGAGAGACTTAGAAAACTGGTAAAACCTACATTGTTGATTGAGTGGGAGTACTTAGCACTGTGAAAGCAGCACTTTCGCCGAAAGAAATCTACTTCTCTGACACCCGGAAACAGTGAAAAGAGAATGTATGAGTTTCTCAAGATTGGTAACAGATAGAAACAAGAGAAAGTACTGAGTGATTCATTTACCTAGAGAAGTTACAGAGGTTTACACAGAGAATTCCAAGTATAAGTACAAGAAAATAAGAGAGACTTAGAGGACTGGTAAAACCTACATTGTTGATAGAGTTGGGAGTACTTAGCACTGTGAAAACAGCACTTTCGCAGAAAGAAATCTACTTCTCTAAGACCGGGAAACAGTGAACAGAGAATGTATGAGTTTCTCAAGATTGGTAACAGATAGAAACAAGAGAAAGTACACAGTGATTCATCTACCTAGAGAAGTTACAGAGGTTTAAACAGAGAATTCGAAGTATAAGTACAAGAAAATAAGAGAGACTTAGAAACTGGTAAAACCTACATTGTTGATAGAGTTGGGAGTACTTAGCACTGTGAAAACAGTACTTTCCCAGAATGAAATCTACTTCTCTAAGACCGGGAAACAGGGAACAGAGAATGTATGAGTTTCTCAAGATTTCTAACAGATAGATACAAGAGAAAGTACACAGTGATTCATCTACCTAGAGAAGTTACACAGGTTTACACAGAGAATTCCAAATATAAGTGCAAGAAAATAAGAGAGACTTAGAAAACTGGTAAAACCTACATTGTTGATAGAGTTGGGAGTACTAAGCACTGTGAAAACAGCACATTCGTCGAAAGAAATCTACTTCTCTAAGACCGGGAGACAGTGAAAAGAGAATGTATGAGTTTCTCAAGATTGGTAACACATAGAAACAAGAGAAAGTACACAGTTATTCATCTACCTAGAGAAGTTACAGAGGTTTACACAGAAAATTCTAAGTATAAGAAAAAGAAGATAAGAGAGACTTAGAAAACCGGTAAAACCTACCTTTTTGATAGAGTTGGGAGTACTTAGCACTGTGGAAACAGCACGTTCGGAGAAAGAAAGCTACTTCTCTAACACTGGGAAACAGGAAACAGAGAATGTATGAGTTTCTCAAGATTGGTAACAGACAGAAACAAGAGAAAGTACACAGTGATTCATCTAAATAGAGAACTTACAGAAGTTTAAACAGAGAATTCCAAGTATAAGTACAAGAAAATAAGAGACTTAGAAAACTGGTAAAACCTACATTGTTGATAGAGTTGGGATTACTTAGCGCTGTGAAAACAGCACTTTCGGAGAAAGAAATCTACTTCTCTAACACCGGGAAACAGGGAACAGAGGATATATCACTTTCTCAAGATTGGTAACAGATAGAAACAAGAGAAAGTACACAGTGATTCATCTACCTAGAGAAGTTACAGAGGTTTACACAGAGAATTCCAAGTATAAGTAAAAGGAAATAAGAGAGACTTAGAAAACTGGTAAAACCTACATTGTTGATTGAGTTGGGAGTACTTAGCACTGTGAAAGCAGCACTTTCGCCGAAAGAAATCTACTTCTCTGACACCCGGAAACAGTGAAAAGAGAATGTATGAGTTTCTCAAGATTGGTAACAGACAGAAACAAGAGAAAGTACACAGTGATTCATCAACCTAGAGAAGTTACAGAGGTTTACACAGAGAATTCCAAGTATAAGTACAAGGAAATAAGAGAGACTTAGAAAACTGCTAAAACCTACATTTTTGATAGAGTTGGGAGTACTTAGCACTGTGAAAACAGCACTTTCGCAGAAAGAAATCTACTTCTCTAACACTGGGAAACAGGGAACAGAGAATGTATGAGTTTCTGAAGATTAGTAACAGACAGAAACAAGAGAAAGTGCACAGTGATTCATCTACCTAGAGAAGTTACAGAAGTTTACACAGAGAATTCGAAGTATTAGTACAAGAAAATAAGAGAGACTTAGAAAACTGGTAAAACCTACATTGTTGATAGACTTGGGAGTACTTAGCACTGTGAAAACAGCACTTTCGCCGAAAGAAATCCACTTCTCTAAGACCGGGAAACAGTGAAAAGAGAATGTATGAGTTTCTCAAATTGGTAACAGGTAGAAACAAGAGAAAGTACACAGTGATTCATCTACCTAGAGAAGTTACAGAGGTTTGCACAGAAAATTGCAAGTATAAGAAAAAGAAGATAAGAGAGACTTAGAAAACCGGTAATACCTACATTGTTGATAGAGTTGGGAGTACTTAGCGCTGTGAAAACAGCACTTTCGGAGAAAGAAATCTACTTCTCTAACACCGGGAAACAGGGAACAGAGGATATATCAGTTTCTCAAGCTTGTTAACAGATAGAAACAAGAGAAAGTACACAGTGATTCATCTACCTAGAGAAGTTATAGAGGTTTACACAGAGAATTCCAAGTATCAGTAAAAGAAAATAAGAGAGACTTAGAAAACTGGTAAAACCTACATTGTTGATTGAGTGGGAGTACTTAGCACTGTGAAAGCAGCACTTTCGCCGAAAGAAATCTACTTCTCTGACACCCGGAAACAGTGAAAAGAGAATGTATGAGTTTCTCAAGATTGGTAACAGATAGAAACAAGAGAAAGTACACAGTGATTCATCTACCTAAAGAAGTTACAGAGGTTTACACAGAAAATTGCAAGTATAAGAAAAAGAAGATAAGAGAGACTTAGAAAACCGGTAATACCTACATTGTTGATAGAGTTGGGAGTACTTAGCGCTGTGAAAACAGCACTTTCGGAGAAAGAAATCTACTTCTCTAACACCGGGAAACAGGGAACAGAGGATATATCAGTTTCTCAAGATTGGTAACAGATAGAAACAAGAGAAAGTACACAGTGATTCATCTACCTAGAGAAGTTACAGAGGTTTACACAGAGAATTCCAAGTATCAGTAAAAGAAAATAAGAGAGACTTAGAAAACTGGTAAAACCTACATTGTTGATTGAGTGGGAGTACTTAGCACTGTGAAAGCAGCACTTTCGCCGAAAGAAATCTACTTCTCTGACACCCGGAAACAGTGAAAAGAGAATGTATGAGTTTCTCAAGATTGGTAACAGATAGAAACAAGAGAAAGTACTGAGTGATTCATTTACCTAGAGAAGTTACAGAGGTTTACACAGAGAATTCCAAGTATAAGTACAAGAAAATAAGAGAGACTTAGAGGACTGGTAAAACCTACATTGTTGATAGAGTTGGGAGTACTTAGCACTGTGAAAACAGCACTTTCGCAGAAAGAAATCTACTTCTCTAAGACCGGGAAACAGTGAACAGAGAATGTATGAGTTTCTCAAGATTGGTAACAGATAGAAACAAGAGAAAGTACACAGTGATTCATCTACCTAGAGAACTTACAGAGGTTTACACAGAGAATTCGAAGTATAAGTACAAGAAAATAAGAGAGACTTAGAAACTGGTAAAACCTACATTGTTGATAGAGTTGGGAGTACTTAGCACTGTGAAAACAGTACTTTCCCAGAATGAAATCTACTTCTCTAAGACCGGGAAACAGGGAACAGAGAATGTATGAGTTTCTCAAGATTTCTAACAGATAGATACAAGAGAAAGTACACAGTGATTCATCTACCTAGAGAAGTTACACAGGTTTACACAGAGAATTCCAAATATAAGTGCAAGAAAATAAGAGAGACTTAGAAAACTGGTAAAACCTACATTGTTGATAGAGTTGGGAGTACTAAGCACTGTGAAAACAGCACATTTGTCGAAAGAAATCTACTTCTCTAAGACCGGGAGACAGTGAAAAGAGAATGTATGAGTTTCTCAAGATTGGTAACACATAGAAACAAGAGAAAGTACACAGTTATTCATCTACCTAGAGAAGTTACAGAGGTTTACACAGAAAATTCTAAGTATAAGAAAAAGAAGATAAGAGAGACTTAGAAAACCGGTAAAACCTACCTTTTTGATAGAGTTGGGAGTACTTAGCACTGTGGAAACAGCACGTTCGGAGAAAGAAAGCTACTTCTCTAACACTGGGAAACAGGAAACAGAGAATGTATGAGTTTCTCAAGATTGGTAACAGACAGAAACAAGAGAAAGTACACAGTGATTCATCTAAATAGAGAACTTACAGAAGTTTAAACAGAGAATTCCAAGTATAAGTACAAGAAAATAAGAGACTTAGAAAACTGGTAAAACCTACATTGTTGATAGAGTTGGGATTACTTAGCGCTGTGAAAACAGCACTTTCGGAGAAAGAAATCTACTTCTCTAACACCGGGAAACAGGGAACAGAGGATATATCACTTTCTCAAGATTGGTAACAGATAGAAACAAGAGAAAGTACACAGTGATTCATCTACCTAGAGAAGTTAAAGAGGTTTACACAGAGAATTCCAAGTATAAGTAAAAGGAAATAAGAGAGACTTAGAAAACTGGTAAAACCTACATTGTTGATTGAGTTGGGAGTACTTAGCACTGTGAAAGCAGCACTTTCGCCGAAAGAAATCTACTTCTCTGACACCCGGAAACAGTGAAAAGAGAATGTATGAGTTTCTCAAGATTGGTAACAGACAGAAACAAGAGAAAGTACACAGTGATTCATCAACCTAGAGAAGTTACAGAGGTTTACACAGAGAATTCCAAGTATAAGTACAAGGAAATAAGAGAGACTTAGAAAACTGCTAAAACCTACATTTTTGATAGAGTTGGGAGTACTTAGCACTGTGAAAACAGCACTTTCGCAGAAAGAAATCTACTTCTCTAACACTGGGAAACAGGGAACAGAGAATGTATGAGTTTCTGAAGATTAGTAACAGACAGAAACAAGAGAAAGTGCACAGTGATTCATCTACCTAGAGAAGTTACAGAAGTTTACACAGAGAATTCGAAGTATTAGTACAAGAAAATAAGAGAGACTTAGAAAACTGGTAAAACCTACATTGTTGATAGACTTGGGAGTACTTAGCACTGTGAAAACAGCACTTTCGCCGAAAGAAATCCACTTCTCTAAGACCGGGAAACAGTGAAAAGAGAATGTATGAGTTTCTCAAATTGGTAACAGGTAGAAACAAGAGAAAGTACACAGTGATTCATCTACCTAGAGAAGTTACAGAGGTTTGCACAGAAAATTGCAAGTATAAGAAAAAGAAGATAAGAGAGACTTAGAAAACCGGTAATACCTACATTGTTGATAGAGTTGGGAGTACTTAGCGCTGTGAAAACAGCACTTTCGGAGAAAGAAATCTACTTCTCTAACACCGGGAAACAGGGAACAGAGGATATATCAGTTTCTCAAGATTGGTAACAGATAGAAACAAGAGAAAGTACACAGTGATTCATCTACCTAGAGAAGTTACAGAGGTTTACACAGAGAATTCCAAGTATCAGTAAAAGAAAATAAGAGAGACTTAGAAAACTGGTAAAACCTACATTGTTGATTGAGTGGGAGTACTTAGCACTGTGAAAGGAGCACTTTCGCCGAAAGAAATCTACTTCTCTGACACCCGGAAACAGTGAAAAGAGAATGTATGAGTTTCTCAAGATTGGTAACAGATAGAAACAAGAGAAAGTACACAGTGATTCATCTACCTAGAGAACTTACAGAGGTTTACACAGAGAATTCGAAGTATAAGTACAAGAAAATAAGAGAGACTTAGAAACTGGTAAAACCTACATTGTTGATAGAGTTGGGAGTACTTAGCACTGTGAAAACAGTACTTTCCCAGAATGAAATCTACTTCTCTAAGACCGGGAAACAGGGAACAGAGAATGTATGAGTTTCTCAAGATTTCTAACAGATAGATACAAGAGAAAGTACACAGTGATTCATCTACCTAGAGAAGTTACACAGGTTTACACAGAGAATTCCAAATATAAGTGCAAGAAAATAAGAGAGACTTAGAAAACTGGTAAAACCTACATTGTTGATAGAGTTGGGAGTACTAAGCACTGTGAAAACAGCACATTCGTCGAAAGAAATCTACTTCTCTAAGACCGGGAGACAGTGAAAAGAGAATGTATGAGTTTCTCAAGATTGGTAACACATAGAAACAAGAGAAAGTACACAGTTATTCATCTACCTAGAGAAGTTACAGAGGTTTACACAGAAAATTCTAAGTATAAGAAAAAGAAGATAAGAGAGACTTAGAAAACCGGTAAAACCTACCTTTTTGATAGAGTTGGGAGTACTTAGCACTGTGGAAACAGCACGTTCGGAGAAAGAAAGCTACTTCTCTAACACTGGGAAACAGGAAACAGAGAATGTATGAGTTTCTCAAGATTGGTAACAGACAGAAACAAGAGAAAGTACACAGTGATTCATCTAAATAGAGAACTTACAGAAGTTTAAACAGAGAATTCCAAGTATAAGTACAAGAAAATAAGAGACTTAGAAAACTGGTAAAACCTACATTGTTGATAGAGTTGGGATTACTTAGCGCTGTGAAAACAGCACTTTCGGAGAAAGAAATCTACTTCTCTAACACCGGGAAACAGGGAACAGAGGATATATCACTTTCTCAAGATTGGTAACAGATAGAAACAAGAGAAAGTACACAGTGATTCATCTACCTAGAGAAGTTACAGAGGTTTACACAGAGAATTCCAAGTATAAGTAAAAGGAAATAAGAGAGACTTAGAAAACTGGTAAAACCTACATTGTTGATTGAGTTGGGAGTACTTAGCACTGTGAAAGCAGCACTTTCGCCGAAAGAAATCTACTTCTCTGACACCCGGAAACAGTGAAAAGAGAATGTATGAGTTTCTCAAGATTGGTAACAGACAGAAACAAGAGAAAGTACACAGTGATTCATCAACCTAGAGAAGTTACAGAGGTTTACACAGAGAATTCCAAGTATAAGTACAAGGAAATAAGAGAGACTTAGAAAACTGCTAAAACCTACATTTTTGATAGAGTTGGGAGTACTTAGCACTGTGAAAACAGCACTTTCGCAGAAAGAAATCTACTTCTCTAACACTGGGAAACAGGGAACAGAGAATGTATGAGTTTCTGAAGATTAGTAACAGACAGAAACAAGAGAAAGTGCACAGTGATTCATCTACCTAGAGAAGTTACAGAAGTTTACACAGAGAATTCGAAGTATTAGTACAAGAAAATAAGAGAGACTTAGAAAACTGGTAAAACCTACATTGTTGATAGACTTGGGAGTACTTAGCACTGTGAAAACAGCACTTTCGCCGAAAGAAATCCACTTCTCTAAGACCGGGAAACAGTGAAAAGAGAATGTATGAGTTTCTCAAATTGGTAACAGGTAGAAACAAGAGAAAGTACACAGTGATTCATCTACCTAGAGAAGTTACAGAGGTTTGCACAGAAAATTGCAAGTATAAGAAAAAGAAGATAAGAGAGACTTAGAAAACCGGTAATACCTACATTGTTGATAGAGTTGGGAGTACTTAGCGCTGTGAAAACAGCACTTTCGGAGAAAGAAATCTACTTCTCTAACACCGGGAAACAGGGAACAGAGGATATATCAGTTTCTCAAGATTGGTAACAGATAGAAACAAGAGAAAGTACACAGTGATTCATCTACCTAGAGAAGTTATAGAGGTTTACACAGAGAATTCCAAGTATCAGTAAAAGAAAATAAGAGAGACTTAGAAAACTGGTAAAACCTACATTGTTGATTGAGTGGGAGTACTTAGCACTGTGAAAGCAGCACTTTCGCCGAAAGAAATCTACTTCTCTGACACCCGGAAACAGTGAAAAGAGAATGTATGAGTTTCTCAAGATTGGTAACAGATAGAAACAAGAGAAAGTACACAGTGATTCATCTACCTAAAGAAGTTACAGAGGTTTACACAGAAAATTGCAAGTATAAGAAAAAGAAGATAAGAGAGACTTAGAAAACCGGTAATACCTACATTGTTGATAGAGTTGGGAGTACTTAGCGCTGTGAAAACAGCACTTTCGGAGAAAGAAATCTACTTCTCTAACACCGGGAAACAGGGAACAGAGGATATATCAGTTTCTCAAGATTGGTAACAGATAGAAACAAGAGAAAGTACACAGTGATTCATCTACCTAGAGAAGTTACAGAGGTTTACACAGAGAATTCCAAGTATCAGTAAAAGAAAATAAGAGAGACTTAGAAAACTGGTAAAACCTACATTGTTGATTGAGTGGGAGTACTTAGCACTGTGAAAGCAGCACTTTCGCCGAAAGAAATCTACTTCTCTGACACCCGGAAACAGTGAAAAGAGAATGTATGAGTTTCTCAAGATTGGTAACAGATAGAAACAAGAGAAAGTACTGAGTGATTCATTTACCTAGAGAAGTTACAGAGGTTTACACAGAGAATTCCAAGTATAAGTACAAGAAAATAAGAGAGACTTAGAGGACTGGTAAAACCTACATTGTTGATAGAGTTGGGAGTACTTAGCACTGTGAAAACAGCACTTTCGCAGAAAGAAATCTACTTCTCTAAGACCGGGAAACAGTGAACAGAGAATGTATGAGTTTCTCAAGATTGGTAACAGATAGAAACAAGAGAAAGTACACAGTGATTCATCTACCTAGAGAACTTACAGAGGTTTACACAGAGAATTCGAAGTATAAGTACAAGAAAATAAGAGAGACTTAGAAACTGGTAAAACCTACATTGTTGATAGAGTTGGGAGTACTTAGCACTGTGAAAACAGTACTTTCCCAGAATGAAATCTACTTCTCTAAGACCGGGAAACAGGGAACAGAGAATGTATGAGTTTCTCAAGATTTCTAACAGATAGATACAAGAGAAAGTACACAGTGATTCATCTACCTAGAGAAGTTACACAGGTTTACACAGAGAATTCCAAATATAAGTGCAAGAAAATAAGAGAGACTTAGAAAACTGGTAAAACCTACATTGTTGATAGAGTTGGGAGTACTAAGCACTGTGAAAACAGCACATTCGTCGAAAGAAATCTACTTCTCTAAGACCGGGAGACAGTGAAAAGAGAATGTATGAGTTTCTCAAGATTGGTAACACATAGAAACAAGAGAAAGTACACAGTTATTCATCTACCTAGAGAAGTTACAGAGGTTTACACAGAAAATTCTAAGTATAAGAAAAAGAAGATAAGAGAGACTTAGAAAACCGGTAAAACCTACCTTTTTGATAGAGTTGGGAGTACTTAGCACTGTGGAAACAGCACGTTCGGAGAAAGAAAGCTACTTCTCTAACACTGGGAAACAGGAAACAGAGAATGTATGAGTTTCTCAAGATTGGTAACAGACAGAAACAAGAGAAAGTACACAGTGATTCATCTAAATAGAGAACTTACAGAAGTTTAAACAGAGAATTCCAAGTATAAGTACAAGAAAATAAGAGACTTAGAAAACTGGTAAAACCTACATTGTTGATAGAGTTGGGATTACTTAGCGCTGTGAAAACAGCACTTTCGGAGAAAGAAATCTACTTCTCTAACACCGGGAAACAGGGAACAGAGGATATATCACTTTCTCAAGATTGGTAACAGATAGAAACAAGAGAAAGTACACAGTGATTCATCTACCTAGAGAAGTTAAAGAGGTTTACACAGAGAATTCCAAGTATAAGTAAAAGGAAATAAGAGAGACTTAGAAAACTGGTAAAACCTACATTGTTGATTGAGTTGGGAGTACTTAGCACTGTGAAAGCAGCACTTTCGCCGAAAGAAATCTACTTCTCTGACACCCGGAAACAGTGAAAAGAGAATGTATGAGTTTCTCAAGATTGGTAACAGACAGAAACAAGAGAAAGTACACAGTGATTCATCAACCTAGAGAAGTTACAGAGGTTTACACAGAGAATTCCAAGTATAAGTACAAGGAAATAAGAGAGACTTAGAAAACTGCTAAAACCTACATTTTTGATAGAGTTGGGAGTACTTAGCACTGTGAAAACAGCACTTTCGCAGAAAGAAATCTACTTCTCTAACACTGGGAAACAGGGAACAGAGAATGTATGAGTTTCTGAAGATTAGTAACAGACAGAAACAAGAGAAAGTGCACAGTGATTCATCTACCTAGAGAAGTTACAGAAGTTTACACAGAGAATTCGAAGTATTAGTACAAGAAAATAAGAGAGACTTAGAAAACTGGTAAAACCTACATTGTTGATAGACTTGGGAGTACTTAGCACTGTGAAAACAGCACTTTCGCCGAAAGAAATCCACTTCTCTAAGACCGGGAAACAGTGAAAAGAGAATGTATGAGTTTCTCAAATTGGTAACAGGTAGAAACAAGAGAAAGTACACAGTGATTCATCTACCTAGAGAAGTTACAGAGGTTTGCACAGAAAATTGCAAGTATAAGAAAAAGAAGATAAGAGAGACTTAGAAAACCGGTAATACCTACATTGTTGATAGAGTTGGGAGTACTTAGCGCTGTGAAAACAGCACTTTCGGAGAAAGAAATCTACTTCTCTAACACCGGGAAACAGGGAACAGAGGATATATCAGTTTCTCAAGCTTGTTAACAGATAAAAACAAGAGAAAGTACACAGTGATTCATCTACCTAGAGAAGTTATAGAGGTTTACACAGAGAATTCCAAGTATCAGTAAAAGAAAATAAGAGAGACTTAGAAAACTGGTAAAACCTACATTGTTGATAGAGTTGGGAGTACTTAGCACTGTGAAAGCAGCACTTTCGCCGAAAGAAATCTACTTCTCTGACACCCGGAAACAGTGAAAAGAGAATGTATGAGTTTCTCAAGATTGGTAACAGATAGAAACAAGAGAAAGTACACAGTGATTCATCTACCTAAAGAAGTTACAGAGGTTTACACAGAAAATTGCAAGTATAAGAAAAAGAAGATAAGAGAGACTTAGAAAACCGGTAATACCTACATTGTTGATAGAGTTGGGAGTACTTAGCGCTGTGAAAACAGCACTTTCGGAGAAAGAAATCTACTTCTCTAACACCGGGAAACAGGGAACAGAGGATATATCAGTTTCTCAAGATTGGTAACAGATAGAAACAAGAGAAAGTACACAGTGATTCATCTACCTAGAGAAGTTACAGAGGTTTACACAGAGAATTCCAAGTATCAGTAAAAGAAAATAAGAGAGACTTAGAAAACTGGTAAAACCTACATTGTTGATTGAGTGGGAGTACTTAGCACTGTGAAAGCAGCACTTTCGCCGAAAGAAATCTACTTCTCTGACACCCGGAAACAGTGAAAAGAGAATGTATGAGTTTCTCAAGATTGGTAACAGATAGAAACAAGAGAAAGTACTGAGTGATTCATTTACCTAGAGAAGTTACAGAGGTTTACACAGAGAATTCCAAGTATAAGTACAAGAAAATAAGAGAGACTTAGAGGACTGGTAAAACCTACATTGTTGATAGAGTTGGGAGTACTTAGCACTGTGAAAACAGCACTTTCGCAGAAAGAAATCTACTTCTCTAATACCGGGAAACAGTGAACAGAGAATGTATGAGTTTCTCAAGATTGGTAACAGATAGAAACAAGAGAAAGTACACAGTGATTCATCTACCTAGAGAACTTACAGAGGTTTACACAGAGAATTCGAAGTATAAGTACAAGAAAATAAGAGAGACTTAGAAACTGGTAAAACCTACATTGTTGATAGAGTTGGGAGTACTTAGCACCGTGAAAACAGTACTTTCCCAGAATGAAATCTACTTCTCTAAGACCGGGAAACAGGGAACAGAGAATGTATGAGTTTCTCAAGATTTCTAACAGATAGATACAAGAGAAAGTACACAGTGATTCATCTACCTAGAGAAGTTACACAGGTTTACACAGAGAATTCCAAATATAAGTGCAAGAAAATAAGAGAGACTTAGAAAACTGGTAAAACCTACATTGTTGATAGAGTTGGGAGTACTAAGCACTGTGAAAACAGCACATTCGTCGAAAGAAATCTACTTCTCTAAGACCGGGAGACAGTGAAAAGAGAATGTATGAGTTTCTCAAGATTGGTAACACATAGAAACAAGAGAAAGTACACAGTTATTCATCTACCTAGAGAAGTTACAGAGGTTTACACAGAAAATTCTAAGTATAAGAAAAAGAAGATAAGAGAGACTTAGAAAACCGGTAAAACCTACCTTTTTGATAGAGTTGGGAGTACTTAGCACTGTGGAAACAGCACGTTCGGAGAAAGAAAGCTACTTCTCTAACACTGGGAAACAGGAAACAGAGAATGTATGAGTTTCTCAAGATTGGTAACAGACAGAAACAAGAGAAAGTACACAGTGATTCATCTAAATAGAGAACTTACAGAAGTTTAAACAGAGAATTCCAAGTATAAGTACAAGAAAATAAGAGACTTAGAAAACTGGTAAAACCTACATTGTTGATAGAGTTGGGATTACTTAGCGCTGTGAAAACAGCACTTTCGGAGAAAGAAATCTACTTCTCTAACACCGGGAAACAGGGAACAGAGGATATATCACTTTCTCAAGATTGGTAACAGATAGAAACAAGAGAAAGTACACAGTGATTCATCTACCTAGAGAAGTTACAGAGGTTTACACAGAGAATTCCAAGTATAAGTAAAAGGAAATAAGAGAGACTTAGAAAACTGGTAAAACCTACATTGTTGATTGAGTTGGGAGTACTTAGCACTGTGAAAGCAGCACTTTCGCCGAAAGAAATCTACTTCTCTGACACCCGGAAACAGTGAAAAGAGAATGTATGAGTTTCTCAAGATTGGTAACAGACAGAAACAAGAGAAAGTACACAGTGATTCATCAACCTAGAGAAGTTACAGAGGTTTACACAGAGAATTCCAAGTATAAGTACAAGGAAATAAGAGAGACTTAGAAAACTGCTAAAACCTACATTTTTGATAGAGTTGGGAGTACTTAGCACTGTGAAAACAGCACTTTCGCAGAAAGAAATCTACTTCTCTAACACTGGGAAACAGGGAACAGAGAATGTATGAGTTTCTGAAGATTAGTAACAGACAGAAACAAGAGAAAGTGCACAGTGATTCATCTACCTAGAGAAGTTACAGAAGTTTACACAGAGAATTCGAAGTATTAGTACAAGAAAATAAGAGAGACTTAGAAAACTGGTAAAACCTACATTGTTGATAGACTTGGGAGTACTTAGCACTGTGAAAACAGCACTTTCGCCGAAAGAAATCCACTTCTCTAAGACCGGGAAACAGTGAAAAGAGAATGTATGAGTTTCTCAAATTGG
Source organism: Heterohyrax brucei (assembly GCA_028571685.1). Lineage (NCBI taxonomy): Eukaryota > Metazoa > Chordata > Mammalia > Hyracoidea > Procaviidae > Heterohyrax > Heterohyrax brucei. The sequence goes on along the minus strand of CM053165.1, from coordinate 4,837,969 downwards.
TAACAGGTAGAAACAAGAGAAAGTACACAGTGATTCATCTACCTAGAGAAGTTACAGAGGTTTGCACAGAAAATTGCAAGTATAAGAAAAAGAAGATAAGAGAGACTTAGAAAACCGGTAATACCTACATTGTTGATAGAGTTGGGAGTACTTAGCGCTGTGAAAACAGCACTTTCGGAGAAAGAAATCTACTTCTCTAACACCGGGAAACAGGGAACAGAGGATATATCAGTTTCTCAAGATTGGTAACAGATAGAAACAAGAGAAAGTACACAGTGATTCATCTACCTAGAGAAGTTATAGAGGTTTACACAGAGAATTCCAAGTATCAGTAAAAGAAAATAAGAGAGACTTAGAAAACTGGTAAAACCTACATTGTTGATTGAGTGGGAGTACTTAGCACTGTGAAAGCAGCACTTTCGCCGAAAGAAATCTACTTCTCTGACACCCGGAAACAGTGAAAAGAGAATGTATGAGTTTCTCAAGATTGGTAACAGATAGAAACAAGAGAAAGTACACAGTGATTCATCTACCTAAAGAAGTTACAGAGGTTTACACAGAAAATTGCAAGTATAAGAAAAAGAAGATAAGAGAGACTTAGAAAACCGGTAATACCTACATTGTTGATAGAGTTGGGAGTACTTAGCGCTGTGAAAACAGCACTTTCGGAGAAAGAAATCTACTTCTCTAACACCGGGAAACAGGGAACAGAGGATATATCAGTTTCTCAAGATTGGTAACAGATAGAAACAAGAGAAAGTACACAGTGATTCATCTACCTAGAGAAGTTACAGAGGTTTACACAGAGAATTCCAAGTATAAGTACAAGAAAATAAGAGAGACTTAGAGGACTGGTAAAACCTACATTGTTGATAGAGTTGGGAGTACTTAGCACTGTGAAAACAGCACTTTCGCAGAAAGAAATCTACTTCTCTAAGACCGGGAAACAGTGAACAGAGAATGTATGAGTTTCTCAAGATTGGTAACAGATAGAAACAAGAGAAAGTACACAGTGATTCATCTACCTAGAGAAGTTACAGAGGTTTAAACAGAGAGTTCCAAGTATAAGAAAAAGAAGATAAGAGAGACTTAGAAAACTGGTAAAACCTACATTGTTGATAGAGTTGGGAGTACTTAGCAATGTGAAAACAGTACTTTCCCAGAAAGAAATCTACTTCTCTAAGACCGGGAAACAGGGAATAGAGAATGTATGAGTTTCTCAAGATTGCTAACAGATAGAAACAAGAGAAAGTACACAGTGATTCATCTACCTAGAGAACTTACAGAGGTTTACACAGAGAATTCGAAGTATAAGTACAAGAAAATAAGAGAGACTTAGAAACTGGTAAAACCTACATTGTTGATAGAGTTGAGAGTACTTAGCACTGTGAAAACAGTACTTTCCCAGAAAGAAATCTACTTCTCTAAGACCGGGAAACAGGGAACAGAGAATGTATGAGTTTCTCAAGATTGCTAACAGATAGAAACAAGAGAAAGTACACAGTGATTCATCTACCTAGAGAAGTTACAGAGGTTTACACAGAAAATTCCGAGTAAAAGAAAAAGAAGATAAGAGAGACTTAGAAAACTGGTAAAACCTACATTGTTGATAGAGTTGGGAGTACATAGCACTGTGAAAACAGCCCTTCCGCCGAAAGAAATCTACTTCTCTAACACTGGGAAACACGGAACAGAGAATGTATGAGTTTCTCAAGATTGGTAACAGACAGAAACAAGAGAAAGTACACAGCGATTCATCTACCTAGACAAGTTACAGAAGTTTACACAGAGAATTCCAAGTATAAGTACACGAAAATAAGAGAGACTTAGAAAACTGGTAAAACCTACATTGCTGATAGAGTTGGGAGTACTTAGCACTGTGAAAACAGCACTTTCGCCGAAAGAAATCTACTTCTCTAAGACCTGGAAACAGTGAAAAGAGAATGTGTGAGATTCTCAAGATTGGTAACAGATAGAAACAAGAGAAAGTACACAGTGATTCATCTACATAGAGAAGTTACAGAGGTTTACACAGAAAATTCCAAAGATAAGAAAAAGAAGATAAGAGAGACTGAGAAAACCGGTAATACCTACATTGTTGACAGAGTTGGGAGTACTTAGTGCTGTGAAAACAGCACTTTCGGAGAAAGAAATCTACTTCTCCAACACCGGGAAACAGGAAACAGAGAATGTATGAGTTCCTCAAGATTGGTAACAGATACAAACAAGAGAAAGTACACAGTGATTCATCTACCTAGAGAACTTACAGAGGTTTACACAGAGAATTCCAAGTATAAGTACAAGAAAATAAGAGAGACTTAGAAAATTGGTAAAACCTACATTGTTGATAGAGTTGGGAGTACTTAGCACTGTGAAAACAGCACTTTCGCAGAAAGAAATCTACTTCTCTAACACCGGGAAACAGTGAAAAGAGAATGTATGAGTTTCTCAAGATTGGTAACAGATAGAAACAAGAGAAAGTACACAGTGATTCATCTACCTAGAGATGTTACAGAGGTTTACACAGAGAATTCCAAGTTTAAGAAAAAAAAGATAAGAGAGACTCAGAAAAGTGGTAAAACCTACATTGTTGATAGAGTTGGGAGTACTTAGCACTGTGAAAACAGTACTTTCGCAGAAAGAAATCTACTTCTCTAAGACCTGGAAACAGGGAACAGTGAATGTATCAGTTTCTCAAGATTGGTAACAGATAGAAACAAGAGAAAGTACACAGTGATTCATCTACCTAGAGAAGTTACAGAGGTTTACACAGAGAATTCCAAGTATACATAAAAGAAAATAAGAGAGACTTAGAAAACTGGTAAAACCTACATTTTTGATTGAGTTGGGAGTACTTAGCACTGTGAAAGCAGCACTTTCGCCGAAAGAAATCCACTTCTCTGACACCCGGAAACAGTGAAAAGAGAATGTATGTGTTTCTCAAGATTGGTAACAGATAGAAACAAGAGAAAGTACACAGTGATTCATCTACCTAGAGAAGTTACAGAGGTTTACACAGAGAATTTCAAGTATAAGAAAAAGAAGATAAGAGAGACTTAGAAAACTGGTAAAACCTACATTGTTGATAGAGTTGGGAGTACTTAGCACTGTGAAAACAGTACTTTCACAGAATGAAATCTACTTCTCTAAGACCGGGAAACAGGGAACAGAGAATGTATGAGTTTCTCAAGATTTCCAACAGATAGATACAAGAGAAAGTACACAGTGATTCATCTACCTAGAGAAGTTACACAGGTTTACACAGAGAATTCCAAATATAAGTACAAGAAAATAAGAGAGACTTAGAAAACTGGTAAAACCTACATAGTTGATAGAGTTGGGAGTACTAAGCACTGTGAAAACAGCACTTTCGTCGAAAGAAATCCACTTCTCTAAGACCGGGAGACAGTGAATAGAGAATGTATGAGTTTCTCAAGATTGGTAACACATAGAAACAAGAGAAAGTACACAGTTATTCATCTACCTAGAGAAGTTACAGAGGTTTACACAGAAAATTCCAAGTATAAGAAAAAGAAGATAAGAGAGACTTAGAAAACCGGTAAAACCTACGTTTTTGATAGAGTTGGGAGTACTTAGCACTGTGAAAACAGCACGTTCGCAGAAAGAAATCTACTTCTCTAACACTGGGAAACAGGAAACAGAGAATGTATGAGTTTCTCAAGATTGGTAACAGACAGAAACAAGAGAAAGTACACAGTGATTCATCTACCTAGAGAACTTACAGAAGTTTACACAGAGAATTCCAAGTATAAGTACAAGAAAATAAGAGACTTAGAAAACTGGTAAAACCTACATTGTTGATAGAGTTGGGATTACTTAGCGCTGTGAAAACAGCACTTTCGGAGAAAGAAATCTACTTCTCTAACACCGGGAAACAGGGAACAGAGGATATATCACTTTCTCAAGATTGGTAACAGATAGAAACAAGAGAAAGTACACAGTGATTCATCTACCTAGAGAAGTTACAGAGGTTTACACAGAGAATTCCAAGTATCAGTAAAAGAAAATAAGAGAGGCTTAGAAAACTGGTAAAACCTACATTGTTGATTGAGTTGGGAGTACGTAGCACTGTGAAAGCAGCACTTTCGCCGAAAGAAATCTACTTCTCTGACACCCGGAAACAGTGAAAAGAGAATGTATGAGTTTCTCAAGATTGGTAACAGATAGAAACAAGAGAAAGTACACAGTGATTCATCTACGTAGAGAAGTTACGGAGGTTTAAACAGAGAGTTCCAAGTATAAGAAAAAGAAGATAAGAGAGACTTAGAAAACTGGTAAAACCTACATTGTTGATAGAGTTGGGAGTACTTAGCACTGTGAAAACAGTACTTTCCCAGAAAGAAATCTACTTCTCTAAGACCGGAAAACTGGGAACAGAGAATGTGTGAGTTTCTCAAGATTGCTAACAGATAGAAACAAGAGATAGTACACAGTGATTCATCTACCTAGAGAAGTTACAGAGGTTTACACACAAAATTCCAAGTATAAGAAAAAGAAGATAAGAGAGACTTAGAAAACCGGTAAAACCTACATTGTTGATAGAGTTGGGAGTACTTAGCATTGTGAAAACAGCACTTTCGCAGAAAGAAATCTACTTCTCTAAGACGGGAAAAAGTGAAAAGAGAATGTATGAGTTTCTCAAGATTGGTAACAGACACAAACAAGAGTAAGTACACAGTATTTCACCTACCTAGAGAACTTACAGAGGTTTACACAGAGAATTCCAAGTATAAGTACACGAAAATAAGAGAGACTTAGAAAACTGGTAAAACCTACATTGTTGATAGAGTTGGGAGTACTTAGCAGTGTGAAAACAGCACTTTCGCCGAAAGAAATCTACTTCTCTAAGACCTGGAAACAGTGAAAAGAGAATGTATGAGATTCTCAAGATTGGTAACAGATAGAAACAAGAGAAAGTACACAGCGATTCATCTACATAGAGAAGTTACAGAGGTTTACACAGAAAATTCCAAAGATAAGAAAAAGAAGATAAGAGAGACTGAGAAAACCGGTAATACCTACATGGTTGACAGAGTTGGGAGTACTTAGCGCTGTGAAAACAGCACTTTCGGAGAAAGAAATCTACTTCTCCAACACCGGGAAACAGGAAACAGAGAATGTATGAGTTCCTCAAGATTGGTAACAGATCCAAACAAGAGAAAGTACACAGTGATTCATCTACCTAGAGAACTTACAGAGGTTTACACAGAGAATTCCAAGTATAAGTACAAGAAAATAAGAGAGACTTAGAAAACTGGTAAAACCTACATTGTTGATAGAGTTGGGAGTACTTAGCACTGTGAAAGGAGCACTTTCGCAGAAAGAAATCTACTTATCTAACACCGGGAAACAGTGAAAAGAGAATGTATGACTTTCTCAAGATTGGTAACAGATAGAAACAAGAGAAAGTACACAGTGATTCATCTACCTAAAGATGTTACAGAGGTTTACACAGAGAATTCCAAGTTTAAGAAAAAAAAGATAAGAGAGACTCAGAAAAGTGGTAAAACCTACATTGTTGATAGAGTTGGGAGTACTTAGCACTGTGAAAACAGTACTTTCGCAGAAAGAAATCTACTTCTCTAAGACCTGGAAACAGGGAACAGTGAATGTATCAGTTTCTCAAGATTGGTAACAGATAGAAACAAGAGAAAGTACACAGTGATTCATCTACCTAGAGAAGTTACAGAGGTTTACACAGAGAATTCCAAGTATACATAAAAGAAAATAAGAGAGACTTAGAAAACTGGTAAAACCTACATTGTTGATTGAGTTGGGAGTACTTAGCACTGTGAAAGCAGCACTTTCGCCGAAAGAAATCTACTTCTCTGACACCCGGAAACAGTGAAAAGAGAATGTATGAGTTTCTCAAGATTGGTAACAGATAGAAACAAGAGAAAGTACACAGTGATTCATCTACCTAGGGAAGTTACAGAGGTTTACACAGAGAATTTCAAGTATAAGAGAAAGAAGATAAGAGAGACTTAGAAAACTGGTAAAACCTACATTGTTGATAGAGTTGGGAGTACTTAGCACTGTGAAAACAGTACTTTCCCAGAATGAAATCTACTTCTCTAAGACCGGGAAACAGGGAACAGAGAATGTATGAGTTTCTCAAGATTTCTAACAGATAGATACAAGAGAAAGTACACAGTGATTCATCTACCTAGAGAAGTTACACAGGTTTACACAGAGAATTCCAAATATAAGTACAAGAAAATAAGAGAGACTTAGAAAACTGGTAAAACCTACATTGTTGATAGAGTTGGGAGTACTAAGCACTGTGAAAACAGCACTTTCGTCGAAAGAAATCCACTTCTCTAAGACCGGGAGACAGTGAAAAGAGAATGTATGAGTTTCTCAAGATTGGTAACACATAGAAACAAGAGAAAGTACACAGTTATTCATCTACCTAGAGAAGTTACAGAGGTTTACACAGAAAATTCCAAGTATAAGAAAAAGAAGATAAGAGAGACTTAGAAAACCGGTAAAACCTACGTTTTTGATAGAGTTGGGAGTACTTAGCACTGTGAAAACAGCACGTTCGCAGAAAGAAATCTACTTCTCTAACACTGGGAAACAGGAAACAGAGAATGTATGAGTTTCTCAAGATTGGTAACAGACAGAAACAAGAGAAAGTACACAGTGATTCATCTACCTAGAGAACTTACAGAAGTTTACACAGAGAATTCCAAGTATAAGTACAAGAAAATAAGAGACTTAGAAAACTGGTAAAACCTACATTGTTGATAGAATTGGGAGTACTAAGCACTGTGAAAACAGCACTTTCGGAGAAAGAAATCTACTTCTCTAACACCGGGAAACAGGGAACAGAGGATATATCACTTTCTCAAGATTGGTAACAGATAGAAACAAGAGAAAGTACACAGTGATTCATCTACCTAGAGAAGTTACAGAGGTTTACACAGAGAATTCCATGTATAAGTAAAAGGAAATAAGAGAGACTTAGAAAACTGGTAAAACCTACATTGTTGATTGAGTTGGGAGTACTTAGCACTGTGAAAGCAGCACTTTCGCCGAAAGAAATCTACTTCTCTGACATCCGGAAACAGTGAAAAGAGAATGTGTGAGTTTCTCAAGATTGGTAACAGATAGAAACAAGAGAAAGTACACAGTGATTCATCTACCTAGAGAAGTTACAGAGGTTTACACAGAGAATTCCAAGTATAAGTACAAGAAAATAAGAGAGACTTAGAAAACTGGTAAAACCTACATTGTTGATAGAGTTGGGAGTATTTAGCACTGTGAAAACAGCACTTTCGCCGAAAGAAATCTACTCCTCTAAGACCGGGAAACAGTGAAAAGAGAATGTATGAGTTTCTCAAGATTGGTAACAGACAGAAACAAGAGAAAGTACACAGTGATTCATCAACCTAGAGAAGTTACAGAGGTTTACACAGAGAATTCCAAGTATAAGTACAAGAAAATAAGAGAGACTTAGAAAACTGGTAAAACCTACGGTTTTGATAGAGTTGGGAGTACTTAGCACTGTGAAAACAGTACTTTCTCAGAATGAAATCTACATCTCTAAGCCTGGGAAACAGGGAACAGAGAATGTATGAGTTTCTCAAGATTGGTAACAGACAGAAACAAGAGAAAGTACACAGTGATTCATCTACCTAGAGAAGTTATAGAAGTTTACACAGAGAATTCCATGTATAAGTACAAGAAAATAAAAGAGACTTAGAAAACTAGTAAAACCTACATTGCTGATAGAGTTGGGAGTACTTAGCACTGTGAAAACAGCACTTTCGCAGAAAGAAATCTACTTCTCTAAGACCGGGAAACAGTGAAAAGAGAATGTATAAGTTTCTCAAGATTGGAAACAGATAGAAACAAGAGAAAGTACACAGTGATTCGTCTACCTAGAGAAGTTACACAGGTTTACACAGAGAATTCCAAATATAAGTACAAGAAAATAAGAGAGACTTAGAAAAGTGGTAAAACCTACATTGTTGATAGAGTTGGGAGTACTAAGCACTGTGAAAACAGCACTTTCGCCGAAAGAAATCTACTTCTCTAAGACCGGGAAACAGTGAAAAGAGAATGTATGAGTTTCTCAAGATTGGTAACAGATAGAAACAAGAGAAAGTACACAGTAATTCATCTACCTAGAGAAGTTACAGAGGTTTACACAGAAAATTCCAAGTATAAGAAAAAGAAGATAAGAGAGACTTAGAAAACCGGTAAAACCTACATTGTTGATAGAGTTGGGAGTACTTAGCACTGTGAAAACAGCACTTTCGCAGAAAGAAATCTTCTTCTCTAACACCGGGAAACAGGAAACAGAGAATGTATGAGTTTCTCAAGATTGGTAACTGACACAAACAAGAGAAAGTACACAGTGATTCATCTACCTAGAGAACTTACTGAGGTTTACACAGAGAATTCCAAGTATAAGTACAAGAAAATAAGAGACTTAGAAAACTGGTAAAACCTACATTGTTGATAGAGTTGGGAGTACTTAGCACTGTGAAAACGGCACTTTTGCAGAAAGAAATCTACTTCTCTAACACTGGGAAACGGGGAACAGAGAATGTATGAGTTTCTCAAGATTGGTAACAGACAGAAACAAGACAAAGTACACAGTGATTCATCTACCTAGAGAAGTTACAGAAGTTTACACAGAGAATTCCAAGTATAAGTACAAGAAAATAAGACAGACTTAGAAAACTGGTAAAACCTACATTGTTGATAGAGTTGGGAGTACTTAGCACTGTGAAAGCAGCACTTTCGCCGAAAGAAATCTACTTCTCTGAGACCGAGAAACAGTGAACAGAGAATGTATGAGTTTCTCAAGATTGGTAACAGAGAGGAACAAGAGAAAGTACACAGTGATTCATCAACCTAGAGAAGTTACAGAGGTTTACACAGAGAATTCCAAGTATAAGTACAAGGAAATAATAGAGACTTAGAAAACTGCTAAAACCTACATTGTTGATAGAGTAGGGAGTACTTAGCACTGTGAAAACAGCACTTTCGGAGAAAGAAATCTACTTCTCTAATACTGGGAAACAGGGAACAGAGAATGTATGAGTTTCTGAAGATTAGTAACAGACAGAAACAAGAGAAAGTACACAGTGATTCATCTACCTAGAGAAGTTACAGAAGTTTACACAGAGAATTCGAAGTATAAGTACAAGAAAATAAGAGAGACTTAGAAAACTGGTAAAACCTACATTGTTGATAGAGTTGGGAGTACTTAGCACTGTGAAAACAGCACTTTCGCCGAAAGAAATCTACTTCTCTAAGACCGGGAAACAGGGAACAGAGGATATATCAGTTTCTCAAGATTGGTAACAGATAGAAACAAGAGAAAGTACACAGTGATTCATCTACCTAGAGAAGTTACAGAGGTTTACACAGAGAATTCCAAGTATAAGTAAAAGGAAATAAGAGAGACTTAGAAAACTGGTAAAACCTACATTGTTGATTGAGTTGGGAGTACTTAGCACTGTGAAAGCAGCACTTTCGCCGAAAGAAATCTACTTCTCTGACACCCGGAAACAGTGAAAAGAGAATGTATGAGTTTCTCAAGATTGGTAACAGATAGAAACAAGAGAAAGTACACAGTGATTCATCTACCTAGAGAAGTTACAGAGGTTTACACAGAGAATTCCAAGTATAAGTACAAGAAAATAAGAGAGACTTAGAAAACTGGTAAAACCTACATTGTTGATAGAGTTGGGAGTACTTAGCACTGTAAAAACAGCACTTTCTCCGAAAGAAATCTACTTCTCTAATACCGGGAAACAGTGAAAGGAGAATGTATGAGTTTCTCAAGATTGGTAACAGACAGAAACATGAGAAAGGACACAGTGATTCATCTACCTAGAGAAGTGACACAGGGTTACACAGAGAATTCCAAGTATAAGTACAAAAAAATAAGAGAGACTTAGAAAACTAGTAAAACCTACATTGTTGATAGAGTTGGGAGTACTTAGCACTGTGAAAACAGCACTTTCGCCGAAAGAAATCTACTTCTCTAAGACCTGGAAACAGTGAAAAGAGAATGTATGAGATTCTCAAGATTGGTAACAGATAGAAACAAGAGAAAGTACACAGTGATTCATCTACGTAGAGAAGTTACAGAGGTTTACACAGAAAATTCCAAAGATAAGAAAAAGAAGATAAGAGAGACTTAGAAAACCGGTAACACCTACATTGTTGATAGAGTTGGGAATACTTAGCGCTGTGAAAACAGCACTTTCGGAGAAAGAAATCTACTTCTCCAACACCGGGAAACAGGAAACAGAGAATGTATGAGTTCCTCAAGATTGGTAACAGATACAAACAAGAGAAAGTACACAGTGATTCATCTACCTAGAGAACTTACAGAGGTTTACACAGAGAATTCCAAGTATAAGTACAAGAAAATAAGAGAGACTTAGAAAACTGGTAAAACCTACATTGTTGATAGAGTTGGGAGTACTTAGCACTGTGAAAACAGCACTTTCGCAGAAAGAAATCTACTTCTGTAACACCGGGAAACAGTGAAAAGAGAATGTATGAGTTTCTCAAGATTGGTAACAGATAGAAACAAGAGAAAGTACACAGTGATTCATCTACCTAGAGATGTTACAGAGGTTTACACAGAGAATTCCAAGTTTAAGAAAAAAAAGATAACAGAGACTCAGAAAACTGGTAAAACCTACATTGTTGATAGAGTTGGGAGTACGTAGCACTGTGAAAACAGTACTTTCGCAGAAAGAAATCTACTTCTCTAAGACCGGGAAACAGGGAACAGTGAATGTATCAGTTTCTCAAGATTGGTAACAGTTAGAAACAAGAGAAAGTACACAGTGATTCATCTACCTAGAGAAGTTACAGAGGTTTACACAGAAAATTCCAAGTATAAGAAAAAGAAGATAAGAGAGTCTTAGAAAACCGGTAAAACCTACATTTTTGATAGAGTTGGGAGTACTTAGCACTGTGAAAACAGCACGTTCGCAGAAAGAAATCTACTTCTCTAACACCGGGAAACACGAAACAGAGAATGTATGAGTTTCTCAAGATTGGTAACAGACACAAACAAGAGAAAGTACACAGTGATTCATCTACCTAGAGAACTTACAGAAGTTTACACAGAGAATTCCAAGTATAAGTACAAGAAAATAAGAGACTTAGAAAACTGGTAAAACCTACATTGTTGATAGAGTTGGGATTACTTAGCGCTGTGAAAACAGCACTTTCGGAGAAAGAAATCTACTTCTCTAACACCGGGAAACAGGGAACAGAGGATATATCAGTTTCTCAAGATTGGTAACAGATAGAAACAAGAGAAAGTACACAGTGATTCATCTACCTAGAGAAGTTACAGAGGTTTACACAGAGAATTCCAAGTATAAGTAAAAGGAAATAAGAGAGACTTAGAAAACTGGTAAAACCTACATTGTTGATTGAGTTGGGAGTACTTAGCACTGTGAAAGCAGCACTTTCGCCGAAAGAAATCTACTTCTCTGACACCCGGAAACAGTGAAAAGAGAATGTATGAGTTTCTCAAGATTGGTAACAGATAGAAACAAGAGAAAGTACACAGTGATTCATCTACCTAGAGAAGTTACAGAGGTTTACACAGAGAATTCCAAGTATAAGTACAAGGAAATAAGAGAGACTTAGAAAACTGGTAAAACCTACATTGTTGATAGAGTTGGGAGTATTTAGCACTGTGAAAACAGCACTTTCGCAGAAAGAAATCTACTTCTCTAACACCGGGAAACAGTGAAAAGAGAATGTATGAGTTTCTCAAGATTGGTAGCAGACACAAACAAGAGAAAGTACACAGTGATTCATCGACCTAGAGAACTTACAGAGGTTTACACAGAGAATTCCAAGTAGAAGTACAAGAAAATAAGAGACTTAGAAAACTGGTAAAACCTACATTGTTGATAGAGTTGGGATTACTTAGCACTGTGAAAGCAGCACTTTCGCCGAAAGAAATCTACTTCTCTGACACCCAGAAACAGTGAAAAGAGAATGTATGAGTTTCTCAAGATTGGTAACAGTTAGAAACAAGAGAAAGTACACAGTGATTCTTCTACCTAGAGAAGTTAAAGAGGTTTACACAGAGAATTCCAAGTATCAGTACAAGAAAATGAGAGAGACTTCGAAAACTGGTAAAACCTACATTGTTGATTGAGTTGGGAGTACTTAGCACTGTGAAAGCAGCACTTTCGCCAAAAGAAATCTACTTCTCTGACACCCGGAAACAGTGAAAAGAGAATGTATGAGTTTCTCAAGATTGGTAACAGATAGAAACAAGAGAAAGTACACAGTGATTCATCTACGTAGAGAAGTTACAGAGGTTTAAACAGAGAGTTCCAAGTATAAGAAAAAGAAGATAAGAGAGACTTAAAAAACTGGTAAAACCTACATTGTTGATAGAGTTGGGAGTACTTAGCACTGTCAAAACAGCACTTTCGCCGAAAGAAATCTACTTCTCTAAGACCGGGAAACAGTGAAAAGAGAATGTATAAGTTTCTCAAGATTGGAAACAGATAGAAACAAGAGAAAGTACACAGTGATTCGTCTACCTAGAGAAGTTACACAGGTTTACACAGAGAATTCCAAATATAAGTACAAGAAAATAATAGAGACTTAGAAAACTGGTAAAACCTACATTGTTGATAGAGTTGGGAGTAGTAAGCACTGTGAAAACAGCACTTTCGCCGAAAGAAATCTACTTCTCTAAGACTGGGAGACAGTGAAAAGGGAATGTATGAGTTTCTCAAGATTGGTAACACATAGAAACAAGAGGAAGTACACAGTTATTCATCTACCTAGAGAAGTTACAGGGGTTTACACAGAAAATTCCAAGTATAAGAAAAAGAAGATAAGAGAGACTTAGAAAACCGGTAAAACCTACATTTTTGATAGAGTTGGGAGTACTTAGCACTGTGAAAACAGCACGTTCGCAGAAAGAAATCTACTTCTCTAACACTGGGAAACAGGAAACAGAGAATGTATGAGTTTCTCAAGATTGGTAACAGACACAAACAAGAGAAAGTACACAGTGATTCATCTACCTAGAGAACTTACAGAAGTTTACACAGAGAATTCCAAGTATAAGTACAAGAAAATAAGAGACTTAGAAAACTGGTAAAACCTACATTGTTGATAGAGTTGGGAGTACTTACCACTGTGAAAGCAGCACTTTCGCCGAAAGAAATCTACTTCTCTGACACCCAGAAACAGTGAAAAGAGAATGTATGAGTTTCTCAAGATTGGTAACAGTTAGAAACAAGAGAAAGTACACAGTGATTCTTATACCTAGAGAAGTTAAAGAGGTTTACACAGAGAATTCCAAGTATCAGTACAAAAAATGAGAGAGACTTCGAAAACTGGTAAAACCTACATTGTTGATTGAGTTGGGAGTACTTAGCACTGTGAAAGCAGCACTTTCGCCAAAAGAAATCTACTTCTCTGACACCCGGAAACAGTGAAAAGAGAATGTATGAGTTTCTCAAGATTGGTAACAGATAGAAACAAGAGAAAGTACACAGTGATTCATCTACGTAGAGAAGTTACAGAGGTTTAAACAGAGAGTTCCAAGTATAAGAAAAAGAAGATAAGAGAGACTTAGAAAACTGGTAAAACCTACATTGTTGATAGAGTTGGGAGTACTTAGCACTGTCAAAACAGCACTTTCGCCGAAAGAAATCTACTTCTCTAAGTCCGGGAAACAGTGAAAAGAGAATGTATAAGTTTCTCAAGATTGGAAACAGATAGAAACAAGAGAAAGTACACAGTGATTCGTCTACCTAGAGAAGTTACACAGGTTTACACAGAGAATTCCAAATATAAGTACAAGAAAATAAGAGAGACTTAGAAAACTGGTAAAACCTACATTGTTGATAGAGTTGGGAGTAGTAAGCACTGTGAAAACAGCACTTTCGCCGAAAGAAATCTACTTCTCTAAGACTGGGAGACAGTGAAAAGAGAATGTATGAGTTTCTCACGATTGGTAACACATAGAAACAAGAGGAAGTACACAGTTATTCATCTACCTAGAGAAGTTACAGGGGTTTACACAGAAAATTCCAAGTATAAGAAAAAGAAGATAAGAGAGACTTAGAAAACCGGTAAAACCTACATTTTTGATAGAGTTGGGAGTACTTAGCACTGTGAAAACAGCACGTTCGCAGAAAGAAATCTACTTCTCTAACACTGGGAAACAGGAAACAGAGAATGTATGAGTTTCTCAAGATTGGTAACAGACACAAACAAGAGAAAGTACACAGTGATTCATCTACCTAGAGAACTTACAGAAGTTTACACAGAGAATTCCAAGTATAAGTACAAGAAAACAAGAGACTTAGAAAACTGGTAAAACCTACATTGTTGATAGAGTTGGGAGTACTTACCACTGTGAAAACAGCACTTTCGCCGAAAGAAATCTACTTCTCTAAGACCGGGAAACAGTGAACAGAGAATGTATGAGTTTCTCAAGATTGGTAACAGATAGAAACAAGAGAAAGTACACAGTGATTCATCTACCTAGAGAAGTTACAGAGGTTTACACAGAGAATTCCAAGTATAAGTACAAGAAAATACGAGAGACTTAGAAAACTGGTAAAACCTACATTTTTGATAGAGTTGGGAGTACTTAGCACTGTGAAAACAGCACGTTCGCAGAAAGAAATCTACTTCTCTAACACTGGGAAACAGGGAACAGAGAATGTATGAGTTTCTCAAGATTGGTAACAGACAGAAACAAGAGAAAGTACACAGTGATTCATCTACCTAGAGAAGTTACAGAGGTTTACACAGAGAGTTCGAATTATAAGAAAAAGAAGATAAGAGAGACTTAGAAAACTGGTAAAACCTACATTGTTGATAGAGTTGGGAGTACTTAGCACTGTGAAAACAGTACTTTCCCAGAAAGAAATCTACTTCTCTAAGACCGGGAAACAGGGAACAGAGAATGTATGAGTTTCTCAAGATTGCTAACAGATAGAAACAAGAGAAAGTATACAGTGATTCATCTACCTAGAGAACTTTCACAGGTTTACACAGAGAATTCCAAGTATAAGTACAAGAAAATAAGAGAGACTTAGAAACTGGTAAAACCTACATTGTTGATAGAGTTGAGAGTACTTAGCACTGTGAAAACAGCACTTTCGCAGAAAGAAATCTACTTCTCTTACACCCGGAACCAGTGAAAAGAGAATGTATGAGTTTCTCAATATTGGTAACAGATGGAAACAAGAGAAAGTACACAGTGATTCATCTACCTAGAGAAGTTACAGAGGTTTACACAGAGAATTCCAAGTATAAGTAAAAGAAAATAAGAGAGACTTAGAAAACTGGTAAAACCTACAATGTTGATTGAGTTGGGAGTACTTAGCACTGTGAAAGCAGCACTTTCGCCGAAAGAAATCTACTTCTCTGACACCCGGAAACAGTGAAAAGAGAATGTATGAGTTTCTCAAGATTGGTAACAGATAGAAACAAGAGAAAGTACACAGTGATTCATCTACCTAGAGAACTTTCACAGGTTTACACAGAGAATTCCAAGTATAAGTACAAGAAAATAAGAGATACTTAGAAACTGGTAAAACCTACATTGTTGATAGAGTTGAGAGTACTTAGCACTGTGAAAACAGCACTTTCGCAGAAAGAAATCTACTTCTCTTACACCCGGAACCAGTGAAAAGAGAATGTATGAGTTTCTCAAGATTGGTAACAGATGGAAACAAGAGAAAGTACACAGTGATTCATCTACCTAGAGAAGTTGCAGAGGTTTACACAGAGAATTCCTAGTACAAGTACAAGAAAATAAGAGAGACTTAAAAAACTGGTAAAACCGACATTGCTGATAGAGTTGGGAGTACTTAGCACTGTGAAAACAGCACTTTCGCCGAAAGAAATCTACTTCTCTAAGACCGGGAAACAGTGAAAAGAGAATGTATAAGTTTCTCAAGATTGGAAACAGATAGAAACAAGACAAAGTACACAGTGATTCGTCTACCTAGAAAAGTTACAAAGGTTTACACAGAGAATTCCAAATATAAGTACAAGAAAATAAGAGAGACTTAGAAAACTGGTAAAACCTACATTGTTGATAGAGCTGGGAGTACTAAGCACTGTGAAAACAGCACTTTCATCGAAAGAAATCTACTTCTCTAAGACCGGGAGACAGTGAAAAGAGAATGTATGAGTTTCTCAAGATTGGTAACACATAGAAACAAGAGAAAGTACACAGTTATTCATCTACCTAGAGAAGTTACAGAGGTTTTCACAGAAAATTCCAAGTATAAGAAAAAGAAGATAAGAGAGACTTAGAAAACCGATAAACCCTACATTGTTGATAGAGTTGGGAGTACTTAGCACTGTGAAAACAGCACTTTCGTAGAAAGAAATCTACTTCTCTAACACCGGGAAACAGTGAAAAGAGAATGTATGAGTTTCTCAAGATTGGTAACAGACAGAAACAAGAGAAAGTACACAGTGATTCATCAACGTAGAGAAGTTACAGAGGTTAACACAGAGAATTCCAAGTATAAGTACAAGAAAATAAGAGAGACTTAGAAAACTGGTAAAACCTACATTTTTGATAGAGTTGGGAGTACTTAGCACTGTGAAAACAGCAATTTCGCAGGAAGAAATCTACTTCTCTAACACTGGGAAACAGGGAACAGAGAATGTATGAGTTTCTCAAGATTGGTAACAGACAGAAACAATAGAAAGTACACAGTGATTGATCTACCTAGAGAAGTTACAGAAGTTTACACAGAGAATTCCAAGTATAAGTACAAGAAAATAAGAGAGACTTAGAAAACTGGTAAAACCTACATTGTTGATAGAGTTGGGAGTACTTAGCACTGTGAAAACAGCACTTTCGCGGAAAGAAATCTACTTCTCTAAGACCGGGAAACAGTGAAAAGAGAATGTATGAGTTTCTCAAGATTGTTAACAGATAGAAACAAGAGAAAGTACACAGTGATTCATCTACCTAGAGAAGTTACAGAGGTTTACACAGAAAATTGCAAGTATAAGAAAAAGAAGATAAGAGAGACTTAGAAAACCGGTAATACCTACATTGTTGATAGAGTTGGGAGTACTTAGCGCTGTGAAAACAGCACTTTCGGAGAAAGAAATCTACTTCTCTAACACCGGGAAACAGGGAACAGAGGATATATCAGTTTCTCAAGATTGGTAACAGATAGAAACAAGAGAAAGTACACAGTGATTCATCTACCTAGAGAAGTTACAGAGGTTTACACAGAGAATTCCAAGTATAAGTAAAAGAAAATAAGAGAGACTTAGAAAACTGGTAAAACCTACAATGTTGATTGAGTTGGGAGTACTTAGCACTGTGAAAGCAGCACTTTCGCCGAAAGAAATCTACTTCTCTAAGACCGGGAAACAGTGAAAAGGGAATGTATGAGTTTCTCAAGATTGGTAACAGATAGAAACAAGAGAAAGTACACAGTGATTCATCTACCTAGAGAAGTTACGGAGGTTTAAACAGAGAGTTCCAAGTATAAGAAAAACAAGATAAGAGAGACTTAGAAAACTGGTAAAACCTACATTGTTGATAGAGTTGGGAGTACTTAGCACTGTGAAAACAGTACTTTCCCAGAAAGAAATCTACTTCTCTAAGACCGGGAAACAGGGAACAGAGAATGTATGAGTTTCTCAAGATTGCTAACAGATAGAAACAAGAGAAAGTATACAGTGATTCATCTACCTAGAGAACTTTCACAGGTTTACACAGAGAATTCCAAGTATAAGTACAAGAAAATAAGAGAGACTTAGAAACTGGTAAAACCTACATTGTTGATAGAGTTGAGAGTACTTAGCACTGTGAAAACAGCACTTTCGCAGAAAGAAATCTACTTCTCTTACACCCGGAACCAGTGAAAAGAGAATGTATGAGTTTCTCAATATTGGTAACAGATGGAAACAAGAGAAAGTACACAGTGATTCATCTACCTAGAGAAGTTACAGAGGTTTACACAGAGAATTCCAAGTATAAGTAAAAGAAAATAAGAGAGACTTAGAAAACTGGTAAAACCTACAATGTTGATTGAGTTGGGAGTACTTAGCACTGTGAAAGCAGCACTTTCGCCGAAAGAAATCTACTTCTCTGACACCCGGAAACAGTGAAAAGAGAATGTATGAGTTTCTCAAGATTGGTAACAGATAGAAACAAGAGAAAGTACACAGTGATTCATCTACCTAGAGAACTTTCACAGGTTTACACAGAGAATTCCAAGTATAAGTACAAGAAAATAAGAGATACTTAGAAACTGGTAAAACCTACATTGTTGATAGAGTTGAGAGTACTTAGCACTGTGAAAACAGCACTTTCGCAGAAAGAAATCTACTTCTCTTACACCCGGAACCAGTGAAAAGAGAATGTATGAGTTTCTCAAGATTGGTAACAGATGGAAACAAGAGAAAGTACACAGTGATTCATCTACCTAGAGAAGTTGCAGGGGTTTACACAGAGAATTCCTAGTACAAGTACAAGAAAATAAGAGAGACTTAAAAAACTGGTAAAACCGACATTGCTGATAGAGTTGGGAGTACTTAGCACTGTGAAAACAGCACTTTCGCCGAAAGAAATCTACTTCTCTAAGACCGGGAAACAGTGAAAAGAGAATGTATAAGTTTCTCAAGATTGGAAACAGATAGAAACAAGACAAAGTACACAGTGATTCGTCTACCTAGAGAAGTTACAAAGGTTTACACAGAGAATTCCAAATATAAGTACAAGAAAATAAGAGAGACTTAGAAAACTGGTAAAACCTACATTGTTGATAGAGCTGGGAGTACTAAGCACTGTGAAAACAGCACTTTCATCGAAAGAAATCTACTTCTCTAAGACCGGGAGACAGTGAAAAGAGAATGTATGAGTTTCTCAAGATTGGTAACACATAGAAACAAGAGAAAGTACACAGTTATTCATCTACCTAGAGAAGTTACAGAGGTTTTCACAGAAAATTCCAAGTATAAGAAAAAGAAGATAAGAGAGACTTAGAAAACCGATAAACCCTACATTGTTGATAGAGTTGGGAGTACTTAGCACTGTGAAAACAGCACTTTCGTAGAAAGAAATCTACTTCTCTAACACCGGGAAACAGTGAAAAGAGAATGTATGAGTTTCTCAAGATTGGTAACAGACAGAAACAAGAGAAAGTACACAGTGATTCATCAACGTAGAGAAGTTACAGAGGTTAACACAGAGAATTCCAAGTATAAGTACAAGAAAATAAGAGAGACTTAGAAAACTGGTAAAACCTACATTTTTGATAGAGTTGGGAGTACTTAGCACTGTGAAAACAGCAATTTCGCAGGAAGAAATCTACTTCTCTAACACTGGGAAACAGGGAACAGAGAATGTATGAGTTTCTCAAGATTGGTAACAGACAGAAACAATAGAAAGTACACAGTGATTGATCTACCTAGAGAAGTTACAGAAGTTTACACAGAGAATTCCAAGTATAAGTACAAGAAAATAAGAGAGACTTAGAAAACTGGTAAAACCTACATTGTTGATAGAGTTGGGAGTACTTAGCACTGTGAAAACAGCACTTTCGCGGAAAGAAATCTACTTCTCTAAGACCGGGAAACAGTGAAAAGAGAATGTATGAGTTTCTCAAGATTGTTAACAGATAGAAACAAGAGAAAGTACACAGTGATTCATCTACCTAGAGAAGTTACAGAGGTTTACACAGAAAATTGCAAGTATAAGAAAAAGAAGATAAGAGAGACTTAGAAAACCGGTAATACCTACATTGTTGATAGAGTTGGGAGTACTTAGCGCTGTGAAAACAGCACTTTCGGAGAAAGAAATCTACTTCTCTAACACCGGGAAACAGGGAACAGAGGATATATCAGTTTCTCAAGATTGGTAACAGATAGAAACAAGAGAAAGTACACAGTGATTCATCTACCTAGAGAAGTTACAGAGGTTTACACAGAGAATTCCAAGTATAAGTAAAAGAAAATAAGAGAGACTTAGAAAACTGGTAAAACCTACAATGTTGATTGAGTTGGGAGTACTTAGCACTGTGAAAGCAGCACTTTCGCCGAAAGAAATCTACTTCTCTAAGACCGGGAAACAGTGAAAAGAGAATGTATGAGTTTCTCAAGATTGGTAACAGATAGAAACAAGAGAAAGTACACAGTGATTCATCTACCTAGAGAAGTTACGGAGGTTTAAACAGAGAGTTCCAAGTATAAGAAAAACAAGATAAGAGAGACTTAGAAAACTGGTAAAACCTACATTGTTGATAGAGTTGGGAGTACTTAGCACTGTGAAAACAGTACTTTCCCAGAAAGAAATCTACTTCTCTAAGACCGGGAAACAGGGAACAGAGAATGTATGAGTTTCTCAAGATTGCTAACAGATAGAAACAAGAGAAAGTACACAGTGATTCATCTACCTAGAGAACTTACAGAGGTTTACACAGAGAATTCCAAATATAAGTACAAGAAAATAAGAGAGACTTAGAAAACTGGTAAAACCTACATTGTTGATAGAGTTGGGAGTACTAAGCACTGTGAAAACAGCACTTTCGTCGAAAGAAATCTACTTCTCTAAGACCGGGAGACAGTGAAAAGAGAATGTATGAGTTTCTCAAGATTGGTAACACATAGAAACAAGAGAAAGTACACAGTTATTCATCTACCTAGAGAAGTTACAGAGGTTTACACAGAAAATTCCAAGTATAAGAAAAAGAAGATAAGAGAGTCTTAGAAAACCGGTAAAACCTACATTTTTGATAGAGTTGGGAGTACTTAGCACTGTGAAAACAGCACGTTCGCAGAAAGAAATCTACTTCTCTAACACCGGGAAACAGGAAACAGAGAATGTATGAGTTTCTCAAGATTGGTAACAGACACAAACAAGAGAAAGTACACAGTGATTCATCTACCTAGAGAACTTACAGAAGTTTACACAGAGAATTCCAAGTATAAGTACAAGAAAATAAGAGACTTAGAAAACTGGTAAAACCTACATTGTTGATAGAGTTGGGATTACTTAGCGCTGTGAAAAAAGCACTTTCGGAGACAGAAATCTACTTCTCAAACACCGGGAAACAGGGAACAGAGGATATATCAGTTTCTCAAGATTGGTAACAGATAGAAACAAGAGAAAGTACACAGTGATTCATCTACCTAGAGAAGTTACAGAGGTTTACACAGAGAATTCCAAGTATAAGTAAAAGGAAATAAGAGAGACTTAGAAACCTGGTAAAACCTACATTGTTGATTGAGTTGGGAGTACTTAGCACTGTGAAAGCAGCACTTTCGCCGAAAGAAATCTACTTCTCTGACACCCGGAAACAGTGAAAAGAGAATGTATGAGTTTCTCAAGATTGGTAACAGATAGAAACAAGAGAAAGTACACAGTGATTCATCTACCTAGAGAAGTTACAGAGGTTTACACAGAGAATTCCAAGTATAAGTACAAGAAAATAAGAGAGACTTAGAAAACTGGTAAAACCTACATTGTTGATAGAGTTGGGAGTATTTAGCACTGTGAAAACAGCACTTTCGCAGAAAGAAATCTACTTCTCTAACACTGGGAAACAGTGAAAAGAGAATGTATGAGTTCCTCAAGATTGGTAACAGATAGAAACAAGAGAAAGTACACAGTGATTCATCTACCTAGAGAAGTTACAGAGGTTTACACAGAGAGTTCCAAGTATAAGAAAAACAAGATGAGAGAGACTTAGAAAACTGGTAAAACCTACATTGTTGATAGAGTTGGGAGTACTTAGCACTGTGAAAACAGTACTTTCCCAGAAAGAAATCTACTTCTCTAAGACCGGGAAACAGGGAACAGAGAATGTATGAGTTTCTGAAGATTGCTAACAGATAGAAACAAGAGAAAGTACACAGTGATTCATCTACCTAGAGAAGTTACAGAGGTTTACACAGAGAATTCCAAGTATAAGTACAAGAAAATAAGAGAGACTTAGAAAACTGGTAAAACCTACATTGTTGATAGAGTTGGGAGTACTTAGCACTGTGAAAACAGCCCTTTCGCCGAAAGAAATCTACTTCTCTAACACTGGGAAACAGGGAACAGAGGATGTATGAGTTTCTCAAGATTGGTAACAGACAGAAACAAGAGAAAGTACACAGTGATTCATCTACCTAGAGAAGTTATAGAAGTTTACACAGAGAATTCCAAGTATAAGTACAAGAAAATAAAACAGACTTAGAAAACTAGTAAAACCTACATTGCTGATAGAGTTGGGAGTACTTAGCACTGTGAAAGCAGCACTTTCGCCAAAAGAAATCTACTTCTCTGACACCCGGAAACAGTGAAAAGAGAATGTATGAGTTTCTCAAGATTGGTAACAGATAGAAACAAGAGAAAGTACACAGTGATTCATCTCCGTAGAGAAGTTACAGAGGTTTAAACAGAGAGTTCCAAGTATAAGAAAAAGAAGATAAGAGAGACTTAGAAAACTGGTAAAACCTACATTGTTGATAGAGTTGGGAGTACTTAGCACTGTCAAAACAGTACTTTCGCCGAAATAAATCTACTTCTCTAAGACCGGGAAACAGTGAAAAGAGAATGTATAAGTTTCTCAAGATTGGAAACTGATAGAAACAAGAGAAAGTACACAGTGATTCGTCTACCTAGAGAAGTTACACAGGTTTACACAGAGAATTCCAAATATAAGTACAAGAAAATAAGAGAGACTTAGAAAACTGGTAAAACCTACATTGTTGATAGAGTTGGGAGTAGTAAGCACTGTGAAAACAGCACTTTCGCCGAAAGAAATCTACTTCTCTAAGACTGGGAGACAGTGAAAAGAGAATGTATGAGTTTCTCAAGATTGGTAACACATAGAAACAAGAGGAAGTACACAGTTATTCATCTACCTAGAGAAGTTACAGGGGTTTACACAGAAAATTCCAAGTATAAGAAAAAGAAGATAAGAGAGACTTAGAAAACCGGCAAAACCTACATTTTTGATAGAGTTGGGAGTATTTAGCACTGTGAAAACAGCACGTTCGCAGAAAGAAATCTACTTCTCTAACACTGGGAAACAGGAAACAGAGAATGTATGAGTTTCTCAAGATTGGTAACAGACACAAACAAGAGAAAGTACACAGTGATTCATCTACCTAGAGAACTTACAGAAGTTTACACAGAGAATTCCAAGTATAAGTACAAGAAAATAAGAGACTTAGAAAACTGGTAAAACCTACATTGTTGATAGAGTTGGGAGTACTTACCACTGTGAAAACAGCACTTTCGCCGAAAGAAATCTACTTCTCTAAGACCGGGAAACAGTGAACAGAGAATGTATGAGTTTCTCAAGATTGGTAACAGATAGAAACAAGAGAAAGTACACAGTGATTCATCTACCTAGAAAAGTTACAGAGGTTTACACAGAGAATTCCAAGTATAAGTACAAGAAAATAAGGGACACTTAGAAAACTGGTAAAACCTACATTGTTGATAGAGTTGGGAGTACTTAGCACTGTGAAAACAGCCCTTTCGCCGAAAGAAATCTACTTCTCTAACACTGGGAAACAGGGAACAGAGAATGTATGAGTTTCTCAAGATTGGTAACAGACAGAAACAAGAGAAAGTACACAGTGATTCATCTACCTAGAGAAGTTATAGAAGTTTACACAGAGAATTCCAACTATAAGTACAAGAAAATAAAACAGACTTAGAAAACTAGTAAAACCTACATTGCTGATAGAGTTGGGAGTACTTAGCACTGTGAAAACAGCACTTTCGCAGAAAGAAATCTACTTCTCTAACACTGGGAAACGGGGAACAGAGAATGTATGAGTTTCTCAAGATTGGTAACAGATAGAAACAAGAGAAAGTACACAGTGATTCATCTACCTAGAGAAGTTACAGAGGTTTAAATAGAGAGTTCCAAGTATAAGAAAAAGAAGATACGAGAGACTTAGAAAACTGGTAAAACCTACATTGTTGATAGAGTTGGGAGTACTTAGCACTGTGAAAACAGTACTTTCCCAGAAAGAAATCTACTTCTCTAAGACCGGGAAACAGGGAACAGAGAATGTATGAGTTTCTCAAGATTGCTAACAGATAGAAACAAGAGAAAGTACACAGTGATTCATCTACCTAGAGAAGTTACAGAGGTTTACACAGAGAATTCCGAGTAAAAGAAAAAGAAGATAAGAGAGACTTAGAAAACTGGTAAAACCTACATTGTTAATAGAGTTGGGATTACTTAGCACTGTGAAAGCAGCACTTTCGCCGAAAGAAATCTACTTCTCTGACACCCAGAAACAGTGAAAAGAGAATGTATGAGTTTCTCAAGATTGGTAACAGTTAGAAACAAGAGAAAGTACACAGTGATTCTTCTACCTAGAGAAGTTACAGAGGTTTACACAGAGAATTCTAAGTATCAGTACAAGAAAATAAGAGAGACTTAGAATACTGGTAAAACCTACATTGTTGATTGAGTTGGGAGTACTTAGCACTGTGAAAGCAGCACTTTCGCCAAAAGAAATCTACTTCTCTGACACCCGGAAACAGTGAAAAGAGAATGTATGAGTTTCTCAAGATTGGTAACAGATAGAAACAAGAGAAAGTACACAGTGATTCATCTACGTAGAGAAGTTACAGAGGTTTAAACAGAGAGTTCCAAGTATAAGAAAAAGAAGATAAGAGAGACTTAGAAAACTGGTAAAACCTACATTGTTGATACAGTTGGGAGTACTTAGCACTGTCAAAACAGCACTTTCGCCGAAAGAAATCTACTTCTCTAAGACCGGGAAACAGTGAAAAGAGAATGTATAAGTTTCTCAAGATTGGAAACAGATAGAAACAAGAGAAAGTACACAGTGATTCGTCTACCTAGAGAAGTTACACAGGTTTACACAGAGAATTCCAAATATAAGTACAAGAAAATAAGAGAGACTTAGAAAACTGGTAAAACCTACATTGTTGATAGAGTTGGGAGTAGTAAGCACTGTGAAAACAGCACTTTCGCAGAAAGAAATCTACTTCTCTAAGACTGGGAGACAGTGAAAAGAGAATGTATGAGTATCTCAAGATTGGTAACACATAGAAACAAGAGGAAGTACACAGTTATTCATCTACCTAGAGAAGTTACAGGGGTTTACACAGAAAATTCCAGGTATAAGAAAAAGAAGATAAGAGAGACTTAGAAAACCGGTAAAACCTACATTGTTGATAGAGTTGGGAGTACTTACCACTGTGAAAACAGCACTTTCGCCGAAAGAAATCTACTTCTCTAAGACCGGGAAACAGTGAACAGAGAATGTATGAGTGTCTCAAGATTGGTAACAGATAGAAACAAGAGAAAGTACACAGTGATTCATCTACCTAGAAAAGTTACAGAGGTTTACACAGAGAATTCCAAGTATAAGTACAAGAAAATAAGAGACACTTAGAAAACTGGTAAAACCTACATTTTTGATAGAGTTGGGAGTACTTAGCACTGTGAAAACAGCACGTTCGCAGAAAGAAATCTACTTCTCTAACACTGGGAAACAGGGAACAGAGAATGTATGAGTTTCTCAAGATTGGTAACAGACAGAAACAAGAGAAAGTACACAGTGATTCATCTACCTAGAGAAGTTACAGAGGTTTACACAGAAAATTGCAAGTATAAGAAAAAGAAGATAAGGGAGACTTAGAAAACCGGTAACACCTACATTGTTGATAGAGTTGGGATTACTTAGCGCTGTGAAAACAGCACTATCGGAGAAAGAAATCTACTTCTTTAACACCGGGAAACAGGGAACAGAGGATATATCAGTTTCTCAAGATTGGTAACAGATAGAAACAAGAGAAAGTACACAGTGATTCATCTACCTAGAGAAGTTACAGAGGTTTACACAGAGAATTCCAAGTATAAGTAAAACGAAATAAGAGAGACTTAGAAAACTGGTAAAACCTACATTTTTGATTGAGTTGGGAGTACTTAGCAGTGTGAAAGCGGCACTTTCGCCGAAAGAAATCTACTTCTGTAACACCGGGAAACAGGAAATAGAGAATGTATCAGTTTCTCCAGATCGGTAACAGATAGAAACAAGAGATAGTACACAGTGATTCATCTACCTAGAGAAGTTACAGAGGTTTACACAGAAAATTCCAAGTATAAGAAAAAGAAGATAAGAGAGACTTAGACAACCGGTAAAACCTACATTGTTGATAGAGTTGGGAGTACTTAGCACTGTGAAAACAGCACTTTCGCAGAAAGAAATCTACTTCTCTAACACCGGGAAACAGGAAATAGAGAATGTATGAGTTTCTCAAGATTGGTAACAGACACAAACAAGAGAAAGTACATAGTGATTCACCTACCTAGAGAACTTACAGAGGTTTACACAGAGAATTCCAAGTATAAGTACAAGAAAATAAGAGAGACTTAGAAAACTGGTAAAACCTACATTGTTGATAGAGTTGGGAGTACTTAGCACTGTGAAAACAGCACTTTCTCCGAAAGAAATCTACTTCTCTAATACCGGGAAACAGTGAAAAGAGAATGTATGAGTTTCTCAAGATTGGTAACAGACAGAAACATGAGAAACTACACAGTGATTCATCTACCTAGAGAAGTTACAGAGGTTTACACAGAGAATTCCAAGTATAAGTACAAGAAAATAGGAGAGACTTAGAAAACTAGTAAAACCTACATTGTTGATAGAGTTCAGAGTACGTAGCACTGTGAAAACAGCACTTTCGCCGAAAGAAATCTACTTCTCTAAGACCTGGAAACAGTGAAAAGAGAATGTATGAGATTCTCAAGATTGGTAACAGATAGAAACAAGAGAAAGTACACAGTGATTCATCTACATAGAGAAGTTACAGAGGTTTATACAGAAAATTGCAAGGATAAGAAAAAGAAGATAAGAGAGACTTAGAAAACTGGTAATACCTACATTGTTGATAGAGTTGGGAGTACTTAGCGCTGTGAAAACAGCACTTTTGGAGAAAGAAATCTACTTCTCTAACACCGGGAAACAGGAAACAGAGAATGTATGAGTTTCTCAAGATTGGTAACAGATACAAACAAGAGAAAGTACACAGTGATTCATCTACCGAGAGAACTTACAGAGGTTTACACAGAGAATTCCAAGTATAAGTACAAGAAAATAAGAGAGACTTAGAAAACTGGTAAAACCTACATTGTTGATAGAGTTGGGAGTACTTAGCACTGTGAAAACAGCACTTTCGCAGAAAGAAATCTACTTCTCTAACACCGGGAAACAGTGAAAAGAGAATGTATGAGTTTCTCAAGATTGGTAACAGATAGAAACAAGAGAAAGTACACAGTGATTCATCCACCTAGAGATGTTACAGAGGTTTACACAGAGAATTCCAAGTTTAAGACAAAGAAGATAAGAGAGACTCAGAAAACTGGTAAAACCTACATTGTTGATAGAGTTGGGAGTACTTAGCACTGTGAAAACAGTACTTTCGCAGGAAGAAATCTACTTCTCTAAGACCGGGAAACAGGGGACAGTGAATGTATCAGTTTCTCAAGATTGGTAACAGATAGAAACAAGAGAAAGTACACAGTGATTCATCTACCTAGAGAAGTTACAGAGGTTTACACAGAGAATTCCAAGTATAAGTAAAAGAAAATAAGAGAGACTTAGAAAACTGGTAAAACCTACATTGTTGATTGAGTTGGGAGTACTTAGCACTGTGAAACCAGCACTTTCGCCGAAAGAAATCTACTTCTCTGACACCCGGAAACAGTGAAAAGAGAATGTATGAGTTTCTCAAGATTGGTAACAGATAGAAACAGGAGAAAGTACACAGGTATTCATCTACCTAGAGCAGTTACAGAGGTTTACACAGAGAATTCCAAGTATACGAAAAAGAAGATAAGAGAGACTTAGAAAACTGGTAAAACCTACATTGTTGATAGAGTTGGGAGTACTTAGCACTGTGAAACAGCCCTTTCGCCGAAAGAAATCTACTTCTCTAAGACCGGGAAACAGTGGAAAGTGAATGTATGAGTTTCTCAAGATTGGTAACAGACAGAAACAAGAGAAAGTACACAGTGATTCATCTACCTAGAGAAGTTACAGAGGTTTACACAGAGAATTCCAAGTATAAGTACAAGAAAATAAGAGAGACTTAGAAAACTGGTAAAACCTACATTGTTGATAGAGTTGGGAGTATTTAGCACTGTGAAAACAGCACTTTCGCAGAAAGAAATCTACTTCTCTAACACTGGGAAACAGTGAAAAGAGAATGTATGAGTTCCTCAAGATTGGTAAAAGATAGAAACAAGAGAAAGTACACAGTGATTCATCTACCTAGAGAAGTTACAGAGGTTTACACAGAGAGTTCCAAGTATAAGAAAAACAAGATGAGAGAGACTTAGAAAACTGGTAAAACCTACATTGTTGATAGAGTTGGGAGTACTTAGCACTGTGAAAACAGCACTTTCGCAGAAAGAAATCTACCTCTCTAACACCGGGAAACAGGAAACAGAGAATGTGTGAGTTTCTCAAGATTGGTAGCAGACACAAACAAGAGAAAGTACACAGTGATTCATCGACCTAGAGAACTTACAGAGGTTTACACAGAGAATTCCAAGTATAAGTACAAGAAAATAAGAGACTTAGAAAACTGGTAAAACCTACATTGTTGATAGAGTTGGGAGTACTTAGCACTGTGAAAACAGCACTTTCGCAGAAAGAAATCTACTTCTCTAACACTGGGAAACGGGGAACAGAGAATGTATGAGTTTCTCAAGATTGGTAACAGACAGAAACAAGACAAAGTACACAGTGATTCATCTACCTAGAGAAGTTACAGAAGTTTACACAGAGAATTCGAAGTATAAGTACAAGAAAATAAGACAGACTTAGAAAACTGGTAAAATCTACATTGTTGATAGAGTTGGGAGTACTTAGCACTGTGAAAACAGCACTTTCGCTGAAACAAATCTACTTCTCTAAGACCGGGAAACAGTGAACAGAGAATGTATGAGTTTCTCAAGATTGGTAACAGATAGAAACAAGAGAAAGTACACAGTGATTTATCTACCTAGAGAAGTTACAGAGGTTTCCACAGGGAATTCCAAGTATAAGTACAAGAAAATAAGAGAGACTTACAAAACTGGTAAAACCTACATTGTTGATCGAGTTGGGAGTACTTAGCACTGTGAAAACAGTACTTTCTCAGAAAGAAATCTACATCTCTAAGCCCGGGAAACAGGGAACAGAGAATGTATGAGTTTCTCAAGATTGGTAACAGACAGAAACAAGAGAAAGTACACAGTGATTCATCAACCTAGAGAAGTTACAGAGGTTTACACAGAGAATTCCAAGTATAAGTACAAGAAAATAAGAGAGATTTAGAAAACTGGTAAAACCTACATTGTTGATAGAGTAGGGAGTACTTAGCACTGTGAAAACAGCACTTTCGCAGAAAGAAATCTACTTCTCCAACACCGGGAAACAGTGAAAAGAGAATGTATGAGTTTCTCAAGATTGGTAACAGATAGAAACAAGAGAAAGTACACAGTGATTCATCTACCTAGAGAAGTTACAGAGGTTTAAATAGAGAGTTCCAAGTATAAGAAAAAGAAGATACGAGAGACTTAGAAAACTGGTAAAACCTACATTGTTGATAGAGTTGGGAGTACTTAGCACTGTGAAAACAGTACTTTCCCAGAAAGAAATCTACTTCTCTAAGACCGGGAAACAGGGAACAGAGAATGTATGAGTTTTTCAAGATTGCTAAGAGATAGAAACAAGAGAAAGTACACAGTGATTCATCTACCTAGAGAAGTTACAGAGGTTTACACAGAGAATTCCGAGTAAAAGAAAAAGAAGATAAGAGAGACTTAGAAAACTGGTAAAACCTACATTGTTAATAGAGTTGGGATTACTTAGCACTGTGAAAGCAGCACTTTCGCCGAAAGAAATCTACTTCTCTGACACCCAGAAACAGTGAAAAGAGAATGTATGAGTTTCTCAAGATTGGTACCAGTTAGAAACAAGAGAAAGTACACAGTGATTCTTCTACCTAGAGAAGTTACAGAGGTTTACACAGAGAATTCCAAGTATCAGTACAAGAAAATAACAGAGACTTAGAAAACTGGTAAAACCTACATTGTTGATTGAGTTGGGAGTACTTAGCACTGTGAAAGCAGCACTTTCGCCAAAAGAAATCTACTTCTCTGACACCCGGAAACAGTGAAAAGAGAATGTATGAGTTTCTCAAGATTGGTAACAGATAGAAACAAGAGAAAGTACACAGTGATTCATCTACGTAGAGAAGTTACAGAGGTTTAAACAGAGAGTTCCAAGTATAAGAAAAAGAAGATAAGAGAGACTTAGAAAACTGGTAAAACCTACATTGTTGACAGAGTTGGGAGTACTTAGCACTGTCAAAACAGCACTTTCGCCGAAAGAAATCTACTTCTCTAAGACCGGGAAACAGTGAAAAGAGAATGTATAAGTTTCTCAAGATTGGAAACTGATAGAAACAAGAGAAAGTACACAGTGATTCGTCTACCTAGAGAAGTTACACAGGTTTACACAGAGAATTCCAAATATAAGTACAAGAAAATAAGAGAGACTTAGAAAACTGGTAAAACCTACATTGTTGATAGAGTTGGGAGTAGTAAGCACTGTGAAAACAGCACTTTCGCCGAAAGAAATCTACTTCTCTAAGACTGGGAGACAGTGAAAAGAGAATGTATGAGTTTCTCAAGATTGGTAACACATAGAAACAAGAGGAAGTACACAGTTATTCATCTACCTAGAGAAGTTACAGGGGTTTACACAGAAAATTCCAAGTATAAGAAAAAGAAGATAAGAGAGACTTAGAAAACCGGTAAAACCTACATTTTTGATAGAGTTGGGAGTATTTAGCACTGTGAAAACAGCACGTTCGCAGAAAGAAATCTACTTCTCTAACACTGGGAAACAGGAAACAGAGAATGTATGTGTTTCTCAAGATTGGTAACAGACACAAACAAGAGAAAGTACACAGTGATTCATCTACCTAGAGAACTTACAGAAGTTTACACAGAGAATTCCAAGTATAAGTACAAGAAAATAAGAGACTTAGAAAACTGGTAAAACCTACATTGTTGATAGAGTTGGGAGTACTTACCACTGTGAAAACAGCACTTTCGCCGAAAGAAATCTACTTCTCTAAGACCGGGAAACAGTGAACAGAGAATGTATGAGTTTCTCAAGATTGGTAACAGATAGAAACAAGAGAAAGTACACAGTGATTCATCTACCTAGAAAAGTTACAGAGGTTTACACAGAGAATTCCAAGTATAAGTACAAGAAAATAAGAGAGAATTAGAAAACTGCTAAAACCTACATTGTTGATAGAGTTGGGAGTACTTAGCACTGTGAAAACAGCCCTTTCGCCGAAAGAAATCTACTTCTCTAACACTGGGAAACAGGGAACAGAGAATGTATGAGTTTCTCAAGATTGGTAACAGACAGAAACAAGAGAAAGTACACAGTGATTCATCTACCTAGAGAAGTTATAGAAGTTTACACAGAGAATTCCAAGTATAAGTACAAGAAAATAAAACAGACTTAGAAAACTAGTAAAACCTACATTGCTGATAGAGTTGGGAGTACTTAGCACTGTGAAAACAGCACTTTCGCCGAAAGAAATCTACTTCTCTAAGACCGGGAAACAGTGAAAAGAGATTGTATAAGTTTCTCAAGATTGGAAACAGATAGAAACAAGAGAAGGTACACAGTGATTCGTCTACCTAGAGAAGTTACACAGGTTTACACAGAGAATTCCGAATATAAGTACAAGAAAATAAGAGAGACTTAGAAAACTGGTAAAACCTACATTGTTGATAGAGTTGGGAGTACTAAGCACTGTGAAAACAGCACTTTCGCCGAAAGAAATCTACTTCTCTAAGACCGGGAGACAGTGAAAAGAGAATGTATGAGTTTCTCAAGATTGGTAACACATAGAAACAAGAGAAAGTACACAGTTATTCATCTACCTAGAGAAGTTACAGAGGTTTACACAGAAAATTCCAAGTATAAGAAAAAGAAGATAAGAGAGACTTAGAAAACCGATAAAACGTACATTGTTGATAGAGTTGGGAGTACTTAGCACTGTGAAAACAGCAATTTCGCAGAAAGAAATCTACCTCTCTAACACCGGGAAACAGGAAACAGAGAATGTATGAGTTTCTCAAGATTGGTAGCAGACACAAAGAAGAGAAAGTACACAGTGATTCATCGACCTAGAGAACTTACAGAGGTTTACACAGAGAATTCCAAGTATAAGTACAAGAAAATAAGAGACTTAGAAAACTGGTAAAACCTACATTGTTGATAGAGTTGGGAGTACTTAGAACTGTGAAAACAGCACTTTCGCAGAAAGAAATCTACTTCTCTAACACTGGGAAACGGGGAACAGAGAATGTATGAGTTTCTCAAGATTGGTAACAGATAGAAACAAGAGAAAGTACACAGTGATTTATCTACCTAGAGAAGTTACAGAGGTTTACACAGGGAATTCCAAGTATAAGTACAAGAAAATAAGAGAGACTTACAAAACTGGTAAAACCTACATTGTTGATAGAGTTGGGAGTACTTAGCACTGTGAAAACAGTACTTTCTCAGAAAGAAATCTACATCTCTAAGCCCGGGAAACAGGGAACAGAGAATGTATGAGTTTCTCAAGATTGGTAACAGACAGAAACAAGAGAAAGTACACAGTGATTCATCAACCTAGAGAAGTTACAGAGGTTTACACAGAGAATTCCAAGTATAAGTACAAGAAAATAAGAGAGACTTAGAAAACTGGTAAAACCTACATTGTTGATAGAGTAGGGAGTACTTAGCACTGTGAAAACAGCACTTTCGCAGAAAGAAATCTACTTCTCCAACACCGGGAAACAGTGAAAAGAGAATGTATGAGTTTCTCAAGATTGGTAACAGATAGAAACAAGAGAAAGTACACAGTGATTCATCTACCTAGAGAAGTTACAGAGGTTTAAATAGAGAGTTCCAAGTATAAGAAAAAGAAGATACGAGAGAGTTAGAATACTGGTAAAACCTACATTGTTGATAGAGTTGGGAGTACTTAGCACTGTCAAAACAGCACTTTCGCCGAAAGAAATCTACTTCTCTAAGACCGGGAAACAGGGAAAAGAGATTGTATAAGTTTCTCAAGATTGGAAACAGATAGAAACAAGAGAAGGTACACAGTGATTCGTCTACCTAGAGAAGTTACACAGGTTTACACAGAGAATTCCGAATATAAGTACAAGAAAATAAGAGAGACTTAGAAAACTGGTAAAACCTACATTGTTGATAGAGTTGGGAGTACTAAGCAATGTGAAAACAGCACTTTAGCCGAAAGAAATCTACTTCTCTAAGACCGGGAGACAGTGAAAAGAGAATGTATGAGTTTCTCAAGATTGGTAACACATAGAAACAAGAGAAAGTACACAGTTATTCATCTACCTAGAGAAGTTACAGAGGTTTACACAGAAAATTCCAAGTATAAGAAAAAGAAGATAAGAGAGACTTAGAAAACCGATAAAACCTACATTGTTGATAGAGTTGGGAGTACTTAGCACTGTGAAAACAGCACTTTCGCAGAAAGAAATCTACCTCTCTAACACCGGGAAACAGGAAACAGAGAATGTGTGAGTTTCTCAAGATTGGTAGCAGACACAAACAAGAGAAAGTACACAGTGATTCATCGACCTAGAGAACTTACAGAGGTTTACACAGAGAATTCCAAGTATAAGTACAAGAAAATAAGAGACTTAGAAAACTGGTAAAACCTACATTGTTGATAGAGTTGGGAGTACTTAGCACTGTGAAAACAGCACTTTCGCAGAAAGAAATCTACTTCTCTAACACTGGGAAACGGGGAACAGAGAATGTATGAGTTTCTCAAGATTAGTAACAGACAGAAACAAGACAAAGTACACAGTGATTCATCTACCTAGAGAAGTTACAGAAGTTTACACAGAGAATTCCAAGTATAAGTACAAGAAAATAAGACAGACTTAGAAAACTGGTAAAATCTACATTGTTGATAGAGTTGGGAGTACTTAGCACTGTGAAAACAGCACTTTCGCTGAAAGAAATCTACTTCTCTAAGACCGGGAAACAGTGAACAGAGAATGTATGAGTTTCTCAAGATTGGTAACAGATAGAAACAAGAGAAAGTACACAGTGATTTATCTACCTAGAGAAGTTACAGAGGTTTCCACAGGGAATTCCAAGTATAAGTACAAGAAAATAAGAGAGACTTACAAAACTGGTAAAACCTACATTGTTGATCGAGTTGGGAGTACTTAGCACTGTGAAAACAGTACTTTCTCAGAAAGAAATCTACATCTCTAAGCCCGGGAAACAGGGAACAGAGAATGTATGAGTTTCTCAAGATTGGTAACAGACAGAAACAAGAGAAAGTACACAGTGATTCATCAACCTAGAGAAGTTACAGAGGTTTACACAGAGAATTCCAAGTATAAGTACAAGAAAATAAGAGAGATTTAGAAAGCTGGTAAAACCTACATTGTTGATAGAGTAGGAAGTACTTAGCACTGTGAAAACAGCACTTTCGCAGAAAGAAATCTACTTCTCCAACACCGGGAAACAGTGAAAAGAGAATGTATGAGTTTCTCAAGATTGGTAACAGATAGAAACAAGAGAAAGTACACAGTGATTCATCTACCTAGAGAAGTTACAGAGGTTTAAATAGAGAGTTCCAAGTATAAGAAAAAGAAGATACGAGAGACTTAGAAAACTGGTAAAACCTACATTGTTGATAGAGTTGGGAGTACTTAGCACTGTGAAAACAGTACTTTCCCAGAAAGAAATCTACTTCTCTAAGACCGGGAAACAGGGAACAGAGAATGTATGAGTTTTTCAAGATTGCTAACAGATAGAAACAAGAGAAAGTACACAGTGATTCATCTACCTAGAGAAGTTACAGAGGTTTACACAGAGAATTCCGAGTAAAAGAAGAAGAAGATAAGAGAGACTTAGAAAACTGGTAAAACCTACATTGTTAATAGAGTTGGGATTACTTAGCACTGTGAAAGCAGCACTTTCGCCGAAAGAAATCTACTTCTCTGACACCCAGAAACAGTGAAAAGAGAATGTATGAGTTTCTCAAGATTGGTACCAGTTAGAAACAAGAGAAAGTACACAGTGATTCTTCTACCTAGAGAAGTTACAGAGGTTTACACAGAGAATTCCAAGTATCAGTACAAGAAAATAACAGAGACTTAGAAAACTGGTAAAACCTACATTGTTGATTGAGTTGGGAGTACTTAGCACTGTGAAAGCAGCACTTTCGCCAAAAGAAATCTACTTCTCTGACACCCGGAAACAGTGAAAAGAGAATGTATGAGTTTCTCAAGATTGGTAACAGATAGAAACAAGAGAAAGTACACAGTGATTCATCTACGTAGAGAAGTTACAGAGGTTTAAACAGAGAGTTCCAAGTATAAGAAAAAGAAGATAAGAGAGACTTAGAAAACTGGTAAAACCTACATTGTTGATAGAGTTGGGAGTACTTAGCACTGTCAAAACAGCACTTTCGCCGAAAGAAATCTACTTCTCTAAGACCGGGAAACAGTGAAAAGAGAATGTATAAGTTTCTCAAGATTGGAAACTGATAGAAACAAGAGAAAGTACACAGTGATTCGTCTACCTAGAGAAGTTACACAGGTTTACACAGAGAATTCCAAATATAAGTACAAGAAAATAAGAGAGACTTAGAAAACTGGTAAAACCTACATTGTTGATAGAGTTGGGAGTAGTAAGCACTGTGAAAACAGCACTTTCGCCGAAAGAAATCTACTTCTCTAAGACTGGGAGACAGTGAAAAGAGAATGTATGAGTTTCTCAAGATTGGTAACACATAGAAACAAGAGGAAGTACACAGTTATTCATCTACCTAGAGAAGTTACAGGGGTTTACACAGAAAATTCCAAGTATAAGAAAAAGAAGATAAGAGAGACTTAGAAAACCGGTAAAACCTACATTTTTGATAGAGTTGGGAGTATTTAGCACTGTGAAAACAGCACGTTCGCAGAAAGAAATCTACTTCTCTAACACTGGGAAACAGGAAACAGAGAATGTATGTGTTTCTCAAGATTGGTAACAGACACAAACAAGAGAAAGTACACAGTGATTCATCTACCTAGAGAACTTACAGAAGTTTACACAGAGAATTCCAAGTATAAGTACAAGAAAATAAGAGACTTAGAAAACTGGTAAAACCTACATTGTTGATAGAGTTGGGAGTACTTACCACTGTGAAAACAGCACTTTCGCCGAAAGAAATCTACTTCTCTAAGACCGGGAAACAGTGAACAGAGAATGTATGAGTTTCTCAAGATTGGTAACAGATAGAAACAAGAGAAAGTACACAGTGATTCATCTACCTAGAAAAGTTACAGAGGTTTACACAGAGAATTCCAAGTATAAGTACAAGAAAATAAGAGAGAATTAGAAAACTGCTAAAACCTACATTGTTGATAGAGTTGGGAGTACTTAGCACTGTGAAAACAGCCCTTTCGCCGAAAGAAATCTACTTCTCTAACACTGGGAAACAGGGAACAGAGAATGTATGAGTTTCTCAAGATTGGTAACAGACAGAAACAAGAGAAAGTACACAGTGATTCATCTACCTAGAGAAGTTATAGAAGTTTACACAGAGAATTCCAAGTATAAGTACAAGAAAATAAAACAGACTTAGAAAACTAGTAAAACCTACATTGCTGATAGAGTTGGGAGTACTTAGCACTGTGAAAACAGCACTTTCGCCGAAAGAAATCTACTTCTCTAAGACCGAGAAACAGTGAAAAGAGATTGTATAAGTTTCTCAAGATTGGAAACAGATAGAAACAAGAGAAGGTACACAGTGATTCGTCTACCTAGAGAAGTTACACAGGTTTACACAGAGAATTCCGAATATAAGTACAAGAAAATAAGAGAGACTTAGAAAACTGGTAAAACCTACATTGTTGATAGAGTTGGGAGTACTTAGCACTGTGAAAACAGCACTTTCGCAGAAAGAAATCTACTTCTCTAACACTGGGAAACGGGGAACAGAGAATGTATGAGTTTCTCAAGATTGGTAACAGATAGAAACAAGAGAAAGTACACAGTGATTTATCTACCTAGAGAAGTTACAGAGGTTTACACAGGGAATTCCAAGTATAAGTACAAGAAAATAAGAGAGACTTACAAAACTGGTAAAACCTACATTGTTGATAGAGTTGGGAGTACTTAGCACTGTGAAAACAGTACTTTCTCAGAAAGAAATCTACATCTCTAAGCCCGGGAAACAGGGAACAGAGAATGTATGAGTTTCTCAAGATTGGTAACAGACAGAAACAAGAGAAAGTACACAGTGATTCATCAACCTAGAGAAGTTACAGAGGTTTACACAGAGAATTCCAAGTATAAGTACAAGAAAATAAGAGAGACTTAGAAAACTGGTAAAACCTACATTGTTGATAGAGTAGGGAGTACTTAGCACTGTGAAAACAGCACTTTCGCAGAAAGAAATCTACTTCTCCAACACCGGGAAACAGTGAAAAGAGAATGTATGAGTTTCTCAAGATTGGTAACAGATAGAAACAAGAGAAAGTACACAGTGATTCATCTACCTAGAGAAGTTACAGAGGTTTAAATAGAGAGTTCCAAGTATAAGAAAAAGAAGATACGAGAGACTTAGAATACTGGTAAAACCTACATTGTTGATAGAGTTGGGAGTACTTAGCACTGTCAAAACAGCACTTTCGCCGAAAGAAATCTACTTCTCTAAGACCGGGAAACAGTGAAAAGAGAATGTATAAGTTTCTCAAGATTGGAAACAGATAGAAACAAGAGAAAGTACACAGTGATTCGTGTACCTAGAGAAGTTACACAGGTTTACACAGAGAATTCCAAATATAAGTACAAGAAAATAAGAGAGACTTAGAAAACTGGTAAAACCTACATTGTTGATAGAGTTGGGAGTATTTAGCACTGTGAAAACAGCACTTTCGCCGAAAGAAATCTACTTCTCTAAGACTGGGAGACAGTGAAAAGAGAATGTATGAGTATCTCAAGATTGGTAACACATAGAAACAAGAGGAAGTACACAGTTATTCATCTACCTAGAGAAGTTACAGGGGTTTACACAGAAAATTCCAGGTATAAGAAAAAGAAGATAAGAGAGACTTAGAAAACCGGTAAAACCTACATTTTTGATAGAGTTGGGAGTATTTAGCACTGTGAAAACAGCACGTTCGCAGAAAGAAATCTACTTCTCTAACACTGGGAAACAGGAAACAGAGAATGTATGAGTTTCTCAAGATTGGTAACAGACACAAACAAGAGAAAGTACACAGTGATTCATCTACCTATAGAACTTACAGAAGTTTACACAGAGAATTCCAAGTATAAGTACAAGAAAATAAGAGACTTAGAAAACTGGTAAAACCTACATTGTTGATAGAGTTGGGAGTACTTACCACTGTGAAAACAGCACTTTCGCCGAAAGAAATCTACTTCTCTAAGACCGGGAAACAGTGAACAGAGAATGTATGAGTTTCTCAAGATTGGTAACAGATAGAAACAAGAGAAAGTACACAGTGATTCATCTACCTAGAAAAGTTACAGAGGTTTACACAGAGAATTCCAAGTATAAGTACAAGAAAATAAGAGACACTTAGAAAAGTGGTAAAACCTACATTTTTGATAGAGTTGGGAGTACTTAGCACTGTGAAAACAGCACGTTCGCAGAATGAAATCTACTTCTCTAACACTGGGAAACAGGGAACAGAGAATGTATGAGTTTCTCAAGATTGGTAACAGACAGAAACAAGAGAAAGTACACAGTGATTCATCTACCTAGAGAAGTTACAGAGGTTTACACAGAAAATTGCAAGTATAAGAAAAAGAAGATAAGGGAGACTTAGAAAACCGGTAACACCTACATTGTTGATAGAGTTGGGATTACTTAGCGCTGTGAAAACAGCACTATCGGAGAAAGAAATCTACTTCTCTAACACCGGGAAACAGGGAACAGAGGATATATCAGTTTCTCAAGATTGGTAACAGATAGAAACAAGAGAAAGTACACAGTGATTCATCTACCTAGAGAAGTTACAGAGGTTTACACAGAGAATTCCAAGTATAAGTAAAACGAAATAAGAGAGACTTAGAAAACTGGTAAAACCTACATTTTTGATTGAGTTGGGAGTACTTAGCAGTGTGAAAGCGACACTTTCGCCGAAAGAAATCTACTTCTCTAACACCGGGAAACAGGAAATAGAGAATGTATCAGTTTCTCCAGATCGTTAACAGATAGAAACAAGAGATAGTACACAGTGATTCATCTACCTAGAGAAGTTACAGAGGTTTACACAGAAAATTCCAAGTATAAGAAAAAGAAGATAAGAGAGACTTAGACAACCGGTAAAACCTACATTGTTGATAGAGTTGGGAGTACTTAGCACTGTGAAAACAGCACTTTCGCCGAAAGAAATCTACTTCTCTAAGACCGGGAAACAGTGAAAAGAGATTGTATAAGTTTCTCAAGATTGGAAACAGATAGAAACAAGAGAAGGTACACAGTGATTCGTCTACCTAGAGAAGTTACACAGGTTTACACAGAGAATTCCGAATATAAGTACAAGAAAATAAGAGAGACTTAGAAAACTGGTAAAACCTACATTGTTGATAGAGTTGGGAGTACTTAGCACTGTGAAAACAGCACTTTCGCAGAAAGAAATCTACTTCTCTAACACTGGGAAACGGGGAACAGAGAATGTATGAGTTTCTCAAGATTGGTAACAGATAGAAACAAGAGAAAGTACACAGTGATTTATCTACCTAGAGAAGTTACAGAGGTTTACACAGGGAATTCCAAGTATAAGTACAAGAAAATAAGAGAGACTTACAAAACTGGTAAAACCTACATTGTTGATAGAGTTGGGAGTACTTAGCACTGTGAAAACAGTACTTTCTCAGAAAGAAATCTACATCTCTAAGCCCGGGAAACAGGGAACAGAGAATGTATGAGTTTCTCAAGATTGGTAACAGACAGAAACAAGAGAAAGTACACAGTGATTCATCAACGTAGAGAAGTTACAGAGGTTTACACAGAGAATTCCAAGTATAAGTACAAGAAAATAAGAGAGACTTAGAAAACTGGTAAAACCTACATTGTTGATAGGGTAGGGAGTACTTAGCACTGTGAAAACAGCACTTTCGCAGAAAGAAATCTACTTCTCCAACACCGGGAAACAGTGAAAAGAGAATGTATGAGTTTCTCAAGATTGGTAACAGATAGAAACAAGAGAAAGTACACAGTGATTCATCTACCTAGAGAAGTTACAGAGGTTTAAATAGAGAGTTCCAAGTATAAGAAAAAGAAGATACGAGAGACTTAGAATACTGGTAAAACCTACATTGTTGATAGAGTTGGGAGTACTTAGCACTGTCAAAACAGCACTTTCGCCGAAAGAAATCTACTTCTCTAAGACCGGGAAACAGTGAAAAGAGAATGTATAAGTTTCTCAAGATTGGAAACAGATAGAAACAAGAGAAAGTACACAGTGATTCGTCTACCTAGAGAAGTTACACAGGTTTACACAGAGAATTCCAAATATAAGTACAAGAAAATAAGAGAGACTTAGAAAACTGGTAAAACCTACATTGTTGATAGAGTTGGGAGTATTTAGCACTGTGAAAACAGCACTTTCGCCGAAAGAAATCTACTTCTCTAAGACTGGGAGACAGTGAAAAGAGAATGTATGAGTATCTCAAGATTGGTAACACATAGAAACAAGAGGAAGTACACAGTTATTCATCTACCTAGAGAAGTTACAGGGGTTTACACAGAAAATTCCAGGTATAAGAAAAAGAAGATAAGAGAGACTTAGAAAACCGGTAAAACCTACATTTTTGATAGAGTTGGGAGTATTTAGCACTGTGAAAACAGCACGTTCGCAGAAAGAAATCTACTTCTCTAACACTGGGAAACAGGAAACAGAGAATGTATGAGTTTCTCAAGATTGGTAACAGACACAAACAAGAGAAAGTACACAGTGATTCATCTACCTAGAGAACTTACAGAAGTTTACACAGAGAATTCCAAGTATAAGTACAAGAAAATAAGAGACTTAGAAAACTGGTAAAACCTACATTGTTGATAGAGTTGGGAGTACTTACCACTGTGAAAACAGCACTTTCGCCGAAAGAAATCTACTTCTCTAAGACCGGGAAACAGTGAACAGAGAATGTATGAGTTTCTCAAGATTGGTAACAGATAGAAACAAGAGAAAGTACACAGTGATTCATCTACCTAGAAAAGTTACAGAGGTTTACACAGAGAATTCCAAGTATAAGTACAAGAAAATAAGAGACACTTAGAAAAGTGGTAAAACCTACATTTTTGATAGAGTTGGGAGTACTTAGCACTGTGAAAACAGCACGTTCGCAGAATGAAATCTACTTCTCTAACACTGGGAAACAGGGAACAGAGAATGTATGAGTTTCTCAAGATTGGTAACAGACAGAAACAAGAGAAAGTACACAGTGATTCATCTACCTAGAGAAGTTACAGAGGTTTACACAGAAAATTGCAAGTATAAGAAAAAGAAGATAAGGGAGACTTAGAAAACCGGTAACACCTACATTGTTGATAGAGTTGGGATTACTTAGCGCTGTGAAAACAGCACTATCGGAGAAAGAAATCTACTTCTCTAACACCGGGAAACAGGGAACAGAGGATATATCAGTTTCTCAAGATTGGTAACAGATAGAAACAAGAGAAAGTACACAGTGATTCATCTACCTAGAGAAGTTACAGAGGTTTACACAGAGAATTCCAAGTATAAGTAAAACGAAATAAGAGAGACTTAGAAAACTGGTAAAACCTACATTTTTGATTGAGTTGGGAGTACTTAGCAGTGTGAAAGCGACACTTTCGCCGAAAGAAATCTACTTCTCTAACACCGGGAAACAGGAAATAGAGAATGTATCAGTTTCTCCAGATCGGTAACAGATAGAAACAAGAGATAGTACACAGTGATTCATCTACCTAGAGAAGTTACAGAGGTTTACACAGAAAATTCCAAGTATAAGAAAAAGAAGATAAGAGAGACTTAGACAACCGGTAAAACCTACATTGTTGATAGAGTTGGGAGTACTTAGCACTGTGAAAACAGCACTTTCGCAGAAAGAAATCTACTTCTCTAACACCGGGAAACAGGAAATAGAGAATGTATGAGTTTCTCAAGATTGGTAACAGACACAAACAAGAGAAAGTACATAGTGATTCACCTACCTAGAGAACTTACAGAGGTTTACACAGAGAATTCCAAGTATAAGTACAAGAAAATAAGAGAGACTTAGAAAACTGGTAAAACCTACATTGTTGATAGAGTTGGGAGTACTTAGCACTGTGAAAACAGCACTTTCTCCGAAAGAAATCTTCTTCTCTAATACCGGGAAACAGTGAAAAGAGAATGTATGAGTTTCTCAAGATTGGTAACAGACAGAAACATGAGAAAGTACACAGTGATTCATCTACCTAGAGAAGTTACAGAGGTTTACACAGAGAATTCCAAGTATAAGTACAAGAAAATAGGAGAGACTTAGAAAACTAGTAAAACCTACATTGTTGATAGAGTTCAGAGTACTTAGCACTGTGAAAACAGCACTTTCGCCGAAAGAAATCTACTTCTCTAAGACCTGGAAACAGTGAAAAGAGAATGTATGAGATTCTCAAGATTGGTAACAGATAGAAACAAGAGAAAGTACACAGTGATTCATCTACATAGAGAAGTTACAGAGGTTTACACAGAAAATTGCAAGGATAAGAAAAAGAAGATAAGAGAGACTTAGAAAACTGGTAATACCTACATTGTTGATAGAGTTGGGAGTACTTAGCGCTGTGAAAACAGCACTTTTGGAGAAAGAAATCTACTTCTCTAACACCGGGAAACAGGAAACAGAGAATGTATGAGTTTCTCAAGATTGGTAACAGATACAAACAAGAGAAAGTA
Organism: Heterohyrax brucei; assembly: GCA_028571685.1. Classification (NCBI taxonomy): domain Eukaryota; kingdom Metazoa; phylum Chordata; class Mammalia; order Hyracoidea; family Procaviidae; genus Heterohyrax; species Heterohyrax brucei. Next base: position 4,794,935 of record CM053165.1, on the reverse strand, counting down.
CACAGTGATTCATCTACCGAGAGAACTTACAGAGGTTTACACAGAGAATTCCAAGTATAAGTACAAGAAAATAAGAGAGACTTAGAAAACTGGTAAAACCTACATTGTTGATAGAGTTGGGAGTACTTAGCACTGTGAAAACAGCACTTTCGCAGAAAGAAATCTACTTCTCTAACACCGGGAAACAGTGAAAAGAGAATGTATGAGTTTCTCAAGATTGGTAACAGATAGAAACAAGAGAAAGTACACAGTGATTCATCCCCCTAGAGATGTTACAGAGGTTTACACAGAGAATTCCAAGTTTAAGACAAAGAAGATAAGAGAGACTCAGAAAACTGGTAAAACCTACATTGTTGATAGAGTTGGGAGTACTTAGCACTGTGAAAACAGTACTTTCGCAGGAAGAAATCTACTTCTCTAAGACCGGGAAACAGGGGACAGTGAATGTATCAGTTTCTCAAAATTGGTACCAGATAGAAACAAGAGAAAGTACACAGTGATTCATCTACCTAGAGAAGTTACAGAGGTTTACACAGAGAATTCCAAGTATAAGTAAAAGAAAATAAGAGAGACTTAGAAAACTGGTAAAACCTACATTGTTGATTGAGTTGGGAGTACTTAGCACTGTGAAAGCAGCACTTTCGCCGAAAGAAATCTACTTCTCTGACACCCGGAAACAGTGAAAAGAGAATGTATGAGTTTCTCAAGATTGGTAACAGATAGAAACAGGAGAAAGTACACAGGTATTCATCTACCTAGAGCAGTTACAGAGGTTTACACAGAGAATTCCAAGTATACGAAAAAGAAGATAAGAGAGACTTAGAAAACTGGTAAAACCTACATTGTTGATAGAGTTGGGAGTACTTAGCACTGTGAAACAGCCCTTTCGCCGAAAGAAATCTACTTCTCTAAGACCGGGAAACAGTGAAAAGTGAATGTATGAGTTTCTCAAGATTGGTAACAGACAGAAACAAGAGAAAGTACACAGTGATTCATCTACCTAGAGAAGTTACAGAGGTTTACACAGAGAATTCCAAGTATAAGTACAAGAAAATAAGAGAGACTTAGAAAACTGGTAAAATCTACATTTTTGATAGAGTTGGGAGTACCTAGCACTGTGAAAACAGCACTTTCGCAGAAAGAAATCTACTTCTCTAACACTGGGAAACAGGGAACAGAGAATGTATGAGTTTCTCAAGATTGGTAACAGACAGAAACAAGAGAAAGTACACAGTGATTCATCTACCTAGAGAAGTTACAGAAGTTTACACAGAGAATTCCAAGTATAAGTACAAGAAAATAAGAGAGACTTAGAAAACTGGTAAAACCTACATTGTTGATAGAGTTGGGAGTACTTAGCACTGTGTAAAAAGCACTTTCGCCGAAAGAAATCTACCTCTCTAAGACCGGGAAACAGTGAAAAGAGAATGTATGAGTTTCTGAAGATTGGTAACAGACAGAAACAAGAGAAAGTACACAGTGATTCATCTACGTAGAAAAGTTACAGAGGTTTACACAGAGAATTCCAAGTATAAGTACAAGAAAATAAGAGAGACTTAGAAAACTGGTAAAACCTATATTGTTGATAGAGTTGGGAGTACTTAGCACTGTGAAAACAGCACTTTCGCAGAAAAAAAAATCTACTTCTCTAACACTGGGAAACAGGGAACAGAGAATGTATGAGTTTCTCAAGATTGGTAACAGACAGAAACAAGAGAAAGTACACAGTGATTCATCTACCTAGAGAAGTTACATAAGTTTACACAGAGAATTCCAAGTATAAGTACAAGAAAGTAAGAGAGACTTAGAAAACTGGTAAACCCTACATTGTTGATAGAGTTGGGAGTACTTAGCACTGTGAAAACAGCACTTTCGCCGAAAGAATTCTACTTCTCTAAGACCGGGAAACAGTGAAAAGAGAATGTATGAGTTTCTCAAGATTGGTAACAGATAGAAACAAGAGAAAGTACACAGTGACTGATCTACCTAGAGAAGTTACACAGGTTTACACAGAAAATTCCAAGTATAAGAAAAAGAAGATAAGAGAGACTTAGAAAACCAGTAAAACCTACATTGTTGATAGAGTTGGGAGTACTTAGCACTGTGAAAACAGCACTTTCGCCGAAAGAAATCTACTTCTCTAACACCGGGAAACAGGAAACAGAGAATGTATGAGTTTCTCAAGATTGGTAACAGATACAAACAAGAGAAAGTACACTTTGATTCATCCACCTAGAGAACTTACAGAGGTTTACAAAGAGAATTCCAAGTATAAGTAGAAGAAAATAAGAGAGACTTAGAAAACTGGTAAAACCTACATTGTTGATAGAGTTGGGAGTACTTAGCACTGTGAAAACAGCACTTTCGCAGAAAGAAATCTACTTCTCTAACACCGGGAAACAGGGAAAAGTGAATGTATGAGTTTGTCAAGATTGGTAACAGATAGAAACAAGAGAAAGTACACAGTGATTCATCTACCTAGAGAAGTTACAGAGGTTTACACAGAGAATTCCAAGTATACGAAAAATAAGATAAGAGAGACTTAGAAAACTGGTAAAACCTACACTGTTGATAGAGTTGGGAGTACTTAGCACTGTGAAAACAGTACTTTCGCAGAAAGAAATCTACTTCTCTAAGACCGGGAAACAGGGAACAGAGAATGTATGAGTTTCTCAAGATTGGTAAGAGATAGAAACAAGAGAAACTACACAGTGATTCATCTACCTAGAGAATTTACAGAGGTTTACACAGAGAATTCCGAGTATAAGTACAAGAAAATAAGAGAGACTTAGAAAACTGGTAAAATCTACATTGTTGATAGAGTTGGGAGTACTTAGCACTGTTAAAACAGCACTTTCCCCGAAAGAAATCTACTTCTCTGCCACCCGGAAACAGTGAAAAGAGAATGTATGAGTTTCTCAAGATTGGTAACAGATAGAAACAAGAGAAAGTACACAGTGATTCATCTACGTAGAGAAGTTACAGAGGTTTACACAGAGAATTCCAAGTATAAGTACAAGAAAATAAGAGAGACTTAGAAAAGTGGTAAAACCTACATTGTTGATAGAGTTGGGAGTACTTAGCACTGTGAAAACAGCCCTTTCGCCGAAAGAAATCTACTTGTCTAACACTGGGAAACAGGGAACAGAGAATGTATGAGTTTCTCAAGATTGGTAACAGACAGAAACAAGAGAAAGTACACAGTGATTCATCTACCTAGAGAAGTTACAGAAGTTTACACAGAGAATTCCAAGTATAAGTACAAGAAAATAAGAGAGACTTAGAAAACTAGTAAAACCTACATTGCTGATAGAGTTGGGAGTACTTAGCACTGTGAAAACAGCACTTTCGCCGAAAGAAAACTACTTCTCTAAGACCGGGAAACAGTGAAAAGAGAATGTATAAGTTTCTCAAGATTGGAAACAGATAGAACCAAGAGAAAGTACACAGTGATTGGTCTACCTAGAGAAGTTACACAGGTTTACACAGAGAATTCCAAATATAAGTACAAGAAAATAAGAGAGACTTAGAAAACTGGTAAAACCTACATTGTTGATAGAGTTGGGGGTACTAAGCACTGTGAAAACAGCACTTTCGCCGAAAGAAATCTACTTCTCTAAGACCGGGAAACAGTGATAAGAGAATGTATGAGTTTCTCAAGATTGGTAACAGATAGAAACAAGACAAAGTACACAGTTATTCATCTACCTAGAGAAGTTACAGAGGTTTACACAGAAAATTCCAAGTATAAGAAAAAGAAGATAAGAGAGACTTAGAAAACCGGTAAAACCTACATTGTTGATAGAGTTGGGAGTACTTAGCACTGTGAAAACAGCACTTTCGCAGAAAGAAAACTACTTCTCTAACACCGGGAAACAGGAAACAGAGAATGTATGAGTTTCTCAAGATCGGTAACAGACACAAACAAGAGAAAGTACACAGTGATTCATCTACCTAGAGAACTTACAGAGGTTTACACAGAGAATTCCAAGTATAAGTACAAGAAAATAAGAGACTTAGAAAACTGGTAAAACCTACATTGTTGATAGAGTTGGGAGTACTTAGCACTGTGAAAACAGCACTTTCGCCGAAATAAATCTACTTCTCTAACACTGGGAAACGGGGAACAGAGAATGTATGGGTTTCTCAAGATTGGTAACAGACAGAAACAAAACAAAGTACACAGTGATTCATCTACCTAGAGAAGTTACAGAAGTTTACACAGAGAATTCCAAGTATAAGTACAAGAAAATAAGAGAGACTTAGAAAACTGGTAAAACCTACATTGTTGATAAAGTTGGGAGTACTTAGCACTGTGAAAACAGCACTTTCGCCGAAAGAAATCTAATTCTCTAAGACCGGGAAACAGTGAAAAGATAATGTATGAGTTTCTGAAGATTGGTAACATATAGAAAAAATAGAAAGTACACAGTGATTCATCTACCTAGAGAAGTTACAGAAGTTTACACAGAAAATTGCAAGTATAAGAAAAAGAAGATAAGAGAGACTTAGAAAACCGGTAATACCTACATTGTTGATAGAGTTGGGAGTACTTAGCGCTGTGAAAACAGCACTTTCGGAGAAAGAAATCTACTTCTCTAACACCGGGAAACAGTGAAAAGAGAATGTATGAGTTTCTCAAGATTGGTAACAGATAGAAACAAGAGAAAGTACACAGTGATTCATCTACCTAGAGAAGTAACAGAGGTTTACACAGAGAATTCCAAGTATAAGTACAAGAAAATAAGAGAGACTTAGAAAACTGGTAAAACCTACATTGTTGATAGAGTTGGGAGTACTTAGCACTGTGAAAACAGTACTTTCCCAGAAAGAAATGTACTTCTGTAAGACCGGGAAACAGGGAACAGAGAATGTATGAGTTTCTCAAGATTGCTAACAGATAGAAACAAGAGAAAGTACACAGTGATTCATCTACCTAGAGAACTTAGAGAGGTTTACACAGAGAATTCCAAGTATAAGTACAAGAAAATAAGAGAGACTTAGAAACTGGTAAAACCTACATTGTTGATAGAGTTGAGAGTACTTAGCACTGTGAAAACAGCACTTTCGCAGAAAGAAATCTACTTCTCTGACACCCGGAATCAGTGAAAAGAGAATGTATGAGTTTCTCAAGATTGGTAACAGATAGAAACAATAGAAAGTACACAGTGATTCATCTACCTAGAGAAGTTACAGAGGTTTACACAGAGAATTCCTAGTACAAGTACAAGAAAATAAGAGAGACTTAGAAAACTGGTAAAACCTACATTGTTGATAGAGTTGGGCGTACTTAGCACTGTGAAAACAGCACTTTCGCCGAAAGAAATCTACTTCTCTAAGACCGGGAAACAGTGAAAAGAGAATTTATGAGTTTCTCAAGATTGGTAACAGATAGAAACAAGAGAAAGTACACAGTGATTCATCTACCTAGAGAAGTTACAGAGGTTAACACAGAGAATTCCAAGTATAAGTACAAGAAAATAAGAGAGACTTAGAAAACTGGTAAAACCTACATTGTTGATAGAGTTGGGAGTAGTTAGCACTGTGAAAACAGCACTTTCGCCGAAAGAAATCTACTTCTCTAAAACCGGGAAACAGTGAAAAGAGAAGGTATGAGTTTCTCAAGATTGGTAACAGATAGAAACAAGAGAAAGTACACAGTGATTCATCTACCTAGAGAAGTTACAGAGGTTTACACAGAAAATTCCAAGTATAAGAAAAAGAAGATAAGAGAGACTTAGAAAACCGGTAAAACCTACATTGTCGATAGAGTTGGGAGTACTTAGCACTGTGAAAACAGCACTTTCGCAGAAAGAAATCTACTTCTCTAACACCGGGAAACAGGAAACAGAGAATGTATGAGTTTCTCAAGATTGGTAACAGACACAAGAGAAAGTACACAGTGATTCATGTACCTAGAGAACTTACAGAGGTTCACACAGAGAATTCCAAGTATAAGTACAAGAAAATAAGAGAGACTTAGAAAACTGGTAAAACCTACATTGTTGATAGAGTTGGGAGTACTTAGCACTGTGAAAACAGCACTTTCGCCGAAAGAAATCTACTTCTCTAAGACCGGGAAACAGTGAAAAGAAAATGTATGAGTTTCTCAAGATTTTTAACAGATAGAAACAAGAGAAAGTACACAGTGATTCATCTACCTGGAGAAGTTACAGAGGTTTACACAGAGAATTCCAAGTATAAGTACAAGAAAATAAGAGAGACTTAGAAAACTGGTAAAACCTACATAGTTGATAGAGTTGGGAGTACTTAGCACTGTGAAAAAAGCACTTTCGCCGAAAGAAATCTACCTCTCTAAGACCGGGAAACAGTGAAAAGAGAATGTATGAGTTTCTGAAGATTGTTAACAGACAGAAACAAGAGAAAGTACACAGTGATTCATCTACGTAGGAAAGTTACAGAGGTTTACAGAGAGAATTCCAAGTATAAGTACAAGAAAATAAGAGAGACTTAGAAAACTGGTAAAACCTACATTGTTGATAGAGTTGGGAGTACTTAGCACTGTGAAAACAGCACTTTCGCAGAAAGAAATCTACTTCTCTAACACCGGGAAACAGGAAACAGAGAATGTATGAGTTTCTCAAGATTGGTAACAGATACAAACAAGAGAAAGTACACTTTGATTCATCCACCTAGAGAACTTACAGAGGTTTACAAAGAGAATTCCAAGTATAAGTAGAAGAAAATAAGAGAGACTTAGAAAACTGGTAAAACCTACATTGTTGATAGAGTTGGGAGTACTTAGCACTGTGAAAACAGCACTTTCGCAGAAAGAAATCTACTTCTCTAACACCGGGAAACAGGGAAAAGTGAATGTATGAGTTTGTCAAGATTGGTAACAGATAGAAACAAGAGAAAGTACACAGTGATTCATCTACCTAGAGAAGTTACAGAGGTTTACACAGAGAATTCCAAGTATACGAAAAAGAAGATAAGAGAGACTTAGAAAACTGGTAAAACCTACACTGTTGATAGAGTTGGGAGTACTTAGCACTGTGAAAACAGTACTTTCGCAGAAAGAAATCTACTTCTCTAAGACCGGGAAACAGGGAACAGAGAATGTATGAGTTTCTCAAGATTGGTAAGAGATAGAAACAAGAGAAACTACACAGTGATTCATCTACCTAGAGAATTTACAGAGGTTTACACAGAGAATTCCGAGTATAAGTACAAGAAAATAAGAGAGACTTAGAAAACTGGTAAAACCTACATTGTTGATAGAGTTGGGAGTACTTAGCACTGTTAAAACAGCACTTTCGCCGAAAGAAATCTACTTCTCTGCCACCCGGAAACAGTGAAAAGAGAATGTATGAGTTTCTCAAGATTGGTAACAGATAGAAACAAGAGAAAGTACACAGTGATTCATCTACGTAGAGAAGTTACAGAGGTTTACACAGAGAATTCCAAGTATAAGTACAAGAAAATAAGAGAGACTTAGAAAACTAGTAAAATCTACATTGTTGATAGAGTTGGGAGTACTTAGCACTGTGAAAACAGTACTTTCGCCGAAAGAAATCTACTTCTCTAAGACCGGGAAACAGTGAAAAGAGAATGTATGAGATTCTCAAGATTGGTAACAGATAGAAACAAGAGAAAGTACACAGTGATTCATCTACCTAGAGAAGTTACAGAGGTTTACACAGAGAATTCCAAGTATAAGTAGAAGAAAATAATAGAGACTTAGAAAACTGGTAAAACCTACATTGTTGATAGAGTTGGGAGTACTTAGCACTGTCAAAACAGCACTTTCGCCGAAAGAAATCTACCTCTCTAAGACCGGGAAACAGTGAAAAGAGAATGTATAAGTTTTTCAAGATTGGAAACAGACAGGAACAAGAGAAAGTACACAGTGATTCATCTACCTAGAGAAGTTACAGAGGTTTACACAGAAAATTCCAAGTATAAGAAAAAGAAGATAAGAGAGATTTAGAAAACCGGTAAAACCTACATTGTTGATAGAGTTGGGAGTACTTAGCACTGTGAAAACAGCACTCTCGCAGAAAGAAATCTACTTCTCTAACACCGGGAAACAGGAAACAGAGAATGTATGAGTTTCTCAAGATTGGTAACAGACACAAACAAGAGAAAGTACACAGTGATTCATCTACCTAGAGAACTTACAGAGGTTCACCCAGAGAATTCCAAGTATAAGTACAAGAAAATAAGAGAGACTTAGAAAACTGGTAAAACCTACATTGTTGATAGAGTTGGGAGTACTTAGCACTGTGAAAACAGCACTTTCGCCGAAAGAAATCTACTTCTCTAAGACCGGGAAACAGTGAAAAGAAAATGTATGAGTTTGTCAAGATTGTTAACAGATAGAAACAAGAGAAAGTACACAGTGATTCATCTACCTGGAGAAGTTACAGAGGTTTACACAGAGAATTCCAAGTATAAGTACAAGAAAATAAGAGAGACTTAGAAAACTGGTAAAACCTACATTGTTGATAGAGTTGGGAGTACTTAGCACTGTGAAAACAGCCCTCTCGCCGAAAGAAATCTACTTCTCTAAGACCGGGAAACAGTGAAAAGAGAATGTATGAGTTTCTCAAGATTGGTAACAGACAGAAACAAGAGAAAGTACACAGTGATTCATCTACCTAGAGAAGTTACGGAGGTTTACACAGAGAATTCCAAGTATAAGTACAAGAAAATAAGAGAGACTTAGAAAATTGGTAAAACCTACATTGTTGATAGAGTTGGGAGTACTTAGCACTGTGAAAAAAGCACTTTCGCCGAAAGAAATCTACTTCTCTAAGGCCGGGAAACAGTGAAAAGAGAATGTATGAGTTTCTGAAGATTGGTAACAGACAGAAACAAGAGAAAGTAAACAGTGATTCATCTACGTAGAGAAGTTACAGAGGTTTACACAGAGAATTCCAAGTATAAGTACAAGAAAATAAGAGAGACTTAGAAAACTGGTAAAACCTACATTGTTGATAGAGTTGGGAGTACTTAGCACTGTGAAAACAGCACTTTCGCAGAAAAAAATCTACTTCTCTAACACTGGGAAACAGGGAACAGAGAATGTATGAGTTTCTCAAGATTGGTAACAGACAGAAACAAGAGAAAGTACACAGTGATTCATCTACCTAGAGAAGTTACATAAGTTTACACAGAGAATTCCAAGTATAAGTACAAGAAAGTAAGAGAGACTTAGAAAACTGGTAAACCCTACATTGTTGATAGAGTTGGGAGTACTTAGCACTGTGAAAACAGCACTTTCGCCGAATGAATTCTACTTCTCTAGGACCAGGAAACAGTGAAAAGAGAATGTATAAGTTTGTCAAGATTGGAAACAGATAGAAACAAGAGAAAGTACACAGTGATTCATCTACCTATAGAAGTTACAGAGGGTTGCAAAGAGAATTCCAAGTATAAGTACAAGAAAATAAGAGAGACTTAGAAAACTGGTAAAACCTACATTGTTGATAGAGTTGGCAGTACTTAGCACTGTGAAAACAGCACTTTCGCCGATAGAAATCTACTTCTCTAAGACCGGGCAACAGTGAAAAGAGAATGTATGAGTTTCTCAAGATTGGTAACAGATAGAAACAAGAGATAGTACACAGTGATTCATCTACCTAAAGAAGTTACAGAGGTTTACACAGAGAATTCCAAGTTTAAGAAAAAGAAGATAAGAGAGACTTAGAAAACCGGTAAAACCTACATTGTTGATAGAGTTGGGAGTACTTAGCACTGTGAAAACAGCACTTTCGCAGAAAGACATCTGCTTCTCTAACACCGGGAAACATGAAACAGAGAATGTATGAGTTTCTCAAGATTGGTAACAGATAGAAACAAGAGAATGTACACAGTGATTCATCTACCTAGAGAAGTTACAGAGGTTTACACAGAGAATTCCAAGTATAAGTAGAAGAAAATAAGAGAGACATAGAAAACTGGTAAAACCTACATTGTTGATAGAGTTGGGAGTACTTAGCGCTGTGAAAACAGCCCTTTCGCCGAAAGAAATCTACTTCTCTAAGACCGGGAAACAGTGAAAAGGAAATGTATGAGTTTCTCAAGATTGGTAACAGACAGAAACAAGAGAAAGTACACAGTGATTCATCTACCTAGAGAAGTTATAGAGGTTTACACAGAGAATTCCAAGTATAAGTACAAGAAAATAAGAGAGACTTAGAAAACTGGTAAAACCTACATTTTTGATATTGTTGGGAGTACTTAGCACTGTGAAAACAGCACTTTCGGAGAAAGAAATCTACTTCTCTAACACTGGGAAAGAGGGAACAGAGAATGTATGAGTTTCTCAAGATTGGTAACAGACAGAAACAAGAGAAAATACACAGTGATTCATCTACCAAGAGAAGTTACAGAAGTTTACACAGAGAATTCCAAGTATAAGTACAAGAAAATAAGAGAGACTTAGAAAACTGGTAAAACCTACATTGTTGATAGAGTTGGGAGTACTTAGCACTGTGAAAACAGCACTTTCGCCGAAAAAAATCTACTTTTCTAAGACCGGGAAACAGTGAAAAGAGAATGTATGAGTTTCTCAAGATTGAAACAGATAGAAACAAGAGAAAGTACACAGTGATTCATCTACATAGAGAAGTTCAAGAGGTTTACACAGAAAATTCCAAGGATAAGAAAAAGAAAATAAGAGAGACTTAGAAAACCGGTAATACCTACATTGTTGATAGAGTTGGGAGTACTTAGCGCTGTGAAAACAGCTCTTTCGGAGAAAGAAATCTACTTCTCTAACACTGGGAAACAGGAAACAGAGAATGTATGAGTTTCTCAAGATTGGTAACAGATACAAACAAGAGAAAGTACACAGTGATTCATCTACCTAGAGAAATTACAGAGGTTTACACAGAGAATTCCAAGTATAAGTACAAGAAAATAAGAGAGACTTAGAAAACTGGTAAAACCTACATTGTTGATAGAGTTGGGAGTACTTAGCACTGTGAAAACAGCACTTTCGCCGAAAGAAATCTACTTCTCTAACACCGGGAAACAGTGAAAAGAGAATGTATGAGTTTCTCAAGATTGGTAACAGATAGAAACAAGAGAAAGTACACAGTGATTCATCTACCTAGAGAAGTTACAGAGGTTTACACAGAAAATTCCAAGTATAAGAAAAAGAAGATAAGAGAGACTTAGAAAACCGGTAAAACCTACATTGTTGATAGAGTTGGGTGTACTTAGCACTGTGAAAACAGCACGTTCGCAGAAAGAAATCTACTTCTCTAACACTGGGAAACAGGGAACAGAGAATGTATGAGTTTCTCAAGATTGGTAACACACAGAAACAAGAGAGAGTACAAAGTGATTCATCTACCTAGAGAAGTTACAGAAGTTTACACAGAGAATTCCAAGTATAAGTACAAGAAAATAGGAGAGACTTAGAAAACTGGTAAAACCTACATTGTTGATACAGTTGGGAGTACTTAGCACTGTGAAAGCAGCACTTTCGCAGAAAGAAATCTACTTCTCTAACACCGGGAAACAGTGAAAAGAGAATTTATGAGTTTCTCAAGATTGGTAACAGATAGAAACAAGAGAAAGTACACAGTGATTCATCTACCTAGAGAAGTTACAGAGGTTTACACAGAGAATTCCAAGTTTAAGAAAAAGAAGATAAGAGAGACTTAGAAAACTGGTAAAACCTACATTGTTGATAGAGTTGGGAGTACTTAGCACTGTGAAAACAGCCCTTTCGCCGAAATAAATCTACTTCTCTAAGACCGGGAAACAGTGAAAAGTGAATGTATGAGTTTCTCAAGATTGGTAACAGACAGAAACAAGAGAAAGTACACAGTGATTCATCTACCTAGAGAAGTTACAGAGGTTTACACAGAGAATTCCAAGTATAAGTACAAGAAAATAAGAGACTTGGAAAACTGGTAAAACCTACATTTTTGATAGAGTTGGGAGTACCTAGCACTGTGAAAACAGCACTTTCGCAGAAAGAAATCTACTTCTCTAACACTGGGAAACAGGGAACAGAGAATGTATGAGTTTCTCAAGATTGGTAACAGACAGAAACAAGAGAAAGTACACAGTGATTCATCTACCTAGAGAAGTTACAGAAGTTTACACAGAGAATTCCAAGTATAAGTACAAGAAAATAAGAGAGACTTAGAAAACTAGTAAAACCGACATTGCTGATAGAGTTGGGAGTACTTAGCACTGTGAAAACAGGACTTTCGCCGAAAGAAATCTACTTCTCTAAGACCGGGAGACAGTGAAAAGAGAATGTATGAGTTTCTCAAGATTGGTAACACATAGAAAGAAGAGAATGTACACAGTTACTCATCTACCTAGAGAAGTTACAAAGGTTTACACAGAAAATCCCAAGTATAAGAAAAAGAACATAAGAGAGACTTAGAATACCGGTAAAACCTACATTGTTGATAGAGTTGGCAGTACTTAGCACTGTGAAAACAGCACATTCGCAGAAAGAAATTTACTTCTCTAACACCGGGAAACAGGAAACAGAGAATGTATGAGTTTCTCAAGATTGGTAACAGACACAAACAAGAGAAAGTACACAGTGATTCATCTACCTAGAGAACTTACAGAGGTTTACACCGAGAATTCCAATTATAAGTACAAGAAAATAAGAGACTTAGAAAACTGGTAAAACCTACATTGTTGATAGAGTTCGGAGTACTTAGCACTGTGAAAACAGCACTTTCGCAGAAAGAAATCTACTTCTCTAACACTGGGAAACAGGGAACAGAGAATGTATGAGTTTCTCAAGATTGGTAACAGACAGAAACAAGAGAAAGTACACAGTGATTCATCTACCTAGAGAAGTTACAGAAGTTTACACAGAGAATTCCAAGTATAAGTACAAAAAATAAGAGAGACTTAGAAAACTGGTAAAACCTACATTGTTGATAGAGTTGGGAGTTCTTAGCACTGTGAAACCAGCACTTTCGCCGAAAGAAACCTACTTCTCTAAGACCGGGAAACAGTGAAAGGAGAATGTATGAGTTTCTCAAGATTGGTAACAGGTAGAAACAAGAGAAAGTACACAGTGATTCATCTACCTAGAGAAGTTACAGAGGTTTACACAGAAAATTGCAAGTATAAGAAAAAGAAGATAAGAGAGACTTAGAAAACCGTTAATACCTACATTGTTGATAGAGTTGGGAGTACTTAGCGCTGTGAAAACAGCACTTTCGGGGAAAGAAATCTACTTCTCTAACACCGGGAAACAGGGAACAGAGGATATATCCGTTTCTCAAGATTGGTAACAGATAGAAACAAGAGAAAGTACACAGTGATTCATCTACCTAGAGAAGTTACAGAGGTTTACACAGAGAATTCCAAGTATAAGTAAAAGAAAATAAGAGAGACTTAGAAAACTGGTAAAACCTACATTGTTGATTGAGTTGGGAGTACTTAGCACTCTGAAAGCAGCACTTTCGCCGAAAGAAATCTACTTCTCTGACGCGCGGAAACAGTGAAAAGAGAATGTATGAGTTTCTCAAGATTGGTAACAGATAGAAACAAGAGAAAGTACACAGTGATTCATCTACCTAGAGAAGTTACAGAGGTTTAAACAGAGAGTTCCAAGTATAAGAAAAAGAAGATAAGAGAGACTTAGAAAACTGGTAAAGCCTACATTGTTGATAGAGTTGGGAGTACTTAGCACTGTGAAAACAGTACTTTCCCAGAAAGAAATCTACTTCTCTAAGACCTGGAAACAGGGAACAGAGAATGTATGAGTTTCTCAAGATTGCTAACAGATAGAAACAAGAGAAAGTACACAGTGATTCATCTACCTAGAGAACTTACACAGGTTTACACAGAGAATTCCAGTATAAGTACAAGAAAATAAGAGAGACTTAGAAACTGGTAAAACCTACATTGTTGATTGAGTTGGGAGTACTTAGCACTGTGAAAGCAGCACTTTCACCGAAAGAAATCTACTTCTCTGACACCCGGAAATAGTGAAAAGAGAATGTATGAGTTTCTCAAGATTGGTAACAGATAGAAACAAGAGAAAGTACACAGTGATTCATCTACCTAGAGAAGTTACACAGGTTTACACAGAAAATTCCAAGTATAAGAAAAAGAAGATAAGAGAGACTTAGAAAACCAGTAAAACCTATATTGTTGATAGAGTTGGGAGTACTTAGCACTGTGAAAACAGCACTTTCGCCGAAAGAAATCTACTTCTCTAACACCGGGAAAGAGGAAACAGAGAATGTATGAGTTTCTCAAGATTGGTAACAGATACAAACAAGAGAAAGTACACTTTGATTCATCCACCTAGAGAACTTACAGAGGTTTACAAAGAGAATTCCAAGTATAAGTAGAAGAAAATAAGAGAGACTTAGAAAACTGGTAAAACCTACATTGTTGATAGAGTTGGGAGTACTTAGCACTGTGAAAACAGCACTTTCGCAGAAAGAAATCTACTTCTCTAACACCGGGAAACAGGGAAAAGTGAATGTATGAGTTTGTCAAAATTGGTAACAGATAGAAACAAGAGAAAGTACACAGTGATTCATCTACCTAGAGAAGTTACAGAGGTTTACACAGAGAATTCCAAGTATACGAAAAAGAAGATAAGAGAGACTTAGAAAACTGGTAAAACCTACACTGTTGATAGAGTTGGGAGTACTTAGCACTGTGAAAACAGTACTTTCGCAGAAAGAAATCTACTTCTCTAAGACCGGGAAACAGGGAACAGAGAATGTATGAGTTTCTCAAGATTGGTAAGAGATAGAAACAAGAGAAACTACACAGTGATTCATCTACCTAGAGAATTTACAGTGGTTTACACAGAGAATTCCGAGTATAAGTACAAGAAAATAAGAGAGACTTAGAAAACTGGTAAAACCTACATTGTTGATAGAGTTGGGAGTACTTAGCACTGTTAAAACAGCACTTTCGCCGAAAGAAATCTACTTCTCTGCCACCCGGAAACAGTGAAAAGAGAATGTATGAGTTTCTCAAGATTGGTAACAGATAGAAACAAGAGAAAGTACACAGTGATTCATCTACGTAGAGAAGTTACAGAGGTTTACACAGAGAATTCCAAGTATAAGTACAAGAAAATAAGAGAGACTTAGAAAACTAGTAAAATCTACATTGTTGATAGAGTTGGGAGTACTTAGCACTGTGAAAACAGTACTTTCGCCGAAAGAAATCTACTTCTCTAAGACCGGGAAACAGTGAAAAGAGAATGTATGAGATTCTCAAGATTGGTAACAGATAGAAACAAGAGAAAGTACACAGTGATTCATCTACCTAGAGAAGTTACAGAGGTTTACACAGAGAATTCCAAGTATAAGTAGAAGAAAATAAGAGAGACTTAGAAAACTGGTAAAACCTACATTGTTGATAGAGTTGGGAGTACTTAGCACTGTCAAAACAGCACTTTCGCCGAAAGAAATCAACCTCTCTAAGACCGGGAAACAGTGAAAAGAGAATGTATAAGTTTTTCAAGATTGGAAACAGACAGGAACAAGAGAAAGTACACAGTGATTCATCTACCTAGAGAAGTTACAGAGGTTTACACAGAGAATTCCAAATATAAGTACAAGAAAATAAGAGAGACTTAGAAAACTGGTAAAACCTACATTGTTGATAGAGTTGGGAGTACTTAGCACTGTGAAAACAGCACTTTTGCCGAAAGAAATCTACTTCTCTAAAACCGGGAAACAGTGAAAAGAGAAGGTATGAGTTTCTCAAGATTGGTAACAGATAGAAACAAGAGAAAGTACACAGTGATTCATCTACCAAGAGAAGTTACAGAGGTTTACACAGAAAATTCCAAGTATAAGAAAAAGAAGATAAGAGAGACTTAGAAAACCGGTAAAACCTACATTGTTGATAGAGTAGGGAGTACTTAGCACTGTGAAAACAGCACTCTCGCAGAAAGAAATCTACTTCTCTAACACCGGGAAACAGGAAACAGAGAATGTATGAGTTTCTCAAGATTGGTAACAGACACAAACAAGAGAAAGTACACAGTGATTCATCTACCTAGAGAACTTACAGAGGTTCACCCAGAGAATTCCAAGTATAAGTACAAGAAAATAAGAGAGACTTAGAAAACTGGTAAAACCTACATTGTTGATAGAGTTGGGAGTACTTAGCACTGTGAAAACAGCCCTCTCGCCGAAAGAAATCTACTTCTCTAAGACTGGGAAACAGTGAAAAGAGAATGTATGAGTTTCTCAAGATTGGTAACAGACAGAAACAAGAGAAAGTACACAGTGATTCATCTACCTAGAGAAGTTACAGAGGTTTACACAGAGAATTCCAAGTATAAGTACAAGAAAATAAGAGAGACTTAGAAAACTGGTAAAACCTACATTGTTGATAGAGTTGGGAGTACTTAGCACTGTGAAAAAAGCACTTTCGCCAAAAGAAATCTACTTCTCTAAGGCCGGGAAACAGTGAAAAGAGAATGTATGAGTTTCTGAAGATTGGTAACAGACAGAAACAAGAGAAAGTACACAGTGATTCATCTACGTAGAGAAGTTACAGAGGTTTACACAGAGAATTCCAAGTATAAGTACAAGAAAATAAGAGAGACTTAGAAAACTGGTAAAACCTACATTGTTGATAGAGTTGGGAGTACTTAGCACTGTGAAAACAGCACTTTCGCAGAAAAAAATCTACTTCTCTAACACTGGGAAACAGGGAACAGAGAATGTATGAGTTTCTCAAGATTGGTAACAGACAGAAACAAGAGAAAGTACACAGTGATTCATCTACCTAGAGAAGTTACAGAAGTTTACACAGAGAATTCCAAGTATAAGTACAAGAAAGTAAGAGAGACTTAGAAAACTGGTAAACCCTACATTGTTGATAGAGTTGGGAGTACTTAGCACTGTGAAAACAGCACTTTCGCCGAAAGAATTCTACTTCTCTAGGACCAGGAAACAGTGAAAAGAGAATGTATAAGTTTCTCAAGATTGGAAACAGATAGAAACAAGAGAAAGTAAACAGTGATTCATCTACCTATAGAAGTTACAGAGGGTTGCAAAGAGAATTCCAAGTATAAGTACAAGAAAATAAGAGAGACTTAGAAAACTGGTAAAACCTACATTGTTGATAGAGTTGGGAGTACTTAGCACTGTGAAAACAGCACTTTCGCCGATAGAAATCTACTTCTCTAAGACCGGGAAACAGGGAACAGAGGATATATCCGTTTCTCAAGATTGGTAACAGATAGAAACAAGAGAAAGTACACAGTGATTCATCTACCTAGAGAAGTTACAGAGGTTTACACAGAGAATTCCAAGTATAAGTAAAAGAAAATAAGAGAGACTTAGAAAACTGGTAAAACCTACATTGTTGATTGAGTTGGGAGTACTTAGCACTCTGAAAGCAGCACTTTCGCCGAAAGAAATCTACTTCTCTGACGCCCGGAAACAGTGAAAAGAGAATGTATGAGTTTCTCAAGATTGGTAACAGATAGAAACAAGAGAAAGTACACAGTGATTCATCTACCTAGAGAAGTTACAGAGGTTTAAACAGAGAGTTCCAAGTATAAGAAAAAGAAGATAAGAGAGACTTAGAAAACTGGTAAAGCCTACATTGTTGATAGAGTTGGGAGTACTTAGCACTGTGAAAACAGTACTTTCCCAGAAAGAAATCTACTTCTCTAAGACCGGGAAACAGGGAACAGAGAATGTATGAGTTTCTCAAGATTGCTAACAGATAGAAACAAGAGAAAGTACACAGTGATTCATCTCCCTAGAGAACTTACACAGGTTTACACAGAGAATTCCAGTATAAGTACAAGAAAATAAGAGAGACTTAGAAACTGGTAAAACCTACATTGTTGATTGAGTTGGGAGTACCTAGCACTGTGAAAGCAGCACTTTCACCGAAAGAAATCTACTTCTCTGACACCCGGAAATAGTGAAAAGAGAATGTATGAGTTTCTCAAGATTGGTAACAGATAGAAACAAGAGAAAGTACACAGTGATTCATCTACCTAGAGAAGTTACAGAGGTTTACACAGAGAATTCCAAGTATAAGTACAAGAAAATAAGAGAGACTTAGAAAACTGGTAAAACCTACATTGTTGATAGAGTTGGGAGTACTTAGCACTGTGAAAACAGCACTTTCGCCGAAATAAATCTACTTCTCTAAGACCGGGAAACAGGGAAAAGTGAATGTATGAGTTTCTCAAGATTGGTAACAGACAGAAACAAGAGAAAGTACACAGTGATTCATCTACCTAGAGAAGTTACAGAGGTTTACACAGAGAATTCCAAGTATAAGTACAAGAAAATAAGAGACTTGGAAAACTGGTAAAACCTACATTTTTGATAGAGTTGGGAGTACCTAGCACTGTGAAAACAGCACTTTCGCAGAAAGAAATCTACTTCTCTAACACTGGGAAACAGGGAACAGAGAATGTATGAGTTTCTCAAGATTGGTAACAGACAGAAACAAGAGAAAGTACACAGTGATTCATCTACCTAGAGAAGTTACAGAAGTTTACACAGAGAATTCCAAGTATAAGTACAAGAAAATAAGAGAGACTTAGAAAACTAGTAAAACCGACATTGCTGATAGAGTTGAGAGTACTTAGCACTGTGAAAACGGCACTTTCGCCGAAAGAAATCTACTTCTCTAAGACCGAGAAACAGTGAAAAGAGAATGTATAAGTTTCTCAAGATTGGAAACAGATAGAAACAAGAGAAAGTACCCAGTGATTCGTCTACCTAGAGAAGTTACACAGGTTTACACAGAGAATTCCAAATATAAGTACAAGAAAATAAGAGAGACTTAGAAAACTGGTAAAACCTACATTGTTGATAGAGTTGGGAGTACTTAGTACTGTGAAAAGAGCACTTTCGCCGAAAGAAATCTACTTCTCTAAGACCAGGAAACAGTGAAAAGAGAATGTATGAGTTTCTCAAGATTGAAACAGATAGAAACAAGAGAAAGTACACAGTGATTCATCTACATAGAGAAGTTCAAGAGGTTTACACAGAAAATTCCAAGGATAAGAAAAAGAAGATAAGAGAGACTTAGAAAACCGGTAATACCTACATTGTTGATAGAGTTGGGAGTACTTAGCGCTGTGAAAACAGCTCTTTCGGAGAAAGAAATCTACTTCTCTAACACTGGGAAACAGGAAACAGAGAATGTATGAGTTTCTCAAGATTGGTAACAGATACAAACAAGAGAAAGTACACAGTAATTCATCTACCTAGAGAAATTACAGAGGTTTACACAGAGAATTCCAAGTATAAGTACAAGAAAATAAGAGAGACTTAGAAAACTGGTAAAACCTACATTGTTGATAGAGTTGGGAGTACTTAGCACTGTGAAAACAGCACTTTCGCCGAAAGAAATCTACTTCTCTAACACCGGGAAACAGGGAAAAGAGAATGTATGAGTTTCTCAAGATTGGTAACAGATAGAAACAAGAGAAAGTACACAGTGATTCATCTACCTAGAGAAGTTACAGATGTTTACACAGAAAATTCCAAGTATAAGAAAAAGAAGATAAGAGAGACTTAGAAAACCGGTAAAACCTACATTGTTGATAGAGTTGGGTGTACTTAGCACTGTGAAAACAGCACTTTCGCAGAAAGAAATCTACTTCTCTAACACCGGGAAACAGGAAACAGGGAATGTATGAGTTTCTCAAGATTCGTAACAGAGACAAACAAGAGAAAGTACACAGTGATTCATCTACCTAGAGAACTTACGGAGGTTTACACAGAGAATTCCAAGTATAAGTACAAGAAAATAAGAGAGACTTAGAAAACTGGTAAAACATACATTGTTGATAGAGTTGGGAGTACTTAGCACTGTGAAAACAGCACTTTCGCCGAAAGAAATCTACTTCTCTAAGATCGGGAAACAGTGAAAAGAGAATGTATGAGTTTCTCAAGATTGGTAGCAGATAGAAACAAGAGAAAGTACACAGTGATTCAACTACCTAGAGAAGTTACAGAGGTTAACACAGAGAATTCCAAGTATAAGTACAAAAAAATAAGAGAGACTTAGAAAACTGGTAAAACCTACATTGTTGATAGAGTTGGGAGTACTTAGCACTGTGAAAAGAGCACTTTCGCCGAAAGAAATCTACTTCTCTAAGACCGGGAAACAGTGAAAAGAGAATGTATGAGTTTCTCAAGACTGCTAACAGATAGAAACAAGAGAAAGTACACAGTGATTCATCTTCCTAGAGAAGTTACAGAGGTTTACACAGAAAATTGCAAGTATACGAAACAGAAGATAAGAGAGATTTAGAAAACCGGTAATACCTACATTGCTGATAGTGTTGGCAGTACTTAGCGCTGTGAAAACAGCACTTTCGGAGAAAGAAATCTACTTCTCTAACACCGGGAAACAGGAAACAGAGAATATATGAGTTTCTCAAGATTGGTAACAGATACAAACAAGAGAAAGTACACAGTGATTCATCTACCTAGAGAACTTACAGAGGTTTACACAGAGAATTCCAAGTATAAGTACAAGAAAATAAGAGAGACTTAGAAAACTGGTAAAACCTACATTGTTGATAGAGTTGGGAGTACTTAGCAATGTGAAAACAGCACTTTCGCCGAAAGAAATCTACTTCTCTAAGACCGGGAAACAGTGAACAGAGAATGTATGAGTTTCTCAAGATTGGTAACAGATAGAAACAAGAGAAAGTACACAGTGATTCATCTACACAGAGAAGTTACAGAGGTATACACAGGGAATTCGAAGTATAAGTACAAGAAAATAAGAGAGACTTAGAAAACTGGTAAAACCGACATTGTTGATACAGTTGGGAGTACTTAGCACTGTGAAAACAGCACTTTCGCCGAAAGAAATCTACTTCTCTAAGACCGGGAAACAGTGAAAAGAGAATGTATGAGTTTCTCAAGATTGGTAACAGACAGAAACAAGAGAAAGTATACAGTGATTCATCTACCTAGAGAAGTTACAGAGGTTTACACAGAGAATTCCAAGTATAAGTACAAGAAAATAAGAGAGACTTAGAAAACTGGTAAAACCTACATTTTTGATAGAGTTGGGAGTACTTAGCACTGTGAAAGCAGCACATTCGCCGAAAGAAATCTACTTCTCTGACACCCGGAAACAGTGAAAAGAGAATGTATGAGTTTCTCCAGATTGGTAACAGATAGAAACAAGAGAAAGTACACAGTGATTCATCTACCTAGAGAAGGTACAGAGGTTTACACAGAGAATTCCAAGTATAAGTACAAGAAAATAAGAGAGACTTAGAAAACCGGTAAAACCTACATTGTTGATACAGTTGGGAGTACTTAGCACTGTGAAAGCCGTACTTTCCCAGAAAGAAATCTACTTCTCTAAGACCGGGAAACAGGGAACAGAGAATGTATGAGTTTCTCAAGATTGCTAACAGATAGAAACAAGAGAAAGTACACAGTGATTCATCTACCTAGAGAACTTACAGAGGTTTACACAGAGAATTCCGAGTATAAGTACAAGAAAATAAGAGAGACTTAGAAACTGGTAAAACCTACATTGTTGATAGAGTTGAGAGTACTTAGCACTGTGAAAACAGCACTTTCGCCGAAAGAAATCTACTTCTCTGACACCGGAAATAGTGAGAAGAGAATGTAATGGTTTCTCAAGATTGGTAACAGATAGAAACAAGAGAAAGTACACAGTGATTCATCTACCTAGAGAAGTTACGGAGGTTTACACAGAGAATTCCAAATATAAGTACAAGAAAATAAGAGAGACTTAGAAAACTGGTAAAACCTACATTGTTGATAGAGTTGGGAGTAGTTAGCACTGTGAAAACAGCACTTTCGCCGAAAGAAATCTACTTCTCTAAGACCGGGAAACAGTGCAAAGAGAATGTATGAGTTTCTCAAGATTGTTAACAGATAAAAACAAGAGAAAGTACACAGTGATTCATCTACCTAGAGAAGTTACAGAGGTTTACACAGAAAATTCCAAGTATAAGAAAAAGAAGATAAGAGAGGCTTAGAAAACCGGTAAAACCTACATTGTTGATAGAGTTGGGAGTACTTAGCACTGTGAAAAGAGCACTTTCGCAGAAAGAAATCTACTTCTCTAACACCGGGAAAAAGGAAACAGAGAATGTATGAGTTTCTCAAGATTGATAACAGACACAAACAAGAGAAAGTACACAGTGATTCATCTACCTAGAGAACTTACAGAGGTTTACACGGAGAATTAAAAGTATAAGTACAAGAAAATAAGAGAGACTTAGAAAACTGGTAAAACCTACATTGTTGATAGAGTTGAGAGTACTTAGCACTGTGAAAACAGCACTTTCGCCGAAAGAAATCTACTTCTCTGACACCGGAAATAGTGAAAAGAGAATGTAATGGTTTCTCAAGATTGGTAACAGATAGAAACAAGAGAAAGTACACAGTGATTCATCTACCTAGAGAACTTACAGAGGTTTAAACAGAGAATTCCAAGTATAAGTACAAGAAAATAAGAGAGACTAAAAAAACTGGTAAATCCTACATTGTTGATAGAGTTTGTTAGTACGTAGCACTGTGAAAACAGCACTTTCGCCGAAAGAAATCTACTTCTCTAACACCGGGAAACAGGAAACAGAGAATGTATGAGTTTCTCAAGATTGGTAACAGACACAAACAAGAGAAAGTACACAGTGATTCATCTACCTAGAGAACTTACAGAGGTTTACACAGAGAATTACAAGTATAAGTACAAGAAAATAAGAGAGACTTAGAAAACTGGTAAAACATACATTGTTGATAGAGTTGAGAGTACTTAGCACTGTGCAAACAGCACTTTCGCAGAAAGAAATCTACTTCTCTAACACCGGGAAACAGGAAACAGAGAATATATGAGTTTCTCAAGATTGGTAACAGATACAAACAAGAGAAAGTACACAGTGATTCATCTACCTAGAGAAGTTACAGAGGTTTACACAGAGAATTCCTAGTATAAGTACAAGAAAATAAGAGAGACTTAGAAAACTGGTAAAACCTACATTGTTGATAGAGTTGGGAATACTTAGCACTGTGAAAACAGCACTTTCGCCGAAAGAAATCTACTTCTCTAAGACCGGGAAATAGTGAAAAGAGAATGTATGAGTTTCTCAAGATTGGTAACAGACAGAAACAAGAGAAAGTACACAGTGATTCATCTACCTAGAGAAGTTACAGAGGTTTACACAGAAAATTCCAAGTATAAGAAAAAGAAGATAAGAGAGACTTAGAAACCCGGTAAAACATACATTGTTGATAGAGTTGGGAGTACTTAGCACTGTGAAAACAGCACTTTCGCAGAAAGAAATCTATTTCTCTAACACCGGGAAACAGGAAACAGAGAATGTATGAGTTTCTCAAGATTGGTAACAGCTACAAACAAGAGAAAGTACACAGTGATTCATCTATCTAGAGATGTTACAGAGGTTTACACAGAGAATTCCAAGTATAAGAAAAACAAGATAAGAGAGACTTAGAAAACTGGTAAAACCTACATTGTTGATAGAGTTGGGAGTACTTAGCACTGTGAAAACAGCACTTTCGCAGAAAGAAATCTACTTCTCTAACAGCGGCAAACAGGAAACAGAGAATGTATGAGTTTCTCAAGATTGGTAACACATACAAACAAGAGAAAGTACACAGTGATTCATCTACCTAGAGTACTTATAGAGGTTTACACAGAGAATTCCCAGTATAAGTACAAGAAAATAAGAGAGACTTAGAAAACTGGTAAAACCTACATTGTTGATAAAGTTGAGAGTACTTAGCACTGTGAAAACAGCACTTTCGCAGAAAGAAATCTACTTCTCTAACACCGGGAAACAGTGAAAAGAGAATGTATGAGTTTCTCAAGATTGGTAACAGATAGAAACAAGAGAAAGTACACAGTGATTCATCTACCCAGAGAAGTTACAGAGGTTTACACAGAGAATTCCAAGTATAAGTACTATATATAAGAGAGACTTAGAAATCTGGTAAAACCTACATTGTTGATAGAGTTGGGAGTACTTAGCACTGTGAAAACAGTACTTTCACAGAAAGAAATCTACTTCTCTACGACCGGGAAACAGGGAACAGAGAATGTATGAGTTTCTCAAGATTGCTAACAGATAGAAACAAGAGAAAGTACACAGTGATTCATCTACCCAGAGAAGTTACAGAGGTTTACACAGAGAATTCCAAGTATAAGTAGTATAAATAAGAGAGACTTAGAAAACTGGTAAAACCTACATTGTTGATAGAGTTGGGAGTACTTAGCACTGTGAAAACAGCACTTTCGCAGAAAGAAATCTACTTCTCTGACACCCGGAATCAGTGAAAAGAGAATGTATGAGTTTCTCAAGATTGGTAACAGATAGAAACAAGAGAAAGTACACAGTGATTCATCTACCTAGCGTACTTATAGAGGTTTACACAGAGAATTCCAAGTATAAGTACAAGAAAATAAGAGAGACTAAAAAAACTGGTAAATCCTACATTGTTGATAGAGTTTGTTAGTACGTAGCACTGTGAAAACAGCACTTTCGCCGAAAGAAATCTACTTCTCTAACACCGGGAAACAGGAAACAGAGAATGTATGAGTTTCTCAAGATTGGTAACAGATAGAAACAAGAGAAAGTACACAGTGATTCATGTACCTAGAGAACTTACAGTGGTTTACACAGAGAATTCCAAGTATAAGTACAAGAAAATAAGAGAGACTTAGAAACTGGTAAAACCTACATTGTTGATAGAGTTGAGAGTACTTAGCACTGTGAAAACAGCACTTTCGCCGAAAGAAATCTACTTCTCTGACACCGGAAATAGTGAAAAGAGAATGTAATGGTTTCTCAAGATTGGTAACAGATAGAAACAAGAGAAAGTACACAGTGATTCATCTACCTAGAGAAGTTACAGAGGTTTAAACAGAGAATTCCAAGTATAAGTACAAGAAAATAAGACAGACTAAAAAAACTGGTAAATCCTACATTGTTGATAGAGTTTGTTAGTACGTAGCACTGTGAAAACAGCACTTTCGCCGAAAGAAATCTACTTCTCTAACACCGGGAAACAGGAAACAGAGAATGTATGAGTTTCTCAAGATTGGTAACAGACACAAACAAGAGAAAGTACACAGTGATTCATCTACCTAGAGAACTTACAGAGGTTTACACAGAGAATTACAAGTATAAGTACAAGAAAATAAGAGAGACTTAGAAAACTGGTAAAACATACATTGTTGATAGAGTTGAGAGTACTTAGCACTGTGCAAACAGCACTTTCGCAGAAAGAAATCTACTTCTCTAACACCGGGAAACAGGAAACAGAGAATATATGAGTTTCTCAAGATTGGTAACAGATACAAACAAGAGAAAGTACACAGTGATTCATCTACCTAGAGAAGTTACAGAGGTTTACACAGAGAATTCCTAGTATAAGTACAAGAAAATAAGAGAGACTTAGAAAACTGGTAAAACCTACATTGTTGATAGAGTTGGGAATACTTAGCACTGTGAAAACAGCACTTTCGCCGAAAGAAATCTACTTCTCTAAGACCGGGAAATAGTGAAAAGAGAATGTATGAGTTTCTCAAGATTGGTAACAGACAGAAACAAGAGAAAGTACACAGTGATTCATCTACCTAGAGAAGTTACAGTGGTTTACACAGAAAATTCCAAGTATAAGAAAAAGAAGATAAGAGAGACTTAGAAACCCGGTAAAACATACATTGTTGATAGAGTTGGGAGTACTTAGCACTGTGAAAACAGCACTTTCGCAGAAAGAAATCTATTTCTCTAACACCGGGAAACAGGAAACAGAGAATGTATGAGTTTCTCAAGATTGGTAACAGCTACAAACAAGAGAAAGTACACAGTGATTCATCTATCTAGAGATGTTACAGAGGTTTACACAGAGAATTCCAAGTATAAGAAAAACAAGATAAGAGAGACTTAGAAAACTGGTAAAACCTACATTGTTGATAGAGTTGGGAGTACTTAGCACTGTGAAAACAGCACTTTCGCAGAAAGAAATCTACTTCTCTAACAGCGGCAAACAGGAAACAGAGAATGTATGAGTTTCTCAAGATTGGTAACACATACAAACAAGAGAAAGTACACAGTGATTCATCTACCTAGAGTACTTATAGAGGTTTACACAGAGAATTCCCAGTATAAGTACAAGAAAATAAGAGAGACTTAGAAAACTGGTAAAACCTACATTGTTGATAAAGTTGAGAGTACTTAGCACTGTGAAAACAGCACTTTCGCAGAAAGAAATCTACTTCTCTAACACCGGGAAACAGTGAAAAGAGAATGTATGAGTTTCTCAAGATTGGTAACAGATAGAAACAAGAGAAAGTACACAGTGATTCATCTACCCAGAGAAGTTACAGAGGTTTACACAGAGAATTCCAAGTATAAGTACTATATATAAGAGAGACTTAGAAATCTGGTAAAACCTACATTGTTGATAGAGTTGGGAGTACTTAGCACTGTGAAAACAGTACTTTCACAGAAAGAAATCTACTTCTCTACGACCGGGAAACAGGGAACAGAGAATGTATGAGTTTCTCAAGATTGCTAACAGATAGAAACAAGAGAAAGTACACAGTGATTCATCTACCCAGAGAAGTTACAGAGGTTTACACAGAGAATTCCAAGTATAAGTAGTATAAATAAGAGAGACTTAGAAAACTGGTAAAACCTACATTGTTGATAGAGTTGGGAGTACTTAGCACTGTGAAAACAGCACTTTCGCAGAAAGAAATCTACTTCTCTGACACCCGGAATCAGTGAAAAGAGAATGTATGAGTTTCTCAAGATTGGTAACAGATAGAAACAAGAGAAAGTACACAGTGATTCATCTACCTAGAGTACTTATAGAGGTTTACACAGAGAATTCCAAGTATAAGTACAAGAAAATAAGAGAGACTTAGAAAACTGGTGAAACCTACATTGTTGATAGAGTTCAGAGTACTTAGCACTGTGAAAACAGCACTGTCGCAGAAATAAATCTACTTCTCTAAGACCGGGAAACAGTGAAAAGAGAATGTATGAGTTTCTCAAGATTGGTAACAGATAGAAACAAGAGAAAGTACACAGTGATTCATCTACCCAGAGAAGTTACAGAGGTTTACACAGAGAATTCCAAGTATAAGTACAAGAAAATAAGAGACACTTAGAAAACTGGTAAAAGCTACATTGTTGATAGAGTTGGGAGTACTTAGCACTGTGAAAACAGCAGTTTCGCTGAAAGAAATCTACTTCTCTAACACGGGGAAAGAGTGAAAAGAGAATGTATGAGTTTCTCAAGATTGATAACAGATAGAAACAAGAGAAAGTACACAGTGATTCATCTACCTAGAGAAGTTACAGAGGTTTACACAGAGAATTCCAAGTTTAAGAGAAAGAAGATAAGAGAGACTTAGAAAACCGGTAAAGCCTGCATTGTTGATAGAGTTGGGAGTACTTAGCACTGTGAAAACAGTACTTTCGCAGAAAGAAATCTACTTCTCTAAGACCGGGAAACAGGGAACAGAGAATGTATCAGTTTCTCAAGATTGGTAACAGATAGAAACAAGAGAAAGTACACAGTGATTTATCTACCTAGAGAACTTACAGAGGTTTACACAGAGAATTCCAAGTATAAGTACAATAAATAAGAGAGACTTAGAAAACTGGTAAAACCTACATTGTTGATAGAGTTGGGAGTACGTAGCACTGTGAAAACAGCACTTTCGCTGAAAGAAATCTACTTCTCTAAGACCGGGAAACAGTGAAAAGAGAATGTATGAGTTTCTCAAGATTGGTAACAGATAGAAACAAGAGAAAGTACACAGTGATTCATCTACCTAGAGAAGTTACAGAGGTTAACACAGAGAATTCCAAGTATAAGTACAAAAAAATAAGAGAGACTTAGAAAACTGGTAAAACCTACATTGTGGATAGAGTTGGGAGTACTTAGCGCTGTGACAAAAGCACTTTCGTCGAAAGAAATCTACTTCTCTAAGACCAGGAAACAGTGAAAAGAGAATGTATGAGTTTCTCAAGATTGGTAACAGACAGAAACAAGAGAAAGTACACAGTGATTCATCTACCTGGAGAAGTTACAGAGGTTTACACAGAGAATTCCAAGTATAAGTACAATAAAATAAGAGAGACTTAGAAAACTGGTAAAACCTACATTTTTGATAGAGTTGGGAGTACTTAGCACTGTGAAAACAGCACTTTCGCAGAAAGAAATCTACTTCTCTAACACTGGGAAACAGGGAACAGAGAATGTATGAGTTTCTCAAGATTGGTAACAGACAGAAACAAGAGAAAGTACACAGTGATTCATCTACCTAGAGACGTTACAGAGGTTTACACAGAGAATTCCAAGGATAAGTAGAAGAAAATAAGAGAGACATAGAAAACTGGTAAAACCTACATTGTTGATAGAGTTGGGAGTACTTAGCACTGTCAAAACAGCACTTTCGCCGAAAGAAATCTACCTCTCTAAGACCGGGAAAGAGTGAAAAGAGAATGTATAAGTTTTTCAACATTGGAAACAGACAGGAACAAGAGAAAGTACACAGTGATTCATCTACCTAGAGAAGTTACAGAGGTTTACAGAGAGAATTCCAAATATAAGTACAAGAAAATAAGAGAGACTTAGAAAACTGGTAAAACCTACATTGTTGATAGAGTTGGGCGTAGTTAGCACTGTGAAAACAGCACTTTCGCCGAAAGAAATCTACTTCTCTAAAACCGGGAAACAGTGAAAAGAGAAGGTATGAGTTTCTCAACATTGGTAACAGATAGAAACAAGAGAAAGTACACAGTGATTCATCTACCTAGAGAAGTTACAGAGGTTTACACAGAAAATTCCAAGTATAAGAAAAAGAAGATAAGAGAGATTTAGAAAACCGGTAAAACCTACATTGTTGATAGAGTTGGGAGTACTTAGCACTGTGAAAACAGCACTCTCGCAGAAAGAAATCTACTTCTCTAACACCGGGAAACAGGAAACAGAGAATGTATGAGTTTCTCAAGATTGGTAACAGACACAAACAAGAGAAAGTACACAGTGATTCATCTACCTAGAGAACTTACAGAGGTTTACACAGAGAATTCCAAGTATAAGTAGAAGAAAATAAGAGAGACTTAGAAAACTGGTAAAACCTACATTGTTGATAGAGTTGGGAGTACTTAGCACTGTGAAAACAGCACTTTCGCCGAAAGAAATCTACTTCTCTAAGACCGGGAAACAGTGAAAAGGAAATGTATGAGTTTCTCAAGATTGGTAACAGACAGAAACAAGAGAAAGTACACAGTGATTCATCTACCTAGAGAAGTTATAGAGGTTTACACAGAGAATTCCAAGTATAAGTACAAGAAAATAAGAGAGACTTAGAAAACTGGTAAAACCTACATTGTTGATAGAGTTGGGAGTACTTAGCACTGTGAAAACAGCCCTCTCGCCGAAAGAAATCTACTTCTCTAAGACCGGGAAACAGTGAAAAGAGAATGTATGAGTTTCTCAAGATTGGTACCAGACAGAAACAAGAGAAAGTACACAGTGATTCATCTACCTAGAGAAGTTACAGAGGTTTACACAGAGAATTCCAAGTATAAGTACAAGAAAATAAGAGAGACTTAGAAAACTGGTAAAACCTACATTGTTGATAGAGTTGGGAGTACTTAGCACTGTGAAAAAAGCACTTTCGCCGAAAGAAATCTACTTCTCTAAGGCCGGGAAACAGTGAAAAGAGAATGTATGAGTTTCTGAAGATTGGTAACAGACAGAAACAAGAGAAAGTACATAGTGATTCATCTACGTAGATAAGTTACAGAGGTTTACACAGAGAATTCCAAGTATAAGTACAAGAAAATAAGAGAGACTTAGAAAACTGGTAAAACCTACATTGTTGATAGAGTTGGGAGTACTTAGCACTGTGAAAACAGCACTTTCGCAGAAAAAAATCTACTTCTCTAACACTGGGAAACAGGGAACAGAGAATGTATGAGTTTCTCAAGATTGGTAAAAGATAGAAACAAGAGAAAGTACACAGTGATTCATCTACGTAGAGAAGTTACATAAGTTTACACAGAGAATTCCAAGTATAAGTACAAGAAAGTAAGAGAGACTTAGAAAACTGGTAAACCCTACATTGTTGATAGAGTTGGGAGTACTTAGCACTGTGAAAACAGCACTTTCGCCGAAAGAATTCTACTTCTCTAGGACCAGGAAACAGTGAAAAGAGAATGTATAAGTTTCTCAAGATTGGAAACAGATAGAAACAAGAGAAAGTACACAGTGATTCATCTACCTATAGAAGTTACAGAGGGTTGCAAAGAGAATTCCAAATATAAGTACAAGAAAATAAGAGAGACTTAGAAAACTGGTAAAACCTACATTGTTGATAGAGTTGGCAGTACTTAGCACTGTGAAAACAGCACTTTCGCCGATAGAAATCTACTTCTCTAAGACCGGGAAACAGTGAAAAGAGAATGTATGAGTTTCTCAAGATTGGTAACAGATAGAAACAAGAGATCGTACACAGTGATTCATCTACCTAAAGAAGTTACAGAGGTTTACAAAGAAAATTCCAAGTATAAGAAAAAGAAGATAAGAGAGACTTAGAAAACCGGTAAAACCTACATTGTTGATAGAGTTGGGAGTACTTAGCGCCGTGAAAACAGCCCTTTCTTAGAAAGAAATCTACTTCTCTAACACCGGGAAACAGGAAACAGAGAATGTATGAGTTTCTCAAGATTGGTAACAGATAGAAACAAGGGAAAGTACACAGTGATTCATCTACCTAGACAACTTACAGAGGTTTACACAGAGAATTCCAAGTATAAGTACAAGAACATAAGAGAGACTTAGAAAACTGGTAAAACCTACATTGTTGATAGAGTTGGGAGTACTTAGCACTGTGAAAACAGCACTTTCGCAGAAAGAAATCTACTTCTCTAACACCGGGAAACAGGAAACAGAGAATGTATGAGTTTCTCAAGATTTGTAACAGATACAAACAAGAGAAAGTACACAGTGATTCATCTACCTAGAGAACTTACAGAGGTTTACACAGAGAATTCCAAGTATAAGTACAAGAAAATAAGAGAGACTTAGAAAACTGGTAAAACCTACATTGTTGATAGAGTTGGGAGTACTTAGCACTGTGAAAACAGCACTTTCGCAGAAAGAAATCTACTTCTCTAACACCGGGAAACAGGGAAGAGAGAATGAATGAGTTTCTCAAGATTAGTAACAGATAGAAACAAAAGAAGTACACAGTGATTCATCTACCTAGAGAAGTTACAGAGGTTTACACAGAGAATTCCAAGTTTAAGAAAAAGAAGATAAGAGAGACTTAGAAAACCGGTAAAACCTACATTGTTGATAGAGTTGGGAGTACTTAGCACTGTGAAAACAGCACTTTCGGAGAAAGAAATCTGCTTCTCTAACACCGGGAAACATGAAACAGAGAATGTATGAGTTTCTCAAGATTGGTAACAGATACAAACAAGAGAATGTACACAGTGATTCATCTACCTAGAGAAGTTACAGAGGTTTACACAGAGAATTCCAAGTATAAGTAGAAGAAAATAAGAGAGACTTAGAAAACTGGTAAAACCTACATTGTTGATAGAGTTGGGAGTACTTAGCGCTGTGAAAACAGCCCTTTCGCCGAAAGAAATCTACTTCTCTAAGACCGGGAAACAGTGAAAAGGAAATGTATGAGTTTCTCAAGATTGGTAACAGACAGAAACAAGAGAAAGTACACAGTGATTCATCTACCTAGAGAAGTTATAGAGGTTTACACAGAGAATTCCAAGTATAAGTACAAGAAAATAAGAGAGACTTAGAAAACTGGTAAAACCTACATTTTTGATAGAGTTGGGAGTACTTAGCACTGTGAAAACAGCACTTTCGGAGTAAGAATTCTACTTCTCTAACACTGGGAAAGAGGGAACAGAGAATGTATGAGTTTCTCAAGATTGGTAACAGACAGAAACAAGAGAAAGTACACAGTGATTCATCTACCAAGAGAAGTTACAGAAGTTTACACAGAGAATTCCAAGTATAAGTACAAGAAAATAAGAGAGACTTAGAAAACTGGTAAAACCTACATTGTTGATAGAGTTGGGAGTACTTAGCACTGTGAAAACAGCACTTTCGCCGAAAAAAATCTACTTTTCTAAGACCGGGAAACAGTGAAAAGAGAATGTATGAGTTTCTCAAGATTGAAACAGATAGAAACAAGAGAAAGTACACAGTGATTCATCTACATAGAGAAGTTCAAGAGGTTTACACAGAAAATTCCAAGGATAAGAAAAAGAAGATAAGAGAGACTTAGAAAACCGGTAATACCTACATTGTTGATAGAGTTGGGAGTACTTAGCGCTGTGAAAACAGCTCTTTCGGAGAAAGAAATCTACTTCTCTAACACTGGGAAACAGGAAACAGAGAATGTATGAGTTTCTCAAGATTGGTAACAGATACAAACAAGAGAAAGTACACAGTGATTCATCTACCTAGAGAAATTACAGAGGTTTACACAGAGAATTCCAAGTATAAGTACAAGAAAATAAGAGAGACTTAGAAAACTGGTAAAACCTACATTGTTGATAGAGTTGGGAGTACTTAGCACTGTGAAAACAGCACTTTCGCCGAAAGAAATCTACTTCTCTAACACCGGGAAACAGTGAAAAGAGAATGTATGAGTTTCTCAAGATTGGTAACAGATAGAAACAAGAGAAAGTACACAGTGATTCATCTACCTAGAGAACTTACAGAGGTTTACACAGAAAATTCCAAGTATAAGAAAAAGAAGATAAGAGAGACTTAGAAAACCGGTAAAACCTACATTGTTGATAGAGTTGGGTGTACTTAGCACTGTGAAAACAGCACGTTCGCAGAAAGAAATCTACTTCTCTAACACTGGGAAACAGGGAACAGAGAATGTATGAGTTTCTCAAGATTGGTAACAGACAGAAACAAGAGAAAGTACAAAGTGATTCATCTACCTAGAGAAGTTACAGAAGTTTACACAGAGAATTCCAAGTATAAGTACAAGAAAATAGGAGAGACTTAGAAAACTGGTAAAACCTACATTGTTGATACAGTTGGGAGTACTTAGCACTGTGAAAGCAGCACTTTCGCCGAAAGAAATCTACTTCTCTAACACCGGGAAACAGTGAAAAGAGAATGTATGAGTTTCTCAAGATTGGTAACAGATAGAAACAAGAGAAAGTACACAGTGATTCATCTACCTAGAGAAGTTACAGAGGTTTACACAGAGAATTCCAAGTTTAAGAAAAAGAAGATAAGAGAGACTTAGAAAACTGGTAAAACCTACATTGTTGATAGAGTTCGGAGTACTTAGCACTGTGAAAACAGTACTTTCGCAGAAAAAAATCTACTTCTCTAAGACCGGGAAACAGGGAACAGAGAATGTATGAGTTTCTCAAGATTGGTAACAAATAGAAACAAGAGAAAGTACACAGTGATTCATCTACCTAGAGAACTTACAGAGGTTTACACAGAGAATTCCAAGTATAAGTACAAGAAAATAAGAGCGACTTAGAAAACTGGTAAAACCTACATCGTGATAGAGTTGGGAGTACTTAGCACTGTGAAACCAGCACTTTCGCCGAAAGAAATCTACCTCTCTGACACCGGGAAGCAGTGAAAAGAGAATGTATGAGTTTCTCAAGATTGGTAACAGGTAGAAACAAGAGAAAGTACACAGTGATTCATCTACCTAGAGAAGTTACAGAGGTTTACACAGAAAATTGCAAGTATAAGAAAAAGAAGATAAGAGAGACTTAGAAAACCGTTAATACC
This sequence comes from Heterohyrax brucei, assembly GCA_028571685.1. Taxonomy (NCBI): domain Eukaryota; kingdom Metazoa; phylum Chordata; class Mammalia; order Hyracoidea; family Procaviidae; genus Heterohyrax; species Heterohyrax brucei. The sequence goes on along the minus strand of CM053165.1, from coordinate 4,761,162 downwards.
TACATTGTTGATAGAGTTGGGAGTACTTAGCGCTGTGAAAACAGCACTTTCGGAGAAAGAAATCTACTTCTCTAACACCGGGAAACAGGGAACAGAGGATATATCCGTTTCTCAAGATTGGTAACAGATAGAAACAAGAGAAAGTACACAGTGATTCATCTACCTAGAGAAGTTACAGAGGTTTACACAGAGAATTCCAAGTATAAGTAAAAGAAAATAAGAGAGACTTAGAAAACTGGTAAAACCTACATTGTTGATTGAGTTGGGAGTACTTAGCACTCTGAAAGCAGCACTTTCGCCGAAAGAAATCTACTTCTCTGACGCCCGGAAACAGTGAAAAGAGAATGTATGAGTTTCTCAAGATTGGTAACAGATAGAAACAAGAGAAAGTACACAGTGATTCATCTACCTAGAGAAGTTACACTGTTTAAACAGAGAGTTCCAAGTATAAGAAAAAGAAGATAAGAGAGACTTAGAAAACTGGTAAAGCCTACATTGTTGATAGAGTTGGGAGTACTTAGCACTGTGAAAACAGTACTTTCCCAGAAAGAAATCTACTTCTCTAAGACCGGGAAACAGGAACAGAGAATCTATGAGTTTCTCAAGATTGCTAACAGATAGAAACAAGAGAAAGTACACTGTGATTCATCTACCTAGAGAACTTACACAGGTTTACACAGAGAATTCCAGTATAAGTACAAGAAAATAAGAGAGACTTAGAAACTGGTAAAACCTGCATTGTTGATTGAGTTGGGAGTACTTAGCACTGTGAAAGCAGCACTTTCACCGAAAGAAATCTACTTCTCTGACACCCGGAAATAGTGAAAAGAGAATGTATGAGTTTCTCAAGATTGGTAACAGACAGAAACAAGAGAAAGTACACAGTGATTCATCTACCTAGAGAAGTTACAGAGGTTTACACAGAGAATTCCAAGTATAAGTACAAGAAAATAAGAGACTTGGAAAACTGGTAAAACCTACATTTTTGATAGAGTTGGGAGTACCTAGCACTGTGAAAACAGCACTTTCGCAGAAAGAAATCTACTTCTCTAACACTGGGAAACAGGGAACAGAGAATGTATGAGTTTCTCAAGATTGGTAACAGACAGAAACAAGAGAAAGTACACAGTGATTCATCTACCTAGAGAAGTTACAGAAGTTTACACAGAGAATTCCAAGTATAAGTACAAGAAAATAAGAGAGACTTAGAAAACTAGTAAAACCGACATTGCTGATAGAGTTGAGAGTACTTAGCACTGTGAAAACAGCACTTTCGCCGAAAGAAATCTACTTCTCTAAGACCGAGAAACAGTGAAAAGAGAATGTATAAGTTTCTCAAGATTGGAAACAGATAGAAACAAGAGAAAGTACCCAGTGATTCGTCTACCTAGAGAAGTTACACAGGTTTACACAGAGAATTCCAAATATAAGTACAAGAAAATAAGAGAGACTTAGAAAACTGGTAAAACCTACATTGTTGATAGAGTTGGGAGTACTTAGTACTGTGAAAAGAGCACTTTCACCGAAAGAAATCTACTTCTCTAAGACCGGGAAACAGTGAAAAGAGAATGTATGAGTTTCTCAAGATTGAAACAGATAGAAACAAGAGAAAGTACACAGTGATTCATCTACATAGAGAAGTTCAAGAGGTTTACACAGAAAATTCCAAGGATAAGAAAAAGAAGATAAGAGAGACTTAGAAAACCGGTAATACCTACATTGTTGATAGAGTTGGGAGTACTTAGCGCTGTGAAAACAGCTCTTTCGGAGAAAGAAATCTACTTCTCTAACACTGGGAAACAGGAAACAGAGAATGTATGAGTTTCTCAAGATTGGTAACAGATACAAACAAGAGAAAGTACACAGTAATTCATCTACCTAGAGAAATTACAGAGGTTTACACAGAGAATTCCAAGTATAAGTACAAGAAAATAAGAGAGACTTAGAAAACTGGTAAAACCTACATTGTTGATAGAGTTGGGAGTACTTAGCACTGTGAAAACAGCACTTTCGCCGAAAGAAATCTACTTCTCTAACACCGGGAAACAGGGAAAAGACAATGTATGAGTTTCTCAAGATTGGTAACAGATAGAAACAAGAGAAAGTACACAGTGATTCATCTACCTAGGAAGTTACAGATGTTTACACAGAAAATTCCAAGTATAAGAAAAAGAAGATAAGAGAGACTTAGAAAACCGGTAAAACCTACATTGTTGATAGAGTTGGGTGTACTTAGCACTGTGAAAGCAGCACTTTCGCAGAAAGAAATCTACTTCTCTAACACCGGGAAACAGGAAACAGGGAATGTATGAGTTTCTCAAGATTGGTAACAGACACAAACAAGAGAAAGTACACAGTGATTCATCTACCTAGAGAACTTACGGAGGTTTACACAGAGAATTCCAAGTATAAGTACAAGAAAATAAGAGAGACTTAGAAAACTGGTAAAACATACATTGTTGAAAGAGTTGGGAGTACTTAGCACTGTGAAAACAGCACTTTCGCCGAAAGAAATCTACTTCTCTAAGATCGGGAAACAGTGAAAAGAGAATGTATGAGTTTCTCAAGATTGGTAACAGATAGAAACAAGAGAAAGTACACAGTGATTCAACTACCTAGAGAAGTTACAGAGGTTAACACAGAGAATTCCAAGTATAAGTACAAAAAAATAAGAGAGACTTAGAAAACTGGTAAAACCTACATTGTTGATAGAGTTGGGAGTACTTAGCACTGTGAAAAGAGCACTTTCGCCGAAAGCAATCTACTTCTCTAAGACCGGGAAACAGTGAAAAGAGAATGTATGAGTTTCTCAAGACTGCTAACAGATAGAAACAAGAGAAAGTACACAGTGATTCATCTTCCTAGAGAAGTTACAGAGGTTTACACAGAGAATTCCAACTATAAGTACTATAAATAAGAGAGACTTACAAATCTGGTAAAACCTACACTGTTGATAGAGTTGGGAGTACTTAGCACTGTGAAAACAGTACTTTCGCAGAAAGAAATCTACTTCTCTACGACCGGGAAACAGGGAACAGAGAATGTATGAGTTTCTCAAGATTGCTAACAGATAGAAACAAGAGAAAGTACACAGTGATTCATCTACCCAGAGAAGTTACAGAGGTTTACACAGAGAATTCCAAGTATAAGTAGTATAAATAAGAGAGACTTAGAAAACTGGTAAAACCTACATTGTTGATAGAGTTGGGAGTACTTAGCACTGTGAAAACAGCATTTTCGCAGAAAGAAATCTACTTCTCTGACACCCGGAATCAGTGAAAAGAGAATGTATGAGTTTCTCAAGATTGGTAACAGATAGAAACAAGAGAAAGTACACAGTGATTCATCTACCTAGAGTACTTATAGAGGTTTACACAGAGAATTCCAAGTATAAGTACAAGAAAATAAGAGAGACTTAGAAAACTGGTAAAACCTACATTGTTGATAGAGTTCAGAGTACTTAGCACTGTGAAAACAGCACTTTCGCAGAAAGAAATCTACTTCTCTAACACCGGGAAACAGTGAAAAGAGAATGTATGAGTTTCTCAAGATTGGTAACAGATAGAAACAAGAGAAAGTACACAGTGATTCATCTACCCAGAGAAGTTACAGAGGTTTACACAGAGAATTCCAAGTATAAGTACAAGAAAATAAGAGACACTTAGAAAACTGGTAAAAGCTACATTGTTGATAGAGTTGAGAGTACTTAGCAATGTGAAAACAGCACTTTCGCTGAAAGAAATCTACTTCTCTAACACGGGGAAAGAGTGAAAAGAGAATGTATGAGTTTCTCAAGATTGATAACAGATAGAAACAAGAGAAAGTACACAGTGATTCATCTACCTAGAGAAGTTACAGAGGTTTACACAGAGAATTCCAAGTTTAAGAGAAAGAAGATAAGAGAGACTTAGAAAACCGGTAAAGCCTGCATTGTTGATAGAGTTGGGAGTACTTAGCACTGTGAAAACAGTACTTTCGCAGAAAGAAATCTACTTCTCTAAGACCGGGAAACAGGGAACAGAGAATGTATCAGTTTCTCAAGATTGGTAACAGATAGAAACAAGAGAAAGTACACAGTGATTTATCTACCTAGAGAACTTACAGAGGTTTACACAGAGAATTCCAAGTATAAGTACAATAAATAAGAGAGACTTAGAAAACTGGTAAAACCTACATTGTTGATAGAGTTGGGAGTACTTAGCACTGTGAAAACAGCACTTTCGCTGAGAGAAATCTACTTCTCTAAGACCGGGAAACAGTGAAAAGAGAATGTATGAGTTTCTCAAGATTGGTAACAGATAGAAACAAGAGAAAGTACACAGTGATTCATCTACCTAGAGAAGTTACAGAGGTTAACACAGAGAATTCCAAGTATAAGTACAAAAAAATAAGAGAGACTTAGAAAACTGGTAAAACCTACATTGTGGATAGAGTTGGGAGTACTTAGCGCTGTGACAAAAGCACTTTCGTCGAAAGAAATCTACTTCTCTAAGACCAGGAAACAGTGAAAAGAGAATGTATGAGTTTCTCAAGATTGGTAACAGACAGAAACAAGAGAAAGTACACAGTGATTCATCTACCTGGAGAAGTTACAGAGGTTTACACAGAGAATTCCAAGTATAAGTACAATAAAATAAGAGAGACTTAGAAAACTGGTAAAACCTACATTTTTGATAGAGTTGGGAGTACTTAGCACTGTGAAAACAGCACTTTCGCAGAAAGAAATCTACTTCTCTAACACTGGGAAACAGGGAACAGAGAATGTATGAGTTTCTCAAGATTGGTAACAGACAGAAACAAGAGAAATTACACAGTGATTCATCTACCTAGAGAAGTTACAGAAGTTTACACAGAGAATTCCAAGTATAAGTACAAGAAAATAAGAGAGACTTAGAAAACTGGTAAAACCTACATTGGTGATAGAGTTGGGAGTACTAAGCACTGTGAAAACAGCACTTTCGCCGAAAGAAATCAACTCCTCTAAGACCGGGAAACAGTGAAAAGAGAATGTATGATATTCTCAAGATTGCTAACAGATAGAAACAAGAGAAAGTACACAGTGATTCATCTACCTAGAGAAGTTACAGAGGTTTACACAGAAAATTGCAAGTATAAGAAAAAGAAGATAAGAGAGACTTAGAAAACCGGTATTACCTACATTGTTGATAGAGTTGGGAGTACTTAGCGCTGTAAAAACAGCAATTTCGGAGAAAGAAATCTACTTCTCAAACACCGGGACAGGAAACAGAGAATGTATGAGTTTCTCAAGATTGGTAACAGATACAAACAAGAGAAAGTACACAGTGATTCATCTACCTAGAGAACTTACTGAGGTTTACACAGAGAATTCCAAGTATAAGTACAAGAAAATAAGAGAGACTTAGAAAACTGGTAAAACCTACATTGTTGATAGAGTTGGGAGTACTTAGCACTGTGAAAGCAGCACCTTCGACGAAAGAAATCTACTTCTCTGACACCCGGAAACAGTGAAAAGAGAATGTATGAGTTTCTCAAGATTGGTAACAGATAGAAACAAGAGAAAGTACACAGTCACTCATCTACCTAGAGAAGTTACAGAGGTTTACACAGAGAATTCCAAGTATAAGTACAAAAAAATAAGAGAGACTTAGAAAACTGGTAAAACCTACATTGTTGATAGAGTTGGGAGTACTTAGCACTGTGAAAACAGCACTTTCGCCGAAAGAAATCTACTTCTCTAACACCGGGAAACAGTGAAAAGAAAATGTATGAGTTTCTCAAGATTGCTAACAGATAGAAACAAGAGAAAGTACACAGTGATTCATCTACCTAGAAAAGTTACAGAGGTTTACACAGAAAATTGCAAGTATAAGAAAAAGAAGATAAGAGAGACTTAGAAAACCGGTATTACCTACATTGTTGATAGAATTGGGAGTACTTAGCGCTGTGAAAACAGCAATTTCGGAGAAAGAAATCTACTTCTCTAACACCGGGAAACAGGAAACAGAGAATGTATGAGTTTCTCAAGATTGGTAACAGATAGAAACAAGAGAAAGTACACAGTGATTCATCTACCTAGAGAAGTTACAGAGGTTTACACAGAGAATTCCAAGTTTAAGAAAAAGAAGATAAGAGAGACTTAGAAAACTGGTAAAACCTACACTGTTAATAGAGTTGGGAGTACTTAGCACTGTGAAAGCAGCACCTTCGCCGAAAGAAATCTACTTCTCTGACACCCGGAAACAGTGAAAAGAGAATGTATGAGTTTCTCAAGATTGGTAACAGATAGAAACAAGAGAAAGTACACAGTGACTCATCTACCTAGAGAAGTTACAGAGGTTTACACAGAAAATTCCAAGTATAAGAAAAAGAAGATAAGAGAGAAGTAGAAATCTGGTAAAACCTACATTGTTGATAGAGTTGGGAGTACTTAGCACTGTGAAAACAGCACTTTCGCAGAAAGAAATCTACTTCTCTAACACCGGCAAACAGGAAATAGAGAATGTATGCGTTTCTCAAGGTTGGTAACAGATACAAACAAGAGAAAGTACACACTGATTCATCTACCTAGAGTACTTATAGAGGTTTACACAGAGAATTCCAAGTATAAGTACAAGAAAATAAGAGAGACTTAGAAAACTGGTAAAACCTACATTGTTGATAAAGTTGAGAGTACTTAGCACTGTGAAAACAGCACTTTCGCAGAAAGAAATCTACTTCTCTAACACCGGGAAACAGTGAAAAGAGAATGTATGAGTTTCTCAAGATTGGTAACAGATAGAAACAAGAGAAAGTACACAGTGATTCATCTACCCAGAGAAGTTACAGAGGTTTACACAGAGAATTCCAAGTATAAGAAAAAGAAGATAAGAGAGACTTAGAAAACTGGTAAAACCTACATTGTTGATAGACTTGGGACTACTTAGCACTGTGAAAACAGTACTTTCGCAGAAACAAATGTACTTCCCTACGACCGGGAAACAGGGAACAGAGAATGTATGAGTTTCTCAAGATTGCTAACAGATAGAAAGAAGAGAAAGTACACAGTGATTCATTTACCTAGAGAACTTACAGAGGTTTACACAGAGATTTCCAAGTATAAGTACAAGAAAATAAGAGAGACTTAGAAAACTGGTAAAACCTACATTGTTGATAGGGTTGAGAGTACTTAGCACTGTGAAAACAGCACTTTCGCAGAAAGAAATCTACTTCTCTGACACCCGGAATCAGGGAAAAGAGAATGTATGAGTTTCTCAAGATTGGAAACAGATAGAAACAAGAGAAAGTACACAGTGATTCATCTACCTAGAGAAGTTACAGAGGTTTACACAGAGAATTCCTAGTATAAGTACAAGAAAACAAGAGAGACTTAGAAAACTGGTAAAACGTACATTGTTGATAGAGTTGGGAGTACTTAGCACTGTGAAAACAGCACTTTCGCCGAAAGAAATCTACTTCTCTAAGACCGGGAAATAGTGAAAAGAGAATGTATGAGTTTTTCAAGATTGGTAACAGATATAAAAAAGAGAAAGTACACAGTGATTCAAGTACCTAGAGAAGTTACAGAGGTTAACACAGAGAATTCCAAGTATGAGTACAAGAAAATAAGAGAGACTTAGAAAACTGGTAAAACCTACATTGTTGATAGAGTTGGGAGTACTTAGCACTGTGAAAACAGCACTTTCGCCGATAGAAATCTGCTTCTCTAAGACCGAGAAACAGTGAAAAGAGAATGTATGAGTTTCTCAAGACTGGTAACAGATAGAAACAAGAGAAAGTACACAGTGATTCATATACGTAGAGAAGTTACAGAGGTTTACACAGAGAATTCCAAGTATAAGTACAAGAAAATAAGAGAGACTTAGAAAACTGGTAAAACCTACATTGTTGATAGAGTTGGGAATACTTAGCACTGTGAAAACAGCACTTTCTCCGAAAGAAATCTACTTCTCTAACACCGGGAAACAGTGAAAAGAGAATGTATGAGTTTCTCAAGATTGGTAACAGATAGAAAGAAGAGAAAGTACACAGTGATTCATCTACCTAGAGAAGTTACAGAGGTTTACACAGAGAATTAGAAGTTTAAGAGAAAGAAGATAAGAGAGACTTAGAAAACCGGTAAAACCTGCATTGTTGATAGAGTTGGGAGTACTTAGCACTGTGAAAACAGTACTTTCGCAGAAAGAAATCTACTTCTCTAAGACCGGGAAACAGGGAACAGAGAATGTATCAGTTTCTCAAGATTGGTAACAGATAGAAACAAGAGAAAGTACACAGTGATTCATCTACCTAGAGAAGTTACAGAAGTTTACACAGAGAATTCCAAGTATAAGTACAAGAAAATAAGAGAGACTTAGAAAACTGGTAAAACGTACATTGTTGATAGAGTTGGGAGTACTTAGCACTGGGAAAACAGCACTTTCGCCGAAAGAAATCTACTTCTCTAAGACCGGGAAACAGGGAAAAGAGAATGTATGAGTTTCTCAAGATTGGTAACAGATAGAAACAAGAGAAAGTACACAGTGATTCATCTACCTAGAGAAGTTACAGAGGTTTACACAGGGAATTCCAAGTATAAGTACAAGAAAATAAGAGAGACTTAGAAAACTGGTAAAACCTACATTGTTGATAGAGTTGGGTGTACTTAGCACTGTGAAAACAGCACTTTCGCCGAAAGAAATCTACTGCTCTAAGACCGGGAAACAGTGAAAAGAGAATGTATGAGTTTCTCAAGATTGGTAACAGGCAGAAACAAGAGAAAGTACACAGTGATTCATCTACCTAGAGAAGTTACAGAGGTTTACACAGAGAATTCCAAGTATAAGTACAAGAAAATAAGAGAGACTTAGAAAACTGGTAAAACCTACATTGTTGATAGAGTTGGGAGTACTTAGCACTGTGAAAACAGCACGTTCGCAGAAAGAAATCTACTTCTCTAACACTGGCAAACAGGGAACAGAGAATGTATGAGTTTCTCAAGATTGGTAAAAGACAGAAACAAGAGAAAGTACACAGTGATTCATCTACCTAGAGAAGTTACAGAAGTTTACACAGAGAATTCCAAGTATAAGTACAAGAAAATAAGAGAGACTTAGAAAACTGGTAAAACCTACATTGTTGATAGAGTTGGGAGTACTTAGCTCTGTGAAAACAGCATTTTCGCCGAAAGAAATCTAGTTCTCTAAGCCCGGGAAACAGTGAAAAGGGAATGTATGAGTTTCTGAAGATTGGTAACAGATAGAAACAAGAGAAAGTACACAGTGATTCATCTACCTAGAGAAGTTACAGAGGTTTACACAGAAAATTGCAAGTATAAGAAAAAGAAGATAAGAGAGACTTAGAAAACCGGTAATACCTACATTGTTGATAGAGTTGGGAGTACTTAGCGCTGTGAAAACAGCACTTTCGGAGAAAGAAATCTACTTCTCTAACACCGGGAAAGAGTGAAAAGAGAATTTATGAGATTCTCAAGATTGGCAACAGATAGAAGCAAGAGAAAGTACACAGTGATTCATCTACCTAGAGAAGTTACAGAGCTTTACACAGAGAATTCCAAGTATAGGTACAAGAAAATAAGAGAGACTTAGAAAACTGGTAAAACCTACATTATTGATAGAGTTGGGAGTACTTAGCACTGTGAAAACAGTATTTTCCCAGAAAGAAATCTACTTCTCTAAGACCGGGAAACAGGGAACAGAGAATGTATGAGTTTCTCAAGATTGCTAACAGATAGAAACAAGAGAAAGTACACAGTGATTCATCTACCTAGAGAACTTATAGAGGTTTACACAGAGAATTCCAAGTATAAGTACAAGAAAATAAGAGAGACTTAGAAAACTGGTAAAACCTACATTGTTGATAGAGTTGGGAGTACTTAGCACTGTGAAAACAGCACTTTGGCAGAAAGAAATCTACTTCTCTAACACCGGGAAACAGTGAAAAGAGAATGTATGAGTTTCTCAAGATTGGTAACAGATAGAAACAAGGGAAAGTACACAGTGATTCATCTACCTAGAGAAGTTACAGAGGTTTAAACAGAGAGTTCCAAGTATAAGAAAAAGAAGATAAGAGAGACTTAGAAAACGGGTAAAACCTACATTGTTGATAGAGTTGGGAGTACTTAGCTCTGTGAAAACAGTATTTTCCCAGAAAGAAATCTACTTCTCTAAGACCGGTAAACAGGGAACAGAGAATGTATGAGTTTCTCAAGATTGCTAACAGATAGAAACAAGAGAAAGTACACAGTGATTCATCTACCTAGAGAACTTACAGAGGTTTACACAGAGAATTCCAAGTATAAGTACAAGAAAATAAGAGAGACTTAGAAACTGGTAAAACCTACATTGTTGATAGAGTTGAGAGTACTCAGCACTGTGAAAAAAGCACTTTCGCAGAAAGAAATCTACTTCTCTGACACCCGGAATCAGTGAAAAGAGAATGTATGAGTTTCTCAAGATTGGTAACTGATAGAAACAAGAGAAAGTACACAGTGATTCAGCTACCTAGAGAAGTTACAGAGGTTTACACAGAGAATTCCAAGTTTAAGAAAAAGAAGATAAGAGAGACTTAGAAAACTGGTAAAACCTACATTGTTGATAGAGTTGGGAGTACTTAGCACTGTGAAAACAGCCCTTTCGCCGAAAGAAGTCTACTTCTCTAACACTGGGAAACAGGGAACAGAGAATGTATGAGTTTCTCAAGATTGGTAACAGACAGAAAGAAAAGAAACTACACAGTGATTCATCTACCTAGAGAAGTTATAGAAGTTTACACAGAGAATTCCAAGTATAAGTACAAGAAAAAAAAAGAGACTTAGAAAACTAGTAAAACCTACATTGCTGATAGAGTTGGGAGTACTTAGCACTGTGAAAACAGCACTTTCGCCGAAAGAAATCTACTTCTCTAAGACCGGGAAACAGTGAAAAGAGAATGTATAAGTTTCTCAAGATTGGAAACAGATAGAAACAAGAGAAAGTACCCAGTGATTCGTCTACCTAGAGAAGTTACACAGGTTTACACAGAGAATTCCAAATATAAGTACAAGAAAATAAGAGAGACTTAGAAAACTGGTAAAACCTACATTGTTGATAGAGTTGGGAGTACTAAGCACTGTGAAAACAGCACTTTCGGCGAAAGAAATCTACTTCTCTAAGACCGGGAGACAGTGAAAAGAGAATGTATGAGTTTCTCAAGATTGGTAACACATAGAAACAAGAGAAAGTACACAGTTATTCATCTACCTAGAGAAGTTACAGAGGTTTACACAGAAAATTCCAAGTATAAGAAAAAGAAGATAAGAGAGACTTAGAAAACCGATAAAACCTACATTGTTGATAGAGTTCGGAGTACTTAGCACTGTGAAAGCAGTACTTTCCCAGAAAGAAATCTACTTCTCTGAGACCGGGAAACAGGGAGCAGAGAATGTATGAGTTTCTCATGATTGCTAACAGATAGAAACAAGAGAAAGTACACAGTGATTCATCTACCTAGAGAAGTTACAGAGGTTTACACAGAGAATTCCGAGTAAAAGAAAAAGAAGATAAGAGAGACTTAAAAAACTGGTAAAACCTACATTGTTGATAGAGTTGGGAGTACTTAGCACTGTGAAAACAGTACTTTCTCAGAAAGAAATCTACTTCTCTAAGCCCGGGAAACAGGGAACAGAGAATGTATGAGTTTCTCAAGATTGGTAACAGACAGAAACAAGAGAAAGTACACAGTGATTCATCTACCTAGAGAAGTTATAGAAGTTTACACAGAGAATTCCAAGTATAAGTACAAGAAAATAAAAGAGACTTAGAAAACTAGTAAAACCTACATTGCTGATAGAGTTGGGAGTACTTAGCACTGTGAAAACAGCACTTTCGCCGAAAGAAATCTACTTCTCTAAGACCGGGAAACAGTGAAAAGGGAATGTATAAGTTTCTCAAGATTGGAAACAGATAGAAACAAGAGAAAGTACACAGTGATTCGTCTACCTAGAGAAGTTATACAGGTTTACACAGAAAATTGCAAGTATAAGAAAAAGAAGAAAAGAGAGACTTAGAAAACCGGTAAAACCTACATTGTTGATAGAGTTGGGAGTACTAAGCACTGTGAAAACAGCACTTTCGCAGAAAGAAATCTACTTCTCTAAGACCGGGAAACAGTGAAAAGAGAATGTATGAGTTTCTCAAGATTGGTAACAGATAGAAACAAGAGAAAGTACACAGTTATTCATCTACCTAGAGAAGTTACAGAGGTTTACACAGAAAATTTCAAATATAAGAAAAAGAAGATAAGAGAGACTTAGAGAACCGGTAAAACCTACATTGTTGATAGAGTTGGGAGTACTTAGCACTGTGAAAACAGCACTTTCGCAGAAGGTAATCTACTTCTCTAACACTGGGAAACAGTGAAAAGAGAATGTATGAGTTTCTCAAGATTGGTAACAGACAGAAACAAGAGAAAGTACACAGTGATTCATCTACCTAGAGAAGTTACAGAAGTTTACACAGAGAATTCCAAGTATAAGTACAAGAAAATAAGAGAGACTTAGAAAACTGGTAAAACCTACATTGTTGATAGAGTTGGGAGTACTTAGCACTGTCAAAACAGCACTTTCGCCGAAAGAAATCTATTTCTCTGACACCCGGAAACAGTGAAAAGAGAATGTATGAGTTTCCCAAGATTGGTAACAGATAGAAACAAGAGAAAGTACACAGTGATTCATCTACCTAGAGGAGTTACAGAGGTTTACACAGAGAATTCCAAGTATAAGTACAAGAAAATAAGAGAGACTTAGAAAACTGGTAAAACCTACATTTTTGATAGAGTTGGGAGTATTTAGCACTGTGAAAACAGCACTTTCGCAGAAAGAAATCTACTTCTCTAACACCGGGAAACAGTGAAAAGAGAATGTATGAGTTTCTCAAGATTGGTAACAGATAGAAACAAGAGAAAGTACACAGTGATTCATCTACCTAGAGAAGTTACAGAGGTTTAGACAGAGAGTTCCAAGTATAAGAAAAAGAAGATAAGAGAGACTTAGAAAACTGGTAAAACCTACATTGTTGATAGAGTTGGGAGTACTTAGCACTGTGAAAACAGTACTTTCCCAGAAAGAAATCTACTTCTCTAAGACCGGGAAACAGGGAACAGAGAATGTATGAGTTTCTCAAGATTGCTAACAGATAGAAACAAGAGAAAGTACACAGTGATTCATCTACCTAGAGAACTTACAGAGGTTTACACAGAGAATTCCAAGTATAAGTACAAGAAAATAAGAGAGACTTAGAAACTGGTAAAGCCTACATTCTTGATAGAGTTGAGAGTACTTAGCACTGTGAAAACAGCACTTTCTCAGAAAGAAATCTACTTCTCTGACACCCGGAAACAGTGAAAAGAGAATGTGTGAGTTTCTCAAGATTGGTAACAGATGGAAACAAGAGAAAGTACACAGTGATTCATCTACCTAGAGAAGTTACAGAGGTTTACACAGAGAATTCCTAGTACAAGTACAAGAAAATAAGAGAGACTTAGAAAAGTGGTAAAACCGACATTGCTGATAGAGTTGGGAGTACTTAGCACTGTGAAAACAGCACTTTCGCCGAAAGAAATCTACTTCTCTAAGACCGGGAAACAGTGAAAAGAGAATGTATAAGTTTCTCAAGATTGGAAACAGATAGAAACAAGAGAAAGTACACAGTGATTCGTCTACCTAGAGAAGTTACACAGGTTTACACAGGGAATTCCAAATATAAGTACAAGAAAATAAGAGAGACTTAGAAAACTGGTAAAACCTACGTTGTTAATAGAGTTGGGAGTACTAAGCACTGGAAAACAGCACTGTCGCCGAAAGAAATCTGCTTCTCTAAGACCGGGAGACGGTGAAAAGAGAATGTATGAGTTTCTCAAGATTGGTAACATAGAAACAAGAGAAAGTACACAGTTATTCATCTACCTAGAGAAGTTACAGAGGTTTACACAGAAAATTCCAAGTATAAGAAAAAGAAGATAAGAGAGACTTAGGAAACCGATAAAACCTACATTGTTGATAGAGTTGGGAGTACTTAGCACTGTGAAAACAGCACTTTCGTAGAAAGAAATCTACTTCTCTAACACTGGGAAACAGGGAACAGAGAATGTATTAGTTTCTCAAGATTGGTAACAGACAGAAACAAGAAAAAGTACACAGTGATTCATCTACCTAGAGAAGTTACAGAAGTTTACACAGAGAATTCCAAGTATAAGTACAAGAAAATAAGAGAGAATAGAAAACTGGTAAAACCTACATTGTTGATAGAGTTGAGAGTACTTAGCACTGTGAAAACAGCACTTTCGCTGAAAGAAATCTACTTCTCTAAGACCGGGAAACAGTGAAAAGAGAATGTATGAGTTTCTCAAGATTGGTAACAGATAGAAACAAGAGAAAGTACACAGTGACTCATCTACCTAGAGAAGTTACAGAGGTTTACACAGAGAATTCCAAGTATAAGAAAAAGAAGATAAGAGAGACTTAGAAAACTGGTAAAACCTACATTGTTGATAGAGTTGGGAGTACTTAGCACTGTGAAAAAAGCACTTTCGCAGAAAGAAATCTACTTCTCTAACACCGGCAAACAGGAAACAGAGAATGTTTGAGTTTCTGAAGATTGGTAACAGATAGAAACAAGAGAAAGTACACAGTGATTCATCTACCTAGAGAAGTTACAGAGGTTTACACAGAAAATTGCAAGTATAAGAAAAAGAGGATAAGAGAGACTTAGAAAACTGGTAATACGTACATTTTGGATAGAGTTGGGAGTACTTAGCGCTGTGAAAACAGCACTTTCGGAGAAAGAAATCTACTTCTCTAACACCGGGAAACAGGGAACAGAGGATATATCAGTTTCTCAAGATTGGTAACAGATAGAAACAAGAGAAAGTACACAGTGATTCATCTACCTAGAGAAGTTACAGAGGTTTACACAGAGAATTCCAAGTATAAGTAAAAGAAAATAAGAGAGACTTAGAAAACTGGTAAAACCTACATTGTTGATTGAGTTGGGAGTACTTAGCACTGTGAAAGCAGCACTTTCGCCGAAAGAAATCTACTTCTCTGACACCCGGAAACAGTGAAAAGAGAATGTATGAGTTTGTCAAGATTGGTAACAGATAGAAACAAGAGAAAGTACACAGTGATTCATCTACCTAGAGAAGTTACAGAGGTTTAAACAGAGAGTTCCAAGTATAAGAAAAAGAAGATAAGAGAGACTTAGAAAACTGGTAAAACCTACATTGTTGATAGAGTTGGGAGTACTTAGCACTGTGAAAACAGTACTTTCCCAGAAGGAAATCTACTTCTCTAAGCCCGGGAAACAGGGAACAGAGAATGTATGAGTTTCTCAAGATTGCTAACAGATAGAAACAAGAGAAAGTACACAGTGATTCATCTACCTAGAGAACTTACAGAGGTTTACACGGAGAATTCCAAGTATAAGTACAGGAAAATAAGAGAGACTTAGAAACAGGTAAAACCTACATTGTTGATAGAGTTGGGAGTACTTAGCACTGTGAAAACAGTACTTTCCCAGAAAGAAATGTACTTCTCTAAGACCGGGAAACAGGGAACAGAGAATGTATGAGTTTCTCAAGATTGCTAACAGATAGAAACAAGAGAAAGTACACAGTGATTCATCTACCTAGAAAACTTACAGAGGTTTACACAGAGAATTCCATGTATAAGTACAAGAAAATAAGAGAGACTTAGAAACTGGTAAAACCTACATTGTTGGTAGAGTTGAGAGTACTTAGCACTGTGAAAACAGCACTTTCGCAGAAAGAAATCTACTTCTCTGACACCCGGAATCAGTGAAAAGAGAATGTATGAGTTTCTCAAGATTGGTAACAGATAGAAACAAGAGAAAGTACACAGTGATTCATCTACCTAGAGAAGTTACAGAGATTAACACAGAGAATTCCAAGTATAAGTACAAGAAAATAAGAGAGACTTAGAAAACTGGTAAAACCTACATTGTTGATAGAGTTGGGAGTACTTAGCACTGTGAAAACAGCCCTTTCGCCGAAAAAAATCTACTTCTCTAAGACCGGGAAACAGTGAAAAGAGAATGTATGAGTTTCTCAAAATTGGTAACAGACAGAAACAAGAGAAAGTACACAGTGATTCATCTACCTAGAGAAGTTACAGAGGTTTACACAGAGAATTCCAAGTATAAGTACAAGAAAATAAGAGAGACTTAGAAAACTGGTAAAACCTACATTTTTGATAGATTTGGGAGTACCTAGCACTGTGAAAACAGCACTTTCGCCGAAAGAAATCTACTTCTCTAAGACCGGGAAACAGTGACAAGAAAATGTATGAGTTTCTCAAGATTGGTAACAGATAGAAACAAGAGAAAGTACACAGTGATTCATCTACCTAGAGAAGTTACAGAGGTTTACACAGAGAATTCCAAGTATAAGTACAAGCAAATAAGAGAGACGTAGAAAACTGATGAAACCTACATTGTTGATAGAGTTGGGAGTACTTAGCACTGTGAAAACAGCACTTTCGCCGAAAGAAATCTACTTCTCTAAGACCGGGAAACAGTGACAAGAAAATGTATGAGTTTCTCAAGATTGGTAACAGATAGAAACAAGAGAAAGTACACAGTGATTCATCTACCTAGAGAAGTTACAGAGGTTTACACAGAGAATTCCAAGTATAAGTACAATAAATAAGAGAGACTTAGAAAACTGGTAAAACCTACATTGTTGATAGAGTTGGGAGTACTTAGCACTGTGACAAAAGCACTTTCGCCGAAAGAAATTTACTTCTCTAAGACCAGGAAACAGTGAAAAGAGAATGTATGAGTTTCTCAAGATTGGTAACAGACAGAAACAAGAGAAAGTACACAGTGATTCACCTACCTAGAGAAGTTTCAGAGGTTTACACAGAAAATTCCAAGTATAAGAAAAAGAAGATAAGAGAGACTTAGAAAACCGGTAAAACCTACATTTTTGATAGAGTTGGGAGTACTTAGCACTGTGAAAACAGCACGTTCGCAGAAAGAAATCTACTTCTCTAACACTGGGAAACAGGAAACAGAGAATGTATGAGTTTCTCAAGATTGGTAACAGAGAGAAACAAGAGAAAGTACACAGTGATTCATCTACCTAGAGAACTTACAGAAGTTTACACAGAGAATTCCAAGTATAAGTACAAGAAAATAGGAGACTTAGAAAACTGGTAAAACCTACATTGTTGATAGAGTTGGGAGTACTTAGCACTGTGAAAACAGCACTTTCGCAGAAACAAATCTACTTCTCTAACACTGGGAAACGGGGAACAGAGAATGTATGAGTTTCTCAAGATTGGTAACAGTCAGAAACAAGACAAAGTACACAGTGATTCATCTACCTAGAGAAGTTACAGAGGTTTACACAGACAATTCCAAGTATAAGTACAAGAAAATAAGACAGACTTAGAAATCTGGTAAAACCTACATTGTTGATAGAGTTGGGAGTACTTAGCACTGTGAAAACAGCACTTTCGCCGAAAGAAATCTACTTCTCTAAGACCGGGAAACAGGGAACAGAGAATGTATGAGTTTCTCAAGATTGCTAACAGATAGAAACAAGAGAAAGTACACAGTGATTCATCTACCTAGAGAACTTATAGAGGTTTACACAGAGAATTCCAAGTATAAGTACAAGAAAATAAGAGAGACTTAGAAAACTGGTAAAACCTACATTGTTGATAGAGTTGGGAGTACTTAGCACTGTGAAAACAGTATTTTCCCAGAAAGAAATCTACTTCTCTAAGACCGGTAAACAGGGAACAGAGAATGTATGATTTTCTCAAGATTGCTAACAGATAGAAACAAGAGAAAGTACACAGTGATTCATCTACCTAGAAAACTTACAGAGGTTTACACAGAGAATTCCAAGTATAAGTACAAGAAAATAAGAGAGACTTAGAAACTGGTAAAACCTACATTGTTGATAGAGTTGAGAGTACTTAGCACTGTGAAAACAGCACTTTCGCAGAAAGAAATCTACTTCTCTGACACCCGGAATCAGTGAAAAGAGAATGTATGAGTTTCTCAAGATTGGTAACAGATAGAAACAAGAGAAAGTACACAGTGATTCATCTACCTAGAGCAGTTACAGAGGTTTACACAGAGAATTCCAAGTTTAAGAAAAAGAAGATAAGAGAGACTTAGAAAACTGGTAAAACCTACATTGTTGATAGAGTTGGGAGTACTTAGCACTGTGAAAACAGCCCTTTCGCCGAAAGAAATCTACTTCTCTAACACCGGGAAACAGGGAACAGAGAATGTATGAGTTTCTCAAGATTGGTAACAGACAGAAAGAAAAGAAACTACACAGTGATTCATCTACCTAGAGAAGTTATAGAAGTTTACACAGAGAATTCCAAGTATAAGTACAAGAAAATAAAAGAGACTTAGAAAACTAGTAAAACCTACATTGCTGATAGAGTTGGGAGTACTTAGCACTGTGAAAACAGCACTTTCGCCGAAAGAAATCTACTTCTCTAAGACCGGGAAACAGTGAAAAGAGAATGTATAAGTTTCTCAAGATTGGAAACAGATAGAAACAAGAGAAAGTACACAGTGATTCGTCTACCTAGAGAAGTTACACAGGTTTACACAGAGAATTCCAAATATAAGTACAAGAAAATAAGAGAGACTTAGAAAACTGGTAAAACCTACATTGTTGATAGAGTTGGGAGTACTAAGCACTGTGAAAACAGCACTTTCACCGAAAGAAATCTACTTCTCTAAGACAGGGAGACAGTGAAAAGAGAATGTATGAGTTTCTCCAGATTGGTAACACATAGAAACAAGAGAAAGTACACAGTTATTCATCTACCTAGAGAAGTTAGAGAGGTTTACACAGAAAATTCCAAGTATAAGAAAAAGAAGATAAGAGAGACTTAGAAAACCGATAAAAACTACATTGTTGATAGAGTTCGGAGTACTTAGCACTGTGAAAACAGTACATTCCCAGAAAGAAATCTACTTCTCTAAGACCGGGAAACAGGGAACAGAGAATGTATGAGTTTCTCATGATTGTTAACAGATAGAAACAAGAGAAAGTACACAGTGATTCATCTACCTAGAGAAGTTACAGAGGTTTACACAGAGAATTCCGAGTAAAAGAAAAAGAAGATAAGAGAGACTTAAAAAACTGGTAAAACCTACATTGTTGATAGAGTTGGGAGTACTTAGCACTGTGAAAACAGTACTTTCTCAGAAAGAAATCTACTTCTCTAAGCCCGGGAAACAGGGAACAGAGAATGTATGAGTTTCTCAAGATAGGTAACAGACAGAAACAAGAGAAAGTACACAGTGATTCATCTACCTAGAGAAGTTACAGAGGTTTACACAGAGAATTCCTAGTATAAGTACAAGAAAATAAGAGAGACTTAGAAAACTGGTAAAACCTACATTGTTGATAGAGTTGGGAGTACTTAGCACTGTGAAAGCAGCACCTTCGCCGAAAGAAATCTACTTCTCTGACACCCGGATACAGGGAACAGAGAATGTATCAGTTTCTAACGATTGGTAACAGATAGAAACAAGAGAAAGTACACAGTGATTCATCTACCTAGAGAAGTTACACAGGTTTACACAGAAAATTCCAAGGATAAGAAAAAGAAGATAAGAGAGACTTAGAAAACCGGTAAAACCTACATTGTTGATAGAGTTGGGAGTACTTAGTGCTGTGAAAACACCACTTTCGGAGAAAGAAATCTACTTCTCTAACACCGGGAAACAGGAAACAGAGAATGTATGAGTTTCTGAAGATTGGTAACAGATACAAAGAAGAGAAAGTACACAGTGATTCATCTACCTAGAGAACTTACAGAGGTTTACACAGAGAATTCCAAGTATAAGTACAAGAAAACAAGAGAGACTTAGAAAACTGGTAAAACCTACATTGTTGATAGAGTTGGGAGTACTTAGCACTGTGAAAACAGCACTTTCACAGAAAGAAATCTACTTCTCTAACACCGTGAAACAGTGAAAAGAGAATGTATGAGTTTCTCAAGATTGGTAACAGATAGAAACAAGAGAAAGTAAACAGTGATTCATCTATCTAGAGAAGTTACAGAGGTTTACACAGAGAATTCCAAATATAAGTACAAGAAAATAAGAGAGACTTAGAAAACTGGTAAAACCTACATTGTTGATAGAGTTGGGAGTACTTAGCACTGTGAAAACAGCACTTTCGCTGAAAGAAATCTACTTCTCTAAGACCGGGAAATAGTGAAAAGAGAATGTATGAGTTTCTCAAGATTGGTAACAGATACAAACAAGAGAAAGTACACAGTGATTCATCTACCTAGAGAAGTTACAGAGGTTTACACAGAAAATTGCAAGTATAAGAAAAAGAAGATAAGAAAGACTTAGAAAACCGGTAATACCTACATTGTTGATAGAGTTGGGAGTACTTAGCGCTGTGAAAACAGCACTTTCGGAAAAAGAAATCTACTTCTCTAACACCGGGAAACAGGAAACAGAGAATGTATGAGTTTCTCAAGATTGGTAACAGATAGAAGCAAGAGAAAGTACACAGTGACTCATCTACCTAGAGAAGTTACAGAGGTTTACACAGAAAATTCCAAGTATAAGAAAAAGAAGATAAGAGAGACTTAGAAAACTGGTAAAACCTACATTGTTGATAGAGTTGGGAGTACTTAGCACTGTGAAAACAGCACTTTCGCAGAAAGAAAACTACTTCTCTAACACCGTGAAACAGTGAAAAGAGAATGTATGAGTTTCTCAAGATTGGTAACAGATAGAAACAAGAGAAAGTAAACAGTGATTCATCTACCTAGAGAAGTTACAGAGGTTTACACAGAAATTCCAAGTATAAGTACAAGAAAATAAGAGAGACTTAGAAAACTGGTAAAACCTACATTGTTGATAGAGTTGGGAGTACTTAGCACTGTGAAAACAGCACTCTCGCCGAAAGAAATCTACTTCTCTAAGACCGGGAAACAGTGAAAAGAGAATGTATGAGTTTCTCAAGATTGGTAACAGATAGAAACAAGAGAAAGTACACAGTGATTCATCTACCTAGAAAAGTTACAGAGGTTTACACAGAGAATTCCAAGTATAAGAAAAAGAAGATAAGACAGACTTAGAAAACCGGTAATAGCTACATTGTTGATAGAGTTGGCAGTACTTAGCGCTGTGAAAACAGCACTTTCGGAGAAAGAAATCTACTTCTCTAACACCGGGAAACAGGAAACAGAGAATGTATGAGTTTCTCAAGATTGGTAACAGATACAAACAAGAGAAAGTACACAGTGATTCATCTACCTAGAGAACTTACAGAGGTTTACACAGAGAATTCCAAGTATAAGTACAAGAAAATAAGAGAGACTTAGAAAACTGGTAAAACCTACATTGTTGATAGAGCTGGGAGTACTTACCTTGTGAAAACAGCATTTTCGCCGAAAGAAATCTACTTCTCTAAGACCGGGAAACAGTGAAAAGAGAATGTATAAGTTTCTCAAGATTGGAAACAGATAGAAACAAGAGAAAGTACACAGTGATTCATCTACCTAGAGAAGTTACAGAGGTTTACACAGAGAATTCCTAGTTTAAGAAAAAGAAGATAAGAGAGGCTTAGAAAACTGGTAAAACCTACATTGTTGATAGAGTTGGGAGTACTTAGCACTGTGAAAACAGCACTTTCGCCGAAAGAAATCTACTTCTCTAAGACCGGTTAACAGGGAACAGAGAATGTATGAGTTTCTAACGATTGGTAACAGATAGAAACAAGAGAAAGTACACAGTGATTCATCTACCTAGAGAAGTTACACAGGTTTACACAGAAAATTCCAAGGATAAGAAAAAGAAGATAAGAGAGACTTAGAAAACCGGTAAAACCTACATTGTTGATAGAGTTGGGAGTACTTAGTGCTGTGAAAACAGCACTTTCGGAGAAAGAAATCTACTTCTCTAACACCGGGAAACAGGAAACAGAGAATGTATGAGTTTCTGAAGATTGGTAACAGATACAAAGAAGAGAAAGTACACAGTGATTCATCTACCTAGAGAACTTACAGAGGTTTACACAGAGAATTCCAAGTATAAGTACAAGAAAACAAGAGAGACTTAGAAAACTGGTAAAACCTACATTGTTGATAGAGTTGGGAGTACTTAGCACTGTGAAAACAGCACTTTCACAGAAAGAAATCTACTTCTCTAACACCGTGAAACAGTGAAAAGAGAATGTATGAGTTTCTCAAGATTGGTAACAGATAGAAACAAGAGAAAGTAAACAGTGATTCATCTACCTAGAGAAGTTACAGAGGTTTACACAGAGAATTCCAAATATAAGTACAAGAAAATAAGAGAGACTTAGAAAACTGGTAAAACCTACATTGTTGATAGAGTTGGGAGTACTTAGCACTGTGAAAACAGCACTTTCGCTGAAAGAAATCTACTTCTCTAAGACCGGGAAATAGTGAAAAGAGAATGTATGAGTTTCTCAAGATTGGTAACAGATACAAACAAGAGAAAGTACACAGTGATTCATCTACCTAGAGAAGTTACAGAGGTTTACACAGAAAATTGCAAGTATAAGAAAAAGAAGATAAGAGAGACTTAGAAAACCGGTAATACCTACATTGTTGATAGAGTTGGGAGTACTTAGCGCTGTGAAAACAGCACTTTCGGAAAAAGAAATCTACTTCTCTAACACCGGGAAACAGGAAACAGAGAATGTATGAGTTTCTCCAGATTGGTAACAGACAGAAACAAGAGAAAGTACACAGTGATTCATCTACCTAGAGAAGTTAAAGAGGTTAACACAGAGAATTCCAAGTATAAGTATAAAAAAATAAGAGAGACTTAGAAAACTGGTAAAACCTACATTGTTGATAGAGTTGGGAGTACTTAGCACTGTGAAAACAGCACTTTCGCCGAAAGAAATCTACTTCTCTACGACCGGGAAACAGGGAACAGAGAATGTATGAGTTTCTCAAGATTGCTAACAGATAGAAATAAGAGAAAGTACACAGTGATTCATCCACCTAGAGAACTTACAGAGGTTGACACAGAGAATTCCAAGTATAAGTACAAGAAAATAAGAGAGACTTAGAAAACTGGTAAAACCTACATTGTTGATAGAGTTGAGAGTACTTAGCACTGTGAAAACAGCACTTTCGCAGAAAGAAATCTACTTCTCTGACACCCGGAATCAGTGAAAAGAGATTGTATGAGTTTCTCAAGATTGGAAACAGATAGAAACAAGAGAAAGTACACAGTGATTCATCTACCTAGAAAAGTTACAGAGGTTAACACAGAGAATTCCAGGTATAAGTACAAAAAAATAAGAGAGACTTAGAAAACTGGTAACACCTACATTGTTGATAGAGTTGGGAGTACTTAGCACTGTGAAAACAGCACTTTCGCCGAAAGAAATCTACTTCTCTAAGACCGGGAAACAGTGAAAAGAAAATGTATGAGTTTCTCAAGATTGGTAACAGATAGAAACAAGAGAAAGTACACAGTGATTCATCTACCTAGAGAAGTTACAGAGGTTTACACAGAGAATTCCAAGTATAAGTACAATAAATAAGAGAGACTTAGAAAACTGGTAAAACCTACATTGTTGATAGAGTTGGGAGTACTTAGCACTGTGACAAAAGCACTTTCGCCGAAAGAAATCTACTTCTCTAAGACCAGGAAACAGTGAAAAGAGAATGTATGAGTTTCTCAAGATTGGTAACAGACAGAAACAAGAGAAAGTACACAGTGATTCATCTACCTAGAGAAGTTACAGAGGTTTACACAGAGAATTCCAAGTAAAATTACAGTAAAATAAGAGAGACTTAGAAAACTGTTAAAACCTACATTTTTGATAGAGTTGGGAGTACTTAGCACTGTGAAAACAGCACTTTCGCAGAAAGAAATCTACTTCTCTAACACTGAGAAACAGGGAACAGAGAATGTATGAGTTTCTCAAGATTGGTAACAGACAGAAACAAGAGAAAGTACACAGTGATTCATCTACCTAGAAAAGTTACAGAAGTTTACACAGAGAATTCCAAGTATAAGTACAAGAAAATAAGAGAGACTTAGAAAACTGGTAAAACCTACATTGTTGATAGAGTTGGGAGTACTTAGCACTGTGAAAACAGCACTTTCGCCGAAAGAAATCTACTTCTCTAAGACCGGGAAACAGTGAAAAGAGAATGTATGAGTTTCTCAAGATTGCTAACAGATAGAAACAAGAGAAAGTAAACAGTGATTCATCTACCTAGAGAAGTTACAGAGGTTTACACAAAAAATTGCAAGTATAAGAAAAAGAAGATAAGAGAGACTTAGAAAACCGGTAAAACCTACATTGTTGCTAGAGTTGGGAGTACTTAGTGTTGTGAAAACAGCACTTTCGGAGAAAGAAATCTACTTCTCTAACACCGGGAAACAGGAAACAGAGAATGTATGAGTTTCTGAAGATTGCTAACAGATACAAAGAAGAGAAAGTACACAGTGATTCATCTACCTAGAGAACTTACAGAAGTTTACACAGAGAATTCCAAGTATAAGTACAAGAAAATAAGAGAGACTTAGAAAACTGGTAAAACCTACATTGTTGATAGAGTTGGGAGTACTTAGCACTGTGAAAACAGCACTTTCGCCGAAAGAAATCTACTTCTTTAAGACCGGGAAACAGTGAAAAGAGAATGTATGAGTTTCTCAAGATTGGTAACAGATAGAAACAAGAGAAAGTACACAGTGATTCATCTACCTAGAGAAGTTACAGAGGTTTACACAGAAAATTGCAAGTATAAGAAAAAGAAGATAAGAGAGACTTAGAAAACCGGTAATACCTACATTGTTGATAGAGTTGGGAGTACTTAGCGCTGTGAAAACAGCACTTTCGGAAAAAGAAATCTACTTCTCTAACACCGGGAAACAGGAAACAGAGAATGTATGAGTTTCTCAAGATTGGTAACAGATAGAAGCAAGAGAAAGTACACAGTGACTCATCTACCTAGAGAAGTTACAGAGGTTTACACAGAAAATTCCAAGTATAAGAAAAAGAAGATAAGAGACACTTAGAAAACTGGTAAAACCTACATTGTTGATAGAGTTGGGAGTACTTAGCACTGTGAAAACAGCACTTTCGCAGAAAGAAATCTACTTCTCTAACACCGGCAAACAGGAAACAGAGAATGTATGAGTTTCTCAAGATTGGTAACACATACAAACAAGAGAAAGTACACAGTGATTCATCTACCTAGAGTACTTATAGAGGTTTACACAGAGAATTCCAAGTATAAGTACAAGAAAATAAGAGAGACTTAGAAAACTGGTAAAACCTACATTGTTGATAGAGTTGGGAGTACTTAGCACTGTGAACGCAGCACTTTCGCCGAAAGAAATCTACTTCTCTGATCCCGGAAACAGTGAAAAGAGAATGCATGAGTTTCTCAAGATTGGTAACAGATAGAAACAAGAGAAAGTACACAGTGATTCATCTACCTAGAGAAGTTACAAAGGTTTACACAGAGAATTCCTAGTATAAGTACAAGAAAATAAGAGAGACTTAGAAAACTGGTAAAACCTACATTTTGATAGAGTTGGGAGTACTTAGCACTGTGAAAACAGCACTTTCGCCGAAAGAAATCTACTTCTCTAAGACCGGGAAACAGTGAAAAGAGAATGTATGAGTTTCTCAAGATTGGTAACAGATAGAAACAAGAGAAAGTACACAGTGATTCATCTACCTAGAGAAGTTACAGAGGTTAAGACAGAGAATTCAAAGTATAAGTACAAGAAAATAAGAGAGACTTAGAAAACTGGTAAAACCTACATTGTTGATAGAGTTGGGAGTACTTAGCACTGTGAACGCAGCACTTTCGCCGAAAGAAATCTACTTCTCTGACACCCGGAAACACTGAAAAGAGAATGTATGAGTTTCTCAAGATTGGTAACAGATAGAAACAAGAGAAAGTACACAGTGATTCATCTACCTAGAGAAGTTACAAAGGTTTACATAGAGAATTCCTAGTATAATTACAAGAAAATAAGAGAGACTTAGAAAACTGGTAAAACCTACATTTTGATAGAGTTGGGAGTAGTTAGCACTGTGAAAACAGCACTTTCGCCGAAAGAAATCTACTTCTCTAAGACCGGGAAACAGTGAACAGAGAATGTATGAGTTTCTCAAGATTGGTAACAGATAGAAACAAGAGAAAGTACACAGTGATTCATCTACCTAGAGAAGTTACAGAGGTTAACACAGAGAATTCCAAGTATAAGTACAAAAAAATAAGAGAGACTTAGAAAACTGGTAAAACCTACATTGTTGATAGAGTTGGGAGTACTTAGCACTCTGAAAACAGCACTTTCGCCGAAAGAAATCTACTTCTCTAAGACCGGGAAACAGTGAAAAGAAAATGTATGAGTTTTTCAAGATTGGTAACAGATAGAAACAAGAGAAAGTACACAGTGATTCATCTACCTAGAGAAGTTACAGAGGTTTACACAGAGAATTCCAAGTATAAGTACAATAAATAAGAGAGACTTAGAAAACTGGTAAAACCTACATTGTTGATAGAGTTGGGAGTACTTAGCACTGTGAAAGCACCACTTTCGCCGAAAGAAATCTACTTCTCTGACACCCGGAAACAGTGAAAAGAGAATGTATGAGTTTCCCAAGATTGGTAACAGATAGAAACAAGAGAAAGTACACAGTGACTCATCTACCTAGAGAAGTTACAGAGGTTTACACAGAAAATTCCAAGTATAAGAAAAAGAAGATAAGAGAGACTTAGAAATCTGGTAAAACCTACATTGTTGATAGAGTTGGGAGTACGTAGCACTATGAAAACAGCACTTTCGCAGAAAGAAATCTACTTCTCTAACACCGGCAAACAGGAAACAGAGAATGTATGAGTTTCTCAAGATTGGTAAGAGATACAGACAAGAGAAAGTACACAGTGATTCATCTACCTAGAGAAGTTACAGAGGTTTACACAGAGAATTCCAAGTATAAGAAAAACAAGATAAGAGAGACTTAGAAAACTGGTAAAACCTACATTGTTGATAGAGTTGGGAGTACTTAGCACTGTGAAAACAGCACTTTCGCCGAAAGAAATCCACTTCTCTAAGACCGGGAAACAGTGAAAAGAAAATGTATGACTTTCTCAAGATTGGTAACAGATAGAAACAAGAGAAAGTACACAGTGATTCATCTACCTAGAGAAGTTACAGAGGTTTACACAGAGAATTCCAAGTATAAGTACAATAAATAAGAGAGACTTAGAAAACTGGTAAAACCTACATTGTTGATAGAGTTGGGAATACTTAGCACTGTGACAAAAGCACTTTCGCCGAAAGAAATCTACTTCTCTAAGACCAGGAAACAGTGAAAAGAGAATGTATGAGTTTCTCAAGATTGGTAACAGACAGAAACAAGAGAAAGTACACAGTGATTCATCTACCTAGAGAAGTTACAGAGGTTTACACAGAGAATTCCAAGTATAAGTACAGTAAAATAAGAGAGACTTAGAAAACTGGTAAAACCTACATTTTTGATAGAGTTGGGAGTACTTAGCACTGTGAAAACAGCACTTTCGCAGAAAGAAATCTACTTCGCTAACACTGGGAAACAGGGAACAGAGAATGTATGAGTTTCTCAAGATTGGTAACAGACAGAAACAAGAGAAAGTACACAGTGATTCATCTACCTAGAGAAGTTACAGAGGTTTACACAGAAATTCCAAGTATAAGTACAAGAAAATGAGAGACTTAGAAAACTGGTAAAACCTACATTGTTGATAGAGTTGGGAGTACTTAGCACTGTGAAAACAGCACTCTCGCCGAAAGAAATCTACTTCTCTAAGACCGGGAAACAGTGAAAAGAGAATGTATGAGTTTCTCAAGATTGGTAACAGATAGAAACAAGAGAAAGTACACAGTGATTCATCTACCTAGAAAAGTTACAGAGGTTTACACAGAGAATTCCAAGTATAAGAAAAAGAAGATAAGACAGACTTAGAAAACCGGTAATAGCTACATTGTTGATAGAGTTGGCAGTACTTAGCGCTGTGAAAACAGCACTTTCGGAGAAGGAAATCTACTTCTCTAACACCAGGAAACAGGAAACAGAGAATGTATGAGTTTCTCAAGATTGGTAACAGATACAAACAAGAGAAAGTACACAGTGATTCATCTACCTAGAGAACTTACAGAGGTTTACACAGAGAATTCCAAGTATAAGTACAAGAAAATAAGAGAGACTTAGAAAACTGGTAAAACCTACATTGTTGATAGAGTTGGGAGTACTTAGCTTGTGAAAACAGCATTTTCGCCGAAAGAAATCTACTTCTCTAAGACCGGGAAACAGTGAAAAGAAAATGTATGAGTTTCTCAAGATTGGTAACAGATAGAAACAAGAGAAAGTACACAGTGATTCATCTACGTAGAGAAGTTACAGAGGTTTACACAGAGAATTCCAAGTATAAGTACAATAAATAAGAGAGACTTAGAAAACTGGTAAAACCTACATTGTTGATAGAGTTGGGAGTACTTAGCACTGTGACAAAAGCACTTTCGCCGAAAGAAATCTACTTCTCTAAGACCAGGAAACAGTGAAAAGAGAATGTATGAGTTTCTCAAGATTGTTAACAGACAGAAACAAGAGAAAGTACACAGTGATTCATCTACCTAGAGAAGTTACAGAGGTTTACACAGAGAATTCCAAGTAAAATTACAGTAAAATAAGAGAGACTTAGAAAACTGGTAAAACCTACATTTTTGATAGAGTTGGGAGTACTTAGCACTGTGAAAACAGCACTTTCACAGAAAGAAATCTACTTCTCTAACACTGGGAAACAGGGAACAGAGAATGTATGAGTTTCTCCAGATTGGTAACAGACAGAAACAAGAGAAAGTACACAGTGATTCATCTACCTAGAACAGTTACAGAAGTTTACACAGAGAATTCCAAGTATAAGTACAAGAAAATAAGAGAGACTTAGAAAACTGGTAAAACCTACATTGTTGATAGAGTTGGGAGTACTTAGCACTGTGAAAACAGCACTTTCGCCGAAAGAAATCTACTTCTCTAAGACCGGGAAACAGTGAAAAGAGAATGTATGAGTTTCTCAAGATTGCTAACAGATAGAAACAAGAGAAAGTAAACAGTGATTCATCTACCTAGAGAAGTTACAGAGGTTTACACAAAAAATTGCAAGTATAAGAAAAAGAAGATAAGAGAGACTTAGAAAACCGGTAAAACCTACATTGTTGCTAGAGTTGGGAGTACTTAGCACTGTGAAAACAGCACTTTCGCAGAAAGAAATCTCCTTCTCTAAGACCGGGAAACAGGGAACAGAGAATGTATGAGTTTCTGAAGATTGCTAACAGATACAAAGAAGAGAAAGTACACAGTGATTCATCTACCTAGAGAACTTACAGAGGTTTACACAGAGAATTCCAAGTATAAGTACAAGAAAACAAGAGAGACTTAAAAAACTGGTAAAACCTACATTGTTGATAGAGTTGGGAGTACTTAGCTTGTGAAAACAGCATTTTCGCCGAAAGAAATCTACTTCTCTAAGACCGGGAAACAGTGAAAAGAGAATGTATAAGTTTCTCAAGATTGGAAACAGATAGAAAGAAGAGAAAGTACACAGTGATTCATCTACCTAGAGAAGTTACAGAGGTTTACACAGAGAATTCCAAGTTTAAGAAAAAGAAGATAAGAGAGACTTAGAAAACTGGTAAAACCTACATTGTTGATAGAGTTGGGAGTACTTAGCACTGTGAAAACAGCACTTTCGCCGAAAGAAATCTACTTCTCTAAGACAGGGAAACAGGGAACAGAGAATGTATCAGTTTCTAACGATTGGTAACAGATAGAAACAAGAGAAAGTACACAGTGATTCATCTACCTAGAGAAGTTACACAGGTTTACACAGAAAATTCCAAGGATAAGAAAAAGAAGATAAGAGAGACTTAGAAAACCGGTAAAACCTACATTGCTGATAGAGTTGGGAGTACTTAGTGCTGTGAAAACAGCACTTTCGGAGAAAGAAATCTACTTCTCTAACACCGGGAAACAGGAAACAGAGAATGTATGAGTTTCTGAAGATTGGTAACAGATACAAATAAGATAAAGTACACAGTGATTCACCTACCTAGAGAACTTACAGAGGTTTACACAGAGAATTCCAAGTATAAGTACAAGAAAACAAGAGAGACTTAGAAAACTGGTAAAACCTACATTGTTGATAGAGTTGGGAGTACTTAGCACTGTGAAAACAGCACTTTCACAGAAAGAAATCTACTTCTCTAACACCGTGAAACAGTGAAAAGAGAATGTATGAGTTTCTCAAGATTGGTAACAGATAGAAACAAGAGAAAGTAAACAGTGATTCATCTACCTAGAGAAGTTACAGAGGT
Organism: Heterohyrax brucei; assembly: GCA_028571685.1. NCBI lineage: Eukaryota > Metazoa > Chordata > Mammalia > Hyracoidea > Procaviidae > Heterohyrax > Heterohyrax brucei. The sequence goes on along the minus strand of CM053165.1, from coordinate 4,730,761 downwards.
TTACACAGAGAATTCCAAATATAAGTACAAGAAAATAAGAGAGACTTAGAAAACTGGTAAAACCTACATTGTTGATAGAGTTGGGAGTACTTAGCACTGTGAAAACAGCACTTTCGCTGAAAGAAATCTACTTCTCTAAGACCGGGAAATAGTGAAAAGAGAATGTATGAGTTTCTCAAGATTGGTAACAGATACAAACAAGAGAAAATACACAGTGATTCATCTACCTAGAGAAGTTACACAGGTTTACACAGAAAATTCCAAGGATAAGAAAAAGAAGATAAGAGAGACTTAGAAAACCGGTAAAACCTACATTGTTGATAGAGTTGGGAGTACTTAGCACTGTGAAAACAGCACTTTCGCCGAAAGAAATCTACCTCTCTAAGACCGGAAAACAGTGAAAAGAGAATGTATGAGTTTCTCAAGATTGGTAACAGACAGAAACAAGAGAAAGTACACAGTGATTCATCTACGTAGAGAAGTTACAGAGGTTTACACAGAGAATTCCAAGTATAAGTACAAGAAAATAAGAGAGACTTAGAAAACTGGTAAAACCTACATTTTTGATAGAGTTGGGAATACTTAGCACTGTGAAAACAGCACTTTCGCAGAAAGAAATCTACCTCTCTAACACTGGGAAGCAGGGAACAGAGAATGTATGAGTTTCTCAAGATTTGTAACAGACAGAAACAAGAGAAAGTACACAGTGATTCATCTACCTAGAGAAGTTACAGAAGTTTACACAGAGAATTCCAAGTATAAGTACAAGAAAATAAGAGAGACTTAGAAAACTGGTAAAACCTACATTGTTGATAGAGTTGGGAGTACTTAGCACTGTGAAAACAGCACATTCGCCGAAAGAAATCTACTTCTTTAAGACCGGGAAACAGTGAAAAGAGAATGTATGAGTTTCTCAAGATTGGTAACAGATAGAAACAAGAGAAAGTACACAGTGATTCATCTACCTAGAGAAGTTACAGAGGTTTACACAGAAAATTGCAAGTATAAGAAAAAGAAGATAAGAGAGACTTAGAAAACCGGTAATACCTACATTGTTGATAGAGTTGGGAGGACTTAGCGCTGTGAAAACAGCACTTTCGGAAAAAGAAATCTACTTCTCTAACACCGGGAAACAGGAAACAGAGAATGTATGAGTTTCTCAAGATTGGTAACAGATAGAAGCAAGAGAAAGTACACAGTGACTCATCAACCTAGAGAAGTTACAGAGGTTTACACAGAAAATTCCAAGTATAAGAAAAAGAAGATAAGAGAGACTTAGAAAACTGGTAAAACCTACATTGTTGATAGAGTTGGGAGTACTTAGCACTGTGAAAACAGCACTTTCGCAGAAAGAAATCTACTTCTCTAACACCGGCAAACAGGAAACAGAGAATGTATGAGTTTCTCAAGATTGGTAACACATACAAACAAGAGAAAGTACACAGTGATTCATCTACCTAGAGTACTTATAGAGGTTTACACAGAGAATTCCAAGTATAAGTACAAGAAAATAAGAGAGACTTAGAAAACTGGTAAAACCTACATTGTTGATAGAGTTGGGAGTACTTAGCACTGTGAACGCAGCACTTTCGCCGAAAGAAATCTACTTCTCTGATCCCGGAAACAGTGAAAAGAGAATGTATGAGTTTCTCAAGATTGGTAACAGATAGAAACAAGAGAAAGTACACAGTGATTCATCTACCTAGAGAAGTTACAGAGGTTTACACAGAGAATTCCTAGTATAAGTACAAGAAAATAAGAGAGACTTAGAAAACTGGTAAAACCTACATTTTGATAGAGTTGGGAGTACTTAGCACTGTGAAAACAGCACTTTCGCCGAAAGAAATCTACTTCTCTAAGACCGGGAAACAGTGAAAAGAGAATGTATGAGTTTCTCAAGATTGGTAACAGATAGAAACAAGAGAAAGTACACAGTGATTCATCTACCTAGAGAAGTTACAGAGGTTAAGACAGAGAATTCAAAGTATAAGTACAAGAAAATAAGAGAGACTTAGAAAACTGGTAAAACCTACATTGTTGATAGAGTTGGGAGTACTTAGCACTGTGAACGCAGCACTTTCGCTAAAGAAATCTACTTCTCTGACACCCGGAAACACTGAAAAGAGAATGTATGAGTTTCTCAAGATTGGTAACAGATAGAAACAAGAGAAAGTACACAGTGATTCATCTACCTAGAGAAGTTACAAAGGTTTACACAGAGAATTCCTAGTATAAGTACAAGAAAATAAGAGAGACTTAGAAAACTGGTAAAACCTACATTTTGATAGAGTTGGGAGTAGTTAGCACTGTGAAAACAGCACTTTCGCCGAAAGAAATCTACTTCTCTAAGACCGGGAAACAGTGAAAAGAGAATGTATGAGTTTTTCAAGATTGGTAACAGATAGAAACAAGAGAAAGTACACAGTGATTCATCTACCTAGAGAAGTTACAGAGGTTTACACAGGGAATTCCAAGTATAAGTACAATAAATAAGAGAGACTTAGAAAACTGGTAAAACCTACACTGTTGATAGAGTTGGGAGTACTTAGCACTGTGAAAACAGTACTTTCGCAGAAAGAAATCTACTTCTCTAAGACCGGGAAACAGGGAACAGAGAATGTATCAGTTTCTCAAGATTGTTAACAGATAGAAACAAGAGAAAGTACACAGTGATTCATCTACCTAGAGAACTTACAGAAGTTTACACAGAGAATTCCAAGTATAAGTAAAAGAAAATAAGAGAGACTTAGAAAACTGGTAAAACCTACATTGTTGATTGAGTTGGGAGTACTTAGCACTGTGAAAGCAGCACCTTCGCCGATAGAAATCTACTTCTCTGACACCCGGAAACAGTGAAAAGAGAATGTATGAGTTTCTCAAGATTGGTAACAGATAGAAACAAGAGAAAGTACACAGTGACTCATCTACCTAGAGAAGTTACAGAGGTTTACACAGAAAATTCCAAGTATAAGAAAAAGAAGATAAGAGAGACTTAGAAAACTGGTAAAACCTACATTGTTGATAGAGTTGGGAGTACTTAGCACTGTGAAAACACCACTTTCGCAGAAAGAAATCTACTTCTCTAACAGCGACAAACAGGAAATAGAGAATGTATGAGTTTCTCAAGATTGGTAACAGATAGAAACAAGAGAAAGTACACAGTGATTCATCTACCTAGAGTACTTATAGAGGTTTACACAGAGAATTCCAAGTATAAGTACAAGAAAATAAGAGAGACTTAGAAAAATGGTAAAACCTACATTGTTGATAGAGTTGAGAGTACTTAGCACTGTGAAAACAGCACTTTCGCAGAAAGAAATCTACTTCTCTAACACCGGGAAACAGTGAAAAGAGAATGTATGAGTTTCTCAAGATTGGTAACAGATAGAAACAAGAGAAAGTATACAGTGATTAATCTACCCAGAGAAGTTACAGAGGTTTACACAGAGAATTCCAAGTATAAGTACAGGAAAATAAGAGAGACTTAGAAAACTGGTAAAACCTACATTGTTGATAGAGTTGGGAGTACTTAGCACTGTGAAAACAGCACTTTCGCTGAAAGAAATCTACTTCTCTAAGACCGGGAAACAGTGAAAAGAGAATGTATGAGTTTCTCAAGATTGGTAACAGATAGAAACAAGAGAAAGTACACAGTGATTCATCTACCTAGAGAAGTTACAGAGGTTTACACAGAGAATTCCAAGTTTAAGAGAAAGAAGATAAGCGAGACTTAGAAAACTGGTAAAACCTACATTTTTGATAGAGTTGGGAGTACTTAGCACTGTGAAAACAGCACTTTCGTTGAAAGAAATCTACTTCTCTAAGACCGAGAAACAGTGAAAAGAGAATGTATGAGTTTCTCAAGATTGGTAACAGATAGAAACAAGAGAAACTACACAGTGATTCATCTACCCAGAGAAGTTACAGAGGTTTACACAGAGAATTGCAAGTATAAGAAAAAGAAGATAAGAGAGACTTAGAAAACTGGTAAAACCTACATTGTTGATAGAGTTGGGAGTACTTAGCACTGTGAAAACAGTACTTTCGCAGAAAGAAATCTACTTCTCTACGACTGGGAAACAGGGAACAGAGAATGTATGAGTTTCTCAAGATTGCTAACAGATAGAAACAAGAGAAAGTACACAGTGATTCATCTACCTAGAGAACTTACAGAAGTTTACACAGAGAATTTCAAGTACAAGAAAATAAGAGAGACTTAGAAAACTGGTAAAACCTACATTGTTGATAGAGTTGGGAGTACTTAGCACTGTGAAAGCAGCACTTTCCCCGAAAGAAATCTACTTCTCTGACCCCCGGAAACAGTGAAAAGAGAATGTATGAGTTTCTCAAGATTGGTAACAGATAGAAACAAGAGAAAGTACACAGTGATTCATCTACCTAGAGAAGTTACAGAGGTTTACACAGAGAATTCCAAGTATAAGTACAAGAAAATAAGAGAGACTTAGAAAACTGGTAAAACCTACATTTTTGACAGAGTTGGGAGTACTTAGCACGGTGAAAACAGCACTTTCGCCGAAAGAAATCTACTTCTCTAAGACCGGGAAACAGTGAAAAGAGAATGTATGAGTTTCTCAAGATTGGTAACAGATAGAAACAAGAGAAAGTACACAGTGATTCATCTACCTAGAGAAGTTACAGAGGTTAACACAGAGAATTCCAAGTATAAGTACAAAAAAATAAGAGAGACTTAGAAAACTGGTAAAACCTACATTGTTGATAGAGTTGGGAGTACTTAGCACTGTGAAAACAGCACTTTCGCCGAAAGAAATCTACTTCTCTAAGACCGGGAAACAGTGAAAAGAAAATGTATGAGTTTCTCAAGATTGGTAACAGATAGAAACAAGAGAAAGTACAGAGTGATTCATCTACCTAGAGAAGTTACAGAGGTTTACACAGAGAATTCCAAGTATAAGTACAATAAATAAGAGAGACTTAGAAAACTGGTAAAACCTACATTGTTGATAGAGTTGGGAGTACGTAGCGCTGTGACAAAAGCACTTTCGCCGAAAGAAATCTACTTCTCTAAGACCAGGAAACAGTGAAAAGAGAATGTATGAGTTTCTCAAGATTGGTAACAGACAGAAAGAAGAGAAAGTACACAGTGATTCATCTACCTAGAGAAGTTACAGAGGTTTACACAGAGAATTCCAAGTATAAGTACAAGAAAATAAGAGAGACTTAGAAAACTGGTAAAACCTACATTGTTGATAGAGTTGGGAGTACTTAGCACTGTGAAAACAGCACTTTCGCAGAAAGAAATCTACTTCTCTAACACTGGGAAGCAGGGAACAGAGAATGTATGAGTTTCTCAAGATTTGTAACACACAGAAACAAGAGAAAGTACACAGTGATTCATCTACCTAGAGAAGTTACAGAAGTTTACACAGAGAATTCCAAGTATAAGTACAAGAAAATAAGAGAGACTTAGAAAACTGGTAAAACCTACATTGTTGATAGAGTTGGGAGTACTTAGCACTGTGAAAACAGCACTTTCGCCGAAAGAAATCTACTTCTTTAAGACCGGGAAACAGTGAAAAGAGAATGTATGAGTTTCTCAAGATTGGTAACAGATAGAAACAAGAGAAAGTACACAGTGATTCATCTACCTAGAGAAGTTACAGAGGTTTACACAGAAAATTGCAAGTATAAGAAAAAGAAGATAAGAGAGACTTAGAAAACCGGTAATACCTACATTGTTGATAGAGTTGGGAGGACTTAGCGCTGTGAAAACAGCACTTTCGGAAAAAGAAATCTACTTCTCTAACACCGGGAAACAGGAAACAGAGAATGTATGAGTTTCTCAAGATTGGTAACAGATAGAAGCAAGAGAAAGTACACAGTGACTCATCTACCTAGAGAAGTTACAGAGGTTTACACAGAAAATTCCAAGTATAACAAAAAGAAGATAAGAGAGACTTAGAAAACTGGTAAAACCTACATTGTTGATAGAGTTGGGAGTACTTAGCACTGTGAAAACAGCACTTTCGCAGAAAGAAATCTACTTCTCTAACAGCGGCAAACAGGAAACAGAGAATGTATGAGTTTCTCAAGATTGGTAACACATACAAACAAGAGAAAGTACACAGTGATTCATCTACCAAGACTACTTATAGAGGTTTACACAGGGAATTCCAAGTATAAGTACAAGAAAATAAGAGAGACTTAGAAAAGTGGTAAAACCTACATTGTTGATAGAGTTGGGAGTACTTAGCACTGTGAACGCAGCACTTTCGCCGAAAGAAAACTACTTCTCTGACACCCGGAAACACTGAAAAGAGAATGTATGAGTTTCTCAAGATTGGTAACAGATAGAAACAAGAGAAAGTACACAGTGATTCATCTACCTAGAGAAGTTACAAAGGTTTACACAGAGAATTCCTAGTAGAAGTAAAAGAAAATAAGAGAGACTTAGAAAACTGGTAAAACCTACATTTTGATAGAGTTGGGAGTAGTTAGCACTGTGAAAACAGCACTTTCGCCGAAAGAAATCTACTTCTCTAAGACCGGGAAACAGTGAAAAGAGAATGTATGAGTTTCTCAAGATTGGTAATAGATAGAAACAAGAGAAAGTACACAGTGATTCATCTACCTAGAGAAGTTACACAGGTTTACACAGAAAATTCCATGTATAAGTACAAAAAAATAAGAGAGACTTAGAAAACTGGTAAACCCTACATTGTTGATAGAGTTGGGAGTACTTAGCATTGTGAAAACAGCACTTTCGCCGAAAGAAATCTACTTCTCTAAGACCGGGAAACAGTGAAAAGAAAATGTATGAGTTTTTCCAGATTGGTAACAGATAGAAACAAGAGAAAGTACACAGTGATTCATCTACCTAGAGAAGTTACAGAGGTTTACACAGAGAATTCCAAGTATAAGTACAATAAATAAGAGAGACTTAGAAAACTGGTAAAACCTACATTGTTGATAGAGTTGGGAGTACTTAGCACTGTGAAAGCACCACTTTCGCCGAACGAAATCTACTTCTCTGACACCCGGAAACAGTGAAAAGAGAATGTATGAGTTTCTCAAGATTGGTAACAGATAGAAACAAGAGAAAGTACACAGTGATTCATCTACCTAGAGAAGTTACAGAGGTTTACACAGAGAATTCCAAGTATAAGAAAAACAAGATAAGAGAGACTTAGAAAACTGGTAAAACCTACATTGTTGATAGAGTTGGGAGTACTTAGCACTGTGAAAAAAGCACTTTCGCTGAAAGAAATCTACTTCTCTAAGACCGGGAAACAGTGAAAAGAGAATGTATGAGTTTCTCCAGATTGGTAACAGACAGAAACAAGAGAAAGTACACAGTGATTCATCTACCTAGAGAAGTTACAGAGGTTAACACAGAGAATTCCAAGTATAAGTACAAAAAAATAAGAGAGACTTAGAAACCTGGTAAAACCTACATTGTTGATAGAGTTGGGAGTACTTAGCACTGTGAAAACAGCACTTTCGCCGAAAGAAATCTACTTCTCTAAGACCGGGAAACAGTGAAAAGAGAATGTATGAGTTTCTCAAGAATGCTAACAGATAGAAACAAGAGAAAGTACACAGTGATTCATCTACCTAGAGAAGTTACAGAGGTTTACACAGAAAATTGCAAGTATAAGAAAAAGAAGATAAGAGAGACTTAGAAAACCGGTATTACCTACATTGTTGATAGAGTTGGGAGTACTTAGCGCTGTGAAAACAGCAATTTCGGAGAAAGAAATCTACTTCTCTAACACCGGGAAACAGGAAACAGAGAATGTATGAGTTTCTCAAGATTGGTAACAGATAGAAACAAGAGAAAGTAGACAGTGATTCATCTACCTACACAACTTACTGAGGTTTACACAGAGAATTCCAAGTATAAGTACAAGAAAATAAGAGAGACGTAGAAAACTGGTAAAACCTACATTGTTGATTGAGTTGGGAGTACTTAGCACTGTGAAAGCAGCACCTTCGCCGATAGAAATCTACTTCTCTGACACCCGGAAACAGTGAAAAGAGAATGTATGAGTTTCTCAAGATTGGTAACAGATAGAAACAAGAGAAAGTACACAGTGACTCATCTACCTAGAGAACTTACAGAGGTTTACACAGAAAATTGCAAGTATAAGAAAAAGAAGATAAGAGAGACCTAGAAAACTGGTAAAACCTACATTGTTGATAGAGTTGGGAGTACTTAGCACTGTGAAAACACCACTTTCGCAGAAAGAAATCTACTTCTCTAACAGCGGCAAACAGGAAATAGAGAATGTATGAGTTTCTCAAGATTGGTAACACATACAAACAAGAGAAAGTACACAGTGATTCATCTACCTAGAGTACTTATAGAGGTTTACACAGAGAATTCCAAGTATAAGTACAAGAAAATAAGAGAGACTTAGAAAACTGGTAAAACCTACATTGTTGATAGAGTTGAGAGTACTTAGCACTGTGAAAACAGCACTTTCGCAGAAAGAAATCTACTTCTGTAACACCGGGAAACAGTGAAAAGAGAATGTATGAGTTTCTCAAGATTGGTAACAGATAGAAACAAGAGAAAGTACACAGTGATTCATCTACCCAGAGAAGTTACAGAGGTTTACACAGAGAATTCCAAGTATAAGTACAGGAAAATAAGAGAGACTTAGAAAACTGGTAAAACCTACATTGTTGATAGAGTTGGGAGTACTTAGCACTGTGAAAACAGCACTTTCGCTGAAAGAAATCTACTTCTCTAACACCGAGAAACAGTGAAAAGAGAATGTATGAGTTTCTCAAGATTGGTAACAGATAGAAACAAGAGAAAGTACACAGTGATTCATCTACCTAGAGAAGTTACAGAGGTTTACACAGAAAATTGCAAGTATAAGAAAAAGAAGATAAGAGAGACTTAGAAAACCGGTAATACCTACATTGTTGATAGAGTTGGGAGTACTTAGCGCTGTGAAAACAGCACTTTCGGAAAAAGAAATCTACTTCTCTAACACCGGGAAACAGGAAACAGAGAATGTATGAGTTTCTCAAGATTGGTAACAGATAGAAGCAAGAGAAAGTACACAGTGACTCATCTACCTAGAGAAGTTACAGAGGTTTACACAGAAAATTCCAAGTATAAGAAAAAGAAGATAAGAGAGACTTAGAAAACTGGTAAAACCTACATTGTTGATAGAGTTGGGAGTACTTAGCACTGTGAAAACAGCACTTTCGCAGAAAGAAATCTACTTCTCTAACAGCGGCAAACAGGAAACAGAGAATGTATGAGTTTCTCAAGATTGGTAACACATACAAACAAGAGAAAGTACACAGTGATTCATCTACCAAGACTACTTATAGAGGTTTACACAGAGAATTCCAAGTATAAGTACAAGAAAATAAGAGAGACTTAGAAAAGTGGTAAAACCTACATTGTTGATAGAGTTGGGAGTACTTAGCACTGTGAACGCAGCACTTTCGCCGAAAGAAAACTACTTCTCTGACACCCGGAAACACTGAAAAGAGAATGTATGAGTTTCTCAAGATTGGTAACAGATAGAAACAAGAGAAAGTACACAGTGATTCATCTACCTAGAGAAGTTACAAAGGTTTACACAGAGAATTCCTAGTAGAAGTACAAGAAAATAAGAGAGACTTAGAAAACTGGTAAAACCTACATTTTGATAGAGTTGGGAGTAGTTAGCACTGTGAAAACAGCACTTTCGCCGAAAGAAATCTACTTCTCTAAGACCGGGAAACAGTGAAAAGAGAATGTATGAGTTTCTCAAGATTGGTAACAGATAGAAACAAGAGAAAGTACACAGTGATTCATCTACCTAGAGAAGTTACACAGGTTTACACAGAAAATTCCATGTATAAGTACAAAAAAATAAGAGAGACTCAGAAAACTGGTAAACCCTACATTGTTGATAGAGTTGGGAGTACTTAGCATTGTGAAAACAGCACTTTCGCCGAAAGAAATCTACTTCTCTAAGACCGGGAAACAGTGAAAAGAAAATGTATGAGTTTTTCCAGATTGGTAACAGATAGAAACAAGAGAAAGTACACAGTGATTCATCTACCTAGAGAAGTTACAGAGGTTTACACAGAGAATTCCAAGTATAAGTACAATAAATAAGAGAGACTTAGAAAACTGGTAAAACCTACATTGTTGATAGAGTTGGGAGTACTTAGCACTGTGAAAGCACCACTTTCGCCGAACGAAATCTACTTCTCTGACACCCGGAAACAGTGAAAAGAGAATGTATGAGTTTCTCAAGATTGGTAACAGATAGAAACAAGAGAAAGTACACAGTGATTCATCTACCTAGAGAAGTTACAGAGGTTTACACAGAGAATTCCAAGTATAAGAAAAACAAGATAAGAGAGACTTAGAAAACTGGTAAAACCTACATTGTTGATAGAGTTGGGAGTACTTAGCACTGTGAAAAAAGCACTTTCGCTGAAAGAAATCTACTTCTCTAAGACCGGGAAACAGTGAAAAGAGAATGTATGAGTTTCTCCAGATTGGTAACAGACAGAAACAAGAGAAAGTACACAGTGATTCATCTACCTAGAGAAGTTACAGAGGTTAACACAGAGAATTCCAAGTATAAGTACAAAAAAATAAGAGAGACTTAGAAACCTGGTAAAACCTACATTGTTGATAGAGTTGGGAGTACTTAGCACTGTGAAAACAGCACTTTCGCCGAAAGAAATCTACTTCTCTAAGACCGGGAAACAGTGAAAAGAGAATGTATGAGTTTCTCAAGAATGCTAACAGATAGAAACAAGAGAAAGTACACAGTGATTCATCTACCTAGAGAAGTTACAGAGGTTTACACAGAAAATTGCAAGTATAAGAAAAAGAAGATAAGAGAGACTTAGAAAACCGGTATTACCTACATTGTTGATAGAGTTGGGAGTACTTAGCGCTGTGAAAACAGCAATTTCGGAGAAAGAAATCTACTTCTCTAACACCGGGAAACAGGAAACAGAGAATGTATGAGTTTCTCAAGATTGGTAACAGATACAAACAAGAGAAAGTAGGCAGTGATTCATCTACCTACACAACTTACTGAGGTTTACACAGAGAATTCCAAGTATAAGTACAAGAAAATAAGAGAGACGTAGAAAACTGGTAAAACCTACATTGTTGATAGAGTTGGGAGTACTTAGCACTGTGAAAGCAGCACCTTTGCCGAAAGAAATCTACTTCTCTGACACCCGGAAACAGTGAAAAGAGAATGTATGAGTTTCTCAAGATTGGTAACAGATAGAAACAAGAGAAAGTACACAGTGATTCATCTACCTAGAGAACTTACAGAGGTTTACACAGAAAATTGCAAGTATAAGAAAAAGAAGATAAGAGAGACTTAGAAAACTGGTAAAACCTACATTGTTGATAGAGTTGGGAGTACTTAGCACTGTGAAAACACCACTTTCGCAGAAAGAAATCTACTTCTCTAACAGCGGCAAACAGGAAATAGAGAATGTATGAGTTTCTCAAGATTGGTAACAGACAGAAACAAGAAAAAGTACACAGTGATTCATCAACCTAGAGAAGTTACAGAGGTTTACACAGAGAATTCCAAGTATAAGTACAAGAAAATAAGAGAGACTTAGAAAACTGGTAAAACCTACATTTTTGATAGAGTTGGGAGTACCTAGCATTGTGAAAACAGCACTTTCGCAGAGAGAAATCTACTTCTCTAACACTGCGAAACAGGGAACAGAGAATGTATGAGTTTCTCAAGATTGGTAACAGATAGAAACAAGAGAAAGTACACAGTGATTCATCTACCTAGAGAAGTTACAGAAGTTTACACAGAGAATTCCAAGTATAAGTACAAGAAAATAAGAGAGACTTAGAAAACTAGTAAAAGCTACATTGTTGATAGAGTTGGGAGTACTTAGCACTGTGAAAACAGCACTTTCGCCCAAAGAAATCTACTTCTCTAGGACCAGGAAACAGTGAAAAGAGAATGTATGAGTTTCTCAAGATTGGTAACAGATACAAACTAGAGAAAGTACACAGTGATTCATCTACCTAGAGAACTTACAGAGGTTTACACAGAGAATTCCAAGTATAAGTACAAGAAAATAAGAGAGACTTAGAAAACTGGTAAAACCTACATTGTTTATAGAGTTGGGAGTACTTAGCACTGTGAAAACAGCACTTTCGCCGAAAGAAATCTACTTCTCTAAGACCGGGAAACAGTGAAAAGAGAATGTATAAGTTTCTAAAAATTGGAAATAGATAGAAACAAGAGAAAGTACACAGTGATTCGTCTACCTAGACAAGTTACAGAGGTTTACACAGAGAATTCCTAATATAAGTACAAGAAAATAAGAGAGACTTAGAAAACTGGTAAAACCTACATTGTTGATAGAGTTGGGAGTACTTAGCACTGTGAAAACAGCACTTTCGCCGAAAGAAATCTACTTCTCTAAGACCGGGAAACAGTGAAAAGAGAATGTATGAGTTTCTCAAGATTTGTAACAGATAGAAACAAGAGAAAGTACACAGTGATTCATCTACCTAGAGAAATTACAGAGGTTTACACAGAAAATTCCAAGTATAAGAAAAAGAAGATAAGAGAGACTTAGAAAACCGATAAAACCTACATTGTTGATACAGTTGGGAGTACTTAGCACTGTGAAAACAGCCCTTTCGCCGAAAGAAATCTACTTCTCTAACACCGGGAAACAGGAAACAGAGAATGTATGAGTTTCTCAAGATTGGTAACAGACACAAACAGGAGAAAATACACAGTGATTCATCTACCTAGAGAAGTTACAGAGGTTTACACAGGGAATTCCAAGTATAAGTACAATAAATAAGAGAGACTTAGAAAACTGGTAAAACCTACACTGTTGATAGAGTTGGGAGTACTTAGCACTGTGAAAACAGTACTTTCGCAGAAAGAAATCTACTTCTCTAAGACCGGGAAACAGGGAACAGAGAATGTATCAGTTTCTCAAGATTGTTAACAGATAGAAACAAGAGAAAGTACACAGTGATTCATCTACCTAGAGAACTTACAGAAGTTTACACAGAGAATTCCAAGTATAAGTAAAAGAAAATAAGAGAGACTTAGAAAACTGGTAAAACCTACATTGTTGATTGAGTTGGGAGTACTTAGCACTGTGAAAGCAGCACCTTCGCCGATAGAAATCTACTTCTCTGACACCCGGAAACAGTGAAAAGAGAATGTATGAGTTTCTCAAGATTGGTAACAGATAGAAACAAGAGAAAGTACACAGTGACTCATCTACCTAGAGAAGTTACAGAGGTTTACACAGAAAATTCCAAGTATAAGAAAAAGAAGATAAGAGAGACTTAGAAAACTGGTAAAACCTACATTGTTGATAGAGTTGGGAGTACTTAGCACTGTGAAAACACCACTTTCGCAGAAAGAAATCTACTTCTCTAACAGCGACAAACAGGAAATAGAGAATGTATGAGTTTCTCAAGATTGGTAACAGATAGAAACAAGAGAAAGTACACAGTGATTCATCTACCTAGAGTACTTATAGAGGTTTACACAGAGAATTCCAAGTATAAGTACAAGAAAATAAGAGAGACTTAGAAAAATGGTAAAACCTACATTGTTGATAGAGTTGAGAGTACTTAGCACTGTGAAAACAGCACTTTCGCAGAAAGAAATCTACTTCTCTAACACCGGGAAACAGTGAAAAGAGAATGTATGAGTTTCTCAAGATTGGTAACAGATAGAAACAAGAGAAAGTATACAGTGATTAATCTACCCAGAGAAGTTACAGAGGTTTACACAGAGAATTCCAAGTATAAGTACAGGAAAATAAGAGAGACTTAGAAAACTGGTAAAACCTACATTGTTGATAGAGTTGGGAGTACTTAGCACTGTGAAAACAGCACTTTCGCTGAAAGAAATCTACTTCTCTAAGACCGGGAAACAGTGAAAAGAGAATGTATGAGTTTCTCAAGATTGGTAACAGATAGAAACAAGAGAAAGTACACAGTGATTCATCTACCTAGAGAAGTTACAGAGGTTTACACAGAGAATTCCAAGTTTAAGAGAAAGAAGATAAGCGAGACTTAGAAAACTGGTAAAACCTACATTTTTGATAGAGTTGGGAGTACTTAGCACTGTGAAAACAGCACTTTCGTTGAAAGAAATCTACTTCTCTAAGACCGAGAAACAGTGAAAAGAGAATGTATGAGTTTCTCAAGATTGGTAACAGATAGAAACAAGAGAAACTACACAGTGATTCATCTACCCAGAGAAGTTACAGAGGTTTACACAGAGAATTGCAAGTATAAGAAAAAGAAGATAAGAGAGACTTAGAAAACTGGTAAAACCTACATTGTTGATAGAGTTGGGAGTACTTAGCACTGTGAAAACAGTACTTTCGCAGAAAGAAATCTACTTCTCTACGACTGGGAAACAGGGAACAGAGAATGTATGAGTTTCTCAAGATTGCTAACAGATAGAAACAAGAGAAAGTACACAGTGATTCATCTACCTAGAGAACTTACAGAAGTTTACACAGAGAATTTCAAGTACAAGAAAATAAGAGAGACTTAGAAAACTGGTAAAACCTACATTGTTGATAGAGTTGGGAGTACTTAGCACTGTGAAAGCAGCACTTTCCCCGAAAGAAATCTACTTCTCTGACCCCCGGAAACAGTGAAAAGAGAATGTATGAGTTTCTCAAGATTGGTAACAGATAGAAACAAGAGAAAGTACACAGTGATTCATCTACCTAGAGAAGTTACAGAGGTTTACACAGAGAATTCCAAGTATAAGTACAAGAAAATAAGAGAGACTTAGAAAACTGGTAAAACCTACATTTTTGACAGAGTTGGGAGTACTTAGCACGGTGAAAACAGCACTTTCGCCGAAAGAAATCTACTTCTCTAAGACCGGGAAACAGTGAAAAGAGAATGTATGAGTTTCTCAAGATTGGTAACAGATAGAAACAAGAGAAAGTACACAGTGATTCATCTACCTAGAGAAGTTACAGAGGTTAACACAGAGAATTCCAAGTATAAGTACAAAAAAATAAGAGAGACTTAGAAAACTGGTAAAACCTACATTGTTGATAGAGTTGGGAGTACTTAGCACTGTGAAAACAGCACTTTCGCCGAAAGAAATCTACTTCTCTAAGACCGGGAAACAGTGAAAAGAAAATGTATGAGTTTCTCAAGATTGGTAACAGATAGAAACAAGAGAAAGTACAGAGTGATTCATCTACCTAGAGAAGTTACAGAGGTTTACACAGAGAATTCCAAGTATAAGTACAATAAATAAGAGAGACTTAGAAAACTGGTAAAACCTACATTGTTGATAGAGTTGGGAGTACTTAGCGCTGTGACAAAAGCACTTTCGCCGAAAGAAATCTACTTCTCTAAGACCAGGAAACAGTGAAAAGAGAATGTATGAGTTTCTCAAGATTGGTAACAGACAGAAAGAAGAGAAAGTACACAGTGATTCATCTACCTAGAGAAGTTACAGAGGTTTACACAGAGAATTCCAAGTATAAGTACAAGAAAATAAGAGAGACTTAGAAAACTGGTAAAACCTACATTGTTGATAGAGTTGGGAGTACTTAGCACTGTGAAAACAGCACTTTCGCAGAAAGAAATCTACTTCTCTAACACTGGGAAGCAGGGAACAGAGAATGTATGAGTTTCTCAAGATTTGTAACACACAGAAACAAGAGAAAGTACACAGTGATTCATCTACCTAGAGAAGTTACAGAAGTTTACACAGAGAATTCCAAGTATAAGTACAAGAAAATAAGAGAGACTTAGAAAACTGGTAAAACCTACATTGTTGATAGAGTTGGGAGTACTTAGCACTGTGAAAACAGCACTTTCGCCGAAAGAAATCTACTTCTTTAAGACCGGGAAACAGTGAAAAGAGAATGTATGAGTTTCTCAAGATTGGTAACAGATAGAAACAAGAGAAAGTACACAGTGATTCATCTACCTAGAGAAGTTACAGAGGTTTACACAGAAAATTGCAAGTATAAGAAAAAGAAGATAAGAGAGACTTAGAAAACCGGTAATACCTACATTGTTGATAGAGTTGGGAGTACTTAGCGCTGTGAAAACAGCACTTTCGGAAAAAGAAATCTACTTCTCTAACACCGGGAAACAGGAAACAGAGAATGTATGAGTTTCTCAAGATTGGTAACAGATAGAAGCAAGAGAAAGTACACAGTGACTCATCTACCTAGAGAAGTTACAGAGGTTTACACAGAAAATTCCAAGTATAAGAAAAAGAAGATAAGAGAGACTTAGAAAACTGGTAAAACCTACATTGTTGATAGAGTTGGGAGTACTTAGCACTGTGAAAACAGCACTTTCGCAGAAAGAAATCTACTTCTCTAACAGCGGCAAACAGGAAACAGAGAATGTATGAGTTTCTCAAGATTGGTAACACATACAAACAAGAGAAAGTACACAGTGATTCATCTACCAAGACTACTTATAGAGGTTTACACAGAGAATTCCAAGTATAAGTACAAGAAAATAAGAGAGACTTAGAAAAGTGGTAAAACCTACATTGTTGATAGAGTTGGGAGTACTTAGCACTGTGAACGCAGCACTTTCGCCGAAAGAAAACTACTTCTCTGACACCCGGAAACACTGAAAAGAGAATGTATGAGTTTCTCAAGATTGGTAACAGATAGAAACAAGAGAAAGTACACAGTGATTCATCTACCTAGAGAAGTTACAAAGGTTTACACAGAGAATTCCTAGTAGAAGTACAAGAAAATAAGAGAGACTTAGAAAACTGGTAAAACCTACATTTTGATAGAGTTGGGAGTAGTTAGCACTGTGAAAACAGCACTTTCGCCGAAAGAAATCTACTTCTCTAAGACCGGGAAACAGTGAAAAGAGAATGTATGAGTTTCTCAAGATTGGTAACAGATAGAAACAAGAGAAAGTACACAGTGATTCATCTACCTAGAGAAGTTACACAGGTTTACACAGAAAATTCCATGTATAAGTACAAAAAAATAAGAGAGACTCAGAAAACTGGTAAACCCTACATTGTTGATAGAGTTGGGAGTACTTAGCATTGTGAAAACAGCACTTTCGCCGAAAGAAATCTACTTCTCTAAGACCGGGAAACAGTGAAAAGAAAATGTATGAGTTTTTCCAGATTGGTAACAGATAGAAACAAGAGAAAGTACACAGTGATTCATCTACCTAGAGAAGTTACAGAGGTTTACACAGAGAATTCCAAGTATAAGTACAATAAATAAGAGAGACTTAGAAAACTGGTAAAACCTACATTGTTGATAGAGTTGGGAGTACTTAGCACTGTGAAAGCACCACTTTCGCCGAACGAAATCTACTTCTCTGACACCCGGAAACAGTGAAAAGAGAATGTATGAGTTTCTCAAGATTGGTAACAGATAGAAACAAGAGAAAGTACACAGTGATTCATCTACCTAGAGAAGTTACAGAGGTTTACACAGAGAATTCCAAGTATAAGAAAAACAAGATAAGAGAGACTTAGAAAACTGGTAAAACCTACATTGTTGATAGAGTTGGGAGTACTTAGCACTGTGAAAAAAGCACTTTCGCTGAAAGAAATCTACTTCTCTAAGACCGGGAAACAGTGAAAAGAGAATGTATGAGTTTCTCCAGATTGGTAACAGACAGAAACAAGAGAAAGTACACAGTGATTCATCTACCTAGAGAAGTTACAGAGGTTAACACAGAGAATTCCAAGTATAAGTACAAAAAAATAAGAGAGACTTAGAAACCTGGTAAAACCTACATTGTTGATAGAGTTGGGAGTACTTAGCACTGTGAAAACAGCACTTTCGCCGAAAGAAATCTACTTCTCTAAGACCGGGAAACAGTGAAAAGAGAATGTATGAGTTTCTCAAGAATGCTAACAGATAGAAACAAGAGAAAGTACACAGTGATTCATCTACCTAGAGAAGTTACAGAGGTTTACACAGAAAATTGCAAGTATAAGAAAAAGAAGATAAGAGAGACTTAGAAAACCGGTATTACCTACATTGTTGATAGAGTTGGGAGTACTTAGCGCTGTGAAAACAGCAATTTCGGAGAAAGAAATCTACTTCTCTAACACCGGGAAACAGGAAACAGAGAATGTATGAGTTTCTCAAGATTGGTAACAGATACAAACAAGAGAAAGTAGACAGTGATTCATCTACCTACACAACTTACTGAGGTTTACACAGAGAATTCCAAGTATAAGTACAAGAAAATAAGAGAGACGTAGAAAACTGGTAAAACCTACATTGTTGATAGAGTTGGGAGTACTTAGCACTGTGAAAGCAGCACCTTTGCCGAAAGAAATCTACTTCTCTGACACCCGGAAACAGTGAAAAGAGAATGTATGAGTTTCTCAAGATTGGTAACAGATAGAAACAAGAGAAAGTACACAGTGATTCATCTACCTAGAGAACTTACAGAGGTTTACACAGAAAATTGCAAGTATAAGAAAAAGAAGATAAGAGAGACTTAGAAAACTGGTAAAACCTACATTGTTGATAGAGTTGGGAGTACTTAGCACTGTGAAAACACCACTTTCGCAGAAAGAAATCTACTTCTCTAACAGCGGCAAACAGGAAATAGAGAATGTATGAGTTTCTCAAGATTGGTAACAGACAGAAACAAGAAAAAGTACACAGTGATTCATCAACCTAGAGAAGTTACAGAGGTTTACACAGAGAATTCCAAGTATAAGTACAAGAAAATAAGAGAGACTTAGAAAACTGGTAAAACCTACATTTTTGATAGAGTTGGGAGTACCTAGCATTGTGAAAACAGCACTTTCGCAGAGAGAAATCTACTTCTCTAACACTGCGAAACAGGGAACAGAGAATGTATGAGTTTCTCAAGATTGGTAACAGATAGAAACAAGAGAAAGTACACAGTGATTCATCTACCTAGAGAAGTTACAGAAGTTTACACAGAGAATTCCAAGTATAAGTACAAGAAAATAAGAGAGACTTAGAAAACTAGTAAAAGCTACATTGTTGATAGAGTTGGGAGTACTTAGCACTGTGAAAACAGCACTTTCGCCCAAAGAAATCTACTTCTCTAGGACCAGGAAACAGTGAAAAGAGAATGTATGAGTTTCTCAAGATTGGTAACAGATACAAACTAGAGAAAGTACACAGTGATTCATCTACCTAGAGAACTTACAGAGGTTTACACAGAGAATTCCAAGTATAAGTACAAGAAAATAAGAGAGACTTAGAAAACTGGTAAAACCTACATTGTTTATAGAGTTGGGAGTACTTAGCACTGTGAAAACAGCACTTTCGCCGAAAGAAATCTACTTCTCTAAGACCGGGAAACAGTGAAAAGAGAATGTATAAGTTTCTAAAAATTGGAAATAGATAGAAACAAGAGAAAGTACACAGTGATTCGTCTACCTAGACAAGTTACAGAGGTTTACACAGAGAATTCCTAATATAAGTACAAGAAAATAAGAGAGACTTAGAAAACTGGTAAAACCTACATTGTTGATAGAGTTGGGAGTACTTAGCACTGTGAAAACAGCACTTTCGCCGAAAGAAATCTACTTCTCTAAGACCGGGAAACAGTGAAAAGAGAATGTATGAGTTTCTCAAGATTTGTAACAGATAGAAACAAGAGAAAGTACACAGTGATTCATCTACCTAGAGAAATTACAGAGGTTTACACAGAAAATTCCAAGTATAAGAAAAAGAAGATAAGAGAGACTTAGAAAACCGATAAAACCTACATTGTTGATACAGTTGGGAGTACTTAGCACTGTGAAAACAGCCCTTTCGCCGAAAGAAATCTACTTCTCTAACACCGGGAAACAGGAAACAGAGAATGTATGAGTTTCTCAAGATTGGTAACAGACACAAACAGGAGAAAATACACAGTGATTCATCTACCTAGAGAAGTTACAGAGGTTTAGACAGAGAATTCCAAGTATAAGTACAAGAAAATAAGAGAGACTTAGAAAACTGGTAAAACCTACATTGTTGATAGAGTTGGGAGTACTTAGCACTGTGAAAACAGCCCTTTCGCCGAAAGAAATCTACTTCTCTAAGACTGGGAAACAGTGAAAAGAGAATGTATGAGTTTCTCAAGATTGGTAACTGATAGAAACAAGAGAAAGTACACAGTGATTCATCTACCTAGAGAAGTTACAGAAGTTTACACAGAGAATTCCAAGTATAAGTACAATAAATAAGAGAGACTTAGAAAACTGGTAAAACCTACATTTTTGATAGAGTTGGGAGTACTTAGCACTGTGAAAACAGCACTTTCGCAGAAAGAAATCTACTTCTCTAAGTCCGGGAAACAGTGAAAAGAAAATGTATGAGTTTCTCAAGATTGGTAACAGATAGAAACAAGAGAAAGTACACAGTGATTCATCTACCTAGAGAAGTTACAGAGGTTTACACAGAGAATTCCAAGTATAAATACAATAAATAAGAGAGACTTAGAAAACTGGTAAAACCTACATTGTTGATAGAGTTGGGAGTACTTAGCGCTGTGACAAAAGCACTTTCGCCGAAAGAAATCTTCTTTTCTAAGACAAGGAAACAGTGAAAAGAGAATGTATGAATTTCTCAAGATTGCTAACAGATAGAAACAAGAGAAAATACACAGTGATTCATCTACCTAGAGAAGTTACAGAGGTTTACACAGAAAATTGCAAGTATAAGAAAAAGAAGATAAGAGAGACTTAGAAAACCGGTATTACCTACATTGTTGATAGAGTTGGGAGTACTTAGCGCTGTAAAAACAGCAATTTCGGAGAAAGAAATCTACTTCTCTAACACCGGGAAACAGGAAACAGAGAATGTATGAGTTTCTCAAGATTGGTAACAGATACAAACAAGAGAAAGTACACAGTGATTCATCTACCTAGAGAACTTACAGAGGTTTACACAGAGAATTCCAAGTATAAGTACAAGAAAATAAGAGAGACTTAGAAAACTGGTAAAACCTACATTGTTGATAGAGTTGGGAGTACTTAGCACTGTGAAAACAGCACTTTCGCCGAAAGAAATCTACTTCTCTAAGACCGGGAAACAGTGAAAAGAGAATGTAGAAGTTTCTCAAAACTGGAAAGAGATAGAAACAAGAGAATGTACACAGTGATTCGTCTACCTAGACAAGTTACATAGGTTTACACAGAGAATTCCAAATATAAGTACAAGAAAATAAGAGAGACTTAGAAAACTGGTAAAACCTACATTGTTGATAGAGTTGGGAGTACTTAGCACTGTGAAAACCGCACTTTCGCCGAAAGAAATCTACTTCTCTAAGACCGGGAAACAGTGAAAAGAGAATGTATAAGTTTCTCAAGAGTGGAAACAGATAGAAACAAGAGAAAGTACTCAGTGATTCATCTACCTAGAGAAGTTACAGAGGTTTACACAGAGAATTCCAAATATAAGTACAAGAAAATAAGAGAGACTTAGAAAACTGGTAAAACCTACATTGTTGATAGAGTTGGGAGTACTTAGCATTGTGAAAACAGCACTTTCGGAGAAAGAAATCTACCTCTCTAACACCGGGAAACAGGAAACAGAGAATGTATGAGTTTCTCAAGATTGGTAACTGATAGAAACAAGAGAAAGTACAGTGATTCATCTACCTAGAGAAGTTACAGAGGTTTACACAGAGCATTCGAAGTATAAGTACAATAAATAAGAGAGACTTAGAAAACTGGTAAAACCTACATTGTTGAAAGAGTTGGGAGTACTTAGCACTGTGAAAAAAGCACTTTCGCTGAAAGAAATCTACTTCTCTAAGACCGGGAAACAGTGAAAAGAGAATGTATGAGTTTCTCAAGATTGGTAACAGACAGAAACAAGAGAAAGTACACAGTGATTCATCTACCTAGAGAAGTTACAGAGGTTTACACAGAGAATTCCAAGTATAAGTACAAGAAAATAAGACAGACCTAGAGAACTGGTAAAACCTACATTTTTGATAGAGTTGGGAGTACCTAACATTGTGAAAAAAGCACTTTCGCAGAAAGAAATCTACTTCTCTAACACTGAGAAATAGGGAACAGAGAATGTATGAGTTTCTCAAGATTGGTAACAGATAGAAACAAGAGAAAGTACACAGTGATTCATCTACCTAGAGAAGTTACAGAAGTTTACACAGAGAATTCCAAGTATAAGTACAAGAAAATAAGAGAGACTTAGAAAACTAGTAAAAGCTACATTGTTGATAGAGTTCGGAGTACTTAGCACTGTGAAAACAGCACTTTCGCCGAAAGAAATCTACTTCTCTAAGACCGAGAAACAGTGAAAAGAGAATGTATGAGTTTCTCAAGATTTGTAACAGATAGAAACAAGAGAAAGTACACAGTGATTCATCTACCTAGAGAAGGTACAGAGGTTTACACAGAAAATTCCAAGTATAAGAAAAGAAGATAAGAGAGACTTAGAAAACCGGTAAAACCTACATTGTTGATAGAGTTGGGAGTACTTAGCACTGTGAAAACAGCACTTTCGCAGAAAAAAATCTACTTCTCTAACACCGGGAAACAGGAAACAGAGAATGTATGAGTTTCTCAAGATTGGTAACAGACACAAACAAGAGAAAATACACAGTGATTCATCTACCTAGAGAACTTACAGAGGTTTACACAGAGAATTCCAAGTATAAGTACAAGAAAAAAAGAGAGACTTAGAAAACTGGTAAAACATACATTGTTGATAGAGTTGGGAGTACTTAGCACTGTGAAAACAGCCCTTTCGCCGAAAGAAATATACTTCTCTAAGACTGGGAAACAGTGAAAAGAGAATGTATGAGTTTCTCAAGATTGGTAACTGATAGAAACAAGAGAAAGTACACAGTGATTCATCTACCTAGAGAAGTTACAGAAGTTTACACAGAGAATTCCAAGTATAAGTACAATAAATAAGAGAGACTTAGAAAACTGGTAAAACCTACATTTTTGATAGAGTTGGGAGTACCTAGCATTGTGAAAACAGCACTTTCGCAGAGAGAAATCTACTTCTCTAACACTGCGAAATAGGGAACAGAGAATGTATGAGTTTCTCAAGATTGGTAACAGACAGAAACAAGAGAAATTACACAGTGATTCATCTACCTAGAGAAGTTACAGAAGTTTACACAGAGAATTCCAAGTATAAGTACAAGAAAATAAGAGAGACTTAGAAAACTAGTAAAAGCTACATTGTTGATAGAGTTGGGAGTACTTAGCACTGTGAAAACAGCACTTTCGCCCAAAGAAATCTACTTCTCTAGGACCAGGAATCAGTGAAAAGAGAATGTATGAGTTTCTCAAGATTGGTAACAGATAGAAACAAGAGAAAGTACACAGTGATTCATCTACCCAGAGAAGTTACAGAGGTTTACACAGAGAATTCCAAGTATAAGAAAAAGAAGATAAGAGAGACTTAGAAAACTGGTAAAACCTACATTGTTGATAGAGTTGGGAGTACTTAGCACTGTGAAAACAGCACTTTCGCCGAAAGAAATCTACTTCTCTAAGACCGAGAAACAGTGAAAAGAGAATGTATGAGTTTCTCAAGACTGGTAGCAGATAGAAACAAGAGAAAGTACACAGTGATTCATATACGTAGAGAATTTACAGAGGTTTACACAGAGAATTCCAAGTATAAGTACAAGAAAATAAGAGAGACTTAGAAAACTGGTAAAACCTACATTGTTGATAGAGTTGGGAGTACTTAGCACTGTGAAAACAGCACTTTCTCCGAAAGAAATCTACTTCTCTAACACCGGGAAACAGTGAAAAGAGAATGTATGAGTTTCTCAAGATTGGTAACAGATAGAAACAAGAGAAAGTACACAGTGATTCATCTACCTAGAGAAGTTACAGAGGTTTACACAGAGAATAAGAAGTTTAAGAGAAAGAAGATAAGAGAGACTTAGAAAACCGGTAAAACCTGCATTGTTGATAGAGTTGGGAGTACTTAGCACTGTGAAAACAGTACTTTCGCCGAAAGAAATCTACTTCTCTAAGACCGGGAAACAGGGAACAGAGAATGTATCAGTTTCTCAAGATTGGTAACAGATAGAAACAAGAGAAAGTACACAGTGATTCATCTACCTAGAGAACTTACAGAGGTTTACACAGAGAATTCCAAGTATAAGTACAAGAAAATAAGAGAGACTTAGAAAACTGGTAAAACCGACATTGTTGACAGAGTTGGGAGTACTTAGCACTGTGAAAGCAGCACTTTCGCCGAAAGAAATCTACTTCTCTGACACCCGGAAACAGTGAAAAGATAATGGATGAGTTTCTCAAGTTTGGTAACAGATAGAAACAAGAGAAAGTACACAGTGATTCATCTACCCAGAGAAGTTACAGAGGTTTACACAGAAAATTGCAAGTATAAGAAAAAGAAGATAAGAGAGACTTAGAAAACTGGTAAAACCTACATTGTTGATAGAGTTGGGAGTACTTAGCACTGTGAAAACACCACTTTCGCAGAAAGAAATCTACTTCTCTAACAGCGGCAAACAGGAAATAGAGAATGTATGAGTTTCTCAAGATTGGTAACAGACAGAAACAAGAAAAAGTACACAGTGATTCATCAACCTAGAGAAGTTACAGAGGTTTACACAGAGAATTCCAAGTATAAGTACAAGAAAATAAGAGAGACTTAGAAAACTGGTAAAACCTACATTTTTGATAGAGTTGGGAGTACCTAGCATTGTGAAAACAGCACTTTCGCAGAGAGAAATCTACTTCTCTAACACTGCGAAACAGGGAACAGAGAATGTATGAGTTTCTCAAGATTGGTAACAGATAGAAACAAGAGAAAGTACACAGTGATTCATCTACCTAGAGAAGTTACAGAAGTTTACACAGAGAATTCCAAGTATAAGTACAAGAAAATAAGAGAGACTTAGAAAACTAGTAAAAGCTACATTGTTGATAGAGTTGGGAGTACTTAGCACTGTGAAAACAGCACTTTCGCCCAAAGAAATCTACTTCTCTAGGACCAGGAAACAGTGAAAAGAGAATGTATGAGTTTCGCAAGATTGGTAACAGATACAAACTAGAGAAAGTACACAGTGATTCATCTACCTAGAGAACTTACAGAGGTTTACACAGAGAATTCCAAGTATAAGTACAAGAAAATAAGAGAGACTTAGAAAACTGGTAAAACCTACATTGTTTATAGAGTTGGGAGTACTTAGCACTGTGAAAACAGCACTTTCGCCGAAAGAAATCTACTTCTCTAAGACCGGGAAACAGTGAAAAGAGAATGTATAAGTTTCTAAAAATTGGAAATAGATAGAAACAAGAGAAAGTACACAGTGATTCGTCTACCTAGACAAGTTACAGAGGTTTACACAGAGAATTCCTAATATAAGTACAAGAAAATAAGAGAGACTTAGAAAACTGGTAAAACCTACATTGTTGATAGAGTTGGGAGTACTTAGCACTGTGAAAACAGCACTTTCGCCGAAAGAAATCTACTTCTCTAAGACCGGGAAACAGTGAAAAGAGAATGTATGAGTTTCTCAAGATTGGTAACAGACACAAACAAGAGAAAATACACAGTGATTCATCTACCTAGAGCAGTTACAGAGGTTTAGACAGAGAATTCCAAGTATAAGTACAAGAAAATAAGAGAGACTTAGAAAACTGGTAAAACCTACATTGTTGATAGAGTTGGGAGTACTTAGCACTGTGAAAACAGCCCTTTCGCCGAAAGAAATCTACTTCTCTAAGACTGGGAAACAGTGAAA
Source organism: Heterohyrax brucei (assembly GCA_028571685.1). Lineage (NCBI taxonomy): Eukaryota > Metazoa > Chordata > Mammalia > Hyracoidea > Procaviidae > Heterohyrax > Heterohyrax brucei. Next base: position 4,705,053 of record CM053165.1, on the reverse strand, counting down.
AGAGAATGTATGAGTTTCTCAAGATTGGTAACTGATAGAAACAAGAGAAAGTACACAGTGATTCATCTACCTAGAGAAGTTACAGAAGTTTACACAGAGAATTCCAAGTATAAGTACAATAAATAAGAGAGACTTAGAAAACTGGTAAAACCTACATTTTTGATAGAGTTGGGAGTACTTAGCACTGTGAAAACAGCACTTTCGCAGAAAGAAATCTACTTCTCTAAGTCCGGGAAACAGTGAAAAGAAAATGTATGAGTTTCTCAAGATTGGTAACAGATAGAAACAAGAGAAAGTACACAGTGATTCATCTACCTAGAGAAGTTACAGAGGTTTACACAGAGAATTCCAAGTATAAATACAATAAATAAGAGAGACTTAGAAAACTGGTAAAACCTACATTGTTGATAGAGTTGGGAGTACTTAGCGCTGTGACAAAAGCACTTTCGCCGAAAGAAATCTTCTTTTCTAAGACAAGGAAACAGTGAAAAGAGAATGTATGAATTTCTCAAGATTGCTAACAGATAGAAACAAGAGAAAATACACAGTGATTCATCTACCTAGAGAAGTTACAGAGGTTTACACAGAAAATTGCAAGTATAAGAAAAAGAAGATAAGAGAGACTTAGAAAACCGGTATTACCTACATTGTTGATAGAGTTGGGAGTACTTAGCGCTGTAAAAACAGCAATTTCGGAGAAAGAAATCTACTTCTCTAACACCGGGAAACAGGAAACAGAGAATGTATGAGTTTCTCAAGATTGGTAACAGATACAAACAAGAGAAAGTACACAGTGATTCATCTACCTAGAGAACTTACAGAGGTTTACACAGAGAATTCCAAGTATAAGTACAAGAAAATAAGAGAGACTTAGAAATCTGGTAAAACCTACATTGTTGATAGAGTTGGGAGTACTTAGCACTGTGAAAACAGCACTTTCGCCGAAAGAAATCTACTTCTCTAAGACCGGGAAACAGTGAAAAGAGAATGTAGAAGTTTCTCAAAATTGGAAAGAGATAGAAACAAGAGAATGTACACAGTGATTCGTCTACCTAGACAAGTTACATAGGTTTACACAGAGAATTCCAAATATAAGTACAAGAAAATAAGAGAGACTTAGAAAACTGGTAAAACCTACATTGTTGATAGAGTTGGGAGTACTTAGCACTGTGAAAACCGCACTTTCGCCGAAAGAAATCTACTTCTCTAAGACCGGGAAACAGTGAAAAGAGAATGTATAAGTTTCTCAAGAGTGGAAACAGATAGAAACAAGAGAAAGTACTCAGTGATTCATCTACCTAGAGAAGTTACAGAGGTTTACACAGAGAATTCCAAATATAAGTACAAGAAAATAAGAGAGACTTAGAAAACTGGTAAAACCTACATTGTTGATAGAGTTGGGAGTACTTAGCATTGTGAAAACAGCACTTTCGGAGAAAGAAATCTACCTCTCTAACACCGGGAAACAGGAAACAGAGAATGTATGAGTTTCTCAAGATTGGTAACTGATAGAAACAAGAGAAAGTACAGTGATTCATCTACCTAGAGAAGTTACAGAGGTTTACACAGAGCATTCGAAGTATAAGTACAATAAATAAGAGAGACTTAGAAAACTGGTAAAACCTACATTGTTGAAAGAGTTGGGAGTACTTAGCACTGTGAAAAAAGCACTTTCGCTGAAAGAAATCTACTTCTCTAAGACCGGGAAACAGTGAAAAGAGAATGTATGAGTTTCTCAAGATTGGTAACAGACAGAAACAAGAGAAAGTACACAGTGATTCATCTACCTAGAGAAGTTACAGAGGTTTACACAGAGAATTCCAAGTATAAGTACAAGAAAATAAGACAGACCTAGAAAACTGGTAAAACCTACATTTTTGATAGAGTTGGGAGTACCTAACATTGTGAAAAAAGCACTTTCGCAGAAAGAAATCTACTTCTCTAACACTGAGAAATAGGGAACAGAGAATGTATGAGTTTCTCAAGATTGGTAACAGACAGAAACAAGAGAAAGTACACAGTGATTCATCTACCTAGAGAAGTTACAGAAGTTTACACAGAGAATTCCAAGTATAAGTACAAGAAAATAAGAGAGACTTAGAAAACTAGTAAAAGCTACATTGTTGATAGAGTTCGGAGTACTTAGCACTGTGAAAACAGCACTTTCGCCGAAAGAAATCTACTTCTCTAAGACCGAGAAACAGTGAAAAGAGAATGTATGAGTTTCTCAAGATTTGTAACAGATAGAAACAAGAGAAAGTACACAGTGATTCATCTACCTAGAGAAGGTACAGAGGTTTACACAGAAAATTCCAAGTATAAGAAAAGAAGATAAGAGAGACTTAGAAAACCGGTAAAACCTACATTGTTGATAGAGTTGGGAGTACTTAGCACTGTGAAAACAGCACTTTCGCAGAAAAAAATCTACTTCTCTAACACCGGGAAACAGGAAACAGAGAATGTATGAGTTTCTCAAGATTGGTAACAGACACAAACAAGAGAAAATACACAGTGATTCATCTACCTAGAGAACTTACAGAGGTTTACACAGAGAATTCCAAGTATAAGTACAAGAAAAAAAGAGAGACTTAGAAAACTGGTAAAACATACATTGTTGATAGAGTTGGGAGTACTTAGCACTGTGAAAACAGCACTTTCGCCCAAAGAAATCTACTTCTCTAGGACCAGGAATCAGTGAAAAGAGAATGTATGAGTTTCTCAAGATTGGTAACAGATAGAAACAAGAGAAAGTACACAGTGATTCATCTACCCAGAGAAGTTACAGAGGTTTACACAGAGAATTCCAAGTATAAGAAAAAGAAGATAAGAGAGACTTAGAAAACTGGTAAAACCTACATTGTTGATAGAGTTGGGAGTACTTAGCACTGTGAAAACAGCACTTTCGCCGAAAGAAATCTACTTCTCTAAGACCGAGAAACAGTGAAAAGAGAATGTATGAGTTTCTCAAGACTGGTAGCAGATAGAAACAAGAGAAAGTACACAGTGATTCATATACGTAGAGAATTTACAGAGGTTTACACAGAGAATTCCAAGTATAAGTACAAGAAAATAAGAGAGACTTAGAAAACTGGTAAAACCTACATTGTTGATAGAGTTGGGAGTACTTAGCACTGTGAAAACAGCACTTTCTCCGAAAGAAATCTACTTCTCTAACACCGGGAAACAGTGAAAAGAGAATGTATGAGTTTCTCAAGATTGGTAACAGATAGAAACAAGAGAAAGTACACAGTGATTCATCTACCTAGAGAAGTTACAGAGGTTTACACAGAGAATAAGAAGTTTAAGAGAAAGAAGATAAGAGAGACTTAGAAAACCGGTAAAACCTGCATTGTTGATAGAGTTGGGAGTACTTAGCACTGTGAAAACAGTACTTTCGCCGAAAGAAATCTACTTCTCTAAGACCGGGAAACAGGGAACAGAGAATGTATCAGTTTCTCAAGATTGGTAACAGATAGAAACAAGAGAAAGTACACAGTGATTCATCTACCTAGAGAACTTACAGAGGTTTACACAGAGAATTCCAAGTATAAGTACAAGAAAATAAGAGAGACTTAGAAAACTGGTAAAACCGACATTGTTGACAGAGTTGGGAGTACTTAGCACTGTGAAAGCAGCACTTTCGCCGAAAGAAATCTACTTCTCTGACACCCGGAAACAGTGAAAAGATAATGGATGAGTTTCTCAAGTTTGGTAACAGATAGAAACAAGAGAAAGTACACAGTGATTCATCTACCCAGAGAAGTTACAGAGGTTTACACAGAAAATTGCAAGTATAAGAAAAAGAAGATAAGAGAGACTTAGAAAACCGGTATTACCTACATTGTTGATAGAGTTGGGAGTACTTAGCGCTGTGAAAACAGCAATTTCGGAGAAAGAAATCTACTTCTCTAACACCGGGAAACAGGAAACAGAGAATGTATGAGTTTCTCAAGATTGGTAACAGATAGAAACAAGAGAAAGTACACAGTGATTCATCTACCTAGAGAACTTACAGAGGTTTACACAGAGAATTCCAAGTATAAGTACAAGAAAATAAGAGAGACTTAGAAAACTGGTAAAACCTACATTGTTGATTGAGTTGGGAGTACTTAGCACTGTGAAAACAGCACTTTCGCCGAAAGAAATATACTTCTCTAAGACTGGGAAACAGTGAAAAGAGAATGTATGAGTTTCTCAAGATTGGTAACAGATAGAAACAAGAGAAAGTACACAGTGATTCATCACCCAGAGAAGTTACAGAGGTTTACACAGAGAATTCCAAGTATAAGAAAAAGAAGATAAGAGAGACTTAGAAAACTGGTAAAACTTACATTGTTGATAGAGTTGGGAGTACTTAGCACTGTGAAAACAGTACTTTCGCAGAAAGAAATCTACTTCTCTACGACCGGGAAACAGGGAACAGAGAATGTATGAGTTTCTCAAGATTGGTAACAGATAGAAACAAGAGAAAGTACACAGTGATTCATCTACCTACAGAACTTACAGAGGTTTACACAGAGAATTCCAAGTATAAGTACAAGAAAATAAGAGAGACTTAGAAAACTGGTAAAACCTACATTGTTGATAGAGTTGAGAGTACTTAGCACTGTGAAAACAGCACTATCGCAAAAGAAATCTACTTATCTGACACCCAGAATCGGTGAAAAGAGAATGTATGAGTTTCTCAAGATTGGAAACAGATAGAAACAAGAGAAAGTACACAGTGATTCATCTACCTAGAGAAGTTACAGAGGTTTACACAGAGAATTCCAAGTATAAGTACAAGAAAATAAGAGAGACTTAGAAAACTGGTAAAACCTACATTGTTGATAGAGTTGGGAGTACTTAGCACTGTGAAAACAGCACTTTCGCCAAAAGAAATCTACTTCTCTAAGACCGGGAAACAGTGAAAAGAGAATGTATGAGTTTCTCAAGATTGGTAACAGATAGAAACAAGAGAAAGTACACAGTGATTCATCTACCTAGAGAAGTTACAGAGGTTTACACAGAAAATTGCAAGTATAAGAAAAAGAAGATAAGAGAGACTTAGAATACCGGTAATACCTACATTGTTGATAGATTTGGGAGTACTTAGCGCTGTGAAAACAGCACTTTCGGAACAAGAAATCTACTTCTCTAACACCGGGAAACAGGAAACAGAGAATGTATGAGTTTCTCAAGATTGGTAATAAATACAAACAAGAGAAAGTACACAGTGATTCATCTACCTAGAGAAGTTACAGAGGTTTACACAGAGAATTCCAAGTATAAGTACAAGAAAATAAGAGAGACTTAGAAAACTGGTAAAACCTACACTGTTGATAGAGTTGGGAGTACGTAGCACTGTGAAAACAGCACTTTCGCCGAAATAAGTCTACTTCTCTAAGACCGGGAAACAGTGAAAAGAGAATGTATGAGTTTCTCAAGATTGGTAACAGATAGAAACAAGAGAAAGTACACAGTGACTCATCTACCTAGAGAAGTTACAGAGGTTTACACAGAAAATTCCAAGTATAAGAAAAAGAAGATAAGAGAGACTTAGAAAACTGGTAAAACCTACATTGTTGATAGAGTTGGGAGTACTTAGCACTGTGAAAACAGCACTTTCGAAGAAAGAAATCTACTTCTCTAACACCGACAAACAGGAAACAGAGAATGTATGAGTTTCTCAAGATTGGTAACAGATACAAACAAGAGAAAGTACACAGTGATTCATCTACCTAGAGTACTTACAGAGGTTTACACAGAGAATTCCAAGTATAAGTACAAGAAAATAAGAGAGACTTAGAAAGCTGGTAAAACCTACATTGTTGATAGAGTTGGGAGTACTTAGCACTGTGAAAACAGCACTTCCGCCGAAAGAAATCTACTTCTCTAAGACCGGGAAACAGTGAAAAGAGAATGTATGAGTTTCTCAAGATTGCTAAAAGATAGAAACAAGAGAAAGTACACAGTGATTCATCTACCTAGAGAAGTCACAGAGGTTTACACAGAGAATTCCAAGTTTAAGAAAAAGAAGATAAGAGAGACTTAGAAAACTGGTAAAACCTACATTGTTGATAGAGTTGGGAGTACTTAGCACTGTGAAAACAGTACTTTCGCAGAAAGAAATCTACTTCTCTAAGACCGGAAACAGGGAACAGAGAATGTATCAGTTTCTCAAGATTGGTAACAGATAGAAACAAGAGAAAGTACACAGTGATTCATCTACCTAGAGAACTTACAGAAGTTTACACAGAGAATTCCAAGTATAAGTAAAAGAAAATAAGAGAGACTTAGAAAACTGGTAAAACCTACATTGTTGTTTGAGTTGGGAGTACTTAGCAGTGTGAAAGCAGCACCTTCGCCGAAAGAAATCTACTTCTCTGACACCCGGAAACAGTGAAAGGAGAATGTACGAGTTTCTCAAGATTGGTAACAGATAGAAACAAGAGAAAGTACACAGTGACTCATCTACCTAGAGCAGTTACAGAGGTTTACACAGAAAATTCCAAGTATAAGAAAAAGAAGATAAGAGAGACTTCGAAAACTGGTAAAACCTACATTGTTGATAGAGTTGGGAGTACTTAGCACTGTGAAAACAGCACTTTCGCAGAAAGAAATCTACTTCTCTAACACCGGCAAACAGGAAACAGAGGATGTATGAGTTTCTCAAGATTGGTAACACATACAAACAAGAGAAAGTACACAGTGATTCATCTACCTAGAGTACTTATAGAGGTTTACACAGAGAATTCCAAGTATAAGTACAAGAAAATAAGAGAGACTTAGAAAACTGGTAAAACCTACATTGTTGATAGAGTTGAGAGTACTTAGCACTGTGAAAACAGCACTTTCGCATAAAGAAATCTACTTCTCTAACACCGGGAAACAGTGAAAAGAGAATGTATGAGTTTCTCAAGATTGCTAACAGATAGAAAGAAGAGAAAGTACACAGTGATTCATCTACCTAGAGAAGATACAGAGGTTTACACAGAAAATTCCAAGTATAAGAAAAAGAAGATAAGATAGACTTAGAAAACCGGTAAAACCTACATTGTTGATAGAGTTGAGAGTAGTTAGCACTGTGAAAACAGCACTTTCGCAGAAAGAAATCTACTTCTCTAACACCGGGAAACAGGAAACAGAGAATGTATGAGTTTCTCAAGATTGGTAACAGACACAAACAAGAGAAAGTACACAGTGATTCATCTACCTAGAGAAGTTACAGAGGTTTACACAGAGAATTCCAAGTATAAGTACAAGCAAATAAGAGAGACTTAGAAAATTGGTAAAACCTACATTGTTGATAGAGTTGGGAGTACTTAGCACTGTGAAAACAGCCCTTTCGCCGAAAGAAATCTACTTCTCTAAGACCGGGAAACAGTGAAAAGAGAATGTATGAGTTTCTCAAGATTGGTAACAGACAGAAACAAGAGAAAGTACACAGTGATTCATCAACCTAGAGAAGTTACAGAGGTTTACACAGAGAATTCCAAGTATAAGTACAAGAAAATAAGAGAGACTTAGAAAACTGGTAAAACCTACATTTTTGATAGAGTTGGGAGTACCTAGCATTGTGAAAACAGCACTTTCGCAGAGAGAAATCTACTTCTCTAACACTGCGAAATAGGGAACAGAGAATGTATGAGTTTCTCAAGATTGGTAACAGACAGAAACAAGAGAGAGTACACAGTGATTCATCTACCTAGAGAAGTTACAGAAGTTTACACAGAGAATTCCAAGTGTAAGTACAAGAAAATAAGGGAGACTTAGAAAACTAGTAAAAGCTACATTGTTGATAGAGTTGGGAGTACTTAGCACTGTGAAAACAGCACTTTCGCCCAAAGAAATCTACTTCTCTAGGACCAGGAAACAGTGAAAAGAGAATGTATGAGTTTCTCAAGATTGGTAACAGATAGAAACAAGAGAAAGTACACAGTGATTCATCTACATAGAGAAGTTACAGAGGTTTACACAGAGAATTCCAAGGATAAGAAAAAGAAGATAAGAGAGACTTAGAAAACCGGTAATACCTACATTGTTGATAGAGTTGGGAGTACTTAGCACTGTGAAAACAGCACTTTCGCCGAAAGAAATCTACTTCTCTACGACCGGGAAACAGGAAACAGAGAATGTATGAGTTTCTCAAGATTGGTAACAGATACAAACTAGAGAAAATACACAGTGATTCATCTACCTAGACAACTTACAGAGGTTTACACAGAGAATTCCAAGTATAAGTACAAGAAAATAAGAGAGACTTAGAAAACTGGTAAAACCTACATTGTTGATAGTGTTGGGAGTACTTTGCACTGTGAAAACAGCCCTTTCCCCGAAAGAAATCTACTTCTCTAAGACTGGGAAACAGTGAAAAGAGAATTTATGAGTTTCTCAAGATTGGTAACTGATAGAAACAAGAGAAAGTACACAGTGATTCATGTACCTAGAGAAGTTAAAGAAGTTTACACAGAGAATTCCAAGTTTAAGTACAATAAATAAGAGAGACATAGAAAACTGGTAAAACCTACATTTTTGATAGAGTTGGGAGTACTTAGCACTGTAAAAACAGCACTTTCGCAGAAAGAAATCTACTTCTCCAACACTGGGAAACAGGGAACAGAGAATGTATGAGTTTCTCAAGATTGGTAACAGACAGAAACAAGAGAAATTACACAGTGATTCATCTACCTAGAGAAGTTACAGAAGTTTACACAGAGAATTCCAAGTATAAGTACAAGAAAATACGAGAGACTTAGAAAACTGGTAAAACCTACATTGTTGATAGAGTTGAGAGTACTTAGCACTGTGAAAACAGCACTTTCGCAGAAAGAAATCTACTTCTCTAACACCGGGAAACAGTGAAAAGAGAATGTATGAGTTTCTCAAGATTGGTAACAGACACAAACAAGAGAAAGTACACAGTGATTCATCTACCTAGAGAAGTTACAGAGGTTTACACAGAGAATTCCAAGTATAAGTACAAGCAAATAAGAGAGACTTAGAAAACTGGTAAAACCTACATTGTTGATAGAGTTGGGAGTACTTAGCACTGTGAAAACAGCCCTTTCGCCGAAAGAAATCTACTTCTCTAAGACCGGGAAACAGTGAAAAGAGAATGTATGAGTTTCTCAAGATTGGTAACAGACAGAAACAAGAGAAAGTACACAGTGATTCATCAACCTAGAGAAGTTACAGAGAATTCCAAGTATAAGTACAAGAAAATAAGAGAGACTTAGAAAACTGGTAAAACCTACATTTTTGATAGAGTTGGGAGTACCTAGCATTGTGAAAACAGCACTTTCGCAGAGAGAAATCTACTTCTCTAACACTGTGAAATAGGGAACAGAGAATGTATGAGTTTCTCAAGATTGGTAACAGACAGAAACAAGAGAGAGTACACAGTGATTCATCTACCTAGAGAAGTTACAGAAGTTTACACAGAGAATTCCAAGTGTAAGTACAAGAAAATAAGAGAGACTTAGAAAAGTAGTAAAAGCTACATTGTTGATAGAGTTGGGAGTACTTAGCACTGTGAAAACAGCACTTTCGCCCAAAGAAATCTACTTCTCTAACACCGGGAAACAGTGAAACGAGAATGTATGAGTTTCTCAAGATTGGTAACAGATAGAAACAAGAGAAAGTACACAGTGATTCATCTACCTAGAGAACTTACAGAGGTTTACACAGAAAATTGCAAGTATAAGAAAAAGAAGATAAGAGAGACTTAGAAAACTGGTAAAACCTACATTGTTGATAGAGTTGGGAGTACTTAGCACTGTGAAAACACCACTTTCGCAGAAAGAAATCTACTTCTCTAACAGCGGCAAACAGGAAATAGAGAATGTATGAGTTTCTCAAGATTGGTAACACATACAAACAAGAGAAAGTACACAGTGATTCATCTACCTAGAGTACTTATAGAGGTTTACACAGAGAATTCCAAGTATAAGTACAAGAAAATAAGAGAGACTTAGAAAACTGGTAAAACCTACATTGTTGATAGAGTTGAGAGTACTTAGCACTGTGAAAACAGCACTTTCGCAGAAAGAAATCTACTTCTGTAACACCGGGAAACAGTGAAAAGAGAATGTATGAGTTTCCAAGATTGGTAACAGATAGAAACAAGAGAAAGTACACAGTGATTCATCTACCCAGAGAATTTACAGAGGTTTACACAGAGAATTCCAAGTATAAGTACAGGAAAATAAGAGAGACTTAGAAAACTGGTAAAACCTACATTGTTGATAGAGTTGGGAGTACTTAGCACTGTGAAAACAGCACTTTCGCTGAAAGAAATCTACTTCTCTAACACCGGGAAACAGTGAAAAGAGAATGTATGAGTTTCTCAAGATTGGTAACAGATAGAAACAAGAGAAAGTACACAGTGATTCATCTACCTAGAGAAGTTACAGAGGTTTACACAGAAAATTGCAAGTATAAGAAAAAGAAGATAAGAGAGACTTAGAAAACCGGTAATACCTACATTGTTGATAGAGTTGGGAGTACTTAGCGCTGTGAAAACAGCACTTTCGGAAAAAGAAATCTACTTCTCTAACACCGGGAAACAGGAAACAGAGAATGTATGAGTTTCTCAAGATTGGTAACAGATAGAAGCAAGAGAAAGTACACAGTGACTCATCTACCTAGAGAAGTTACAGAGGTTTACACAGAAAATTCCAAGTATAAGAAAAAGAAGATAAGAGAGACTTAGAAAACTGGTAAAACCTACATTGTTGATAGAGTTGGGAGTACTTAGCACTGTGAAAACAGCACTTTCGCAGAAAGAAATCTACTTCTCTAACAGCGGCAAACAGGAAACAGAGAATGTATGAGTTTCTCAAGATTGGTAACACATACAAACAAGAGAAAGTACACAGTGATTCATCTACCAAGACTACTTATAGAGGTTTACACAGAGAATTCCAAGTATAAGTACAAGAAAATAAGAGAGACTTAGAAAAGTGGTAAAACCTACATTGTTGATAGAGTTGGGAGTACTTAGCACTGTGAACGCAGCACTTTCGCCGAAAGAAAACTACTTCTCTGACACCCGGAAACACTGAAAAGAGAATGTATGAGTTTCTCAAGATTGGTAACAGATAGAAACAAGAGAAAGTACACAGTGATTCATCTACCTAGAGAAGTTACAAAGGTTTACACAGAGAATTCCTAGTAGAAGTACAAGAAAATAAGAGAGACTTAGAAAACTGGTAAAACCTACATTTTGATAGAGTTGGGAGTAGTTAGCACTGTGAAAACAGCACTTTCGCCGAAAGAAATCTACTTCTCTAAGACCGGGAAACCGTGAACAGAGAATGTATGAGTTTCTCAAGATTGGTAACAGATAGAAACAAGAGAAAGTACACAGTGATTCATCTACCTAGAGAAGTTACACAGGTTTACACAGAAAATTCCATGTATAAGTACAAAAAAATAAGAGAGACTTAGAAAACTGGTAAACCCTACATTGTTGATAGAGTTGGGAGTACTTAGCATTGTGAAAACAGCACTTTCGCCGAAAGAAATCTACTTCTCTAAGACCGGGAAACAGTGAAAAGAAAATGTATGAGTTTTTCCAGATTGGTAACAGATAGAAACAAGAGAAAGTACACAGTGATTCATCTACCTAGAGAAGTTACAGAGGTTTACACAGAGAATTCCAAGTATAAGTACAATAAATAAGAGAGACTTAGAAAACTGGTAAAACCTACATTGTTGATAGAGTTGGGAGTACTTAGCACTGTGAAAGCACCACTTTCGCCGAACGAAATCTACTTCTCTGACACCCGGAAACAGTGAAAAGAGAATGTATGAGTTTCTCAAGATTGGTAACAGATAGAAACAAGAGAAAGTACACAGTGATTCATCTACCTAGAGAAGTTACAGAGGTTTACACAGAGAATTCCAAGTATAAGAAAAACAAGATAAGAGAGACTTAGAAAACTGGTAAAACCTACATTGTTGATAGAGTTGGGAGTACTTAGCACTGTGAAAAAAGCACTTTCGCTGAAAGAAATCTACTTCTCTAAGACCGGGAAACAGTGAAAAGAGAATGTATGAGTTTCTCCAGATTGGTAACAGACAGAAACAAGAGAAAGTACACAGTGATTCATCTACCTAGAGAAGTTACAGAGGTTAACACAGAGAATTCCAAGTATGAGTACAAAAAAATAAGAGAGACTTAGAAACCTGGTAAAACCTACATTGTTGATAGAGTTGGGAGTACTTAGCACTGTGAAAACAGCACTTTCGCCGAAAGAAATCTACTTCTCTAAGACCGGGAAACAGTGAAAAGAGAATGTATGAGTTTCTCAAGAATGCTAACAGATAGAAACAAGAGAAAGTACACAGTGATTCATCTACCTAGAGAAGTTACAGAGGTTTACACAGAAAATTGCAAGTATAAGAAAAAGAAGATAAGAGAGACTTAGAAAACCGGTATTACCTACATTGTTGATAGAGTTGGGAGTACTTAGCGCTGTGAAAACAGCAATTTCGGAGAAAGAAATCTACTTCTCTAACACCGGGAAACAGGAAACAGAGAATGTATGAGTTTCTCAAGATTGGTAACAGATAGAAACAAGAGAAAGTAGACAGTGATTCATCTACCTACACAACTTACTGAGGTTTACACAGAGAATTCCAAGTATAAGTACAAGAAAATAAGAGAGACGTAGAAAACTGGTAAAACCTACATTGTTGATTGAGTTGGGAGTACTTAGCACTGTGAAAGCAGCACCTTCGCCGATAGAAATCTACTTCTCTGACACCCGGAAACAGTGAAAAGAGAATGTATGAGTTTCTCAAGATTGGTAACAGATAGAAACAAGAGAAAGTACACAGTGACTCATCTACCTAGAGAACTTACAGAGGTTTACACAGAAAATTGCAAGTATAAGAAAAAGAAGATAAGAGAGACTTAGAAAACTGGTAAAACCTACATTGTTGATAGAGTTGGGAGTACTTAGCACTGTGAAAACACCACTTTCGCAGAAAGAAATCTACTTCTCTAACAGCGGCAAACAGGAAATAGAGAATGTATGAGTTTCTCAAGATTGGTAACACATACAAACAAGAGAAAGTACACAGTGATTCATCTACCTAGAGTAATTATAGAGGTTTACACAGAGAATTCCAAGTATAAGTACAAGAAAATAAGAGAGACTTAGAAAACTGGTAAAACCTACATTGTTGATAGAGTTGAGAGTACTTAGCACTGTGAAAACAGCACTTTCGCAGAAAGAAATCTACTTCTGTAACACCGGGAAACAGTGAAAAGAGAATGTATGAGTTTCTCAAGATTGGTAACAGATAGAAACAAGAGAAAGTACACAGTGATTCATCTACCCAGAGAAGTTACAGAGGTTTACACAGAGAATTCCAAGTATAAGTACAAGAAAATAAGAGAGACTTAGAAAACTGGTAAAACCTACATTGTTGATAGAGTTGGGAGTAGTTAGCACTGTGAAAACCGCACTTTCGCCGAAAGAAATCTACTTCTCTAAGACCGGGAAACAGTGAAAAGAGAATGTATAAGTTTCTCAAGAGTGGAAACAGATAGAAACAAGAGAAAGTACTCAGTGATTCATCTACCTAGAGAAGTTACAGAGGTTTACACAGAGAATTCCAAATATAAGTACAAGAAAATAAGAGAGACTTAGAAAACTGGTAAAACCTACATTGTTGATAGAGTTGGGAGTACTTAGCATTGTGAAAACAGCACTTTCGGAGAAAGAAATCTACCTCTCTAACACCGGGAAACAGGAAACAGAGAATGTATGAGTTTCTCAAGATTGGTAACTGATAGAAACAAGAGAAAGTACAGTGATTCATCTACCTAGAGAAGTTACAGAGGTTTACACAGAGCATTCGAAGTATAAGTACAATAAATAAGAGAGACTTAGAAAACTGGTAAAACCTACATTGTTGAAAGAGTTGGGAGTACTTAGCACTGTGAAAAAAGCACTTTCGCTGAAAGAAATCTACTTCTCTAAGACCGGGAAACAGTGAAAAGAGAATGTATGAGTTTCTCAAGATTGGTAACAGACAGAAACAAGAGAAAGTACACAGTGATTCATCTACCTAGAGAAGTTACAGAGGTTTACACAGAGAATTCCAAGTATAAGTACAAGAAAATAAGACAGACCTAGAAAACTGGTAAAACCTACATTTTTGATAGAGTTGGGAGTACCTAACATTGTGAAAAAAGCACTTTCGCAGAAAGAAATCTACTTCTCTAACACTGAGAAATAGGGAACAGAGAATGTATGAGTTTCTCAAGATTGGAAACAGACAGAAACAAGAGAAAGTACACAGTGATTCATCTACCTAGAGAACTTACAGAGGTTTACACAGAGAATTCCAAGTATAAGTACAAGAAAAAAAGAGAGACTTAGAAAACTGGTAAAACATACATTGTTGATAGAGTTGGGAGTACTTAGCACTGTGAAAACAGCCCTTTCGCCGAAAGAAATATACTTCTCTAAGACTGGGAAACAGTGAAAAGAGAATGTATGAGTTTCTCAAGATTGGTAACTGATAGAAACAAGAGAAAGTACACAGTGATTCATCTACCTAGAGAAGTTACAGAAGTTTACACAGAGAATTCCAAGTATAAGTACAATAAATAAGAGAGACTTAGAAAACTGGTAAAACCTACATTTTTGATAGAGTTGGGAGTACTTAGCACTGTGAAAACAGCACTTTCGCAGAAAGAAATCTACTTCTCTAACACTGGGAAACAGGGAACAGAGAATGTATGAGTTTCTCAAGATTGGGAACAGACAGAAACAAGAGAAATTACACAGTGATTCATCTACCTAGAGACGTTACAGAAGTTTACACAGAGAATTCCAAGTATAAGTACAAGAAAATAAGAGAGACTTAGAAAACTGGTAAAACCTACATTGTTGATAGAGTTGGGAGTACTTAGCACTGTGAAAACAGCACTTTCGCCGAAGAAATCTACTTCTCTAAGACTGGAAACAGTGAAAAGAGAATGTATGAGTTTCTCAAGATTGGTAACAGACAGAAACAAGAGAAAGTATACAGTGATTCATCTACCTAGAAAATTACAGAGGTTTACACAGAGAATTCCAAGTATAAGTACAAGAAAATAAGAGAGACTTAGAAAACTGGTAAAACCTACATTTTTGATAGAGTTGGGAGTACCTAGCATTGTGAAAACAGCACTTTCGCAGAGAGAAATCTACTTCTCTAACACTGCGAAATAGGGAACAGAGAATGTATGAGTTTCTCAAGATTGGTAACAGACAGAAACAAGAGAAAGTACACAGTGATTCATCTACCTAGAGAAGTTACAGAAGTTTACACAGAGAATTCCAAGTATAAGTACAAGAAAATAAGAGAGACTTAGAAAACTAGTAAAAGCTACATTGTTGATAGAGTTGGGAGTACTTAGCACTGTGAAAACAGCACTTTCGCCCAAAGAAATCTACTTCTCTAGGACCAGGAATCAGTGAAAAGAGAATGTATGAGTTTCTCAAGATTGGTAACAGATAGAAACAAGAGAAAGTACACAGTGATTCATCTACCCAGAGAAGTTACAGAGGTTTACACAGAGAATTCCAAGTATAAGAAAAAGAAGATAAGAGAGACTTAGAAAACTGGTAAAACCTACATTGTTGATAGAGTTGGGAGTACTTAGCACTGTGAAAACAGCACTTTCGCCGAAAGAAATCTACTTCTCTAAGACCGAGAAACAGTGAAAAGAGAATGTATGAGTTTCTCAAGACTGGTAGCAGATAGAAACAAGAGAAAGTACACAGTGATTCATATACGTAGAGAATTTACAGTGGTTTACACAGAGAATTCCAAGTATAAGTACAAGAAAATAAGAGAGACTTAGAAAACTGGTAAAACCTACATTGTTGATAGAGTTGGGAGTACTTAGCACTGTGAAAACAGCACTTTCTCCGAAAGAAATCTACTTCTCTAACACCGGGAAACAGTGAAAAGAGAATGTATGAGTTTCTCAAGATTGGTAACAGATAGAAACAAGAGAAATTACACAGTGATTCATCTACCTAGAGAAGTTACAGAGGTTTACACAGAGAATAAGAAGTTTAAGAGAAAGAAGATAAGAGAGACTTAGAAAACCGGTAAAACCTGCATTGTTGATAGAGTTGGGAGTACTTAGCACTGTGAAAACAGTACTTTCGCCGAAAGAAATCTACTTCTCTAAGACCGGGAAACAGGGAACAGAGAATGTATCAGTTTCTCAAGATTGGTAACAGATAGAAACAAGAGAAAGTACACAGTGATTCATCTACCCAGAGAAGTTACAGAGGTTTACACAGAAAATTGCAAGTATAAGAAAAAGAAGATAAGAGAGACTTAGAAAACCGGTATTACCTACATTGTTGATAGAGTTGGGAGTACTTAGCGCTGTGAAAACAGCAATTTCGGAGAAAGAAATCTACTTCTCTAACACCGGGAAACAGGAAACAGAGAATGTATGAGTTTCTCAAGATTGGTAACAGATAGAAACAAGAGAAAGTACACAGTGATTCATCTACCTAGAGAACTTACAGAGGTTTACACAGAGAATTCCAAGTATAAGTACAAGAAAATAAGAGAGACTTAGAAAACTGGTAAAACCTACATTGTTTATAGAGTTGGGAGTACTTAGCACTGTGAAAACAGCACTTTCGCCGAAAGAAATCTACTTCTCTAAGACTGGGAAACAGTGAAAAGAGAATGTATGAGTTTCTCAAGATTGGTAACAGATAGAAACAAGAGAAAGTACACAGTGATTCATCACCCAGAGAAGTTACAGAGGTTTACACAGAGAATTCCAAGTATAAGAAAAAGAAGATAAGAGAGACTTAGAAAACTGGTAAAACTTACATTGTTGATAGAGTTGGGAGTACTTAGCACTGTGAAAACAGTACTTTCGCAGAAAGAAATCTACTTCTCTACGACCGGGAAACAGGGAACAGAGAATGTATGAGTTTCTCAAGATTGGTAACAGATAGAAACAAGAGAAAGTACACAGTGATTCATCTACCTACAGAACTTACAGAGGTTTACACAGAGAATTCCAAGTATAAGTACAAGAAAATAAGAGAGACTTAGAAAACTGGTAAAACCTACATTGTTGATAGAGTTGAGAGTACTTAGCACTGTGAAAACAGCACTATCGCAAAAGAAATCTACTTATCTGACACCCAGAATCGGTGAAAAGAGAATGTATGAGTTTCTCAAGATTGGAAACAGATAGAAACAAGAGAAAGTACACAGTGATTCATCTACCTAGAGATGTTACAGAGGTTTACACAGAGAATTCCAAGTATAAGTACAAGAAAATAAGAGAGACTTAGAAAACTGGTAAAACCTACATTGTTGATAGAGTTGGGAGTACTTAGCACTGTGAAAACAGCACTTTCGCCAAAAGAAATCTACTTCTCTAAGACCGGGAAACAGTGAAAAGAGAATGTATGAGTTTCTCAAGATTGGTAACAGATAGAAACAAGAGAAAGTACACAGTGATTCACCTACCTAGAGAAGTTACAGAGGTTTACACAGAAAATTGCAAGTATAAGAAAAAGAAGATAAGAGAGACTTAGAATACCGGTAATACCTACATTGTTGATAGATTTGGGAGTACTTAGCGCTGTGAAAACAGCACTTTCGGAAAAAGAAATCTACTTCTCTAACACCGGGAAACAGGAAACAGAGAATGTATGAGTTTCTCAAGATTGGTAATAAATACAAACAAGAGAAAGTACACAGTGATTCATCTACCTAGAGAAGTTACAGAGGTTTACACAGAGAATTCCAAGTATAAGTACAAGAAAATAAGAGAGACTTAGAAAACTGGTAAAACCTACACTGTTGATAGAGTTGGGAGTACGTAGCACTGTGAAAACAGCACTTTCGCCGAAAGAAGTCTACTTCTCTAAGACCGGGAAACAGTGAAAAGAGAATGTATGAGTTTCTCAAGATTGGTAACAGATAGAAACAAGAGAAAGTACACAGTGACTCATCTACCTAGAGAAGTTACAGAGGTTTACACAGAAAATTCCAAGTATAAGAAAAAGAAGATAAGAGAGACTTAGAAAACTGGTAAAACCTACATTGTTGATAGAGTTGGGAGTACTTAGCACTGTGAAAACAGCACTTTCGAAGAAAGAAATCTACTTCTCTAACACCGACAAACAGGAAACAGAGAATGTATGAGTTTCTCAAGATTGGTAACAGATACAAACAAGAGAAAGTACACAGTGATTCATCTACCTAGAGTACTTACAGAGGTTTACACAGAGAATTCCAAGTATAAGTACAAGAAAATAAGAGAGACTTAGAAAGCTGGTAAAACCTACATTGTTGATAGAGTTGGGAGTACTTAGCACTGTGAAAACAGCACTTCCGCCGAAAGAAATCTACTTCTCTAAGACCGGGAAACAGTGAAAAGAGAATGTATGAGTTTCTCAAGATTGCTAACAGATAGAAACAAGAGAAAGTACACAGTGATTCATCTACCTAGAGAAGTCACAGAGGTTTACACAGAGAATTCCAAGTTTAAGAAAAAGAAGATAAGAGAGACTTAGAAAACTGGTAAAACCTACATTGTTGATAGAGTTGGGAGTACTTAGCACTGTGAAAACAGTACTTTCGCAGAAAGAAATCTACTTCTCTAAGACCGGGAAACAGGGAACAGAGAATGTATCAGTTTCTCAAGATTGGTAACAGATAGAAACAAGAGAAAGTACACAGTGATTCATCTACCTAGAGAACTTACAGAAGTTTACACAGAGAATTCCAAGTATAAGTAAAAGAAAATAAGAGAGACTTAGAAAACTGGTAAAACCTACATTGTTGTTTGAGTTGGGAGTACTTAGCACTGTGAAAGCAGCACCTTCGCCGAAAGAAATCTACTTCTCTGACACCCGGAAACAGTGAAACGAGAATGTACGAGTTTCTCAAGATTGGTAACAGATAGAAACAAGAGAAAGTACACAGTGACTCATCTACCTAGAGCAGTTACAGAGGTTTACACAGAAAATTCCAAGTATAAGAAAAAGAAGATAAGAGAGACTTCGAAAACTGGTAAAACCTACATTGTTGATAGAGTTGGGAGTACTTAGCACTGTGAAAACAGCACTTTCGCAGAAAGAAATCTACTTCTCTAACACCGGCAAACAGGAAACAGAGGATGTATGAGTTTCTCAAGATTGGTAACAGACAGAAACAAGAGAAAGTACACAGTGATTCATCTACCTAGAGTACTTATAGAGGTTTACACAGAGAATTCCAAGTATAAGTACAAGAAAATAAGAGAGACTTAGAAAACTGGTAAAACCTACATTGTTGATAGAGTTGAGAGTACTTAGCACTGTGAAAACAGCACTTTCGCATAAAGAAATCTACTTCTCTAACACCGGGAAACAGTGAAAAGAGAATGTATGAGTTTCTCAAGATTGCTAACAGATAGAAAGAAGAGAAAGTACACAGTGATTCATCTACCTAGAGAAGATACAGAGGTTTACACAGAAAATTCCAAGTATAAGAAAAAGAAGATAAGATAGACTTAGAAAACCGGTAAAACCTACATTGTTGATAGAGTTGAGAGTAGTTAGCACTGTGAAAACAGCACTTTCGCAGAAAGAAATCTACTTCTCTAACACCGGGAAACAGGAAACAGAGAATGTATGAGTTTCTCAAGATTGGTAACAGACACAAACAAGAGAAAGTACACAGTGATTCATCTACCTAGAGAAGTTACAGAGGTTTACACAGAGAATTCCAAGTATAAGTACAAGCAAATAAGAGAGACTTAGAAAATTGGTAAAACCTACATTGTTCATAGAGTTGGGAGTACTTAGCACTGTGAAAACAGCCCTTTCGCCGAAAGAAATCTACTTCTCTAAGACCGGGAAACAGTGAAAAGAGAATGTATGAGTTTCTCAAGATTGGTAACAGACAGAAACAAGAGAAAGTACACAGTGATTCATCAACCTAGAGAAGTTACAGAGGTTTACACAGAGAATTCCAAGTATAAGTACAAGAAAATAAGAGAGACTTAGAAAACTGGTAAAACCTACATTTTTGATAGAGTTGGGAGTACCTAGCATTGTGAAAACAGCACTTTCGCAGAGAGAAATCTACTTCTCTAACACTGCGAAATAGGGAACAGAGAATGTATGAGTTTCTCAAGATTGGTAACAGACAGAAACAAGAGAGAGTACACAGTGATTCATCTACCTAGAGAAGTTACAGAAGTTTACACAGAGAATTCCAAGTGTAAGTACAAGAAAATAAGAGAGACTTAGAAAACTAGTAAAAGCTACATTGTTGATAGAGTTGGGAGTACTTAGCACTGTGAAAACAGCACTTTCGCCCAAAGAAATCTACTTCTCTAGGACCAGGAAACAGTGAAAAGAGAATGTATGAGTTTCTCAAGATTGGTAACAGATAGAAAGAAGAGAAAGTACACAGTGATTCATCTACATAGAGAAGTTACAGAGGTTTACACAGAGAATTCCAAGGATAAGAAAAAGAAGATAAGAGAGACTTAGAAAACCGGTAATACCTACATTGTTGATAGAGTTGGGAGTACTTAGCACTGTGAAAACAGCACTTTCGCCGAAAGAAATCTACTTCTCTACGACCGGGAAACAGGAAACAGAGAATGTATGAGTTTCTCAAGATTGGTAACAGATACAAACTAGAGAAAATACACAGTGATTCATCTACCTAGACAACTTACAGAGGTTTACACAGAGAATTCCAAGTATAAGTACAAGAAAATAAGAGAGACTTAGAAAACTGGTAAAACCTACATTGTTGATAGTGTTGGGAGTACTTTGCACTGTGAAAACAGCCCTTTCGCCGAAAGAAATCTACTTCTCTAAGACTGGGAAACAGTGAAAAGAGAATTTATGAGTTTCTCAAGATTGGTAACTGATAGAAACAAGAGAAAGTACACAGTGATTCATGTACCTAGAGAAGTTACAGAAGTTTACACAGAGAATTCCAAGTATAAGTACAATAAATAAGAGAGACTTAGAAAACTGGTAAAACCTACATTTTTGATAGAGTTGGGAGTACTTAGCACTGTAAAAACAGCACTTTCGCAGAAAGAAATCTACTTCTCCAACACTGGGAAACAGGGAACAGAGAATGTATGAGTTTCTCAAGATTGGTAACAGACAGAAACAAGAGAAATTACACAGTGATTCATCTACCTAGAGAAGTTACAGAAGTTTACACAGAGAATTCCAAGTATAAGTACAGGAAAATAAGAGAGACTTAGAAAACTGGTAAAACCTACATTGTTGATAGAGTTGGGAGTACTTAGCACTGTGAAAACAGCTCTTTCGCCGAAAGAAATCTACTTCTCTAAGACCGGGAAACAGTGAAAAGAGAATGTATGAGTTTCTCAAGATTGCTAACAGATAGAAACAAGAGAAAGTACACAATGATTCATCTACCTAGAGAAGTTACAGAGGTTTACACAGAAAATTGCAAGTATAAGAAAAAGAAGATAAGAGAGACTTAGAAAACCGGTATCACCTACATTGTTGATAGAGTTGGGATTACTTAGCGCTGTGAAAACAGCAATTTCGGAGAAAGAAATCTACTTCTCTAACACCGGGAAACAGGAAACAGAGAATGTATGAGTTTCTCAAGATTGGTAACAGACACAAACAAGAGAAAGTACACAGTGATTCATCTACCTAGAGAAGTTACAGAGGTTTACACAGAGAATTCCAAGTATAAGTACAAGAAAATAAGAGAGACTTACAAAACTGGTAAAACCTACATTGTTGATAGAGTTTGGAGTACTTAGCACTGTGAAAGCAGGACTTTCGCCGAAAGAAATCTACTTCTCTTACACTAGGAAACAGTGAAAAGAGAATGTATGAGTTTCCCAAGATTGGCAACAGATAGAAACAAGAGAAAGTACACAGTGATTCATCTACCTAGAGAAGTTACAGAGGTTTACACAGAGAATTCCTAGTAGAAGTACAAGAAAACAGGAGAGACTTAGAAAATTGGTAAAACCTACATTTTTGATAGAGTTGGGAGTACTTAGCACTGTGAAAACAGCACTTTCGCCAAAAGAAATCTACTTCTCTAAGACCGGGAAACAGTGAAAAGAGAATGTATGTGTTTCTCAAGATTGGTAACAGATAGAAACAAGAGAAAGTACACAGTGATTCATCTACCTAGAGAAGTTACAGAGGTTTACACAGAGAATTCCAAATATAAGTACAAGAAAATAAGAGAGACTTAGAAAACTGGTAAAACCTACATTGTTGATAGAGTTGGGAGTACTTAGCACTGTGAAAACAGCACTTTCGCAGAAAGAAATCTACTTCTCTAACACCGGGAAACAGGAAACAGAGAACGTATGAGTTTCTCAAGATTGGTAACAGACACAAACAAGAGAAAATACACAGTGATTCATCTACCTAGAGAACTTACAGAGGTTTACACAGAGAATTCCAAGTATAAGTACAAGAAAATACGAGAGACTTAGAAAACTGGTAAAACCTACATTGTTGATAGAGTTGAGAGTACTTAGCACTGTGAAAACAGCACTTTCGCAGAAAGAAATCTACTTCTGTAACAGCGGGAAACAGTGAAAAGAGAATGTATGAGTTTCTCAAGATTGGTAACAGATAGAAACAAGAGAAAGTACACAGTGATTCATCACCCAGAGAAGTTACAGAGGTTTACACAGAGAATTCCAAGTATAAGAAAAAGAAGATAAGAGAGACTTAGAAAACTGGTAAAACCTACATTGTTGATAGAGTTGGGAGTACTTAGCACTGTGAAAACAGTACTTTCGCAGAAAGAAATCTACTTCTCTACGACCGGGAAACAGGGAACAGAGAATGTATGAGTTTCTCAAGATTGCTAACAGATAGAAACAAGAGAAAGTACACAGTGATTCATCTACCTACAGAACTTACAGAGGTTTACACAGAGAATTCCAAGTATAAGTACAAGAAAATAAGAGAGACTTAGAAAACTGGTAAAACCTACATTGTTGATAGAGTTGAGAGTACTTAGCACTGTGAAAACAGCACTATCGCAAAAGAAATCTACTTCTCTGACACCCAGAATCGGTGAAAAGAGAATGTATGAGTTTCTCAAGATTGGAAACAGATAGAAACAAGAGAAAGTACACAGTGATTCATCTACCTAGAGAAGTTACAGAGGTTTACACAGAGAATTCCAAGTATAAGTACAATAAATAAGAGAGACTCAGAAAACTGGTAAAACCTACATTGTTGATAGAGTTGGGAGTACTTAGCACTGTGAAAGCAGCACTTTCGCCGAAAGAAAGCTACTACTCTGACACCCGGAAACAGTGAAAAGGGAATGTATGAGTTTCTCAAGATTGGTAACAGATAGAAACAAGAGAAAGTACACAGTGATTCATCTACCTAGAGAAGTTACAGAGGTTTACACAGAGAATTCCTAGTATAAGTACAAGAAAATAAGAGAGACTTAGAAAACTGGTAAAACCTACATTGTTGATAGAGTTGGGAGTACTTAGCACTGTGAAAACAGCACTTTCGCCAAAAGAAATCTACTTCTCTAAGACCGGGAAACAGTGAAAAGAGAATGTATGAGTTTCTCAAGATTGGTAACAGATAGAAACAAGAGAAAGTACACAGTGATTCATCTACCTAGAGAAGTTACAGAGGTTTACACAGAAAATTGCAATTATAAGAAAAAGAAGATAAGAGAGACTTAGAATACCGGTAATACCTACATTGTTGATAGATTTGGGAGTACTTAGCGCTGTGAAAACAGCACATTCGGAAAAAGAAATCTACTTCTCTAACACCGGGAAACAGGAAACAGAGAATGTATGAGTTTCTCAAGATTGGTAATAAATACAAACAAGAGAAAGTACACAGTGATTCATCTACCTAGAGAAGTTACAGAGGTTTACACAGAGAATTCCAAGTATAAGTACAAGAAAATAAGAAAGACTTAGAAAACTGGTAAAACCTACACTGTTGATAGACTTGGGAGTACGTAGCACTGTGAAAACAGCACTTTCGCCGAAAGAAGTCTACTTCTCTAAGACAGGGAAACAGTGAAAAGAGAATGTATGAGTTTCTCAAGATTGGTAACAGATAGAAACAAGAGAAAGTACACAGTGATTCATCTACCTAGAGAAGATACAGAGGTTTACACAGAAAATTCCAAGTATAAGAAAAAGAAGATAAGAGAGACTTAGAAAACCGGTAAAACCTACATTGTTGATAGAGTTGAGAGTAGTTAGCACTGTGAAAACAGCACTTTCGCAGAAAGAAATCTACTTCTCTAACACCGGGAAACAGGAAACAGGAAACGGGAAACAGGAAACAGAGAATGTATGAGTTTCTCAAGATTGGTAACAGACACAAACAAGAGAAAGTACACAGTGATTCATCTACCTAGAGAAGTTACAGAGGTTTACACAGAGAATTCCAAGTATAAGTACAAGCAAATAAGAGAGACTTAGAAAACTGGTAAAACCTACATTGTTGATAGAGTTGGGAGTACTTAGCACTGTGAAAACAGCCCTTTCGCCGAAAGAAATCTTCTTCTCTAAGACCGGGAAACAGTGAAAAGAGAATGTATGAGTTTCTCAAGATTGGTAACAGACAGAAACAAGAGAAAGTACACAGTGATTCATCAACCTAGAGAAGTTACAGAGAATTCCAAGTATAAGTACAAGAAAATAAGAGAGACTTAGAAAACTGGTAAAACCTACATTTTTGATAGAGTTGGGAGTACCTAGCATTGTGAAAACAGCACTTTCGCAGAGAGAAATCTATTTCTCTAACACTGTGAAATAGGGAACAGAGAATGTATGAGTTTCTCAAGATTGGTAACAGACAGAAACAAGAGAGAGTACACAGTGATTCATCTACCTAGAGAAGTTACAGAAGTTTACACAGAGAATTCCAAGTGTAAGTACAAGAAAATAAGAGAGACTTAGAAAACTAGTAAAAGCTACATTGTTGATAGAGTTGGGAGTACTTAGCACTGTGAAAACAGCACTTTCGCCCAAAGAAATCTACTTCTCTAACACCGGGAAACAGTGAAAAGAGAATGTATGAGTTTCTCAAGATTGGTAACAGATAGAAACAAGAGAAAGTACACAGTGATTCATCACCCAGAGAAGTTACAGAGGTTTACACAGAGAATTCCAAGTATAAGAAAAAGAAGATAAGAGAGACTTAGAAAACTGGTAAAACCTACATTGTTGATAGAGTTGGGAGTACTTAGCACTGTGAAAACAGTACTTTCGCAGAAAGAAATCTACTTCTCTACGACCGGGAAACAGGGAACAGAGAATGTATGAGTTTCTCAAGATTGCTAACAGATAGAAACAAGAGAAAGTACACAGTGATTCATCCACCTACAGAACTTACAGAGGTTTACACAGAGAATTCCAAGTATAAGTACAAGAAAATAAGAGAGACTTAGAAAACTGGTAAAACCTACATTGTTGATAGAGTTGAGAGTACTTAGCACTGTGAAAACAGCACTATCGCAAAAGAAATCTACTTCTCTGACACCCAGAATCCTTGAAAAGAGAATGTATGAGTTTCTCAAGATTGGAAACAGATAGAAACAAGAGAAAGTACACAGTGATTCATCTACCTAGAGAAGTTACAGAGGTTTACACAGAGAATTCCAAGTATAAGTACAATAAATAAGAGAGACTCAGAAAACTGGTAAAATCTACATTGTTGATAGAGTTGGGAGTACTTAGCACTGTGAAAGCAGCACTTTCGCCGAAAGAAAGCTACTTCTCTGACACCCGGAAACAGTGAAAAGGGAATGTATGAGTTTCTCAAGATTGGTAACAGATAGAAACAAGAGAAAGTACACAGTGATTCATCTACCTAGAGAAGTTACAGAGGTTTACACAGAGAATTCCTAGTATAAGTACAAGAAAATAAGAGAGACTTAGAAAACTGGTAAAACCTACATTGTTGATAGAGTTGGGAGTACTTAGCACTGTGAAAACAGCACTTTCGCCAAAAGAAATCTACTTCTCTAAGACCGGGAAACAGTGAAAAGAGAATGTATGAGTTTCTCAAGATTGGTAACAGATAGAAACAAGAGAAAGTACACAGTGATTCATCTACCTAGAGAAGTTACAGAGGTTTACACAGAAAATTGCAAGTATAAGAAAAAGAAGATAAGAGAGACTTAGAATACCGGTAATACCTACATTGTTGATAGATTTGGGAGTACTTAGCGCTGTGAAAACAGCACTTTCGGAAAAAGAAATCTACTTCTCTAACACCGGGAAACAGGAAACAGAGAATGTATGAGTTTCTCAAGATTGGTAATAAATACAAACAAGAGAAAGTACACAGTGATTCATCTACCTAGAGAAGTTACAGAGGTTTACACAGAGAATTCCAAGTATAAGTACAAGAAAATAAGAAAGACTTAGAAAACTGGTAAAACCTACACTGTTGATAGACTTGGGAGTACGTAGCACTGTGAAAACAGCACTTTCGCCGAAAGAAGTCTACTTCTCTAAGACAGGGAAACAGTGAAAAGAGAATGTATGAGTTTCTCAAGATTGGTAACAGATAGAAACAAGAGAAAGTACACAGTGATTCATCTACCTAGAGAAGATACAGAGGTTTACACAGAAAATTCCAAGTATAAGAAAAAGAAGATAAGAGAGACTTAGAAAACCGGTAAAACCTACATTGTTGATAGAGTTGAGAGTAGTTAGCACTGTGAAAACAGCACTTTCGCAGAAAGAAATCTACTTCTCTAACACCGGGAAACAGGAAACAGGAAACGGGAAACAGGAAACAGAGAATGTATGAGTTTCTCAAGATTGGTAACAGACACAAACAAGAGAAAGTACACAGTGATTCATCTACCTAGAGAAGTTACAGAGGTTTACACAGAGAATTCCAAGTATAAGTACAAGCAAATAAGAGAGACTTAGAAAACTGGTAAAACCTACATTGTTGATAGAGTTGGGAGTACTTAGCACTGTGAAAACAGCCCTTTCGCCGAAAGAAATCTACTTCTCTAAGACCGGGAAACAGTGAAAAGAGAATGTATGAGTTTCTCAAGATTGGTAACAGACAGAAACAAGAGAAAGTACACAGTGATTCATCAACCTAGAGAAGTTACAGAGAATTCCAAGTATAAGTACAAGAAAATAAGAGAGACTTAGAAAACTGGTAAAACCTACATTTTTGATAGAGTTGGGAGTACCTAGCATTGTGAAAACAGCACTTTCGCAGAGAGAAATCTATTTCTCTAACACTGTGAAATAGGGAACAGAGAATGTATGAGTTTCTCAAGATTGGTAACAGACAGAAAC
This sequence comes from Heterohyrax brucei, assembly GCA_028571685.1. Classification (NCBI taxonomy): domain Eukaryota; kingdom Metazoa; phylum Chordata; class Mammalia; order Hyracoidea; family Procaviidae; genus Heterohyrax; species Heterohyrax brucei. The sequence goes on along the minus strand of CM053165.1, from coordinate 4,677,728 downwards.
AAGAGAGAGTACACAGTGATTCATCTACCTAGAGAAGTTACAGAAGTTTACACAGAGAATTCCAAGTGTAAGTACAAGAAAATAAGAGAGACTTAGAAAACTAGTAAAAGCTACATTGTTGATAGAGTTGGGAGTACTTAGCACTGTGAAAGCAGCACTTTCGCCGAAAGAAAGCTACTTCTCTGACACCCGGAAACAGTGAAAAGGGAATGTATGAGTTTCTCAAGATTGGTAACAGATAGAAACAAGAGAAAGTACACAGTGATTCATCTACCTAGAGAAGTTACAGAGGTTTACACAGAGAATTCCTAGTATAAGTACAAGAAAATAAGAGAGACTTAGAAAACTGGTAAAACCTACATTGTTGATAGAGTTGGGAGTACTTAGCACTGTGAAAACAGCACTTTCGCCAAAAGAAATCTACTTCTCTAAGACCGGGAAACAGTGAAAAGAGAATGTATGAGTTTCTCAAGATTGGTAACAGATAGAAACAAGAGAAAGTACACAGTGATTCATCTACCTAGAGAAGTTACAGAGGTTTACACAGAAAATTGCAAGTATAAGAAAAAGAAGATAAGAGAGACTTAGAATACCGGTAATACCTACATTGTTGATAGATTTGGGAGTACTTAGCGCTGTGAAAACAGCACTTTCGGAAAAAGAAATCTACTTCTCTAACACCGGGAAACAGGAAACAGAGAATGTATGAGTTTCTCAAGATTGGTAATAAATACAAACAAGAGAAAGTACACAGTGACTCATCTACCTAGAGAAGTTACAGAGGTTTACACAGAAAATTCCAAGTATAAGAAAAAGAAGATAAGAGAGACTTAGAAAACTGGTAAAACCTACATTGTTGATAGAGTTGGGAGTACTTAGCACTGTGAAAACAGCACTTTCGAAGAAAGATATCTACTTCTCTAACACCTACAAACAGGAAACAGAGAATGTATGAGTTTCTCAAGATTGGTAACAGATACAAACAAGAGAAAGTACACAGTGATTCATCTACCTAGAGTACTTACAGAGGTTTACACAGAGAATTCCAAGTATAAGTACAAGAAAATAAGAGAGACTTAGAAAGCTGGTAAAACCTACATTGTTGATAGAGTTGGGAGTACTTAGCACTGTGAAAACAGCACTTCCTCCGAAAGAAATCTACTTCTCTAAGACCGGGAAACAGTGAAAAGAGAATGTATGAGTTTCTCAAGATTGCTAACAGATAGAAACAAGAGAAAGTACACAGTGATTCATCTACCTAGAGAAGTTACAGAGGTTTACACAGAGAATTCCAAGTTTAAGAAAAAGAAGATAAGAGAGACTTAGAAAACTGGTAAAACCTACATTGTTGATAGAGTTGGGAATACTTAGCACTGTGAAAACAGAACTTTCGCAGAAAGAAATCTACTTCTCTGAGACCGGGAAACAGGGAACAGAGAATGTATCAGTTTCTCAAGATTGGTAACAGATAGAAACAAGAGAAAGTACACAGTGATTCATCTACCTAGAGAACTTACAGAAGTTTACACAGAGAATTCCAAGTATAAGTAAAAGAAAATAAGAGAGACTTAGAAAACTGGTAAAACCTACATTGTTGTTTGAGTTGGGAGTACTTAGCACTGTGAAAGCAGCACCTTCGCCGAAAGAAATCTACTTCTCTGACACCCGGAAACAGTGAAAGGAGAATGTACGAGTTTCTCAAGATTGGTAACAGATAGAAACAAGAGAAAGTACACAGTGATTCATCTACCTAGAGAAGTTACAGAGGTTTACACAGAAAATTCCAAGTATAAGAAAAAGAAGATAAGAGAGACTTCGAAAACTGGTAAAACCTACATTGTTGATAGAGTTGGGAGTACTTAGCACTGTGAAAACAGCACTTTCGCAGAAAGAAATCTACTTCTCTAACACCGGCAAACAGGAAACAGAGGATGTATGAGTTTCTCAAGATTGGTAACACATACAAACAAGAGAAAGTACACAGTGATTCATCTACCTAGAGTACTTATAGAGGTTTACACAGAGAATTCCAAGTATAAGTACAAGAAAATAAGAGAGACTTAGAAAACTGGTAAAACCTACATTGTTGATAGAGTTGAGAGTACTTACCACTGTGAAAACAGCACTTTCGCATAAAGAAATCTACTTCTCTAACACCGGGAAACAGAGAAAAGAGAATGTATGAGTTTCTCAAGATTGGTAACAGATAGAAACAAGAGAAAGTACACAGTGATTCATCTACCTAGAGAAGATACAGAGGTTTACACAGAAAATTCCAAGTATAAGAAAAAGAAGATAAGAGAGACTTAGAAAACCGGTAAAACCTACATTGTTGATAGAGTTGAGAGTAGTTAGCACTGTGAAAACAGCACTTTTGCAGAAAGAAATCTACTTCTCTAACACCGGGAAACAGGAAACAGAGAATGTATGAGTTTCTCAAGATTGGTAACAGACACAAACAAGAGAAAGTACACAGTGATTCATCTACCTAGAGAAGTTACAGAGGTTTACACAGAGAATTCCAAGTATAAGTACAAGCAAATAAGAGAGACTTAGAAAACTGGTAAAACCTACATTGTTGATAGAGTTGGGAGTACTTAGCACTGTGAAAACAGCCCTTTCGCCGAAAGAAATCTACTTCTCTAAGACCGGGAAACAGTGAAAAGAGAATGTATGAGTTTCTCAAGATTGGTAACAGACAGAAACAAGAGAAAGTACACAGTGATTCATCAACCTAGAGAAGTTACAGAGGTTTACACAGAGAATTCCAAGTATAAGTACAAGAAAATAAGAGAGACTTAGAAAACTGGTAAACCTACATTTTTGATAGAGTTGGGAGTACCTAGCATTGTGAAAACAGCACTTTCGCAGAGAGAAATCTACTTCTCTAACACTGCGAAATAGGGAACAGAGAATGTATGAGTTTCTCAAGATTGGTAACAGACAGAAACAAGAGAGAGTACACAGTGATTCATCTACCTAGAGAAGTTACAGAAGTTTACACAGTGAATTCCAAGTGTAAGTACAAGAAAATAAGAGAGACTTAGAAAACTAGTAAAAGCTACATTGTTGATAGAGTTGGGAGTACTTAGCACTGTGAAAACAGCACTTTCGCCCAAAGAAATCTACTTCTCTAGGACCAGGAAACAGTGAAAAGAGAATGTATGAGTTTCTCAAGATTGGTAACAGATAGAAACAAGAGAAAGTACACAGTGATTCATATACATAGAGAAGTTACAGAGGTTTACACAGAAAATTCCAAGGATAAGAAAAAGAAGATAAGAGAGACTTAGAAAACCGGTAATACGTACATTGTTGATAGAGTTGGGAGTACTTAGCGCTGTGAAAACAGCACTTTCGCCGAAAGAAATCTACTTCTCTACGACCGGGAAACAGGAAACAGAGAATGTATGAGTTTCTCAAGATTGGTAACAGATACAAACTAGAGAAAATACACAGTGATTCATCTACCTAGACAACTTACAGAGGTTTACACAGAGAATTCCAAGTATAAGTACAAGAAAATAAGAGAGACTTAGAAAACTGGTAAAACCTACATTGTTGATAGTGTTGGGAGTACTTAGCACTGTGAAAACAGCCCTTTCGCCGAAAGAAATCTACTTCTCTAAGACTGGGAAACAGTGAAAAGAGAATTTATGAGTTTCTCAAGATTGGTAACTGATAGAAACAAGAGAAAGTACACAGTGATTCATCTACCTAGAGAAGTTACAGAGGTTTACACAGAGAATTCCAAGTATAAGTACAATAAATAAGAGAGACTCAGAAAACTGGTAAAACCTACATTGTTGATAGAGTTGGGAGTACTTAGCACTGTGAAAGCAGCACTTTCGCCGAAAGAAAGCTACTTCTCTGACACCCGGAAACAGTGAAAAGGGAATGTATGAGTTTCTCAAGATTGGTAACAGATAGAAACAAGAGAAAGTACACAGTGATTCATCTACCTAGAGAAGTTACAGAGGTTTACACAGAGAATTCCTAGTATAAGTACAAGAAAATAAGAGAGACTTAGAAAACTGGTAAAACCTACATTGTTGATAGAGTTGGGAGTACTTAGCACTGTGAAAACAGCACTTTCGCCAAAAGAAATCTACTTATCTAAGACCGGGAAACAGTGAAAAGAGAATGTATGAGTTTCTCAAGATTGGTAACAGATAGAAACAAGAGAAAGTACACAGTGATTCATCTACCTAGAGAAGTTACAGAGGTTTACACAGAAAATTGCAAGTATAAGAAAAAGAAGATAAGAGAGACTTAGAATACCGGTAATACCTACATTGTTGATAGATTTGGGAGTACTTAGCGCTGTGAAAACAGCACTTTCGGAAAAAGAAATCTACTTCTCTAACACCGGGAAACAGGAAACAGAGAATGTATGAGTTTCTCAAGATTGGTAATAAATACAAACAAGAGAAAGTACACAGTGATTCATCTACCTAGAGAAGTTACAGAGGTTTACACAGAGAATTCCAAGTATAAGTACAAGAAAATAAGAGAGACTTAGAAAACTGGTAAAACCTACACTGTTGATAGAGTTGGGAGTACGTAACACTGTGAAAACAGCACTTTCGCCGAAAGAAGTCTACTTCTCTAAGACCGGGAAACAGTGAAAAGAGAATGTATGAGTTTCTCAAGATTGGTAACAGATAGAAACAAGAGAAAGTACACAGTGACTCATCTACCTAGAGAAGTTACAGAGGTTTACACAGAGAATTCCAAGTTTAAGAAAAAGAAGATAAGAGAGACTTAGAAAACTGGTAAAACCTACATTGTTGATAGAGTTGGGAGTACTTAGCACTGTGAAAACAGCCCTTTCGCCGAAAGAAATCTACTTCTCTAAGACCGGGAAACAGTGAAAAGAGAATGTTTGAGTTTCTCAAAATTGGTAACTGATAGAAACAAGTGAAAGTACACAGTGATTCATCTACCTAGAGAAGTTACAGAGGTTTACACAGAGAATTCCAAGTATAAGTACAATAAATAAGAGAGAGTTAGAAAACTGGTAAAACCTACATTGTTGAAAGAGTTGGGAGTACTTAGCACTGTGAAAAAAGCACTTTTGCTGAAAGAAATCTACTTCTCTAACACCGGGAAAGAGTGAAAAGAGAATGTATGAGTTTCTCAAAATTGGTAACAGACAGAAACAAGAGAAAGTACACAGTGATTCATCTACCTAGAGAAGTTACAGAGGTTTACACAGAGAATTCCAAGTATAAGTACAAGAAAATAAGAGACACTTAGAAAACTGGTAAAACCTACATTTTTGATAGAGTTGGGAGTACTTAGCACTGTCAAAACAGCCCTTTCGCCGAAAGAAATCTACTTCTCTAAGACCGGGAAACAGTGCAAAGAGAATGTATGAGTTTCTCAAGATTGGTAACAGACAGAAACAAGAGAAAGTACACAGTGATTCATCTACCTAGAGAAGTTACAGAGGTTTACCCAGAGAATTCCAAGTATAAGTACAAGAAAATAAGAGAGACCTAGAAAATTGGTAAAACCTACATTTTTGATAGAGTTGGGAGTACCTAACATTGTGAAAACAGCACTTTCGCAGAAAGAAATCTACTTCTCTAACACTGAGAAATAGGGAACAGAGAATGTATGAGTTTCTCAAGATTGGTAACAGACAGAAACAAGAGAAAGTACACAGTGATTCATCTACCTAGAGAAGCTACAGAAGTTTACACAGAGAATTCCAAGTACAAGTACAAGAAAATAAGAGAGACTTAGAAAACTAGTAAAAGCTACATTGTTGATAGAGTTGGGAGTACTTAGCACTGTGAAAACAGCACTTTCGCCCAAAGAAATCTACTTCTCTAAGACCAGGAAACAGTGAAAAGAGAATGTATGAGTTTCTCAAGATTGGTAACAGATAGAAACAAGAGAAAGTACACAGTGATTCATCTACCTAGAGAAGTTACAGAGGTGTACACAGAGAATTCCAAGTATAAGTACAAGAAAATAAGGGAGACTTAGAAAACTGGTAAAACCTACATTTTTGATAGATTTGGGAGTACCTAGCATTGTGAAAACAGCACTTTCGCAGAAAGAAATCTACTTCTCTAACACTGCGAAATAGGGAACAGAGAATGTATGAGTTTCTCAAGATTGGTAACAGACAGAAACAAGAGAAAGTACACAGTGATTCATCTACCTAGAGAAGTTACAGAAGTTTACACAGAGAATTCCAAGTATAAGTACAAGAAAATAAGAGAGACTTAGAAAACTAGTAAAAGCTACATTGTTGATAGAGTTGGGAGTACTTAGCACTGTGAAAACAGCACTTTTGCCCAAAGAAATCTACTTCTCTAAGACAAGGAAACAGTGAAAAGAGAATGTATGAGTCTCAAGATTGGTAACAGATAGAAACAAGAGAAAGTACACAGTGATTCATCTACATAGAGAAGTTACAGAGGTTTACACAGAAAATTCCAAGGATAAGAAAAAGAAGATAAGAGAGACTTAGAAAACCGGTAATACCTACATTGTTGATAGAGTTGGGAGTACTTAGCGCTGTGAAAACAGCTCTTTCGCCGAAAGAAATCTACTTCTCTCACACCGGGAAACAGGAAACAGAGAATGTATGAGTTTCTCAAGATTGGTAACAGATACAAACAAGAGAAAGTACACAGTGATTCATCTACCTAGAGAACTTACAGAGGTTTACGCAGAGAATTCCAAGTATAAGTACAAGAAAATAAGAGAGACTTAGAAAACTGGTAAAACCTACATTGTTTATAGAGTTGGGAGTACTTAGCACTGTGAAAAAAGGACTTTCGCTGAAAGAAATCTACTTCTCTAAGACCGGAAACAGTGAAAGGAGAATGTATGAGTTTCTCAAGATTGGTAACAGACAGAAACAAGAGAAAGTACACAGTGATTCATCTACCTAGAGAAGTTACAGAGGTTTACAAAGAGAATTCCAAGTATAACTACAAGAAAATAAGAGAGACCTAGAAAACTGGTAAAACCTACATTTTTGATAGAGTTGGGAGTACCTAACATTGCGAAAACAGCACTTTCGCAGAAAGAAATCTACTTCTCTAACACTCAGAAATAGGGAACAGAGAATGTATGAGTTTCTCAAGATTGGTAACAGACAGAACAAGAGAAAGTACACAGTGATTCATCTACCTAGAGGAGTTACACAAGTTTACACAGAGAATTCCAAGTATAAGTACAAGAAAATAAGAGAGACTTAGAAAACTAGTAAAAGCTACATTGTTGATAGAGTTGGGAGTACTTAGCACTGTGAAAACAGCACTTTCGCCCAAAGAAATCTACTTCTCTAAGACCAGGAAACAGTGAAAAGAGAATGTATGAGTTTCTCAAGATTGGTAACAGATAGAAACAAGAGAAAGTACACAGTGATTCATCTACATAGAGAAGTGACAGAGGTTTACACAGAAAATTCCAAGGATAAGAAAAAGAAGATAAGAGAGACTTAGAAAACCGGTAATACCTACATTGTTGATAGAGTTGGGAGTACTTAGCGCTGTGAAAACAGCACATTCGGAGAAAGAAATCTACTTCTCTAACACCGGGAAATAGTGAAAAGAGAATGTATGAGTTTCTCAAGATTGGTAACAGACAGAAAAAAGAGAAAGTACACAGTGATTAATCTACCTAGAGAAGTTACAGAGGTTTACACAGAGAATTCCAAGTATAAGTACAAGAAAATAAGAAAGACTTAGAAAACTGGTAAAACCTACATTTTTGATAGAGTTGGGAGTACCTAGCATTGTGAAAACAGCACTTTCGCAGAGAGAAATCTACTTCTCTAACACTGCGAAATAGGGAACAGAGAATGTATGAGTTTCTCAAGATTGGTAACAGACAGAAACAAGAGAAAGTACACAGTGATTCATCTACCTAGAGAAGTTACAGAGGTTTACACAGAGAATTCCAAGTATAATTACAAAAAAATAAGAGAGACTTAGAAAACTGGTAAAACCTACATTGTTGATAGAGTTGGGAATACTTAGTACTGTGAAAATAGCACTTTCGCCGAAAGAAATCTACTTCTCTAAGACTGGGAAACAGTGAAAAGAAAATGTATGAGTTTCTCAAGATTGGTAACAGATAGAAACAAGAGAAAGTACACAGTGATTCATCTACGTAGAGAAGTTACAGAGGTTTACACAGAGAATTCCAAGTATAAGTACAATAAATAAGAGAGACTTAGAAAACTGGTAAAACCTACATTGTTGATAGAGTTGGGAGTACTTAGCACTGTGAAAGCAGCACTTTCGCCGAAAGAAATCTACTTCTCTGACACCCGGAAACAGTGAAAAGAGAATGTATGAGTTTCTCAAGATTGGTAACAGATAGAAACAAGAGAAAGTACACAGTGATTCCTCTACCTAGAGAAGTTACAGAGGTTTACACAGAGAATTCCTAGTATAAGTACAAGAAAATAAGAGAGACTTAGAAAACTGGTAAAACCTACATTGTTGATAGAGTTGGGAGTACTTAGCACTGTGAAAGCAGCCCTTTCGCCGAAAGAAATCTACTTCTCTAAGACCGGGAAACAGTGAAAAGAGAATGTATGAGTTTCTCAAGATTGGTAACAGATAGAAACAAGAGAAAGTACACAGTGATTCATCTACCTAGAGAAGTTACAGAGGTTTACACAGAAAATTGCAAGTATAAGAAAAAGAAGATAAGAGAGACTTAGAATACCGGTAATACCTACATAGTTGACAGATTTGGGAGTACTTAGCGCTGTGAAAACAGCACTTTCGGAAAAAGAAATCTACTTCTCTAACACCGGGAAACAGGAAACAGAGAATGTATGAGTTTCTCAAGATTGGTAATAAATAAAAACAAGAGAAAGTACACAGTGATTCATCTACCTAGAGAAGTTACAGAGGTTTACACAGAGAATTCCTAGTATAAGTACAAGAAAATAAGAGAGACTTAGAAAACTGATAAAACCTACATTGTTGATAGAGTTGGGAGTACGTAGCACTGTGAAAACAGCACTTTTGCCGAAAGAAATCTACTTCACTAAGACCGGTAAACAGTGAAAAGAGAATGTATGAGTTTCTCAAGATTGGTAACAGACAGAAACAAGAGAAAGTACACAGTGATTCATCTACGTAGAGAAGTTACAGAGGTTTACACAGAGAATTCCTAGTATAAGTACAAGAAAATAAGAGAGACTTAGAAAAATGGTAAAACTTACATTTTTGATAGAGTTGGGAGTACTTAGCACTGTGAAAACAGCACTTTCGCCGAAAGAAATCTACTTCTCTAAGACCGGGAAACAGTGAAAAGAGAATGTATGAGTTTCTCAAGATTGGTAACAGACAGAAACAAGAGAAAGTACACAGTGATTCATCTACCTAGAGAAGTTACAGAGGTTTACACAGAGAATTCCAAGTATAAGTACAAGAAAATAAGAAAGACTTAGAAAACTGGTAAAACCTACATTTTTGATAGAGTTGGGAGTACCTAGCATTGTGAAAACAGCACTTTCGCAGAGAGAAATCTACTTCTCTAACACTGCGAAATAGGGAACAGAGAATGTATGAGTTTCTCAAGGTTGGTAACAGACAGAAACAAGAGAAAGTACACAGTGATTCATCTACCTAGAGAAGTTACAGAGGTTTACACAGAGAATTCCAAGTATAAGTACAATAAATAAGAGAGACTCAGAAAACTGGTAAAACATACATTGTTGATAGAGTTGGGAGTACTTAGCACTGTGAAAGCAGCACTTTCGCCGAAAGAAATCTACTTCTCTGACACCCGGAAACAGTGAAAAGAGAATGTATGAGTTTCTCAAGATTGGTAACAGATAGAAACAAGAGAAAGTACACAGTGATTCATCTACCTAGAGAAGTTACAGAGGTTTACACAGAGAATTCCTAGTATAAGTACAAGAAAATAAGAGAGACTTAGAAAACTGGTAAAACCTACATTGTTGATACAGTTGGGAGTACTTAGCACTGTGAAAACAGCACTTTCGCCAAAAGAAATCTACTTCTCTAAGACCGGGAAACAGTGAAAAGAGAATGTATGAGTTTCTCAAGATTGGTAACAGATAGAAACAAGAGAAAGTACACAGTGATTCATCTACCTAGAGAAGTTACAGAGGTTTACACAGAAAATTGCAAGTACAAGAAAAAGAAGATAAGAGAGACTTAGAATACCGGTAATACCTACATTGTTGATAGATTTGGGAGCACTTAGCGCTGTGAAAACAGCACTTTCGGAAAAAGAAATCTACTTCTCTAACACCGGGAAACAGGAAACAGAGAATGTATGAGTTTCTCAAGATTGGTAATAAATACAAACAAGAGAAAGTACACAGTGATTCATCTACCTAGAGAAGTTACAGAGGTTTACACAGAGAATTCCAAGTATAAGTACAAGAAAATAAGAGAGACTTAGAAAACTGGTAAAAGCTACATTTTTGATAGAGTTGGGAGTACATAGCACTGTGAAAACAGCACTTTCGCAGAAAGAAATCTACTTCTCTAACACTGGGAAACAGGCAACAGAGAATGTATGAGTTTCTCAAGATTGGTAACAGATAGAAACAAGAGAAAGTACACAGTGATTCATCTACCTAGAGAAGTTACAGAGGTTTACACAGAGAATTCCAAGTATAAGTACAAGAAAATAAGAGAGTCCTAGAAAACTGGTAAAACCTACATTTTTGATAGAGTTGGGAGTACCTAACATTGTGAAAAAAGCACTTTCGCAGAAAGAAATTTACTTCTCTAACACTGAGAAATAGGGAACAGAGAATGTATGAGTTTCTCAAGATTGGTAACAGACAGAAACAAGAGAAAGTACACAGTGATTCATCTACCTAGAGAAGTTACAGAAGTTTACACAGAGAATTCCAAGTATAAGTACAAGAAAATAAGAGAGACTTAGAAAACTAGTAAAAGCTACATTGTTCATAGAGTTGGGAGTACTTAGCACTGTGAAAACAGCACTTTCGCCGAAAGAAATCTACTTCTCTAAGACCGGGAAACAGTGAAAAGAGAATGTATGAGTTTCTCAAGATTGGTAACAGATAGAAACAAGAGAAAGGACACAGTGATTCATCTACCTAGAGAAGTTACAGAGGTTTACAGAGAGAATTCCAAGTATAAGTACAAGAAAATAAGAGAGACTTAGAAAACTGGTAAAACCTACATTGTTGATAGAGTTGGGAGTACTTAGCACTGTGAAAGCAGCACTTTCGCCGAAAGAAATCTACTTCTCTAAGACCGTGAAACAGTGAAAAGAGAATGTATGAGTTTCTCAAGATTGCTACCAGATAGAAACAAGAGAAAGTACACAGTGATTCATCTACCTAGAGAAGTTACAGAGGTTTACACAGGAAATTGCAAGTATAAGAAAAAGAAGATAAGAGAGACTTAGAAAACCGGTATTACCTACATTGTTGATAGAGTTGGGAGTACTTAGCGCTGTGAAAACCGCAATTTCGGAGAAAGAAATCTACTTCTCTAACACCGGGAAACAGGAAACAGAGAATGTATGAGTTTCTCAAGATTGGTAACAGATACAAATAAGAGAAAGTACACAGTGATTCATTTACCTAGAGAACTTACTGAGGTTTACACAGAGAATTCCATGTATAAGTACAAGAAAATAAGAGAGACTTAGAAAACTGTTAAAACCTACATTGTTGATAGAGTTGGGAGTACTTAGCACTGTGAGAACAGCACTTTCGCAGAAAGAAATCTACTTCTCTAACACCGGGAAACAGTGAAAAGAGAATGTATGAGTTTCTCAAGATTGGTAATAGATAGAAATAAGAGAAAGTACACAGTGATTCATCTACCTAGAGAAGTTACAGAGGTTTACACAGAGAATTCCAAGTTTAAGAAAAAGAAGATAAGAGAGACTTAGAAAACTGGTAAAACCTACATTGTTGATAGAGTTGGGAGTACTTAGCACTGTGAAAACAGTACTTTCGCAGAAAGAAATCTACTTCTCTAAGACCGGGAAACAGGGAACAGAGAATGTATCAGTTTCTCAAGATTGGTAACAGATAGAAACAAGAGAAAGTACACAGTTATTCATCTACCTAGAGAACTTACAGAAGTTTACACAGAGAATTTCAACTATAAGTAAAAGAAAATAAGAGAGACTTAGAAATCTGATAAAACCTACATTGTTCATTGAGTTGGGAGTACTTAGCACTGTGTAAGCAGCACCTTCGCCGAAAGAAATCTACTTCTCTGACACCCGGAAACAGTGAAAAGAGAATTTATGAGTTTCTCAAGATTGGTAACAGATAGAAACAAGAGAAACTACACAGTGACTCATCTACCTAGAGAAGTTACAGAGGTTTACACAGAAAATTCCAAGTATAAGAAAAAGAAGATAAGAGAGACTTAGAAAACTGGTAAAACCTAGATTGTTGATAGAGTTGGGAGTACTTAGCACTGTGAAAACAGCACTTTCGCAGAAAGAAATCTACTTCTCTAACGCCGGCAAACAGGAAACAGAGAATGTATGAGTTTCTCAAGATTGGTAACACATACAAACAAGAGAAAGTACACAGTGATTCATCTACCTAGAGTACTTATAGAGGTTTACACAGAGAATTCCAAGTATAAGTACAAGAAAATAAGAAAGACTTAGAAAACTGGTAAAACCTACATTGTTGATAGAGTTGGGAGTACTTAGCACTGTGAAAACAGCACTTTCGCTGAAAGAAATCTACTTCTCTAACACCGGGAAACAGTGAAAAGAGAATGTATGAGTTTCTCAAGATTGGTAACAGATAGAAACAAGAGAAAGTACACAGTGATTCATCTACCTAGAGAAGTTACAGAGGTTTACACAGAGAATTCCAAGTTTAAGAGAAAGAAGATAAGAGAGACTTAGAAAACCGGTAAAACCTGCATTGTTGATAGAGTTGGGAGTACTTAGCACTGTGAAAACAGTACTTTCGCAGAAAGAAATCTACTTCTCTAACACCAGGAAACAGGGAACAGAGAATATATCAGTTTCTCAAGATTGGTAACAGATAGAAACAAGAGGAAGTACACAGTGATTCATCTACCTAGAGAACTTACAGAGGTTTACACGGAGAATTCCAAGTATAAGTACAAGAAAATAAGAGAGACTTAGAAAACTGGTAAAACCTACATTGTTGATAGAGTTGGGAGTGCTTAGCACTGTGAAAGCAGCACTTTCGCCGAAAGAAAGCTAATTCTCTAAGACCGGGAAACAGTGAAAAGAAAATGTATGAGTTTCTCAAGATTGGTAACAGATAGGAACAAGAGAAAGTACACAGTGATTCATGTACCTAGAGAACTTACAGAGGTTTACACAGAGAATTCCAAGTATAAGTACAATAAATAAGAGAGACTTAGAAAACTGGTAAAACCTACATTGTTGATAGAGTTGGGAGTACTTAACACTGTGACAAAAGCACTTTCCCCGAAAGAAATCTACTTCTCTAAGACCAGGAAACAGTGAAAAGAGAATGTATGAGTTTCTCAAGATTGGTAACAGACAGAAACAAGAGAAAGTACACAGTGATTCATCTACGTAGAGAAGTTCCAGAAGTTTACACAGAGAATTCCATGTATAAGTACAAGAAAATAAGAGAGACTTAGAAAACTGGTAAAACCTACATTGTTGATAGAGTTGGGAGTACTTAGCACTGTGAAAACAGCACTTTCGCCGAAAGAAATCTACTTCTCTAAGACCGTGAAACAGTGAAAAGAGAATGTATGAGTTTCTCAAGATTGCTAACAGATAGAAACAAGAGAAAGTACACAGTGATTCATCTACCTAGAGAAGTTACAGAGGTTTACACAGGAAATTGCAAGTATAAGAAAAAGAAGATAAGAGAGACTTAGAAAACCGGTATTACCTACATTGTTGATAGAGTTGGGAGTACTTAGCGCTGTGAAAACCGCAATTTCGGAGAAAGAAATCTACTTCTCTAACACCGGGAAACAGGAAACAGAGAATGTATGAGTTTCTCAAGATTGGTAACAGATACAAATAAGAGAAAGTACACAGTGATTCATTTACCTAGAGAACTTACTGAGGTTTACACAGAGAATTCCATGTATAAGTACAAGAAAATAAGAGAGACTTAGAAAACTGTTAAAACCTACATTGTTGATAGAGTTGGGAGTACTTAGCACTGTGAGAACAGCACTTTCGCAGAAAGAAATCTACTTCTCTAACACCGGGAAACAGTGAAAAGAGAATGTATGAGTTTCTCAAGATTGGTAATAGATAGAAATAAGAGAAAGTACACAGTGATTCATCTACCTAGAGAAGTTACAGAGGTTTACACAGAGAATTCCAAGTTTAAGAAAAAGAAGATAAGAGAGACTTAGAAAACTGGTAAAACCTACATTGTTGATAGAGTTGGGAGTACTTAGCACTGTGAAAACAGTACTTTCGCAGAAAGAAATCTACTTCTCTAAGACCGGGAAACAGGGAACAGAGAATGTATCAGTTTCTCAAGATTGGTAACAGATAGAAACAAGAGAAAGTACACAGTTATTCATCTACCTAGAGAACTTACAGAGGTTTACACAGAGAATTCCAAGTATAAGTACAAGAAAATAAGAGAGACTTAGAAAACTGGTAAAACCTACATTGTTGATAGAGTTGGGAGTGCTTAGCACTGTGAAAGCAGCACTTTCGCCGAAAGAAATCTACTTCTCTGACACCCGGAAACAGTGAAAAGAGAATGTATGAGTTTCTCAAGATTGGTAACAGATAGAAACAAGAGAAAGTACACAGTGATTCATCTACCTAGAGAAGTTACAGAGGTTTACACAGAGAATTCCTAGTATAAGTACAGGAAAATAAGAGAGACTTAGAAAACTGGTAAAACCTACATTTTTGATAGTGTTGGGAGTACTTAGCACTGTGAAAACAGCACTTTCGCCGAAAGAAATCTACTTCTCTAAGACCGGGAAACAGTGAAAAGAGAATGTATGAGTTTCTCAAGATTGGTAACAGATAGAAACAAGAGAAAGTACACAGTGATTCATCTACCTAGAGAAGTTACATAGGTTAACACAGAGAATTCCAAGTATAAGTACAGAAAAATAAGAGAGACTTAGAAAACTGGTAAAACCTACATTGTTGATAGAGTTGGGAGTACTTAGCACTGTGATAACATCACTTTCGCCGAAAGAAAGCTAATTCTCTAAGACCGGGAAACAGTGAAAAGAAAATGTATGAGTTTCTCAAGATTGGTAACAGATAGAAACAAGAGAAAGTACACAGTGATTCATGTACCTAGAGAACTTACAGAGGTTTACACAGAGAATTCCAAGTATAAGTACAAGAAAATAAGAGAGACTTAGAAAACTGGTAAAACCTACATTTTTGATAGAGTTGGGAGTACTTAGCACTGTGAAAACAGCACTTTCGCCGAAAGAAATCTACTTCTCTAAGACCGGGAAACAGTGAAAAGAGAGTGTATGAGTTTCTCAAGATTGGTAACAGATAGAAACAAGAGAAAGTACACAGTGATTCATCTACCTAGAGAAGTTACAGAGGTTAACACAGAGAATTCCAAGTATAAGTACAATAAAATAAGAAAGACTTAGAAAACTGGTAAAACCTACATTGTTGATAGAGTTGGGAGTACTTAGCACTGTGAAAACAGCACTTTCGCCGAAAGAAATCTACTTCTCTAAGACCGGGAAACAGTGAAAAGAAAATGTATGAGTTTCTCAAGATTGGTAACAGATAGAAACAAGAGAAAGTACACAGTGATTCATCTACCTAGAGAAGTTAAAGAGGTTTACGCAGAGAATTCCTAGTATAAGTACAAGAAAATAAGAGAGACTGAGAAAACTGGTAAAACCTACATTGTTGATAGAGTTGGGAGTACTTAGCACTGTGAAAACAGCACTTTCACCGAAAGAAATCTACTTCTCTAAGACCGGGAAACAGTGAAAAGAGAATGTATGAGTTTCTCAAGATTGGTAACAGATAGAAAAAAGAGAAAGTACACAGTGATTCAACTACCTAGAGAAGTTACAGAGGTTAACACAGAGAATTCCAAGTATAAGTACAAGAAAATAAGAGAGACTTAGAAAACTGGTAAAACCTACATTGTTGATAGAGCTGGGAGTACTTAGCACTGTGAAAACAGCACTTTCGCCGAAAGAAATCTACTTCTCTAAGACCGGGATACAGTGAAAAGAAAATGTATGAGTTTCTCAAGATTGGTAACAGATAGAAACAAGAGAAAGTACACAGTGATTCATCTACCTAGAGAAGTTACAGAGGTTTACACAGAGAATTCCAAGTATAAGTACAATAAAATAAAAGAGACTTAGAAAACTGGTAAAACCTACATTTTTGATAGAGTTGGGAGTACTTAGCACTGTGAAAACAGCACTTTCGCTGAAAGAAATCTACTTCTCTAACACTGGGAAACAGGCAACAGAGAATGTATGAGTTTCTCAAGATTGGTAACAGACAGAAACAAGAGAAAGTACACAGTGATTCATCTACCTAGAGAAGTTACAGAAGTTTACACAGAGAATTCCAAGTATAAGTACAAGAAAATAAGAGAGACTTAGAAAACTGGTAAAACCTACATTGTTGATAGAGTTGGGAGTACTTAGCACTGTGAAAACAGCGCTTTCGCCGAAAGAAAGCTAATTCTCTAATACCGGGAAACAGTGAAAAGAAAATGTATGAGTTTCTCAAGATTGGTAACAGATAGAAACAAGAGAAAGTACACAGTGATTCATGTACCTAGAGAACTTACAGAGGTTTACACAGAGAATTCCAAGTATAAGTACAATAAATAAGAGAGACTTAGAAAACTGGTAAAACCTACATTGTTGATAGAGTTGGGAGTACTTAGCACTGTGAAAGCAGCACCTTCGCGGAAAGAAATCTACTTCTCTGACACCCGGAAACAGTGAAAAGAGAATTTATGAGTTTCTCAAGATTGGTAACAGATAGAAGCAAGAGAAAGTACACAGTGACTCATCTACCTAGAGAAGTTACAGAGGTTTACACAGAAAATTCCAAGTATAAGAAAAAGAAGATAAGAGAGACTTAGAAAACTGGTAAAATCTACATTGTTGATAGAGTTGGGAGTACTTAGCACTGTGAAAACAGCACTTTCGCAGAAAGAAATCTACTTCTCTAACGCCGGCAAACAGGAAACAGAGAATGGATGAGTTTCTCAAGATTGGTAACACATACAAACAAGAGAAAGTACACAGTGATTCATCTACCTAGAGTACTTATAGAGGTTTACACAGAGAATTCCAAGTATAAGTACAAGAAAATAAGAAAGACTTAGAAAACTGGTAAAACCTACATTGTTGATAGAGTTGGGAGTACTTAGCACTGTGAAAACAGCACTTTCGCTGAAAGAAATCTACTTCTCTAACACCGGGAAACAGTGAAAAGAGAATGTATGAGTTTCTCAAGATTGGTAACAGATAGAAACAAGAGAAAGTACACAGTGATTCATCTACCTGGAGAAGTTACAGAGGTTTACACAGAGAATTCCAAGTTTAAGAGAAAGAAGATAAGAGAGACTTAGAAAACCGGTAAAACCTGCATTGTTGATAGAGTTGGGAGTACTTAGCACTGTGAAAACAGTACTTTCGCAGAAAGAAATCTACTTCTCTAACAGCAGGAAACAGGGAACAGAGAATATATCAGTTTTTCAAGATTGGTAACAGATAGAAACAAGAGGAAGTACACAGTGATTCATCTACCTAGAGAACTTACAGAGGTTTACACAGAGAATTCCAAGTATAAGTAAAAGAAAATAAGAGAGACTTAGAAAACTGGTAAAACCTACATTGTTGATAGAGTTGGGAGTACTTAGCACTGTGAAAACAGCACTTTCGCCGAAACAAATCTACTTCTCTGACACCCGGAAACAGTGAAAAGAGAATGTATGAGTTTCTCAAGATTGGTAACAGATAGAAACAAGAGAAAGTACACAGTGATTCATCTACCTAGAGAAGTTACAGAGGTTTACACAGAGAATTCCTAGTATAAGTACAAGAAAATAAGAGAGACTTAGAAAACTGGTAAAACCTACATTTGTGATAGAGTTGGGAGTACTTAGCACTGTGACAACAGCACTTTCGCCGAAGGAAATCTACTTCTCTAAGACCGGGAAACAGTGAAAAGAGAATGTATGAGTTTCTCAAGATTGGTACCAGATAGAAACAAGAGAAAGTACACAGTGATTCATCTACCTAGAGAAGTTACATAGGTTAACACAGAGAATTCCAAGTATAAGTACAGAAAAATAAGAGAGACTTAGAAAACTGGTAAAACCTACATTGTTGATAGAGTTGGGAGTACTTAGCACTGTGAAAACAGCACTTTCGCCGAAAGAAAGCTAATTCTCTAAGACCGGGAAACAGTGAAAAGAAAATGTATGATTTTCTCAAGATTGGTAACAGATAGAAACAAGAGAAAGTACACAGTGATTCATGTACCTAGAGAACTTACAGAGGTTTACACAGAGAATTCCAAGTATAAGTACAATAAATAAGAGAGACTTAGAAAACTGGTAAAACCTACATTGTTGATAGAGTTGGTAGTACTTAGCACTGTGAAAGCAGCAGTTTCGCCGAAAGAAATCTACTTCTCTGACACCCGGAAACAGTGAAAGGAGAATGCATGAGTTTCTCAAGATTGGTAACAGATAGAAACAAGAGAAAGTACACAGTGATTCATTTACCTAGAGAAGTTACAGAGGTTTACACAGAGAATTCCAAGTTTAAGAAAAAGAAGATAAGAGAGACTTAGAAAACTGGTAAAACCTACATTGTTGATAGAGTTGGGAGTACTTAGCACTGTGAAAACAGTACTTTCGCAGAAAGAAATCTACTTCTCTAAGACCGGGAAACAGGGAACAGAGAATGTATCAGTTTCTCAAGATTGGTAACAGATAGAAACAAGAGAAAGTACACAGTGATTCATCTACCTAGAGAACTTACAGACGTTTACACAGAGAATTCCAAGTATAAGTAAAAAAAAATAAGAGAGACTTAGAAAACTGGTAAAACCTACATTGTTGATAGAGTTGGGAGTACTTAGCACTGTGAAAGCAGCACCTTCGCCGAAAGAAATCTACTTCTCTGACACCCGGAAACCGTGAACAGAGAATGTATGAGTTTCTCAAGATTGGTAACAGATAGAAACAAGAGAAAGTACACAGTGACTCATCTACCTAGAGAAGTTACAGAGGTTTACACAGAAAATTCCAAGTATAAGAAAAAGAAGATAAGAGAGACTTAGAAAACTGGTAAAACCTACGTTTTTGATAGAGTTGAGAGTACCTAGCACTGTGAAAAGAGCACTTTCGCAGAAAGAAATCTACTTCTCTAACACCGGCAAACAGGAAACAGAGAATGTATGAGTTTCTCAAGATTGGTAACAGATACAAACAAGAGAAAGTACACAGTGATTCATCTACCTAGAGAAGTTACAGAGGTTAACACAGAGAATTCCAAGTATAAGTACAGAAAAATAAGAGAGAATTAGAAAACTGGTAAAACCTACATTGTTGATAGAGTTTGGAGTACTTAGCACTATGAAAACAGCACTTTCGCCGAAAGAAAGCTAATTCTCTAAGACCAGGAAACAGTGAAAAGAAAATGTATGAGTTTCTCAAGATTGGTAACAGATAGAAACAAGAGAAAGTACACAGTGATTCATCTACCTAGAGAACTTTCAGAGGTTTACACAGAGAATTCCAAGTATAAGTACAATAAATAAGAGAGACTTAGAAAACTGGTAAAACCTACATTGTTGATAGAGTTGATAGTACTTAGCACTGTGAAAGCAGCACTTTCGCCGAAAGAAATCTACTTCTCTGACACCCGGAAACAGTGAAAAGGGAATGTATGAGTTTCTCAAGATTGGTAACAGATAGAAACAAGAGAAAGTACACAGTGATTCATCTACCTAGAGAAGTTACAGAGGTTTACACAGAGAATTCCTAGTACAAGTACAAGAAAATAAGAGAGACTTAGAAAACTGGTAAAACCTATATTGTTGATAGAGTTGGGAGTACTTAGCACTGTGAAAACAGCACTTTCGCCGAAAGAAATCTACTTCTCTAAGACCGGGAAACAGTGAAAAGAAAATGTATGAGTTTCTCAAGATTGGTAACAGATAGAAACAAGAGAAAGTACACAGTGATTCATCTACCTAGAGAAGTTACAGAGGTTTACACAGAGAATTCCAAGTATAAGTACAATAAATAAGAGAGACTTAGAAAACTGGTAAAACCTACATTGTTGATAGAGTTGGGAGTACTTAGCACTGTGACAAAAGCACTTTCGCCCAAAGAAATGTACTTCTCTAAGACCAGGAAACAGTGAAAAGAGAATGTATGAGTTTGTCAAGATTGGTAACAGACAGAAACAAGAGAAAGTACACAGTGATTCATCTACCTAGAGAAGTTACAGAGGTTTACACAGAGATTCCAAGTATACGTACAATAAAATAAGAGAGACTTAGAAAACTGGTAAAACCTACATTGTTGATAGAGTTGGGAGTACTTAGCACTGTGAAAACAGTACTTTCGCAGAAAGAAATCTACTTCTCTAAGACCGGGAAACAGGGAACAGAGAATGTATCAGTTTCTCAAGATTGGTAACAGATAGAAACAAGAGAAAGTACACAGTGATTCATCTACCTAGAGAACTTACAGAAGTTTACACAGAGAATTCCAAGTATAAGTAAAAGAAAATAAGAGAGACTTAGAAAACTGGTAAAACCTACATTGTTGATAGAGTTGGGAGTACTTAGCACTGTGAAAGCAGCACCTTCGCCCAAAGAAATCTACTTCTCTGACACCCGGAAACCGTGAACAGAGAATGTATGAGTTTCTCAAAATTGGTAACAGATAGAAACAAGAGAAAGTACACAGTGACTCATCTACCTAGAGAAGTTACAGAGGTTTACACAGAAAATTCCAAGTATAAGACAAAGAAGATAAGAGAGACTTAGAAAACTGGTAAAACCTACATTTTTGATAGAGTTGGGAGTACTTAGCACTGTGAAAACAGCACTTTCGCAGAAAGAAATCTACTTCTCTAACACCGGCAAACAGGAAACAGAGAATGTATGAGTTTCTCAAGATTGGTAACAGATACAAACAAGAGAAAGTACACAGTGATTCATCTACCTAGAGAAGTTACAGAGGTTAACACAGAGAATTCCAACTATAAGTACAGAAAAATAAGAGAGAATTAGAAAACTGGTAAAACCTACATTGTTGATAGAGTTGGGAGTACTTAGCACTGTGAAAACAGCACTTTCGCCGAAAGAAAGCTAATTCTCTAAGACCAGGAAACAGTGAAAAGAAAATGTATGAGTTTCTCAAGATTGGTAACAGATAGAAACAAGAGAAAGTACACAGTGATTCATCTACCTAGAGAACCTCCAGAGGTTTACACAGAGAATTCCAACTATAAGTACAATAAATAAGAGAGACTTAGAAAACTGGTAAAACCTACATTGTTGATAGAGTTGAGAGTACTTAGCACTGTGAAAGCAGCACTTTCGCCGAAAGAAATCTACTTCTCTGACACCCGGAAACAGTGAAAAGGGAATGTATGAGTTTCTCAAGATTGGTAACAGATAGAAACAAGAGAAAGTACACAGTGATTCATCTACCTAGAGAAGTTACAGAGGTTTACACAGAGAATTCCTAGTATAAGTACAAGAAAATAAGAGAGACTTAGAAAACTGGTAAAACCTATATTGTTGATAGAGTTGGGAGTACTTAGCACTGTGAAAACAGCACTTTCGCTGAAAGAAATCTACTTCTCTAAGACCGGGAAACAGTGAAAAGAAAATGTATGAGTTTCTCAAGATTGCTAACAGATTGAAACAAGAGAAAGTACACAGTGATTCATCTACCTAGAGAAGTTACAGAGGTTTACACAGAGAATTCCAAGTATAAGTATAATAAATAAGAGAGACTTAGAAAACTGGTAAAACCTACATTGTTGATAGAGTTGGGAGTACTTAGCACTGTGACAAAAGCACTTTCGCCCAAAGAAATGTACTTCTCTACGACCAGGAAACAGTGAAAAGAGAATGTATGAGTTTCTCAAGATTGGTAACAGACAGAAACAAGAGAAAGTACACAGTGATTCATCTAGCTTGAGAAGTTACAGAGGTTTACACAGAGAATTCCAAGTATACGTACAATAAAATAAGAGAGACTTAGAAAACTGGTAAAACCTACATTGTTGATAGAGTTGGGAGTACTTAGCACTGTGAAAACAGCACTTTCTCAGAAAGAAATCTACTTCTCTAACACTGGGAAACAGGGAACAGAGAATGTATGAGTTTCTCAAGATTGGTAACAGATAGAAACAAGAGAAAGTACACAGTGATTCATCTACCTAGAGAAGTTACAGAGGTTTACACAGAGAATTCCAAGTTTAAGAAAAAGAAGATAAGAGAGACTTAGAAAACTGGTAAAACCTACATTGTTGATAGAGTTGGGAGTACTTAGCACTGTGAAAACAGTACTTTCGCAGAAAGAAATCTACTTCTCTAAGACCGGGAAACAGGGAACAGAGAATGTATCAGTTTCTCAAGATTGGTAACAGATAGAAACAAGAGAAAGTACACAGTGATTCATCTACCTAGAGAACTTACAGACGTTTACACAGAGAATTCCAAGTATAAGTAAAAAAAAATAAGAGAGACTTAGAAAACTGGTAAAACCTACATTGTTGATAGAGTTGGGAGTACTTAGCACTGTGAAAGCAGCACTTTCGCCGAAAGAAATCTACTTCTCTGACACCCGGAAACCGTGAACAGAGAATGTATGAGTTTCTCAAGATTGGTAACAGATAGAAACAAGAGAAAGTACACAGTGACTCATCTACCTAGAGAACTTACAGAGGTTTACACAGAAAATTCCAAGTATAAGAAAAAGAAGATAAGAGAGACTTAGAAAACTGGTAAAACCTACATTGTTGATAGAGTTGGGAGTACTTAGCACTGTGAAAAAAGGACTTTCGCTGAAAGAAATCTACTTCTCTACGACCGGGAAACAGTGAAAGGAGAATGTATGAGTTTCTCAAGATTGGTAACAGACAGAAACAAGAGAAAGTACACAGTGATTCATCTACCTAGAGAAGTTACAGAGGTTTACACAGAGAATTCCAAGTATAAGTACAAGAAAACAAGAGAGACTTAGAAAACTGGTAAAACCTACATTTTTGATAGAGTTTGGAGTAGTTAGCACTGTGAAAACAGCCCTTTCGCCGACAGAAATCTACTTCTCTAAGACCGGGAAACAGTGAAAAGAGAATGTATGAGTTTCTGAAGATTGGTAACAGACAGAAAGAAGAGAAAGTACACAGTGATTCATCTACCTAGAGAAGTTACAGAGGTTTATACAGAGAATTCCAAGTATAAGTACAAGAAAGTAAGAGAGACGTAGAAAACTGGTAAAACCTACATTTTGGATAGAGTTGGGAGTACCTAACATTGTGAAAACAGCACTTTCGCAGAAAGAAATCTACTTCTCTAACACTCAGAAATAGGGAACAGAGAATGTTTGAGATTCTCAAGATTGGTAACAGACAGGACAAGAGAAAGTACACAGTGATTCATCTACCTAGAGAAGTTACAGAAGTTTACACAGAGAATTCCAAGTATAAGTACAAGAAAATAAGAGAGACTTAGAAAACTAGTAAAAGCTACATTGTTGATAGAGTTGGGAGTACTTAGCACTGTGAAAACAGCACTTTCGCCCAAGGAAATCTACTTCTCTAAGACCAGGAAACAGTGAAAAGAGAATGTATGAGTTTCTCAAGATTGGTAACAGATAGAAACAAGAGAAAGTACACAGTGATTCATCTACATAGAGAAGTGACAGAGGTTTACACAGAAAATTCCAAGGATAAGAAAAAGAAGATAAGAGAGACTTAGAAAATCGGTAATACCTACATTGTTGATATAGTTGGGAGTACTTAGCGCTGTGAAAACAGCATTTTCGGAGAAAGAAATCTACTTCTCTAACACTGGGAAACAGTGAAAAGAGAATGTATGAGTTTCTCAAGATTGGTAACAGATAGAAAAAAGAGAAAGTACACAGTGATTCATCTACCTGGAGAGGTTACAGAGGTTAACACAGAGAATTCCAAGTATAAGTACAAAAAAATAAGAGAGACTTAGAAAACTGGTAAAACCTACATTGTTGATAGATTTGGGAGTACTTAGCCCTGTGAAAACAGCACTTTCGGAAAAAGAAATCTACTTCTCTAACACCGGGAAACAGGAAACAGAGAATGTATGAGTTTCTCAAGATTGGTAATAAATACAAACAAGAGAAAGTACACAGTGATTCATCTACCTAGAGAAGTTACAGAGGTTTACACAGAGAATTCCAAGTATAAGTACAAGAAAATAAGAGAGACTTAGAAAACTGGTAAAACCTACATTGTTGATAGAGTTGGGAGTACGTAGCACTGTGAAAACAGCACTTTCGCCGAAAGAAATCTACTTCTCTAAGACCGGGAAACAGTGAAAAGAGAATGTATGAGTTTCTCAAGATTGGTAACAGATAGAAACAAGAGAAAGTACACAGTGACTCATCTACCTACAGAAGTTACAGAGGTTTACACAGAAAATTCCAAGTATAAGAAAAATAAGATAAGAGAGACTTAGAAAACTGGTGAAACCTACATTGTTGATAGAGTTGGGAGTACTTAGCACTGTGAAAACAGCACTTTCGCAGAAAGAAATCTACTTCTCTAACACCGGCAAACAGGAAACAGAGAATGTATGAGTTTCTCAAGATTGGTAACAGATAGAAACAAGAGAAAGTACACAGTGATTCATCTACCTAGAATACTTACAGAGGTTTACACAGAGAATTCCAAGTATAAGTACAAGAAAATAAGAGAGACTTAGAAAACTGGTAAAACCTACATTGTTGATAGAGTTGGGAGTACTTAGCACTGTGAAAACAGCACTTTCGCAGAAAGAAATCTACTTCTCTAACACTGGGAAACAGGGAACAGAGAATGTATGAGTTTCTCAAGATTGGTAACAGACAGAAACAAGAGAAAGTACACAGTGATTCATCTACCTAGAAAAGTTACAGAAGTTTACACAGAGAATTCCAAGTATAAGTACAAGAAAATAAGAGAGACTTAGAAAGCTGGTAAAACCTACATTGTTGATAGAGTTGGGAGTACTTAGCACTGTGAAAACAGCACTTCCGCCGAAAGAAATCTACTTCTCTAAGACCGGGAAACAGTGAAAAGAGAATGTATGAGTTTCTCAAGATTGCTAACAGATAGAAACAAGAGAAAGTACACAGTGATTCATCTATCTAGAGAAGTTACAGAGGTTTACACAGAGAATTCCAAGTTTAAGAAAAAGAAGATAAGAGAGACTTAGAAAACTGGTAAAACCTACATTGTTGATAGAGTTGGGAGTACTTAGCACTGTGAAAACGGTACTTTCGCAGAAAGAAATCTACTTCTCTAAGACCGGGAAACAGGGAACAGAGAATGTATCAGTTTCTCAAGATTGGTAACAGATAGAAACAAGAGAAAGTACACAGTGATTCATCTACCTAGAGAAGTTACAGAGGTTTACACAGAGAATTCCAAGTATAAGTACAATAAATAAGAGAGACTTAGAAAACTGGTAAAACCTACATTGTTGATAGAGTTGGGAGTACTTAGCACTGTGACAAAAGCACTTTCGCCCAAAGAAATGTACTTCTCTAAGACCAGGAAACAGTGAAAAGAGAATGTATGAGTTTGTCAAGATTGGTAACAGACAGAAACAAGAGAAAGTACACAGTGATTCATCTACCTAGAGAAGTTACAGAGGTTTACACAGAGATTCCAAGTATACGTACAATAAAATAAGAGAGACTTAGAAAACTGGTAAAACCTACATTGTTGATAGAGTTGGGAGTACTTAGCACTGTGAAAACAGTACTTTCGCAGAAAGAAATCTACTTCTCTAAGACCGGGAAACAGGGAACAGAGAATGTATCAGTTTCTCAAGATTGGTAACAGATAGAAACAAGAGAAAGTACACAGTGATTCATCTACCTAGAGAACTTACAGAAGTTTACACAGAGAATTCCAAGTATAAGTAAAAGAAAATAAGAGAGACTTAGAAAACTGGTAAAACCTACATTGTTGATAGAGTTGGGAGTACTTAGCACTGTGAAAGCAGCACCTTCGCCCAAAGAAATCTACTTCTCTGACACCCGGAAACCGTGAACAGAGAATGTATGAGTTTCTCAAAATTGGTAACAGATAGAAACAAGAGAAAGTACACAGTGACTCATCTACCTAGAGAAGTTACAGAGGTTTACACAGAAAATTCCAAGTATAAGACAAAGAAGATAAGAGAGACTTAGAAAACTGGTAAAACCTACATTTTTGATAGAGTTGGGAGTACTTAGCACTGTGAAAACAGCACTTTCGCAGAAAGAAATCTACTTCTCTAACACCGGCAAACAGGAAACAGAGAATGTATGAGTTTCTCAAGATTGGTAACAGATACAAACAAGAGAAAGTACACAGTGATTCATCTACCTAGAGAAGTTACAGAGGTTAACACAGAGAATTCCAACTATAAGTACAGAAAAATAAGAGAGAATTAGAAAACTGGTAAAACCTACATTGTTGATAGAGTTGGGAGTACTTAGCACTGTGAAAACAGCACTTTCGCCGAAAGAAAGCTAATTCTCTAAGACCAGGAAACAGTGAAAAGAAAATGTATGAGTTTCTCAAGATTGGTAACAGATAGAAACAAGAGAAAGTACACAGTGATTCATCTACCTAGAGAACCTCCAGAGGTTTACACAGAGAATTCCAACTATAAGTACAATAAATAAGAGAGACTTAGAAAACTGGTAAAACCTACATTGTTGATAGAGTTGAGAGTACTTAGCACTGTGAAAGCAGCACTTTCGCCGAAAGAAATCTACTTCTCTGACACCCGGAAACAGTGAAAAGGGAATGTATGAGTTTCTCAAGATTGGTAACAGATAGAAACAAGAGAAAGTACACAGTGATTCATCTACCTAGAGAAGTTACAGAGGTTTACACAGAGAATTCCTAGTATAAGTACAAGAAAATAAGAGAGACTTAGAAAACTGGTAAAACCTATATTGTTGATAGAGTTGGGAGTACTTAGCACTGTGAAAACAGCACTTTCGCTGAAAGAAATCTACTTCTCTAAGACCGGGAAACAGTGAAAAGAAAATGTATGAGTTTCTCAAGATTGCTAACAGATTGAAACAAGAGAAAGTACACAGTGATTCATCTACCTAGAGAAGTTACAGAGGTTTACACAGAGAATTCCAAGTATAAGTATAATAA
Source organism: Heterohyrax brucei (assembly GCA_028571685.1). Taxonomy (NCBI): domain Eukaryota; kingdom Metazoa; phylum Chordata; class Mammalia; order Hyracoidea; family Procaviidae; genus Heterohyrax; species Heterohyrax brucei. The sequence goes on along the minus strand of CM053165.1, from coordinate 4,650,363 downwards.
ATAAGAGAGACTTAGAAAACTGGTAAAACCTACATTGTTGATAGAGTTGGGAGTACTTAGCACTGTGACAAAAGCACTTTCGCCCAAAGAAATGTACTTCTCTACGACCAGGAAACAGTGAAAAGAGAATGTATGAGTTTCTCAAGATTGGTAACAGACAGAAACAAGAGAAAGTACACAGTGATTCATCTAGCTTGAGAAGTTACAGAGGTTTACACAGAGAATTCCAAGTATACGTACAATAAAATAAGAGAGACTTAGAAAACTGGTAAAACCTACATTGTTGATAGAGTTGGGAGTACTTAGCACTGTGAAAACAGCACTTTCTCAGAAAGAAATCTACTTCTCTAACACTGGGAAACAGGGAACAGAGAATGTATGAGTTTCTCAAGATTGGTAACAGATAGAAACAAGAGAAAGTACACAGTGATTCATCTACCTAGAGAAGTTACAGAGGTTTACACAGAGAATTCCAAGTTTAAGAAAAAGAAGATAAGAGAGACTTAGAAAACTGGTAAAACCTACATTGTTGATAGAGTTGGGAGTACTTAGCACTGTGAAAACAGTACTTTCGCAGAAAGAAATCTACTTCTCTAAGACCGGGAAACAGGGAACAGAGAATGTATCAGTTTCTCAAGATTGGTAACAGATAGAAACAAGAGAAAGTACACAGTGATTCATCTACCTAGAGAACTTACAGACGTTTACACAGAGAATTCCAAGTATAAGTAAAAAAAAATAAGAGAGACTTAGAAAACTGGTAAAACCTACATTGTTGATAGAGTTGGGAGTACTTAGCACTGTGAAAGCAGCACTTTCGCCGAAAGAAATCTACTTCTCTGACACCCGGAAACCGTGAACAGAGAATGTATGAGTTTCTCAAGATTGGTAACAGATAGAAACAAGAGAAAGTACACAGTGACTCATCTACCTAGAGAACTTACAGAGGTTTACACAGAAAATTCCAAGTATAAGAAAAAGAAGATAAGAGAGACTTAGAAAACTGGTAAAACCTACATTGTTGATAGAGTTGGGAGTACTTAGCACTGTGAAAAAAGGACTTTCGCTGAAAGAAATCTACTTCTCTACGACCGGGAAACAGTGAAAGGAGAATGTATGAGTTTCTCAAGATTGGTAACAGACAGAAACAAGAGAAAGTACACAGTGATTCATCTACCTAGAGAAGTTACAGAGGTTTACACAGAGAATTCCAAGTATAAGTACAAGAAAACAAGAGAGACTTAGAAAACTGGTAAAACCTACATTTTTGATAGAGTTTGGAGTACTTAGCACTGTGAAAACAGCCCTTTCGCCGACAGAAATCTACTTCTCTAAGACCGGGAAACAGTGAAAAGAGAATGTATGAGTTTCTGAAGATTGGTAACAGACAGAAAGAAGAGAAAGTACACAGTGATTCATCTACCTAGAGAAGTTACAGAGGTTTATACAGAGAATTCCAAGTATAAGTACAAGAAAGTAAGAGAGACGTAGAAAACTGGTAAAACCTACATTTTGGATAGAGTTGGGAGTACCTAACATTGTGAAAACAGCACTTTCGCAGAAAGAAATCTACTTCTCTAACACTCAGAAATAGGGAACAGAGAATGTTTGAGATTCTCAAGATTGGTAACAGACAGGACAAGAGAAAGTACACAGTGATTCATCTACCTAGAGAAGTTACAGAAGTTTACACAGAGAATTCCAAGTATAAGTACAAGAAAATAAGAGAGACTTAGAAAACTAGTAAAAGCTACATTGTTGATAGAGTTGGGAGTACTTAGCACTGTGAAAACAGCACTTTCGCCCAAGGAAATCTACTTCTCTAAGACCAGGAAACAGTGAAAAGAGAATGTATGAGTTTCTCAAGATTGGTAACAGATAGAAACAAGAGAAAGTACACAGTGATTCATCTACATAGAGAAGTGACAGAGGTTTACACAGAAAATTCCAAGGATAAGAAAAAGAAGATAAGAGAGACTTAGAAAATCGGTAATACCTACATTGTTGATATAGTTGGGAGTACTTAGCGCTGTGAAAACAGCATTTTCGGAGAAAGAAATCTACTTCTCTAACACTGGGAAACAGTGAAAAGAGAATGTATGAGTTTCTCAAGATTGGTAACAGATAGAAAAAAGAGAAAGTACACAGTGATTCATCTACCTGGAGAGGTTACAGAGGTTAACACAGAGAATTCCAAGTATAAGTACAAAAAAATAAGAGAGACTTAGAAAACTGGTAAAACCTACATTGTTGATAGATTTGGGAGTACTTAGCCCTGTGAAAACAGCACTTTCGGAAAAAGAAATCTACTTCTCTAACACCGGGAAACAGGAAACAGAGAATGTATGAGTTTCTCAAGATTGGTAATAAATACAAACAAGAGAAAGTACACAGTGATTCATCTACCTAGAGAAGTTACAGAGGTTTACACAGAGAATTCCAAGTATAAGTACAAGAAAATAAGAGAGACTTAGAAAACTGGTAAAACCTACATTGTTGATAGAGTTGGGAGTACGTAGCACTGTGAAAACAGCACTTTCGCCGAAAGAAATCTACTTCTCTAAGACCGGGAAACAGTGAAAAGAGAATGTATGAGTTTCTCAAGATTGGTAACAGATAGAAACAAGAGAAAGTACACAGTGACTCATCTACCTACAGAAGTTACAGAGGTTTACACAGAAAATTCCAAGTATAAGAAAAAGAAGATAAGAGAGACTTAGAAAACTGGTGAAACCTACATTGTTGATAGAGTTGGGAGTACTTAGCACTGTGAAAACAGCACTTTCGCAGAAAGAAATCTACTTCTCTAACACCGGCAAACAGGAAACAGAGAATGTATGAGTTTCTCAAGATTGGTAACAGATAGAAACAAGAGAAAGTACACAGTGATTCATCTACCTAGAATACTTACAGAGGTTTACACAGAGAATTCCAAGTATAAGTACAAGAAAATAAGAGAGACTTAGAAAACTGGTAAAACCTACATTGTTGATAGAGTTGGGAGTACTTAGCACTGTGAAAACAGCACTTTCGCAGAAAGAAATCTACTTCTCTAACACTGGGAAACAGGGAACAGAGAATGTATGAGTTTCTCAAGATTGGTAACAGACAGAAACAAGAGAAAGTACACAGTGATTCATCTACCTAGAAAAGTTACAGAAGTTTACACAGAGAATTCCAAGTATAAGTACAAGAAAATAAGAGAGACTTAGAAAGCTGGTAAAACCTACATTGTTGATAGAGTTGGGAGTACTTAGCACTGTGAAAACAGCACTTCCGCCGAAAGAAATCTACTTCTCTAAGACCGGGAAACAGTGAAAAGAGAATGTATGAGTTTCTCAAGATTGCTAACAGATAGAAACAAGAGAAAGTACACAGTGATTCATCTATCTAGAGAACTTACAGAGGTTTACACAGAGAATTCCAAGTTTAAGAAAAAGAAGATAAGAGAGACTTAGAAAACTGGTAAAACCTACATTGTTGATAGAGTTGGGAGTACTTAGCACTGTGAAAACGGTACTTTCGCAGAAAGAAATCTACTTCTCTAAGACCGGGAAACAGGGAACAGAGAATGTATCAGTTTCTCAAGATTGGTAACAGATAGAAACAAGAGAAAGTACACAGTGATTCATCTACCTAGAGAACTTACAGAAGTTTACACAGAGAATTCCAAGTATAAGTAAAAAAAAATAAGAGAGACTTAGAAAACTGGTAAAACCTACATTGTTGTTTGAGTTGGGAGTACTTAGCACTGTGAAAGCAGCACCTTCGCCGAAAGAAATCTACTTCTCTGACACCCGGAAACAGTGAAAAGAGAATGTATGAGTTTCTCAAGATTGGTAACAGATAGAAACAAGAGAAAGTACACAGTGACTCATTTACCTAGAGAAGTTACAGAGGTTTACACAGAAAATTCCAAGTATAAGAAAAAGAAGATAAGAGAGACTTAGAAAACTGGTAAAACCTACATTGTTGATAGAGTTGGGAGTACTTAGCACTGTGAAAACAGCACTTTCGCCGAACGAAATCTACTTCTCTAAGACCGGGAAACAGTGATAAGTGAATGTATGAGTTTGTCAAGATTGGTAAGAGATAGAAACCAGAGAAAGTACACAGTGATTCATCTACCTAGAGAAGTTACAGAGGTTTACACAGAGAATTCCAAGTATAAGTACAAGAAAATAAGAGAGACTTAGAAAACTGGTAAAACCTACATTGTTCATAGAGTTGGGAGTACTTAGCACTGTGAAAACAGCACTTTCGCAGAAAGAAATCTACTTCTCTAACACCGGGAAACAGGGAACAGAGAATGAATGAGTTTCTCAAGATTAGTAACAGATAGAAACAAAAGAAGTACACAGTGATTCATCTACCTAGAGAAGTTACCGAGGTTTACACAGAGAATTCCAAGTATAAGTACAAGAAAATAAGAGAGACTTAGAAAACTGGTAAAACCTACATTGTTGATAGAGTTGGGAGTACTTAGCACTGTGAAAACAGCACTTTCCCAGAAAGAAATCTACTTCTCTAAGACCGCGAAACAGTGAACAGAGAATGTATGATTTTCTCAAGATTAGTAACAGATAGAAACAAAAGAAGTACACAGTGATTCATCTACCTAGACAAGTTACAAAGGTTTACACAGAAAATTCCACGTATCAGTAAAAGAAGATAAGAGAGACTTAGAAAACTGGTAAAACTTACATTGTTGATTGAGTTCGGAGTACTTAGCACTGTGAAAACAGCACTTTCGCCGAAAGAAATCTACTTCTCTAAGACTAGGAAATAGTGAAAAGAGAATGTATGAGTTTCTCAAGATTGGTAGCAGATAGAAACAAGAGAAAGCACACAGTGATTCATCTACCTAGAGAAGTTACAGAGGTTTACATAGAAAATTCCAAGTATAAGAAAAGGTAGATAAGAGAGACTTAGAAAACTGGTAAAACTTACATTGTTGATTGAGTTGGGAGTACTTAGCACTGTGAAAACAGCACTTTCGCATGAAGAAATCTACTTCTCTAAGACCGGGAAACAGTGAACAGAGAATGTATGAGTTTCTCAAGATTGGTAACAGATAGAAACAAGAGAAAGTGCACACTGATTCATTTACCTAGAGAAGTTACAGAGGTTTACACAGAAAATTCCAAGTATAAGTAAAAGAAGATAAGAGAGACTTAGAAAACTGGTAAAACTTACATTGTTGATTGAGTTGGGAGTATTTTGCACTGTGAAAACAGCACTTTCGCCGAAAAAAATCTACTTCTCTAAGACCGGGAAACAGTGAAAAGAGAATGTATGTGTTTCTCAAGATTGGTAACAGATAGAAACAAGAGAAAGTACACAGTGATTCATCTACCTAGAGAAGTTACAGAGGTTTACACAGAGAATTCCAAGTATAAGTACAAGAAAATAAGAGAGACTTAGAAAACTGGTAAAACCTACATTGTTGATAGAGTTGGGAGTACTTAGCACTGTGAAAACAGCACTTTCGCAGAAAGAAATCTACTTCTCTAACACCCGGAAACAGGGAACAGAGAATGTATGAGTTTCTCAAGATTAGTAACAGATAGAAACAAAAGAAGTACACAGTGATTCATCTACCTAGAGAAGTTACAGAGTTTTACACAGAGAATTCCAAGTATAAGGACAAGAAAATAAGAGAGACTTAGAAAACTGGTAAAACCTACATTGTTGATAGAGTTGGGAGTAGTTAGTACTGTGAAAACAGCACTTTCGCAGAAAGAAATCTACTTCTCTAAGACCGGGAAACAGTGATAAGAGAATGTATGAGTTTCTAAAGATTGGTAACAGATAGAAACCAGAGAAAGTACACAGTGATTCATCTACCTAGTGAAGTTACAGAGGTTTACACAGAGAATTCCAAGTATAAGTACAAGAAATTAAGAGAGACTTAGAAAACTGGTAAAACCTACATTGTTGATAGAGTTGGGCGTACTTAGCACTGTGAAAACAGCACTTTCACAGAAAGAAATCTACTTCTCTAAGACCGCGAAACAGTGAACAGAGAATGTATGAGTTTCTCAAGATTAGTAACAGATAGAAACAGAAGAAGTACACAGTGATTCAACTACCTAGAGAAGTTACAGAGGTTTACACAGAAAATTCCAAGTATAAGCAAAAGAAGATAAGAGAGACTTAGAAAACTGGTAAAACCTACATTGTTGATAGAGTTGGGAGAACTTAGCACTGTGAAAACAGCACTTTCGCCGAAAGAAATCTACTTCTCTAAGACTGGGAAACAGTGAAAAGAGAATGTATGAGTTTCTCAAGATTGGTAACAGATAGAAACAAGAGAAAGTACACAGTGATTCATCTACCTAGAGAAGTTACAGAGGTTTACATAGAAAATTCGAAGTATAAGAAAAAGAAGATAAGAGAGACTTAGACAACTGGTAAAAGTTACATTGTTGATTGAGTTGGGAGTACTTAGCACTGTGAAAACAGCACTTTCGCCGAAAGAAATGCACTTCTCTAAGACCGGGAAACAGTGAAAAGAGAATGTATGAGTTTCTCAAGATTGGTAACAGATAGAACCAAGAGAAAATGCACAGTGATTCATCTACCTAGAGAAGTTACAGAGGCTTACACCGAGAATTCCAAATATAAGTACAAGAAAATAAGAGAGACTTAGAAAACTGGTAAAACCTACATTGTTGATAGAGTTGGGAGTACTTAGCACTGTGAAAACAGCACTTTCGCCGAAAGAAATCTACTTCTCTAACACCGGGAAACAGGGAACAGAGAATGTATGAGTTTTTCAAGATTGGTAACAGATAGAAACCAGAGAAAGTACACAGTGATTCATCTACCTAGAGAAGTTACAGAGGTTTACACAGAGAATTCCAAGTATAAGTACAAGAAAATAAGAGAGACTTAGAATACTGGTAAAACCTACATTGTTGATAGAGTTGGGAGTACTTAGCACTGTGAAAACAGCACTTCCCCAGAAAGAAATCTACTTCTCTAAGACCGCGAAACAGTGAACAGAGAATGTATGATTTTCTCAAGATTAGTAACGGATAGAAACAAAAGAAGTACACAGTGATTCATCTACCTAGAGAAGTTACAAAGGTTTACACAGAAAATTCCACGTATTAGTGAAAGAAGATAAGAGAGACTTAGAAAACTGGTAAAACTTACATTGTTGATTGAGTTGGGAGTACTTAGCACTGTGAAAACAGCACTTTCGCCAAAAGATATCTACTTCTCTAACAACGGGAAACAGGGAACAGAGAATGTATGAGTTTCTCAAGATTAGTAACAGAGAGAAACAAAAGAAGTACACAGTGATTCATCTACCTAGAGAAGTTACAGAGGTTTACACAGAGAATTCCAAGTATAAGTACAAGAAAATAAGAGAGACTTAGAACACTGGTAAAACCTACATTGTTGATAGAGTTGTGAGTACCTAGCACTGTGAAAACAGCACTTTCGCTGAACGAAATCTACTTCTCTAAAACCGGGAAACAGTGAAAAGAGAATGTATGGGTTTCTCAAGATTGGTAACAGATAGAAACAAGAGAAAATACACAGTGATTCATCTACCAAGAGAAGTTACAGAGGTTTACACAGAGAATTCCAAGTATAAGTACAAGAAAATAAGAGAGACTTAGAAAACTGGTAAAACCTACATTGCTGATCCAGTTGGGAGTACTTAGCACTGTGACAACAGCACTTTCGCCGAAAAAAATCTACTTCTCTCACACCGGGAAACAGGGAACAGAAAAGGTATGAGTTTCTCAAGATTGGTAACAGATAGAAACCAGAGAAAGTACACAGTGATTCATCTACCTAGAGAAGTTACAGAGGTTTACACAGAGAATTCCAAATATAAGTTCAAGAAATTAAGAGAGACTTAGAAAACTGGTAAAACCTACTTTGTTGATAGAGTTGGGAATACTTAGCACTGTGAAAACAGCACTTTCCCAGAAAGAAATCTACTTCTCTAAGACCGCGAAACAGTGAACAGAGAATGTATGATTTTCTCAAGATTAGTAACAGATACAAACAAAAGAAGTACACAGTGATTCATCTACCTAGAGAAGTTACAAAGGTTTACACAAAAAATTCCACGTATTAGTAAAAGAAGATAAGAGAGACTTAGAAAACTGGTAAAACTTACATTGTTGATTGAGTTGGGAGTACTTAGCACTGTGAAAACAGAACTTTCTCCGAAAGAAATCTACTTCTCTAACAACGGGAAACAGGGAACAGAGAATGTATGAGTTTCTCAAGATTAGTAACAGACAGAAACAAAAGAAGTACACAGGGATTCATCTACCTAGAGAAGTTACAGAGGTTTACACAGAGAATTCCAAGTATAAGTACAAGAAAATAAGGGAGACTTAGAAAACTGGTAAAACCTACATTGTTGATAGAGTTGGGAGTACTTAGCACTGTGAAAACAGCACTTTCGCCGAAAGAAATCTACTTCTCTAAGACCGGGAAACAGTGAAAGGAGAATGTATGTGTTTCTCAAGATTGGTAACAGATAGAAACCAGAGAAGGTACACAGTGATTCATCTACCTAGAGAAGTTACAGAGGTTTACACAGAGAATTCCATGTATAAGTACAAAAAATAAGACAGACTTAGAAAACTGGTAAAACCTACATTGTTGATAGAGTTGGGAGTACTTAGCACTGTGAAAACAGCCCTTTCGCAGAAAGAAATCTACTTCTCTAAGACCGGGAAACAGTGAGAAGAGACTGTATGAGTTTCTCAAGATTGGTAACAGATAGAAACAAGGGAAAGTACACAGTGATTCATCTACCTGGAGAAGTTACAGAGGTTTACACAGAGAATTCCAAATATAAGTACAAGAAAATAAGAGGGACTTAGAAAACTGGTAAAACCTACATTGTTGATAGAGTTGGGCGTACTTAGCACTGTGAAAACAGCACTTTCGCCGAAAGAAATCTACTTCTCTAACACCGGGAAACAGGGAACAGAGAATGTATGAATTTCTCAAGATTGGTAACAGATAGAAACAAGAGAAAGTACACAGTGATTCATCTACCTAGAGAAGTTGCAGAGGTTTACACAGAGAATTCCAAGTATAAGTACAAGAAATTAAGAGAGACTTAGAAAACTGGTAAAACCTACTTTGTTGATAGAGTTGGGAGTACTTAGCACTGTGAAAACAGCACTTTCCCAGAAAGAAATCTACTTCTCTAAGACCGCGAAACAGTGAACAGAGAATGTATGATTTTCTCAAGATTAGTAACAGATAGAAACAAAAGAAGTACACAGTGATTCATCTACCTAGAGAAGTTACAGAGGTTTACACAGAGAATTCCATGTATAAGTACAAAAAATAAGACAGACTTAGAAAACTGGTAAAACCTACATTGTTGATAGAGTTGGGCGTACTTAGCACTGTGAAAACAGCACATTCGCCGAAAGAAATCTACTTCTCTAAGACCGGGAAACAGTGAAAAGGGAATGTATGAGTTTCTCAAGATTGGTAACAGATAGAAACAAGAGAAAGTACACAGTGATTCATCTACCTGGAGAAGTTACAGAGGTTTACACAGAGAATTCCAAATATAAGTACAAGAAAATAAGAGAGACTTAGAAAACTGGTAAAACCTACATTGTTGATAGAGTTGGCAGTACTTAGCACTGTGAAAACAGCACTTTCGCCTAAAGAAATCTACTTCTCTAACACCGGGAAACAGGGAACAGAGAATGTATGAGTTTCTCAAGATTGGTAACACATAGAAACCAGAGAAAGTACACAGTGATTCATCTACCTAGAGAAGTTACAGAGGTTTACACAGAGAATTCCAAGTATAAGTACAAGAAATTAAGAGAGACTTAGAAAACCGGTAAAACCTACTTTGTTGATAGAGTTGGGAATACTTAGCACTGTGAAAACAGCACTTTCCCAGAAAGAAATCTACTTCTCTAAGACCGCGAAACAGTGAACAGAGAATGTATGATTTTCTCAAGATTAGTAACAGATAGAAACAAAAGAAGTACACAGTGATTCATCTACCTAGAGAAGTTACAAAGGTTTACACAAAAAATTCCACGTATTAGTAAAAGAAGATAATAGAGACTTAGAAAACTGGTAAAACTTACATTGTTGATTGAGTTGGGAGTACTTAGCACTGTGAAAACAGCACTTTCTCCGAAAGAAATCTACTTCTCTAACAACGGGAAACAGGGAACAGAGAATGTATGAGTTTCTCAAGATTAGTAACAGAGGGAAACAAAAGAAGTACACAGGGATTCATCTACCTAGAGACGTTACAGAGGTTTACACAAAGAATTCCAAGTATAAGTACAAGAAAATAAGAGAGACTTAGAACACTGGTAAAACCTACATTGTTGATAGAGTTGTGAGTACCTAGCACTGTGAAAACAGCACTTTCGCCGAACGAAATCTACTTCTCTAAGACCGGGAAACAGTGAAAAGAGAATGTATGAGTTTCTCAAGATTGGTAAAAGATAGAAACCAGAGAAAGTACACAGTTATTCATCTACCTAGAGAAGTTACAGAGGTTTACACAGAGAATTCCAAGTATAAGTACAAGAAAATAAGCGAGACTTAGAAAACTGGTAAAACCTACATTGTTGATAGAGTTGGGAGTACTTAGCACTGTGAAAACAGCACTTTCGCCGAAAGAAATCTACTTCTCTAAGACCGGGAAACAGTGATAAGAGAATGTATGAGTTTCTCAAGATTGGTAACAGATAGAAACCAGAGAAAGTACACAGTGATTCATCTACCTATAGAAGTTACAGAGGTTTACACAGAGAATTCCAAGTATAAGTACAAGAAAATAAGAGAGACTTAGAAAACTGGTAAAACCTACATTGTTGATAGAGTTGGGCGTACTTAGCACTGTGAAAACAGCACTTTCCCAGAAAGAAATCTACTTCTCTAAGACCGCGAAACAGTGAACAGAGAATGTATGATTTTCTCAAGATTAGTAACAGATAGAAACAAAAGAAGTACACAGTGATTCATCTACCTAGAGATGTTACAGAGGTTTACACAGAAAATTCCAAGTATAAGTAAAAGAAGATAAGAGAGACTTAGAAAACTGGTAAAACGTACATTGTTGATAGAGTTGGGAGAACTTAGCACTGTGAAAACAGCACTTTCGCCGAAAGAAATCTACTTCTCTAAGACCGGGAAACAGTGAAAGGAGAATGTATGTGTTTCTCAAGATTGGTAACAGATAGAAACCAGAGAAGGTACACAGTGATTCATCTACCTAGAGAAGTTACAGAGGTTTACACAGAGAATTCCATGTATAAGTACAAAAAATAAGACAGACTTAGAAAACTGGTAAAACCTACATTGTTGATAGAGTTGGGAGCACTTAGCACTGTGAAAACAGCCCTTTCGCAGAAAGAAATCTACTTCTCTAAGACCGGGAAACAGTGAGAAGAGACTGTATGAGTTTCTCAAGATTGGTAACAGATAGAAACAAGGGAAAGTACACAGTGATTCATCTACCTGGAGAAGTTACAGAGGTTTACACAGAGAATTCCAAATATAAGTACAAGAAAATAAGAGAGACTTAGAAAACTGGTAAAACCTACATTGTTGATAGAGTTGGGCGTACTTAGCACTGTGAAAACAGCACTTTCGCCGAAAGAAATCTACTTCTCTAACACCGGGAAACAGGGAACAGAGAATGTATGAGTTTCTCAAGATTGGTAACAGATAGAAACCTGAGAAAGTACACAGTGATTCATCTACCTAGAGAAGTTGCCGAGGTTTACACAGAGAATTCCAAGTATAAGTACAAGAAATTAAGAGAGACTTAGAAAACTGGTAAAACCTACTTTGTTGATAGAGTTGGGAGTACTTAGCACTGTGAAAACAGCACTTTCCCAGAAAGAAATCTACTTCTCTAAGACCGCGAAACAGTGAACAGAGAATGTATGATTTTCTCAAGATTAGTAACAGATAGAAACAAAAGAAGTACACAGTGATTCATCTACCTAGAGAAGTTACAAAGGTTTACACAGAAAATTCCACGTATTAGTAAAAGAAGATAAGAGAGACTTAGAAAACTGGTAAAACTTACATTGTTGATTGAGTTGGGAGTACTTAGCACTGTGAAAACAGCACTTTCGCCAAAAGAAATCTACTTCTCTAAGACCGGGAAACAGTGAAAAGAGAATGTATGACTTTCTCAAGATTGGTAACAGATAGAAACAAGAGAAAGTACACAGTGATTCATGTACCTAGAGAAGTTACAGAGGTTTACACAGAGAAGTCCAAGTATAAGTACAAGAAAATAAAAGAGACTTAGAAAACTGGTAAAACCTACATTGTTGATAGAGTTGGGAGTACTTAGCACTGTGAAAACAGCACTTTCGCCGAAAGAAATCTACTTCTCTAACAACGGGAAACAGGGAGCAGAGAATGTATGAGTTTCTCAAGATTGGTAGCAGATAGAAACAACAGAAAGTACACAGTGATTCATCTGCCTAGAGAAGTTACAGAGGTTTACACAGAGAATTCCAAGTATAAGTACAAGAAAATAAGAGAGACTTAGAAAACTGGTAAAACCTACATTGTTGATAGAGTTGGGAGTACTTAGTACTGTGAAAACAGCACTTTCGCCGAACGAAATCTACTTCTCTCACACCGGGAAACAGGGAACAGAGAATGTATGAGTTTCTCAAGATTAGTAACAGATAGAAACAAAAGAAGTACACAGTGATTCATCTACCTAGAGAAGTTACAGAGGTTTACACAGAGAATTCCATGTATAAGTACAAAAAATAAGACAGACTTAGAAAACTGGTAAAACCTACATTGTTGATAGAGTTGGGCGTACTTAGCACTGTGAAAACAGCACATTCGCCGAAAGAAATCTACTTCTCTAAGACCGGGAAACAGTGAAAAGGGAATGTATGAGTTTCTCAATATTGGTAACAGATAGAAACAAGAGAAAGTACACACTGATTCATCTACCTGGAGAAGTTACAGAGGTTTACACAGAGAATTCCAAATATAAGTACAAGAAAATAAGAGAGACTTAGAAAACTGGTAAAACCTACATTGTTGATAGAGTTGGCAGTACTTAGCACTGTGAAAACAGCACTTTCGCCGAAAGAAATCTACTTCTCTAACACCGGGAAACAGGGAACAGAGAATGTATGAGTTTCTCAAGATTGGTAACAGATAGAAACCAGAGAAAGTACACAGTGATTCATCTACCTAGAGAAGTTACAGAGGTTTACACAGAGAATTCCAAGTATAAGTACAAGAAAATAAGAGAGACTTAGAAAACTGGTAAAACCTACATTGTTGATAGAGTTGGGCGTACTTAGCACTGTGAAAACAGCACTTTCCCAGAAAGAAATCTACTTCTCTAAGACCGCAAAACAGTGAACAGAGAATGTATGATTTTCTCAAGATTAGTAACAGATAGAAACAAAAGAAGTACACAGTGATTCATCTACCTAGAGATGTTACAGAGGTTTACACAGAAAATTCCAAGTATAAGTAAAAGAAGATAAGAGAGACTTAGAAAACTGGTAAAACGTACATTGTTGATAGAGTTGGCAGAACTTAGCACTGTGAAAACAGCACTTTCGCCGAAAGAAATCTACTTCTCTAAGACCGCGAAACAGTGAACAGAGAATGTATGATTTTCTCAAGATTAGTAACAGATAGAAACAAAAGAAGTACACAGTGATTCATCTACCTAGAGAAGTTACAAAGGTTTACACAAAAAATTCCACGTATTAGTAAAAGAAGATAAGAGAGACTTAGAAAACTGGTAAAACTTACATTGTTGATTGAGTTGGGAGTACTTAGCACTGTGAAAACAGCACTTTCTCCGAAAGAAATCTACTTCTCTAACAACGGGAAACAGGGAACAGAGAATGTATGAGTTTCTCAAGATTAGTAACAGAGGAAACAAAAGAAGTACACAGGGATTCATCTACCTAGAGAAGTTACAGAGGTTTACACAGAGAATTCCAAGTATAAGTACAAGAAAATAAGAGAGACTTAGAACACTGGTAAAACCTACATTGTTGATAGAGTTGTGAGTACCTAGCACTGTGAAAACAGCACTTTCGCCGAACGAAATCTACTTCTCTAAGACCGGGAAACAGTGAAAAGAGAATGTATGAGTTTCTCAAGATTGGTAAAAGATAGAAACCAGAGAAAGTACACAGTGATTCATCTACCTAGAGAAGTTACAGAGGTTTACACAGAGAATTCCAAGTATAAGTACAAGAAAATAAGAGAGACTTAGAAAACTGGTAAAACCTACATTGTTGATAGAGTTGGGAGTACTTAGCACTGTGAAAACAGCACTTTCGCCGAAAGAAATCTACTTCTCTAAGACCGGGAAACAGTGATAAGAGAATGTATGAGTTTCTCAAGATTGGTAACAGATAGAAACCAGAGAAAGTACACAGTGATTCATCTACCTATAGAAGTTACAGAGGTTTACACAGAGAATTCCAAGTATAAGTACAAGAAAATAAGAGAGCCTTAGAAAACTGGTAAAACCTACATTGTTGATAGAGTTGGGCGTACTTAGCACTGTGAAAACAGCACTTTCCCAGAAAGAAATCTACTTCTCTAAGACCGCGAAACAGTGAACAGAGAATGTATGAGTTTCTCAACATTAGTAACAGATAGAAACAAAAGAAGTACACAGTGATTCATCTACCTAGAGAAGTTACAGAGGTTTACACAGAAAATTCCAAGTATAAGTAAAAGAAGATAAGAGAGACTTAGAAAACTGGTAAAACGTACATTGTTGATAGAGTTGGGAGAACTTAGCACTGTGAAAACAGCACTTTCGCCGAAAGAAATCTACTTCTCTAAGACCGGGAAACAGTGAAAGGAGAATGTATGTGTTTCTCAAGATTGGTAACAGATAGAAACCAGAGAAGGTACACAGTGATTCATCTACCTAGAGAAGTTACAGAGGTTTACACAGAGAATTCCATGTATAAGTACAAAAATAAGACAGACTTAGAAAACTGGTAAAACCTACATTGTTGATAGAGCTGGGAGTACTTAGCACTGTGAAAACAGCCCTTTCGAAGAAAGAAATCTACTTCTCTAAGACCGGGAAACAGTGAGAAGAGACTGTATGAGTTTCTCAAGATTGGTAACAGATAGAAACAAGGGAAAGTACACAGTGATTCATCTACCTGGAGAAGTTACAGAGGTTTACACAGAGAATTCCAAATATAAGTACAAGAAAATAAGAGAGACTTAGAAAACTGGTAAAACCTACATTGTTGATAGAGTTGGGCATACTTAGCACTGTGAAAACAGCACTTTCGCCGAAAGAAATCTACTTCTCTAACACCGGGAAACAGGGAACAGAGAATGTATGAGTTTCTCAAGATTGGTAACAGATAGAAACCAGAGAAAGTACACAGTGATTCATCTACCTAGAGAAGTTGCAGAGGTTTACACAGAGAATTCCAAGTATAAGTACAAGAAATTAAGAGAGACTTAGAAAACTGGTAAAACCTACTTTGTTGATAGAGTTGGGAGTACTTAGCACTGTGAAAACAGCACTTTCCCAGAAAGAAATCTACTTCTCTAAGACCGCGAAACAGTGAACAGAGAATGTATGATTTTCTCAAGATTAGTAACAGATAGAAACAAAAGAAGTACACAGTGATTCATCTACCTAGAGAAGTTACAAAGGTTTACACAGAAAATTCCACGTATTAGTAAAAGAAGATAAGAGAGACTTAGAAAACTGGTAAAACTTACATTGTTGATTGAGTTGGGAGTACTTAGCACTGTGAAAACAGCACTTTCGCCAAAAGAAATCTACTTCTCTAAGACCGGGAAACAGTGAAAAGAGAATGTATGACTTTCTCAAGATTGGTAACAGATAGAAACAAGAGAAAGTACACAGTGATTCATGTACCTAGAGAAGTTACAGAGGTTTACACAGAGAAGTCCAAGTATAAGTACAAGAAAATAAAAGAGACTTAGAAAACTGGTAAAACCTACATTGTTGATAGAGTTGGGAGTACTTAGCACTGTGAAAACAGCACTTTCGCCGAAAGAAATCTACTTCTCTAACAACGGGAAACAGGGAACAGAGAATGTATGAGTTTCTCAAGATTGGTAGCAGATAGAAACAACAGAAAGTACACAGTGATTCATCTACCTAGAGAAGTTACAGAGGTTTACATAGAAAATTCCAAGTATAAGAAAAAGTAGATAAGAGAGACTTAGAAAACTGGTAAAACTTACATTGTTGATTGAGTTGGGAGTACTTAGCACTGTGAAAACAGCACTTTCGCCAAAAGAAATGTACTTCTCTAAGACCGGGAAACAGTGAAAAGAGAATGTATGAGTTTCTCAAGATTGGTAACAAATAGAAACAAGAGAAAGTACACAGTGATTCATCTACCTAGAGAAGTTACAGAGGTTTACACAGAGAATTCCAAATATAAGTACAAGAAAATAGGAGAGACTTAGAAAACTGGTAAATCTTACATTGTTGATAGAGTTGTGAGTACTTAGCACTGTGAAAACAGCACTTTCTCCGAAAGAAATCTACTTCTCTAACACCGGGAAACAGGGAACAGAGAATGTATGAGTTTCTCAAGATTAGTAACAGATAGAAACAAAAGAAGTACACAGTGATTCATCTACCTAGAGAAGTTACAGAGGTTTATATAGAAAATTCGAAGTATAAGACAAAGAAGATAAGAGAGCCTTAGAAAACTGGTAAAACTTATATTGTTGATTGAGTTGGGAGTACTTAGCACTGTGAAAACAGCACTTTCGCCGAAAGAAATCTACTTCTCTAAGACCGGGAAACAGTGAAAAGAGAATGTATGAGTTTCTAAAGATTGGTAACAGATAGAAACAAGAGAAAGTGCACAGTGATTCATCTACCTAGAGAAGTTACAGAGGTTTACACAGAGAATTCCAAGTATAAGTACACGAAAATAAGAGAGACTTAGAAAAGTGGTAAAACCTACATTGTTGATAGAGTTGCGAGTACTTAGCACTGTCAAAACAGCACTTTCTCCGAAAGAAATCTACTTCTCTAACACCGGGAAACAGGGAACAGAGAATGTATGAGTTTCTCAAGATTAGTAACAGATAGAAACAAAAGAAGTACACAGTGATTCATCTACCTAGAGAAGTTACAGAGGTTTACACAGAGAATTCCAAGTATAAGGAAAAGAAAATAAGAGAGACTTAGAAAACTGGTAAAACCTACATTGTTGATAGAGTTGGGAGTACTTAGCACTGTGAAAACAGCACTTTCGCCGAAAGAAATGTACTTCTCTAAGACCGGGAAACAGTGAAAAGAGAATGTATGAGTTACTAAAGATTGGTAACAGATAGAAACAAGAGAAAGTACACAGTGATTCATCTATCTGGAGAAGTTACAGAGGTTTACACAGAGAATTCCAAATATAAGTACAAGAAAATAAGAGAGACTTAGAAAACTGGTAAAACCTACATTGTTGATAGAGTTGGGCGTACTTAGCACTGTGAAAACAGCACTTTCGCCGAAAGAAATCTACTACTCTAAGAACACGAAACAGTGAACAGAGAATGTATGAGTTTCTCAAAATTAGTAACAGATAGAAACAAAAGAAGTACACAGTGATTCACCTACCTAGAGAAGTTACAGAGTTTTACACAGAAAATTCCAAGTATAAGTAAAAGAAGATAAGAGAGACTTAGAAAACTGGTAAAATCTACATTGTTGATAGAGTTGGGAGTACTTAGCACTGTGAAAACAGCACTTTCGCTGAACGAAATCTACTTCTCTAAGACCGGGAAACAGTGAAAAGAGAATTTATGACCTTGTCAAGATTGGTAACAGATAGAAACAAGAGAAAGTACACAGTGATTCATCTACCTAGAGAAGTTACAGAGGTTTACACAGAGAATTCCAAGTATAAGTAAAAGAAGATAAGAGAGACTTCGAAAACTGGTAAAACTTACATTGTTGATTGAATTCGGAGTACTTAGCACTGTGAAAACAGCACTTTCGCCGAAAGAAATCTACTTCTCTAACACCGGGAAACAGGGAACAGAGAGGTATGAGTTTCTCAAGATTGGTAACAGATTGAAACAAGAGAAAGTACACAGTGATTCATCTACCTAGAGAACTTACAGAGGTTTACACAGAGAATTCCAAGTATAAGTACAAGAAAATAGGAGAGACTTAGAAAACTGGTAAATCCTACATTGTTGATAGAGTTGTGAGTACTTAGCACTGTGAAAACAGCACTTTCTCCGAAAGAAATCTACTTCTCTAACACCGGGAAACAGGGAACAGAGAATGTATGAGTTTCTCAAGATTAGTAACAGAGAGAAACAAAAGAAGTACACAGTGATTCATCTACCTAGAGAAGTTACAGAAGTTTACACAGAGAATTCCAAGTATAAGTACAAGAAAATAAGAGAGACTTAGAAAACTGGTAAAACCTACATTGCTGATAGAGTTGCGAGTACTTAGCACTGTGAAAACAGCACTTTCGCCGAAAGAAATCTACTTCTCTAACACCGGGAAACAGGGAACAGAGAAGGTATGAGTTTCTCAAGATTGGTAACAGATAGAAACAACAGAAAGTACACAGTGATTCATCTACCTAGAGAACTTACAGAGGTTTACACAGAGAATTCCAAGCATAAGTACAAGAAAATAAGAGAGACTTAGAAAACTGGTAAAACCTACATTGTTGATAGAGTTGGGAGTATTTGGACTGTGAAAACAGCACTTTCGCAGAAAGAAATCTACTTCTCTAACACCGGGAAACAGGGAACAGAGAATGTATGAGTTTCTCAAGATTAGTAACAGATTGAAACAAAAGAAGTACACAGTGATTCATCTACCTAGAGAAGTTACAGAGGTTTACACAGAGAATTCCAAGTATAAGTACAAGAAAATAAGAGAGACTTAGAAAACTGGTAAAACCTACATTGTTGATAGAGTTGGGCGTACTTAGCACTGTGAAAACAGCACTTTCCCAGAAAGAAATCTACTTCTCTAAAACCGCGAAACAGTGAACAGAGAATGTATGAGTTTCTCAAGATCAGTAACAGATAGAAACAAAAGAAGTACACAGTGATTCATCTACCTAGAGAAGTTACAGAGTATTACACAGAAAATTCCAAGTATAAGTAAAAGAAGATAAGAGAGACTTAGAAAACTGGTAAAACCTACATTGTTGATAGAGTTAGGAGTACTTAGCACTGTGAAAACAGCACTTTCGCCGAAAGAAATCTACTTCTCTAAGACTGGGAAACAGTGAAAAGAGAATGTATGACTTTCTCAAGATTGGTAACAGATAGAAACAAGAGAAAGTACACAGTGATTCATCTACCTAGAGAAGTTACAGAGGTTTACATAGAACATTCGAAGTATAAGAAGAAGAAGATAAGAGAGACTTAGAAAACTGGTAAAAGTTACATTGTTGATTGAGTTGGGAGTACTTAGCACTGTGAAAACAGCACTTTCGCTGAAAGAAATCTACTTCTCTAAGACCGGGAAACAGTGAAAAGAGAATGTATGAGTTTCTCAAGATTGGTAACAGATAGAAACTAGAGAAAGTACACAGTGATTCATCTACCTAGAGAACTTACAGAGGTTTACACAGATAATTCCAAGTATAAGTACAAGAAAATAAGAGAGACTTAGAAAACTGGTAAAACCTACATTGTTTATAGAGTTGGGAGTACTTAGCACTGTGAAAACAGCACTTTCGCCGAAAGAAATCTACTTCTCTAAGACCGGGAAACAGTGAAAAGAGAATGTATGAATTTCTCAAGATTGCTAACAGATAGAAACAAGAGAAAATACACAGTAATTCATCTACCTAGAGAAGTTACAGAGGTTTACACAGAAAATTGCAAGTATAAGAAAAAGAAGATAAGAGAGACTTAGAAAACCGGTATTACCTACATTGTTGATAGAGTTGGGAGTACTTAGCGCTGTAAAAACAGCAATTTCGGAGAAAGAAATCTACTTCTCTAACACCGGGAAACAGGAAACAGAGAATGTATGAGTTTCTCAAGATTGGTAACAGATACAAACAAGAGAAAGTACACAGTGATTCATCTACCGAGAGAACTTACAGAGGTTTACACAGAGAATTCCAAGTATAAGAAAAAGAAGATAAGAGAGACTTAGAAAACTGGTAAAACCTACATTGTTGATAGAGTTGGGAGTACTTAGCACTGTGAAAACAGTACTTTCGCAGAAACAAATCTACTTCTCTACGACCGGGAAACAGGGAACAGAGAATGTATGAGTTTCTCAAAATTGCTAACAGATAGAAACAAGAGAAAGTACACAGTGATTCATCTACCTAGAGAACTTACAGAGGTTTACACAGAGAATTCCAAGTATGAGTACAAGAAAATAAGAGAGACTTAGAAAAGTGGTAAAACCTACATTGTTGATAGAGTTGGGAGTACTTAGCACTGTGAAAACAGCACTTTCGCCGAAAGAAATCTACTTCTCTAAGACCGAGAAACAGTGAAAAGAAAATGTATGAGTTTCTCAAGACTGGTAGCAGATAGAAACAAGAGAAAGTACACAGTGATTCATATACGTAGAGAAGTTACAGAGGTTTACACAGAGAATTCCAAGTATAAGTACAAGAAAATAAGAGAGACTTAGAAAACTGGTAAAACCTACATTGTTGATAGAGTTGGGAGTACTTAGCACTGTGAAAACAGCACTTTCTCCGAAAGAAATCTACTTCTCTAACACCGGGAAACAGTGAAAAGAGAATGTATGAGTTTCTCAAGATTGGTAAGAGATAGAAACAAGAGAAAGTACACAGTGATTCATCTACCTAGAGAAGTTACAGAGGTTTACACAGAGAATTAGAAGTTTAAGAGAAAGAAGATAAGAGAGACTTAGAAAACCGGTAAAACCTGCATTGTTGATAGAGTTGGGAGTACTTAGCACTGTGAAAACAGTACTTTCGCTGAAAGAAATCTACTTCTCTAAGACCGGGAAACAGGGAACAGAGAATGTATCAGTTTCTCAAGATTGGTAACAGATAGAAACAAGAGAAAGTACACAGTGATTCATCTACCTAGAGAACTTACAGAGGTTTACACAGAGAATTCCAAGTATAAGTACAAGAAAATAAGAGAGACTTAGAAAACTGGTAAAACCGACATTGTTGACAGAGTTGGGAGTACTTAGCACTGTGAAAGCAGCACTTTCGCCGAAAGAAATCTACTTCTCTGACACCCGGAAACAGTGAAAAGATAATGTATGAGTTTCTCAAGTTTGGTAACAGATAGAAACAAGAGAAAGTACACAGTGATTCATCTACCCAGAGAAGGTACAGAGGTTTACACAGAAAATTGCAAGTATAAGAAAAAGAAGATAAGAGAGACTTAGAAAACCGGTATAACCTACATTGTTGATAGAGTTGGGAGTACTTAGCGCTGTGAAAACAGCAATTTCGGAGAAAGAAATCTACTTCTCTGACACCGGGAAACAGGAAACAGAGAATGTATGAGTTTCTCAAGATTGGTAACAGATAGAAACAAGAGAAAGTACACAGTGATTCATCTACCTAGAGAACTTACAGAGGTTTACACAGAGAATTCCAAGTATAAGTACAAGAAAATAAGAGAGACTTAGAAAACTGGTAAAACCTACATTGTTTATAGAGTTGGGAGTACCTAGCACTGTGAAAACAGCACTTTCGCCGAAAGAAATTTACTTCTCTAAGACCGGGAAACAGTGAAAAGAGAATGTATGAGTTTCTCAAGATTGGTAACAGATAGAAACAACAGAAAGTACACAGTGATTCATCTACATAGAGAAGTTACAGAGGTTTACACAGAAAATTCCAAGGATAAGAAAAAGAAGATAAGAGAGACTTAGAAAACCGGTAATACCTACATTGTTGATAGAGTTGGGAGTACTTAGCGCTGTGAAAACCGCACTTTCGCCGAAAGAAATCTACTTCTCTAAGACCGGGAAACAGTGAAAAGAGAATGTATGAGTTTCTCAAGATTGGTAACAGATAGAAACAAGAGAAAGTACACAGTGATTCATCTACCTAGAGAAGTTACAGAGGTTTACACAGAAAATTCCAAGTATAAAAAAAAGAAGATAAGAGAGACTTAGAAAACCGGTAAAGCCTACATTGTTGATAGAGTTGGGAGTACTTAGCACTGTGAAAACAGCACTTTCGCAGAAAGAAATCTACTTCTCTAACACCGGGAAACAGGAAACCGAGAATGTATGAGTTTCTCAAGATTGGTAACAGATAGAAACAAGAGAAAGTAAACAGGGATTCATCTACCTAGAGAAGTTACAGAGTTTTACACAGAGAATTCCAAGTATAAGTACAAGAAAATAACAGAGACTTAGAAAACTGGTAAAACCTACATTGTTGATAGAGTTGGGAGTACTTAGCCTGTGAAAACAGCACTTTCGCCGAAAGAAATCTACTTCTCTAAGACCGGGAAACAGTGAAAAGAGAATGTATAAGTTTCTCAAGAGTGGAAACAGATAGAAACAAGAGAAAGTACACAGTGATTCATCTACCTAGAGAAGTTACAGAGGTTTACACAGAGAATTCCAAGTATAAGTACAAGAAAATAAGAGAGACTTAGAAAACTGGTAAAACCTACATTGTTGATAGAGTTGGGAGTACTTAGCACTGTGAAAACAGCACTTTCTCCGAAAGAAATCTACTTCTCTAACACCGGGAAACAGTGAAAAGAGAATGTATGAGTTTCTCAAGATTGGTAACAGATAGAAACAAGAGAAAGTACACAGTGATTCATCTACCTAGAGAAGTTACAGAGGTTTACACAGAGAATTAGAAGTTTAAGAGAAAGAAGATAAGAGAGACTTAGAAAACCGGTAAAACCTGCATTGTTGATAGAGTTGGGAGTACTTAGCACTGTGAAAACAGTACTTTCGCCGAAAGAAATCTACTTCTCTAAGACCGGGAAACAGGGAACAGAGAATGTATCAGTTTCTCAAGATTGGTAACAGATAGAAACAAGAGAAAGTACACAGTGATTCATCTACCTAGAGAACTTACAGAGGTTTACACAGAGAATTCCAAGTATAAGTACAAGAAAATAAGAGAGACTTAGAAAACGGTTAAAACCGACATTGTTGACAGAGTTGGGAGTACTTAGCACTGTGAAAGCAGCACTTTCGCCGAAAGAAATCTACTTCTCTGACACCCGGAAACAGTGAAAAGATAATGTATGAGTTTCTCAAGTTTGGTAACAGATAGAAACAAGAGAAAGTACACAGTGATTCATCTACCCAGAGAAGGTACAGAGGTTTACACAGAAAATTGCAAGTATAAGAAAAAGAAGATAAGAAAGACTTAGAAAACCGGTATTACCTACATTGTTGATAGAGTTGGGAGTACTTAGCGCTGTGAAAACAGCAATTTCAGAGAAAGAAATCTACTTCTCTGACACCGGGAAACAGGAAACAGAGAATGTATGAGTTTCTCAAGATTGGTAACAGATAGAAACAAGAGAAAGTACACAGTGATTCATCTACCTAGAGAACTTACAGAGGTTTACACAGAGAATTCCAAGTATAAGTACAAGAAAATAAGAGAGACTTAGAAAACTGGTAAAACCTACTTTGTTTATAGAGTTGGGAGTACCTAGCACTGTGAAAACAGCACTTTCGCCGAAAGAAATTTACTTCTCTAAGACCGGGAAACAGTGAAAAGAGAATGTATAAGTTTCTCAAAATTGGAAACAGATAGAATCAAGAGAAAGTACACAGTGATTCGTCTACCTAGACAAGTTACAGAGGTTTACACAGAGAATTCCAAATATAAGTACAAGAAAATAAGAGAGACTTAGAAAACTGGTAAAACCTACATTGTTGACAGAGTTGGGAATACTTAGCACTGTGAAAACAGCACTTTCGCCGAAAGAAATCTACTTCTCTAACACCGGCAAACAGGAAACAGAGAATGTATGAGTTTCTCAAGATTGGTAACAGATACAAAGAAGAGAAAGTACACAGTGATTCATCTACCTAGAGAACTTACAGAGGTTTACACAGAGAATTCCAAGTATAAAAAAAAGAAGATAAGAGAGACTTAGAAAACCGGTAAAACCTACATTGTTGATAGAGTTGGGAGTACTTAGCACTGTGAAAACAGCACTTTCGCAGGAAGAAATCTACTTCTCTAACACCGGGAAACAGGAAACCGAGAATGTATGAGTTTCTCAAGATTGGTAACAGATAGAAACAAGAGAAAGTACACAGTGATTCATCTACCTAGAGAAGTTACAGAGGTTTACACAGAAAATTCCAAGTATAAAAAAAAGAAGATAAGAGAGACTTAGAAAACCGGTAAAACCTACATTGTTGATAGAGTTGGGAGTACTTAGCACTGTGAAAACAGCACTTTCGCAGAAAGAAATCTACTTCTCTAACACCGGTAAACAGGAAACCGAGAATGTATGAGTTTCTCAAGATTGGTAACAGATAGAAACAAGAGAAAGTAAACAGGGATTCATCTACCTAGAGAAGTTACAGAGTTTTACACAGAGAATTCCAAGTATAAGTACAAGAAAATAACAGAGACTTAGAAAACTGGTAAAACCTACATTGTTGATAGAGTTGGGAGTACTTAGCCTGTGAAAACAGCCCTTTCGCCGAAAGAAATCTACTTCTCTAAGACTGGGAAACAGTGAAAAGAGAATGTATGAGTTTCTCAAGATTGGTAACTGATAGAAACAAGAGAAAGTACACAGTGATTCATCTACCTAGAGAAGTTACAGAGGTTTACACAGAAAATTGCAAGTATAAGAAAAAGAAGATAAGAGAGACTTAGAAAACCGGTATTACCTACATTGTTGATAGAGTTGGGAGTACTTAGCGCTGTGAAAACAGCAATTTCGGAGAAAGAAATCTACTTCTCTAACACCGGGAAACAGGAAACAGAGAATGTATGAGTTTCTCAAGATTGGTAACAGACACAAACAAGAGAAAGTACACATTGATTCATCTACCTAGAGAAGTTACAGAGGTTTACACAGAGAATTCCAAGTATAAGTACAAGAAAATAAGAGAGACTTAGAAAACTGGTAAAACCTACATTGTTGATAGAGTTGGGAGTACTTAGCACTGTGAAAACAGCACTTTCGCCGAAGAAATCTACTTCTCTAAGACCGGGAAACAGTGAAAAGAGAATGTATGAGTTTCTCAAGATTGGTAACAGACAGAAACAAGAGAAAGTATACAGTGATTCATCTACCTAGAGAAGTTACAGAGGTTTACACAGAGAATTCCAAGTATAAGTACAAGAAAATAAGAGAGACTTAGAAAACTGGTAAAACCTACATTTTTGATAGAGTTGGGAGTACCTAGCATTGTGAAAACAGCACTTTCGCAGAGAGAAATCTACTTCTCTAACACTGCGAAATAGGGAACAGAGAATGTATGAGTTTCTCAAGATTGGTAACAGACACAAACAAGAGAAAGTACACAGTGATTCATCTACCTAGAGAAGTTACAGAGGTTTACACAGAGAATTCCAAGTATAAGTACAAGAAAATAAGAGAGACTTACAAAACTGGTAAAACCTACATTGTTGATAGAGTTGGGAGTACTTTGCACTGTGAAAGCAGCACTTTCGCCGAAAGAAATCTACTTCTCTTACACTAGGAAACAGTGAAAAGAGAATGTATGAGTTTCTCAAGATTGGCAACAGATAGAAACAAGAGAAAGTACACAGTGATTCATCTACCTAGAGAAGTTACAGAGGTTTACACAGAGAATTCCTAGTAGAAGTACAAGAAAACAGGAGAGACTTAGAAAATTGGTAAAACCTACATTTTTGATAGAGTTGGGAGTACTTAGCACTGTGAAAACAGCACTTTCGCCGAAAGAAATCTACTTCTCTAAGACCGGGAAACAGTGAAAAGAGAATGTATGAGTTTCTCAAGATTGGTAACAGATAGAAACAAGAGAAAGTACACAGTGATTCATCTACCTAGAGAAGTTACAGAGGTTTACACAGAGAATTCCAAGTATAAGAAAAAGAAGATAAGAGAGACTTAGAAAACTGGTAAAACCTACATTGTTGATAGAGTTGGGAGTACTTAGCACTGTGAAAACAGTACTTTCGCAGAAAGAAATCTACTTCTCTACGACCGGGAAACAGGGAACAGAGAATGTATGAGTTTCTCAAGATTGCTAACAGATAGAAACAAGAGAAAGTACACAGTGATTCATCTACCTACAGAACTTACAGAGGTTTACACAGAGAATTCCAAGTATAAGTAGAAGAAAATAAGAGAGACTTAGAAAACTGGTAAAACCTACATTGTTGATAGAGTTGAGAGTACTTAGCACTGTGAAAACAGCACTATCGCAAAAGAAATCTACTTCTCTGACACCCAGAATCGGTGAAAAGAGAATGTATGAGTTTCTCAAGATTGGAAACAGATAGAAACAAGAGAAAGTACACAGTGATTCATCTACCTAGAGAAGTTACAGAGGTTTACACAGAGAATTCCAAGTATAAGTACAATAAATAAGAGAGACTAAGAAAACTGGTAAAACCTACATTGTTGATAGAGTTGGGAGTACTTAGTACTGTGAAAGCAGCACTTTCGCCGAAAGAAAGCTACTACTCTGACACCCGGAAACAGTGAAAAGGGAATGTATGAGTTTCTCAAGATTGGTAACAGATAGAAACAAGAGAAAGTACACAGTGATTCATCTACCTAGAGAAGTTACAGAGGTTTACACAGAGAATTCCTAGTATAAGTACAAGAAAATAAGAGAGACTTAGAAAACTGGTAAAACCTACATTGTTGATAGAGTTGGGAGTACTTAGCACTGTGAAAACAGCACTTTCGCCAAAAGAAATCTACTTCTCTAAGACCGGGAAACAGTGAAAAGAGAATGTATGAGTTTCTCAAGATTGGTAACAGATAGAAACAAGAGAAAGTACACAGTGATTCATCTACCTAGAGAAGTTACAGAGGTTTACACAGAAAATTGCAAGTATAAGAAAAAGAAGATAAGAGAGACTTAGAATACCGGTAATACCTACATTGTTGATAGATTTGGGAGTACTTAGCGCTGTGAAAACAGCACATTCGGAAAAAGAAATCTACTTCTCTAACACCGGGAAACAGGAAACAGAGAATGTATGAGTTTCTCAAGATTGGTAATAAATACAAACAAGAGAAAGTACACAGTGATTCATCTACCTAGAGAAGTTACAGAGGTTTACACAAAGAATTCCAAGTATAAGTACAAGAAAATAAGAGAGACTTAGAAAACCGGTAAAACCTACACTGTTGATAGAGTTGGGAGTACGTAGCACTGTGAAAACAGCACTTTCGCCGAAAGAAGTCTACTTCTCTAAGACCGGGAAACAGTGAAAAGAGAATGTATGAGTTTCTCAAGATTGGTAACAGATAGAAACAAGAGAAAGTACACAGTGACTCATCTACCTAGAGAAGTTACAGAGGTTTACACAGAAAATTCCAAGTATAAGAAAAAGAAGATAAGAGAGACTTAGAAAACTGGTAAAACCTACATTGTTGATAGAGTTGGGAGTACTTAGCACTGTGAAAACAGCACTTTCGAAGAAAGAAATCTACTTCTCTAACACCGACAAACAGGAAACAGAGAATGTATGAGTTTCTCAAGATTGGTAACAGATACAAACAAGAGAAAGTACACAGTAATTCATCTACCTAGAGTACTTACAGAGGTTTACACAGAGAATTCCAAGTATAAGTACAAGAAAATAAGAGAGACTTAGAAAGCTGGTAAAACCTACATTGTTGATAGAGTTGGGAGTACTTAGCACTGTGAAAACAGCACTTCCGCCGAAAGAAATCTACTTCTCTAAGACCGGGAAACAGTGAAAAGAGAATGTATGAGTTTCTCAAGATTGCTAACAGATAGAAACAAGAGAAAGTACACAGTGATTCATCTACCTAGAGAAGTTACAGAGGTTTACACAGAGAATTCCAAGTTTAAGAAAAAGAAGATAAGAGAGACTTAGAAAACTGGTAAAACCTACATTTTTGATAGAGTTGGGAGTACTTAGCACTGTGAAAACAGTACTTTCGCAGAAAGAAATCTACTTCTCTAAGACCGGGAAACAGGGAACAGAGAATGTATCAGTTTCTCAAGATTGGTAACAGATAGAAACAAGAGAAAGTACACAGTGATTCATCTACCTAGAGAACTTACAGAAGTTTACACAGAGAATTCCAAGTATAAGTAAAAGAAAATAAGAGAGACTTAGAAAACTGGTAAAACCTACATTGTTGTTTGAGTTGGGAGTACTTAGCACTGTGAAAGCAGCACCTTCGCCGAAAGAAATCTACTTCTCTGACACCCGGAAACAGTGAAAGGAGAATGTACGAGTTTCTCAAGATTGGTAACAGATAGAAACAAGAGAAAGTACACAGTGACTCATCTACCTAGAGAAGTTACAGAGGTTTACACAGAAAATTCCAAGTATAAGAAAAAGAAGATAAGAGAGACTTAGAAAACTGGTAAAACCTACATTGTTGATAGAGTTGGGAGTACTTAGCACTGTGAAAACAGCACTTTCGCAGAAAGAAATCTACTTCTCTAACACCGGCAAACAGGAAACAGAGGATGTATGAGTTTCTCAAGATTGGTAACACATACAAACAAGAGAAAGTACACAGTGATTCATCTACCTAGAGTACTTATAGAGGTTTACACAGAGAATTCCAAGTATAAGTACAAGAAAATAAGAGAGACTTAGAAAACTGGTAAAACCTACATTGTTGATAGAGTTGAGAGTACTTAGCACTGTGAAAACAGCACTTTCGCATAAAGAAATCTTCTTCTCTAACACCGGGAAACAGTGAAAAGAGAATGTATGAGTTTCTCAAGATTGGTAACAGATAGAAAAAAGAGAAAGTACACAGTGATTCATCTACCTAGAGAAGATACAGAGGTTTACACAGAAAATTCCAAGTATAAGAAAAAGAAGATAAGAGAGACTTAGAAAACTGGTAAAACCTACATTTTTGATAGAGTTGGGAGTACCTAGCATTGTGAAAACAGCACTTTCGCAGAGAGAAATCTACTTCTCTAACACTGGGAAATAGGGAACAGAGAATGTATGAGTTTCTCAAGATTGGTAACAGACAGAAACAAGAGAGAGTACACAGTGATTCATCTACCTAGAGAAGTTACAGAAGTTTACACAGAGAATTCCAAGTGTAAGTACAAGAAAATAAGAGAGACTTAGAAAACTAGTAAAAGCTACATTGTTGATAGAGTTGGGAGTACTTAGCACTGTGAAAACAGCACTTTCGCCCAAAGAAATCTACTTCTCTAGGACCAGGAAACAGTGAAAAGAGAATGTATGAGTTTCTCAAGATTGGTAACAGATAGAAACAAGAGAAAGTACACAGTGATTCATATACATAGAGAAGTTACAGAGGTTTACACAGAAAATTCCAAGGATAAGAAAAAGAAGATAAGAGAGACTTAGAAAACCGGTAATACCTACATTGTTGATAGAGTTGGGAGTACTTAGCGCTGTGAAAACAGCACTTTCGCCGAAAGAAATCTACTTCTCTACGACCGGGAAACAGGAAACAGAGAATGTATGAGTTTCTCAAGATTGGTAACAGATACAAACTAGAGAAAATACACAGTGATTCATCTACCTAGACAACTTACAGAGGTTTACACAGAGAATTCCAAGTATAAGTACAAGAAAATAAGAGAGACTTAGAAAACTGGTAAAACCTACATTGTTGATAGTGTTGGGAGTACTTAGCACTGTGAAAACAGCCCTTTCGCCGAAAGAAATCTACTTCTCTAAGACTGGGAAACAGTGAAAAGAGAATGTATGAATTTCTCAAGATTGCTAACAGATAGAAACAAGAGAAAGTACACAGTGATTCATCTACCTAGAGAAGTTACAGAGGTTTACACAGAGAATTCCAAGTATAAGTACAATAAATAAGAGAGACTCAGAAAACTGGTAAAACCTACATTGTTGATAGAGTTGGGAGTACTTAGCACTGTGAAAGCAGCACCTTCGCAGAAAGAAATCTACTTCTCCAACACTGGGAAACAGGGAACAGAGAATGTATGAGTTTCTCAAGATTCGTAACAGACAGAAACAAGAGAAATTACACAGTGATTCATCTACCTAGAGAAGTTACAGAAGTTTACACAGAGAATTCCAAGTATAAGTACAATAAATAAGAGAGACTTAGAAAACTGGTAAAACCTACATTTTTGATAGAGTTGGGAGTACTTAGCACTGTGAAAACAGCACCTTCGCAGAAAGAAATCTACTTCTCCAACACTGGGAAACAGGGAACAGAGAATGTATGAGTTTCTCAAGATTCGTAACAGACAGAAACAAGAGAAATTACACAGTGATTCATCTACCTAGAGAAGTTACAGAAGTTTACACAGAGAATTCCAAGTATAAGTACAAGAAAATAAGAGAGACTTAGAAAACTGGTAAAACCTACATTGTTGATAGAGTTGGGAGTACTTAGCACTGTGAAAACAGCACTTTCGCCGAACGAAATCTACTTCTCTAAGACCGGGAAACAGTGAAAAGAGAATGTATGAGTTTCTCAAGATTGCTAACAGATAGAAACAAGAGAAAGTACACAGTGATTCATCTACCTAGAGAAGTTACAGAGGTTTACACAGAAAATTGCAAGTATAAGAAAAAGAAGATAAGAGAGACTTAGAAAACCGGTATCACCTACATTGTTGATAGAGTTGGGAGTACTTAGCGCTGTGAAAACAGCAATTTCGGAGAAAGAAATCTACTTCTCTAACACCGGGAAACAGGAAACAGAGAATGTATGAGTTTCTCAAGATTGGTAACAGACACAAACAAGAGAAAGTACACAGTGATTCATCTACCTAGAGAAGTTACAGAGGTTTACACAGAGAATTCCAAGTATAAGTACAAGAAAATAAGAGAGACTTACAAAACTGGTAAAACCTACATTGTTGATAGAGTTGGGAGTACTCAGCACTGTGAAAGCAGCACTTTCGCCGAAAGAAATCTACTTCTCTTACACTAGGAAACAGTGAAAAGAGAATGTATGAGTTTCTCAAGATTGGCAACAGATAGAAACAAGAGAAAGTACACAGTGATTCATCTACCTAGAGAAGTTACAGAGGTTTACACAGAGAATTCCTAGTAGAAGTACAAGAAAAAAGGAGAGACTTAGAAAATTGGTAAAACCTACATTTTTGATAGAGTTGGGAGTACTTAGCACTGTGAAAACAGCACTTTCGCCGAAAGAAATCTACTTCTCTAAGACCGGGAAACAGTGAAAAGAGAATGTATGAGTTTCTCAAGATTGGTAACAGACAGAAACAAGAGAAAGTACACAGTGATTCATCTACCTAGAGAAGTTACAGAGGTTTACACAGAGAATTCCAAATATAAGTACAAGAAAATAAGAGAGACTTAGAAAACTGGTAAAACCTACATTGTTGATAGAGTTGGGAGTACTTAGCACTGTGAAAACAGCACTTTCGCAGAAAGAAATCTACTTCTCTAACACCGGGAAACAGTGAAAAGAGAATGTATGAGTTTCTCAAGATTGGTAACAGATAGAAACAAGAGAAAGTACACAGTGATTCATCACCCAGAGAAGTTACAGAGGTTTACACAGAGAATTCCAAGTATAAGTAAAAGAAGATAAGAGAGACTTAGAAAACTGGTAAAACCTACATTGTTGATAGAGTTGGGAGTACTTAGCACTGTGAAAACAGTACTTTCGCAGAAAGAAATCTACTTCTCTACGACCGGGAAACAGGGAACAGAGAATGTATGAGTTTCTCAAGATTGCTAACAGATAGAAACAAGAGAAAGTACACAGTGATTCATCTACCTACAGAACTTACAGAGGTTTACACAGAGAATTCCAAGTATAAGTAAAAGAAAATAAGAGAGACTTAGAAAACTGGTAAAACCTACATTGTTGATAGAGTTGAGAGTACTTAGCACTGTGAAAACAGCACTATCGCAAAAGAAATCTACTTCTCTGACACCCAGAATCGGTGAAAAGAGAATGTATGAGTTTCTCAAGATTGGAAACAGATAGAAACAAGAGAAAGTACACAGTGATTCATCTACCTAGAGAAGTTACAGAGGTTTACACAGAGAATTCCAAGTATAAGTACAATAAATAAGAGAGACTCAGAAAACTGGTAAAACCTACATTGTTGATAGAGTTGGGAGTACTTAGTACTGTGAAAGCAGCACTTTCGCCGAAAGAAAGCTACTACTCTGACACCCGGAAACAGTGAAAAGGGAATGTATGAGTTTCTCAAGATTGGTAACAGATAGAAACAAGAGAAAGTACACAGTGATTCATCTACCTAGAGAAGTTACAGAGGTTTACACAGAGAATTCCTAGTATAAGTACAAGAAAATAAGAGAGACTTAGAAAACTGGTAAAACCGACATTGTTGATAGAGTTGGGAGTACTTAGCACTGTGAAAACAGCACTTTCGCCAAAAGAAATCTACTTCTCTAAGACCGGGAAACAGTGAAAAGAGAATGTATGAGTTTCTCAAGATTGGTAACAGATAGAAACAAGAGAAAGTACACAGTGATTCATCTACCTAGAGAAGTTACAGAGGTTTACACAGAAAATTGCAAGTATAAGAAAAAGAAGATAAGAGAGACTTAGAATACCGGTAATACCTACATTGTTGATAGATTTGGGAGTATTTAGCGCTGTGAAAACAGCACATTCGGAAAAAGAAATCTACTTCTCTAACACCGGGAAACAGGAAACAGAGAATGTATGAGTTTCTCAAGATTGGTAATAAATACAAACAAGAGAAAGTACACAGTGATTCATCTACCTAGAGAAGTTACAGAGGTTTACACAAAGAATTCCAAGTATAAGTACAAGAAAATAAGAGAGACTTAGAAAACCGGTAAAACCTACACTGTTGATAGAGTTGGGAGTACGTAGCACTGTGAAAACAGCACTTTCGCCGAAAGAAGTCTACTTCTCTAAGACCGGGAAACAGTGAAAAGAGAATGTATGAGTTTCTCAAGATTGGTAACAGATAGAAACAAGAGAAAGTACACAGTGACTCATCTACCTAGAGAAGTTACAGAGGTTTACACAGAAAATTCCAAGTATAAGAAAAAGAAGATAAGAGAGACTTAGAAAACTGGTAAAACCTACATTGTTGATAGAGTTGGGAGTACTTAGCACTGTGAAAACAGCACTTTCGAAGAAAGAAATCTACTTCTCTAACACCGGGAAACAGTGAAAAGAGAATGTATGAGTTTCTCAAGATTGGTAACAGATAGAAACAAGAGAAAGTACACAGTGATTCATCTACCTAGAGAAGATACAGAGGTTTACACAGAAAATATCAAGTATAAGAAAAAGAAGATAAGAGAGACTTAGAAAACCGGTAAAACCTACATTGTTGATAGAGTTGAGAGTAGTTAGCACTGTGAAAACAGCACTTTCGCAGAAAGAAATCTATTTCTCTAACACCGGGAAACAGGAAACAGAGAATGTATGAGTTTCTCAAGATTGGTAACAGACACAAACAAGAGAAAGTACACAGTGATTCATCTACCTAGAGAAGTTACAGAGGTTTACACAGAGAATTCCAAGTATAAGTACAAGCAAATAAGAGAGACTTAGAAAACTGGTAAAACCTACATTGTTGATAGAGTTGGGAGTACTTAGCACTGTGAAAACAGCCCTTTCGCCGAAAGAAATCTACTTCTCTAAGACCGGGAAACAGTGAAAAGAGAATGTATGAGTTTCTCAAGATTGGTAACAGACAGAAACAAGAGAAAGTACACAGTGATTCATCAACCTAGAGAAGTTACAGAGGTTTACACAGAGAATTCCAAGTATAAGTACAAGAAAATAAGAGAGACTTAGAAAACTGGTAAAACCTACATTTTTGATAGAGTTGGGAGTACCTAGCATTGTGAAAACAGCACTTTCGCAGAGAGAAATCTACTTCTCTAACACTGCGAAATAGGGAACAGAGAATGTATGAGTTTCTCAAGATTGGTAACAGACAGAAACAAGAGAGAGTACACAGTGATTCATCTACCTAGAGAAGTTACAGAAGTTTACACAGAGAATTCCAAGTGTAAGTACAAGAAAATAAGAGAGAGTTAGAAAACTAGTAAAAGCTACATTGTTGATAGAGTTGGGAGTACTTAGCACTGTGAAAACAGCACTTTCGCCCAAAGAAATCTACTTCTCTAGGACCAGGAAACAGTGAAAAGAGAATGTATGAGTTTCTCAAGATTGGTAACAGATAGAAACAAGAGAAAGTACACAGTGATTCATATACATAGAGAAGTTACAGAGGTTTACACAGAAAATTCCAAGGATAAGAAAAAGAAGATAAGAGAGACTTAGAAAACCGGTAATACCTACATTGTTGATAGAGTTGGGAGTACTTAGCGCTGTGAAAACAGCACTTTCGCCGAAAGAAATCTACTTCTCTACGACCGGGAAACAGGAAACAGAGAATGTATGAGTTTCTCAAGATTGGTAACAGATACAAACTAGAGAAAATACACAGTGATTCATCTACCTAGACAACTTACAGAGGTTTTCACAGAGAATTCCAAGTATAAGTACAAGAAAATAAGAGAGACTTAGAAAACTGGTAAAACCTACATTGTTGATAGTGTTGGGAGTACTTAGCACTGTGAAAACAGCCCTTTCGCCGAAAGAAATCTACTTCTCTAAGACTGGGAAACAGTGAAAAGAGAATTTATGAGTTTCTCAAGATTGGTAACTGATAGAAACAAGAGAAAGAACACAGTGATTCATCTACCTAGAGAAGTTACAGAGGTTTACACAGAGAATTCCAAGTATAAGTACAATAAATAAGAGAGACTCAGAAAACTGGTAAAACCTACATTGTTGATAGATTTGGGAGTACTTAGCACTGTGAAAGCAGCACTTTCGCCGAAAGAAAGCTACTTCTCTGACACCCGGAAACAGTGAAAAGGGAATGTATGAGTTTCTCAAGATTGGTAACAGATAGAAACAAGAGAAAGTACACAGTGATTCATCTGCCTAGAGAAGTTACAGAGGTTTACACAGAGAATTCCTAGTATAAGTACAAGAAAATAAGAGAGACTTAGAAAACTGGTAAAACCTACACTGTTGATAGAGTTGGGAGTACTTAGCACTGTGAAAACAGCACTTTCGCCAAAAGAAATCTACTTCTCTAAGACCGGGAAACAGTGAAAAGAGAATGTATGAGTTTCTCAAGATTGGTAACAGATAGAAACAAGAGAAAGTACACAGTGATTCATCTACCTAGAGAAGTTACAGAGGTTTACACAGAAAATTGCAAGTATAAGAAAAAGAAGATAAGAGAGACTTAGAACACCGGTAATACCTACATTGTTGATAGATTTGGGAGTACTTAGCGCTGTGAAAACAGCACTTTCGGAAAAAGAAATCTACTTCTCTAACACCGGGAAACAGGAAACAGAGAATGTATGAGTTTCTCAAGATTGGTAACAGATAGAAACAAGAGAAAGTACACAGTGACTCATCTACCTAGAGAAGTTACAGAGGTTTACACAGAAAATTCCAAGTATAAGAAAAAGAAGATAAGAGAGACTTAGAAAACTGGTAAAACCTACATTGTTGATAGAGTTGGGAGTACTTAGCACTGTGAAAACAGCACTTTCGAAGAAAGATATCTACTTCTCTAACACCGACAAACAGGAAACAGAGAATGTATGAGTTTCTCAAGATTGGTAACAGATACAAACAAGAGAAAGTACACAGTGATTCATCTACCTAGAATACTTACAGAGGTTTACACAGAGAATTCCAAGTATAAGTACAAGAAAATAAGAGAGACTTAGAAAGCTGGTAAAACCTACATTGTTGATAGAGTTGGGAGTACTTAGCACTGTGAAAACAGCACTTCCGCCGAAAGAAATCTACTTCTCTAAGACCGGGAAACAGTGATAAGAGAATGTATGAGTTTCTCAAGATTGCTAACAGATAGAAACAAGAGAAAGTACACAGTGATTCATCTACCTAGAGAAGTTACAGAGGTTTACACAGAGAATTCCAAGTTTAAGAAAAAGAAGATAAGAGAGACTTAGAAAACTGGTAAAACCTACATTGTTGATAGAGTTGGGAGTACTTAGCACTGTGAAAACAGCCCTTTCGCCGAAAGAAATCTACTTCTCTAAGACCGGGAAACAGTGAAAAGAGAATGTATGAGTTTCTCAAAATTGGTAACTGATAGAAACAAGAGAAAGTACACAGTGATTCATCTACCTAGAGAAGTTACAGAGGTTTACACAGAGCATTCGAAGTATAAGTACAATAAATAAGAGAGAGTTAGAAAACTGGTAAAACCTACATTGTTGAAAGAGTTGGGAGTACTTAGCACTGTGAAAAAAGCACTTTTGCTGAAAGAAATCTACTTCTCTAACACCAGGAAACAGTGAAAAGAGAATGTATGAGTTTCTCAAAATTGGTAACAGACAGAAACAAGAGAAAGTACACAGTGATTCATCTACCTAGAGAAGTTACAGAGGTTTACACAGAGAATTCCAAGTATAAGTACAAGAAAATAAGGGAGACTTAGAAAACTGGTAAAACCTACATTGTTGATAGAGTTGGGAGTACTTAGCACTGTGAAAACAGCCTTTTCGCCGAAAGAAATCTACTTCTCTAAGACCGGGAAACAGTGAGAAGAGAATGTATGAGTTTCTCAAGATTGGTAACAGACAGAAACAAGAGAAAGTACACAGTGATTCATCTACCTAGAGAAGTTACAGAGGTTTACACAGAGAATTCCAAGTATAAGTACAAGAAAATAAGACAGACTTAGAAAACTGGTAAAACCTACATTTTTGATAGATTTGGGAGTACCTAGCATTGTGAAAACAGCACTTTCGCAGAAAGAAATCTACTTCTCTAACACTGCGAAATAGGGAACAGAGAATGTATGAGTTTCTCAAGATTGGTAACAGACAGAAACAAGAGAAAGTACACAGTGATTCATCTACCTAGAGAAGTTACAGAAGTTTACACAGAGAATTCCAAGTATAAGTACAAGAAAATAAGAGAGACTTAGAAAACTAGTAAAAGCTGCATTGTTGATAGAGTTGGGAGTACTTAGCACTGTGAAAACAGCACTTTTGCCCAAAGAAATCTACTTCTCTAAGACAAGGAAACAGTGAAAAGAGAATGTATGAGTCTCAAGATTGGTAACAGATAGAAACAAGAGAAAGTACACAGTGATTCATCTACATAGAGAAGTTACAGAGGTTTACACAGAAAATTCCAAGGATAAGAAAAAGAAGATAAGAGAGACTTAGAAAACCGGTAATACCTACATTGTTGATAGAGTTGGGAGTACTTAGCGCTGTGAAAACAGCTCTTTCGCCGAAAGAAATCTACTTCTCTCACACCGGGAAACAGGAAACAGAGAATGTATGAGTTTCTCAAGATTGGTAACAGATACAAACAAGAGAAAGTACACAGTGATTCATCTACCTAGAGAACTTACAGAGGTTTACACAGAGAATTCCAAGTATAAGTACAAGAAAATAAGAGAGACTTAGAAAACTGGTAAAACTTACATTGTTGATTGAGTTGGGAGTACTTAGCACTGTGAAAACAGCACTTTCGCCGAACGAAATCTACTGCTCTAAGACTGGGAAACAGTGAAAAGAGAATTTATGACCTTGTCAAGATTGGTAACAGATAGAAACAAGAGAAAGTACACAGTGATTCATCTACCTAGACAAGTTCCAGAGGTTTACATAGAACATTCGAAGTATAAGAAGAAGAAGATAAGAGAGACTTAGAAAACTGGTAAAAGTTACATTGTTGATTGAGTTGGGAGTACTTAGCACTGTGAAAGCAGCACTTTCGCCGAAAGAAAGCTACTTCTCTGACACCCGGAAACAGTGAAAAGGGAATGTATGAGTTTCTCAAGATTGGTAACAGATAGAAACAAGAGAAAGTACACAGTGATTCATCTGCCTAGAGAAGTTACAGAGGTTTACACAGAGAATTCCTAGTATAAGTACAAGAAAATAAGAGAGACTTAGAAAACTGGTAAAACCTACACTGTTGATAGAGTTGGGAGTACTTAGCACTGTGAAAACAGCACTTTCGCCAAAAGAAATCTACTTCTCTAAGACCGGGAAACAGTGAAAAGAGAATGTATGAGTTTCTCAAGATTGGTAACAGATAGAAACAAGAGAAAGTACACAGTGATTCATCTACCTAGAGAAGTTACAGAGGTTTACACAGAGAATTCCAAGTATAAGTACACGAAAATAAGAGAGACTTAGAAAACTGGTAAAACCTACATTGTTGATAGAGTTGGGAGTACTTAGCACTGTGAAAACAGGACTTTCGCATAGAGAAATCTACTTCTCTAAGACCGGGAAACAGTGATAAGAGAATGTATGAGTTTCTCAAGATTGCTAACAGATAGAAAGCAGAGAAAGTACACAGTGATTCATCTACCTAGAGAAGTTAGAGAGGTTTACACAGAAATTTCCAAGTATAAGTAAAAGAAGATAAGAGAGACTTAGAAAACTGGTAAAACTTACATTGTTGATTGAGTTGGGAGTACTTAGCACTGTGAAAACAGCACTTTCGCCAAAAGAAATCTACTTCTCTAAGACCGGGAAACAGTGAAAAGAGAATGTATGACTTTCTCAAGATTGGTAACAGATAGAAACAAGAGAAAGTACACAGTGATTCATGTACCTAGAGAAGTTACAGAGGTTTACACAGAGAAGTCCAAGTATAAGTACAAGAAAATAAAAGAGACTTAGAAAACTGGTAAAACCTACATTGTTGATAGAGTTGGGAGTACTTAGCACTGTGAAAACAGCACTTTCGCCGAAAGAAATCTACTTCTCTAACAACGGGAAACAGGGAACAGAGAATGTATGAGTTTCTCAAGATTGGTAGCAGATAGAAACAACAGAAAGTACACAGTGATTCATCTACCTAGAGAAGTTACAGAGGTTTACATAGAAAATTCCAAGTATAAGAAAAAGTAGATAAGAGAGACTTAGAAAACTGGTAAAACTTACATTGTTGATTGAGTTGGGAGTACTTAGCACTGTGAAAACAGCACTTTCGCCAAAAGAAATGTACTTCTCTAAGACCGGGAAACAGTGAAAAGAGAATGTATGAGTTTCTCAAGATTGGTAACAAATAGAAACAAGAGAAAGTACACAGTGATTCATCTACCTAGAGAAGTTACAGAGGTTTACACAGAGAATTCCAAATATAAGTACAAGAAAATAGGAGAGACTTAGAAAACTGGTAAATCTTACATTGTTGATAGAGTTGTGAGTACTTAGCACTGTGAAAACAGCACTTTCTCCGAAAGAAATCTACTTCTCTAACACCGGGAAACAGGGAACAGAGAATGTATGAGTTTCTCAAGATTAGTAACAGATAGAAACAAAAGAAGTACACAGTGATTCATCTACCTAGAGAAGTTACAGAGGTTTATATAGAAAATTCGAAGTATAAGACAAAGAAGATAAGAGAGCCTTAGAAAACTGGTAAAACTTATATTGTTGATTGAGTTGGGAGTACTTAGCACTGTGAAAACAGCACTTTCGCCGAAAGAAATCTACTTCTCTAAGACCGGGAAACAGTGAAAAGAGAATGTATGAGTTTCTAAAGATTGGTAACAGATAGAAACAAGAGAAAGTGCACAGTGATTCATCTACCTAGAGAAGTTACAGAGGTTTACACAGAGAATTCCAAGTATAAGTACACGAAAATAAGAGAGACTTAGAAAAGTGGTAAAACCTACATTGTTGATAGAGTTGCGAGTACTTAGCACTGTCAAAACAGCACTTTCTCCGAAAGAAATCTACTTCTCTAACACCGGGAAACAGGGAACAGAGAATGTATGAGTTTCTCAAGATTAGTAACAGATAGAAACAAAAGAAGTACACAGTGATTCATCTACCTAGAGAAGTTACAGAGGTTTACACAGAGAATTCCAAGTATAAGGAAAAGAAAATAAGAGAGACTTAGAAAACTGGTAAAACCTACATTGTTGATAGAGTTGGGAGTACTTAGCACTGTGAAAACAGCACTTTCGCCGAAAGAAATGTACTTCTCTAAGACCGGGAAACAGTGAAAAGAGAATGTATGAGTTACTAAAGATTGGTAACAGATAGAAACAAGAGAAAGTACACAGTGATTCATCTATCTGGAGAAGTTACAGAGGTTTACACAGAGAATTCCAAATATAAGTACAAGAAAATAAGAGAGACTTAGAAAACTGGTAAAACCTACATTGTTGATAGAGTTGGGCGTACTTAGCACTGTGAAAACAGCACTTTCGCCGAAAGAAATCTACTACTCTAAGAACACGAAACAGTGAACAGAGAATGTATGAGTTTCTCAAAATTAGTAACAGATAGAAACAAAAGAAGTACACAGTGATTCACCTACCTAGAGAAGTTACAGAGTTTTACACAGAAAATTCCAAGTATAAGTAAAAGAAGATAAGAGAGACTTAGAAAACTGGTAAAATCTACATTGTTGATAGAGTTGGGAGTACTTAGCACTGTGAAAACAGCACTTTCGCTGAACGAAATCTACTTCTCTAAGACCGGGAAACAGTGAAAAGAGAATTTATGACCTTGTCAAGATTGGTAACAGATAGAAACAAGAGAAAGTACACAGTGATTCATCTACCTAGAGAAGTTACAGAGGTTTACACAGAGAATTCCAAGTATAAGTAAAAGAAGATAAGAGAGACTTCGAAAACTGGTAAAACTTACATTGTTGATTGAATTCGGAGTACTTAGCACTGTGAAAACAGCACTTTCGCCGAAAGAAATCTACTTCTCTAACACCGGGAAACAGGGAACAGAGAGGTATGAGTTTCTCAAGATTGGTAACAGATTGAAACAAGAGAAAGTACACAGTGATTCATCTACCTAGAGAACTTACAGAGGTTTACACAGAGAATTCCAAGTATAAGTACAAGAAAATAGGAGAGACTTAGAAAACTGGTAAATCCTACATTGTTGATAGAGTTGTGAGTACTTAGCACTGTGAAAACAGCACTTTCTCCGAAAGAAATCTACTTCTCTAACACCGGGAAACAGGGAACAGAGAATGTATGAGTTTCTCAAGATTAGTAACAGAGAGAAACAAAAGAAGTACACAGTGATTCATCTACCTAGAGAAGTTACAGAAGTTTACACAGAGAATTCCAAGTATAAGTACAAGAAAATAAGAGAGACTTAGAAAACTGGTAAAACCTACATTGCTGATAGAGTTGCGAGTACTTAGCACTGTGAAAACAGCACTTTCGCCGAAAGAAATCTACTTCTCTAACACCGGGAAACAGGGAACAGAGAAGGTATGAGTTTCTCAAGATTGGTAACAGATAGAAACAACAGAAAGTACACAGTGATTCATCTACCTAGAGAACTTACAGAGGTTTACACAGAGAATTCCAAGCATAAGTACAAGAAAATAAGAGAGACTTAGAAAACTGGTAAAACCTACATTGTTGATAGAGTTGGGAGTATTTGGACTGTGAAAACAGCACTTTCGCAGAAAGAAATCTACTTCTCTAACACCGGGAAACAGGGAACAGAGAATGTATGAGTTTCTCAAGATTAGTAACAGATTGAAACAAAAGAAGTACACAGTGATTCATCTACCTAGAGAAGTTACAGAGGTTTACACAGAGAATTCCAAGTATAAGTACAAGAAAATAAGAGAGACTTAGAAAACTGGTAAAACCTACATTGTTGATAGAGTTGGGCGTACTTAGCACTGTGAAAACAGCACTTTCCCAGAAAGAAATCTACTTCTCTAAAACCGCGAAACAGTGAACAGAGAATGTATGAGTTTCTCAAGATCAGTAACAGATAGAAACAAAAGAAGTACACAGTGATTCATCTACCTAGAGAAGTTACAGAGTATTACACAGAAAATTCCAAGTATAAGTAAAAGAAGATAAGAGAGACTTAGAAAACTGGTAAAACCTACATTGTTGATAGAGTTAGGAGTACTTAGCACTGTGAAAACAGCACTTTCGCCGAAAGAAATCTACTTCTCTAAGACTGGGAAACAGTGAAAAGAGAATGTATGACTTTCTCAAGATTGGTAACAGATAGAAACAAGAGAAAGTACACAGTGATTCATCTACCTAGAGAAGTTACAGAGGTTTACATAGAACATTCGAAGTATAAGAAGAAGAAGATAAGAGAGACTTAGAAAACTGGTAAAAGTTACATTGTTGATTGAGTTGGGAGTACTTAGCACTGTGAAAACAGCACTTTCGCTGAAAGAAATCTACTTCTCTAAGACCGGGAAACAGTGAAAAGAGAATGTATGAGTTTCTCAAGATTGGTAACAGATAGAAACTAGAGAAAGTACACAGTGATTCATCTACCTAGAGAACTTACAGAGGTTTACACAGATAATTCCAAGTATAAGTACAAGAAAATAAGAGAGACTTAGAAAACTGGTAAAACCTACATTGTTTATAGAGTTGGGAGTACTTAGCACTGTGAAAACAGCACT
Organism: Heterohyrax brucei; assembly: GCA_028571685.1. Taxonomy (NCBI): domain Eukaryota; kingdom Metazoa; phylum Chordata; class Mammalia; order Hyracoidea; family Procaviidae; genus Heterohyrax; species Heterohyrax brucei. The sequence continues at coordinate 4,607,784 of CM053165.1, read as the reverse complement.
TTCGCCGAAAGAAATCTACTTCTCTAAGACCGGGAAACAGTGAAAAGAGAATGTATGAATTTCTCAAGATTGCTAACAGATAGAAACAAGAGAAAATACACAGTAATTCATCTACCTAGAGAAGTTACAGAGGTTTACACAGAAAATTGCAAGTATAAGAAAAAGAAGATAAGAGAGACTTAGAAAACCGGTATTACCTACATTGTTGATAGAGTTGGGAGTACTTAGCGCTGTAAAAACAGCAATTTCGGAGAAAGAAATCTACTTCTCTAACACCGGGAAACAGGAAACAGAGAATGTATGAGTTTCTCAAGATTGGTAACAGATACAAACAAGAGAAAGTACACAGTGATTCATCTACCGAGAGAACTTACAGAGGTTTACACAGAGAATTCCAAGTATAAGAAAAAGAAGATAAGAGAGACTTAGAAAACTGGTAAAACCTACATTGTTGATAGAGTTGGGAGTACTTAGCACTGTGAAAACAGTACTTTCGCAGAAACAAATCTACTTCTCTACGACCGGGAAACAGGGAACAGAGAATGTATGAGTTTCTCAAAATTGCTAACAGATAGAAACAAGAGAAAGTACACAGTGATTCATCTACCTAGAGAACTTACAGAGGTTTACACAGAGAATTCCAAGTATGAGTACAAGAAAATAAGAGAGACTTAGAAAAGTGGTAAAACCTACATTGTTGATAGAGTTGGGAGTACTTAGCACTGTGAAAACAGCACTTTCGCCGAAAGAAATCTACTTCTCTAAGACCGAGAAACAGTGAAAAGAAAATGTATGAGTTTCTCAAGACTGGTAGCAGATAGAAACAAGAGAAAGTACACAGTGATTCATATACGTAGAGAAGTTACAGAGGTTTACACAGAGAATTCCAAGTATAAGTACAAGAAAATAAGAGAGACTTAGAAAACTGGTAAAACCTACATTGTTGATAGAGTTGGGAGTACTTAGCACTGTGAAAACAGCACTTTCTCCGAAAGAAATCTACTTCTCTAACACCGGGAAACAGTGAAAAGAGAATGTATGAGTTTCTCAAGATTGGTAAGAGATAGAAACAAGAGAAAGTACACAGTGATTCATCTACCTAGAGAAGTTACAGAGGTTTACACAGAGAATTAGAAGTTTAAGAGAAAGAAGATAAGAGAGACTTAGAAAACCGGTAAAACCTGCATTGTTGATAGAGTTGGGAGTACTTAGCACTGTGAAAACAGTACTTTCGCTGAAAGAAATCTACTTCTCTAAGACCGGGAAACAGGGAACAGAGAATGTATCAGTTTCTCAAGATTGGTAACAGATAGAAACAAGAGAAAGTACACAGTGATTCATCTACCTAGAGAACTTACAGAGGTTTACACAGAGAATTCCAAGTATAAGTACAAGAAAATAAGAGAGACTTAGAAAACTGGTAAAACCGACATTGTTGACAGAGTTGGGAGTACTTAGCACTGTGAAAGCAGCACTTTCGCCGAAAGAAATCTACTTCTCTGACACCCGGAAACAGTGAAAAGATAATGTATGAGTTTCTCAAGTTTGGTAACAGATAGAAACAAGAGAAAGTACACAGTGATTCATCTACCCAGAGAAGGTACAGAGGTTTACACAGAAAATTGCAAGTATAAGAAAAAGAAGATAAGAGAGACTTAGAAAACCGGTATAACCTACATTGTTGATAGAGTTGGGAGTACTTAGCGCTGTGAAAACAGCAATTTCGGAGAAAGAAATCTACTTCTCTGACACCGGGAAACAGGAAACAGAGAATGTATGAGTTTCTCAAGATTGGTAACAGATAGAAACAAGAGAAAGTACACAGTGATTCATCTACCTAGAGAACTTACAGAGGTTTACACAGAGAATTCCAAGTATAAGTACAAGAAAATAAGAGAGACTTAGAAAACTGGTAAAACCTACATTGTTTATAGAGTTGGGAGTACCTAGCACTGTGAAAACAGCACTTTCGCCGAAAGAAATTTACTTCTCTAAGACCGGGAAACAGTGAAAAGAGAATGTATGAGTTTCTCAAGATTGGTAACAGATAGAAACAACAGAAAGTACACAGTGATTCATCTACATAGAGAAGTTACAGAGGTTTACACAGAAAATTCCAAGGATAAGAAAAAGAAGATAAGAGAGACTTAGAAAACCGGTAATACCTACATTGTTGATAGAGTTGGGAGTACTTAGCGCTGTGAAAACCGCACTTTCGCCGAAAGAAATCTACTTCTCTAAGACCGGGAAACAGTGAAAAGAGAATGTATGAGTTTCTCAAGATTGGTAACAGATAGAAACAAGAGAAAGTACACAGTGATTCATCTACCTAGAGAAGTTACAGAGGTTTACACAGAAAATTCCAAGTATAAAAAAAAGAAGATAAGAGAGACTTAGAAAACCGGTAAAGCCTACATTGTTGATAGAGTTGGGAGTACTTAGCACTGTGAAAACAGCACTTTCGCAGAAAGAAATCTACTTCTCTAACACCGGGAAACAGGAAACCGAGAATGTATGAGTTTCTCAAGATTGGTAACAGATAGAAACAAGAGAAAGTAAACAGGGATTCATCTACCTAGAGAAGTTACAGAGTTTTACACAGAGAATTCCAAGTATAAGTACAAGAAAATAACAGAGACTTAGAAAACTGGTAAAACCTACATTGTTGATAGAGTTGGGAGTACTTAGCCTGTGAAAACAGCACTTTCGCCGAAAGAAATCTACTTCTCTAAGACCGGGAAACAGTGAAAAGAGAATGTATAAGTTTCTCAAGAGTGGAAACAGATAGAAACAAGAGAAAGTACACAGTGATTCATCTACCTAGAGAAGTTACAGAGGTTTACACAGAGAATTCCAAGTATAAGTACAAGAAAATAAGAGAGACTTAGAAAACTGGTAAAACCTACATTGTTGATAGAGTTGGGAGTACTTAGCACTGTGAAAACAGCACTTTCTCCGAAAGAAATCTACTTCTCTAACACCGGGAAACAGTGAAAAGAGAATGTATGAGTTTCTCAAGATTGGTAACAGATAGAAACAAGAGAAAGTACACAGTGATTCATCTACCTAGAGAAGTTACAGAGGTTTACACAGAGAATTAGAAGTTTAAGAGAAAGAAGATAAGAGAGACTTAGAAAACCGGTAAAACCTGCATTGTTGATAGAGTTGGGAGTACTTAGCACTGTGAAAACAGTACTTTCGCCGAAAGAAATCTACTTCTCTAAGACCGGGAAACAGGGAACAGAGAATGTATCAGTTTCTCAAGATTGGTAACAGATAGAAACAAGAGAAAGTACACAGTGATTCATCTACCTAGAGAACTTACAGAGGTTTACACAGAGAATTCCAAGTATAAGTACAAGAAAATAAGAGAGACTTAGAAAACGGTTAAAACCGACATTGTTGACAGAGTTGGGAGTACTTAGCACTGTGAAAGCAGCACTTTCGCCGAAAGAAATCTACTTCTCTGACACCCGGAAACAGTGAAAAGATAATGTATGAGTTTCTCAAGTTTGGTAACAGATAGAAACAAGAGAAAGTACACAGTGATTCATCTACCCAGAGAAGGTACAGAGGTTTACACAGAAAATTGCAAGTATAAGAAAAAGAAGATAAGAAAGACTTAGAAAACCGGTATTACCTACATTGTTGATAGAGTTGGGAGTACTTAGCGCTGTGAAAACAGCAATTTCAGAGAAAGAAATCTACTTCTCTGACACCGGGAAACAGGAAACAGAGAATGTATGAGTTTCTCAAGATTGGTAACAGATAGAAACAAGAGAAAGTACACAGTGATTCATCTACCTAGAGAACTTACAGAGGTTTACACAGAGAATTCCAAGTATAAGTACAAGAAAATAAGAGAGACTTAGAAAACTGGTAAAACCTACTTTGTTTATAGAGTTGGGAGTACCTAGCACTGTGAAAACAGCACTTTCGCCGAAAGAAATTTACTTCTCTAAGACCGGGAAACAGTGAAAAGAGAATGTATAAGTTTCTCAAAATTGGAAACAGATAGAATCAAGAGAAAGTACACAGTGATTCGTCTACCTAGACAAGTTACAGAGGTTTACACAGAGAATTCCAAATATAAGTACAAGAAAATAAGAGAGACTTAGAAAACTGGTAAAACCTACATTGTTGACAGAGTTGGGAATACTTAGCACTGTGAAAACAGCACTTTCGCCGAAAGAAATCTACTTCTCTAACACCGGCAAACAGGAAACAGAGAATGTATGAGTTTCTCAAGATTGGTAACAGATACAAAGAAGAGAAAGTACACAGTGATTCATCTACCTAGAGAACTTACAGAGGTTTACACAGAGAATTCCAAGTATAAAAAAAAGAAGATAAGAGAGACTTAGAAAACCGGTAAAACCTACATTGTTGATAGAGTTGGGAGTACTTAGCACTGTGAAAACAGCACTTTCGCAGGAAGAAATCTACTTCTCTAACACCGGGAAACAGGAAACCGAGAATGTATGAGTTTCTCAAGATTGGTAACAGATAGAAACAAGAGAAAGTACACAGTGATTCATCTACCTAGAGAAGTTACAGAGGTTTACACAGAAAATTCCAAGTATAAAAAAAAGAAGATAAGAGAGACTTAGAAAACCGGTAAAACCTACATTGTTGATAGAGTTGGGAGTACTTAGCACTGTGAAAACAGCACTTTCGCAGAAAGAAATCTACTTCTCTAACACCGGTAAACAGGAAACCGAGAATGTATGAGTTTCTCAAGATTGGTAACAGATAGAAACAAGAGAAAGTAAACAGGGATTCATCTACCTAGAGAAGTTACAGAGTTTTACACAGAGAATTCCAAGTATAAGTACAAGAAAATAACAGAGACTTAGAAAACTGGTAAAACCTACATTGTTGATAGAGTTGGGAGTACTTAGCCTGTGAAAACAGCCCTTTCGCCGAAAGAAATCTACTTCTCTAAGACTGGGAAACAGTGAAAAGAGAATGTATGAGTTTCTCAAGATTGGTAACTGATAGAAACAAGAGAAAGTACACAGTGATTCATCTACCTAGAGAAGTTACAGAGGTTTACACAGAAAATTGCAAGTATAAGAAAAAGAAGATAAGAGAGACTTAGAAAACCGGTATTACCTACATTGTTGATAGAGTTGGGAGTACTTAGCGCTGTGAAAACAGCAATTTCGGAGAAAGAAATCTACTTCTCTAACACCGGGAAACAGGAAACAGAGAATGTATGAGTTTCTCAAGATTGGTAACAGACACAAACAAGAGAAAGTACACATTGATTCATCTACCTAGAGAAGTTACAGAGGTTTACACAGAGAATTCCAAGTATAAGTACAAGAAAATAAGAGAGACTTAGAAAACTGGTAAAACCTACATTGTTGATAGAGTTGGGAGTACTTAGCACTGTGAAAACAGCACTTTCGCCGAAGAAATCTACTTCTCTAAGACCGGGAAACAGTGAAAAGAGAATGTATGAGTTTCTCAAGATTGGTAACAGACAGAAACAAGAGAAAGTATACAGTGATTCATCTACCTAGAGAAGTTACAGAGGTTTACACAGAGAATTCCAAGTATAAGTACAAGAAAATAAGAGAGACTTAGAAAACTGGTAAAACCTACATTTTTGATAGAGTTGGGAGTACCTAGCATTGTGAAAACAGCACTTTCGCAGAGAGAAATCTACTTCTCTAACACTGCGAAATAGGGAACAGAGAATGTATGAGTTTCTCAAGATTGGTAACAGACACAAACAAGAGAAAGTACACAGTGATTCATCTACCTAGAGAAGTTACAGAGGTTTACACAGAGAATTCCAAGTATAAGTACAAGAAAATAAGAGAGACTTACAAAACTGGTAAAACCTACATTGTTGATAGAGTTGGGAGTACTTTGCACTGTGAAAGCAGCACTTTCGCCGAAAGAAATCTACTTCTCTTACACTAGGAAACAGTGAAAAGAGAATGTATGAGTTTCTCAAGATTGGCAACAGATAGAAACAAGAGAAAGTACACAGTGATTCATCTACCTAGAGAAGTTACAGAGGTTTACACAGAGAATTCCTAGTAGAAGTACAAGAAAACAGGAGAGACTTAGAAAATTGGTAAAACCTACATTTTTGATAGAGTTGGGAGTACTTAGCACTGTGAAAACAGCACTTTCGCCGAAAGAAATCTACTTCTCTAAGACCGGGAAACAGTGAAAAGAGAATGTATGAGTTTCTCAAGATTGGTAACAGATAGAAACAAGAGAAAGTACACAGTGATTCATCTACCTAGAGAAGTTACAGAGGTTTACACAGAGAATTCCAAGTATAAGAAAAAGAAGATAAGAGAGACTTAGAAAACTGGTAAAACCTACATTGTTGATAGAGTTGGGAGTACTTAGCACTGTGAAAACAGTACTTTCGCAGAAAGAAATCTACTTCTCTACGACCGGGAAACAGGGAACAGAGAATGTATGAGTTTCTCAAGATTGCTAACAGATAGAAACAAGAGAAAGTACACAGTGATTCATCTACCTACAGAACTTACAGAGGTTTACACAGAGAATTCCAAGTATAAGTAGAAGAAAATAAGAGAGACTTAGAAAACTGGTAAAACCTACATTGTTGATAGAGTTGAGAGTACTTAGCACTGTGAAAACAGCACTATCGCAAAAGAAATCTACTTCTCTGACACCCAGAATCGGTGAAAAGAGAATGTATGAGTTTCTCAAGATTGGAAACAGATAGAAACAAGAGAAAGTACACAGTGATTCATCTACCTAGAGAAGTTACAGAGGTTTACACAGAGAATTCCAAGTATAAGTACAATAAATAAGAGAGACTAAGAAAACTGGTAAAACCTACATTGTTGATAGAGTTGGGAGTACTTAGTACTGTGAAAGCAGCACTTTCGCCGAAAGAAAGCTACTACTCTGACACCCGGAAACAGTGAAAAGGGAATGTATGAGTTTCTCAAGATTGGTAACAGATAGAAACAAGAGAAAGTACACAGTGATTCATCTACCTAGAGAAGTTACAGAGGTTTACACAGAGAATTCCTAGTATAAGTACAAGAAAATAAGAGAGACTTAGAAAACTGGTAAAACCTACATTGTTGATAGAGTTGGGAGTACTTAGCACTGTGAAAACAGCACTTTCGCCAAAAGAAATCTACTTCTCTAAGACCGGGAAACAGTGAAAAGAGAATGTATGAGTTTCTCAAGATTGGTAACAGATAGAAACAAGAGAAAGTACACAGTGATTCATCTACCTAGAGAAGTTACAGAGGTTTACACAGAAAATTGCAAGTATAAGAAAAAGAAGATAAGAGAGACTTAGAATACCGGTAATACCTACATTGTTGATAGATTTGGGAGTACTTAGCGCTGTGAAAACAGCACATTCGGAAAAAGAAATCTACTTCTCTAACACCGGGAAACAGGAAACAGAGAATGTATGAGTTTCTCAAGATTGGTAATAAATACAAACAAGAGAAAGTACACAGTGATTCATCTACCTAGAGAAGTTACAGAGGTTTACACAAAGAATTCCAAGTATAAGTACAAGAAAATAAGAGAGACTTAGAAAACCGGTAAAACCTACACTGTTGATAGAGTTGGGAGTACGTAGCACTGTGAAAACAGCACTTTCGCCGAAAGAAGTCTACTTCTCTAAGACCGGGAAACAGTGAAAAGAGAATGTATGAGTTTCTCAAGATTGGTAACAGATAGAAACAAGAGAAAGTACACAGTGACTCATCTACCTAGAGAAGTTACAGAGGTTTACACAGAAAATTCCAAGTATAAGAAAAAGAAGATAAGAGAGACTTAGAAAACTGGTAAAACCTACATTGTTGATAGAGTTGGGAGTACTTAGCACTGTGAAAACAGCACTTTCGAAGAAAGAAATCTACTTCTCTAACACCGACAAACAGGAAACAGAGAATGTATGAGTTTCTCAAGATTGGTAACAGATACAAACAAGAGAAAGTACACAGTAATTCATCTACCTAGAGTACTTACAGAGGTTTACACAGAGAATTCCAAGTATAAGTACAAGAAAATAAGAGAGACTTAGAAAGCTGGTAAAACCTACATTGTTGATAGAGTTGGGAGTACTTAGCACTGTGAAAACAGCACTTCCGCCGAAAGAAATCTACTTCTCTAAGACCGGGAAACAGTGAAAAGAGAATGTATGAGTTTCTCAAGATTGCTAACAGATAGAAACAAGAGAAAGTACACAGTGATTCATCTACCTAGAGAAGTTACAGAGGTTTACACAGAGAATTCCAAGTTTAAGAAAAAGAAGATAAGAGAGACTTAGAAAACTGGTAAAACCTACATTTTTGATAGAGTTGGGAGTACTTAGCACTGTGAAAACAGTACTTTCGCAGAAAGAAATCTACTTCTCTAAGACCGGGAAACAGGGAACAGAGAATGTATCAGTTTCTCAAGATTGGTAACAGATAGAAACAAGAGAAAGTACACAGTGATTCATCTACCTAGAGAACTTACAGAAGTTTACACAGAGAATTCCAAGTATAAGTAAAAGAAAATAAGAGAGACTTAGAAAACTGGTAAAACCTACATTGTTGTTTGAGTTGGGAGTACTTAGCACTGTGAAAGCAGCACCTTCGCCGAAAGAAATCTACTTCTCTGACACCCGGAAACAGTGAAAGGAGAATGTACGAGTTTCTCAAGATTGGTAACAGATAGAAACAAGAGAAAGTACACAGTGACTCATCTACCTAGAGAAGTTACAGAGGTTTACACAGAAAATTCCAAGTATAAGAAAAAGAAGATAAGAGAGACTTAGAAAACTGGTAAAACCTACATTGTTGATAGAGTTGGGAGTACTTAGCACTGTGAAAACAGCACTTTCGCAGAAAGAAATCTACTTCTCTAACACCGGCAAACAGGAAACAGAGGATGTATGAGTTTCTCAAGATTGGTAACACATACAAACAAGAGAAAGTACACAGTGATTCATCTACCTAGAGTACTTATAGAGGTTTACACAGAGAATTCCAAGTATAAGTACAAGAAAATAAGAGAGACTTAGAAAACTGGTAAAACCTACATTGTTGATAGAGTTGAGAGTACTTAGCACTGTGAAAACAGCACTTTCGCATAAAGAAATCTTCTTCTCTAACACCGGGAAACAGTGAAAAGAGAATGTATGAGTTTCTCAAGATTGGTAACAGATAGAAAAAAGAGAAAGTACACAGTGATTCATCTACCTAGAGAAGATACAGAGGTTTACACAGAAAATTCCAAGTATAAGAAAAAGAAGATAAGAGAGACTTAGAAAACTGGTAAAACCTACATTTTTGATAGAGTTGGGAGTACCTAGCATTGTGAAAACAGCACTTTCGCAGAGAGAAATCTACTTCTCTAACACTGGGAAATAGGGAACAGAGAATGTATGAGTTTCTCAAGATTGGTAACAGACAGAAACAAGAGAGAGTACACAGTGATTCATCTACCTAGAGAAGTTACAGAAGTTTACACAGAGAATTCCAAGTGTAAGTACAAGAAAATAAGAGAGACTTAGAAAACTAGTAAAAGCTACATTGTTGATAGAGTTGGGAGTACTTAGCACTGTGAAAACAGCACTTTCGCCCAAAGAAATCTACTTCTCTAGGACCAGGAAACAGTGAAAAGAGAATGTATGAGTTTCTCAAGATTGGTAACAGATAGAAACAAGAGAAAGTACACAGTGATTCATATACATAGAGAAGTTACAGAGGTTTACACAGAAAATTCCAAGGATAAGAAAAAGAAGATAAGAGAGACTTAGAAAACCGGTAATACCTACATTGTTGATAGAGTTGGGAGTACTTAGCGCTGTGAAAACAGCACTTTCGCCGAAAGAAATCTACTTCTCTACGACCGGGAAACAGGAAACAGAGAATGTATGAGTTTCTCAAGATTGGTAACAGATACAAACTAGAGAAAATACACAGTGATTCATCTACCTAGACAACTTACAGAGGTTTACACAGAGAATTCCAAGTATAAGTACAAGAAAATAAGAGAGACTTAGAAAACTGGTAAAACCTACATTGTTGATAGTGTTGGGAGTACTTAGCACTGTGAAAACAGCCCTTTCGCCGAAAGAAATCTACTTCTCTAAGACTGGGAAACAGTGAAAAGAGAATGTATGAATTTCTCAAGATTGCTAACAGATAGAAACAAGAGAAAGTACACAGTGATTCATCTACCTAGAGAAGTTACAGAGGTTTACACAGAGAATTCCAAGTATAAGTACAATAAATAAGAGAGACTCAGAAAACTGGTAAAACCTACATTGTTGATAGAGTTGGGAGTACTTAGCACTGTGAAAGCAGCACTTTCGCCGAAAGAAAGCTACTTCTCTGACACCCGGAAACAGTGAAAAGGGAATGTATGAGTTTCTCAAGATTGGTAACAGATAGAAACAAGAGAAAGTACACAGTGATTCATGTACCTAGAGAAGTTACAGAAGTTTACACAGAGAATTCCAAGTATAAGTACAATAAATAAGAGAGACTTAGAAAACTGGTAAAACCTACATTTTTGATAGAGTTGGGAGTACTTAGCACTGTGAAAACAGCACCTTCGCAGAAAGAAATCTACTTCTCCAACACTGGGAAACAGGGAACAGAGAATGTATGAGTTTCTCAAGATTCGTAACAGACAGAAACAAGAGAAATTACACAGTGATTCATCTACCTAGAGAAGTTACAGAAGTTTACACAGAGAATTCCAAGTATAAGTACAAGAAAATAAGAGAGACTTAGAAAACTGGTAAAACCTACATTGTTGATAGAGTTGGGAGTACTTAGCACTGTGAAAACAGCACTTTCGCCGAACGAAATCTACTTCTCTAAGACCGGGAAACAGTGAAAAGAGAATGTATGAGTTTCTCAAGATTGCTAACAGATAGAAACAAGAGAAAGTACACAGTGATTCATCTACCTAGAGAAGTTACAGAGGTTTACACAGAAAATTGCAAGTATAAGAAAAAGAAGATAAGAGAGACTTAGAAAACCGGTATCACCTACATTGTTGATAGAGTTGGGAGTACTTAGCGCTGTGAAAACAGCAATTTCGGAGAAAGAAATCTACTTCTCTAACACCGGGAAACAGGAAACAGAGAATGTATGAGTTTCTCAAGATTGGTAACAGACACAAACAAGAGAAAGTACACAGTGATTCATCTACCTAGAGAAGTTACAGAGGTTTACACAGAGAATTCCAAGTATAAGTACAAGAAAATAAGAGAGACTTACAAAACTGGTAAAACCTACATTGTTGATAGAGTTGGGAGTACTTAGCACTGTGAAAGCAGCACTTTCGCCGAAAGAAATCTACTTCTCTTACACTAGGAAACAGTGAAAAGAGAATGTATGAGTTTCTCAAGATTGGCAACAGATAGAAACAAGAGAAAGTACACAGTGATTCATCTACCTAGAGAAGTTACAGAGGTTTACACAGAGAATTCCTAGTAGAAGTACAAGAAAAAAGGAGAGACTTAGAAAATTGGTAAAACCTACATTTTTGATAGAGTTGGGAGTACTTAGCACTGTGAAAACAGCACTTTCGCCGAAAGAAATCTACTTCTCTAAGACCGGGAAACAGTGAAAAGAGAATGTATGAGTTTCTCAAGATTGGTAACAGACAGAAACAAGAGAAAGTACACAGTGATTCATCTACCTAGAGAAGTTACAGAGGTTTACACAGAGAATTCCAAATATAAGTACAAGAAAATAAGAGAGACTTAGAAAACTGGTAAAACCTACATTGTTGATAGAGTTGGGAGTACTTAGCACTGTGAAAACAGCACTTTCGCAGAAAGAAATCTACTTCTCTAACACCGGGAAACAGTGAAAAGAGAATGTATGAGTTTCTCAAGATTGGTAACAGATAGAAACAAGAGAAAGTACACAGTGATTCATCACCCAGAGAAGTTACAGAGGTTTACACAGAGAATTCCAAGTATAAGTAAAAGAAGATAAGAGAGACTTAGAAAACTGGTAAAACCTACATTGTTGATAGAGTTGGGAGTACTTAGCACTGTGAAAACAGTACTTTCGCAGAAAGAAATCTACTTCTCTACGACCGGGAAACAGGGAACAGAGAATGTATGAGTTTCTCAAGATTGCTAACAGATAGAAACAAGAGAAAGTACACAGTGATTCATCTACCTACAGAACTTACAGAGGTTTACACAGAGAATTCCAAGTATAAGTAAAAGAAAATAAGAGAGACTTAGAAAACTGGTAAAACCTACATTGTTGATAGAGTTGAGAGTACTTAGCACTGTGAAAACAGCACTATCGCAAAAGAAATCTACTTCTCTGACACCCAGAATCGGTGAAAAGAGAATGTATGAGTTTCTCAAGATTGGAAACAGATAGAAACAAGAGAAAGTACACAGTGATTCATCTACCTAGAGAAGTTACAGAGGTTTACACAGAGAATTCCAAGTATAAGTACAATAAATAAGAGAGACTCAGAAAACTGGTAAAACCTACATTGTTGATAGAGTTGGGAGTACTTAGTACTGTGAAAGCAGCACTTTCGCCGAAAGAAAGCTACTACTCTGACACCCGGAAACAGTGAAAAGGGAATGTATGAGTTTCTCAAGATTGGTAACAGATAGAAACAAGAGAAAGTACACAGTGATTCATCTACCTAGAGAAGTTACAGAGGTTTACACAGAGAATTCCTAGTATAAGTACAAGAAAATAAGAGAGACTTAGAAAACTGGTAAAACCGACATTGTTGATAGAGTTGGGAGTACTTAGCACTGTGAAAACAGCACTTTCGCCAAAAGAAATCTACTTCTCTAAGACCGGGAAACAGTGAAAAGAGAATGTATGAGTTTCTCAAGATTGGTAACAGATAGAAACAAGAGAAAGTACACAGTGATTCATCTACCTAGAGAAGTTACAGAGGTTTACACAGAAAATTGCAAGTATAAGAAAAAGAAGATAAGAGAGACTTAGAATACCGGTAATACCTACATTGTTGATAGATTTGGGAGTATTTAGCGCTGTGAAAACAGCACATTCGGAAAAAGAAATCTACTTCTCTAACACCGGGAAACAGGAAACAGAGAATGTATGAGTTTCTCAAGATTGGTAATAAATACAAACAAGAGAAAGTACACAGTGATTCATCTACCTAGAGAAGTTACAGAGGTTTACACAAAGAATTCCAAGTATAAGTACAAGAAAATAAGAGAGACTTAGAAAACCGGTAAAACCTACACTGTTGATAGAGTTGGGAGTACGTAGCACTGTGAAAACAGCACTTTCGCCGAAAGAAGTCTACTTCTCTAAGACCGGGAAACAGTGAAAAGAGAATGTATGAGTTTCTCAAGATTGGTAACAGATAGAAACAAGAGAAAGTACACAGTGACTCATCTACCTAGAGAAGTTACAGAGGTTTACACAGAAAATTCCAAGTATAAGAAAAAGAAGATAAGAGAGACTTAGAAAACTGGTAAAACCTACATTGTTGATAGAGTTGGGAGTACTTAGCACTGTGAAAACAGCACTTTCGAAGAAAGAAATCTACTTCTCTAACACCGGGAAACAGTGAAAAGAGAATGTATGAGTTTCTCAAGATTGGTAACAGATAGAAACAAGAGAAAGTACACAGTGATTCATCTACCTAGAGAAGATACAGAGGTTTACACAGAAAATATCAAGTATAAGAAAAAGAAGATAAGAGAGACTTAGAAAACCGGTAAAACCTACATTGTTGATAGAGTTGAGAGTAGTTAGCACTGTGAAAACAGCACTTTCGCAGAAAGAAATCTATTTCTCTAACACCGGGAAACAGGAAACAGAGAATGTATGAGTTTCTCAAGATTGGTAACAGACACAAACAAGAGAAAGTACACAGTGATTCATCTACCTAGAGAAGTTACAGAGGTTTACACAGAGAATTCCAAGTATAAGTACAAGCAAATAAGAGAGACTTAGAAAACTGGTAAAACCTACATTGTTGATAGAGTTGGGAGTACTTAGCACTGTGAAAACAGCCCTTTCGCCGAAAGAAATCTACTTCTCTAAGACCGGGAAACAGTGAAAAGAGAATGTATGAGTTTCTCAAGATTGGTAACAGACAGAAACAAGAGAAAGTACACAGTGATTCATCAACCTAGAGAAGTTACAGAGGTTTACACAGAGAATTCCAAGTATAAGTACAAGAAAATAAGAGAGACTTAGAAAACTGGTAAAACCTACATTTTTGATAGAGTTGGGAGTACCTAGCATTGTGAAAACAGCACTTTCGCAGAGAGAAATCTACTTCTCTAACACTGCGAAATAGGGAACAGAGAATGTATGAGTTTCTCAAGATTGGTAACAGACAGAAACAAGAGAGAGTACACAGTGATTCATCTACCTAGAGAAGTTACAGAAGTTTACACAGAGAATTCCAAGTGTAAGTACAAGAAAATAAGAGAGAGTTAGAAAACTAGTAAAAGCTACATTGTTGATAGAGTTGGGAGTACTTAGCACTGTGAAAACAGCACTTTCGCCCAAAGAAATCTACTTCTCTAGGACCAGGAAACAGTGAAAAGAGAATGTATGAGTTTCTCAAGATTGGTAACAGATAGAAACAAGAGAAAGTACACAGTGATTCATATACATAGAGAAGTTACAGAGGTTTACACAGAAAATTCCAAGGATAAGAAAAAGAAGATAAGAGAGACTTAGAAAACCGGTAATACCTACATTGTTGATAGAGTTGGGAGTACTTAGCGCTGTGAAAACAGCACTTTCGCCGAAAGAAATCTACTTCTCTACGACCGGGAAACAGGAAACAGAGAATGTATGAGTTTCTCAAGATTGGTAACAGATACAAACTAGAGAAAATACACAGTGATTCATCTACCTAGACAACTTACAGAGGTTTTCACAGAGAATTCCAAGTATAAGTACAAGAAAATAAGAGAGACTTAGAAAACTGGTAAAACCTACATTGTTGATAGTGTTGGGAGTACTTAGCACTGTGAAAACAGCCCTTTCGCCGAAAGAAATCTACTTCTCTAAGACTGGGAAACAGTGAAAAGAGAATTTATGAGTTTCTCAAGATTGGTAACTGATAGAAACAAGAGAAAGAACACAGTGATTCATCTACCTAGAGAAGTTACAGAGGTTTACACAGAGAATTCCAAGTATAAGTACAATAAATAAGAGAGACTCAGAAAACTGGTAAAACCTACATTGTTGATAGATTTGGGAGTACTTAGCACTGTGAAAGCAGCACTTTCGCCGAAAGAAAGCTACTTCTCTGACACCCGGAAACAGTGAAAAGGGAATGTATGAGTTTCTCAAGATTGGTAACAGATAGAAACAAGAGAAAGTACACAGTGATTCATCTGCCTAGAGAAGTTACAGAGGTTTACACAGAGAATTCCTAGTATAAGTACAAGAAAATAAGAGAGACTTAGAAAACTGGTAAAACCTACACTGTTGATAGAGTTGGGAGTACTTAGCACTGTGAAAACAGCACTTTCGCCAAAAGAAATCTACTTCTCTAAGACCGGGAAACAGTGAAAAGAGAATGTATGAGTTTCTCAAGATTGGTAACAGATAGAAACAAGAGAAAGTACACAGTGATTCATCTACCTAGAGAAGTTACAGAGGTTTACACAGAAAATTGCAAGTATAAGAAAAAGAAGATAAGAGAGACTTAGAACACCGGTAATACCTACATTGTTGATAGATTTGGGAGTACTTAGCGCTGTGAAAACAGCACTTTCGGAAAAAGAAATCTACTTCTCTAACACCGGGAAACAGGAAACAGAGAATGTATGAGTTTCTCAAGATTGGTAACAGATAGAAACAAGAGAAAGTACACAGTGACTCATCTACCTAGAGAAGTTACAGAGGTTTACACAGAAAATTCCAAGTATAAGAAAAAGAAGATAAGAGAGACTTAGAAAACTGGTAAAACCTACATTGTTGATAGAGTTGGGAGTACTTAGCACTGTGAAAACAGCACTTTCGAAGAAAGATATCTACTTCTCTAACACCGACAAACAGGAAACAGAGAATGTATGAGTTTCTCAAGATTGGTAACAGATACAAACAAGAGAAAGTACACAGTGATTCATCTACCTAGAATACTTACAGAGGTTTACACAGAGAATTCCAAGTATAAGTACAAGAAAATAAGAGAGACTTAGAAAGCTGGTAAAACCTACATTGTTGATAGAGTTGGGAGTACTTAGCACTGTGAAAACAGCACTTCCGCCGAAAGAAATCTACTTCTCTAAGACCGGGAAACAGTGATAAGAGAATGTATGAGTTTCTCAAGATTGCTAACAGATAGAAACAAGAGAAAGTACACAGTGATTCATCTACCTAGAGAAGTTACAGAGGTTTACACAGAGAATTCCAAGTTTAAGAAAAAGAAGATAAGAGAGACTTAGAAAACTGGTAAAACCTACATTGTTGATAGAGTTGGGAGTACTTAGCACTGTGAAAACAGCCCTTTCGCCGAAAGAAATCTACTTCTCTAAGACCGGGAAACAGTGAAAAGAGAATGTATGAGTTTCTCAAAATTGGTAACTGATAGAAACAAGAGAAAGTACACAGTGATTCATCTACCTAGAGAAGTTACAGAGGTTTACACAGAGCATTCGAAGTATAAGTACAATAAATAAGAGAGAGTTAGAAAACTGGTAAAACCTACATTGTTGAAAGAGTTGGGAGTACTTAGCACTGTGAAAAAAGCACTTTTGCTGAAAGAAATCTACTTCTCTAACACCAGGAAACAGTGAAAAGAGAATGTATGAGTTTCTCAAAATTGGTAACAGACAGAAACAAGAGAAAGTACACAGTGATTCATCTACCTAGAGAAGTTACAGAGGTTTACACAGAGAATTCCAAGTATAAGTACAAGAAAATAAGGGAGACTTAGAAAACTGGTAAAACCTACATTGTTGATAGAGTTGGGAGTACTTAGCACTGTGAAAACAGCCTTTTCGCCGAAAGAAATCTACTTCTCTAAGACCGGGAAACAGTGAGAAGAGAATGTATGAGTTTCTCAAGATTGGTAACAGACAGAAACAAGAGAAAGTACACAGTGATTCATCTACCTAGAGAAGTTACAGAGGTTTACACAGAGAATTCCAAGTATAAGTACAAGAAAATAAGACAGACTTAGAAAACTGGTAAAACCTACATTTTTGATAGATTTGGGAGTACCTAGCATTGTGAAAACAGCACTTTCGCAGAAAGAAATCTACTTCTCTAACACTGCGAAATAGGGAACAGAGAATGTATGAGTTTCTCAAGATTGGTAACAGACAGAAACAAGAGAAAGTACACAGTGATTCATCTACCTAGAGAAGTTACAGAAGTTTACACAGAGAATTCCAAGTATAAGTACAAGAAAATAAGAGAGACTTAGAAAACTAGTAAAAGCTGCATTGTTGATAGAGTTGGGAGTACTTAGCACTGTGAAAACAGCACTTTTGCCCAAAGAAATCTACTTCTCTAAGACAAGGAAACAGTGAAAAGAGAATGTATGAGTCTCAAGATTGGTAACAGATAGAAACAAGAGAAAGTACACAGTGATTCATCTACATAGAGAAGTTACAGAGGTTTACACAGAAAATTCCAAGGATAAGAAAAAGAAGATAAGAGAGACTTAGAAAACCGGTAATACCTACATTGTTGATAGAGTTGGGAGTACTTAGCGCTGTGAAAACAGCTCTTTCGCCGAAAGAAATCTACTTCTCTCACACCGGGAAACAGGAAACAGAGAATGTATGAGTTTCTCAAGATTGGTAACAGATACAAACAAGAGAAAGTACACAGTGATTCATCTACCTAGAGAACTTACAGAGGTTTACACAGAGAATTCCAAGTATAAGTACAAGAAAATAAGAGAGACTTAGAAAACTGGTAAAACTTACATTGTTGATTGAGTTGGGAGTACTTAGCACTGTGAAAACAGCACTTTCGCCGAACGAAATCTACTGCTCTAAGACTGGGAAACAGTGAAAAGAGAATTTATGACCTTGTCAAGATTGGTAACAGATAGAAACAAGAGAAAGTACACAGTGATTCATCTACCTAGACAAGTTCCAGAGGTTTACATAGAACATTCGAAGTATAAGAAGAAGAAGATAAGAGAGACTTAGAAAACTGGTAAAAGTTACATTGTTGATTGAGTTGGGAGTACTTAGCACTGTGAAAGCAGCACTTTCGCCGAAAGAAAGCTACTTCTCTGACACCCGGAAACAGTGAAAAGGGAATGTATGAGTTTCTCAAGATTGGTAACAGATAGAAACAAGAGAAAGTACACAGTGATTCATCTGCCTAGAGAAGTTACAGAGGTTTACACAGAGAATTCCTAGTATAAGTACAAGAAAATAAGAGAGACTTAGAAAACTGGTAAAACCTACACTGTTGATAGAGTTGGGAGTACTTAGCACTGTGAAAACAGCACTTTCGCCAAAAGAAATCTACTTCTCTAAGACCGGGAAACAGTGAAAAGAGAATGTATGAGTTTCTCAAGATTGGTAACAGATAGAAACAAGAGAAAGTACACAGTGATTCATCTACCTAGAGAAGTTACAGAGGTTTACACAGAGAATTCCAAGTATAAGTACACGAAAATAAGAGAGACTTAGAAAACTGGTAAAACCTACATTGTTGATAGAGTTGGGAGTACTTAGCACTGTGAAAACAGGACTTTCGCATAGAGAAATCTACTTCTCTAAGACCGGGAAACAGTGATAAGAGAATGTATGAGTTTCTCAAGATTGCTAACAGATAGAAAGCAGAGAAAGTACACAGTGATTCATCTACCTAGAGAAGTTAGAGAGGTTTACACAGAAATTTCCAAGTATAAGTAAAAGAAGATAAGAGAGACTTAGAAAACTGGTAAAACTTACATTGTTGATTGAGTTGGGAGTACTTAGCACTGTGAAAACAGCACTTTCGCCGAAAGAAATCTACTTCTCTAAGACCGGGAAACAGTGAAAAGAGAATGTATGAGTTTCTCAACATTGGTAACAGATAGATACAAGAGAAAGTACACAGTGATTCATCTACCTAGAGAAGTTACAGAGGTTTACACAGAGAATTCCAAGTATAAGTACAAGAAAATAAGAGAGACTTAGAAAACTGGTAAATCCTACATTGTTGATAGAGTTGGGGGTACTTAGCACTGTGAAAACAGCACTTTCTCCGAAAGAAATCTACTTCTCTAACACCGGGAAACAGGGAACAGAGAATGTATGAGTTTCTCAAGATTAGTAACAGATAGAAAAAAAGAAGTACACAGTGATTCATCTACCTAGAGAAGTTACAGAGGTTTACACAGAGAATTCCAAGTATAAGTACAAGAAAATAGGAGAGACTTAGAAAACTGGTAAATCCTACATTGTTGATAGAGTTGGGGGTACTTAGCACTGTGAAAACAGCACTTTCGCAGAAAGAAATCTACTTCTCTAATGCCGAGAAACAGGGAACAGAGAATGTATGAATTTCTCAACAATGGTAACAGATAGAAATAAAAGAAGTACACAGTGATTCATCTACCTAGAGAACTTACAGAGTTTTACACAGAGAATTCCAAGTATAAGTACAAGAGAATAAGAGAGACATAGAAAACTGGTAAAACCTACATAGTTGATAGAGTTGGGAGTACTTAGCACTGTGAAAACAGCACTTTCGCAGAAAGAAATCTACTTCTCTAATACCGCGAAACAGGGAACAGAGAATGTATGAGTTTCTCAAGATTAGTAACAGATAGAAACAAAAGAAGTACACAGTGATTCATCTACCTAGAGAAGTGACAGAGGTTTACACAGAAAATTAAAAGTATAAGTAAAGGAAGATAAGAGAGACTTAGAAAACTGGTAAAACTTACATTGTTGATTGAGTTGGGAGTACTTAGCACTGTGAAAACAGCACTTTCGCCGAACGAAATCTACTTCTCTAAGACCGGGAAACAGTGAAAAGAGAATGTATGAGTTTCTCAAGATTGGTAACAGATAGAAACAAGAGAAAGTACACAGTGATTCATCTACCTAGAGAAGTTACAGAGCTTTACACAGAGACTTCCAAGTATAAGTACAAGAAAATAAGAGAGACTTAGAAAACTGGTAAATCCTACATTGTTGATAGAGTTCGGAGTACTCAGCACTGTGAAAACAGCACTTTCTCCGAAAGAAATCTACTTCTCTAACACCGCGAAGCAGGGAACAGAGAATGTATGAGTTTCTCAAGATTAGTAACAGATAGAAAAAAAGAAGTACACAGTGATTCATCTACCTAGAGAACTTACAGAGGTTTACACAGAGAATAACAAGTATAAGTACAGGAAAATAAGAGAGACATAGAAAACTGGTAAAACCTACATTGCTGATAGAGTTGGGAGTACTTAGCACTGTGAAAACAGCACTTTCGCAGAAAGAAATCTACTTCTCTAAGACCGGGAAACAGTGAACAGAGAATGTATGAGTTTCTCAAGATTGGTAACAGATAGAAACAAGAGAAAGTACACAGTGATTCATCTACCTAGAGAAGTTAGAGAGGTTTACACAGAAAATTCCAAGTATAAGTAAAAGAAGATAAGAGAGACTTAGAAAACTGGTAAAACTTACATTTTTGATTGAGTTGGGTGTACTTAGCACTACGAAAACAGCACTTTCGCCGAAGGAAATCTACTTCTCTAAGACCGGGAAACACTGAAAAGAGAATGTATGTGTTTCTCAAGATTGGTAACAGATAGAAACAAGAGAAAGGACACAGTGATTCATCTACCTAGAGAAGTTACAGAGGTTTACACAGAGAATTCCAAGTACAAGTACAGGAAAATAAGAGAGATTTTGAAAACTGGTAAAACCTACATTGTTGATAGAGTTGGGAGTACGTAGGACTGTGAAAACATCACTTTCGCAGAAAGAAATCTACTTCTCTAACACCGAGAAACAGGGAACAGAGAATGTATGAGTTTCTCAAGAATGGTAACAGATAGAAAGAAAAGAAGTACACAGTGATTCATCTACCTAGAGAAGTTACAGAGGTTTACACAGAGAATTCCAAGTATAAGTACAAGAAAATAAGAGAGACTTGGAAAACTGGTAAAACCTACATTGTTGATAGAGTTGTGAGTACCTAGCACGGTGAAAACAGCACTTTCGCCGAACGAAATCTACTTCTCTAAGACCGGGAAACAGTGAAAAGTGAATGTATGAGTTTCTCAAGATTGGTAAAAGATAGAAACCAGAGAAAGTACACAGTGATTCATCTAACTAGAGAAGTTACAGACGTTTACACAGAGAATTCCAAGTATAAGTACAAGAAAATAAGAGAGACTTAGAAAACTGGTAAAACCTACATTGCTGATAGAGTTGGGAGTACTTAGCACTGTGAAAACAGCACTTTCGCCGAAAGAAATCTACTTCTCTAACAGCGGGAAACAGGGAACAGAAAAGGTATGAGTTTCTCAAGATTGGTAACAGATAGAGACAAGAGAAAGTACACAGTGATTCATCTACCTAGAGAACTTACAGAGGTTTACACAGAGAATTCCAAGTATGACTACAAGAAAATAAGAGAGACCTAGAAAACTGGTAAAACCTACATTGTTGATAGAGTTGGGAGTACTTAGCACTGTGAAAACAGCACTTTCGCAGAAAGAAATCTACTTCTCTAAGACCGGGAAACTGTGAGAAGAGAATGTATGAGTTTCTCAAGATTGGTAACAGATAGAAACAAGAGAAAGTACACAGTGATTCATCTACCTAGAGAAGTTACAGAGGTTTACACAGAAAATTCCAAGTATAAGTAAAAGAAGATAAGAGAGACTTAGAAAACTGGTAAAACTTACATTGTTGATTGAGTTGGGAGTACATAGCACTGTGAAAACAGCACTTTCGCCGAAAGAAATCTACTGCTCTAAGACCGGGAAACAGTGAAAAGAGAATTTATGACCTTGTCAAGATTGGTAACAGATAGAAACAAGAGAAAGTACACAGTGATTCATCTACCTAGAGAAGTTACAGAGGTTTACACAGAGAATTCCATGTATAAGTACAAAAAATAAGACAGACTTAGAAAAGTGGTAAAACCTACATTGTTGATAGAGTTGGGAGTACTTAGCACTGTGAAAACAGCACTTTCGCAGAAAGAAATCTACTTCTCTAAGACCGGGAAACATTGAGAAGAGATTGTATGAGTTTCTCAAGATTGGTAACAGATAGAAACAAGGGAAAGTATACAGTGATTCATCTACCTAGAGAAATTACAGAGGTTTACACAGAAAATTCCAAGTATAAGTAAAAGAAGATAAGAGAGACTTAGAAAACTGGTAAAACATACATTGTTGATTGAGTTGGGAGTACTTAGCACTGTGAAAACAGCACTTTCGCCAAAAGAAATCTACTTCTCTAAGACCGGGAAACAGTGAAAAGAGAATGTATAAGTTTGTCAAGATTGGTAACAGATAGAAACAGAGAAAGTACACATTGATTCATCTACCTAGAGAAGTTACAGAGGTTTACACAGAGAATTCCAAGTATAAGTACAAGAAAATAAGAGAGACTTAGAAAACTGGTAAAACCTACATTGTTGATAGAGTTGGGAGTACTTAGTACTGTGAAAATAGCACTTTCCCAGAAAGAAATCTACTTCTCTAAGACCGTGAAACAGTGAACAGAGAATGTATGAGTTTCTCAAGATTAGTAACAGATAGAAACAAAAGAAGTACACAGTGATTCATCTACCTAGAGAAGTTACAGACGTTTACACAGAAAATTCCAAGTATAAGAAAAAGAAGATAAGAGAGACTTAGAAAACTGGTAAAACTTACATTGTTGATTGAGTTGGGAGTACTTAGCACTGTGAAAACAGCACTTTCGCCGAAAGAAATCTACTTCTCTAAGACCGCGAAACAGTGAAAAGACAATGTATGAGTTTCTCAAGATTGGTAAGAGATAGAAACAAGAGAAAGTACACAGTGATTCATCTACCTAGAGAAGTTACAGAGGTTTACACAGAGAATTCCAAGTATAAGTACAAGAAAATAAGAGAGACTTAGAAAACTGGTAAAACCTACATTCCTGATAGAGTTGGGAGTACTTAGCACTGTGAAAACAGGACTTTCGCATAGAGAAATCTACTTCTCTAAGACCGGGAAACAGTGAATAGAGAATGTATGAGTTTCTCAAGATTGGTGACAGATAGAAACAAGACAAAGTACACAGCTATTCATTTACCTAGAGAAGTTACAGAGGTTTACACAGAAAATTCCAAGTATAAGTAAAAGAAGATAAGAGAGACTTAGAAAACTGGTAAAACTTACATTGTTGATTGAGTTGGGAGTATTTAGCACTGTGAAAACAGCACTTTCGCCGAAAAAAATCTACTTCTCTAAGACCGGGAAACAGTGAAAAGAGAATGTATGTGTTTCTCAAGATTGGTAACAGATAGAAACCAGAGAAAGTACACAGTGATTCATCTACCTAGAGAAGTTACAGAGGTTTACACAGAGAATTCCAAGTATAAGTACAAGAAAATAAGAGAGACTTAGAATACTGGTAAAACCTACATTGTTGATAGAGTTGGGCGTACTTAGCACTGTGAAGACAGAACTTTCCCAGAAAGAAATCTACTTCTCTAAGACCGCGAAACAGTGAACAGAGAATGTATGAGTTTCTCAAGATTAGTAACAGATAGAAATAAAAGAAGTACACAGTGATTCATCTACCTAGAGAAGTTACAGAGGTTTACACAGAAAATTCCAAGTATAAGTAAAAGAAGATAAGAGAGACTTAGAAAACTGGTAAAACCTACATTGTTGATTGAGTTGGGAGTACTTAGCACTGTCAAAACAGCACTTTCGCCGAACGAAATCTACTTCTCTAAGACCGGGAAACAGTGAAAAGAGAATGTATGAGTTTCTCAAGATTGGTAAAAGATAGAAACCAGAGAAAGTATACAGTGATTCATCTACCTAGAGAAGTTACAGAGGTTTACACAGAGAATTCCAAGTATAAGTACAAGAAAATAAGAGAGACTTAGAAAACTGGTAAAAACTACATTGCTGATAGAGTTAGGAGTACTTAGCACTGCAAAAACAGCACTTTCGCCGAAAGAAATCTACTTCTCTAACACCGGGAAACAGGGAACAGAGAAGGTATGAGTTTCTCAAGATTGGTACCAGATAGAAACAACAGAAAGTACACAGTGATTCATCTACCTAGAGAACTTACAGAGGTTTACACAGAGAATTCCAAGTATAAGTACAAGAAAATAAGAGAGACTTAGAAAACTGGTAAAACCTACATTGTTGATAGAGTTGGGAGTACTTAGCACTGTGAAAACAGCACTTTCCCAGAAAGAAATCTACTTCTCTAAGCCGCGAAACAGGGAACAGAGAATGTATGAGTTTCTCAAGATTAGTAACACATAGAAATAAAAAAGTACACAGTGATTCATCTACCTAGAGAAGTTACAGAGTATTACACAGAAAATTCCAAGTATAAGTAAAAGAAGATAAGAGAAACTTAGAAAACTGGTAAAACCTACATTGTTGATAGAGTTGGGAGTAGTTAGCACTGTGAAAACAGCACTTTCGCCGAAAGAAATCTACTTCTCTAAGACCGGGAAACAATGAAAGGAGAATGTATGAGTTTCTCAAGATTGGTAACAGATAGAAACAAGAGAAAGTACACAGTGATTCATCTACCTAGAGAAATTACAGAGGTTTACATAGAAAATTCGAAGTATAAGAAAAAGAAGATAAGAGAGACTTAGAAAACTGGTAAAAGTTACATTGTTGATTGAGTTGGGAGTACTTAGCACTGTGAAAACAGCACTTTCGCTGAAAGAAATCTACTTCTCTAAGACCGGGAAACAGTGAAAAGAGAATGTATGAGTTTCTCAAGATTGGTAACAGATTGAAACAAGAGAAAGTACACAGTGATTCATCTACCTAGAGAAGTTACAGAGGTTTACACAGAGAATTCCAAGTATAAGTACACGAAAATAAGAGAGACTTAGAAAACTGGTAAAACCGATATTGTTGATAGAGTTGGGAGTACTTAGCACTGTGAAAATAGCACTTTCGCCGAAAGAAATCTACTTCTCTAAGACCGGGAAACAGTGAAAGGAGAATGTATGAGTTTCTCAAGATTGGTAACAGATAGAAACCAGAGAAAGTACACAGTGATTCATCTACCTAGGGAAGTTACAGAGGTTTACACAGAGAATTCCATGTATAAGTACAAAAAATAAGACAGACTTAGAAAACTGGTAAAACCTACATTGTTGATAGAGTTGGGAGTACTTAGCACTGTGAAAACAGCAATTTCGCAGAAAGAAATCTACTTCTCTAAGACCGGGAAACAGTGAAAAGAGAATGTATGACCTTGTCAAGATTGGTAACAGATAGAAACAAGAGAAAGTACACAGTGATTCATCTACCTAGAGAAGTTACAGAGGTTTACACAGAGAATTCCAAGTATAAGTAAAAGGAGATAAGAGAGACTTAGAAAACTGGTAAAACCTACATTGTTGATAGAGTTGGGAGTACTTAGCCCTGTGAAAACAGCACTTTCGCAGAAAGAAATCTACTTCTCTAAGACCGGGAAACAGTGAACAGAGAATGTATGAGTTTCTCAAGATTAGTAACAGATAGAAACAAAAGAAGTACACAGTGATTCATCTACCTAGAGAAGCTACAGAGGTTTACACAGAGAATTCCAAGTATAAGTACAAGAAAATAAGAGAGACTTAGAAAACTGGTAAAAGCTACATTGTTGATAGAGTTGGGAGTACTTAGTACTGTGAAAACAGCACTTTCGCCGAACTAAATCTACTTCTCTAAGACCGGGAAACAGTGATAAGAGAATGTATGAGTTTCTCAAGATTAGTAACAGATAGAAAAAAAGAAGTACACAGTGATTCATCTACCTAGAGAAGTTACAGAGGTTTACACAGAGAATTCCAAGTATAAGTACAAGAAAATAAGAGAGACTTAGAAAACTGGTAAATCCTACATTGTTGATAGAGTTGGGAGTACTCAGCACTGTGAAAACAGCTCTTTCTCCGAAAGAAATCTATTTCTCTAACACCGGGAAACAGGGAACAGAGAATGTATGAGTTTCTCAAGATTAGTAACAGATAGAAAAAAAGAAGTACACAGTGATTCATCTACCTAGAGAAGTTACAGAGGTTTACACAGAGAATTCCAAGTATAAGTAAAAGAAGTTAAGAGAGACTTCGAAAACTGGTAAAACTTACATTGTTGATTGAATTGGGAGTACTTAGCACTGTGAAAACAGCACTTTCGCCGAAAGAAATCTATTTCTCTAACACCGGGAAACAGGGAACAGAGAATGTATGAGTTTCTCAAGATTAGTAACAGATAGAAAAAAAGAAGTACACAGTGATTCATCTACCTAGAGAAGTTACAGAGGTTTACACAGAGAATTCCAAGTATAAGTACAAGAAAATAAGAGAGACTTAGAAAACTGGTAAAACTTACATTGTTGATTGAGTTGGGAGTACTTAGCACTGTGAAAACATCACTTTCGCCGAACGAAATCTACTTCTCTAAGACCGAGAAACAGTGATAAGAGAATGTATGTGTTTCTCAAGAATGGTAACAGATAGAAACCAAAGAAAGTACACAGTGATTGATCTACCTAGAGAAGTTACAGAGGTTTACACAGAGAATTCCAAGTATAAGTACAAGAAAATAAGAGAGACTTAGAAAACTGGTAAAACCTACATTGTTGATAGAGTTGGGAGTACTTAGTACTGTGAAAATAGCACTTTCCCAGAAAGAAATCTACTTCTCTAAGACCGTGAAACAGTGAACAGAGAATGTATGAGTTTCTCAAGATTAGTAACAGATAGAAACAAAAGAAGTACACAGTGATTCATCTACCTAGAGAAGTTACAGACGTTTACACAGAAAATTCCAAGTATAAGAAAAAGAAGATAAGAGAGACTTAGAAAACTGGTAAAACTTACATTGTTGATTGAGTTGGGAGTACTTAGCACTGTGAAAACAGCACTTTCGCTGAAAGAAATCTACTTCTCTAAGACCGGGAAACAGTGAAAAGAGAATGTATGAGTTTCTCAAGATTGGTAACAGATAGAAACAAAAGAAAGTACACAGTGATTCATCTACCTAGAGAAGTTACAGAGGTTTACACAGAGAATTCCAAGTATAAGTACAAGAAAATTAGAGAGACTTAGAAAACTGGTAAAACCTACATTGTTGATAGAGTTGGGAGTACTTAGCACTGTGAAAATAGCACTTTTGGAGAAAGAAATCTACTTCTCTAACACCGGGAAACAGGGAACAGAGAATGTATGAGTTTCTCAAGATTGGTAACACATAGAAACCAGAGAAAGTACACAGTGATTCATCTACCTAGAGAAGTTACAGAGGTTTACATAGAACATTCGAAGTATAAGAAGAAGAAGATAAGAGAGACTTAGAAAACTGGTAAAAGTAACATTGTTGATTGAGTTGGGAGTACTTAGCACTGTGAAAACAGCACTTTCGCTGAAAGAAATATACTTCTCTAAGACCGGGAAACAGTGAAAAGAGAATGTATGAGTTTCTCAAGATTGGTAACAGATAGAAACAAGAGAAAGTACACAGTGATTCATCTACCTTGAGAAGTTACAGAGGTTTACACAGAGAATTCCAAGTATAAGTACAAGAAAATAAGAGAGACTTAGAAAACTGGTAAAACCTACATTGCTGATAGAGTTGTGAGTACCTAGCAGTGTAAAAACAGCACTTTCGCCGAAGGAAATCTACTTCTCTAAGACCGGGAAACAGTGAAAAGAGAATGTATGAGTTTCTCAAGATTGGTAAAAGATAGAAACCAGAGAAAGTACACAGTGATTCATCTACCTAGAGAAGTTACAGACGTTTACACAGAGAATTCCAAGTATAAGTACAAGAAACTAAGAGAGACTTAGAAAACTGGTAAAACCTACATTGTTGATAGAGTTGGGAGCACTTAGGACTGTGAAAACAGCACTTTCGCAGAAAGAAATCTACTTCTCTAACACCGAGAAACAGGGAACAGAGAATGTATGAATTTCTCAAGAATGGTAACAGATAGAAACAAAAGAAGTACACAGTGATTCATCTACCTAGAGAACTTACAGAGTTTTACACAGAGAATTCCAAGTATAAGTACAAGAGAATAAGAGAGACTTAGAAAACTGGTAAAACCTACATAGTTGATAGAGTTGGGAGTACTTAGCACTGTGAAAACAGCACTTTCGCAGAAAGAAATCTACTTCTCTAATACCGCGAAACAGGGAACAGAGAATGTATGAGTTTCTCAAGATTAGTAACAGATAGAAACAAAAAAGTACACAGTGATTCATCTACCTAGAGAAGTTACAGAGGTTTACACAGAAAATTAAAAGTATAAGTAAAAAAGATAAGAGAGACTTAGAAAACTGGTAAAACTTACATTGTTGATTGAGTTGGGAGTACTTAGCACTGTGAAAACAGCACTTTGGCCAAAAGAAATCTACTTCTCTAAGACGGGGAAACAGTGAAAAGAGAATGTATGACTTTCTCAAGATTGGTAACAGATAGAAACAAGAGAAAGTACGCAGTGATTCATGTACCTAGAGAAGTTACATAGGTTTACACAGAGAAGTCCAAGTATAAGTACAAGAAAATAAAAGAGACTTAGAAAACTGGTAAAACCTCCATTGTTGATAGAGTTGGGACTACTTAGCACTGTGAAAACAGCACTTTCGCCGAAAGAAATCTACTTCTGTAAGACTGGGAAACAGTGAAAAGAGAATGTATGAGTTTCTCAAGATTGGTAGCAGATAGAAACAAGAGAAAGCACACAGTGATTCATCTACCTAGAGAAGTTACAGAGGTTTACACAGAGAATTCCAAGTATAAGTACAAGAAAATAGGAGAGACTTAGAAAACTGGTAAATCCTACATTGTTGATAGAGTTGTGAGTACTTAGTACTGTGAAAACAGCACTTTCTCCGAAAGAAATCTACTTCTCTAACACCGGGAAACAGGGAACAGAGAATGTATGAGTTTCTCAAGATTAGTAACAGATAGAAACAAAAGAAGTACACAGTGATTCATCCAGCTAGAGAAGTTACAGAGGTTTACATAGAAAATTCGAAGTATATGAAAAAGAAAATAAGAGAGACTTAGAAAACTGGTAAAACTTATATTGTTGATTGATTTGGGAGTACTTAGCACTGTGAAAACAGCACTTTCGTCGAACGAAATCTACTTGTCTAAGACCGGGAATCAGTGAAAAGAGAATGTATGAGTTTCTCAAGATTGGTAAAAGTTAGAAACCAGAGAAAGTACACAGTGATTCATCTACCTAGACAAGTTACAGAGGTTTACACAGAGAATTCTAAGTATAAGAACAAGAAAATAAGCGAGACTTAGAAAACTGGTAAAACCTACATTGTGGATAGAGTTGGGAGTACTTAGCACTGTGAAAACAGCACTTTCGCAGAAAGAAATCTCCTTCTCTAACACCGGGAAACAGGGAACAGAGAATGAATGAGTTTTTCAAGATTCGGAACAGATAGAAACAAAAGAAGTACACAGTGATTCATCTACCTAGAGAAGTTACAAAGGTTTACACAGAAAATTCCACGTATTAGTAAAAGAAGATAAGAGAGACTTAGAAAACTGGTAAAACTTACATTGTTGATTGAGTTGGGAGTACTTAGCACTGTGAAAACAGCACTTTCGCCGAAAGAAATCTACTTCTCTAAGACCGCGAAACAGTGAAAAGACAATGTATGAGTTTCTCAAGATTGGTAAGAGATAGAAACAAGAGAAAGTACACAGTGATTCATCTACCTAGAGAAGTTACAGAGGTTTACACAGAGAATTCCAAGTATAAGTACAAGAAAATAAGAGAGACTTAGAAAACTGGTAAAACCTACATTCCTGATAGAGTTGGGAGTACTTAGCACTGTGAAAACAGGACTTTCGCATAGAGAAATCTACTTCTCTAAGACCGGGAAACAGTGAATAGAGAATGTATGAGTTTCTCAAGATTGGTGACAGATAGAAACAAGACAAAGTACACAGTTATTCATTTACCTAGAGAAGTTACAGAGGTTTACACAGAAAATTCCAAGTATAAGTAAAAGAAGATAAGATAGACTTAGAAAACTGGTAAAACTTACATTGTTGATTGAGTTGGGAGTATTTAGCACTGTGAAAACAGCACATTCGCCGAAAAAAATCAACTTCTCTAAGACCGGGAAACAGTGAAAAGAGAATGTATGTGTTTCTCAAGATTGGTAACAGATAGAAACAAGAGAAAGTACACAGTGATTCATCTGCCTAGAGAAGTTACAGAGGTTTACACAGAGAATTCCAAGTATAAGTACAAGAAAATAAGAGAGACTTAGAATACTGGTAAAACCTACATTGTTGATAGAGTTGGGCATACTTAGCACTGTGAAAACAGAACTTTCCCAGAAAGAAATCTACTTCTCTAAGACCGCGAAACAGTGAACAGAGAATGTATGAGTTTCTCAAGATTAGTAACAGATAGAAATAAAAGAAGTACACAGTGATTCATCTACCTAGAGAAGTTACAGAGGTTTACACAGAAAATTCCAAGTATAAGTAAAAGAAGATAAGAGAGATTTAGAAAACTGGTAAAACCTACATTGTTGATTGAGTTGGGAGTACTTAGCACTGTGAAAACAGCACTTTCGCCGAACGAAATCTACTTCTCTAAGACCGGGAAACAGTGAAAAGAGAATGTATGAGTTTCTCAAGATTGGTAAAAGATAGAAACCAGAGAAAGTATACGGTGATTCATCTACCTAGAGAAGTTACAGAGGTTTACACAGAGAATTCCAAGTATAAGTACAAGAAAATAAGAGAGACTTAGAAAACTGGTAAAAACTACATTGCTGATAGAGTTAGGAGTACTTAGCACTGCAAAAACAGCACTTTCGCCGAAAGAAATCTACTTCTCTAACACCGGGAAACAGGGAACAGAGAAGGTATGAGTTTCTCAAGATTGGTAACAGATAGAAACAACAGAAAGTACACAGTGATTCATCTACCTAGAGAACTTACAGAGGTTTACACAGAGAATTCCAAGTATAAGTACAAGAAAATAAGAGAGACTTAGAAAACTGGTAAAACCTACATTGTTGATAGAGTTGGGAGTACTTAGCACTGTGAAAACAGCACTTTCCCAGAAAGAAATCTACTTCTCTAAGACCGCGAAACAGTGAACAGAGAATGTATGAGTTTCTCAAGATTAGTAACAGATAGAAATAAAAAAAGTACACAGTGATTCATCTACCTAGAGAAGTTACAGAGTATTACACAGAAAATTCCAAGTATAAGTAAAAGAAGATAAGAGAAACTTAGAAAACTGGTAAAACCTACATTGTTGATAGAGTTGGGAGTACTTAGCACTGTGAAAACAGCACTTTCGCCGAAAGAAATCTACTTCTCTAAGACCAGGAAACAGTGAAAAGAGAATGTATGAGTTTCTCAAGATTGGTAACAGATAGAAACAAGAGAAAGTACACAGTGATTCACCTACCTAGAGAAGTTACAGAGGTTTACATAGAAAATTCGAAGTATAAGAAAAAGAAGATAAGAGAGACTTAGAAAACTGGTAAAAGTTACATTGTTGATTGAGTTGGGAGTACTTAGCACTGTGAAAACAGCACTTTCGCTGAAAGAAATCTACTTCTCTAAGACCGGGAAACAGTGAAAAGAGAATGTATGAGTTTCTCAAGATTGGTAACAGATAGAAACAAGAGAAAGTACACAGTGATTCATCTACCTAGAGAAGTTACAGAGGTTTACACAGAGAATTCCAAGTATAAGTACACGAAAATAAGAGAGACTTAGAAAACTGGTAAAACCGATATTGTTGATAGAGTTGGGAGTACTTAGCACTGTGAAAACAGCACTTTCGCCGAAAGAAATCTACTTCTCTAAGACCG
Source organism: Heterohyrax brucei (assembly GCA_028571685.1). Taxonomy (NCBI): domain Eukaryota; kingdom Metazoa; phylum Chordata; class Mammalia; order Hyracoidea; family Procaviidae; genus Heterohyrax; species Heterohyrax brucei. The sequence goes on along the minus strand of CM053165.1, from coordinate 4,575,817 downwards.
GGAAACAGTGAAAGGAGAATGTATGAGTTTCTCAAGATTGGTAACAGATAGAAACCAGAGAAAGTACACAGTGATTCATCTACCTAGGGAAGTTACAGAGGTTTACACAGAGAATTCCATGTATAAGTACAAAAAATAAGACAGACTTAGAAAACTGGTAAAACCTACATTGTTGATAGAGTTGGGAGTACTTAGCACTGTGAAAACAGCAATTTCGCAGAAAGAAATCTACTTCTCTAAGACCGGGAAACAGTGAAAAGAGAATGTATGACCTTGTCAAGATTGGTAACAGATAGAAACAAGAGAAAGTACACAGTGATTCATCTACCTAGAGAAGTTACAGAGGTTTACACAGAGAATTCCAAGTATAAGTAAAAGGAGATAAGAGAGACTTAGAAAACTGGTAAAACCTACATTGTTGATAGAGTTGGGAGTACTTAGCCCTGTGAAAACAGCACTTTCGCAGAAAGAAATCTACTTCTCTAACACCGGGAAAAAGGGAACAGAGAATGTATGAGTTTCTCAAGATTGGTAACACATAGAAACCAGAGAAAGTACACAGTGATTCATCTACCTAGAGAAGTTACAGAGGTTTACATAGAACATTCGAAGTATAAGAAGAAGAAGATAAGAGAGACTTAGAAAACTGGTAAAAGTAACATTGTTGATTTAGTTGGGAGTACTTAGCACTGTGAAAACAGCACTTTCGCTGAAAGAAATATACTTCTCTAAGACCGGGAAACAGTGAAAAGAGAATGTATGAGTTTCTCAAGATTGGTAACAGATAGAAACAAGAGAAAGTACACAGTGATTCATCTACCTTGAGAAGTTACAGAGGTTTACACAGAGAATTCCAAGTATAAGTACAAGAAAATAAGAGAGACTTAGAAAACTGGTAAAACCTACATTGCTGATAGAGTTGTGAGTACCTAGCAGTGTAAAAACAGCACTTTCGCCGAAGGAAATCTACTTCTCTAAGACCGGGAAACAGTGAAAAGAGAATGTATTAGTTTCTCAAGATTGGTAAAAGATAGAAACCAGAGAAAGTACACAGTGATTCATCTACCTAGAGAAGTTACAGACGTTTACACAGAGAATTCCAAGTATAAGTACAAGAAACTAAGAGAGACTTAGAAAACTGGTAAAACCTACATTGTTGATAGAGTTGGGAGCACTTAGGACTGTGAAAACAGCACTTTCGCAGAAAGAAATCTACTTCTCTAACACCGAGAAACAGGGAACAGAGAATGTATGAATTTCTCAAGAATGGTAACAGATAGAAACAAAAGAAGTACACAGTGATTCATCTACCTAGAGAACTTACAGAGTTTTACACAGAGAATTCCAAGTATAAGTACAAGAGAATAAGAGAGACTTAGAAAACTGGTAAAACCTACATAGTTGATAGAGTTGGGAGTACTTAGCACTGTGAAAACAGCACTTTCGCAGAAAGAAATCTACTTCTCTAATACCGCGAAACAGGGAACAGAGAATGTATGAGTTTCTCAAGATTAGTAACAGATAGAAACAAAAAAGTACACAGTGATTCATCTACCTAGAGAAGTTACAGAGGTTTACACAGAAAATTAAAAGTATAAGTAAAAAAGATAAGAGAGACTTAGAAAACTGGTAAAACTTACATTGTTGATTGAGTTGGGAGTACTTAGCACTGTGAAAACAGCACTTTGGCCAAAAGAAATCTACTTCTCTAAGACGGGGAAACAGTGAAAAGAGAATGTATGACTTTCTCAAGATTGGTAACAGATAGAAACAAGAGAAAGTACGCAGTGATTCATGTACCTAGAGAAGTTACATAGGTTTACACAGAGAAGTCCAAGTATAAGTACAAGAAAATAAAAGAGACTTAGAAAACTGGTAAAACCTCCATTGTTGATAGAGTTGGGACTACTTAGCACTGTGAAAACAGCACTTTCGCCGAAAGAAATCTACTTCTGTAAGACTGGGAAACAGTGAAAAGAGAATGTATGAGTTTCTCAAGATTGGTAGCAGATAGAAACAAGAGAAAGCACACAGTGATTCATCTACCTAGAGAAGTTACAGAGGTTTACACAGAGAATTCCAAGTATAAGTACAAGAAAATAGGAGAGACTTAGAAAACTGGTAAATCCTACATTGTTGATAGAGTTGTGAGTACTTAGTACTGTGAAAACAGCACTTTCTCCGAAAGAAATCTACTTCTCTAACACCGGGAAACAGGGAACAGAGAATGTATGAGTTTCTCAAGATTAGTAACAGATAGAAACAAAAGAAGTACACAGTGATTCATCCAGCTAGAGAAGTTACAGAGGTTTACATAGAAAATTCGAAGTATATGAAAAAGAAAATAAGAGAGACTTAGAAAACTGGTAAAACTTATATTGTTGATTGATTTGGGAGTACTTAGCACTGTGAAAACAGCACTTTCGTCGAACGAAATCTACTTGTCTAAGACCGGGAATCAGTGAAAAGAGAATGTATGAGTTTCTCAAGATTGGTAAAAGTTAGAAACCAGAGAAAGTACACAGTGATTCATCTACCTAGACAAGTTACAGAGGTTTACACAGAGAATTCTAAGTATAAGAACAAGAAAATAAGCGAGACTTAGAAAACTGGTAAAACCTACATTGTGGATAGAGTTGGGAGTACTTAGCACTGTGAAAACAGCACTTTCGCAGAAAGAAATCTCCTTCTCTAACACCGGGAAACAGGGAACAGAGAATGAATGAGTTTTTCAAGATTCGGAACAGATAGAAACAAAAGAAGTACACAGTGATTCATCTACCTAGAGAAGTTACAAAGGTTTACACAGAAAATTCCACGTATTAGTAAAAGAAGATAAGAGAGACTTAGAAAACTGGTAAAACTTACATTGTTGATTGAGTTGGGAGTACTTAGCACTGTGAAAACAGCACTTTCGCCGAAAGAAATCTACTTCTCTAAGACCGCGAAACAGTGAAAAGACAATGTATGAGTTTCTCAAGATTGGTAAGAGATAGAAACAAGAGAAAGTACACAGTGATTCATCTACCTAGAGAAGTTACAGAGGTTTACACAGAGAATTCCAAGTATAAGTACAAGAAAATAAGAGAGACTTAGAAAACTGGTAAAACCTACATTCCTGATAGAGTTGGGAGTACTTAGCACTGTGAAAACAGGACTTTCGCATAGAGAAATCTACTTCTCTAAGACCGGGAAACAGTGAATAGAGAATGTATGAGTTTCTCAAGATTGGTGACAGATAGAAACAAGACAAAGTACACAGTTATTCATTTACCTAGAGAAGTTACAGAGGTTTACACAGAAAATTCCAAGTATAAGTAAAAGAAGATAAGATAGACTTAGAAAACTGGTAAAACTTACATTGTTGATTGAGTTGGGAGTATTTAGCACTGTGAAAACAGCACATTCGCCGAAAAAAATCAACTTCTCTAAGACCGGGAAACAGTGAAAAGAGAATGTATGTGTTTCTCAAGATTGGTAACAGATAGAAACAAGAGAAAGTACACAGTGATTCATCTGCCTAGAGAAGTTACAGAGGTTTACACAGAGAATTCCAAGTATAAGTACAAGAAAATAAGAGAGACTTAGAATACTGGTAAAACCTACATTGTTGATAGAGTTGGGCATACTTAGCACTGTGAAAACAGAACTTTCCCAGAAAGAAATCTACTTCTCTAAGACCGCGAAACAGTGAACAGAGAATGTATGAGTTTCTCAAGATTAGTAACAGATAGAAATAAAAGAAGTACACAGTGATTCATCTACCTAGAGAAGTTACAGAGGTTTACACAGAAAATTCCAAGTATAAGTAAAAGAAGATAAGAGAGATTTAGAAAACTGGTAAAACCTACATTGTTGATTGAGTTGGGAGTACTTAGCACTGTGAAAACAGCACTTTCGCCGAACGAAATCTACTTCTCTAAGACCGGGAAACAGTGAAAAGAGAATGTATGAGTTTCTCAAGATTGGTAAAAGATAGAAACCAGAGAAAGTATACGGTGATTCATCTACCTAGAGAAGTTACAGAGGTTTACACAGAGAATTCCAAGTATAAGTACAAGAAAATAAGAGAGACTTAGAAAACTGGTAAAAACTACATTGCTGATAGAGTTAGGAGTACTTAGCACTGCAAAAACAGCACTTTCGCCGAAAGAAATCTACTTCTCTAACACCGGGAAACAGGGAACAGAGAAGGTATGAGTTTCTCAAGATTGGTAACAGATAGAAACAACAGAAAGTACACAGTGATTCATCTACCTAGAGAACTTACAGAGGTTTACACAGAGAATTCCAAGTATAAGTACAAGAAAATAAGAGAGACTTAGAAAACTGGTAAAACCTACATTGTTGATAGAGTTGGGAGTACTTAGCACTGTGAAAACAGCACTTTCCCAGAAAGAAATCTACTTCTCTAAGACCGCGAAACAGTGAACAGAGAATGTATGAGTTTCTCAAGATTAGTAACAGATAGAAATAAAAAAAGTACACAGTGATTCATCTACCTAGAGAAGTTACAGAGTATTACACAGAAAATTCCAAGTATAAGTAAAAGAAGATAAGAGAAACTTAGAAAACTGGTAAAACCTACATTGTTGATAGAGTTGGGAGTACTTAGCACTGTGAAAACAGCACTTTCGCCGAAAGAAATCTACTTCTCTAAGACCAGGAAACAGTGAAAAGAGAATGTATGAGTTTCTCAAGATTGGTAACAGATAGAAACAAGAGAAAGTACACAGTGATTCACCTACCTAGAGAAGTTACAGAGGTTTACATAGAAAATTCGAAGTATAAGAAAAAGAAGATAAGAGAGACTTAGAAAACTGGTAAAAGTTACATTGTTGATTGAGTTGGGAGTACTTAGCACTGTGAAAACAGCACTTTCGCTGAAAGAAATCTACTTCTCTAAGACCGGGAAACAGTGAAAAGAGAATGTATGAGTTTCTCAAGATTGGTAACAGATAGAAACAAGAGAAAGTACACAGTGATTCATCTACCTAGAGAAGTTACAGAGGTTTACACAGAGAATTCCAAGTATAAGTACACGAAAATAAGAGAGACTTAGAAAACTGGTAAAACCGATATTGTTGATAGAGTTGGGAGTACTTAGCACTGTGAAAACAGCACTTTCGCCGAAAGAAATCTACTTCTCTAAGACCGGGAAACAGTGAAAGGAGAATGTATGAGTTTCTCAAGATTGGTAACAGATAGAAACCAGAGAAAGTACACAGTGATTCATCTACCTAGGGAAGTTACAGAGGTTTACACAGAGAATTCCATGTATAAGTACAAAAAATAAGACAGACTTAGAAAACTGGTAAAACCTACATTGTTGATAGAGTTGGGAGTACTTAGCACTGTGAAAACAGCAATTTCGCAGAAAGAAATCTACTTCTCTAAGACCGGGAAACAGTGAAAAGAGAATGTATGACCTTGTCAAGATTGGTAACAGATAGAAACAAGAGAAAGTACACAGTGATTCATCTACCTAGAGAAGTTACAGAGGTTTACACAGAGAATTCCAAGTATAAGTAAAAGGAGATAAGAGAGACTTAGAAAACTGGTAAAACCTACATTGTTGATAGAGTTGGGAGTACTTAGCCCTGTGAAAACAGCACTTTCGCAGAAAGAAATCTACTTCTCTAACACCGGGAAAAAGGGAACAGAGAATGTATGAGTTTCTCAAGATTAGTAACAGATAGAAACAAAAGAAGTACACAGTGATTCATCTACCTAGAGAAGCTACAGAGGTTTACACAGAGAATTCCAAGTATAAGTACAAGAAAATAAGAGAGACTTAGAAAACTGGTAAAAGCTACATTGTTGATAGAGTTGGGAGTACTTAGTACTGTGAAAACAGCACTTTCGCCGAACGAAATCTACTTCTCTAAGACCGGGAAACAGTGATAAGAGAATGTATGAGTTTCTCAAGATTAGTAACAGATAGAAAAAAAGAAGTACACAGTGATTCATCTACCTAGAGAAGTTACAGAGGTTTACACAGAGAATTCCAAGTATAAGTACAAGAAAATAAGAGAGACTTAGAAAACTGGTAAATCCTACATTGTTGATAGAGTTGGGAGTACTTAGCACTGTGAAAACAGCACTTTCGCCGAAAGAAATCTACTTCTGTAAGACTGGGAAACAGTGAAAAGAGAATGTATGAGTTTCTCAAGATTGGTAGCAGATAGAAACAAGAGAAAGCACACAGTGATTCATCTACCTAGAGAAGTTACAGAGGTTTACACAGAGAATTCCAAGTATAAGTACAAGAAAATAGGAGAGACTTAGAAAACTGGTAAATCCTACATTGTTGATAGAGTTGTGAGTACTTAGCACTGTGAAAACAGCACTTTCTCCGAAAGAAATCTACTTCTCTAACACCGGGAAACAGGGAACAGAGAATGTATGAGTTTCTCAAGATTAGTAACAGATAGAAACAAAAGAAGTACACAGTGATTCATCCAGCTAGAGAAGTTACAGAGGTTTACATAGAAAATTCGAAGTATATGAAAAAGAAAATAAGAGAGACTTAGAAAACTGGTAAAACTTATATTGTTGATTGATTTGGGAGTACTTAGCACTGTGAAAACAGCACTTTCGTCGAACGAAATCTACTTGTCTAAGACCGGGAATCAGTGAAAAGAGAATGTATGAGTTTCTCAAGATTGGTAAAAGATAGAAACCAGAGAAAGTACACAGTGATTCATCTACCTAGACAAGTTACAGAGGTTTACACAGAGAATTCTAAGTATAAGAACAAGAAAATAAGCGAGACTTAGAAAACTGGTAAAACCTACATTGTGGATAGAGTTGGGAGTACTTAGCACTGTGAAAACAGCACTTTCGCAGAAAGAAATCTCCTTCTCTAACACCGGGAAACAGGGAACAGAGAATGAATGAGTTTTTCAAGATTCGTAACAGATAGAAACAAAAGAAGTACACAGTGATTCATCTACCTAGAGAAGTTACAGAGGTTTACACAGAGAATTCCAAGTATAAGTACAAGAAAATGAGAGAGACTTAGAAAACTGGTAAATCCTACATTGTTGATAGAGTTGTGAGTACTTAGCACTGTGAAAACAGCACTTTCACAGAAAGAAATCTACTTCTCTAACACCGGGAAACAGGGAACAGAGAATGTATGAGTTTCTCAAGATTAGTAACAGATAGAAACAAAAGAAGTACACAGTGATTCATCTACCTAGAGAAGTTACAAAGGTTTACACAGAAAATTCCACGTATTAGTAAAAGAAGATAAGAGAGACTTAGAAAACTGGTAAAACTTACATTGTTGATTGAGTTGGGAGTACTTAGCACTGTGAAAACAGCACTTTCGCCGAAAGAAATCTACTTCTCTAAGACCGCGAAACAGTGAAAAGACAATGTATGAGTTTCTCAAGATTGGTAAGAGATAGAAACAAGAGAAAGTACACAGTGATTCATCTACCTAGAGAAGTTACAGAGGTTTACACAGAGAATTCCAAGTATAAGTACAAGAAAATAAGAGAGACTTAGAAAACTGGTAAAACCTACATTCCTGATAGAGTTGGGAGTACTTAGCACTGTGAAAACAGGACTTTCGCATAGAGAAATCTACTTCTCTAAGACCGGGAAACAGTGAATAGAGAATGTATGAGTTTCTCAAGATTGGTGACAGATAGAAACAAGACAAAGTACACAGTTATTCATTTACCTAGAGAAGTTACAGAGGTTTACACAGAAAATTCCAAGTATAAGTAAAAGAAGATAAGATAGACTTAGAAAACTGGTAAAACTTACATTGTTGATTGAGTTGGGAGTATTTAGCACTGTGAAAACAGCACATTCGCCGAAAAAAATCAACTTCTCTAAGACCGGGAAACAGTGAAAAGAGAATGTATGTGTTTCTCAAGATTGGTAACAGATAGAAACAAGAGAAAGTACACAGTGATTCATCTGCCTAGAGAAGTTACAGAGGTTTACACAGAGAATTCCAAGTATAAGTACAAGAAAATAAGAGAGACTTAGAATACTGGTAAAACCTACATTGTTGATAGAGTTGGGCATACTTAGCACTGTGAAAACAGAACTTTCCCAGAAAGAAATCTACTTCTCTAAGACCGCGAAACAGTGAACAGAGAATGTATGAGTTTCTCAAGATTAGTAACAGATAGAAATAAAAGAAGTACACAGTGATTCATCTACCTAGAGAAGTTACAGAGGTTTACACAGAAAATTCCAAGTATAAGTAAAAGAAGATAAGAGAGATTTAGAAAACTGGTAAAACCTACATTGTTGATTGAGTTGGGAGTACTTAGCACTGTGAAAACAGCACTTTCGCCGAACGAAATCTACTTCTCTAAGACCGGGAAACAGTGAAAAGAGAATGTATGAGTTTCTCAAGATTGGTAACAGACAGAAACAAGAGAAAGTACACAGTGATTCATCTACGTAGAGAAGTTCCAGAAGTTTACACAGAGAATTCCATGTATAAGTACAAGAAAATAAGAGAGACTTAGAAAACTGGTAAAACCTACATTGTTGATAGAGTTGGGAGTACTTAGCACTGTGAAAACAGCACTTTCGCCGAAAGAAATCTACTTCTCTAAGACCGTGAAACAGTGAAAAGAGAATGTATGAGTTTCTCAAGATTGCTAACAGATAGAAACAAGAGAAAGTACACAGTGATTCATCTACCTAGAGAAGTTACAGAGGTTTACACAGGAAATTGCAAGTATAAGAAAAAGAAGATAAGAGAGACTTAGAAAACCGGTATTACCTACATTGTTGATAGAGTTGGGAGTACTTAGCGCTGTGAAAACCGCAATTTCGGAGAAAGAAATCTACTTCTCTAACACCGGGAAACAGGAAACAGAGAATGTATGAGTTTCTCAAGATTGGTAACAGATACAAATAAGAGAAAGTACACAGTGATTCATTTACCTAGAGAACTTACTGAGGTTTACACAGAGAATTCCATGTATAAGTACAAGAAAATAAGAGAGACTTAGAAAACTGTTAAAACCTACATTGTTGATAGAGTTGGGAGTACTTAGCACTGTGAGAACAGCACTTTCGCAGAAAGAAATCTACTTCTCTAACACCGGGAAACAGTGAAAAGAGAATGTATGAGTTTCTCAAGATTGGTAATAGATAGAAATAAGAGAAAGTACACAGTGATTCATCTACCTAGAGAAGTTACAGAGGTTTACACAGAGAATTCCAAGTTTAAGAAAAAGAAGATAAGAGAGACTTAGAAAACTGGTAAAACCTACATTGTTGATAGAGTTGGGAGTACTTAGCACTGTGAAAACAGTACTTTCGCAGAAAGAAATCTACTTCTCTAAGACCGGGAAACAGGGAACAGAGAATGTATCAGTTTCTCAAGATTGGTAACAGATAGAAACAAGAGAAAGTACACAGTTATTCATCTACCTAGAGAACTTACAGAGGTTTACACAGAGAATTCCAAGTATAAGTACAAGAAAATAAGAGAGACTTAGAAAACTGGTAAAACCTACATTGTTGATAGAGTTGGGAGTGCTTAGCACTGTGAAAGCAGCACTTTCGCCGAAAGAAATCTACTTCTCTGACACCCGGAAACAGTGAAAAGAGAATGTATGAGTTTCTCAAGATTGGTAACAGATAGAAACAAGAGAAAGTACACAGTGATTCATCTACCTAGAGAAGTTACAGAGGTTTACACAGAGAATTCCTAGTATAAGTACAGGAAAATAAGAGAGACTTAGAAAACTGGTAAAACCTACATTTTTGATAGTGTTGGGAGTACTTAGCACTGTGAAAACAGCACTTTCGCCGAAAGAAATCTACTTCTCTAAGACCGGGAAACAGTGAAAAGAGAATGTATGAGTTTCTCAAGATTGGTAACAGATAGAAACAAGAGAAAGTACACAGTGATTCATCTACCTAGAGAAGTTACATAGGTTAACACAGAGAATTCCAAGTATAAGTACAGAAAAATAAGAGAGACTTAGAAAACTGGTAAAACCTACATTGTTGATAGAGTTGGGAGTACTTAGCACTGTGATAACATCACTTTCGCCGAAAGAAAGCTAATTCTCTAAGACCGGGAAACAGTGAAAAGAAAATGTATGAGTTTCTCAAGATTGGTAACAGATAGAAACAAGAGAAAGTACACAGTGATTCATGTACCTAGAGAACTTACAGAGGTTTACACAGAGAATTCCAAGTATAAGTACAAGAAAATAAGAGAGACTTAGAAAACTGGTAAAACCTACATTTTTGATAGAGTTGGGAGTACTTAGCACTGTGAAAACAGCACTTTCGCCGAAAGAAATCTACTTCTCTAAGACCGGGAAACAGTGAAAAGAGAGTGTATGAGTTTCTCAAGATTGGTAACAGATAGAAACAAGAGAAAGTACACAGTGATTCATCTACCTAGAGAAGTTACAGAGGTTAACACAGAGAATTCCAAGTATAAGTACAATAAAATAAGAAAGACTTAGAAAACTGGTAAAACCTACATTGTTGATAGAGTTGGGAGTACTTAGCACTGTGAAAACAGCACTTTCGCCGAAAGAAATCTATTTCTCTAAGACCGGGAAACAGTGAAAAGAAAATGTATGAGTTTCTCAAGATTGGTAACAGATAGAAACAAGAGAAAGTACACAGTGATTCATCTACCTAGAGAAGTTAAAGAGGTTTACACAGAGAATTCCTAGTATAAGTACAAGAAAATAAGAGAGACTGAGAAAACTGGTAAAACCTACATTGTTGATAGAGTTGGGAGTACTTAGCACTGTGAAAACAGCACTTTCACCGAAAGAAATCTACTTCTCTAAGACCGGGAAAGAGTGAAAAGAGAATGTATGAGTTTCTCAAGATTGGTAACAGATAGAAAAAAGAGAAAGTACACAGTGATTCAACTACCTAGAGAAGTTACAGAGGTTAACACAGAGAATTCCAAGTATAAGTACAAGAAAATAAGAGAGACTTAGAAAACTGGTAAAACCTACATTGTTGATAGAGCTGGGAGTACTTAGCACTGTGAAAACAGCACTTTCGCCGAAAGAAATCTACTTCTCTAAGACCGGGATACAGTGAAAAGAAAATGTATGAGTTTCTCAAGATTGGTAACAGATAGAAACAAGAGAAAGTACACAGTGATTCATCTACCTAGAGAAGTTACAGAGGTTTACACAGAGAATTCCAAGTATAAGTACAATAAAATAAAAGAGACTTAGAAAACTGGTAAAACCTACATTTTTGATAGAGTTGGGAGTACTTAGCACTGTGAAAACAGCACTTTCGCTGAAAGAAATCTACTTCTCTAACACTGGGAAACAGGCAACAGAGAATGTATGAGTTTCTCAAGATTGGTAACAGACAGAAACAAGAGAAAGTACACAGTGATTCATCTACCTAGAGAAGTTACAGAAGTTTACACAGAGAATTCCAAGTATAAGTACAAGAAAATAAGAGAGACTTAGAAAACTGGTAAAACCTACATTGTTGATAGAGTTGGGAGTACTTAGCACTGTGAAAACAGCGCTTTCGCCGAAAGAAAGCTAATTCTCTAATACCGGGAAACAGTGAAAAGAAAATGTATGAGTTTCTCAAGATTGGTAACAGATAGAAACAAGAGAAAGTACACAGTGATTCATGTACCTAGAGAACTTACAGAGGTTTACACAGAGAATTCCAAGTATAAGTACAATAAATAAGAGAGACTTAGAAAACTGGTAAAACCTACATTGTTGATAGAGTTGGGAGTACTTAGCACTGTGAAAGCAGCACCTTCGCGGAAAGAAATCTACTTCTCTGACACCCGGAAACAGTGAAAAGAGAATTTATGAGTTTCTCAAGATTGGTAACAGATAGAAGCAAGAGAAAGTACACAGTGACTCATCTACCTAGAGAAGTTACAGAGGTTTACACAGAAAATTCCAAGTATAAGAAAAAGAAGATAAGAGAGACTTAGAAAACTGGTAAAATCTACATTGTTGATAGAGTTGGGAGTACTTAGCACTGTGAAAACAGCACTTTCGCAGAAAGAAATCTACTTCTCTAACGCCGGCAAACAGGAAACAGAGAATGTATGAGTTTCTCAAGATTGGTAACACATACAAACAAGAGAAAGTACACAGTGATTCATCTACCTAGAGTACTTATAGAGGTTTACACAGAGAATTCCAAGTATAAGTACAAGAAAATAAGAAAGACTTAGAAAACTGGTAAAACCTACATTGTTGATAGAGTTGGGAGTACTTAGCACTGTGAAAACAGCACTTTCGCTGAAAGAAATCTACTTCTCTAACACCGGGAAACAGTGAAAAGAGAATGTATGAGTTTCTCAAGATTGGTAACAGATAGAAACAAGAGAAAGTACACAGTGATTCATCTACCTGGAGAAGTTACAGAGGTTTACACAGAGAATTCCAAGTTTAAGAGAAAGAAGATAAGAGAGACTTAGAAAACCGGTAAAACCTGCATTGTTGATAGAGTTGGGAGTACTTAGCACTGTGAAAACAGTACTTTCGCAGAAAGAAATCTACTTCTCTAACACCAGGAAACAGGGAACAGAGAATGTATCAGTTTCTCAAGATTGGTAACAGATAGAAACAAGAGGAAGTACACAGTGATTCATCTACCTAGAGAACTTACAGAGGTTTACACAGAGAATTCCAAGTATAAGTAAAAGAAAATAAGAGAGACTTAGAAAACTGGTAAAACCTACATTGTTGATAGAGTTGGGAGTACTTAGCACTGTGAAAACAGCACTTTCGCCGAAACAAATCTACTTCTCTGACACCCGGAAACAGTGAAAAGAGAATGTATGAGTTTCTCAAGATTGGTAACAGATAGAAACAAGAGAAAGTACACAGTGATTCATCTACCTAGAGAAGTTACAGAGGTTTACACAGAGAATTCCTAGTATAAGTACAAGAAAATAAGAGAGACTTAGAAAACTGGTAAAACCTACATTTGTGATAGAGTTGGGAGTACTTAGCACTGTGACAACAGCACTTTCGCCGAAGGAAATCTACTTCTCTAAGACCGGGAAACAGTGAAAAGAGAATGTATGAGTTTCTCAAGATTGGTACCAGATAGAAACAAGAGAAAGTACACAGTGATTCATCTACCTAGAGAAGTTACATAGGTTAACACAGAGAATTCCAAGTATAAGTACAGAAAAATAAGAGAGACTTAGAAAACTGGTAAAACCTACATTGTTGATAGAGTTGGGAGTACTTAGCACTGTGAAAACAGCACTTTCGCCGAAAGAAAGCTAATTCTCTAAGACCGGGAAACAGTGAAAAGAAAATGTATGATTTTCTCAAGATTGGTAACAGATAGAAACAAGAGAAAGTACACAGTGATTCATGTACCTAGAGAACTTACAGAGGTTTACACAGAGAATTCCAAGTATAAGTACAATAAATAAGAGAGACTTAGAAAACTGGTAAAACCTACATTGTTGATAGAGTTGGTAGTACTTAGCACTGTGAAAGCAGCAGTTTCGCCGAAAGAAATCTACTTCTCTGACACCCGGAAACAGTGAAAGGAGAATGCATGAGTTTCTCAAGATTGGTAACAGATAGAAACAAGAGAAAGTACACAGTGATTCATTTACCTAGAGAAGTTACAGAGGTTTACACAGAGAATTCCAAGTTTAAGAAAAAGAAGATAAGAGAGACTTAGAAAACTGGTAAAACCTACATTGTTGATAGAGTTGGGAGTACTTAGCACTGTGAAAACAGTACTTTCGCAGAAAGAAATCTACTTCTCTAAGACCGGGAAACAGGGAACAGAGAATGTATCAGTTTCTCAAGATTGGTAACAGATAGAAACAAGAGAAAGTACACAGTGATTCATCTACCTAGAGAACTTACAGACGTTTACACAGAGAATTCCAAGTATAAGTAAAAAAAAATAAGAGAGACTTAGAAAACTGGTAAAACCTACATTGTTGATAGAGTTGGGAGTACTTAGCACTGTGAAAGCAGCACCTTCGCCGAAAGAAATCTACTTCTCTGACACCCGGAAACCGTGAACAGAGAATGTATGAGTTTCTCAAGATTGGTAACAGATAGAAACAAGAGAAAGTACACAGTGACTCATCTACCTAGAGAAGTTACAGAGGTTTACACAGAAAATTCCAAGTATAAGAAAAAGAAGATAAGAGAGACTTAGAAAACTGGTAAAACCTACGTTTTTGATAGAGTTGGGTGTACCTAGCACTGTGAAAAGAGCACTTTCGCAGAAAGAAATCTACTTCTCTAACACCGGCAAACAGGAAACAGAGAATGTATGAGTTTCTCAAGATTGGTAACAGATACAAACAAGAGAAAGTACACAGTGATTCATCTACCTAGAGAAGTTACAGAGGTTAACACAGAGAATTCCAAGTATAAGTACAGAAAAATAAGAGAGAATTAGAAAACTGGTAAAACCTACATTGTTGATAGAGTTTGGAGTACTTAGCACTATGAAAACAGCACTTTCGCCGAAAGAAAGCTAATTCTCTAAGACCAGGAAACAGTGAAAAGAAAATGTATGAGTTTCTCAAGATTGGTAACAGATAGAAACAAGAGAAAGTACACAGTGATTCATCTACCTAGAGAACTTTCAGAGGTTTACACAGAGAATTCCAAGTATAAGTACAATAAATAAGAGAGACTTAGAAAACTGGTAAAACCTACATTGTTGATAGAGTTGATAGTACTTAGCACTGTGAAAGCAGCACTTTCGCCGAAAGAAATCTACTTCTCTGACACCCGGAAACAGTGAAAAGGGAATGTATGAGTTTCTCAAGATTGGTAACAGATAGAAACAAGAGAAAGTACACAGTGATTCATCTACCTAGAGAAGTTACAGAGGTTTACACAGAGAATTCCTAGTACAAGTACAAGAAAATAAGAGAGACTTAGAAAACTGGTAAAACCTATATTGTTGATAGAGTTGGGAGTACTTAGCACTGTGAAAACAGCACTTTCGCCGAAAGAAATCTACTTCTCTAAGACCGGGAAACAGTGAAAAGAAAATGTATGAGTTTCTCAAGATTGGTAACAGATAGAAACAAGAGAAAGTACACAGTGATTCATCTACCTAGAGAAGTTACAGAGGTTTACACAGAGAATTCCAAGTATAAGTACAATAAATAAGAGAGACTTAGAAAACTGGTAAAACCTACATTGTTGATAGAGTTGGGAGTACTTAGCACTGTGACAAAAGCACTTTCGCCCAAAGAAATGTACTTCTCTAAGACCAGGAAACAGTGAAAAGAGAATGTATGAGTTTGTCAAGATTGGTAACAGACAGAAACAAGAGAAAGTACACAGTGATTCATCTACCTAGAGAAGTTACAGAGGTTTACACAGAGATTCCAAGTATACGTACAATAAAATAAGAGAGACTTAGAAAACTGGTAAAACCTACATTGTTGATAGAGTTGGGAGTACTTAGCACTGTGAAAACAGTACTTTCGCAGAAAGAAATCTACTTCTCTAAGACCGGGAAACAGGGAACAGAGAATGTATCAGTTTCTCAAGATTGGTAACAGATAGAAACAAGAGAAAGTACACAGTGATTCATCTACCTAGAGAACTTACAGAAGTTTACACAGAGAATTCCAAGTATAAGTAAAAGAAAATAAGAGAGACTTAGAAAACTGGTAAAACCTACATTGTTGATAGAGTTGGGAGTACTTAGCACTGTGAAAACAGCACCTTCGCCCAAAGAAATCTACTTCTCTGACACCCGGAAACCGTGAACAGAGAATGTATGAGTTTCTCAAAATTGGTAACAGATAGAAACAAGAGAAAGTACACAGTGACTCATCTACCTAGAGAAGTTACAGAGGTTTACACAGAAAATTCCAAGTATAAGACAAAGAAGATAAGAGAGACTTAGAAAACTGGTAAAACCTACATTTTTGATAGAGTTGGGAGTACTTAGCACTGTGAAAACAGCACTTTCGCAGAAAGAAATCTACTTCTCTAACACCGGCAAACAGGAAACAGAGAATGTATGAGTTTCTCAAGATTGGTAACAGATACAAACAAGAGAAAGTACACAGTGATTCATCTACCTAGAGAGGTTACAGAGGTTAACACAGAGAATTCCAACTATAAGTACAGAAAAATAAGAGAGAATTAGAAAACTGGTAAAACCTACATTGTTGATAGAGTTGGGAGTACTTAGCACTGTGAAAACAGCACTTTCGCCGAAAGAAAGCTAATTCTCTAAGACCAGGAAACAGTGAAAAGAAAATGTATGAGTTTCTCAAGATTGGTAACAGATAGAAACAAGAGAAAGTACACAGTGATTCATCTACCTAGAGAACCTCCAGAGGTTTACACAGAGAATTCCAACTATAAGTACAATAAATAAGAGAGACTTAGAAAACTGGTAAAACCTACATTGTTGATAGAGTTGAGAGTACTTAGCACTGTGAAAGCAGCACTTTCGCCGAAAGAAATCTACTTCTCTGACACCCGGAAACAGTGAAAAGGGAATGTATGAGTTTCTCAAGATTGGTAACAGATAGAAACAAGAGAAAGTACACAGTGATTCATCTACCTAGAGAAGTTACAGAGGTTTACACAGAGAATTCCTAGTATAAGTACAAGAAAATAAGAGAGACTTAGAAAACTGGTAAAACCTATATTGTTGATAGAGTTGGGAGTACTTAGCACTGTGAAAACAGCACTTTCGCTGAAAGAAATCTACTTCTCTAAGACCGGGAAACAGTGAAAAGAAAATGTATGAGTTTCTCAAGATTGCTAACAGATTGAAACAAGAGAAAGTACACAGTGATTCATCTACCTAGAGAAGTTACAGAGGTTTACACAGAGAATTCCAAGTATAAGTATAATAAATAAGAGAGACTTAGAAAACTGGTAAAACCTACATTGTTGATAGAGTTGGGAGTACTTAGCACTGTGACAAAAGCACTTTCGCCCAAAGAAATGTACTTCTCTACGACCAGGAAACAGTGAAAAGAGAATGTATGAGTTTCTCAAGATTGGTAACAGACAGAAACAAGAGAAAGTACACAGTGATTCATCTAGCTTGAGAAGTTACAGAGGTTTACACAGAGAATTCCAAGTATACGTACAATAAAATAAGAGAGACTTAGAAAACTGGTAAAACCTACATTGTTGATAGAGTTGGGAGTACTTAGCACTGTGAAAACAGCACTTTCTCAGAAAGAAATCTACTTCTCTAACACTGGGAAACAGGGAACAGAGAATGTATGAGTTTCTCAAGATTGGTAACAGATAGAAACAAGAGAAAGTACACAGTGATTCATCTACCTAGAGAAGTTACAGAGGTTTACACAGAGAATTCCAAGTTTAAGAAAAAGAAGATAAGAGAGACTTAGAAAACTGGTAAAACCTACATTGTTGATAGAGTTGGGAGTACTTAGCACTGTGAAAACAGTACTTTCGCAGAAAGAAATCTACTTCTCTAAGACCGGGAAACAGGGAACAGAGAATGTATCAGTTTCTCAAGATTGGTAACAGATAGAAACAAGAGAAAGTACACAGTGATTCATCTACCTAGAGAACTTACAGACGTTTACACAGAGAATTCCAAGTATAAGTAAAAAAAAATAAGAGAGACTTAGAAAACTGGTAAAACCTACATTGTTGATAGAGTTGGGAGTACTTAGCACTGTGAAAGCAGCACTTTCGCCGAAAGAAATCTACTTCTCTGACACCCGGAAACCGTGAACAGAGAATGTATGAGTTTCTCAAGATTGGTAACAGATAGAAACAAGAGAAAGTACACAGTGACTCATCTACCTAGAGAACTTACAGAGGTTTACACAGAAAATTCCAAGTATAAGAAAAAGAAGATAAGAGAGACTTAGAAAACTGGTAAAACCTACATTGTTGATAGAGTTGGGAGTACTTAGCACTGTGAAAAAAGGACTTTCGCTGAAAGAAATCTACTTCTCTACGACCGGGAAACAGTGAAAGGAGAATGTATGAGTTTCTCAAGATTGGTAACAGACAGAAACAAGAGAAAGTACACAGTGATTCATCTACCTAGAGAAGTTACAGAGGTTTACACAGAGAATTCCAAGTATAAGTACAAGAAAACAAGAGAGACTTAGAAAACTGGTAAAACCTACATTTTTGATAGAGTTTGGAGTACTTAGCACTGTGAAAACAGCCCTTTCGCCGAAAGAAATCTACTTCTCTAAGACCGGGAAACAGTGAAAAGAGAATGTATGAGTTTCTGAAGATTGGTAACAGACAGAAAGAAGAGAAAGTACACAGTGATTCATCTACCTAGAGAAGTTACAGAGGTTTATACAGAGAATTCCAAGTATAAGTACAAGAAAGTAAGAGAGACGTACAAAACTGGTAAAACCTACATTTTGGATAGAGTTGGGAGTACCTAACATTGTGAAAACAGCACTTTCGCAGAAAGAAATCTACTTCTCTAACACTCAGAAATAGGGAACAGAGAATGTTTGAGATTCTCAAGATTGGTAACAGACAGGACAAGAGAAAGTACACAGTGATTCATCTACCTAGAGAAGTTACAGAAGTTTACACAGAGAATTCCAAGTATAAGTACAAGAAAATAAGAGAGACTTAGAAAACTAGTAAAAGCTACATTGTTGATAGAGTTGGGAGTACTTAGCACTGTGAAAACAGCACTTTCGCCCAAGGAAATCTACTTCTCTAAGACCAGGAAACAGTGAAAAGAGAATGTATGAGTTTCTCAAGATTGGTAATAAATACAAACAAGAGAAAGTACACAGTGATTCATCTACCTAGAGAAGTTACAGAGGTTTACACAGAGAATTCCAAGTATAAGTACAAGAAAATAAGAGAGACTTAGAAAACTGGTAAAACCTACATTGTTGATAGAGTTGGGAGTACGTAGCACTGTGAAAACAGCACTTTCGCCGAAAGAAATCTACTTCTCTAAGACCGGGAAACAGTGAAAAGAGAATGTATGAGTTTCTCAAGATTGGTAACAGATAGAAACAAGAGAAAGTACACAGTGACTCATCTACCTACAGAAGTTACAGAGGTTTACACAGAAAATTCCAAGTATAAGAAAAAGAAGATAAGAGAGACTTAGAAAACTGGTAAAACCTACATTGTTGATAGAGTTGGGAGTACTTAGCACTGTGAAAACAGCACTTTCGCAGAAAGAAATCTACTTCTCTAACACCGGCAAACAGGAAACAGAGAATGTATGAGTTTCTCAAGATTGGTAACAGATAGAAACAAGAGAAAGTACACAGTGATTCATCTACCTAGAATACTTACAGAGGTTTACACAGAGAATTCCAAGTATAAGTACAAGAAAATAAGAGAGACTTAGAAAACTGGTAAAACCTACATTGTTGATAGAGTTGGGAGTACTTAGCACTGTGAAAACAGCACTTTCGCAGAAAGAAATCTACTTCTCTAACACTGGGAAAAAGGGAACAGAGAATGTATGAGTTTCTCAAGATTGGTAACAGACAGAAACAAGAGAAAGTACACAGTGATTCATCTACCTAGAAAAGTTACAGAAGTTTACACAGAGAATTCCAAGTATAAGTACAAGAAAATAAGAGAGACTTAGAAAGCTGGTAAAACCTACATTGTTGATAGAGTTGGGAGTACTTAGCACTGTGAAAACAGCACTTCCGCCGAAAGAAATCTACTTCTCTAAGACCGGGAAACAGTGAAAAGAGAATGTATGAGTTTCTCAAGATTGCTAACAGATAGAAACAAGAGAAAGTACACAGTGATTCATCTACCTAGAGAAGTTACAGAGGTTTACACAGAGAATTCCAAGTTTAAGAAAAAGAAGATAAGAGAGACTTAGAAAACTGGTAAAACCTACATTGTTGATAGAGTTGGGAGTACTTATCACTGTGAAAACGGTACTTTCGCAGAAAGAAATCTACTTCTCTAAGACCGGGAAACAGGGAACAGAGAATGTATCAGTTTCTCAAGATTGGTAACAGATAGAAACAAGAGAAAGTACACAGTGATTCATCTACCTAGAGAACTTACAGAAGTTTACACAGAGAATTCCAAGTATAAGTAAAAAAAAATAAGAGAGACTTAGAAAACTGGTAAAACCTACATTGTTGTTTGAGTTGGGAGTACTTAGCACTGTGAAAGCAGCACCTTCGCCGAAAGAAATCTACTTCTCTGACACCCGGAAACAGTGAAAAGAGAATGTATGAGTTTCTCAAGATTGGTAACAGATAGAAACAAGAGAAAGTACACAGTGACTCATTTACCTAGAGAAGTTACAGAGGTTTACACAGAAAATTCCAAGTATAAGAAAAAGAAGATAAGAGAGACTTAGAAAACTGGTAAAACCTACATTGTTGATAGAGTTGGGAGTACTTAGCACTGTGAAAACAGCACTTTCGCCGAACGAAATCTACTTCTCTAAGACCGGGAAACAGTGATAAGTGAATGTATGAGTTTGTCAAGATTGGTAAGAGATAGAAACCAGAGAAAGTACACAGTGATTCATCTACCTAGAGAAGTTACAGAGGTTTACACAGAGAATTCCAAGTATAAGTACAAGAAAATAAGAGAGACTTAGAAAACTGGTAAAACCTACATTGTTCATAGAGTTGGGAGTACTTAGCACTGTGAAAACAGCACTTTCGCAGAAAGAAATCTACTTCTCTAACACCGGGAAACAGGGAACAGAGAATGAATGAGTTTCTCAAGATTGGTAGCAGATAGAAACAAGAGAAAGCACACAGTGATTCATCTACCTAGAGAAGTTACAGAGGTTTACATAGAAAATTCCAAGTATAAGAAAAGGTAGATAAGAGAGACTTAGAAAACTGGTAAAACTTACATTGTTGATTGAGTTGGGAGTACTTAGCACTGTGAAAACAGCACTTTCGCATGAAGAAATCTACTTCTCTAAGACCGGGAAACAGTGAACAGAGAATGTATGAGTTTCTCAAGATTGGTAACAGATAGAAACAAGAGAAAGTGCACACTGATTCATTTACCTAGAGAAGTTACAGAGGTTTACACAGAAAATTCCAAGTATAAGTAAAAGAAGATAAGAGAGACTTAGAAAACTGGTAAAACTTACATTGTTGATTGAGTTGGGAGTATTTTGCACTGTGAAAACAGCACTTTCGCCGAAAAAAATCTACTTCTCTAAGACCGGGAAACAGTGAAAAGAGAATGTATGTGTTTCTCAAGATTGGTAACAGATAGAAACAAGAGAAAGTACACAGTGATTCATCTACCTAGAGAAGTTACAGAGGTTTACACAGAGAATTCCAAGTATAAGTACAAGAAAATAAGAGAGACTTAGAAAACTGGTAAAACCTACATTGTTGATAGAGTTGGGAGTACTTAGCACTGTGAAAACAGCACTTTCGCAGAAAGAAATCTACTTCTCTAACACCCGGAAACAGGGAACAGAGAATGTATGAGTTTCTCAAGATTAGTAACAGATAGAAACAAAAGAAGTACACAGTGATTCATCTACCTAGAGAAGTTACAGAGTTTTACACAGAGAATTCCAAGTATAAGGACAAGAAAATAAGAGAGACTTAGAAAACTGGTAAAACCTACATTGTTGATAGAGTTGGGAGTAGTTAGTACTGTGAAAACAGCACTTTCGCAGAAAGAAATCTACTTCTCTAAGACCGCGAAACAGTGAACAGAGAATGTATGAGTTTCTCAAGATTAGTAACAGATAGAAACAGAAGAAGTACACAGTGATTCAACTACCTAGAGAAGTTACAGAGGTTTACACAGAAAATTCCAAGTATAAGCAAAAGAAGATAAGAGAGACTTAGAAAACTGGTAAAACCTACATTGTTGATAGAGTTGGGAGAACTTAGCACTGTGAAAACAGCACTTTCGCCGAAAGAAATGTACTTCTCCAAGACTGGGAAACAGTGAAAAGAGAATGTATGAGTTTCTCAAGATTGGTAACAGATAGAAACAAGAGAAAGTACACAGTGATTCATCTACCTAGAGAAGTTACAGAGGTTTACATAGAAAATTCGAAGTATAAGAAAAAGAAGATAAGAGAGACTTAGACAACTGGTAAAAGTTACATTGTTGATTGAGTTGGGAGTACTTAGCACTGTGAAAACAGCACTTTCGCCGAAAGAAATGCACTTCTCTAAGACCGGGAAACAGTGAAAAGAGAATGTATGAGTTTCTCAAGATTGGTAACAGATAGAACCAAGAGAAAATGCACAGTGATTCATCTACCTAGAGAAGTTACAGAGGTTTACACCGAGAATTCCAAATATAAGTACAAGAAAATAAGAGAGACTTAGAAAACTGGTAAAACCTACATTGTTGATAGAGTTGGGAGTACTTAGCACTGTGAAAACAGCACTTTCGCCGAAAGAAATCTACTTCTCTAACACCGGGAAACAGGGAACAGAGAATGTATGAGTTTTTCAAGATTGGTAACAGATAGAAACCAGAGAAAGTACACAGTGATTCATCTACCTAGAGAAGTTACAGAGGTTTACACAGAGAATTCCAAGTATAAGTACAAGAAAATAAGAGAGACTTAGAATACTGGTAAAACCTACATTGTTGATAGAGTTGGGAGTACTTAGCACTGTGAAAACAGCACTTCCCCAGAAAGAAATCTACTTCTCTAAGACCGCGAAACAGTGAACAGAGAATGTATGATTTTCTCAAGATTAGTAACGGATAGAAACAAAAGAAGTACACAGTGATTCATCTACCTAGAGAAGTTACAAAGGTTTACACAGAAAATTCCACGTATTAGTGAAAGAAGATAAGAGAGACTTAGAAAACTGGTAAAACTTACATTGTTGATTGAGTTGGGAGTACTTAGCACTGTGAAAACAGCACTTTCGCCAAAAGATATCTACTTCTCTAACAACGGGAAACAGGGAACAGAGAATGTATGAGTTTCTCAAGATTAGTAACAGAGAGAAACAAAAGAAGTACACAGTGATTCATCTACCTAGAGAAGTTACAGAGGTTTACACAGAGAATTCCAAGTATAAGTACAAGAAAATAAGAGAGACTTAGAACACTGGTAAAACCTACATTGTTGATAGAGTTGTGAGTACCTAGCACTGTGAAAACAGCACTTTCGCTGAACGAAATCTACTTCTCTAAAACCGGGAAACAGTGAAAAGAGAATGTATGGGTTTCTCAAGATTGGTAACAGATAGAAACAAGAGAAAGTACACAGTGATTCATCTACCAAGAGAAGTTACAGAGGTTTACACAGAGAATTCCAAGTATAAGTACAAGAAAATGAGGGAGACTTAGAAAACTGGTAAAACCTACATTGCTGATCCAGTTGGGAGTACTTAGCACTGTGACAACAGCACTTTCGCCGAAAAAAATCTACTTCTCTCACACCGGGAAACAGGGAACAGAAAAGGTATGAGTTTCTCAAGATTGGTAACAGATAGAAACCAGAGAAAGTACACAGTGATTCATCTACCTAGAGAAGTTACAGAGGTTTACACAGAGAATTCCAAATATAAGTACAAGAAATTAAGAGAGACTTAGAAAACTGGTAAAACCTACTTTGTTGATAGAGTTGGGAATACTTAGCACTGTGAAAACAGCACTTTCCCAGAAAGAAATCTACTTCTCTAAGACCGCGAAACAGTGAACAGAGAATGTATGATTTTCTCAAGATTAGTAACAGATAGAAACAAAAGAAGTACACAGTGATTCATCTACCTAGAGAAGTTACAAAGGTTTACACAAAAAATTCCACGTATTAGTAAAAGAAGATAAGAGAGACTTAGAAAACTGGTAAAACTTACATTGTTGATTGAGTTGGGAGTACTTAGCACTGTGAAAACAGAACTTTCTCCGAAAGAAATCTACTTCTCTAACAACGGGAAACAGGGAACAGAGAATGTATGAGTTTCTCAAGATTAGTAACAGACAGAAACAAAAGAAGTACACAGGGATTCATCTACCTAGAGAAGTTACAGAGGTTTACACAGAGAATTCCAAGTATAAGTACAAGAAAATAAGAGAGACTTAGAAAACTGGTAAAACCTACATTCTTGATAGAGTTGGGCGTACTTAGCACTGTGAAAACAGCACTTTCCCAGAAAGAAATCTACTTGTCTAAGAGCGCGAAACAGTGAACAGAGAATGTATGAGTTTCTCAAGATTAGTAACAGATAGAAACAAAAGAAGTACACAGTGATTCATCTACCTAGAGAAGTTACAGAGGTTTACACAGAAAATTCCGAGTATAAGTAAAAGAAGATAAGAGAGACTTAGAAAACTGGTAAAACGTACACTGTTGATAGAGTTGGGAGAACTTAGCACTGTGAAAACAGCACTTTCGCCGAAAGAAATCTACTTCTCTAAGACCGGGAAACAGTGAAAGGAGAATGTATGTGTTTCTCAAGATTGGTAACAGATAGAAACCAGAGAAGGTACACAGTGATTCATCTACCTAGAGAAGTTACAGAGGTTTACACAGAGAATTCCATGTATAAGTACAAAAAATAAGACAGACTTAGAAAACTGGTAAAACCTACATTGTTGATAGAGTTGGGAGTACTTAGCACTGTGAAAACAGCCCTTTCGCAGAAAGAAATCTACTTCTCTAAGACCGGGAAACAGTGAGAAGAGACTGTATGAGTTTCTCAAGATTGGTAACAGATAGAAACAAGGGAAAGTACACAGTGATTCATCTACCTGGAGAAGTTACAGAGGTTTACACAGAGAATTCCAAATATAAGTACAAGAAAATAAGAGGGACTTAGAAAACTGGTAAAACCTACATTGTTGATAGAGTTGGGCGTACTTAGCACTGTGAAAACAGCACTTTCGCCGAAAGAAATCTACTTCTCTAACACCGGGAAACAGGGAACAGAGAATGTATGAATTTCTCAAGATTGGTAACAGATAGAAACCAGAGAAAGTACACAGTGATTCATCAACCTAGAGAAGTTGCAGAGGTTTACACAGAGAATTCCAAGTATAAGTACAAGAAATTAAGAGAGACTTAGAAAACTGGTAAAACCTACTTTGTTGATAGAGTTGGGAGTACTTAGCACTGTGAAAACAGCACTTTCCCAGAAAGAAATCTACTTCTCTAAGACCGCGAAACAGTGAACAGAGAATGTATGATTTTCTCAAGATTAGTAACAGATAGAAACAAAAGAAGTACACAGTGATTCATCTACCTAGAGAAGTTACAGAGGTTTACACAGAGAATTCCATGTATAAGTACAAAAAATAAGACAGACTTAGAAAACTGGTAAAACCTACATTGTTGATAGAGTTGGGCGTACTTAGCACTGTGAAAACAGCACATTCGCCGAAAGAAATCTACTTCTCTAAGACCGGGAAACAGTGAAAAGGGAATGTATGAGTTTCTCAAGATTGGTAACAGATAGAAACAAGAGAAAGTACACAGTGATTCATCTACCTGGAGAAGTTACAGAGGTTTACACAGAGAATTCCAAATATAAGTACAAGAAAATAAGAGAGACTTAGAAAACTGGTAAAACCTACATTGTTGATAGAGTTGGCAGTACTTAGCACTGTGAAAACAGCACTTTCGCCTAAAGAAATCTACTTCTCTAACACCGGGAAACAGGGAACAGAGAATGTATGAGTTTCTCAAGATTGGTAACAGATAGAAACCAGAGAAAGTACACAGTGATTCATCTACCTAGAGAAGTTACAGAGGTTTACACAGAGAATTCCAAGTATAAGTACAAGAAATTAAGAGAGACTTAGAAAACCGGTAAAACCTACTTTGTTGATAGAGTTGGGAATACTTAGCACTGTGAAAACAGCACTTTCCCAGAAAGAAATCTACTTCTCTAAGACCGCGAAACAGTGAACAGAGAATGTATGATTTTCTCAAGATTAGTAACAGATAGAAACAAAAGAAGTACACAGTGATTCATCTACCTAGAGAAGTTACAAAGGTTTACACAAAAAATTCCACGTATTAGTAAAAGAAGATAATAGAGACTTAGAAAACTGGTAAAACTTACATTGTTGATTGAGTTGGGAGTACTTAGCACTGTGAAAACAGCACTTTCTCCGAAAGAAATCTACTTCTCTAACAACGGGAAACAGGGAACAGAGAATGTATGAGTTTCTCAAGATTAGTAACAGAGGGAAACAAAAGAAGTACACAGGGATTCATCTACCTAGAGACGTTACAGAGGTTTACACAAAGAATTCCAAGTATAAGTACAAGAAAATAAGAGAGACTTAGAACACTGGTAAAACCTACATTGTTGATAGAGTTGTGAGTACCTAGCACTGTGAAAACAGCACTTTCGCCGAACGAAATCTACTTCTCTAAGACCGGGAAACAGTGAAAAGAGAATGTATGAGTTTCTCAAGATTGGTAAAAGATAGAAACCAGAGAAAGTACACAGTTATTCATCTACCTAGAGAAGTTACAGAGGTTTACACAGAGAATTCCAAGTATAAGTACAAGAAAATAAGCGAGACTTAGAAAACTGGTAAAACCTACATTGTTGATAGAGTTGGGAGTACTTAGCACTGTGAAAACAGCACTTTCGCCGAAAGAAATCTACTTCTCTAAGACCGGGAAACAGTGATAAGAGAATGTATGAGTTTCTCAAGATTGGTAACAGATAGAAACCAGAGAAAGTACACAGTGATTCATCTACCTATAGAAGTTACAGAGGTTTACACAGAGAATTCCAAGTATAAGTACAAGAAAATAAGAGAGACTTAGAAAACTGGTAAAACCTACATTGTTGATAGAGTTGGGCGTACTTAGCACTGTGAAAACAGCACTTTCCCAGAAAGAAATCTACTTCTCTAAGACCGCGAAACAGTGAACAGAGAATGTATGATTTTCTCAAGATTAGTAACAGATAGAAGCAAAAGAAGTACACAGTGATTCATCTACCTAGAGATGTTACAGAGGTTTACACAGAAAATTCCAAGTATAAGTAAAAGAAGATAAGAGAGACTTAGAAAACTGGTAAAACGTACATTGTTGATAGAGTTGGGAGAACTTAGCACTGTGAAAACAGCACTTTCGCCGAAAGAAATCTACTTCTCTAAGACCGGGAAACAGTGAAAGGAGAATGTATGTGTTTCTCAAGATTGGTAACAGATAGAAACCAGAGAAGGTACACAGTGATTCATCTACCTAGAGAAGTTACAGAGGTTTACACAGAGAATTCCATGTATAAGTACAAAAAATAAGACAGACTTAGAAAACTGGTAAAACCTACATTGTTGATAGAGTTGGGAGCACTTAGCACTGTGAAAACAGCCCTTTCGCAGAAAGAAATCTACTTCTTTAAGACCGGGAAACAGTGAGAAGAGACTGTATGAGTTTCTCAAGATTGGTAACAGATAGAAACTAGGGAAAGTACACAGTGATTCATCTACCTGGAGAAGTTACAGAGGTTTACACAGAGAATTCCAAATATAAGTACAAGAAAATAAGAGAGACTTAGAAAACTGGTAAAACCTACATTGTTGATAGAGTTGGGCGTACTTAGCACTGTGAAAACAGCACTTTCGCCGAAAGAAATCTACTTCTCTAACACCGGGAAACAGGGAACAGAGAATGTATGAGTTTCTCAAGATTGGTAACAGATAGAAACCAGAGAAAGTACACAGTGATTCATCTACCTAGAGAAGTTGCCGAGGTTTACACAGAGAATTCCAAGTATAAGTACAAGAAATTAAGAGAGACTTAGAAAACTGGTAAAACCTACTTTGTTGATAGAGTTGGGAGTACTTAGCACTGTGAAAACAGCACTTTCCCAGAAAGAAATCTACTTCTCTAAGACCGCGAAACAGTGAACAGAGAATGTATGATTTTCTCAAGATTAGTAACAGATAGAAACAAAAGAAGTACACAGTGATTCATCTACCTAGAGAAGTTACAAAGGTTTACACAGAAAATTCCACGTATTAGTAAAAGAAGATAAGAGAGACTTAGAAAACTGGTAAAACTTACATTGTTGATTGAGTTGGGAGTACTTAGCATTGTGAAAACAGCACTTTCGCCAAAAGAAATCTACTTCTCTAAGACCGGGAAACAGTGAAAAGAGAATGTATGACTTTCTCAAGATTGGTAACAGATAGAAACAAGAGAAAGTACACAGTGATTCATGTACCTAGAGAAGTTACAGAGGTTTACACAGAGAAGTCCAAGTATAAGTACAAGAAAATAAAAGAGACTTAGAAAACTGGTAAAACCTACATTGTTGATAGAGTTGGGAGTACTTAGCACTGTGAAAACAGCACTTTCGCCGAAAGAAATCTACTTCTCTAACAACGGGAAACAGGGAGCAGAGAATGTATGAGTTTCTCAAGATTGGTAGCAGATAGAAACAACAGAAAGTACACAGTGATTCATCTGCCTAGAGAAGTTACAGAGGTTTACACAGAGAATTCCAAGTATAAGTACAAGAAAATAAGAGAGACTTAGAAAACTGGTAAAACCTACATTGTTGATAGAGTTGGGAGTACTTAGTACTGTGAAAACAGCACTTTCGCCGAACGAAATCTACGTCTCTCACACCGGGAAACAGGGAACAGAGAATGTATGAGTTTCTCAAGATTAGTAACAGATAGAAACAAAAGAAGTACACAGTGATTCATCTACCTAGAGAAGTTACAGAGGTTTACACAGAGAATTCCATGTATAAGTACAAAAAATAAGACAGACTTAGAAAACTGGTAAAACCTACATTGTTGATAGAGTTGGGCGTACTTAGCACTGTGAAAACAGCACATTCGCCGAAAGAAATCTACTTCTCTAAGACCGGGAAACAGTGAAAAGGGAATGTATGAGTTTCTCAAGATTGGTAACAGATAGAAACAAGAGAAAGTACACACTGATTCATCTACCTGGAGAAGTTACAGAGGTTTACACAGAGAATTCCAAATATAAGTACAAGAAAATAAGAGAGACTTAGAAAACTGGTAAAACCTACATTGTTGATAGAGTTGGCAGTACTTAGCACTGTGAAAACAGCACTTTCGCCGAAAGAAATCTACTTCTCTAACACCGGGAAACAGGGAACAGAGAATGTATGAGTTTCTCAAGATTGGTAACAGATAGAAACCAGAGAAAGTACACAGTGATTCATCTACCTAGAGAAGTTACAGAGGTTTACACAGAGAATTCCAAGTATAAGTACAAGAAAATAAGAGAGACTTAGAAAACTGGTAAAACCTACATTGTTGATAGAGTTGGGCGTACTTAGCACTGTGAAAACAGCACTTTCCCAGAAAGAAATCTACTTCTCTAAGACCGCGAAACAGTGAACAGAGAATGTATGATTTTCTCAAGATTAGTAACAGATAGAAACAAAAGAAGTACACAGTGATTCATCTACCTAGAGAAGTTACAAAGGTTTACACAAAAAATTCCACGTATTAGTAAAAGAAGATAAGAGAGACTTAGAAAACTGGTAAAACTTACATTGTTGATTGAGTTGGGAGTACTTAGCACTGTGAAAACAGCACTTTCTCCGAAAGAAATCTACTTCTCTAACAACGGGAAACAGGGAACAGAGAATGTATGAGTTTCTCAAGATTAGTAACAGAGGAAACAAAAGAAGTACACAGGGATTCATCTACCTAGAGAAGTTACAGAGGTTTACACAGAGAATTCCAAGTATAAGTACAAGAAAATAAGAGAGACTTAGAACACTGGTAAAACCTACATTGTTGATAGAGTTGTGAGTACCTAGCACTGTGAAAACAGCACTTTCGCCGAACGAAATCTACTTCTCTAAGACCGGGAAACAGTGAAAAGAGAATGTATGAGTTTCTCAAGATTGGTAAAAGATAGAAACCAGAGAAAGTACACAGTGATTCATCTACCTAGAGAAGTTACAGAGGTTTACACAGAGAATTCCAAGTATAAGTACAAGAAAATAAGAGAGACTTAGAAAACTGGTAAAACCTACATTGTTGATAGAGTTGGGAGTACTTAGCACTGTGAAAACAGCACTTTCGCCGAAAGAAATCTACTTCTCTAAGACCGGGAAACAGTGATAAGAGAATGTATGAGTTTCTCAAGATTGGTAACAGATAGAAACCAGAGAAAGTACACAGTGATTCATCTACCTATAGAAGTTACAGAGGTTTACACAGAGAATTCCAAGTATAAGTACAAGAAAATAAGAGAGCCTTAGAAAACTGGTAAAACCTACATTGTTGATAGAGTTGGGCGTACTTAGCACTGTGAAAACAGCACTTTCCCAGAAAGAAATCTACTTCTCTAAGACCGCGAAACAGTGAACAGAGAATGTATGAGTTTCTCAACATTAGTAACAGATAGAAACAAAAGAAGTACACAGTGATTCATCTACCTAGAGAAGTTACAGAGGTTTACACAGAAAATTCCAAGTATAAGTAAAAGAAGATAAGAGAGACTTAGAAAACTGGTAAAACGTACATTGTTGATAGAGTTGGGAGAACTTAGCACTGTGAAAACAGCACTTTCGCCGAAAGAAATCTACTTCTCTAAGACCGGGAAACAGTGAAAGGAGAATGTATGTGTTTCTCAAGATTGGTAACAGATAGAAACCAGAGAAGGTACACAGTGATTCATCTACCTAGAGAAGTTACAGAGGTTTACACAGAGAATTCCATGTATAAGTACAAAAATAAGACAGACTTAGAAAACTGGTAAAACCTACATTGTTGATAGAGTTGGGAGTACTTAGCACTGTGAAAACAGCCCTTTCGAAGAAAGAAATCTACTTCTCTAAGACCGGGAAACAGTGAGAAGAGACTGTATGAGTTTCTCAAGATTGGTAACAGATAGAAACAAGGGAAAGTACACAGTGATTCATCTACCTGGAGAAGTTACAGAGGTTTACACAGAGAATTCCAAATATAAGTACAAGAAAATAAGAGAGACTTAGAAAACTGGTAAAACCTACATTGTTGATAGAGTTGGGCATACTTAGCACTGTGAAAACAGCACTTTCGCCGAAAGAAATCTACTTCTCTAACACCGGGAAACAGGGAACAGAGAATGTATGAGTTTCTCAAGATTGGTAACAGATAGAAACCAGAGAAAGTACACAGTGATTCATCTACCTAGAGAAGTTGCAGAGGTTTACACAGAGAATTCCAAGTATAAGTACAAGAAATTAAGAGAGACTTAGAAAACTGGTAAAACCTACTTTGTTGATAGAGTTGGGAGTACTTAGCACTGTGAAAACAGCACTTTCCCAGAAAGAAATCTACTTCTCTAAGACCGCGAAACAGTGAACAGAGAATGTATGATTTTCTCAAGATTAGTAACAGATAGAAACAAAAGAAGTACACAGTGATTCATCTACCTAGAGAAGTTACAAAGGTTTACACAGAAAATTCCACGTATTAGTAAAAGAAGATAAGAGAGACTTAGAAAACTGGTAAAACTTACATTGTTGATTGAGTTGGGAGTACTTAGCACTGTGAAAACAGCACTTTCGCCAAAAGAAATCTACTTCTCTAAGACCGGGAAACAGTGAAAAGAGAATGTATGACTTTCTCAAGATTGGTAACAGATAGAAACAAGAGAAAGTACACAGTGATTCATGTACCTAGAGAAGTTACAGAGGTTTACACAGAGAAGTCCAAGTATAAGTACAAGAAAATAAAAGAGACTTAGAAAACTGGTAAAACCTACATTGTTGATAGAGTTGGGAGTACTTAGCACTGTGAAAACAGCACTTTCGCCGAAAGAAATCTACTTCTCTAACAACGGGAAACAGGGAACAGAGAATGTATGAGTTTCTCAAGATTGGTAGCAGATAGAAACAACAGAAAGTACACAGTGATTCATCTACCTAGAGAAGTTACAGAGGTTTACATAGAAAATTCCAAGTATAAGAAAAAGTAGATAAGAGAGACTTAGAAAACTGGTAAAACTTACATTGTTGATTGAGTTGGGAGTACTTAGCACTGTGAAAACAGCACTTTCGCAAAAAGAAATGTACTTCTCTAAGACCGGGAAACAGTGAAAAGAGAATGTATGAGTTTCTCAAGATTGGTAACAAATAGAAACAAGAGAAAGTACACAGTGATTCATCTACCTAGAGAAGTTACAGAGGTTTACACAGAGAATTCCAAATATAAGTACAAGAAAATAGGAGAGACTTAGAAAACTGGTAAATCTTACATTGTTGATAGAGTTGTGAGTACTTAGCACTGTGAAAACAGCACTTTCTCCGAAAGAAATCTACTTCTCTAACACCGGGAAACAGGGAACAGAGAATGTATGAGTTTCTCAAGATTAGTAACAGATAGAAACAAAAGAAGTACACAGTGATTCATCTACCTAGAGAAGTTACAGAGGTTTATATAGAAAATTCGAAGTATAAGACAAAGAAGATAAGAGAGCCTTAGAAAACTGGTAAAACTTATATTGTTGATTGAGTTGGGAGTACTTAGCACTGTGAAAACAGCACTTTCGCCGAAAGAAATCTACTTCTCTAAGACCGGGAAACACTGAAAAGAGAATGTATGAGTTTCTAAAGATTGGTAACAGATGGAAACAAGAGAAAGTGCACAGTGATTCATCTACCTAGAGAAGTTACAGAGGTTTACACAGAAAATTCCAAGTATAAGTACACGAAAATAAGAGAGACTTAGAAAAGTGGTAAAACCTACATTGTTGATAGAGTTGCGAGTACTTAGCACTGTCAAAACAGCACTTTCTCCGAAAGAAATCTACTTCTCTAACACCGGGAAACAGGGAACAGAGAATGTATGAGTTTCTCAAGATTAGTAACAGATAGAAACAAAAGTAGTACACAGTGATTCATCTACCTAGAGAAGTTACAGAGGTTTACACAGAGAATTCCAAGTATAAGGAAAAGAAAATAAGAGAGACTTAGAAAACTGGTAAAACCTACATTGTTGATAGAGTTGGGAGTACTTAGCACTGTGAAAACAGCACTTTCGCCGAAAGAAATGTACTTCTCTAAGACCGGGAAACAGTGAAAAGAGAATGTATGAGTTACTAAAGATTGGTAACAGATAGAAACAAGAGAAAGTACACAGTGATTCATCTATCTGGAGAAGTTACAGAGGTTTACACAGAGAATTCCAAATATAAGTACAAGAAAATAAGAGAGACTTAGAAAACTGGTAAAACCTACATTGTTGATAGAGTTGGGCGTACTTAGCACTGTGAAAACAGCACTTTCGCCGAAAGAAATCTACTACTCTAAGAACACGAAACAGTGAACAGAGAATGTATGAGTTTCTCAAAATTAGTAACAGATAGAAACAAAAGAAGTACACAGTGATTCACCTACCTAGAGAAGTTACAGAGTTTTACACAGAAAATTCCAAGTATAAGTAAAAGAAGATAAGAGAGACTTAGAAAACTGGTAAAATCTACATTGTTGATAGAGTTGGGAGTACTTAGCACTGTGAAAACAGCACTTTCGCTGAACGAAATCTACTTCTCTAAGACCGGGAAACAGTGAAAAGAGAATTTATGACCTTGTCAAGATTGGTAACAGATAGAAACAAGAGAAAGTACACAGTGATTCATCTACCTAGAGAAGTTACAGAGGTTTACACAGAGAATTCCAAGTATAAGTAAAAGAAGATAAGAGAGACTTCGAAAACTGGTAAAACTTACATTGTTGATTGAATTCGGAGTACTTAGCACTGTGAAAACAGCACTTTCGCCGAAAGAAATCTACTTCTCTAACACCGGGAAACAGGGAACAGAGAGGTATGAGTTTCTCAAGATTGGTAACAGATTGAAACAAGAGAAAGTACACAGTGATTCATCTACCTAGAGAACTTACAGAGGTTTACACAGAGAATTCCAAGTATAAGTACAAGAAAATAGGAGAGACTTAGAAAACTGGTAAATCCTACATTGTTGATAGAGTTGTGAGTACTTAGCACTGTGAAAACAGCACTTTCTCCGAAAGAAATCTACTTCTCTAACACCGGGAAACAGGGAACAGAGAATGTATGAGTTTCTCAAGATTAGTAACAGAGAGAAACAAAAGAAGTACACAGTGATTCATCTACCTAGAGAAGTTACAGAGGTTTACACAGAGAATTCCAAGTATAAGTACAAGAAAATAAGAGAGACTTAGAAAACTGGTAAAACCTACATTGCTGATAGAGTTGCGAGTACTTAGCACTGTGAAAACAGCACTTTCGCCGAAAGAAATCTACTTCTCTAACACCGGGAAACAGGGAACAGAGAAGGTATGAGTTTCTCAACATTGGTAACAGATAGAAACAACAGAAAGTACACAGTGATTCATCTACCTAGAGAACTTACAGAGGTTTACACAGAGAATTCCAAGCATAAGTACAAGAAAATAAGAGAGACTTAGAAAACTGGTAAAACCTACATTGTTGATAGAGTTGGGAGTATTTGGACTGTGAAAACAGCACTTTCGCAGAAAGAAATCTACTTCTCTAACACCGGGAAACAGGGAACAGAGAATGTATGAGTTTCTCAAGATTAGTAACAGATAGAAACAAAAGAAGTACACAGTGATTCATCTACCTAGAGAAGTTACAGAGGTTTACACAGAGAATTCCAAGTATAAGTACAAGAAAATAAGAGAGACTTAGAAAACTGGTAAAACCTACATTGTTGATAGAGTTGGGCGTACTTAGCACTGTGAAAACAGCACTTTCCCAGAAAGAAATCTACTTCTCTAAAACCGCGAAACAGTGAACAGAGAATGTATGAGTTTCTCAAGATCAGTAACAGATAGAAACAAAAGAAGTACACAGTGATTCATCTACCTAGAGAAGTTACAGAGTATTACACAGAAAATTCCAAGTATAAGTAAAAGAAGATAAGAGAGACTTAGAAAACTGGTAAAACCTACATTGTTGATAGAGTTAGGAGTACTTAGCACTGTGAAAACAGCACTTTCGCCGAAAGAAATCTACTTCTCTAAGACTGGGAAACAGTGAAAAGAGAATGTATGACTTTCTCAAGATTGGTAACAGATAGAAACAAGAGAAAGTACACAGTGATTCATCTACCTAGAGAAGTTACAGAGGTTTACATAGAACATTCGAAGTAAAAGAAGAAGAAGATAAGAGAGACTTAGAAAACTGGTAAAAGTTACATTGTTGATTGAGTTGGGAGTACTTAGCACTGTGAAAACAGCACTTTCGCTGAAAGAAATCTACTTCTCTAAGACCGGGAAACAGTGAAAAGAGAATGTATGAGTTTCTCAAGATTGGTAACAGATAGAAACTAGAGAAAGTACACAGTGATTCATCTACCTAGAGAACTTACAGAGGTTTACACAGAGAATTCCAAGTATAAGTACAAGAAAATAAGAGAGACTTAGAAAACTGGTAAAACCTACATTGTTTATAGAGTTGGGAGTACTTAGCACTGTGAAAACAGCACTTTCGCCGAAAGAAATCTACTTCTCTAAGACCGGGAAACAGTGAAAAGAGAATGTATGAATTTCTCAAGATTGCTAACAGATAGAAACAAGAGAAAATACACAGTAATTCATCTACCTAGAGAAGTTACAGAGGTTTACACAGAAAATTGCAAGTATAAGAAAAAGAAGATAAGAGAGACTTAGAAAACCGGTATTACCTACATTGTTGATAGAGTTGGGAGTACTTAGCGCTGTAAAAACAGCAATTTCGGAGAAAGAAATCTACTTCTCTAACACCGGGAAACAGGAAACAGAGAATGTATGAGTTTCTCAAGATTGGTAACAGATACAAACAAGAGAAAGTACACAGTGATTCATCTACCGAGAGAACTTACAGAGGTTTACACAGAGAATTCCAAGTATAAGAAAAAGAAGATAAGAGAGACTTAGAAAACTGGTAAAACCTACATTGTTGATAGAGTTGGGAGTACTTAGCACTGTGAAAACAGTACTTTCGCAGAAACAAATCTACTTCTCTACGACCGGGAAACAGGGAACAGAGAATGTATGAGTTTCTCAAAATTGCTAACAGATAGAAACAAGAGAAAGTACACAGTGATTCATCTACCTAGAGAACTTACAGAGGTTTACACAGAGAATTCCAAGTATGAGTACAAGAAAATAAGAGAGACTTAGAAAAGTGGTAAAACCTACATTGTTGATAGAGTTGGGAGTACTTAGCACTGTGAAAACAGCACTTTCGCCGAAAGAAATCTACTTCTCTAAGACCGAGAAACAGTGAAAAGAAAATGTATGAGTTTCTCAAGACTGGTAGCAGATAGAAACAAGAGAAAGTACACAGTGATTCATATACGTAGAGAAGTTACAGAGGTTTACACAGAGAATTCCAAGTATAAGTACAAGAAAATAAGAGAGACTTAGAAAACTGGTAAAACCTACATTGTTGATAGAGTTGGGAGTACTTAGCACTGTGAAAACAGCACTTTCTCCGAAAGAAATCTACTTCTCTAACACCGGGAAACAGTGAAAAGAGAATGTATGAGTTTCTCAAGATTGGTAAGAGATAGAAACAAGAGAAAGTACACAGTGATTCATCTACCTAGAGAAGTTACAGAGGTTTACACAGAGAATTAGAAGTTTAAGAGAAAGAAGATAAGAGAGACTTAGAAAACCGGTAAAACCTGCATTGTTGATAGAGTTGGGAGTACTTAGCACTGTGAAAACAGTACTTTCGCTGAAAGAAATCTACTTCTCTAAGACCGGGAAACAGGGAACAGAGAATGTATCAGTTTCTCAAGATTGGTAACAGATAGAAACAAGAGAAAGTACACAGTGATTCATCTACCTAGAGAACTTACAGAGGTTTACACAGAGAATTCCAAGTATAAGTACAAGAAAATAAGAGAGACTTAGAAAACTGGTAAAACCGACATTGTTGACAGAGTTGGGAGTACTTAGCACTGTGAAAGCAGCACTTTCGCCGAAAGAAATCTACTTCTCTGACACCCGGAAACAGTGAAAAGATAATGTATGAGTTTCTCAAGTTTGGTAACAGATAGAAACAAGAGAAAGTACACAGTGATTCATCTACCCAGAGAAGGTACAGAGGTTTACACAGAAAATTGCAAGTATAAGAAAAAGAAGATAAGAGAGACTTAGAAAACCGGTATAACCTACATTGTTGATAGAGTTGGGAGTACTTAGCGTTGTGAAAACAGCAATTTCGGAGAAAGAAATCTACTTCTCTGACACCGGGAAACAGGAAACAGAGAATGTATGAGTTTCTCAAGATTGGTAACAGATAGAAACAAGAGAAAGTACACAGTGATTCATCTACCTAGAGAACTTACAGAGGTTTACACAGAGAATTCCAAGTATAAGTACAAGAAAATAAGAGAGACTTAGAAAACTGGTAAAACCTACATTGTTTATAGAGTTGGGAGTACCTAGCACTGTGAAAACAGCACTTTCGCCGAAAGAAATTTACTTCTCTAAGACCGGGAAACAGTGAAAAGAGAATGTATGAGTTTCTCAAGATTGGTAACAGATAGAAACAACAGAAAGTACACAGTGATTCATCTACATAGAGAAGTTACAGAGGTTTACACAGAAAATTCCAAGGATAAGAAAAAGAAGATAAGAGAGACTTAGAAAACCGGTAATACCTACATTGTTGATAGAGTTGGGAGTACTTAGCGCTGTGAAAACCGCACTTTCGCCGAAAGAAATCTACTTCTCTAAGACCGGGAAACAGTGAAAAGAGAATGTATGAGTTTCTCAAGATTGGTAACAGATAGAAACAAGAGAAAGTACACAGTGATTCATCTACCTAGAGAAGTTACAGAGGTTTACACAGAAAATTCCAAGTATAAAAAAAAGAAGATAAGAGAGACTTAGAAAACCGGTAAAGCCTACATTGTTGATAGAGTTGGGAGTACTTAGCACTGTGAAAACAGCACTTTCGCAGAAAGAAATCTACTTCTCTAACACCGGGAAACAGGAAACCGAGAATGTATGAGTTTCTCAAGATTGGTAACAGATAGAAACAAGAGAAAGTAAACAGGGATTCATCTACCTAGAGAAGTTACAGAGTTTTACACAGAGAATTCCAAGTATAAGTACAAGAAAATAACAGAGACTTAGAAAACTGGTAAAACCTACATTGTTGATAGAGTTGGGAGTACTTAGCCTGTGAAAACAGCACTTTCGCCGAAAGAAATCTACTTCTCTAAGACCGGGAAACAGTGAAAAGAGAATGTATAAGTTTCTCAAGAGTGGAAACAGATAGAAACAAGAGAAAGTACACAGTGATTCATCTACCTAGAGAAGTTACAGAGGTTTACACAGAGAATTCCAAGTATAAGTACAAGAAAATAAGAGAGACTTAGAAAACTGGTAAAACCTACATTGTTGATAGAGTTGGGAGTACTTAGCACTGTGAAAACAGCACTTTCTCCGAAAGAAATCTACTTCTCTAACACCGGGAAACAGTGAAAAGAGAATGTATGAGTTTCTCAAGATTGGTAACAGATAGAAACAAGAGAAAGTACACAGTGATTCATCTACCTAGAGAAGTTACAGAGGTTTACACAGAGAATTAGAAGTTTAAGAGAAAGAAGATAAGAGAGACTTAGAAAACCGGTAAAACCTGCATTGTTGATAGAGTTGGGAGTACTTAGCACTGTGAAAACAGTACTTTCGCCGAAAGAAATCTACTTCTCTAAGACCGGGAAACAGGGAACAGAGAATGTATCAGTTTCTCAAGATTGGTAACAGATAGAAACAAGAGAAAGTACACAGTGATTCATCTACCTAGAGAACTTACAGAGGTTTACACAGAGAATTCCAAGTATAAGTACAAGAAAATAAGAGAGACTTAGAAAACGGTTAAAACCGACATTGTTGACAGAGTTGGGAGTACTTAGCACTGTGAAAGCAGCACTTTCGCCGAAAGAAATCTACTTCTCTGACACCCGGAAACAGTGAAAAGATAATGTATGAGTTTCTCAAGTTTGGTAACAGATAGAAACAAGAGAAAGTACACAGTGATTCATCTACCCAGAGAAGGTACAGAGGTTTACACAGAAAATTGCAAGTATAAGAAAAAGAAGATAAGAAAGACTTAGAAAACCGGTATTACCTACATTGTTGATAGAGTTGGGAGTACTTAGCGCTGTGAAAACAGCAATTTCAGAGAAAGAAATCTACTTCTCTGACACCGGGAAACAGGAAACAGAGAATGTATGAGTTTCTCAAGATTGGTAACAGATAGAAACAAGAGAAAGTACACAGTGATTCATCTACCTAGAGAACTTACAGA
Source organism: Heterohyrax brucei (assembly GCA_028571685.1). Taxonomy (NCBI): domain Eukaryota; kingdom Metazoa; phylum Chordata; class Mammalia; order Hyracoidea; family Procaviidae; genus Heterohyrax; species Heterohyrax brucei. Next base: position 4,536,662 of record CM053165.1, on the reverse strand, counting down.
GGTTTACACAGAGAATTCCAAGTATAAGTACAAGAAAATAAGAGAGACTTAGAAAACTGGTAAAACCTACATTGTTTATAGAGTTGGGAGTACCTAGCACTGTGAAAACAGCACTTTCGCCGAAAGAAATTTACTTCTCTAAGACCGGGAAACAGTGAAAAGAGAATGTATAAGTTTCTCAAAATTGGAAACAGATAGAATCAAGAGAAAGTACACAGTGATTCGTCTACCTAGACAAGTTACAGAGGTTTACACAGAGAATTCCAAATATAAGTACAAGAAAATAAGAGAGACTTAGAAAACTGGTAAAACCTACATTGTTGACAGAGTTGGGAATACTTAGCACTGTGAAAACAGCACTTTCGCCGAAAGAAATCTACTTCTCTAACACCGGCAAACAGGAAACAGAGAATGTATGAGTTTCTCAAGATTGGTAACAGATACAAAGAAGAGAAAGTACACAGTGATTCATCTACCTAGAGAACTTACAGAGGTTTACACAGAGAATTCCAAGTATAAAAAAAAGAAGATAAGAGAGACTTAGAAAACCGGTAAAACCTACATTGTTGATAGAGTTGGGAGTACTTAGCACTGTGAAAACAGCACTTTCGCAGGAAGAAATCTACTTCTCTAACACCGGGAAACAGGAAACCGAGAATGTATGAGTTTCTCAAGATTGGTAACAGATAGAAACAAGAGAAAGTACACAGTGATTCATCTACCTAGAGAAGTTACAGAGGTTTACACAGAAAATTCCAAGTATAAAAAAAAGAAGATAAGAGAGACTTAGAAAACCGGTAAAACCTACATTGTTGATAGAGTTGGGAGTACTTAGCACTGTGAAAACAGCACTTTCGCAGAAAGAAATCTACTTCTCTAACACCGGTAAACAGGAAACCGAGAATGTATGAGTTTCTCAAGATTGGTAACAGATAGAAACAAGAGAAAGTAAACAGGGATTCATCTACCTAGAGAAGTTACAGAGTTTTACACAGAGAATTCCAAGTATAAGTACAAGAAAATAACAGAGACTTAGAAAACTGGTAAAACCTACATTGTTGATAGAGTTGGGAGTACTTAGCCTGTGAAAACAGCCCTTTCGCCGAAAGAAATCTACTTCTCTAAGACTGGGAAACAGTGAAAAGAGAATGTATGAGTTTCTCAAGATTGGTAACTGATAGAAACAAGAGAAAGTACACAGTGATTCATCTACCTAGAGAAGTTACAGAGGTTTACACAGAAAATTGCAAGTATAAGAAAAAGAAGATAAGAGAGACTTAGAAAACCGGTATTACCTACATTGTTGATAGAGTTGGGAGTACTTAGCGCTGTGAAAACAGCAATTTCGGAGAAAGAAATCTACTTCTCTAACACCGGGAAACAGGAAACAGAGAATGTATGAGTTTCTCAAGATTGGTAACAGACACAAACAAGAGAAAGTACACATTGATTCATCTACCTAGAGAAGTTACAGAGGTTTACACAGAGAATTCCAAGTATAAGTACAAGAAAATAAGAGAGACTTAGAAAACTGGTAAAACCTACATTGTTGATAGAGTTGGGAGTACTTAGCACTGTGAAAACAGCACTTTCGCCGAAGAAATCTACTTCTCTAAGACCGGGAAACAGTGAAAAGAGAATGTATGAGTTTCTCAAGATTGGTAACAGACAGAAACAAGAGAAAGTATACAGTGATTCATCTACCTAGAGAAGTTACAGAGGTTTACACAGAGAATTCCAAGTATAAGTACAAGAAAATAAGAGAGACTTAGAAAACTGGTAAAACCTACATTTTTGATAGAGTTGGGAGTACCTAGCATTGTGAAAACAGCACTTTCGCAGAGAGAAATCTACTTCTCTAACACTGCGAAATATGGAACAGAGAATGTATGAGTTTCTCAAGATTGGTAACAGACACAAACAAGAGAAAGTACACAGTGATTCATCTACCTAGAGAAGTTACAGAGGTTTACACAGAGAATTCCAAGTATAAGTACAAGAAAATAAGAGAGACTTACAAAACTGGTAAAACCTACATTGTTGATAGAGTTGGGAGTACTTTGCACTGTGAAAGCAGCACTTTCGCCGAAAGAAATCTACTTCTCTTACACTAGGAAACAGTGAAAAGAGAATGTATGAGTTTCTCAAGATTGGCAACAGATAGAAACAAGAGAAAGTACACAGTGATTCATCTACCTAGAGAAGTTACAGAGGTTTACACAGAGAATTCCTAGTAGAAGTACAAGAAAACAGGAGAGACTTAGAAAATTGGTAAAACCTACATTTTTGATAGAGTTGGGAGTACTTAGCACTGTGAAAACAGCACTTTCGCCGAAAGAAATCTACTTCTCTAAGACCGGGAAACAGTGAAAAGAGAATGTATGAGTTTCTCAAGATTGGTAACAGATAGAAACAAGAGAAAGTACACAGTGATTCATCTACCTAGAGAAGTTACAGAGGTTTACACAGAGAATTCCAAGTATAAGAAAAAGAAGATAAGAGAGACTTAGAAAACTGGTAAAACCTACATTGTTGATAGAGTTGGGAGTACTTAGCACTGTGAAAACAGTACTTTCGCAGAAAGAAATCTACTTCTCTACGACCGGGAAACAGGGAACAGAGAATGTATGAGTTTCTCAAGATTGCTAACAGATAGAAACAAGAGAAAGTACACAGTGATTCATCTACCTACAGAACTTACAGAGGTTTACACAGAGAATTCCAAGTATAAGTAGAAGAAAATAAGAGAGACTTAGAAAACTGGTAAAACCTACATTGTTGATAGAGTTGAGAGTACTTAGCACTGTGAAAACAGCACTATCGCAAAAGAAATCTACTTCTCTGACACCCAGAATCGGTGAAAAGAGAATGTATGAGTTTCTCAAGATTGGAAACAGATAGAAACAAGAGAAAGTACACAGTGATTCATCTACCTAGAGAAGTTACAGAGGTTTACACAGAGAATTCCAAGTATAAGTACAATAAATAAGAGAGACTAAGAAAACTGGTAAAACCTACATTGTTGATAGAGTTGGGAGTACTTAGTACTGTGAAAGCAGCACTTTCGCCGAAAGAAAGCTACTACTCTGACACCCGGAAACAGTGAAAAGGGAATGTATGAGTTTCTCAAGATTGGTAACAGATAGAAACAAGAGAAAGTACACAGTGATTCATCTACCTAGAGAAGTTACAGAGGTTTACACAGAGAATTCCTAGTATAAGTACAAGAAAATAAGAGAGACTTAGAAAACTGGTAAAACCTACATTGTTGATAGAGTTGGGAGTACTTAGCACTGTGAAAACAGCACTTTCGCCAAAAGAAATCTACTTCTCTAAGACCGGGAAACAGTGAAAAGAGAATGTATGAGTTTCTCAAGATTGGTAACAGATAGAAACAAGAGAAAGTACACAGTGATTCATCTACCTAGAGTACTTACAGAGGTTTACACAGAGAATTCCAAGTATAAGTACAAGAAAATAAGAGAGACTTAGAAAGCTGGTAAAACCTACATTGTTGATAGAGTTGGGAGTACTTAGCACTGTGAAAACAGCACTTCCGCCGAAAGAAATCTACTTCTCTAAGACCGGGAAACAGTGAAAAGAGAATGTATGAGTTTCTCAAGATTGCTAACAGATAGAAACAAGAGAAAGTACACAGTGATTCATCTACCTAGAGAAGTTACAGAGGTTTACACAGAGAATTCCAAGTTTAAGAAAAAGAAGATAAGAGAGACTTAGAAAACTGGTAAAACCTACATTTTTGATAGAGTTGGGAGTACTTAGCACTGTGAAAACAGTACTTTCGCAGAAAGAAATCTACTTCTCTAAGACCGGGAAACAGGGAACAGAGAATGTATCAGTTTCTCAAGATTGGTAACAGATAGAAACAAGAGAAAGTACACAGTGATTCATCTACCTAGAGAACTTACAGAAGTTTACACAGAGAATTCCAAGTATAAGTAAAAGAAAATAAGAGAGACTTAGAAAACTGGTAAAACCTACATTGTTGTTTGAGTTGGGAGTACTTAGCACTGTGAAAGCAGCACCTTCGCCGAAAGAAATCTACTTCTCTGACACCCGGAAACAGTGAAAGGAGAATGTACGAGTTTCTCAAGATTGGTAACAGATAGAAACAAGAGAAAGTACACAGTGACTCATCTACCTAGAGAAGTTACAGAGGTTTACACAGAAAATTCCAAGTATAAGAAAAAGAAGATAAGAGAGACTTAGAAAACTGGTAAAACCTACATTGTTGATAGAGTTGGGAGTACTTAGCACTGTGAAAACAGCACTTTCGCAGAAAGAAATCTACTTCTCTAACACCGGCAAACAGGAAACAGAGGATGTATGAGTTTCTCAAGATTGGTAACACATACAAACAAGAGAAAGTACACAGTGATTCATCTACCTAGAGTACTTATAGAGGTTTACACAGAGAATTCCAAGTATAAGTACAAGAAAATAAGAGAGACTTAGAAAACTGGTAAAACCTACATTGTTGATAGAGTTGAGAGTACTTAGCACTGTGAAAACAGCACTTTCGCATAAAGAAATCTTCTTCTCTAACACCGGGAAACAGTGAAAAGAGAATGTATGAGTTTCTCAAGATTGGTAACAGATAGAAACAAGAGAAAGTACACAGTGATTCATCTACCTAGAGAAGATACAGAGGTTTACACAGAAAATTCCAAGTATAAGAAAAAGAAGATAAGAGAGACTTAGAAAACTGGTAAAACCTACATTTTTGATAGAGTTGGGAGTACCTAGCATTGTGAAAACAGCACTTTCGCAGAGAGAAATCTACTTCTCTAACACTGGGAAATAGGGAACAGAGAATGTATGAGTTTCTCAAGATTGGTAACAGACAGAAACAAGAGAGAGTACACAGTGATTCATCTACCTAGAGAAGTTACAGAAGTTTACACAGAGAATTCCAAGTGTAAGTACAAGAAAATAAGAGAGACTTAGAAAACTAGTAAAAGCTACATTGTTGATAGAGTTGGGAGTACTTAGCACTGTGAAAACAGCACTTTCGCCCAAAGAAATCTACTTCTCTAGGACCAGGAAACAGTGAAAAGAGAATGTATGAGTTTCTCAAGATTGGTAACAGATAGAAACAAGAGAAAGTACACAGTGATTCATATACATAGAGAAGTTACAGAGGTTTACACAGAAAATTCCAAGGATAAGAAAAAGAAGATAAGAGAGACTTAGAAAACCGGTAATACCTACATTGTTGATAGAGTTGGGAGTACTTAGCGCTGTGAAAACAGCACTTTCGCCGAAAGAAATCTACTTCTCTACGACCGGGAAACAGGAAACAGAGAATGTATGAGTTTCTCAAGATTGGTAACAGATACAAACTAGAGAAAATACACAGTGATTCATCTACCTAGACAACTTACAGAGGTTTACACAGAGAATTCCAAGTATAAGTACAAGAAAATAAGAGAGACTTAGAAAACTGGTAAAACCTACATTGTTGATAGTGTTGGGAGTACTTAGCACTGTGAAAACAGCCCTTTCGCCGAAAGAAATCTACTTCTCTAAGACTGGGAAACAGTGAAAAGAGAATTTATGAGTTTCTCAAGATTGGTAACTGATAGAAACAAGAGAAAGTACACAGTGATTCATCTACCTAGAGAAGTTACAGAGGTTTACACAGAGAATTCCAAGTATAAGTACAATAAATAAGAGAGACTCAGAAAACTGGTAAAACCTACATTGTTGATAGAGTTGGGAGTACTTAGCACTGTAAAAGCAGCACTTTCGCCGAAAGAAAGCTACTTCTCTGACACCCAGAAACAGTGAAAAGGGAATGTATGAGTTTCTCAAGATTGGTAACAGATAGAAACAAGAGAAAGTACACAGTGATTCATGTACCTAGAGAAGTTACAGAAGTTTACACAGAGAATTCCAAGTATAAGTACAATAAATAAGAGAGACTTAGAAAACTGGTAAAACCTACATTTTTGATAGAGTTGGGAGTACTTAGCACTGTGAAAACAGCACTTTCGCAGAAAGAAATCTACTTCTCCAACACTGGGAAACAGGGAACAGAGAATGTATGAGTTTCTCAAGATTCGTAACAGACAGAAACAAGAGAAATTACACAGTGATTCATCTACCTAGAGAAGTTACAGAAGTTTACACAGAGAATTCCAAGTATAAGTACAAGAAAATAAGAGAGACTTAGAAAACTGGTAAAACCTACATTGTTGATAGAGTTGGGAGTACTTAGCACTGTGAAAACAGCACTTTCGCCGAACGAAATCTACTTCTCTAAGACCGGGAAACAGTGAAAAGAGAATGTATGAGTTTCTCAAGATTGCTAACAGATAGAAACAAGAGAAAGTACACAGTGATTCATCTACCTAGAGAAGTTACAGAGGTTTACACAGAAAATTGCAAGTATAAGAAAAAGAAGATAAGAGAGACTTAGAAAACCGGTATCACCTACATTGTTGATAGAGTTGGGAGTACTTAGCGCTGTGAAAACAGCAATTTCGGAGAAAGAAATCTACTTCTCTAACACCGGGAAACAGGAAACAGAGAATGTATGAGTTTCTCAAGATTGGTAACAGACACAAACAAGAGAAAGTACACAGTGATTCATCTACCTAGAGAAGTTACAGAGGTTTACACAGAGAATTCCAAGTATAAGTACAAGAAAATAAGAGAGACTTACAAAACTGGTAAAACCTACATTGTTGATAGAGTTGGGAGTACTTAGCACTGTGAAAGCAGCACTTTCGCCGAAAGAAATCTACTTCTCTTACACTAGGAAACAGTGAAAAGAGAATGTATGAGTTTCTCAAGATTGGCAACAGATAGAAACAAGAGAAAGTACACAGTGATTCATCTACCTAGAGAAGTTACAGAGGTTTACACAGAGAATTCCTAGTAGAAGTACAAGAAAACAGGAGAGACTTAGAAAATTGGTAAAACCTACATTTTTGATAGAGTTGGGAGTACTTAGCACTGTGAAAACAGCACTTTCGCCGAAAGAAATCTACTTCTCTAAAACCGGGAAACAGTGAAAAGAGAATGTATGAGTTTCTCAAGATTGGTAACAGATAGAAACAAGAGAAAGTACACAGTGATTCATCTACCTAGAGAAGTTACAGAGGTTTACACAGAGAATTCCAAATATAAGTACAAGAAAATAAGAGAGACTTAGAAAACTGGTAAAACCTACATTGTTGATAGAGTTGGGAGTACTTAGCACTGTGAAAACAGCACTTTCGCAGAAAGAAATCTACTTCTCTAACACCGGGAAACAGTGAAAAGAGAATGTATGAGTTTCTCAAGATTGGTAACAGATAGAAACAAGAGAAAGTACACAGTGATTCATCACCCAGAGAAGTTACAGAGGTTTACACAGAGAATTCCAAGTATAAGTAAAAGAAGATAAGAGAGACTTAGAAAACTGGTAAAACCTACATTGTTGATAGATTTGGGAGTACTTAGCACTGTGAAAACAGTACTTTCGCAGAAAGAAATCTACTTCTCTACGACCGGGAAACAGGGAACAGAGAATGTATGAGTTTCTCAAGATTGCTAACAGATAGAAACAAGAGAAAGTACACAGTGATTCATCTACCTACAGAACTTACAGAGGTTTACACAGAGAATTCCAAGTATAAGTACAAGAAAATAAGAGAGACTTAGAAAACTGGTAAAACCTACATTGTTGATAGAGTTGAGAGTACTTAGCACTGTGAAAACAGCACTATCGCAAAAGAAATCTACTTCTCTGACACCCAGAATCGGTGAAAAGAGAATGTATGAGTTTCTCAAGATTGGAAACAGATAGAAACAAGAGAAAGTACACAGTGATTCATCTACCTAGAGAAGTTACAGAGGTTTACACAGAGAATTCCAAGTATAAGTACAATAAATAAGAGAGACTCAGAAAACTGGTAAAACCTACATTGTTGATAGAGTTGGGAGTACTTAGTACTGTGAAAGCAGCACTTTCGCCGAAAGAAAGCTACTACTCTGACACCCGGAAACAGTGAAAAGGGAATGTATGAGTTTCTCAAGATTGGTAACAGATAGAAACAAGAGAAAGTACACAGTGATTCATCTACCTAGAGAAGTTACAGAGGTTTACACAGAGAATTCCTAGTATAAGTACAAGAAAATAAGAGAGACTTAGAAAACTGGTAAAACCTACATTGTTGATAGAGTTGGGAGTACTTAGCACTGTGAAAACAGCACTTTCGCCAAAAGAAATCTACTTCTCTAAGACCGGGAAACAGTGAAAAGAGAATGTATGAGTTTCTCAAGATTGGTAACAGATAGAAACAAGAGAAAGTACACAGTGATTCATCTACCTAGAGAAGTTACAGAGGTTTACACAGAAAATTGCAAGTATAAGAAAAAGAAGATAAGAGAGACTTAGAATACCGGTAATACCTACATTGTTGATAGATTTGGGAGTATTTAGCGCTGTGAAAACAGCACATTCGGAAAAAGAAATCTACTTCTCTAACACCGGGAAACAGGAAACAGAGAATGTATGAGTTTCTCAAGATTGGTAATAAATACAAACAAGAGAAAGTACACAGTGATTCATCTACCTAGAGAAGTTACAGAGGTTTACACAAAGAATTCCAAGTATAAGTACAAGAAAATAAGAGAGACTTAGAAAACCGGTAAAACCTACACTGTTGATAGAGTTGGGAGTACGTAGCACTGTGAAAACAGCACTTTCGCCGAAAGAAGTCTACTTCTCTAAGACCGGGAAACAGTGAAAAGAGAATGTATGAGTTTCTCAAGATTGGTAACAGATAGAAACAAGAGAAAGTACACAGTGACTCATCTACCTAGAGAAGTTACAGAGGTTTACACAGAAAATTCCAAGTATAAGAAAAAGAAGATAAGAGAGACTTAGAAAACTGGTAAAACCTACATTGTTGATAGAGTTGGGAGTACTTAGCACTGTGAAAACAGCACTTTCGAAGAAAGAAATCTACTTCTCTAACACCGGGAAACAGTGAAAAGAGAATGTATGAGTTTCTCAAGATTTGTAACAGATAGAAACAAGAGAAAGTACACAGTGATTCATCTACCTAGAGAAGATACAGAGGTTTACACAGAAAATATCAAGTATAAGAAAAAGAAGATAAGAGAGACTTAGAAAACCGGTAAAACCTACATTGTTGATAGAGTTGAGAGTAGTTAGCACTGTGAAAACAGCACTTTCGCAGAAAGAAATCTATTTCTCTAACACCGGGAAACAGGAAACAGAGAATGTATGAGTTTCTCAAGATTGGTAACAGACACAAACAAGAGAAAGTACACAGTGATTCATCTACCTAGAGAAGTTACAGAGGTTTACACAGAGAATTCCAAGTATAAGTACAAGCAAATAAGAGAGACTTAGAAAACTGGTAAAACCTACATTGTTGATAGAGTTGGGAGTACTTAGCACTGTGAAAACAGCCCTTTCGCCGAAAGAAATCTACTTCTCTAAGACCGGGAAACAGTGATAAGAGAATGTATGAGTTTCTCAAGATTGCTAACAGATAGAAACAAGAGAAAGTACACAGTGATTCATCTACCTAGAGAAGTTACAGAGGTTTACACAGAGAATTCCAAGTTTAAGAAAAAGAAGATAAGAGAGACTTAGAAAACTGGTAAAACCTACATTGTTGATAGAGTTGGGAGTACTTAGCACTGTGAAAACAGCACTTTCGCCGAAAGAAATCTACTTCTCTAAGACCGGGAAACAGTGAAAAGAGAATGTATGAGTTTCTCAAAATTGGTAACTGATAGAAACAAGAGAAAGTACACAGTGATTCATCTACCTAGAGAAGTTACAGAGGTTTACACAGAGCATTCGAAGTATAAGTACAATAAATAAGAGAGAGTTAGAAAACTGGTAAAACCTACATTGTTGAAAGAGTTGGGAGTACTTAGCACTGTGAAAAAAGCACTTTTGCTGAAAGAAATCTACTTCTCTAAGACCGGGAAACAGTGAGAAGAGAATGTATGAGTTTCTCAAGATTGGTAACAGACAGAAACAAGAGAAAGTACACAGTGATTCATCTACCTAGAGAAGTTACAGAAGTTTACACAGAGAATTCCAAGTATAAGTACAAGAAAATAAGAGAGACTTAGAAAACTAGTAAAAGCTGCATTGTTGATAGAGTGGGGAGTACTTAGCACTGTGAAAACAGCACTTTTGCCCAAAGAAATCTACTTCTCTAAGACAAGGAAACAGTGAAAAGAGAATGTATGAGTCTCAAGATTGGTAACAGATAGAAACAAGAGAAAGTACACAGTGATTCATCTACATAGAGAAGTTACAGAGGTTTACACAGAAAATTCCAAGGATAAGAAAAAGAAGATAAGAGAGACTTAGAAAACCGGTAATACCTACATTGTTGATAGAGTTGGGAGTACTTAGCGCTGTGAAAACAGCTCTTTCGCCGAAAGAAATCTACTTCTCTCACACCGGGAAACAGGAAACAGAGAATGTATGAGTTTCTCAAGATTGGTAACAGATACAAACAAGAGAAAGTACACAGTGATTCATCTACCTAGAGAACTTACAGAGGTTTACACAGAGAATTCCAAGTATAAGTACAAGAAAATAAGAGAGACTTAGAAAACTGGTAAAACTTACATTGTTGATTGAGTTGGGAGTACTTAGCACTGTGAAAACAGCACTTTCGCCGAACGAAATCTACTGCTCTAAGACTGGGAAACAGTGAAAAGAGAATTTATGACCTTGTCAAGATTGGTAACAGATAGAAACAAGAGAAAGTACACAGTGATTCATCTACCTAGAGAAGTTACAGAGGTTTACACAGAGAATTCCAAGTATAAGTAAAAGAAGATAAGAGAGACTTCGAAAACTGGTAAAACTTACATTGTTGATTGAGTTGGGAGTACTTAGCACTGTGAAAACAGCACTTTCGCCGAAAGAACTCTACTTCTCTAAGACCGGGAAACAGTGAAAGGAGAATGTATGAGTTTCTCAAGATTGTTAACAGATACAAACCAGAGAAAGTACACAGTGATTCATCTACCTAGAGAAGTCACAGAGGTTTACACAGAGAATTCCAAGTATAAGTACAAGAAAATAAGAGAGACTTAGAAAACTGGTAAATCCTACATTGTTGATAGAGTTGGGAGTACTTTGGACTGTGAAAACAACACTTTCGCAGAAAGAAATCTACTTCTCTAACACCGAGAAACAGGGAACAGAGAATGTATGTGTTTCTCAAGAATAGTAACAGATAGAAACAAAAGAAGTACAGAGTGATTCATCTACCTACAGAACTTACAGAGTTTTACACAGAGAATTCCAAGTATAAGTACAAGAAAATAAGAGAGACTTAGAAAACTGGTAAAACTTACATTGTTGATAGAGTTGGGAGTTCTTAGCACTGTGAAAACAGCACTTTCGCAGAAAGAAATCTACTTCTCTAAGACCGCGAAACAGTAAAAAGAGAATGTATGAGTTTCTCAAGATTACTAACAGATAGAAACAAAAAAGTACACAGTGATTCATCTACCTAGAGAAGTTACAGAGGTTTACAGGGAAAATTCCAAGTATAAGTAAAGGAAGATAAGAGAGACTTAGAAAACTGGTAAAACTTACATGGTTGATTGAGTTGGGAGTACTTAGCATTGTGAAAACAGCACTTTCGCCGAAAGAAATCTACTTCTCTAAGACCGGGAAACAGTGAAAAGAGAATGTATGACCTTGTCAAGATTGGTAACAGATAGAAACAAGAGAAAGTACACAGTGATTCATCTACCTAGAGAAGTTACAGAGGTTTACACAGAGAATTCCAAGTATAAGTAAAAGAAGATAGGAGAGACTTAGAAAACTGGTAAAACTTACATTGTTGATTGAGTTGGGAGTACTTAGCACTGTGAAAACAGCACTTTCGCGGAAAGAAATCTACTTCTCTAAGACCGGGAAACAGTGAAAGGAGAATGTATGAGTTTCTCAAGATTGGTAACAGATAGAAACCAGAGAAAGTACACAGTGATTCATCTACCTAGAGAAGTTACAGAGGTTTACACAGAGAATTAGAAGTATAAGTACAAGAAAATAAGAGAGACTTAGAAAACTGGTAAAATCTACATTGTTGATAGAGTTGGGAGTACTTAGCACTGTGAAAACAGCACTTTCGCAGAAAGAAATCTACTTCTATAAGACCGGGAAACAGTGATAAGAGAATGTATGAGTTTCTCAAGATTAGTAACAGATAGAAACCAGAGAAAGTACACAGTGATTCATCTATCTAGAGAAGTCACAGAGGTTTACACAGAGAATTCCAAGTATAAGTACAAGAAAATAAGGGAGACTTAGAAAACTGGTAAAACCTACATTGTTGATAGAGTTGGGCGTACTTAGCACTGTGATAACAGCACTTTCCCAGAAAGAAATCTACTTCTCTAAGACCGCGAAACAGTGAACAGAGAATGTATGATTTTCTCAAGATTAGTGACAGATAGAAACAAAAGAAGTACACAGTGATTCATCTAGCTAGAGAAGTTACAGAGGTTTACACGGAAAATTCCAAGTATAAGTAAAAGAAGATAAGAGAGACTTAGAAAACTGGTAAAACCTACATTGTTGATAGAGTTGGGAGTACTTAGCACTGTGAAAACAGCACTTTCGTCGAAAGAAATCTACTTCTCTAAGACTGGGAAACAGTGAAAAGAGAATGTATGAGTTTCTCAAGATTGGTAACAGATAGAAACAAGTGAAAGTACACAGTGATTCATCTACCTAGAGAAGTTACAGAGGTTTACACAGAGAATTCCAAGTATAAGTACAAGAAAATAAGAGAGACAGAAAACTGGTAAAACCTACATTGCTGATAGAGTTGGGAGTACTTAGTACTGTGAAAACAGCACTTTCGCAGAAAGAAATCTACTTCTCTAAGACCGGGAAACAGTGAACAGAGAATGTATGAGTTTCTCAAGATTGGTAACAGATAGAAACAAGAGAAAGTACACAGTGATTCATCTACCTAGAGAAGTTAGAGAGGTTTACATAGAAAATTCCAAGTATAAGTAAAAGAAGATAAGAGAGACTTAGAAAACTGGTAAAACTTACATTTTTGATTGAGTTGGGTGTACTTAGCACTATGAAAACAGCACTTTCGCCGAAAGAAATCTACTTCTCTAAGACCGGGAAACAGTAAAAAGAGAATTTATGTGTTTCTCAAGATTGGTAACAGATAGAAACAAGAGAAAGTACACAGTGATTCATCTACCTAGAGAAGTTACAGAGGTTTACACAGAGAATTCCAAGTACAAGTACAGGAAAATAAGAGAGACTTAGAAAACTGGTAAAACCTACATTGTTGATAGAGTTGGGAGTACGTAGGACTGTGAAAACAGCACTTTCGCAGAAAGAAATCTACTTCTCTAACACCGAGAAACAGGGAACAGAGAATGTATGAGTTTCTCAAGAATGGTAACAGATAGAAAGAAAAGAAGTACACAGTGATTCATCTACCTAGAAAACTTACAGAGTTTTACACAGAGAATTCCAAGTATAAGTACAAGAAAATAAGAGAGACTTAGAAAACTGGTAAAACTTACATTGTTGATTGAGTTGGGAGTACTTAGCACTGTGAAAACAGCACTTTCGCCGAAAGAAATCTACTTCTCTAAGACCGGGAAACAGTGAAAAGAGAATGTATAAGTTTCTCAAGATTGGTAACAGATAGAAACAAGAGAAAGTACACAGTGATTCATCTACCTAGAGAAGTTACAGAGGTTTACAAAGAGACTTCCAAGTATAAGTACAAGAAAATAAGAGAGACTTAGAAAACTGGTAAAACTTACATTGTTGATTGAGTTGGGAGTACTTAGCACTGTGAAAACAGCACTTTCGCCGAACGAAATCTACTGCTCTAAGACTGGGAAACAGTGAAAAGAGAATTTATGACCTTGTCAAGATTGGTAACAGATAGAAACAAGAGAAAGTACACAGTGATTCATCTACCTAGAGAAGTTACAGAGGTTTACACAGAGAATTCCAAGTATAAGTAAAAGAAGATAAGAGAGACTTCGAAAACTGGTAAAACTTACATTGTTGATTGAGTTGGGAGTACTTAGCACTGTGAAAACAGCACTTTCGCCGAAAGAACTCTACTTCTCTAAGACCGGGAAACAGTGAAAGGAGAATGTATGAGTTTCTCAAGATTGTTAACAGATACAAACCAGAGAAAGTACACAGTGATTCATCTACCTAGAGAAGTCACAGAGGTTTACACAGAGAATTCCAAGTATAAGTACAAGAAAATAAGAGAGACTTAGAAAACTGGTAAATCCTACATTGTTGATAGAGTTGGGAGTACTTTGGACTGTGAAAACAACACTTTCGCAGAAAGAAATCTACTTCTCTAACACCGAGAAACAGGGAACAGAGAATGTATGTGTTTCTCAAGAATAGTAACAGATAGAAACAAAAGAAGTACAGAGTGATTCATCTACCTACAGAACTTACAGAGTTTTACACAGAGAATTCCAAGTATAAGTACAAGAAAATAAGAGAGACTTAGAAAACTGGTAAAACTTACATTGTTGATAGAGTTGGGAGTTCTTAGCACTGTGAAAACAGCACTTTCGCAGAAAGAAATCTACTTCTCTAAGACCGCGAAACAGTAAAAAGAGAATGTATGAGTTTCTCAAGATTACTAACAGATAGAAACAAAAAAGTACACAGTGATTCATCTACCTAGAGAAGTTACAGAGGTTTACAGAGAAAATTCCAAGTATAAGTAAAGGAAGATAAGAGAGACTTAGAAAACTGGTAAAACTTACATGGTTGATTGAGTTGGGAGTACTTAGCATTGTGAAAACAGCACTTTCGCCGAAAGAAATCTACTTCTCTAAGACCGGGAAACAGTGAAAAGAGAATGTATGACCTTGTCAAGATTGGTAACAGATAGAAACAAGAGAAAGTACACAGTGATTCATCTACCTAGAGAAGTTACAGAGGTTTACACAGAGAATTCCAAGTATAAGTAAAAGAAGATAGGAGAGACTTAGAAAACTGGTAAAACTTACATTGTTGATTGAGTTGGGAGTACTTAGCACTGTGAAAACAGCACTTTCGCGGAAAGAAATCTACTTCTCTAAGACCGGGAAACAGTGAAAGGAGAATGTATGAGTTTCTCAAGATTGGTAACAGATAGAAACCAGAGAAAGTACACAGTGATTCATCTACCTAGAGAAGTTACAGAGGTTTACACAGAGAATTAGAAGTATAAGTACAAGAAAATAAGAGAGACTTAGAAAACTGGTAAAATCTACATTGTTGATAGAGTTGGGAGTACTTAGCACTGTGAAAACAGCACTTTCGCAGAAAGAAATCTACTTCTATAAGACCGGGAAACAGTGATAAGAGAATGTATGAGTTTCTCAAGATTAGTAACAGATAGAAACCAGAGAAAGTACACAGTGATTCATCTATCTAGAGAAGTCACAGAGGTTTACACAGAGAATTCCAAGTATAAGTACAAGAAAATAAGGGAGACTTAGAAAACTGGTAAAACCTACATTGTTGATAGAGTTGGGCGTACTTAGCACTGTGATAACAGCACTTTCCCAGAAAGAAATCTACTTCTCTAAGACCGCGAAACAGTGAACAGAGAATGTATGATTTTCTCAAGATTAGTGACAGATAGAAACAAAAGAAGTACACAGTGATTCATCTAGCTAGAGAAGTTACAGAGGTTTACACGGAAAATTCCAAGTATAAGTAAAAGAAGATAAGAGAGACTTAGAAAACTGGTAAAACCTACATTGTTGATAGAGTTGGGAGTACTTAGCACTGTGAAAACAGCACTTTCGTCGAAAGAAATCTACTTCTCTAAGACTGGGAAACAGTGAAAAGAGAATGTATGAGTTTCTCAAGATTGGTAACAGATAGAAACAAGTGAAAGTACACAGTGATTCATCTACCTAGAGAAGTTACAGAGGTTTACACAGAGAATTCCAAGTATAAGTACAAGAAAATAAGAGAGACAGAAAACTGGTAAAACCTACATTGCTGATAGAGTTGGGAGTACTTAGTACTGTGAAAACAGCACTTTCGCAGAAAGAAATCTACTTCTCTAAGACCGGGAAACAGTGAACAGAGAATGTATGAGTTTCTCAAGATTGGTAACAGATAGAAACAAGAGAAAGTACACAGTGATTCATCTACCTAGAGAAGTTAGAGAGGTTTACATAGAAAATTCCAAGTATAAGTAAAAGAAGATAAGAGAGACTTAGAAAACTGGTAAAACTTACATTTTTGATTGAGTTGGGTGTACTTAGCACTATGAAAACAGCACTTTCGCCGAAAGAAATCTACTTCTCTAAGACCGGGAAACAGTAAAAAGAGAATTTATGTGTTTCTCAAGATTGGTAACAGATAGAAACAAGAGAAAGTACACAGTGATTCATCTACCTAGAGAAGTTACAGAGGTTTACACAGAGAATTCCAAGTACAAGTACAGGAAAATAAGAGAGACTTAGAAAACTGGTAAAACCTACATTGTTGATAGAGTTGGGAGTACGTAGGACTGTGAAAACAGCACTTTCGCAGAAAGAAATCTACTTCTCTAACACCGAGAAACAGGGAACAGAGAATGTATGAGTTTCTCAAGAATGGTAACAGATAGAAAGAAAAGAAGTACACAGTGATTCATCTACCTAGAAAACTTACAGAGTTTTACACAGAGAATTCCAAGTATAAGTACAAGAAAATAAGAGAGACTTAGAAAACTGGTAAAACTTACATTGTTGATTGAGTTGGGAGTACTTAGCACTGTGAAAACAGCACTTTCGCCGAAAGAAATCTACTTCTCTAAGACCGGGAAACAGTGAAAAGAGAATGTATAAGTTTCTCAAGATTGGTAACAGATAGAAACAAGAGAAAGTACACAGTGATTCATCTACCTAGAGAAGTTACAGAGGTTTACAAAGAGACTTCCAAGTATAAGTACAAGAAAATAAGAGAGACTTAGAAAACTGGTAAAACTTACATTGTTGATTGAGTTGGGAGTACTTAGCACTGTGAAAACAGCACTTTGGCCAAAAGAAATCTACTTCTCTAAGACCGGGAAACAGTGAAAAGAGAATGTATGACTTTCTCAAGATTGGTAACAGATAGAAACAAGAGAAAGTACGCAGTGATTCATGTACGTAGAGAAGTTACATAGGTTTACACAGAGAAGTCCAAGTATAAGTACAAGAAAATAAAAGAGACTTAGAAAACTGGTAAAACCTACATTGTTGATAGAGTTGGGACTACTTAGCACTGTGAAAACAGCACTTTCGCCCAAAGAAATCTACTTCTGTAAGACTGGGAAACAGTGAAAAGAGAATGTATGAGTTTCTCAAGATTGGTAGCAGATAGAAACAAGAGAAAGCACACAGTGATTCATCTACCTAGAGAAGTTACAGAGGTTTACACAGAGAATTCCAAGTATAAGTACAAGAAAATAGGAGAGACTTAGAAAACTGGTAAATCCTACATTGTTGATAGAGTTGTGAGTACTTAGCACTGTGAAAACAGCACTTTCTCCGAATGAAATCTACTTCTCTAACACCGGGAAACAGGGAACAGAGAATGTGTGAGTTTCTCAAGATTAGTAACAGATAGAAACAAAAGAAGTACACAGTGATTCATCCAGCTAGAGAAGTTACAGAGGTTTACATAGAAAATTCGAAGTATATGAAAAAGAAAATAAGAGAGACTTAGAAAACTGGTAAAACTTATATTGTTGATTGATTTGGGAGTACTTAGCACTGTGAAAACAGCACTTTCGCCGAACGAAATCTACTTGTCTAAGACCGGGAATCAGTGAAAAGAGAATGTATGAGTTTCTCAAGATTGGTAAAAGATAGAAACCAGAGAAAGTACACAGTGATTCATCTACCTAGACAAGTTACAGAGGTTTACACAGAGAATTCCAAGTATAAGAACAAGAAAATAAGCGAGACTTAGAAAACTGGTAAAACCTACATTGTTGATAGAGTTGGGAGTACTTAGCACTGTGAAAACAGCACTTTCGCAGAAAGAAATCTCCTTCTCTAACACCGGGAAACAGGGAACAGAGAATGAATGAGTTTCTCAAGATTCGTAACAGATAGAAACAAAAGAAGTACACAGTGATTCATCTACCTAGAGAAGTTACAGAGGTTTACACAGAGAATTCCAAGTATAAGTACAAGAAAATGAGAGAGACTTAGAAAACTGGTAAATCCTACATTGTTGATAGAGTTGTGAGTACTTAGCACTGTGAAAACAGCACTTTCACAGAAAGAAATCTACTTCTCTAACACCGGGAAACAGGGAACAGAGAATGTATGAGTTTCTCAAGATTAGTAACAGATAGAAACAAAAGAAGTACACAGTGATTCATCTACCTAGAGAAGTTACAAAGGTTTACACAGAAAATTCCACGTATTAGTAAAAGAAGATAAGAGAGACTTAGAAAACTGGTAAAACTTACATTGTTGATTGAGTTGGGAGTACTTAGCACTGTGAAAACAGCACTTTCGCCGAAAGCAATCTACTTCTCTAAGACCGCGAAACAGTGAAAAGACAATGTATGAGTTTCTCAAGATTGGTAAGAGATAGAAACAAGAGAAAGTACACAGTGATTCATCTACCTGGAGAAGTTACAGAGGTTTACACAGAGAATTCCAAGTATAAGTACAAGAAAATAAGAGAGACTTAGAAAACTGGTAAAAACTACATTGCTGATAGAGTTAGGAGTACTTAGCACTGCAAAAACAGCATTTCGCCGAAAGAAATCTACTTCTCTAACACCGGGAAACAGGGAACAGAGAAGGTATGAGTTTCTCAAGATTGGTAACAGATAGAAACAACAGAAAGTACACAGTTATTCATCTACCTAGAGAACTTACAGAGGTTTACACAGAGAATTCCAAGTATAAGTAAAAGGAGATAAGAGAGACTTAGAAAACTGGTAAAACCTACATTGTTGATAGAGTTGGGAGTACTTAGC
The DNA here is from genome assembly GCA_028571685.1 of Heterohyrax brucei. Classification (NCBI taxonomy): domain Eukaryota; kingdom Metazoa; phylum Chordata; class Mammalia; order Hyracoidea; family Procaviidae; genus Heterohyrax; species Heterohyrax brucei. Next base: position 4,517,652 of record CM053165.1, on the reverse strand, counting down.
CCTGTGAAAACAGCACTTTCGAAGAAAGAAATCTACTTCTCTAACACCGGGAAAAAGGGAACAGAGAATGTCTGAGTTTCTCAAGATTAGTAACAGATAGAAACAAAAGAAGTACACAGTGATTCATCTACCTAGAGAAGCTACAGAGGTTTACACAGAGAATTCCAAGTATAAGTACAAGAAAATAAGAGAGACTTAGAAAACTGGTAAAAGCTACATTGTTGATAGAGTTGGGAGTACTTAGTACTGTGAAAACAGCACTTTCGCCGAACTAAATCTACTTCTCTAAGACCGGGAAACAGTGATAAGAGAATGTATGAGTTTCTCAAGATTAGTAACAGATAGAAAAAAAGAAGTACACAGTGATTCATCTACCTAGAGAAGTTACAGAGGTTTACACAGAGAATTCCAAGTATAAGTACAAGAAAATAAGAGAGACTTAGAAAACTGGTAAATCCTACATTGTTGATAGAGTTGGGAGTAGTTAGCACTGTGAAAACAGCACTTTCTCCGAAAGAAATCTATTTCTCTAACACCGGGAAACAGGGAACAGAGAATGTATGAGTTTCTCAAGATTAGTAACAGATAGAAAAAAAGAAGTACACAGTGATTCATCTACCTAGAGAAGTTACAGAGGTTTACACAGAGAATTCCAAGTATAAGTACAAGAAAATAAGAGAGACTTAGAAAACTGGTAAAACCTACATTGCTGATAGAGTTGGGAGTACTTAGCACTGTGAAAACAGCACTTTCGCCGAAAGAAATCTACTTCTCTAACAGCGGGAAACTGGGAACAGAGAAGGTATGCGTTTCTCAAGAGTGGTAACAGATAGAAACAAGAGAAAGTACACAGCGATTCATCTACCTAGAGAAGTTACAGAGGTTTACACAGAAAATTCCAAGTATAAGTAAAAGAAGATAAGAGAGACTTACAAAACTGGTAAAACTTACATTTTTGATTGAGTTGGGAGTACTTAGCACTATGAAAACAGCACTTTCGCCGAAAGAAATCTACTTCTCTAAGACCGGGAAACAGTGAAAAGAGAATGTATGTGTTTCTGAAGATTGGTAACAGATAGAAACAAGAGAAAGTACACAGTCATTCATCTACCTAGAGAAGTTACAGAGGTTTACACAGAGAATTCCAAGTATAAGTACAGGAAAATAAGAGAAACTTAGAAAACTGATAAAACCTACATTGTTGATAGAGTTGGGAGTACTTAGGACTGTGAAAACAGCACTTTCGCAGAAAGAAATCTACTTCTCTAACACTGAGAAACAGGGAACATAGAATGTATGAGTTTCTCAAGAATGGTAACAGATAGAAACAAAAGAAGTACACAGTGATTCATCTACCTAGAAAACTTACAGAGTTTTACACAGAGAATTCCAAGTATAAGTACAAGAAAATAAGAGAGACTTAGAAAACTGGTAAAACCTACATAGCTGATAGAGTTGGGAGTACTTAGCACTGTGAAAACAGCACTTTCGCAGAAAGAAATCTACTTCTCTAAGACCGCGAAACAGGGAACAGAGAATGTATGAGTTTCTCAAGATTAGTAACAGATAGAAACAAAAAAAGTACACAGTGATTCATCTACCTAGAGAAGTTACAGAGGTTTACACAGAGAATTCCAAGTATAAGTACAAGAAAATAAGAGAGACTTAGAAAACTGGTAAAACCTACATTGTTGATAGAGTTGGGAGTATTTGGACTGTGAAAACAGCACTTTCGCAGAAAGAAATCTAGTGCTCTAAGACCGGGAAACAGTGAAAAGAGAATTTATGACCTTGTCAAGATTGGTAACAGATAGAAACAAGAGAAAGTACCCAGTGATTCATCTACCTAGAGAAGTTACAGAGGTTTACACAGAGAATTCCAAGTATAAGTAAAAGACGATAAGAGAGACTTCGAAAACTGGTAAAACTTACATTGTTGATTGAATTGGGAGTACTTAGCACTGTGAAAACAGCACTTTCGCCGAAAGAAATCTACTTCTCTAACACCGGGAAACAGGGAACAGAGAGGTATGAGTTTCTCAAGATTGGTAACAGATTGAAACAAGAGAAAGTACACAGTGATTCATCTACCTAGAGAACTTACAGAGGTTTACACAGAGAATTCCAAGGATAAGTACAAGAAAATAAGAGAGACTTAGAAAACTGGTAAAACCTACATTGTTGATAGAGTTGGGAGTATTTGGACTGGGAAAACAGCACTTTCGCAGAAAGAAATCCACTTCTCTAACACCGGGAAACAGGGACCAGAGAATGTATGAGTTTCTCAAGATTAGTAACAGATAGAAACAAAAGAAGTACACAGTGATTCATCTACCTAGAGAAGTTACAGAGTTTTACACAGAGAATTCCAAGTATAAGTACAAGAAAATAAGAGAGACTTAGAAAACTGGTAAAACCTACATTGTTGATAGAGTTGGGCGTACTTAGCACTGTGAAAACAGCACTTTCCCAGAAAGAAATCTACTTCTCTAAAACCGCGAAACAGTGAACAGAGAATGTATGAGTTTCTCAACATTGGTAACAGATAGATACAAGAGAAAGTACACAGTGATTCATCTACCTAGACAAGTTCCAGAGGTTTACATAGAACATTCGAAGTATAAGAAGAAGAAGATAAGAGAGACTTAGAAAACTGGTAAAAGTTACATTGTTGATTGAGTTGGGAGTACTTAGCACTGTGAAAACAGCACTTTCGCTGAAAGAAATCTACTTCTCTAAGACCGGGAAACAGTGAAAAGAGAATGTATGAGTTTCTCAAGATTGGTAACAGATAGAAACAAGAGAAAGTACACAGTGATTCATCTACCTAGAGAAGTTACAGAGGTTTACACAGAGAATTCCAAGTATAAGTACACGAAAATAAGAGAGACTTAGAAAACTGGTAAAACCTACATTGTTGATAGAGTTGGGAGTACTTAGCACTGTGAAAACAGCACTTTCGCAGAAAGAAATCTACTTCTCTAAGACCGGGAAACAGTGATAAGAGAATGTATGAGTTTCTCAAGATTGCTAACAGATAGAAAGCAGAGAAAGTACACAGTGATTCATCTACCTAGAGAAGTTAGAGAGGTTTACACAGAAATTTCCAAGTATAAGTAAAAGAAGATAAGAGAGACTTAGAAAACTGGTAAAACTTACATTGTTGATTGAGTTGGGAGTACTTAGCACTGTGAAAACAGCACTTTCGCCGAAAGAAATCTACTTCTCTAAAACCGCGAAACAGTGAACAGAGAATGTATGAGTTTCTCAACATTGGTAACAGATAGATACAAGAGAAAGTACACAGTGATTCATCTACCTAGACAAGTTCCAGAGGTTTACATAGAACATTCGAAGTATAAGAAGAAGAAGATAAGAGAGACTTAGAAAACTGGTAAAAGTTACATTGTTGATTGAGTTGGGAGTACTTAGCACTGTGAAAACAGCACTTTCGCTGAAAGAAATCTACTTCTCTAAGACCGGGAAACAGTGAAAAGAGAATGTATGAGTTTCTCAAGATTGGTAACAGATAGAAACAAGAGAAAGTACACAGTGATTCATCTACCTAGAGAAGTTACAGAGGTTTACACAGAGAATTCCAAGTATAAGTACACGAAAATAAGAGAGACTTAGAAAACTGGTAAAACCTACATTGTTGATAGAGTTGGGAGTACTTAGCACTGTGAAAACAGCACTTTCGCAGAAAGAAATCTACTTCTCTAAGACCGGGAAACAGTGATAAGAGAATGTATGAGTTTCTCAAGATTGCTAACAGATAGAAAGCAGAGAAAGTACACAGTGATTCATCTACCTAGAGAAGTTAGAGAGGTTTACACAGAAATTTCCAAGTATAAGTAAAAGAAGATAAGAGAGACTTAGAAAACTGGTAAAACTTACATTGTTGATTGAGTTGGGAGTACTTAGCACTGTGAAAACAGCACTTTCGCCGAAAGAAATCTACTTCTCTAAGACCGGGAAACAGTGAAAAGAGAATGTATGAGTTTCTCAACATTGGTAACAGATAGATACAAGAGAAAGTACACAGTGATTCATCTACCTAGAGAAGTTACAGAGGTTTACACAGAGAATTCCAAGTATAAGTACAAGAAAATAAGAGAGACTTAGAAAACTGGTAAATCCTACATTGTTGATAGAGTTGGGGGTACTTAGCACTGTGAAAACAGCACTTTCTCCGAAAGAAATCTACTTCTCTAACACCGGGAAACAGGGAACAGAGAATGTATGAGTTTCTCAAGATTAGTAACAGATAGAAAAAAAGAAGTACACAGTGATTCATCTACCTAGAGAAGTTACAGAGGTTTACACAGAGAATTCCAAGTATAAGTACAAGAAAATAGGAGAGACTTAGAAAACTGGTAAATCCTACATTGTTGATAGAGTTGGGGGTACTTAGCACTGTGAAAACAGCACTTTCGCAGAAAGAAATCTACTTCTCTAATGCCGAGAAACAGGGAACAGAGAATGTATGAATTTCTCAACAATGGTAACAGATAGAAATAAAAGAAGTACACAGTGATTCATCTACCTAGAGAACTTACAGAGTTTTACACAGAGAATTCCAAGTATAAGTACAAGAGAATAAGAGAGACATAGAAAACTGGTAAAACCTACATAGTTGATAGAGTTGGGAGTACTTAGCACTGTGAAAACAGCACTTTCGCAGAAAGAAATCTACTTCTCTAATACCGCGAAACAGGGAACAGAGAATGTATGAGTTTCTCAAGATTAGTAACAGATAGAAACAAAAGAAGTACACAGTGATTCATCTACCTAGAGAAGTGACAGAGGTTTACACAGAAAATTAAAAGTATAAGTAAAGGAAGATAAGAGAGACTTAGAAAACTGGTAAAACTTACATTGTTGATTGAGTTGGGAGTACTTAGCACTGTGAAAACAGCACTTTCGCCGAACGAAATCTACTTCTCTAAGACCGGGAAACAGTGAAAAGAGAATGTATGAGTTTCTCAAGATTGGTAACAGATAGAAACAAGAGAAAGTACACAGTGATTCATCTACCTAGAGAAGTTACAGAGCTTTACACAGAGACTTCCAAGTATAAGTACAAGAAAATAAGAGAGACTTAGAAAACTGGTAAATCCTACATTGTTGATAGAGTTCGGAGTACTCAGCACTGTGAAAACAGCACTTTCTCCGAAAGAAATCTACTTCTCTAACACCGCGAAGCAGGGAACAGAGAATGTATGAGTTTCTCAAGATTAGTAACAGATAGAAAAAAAGAAGTACACAGTGATTCATCTACCTAGAGAACTTACAGAGGTTTACACAGAGAATAACAAGTATAAGTACAGGAAAATAAGAGAGACATAGAAAACTGGTAAAACCTACATTGCTGATAGAGTTGGGAGTACTTAGCACTGTGAAAACAGCACTTTCGCAGAAAGAAATCTACTTCTCTAAGACCGGGAAACAGTGAACAGAGAATGTATGAGTTTCTCAAGATTGGTAACAGATAGAAACAAGAGAAAGTACACAGTGATTCATCTACCTAGAGAAGTTAGAGAGGTTTACACAGAAAATTCCAAGTATAAGTAAAAGAAGATAAGAGAGACTTAGAAAACTGGTAAAACTTACATTTTTGATTGAGTTGGGTGTACTTAGCACTACGAAAACAGCACTTTCGCCGAAGGAAATCTACTTCTCTAAGACCGGGAAACACTGAAAAGAGAATGTATGTGTTTCTCAAGATTGGTAACAGATAGAAACAAGAGAAAGGACACAGTGATTCATCTACCTAGAGAAGTTACAGAGGTTTACACAGAGAATTCCAAGTACAAGTACAGGAAAATAAGAGAGATTTAGAAAACTGGTAAAACCTACATTGTTGATAGATTTGGGAGTACGTAGGACTGTGAAAACATCACTTTCGCAGAAAGAAATCTACTTCTCTAACACCGAGAAACAGGGAACAGAGAATGTATGAGTTTCTCAAGAATGGTAACAGATAGAAAGAAAAGAAGTACACAGTGATTCATCTACCTAGAGAAGTTACAGAGGTTTACACAGAGAATTCCAAGTATAAGTACAAGAAAATAAGAGAGACTTGGAAAACTGGTAAAACCTACATTGTTGATAGAGTTGTGAGTACCTAGCACGGTGAAAACAGCACTTTCGCCGAACGAAATCTACTTCTCTAAGACCGGGAAACAGTGAAAAGTGAATGTATGAGTTTCTCAAGATTGGTAAAAGATAGAAACCAGAGAAAGTACACAGTGATTCATCTAACTAGAGAAGTTACAGACGTTTACAAAGAGAATTCCAAGTATAAGTACAAGAAAATAAGAGAGACTTAGAAAACTGGTAAAACCTACATTGCTGATAGAGTTGGGAGTACTTAGCACTGTGAAAACAGCACTTTCGCCGAAAGAAATCTACTTCTCTAACAGCGGGAAACAGGGAACAGAAAAGGTATGAGTTTCTCAAGATTGGTAACAGATAGAGACAAGAGAAAGTACACAGTGATTCATCTACCTAGAGAACTTACAGAGGTTTACACAGAGAATTCCAAGTATGACTACAAGAAAATAAGAGAGACCTAGAAAACTGGTAAAACCTACATTGTTGATAGAGTTGGGAGTACTTAGCACTGTGAAAACAGCACTTTCGCAGAAAGAAATCTACTTCTCTAAGACCGGGAAACTGTGAGAAGAGAATGTATGAGTTTCTCAAGATTGGTAACAGATAGAAACAAGAGAAAGTACACAGTGATTCATCTACCTAGAGAAGTTACAGAGGTTTACACAGAAAATTCCAAGTATAAGTAAAAGAAGATAAGAGAGACTTAGAAAACTGGTAAAACTTACATTGTTGATTGAGTTGGGAGTACATAGCACTGTGAAAACAGCACTTTCGCCGAAAGAAATCTACTGCTCTAAGACCGGGAAACAGTGAAAAGAGAATTTATGACCTTGTCAAGATTGGTAACAGATAGAAACAAGAGAAAGTACACAGTGATTCATCTACCTAGAGAAGTTACAGAGGTTTACACAGAGAATTCCATGTATAAGTACAAAAAATAAGACAGACTTAGAAAAGTGGTAAAACCTACATTGTTGATAGAGTTGGGAGTACTTAGCACTGTGAAAACAGCACTTTCGCAGAAAGAAATCTACTTCTCTAAGACCGGGAAACATTGAGAAGAGATTGTATGAGTTTCTCAAGATTGGTAACAGATAGAAACAAGGGAAAGTATACAGTGATTCATCTACCTAGAGAAATTACAGAGGTTTACACAGAAAATTCCAAGTATAAGTAAAAGAAGATAAGAGAGACTTAGAAAACTGGTAAAACATACATTGTTGATTGAGTTGGGAGTACTTAGCACTGTGAAAACAGCACTTTCGCCAAAAGAAATCTACTTCTCTAAGACCGGGAAACAGTGAAAAGAGAATGTATAAGTTTGTCAAGATTGGTAACAGATAGAAACAGAGAAAGTACACATTGATTCATCTACCTAGAGAAGTTACAGAGGTTTACACAGAGAATTCCAAGTATAAGTACAAGAAAATAAGAGAGACTTAGAAAACTGGTAAAACCTACATTGTTGATAGAGTTGGGAGTACTTAGTACTGTGAAAATAGCACTTTCCCAGAAAGAAATCTACTTCTCTAAGACCGTGAAACAGTGAACAGAGAATGTATGAGTTTCTCAAGATTAGTAACAGATAGAAACAAAAGAAGTACACAGTGATTCATCTACCTAGAGAAGTTACAGACGTTTACACAGAAAATTCCAAGTATAAGAAAAAGAAGATAAGAGAGACTTAGAAAACTGGTAAAACTTACATTGTTGATTGAGTTGGGAGTACTTAGCACTGTGAAAACAGCACTTTCGCCGAAAGAAATCTACTTCTCTAAGACCGCGAAACAGTGAAAAGACAATGTATGAGTTTCTCAAGATTGGTAAGAGATAGAAACAAGAGAAAGTACACAGTGATTCATCTACCTAGAGAAGTTACAGAGGTTTACACAGAGAATTCCAAGTATAAGTACAAGAAAATAAGAGAGACTTAGAAAACTGGTAAAACCTACATTCCTGATAGAGTTGGGAGTACTTAGCACTGTGAAAACAGGACTTTCGCATAGAGAAATCTACTTCTCTAAGACCGGGAAACAGTGAATAGAGAATGTATGAGTTTCTCAAGATTGGTGACAGATAGAAACAAGACAAAGTAAACAGCTATTCATTTACCTAGAGAAGTTACAGAGGTTTACACAGAAAATTCCAAGTATAAGTAAAAGAAGATAAGAGAGACTTAGAAAACTGGTAAAACTTACATTGTTGATTGAGTTGGGAGTATTTAGCACTGTGAAAACAGCACTTTCGCCGAAAAAAATCTACTTCTCTAAGACCGGGAAACAGTGAAAAGAGAATGTATGTGTTTCTCAAGATTGGTAACAGATAGAAACCAGAGAAAGTACACAGTGATTCATCTACCTAGAGAAGTTACAGAGGTTTACACAGAGAATTCCAAGTATAAGTACAAGAAAATAAGAGAGACTTAGAATACTGGTAAAACCTACATTGTTGATAGAGTTGGGCGTACTTAGCACTGTGAAGACAGAACTTTCCCAGAAAGAAATCTACTTCTCTAAGACCGCGAAACAGTGAACAGAGAATGTATGAGTTTCTCAAGATTAGTAACAGATAGAAATAAAAGAAGTACACAGTGATTCATCTACCTAGAGAAGTTACAGAGGTTTACACAGAAAATTCCAAGTATAAGTAAAAGAAGATAAGAGAGACTTAGAAAACTGGTAAAACCTACATTGTTGATTGAGTTGGGAGTACTTAGCACTGTCAAAACAGCACTTTCGCCGAACGAAATCTACTTCTCTAAGACCGGGAAACAGTGAAAAGAGAATGTATGAGTTTCTCAAGATTGGTAAAAGATAGAAACCAGAGAAAGTATACAGTGATTCATCTACCTAGAGAAGTTACAGAGGTTTACACAGAGAATTCCAAGTATAAGTACAAGAAAATAAGAGAGACTTAGAAAACTGGTAAAAACTACATTGCTGATAGAGTTAGGAGTACTTAGCACTGCAAAAACAGCACTTTCGCCGAAAGAAATCTACTTCTCTAACACCGGGAAACAGGGAACAGAGAAGGTATGAGTTTCTCAAGATTGGTACCAGATAGAAACAACAGAAAGTACACAGTGATTCATCTACCTAGAGAACTTACAGAGGTTTACACAGAGAATTCCAAGTATAAGTACAAGAAAATAAGAGAGACTTAGAAAACTGGTAAAACCTACATTGTTGATAGAGTTGGGAGTACTTAGCACTGTGAAAACAGCACTTTCCCAGAAAGAAATCTACTTCTCTAAGACCGCGAAACAGGGAACAGAGAATGTATGAGTTTCTCAAGATTAGTAACACATAGAAATAAAAAAGTACACAGTGATTCATCTACCTAGAGAAGTTACAGAGTATTACACAGAAAATTCCAAGTATAAGTAAAAGAAGATAAGAGAAACTTAGAAAACTGGTAAAACCTACATTGTTGATAGAGTTGGGAGTACTTAGCACTGTGAAAACAGCACTTTCGCCGAAAGAAATCTACTTCTCTAAGACCGGGAAACAATGAAAGGAGAATGTATGAGTTTCTCAAGATTGGTAACAGATAGAAACAAGAGAAAGTACACAGTGATTCATCTACCTAGAGAAATTACAGAGGTTTACATAGAAAATTCGAAGTATAAGAAAAAGAAGATAAGAGAGACTTAGAAAACTGGTAAAAGTTACATTGTTGATTGAGTTGGGAGTACTTAGCACTGTGAAAACAGCACTTTCGCTGAAAGAAATCTACTTCTCTAAGACCGGGAAACAGTGAAAAGAGAATGTATGAGTTTCTCAAGATTGGTAACAGATTGAAACAAGAGAAAGTACACAGTGATTCATCTACCTAGAGAAGTTACAGAGGTTTACACAGAGAATTCCAAGTATAAGTACACGAAAATAAGAGAGACTTAGAAAACTGGTAAAACCGATATTGTTGATAGAGTTGGGAGTACTTAGCACTGTGAAAATAGCACTTTCGCCGAAAGAAATCTACTTCTCTAAGACCGGGAAACAGTGAAAGGAGAATGTATGAGTTTCTCAAGATTGATAACAGATAGAAACCAGAGAAAGTACACAGTGATTCATCTACCTAGGGAAGTTACAGAGGTTTACACAGAGAATTCCATGTATAAGTACAAAAAATAAGACAGACTTAGAAAACTGGTAAAACCTACATTGTTGATAGAGTTGGGAGTACTTAGCACTGTGAAAACAGCAATTTCGCAGAAAGAAATCTACTTCTCTAAGACCGGGAAACAGTGAAAAGAGAATGTATGACCTTGTCAAGATTGGTAACAGATAGAAACAAGAGAAAGTACACAGTGATTCATCTACCTAGAGAAGTTACAGAGGTTTACACAGAGAATTCCAAGTATAAGTAAAAGGAGATAAGAGAGACTTAGAAAACTGGTAAAACCTACATTGTTGATAGAGTTGGGAGTACTTAGCCCTGTGAAAACAGCACTTTCGCAGAAAGAAATCTACTTCTCTAACACCGGGAAAAAGGGAACAGAGAATGTCTGAGTTTCTCAAGATTAGTAACAGATAGAAACAAAAGAAGTACACAGTGATTCATCTACCTAGAGAAGCTACAGAGGTTTACACAGAGAATTCCAAGTATAAGTACAAGAAAATAAGAGAGACTTAGAAAACTGGTAAAAGCTACATTGTTGATAGAGTTGGGAGTACTTAGTACTGTGAAAACAGCACTTTCGCCGAACTAAATCTACTTCTCTAAGACCGGGAAACAGTGATAAGAGAATGTATGAGTTTCTCAAGATTAGTAACAGATAGAAAAAAAGAAGTACACAGTGATTCATCTACCTAGAGAAGTTACAGAGGTTTACACAGAGAATTCCAAGTATAAGTACAAGAAAATAAGAGAGACTTAGAAAACTGGTAAATCCTACATTGTTGATAGAGTTGGGAGTACTTAGCACTGTGAAAACAGCACTTTCTCCGAAAGAAATCTATTTCTCTAACACCGGGAAACAGGGAACAGAGAATGTATGAGTTTCTCAAGATTAGTAACAGATAGAAAAAAAGAAGTACACAGTGATTCATCTACCTAGAGAAGTTACAGAGGTTTACACAGAGAATTCCAAGTATAAGTAAAAGAAGTTAAGAGAGACTTCGAAAACTGGTAAAACTTACATTGTTGATTGAATTGGGAGTACTTAGCACTGTGAAAACAGCACTTTCGCCGAAAGAAATCTATTTCTCTAACACCGGGAAACAGGGAACAGAGAATGTATGAGTTTCTCAAGATTAGTAACAGATAGAAAAAAAGAAGTACACAGTGATTCATCTACCTAGAGAAGTTACAGAGGTTTACACAGAGAATTCCAAGTATAAGTACAAGAAAATAAGAGAGACTTAGAAAACTGGTAAAACTTACATTGTTGATTGAGTTGGGAGTACTTAGCACTGTGAAAACATCACTTTCGCCGAACGAAATCTACTTCTCTAAGACCGAGAAACAGTGATAAGAGAATGTATGTGTTTCTCAAGAATGGTAACAGATAGAAACCAAAGAAAGTACACAGTGATTGATCTACCTAGAGAAGTTACAGAGGTTTACACAGAGAATTCCAAGTATAAGTACAAGAAAATAAGAGAGACTTAGAAAACTGGTAAAACCTACATTGTTGATAGAGTTGGGAGTACTTAGTACTGTGAAAATAGCACTTTCCCAGAAAGAAATCTACTTCTCTAAGACCGTGAAACAGTGAACAGAGAATGTATGAGTTTCTCAAGATTAGTAACAGATAGAAACAAAAGAAGTACACAGTGATTCATCTACCTAGAGAAGTTACAGAGGTTTACACAGAAAATTCAAAGTATAAGTAAAAGAAGATAAGAGAGACTTACAAAACTGGTAAAACTTACATTTTTGATTGAGTTGGGAGTACTTAGCACTATGAAAACAGCACTTTCGCCGAAAGAAATCTACTTCTCTAAGACCGGGAAACAGTGAAAAGAGAATGTATGTGTTTCTGAAGATTGGTAACAGATAGAAACAAGAGAAAGTACACAGTCATTCATCTACCTAGAGAAGTTACAGAGGTTTACACAGAGAATTCCAAGTATAAGTACTGGAAAATAAGAGAGACTTAGAAAACTGATAAAACCTACATTGTTGATAGAGTTGGGAGTACTTAGGACTGTGAAAACAGCACTTTCGCAGAAAGAAATCTACTTCTCTAACACTGAGAAACAGGGAACATAGAATGTATGAGTTTCTCAAGAATGGTAACAGATAGAAACAAAAGAAGTACACAGTGATTCATCTACCTAGAAAACTTACAGAGTTTTACTCAGAGAATTCCAAGTATAAGTACAAGAAAATAAGAGAGACTTAGAAAACTGGTAAAACCTACATTGTTGATAGAGTCGGGAGTATTTGGACTGTGAAAACAGCACTTTCGCAGAAAGAAATCCACTTCTCTAACACCGGGAAACAGGGAAAAGAGAATGTATGAGTTTCTCAAGATTAGTAACAGATAGAAACAAAAGAAGTACACAGTGATTCATCTACCTAGAGAAGTTCCAGAGGTTTACATAGAACATTCGAAGTATAAGAAGAAGAAGATAAGAGAGACTTAGAAAACTGGTAAAAGTTACATTGTTGATTGAGTTGGGAGTACTTAGCACTGTGAAAACAGCACTTTCGCTGAAAGAAATCTACTTCTCTAAGACCGGGAAACAGTGAAAAGAGAATGTATGAGTTTCTCAAGATTGGTAAAAGATAGAAACAAGAGAAAGTACACAGTGATTCATCTACCTAGAGAAGTTACAGAGGTTTACACAGAGAATTCCAAGTATAAGTACACGAAAATAAGAGACACTTAGAAAACTGGTAAAACCTACATTGTTGATAGAGTTGGGAGTACTTAGCACTGTGAAAACAGCACTTTCGCAGAAAGAAATCTACTTCTCTAAGACCGGGAAACAGTGATAAGAGAATGTATGAGTTTCTCAAGATTGCTAACAGATAGAAAGCAGAGAAAGTACACAGTGATTCATCTACCTAGAGAAGTTAGAGAGGTTTACACAGAAAATTCCAAGTATAAGTAAAAGAAGATAAGAGAGACTTAGAAAACTGGTAAAACTTACATTGTTGATTGAGTTGGGAGTACTTAGCACTGTGAAAACAGCACTTTCGCCGAAAGAAATCTACTTCTCTAAGACCGGGAAACAGTGAAAAGAGAATGTATGAGTTTCTCAACATTGGTAACAGATAGATACAAGAGAAAGTACACAGTGATTCATCTACCTAGAGAAGTTACAGAGGTTTACACAGAGAATTCCAAGTATAAGTACAAGAAAATAAGAGAGACTTAGAAAACTGGTAAATCCTAGATTGTTGATAGAGTTGGGGGTACTTAGCACTGTGAAAACAGCACTTTCTCCGAAAGAAATCTACTTCTCTAACACCGGGAAACAGGGAACAGAGAATGTATGAGTTTCTCAAGATTAATAACAGATAGAAAAAAAGAAGTACACAGTGATTCATCTACCTAGAGAAGTTACAGAGGTTTACACAGAGAATTCCAAGTATAAGTACAAGAAAATATCAGAGACTTAGAAAACTGGTAAATCCTACATTGTTGATAGAGTTGGGGGTACTTAGCACTGTGAAAACAGCACTTTCGCAGAAAGAAATCTACTTCTCTAACGCCGAGAAACAGGGAACAGAGAATGTATGAATTTCTCAAGAATGGTAACAGATAGAAATAAAAGAAGTACACAGTGATTCATCTACCTAGAGAACTTACAGAGTTTTACACAGAGAATTCCAAGTATAAGTACAAGAGAATAAGAGAGACATAGAAAACTGGTAAAACCTACATAGTTGATAGAGTTGGGAGTACTTAGCACTGTGAAAACAGCACTTTCGCAGAAAGAAATCTACTTCTCTAATACCGCGAAACAGGGAACAGAGAATGTATGAGTTTCTCAAGATTAGTAACAGATAGAAACAAAAGAAGTACACAGTGATTCGTCTACCTAGAGAAGTGACAGAGGTTTACACAGAAAATTAAAAGTATAAGTAAAGGAAGATAAGAGAGACTTAGAAAACTGGTAAAACTTACATTGTTGATTGAGTTGGGAGTACTTAGCACTGTGAAAACAGCACTTTCGCCGAACGAAATCTACTTCTCTAAGACCGGGAAACAGTGAAAAGAGAATGTATGAGTTTCTCAAGATTGGTAACAGATAGAAACAAGAGAAAGTACACAGTGATTCATCTACCTAGAGAAGTTACAGAGGTTTACACAGAGACTTCCAAGTATAAGTACAAGAAAATAAGAGAGACTTAGAAAACTGGTAAATCCTACATTGTTGATAGAGTTCGGAGTACGCAGCAGTGTGAAAACAGCACTTTCTCCGAAAGAAATCTACTTCTCTAACACCGCGAAGCAGGGAACAGAGAATGTATGAGTTTCTCAAGATTAGTAACAGATAGAAAAAAAGAAGTACACAGTGATTCATCTACCTAGAGAACTTACAGAGGTTTACACAGAGAATAACAGGTATAAGTACAGGAAAATAAGAGAGACATAGAAAACTGGTGAAACCTACATTGCTGATAGAGTTGGGAGTACTTAGCACTGTGAAAACAGCACTTTCGCAGAAAGAAATCTACTTCTCTAAGACCGGGAAACAGTGAACAGAGAATGTATGAGTTTCTCAAGATTGGTAACAGATAGAAACAAGAGAAAGTACACAGTGATTCATCTACCTAGAGAAGTTAGAGAGGTTTACACAGAAAATTCCAAGTATAAGTAAAAGAAAATAAGAGAGACTTAGAAAACTGGTAAAACTTACATTTTTGATTGAGTTGGGTGTACTTAGCACTATGAAAACAGCACTTTCGCCGAAAGAAATCTACTTCTCTAAGACCGGGAAACAGTGAAAAGAGAATGTATGAGTTTCTCAAGATTGGTAACAGATAGAAACAGGAGAAAGTACACAGTGATTCATCTACCTAGAGAAGTTACAGAGGTTTACACAGAGACTTCCAAGTATAAGTACAAGAAAATAAGAGAGACTTAGAAAACTGGTAAATCCTACATTGTTGATAGAGTTGGGAGTACTCAGCACTGTGAAAACAGCACTTTCTCCGAAAGAAATCTACTTCTCTAACACCGCGAAGCAGGGAACAGAGAATGTATGAGTTTCTCAAGATTAATAACAGATAGAAAAAAAGAAGTACACAGTGATTCATCTACCTACAGAACTTACAGAGGTTTACACAGAGAATTCCAAGTATAAGTAAAAGAAGTTAAGAGAGACTTCGAAAACTGGTAAAACTTACATTGTTGATTGAATTGGGAGTACTTAGCACTGTGAAAACAGCACTTTCGCCGAAAGAAATCTATTTCTCTAACACCGGGAAACAGGGAACAGAGAATGTATGAGTTTCTCAAGATTAGTAACAGATAGAAAAAAAGAAGTACACAGTGATTCATCTACCTAGAGAAGTTACAGAGGTTTACACAGAGAATTCCAAGTATAAGTACAAGAAAATAAGAGAGACTTAGAAAACTGGTAAAACTTACATTGTTGATTGAGTTGGGAGTACTTAGCACTGTGAAAACATCACTTTCGCCGAACGAAATCTACTTCTCTAAGACCGAGAAACAGTGATAAGAGAATGTATGTGTTTCTCAAGAATGGTAACAGATAGAAACCAAAGAAAGTACACAGTGATTGATCTACCTAGAGAAGTTACGGAGGTTTACACAGAGAATTCCAAGTATAAGTACAAGAAAATAAGAGAGACTTAGAAAACTGGTAAAACCTACATTGTTGATAGAGTTGGGAGTACTTAGTACTGTGAAAATAGCACTTTCCCAGAAAGAAATCTACTTCTCTAAGACCGTGAAACAGTGAACAGAGAATGTATGAGTTTCTCAAGATTAGTAACAGATAGAAACAAAAGAAGTACACAGTGATTCATCTACCTAGAGAAGTTACAGACGTTTACACAGAAAATTCCAAGTATAAGAAAAAGAAGATAAGAGAGACTTAGAAAACTGGTAAAACTTACATTGTTGATTGAGTTGGGAGTACTTAGCACTGTGAAAACAGCACTTTCGCTGAAAGAAATCTACTTCTCTAAGACCGGGAAACAGTGAAAAGAGAATGTATGAGTTTCTCAAGATTGGTAACAGATAGAAACAAAAGAAAGTACACAGTGATTCATCTACCTAGAGAAGTTACAGAGGTTTACACAGAGAATTCCAAGTATAAGTACAAGAAAATTAGAGAGACTTAGAAAACTGGTAAAACCTACATTGTTGATAGAGTTGGGAGTACTTAGCACTGTGAAAATAGCACTTTTGGAGAAAGAAATCTACTTCTCTAACACCGGGAAACAGGGAACAGAGAATGTATGAGTTTCTCAAGATTGGTAACACATAGAAACCAGAGAAAGTACACAGTGATTCATCTACCTAGAGAAGTTACAGAGGTTTACATAGAACATTCGAAGTATAAGAAGAAGAAGATAAGAGAGACTTAGAAAACTGGTAAAAGTAACATTGTTGATTGAGTTGGGAGTACTTAGCACTGTGAAAACAGCACTTTCGCTGAAAGAAATATACTTCTCTAAGACCGGGAAACAGTGAAAAGAGAATGTATGAGTTTCTCAAGATTGGTAAGAGATAGAAACAAGAGAAAGTACACAGTGATTCATCTACCTTGAGAAGTTACAGAGGTTTACACAGAGAATTCCAAGTATAAGTACAAGAAAATAAGAGAGACTTAGAAAACTGGTAAAACCTACATTGCTGATAGAGTTGTGAGTACCTAGCAGTGTAAAAACAGCACTTTCGCCGAAGGAAATCTACTTCTCTAAGACCGGGAAACAGTGAAAAGAGAATGTATGAGTTTCTCAAGATTGGTAAAAGATAGAAACCAGAGAAAGTACACAGTGATTCATCTACCTAGAGAAGTTACAGACGTTTACACAGAGAATTCCAAGTATAAGTACAAGAAACTAAGAGAGACTTAGAAAACTGGTAAAACCTACATTGTTGATAGAGTTGGGAGCACTTAGGACTGTGAAAACAGCACTTTCGCAGAAAGAAATCTACTTCTCTAACACCGAGAAACAGGGAACAGAGAATGTATGAATTTCTCAAGAATGGTAACAGATAGAAACAAAAGAAGTACACAGTGATTCATCTACCTAGAGAACTTACAGAGTTTTACACAGAGAATTCCAAGTATAAGTACAAGAGAATAAGAGAGACTTAGAAAACTGGTAAAACCTACATAGTTGATAGAGTTGGGAGTACTTAGCACTGTGAAAACAGCACTTTCGCAGAAAGAAATCTACTTCTCTAATACCGCGAAACAGGGAACAGAGAATGTATGAGTTTCTCAAGATTAGTAACAGATAGAAACAAAAAAGTACACAGTGATTCATCTACCTAGAGAAGTTACAGAGGTTTACACAGAAAATTAAAAGTATAAGTAAAAAAGATAAGAGAGACTTAGAAAACTGGTAAAACTTACATTGTTGATTGAGTTGGGAGTACTTAGCACTGTGAAAACAGCACTTTGGCCAAAAGAAATCTACTTCTCTAAGACGGGGAAACAGTGAAAAGAGAATGTATGACTTTCTCAAGATTGGTAACAGATAGAAACAAGAGAAAGTACGCAGTGATTCATGTACCTAGAGAAGTTACATAGGTTTACACAGAGAAGTCCAAGTATAAGTACAAGAAAATAAAAGAGACTTAGAAAACTGGTAAAACCTCCATTGTTGATAGAGTTGGGACTACTTAGCACTGTGAAAACAGCACTTTCGCCGAAAGAAATCTACTTCTGTAAGACTGGGAAACAGTGAAAAGAGAATGTATGAGTTTCTCAAGATTGGTAGCAGATAGAAACAAGAGAAAGCACACAGTGATTCATCTACCTAGAGAAGTTACAGAGGTTTACACAGAGAATTCCAAGTATAAGTACAAGAAAATAGGAGAGACTTAGAAAACTGGTAAATCCTACATTGTTGATAGAGTTGTGAGTACTTAGCACTGTGAAAACAGCACTTTCTCCGAAAGAAATCTACTTCTCTAACACCGGGAAACAGGGAACAGAGAATGTATGAGTTTCTCAAGATTAGTAACAGATAGAAACAAAAGAAGTACACAGTGATTCATCCAGCTAGAGAAGTTACAGAGGTTTACATAGAAAATTCGAAGTATATGAAAAAGAAAATAAGAGAGACTTAGAAAACTGGTAAAACTTATATTGTTGATTGATTTGGGAGTACTTAGCACTGTGAAAACAGCACTTTCGTTGAACGAAATCTACTTGTCTAAGACCGGGAATCAGTGAAAAGAGAATGTATGAGTTTCTCAAGATTGGTAAAAGTTAGAAACCAGAGAAAGTACACAGTGATTCATCTACCTAGACAAGTTACAGAGGTTTACACAGAGAATTCTAAGTATAAGAACAAGAAAATAAGCGAGACTTAGAAAACTGGTAAAACCTACATTGTGGATAGAGTTGGGAGTACTTAGCACTGTGAAAACAGCACTTTCGCAGAAAGAAATCTCCTTCTCTAACACCGGGAAACAGGGAACAGAGAATGAATGAGTTTTTCAAGATTCGGAACAGATAGAAACAAAAGAAGTACACAGTGATTCATCTACCTAGAGAAGTTACAAAGGTTTACACAGAAAATTCCACGTATTAGTAAAAGAAGATAAGAGAGACTTAGAAAACTGGTAAAACTTACATTGTTGATTGAGTTGGGAGTACTTAGCACTGTGAAAACAGCACTTTCGCCGAAAGAAATCTACTTCTCTAAGACCGCGAAACAGTGAAAAGACAATGTATGAGTTTCTCAAGATTGGTAAGAGATAGAAACAAGAGAAAGTACACAGTGATTCATCTACCTAGAGAAGTTACAGAAGTTTACACAGAGAATTCCAAGTATAAGTAAAAGAAAATAAGAGAGACTTAGAAAACTGGTAAAACCTACATTGTTGTTTGAGTTGGGAGTACTTAGCACTGTGAAAACAGGACTTTCGCATAGAGAAATCTACTTCTCTAAGACCGGGAAACAGTGAATAGAGAATGTATGAGTTTCTCAAGATTGGTGACAGATAGAAACAAGACAAAGTACACAGTTATTCATTTACCTAGAGAAGTTACAGAGGTTTACACAGAAAATTCCAAGTATAAGTAAAAGAAGATAAGATAGACTTAGAAAACTGGTAAAACTTACATTGTTGATTGAGTTGGGAGTATTTAGCACTGTGAAAACAGCACATTCGCCGAAAAAAATCAACTTCTCTAAGACCGGGAAACAGTGAAAAGAGAATGTATGTGTTTCTCAAGATTGGTAACAGATAGAAACAAGAGAAAGTACACAGTGATTCATCTGCCTAGAGAAGTTACAGAGGTTTACACAGAGAATTCCAAGTATAAGTACAAGAAAATAAGAGAGACTTAGAATACTGGTAAAACCTACATTGTTGATAGAGTTGGGCATACTTAGCACTGTGAAAACAGAACTTTCCCAGAAAGAAATCTACTTCTCTAAGACCGCGAAACAGTGAACAGAGAATGTATGAGTTTCTCAAGATTAGTAACAGATAGAAATAAAAGAAGTACACAGTGATTCATCTACCTAGAGAAGTTACAGAGGTTTACACAGAGAATTCCAAGTATAAGTACAAGAAAATGAGAGAGACTTAGAAAACTGGTAAATCCTACATTGTTGATAGAGTTGTGAGTACTTAGCACTGTGAAAACAGCACTTTCACAGAAAGAAATCTACTTCTCTAACACCGGGAAACAGGGAACAGAGAATGTATGAGTTTCTCAAGATTAGTAACAGATAGAAACAAAAGAAGTACACAGTGATTCATCTACCTAGAGAAGTTACAAAGGTTTACACAGAAAATTCCACGTATTAGTAAAAGAAGATAAGAGAGACTTAGAAAACTGGTAAAACTTACATTGTTGATTGAGTTGGGAGTACTTAGCACTGTGAAAACAGCACTTTCGCCGAAAGAAATCTACTTCTCTAAGACCGCGAAACAGTGAAAAGACAATGTATGAGTTTCTCAAGATTGGTAAGAGATAGAAACAAGAGAAAGTACACAGTGATTCATCTACCTAGAGAAGTTACAGAGGTTTACACAGAGAATTCCAAGTATAAGTACAAGAAAATAAGAGAGACTTAGAAAACTGGTAAAACCTACATTCCTGATAGAGTTGGGAGTACTTAGCACTGTGAAAACAGGACTTTCGCATAGAGAAATCTACTTCTCTAAGACCGGGAAACAGTGAATAGAGAATGTATGAGTTTCTCAAGATTGGTGACAGATAGAAACAAGACAAAGTACACAGTTATTCATTTACCTAGAGAAGTTACAGAGGTTTACACAGAAAATTCCAAGTATAAGTAAAAGAAGATAAGATAGACTTAGAAAACTGGTAAAACTTACATTGTTGATTGAGTTGGGAGTATTTAGCACTGTGAAAACAGCACATTCGCCGAAAAAAATCAACTTCTCTAAGACCGGGAAACAGTGAAAAGAGAATGTATGTGTTTCTCAAGATTGGTAACAGATAGAAACAAGAGAAAGTACACAGTGATTCATCTGCCTAGAGAAGTTACAGAGGTTTACACAGAGAATTCCAAGTATAAGTACAAGAAAATAAGAGAGACTTAGAATACTGGTAAAACCTACATTGTTGATAGAGTTGGGCATACTTAGCACTGTGAAAACAGAACTTTCCCAGAAAGAAATCTACTTCTCTAAGACCGCGAAACAGTGAACAGAGAATGTATGAGTTTCTCAAGATTAGTAACAGATAGAAATAAAAGAAGTACACAGTGATTCATCTACCTAGAGAAGTTACAGAGGTTTACACAGAAAATTCCAAGTATAAGTAAAAGAAGATAAGAGAGATTTAGAAAACTGGTAAAACCTACATTGTTGATTGAGTTGGGAGTACTTAGCACTGTGAAAACAGCACTTTCGCCGAACGAAATCTACTTCTCTAAGACCGGGAAACAGTGAAAAGAGAATGTATGAGTTTCTCAAGATTGGTAAAAGATAGAAACCAGAGAAAGTATACGGTGATTCATCTACCTAGAGAAGTTACAGAGGTTTACACAGAGAATTCCAAGTATAAGTACAAGAAAATAAGAGAGACTTAGAAAACTGGTAAAAACTACATTGCTGATAGAGTTAGGAGTACTTAGCACTGCAAAAACAGCACTTTCGCCGAAAGAAATCTACTTCTCTAACACCGGGAAACAGGGAACAGAGAAGGTATGAGTTTCTCAAGATTGGTAACAGATAGAAACAACAGAAAGTACACAGTGATTCATCTACCTAGAGAACTTACAGAGGTTTACACAGAGAATTCCAAGTATAAGTACAAGAAAATAAGAGAGACTTAGAAAACTGGTAAAACCTACATTGTTGATAGAGTTGGGAGTACTTAGCACTGTGAAAACAGCACTTTCCCAGAAAGAAATCTACTTCTCTAAGACCGCGAAACAGTGAACAGAGAATGTATGAGTTTCTCAAGATTAGTAACAGATAGAAATAAAAAAAGTACACAGTGATTCATCTACCTAGAGAAGTTACAGAGTATTACACAGAAAATTCCAAGTATAAGTAAAAGAAGATAAGAGAAACTTAGAAAACTGGTAAAACCTACATTGTTGATAGAGTTGGGAGTACTTAGCACTGTGAAAACAGCACTTTCGCCGAAAGAAATCTACTTCTCTAAGACCAGGAAACAGTGAAAAGAGAATGTATGAGTTTCTCAAGATTGGTAACAGATAGAAACAAGAGAAAGTACACAGTGATTCACCTACCTAGAGAAGTTACAGAGGTTTACATAGAAAATTCGAAGTATAAGAAAAAGAAGATAAGAGAGACTTAGAAAACTGGTAAAAGTTACATTGTTGATTGAGTTGGGAGTACTTAGCACTGTGAAAACAGCACTTTCGCTGAAAGAAATCTACTTCTCTAAGACCGGGAAACAGTGAAAAGAGAATGTATGAGTTTCTCAAGATTGGTAACAGATAGAAACAAGAGAAAGTACACAGTGATTCATCTACCTAGAGAAGTTACAGAGGTTTACACAGAGAATTCCAAGTATAAGTACACGAAAATAAGAGAGACTTAGAAAACTGGTAAAACCGATATTGTTGATAGAGTTGGGAGTACTTAGCACTGTGAAAACAGCACTTTCGCCGAAAGAAATCTACTTCTCTAAGACCGGGAAACAGTGAAAGGAGAATGTATGAGTTTCTCAAGATTGGTAACAGATAGAAACCAGAGAAAGTACACAGTGATTCATCTACCTAGGGAAGTTACAGAGGTTTACACAGAGAATTCCATGTATAAGTACAAAAAATAAGACAGACTTAGAAAACTGGTAAAACCTACATTGTTGATAGAGTTGGGAGTACTTAGCACTGTGAAAACAGCAATTTCGCAGAAAGAAATCTACTTCTCTAAGACCGGGAAACAGTGAAAAGAGAATGTATGACCTTGTCAAGATTGGTAACAGATAGAAACAAGAGAAAGTACACAGTGATTCATCTACCTAGAGAAGTTACAGAGGTTTACACAGAGAATTCCAAGTATAAGTAAAAGGAGATAAGAGAGACTTAGAAAACTGGTAAAACCTACATTGTTGATAGAGTTGGGAGTACTTAGCCCTGTGAAAACAGCACTTTCGCAGAAAGAAATCTACTTCTCTAACACCGGGAAAAAGGGAACAGAGAATGTATGAGTTTCTCAAGATTAGTAACAGATAGAAACAAAAGAAGTACACAGTGATTCATCTACCTAGAGAAGCTACAGAGGTTTACACAGAGAATTCCAAGTATAAGTACAAGAAAATAAGAGAGACTTAGAAAACTGGTAAAAGCTACATTGTTGATAGAGTTGGGAGTACTTAGTACTGTGAAAACAGCACTTTCGCCGAACGAAATCTACTTCTCTAAGACCGGGAAACAGTGATAAGAGAATGTATGAGTTTCTCAAGATTAGTAACAGATAGAAAAAAAGAAGTACACAGTGATTCATCTACCTAGAGAAGTTACAGAGGTTTACACAGAGAATTCCAAGTATAAGTACAAGAAAATAAGAGAGACTTAGAAAACTGGTAAATCCTACATTGTTGATAGAGTTGGGAGTACTTAGCACTGTGAAAACAGCACTTTCGCCGAAAGAAATCTACTTCTGTAAGACTGGGAAACAGTGAAAAGAGAATGTATGAGTTTCTCAAGATTGGTAGCAGATAGAAACAAGAGAAAGCACACAGTGATTCATCTACCTAGAGAAGTTACAGAGGTTTACACAGAGAATTCCAAGTATAAGTACAAGAAAATAGGAGAGACTTAGAAAACTGGTAAATCCTACATTGTTGATAGAGTTGTGAGTACTTAGCACTGTGAAAACAGCACTTTCTCCGAAAGAAATCTACTTCTCTAACACCGGGAAACAGGGAACAGAGAATGTATGAGTTTCTCAAGATTAGTAACAGATAGAAACAAAAGAAGTACACAGTGATTCATCCAGCTAGAGAAGTTACAGAGGTTTACATAGAAAATTCGAAGTATATGAAAAAGAAAATAAGAGAGACTTAGAAAACTGGTAAAACTTATATTGTTGATTGATTTGGGAGTACTTAGCACTGTGAAAACAGCACTTTCGTCGAACGAAATCTACTTGTCTAAGACCGGGAATCAGTGAAAAGAGAATGTATGAGTTTCTCAAGATTGGTAAAAGATAGAAACCAGAGAAAGTACACAGTGATTCATCTACCTAGACAAGTTACAGAGGTTTACACAGAGAATTCTAAGTATAAGAACAAGAAAATAAGCGAGACTTAGAAAACTGGTAAAACCTACATTGTGGATAGAGTTGGGAGTACTTAGCACTGTGAAAACAGCACTTTCGCAGAAAGAAATCTCCTTCTCTAACACCGGGAAACAGGGAACAGAGAATGAATGAGTTTTTCAAGATTCGTAACAGATAGAAACAAAAGAAGTACACAGTGATTCATCTACCTAGAGAAGTTACAGAGGTTTACACAGAGAATTCCAAGTATAAGTACAAGAAAATGAGAGAGACTTAGAAAACTGGTAAATCCTACATTGTTGATAGAGTTGTGAGTACTTAGCACTGTGAAAACAGCACTTTCACAGAAAGAAATCTACTTCTCTAACACCGGGAAACAGGGAACAGAGAATGTATGAGTTTCTCAAGATTAGTAACAGATAGAAACAAAAGAAGTACACAGTGATTCATCTACCTAGAGAAGTTACAAAGGTTTACACAGAAAATTCCACGTATTAGTAAAAGAAGATAAGAGAGACTTAGAAAACTGGTAAAACTTACATTGTTGATTGAGTTGGGAGTACTTAGCACTGTGAAAACAGCACTTTCGCCGAAAGAAATCTACTTCTCTAAGACCGCGAAACAGTGAAAAGACAATGTATGAGTTTCTCAAGATTGGTAAGAGATAGAAACAAGAGAAAGTACACAGTGATTCATCTACCTAGAGAAGTTACAGAGGTTTACACAGAGAATTCCAAGTATAAGTACAAGAAAATAAGAGAGACTTAGAAAACTGGTAAAACCTACATTCCTGATAGAGTTGGGAGTACTTAGCACTGTGAAAACAGGACTTTCGCATAGAGAAATCTACTTCTCTAAGACCGGGAAACAGTGAATAGAGAATGTATGAGTTTCTCAAGATTGGTGACAGATAGAAACAAGACAAAGTACACAGTTATTCATTTACCTAGAGAAGTTACAGAGGTTTACACAGAAAATTCCAAGTATAAGTAAAAGAAGATAAGATAGACTTAGAAAACTGGTAAAACTTACATTGTTGATTGAGTTGGGAGTATTTAGCACTGTGAAAACAGCACATTCGCCGAAAAAAATCAACTTCTCTAAGACCGGGAAACAGTGAAAAGAGAATGTATGTGTTTCTCAAGATTGGTAACAGATAGAAACAAGAGAAAGTACACAGTGATTCATCTGCCTAGAGAAGTTACAGAGGTTTACACAGAGAATTCCAAGTATAAGTACAAGAAAATAAGAGAGACTTAGAATACTGGTAAAACCTACATTGTTGATAGAGTTGGGCATACTTAGCACTGTGAAAACAGAACTTTCCCAGAAAGAAATCTACTTCTCTAAGACCGCGAAACAGTGAACAGAGAATGTATGAGTTTCTCAAGATTAGTAACAGATAGAAATAAAAGAAGTACACAGTGATTCATCTACCTAGAGAAGTTACAGAGGTTTACACAGAAAATTGCAAGTATAAGTAAAAGAAGATAAGAGAGATTTAGAAAACTGGTAAAACCTACATTGTTGATTGAGTTGGGAGTACTTAGCACTGTGAAAACAGCACTTTCGCCGAACGAAATCTACTTCTCTAAGACCGGGAAACAGTGAAAAGAGAATGTATGAGTTTCTCAAGATTGGTAAAAGATAGAAACCAGAGAAAGTATACGGTGATTCATCTACCTAGAGAAGTTACAGAGGTTTACACAGAGAATTCCAAGTATAAGTACAAGAAAATAAGAGAGACTTAGAAAACTGGTAAAAACTACATTGCTGATAGAGTTAGGAGTACTTAGCACTGCAAAAACAGCACTTTCGCCGAAAGAAATCTACTTCTCTAACACCGGGAAACAGGGAACAGAGAAGGTATGAGTTTCTCAAGATTGGTAACAGATAGAAACAACAGAAAGTACACAGTGATTCATCTACCTAGAGAACTTACAGAGGTTTACACAGAGAATTCCAAGTATAAGTACAAGAAAATAAGAGAGACTTAGAAAACTGGTAAAACCTACATTGTTGATAGAGTTGGGAGTACTTAGCACTGTGAAAACAGCACTTTCCCAGAAAGAAATCTACTTCTCTAAGACCGCGAAACAGTGAACAGAGAATGTATGAGTTTCTCAAGATTAGTAACAGATAGAAATAAAAAAAGTACACAGTGATTCATCTACCTAGAGAAGTTACAGAGTATTACACAGAAAATTCCAAGTATAAGTAAAAGAAGATAAGAGAAACTTAGAAAACTGGTAAAACCTACATTGTTGATAGAGTTGGGAGTACTTAGCACTGTGAAAACAGCACTTTCGCCGAAAGAAATCTACTTCTCTAAGACCAGGAAACAGTGAAAAGAGAATGTATGAGTTTCTCAAGATTGGTAACAGATAGAAACAAGAGAAAGTACACAGTGATTCACCTACCTAGAGAAGTTACAGAGGTTTACATAGAAAATTCGAAGTATAAGAAAAAGAAGATAAGAGAGACTTAGAAAACTGGTAAAAGTTACATTGTTGATTGAGTTGGGAGTACTTAGCACTGTGAAAACAGCACTTTCGCTGAAAGAAATCTACTTCTCTAAGACCGGGAAACAGTGAAAAGAGAATGTATGAGTTTCTCAAGATTGGTAACAGATAGAAACAAGAGAAAGTACACAGTGATTCATCTACCTAGAGAAGTTACAGAGGTTTACACAGAGAATTCCAAGTATAAGTACACGAAAATAAGAGAGACTTAGAAAACTGGTAAAACCGATATTGTTGATAGAGTTGGGAGTACTTAGCACTGTGAAAACAGCACTTTCGCCGAAAGAAATCTACTTCTCTAAGACCGGGAAACAGTGAAAGGAGAATGTATGAGTTTCTCAAGATTGGTAACAGATAGAAACCAGAGAAAGTACACAGTGATTCATCTACCTAGGGAAGTTACAGAGGTTTACACAGAGAATTCCATGTATAAGTACAAAAAATAAGACAGACTTAGAAAACTGGTAAAACCTACATTGTTGATAGAGTTGGGAGTACTTAGCACTGTGAAAACAGCAATTTCGCAGAAAGAAATCTACTTCTCTAAGACCGGGAAACAGTGAAAAGAGAATGTATGACCTTGTCAAGATTGGTAACAGATAGAAACAAGAGAAAGTACACAGTGATTCATCTACCTAGAGAAGTTACAGAGGTTTACACAGAGAATTCCAAGTATAAGTAAAAGGAGATAAGAGAGACTTAGAAAACTGGTAAAACCTACATTGTTGATAGAGTTGGGAGTACTTAGCCCTGTGAAAACAGCACTTTCGCAGAAAGAAATCTACTTCTCTAACACCGGGAAAAAGGGAACAGAGAATGTATGAGTTTCTCAAGATTAGTAACAGATAGAAACAAAAGAAGTACACAGTGATTCATCTACCTAGAGAAGCTACAGAGGTTTACACAGAGAATTCCAAGTATAAGTACAAGAAAATAAGAGAGACTTAGAAAACTGGTAAAAGCTACATTGTTGATAGAGTTGGGAGTACTTAGTACTGTGAAAACAGCACTTTCGCCGAACGAAATCTACTTCTCTAAGACCGGGAAACAGTGATAAGAGAATGTATGAGTTTCTCAAGATTAGTAACAGATAGAAAAAAAGAAGTACACAGTGATTCATCTACCTAGAGAAGTTACAGAGGTTTACACAGAGAATTCCAAGTATAAGTACAAGAAAATAAGAGAGACTTAGAAAACTGGTAAATCCTACATTGTTGATAGAGTTGGGAGTACTTAGCACTGTGAAAACAGCACTTTCTCCGAAAGAAATCTATTTCTCTAACACCGGGAAACAGGGAACAGAGAATGTATGAGTTTCTCAAGATTAGTAACAGATAGAAAAAAAGAAGTACACAGTGATTCATCTACCTAGAGAAGTTACAGAGGTTTACACAGAGAATTCCAAGTATAAGTACAAGAAAATAAGAGAGACTTAGAAAACTGGTAAAACCTACATTGCTGATAGAGTTGGGAGTACTTAGCACTGTGAAAACAGCACTTTCGCCGAAAGAAATCTACTTCTCTAACAGCAGGAAACTGGGAACAGAGAAGGTATGCGTTTCTCAAGATTGGTAACAGATAGAAACAAGAGAAAGTACACAGCGATTCATCTACCTAGAGAAGTTGCAGAGGTTTACACAGAAAATTCAAAGTATAAGTAAAAGAAGATAAGAGAGACTTACAAAACTGGTAAAACTTACATTTTTGATTGAGTTGGGAGTACTTAGCACTATGAAAACAGCACTTTCGCCGAAAGAAATCTACTTCTCTAAGACCGGGAAACAGTGAAAAGAGAATGTATGTGTTTCTGAAGATTGGTAACAGATACAAACAAGAGAAAGTACACAGTCATTCATCTACCTAGAGAAGTTACAGAGGTTTACACAGAGAATTCCAAGTATAAGTACTGGAAAATAAGAGAGACTTAGAAAACTGATAAAACCTACATTGTTGATAGAGTTGGGAGTACTTAGGACTGTGAAAACAGCACTTTCGCAGAAAGAAATCTACTTCTCTAACACTGAGAAACAGGGAACATAGAATGTATGAGTTTCTCAAGAATGGTAACAGATAGAAACAAAAGAAGTACACAGTGATTCATCTACCTAGAAAACTTACAGAGTTTTACTCAGAGAATTCCAAGTATAAGTACAAGAAAATAAGAGAGACTTAGAAAACTGGTAAAACCTACATTGTTGATAGAGTCGGGAGTATTTGGACTGTGAAAACAGCACTTTCGCAGAAAGAAATCCACTTCTCTAACACCGGGAAACAGGGAACAGAGAATGTATGAGTTTCTCAAGATTAGTAACAGATAGAAACAAAAGAAGTACACAGTGATTCATCTACCTAGAGAAGTTCCAGAGGTTTACATAGAACATTCGAAGTATAAGAAGAAGAAGATAAGAGAGACTTAGAAAACTGGTAAAAGTTACATTGTTGATTGAGTTGGGAGTACTTAGCACTGTGAAAACAGCACTTTCGCTGAAAGAAATCTACTTCTCTAAGACCGGGAAACAGTGAAAAGAGAATGTATGAGTTTCTCAAGATTGGTAACAGATAGAAACAAGAGAAAGTACACAGTGATTCATCTACCTAGAGAAGTTACAGAGGTTTACACAGAGAATTCCAAGTATAAGTACACGAAAATAAGAGACACTTAGAAAACTGGTAAAACCTACATTGTTGATAGAGTTGGGAGTACTTAGCACTGTGAAAACAGCACTTTCGCAGAAAGAAATCTACTTCTCTAAGACCGGGAAACAGTGATAAGAGAATGTATGAGTTTCTCAAGATTGCTAACAGATAGAAAGCAGAGAAAGTACACAGTGATTCATCTACCTAGAGAAGTTAGAGAGGTTTACACAGAAAATTCCAAGTATAAGTAAAAGAAGATAAGAGAGACTTAGAAAACTGGTAAAACTTACATTGTTGATTGAGTTGGGAGTACTTAGCACTGTGAAAACAGCACTTTCGCCGAAAGAAATCTACTTCTCTAAGACCGGGAAACAGTGAAAAGAGAATGTATGAGTTTCTCAACATTGGTAACAGATAGATACAAGAGAAAGTACACAGTGATTCATCTACCTAGAGAAGTTACAGAGGTTTACACAGAGAATTCCAAGTATAAGTACAAGAAAATAAGAGAGACTTAGAAAACTGGTAAATCCTAGATTGTTGATAGAGTTGGGGGTACTTAGCACTGTGAAAACAGCACTTTCTCCGAAAGAAATCTACTTCTCTAACACCGGGAAACAGGGAACAGAGAATGTATGAGTTTCTCAAGATTAGTAACAGATAGAAAAAAAGAAGTACACAGTGATTCATCTACCTAGAGAAGTTACAGAGGTTTACACAGAGAATTCCAAGTATAAGTACAAGAAAATATCAGAGACTTAGAAAACTGGTAAATCCTACATTGTTGATAGAGTTGGGGGTACTTAGCACTGTGAAAACAGCACTTTCGCAGAAAGAAATCTACTTCTCTAACGCCGAGAAAAAGGGAACAGAGAATGTATGAATTTCTCAAGAATGGTAACAGATAGAAATAAAAGAAGTACACAGTGATTCATCTACCTAGAGAACTTACAGAGTTTTACACAGAGAATTCCAAGTATAAGTACAAGAGAATAAGAGAGACATAGAAAACTGGTAAAACCTACATAGTTGATAGAGTTGGGAGTACTTAGCACTGTGAAAACAGCACTTTCGCAGAAAGAAATCTACTTCTCTAATACCGCGAAACAGGGAACAGAGAATGTATGAGTTTCTCAAGATTAGTAACAGATAGAAACAAAAGAAGTACACAGTGATTCATCTACCTAGAGAAGTGACAGAGGTTTACACAGAAAATTAAAAGTATAAGTAAAGGAAGATAAGAGAGACTTAGAAAACTGGTAAAACTTACATTGTTGATTGAGTTGGGAGTACTTAGCACTGTGAAAACAGCACTTTCGCCGAACGAAATCTACTTCTCTAAGACCGGGAAACAGTGAAAAGAGAATGTATGAGTTTCTCAAGATTGGTAACAGATAGAAACAAGAGAAAGTACACAGTGATTCATCT
Source organism: Heterohyrax brucei (assembly GCA_028571685.1). NCBI lineage: Eukaryota > Metazoa > Chordata > Mammalia > Hyracoidea > Procaviidae > Heterohyrax > Heterohyrax brucei. The sequence goes on along the minus strand of CM053165.1, from coordinate 4,487,097 downwards.
ACCTAGAGAAGTTACAGAGGTTTACACAGAGACTTCCAAGTATAAGTACAAGAAAATAAGAGAGACTTAGAAAACTGGTAAATCCTACATTGTTGATAGAGTTCGGAGTACGCAGCACTGTGAAAACAGCACTTTCTCCGAAAGAAATCTACTTCTCTAACACCGCGAAGCAGGGAACAGAGAATGTATGAGTTTCTCAAGATTAGTAACAGATAGAAAAAAAGAAGTACACAGTGATTCATCTACCTACAGAACTTACAGAGGTTTACACAGAGAATTCCAAGTATAAGTACAAGAAAATAAGAGAGACTTAGAAAACTGGTAAAACCTACATTGCTGATAGAGTTCGGAGTACTTAGCACTGTGAAAACAGCACTTTCGCAGAAAGAAATCTACTTCTCTAAGACCGGGAAACAGTGAACAGAGAATGTATGAGTTTCTCAAGATTGGTAACAGATAGAAACAAGAGAAAGTACACAGTGATTCATCTACCTAGAGAAGTTAAAGAGGTTTACACAGAAAATTCCAAGTATAAGTAAAAGAAGATAAGAGAGACTTAGAAAACTGGTAAAACTTACATTTTTGATTGAGTTGGGTGTACTTAGCACTATGAAAACAGCACTTTCGCCGAAAGCAATCTACTTCTCTAAGACCGGGAAACAGTGAAAAGAGAATGTATGTGTTTCTCAAGATTGGTAACAGATAGAAACAAGAGAAAGTACACAGTGATTCATCTACCTAGAGAAGTTACAGAGGTTTACACAGAGAATTCCAAGTACAAGTACAGGAAAATAAGAGAGACTTAGAAAACTGGTAAAACCTACATTGTTGATAGAGTTGGGAGTACTTAGGACTGTGAAAACAGCACTTTCGCAGAAAGAAATCTACTTCTCTAACACCGAGAAACAGGGAACAGAGAATGTATGAGTTTCTCAAGAATGGTAAGAGGTAGAAAGAAAAGAAGTACACAGTGATTCATCTACCTAGAAAACTTACAGAGTTTTACACAGAGAATTCCAAGTATAAGTACAAGAAAATAAGAGAGACTTAGAAAACTGGTAAAACTTACATTGTTGATTGAGTTGGGAGTACTTAGCACTGTGAAAACAGCACTTTCGCCGAACGAAATCTACTGCTCTAAGACCGGGAAACAGTGAAAAGAGGATTTATGACCTTCTCAAGATTGGTAACAGATAGAAACAAGAGAAAGTACACAGTGATTCATCTACCTAGAGAAGTTACAGAGGTTTACACAGAGAATTCCAAGTATAAGTAAAAGAAGATAAGAGAGACTTCGAAAACTGGTAAAACTTACATTGTTGATTGAGTTGGGAGTACTTAGCACTGTGAAAACAGCACTTTCGCCGAAAGAAATCTACTTCTCTAACACCGGGAAACAGTGAAAGGAGAATGTATGAGTTTCTCAAGATTGGTAACAGATACAAACCAGAGAAAGTACACAGTGATTCATCTACCTAGAGAAGTCACAGAGGTTTACACAGAGAATTCCAAGTATAAGTACAAGAAAATAAGAGAGACTTAGAAAACTGGTAAATCCTACATTGTTGATAGAGTTGGGAGTACTTAGGACTGTGAAAACAACACTTTCGCAGAAAGAAATCTACTTCTCTAACACCGAGAAACAGGGAACAGAGAATGTATGAGTTTCTCAAGAATAGTAACAGATAGAAACAAAAGAAGTACAGAGTGATTCATCTACCTACAGAACTTACAGAGTTTTACACAGAGAATTCCAAGTATAAGTACAAGAAAATAAGAGAGACTTAGAAAACTGGTAAAACTTACATTGTTGATAGAGTTGGGAGTTCTTAGCTCTGTGAAAACAGCACTTTCGCAGAAAGAAATCTACTTCTCTAAGACCGCGAAACAGTAAAAAGAGAATGTATGAGTTTCTCAAGACTACTAACAGATAGAAACAAAAAAGTACACAGTGATTCATCTACCTAGAGAAGTTACAGAGGTTTACACAGAAAATTCCAAGTATAAGTAAAGGAAGATAAGAGAGACTTAGAAAACTGGTAAAACTTACATGGTTGATTGAGTTGGGAGTACTTAGCATTGTGAAAACAGCACTTTCGCCGAAAGAAATCTACTTCTCTAACACCGGGAAACAGTGAAAAGAGAATGTATGACCTTGTCAAGATTGGTAACAGATAGAAACAAGAGAAAGTACACAGTGATTCATCTACCTAGAGAAGTTACAGAGGTTTACACAGAAAATTCCAAGTATAAGTAAAAGAAGATAAGAGAGACTGAGAAAACTGGTAAAACTTACATTGTTGATTGAGTTGGGAGTACTTAGCACTGTGAAAACAGCACTTTCGCCGAAAGAAATCTACTTCTCTAAGACCGCGAAACAGTGAAAAGAGAATGTATGAGTTTCTCAAGATTGGTAACAGATAGAAACAAGAGAAAGTACACAGTGATTCATCTACCTAGAGAAGTTACAGAGGTTTACACAGAGAATTCCAAGTATAAGTACAAGAAAATAAGAGAGACTTAGAAAACTGGTAAAACCTACATTGCTGATAGAGTTGGGAGTACTTAGCACTGTGAAAACAGGACTTTCGCATAGAGAAATCTACTTCTCTAAGACCGGGAAACAGTGAATAGAGAATGTATGAGTTTCTCAAGATTGGTGACAGATAGAAACAAGACAAAGTACACAGTTATTCATTTACCTAGAGAAGTTACAGAGGTTTACACAGAAAATTCCAAGTATAAGTAAAAGAAGATAAGAGAGACTTAGAAAACTGGTAAAACTTACATTGTTGATTGAGTTGGGAGTATTTAGCACTGTGAAAACAGCACTTTCGCCGAAGGAAATCTACTTCTCTAAGACTGGGAAACAGTGAAAAGCGAATGTATGAGTTTCTCAAGATTGGTACCAGATAAAAACAAGAGAAAGCACACAGTGATTCATCTACCTAGAGAAGTTACAGAGGTTTACATAGAAAATTCCAAGTATAAGAAAAAGTAGATAAGAGAGACTTAGAAATCTGGTAAAAGTTACATTGTTGATTGAGTTGGGAGTACTTAGCACTGTGAAAACAGCACTTTCGCAGAAAGAAATGTACTTCTCTAAGACCGGGAAACAGTGAAAAGAGAATGTATGAGTTTCTCAAGATTGGTAACAAATAGAAACAAGAGAAAGTACACAGTGATTCATCTACCTAGAGAAGTTACAGAAGTTTACACAGAGAATTCCAAGTATAAGTACAAGAAAATAAGAGAGACTTAGAAAACTGGTAAAACCTACATTGCTGATAGAGTTGGGAGTACTTAGCACTGTGAAAACAGCACTTTCGCTGAAAGAAATCTACTTCTCTAACAGCGGGAAACAGGGAACAGACAAGGTATGAGTTTCTCAAGATTGGTAACAGATAGAAACAAGAGAAAGTACACAGTGATTCATCTACCTAGAGAACTTACAGAGGTTTACACAGAGAATTCCAAGTATAACTACAAGAAAATAAGAGAGACCTAGAAAACTGGTAAAACCTACATATTTGATAGAGTTCGGAGTACTTAGCACTGTGAAAACAGCACTTTCGCAGAAAGAAATCTACTTCTCTAAGACCGGGAAACTGTGAGAAGAGAATGTATGACTTTCTCAAGATTGGTAACAGATAGAAACAAGAGAAAGTACACAGTGATTCATCTACCTAGAGAAGTTACAGAGGTTTACACAGAAAATTCCAAGTATAAGTAAAAGAAGATAAGAGAGACTTAGAAAACTGGTAAAACTTACATTGTTGATTGAGTTGGGAGTACTTAGCACTGTGAAAACAGCACTTTCGCCGAAAGAAATCTACTTCTCTAAGACCGGGAAACAGTGAAAAGAGAATGTATGAGTTTCTCAAGATTGGTAACAGATAGAAACAGGAGAAAGTACACAGTGATTCATCTACCTAGAGAAGTTACAGAGGTTCACACAGAGACTTCCAAGTATAAGTACAAGAAAATAAGAGAGACTTAGAAAACTGGTAAATCCTACATTGTTGATAGAGTTGGGAGTACTCAGCACTGTGAAAACAGCACTTTCTCCGAAAGAAATCTACTTCTCTAACACCGCGAAGCAGGGAACAGAGAATGTATGAGTTTCTCAAGATTAGTAACAGATAGAAAAAAAGAAGTACACAGTGATTCATCTACCTACAGAACTTACAGAGGTTGACACAGAGAATTCCAAGTATAAGTACAAGAAAATAAGAGAGACTTAGAAAACTGGTAAAACCTACATTGCTGATAGAGTTCGGAGGACTTAGCACTGTGAAAACAGCACTTTCGCAGAAAGAAATCTACTTCTCTAAGACCGGGAAACAGTGAAAAGAGAATGTATGACCTTGTCAAGATTGGTAACAGATAGAAACAAGAGAAAGTACACAGTGATTCATCTACCTAGAGAAGTTACAGAGGTTTACACAGAGAATTCCAAGTATAAGTACAAGAAAATAAAAGAGACTTAGAAAACTGGTAAAACTTACATTGTTGATTGAGTTGGGAGAACTTAGCACTGTGAAAACAGCACTTTCGCCGAAAGAAATCTACTTCTCTAAGACCGGGAAACAGTGAAAGGAGAATGTATGAGTTTCTCAAGATTGGTAACAGATAGAAACCAGAGAAAGTACACAGTGATTCATCTACCTGGAGAAGTTAGAGAGGTTTACACAGAGAATTCCAAGTATAAGTAAAAGAAGATAAGAGAGACTTAGAAAACTGGTAAAACCTACATTGTTGATAGAGTTGGGAGTATTTGGACTGTGAAAACAGCACTTTCGCAGAAAGAAATCCACTTCTCTAACACCGGGAAACAGGGAACAGAGAATGTATGAGTTTCTCAAGATTAGTAACAGATAGAAACAAAAGAAGTACACAGTGATTCATCTACCTAGAGAAGTTACAGAGTTTTACACAGAGAATTCCAAGTATAAGTACAAGAAAATAAGAGAGACTTAGAAAACTGGTAAAACCTACATTGTTGATAGAGTTGGGCGTACTTAGCACTGTGAAAACAGCACTTTCCCAGAAAGAAATCTACTTCTCTAAAACCGCGAAACAGTGAACAGAGAATGTATGAGTTTCTCAAGATCAGTAACAGATAGAAACAAAAGAAGTACACAGTGATTCATCTACCTAGAGAAGTTACAGAGTATTACACAGAAAATTCCAAGTATAAGTAAAAGAAGATAAGAGAGACTTAGAAAACTGGTAAAACCTACATTGTTGATAGAGTTGTGAGTACTTAGCACTGTGAAAACAGCACTTTCGCCGAAAGAAATCTACTTCTCTAAGACTGGGAAACAGTGAAAAGAGAATGTATGAGTTTCTCAAGATTGGTAACAGATAGAAACAAGAGAAAGTACACAGTGATTCATCTACCTAGAGAAGTTCCAGAGGTTTACATAGAACATTCGAAGTATAAGAAGAAGAAGATAAGAGAGACTTAGAAAACTGGTAAAAGTTACATTGTTGATTGAGTTGGGAGTACTTAGCACTGTGAAAACAGCACTTTCGCTGAAAGAAATCTACTTCTCTAAGACCGGGAAACAGTGAAAAGAGAATGTATGAGTTTCTCAAGATTGGTAACAGATAGAAACAAGAGAAAGTACACAGTGATTCATCTACCTAGAGAAGTTACAGAGGTTTACACAGAGAATTCCAAGTATAAGTACACGAAAATAAGAGACACTTAGAAAACTGGTAAAACCTACATTGTTGATAGAGTTGGGAGTACTTAGCACTGTGAAAACAGCACTTTCGTAGAAAGAAATCTACTTCTCTAAGACCGGGAAACAGTGATAAGAGAATGTATGAGTTTCTCAAGATTGCTAACAGATAGAAACCAGAGAAAGTACACAGTGATTCATCTACCTAGAGAAGTTACAGAGGTTTACACAGAAAATTCCAAGTATAAGTAAAAGAAGATAAGAGAGACTTAGAAAACTGGTAAAACTTACATTGTTGATTGAGTTGGGAGTACTTAGCACTGTGAAAACAGCACTTTCGCCGAAAGAAATCTACTTCTCTAAGACCGGGAAACAGTGAAAAGAGAATGTATGAGTTTCTCAACATTGGTAACAGATAGATACAAGAGAAAGTACACAGTGATTCATCTACCTAGAGAAGTTACAGAGGTTTACACAGAGAATTCCAAGTATAAGTACAAGAAAATAAGAGAGACTTAGAAAACTGGTAAATCCTAGATTGTTGATAGAGTTGGGGGTACTTAGCACTGTGAAAACAGCACTTTCTCCGAAAGAAATCTACTTCTCTAACACCGGGAAACAGGGAACAGAGAATGTATGAGTTTCTCAAGATTAGTAACAGATAGAAAAAAAGAAGTACACAGTGATTCATCTACCTAGAGAAGTTACAGAGGTTTACACAGAGAATTCCAAGTATAAGTACAAGAAAATAGGAGAGACTTAGAAAACTGGTAAATCCTACATTGTTGATAGAGTTGGGGGTACTTAGCACTGTGAAAACAGCACTTTCGCAGAAAGAAATCTACTTCTCTAACGCCGAGAAACAGGGAACAGAGAATGTATGAATTTCTCAAGAATGGTAACAGATAGAAATAAAAGAAGTACACAGTGATTCATCTACCTAGAGAACTTACAGAGTTTTACACAGAGAATTCCAAGTATAAGTACAAGAGAATAAGAGAGACATAGAAAACTGGTAAAACCTACATAGTTGATAGAGTTGGGAGTACTTAGCACTGTGAAAACAGCACTTTCGCAGAAAGAAATCTACTTCTCTAATACCGCGAAACAGGGAACAGAGAATGTATGAGTTTCTCAAGATTAGTAACAGATAGAAACAAAAGAAGTACACAGTGATTCATCTACCTAGAGAAGTGACAGAGGTTTACACAGAAAATTAAAAGTATAAGTAAAGGAAGATAAGAGAGACTTAGAAAACTGGTAAAACTTACATTGTTGATTGAGTTGGGAGTACTTAGCACTGTGAAAACAGCACTTTCGCTGAACGAAATCTACTTCTCTAAGACCGGGAAACAGTGAAAAGAGAATGTATGAGTTTCTCAAGATTGGTAACAGATAGAAACTAGAGAAAGTACACAGTGATTCATCTACCTAGAGAAGTTACAGAGGTTTACACAGAGACTTCCAAGTATAAGTACAAGAAAATAAGAGAGACTTAGAAAACTGGTAAATCCTACATTGTTGATAGAGTTCGGAGTACGCAGCACTGTGAAAACAGCAAGTTCTCCGAAAGAAATCTACTTCTCTAACACCGCGAAGCAGGGAACAGAGAATGTATGAGTTTCTCAAGATTAGTAACAGATAGAAAAAAAGAAGTACACAGTGATTCATCTACCTAGAGAACTTACAGAGGTTTACACAGAGAATAACAAGTATAAGTACAGGAAAATAAGAGAGACATAGAAAACTGGTAAAACCTACATTGCTGATAGAGTTGGGAGTACTTAGCACTGTGAAAACAGCACTTTCGCAGAAAGAAATCTACTTCTCTAAGACCGGGAAACAGTGAACAGAGAATGTATGAGTTTCTCAAGATTGGTAACAGATAGAAACAAGAGAAAGTACACAGTGATTCATCTACCTAGAGAAGTTAGAGAGGTTTACACAGAAAATTCCAAGTATAAGTAAAAGAAGATAAGAGAGACTTAGAAAACTGGTAAAACTTACATTTTTGATTGAGTTGGGTGTACTTAGCACTATGAAAACAGCACTTTCGCCGAAAGAAATCTACTTCTCTAAGACCGGGAAACAGTGAAAAGAGAATGTATGAGTTTCTCAAGATTGGTAACAGATAGAAACAGGAGAAAGTACACAGTGATTCATCTACCTAGAGAAGTTACAGAGGTTTACACAGAGACTTCCAAGTATAAGTACAAGAAAATAAGAGAGACTTAGAAAACTGGTAATTCCTACATTGTTGATAGAGTTGGGAGTACTCAGCACTGTGAAAACAGCACTTTCTCCGAAAGAAATCTACTTCTCTAACACCGCGAAGCAGGGAACAGAGAATGTATGAGTTTCTCAAGATTAGTAACAGATAGAAAAAAAGAAGTACACAGTGATTCATCTACCTACAGAACTTACAGAGGTTTACACAGAGAATTCCAAGTATAAGTACAAGAAAATAAGAGAGACTTAGAAAACTGGTAAAACCTACATTGCTGATAGAGTTCGGAGTACTTAGCACTGTGAAAACAGCACTTTCGCAGAAAGAAATCTACTTCTCTAAGACCGGGAAACAGTGAACAGAGAATGTATGAGTTTCTCAAGATTGGTAACAGATAGAAACAAGAGAAAGTACACAGTGATTCATCTACCTAGAGAAGTTACAGAGGTTTACACAGAAAATTCCAAGTATAAGTAAAAGAAGATAAGAGAGACTTAGAAAACTGGTAAAACTTACATTTTTGATTGAGTTGGGTGTACTTAGCACTATGAAAACAGCACTTTCGCCGAAAGCAATCTACTTCTCTAAGACCGGGAAACAGTGAAAAGAGAATGTATGTGTTTCTCAAGATTGGTAACAGATAGAAACAAGAGAAAGTACACAGTGATTCATCTACCTAGAGAAGTTACAGAGGTTTACACAGAGAATTCCAAGTACAAGTACAGGAAAATAAGAGAGACTTAGAAAACTGGTAAAACCTACATTGTTGATAGAGTTGGGAGTACTTAGGACTGTGAAAACAGCACTTTCGCAGAAAGAAATCTACTTCTCTAACACCGAGAAACAGGGAACAGAGAATGTATGAGTTTCTCAAGAATGGTAAGAGGTAGAAAGAAAAGAAGTACACAGTGATTCATCTACCTAGAAAACTTACAGAGTTTTACACAGAGAATTCCAAGTATAAGTACAAGAAAATAAGAGAGACTTAGAAAACTGGTAAAACTTACATTGTTGATTGAGTTGGGAGTACTTAGCACTGTGAAAACAGCACTTTCGCCGAACGAAATCTACTGCTCTAAGACCGGGAAACAGTGAAAAGAGGATTTATGACCTTCTCAAGATTGGTAACAGATAGAAACAAGAGAAAGTACACAGTGATTCATCTACCTAGAGAAGTTACAGAGGTTTACACAGAGAATTCCAAGTATAAGTAAAAGAAGATAAGAGAGACTTCGAAAACTGGTAAAACTTACATTGTTGATTGAGTTGGGAGTACTTAGCACTGTGAAAACAGCACTTTCGCCGAAAGAAATCTACTTCTCTAACACCGGGAAACAGTGAAAGGAGAATGTATGAGTTTCTCAAGATTGGTAACAGATACAAAGCAGAGAAAGTACACAGTGATTCATCTACCTAGAGAAGTCACAGAGGTTTACACAGAGAATTCCAAGTATAAGTACAAGAAAATAAGAGAGACTTAGAAAACTGGTAAATCCTACATTGTTGATAGAGTTGGGAGTACTTAGGACTGTGAAAACAACACTTTCGCAGAAAGAAATCTACTTCTCTAACACCGAGAAACAGGGAACAGAGAATGTATGAGTTTCTCAAGAATAGTAACAGATAGAAACAAAAGAAGTACAGAGTGATTCATCTACCTACAGAACTTACAGAGTTTTACACAGAGAATTCCAAGTATAAGTACAAGAAAATAAGAGAGACTTAGAAAACTGGTAAAACTTACATTGTTGATAGAGTTGGGAGTTCTTAGCACTGTGAAAACAGCACTTTCGCAGAAAGAAATCTACTTCTCTAAGACCGCGAAACAGTAAAAAGAGAATGTATGAGTTTCTCAAGATTACTAACAGATAGAAACAAAAAAGTACACAGTGATTCATCTACCTAGAGAAGTTACAGAGGTTTACACAGAAAATTCCAAGTATAAGTAAAGGAAGATAAGAGAGACTTAGAAAACTGGTAAAACTTACATGGTTGATTGAGTTGGGAGTACTTAGCATTGTGAAAACAGCACTTTCGCCGAAAGAAATCTACTTCTCTAACACCGGGAAACAGTGAAAAGAGAATGTATGACCTTGTCAAGATTGGTAACAGATAGAAACAAGAGAAAGTACACAGTGATTCATCTACCTAGAGAAGTTACAGAGGTTTACACAGAAAATTCCAAGTATAAGTAAAAGAAGATAAGAGAGACTGAGAAAACTGGTAAAACTTACATTGTTGATTGAGTTGGGAGTACTTAGCACTGTGAAAACAGCACTTTCGCCGAAAGAAATCTACTTCTCTAAGACCGCGAAACAGTGAAAAGAGAATGTATGAGTTTCTCAAGATTGGTAACAGATAGAAACAAGAGAAAGTACACAGTGATTCATCTACCTAGAGAAGTTACAGAGGTTTACACAGAGAATTCCAAGTATAAGTACAAGAAAATAAGAGAGACTTAGAAAACTGGTAAAACCTACATTGCTGATAGAGTTGGGAGTACTTAGCACTGTGAAAACAGGACTTTCGCATAGAGAAATCTACTTCTCTAAGACCGGGAAACAGTGAATAGAGAATGTATGAGTTTCTCAAGATTGGTGACAGATAGAAACAAGACAAAGTACACAGTTATTCATTTACCTAGAGAAGTTACAGAGGTTTACACAGAAAATTCCAAGTATAAGTAAAAGAAGATAAGAGAGACTTAGAAAACTGGTAAAACTTACATTGTTGATTGAGTTGGGAGTATTTAGCACTGTGAAAACAGCACTTTCGCCGAAGGAAATCTACTTCTCTAAGACTGGGAAACAGTGAAAAGCGAATGTATGAGTTTCTCAAGATTGGTACCAGATAAAAACAAGAGAAAGCACACAGTGATTCATCTACCTAGAGAAGTTACAGAGGTTTACATAGAAAATTCCAAGTATAAGAAAAAGTAGATAAGAGAGACTTAGAAATCTGGTAAAACTTACATTGTTGATTGAGTTGGGAGTACTTAGCACTGTGAAAACAGCACTTTCGCCGAAAGAAATGTACTTCTCTAAGACCGGGAAACAGTGAAAAGAGAATGTATGAGTTTCTCAAGATTGGTAACAAATAGAAACAAGAGAAAGTACACAGTGATTCATTTACCTAGAGAAGTTACAGAAGTTTACACAGAGAATTCCAAGTATAAGTACAAGAAAATAAGAGAGACTTAGAAAACTGGTAAAACCTACATTGCTGATAGAGTTGGGAGTACTTAGCACTGTGAAAACAGCACTTTCGCTGAAAGAAATCTACTTCTCTAACAGCGGGAAACAGGGAACAGACAAGGTATGAGTTTCTCAAGATTGGTAACAGATAGAAACAAGAGAAAGTACACAGTGATTCATCTACCTAGAGAACTTACAGAGGTTTACACAGAGAATTCCAAGTATAACTACAAGAAAATAAGAGAGACCTAGAAAACTGGTAAAACCTACATTGTTGATAGAGTTGGGAGTATTTGGACTGTGAAAACAGCACTTTCGCAGAAAGAAATCCACTTCTCTAACACTGGGAAACAGGGAACAGAGAATGTATGAGTTTCTCAAGATTAGTAACAGATAGAAACAAAAGAAGTACACAGTGATTCATCTACCTAGAGAAGTTACAGAGTTTTACACAGAGAATTCCAAGTATAAGTACAAGAAAATAAGAGAGACTTAGAAAACTGGTAAAACCTACATTGTTGATAGAGTTGGGCGTACTTAGCACTGTGAAAACAGCACTTTCCCAGAAAGAAATCTACTTCTCTAAAACCGCGAAACAGTGAACAGAGAATGTATGAGTTTCTCAAGATCAGTAACAGATAGAAACAGGAGAAAGTACACAGTGATTCATCTACCTAGAGAAGTTACAGAGTATTACACAGAAAATTCCAAGTATAAGTAAAAGAAGATAAGAGAGACTTAGAAAACTGGTAAAACCTACATTGTTGATAGAGTTGTGAGTACTTAGCACTGTGAAAACAGCACTTTCGCCGAAAGAAATCTACTTCTCTAAGACTGGGAAACAGTGAAAAGAGAATGTATGAGTTTCTCAAGATTGGTAACAGATAGAAACAAGAGAAAGTACACAGTGATTCATCTACCTAGAGAAGTTCCAGAGGTTTCCATAGAACATTCGAAGTATAAGAAGAAGAAGATAAGAGAGACTTAGAAAACTGGTAAAAGTTACATTGTTGATTGAGTTGGGAGTACTTAGCACTGTGAAAACAGCACTTTCGCTGAAAGAAATCTACTTCTCTAAGACCGGGAAACAGTGAAAAGAGAATGTATGAGTTTCTCAAGATTGGTAACAGATAGAAACAAGAGAAAGTACACAGTGATTCATCTACCTAGAGAAGTTACAGAGGTTTACACAGAGAATTCCAAGTATAAGTACACGAAAATAAGAGACACTTAGAAAACTGGTAAAACCTACATTGTTGATAGAGTTGGGAGTACTTAGCACTGTGAAAACAGCACTTTCGCAGAAAGAAATCTACTTCTCTAAGACCGGGAAACAGTGATAAGAGAATGTATGAGTTTCTCAAGATTGCTAACAGATAGAAACCAGAGAAAGTACACAGTGATTCATCTACCTAGAGAAGTTACAGAGGTTTACACAGAAAATTCCAAGTATAAGTAAAAGAAGATAAGAGAGACTTAGAAAACTGGTAAAACTTACATTGTTGATTGAGTTGGGAGTACTTAGCACTGTGAAAACAGCACTTTCGCCGAAAGAAATCTACTTCTCTAAGACCGGGAAACAGTGAAAAGAGAATGTATGAGTTTCTCAGCATTGGTAACAGATAGATACAAGAGAAAGTACACAATGATTCATCTACCTAGAGAAGTTACAGAGGTTTACACAGAGAATTCCAAGTATAAGTACAAGAAAATAAGAGAGACTTAGAAAACTGGTAAATCCTAGATTGTTGATAGAGTTGGGGGTACTTAGCACTGTGAAAACAGCACTTTCTCCGAAAGAAATCTACTTCTCTAACACCGGGAAACAGGGAACAGAGAATGTATGAGTTTCTCAAGATTAGTAACAGATAGAAAAAAAGAAGTACACAGTGATTCATCTACCTAGAGAAGTTACAGAGGTTTACACAGAGAATTCCAAGTATAAGTACAAGAAAATAGGAGAGACTTAGAAAACTGGTAAATCCTACATTGTTGATAGAGTTGGGGGTACTTAGCACTGTGAAAACAGCACTTTCGCAGAAAGAAATCTACTTCTCTAACGCCGAGAAACAGGGAACAGAGAATGTATGAATTTCTCAAGAATGGTAACAGATAGAAATAAAAGAAGTACACAGTGATTCATCTACCTAGAGAACTTACAGAGTTTTACACAGAGAATTCCAAGTATAAGTACAAGAGAATAAGAGAGACATAGAAAACTGGTAAAACCTACATAGTTGATAGAGTTGGGAGTACTTAGCACTGTGAAAACAGCACTTTCGCAGAAAGAAATCTACTTCTCTAATACCGCGAAACAGGGAACAGAGAATGTATGAGTTTCTCAAGATTAGTAACAGATAGAAACAAAAGAAGTACACAGTGATTCATCTACCTAGAGAAGTGACAGAGGTTTACACAGAAAATTAAAAGTATAAGTAAAGGAAGATAAGAGAGACTTAGAAAACTGGTAAAACTTACATTGTTGATTGAGTTGGGAGTACTTAGCACTGTGAAAACAGCACTTTCGCTGAACGAAATCTACTTCTCTAAGACCGGGAAACAGTGAAAAGAGAATGTATGAGTTTCTCAAGATTGGTAACAGATAGAAACAAGAGAAAGTACACAGTGATTCATCTACCTAGAGAAGTTACAGAGGTTTACACAGAGACTTCCAAGTATAAGTACAAGAAAATAAGAGAGACTTAGAAAACTGGTAAATCCTACATTGTTGATAGAGTTCGGAGTACGCAGCACTGTGAAAACAGCAAGTTCTCCGAAAGAAATCTACTTCTCTAACACCGCGAAGCAGGGAACAGAGAATGTATGAGTTTCTCAAGATTAGTAACAGATAGAAAAAAAGAAGTACACAGTGATTCATCTACCTAGAGAACTTACAGAGGTTTACACAGAGAATAACAAGTATAAGTACAGGAAAATAAGAGAGACATAGAAAACTGGTAAAACCTACATTGCTGATAGAGTTGGGAGTACTTAGCACTGTGAAAACAGCACTTTCGCAGAAAGAAATCTACTTCTCTAAGACCGGGAAACAGTGAACAGAGAATGTATGAGTTTCTCAAGATTGGTAACAGATAGAAACAAGAGAAAGTACACAGTGATTCATCTACCTAGAGAAGTTAGAGAGGTTTACACAGAAAATTCCAAGTATAAGTAAAAGAAGAGAAGAGAGACTTAGAAAACTGGTAAAACTTACATTTTTGATTGAGTTGGGTGTACTTAGCACTATGAAAACAGCACTTTCGCCGAAAGAAATCTACTTCTCTAAGACCGGGAAACAGTGAAAAGAGAATGTATGAGTTTCTCAAGATTGGTAACAGATAGAAACAGGAGAAAGTACACAGTGATTCATCTACCTAGAGAAGTTACAGAGGTTTACACAGAGACTTCCAAGTATAAGTACAAGAAAATAAGAGAGACTTAGAAAACTGGTAAATCCTACATTGTTGATAGAGTTGGGAGTACTCAGCACTGTGAAAACAGCACTTTCTCCGAAAGAAATCTACTTCTCTAACACCGCGAAGCAGGGAACAGAGAATGTATGAGTTTCTCAAGATTAGTAACAGATAGAAAAAAAGAAGTACACAGTGATTCATCTACCTACAGAACTTACAGAGGTTTACACAGAGAATTCCAAGTATAAGTACAAGAAAATAAGAGAGACTTAGAAAACTGGTAAAACCTACATTGCTGATAGAGTTCGGAGTACTTAGCACTGTGAAAACAGCACTTTCGCAGAAAGAAATCTACTTCTCTAAGACCGGGAAACAGTGAACAGAGAATGTATGAGTTTCTCAAGATTGGTAACAGATAGAAACAAGAGAAAGTACACAGTGATTCATCTACCTAGAGAAGTTACAGAGGTTTACACAGAAAATTCCAAGTATAAGTAAAAGAAGATAAGAGAGACTTAGAAAACTGGTAAAACTTACATTTTTGATTGAGTTGGGTGTACTTAGCACTATGAAAACAGCACTTTCGCCGAAAGCAATCTACTTCTCTAAGACCGGGAAACAGTGAAAAGAGAATGTATGTGTTTCTCAAGATTGGTAACAGATAGAAACAAGAGAAAGTACACAGTGATTCATCTACCTAGAGAAGTTACAGAGGTTTACACAGAGAATTCCAAGTACAAGTACAGGAAAATAAGAGAGACTTAGAAAACTGGTAAAACCTACATTGTTGATAGAGTTGGGAGTACTTAGGACTGTGAAAACAGCACTTTCGCAGAAAGAAATCTACTTCTCTAACACCGAGAAACAGGGAACAGAGAATGTATGAGTTTCTCAAGAATGGTAAGAGGTAGAAAGAAAAGAAGTACACAGTGATTCATCTACCTAGAAAACTTACAGAGTTTTACACAGAGAATTCCAAGTATAAGTACAAGAAAATAAGAGAGACTTAGAAAACTGGTAAAACTTACATTGTTGATTGAGTTGGGAGTACTTAGCACTGTGAAAACAGCACTTTCGCCGAACGAAATCTACTGCTCTAAGACCGGGAAACAGTGAAAAGAGGATTTATGACCTTCTCAAGATTGGTAACAGATAGAAACAAGAGAAAGTACACAGTGATTCATCTACCTAGAGAAGTTACAGAGGTTTACACAGAGAATTCCAAGTATAAGTACAAGAAAATAAGAGAGACTTAGAAAACTGGTAAATCCTACATTGTTGATAAAGTTGGGAGTACTTAGGACTGTGAAAACAGCACTTTCGCCGAAAGAAATCTACTTCTCTAACACCGGGAAACAGTGAAAGGAGAATGTATGAGTTTCTCAAGATTGGTAACAGATACAAAGCAGAGAAAGTACACAGTGATTCATCTACCTAGAGAAGTCACAGAGGTTTACACAGAGAATTCCAAGTATAAGTACAAGAAAATAAGAGAGACTTAGAAAACTGGTAAATCCTACATTGTTGATAGAGTTGGGAGTACTTAGGACTGTGAAAACAACACTTTCGCAGAAAGAAATCTACTTCTCTAACACCGAGAAACAGGGAACAGAGAATGTATGAGTTTCTCAAGAATAGTAACAGATAGAAACAAAAGAAGTACAGAGTGATTCATCTACCTACAGAACTTACAGAGTTTTACACAGAGAATTCCAAGTATAAGTACAAGAAAATAAGAGAGACTTAGAAAACTGGTAAAACTTACATTGTTGATAGAGTTGGGAGTTCTTAGCACTGTGAAAACAGCACTTTCGCAGAAAGAAATCTACTTCTCTAAGACCGCGAAACAGTAAAAAGAGAATGTATGAGTTTCTCAAGATTACTAACAGATAGAAACAAAAAAGTACACAGTGATTCATCTACCTAGAGAAGTTACAGAGGTTTACACAGAAAATTCCAAGTATAAGTAAAGGAAGATAAGAGAGACTTAGAAAACTGGTAAAACTTACATGGTTGATTGAGTTGGGAGTACTTAGCATTGTGAAAACAGCACTTTCGCCGAAAGAAATCTACTTCTCTAATACCGCGAAACAGGGAACAGAGAATGTATGAATTTCTCAAGAATGGTAACAGATAGAAATAAAAGAAGTACACAGTGATTCATCTACCTAGAGAACTTACAGAGTTTTACACAGAGAATTCCAAGTATAAGTACAAGAGAATAAGAGAGACATAGAAAACTGGTAAAACCTACATAGTTGATAGAGTTGGGAGTACTTAGCACTGTGAAAACAGCACTTTCGCAGAAAGAAATCTACTTCTCTAATACCGCGAAACAGGGAACAGAGAATGTATGAGTTTCTCAAGATTAGTAACAGATAGAAACAAAAGAAGTACACAGTGATTCATCTACCTAGAGAAGTGACAGAGGTTTACACAGAAAATTAAAAGTATAAGTAAAGGAAGATAAGAGAGACTTAGAAAACTGGTAAAACTTACATTGTTGATTGAGTTGGGAGTACTTAGCACTGTGAAAACAGCACTTTCGCTGAACGAAATCTACTTCTCTAAGACCGGGAAACAGTGAAAAGAGAATGTATGAGTTTCTCAAGATTGGTAACAGATAGAAACAAGAGAAAGTACACAGTGATTCATCTACCTAGAGAAGTTACAGAGGTTTACACAGAGACTTCCAAGTATAAGTACAAGAAAATAAGAGAGACTTAGAAAACTGGTAAATCCTACATTGTTGATAGAGTTCGGAGTACGCAGCACTGTGAAAACAGCAAGTTCTCCGAAAGAAATCTACTTCTCTAACACCGCGAAGCAGGGAACAGAGAATGTATGAGTTTCTCAAGATTAGTAACAGATAGAAAAAAAGAAGTACACAGTGATTCATCTACCTAGAGAACTTACAGAGGTTTACACAGAGAATAACAAGTATAAGTACAGGAAAATAAGAGAGACATAGAAAACTGGTAAAACCTACATTGCTGATAGAGTTGGGAGTACTTAGCACTGTGAAAACAGCACTTTCGCAGAAAGAAATCTACTTCTCTAAGACCGGGAAACAGTGAACAGAGAATGTATGAGTTTCTCAAGATTGGTAACAGATAGAAACAAGAGAAAGTACACAGTGATTCATCTACCTAGAGAAGTTAGAGAGGTTTACACAGAAAATTCCAAGTATAAGTAAAAGAAGAGAAGAGAGACTTAGAAAACTGGTAAAACTTACATTTTTGATTGAGTTGGGTGTACTTAGCACTATGAAAACAGCACTTTCGCCGAAAGAAATCTACTTCTCTAAGACCGGGAAACAGTGAAAAGAGAATGTATGAGTTTCTCAAGATTGGTAACAGATAGAAACAGGAGAAAGTACACAGTGATTCATCTACCTAGAGAAGTTACAGAGGTTTACACAGAGACTTCCAAGTATAAGTACAAGAAAATAAGAGAGACTTAGAAAACTGGTAAATCCTACATTGTTGATAGAGTTGGGAGTACTCAGCACTGTGAAAACAGCACTTTCTCCGAAAGAAATCTACTTCTCTAACACCGCGAAGCAGGGAACAGAGAATGTATGAGTTTCTCAAGATTAGTAACAGATAGAAAAAAAGAAGTACACAGTGATTCATCTACCTACAGAACTTACAGAGGTTTACACAGAGAATTCCAAGTATAAGTACAAGAAAATAAGAGAGACTTAGAAAACTGGTAAAACCTACATTGCTGATAGAGTTCGGAGTACTTAGCACTGTGAAAACAGCACTTTCGCAGAAAGAAATCTACTTCTCTAAGACCGGGAAACAGTGAACAGAGAATGTATGAGTTTCTCAAGATTGGTAACAGATAGAAACAAGAGAAAGTACACAGTGATTCATCTACCTAGAGAAGTTACAGAGGTTTACACAGAAAATTCCAAGTATAAGTAAAAGAAGATAAGAGAGACTTAGAAAACTGGTAAAACTTACATTTTTGATTGAGTTGGGTGTACTTAGCACTATGAAAACAGCACTTTCGCCGAAAGCAATCTACTTCTCTAAGACCGGGAAACAGTGAAAAGAGAATGTATGTGTTTCTCAAGATTGGTAACAGATAGAAACAAGAGAAAGTACACAGTGATTCATCTACCTAGAGAAGTTACAGAGGTTTACACAGAGAATTCCAAGTACAAGTACAGGAAAATAAGAGAGACTTAGAAAACTGGTAAAACCTACATTGTTGATAGAGTTGGGAGTACTTAGGACTGTGAAAACAGCACTTTCGCAGAAAGAAATCTACTTCTCTAACACCGAGAAACAGGGAACAGAGAATGTATGAGTTTCTCAAGAATGGTAAGAGGTAGAAAGAAAAGAAGTACACAGTGATTCATCTACCTAGAAAACTTACAGAGTTTTACACAGAGAATTCCAAGTATAAGTACAAGAAAATAAGAGAGACTTAGAAAACTGGTAAAACTTACATTGTTGATTGAGTTGGGAGTACTTAGCACTGTGAAAACAGCACTTTCGCCGAACGAAATCTACTGCTCTAAGACCGGGAAACAGTGAAAAGAGGATTTATGACCTTCTCAAGATTGGTAACAGATAGAAACAAGAGAAAGTACACAGTGATTCATCTACCTAGAGAAGTTACAGAGGTTTACACAGAGAATTCCAAGTATAAGTACAAGAAAATAAGAGAGACTTAGAAAACTGGTAAATCCTACATTGTTGATAAAGTTGGGAGTACTTAGGACTGTGAAAACAGCACTTTCGCCGAAAGAAATCTACTTCTCTAACACCGGGAAACAGTGAAAGGAGAATGTATGAGTTTCTCAAGATTGGTAACAGATACAAAGCAGAGAAAGTACACAGTGATTCATCTACCTAGAGAAGTCACAGAGGTTTACACAGAGAATTCCAAGTATAAGTACAAGAAAATAAGAGAGACTTAGAAAACTGGTAAATCCTACATTGTTGATAGAGTTGGGAGTACTTAGGACTGTGAAAACAACACTTTCGCAGAAAGAAATCTACTTCTCTAACACCGAGAAACAGGGAACAGAGAATGTATGAGTTTCTCAAGAATAGTAACAGATAGAAACAAAAGAAGTACAGAGTGATTCATCTACCTACAGAACTTACAGAGTTTTACACAGAGAATTCCAAGTATAAGTACAAGAAAATAAGAGAGACTTAGAAAACTGGTAAAACTTACATTGTTGATAGAGTTGGGAGTTCTTAGCACTGTGAAAACAGCACTTTCGCAGAAAGAAATCTACTTCTCTAAGACCGCGAAACAGTAAAAAGAGAATGTATGAGTTTCTCAAGATTACTAACAGATAGAAACAAAAAAGTACACAGTGATTCATCTACCTAGAGAAGTTACAGAGGTTTACACAGAAAATTCCAAGTATAAGTAAAGGAAGATAAGAGAGACTTAGAAAACTGGTAAAACTTACATGGTTGATTGAGTTGGGAGTACTTAGCATTGTGAAAACAGCACTTTCGCCGAAAGAAATCTACTTCTCTAACACCGGGAAACAGTGAAAAGAGAATGTATGACCTTGTCAAGATTGGTAACAGATAGAAACAAGAGAAAGTACACAGTGATTCATCTACCTAGAGAAGTTACAGAGGTTTACACAGAAAATTCCAAGTATAAGTAAAAGAAGATAAGAGAGACTGAGAAAACTGGTAAAACTTACATTGTTGATTGAGTTGGGAGTACTTAGCACTGTGAAAACAGCACTTTCGCCGAAAGAAATCTACTTCTCTAAGACCGCGAAACAGTGAAAAGAGAATGTATGAGTTTCTCAAGATTGGTAACAGATAGAAACAAGAGAAAGTACACAGTGATTCATCTACCTAGAGAAGTTACAGAGGTTTACACAGAGAATTCCAAGTATAAGTACAAGAAAATAAGAGAGACTTAGAAAACTGGTAAAACCTACATTGCTGATAGAGTTGGGAGTACTTAGCACTGTGAAAACAGGACTTTCGCATAGAGAAATCTACTTCTCTAAGACCGGGAAACAGTGAATAGAGAATGTATGAGTTTCTCAAGATTGGTGACAGATAGAAACAAGACAAAGTACACAGTTATTCATTTACCTAGAGAAGTTACAGAGGTTTACACAGAAAATTCCAAGTATAAGTAAAAGAAGATAAGAGAGACTTAGAAAACTGGTAAAACTTACATTGTTGATTGAGTTGGGAGTATTTAGCACTGTGAAAACAGCACTTTCGCCGAAGGAAATCTACTTCTCTAAGACTGGGAAACAGTGAAAAGCGAATGTATGAGTTTCTCAAGATTGGTACCAGATAAAAACAAGAGAAAGCACACAGTGATTCATCTACCTAGAGAAGTTACAGAGGTTTACATAGAAAATTCCAAGTATAAGAAAAAGTAGATAAGAGAGACTTAGAAATCTGGTAAAACTTACATTGTTGATTGAGTTGGGAGTACTTAGCACTGTGAAAACAGCACTTTCGCCGAAAGAAATGTACTTCTCTAAGACCGGGAAACAGTGAAAAGAGAATGTATGAGTTTCTCAAGATTGGTAACAAATAGAAACAAGAGAAAGTACACAGTGATTCATCTACCTAGAGAAGTTACAGAAGTTTACACAGAGAATTCCAAGTATAAGTACAAGAAAATAAGAGAGACTTAGAAAACTGGTAAAACCTACATTGCTGATAGAGTTGGGAGTACTTAGCACTGTGAAAACAGCACTTTCGCTGAAAGAAATCTACTTCTCTAACAGCGGGAAACAGGGAACAGACAAGGTATGAGTTTCTCAAGATTGGTAACAGATAGAAACAAGAGAAAGTACACAGTGATTCATCTACCTAGAGAACTTACAGAGGTTTACACAGAGAATTCCAAGTATAACTACAAGAAAATAAGAGAGACCTAGAAAACTGGTAAAACCTACATTTTTGATAGAGTTGGAAGTACTTAGCACTGTGAAAACAGCACTTTCGCAGAAAGAAATCTACTTCTCTAAGACCGGGAAACTGTGAGAAGAGAATGTATGACTTTCTCAAGATTGGTAACAGATAGAAACAAGAGAAAGTACACAGTGATTCATCTACCTAGAGAAGTTACAGAGGTTTACACAGAAAATTCCAAGTATAAGTAAAAGAAGATAAGAGAGACTTAGAAAACTGGTAAAACTTACATTGTTGATTGAGTTGGGAGTACTTAGCACTGTGAAAACAGCACTTTCGCCGAAAGAAATCTACTTCTCTAAGACCGGGAAACAGTGAAAAGAGAATGTATGAGTTTCTCAAGATTGGTAACAGATAGAAACAGGAGAAAGTACACAGTGATTCATCTACCTAGAGAAGTTACAGAGGTTCACACAGAGACTTCCAAGTATAAGTACAAGAAAATAAGAGAGACTTAGAAAACTGGTAAATCCTACATTGTTGATAGAGTTGGGAGTACTCAGCACTGTGAAAACAGCACTTTCTCCGAAAGAAATCTACTTCTCTAACACCGCGAAGCAGGGAACAGAGAATGTATGAGTTTCTCAAGATTAGTAACAGATAGAAAAAAAGAAGTACACAGTGATTCATCTACCTACAGAACTTACAGAGGTTTACACAGAGAATTCCAAGTATAAGTACAAGAAAATAAGAGAGACTTAGAAAACTGGTAAAACCTACATTGCTGATAGAGTTCGGAGGACTTAGCACTGTGAAAACAGCACTTTCGCAGAAAGAAATCTACTTCTCTAAGACCGGGAAACAGTGAAAAGAGAATGTATGACCTTGTCAAGATTGGTAACAGATAGAAACAAGAGAAAGTACACAGTGATTCATCTACCTAGAGAAGTTACAGAGGTTTACACAGAGAATTCCAAGTATAAGTACAAGAAAATAAAAGAGACTTAGAAAACTGGTAAAACTTACATTGTTGATTGAGTTGGGAGAACTTAGCACTGTGAAAACAGCACTTTCGCCGAAAGAAATCTACTTCTCTAAGACCGGGAAACAGTGAAAGGAGAATGTATGAGTTTCTCAAGATTGGTAACAGATAGAAACCAGAGAAAGTACACAGTGATTCATCTACCTAGAGAAGTTAGAGAGGTTTACACAGAGAATTCCAAGTATAAGTAAAAGAAGATAAGAGAGACTTAGAAAACTGGTAAAACCTACATTGTTTATAGAGTTGGGAGTATTTGGACTGTGAAAGCAGCACTTTCGCAGAAAGAAATCCACTTCTCTAACACCGGGAAACAGGGAACAGAGAATGTATGAGTTTCTCAATATTAGTAACAGATAGAAACAAAAGAAGTACACAGTGATTCATCTACCTAGAGAAGTTACAGAGTTTTACACAGAGAATTCCAAGTATAAGTACAAGAAAATAAGAGAGACTTAGAAAACTGGTAAAACCTACATTGTTGATAGAGTTGGGCGTACTTAGCACTGTGAAAACAGCACTTTCCCAGAAAGAAATCTACTTCTCTAAAACCGCGAAACAGTGAACAGAGAATGTATGAGTTTCTCAAGATCAGTAACAGATAGAAACAAAAGAAGTACACAGTGATTCATCTACCTAGAGAAGTTACAGAGTATTACACAGAAAATTCCAAGTATAAGTAAAAGAAGATAAGAGAGACTTAGAAAACTGGTAAAACCTACATTGTTGATAGAGTTGTGAGTACTTAGCACTGTGAAAACAGCACTTTCGCCGAAAGAAATCTACTTCTCTAAGACTGGGAAACAGTGAAAAGAGAATGTATGAGTTTCTCAAGATTGGTAACAGATAGAAACAAGAGAAAGTACACAGTGATTCATCTACCTAGAGAAGTTCCAGAGGTTTACATAGAACATTCGAAGTATAAGAAGAAGAAGATAAGAGAGACTTAGAAAACTGGTAAAAGTTACATTGTTGATTGAGTTGGGAGTACTTAGCACTGTGAAAACAGCACTTTCGCTGAAAGAAATCTACTTCTCTAAGACCGGGAAACAGTGAAAAGAGAATGTATGAGTTTCTCAAGATTGGTAACAGATAGAAACAAGAGAAAGTACACAGTGATTCATCTACCTAGAGAAGTTACAGAGGTTTACACAGAGAATTCCAAGTATAAGTACACGAAAATAAGAGACACTTAGAAAACTGGTAAAACCTACATTGTTGATAGAGTTGGGAGTACTTAGCACTGTGAAAACAGCACTTTCGCAGAAAGAAATCTACTTCTCTAAGACCGGGAAACAGTGATAAGAGAATGTATGAGTTTCTCAAGATTGCTAACAGATAGAAACCAGAGAAAGTACACAGTGATTCATCTACCTAGAGAAGTTACAGAGGTTTACACAGAAAATTCCAAGTATAAGTAAAAGAAGATAAGAGAGACTTAGAAAACTGGTAAAACTTACATTGTTGATTGAGTTGGGAGTACTTAGCACTGTGAAAACAGCACTTTCGCCGAAAGAAATCTACTTCTCTAAGACCGGGAAACAGTGAAAAGAGAATGTATGAGTTTCTCAACATTGGTAACAGATAGATACAAGAGAAAGTACACAGTGATTCATCTACCTAGAGAAGTTACAGAGGTTTACACAGAGAATTCCAAGTATAAGTACAAGAAAATAAGAGAGACTTAGAAAACTGGTAAATCCTAGATTGTTGATAGAGTTGGGGGTACTTAGCACTGTAAAAACAGCACTTTCTCCGAAAGAAATCTACTTCTCTAACACCGGGAAACAGGGAACAGAGAATGTATGAGTTTCTCAAGATTAGTAACAGATAGAAAAAAAGAAGTACACAGTGATTCATCTACCTAGAGAAGTTACAGAGGTTTACACAGAGAATTCCAAGTATAAGTACAAGAAAATAGGAGAGACTTAGAAAACTGGTAAATCCTACATTGTTGATAGAGTTGGGAGTACTTAGCACTGTGAAAACAGCACTTTCGCAGAAAGAATTCTACTTCTCTAACGCCGAGAAACAGGGAACAGAGAATGTATGAATTTCTCAAGAATGGTAACAGATAGAAATAAAAGAAGTACACAGTGATTCATCTACCTAGAGAACTTACAGAGTGTTACACAGAGAATTCCAAGTATAAGTACAAGAGAATAAGAGAGACATAGAAAACTGGTAAAACCTACATAGTTGATAGAGTTGGGAGTACTTAGCACTGTGAAAACAGCACTTTCGCAGAAAGAAATCTACTTCTCTAATACCGCGAAACAGGGAACAGAGAATGTATGAGTTTCTCAAGATTAGTAACAGATAGAAACAAAAGAAGTACACAGTGATTCATCTACCTAGAGAAGTGACAGAGGTTTACACAGAAAATTAAAAGTATAAGTAAAGGAAGATAAGAGAGACTTAGAAAACTGGTAAAACTTACATTGTTGATTGAGTTGGGAGTACTTAGCACTGTGAAAACAGCACTTTCGCCGAACGAAATCTACTTCTCTAAGACCGGGAAACAGTGAAAAGAGAATGTATGTGTTTCTCAAGATTGGTAACAGATAGAAACAAGAGAAAGTACACAGTGATTCATCTACCTAGAGAAGTTACAGAGGTTTACACAGAGACTTCCAAGTATAAGTACAAGAAAATAAGAGAGACTTAGAAAACTGGTAAATCCTACATTGTTGATAGAGTTCGGAGTACGCAGCACTGTGAAAACAGCACTTTCTCCGAAAGAAATCTACTTCTCTAACACCGCGAAGCAGGGAACAGAGAATGTATGAGTTTCTCAAGATTAGTAACAGATAGAAAAAAAGAAGTACACAGTGATTCATCTACCCAGAGAACTTACAGAGGTTTACACAGAGAATTCCAAGTATAAGTACAAGAAAATAAGAGAGACTTAGAAAACTGGTAAAACCTACATTGCTGATAGAGTTCGGAGGACTTAGCACTGTGAAAACAGCACTTTCGCAGAAAGAAATCTACTTCTCTAAGACCGGGAAACAGTGAAAAGAGAATGTATGACCTTGTCAAGATTGGTAACAGATAGAAACAAGAGAAAGTACACAGTGATTCATCTACCTAGAGAAGTTACAGAGGTTTACACAGAGAATTCCAAGTATAAGTAAAAGAAGATAAGAGAGACTTAGAAAACTGGTAAAACCTACATTGTTGATAGAGTTGGGAGTATTTGGACTGTGAAAACAGCACTTTCGCAGAAAGAAATCCACTTCTCTAACACCGGGAAACAGGGAACAGAGAATGTATGAGTTTCTCAAGATTAGTAACAGATAGAAACAAAAGAAGTACACAGTGATTCATCTACCTAGAGAAGTTACAGAGTTTTACACAGAGAATTCCAAGTATAAGTACAAGAAAATAAGAGAGACTTAGAAAACTGGTAAAACCTACATTGTTGATAGAGTTGGGCGTACTTAGCACTGTGAAAACAGCACTTTCCCAGAAAGAAATCTACTTCTCTAAAACCGCGAAACAGTGAACAGAGAATGTATCAGTTTCTCAAGATCAGTAACAGATAGAAACAAAAGAAGTACACAGTGATTCATCTACCTAGAGAAGTTACAGAGTATTACACAGAAAATTCCAAGTATAAGTAAAAGAAGATAAGAGAGACTTAGAAAACTGGTAAAACCTACATTGTTGATAGAGTTGTGAGTACTTAGCACTGTGAAAACAGCACTTTCGCCGAAAGAAATCTACTTCTCTAAGACTGGGAAACAGTGAAAAGAGAATGTATGAGTTTCTCAAGATTGGTAACAGATAGAAACAAGAGAAAGTACACAGTGATTCATCTACCTAGAGAAGTTCCAGAGGTTTACATAGAACATTCGAAGTATAAGAAGAAGAAGATAAGAGAGACTTAGAAAACTGGTAAAAGTTACATTGTTGATTGAGTTGGGAGTACTTAGCACTGTGAAAACAGCACTTTCGCTGAAAGAAATCTACTTCTCTAAGACCGGGAAACAGTGAAAAGAGAATGTATGAGTTTCTCAAGATTGGTAACAGATAGAAACAAGAGAAAGTACACAGTGATTCATCTACCTAGAGAAGTTACAGAGGTTTACACAGAGAATTCCAAGTATAAGTACAAGAAAATAAGAGAGACTTAGAAAACTGGTAAATCCTAGATTGTTGATAGAGTTGGGGGTACTTAGCACTGTAAAAACAGCACTTTCTCCGAAAGAAATCTACTTCTCTAACACCGGGAAACAGGGAACAGAGAATGTATGAGTTTCTCAAGATTAGTAACAGATAGAAAAAAAGAAGTACACAGTGATTCATCTACCTAGAGAAGTTACAGAGGTTTACACAGAGAATTCCAAGTATAAGTACAAGAAAATAGGAGAGACTTAGAAAACTGGTAAATCCTACATTGTTGATAGAGTTGGGGGTACTTAGCACTGTGAAAACAGCACTTTCGCAGAAAGAATTCTACTTCTCTAACGCCGAGAAACAGGGAACAGAGAATGTATGAATTTCTCAAGAATGGTAACAGATAGAAATAAAAGAAGTACACAGTGATTCATCTACCTAGAGAACTTACAGAGTTTTACACAGAGAATTCCAAGTATAAGTACAAGAGAATAAGAGAGACATAGAAAACTGGTAAAACCTACATAGTTGATAGAGTTGGGAGTACTTAGCACTGTGAAAACAGCACTTTCGCAGAAAGAAATCTACTTCTCTAATACCGCGAAACAGGGAACAGAGAATGTATGAGTTTCTCAAGATTAGTAACAGATAGAAACAAAAGAAGTACACAGTGATTCATCTACCTAGAGAAGTGACAGAGGTTTACACAGAAAATTAAAAGTATAAGTAAAGGAAGATAAGAGAGACTTAGAAAACTGGTAAAACTTACATTGTTGATTGAGTTGGGAGTACTTAGCACTGTGAAAACAGCACTTTCGCCGAACGAAATCTACTTCTCTAAGACCGGGAAACAGTGAAAAGAGAATGTATGTGTTTCTCAAGATTGGTAACAGATAGAAACAAGAGAAAGTACACAGTGATTCATCTACCTAGAGAAGTTACAGAGGTTTACACAGAGACTTCCAAGTATAAGTACAAGAAAATAAGAGAGACTTAGAAAACTGGTAAATCCTACATTGTTGATAGAGTTCGGAGTACGCAGCACTGTGAAAACAGCACTTTCTCCGAAAGAAATCTACTTCTCTAACACCGCGAAGCAGGGAACAGAGAATGTATGAGTTTCTCAAGATTAGTAACAGATAGAAAAAAAGAAGTACACAGTGATTCATCTACCCAGAGAACTTACAGAGGTTTACACAGAGAATTCCAAGTATAAGTACAAGAAAATAAGAGAGACTTAGAAAACTGGTAAAACCTACATTGCTGATAGAGTTCGGAGGACTTAGCACTGTGAAAACAGCACTTTCGCAGAAAGAAATCTACTTCTCTAAGACCGGGAAACAGTGAAAAGAGAATGTATGACCTTGTCAAGATTGGTAACAGATAGAAACAAGAGAAAGTACACAGTGATTCATCTACCTAGAGAAGTTACAGAGGTTTACACAGAGAATTCCAAGTATAAGTAAAAGAAGATAAGAGAGACTTAGAAAACTGGTAAAACCTACATTGTTGATAGAGTTGGGAGTATTTGGACTGTGAAAACAGCACTTTCGCAGAAAGAAATCCACTTCTCTAACACCGGGAAACAGGGAACAGAGAATGTATGAGTTTCTCAAGATTAGTAACAGATAGAAACAAAAGAAGTACACAGTGATTCATCTACCTAGAGAAGTTACAGAGTTTTACACAGAGAATTCCAAGTATAAGTACAAGAAAATAAGAGAGACTTAGAAAACTGGTAAAACCTACATTGTTGATAGAGTTGGGCGTACTTAGCACTGTGAAAACAGCACTTTCCCAGAAAGAAATCTACTTCTCTAAAACCGCGAAACAGTGAACAGAGAATGTATGAGTTTCTCAAGATCAGTAACAGATAGAAACAAAAGAAGTACACAGTGATTCATCTACCTAGAGAAGTTACAGAGTATTACACAGAAAATTCCAAGTATAAGTAAAAGAAGATAAGAGAGACTTAGAAAACTGGTAAAACCTACATTGTTGATAGAGTTGTGAGTACTTAGCACTGTGAAAACAGCACTTTCGCCGAAAGAAATCTACTTCTCTAAGACTGGGAAACAGTGAAAAGAGAATGTATGAGTTTCTCAAGATTGGTAACAGATAGAAACAAGAGAAAGTACACAGTGATTCATCTACCTAGAGAAGTTCCAGAGGTTTACATAGAACATTCGAAGTATAAGAAGAAGAAGATAAGAGAGACTTAGAAAACTGGTAAAAGTTACATTGTTGATTGAGTTGGGAGTACTTAGCACTGTGAAAACAGCACTTTCGCTGAAAGAAATCTACTTCTCTAAGACCGGGAAACAGTGAAAAGAGAATGTATGAGTTTCTCAAGATTGGTAACAGATAGAAACAAGAGAAAGTACACAGTGATTCATCTACCTAGAGAAGTTACAGAGGTTTACACAGAGAATTCCAAGTATAAGTACAAGAAAATAAGAGAGACTTAGAAAACTGGTAAATCCTAGATTGTTGATAGAGTTGGGGGTACTTAGCACTGTAAAAACAGCACTTTCTCCGAAAGAAATCTACTTCTCTAACACCGGGAAACAGGGAACAGAGAATGTATGAGTTTCTCAAGATTAGTAACAGATAGAAAAAAAGAAGTACACAGTGATTCATCTACCTAGAGAAGTTACAGAGGTTTACACAGAGAATTCCAAGTATAAGTACAAGAAAATAGGAGAGACTTAGAAAACTGGTAAATCCTACATTGTTGATAGAGTTGGGGGTACTTAGCACTGTGAAAACAGCACTTTCGCAGAAAGAATTCTACTTCTCTAACGCCGAGAAACAGGGAACAGAGAATGTATGAATTTCTCAAGAATGGTAACAGATAGAAATAAAAGAAGTACACAGTGATTCATCTACCTAGAGAACTTACAGAGTTTTACACAGAGAATTCCAAGTATAAGTACAAGAGAATAAGAGAGACATAGAAAACTGGTAAAACCTACATAGTTGATAGAGTTGGGAGTACTTAGCACTGTGAAAACAGCACTTTCGCAGAAAGAAATCTACTTCTCTAATACCGCGAAACAGGGAACAGAGAATGTATGAGTTTCTCAAGATTAGTAACAGATAGAAACAAAAGAAGTACACAGTGATTCATCTACCTAGAGAAGTGACAGAGGTTTACACAGAAAATTAAAAGTATAAGTAAAGGAAGATAAGAGAGACTTAGAAAACTGGTAAAACTTACATTGTTGATTGAGTTGGGAGTACTTAGCACTGTGAAAACAGCACTTTCGCCGAACGAAATCTACTTCTCTAAGACCGGGAAACAGTGAAAAGAGAATGTATGAGTTTCTCAAGATTGGTAACAGATAGAAACAAGAGAAAGTACACAGTGATTCATCTACCTAGAGAAGTTACAGAGGTTTACACAGAAAATTCCAAGTATAAGTAAAAGAAGATAAGAGAGACTGAGAAAACTGGTAAAACTTACATTGTTGATTGAGTTGGGAGTACTTAGCACTGTGAAAACAGCACTTTCGCCGAAAGAAATCTACTTCTCTAAGACCGCGAAACAGTGAAAAGAGAATGTATGAGTTTCTCAAGATTGGTAACAGATAGAAACAAGAGAAAGTACACAGTGATTCATCTACCTAGAGAAGTTACAGAGGTTTACACAGAGAATTCCAAGTATAAGTACAAGAAAATAAGAGAGACTTAGAAAACTGGTAAAACCTACATTGCTGATAGAGTTGGGAGTACTTAGCACTGTGAAAACAGGACTTTCGCATAGAGAAATCTACTTCTCTAAGACCGGGAAACAGTGAATAGAGAATGTATGAGTTTCTCAAGATTGGTGACAGATAGAAACAAGACAAAGTACACAGTTATTCATTTACCTAGAGAAGTTACAGAGGTTTACACAGAAAATTCCAAGTATAAGTAAAAGAAGATAAGAGAGACTTAGAAAACTGGTAAAACTTACATTGTTGATTGAGTTGGGAGTATTTAGCACTGTGAAAACAGCACTTTCGCCGAAGGAAATCTACTTCTCTAA
This sequence comes from Heterohyrax brucei, assembly GCA_028571685.1. Classification (NCBI taxonomy): domain Eukaryota; kingdom Metazoa; phylum Chordata; class Mammalia; order Hyracoidea; family Procaviidae; genus Heterohyrax; species Heterohyrax brucei. The sequence goes on along the minus strand of CM053165.1, from coordinate 4,456,507 downwards.
GACTGGGAAACAGTGAAAAGCGAATGTATGAGTTTCTCAAGATTGGTACCAGATAAAAACAAGAGAAAGCACACAGTGATTCATCTACCTAGAGAAGTTACAGAGGTTTACATAGAAAATTCCAAGTATAAGAAAAAGTAGATAAGAGAGACTTAGAAATCTGGTAAAACTTACATTGTTGATTGAGTTGGGAGTACTTAGCACTGTGAAAACAGCACTTTCGCCGAAAGAAATGTACTTCTCTAAGACCGGGAAACAGTGAAAAGAGAATGTATGAGTTTCTCAAGATTGGTAACAAATAGAAACAAGAGAAAGTACACAGTGATTCATCTACCTAGAGAAGTTACAGAAGTTTACACAGAGAATTCCAAGTATAAGTACAAGAAAATAAGAGAGACTTAGAAAACTGGTAAAACCTACATTGCTGATAGAGTTGGGAGTACTTAGCACTGTGAAAACAGCACTTTCGCTGAAAAAAATCTACTTCTCTAACAGCGGGAAACAGGGAACAGACAAGGTATGAGTTTCTCAAGATTGGTAACAGATAGAAACAAGAGAAAGTACACAGTGATTCATCTACCTAGAGAACTTACAGAGGTTTACACAGAGAATTCCAAGTATAACTACAAGAAAATAAGAGAGACCTAGAAAACTGGTAAAACCTACATTTTTGATAGAGTTGGGAGTACTTAGCACTGTGAAAACAGCACTTTCGCAGAAAGAAATCTACTTCTCTAAGACCGGGAAACTGTGAGAAGAGAATGTATGACTTTCTCAAGATTGGTAACAGATAGAAACAAGAGAAAGTACACAGTGATTCATCTACCTAGAGAAGTTACAGAGGTTTACACAGAAAATTCCAAGTATAAGTAAAAGAAGATAAGAGAGACTTAGAAAACTGGTAAAACTTACATTGTTGATTGAGTTGGGAGTACTTAGCACTGTGAAAACAGCACTTTCGCCGAAAGAAATCTACTTCTCTAAGACCGGGAAACAGTGAAAAGAGAATGTATGAGTTTCTCAAGATTGGTAACAGATAGAAACAGGAGAAAGTACACAGTGATTCATCTACCTAGAGAAGTTACAGAGGTTCACACAGAGACTTCCAAGTATAAGTACAAGAAAATAAGAGAGACTTAGAAAACTGGTAAATCCTACATTGTTGATAGAGTTGGGAGTACTCAGCACTGTGAAAACAGCACTTTCTCCGAAAGAAATCTACTTCTCTAACACCGCGAAGCAGGGAACAGAGAATGTATGAGTTTCTCAAGATTAGTAACAGATAGAAAAAAAGAAGTACACAGTGATTCATCTACCCAGAGAACTTACAGAGGTTTACACAGAGAATTCCAAGTATAAGTACAAGAAAATAAGAGAGACTTAGAAAACTGGTAAAACCTACATTGCTGATAGAGTTCGGAGGACTTAGCACTGTGAAAACAGCACTTTCGCAGAAAGAAATCTACTTCTCTAAGACCGGGAAACAGTGAAAAGAGAATGTATGACCTTGTCAAGATTGGTAACAGATAGAAACAAGAGAAAGTACACAGTGATTCATCTACCTAGAGAAGTTACAGAGGTTTACACAGAGAATTCCAAGTATAAGTAAAAGAAGATAAGAGAGACTTAGAAAACTGGTAAAACCTACATTGTTGATAGAGTTGGGAGTATTTGGACTGTGAAAACAGCACTTTCGCAGAAAGAAATCCACTTCTCTAACACCGGGAAACAGGGAACAGAGAATGTATGAGTTTCTCAAGATTAGTAACAGATAGAAACAAAAGAAGTACACAGTGATTCATCTACCTAGAGAAGTTACAGAGTTTTACACAGAGAATTCCAAGTATAAGTACAAGAAAATAAGAGAGACTTAGAAAACTGGTAAAACCTACATTGTTGATAGAGTTGGGCGTACTTAGCACTGTGAAAACAGCACTTTCCCAGAAAGAAATCTACTTCTCTAAAACCGCGAAACAGTGAACAGAGAATGTATGAGTTTCTCAAGATCAGTAACAGATAGAAACAAAAGAAGTACACAGTGATTCATCTACCTAGAGAAGTTACAGAGTATTACACAGAAAATTCCAAGTATAAGTAAAAGAAGATAAGAGAGACTTAGAAAACTGGTAAAACCTACATTGTTGATAGAGTTGTGAGTACTTAGCACTGTGAAAACAGCACTTTCGCCGAAAGAAATCTACTTCTCTAAGACTGGGAAACAGTGAAAAGAGAATGTATGAGTTTCTCAAGATTGGTAACAGATAGAAACAAGAGAAAGTACACAGTGATTCATCTACCTAGAGAAGTTCCAGAGGTTTACATAGAACATTCGAAGTATAAGAAGAAGAAGATAAGAGAGACTTAGAAAACTGGTAAAAGTTACATTGTTGATTGAGTTGGGAGTACTTAGCACTGTGAAAACAGCACTTTCGCTGAAAGAAATCTACTTCTCTAAGACCGGGAAACAGTGAAAAGAGAATGTATGAGTTTCTCAAGATTGGTAACAGATAGAAACAAGAGAAAGTACACAGTGATTCATCTACCTAGAGAAGTTACAGAGGTTTACACAGAGAATTCCAAGTATAAGTACAAGAAAATAAGAGAGACTTAGAAAACTGGTAAATCCTAGATTGTTGATAGAGTTGGGGGTACTTAGCACTGTAAAAACAGCACTTTCTCCGAAAGAAATCTACTTCTCTAACACCGGGAAACAGGGAACAGAGAATGTATGAGTTTCTCAAGATTAGTAACAGATAGAAAAAAAGAAGTACACAGTGATTCATCTACCTAGAGAAGTTACAGAGGTTTACACAGAGAATTCCAAGTATAAGTACAAGAAAATAGGAGAGACTTAGAAAACTGGTAAATCCTACATTGTTGATAGAGTTGGGGGTACTTAGCACTGTGAAAACAGCACTTTCGCAGAAAGAATTCTACTTCTCTAACGCCGAGAAACAGGGAACAGAGAATGTATGAATTTCTCAAGAATGGTAACAGATAGAAATAAAAGAAGTACACAGTGATTCATCTACCTAGAGAACTTACAGAGTTTTACACAGAGAATTCCAAGTATAAGTACAAGAGAATAAGAGAGACATAGAAAACTGGTAAAACCTACATAGTTGATAGAGTTGGGAGTACTTAGCACTGTGAAAACAGCACTTTCGCAGAAAGAAATCTACTTCTCTAATACCGCGAAACAGGGAACAGAGAATGTATGAGTTTCTCAAGATTAGTAACAGATAGAAACAAAAGAAGTACACAGTGATTCATCTACCTAGAGAAGTGACAGAGGTTTACACAGAAAATTAAAAGTATAAGTAAAGGAAGATAAGAGAGACTTAGAAAACTGGTAAAACTTACATTGTTGATTGAGTTGGGAGTACTTAGCACTGTGAAAACAGCACTTTCGCCGAACGAAATCTACTTCTCTAAGACCGGGAAACAGTGAAAAGAGAATGTATGAGTTTCTCAAGATTGGTAACAGATAGAAACAAGAGAAAGTACACAGTGATTCATCTACCTAGAGAAGTTACAGAGGTTTACACAGAAAATTCCAAGTATAAGTAAAAGAAGATAAGAGAGACTGAGAAAACTGGTAAAACTTACATTGTTGATTGAGTTGGGAGTACTTAGCACTGTGAAAACAGCACTTTCGCCGAAAGAAATCTACTTCTCTAAGACCGCGAAACAGTGAAAAGAGAATGTATGAGTTTCTCAAGATTGGTAACAGATAGAAACAAGAGAAAGTACACAGTGATTCATCTACCTAGAGAAGTTACAGAGGTTTACACAGAGAATTCCAAGTATAAGTACAAGAAAATAAGAGAGACTTAGAAAACTGGTAAAACCTACATTGCTGATAGAGTTGGGAGTACTTAGCACTGTGAAAACAGGACTTTCGCATAGAGAAATCTACTTCTCTAAGACCGGGAAACAGTGAATAGAGAATGTATGAGTTTCTCAAGATTGGTGACAGATAGAAACAAGACAAAGTACACAGTTATTCATTTACCTAGAGAAGTTACAGAGGTTTACACAGAAAATTCCAAGTATAAGTAAAAGAAGATAAGAGAGACTTAGAAAACTGGTAAAACTTACATTGTTGATTGAGTTGGGAGTATTTAGCACTGTGAAAACAGCACTTTCGCCGAAGGAAATCTACTTCTCTAAGACTGGGAAACAGTGAAAAGCGAATGTATGAGTTTCTCAAGATTGGTACCAGATAAAAACAAGAGAAAGCACACAGTGATTCATCTACCTAGAGAAGTTACAGAGGTTTACATAGAAAATTCCAAGTATAAGAAAAAGTAGATAAGAGAGACTTAGAAATCTGGTAAAACTTACATTGTTGATTGAGTTGGGAGTACTTAGCACTGTGAAAACAGCACTTTCGCCGAAAGAAATGTACTTCTCTAAGACCGGGAAACAGTGAAAAGAGAATGTATGAGTTTCTCAAGATTGGTAACAAATAGAAACAAGAGAAAGTACACAGTGATTCATCTACCTAGAGAAGTTACAGAAGTTTACACAGAGAATTCCAAGTATAAGTACAAGAAAATAAGAGAGACTTAGAAAACTGGTAAAACCTACATTGCTGATAGAGTTGGGAGTACTTAGCACTGTGAAAACAGCACTTTCGCTGAAAAAAATCTACTTCTCTAACAGCGGGAAACAGGGAACAGACAAGGTATGAGTTTCTCAAGATTGGTAACAGATAGAAACAAGAGAAAGTACACAGTGATTCATCTACCTAGAGAACTTACAGAGGTTTACACAGAGAATTCCAAGTATAACTACAAGAAAATAAGAGAGACCTAGAAAACTGGTAAAACCTACATTTTTGATAGAGTTGGGAGTACTTAGCACTGTGAAAACAGCACTTTCGCAGAAAGAAATCTACTTCTCTAAGACCGGGAAACTGTGAGAAGAGAATGTATGACTTTCTCAAGATTGGTAACAGATAGAAACAAGAGAAAGTACACAGTGATTCATCTACCTAGAGAAGTTACAGAGGTTTACACAGAAAATTCCAAGTATAAGTAAAAGAAGATAAGAGAGACTTAGAAAACTGGTAAAACTTACATTGTTGATTGAGTTGGGAGTACTTAGCACTGTGAAAACAGCACTTTCGCCGAAAGAAATCTACTTCTCTAAGACCGGGAAACAGTGAAAAGAGAATGTATGAGTTTCTCAAGATTGGTAACAGATAGAAACAGGAGAAAGTACACAGTGATTCATCTACCTAGAGAAGTTACAGAGGTTCACACAGAGACTTCCAAGTATAAGTACAAGAAAATAAGAGAGACTTAGAAAACTGGTAAATCCTACATTGTTGATAGAGTTGGGAGTACTCAGCACTGTGAAAACAGCACTTTCTCCGAAAGAAATCTACTTCTCTAACACCGCGAAGCAGGGAACAGAGAATGTATGAGTTTCTCAAGATTAGTAACAGATAGAAAAAAAGAAGTACACAGTGATTCATCTACCTACAGAACTTACAGAGGTTTACACAGAGAATTCCAAGTATAAGTACAAGAAAATAAGAGAGACTTAGAAAACTGGTAAAACCTACATTGCTGATAGAGTTCGGAGGACTTAGCACTGTGAAAACAGCACTTTCGCAGAAAGAAATCTACTTCTCTAAGACCGGGAAACAGTGAAAAGAGAATGTATGACCTTGTCAAGATTGGTAACAGATAGAAACAAGAGAAAGTACACAGTGATTCATCTACCTAGAGAAGTTACAGAGGTTTACACAGAGAATTCCAAGTATAAGTACAAGAAAATAAAAGAGACTTAGAAAACTGGTAAAACTTACATTGTTGATTGAGTTGGGAGAACTTAGCACTGTGAAAACAGCACTTTCGCCGAAAGAAATCTACTTCTCTAAGACCGGGAAACAGTGAAAGGAGAATGTATGAGTTTCTCAAGATTGGTAACAGATAGAAACCAGAGAAAGTACACAGTGATTCATCTACCTAGAGAAGTTAGAGAGGTTTACACAGAGAATTCCAAGTATAAGTAAAAGAACATAAGAGAGACTTAGAAAACTGGTAAGACCTACATTGTTGATAGAGTTGGGAGTATTTGGACTGTGAAAACAGCACTTTCGCAGAAAGAAATCCACTTCTCTAACACCGGGAAACAGGGAACAGAGAATGTATGAGTTTCTCAAGATTAGTAACAGATAGAAACAAAAGAAGTACACAGTGATTCATCTACCTAGAGAGGTTACAGAGTTTTACACAGAGAATTCCAAGTATAAGTACAAGAAAATAAGAGAGACTTAGAAAACTGGTAAAACCTACATTGTTGATAGAGTTGGGCGTACTTAGCACTGTGAAAACAGCACTTTCCCAGAAAGAAATCTACTTCTCTAAAACCGCGAAACAGTGAACAGAGAATGTATGAGTTTCTCAAGATCAGTAACAGATAGAAACAAAAGAAGTACACAGTGATTCATCTACCTAGAGAAGTTACAGAGTATTACACAGAAAATTCCAAGTATAAGTAAAAGAAGATAAGAGAGACTTAGAAAACTGGTAAAACCTACATTGTTGATAGAGTTGTGAGTACTTAGCACTGTGAAAACAGCACTTTCGTCGAAAGAAATCTACTTCTCTAAGACTGGGAAACAGCGAAAAGAGAATGTATGAGTTTCTCAAGATTGGTAACAGATAGAAACAAGAGAAAGTACACAGTGATTCATCTACCTAGAGAAGTTCCAGAGGTTTACATAGAACATTCGAAGTATAAGAAGAAGAAGATAAGAGAGACTTAGAAAACTGGTAAAAGTTACATTGTTGATTGAGTTGGGAGTACTTAGCACTGTGAAAACAGCACTTTCGCTGAAAGAAATCTACTTCTCTAAGACCGGGAAACAGTGAAAAGAGAATGTATGAGTTTCTCAAGATTGGTAACAGATAGAAACAAGAGAAAGTACACAGTGATTCATCTACCTAGAGAAGTTACAGAGGTTTACACAGAGAATTCCAAGTATAAGTACACGAAAATAAGAGACACTTAGAAAACTGGTAAAACCTACATTGTTGATAGAGTTGGGAGTACTTAGCACTGTGAAAACAGCACTTTCGCAGAAAGAAATCTACTTCTCTAAGACCGGGAAACAGTGATAAGAGAATGTATGAGTTTCTCAAGATTGCTAACAGATAGAAACCAGAGAAAGTACACAGTGATTCATCTACCTAGAGAAGTTACAGAGGTTTACACAGAAAATTCCAAGTATAAGTAAAAGAAGATAAGAGAGACTTAGAAAACTGGTAAAACTTACATTGTTGATTGAGTTGGGAGTACTTAGCACTGTGAAGACAGCACTTTCGCCGAAAGAAATCTACTTCTCTAAGACCGGGAAACAGTGAAAAGAGAATGTATGAGTTTCTCAACATTGGTAACAGATAGATACAAGAGAAAGTACACAGTGATTCATCTACCTAGAGAAGTTACAGAGGTTTACACAGAGAATTCCAAGTATAAGTACAAGAAAATAAGAGAGACTTAGAAAACTGGTAAATCCTAGATTGTTGATAGAGTTGGGGGTACTTAGCACTGTAAAAACAGCACTTTCTCCGAAAGAAATCTACTTCTCTAACACCGGGAAACAGGGAACAGAGAATGTATGAGTTTCTCAAGATTAGTAACAGATAGAAAAAAAGAAGTACACAGTGATTCATCTACCTAGAGAAGTTACAGAGGTTTACACAGAGAATTCCAAGTATAAGTACAAGAAAATAGGAGAGACTTAGAAAACTGGTAAATCCTACATTGTTGATAGAGTTGGGGGTACTTAGCACTGTGAAAACAGCACTTTCGCAGAAAGAATTCTACTTCTCTAACGCCGAGAAACAGGGAACAGAGAATGTATGAATTTCTCAAGAATGGTAACAGATAGAAATAAAAGAAGTACACAGTGATTCATCTACCTAGAGAACTTACAGAGTGTTACACAGAGAATTCCAAGTATAAGTACAAGAGAATAAGAGAGACATAGAAAACTGGTAAAACCTACATAGTTGATAGAGTTGGGAGTACTTAGCACTGTGAAAACAGCACTTTCGCAGAAAGAAATCTACTTCTCTAATACCGCGAAACAGGGAACAGAGAATGTATGAGTTTCTCAAGATTAGTAACAGATAGAAACAAAAGAAGTACACAGTGATTCATCTACCTAGAGAAGTGACAGAGGTTTACACAGAAAATTAAAAGTATAAGTAAAGGAAGATAAGAGAGACTTAGAAAACTGGTAAAACTTACATTGTTGATTGAGTTGGGAGTACTTAGCACTGTGAAAACAGCACTTTCGCCGAACGAAATCTACTTCTCTAAGACCGGGAAACAGTGAAAAGAGAATGTATGAGTTTCTCAAGATTGGTAACAGATAGAAACAAGAGAAAGTACACAGTGATTCATCTACCTAGAGAAGTTACAGAGGTTTACACAGAAACTTCCAAGTATAAGTACAAGAAAATAAGAGAGACTTAGAAAACTGGTAAATCCTACATTGTTGATAGAGTTCGGAGTACGCAGCACTGTGAAAACAGCACTTTCTCCGAAAGAAATCTACTTCTCTAACACCGCGAAGCAGGGAACAGAGAATGTATGAGTTTCTCAAGATTAGTAACAGATAGAAAAAAAGAAGTACACAGTGATTCATCTACCCAGAGAACTTACAGAGGGTTACACAGAGAATTCCAAGTATAAGTACAAGAAAATAAGAGAGACTTAGAAAACTGGTAAAACCTACATTGCTGATAGAGTTCGGAGGACTTAGCACTGTGAAAACAGCACTTTCGCAGAAAGAAATCTACTTCTCTAAGACCGGGAAACAGTGAAAAGAGAATGTATGACCTTGTCAAGATTGGTAACAGATAGAAACAAGAGAAAGTACACAGTGATTCATCTACCTAGAGAAGTTAAAGAGGTTTACACAGAGAATTCCAAGTATAAGTAAAAGAAGATAAGAGAGACTTAGAAAACTGGTAAAACCTACATTGTTGATAGAGTTGGGAGTATTTGGACTGTGAAAACAGCACTTTCGCAGAAAGAAATCCACTTCTCTAACACCGGGAAACAGGGAACAGAGAATGTATGAGTTTCTCAAGATTAGTAACAGATAGAAACAAAAGAAGTACACAGTGATTCATCTACCTAGAGAAGTTACAGAGTTTTACACAGAGAATTCCAAGTATAAGTACAAGAAAATAAGAGAGACTTAGAAAACTGGTAAAACCTACATTGTTGATAGAGTTGGGCGTCCTTAGCACTGTGAAAACAGCACTTTCCCAGAAAGAAATCTACTTCTCTAAAACCGCGAAACAGTGAACAGAGAATGTATGAGTTTCTCAAGATCAGTAACAGATAGAAACAAAAGAAGTACACAGTGATTCATCTACCTAGAGAAGTTACAGAGTATTACACAGAAAATTCCAAGTATAAGTAAAAGAAGATAAGAGAGACTTAGAAAACTGGTAAAACCTACATTGTTGATAGAGTTGTGAGTACTTAGCACTGTGAAAACAGCACTTTCGCCGAAAGAAATCTACTTCTCTAAGACTGGGAAACAGTGAAAAGAGAATGTATGAGTTTCTCAAGATTGGTAACAGATAGAAACAAGAGAAAGTACACAGTGATTCATCTACCTAGAGAAGTTCCAGAGGTTTACATAGAACATTCGAAGTATAAGAAGAAGAAGATAAGAGAGACTTAGAAAACTGGTAAAAGTTACATTGTTGATTGAGTTGGGAGTACTTAGCACTGTGAAAACAGCACTTTCGCTGAAAGAAATCTACTTCTCTAAGACCGGGAAACAGTGAAAAGAGAATGTATGAGTTTCTCAAGATTGGTAACAGATAGAAACAAGAGAAAGTACACAGTGATTCATCTACCTAGAGAAGTTACAGAGGTTTACACAGAGAATTCCAAGTATAAGTACAAGAAAATAAGAGAGACTTAGAAAACTGGTAAATCCTAGATTGTTGATAGAGTTGGGGGTACTTAGCACTGTAAAAACAGCACTTTCTCCGAAAGAAATCTACTTCTCTAACACCGGGAAACAGGGAACAGAGAATGTGTGAGTTTCTCAAGATTAGTAACAGATAGAAAAAAAGAAGTACACAGTGATTCATCTACCTAGAGAAGTTACAGAGGTTTACACAGAGAATTCCAAGTATAAGTACAAGAGAATAAGAGAGACATAGAAAACTGGTAAAACCTACATAGTTGATAGAGTTGGGAGTACTTAGCACTGTGAAAACAGCACTTTCGCAGAAAGAAATTTACTTCTCTAATACCGCGAAACAGGGAACAGAGAATGTATGAGTTTCTCAAGATTAGTAACAGATAGAAACAAAAGAAGTACACAGTGATTCATCTACCTAGAGAAGTGACAGAGGTTTACACAGAAAATTAAAAGTATAAGTAAAGGAAGATAAGAGAGACTTAGAAAACTGGTAAAACTTACATTGTTGATTGAGTTGGGAGTACTTAGCACTGTGAAAACAGCACTTTCGCTGAACGAAATCTACTTCTCTAAGACCGGGAAACAGTGAAAAGAGAATGTATGAGTTTCTCAAGATTGGTAACAGATAGAAACAAGAGAAAGTACACAGTGATTCATCTACCTAGAGAAGTTACAGAGGTTCACACAGAGACTTCCAAGTATAAGTACAAGAAAATAAGAGAGACTTAGAAAACTGGTAAATCCTACATTGTTGATAGAGTTGGGAGTACTCAGCACTGTGAAAACAGCACTTTCTCCGAAAGAAATCTACTTCTCTAACACCGCGAAGCAGGGAACAGAGAATGTATGAGTTTCTCAAGATTAGTAACAGATAGAAAAAAAGAAGTACACAGTGATTCATCTATCTACAGAACTTACAGAGGTTTACACAGAGAATTCCAAGTATAAGTACAAGAAAATAAGAGAGACTTAGAAAACTGGTAAAACCTACATTGCTGATAGAGTTCGGAGGACTTAGCACTGTGAAAACAGCACTTTCGCAGAAAGAAATCTACTTCTCTAAGACCGGGAAACAGTGAAAAGAGAATGTATGACCTTGTCAAGATTGGTAACAGATAGAAACAAGAGAAAGTACACAGTGATTCATCTACCTAGAGAAGTTACAGAGGTTTACACAGAGAATTCCAAGTATAAGTACAAGAAAATAAAAGAGACTTAGAAAACTGGTAAAACTTACATTGTTGATTGAGTTGGGAGAACTTAGCACTGTGAAAACAGCCCTTTCGCCGAAAGAAATCTACTTCTCTAAGACCGGTAAACAGTGAAAGGAGAATGTATGAGTTTCTCAAGATTGGTAACAGATAGAAACCAGAGAAAGTACACAGTGATTCATCTACCTAGAGAAGTTAGAGAGGTTTACACAGAGAATTCCAAGTATAAGTAAAAGAAGATAAGAGAGACTTAGAAAACTGGTAAAACCTACATTGTTGATAGAGTTGGGAGTATTTGGACTGTGAAAACAGCACTTTCGCAGAAAGAAATCCACTTCTCTAACACCGGGAAACAGGGAACAGAGAATGTATGAGTTTCTCAAGATTAGTAACAGATAGAAACAAAAGAAGTACACAGTGATTCATCTACCTAGAGAAGTTACAGAGGTTTACACAGAGAATTCCAAGTATAAGTACAAGAAAAGAAGAGAGACTTAGAAAACTGGTAAAACCTACATTGTTGATAGAGTTGGGCGTACTTAGCACTGTGAAAACAGCACTTTCCCAGAAGGAAATCTACTTCTCTAAAACCGCGAAACAGTGAACAGAGAATGTATGAGTTTCTCAAGATCAGTAACAGATAGAAACAAAAGAAGTACACAGTGATTCATCTACCTAGAGAAGTTACAGAGTATTACACAGAAAATTCCAAGTATAAGTAAAAGAAGATAAGAGAGACTTAGAAAACTGGTAAAACCTACATTGTTGATAGAGTTGTGAGTACTTAGCACTGTGAAAACAGCACTTTCGCCGAAAGAAATCTACTTCTCTAAGACTGGGAAACAGTGAAAAGAGAATGTATGAGTTTCTCAAGATTGGTAACAGATAGAAACAAAAGAAAGTACACAGTGATTCATCTACCTAGAGAAGTTCCAGAGGTTTACATAGAACATTCGAAGTATAAGAAGAAGAAGATAAGAGAGACTTAGAAAACTGGTAAAAGTTACATTGTTGATTGAGTTGGGAGTACTTAGCACTGTGAAAACAGCACTTTCGCTGAAAGAAATCTACTTCTCTAAGACCGGGAAACAGTGAAAAGAGAATGTATGAGTTTCTCAAGATTGGTAACAGATAGAAACAAGAGAAAGTACACAGTGATTCATCTACCTAGAGAAGTTACAGAGGTTTACACAGAGAATTCCAAGTATAAGTACACGAAAATAAGAGACACTTAGAAAACTGGTAAAACCTACATTGTTGATAGAGTTGGGAGTACTTAGCACTGTGAAAACAGCACTTTCGCAGAAAGAAATCTACTTCTCTAAGACCGGGAAACAGTGATAAGAGAATGTATGAGTTTCTCAAGATTGCTAACAGATAGAAAGCAGAGAAAGTACACAGTGATTCATCTACCTAGAGAAGTTAGAGAGGTTTACACAGAAAATTCCAAGTATAAGTAAAAGAAGATAAGAGAGACTTAGAAAACTGGTAAAACTTACATTGTTGATTGAGTTGGGAGTACTTAGCACTGTGAAAACAGCACTTTCGCCGAAAGAAATCTACTTCTCTAAGACCGGGAAACAGTGAAAAGAGAATGTATGAGTTTCTCAACATTGGTAACAGATAGATACAAGAGAAAGTACACAGTGATTCATCTACCTAGAGAAGTTACAGAGGTTTACACAGAGAATTCCAAGTATAAGTACAAGAAAATAAGAGAGACTTAGAAAACTGGTAAATCCTAGATTGTTGATAGAGTTGGGGGTACTTAGCACTGTGAAAACAGCACTTTCTCCGAAAGAAATCTACTTCTCTAACACCGGGAAACAGGGAACAGAGAATGTATGAGTTTCTCAAGATTAGTAACAGATAGAAAAAAAGAAGTACACAGTGATTCATCTACCTAGAGAAGTTACAGAGGTTTACACAGAGAATTCCAAGTATAAGTACAAGAAAATATCAGAGACTTAGAAAACTGGTAAATCCTACATTGTTGATAGAGTTGGGGGTACTTAGCACTGTGAAAACAGCACTTTCGCAGAAAGAAATCTACTTCTCTAACGCCGAGAAACAGGGAACAGAGAATGTATGAATTTCTCAAGAATGGTAACAGATAGAAATAAAAGAAGTACACAGTGATTCATCTACCTAGAGAACTTACAGAGTTTTACACAGAGAATTCCAAGTATAAGTACAAGAGAATAAGAGAGACATAGAAAACTGGTAAAACCTACATAGTTGATAGAGTTGGGAGTACGTAGCACTGTGAAAACAGCACTTTCGCAGAAAGAAATCTACTTCTCTAATACCGCGAAACAGGGAACAGAGAATGTATGAGTTTCTCAAGATTAGTAACAGATAGAAACAAAAGAAGTACACAGTGATTCATCTACCTAGAGAAGTGACAGAGGTTTACACAGAAAATTAAAAGTATAAGTAAAGGAAGATAAGAGAGACTTAGAAAACTGGTAAAACTTACATTGTTGATTGAGTTGGGAGTACTTAGCACTGTGAAAACAGCACTTTCGCCGAACGAAATCTACTTCTCTAAGACCGGGAAACAGTGAAAAGAGAATGTATGAGTTTCTCAAGATTGGTAACAGACAGAAACAAGAGAAAGTACACAGTGATTCATCTACCTAGAGAAGTTACAGAGGTTTACACAGAGACTTCCAAGTATAAGTACAAGAAAATAAGAGAGACTTAGAAAACTGGTAAATCCTACATTGTTGATAGAGTTCGGAGTACGCAGCACTGTGAAAACAGCACTTTCTCCGAAAGAAATCTACTTCTCTAACACCGCGAAGCAGGGAAGAGAGAATGTATGAGTTTCTCAAGATTAGTAACAGATAGAAAAAAAGAAGTACACAGTGATTCATCTACCTAGAGAACTTACAGAGGTTTACACAGAGAATAACAAGTATAAGTACAGGAAAATAAGAGAGACATAGAAAACTGGTAAAACCTACATTGCTGATAGAGTTGGGAGTACTTAGCACTGTGAAAACAGCACTTTCGCAGAAAGAAATCTACTTCTCTAAGACCGGGAAACAGTGAACAGAGAATGTATGAGTTTCTCAAGATTGGTAACAGATAGAAACAAGAGAAAGTACACAGTGATTCATCTACCTAGAGAAGTTACAGAGGTTTACACAGAAAATTCCAAGTATAAGTAAAAGAAGATAAGAGAGACTTAGAAAACTGGTAAAACTTACATTTTTGATTGAGTTGGGTGTACTTAGCACTATGAAAACAGCACTTTCGCCGAAAGAAATCTACTTCTCTAAGACCGGGAAACAGTGAAAAGAGAATGTATGAGTTTCTCAAGATTGGTAACAGATAGAAACAGGAGAAAGTACACAGTGATTCATCTACCTAGAGAAGTTACAGAGGTTTACACAGAGACTTCCAAGTATAAGTACAAGAAAATAAGAGAGACTTAGAAAACTGGTAAATCCTACATTGTTGATAGAGTTGGGAGTACTCAGCACTGTGAAAACAGCACTTTCTCCGAAAGAAATCTACTTCTCTAACACCGCGAAGCAGGGAACAGAGAATGTATGAGTTTCTCAAGATTAGTAACAGATAGAAAAAAAGAAGTACACAGTGATTCATCTACCTACAGAACTTACAGAGGTTTACACAGAGAATTCCAAGTATAAGTACAAGAAAATAAGAGAGACTTAGAAAACTGGTAAAACCTACATTGCTGATAGAGTTCGGAGTACTTAGCACTGTGAAAACAGCACTTTCGCAGAAAGAAATCTACTTCTCTAAGACCGGGAAACAGTGAACAGAGAATGTATGAGTTTCTCAAGATTGGTAACAGATAGAAACAAGAGAAAGTACACAGTGATTCATCTACCTAGAGAAGTTACAGAGGTTTACACAGAAAATTCCAAGTATAAGTAAAAGAAGATAAGAGAGACTTAGAAAACTGGTAAAACTTACATTTTTGATTGAGTTGGGTGTACTTAGCACTATGAAAACAGCACTTTCGCCGAAAGCAATCTACTTCTCTAAGACCGGGAAACAGTGAAAAGAGAATGTATGTGTTTCTCAAGATTGGTAACAGATAGAAACAAGAGAAAGTACACAGTGATTCATCTACCTAGAGAAGTTACAGAGGTTTACACAGAGAATTCCAAGTACAAGTACAGGAAAATAAGAGAGACTTAGAAAACTGGTAAAACCTACATTGTTGATAGAGTTGGGAGTACTTAGGACTGTGAAAACAGCACTTTCGCCGAAAGCAATCTACTTCTCTAAGACCGGGAAACAGTGAAAAGAGAATGTATGTGTTTCTCAAGATTGGTAACAGATAGAAACAAGAGAAAGTACACAGTGATTCATCTACCTAGAGAAGTTACAGAGGTTTACACAGAAAATTCCAAGTATAAGTAAAAGAACATAAGAGAGACTTAGAAAACTGGTAAAACTTACATTGTTGATTGAGTTGGGAGTACTTAGCACTGTGAAAACAGCACTTTCGCCGAAAGAAATCTACTTCTCTAAGACCGGGAAACAGTGAAAAGAGAATGTATGAGTTTCTCAAGATTGGTAACAGATAGAAACAGGAGAAAGTACACAGTGATTCATCTACCTAGAGAAGTTACAGAGGTTCACACAGAGACTTCCAAGTATAAGTACAAGAAAATAAGAGAGACTTAGAAAACTGGTAAATCCTACATTGTTGATAGAGTTCGGAGTACTCAGCACTGTGAAAACAGCACTTTCTCCGAAAGAAATCTACTTCTCTAACACCGCGAAGCAGGGAACAGAGAATGTATGAGTTTCTCAAGATTAGTAACAGATAGAAAAAAAGAAGTACACAGTGATTCATCTATCTACAGAACTTACAGAGGTTTACACAGAGAATTCCAAGTATAAGTACAAGAAAATAAGAGAGACTTAGAAAACTGGTAAAACCTACATTGCTGATAGAGTTCGGAGGACTTAGCACTGTGAAAACAGCACTTTCGCAGAAAGAAATCTACTTCTCTAAGACCGGGAAACAGTGAAAAGAGAATGTATGACCTTGTCAAGATTGGTAACAGATAGAAACAAGAGAAAGTACACAGTGATTCATCTACCTAGAGAAGTTACAGAGGTTTACACAGAGAATTCCAAGTATAAGTACAAGAAAATAAAAGAGACTTAGAAAACTGGTAAAACTTACATTGTTGATTGAGTTGGGAGAACTTAGCACTGTGAAAACAGCCCTTTCGCCGAAAGAAATCTACTTCTCTAAGACCGGTAAACAGTGAAAGGAGAATGTATGAGTTTCTCAAGATTGGTAACAGATAGAAACCAGAGAAAGTACACAGTGATTCATCTACCTAGAGAAGTTAGAGAGGTTTACACAGAGAATTCCAAGTATAAGTAAAAGAAGATAAGAGAGACTTAGAAAACTGGTAAAACCTACATTGTTGATAGAGTTGGGAGTATTTGGACTGTGAAAACAGCACTTTCGCAGAAAGAAATCCACTTCTCTAACACCGGGAAACAGGGAACAGAGAATGTATGAGTTTCTCAAGATTAGTAACAGATAGAAACAAAAGAAGTACACAGTGATTCATCTACCTAGAGAAGTTACAGAGTTTTACACAGAGAATTCCAAGTATAAGTACAAGAAAATAAGAGAGACTTAGAAAACTGGTAAAACCTACATTGTTGATAGAGTTGGGCGTACTTAGCACTGTGAAAACAGCACTTTCCCAGAAGGAAATCTACTTCTCTAAAACCGCGAAACAGTGAACAGAGAATGTATGAGTTTCTCAAGATCAGTAACAGATAGAAACAAAAGAAGTACACAGTGATTCATCTACCTAGAGAAGTTACAGAGTATTACACAGAAAATTCCAAGTATAAGTAAAAGAAGATAAGAGAGACTTAGAAAACTGGTAAAACCTACATTGTTGATAGAGTTGTGAGTACTTAGCACTGTGAAAACAGCACTTTCGCCGAAAGAAATCTACTTCTCTAAGACTGGGAAACAGTGAAAAGAGAATGTATGAGTTTCTCAAGATTGGTAACAGATAGAAACAAAAGAAAGTACACAGTGATTCATCTACCTAGAGAAGTTCCAGAGGTTTACATAGAACATTCGAAGTATAAGAAGAAGAAGATAAGAGAGACTTAGAAAACTGGTAAAAGTTACATTGTTGATTGAGTTGGGAGTACTTAGCACTGTGAAAACAGCACTTTCGCTGAAAGAAATCTACTTCTCTAAGACCGGGAAACAGTGAAAAGAGAATGTATGAGTTTCTCAAGATTGCTAACAGATAGAAACAAGAGAAAGTACACAGTGATTCATCTACCTAGAGAAGTTACAGAGGTTTACACAGAGAATTCCAAGTATAAGTACACGAAAATAAGAGACACTTAGAAAACTGGTAAAACCTACATTGTTGATAGAGTTGGGAGTACTTAGCACTGTGAAAACAGCACTTTCGCAGAAAGAAATCTACTTCTCTAAGACCGGGAAACAGTGATAAGAGAATGTATGAGTTTCTCAAGATTGCTAACAGATAGAAAGCAGAGAAAGTACACAGTGATTCATCTACCTAGAGAAGTTAGAGAGGTTTACACAGAAAATTCCAAGTATAAGTAAAAGAAGATAAGAGAGACTTAGAAAACTGGTAAAACTTACATTGTTGATTGAGTTGGGAGTACTTAGCACTGTGAAAACAGCACTTTCGCCGAAAGAAATCTACTTCTCTAAGACCGGGAAACAGTGAAAAGAGAATGTATGAGTTTCTCAACATTGGTAACAGATAGATACAAGAGAAAGTACACAGTGATTCATCTACCTAGAGAAGTTACAGAGGTTTACACAGAGAATTCCAAGTATAAGTACAAGAAAATAAGAGAGACTTAGAAAACTGGTAAATCCTAGATTGTTGATAGAGTTGGGGGTACTTAGCACTGTGAAAACAGCACTTTCTCCGAAAGAAATCTACTTCTCTAACACCGGGAAACAGGGAACAGAGAATGTATGAGTTTCTCAAGATTAGTAACAGATAGAAAAAAAGAAGTACACAGTGATTCATCTACCTAGAGAAGTTACAGAGGTTTACACAGAGAATTCCAAGTATAAGTACAAGAAAATATCAGAGACTTAGAAAACTGGTAAATCCTACATTGTTGATAGAGTTGGGGGTACTTAGCACTGTGAAAACAGCACTTTCGCAGAAAGAAATCTACTTCTCTAACGCCGAGAAACAGGGAACAGAGAATGTATGAATTTCTCAAGAATGGTAACAGATAGAAATAAAAGAAGTACACAGTGATTCATCTACCTAGAGAACTTACAGAGTTTTACACAGAGAATTCCAAGTATAAGTACAAGAGAATAAGAGAGACATAGAAAACTGGTAAAACCTACACAGTTGATAGAGTTGGGAGTACTTAGCACTGTGAAAACAGCACTTTCGCAGAAAGAAATCTACTTCTCTAATACCGCGAAACAGGGAACAGAGAATGTATGAGTTTCTCAAGATTAGTAACAGATAGAAACAAAAGAAGTACACAGTGATTCATCTACCTAGAGAAGTGACAGAGGTTTACACAGAAAATTAAAAGTATAAGTAAAGGAAGATAAGAGAGACTTAGAAAACTGGTAAAACTTACATTGTTGATTGAGTTGGGAGTACTTAGCACTGTGAAAACAGCACTTTCGCCGAACGAAATCTACTTCTCTAAGACCGGGAAACAGTGAAAAGAGAATGTATGAGTTTCTCAAGATTGGTAACAGATAGAAACAAGAGAAAGTACACAGTGATTCATCTACCTAGAGAAGTTACAGAGGTTTACACAGAGACTTCCAAGTATAAGTACAAGAAAATAAGAGAGACTTAGAAAACTGGTAAATCCTACATTGTTGATAGAGTTCGGAGTACGCAGCACTGTGAAAACAGCACTTTCTCCGAAAGAAATCTAGTTCTCTAACACCGCGAAGCAGGGAAGAGAGAATGTATGAGTTTCTCAAGATTAGTAACAGATAGAAAAAAAGAAGTACACAGTGATTCATCTACCTAGAGAACTTACAGAGGTTTACACAGAGAATAACAAGTATAAGTACAGGAAAATAAGAGAGACATAGAAAACTGGTAAAACCTACATTGCTGATAGAGTTGGGAGTACTTAGCACTGTGAAAACAGCACTTTCGCAGAAAGAAATCTACTTCTCTAAGACCGGGAAACAGTGAACAGAGAATGTATGAGTTTCTCAAGATTGGTAACAGATAGAAACAAGAGAAAGTACACAGTGATTCATCTACCTAGAGAAGTTAGAGAGGTTTACACAGAAAATTCCAAGTATAAGTAAAAGAAGATAAGAGAGACTTAGAAAACTGGTAAAACTTACATTTTTGATTGAGTTGGGTGTACTTAGCACTATGAAAACAGCACTTTCGCCGAAAGAAATCTACTTCTCTAAGACCGGGAAACAGTGAAAAGAGAATGTATGAGTTTCTCAAGATTGGTAACAGATAGAAACAGGAGAAAGTACACAGTGATTCATCTACCTAGAGAAGTTACAGAGGTTTACACAGAGACTTCCAAGTATAAGTACAAGAAAATAAGAGAGACTTAGAAAACTGGTAAATCCTACATTGTTGATAGAGTTGGGAGTACTCAGCACTGTGAAAACAGCACTTTCTCCGAAAGAAATCTACTTCTCTAACACCGCGAAGCAGGGAACAGAGAATGTATGAGTTTCTCAAGATTAGTAACAGATAGAAAAAAAGAAGTACACAGTGATTCATCTACCTACAGAACTTACAGAGGTTTACACAGAGAATTCCAAGTATAAGTACAAGAAAATAAGAGAGACTTAGAAAACTGGTAAAACCTACATTGCTGATAGAGTTCGGAGTACTTAGCACTGTGAAAACAGCACTTTCGCAGAAAGAAATCTACTTCTCTAAGACCGGGAAACAGTGAACAGAGAATGTATGAGTTTCTCAAGATTGGTAACAGATAGAAACAAGAGAAAGTACACAGTGATTCATCTACCTAGAGAAGTTACAGAGGTTTACACAGAAAATTCCAAGTATAAGTAAAAGAAGATAAGAGAGACTTAGAAAACTGGTAAAACTTACATTTTTGATTGAGTTGGGTGTACTTAGCACTATGAAAACAGCACTTTCGCCGAAAGCAATCTACTTCTCTAAGACCGGGAAACAGTGAAAAGAGAATGTATGTGTTTCTCAAGATTGGTAACAGATAGAAACAAGAGAAAGTACACAGTGATTCATCTACCTAGAGAAGTTACAGGGGTTTACACAGAGAATTCCAAGTACAAGTACAGGAAAATAAGAGAGACTTAGAAAACTGGTAAAACCTACATTGTTGATAGAGTTGGGAGTACTTAGGACTGTGAAAACAGCACTTTCGCAGAAAGAAATCTACTTCTCTAACACCGAGAAACAGGGAACAGAGAATGTATGAGTTTCTCAAGAATGGTAAGAGGTAGAAAGAAAAGAAGTACACAGTGATTCATCTACCTAGAAAACTTACAGAGTTTTACACAGAGAATTCCAAGTATAAGTACAAGAAAATAAGAGAGACTTAGAAAACTGGTAAAACTTACATTGTTGATTGAGTTGGGAGTACTTAGCACTGTGAAAACAGCACTTTCGCCGAACGAAATCTACTGCTCTAAGACCGGGAAACAGTGAAAAGAGGATTTATGACCTTCTCAAGATTGGTAACAGATAGGAACAAGAGAAAGTACACAGTGATTCATCTACCTAGAGAAGTTACAGAGGTTTACACAGAGAATTCCAAGTATAAGTAAAAGAAGATAAGAGAGACTTCGAAAACTGGTAAAACTTACATTGTTGATTGAGTTGGGAGTACTTAGCACTGTGAAAACAGCACTTTCGCCGAAAGAAATCTACTTCTCTAACACCGGGAAACAGTGAAAGGAGAATGTATGAGTTTCTCAAGATTGGTAACAGATACAAACCAGAGAAAGTACACAGTGATTCATCTACCTAGAGAAGTCACAGAGGTTTACACAGAGAATTCCAAGTATAAGTACAAGAAAATAAGAGAGACTTAGAAAACTGGTAAATCCTACATTGTTGATAGAGTTGGGAGTACTTAGGACTGTGAAAACAACACTTTCGCAGAAAGAAATCTACTTCTCTAACACCGAGAAACAGGGAACAGAGAATGTATGAGTTTCTCAAGAATAGTAACAGATAGAAACAAAAGAAGTACAGAGTGATTCATCTACCTACAGAACTTACAGAGTTTTACACAGAGAATTCCAAGTATAAGTACAAGAAAATAAGAGAGACTTAGAAAACTGGTAAAACTTACATTGTTGATAGAGTTGGGAGTTCTTAGCACTGTGAAAACAGCACTTTCGCAGAAAGAAATCTACTTCTCTAAGACCGCGAAACAGTAAAAAGAGAATGTATGAGTTTCTCAAGATTACTAACAGATAGAAACAAAAAAGTACACAGTGATTCATCTACCTAGAGAAGTTACAGAGGTTTACACAGAAAATTCCAAGTATAAGTAAAGGAAGATAAGAGAGACTTAGAAAACTGGTAAAACTTACATGGTTGATTGAGTTGGGAGTACTTAGCATTGTGAAAACAGCACTTTCGCCGAAAGAAATCTACTTCTCTAACACCGGGAAACAGTGAAAAGAGAATGTATGACCTTGTCAAGATTGGTAACAGATAGAAACAAGAGAAAGTACACAGTGATTCATCTACCTAGAGAAGTTACAGAGGTTTACACAGAAAATTCCAAGTATAAGTAAAAGAAGATAAGAGAGACTTAGAAAACTGGTAAAACTTACATTGTTGATTGAGTTGGGAGTACTTAGCACTGTGAAAACAGCACTTTCGCCGAAAGAAATCTACTTCTCTAAGACCGCGAAACAGTGAAAAGAGAATGTATGAGTTTCTCAAGATTGGTAACAGATAGAAACAAGAGAAAGTACACAGTGATTCATCTACCTAGAGAAGTTACAGAGGTTTACACAGAGAATTCCAAGTATAAGTACAAGAAAATAAGAGAGACTTAGAAAACTGGTAAAACCTACATTGCTGATAGAGTTGGGAGTACTTAGCACTGTGAAAACAGGACTTTCGCATAGAGAAATCTACTTCTCTAAGACCGGGAAACAGTGAATAGAGAATGTATGAGTTTCTCAAGATTGGTGACAGATAGAAACAAGACAAAGTACACAGTTATTCATTTACCTAGAGAAGTTACAGAGGTTTACACAGAAAATTCCAAGTATAAGTAAAAGAAGATAAGAGAGACTTAGAAAACTGGTAAAACTTACATTGTTGATTGAGTTGGGAGTATTTAGCACTGTGAAAACAGCACTTTCGCCGAAGGAAATCTACTTCTCTAAGACTGGGAAACAGTGAAAAGCGAATGTATGAGTTTCTCAAGATTGGTACAAGATAAAAACAAGAGAAAGCACACAGTGATTCATCTACCTAGAGAAGTTACAGAGGTTTACATAGAAAATTCCAAGTATAAGAAAAAGTAGATAAGAGAGACTTAGAAATCTGGTAAAACTTACATTGTTGATTGAGTTGGGAGTACTTAGCACTGTGAAAACAGCACTTTCGCCGAAAGAAATGTACTTCTCTAAGACCGGGAAACAGTGAAAACAGAATGTATGAGTTTCTCAAGATTGGTAACAAATAGAAACAAGAGAAAGTACACAGTGATTCATCTACCTAGAGAAGTTACAGAAGTTTACACAGAGAATTCCAAGTATAAGTACAAGAAAATAAGAGAGACTTAGAAAACTGGTAAAACCTACATTGCTGATAGAGTTGGGAGTACTTAGCACTGTGAAAACAGCACTTTCGCTGAAAGAAATCTACTTCTCTAACAGCGGGAAACAGGGAACAGACAAGGTATGAGTTTCTCAAGATTGGTAACAGATAGAAACAAGAGAAAGTACACAGTGATTCATCTACCTAGAGAACTTACAGAGGTTTACACAGAGAATTCCAAGTATAACTACAAGAAAATAAGAGAGACCTAGAAAACTGGTAAAACCTACATTTTTGATAGAGTTGGGAGTACTTAGCACTGTGAAAACAGCACTTTCGCAGAAAGAAATCTACTTCTCTAAGACCGGGAAACTGTGAGAAGAGAATGTATGACTTTCTCAAGATTGGTAACAGATAGAAACAAGAGAAAGTACACAGTGATTCATCTACCTAGAGAAGTTACATAGGTTTACACAGAAAATTCCAAGTATAAGTAAAAGAAGATAAGAGAGACTTAGAAAACTGGTAAAACTTACATTGTTGATTGAGTTGGGAGTACTTAGCACTGTGAAAACAGCACTTTCGCCGAAAGAAATCTACTTCTCTAAGACCGGGAAACAGTGAAAAGAGAATGTATGAGTTTCTCAAGATTGGTAACAGATAGAAACAGGAGAAAGTACACAGTGATTCATCTACCTAGAGAAGTTACAGAGGTTCACACAGAGACTTCCAAGTATAAGTACCAGAAAATAAGAGAGACTTAGAAAACTGGTAAATCCTACATTGTTGATAGAGTTGGGAGTACTCAGCACTGTGAAAACAGCACTTTCTCCGAAAGAAATCTACTTCTCTAACACCGCGAAGCAGGGAACAGAGAATGTATGAGTTTCTCAAGATTAGTAACAGATAGAAAAAAAGAAGTACACAGTGATTCATCTACCTACAGAACTTACAGAGGTTTACACAGAGAATTCCAAGTATAAGTACAAGAAAATAAGAGAGACTTAGAAAACTGGTAAAACTTACATTGTTGATTGAGTTGGGAGTACTTAGCACTGTGAAAACAGCACTTTCGCAGAAAGAAATCTACTTCTCTAAGACCGGGAAACAGTGAAAAGAGAATGTATAAGTTTCTCAAGATTGGTAACAGATAGAAACAAGAGAATGTACACATTGATTCATCTACCTAGAGAAGTTACAGAGGTTTACACAGAGAATTCCAAGTATAAGTACAAGAAAATAAGAGAGACTTAGAAAACTGGTAAATCCTACATTGTTGATAGAGTTGGGAGTAGTTAGCACTGTGAAAACAGCACTTTCTGCGAAAGAAATCTATTTCTCTAACACCGGGAAACAGGGAACAGAGAATGTATGAGTTTCTCAAGATTAGTAACAGATAGAAAAAAAGAAGTACACAGTGATTCATCTACCTAGAGAAGTTACAGAGGTTTACACAGAGAATTCCAAGTATAAGTACAAGAAAATAAGAGAGACTTGGGAAACTGGTAAAACCTACATTGTTCATAGAGTTGTGAGTACCTAGCACTGTGAAAACAGCACTTTCACCGAACGAAATCTACTTCTCTAAGACCGGGAAACAGTGAAAAGTGAATGTATGAGTTTCTCAAGATTGGTAAAAGATAGAAACCAGAGAAAGTACACAGTGATTCATCTACCTAGAGAAGTTACAGTCGTTTACACAGAGAATTCCAAGTATAAGTACAAGAAAATAAGAGAGAGTTAGAAAACTGGTAAAACCTACATTGCTGATAGAGTTGGGAGTACTTAGCACTGTGAAAACAGCACTTTCGCCTAAAGAAATCTACTTCTCTAACAGCGGGAAACAGGGAACAGACAAGGTATGAGTTTCTCAAGATTGGTAACAGATAGAAACAAGAGAAAGTACACAGTGATTCATCTACCTAGAGAACTTACAGAGGTTTACACAGAGAATTCCAAGTATAACTACAAGAAAATAAGAGAGACCTAGAAAACTGGTAAAACCTACATTGTTGATAGAGTTGGGAGTACTTAGCACTGTGAAAACAGCACTTTCGCAGAAAGAAATCTACTTCTCTAAGACCAGGAAACTGTGAGAAGAGAATGTGTGAGTTTCTCAAGATTGGTAACAGAAACAAGAGAAAGTACACAGTGATTCATCTACCTAGAGAAGTTACATAGGTTTACACAGAAAATTCCAAGTATAAGTAAAAGAAGATAAGAGAGACTTAGAAAACTGGTAAAACTTACATTGTTGATTGAGTTGGGAGTACTTAGCACTGTGAAAACAGCACTTTCGCCGAAAGAAATCTACTTCTCTAAGACCGCGAAACAGTGAAAAGAGAATGTATGAGTTTCTCAAGATTGGTAACAGATAGAAACAAGAGAAAGTACACAGTGATTCATCTACCTAGAGAAGTTACAGAGGTTTACACAGAGAATTCCAAGTATAAGTACAAGAAAATAAGAGAGACTTAGAAAACTGGTAAAACCTACATTGCTGATAGAGTTGGGAGTACTTAGCACTGTGAAAACAGGACTTTCGCATAGAGAAATCTACTTCTCTAAGACCGGGAAACAGTGAATAGAGAATGTATGAGTTTCTCAAGATTGGTGACAGATAGAAACAAGACAAAGTACACAGTTATTCATTTACCTAGAGAAGTTACAGAGGTTTACACAGAAAATTCCAAGTATAAGTAAAAGAAGATAAGAGAGACTTAGAAAACTGGTAAAACTTACATTGTTGATTGAGTTGGGAGTATTTAGCACTGTGAAAACAGCACTTTCGCCGAAGGAAATCTACTTCTCTAAGACTGGGAAACAGTGAAAAGCGAATGTATGAGTTTCTCAAGATTGGTACCAGATAGAAACAAGAGAAAGCACACAGTGATTAATCTACCTAGAGAAGTTACAGAGGTTTACATAGAAAATTCCAAGTATAAGAAAAAGTAGATAAGAGAGACTTAGAAATCTGGTAAAACTTACATTGTTGATTGAGTTGGGAGTACTTAGCACTGTGAAAACAGCACTTTCGCTGAAAGAAATGTACTTCTCTAAGACCGGGAAACAGTGAAAAGAGAATGTATGAGTTTCTCAAGATTGGTAACAAATAGAAACAAGAGAAAGTACACAGTGATTCATCTACCTAGAGAAGTTACATAAGTATACAAAGAGAATTCCAAGTATAAGTACAAGAAAATAAGAGAGACTTAAAAAACTGGTAAATCCTACATTGTTGATAGAGTTGTGAGTACTTAGCACTGTGAAAACAGCACTTTCTCCGAAAGAAATCTACTTCTCTAACACCGGGAAACAGGGAACAGAGAATGTATGAGTTTCTCAAGATTAGTAACAGATAGAAACAAAAGAAGTACACAGTGATTCATCTACCTAGAGAAGTTACAGAGGTTTACATAGAAAATTCGAAGTATAAGAAAAAGAAGATAAGAGAGACTTAGAAAACTGGTAAACCTTATATTGTTGATTGATTTGGGAGTACTTAGCACTGTGAAAACAGCACTTTCGCCGAAAGAAATTTACTTCTCTAAGACCGGGAAACCGTGAAAAGAGAATGTATGAGTTTCTAAAGATTGGTAACAGATAGAAACAAGTGAAAGTACACAGTGATTCATCTACCTAGAGAAGTTACAGAGGTTTACACAGAGAATTCCAAGTATAAGTACACGAAAATAAGAGAGACTTAGAAAACCGGTAAAACCTACATTGTTGACAGAGTTGGGAGTACTTAGCACTGTGAAAACAGCACTTTCGCAGAAAGAAATCTTCTTCTCTAACACCGGGAAACAGGGAACAGAGAACGTATGATTTTCTCAAGATTGGTAACACATAGACACAAGAGAAAGTACACAGTGATTCATCTACCTAGAGAAGTTACAGAGGTTTACACAGAGAATTCCAAGTATAAGTACAAGAAAATAAGAGAGACTTAGAAAACTGGTAAAACCTACATTTTTGATACAGTTGGCAGTACTTAGCACTGTAAAAACTGCACTTTCGCAGAAAGAAATCTACTTCTCTAAGACCAGGAAACAGGGAACAGAGAATGTATGACTTTCTCAAGATTGATAACAGATAGAAACAAGAGAAAGTACACAGTGATTCATCTACCTAGAGAAGTTACAGAGGTTTACACAGAGAATTCCAAGCATAAGTACAAGAAAATAAGAGAGACTTAGAAAACTGGTAAAACCTACATTGTTGATTGAGTTGGGAGTACTTAGCACTGTGAAAACAGCACTTTCGCCAAAAGAAATCTACTTCTCTAAGACCGAGAAACAGTCAAAAGAGAATGTATGACTTTCTCAAGACTAGTAACAGATAGAAACAAGAGAAAGTACACAGTGATTCATGTACCTAAAGAAGTTACAGAGGTATACACAAAGAAGTCCAAGTATAAGTACAAGAAAATAAAAGAGACTTAGAAAACTGGTAAAACCTACATTGTTGATAGAGTTGGGAGTACTTAGCACTGTGAAAACAGCACTTTCGCCGAAAGAAATCTACTTCTCTAAGACTGGGAAACAGTGAAAAGAGAATGTATGAGTTTCTCAAGATTGGTAACAGATAGAAACAAGAGAAAGTACACAGTGATTCATCTACCTAGAGAACTTACAGAGGTTTACACAGAGAATTCCAAGTATAACTACAAGAAAATAAGAGAGACCTAGAAAACTGGTAAAACCTACATTGTTGATAGAGTTGGGAGTACTTAGCACTGTGAAAACAGCACTTTCGCAGAAAGAAATCTACTTCTCTAAGACCGGGAAACTGTGAGAAGAGAATGTGTGAGTTTCTCAAGATTGGTAACAGATAGAAACAAGAGAAAGTACACAGTGATTCATCTACCTAGAGAAGTTACAGAGGTTTACACAGAAAATTCCAAGTATAAGTAAAAGAAGATAAGAGAGACTTAGAAAACTGGTAAAACTTACATTGTTGATTGAGTTGGGAGTACTTAGCACTGTGAAAACAGCACTTTCGCCGAAAGAAATCTACTTCTCTAAGACCGCGAAACAGTGAAAAGAGAATGTATGAGTTTCTCAAGATTGGTAACAGATAGAAACAAGAGAAAGTACACAGTGATTCATCTACCTAGAGAAGTTACAGAGGTTTACACAGAGAATTCCAAGTATAAGTACAAGAAAATAAGAGAGACTTAGAAAACTGGTAAAACCTACATTGCTGATAGAGTTGGGAGTACTTAGCACTGTGAAAACAGGACTTTCGCATAGAGAAATCTACTTCTCTAAGACCGGGAAACAGTGAATAGAGAATGTATGAGTTTCTCAAGATTGGTGACAGATAGAAACAAGACAAAGTACACAGTTATTCATTTACCTAGAGAAGTTACAGAGGTTTACACAGAAAATTCCAAGTATAAGTAAAAGAAGATAAGAGAGACTTAGAAAACTGGTAAAACTTACATTGTTGATTGAGTTGGGAGTATTTAGCACTGTGAAAACAGCACTTTCGCCGAAGGAAATCTACTTCTCTAAGACTGGGAAACAGTGAAAAGCGAATGTATGAGTTTCTCAAGATTGGTACCAGATAGAAACAAGAGAAAGCACACAGTGATTAATCTACCTAGAGAAGTTACAGAGGTTTACATAGAAAATTCGAAGTATAAGAAAAAGTAGATAAGAGAGACTTAGAAATCTGGTAAAACTTACATTGTTGATTGAGTTGGGAGTACTTAGCACTGTGAGAACAGCACTTTCGCTGAAAGAAATGTACTTCTCTAAGACCGGGAAACAGTGAAAAGAGAATGTATGAGTTTCTCAAGATTGGTAACAAATAGAAACAAGAGAAAGTACACAGTGATTCATCTACCTAGAGAAGTTACATAAGTATACAAAGAGAATTCCAAGTATAAGTACGAGAAAATAAGAGAGACTTAAAAAACTGGTAAATCCTACATTGTTGATAGAGTTGTGAGTACTTAGCACTGTGAAAACAGCACTTTCTCCGAAAGAAATCTACTTCTCTAACACCGGGAAACAGGGAACAGAGAATGTATGAGTTTCTCAAGATTAGTAACAGATAGAAACAAAAGAAGTACACAGTGATTCATCTACCTAGAGAAGTTACAGAGGTTTACATAGAAAATTCGAAGTATAAGAAAAAGAAGATAAGAGAGACTTAGAAAACTGGTAAACCTTATATTGTTGATTGATTTGGGAGTACTTAGCACTGTGAAAACAGCACTTTCGCCGAAAGAAATTTACTTCTCTAAGACCGGGAAACAGTGAAAAGAGAATGTATGAGTTTCTAAAGATTGGTAACAGATAGAAACAAGTGAAAGTACACAGTGATTCATCTACCTAGAGAAGTTACAGAGGTTTACACAGAGAATTCCAAGTATAAGTACACGAAAATAAGAGAGACTTAGAAAACCGGTAAAACCTACATTGTTGACAGAGTTGGGAGTACTTAGCACTGTGAAAACAGCACTTTCGCAGAAAGAAATCTTCTTCTCTAACACCGGGAAACAGGGAACAGAGAACGTATGATTTTCTCAAGATTGGTAACACATAGACACAAGAGAAAGTACACAGTGATTCATCTACCTAGAGAAGTTACAGAGGTTTACACAGAGAATTCCAAGTATAAGTACCAGAAAACAAGAGAGACTTAGAAAACTGGTAAAACCTACATTTTTGATACAGTTGGCAGTACTTAGCACTGTAAAAACTGCACTTTAGCAGAAAGAAATCTACTTCTCTAAGACCAGGAAACAGGGAACAGAGAATGTATGACTTTCTCAAGATTGATAACAGATAGAAACAAGAGAAAGTACACAGTGATTCATCTACCTAGAGAAGTTACAGAGGTTTACACAGAGAATTCCAAGCATAAGTACAAGAAAATAAGAGAGACTTAGAAAACTGGTAAAACCTACATTGCTGATAGAGTTGGGAGTACTTAGCACTGTGAAAACAGCACTTTCGCCGAAAGAAATCTACTTCTCTAACACCGGGAAACAGGGAACAGAGAGGTATGAGTTTCTCAAGATTGGTAACAGATTGAAACAAGAGAAAGTACACAGTGATTCATCTACCTAGAGAACTTACAGAGGTTTACACAGAGAATTCCAAGTATAAGTACAAGAAAATAAGAGAGACTTAGAAAACTGGTAAAACCTACATTGTTGATAGAGTTGGGAGTATTTGGACTGTGAAAACAGCACTTTCGCAGAAAGAAATCCACTTCTCTAACACCGGGAAACAGGGAACAGAGAATGTATGAGTTTCTCAAGATTAGTAACAGATAGAAACAAAAGAAGTACACAGTGATTCATCTACCTAGAGAAGTTACAGAGGTTTACACAGAGAATTCCAAGTATAAGTACAAGAAAATAAGAGAGACTTAGAAAACTGGTAAAACCTACATTGTTGATAGAGTTGGGCGTACATAGCACTGTGAAAACAGCACTTTCCCAGAAAGAAATCTACTTCTCTAAGACCGCGAAACAGTGAACAGAGAATGTATGAGTTTCTCAAGATTAGTAACAGATAGAAACAAAAGAAGTACACAGTGATTCATCTACCTAGAGAAGTTACAGTGTATTACACAGAAAATTCCAAGTATAAGTAAAAGAAGATAAGAGAGACTTAGAAAACTGGTAAAACCTACATTGCTGATAGAGTTGGGAGTACTTAGCACTGTGAAAACAGGACTTTCGCATAGAGAAATCTACTTCTCTAAGACCGGGAAACAGTGAATAGAGAATGTATGAGTTTCTCAAGATTGGTGACAGATAGAAACAAGACAAAGTACACAGTTATTCATTTACCTAGAGAAGTTACAGAGGTTTACACAGAAAATTCCAAGTATAAGTAAAAGAAGATAAGAGAGACTTAGAAAACTGGTAAAACTTACATTGTTGATTGAGTTGGGAGTATTTAGCACTGTGAAAACAGCACTTTCGCCGAAGGAAATCTACTTCTCTAAGACTGGGAAACAGTGAAAAGCGAATGTATGAGTTTCTCAAGATTGGTACCAGATAGAAACAAGAGAAAGCACACAGTGATTAATCTACCTAGAGAAGTTACAGAGGTTTACATAGAAAATTCCAAGTATAAGAAAAAGTAGATAAGAGAGACTTAGAAATCTGGTAAAACTTACATTGTTGATTGAGTTGGGAGTACTTAGCACTGTGAAAACAGCACTTTCGCTGAAAGAAATGTACTTCTCTAAGACCGGGAAACAGTGAAAAGAGAATGTATGAGTTTCTCAAGATTGGTAACAAATAGAAACAAGAGAAAGTACACAGTGATTCATCTACCTAGAGAAGTTACATAAGTATACAAAGAGAATTCCAAGTATAAGTACAAGAAAATAAGAGAGACTTAAAAAACTGGTAAATCCTACATTGTTGATAGAGTTGTGAGTACTTAGCACTGTGAAAACAGCACTTTCTCCGAAAGAAATCTACTTCTCTAACACCGGGAAACAGGGAACAGAGAATGTATGAGTTTCTCAAGATTAGTAACAGATAGAAACAAAAGAAGTACACAGTGATTCATCTACCTAGAGAAGTTACAGAGGTTTACATAGAAAATTCGAAGTATAAGAAAAAGAAGATAAGAGAGACTTAGAAAACTGGTAAACCTTATATTGTTGATTGATTTGGGAGTACTTAGCACTGTGAAAACAGCACTTTCGCCGAAAGAAATTTACTTCTCTAAGACCGGGAAACCGTGAAAAGAGAATGTATGAGTTTCTAAAGATTGGTAACAGATAGAAACAAGTGAAAGTACACAGTGATTCATCTACCTAGAGAAGTTACAGAGGTTTACACAGAGAATTCCAAGTATAAGTACACGAAAATAAGAGAGACTTAGAAAACCGGTAAAACCTACATTGTTGACAGAGTTGGGAGTACTTAGCACTGTGAAAACAGCACTTTCGCAGAAAGAAATCTTCTTCTCTAACACCGGGAAACAGGGAACAGAGAACGTATGATTTTCTCAAGATTGGTAACACATAGACACAAGAGAAAGTACACAGTGATTCATCTACCTAGAGAAGTTACAGAGGTTTACACAGAGAATTCCAAGTATAAGTACAAGAAAATAAGAGAGACTTAGAAAACTGGTAAAACCTACATTTTTGATACAGTTGGCAGTACTTAGCACTGTAAAAACTGCACTTTCGCAGAAAGAAATCTACTTCTCTAAGACCAGGAAACAGGGAACAGAGAATGTATGACTTTCTCAAGATTGATAACAGATAGAAACAAGAGAAAGTACACAGTGATTCATCTACCTAGAGAAGTTACAGAGGTTTACACAGAGAATTCCAAGCATAAGTACAAGAAAATAAGAGAGACTTAGAAAACTGGTAAAACCTACATTGTTGATTGAGTTGGGAGTACTTAGCACTGTGAAAACAGCACTTTCGCCAAAAGAAATCTACTTCTCTAAGACCGAGAAACAGTCAAAAGAGAATGTATGACTTTCTCAAGACTAGTAACAGATAGAAACAAGAGAAAGTACACAGTGATTCATGTACCTAAAGAAGTTACAGAGGTATACACAAAGAAGTCCAAGTATAAGTACAAGAAAATAAAAGAGACTTAGAAAACTGGTAAAACCTACATTGTTGATAGAGTTGGGAGTACTTAGCACTGTGAAAACAGCACTTTCGCCGAAAGAAATCTACTTCTCTAAGACTGGGAAACAGTGAAAAGAGAATGTATGAGTTTCTCAAGATTGGTAACAGATAGAAACAAGAGAAAGTACACAGTGATTCATCTACCTAGAGAACTTACAGAGGTTTACACAGAGAATTCCAAGTATAACTACAAGAAAATAAGAGAGACCTAGAAAACTGGTAAAACCTACATTGTTGATAGAGTTGGGAGTACTTAGCACTGTGAAAACAGCACTTTCGCAGAAAGAAATCTACTTCTCTAAGACCGGGAAACTGTGAGAAGAGAATGTGTGAGTTTCTCAAGATTGGTAACAGATAGAAACAAGAGAAAGTACACAGTGATTCATCTACCTAGAGAAGTTACAGAGGTTTACACAGAAAATTCCAAGTATAAGTAAAAGAAGATAAGAGAGACTTAGAAAACTGGTAAAACTTACATTGTTGATTGAGTTGGGAGTACTTAGCACTGTGAAAACAGCACTTTCGCCGAAAGAAATCTACTTCTCTAAGACCGCGAAACAGTGAAAAGAGAATGTATGAGTTTCTCAAGATTGGTAACAGATAGAAACAAGAGAAAGTACACAGTGATTCATCTACCTAGAGAAGTTACAGAGGTTTACACAGAGAATTCCAAGTATAAGTACAAGAAAATAAGAGAGACTTAGAAAACTGGTAAAACCTACATTGCTGATAGAGTTGGGAGTACTTAGCACTGTGAAAACAGGACTTTCGCATAGAGAAATCTACTTCTCTAAGACCGGGAAACAGTGAATAGAGAATGTATGAGTTTCTCAAGATTGGTGACAGATAGAAACAAGACAAAGTACACAGTTATTCATTTACCTAGAGAAGTTACAGAGGTTTACACAGAAAATTCCAAGTATAAGTAAAAGAAGATAAGAGAGACTTAGAAAACTGGTAAAACTTACATTGTTGATTGAGTTGGGAGTATTTAGCACTGTGAAAACAGCACTTTCGCCGAAGGAAATCTACTTCTCTAAGACTGGGAAACAGTGAAAAGCGAATGTATGAGTTTCTCAAGATTGGTACCAGATAGAAACAAGAGAAAGCACACAGTGATTAATCTACCTAGAGAAGTTACAGAGGTTTACATAGAAAATTCGAAGTATAAGAAAAAGTAGATAAGAGAGACTTAGAAATCTGGTAAAACTTACATTGTTGATTGAGTTGGGAGTACTTAGCACTGTGAGAACAGCACTTTCGCTGAAAGAAATGTACTTCTCTAAGACCGGGAAACAGTGAAAAGAGAATGTATGAGTTTCTCAAGATTGGTAACAAATAGAAACAAGAGAAAGTACACAGTGATTCATCTACCTAGAGAAGTTACATAAGTATACAAAGAGAATTCCAAGTATAAGTACGAGAAAATAAGAGAGACTTAAAAAACTGGTAAATCCTACATTGTTGATAGAGTTGTGAGTACTTAGCACTGTGAAAACAGCACTTTCTCCGAAAGAAATCTACTTCTCTAACACCGGGAAACAGGGAACAGAGAATGTATGAGTTTCTCAAGATTAGTAACAGATAGAAACAAAAGAAGTACACAGTGATTCATCTACCTAGAGAAGTTACAGAGGTTTACATAGAAAATTCGAAGTATAAGAAAAAGAAGATAAGAGAGACTTAGAAAACTGGTAAACCTTATATTGTTGATTGATTTGGGAGTACTTAGCACTGTGAAAACAGCACTTTCGCCGAAAGAAATTTACTTCTCTAAGACCGGGAAACAGTGAAAAGAGAATGTATGAGTTTCTAAAGATTGGTAACAGATAGAAACAAGTGAAAGTACACAGTGATTCATCTACCTAGAGAAGTTACAGAGGTTTACACAGAGAATTCCAAGTATAAGTACACGAAAATAAGAGAGACTTAGAAAACCGGTAAAACCTACATTGTTGACAGAGTTGGGAGTACTTAGCACTGTGAAAACAGCACTTTCGCAGAAAGAAATCTTCTTCTCTAACACCGGGAAACAGGGAACAGAGAACGTATGATTTTCTCAAGATTGGTAACACATAGACACAAGAGAAAGTACACAGTGATTCATCTACCTAGAGAAGTTACAGAGGTTTACACAGAGAATTCCAAGTATAAGTACCAGAAAACAAGAGAGACTTAGAAAACTGGTAAAACCTACATTTTTGATACAGTTGGCAGTACTTAGCACTGTAAAAACTGCACTTTAGCAGAAAGAAATCTACTTCTCTAAGACCAGGAAACAGGGAACAGAGAATGTATGACTTTCTCAAGATTGATAACAGATAGAAACAAGAGAAAGTACACAGTGATTCATCTACCTAGAGAAGTTACAGAGGTTTACACAGAGAATTCCAAGCATAAGTACAAGAAAATAAGAGAGACTTAGAAAACTGGTAAAACCTACATTGCTGATAGAGTTGGGCGTACATAGCACTGTGAAAACAGCACTTTCCCAGAAAGAAATCTACTTCTCTAAGACCGCGAAACAGTGAACAGAGAATGTATGAGTTTCTCAAGATTAGTAACAGATAGAAACAAAAGAAGTACACAGTGATTCATCTACCTAGAGAAGTTACAGTGTATTACACAGAAAATTCCAAGTATAAGTAAAAGAAGATAAGAGAGACTTAGAAAACTGGTAAAACCTACATTGTTGATAGAGTTGGGAGTACTTAGCACTGTGAAAACAGCACTTTCGCCGAAAGAAATCTACTTCTCTAAGACCGGGAAACAGTGAGAAGAGATTGTATGAGTTTCTCAAGATTGGTAACAGATAGAAACAAGGGAAAGTATATATGATTCATCTACCTAGAGAAATTACAGAGGTTTACACAGAAAATTCCAAGTATAAGTAAAAGAAGATAAGAGAGACTTAGAAAACTGGTAAAACTTACATTGTTGATTGAGTTGGGAGTACTTAGCACTGTGAAAACAGCACTTTCGCCAAAAGAAATCTACTTCTCTAAGACCGGGAAACAGTGAAAAGAGAATGTATAAGTTTCTCAAGATTGGTAACAGATAGAAACAAGAGAAAGTACACATTGATTCATCTACCTAGAGAAGTTACAGAGGTTTACACAGAGAATTCCAAGTATAAGTACAAGAAAATAAGAGAGACTTAGAAAACTGGTAAATCCCACATTGTTGATAGAGTTGGGAGTACTTAGCACTGTGAAAACAGCACTTTCTCCGAAAGAAATCTATTTCTCTAACACCGGGAAACAGGGAACAGAGAATGTATGAGTTTCTCAAGATTAGTAACAGATAGAAAAAAAGAAGTACACAGTGATTCATCTACCTAGAGAAGTTACAGAGGTTTACACAGAGAATTGCAAGTATAAGTACAATAAAATAAGAGAGACTTGGAAAACTGGTAAAACCTACATTGTTGATAGAGTTGTGAGTACCTAGCACTGTGAAAACAGCACTTTCGCCGAACGAAATCTACTTCTCTAAGACCGGGAAACAGTGAAAAGTGAATGTATGAGTTTCTCAAGATTGGTAAAAGATAGAAACCAGAGAAAGTACACAGTGATTCATCTACCTAGAGAAGTTACAGACGTTTACACAGAGAATTCCAAGTATAAGTACAAGAAAATAAGAGAGACTTAGAAAACTGGTAAAACCTACATTGCTGATAGAGTTGGGAGTACTTAGCACTGTGAAAACAGCACTTTCGCCGAAAGAAATCTACTTCTCTAACAGCGGGAAACAGGGAACAGACAAGGTATGAGTTTCTCAAGATTGGTAACAGATAGAAACAAGAGAAAGTACACAGTGATTAATCTACCTAGAGAACTTACAGAGGTTTACACAGAGAATTCCAAGTATAACTACAAGAAAATAAGAGAGACCTAGAAAACTGGTAAAACCTACATTGTTGATAGAGTTGGGAGTACTTAGCACTGTGAAAACAGCACTTTCACCGAAAGAAATCTACTTCTCTAAGACCGGGAAACTGTGAGAAGAGAATGTATGAGTTTCTCAAGATTGGTAACAGATAGAAACAAGAGAAAGTACACAGTGATTCATCTACCTAGAGAAGTTACAGAGGTTTACACAGAAAATTCCAATTATAAGTAAAAGAAGATAAGAGAGACTTAGAAAACTGGTAAAACTTACATTGTTGATTGAGTTGGGAGTACTTAGCACTGTGAAAACAGCACTTTCGCCGAAAGAAATCTACTTCTCTAAAACCGGGAAACAGTGAAAAGAGAATGTATGAGTTTCTCAAGATTGGTAACAGATAGAAACAAGAGAAAGTACACAGTGATTCATCTACCTAAGGAAGTTACAGAGGTTTACACAGAGACTTCCAAGTATAAGTACAAGAAAATAAGAGAGACTTAGAAAACTGGTAAATCCTACATTGTTGATAGAGTTGGGAGTACTCAGCACTGTGAAAACAGCACTTTCTCCGAAAGAAATCTACTTCTCTAACACCGCGAAGCAGGGAACAGAGAATGTATGAGTTTCTCAAGATTAGTAACAGATAGAAAAAAAGAAGTACACAGTGATTCATCTACCTAGAGAACTTACAGAGTTTTACACAGAGAATTCCAAGTATAAGTACAAGAAAATAAGAGAGACTTAGAAAACTGGTAAAACCTACATTGCTGACAGAGTTGGGAGTACTTAGCACTGTGAAAACAGCAATTTCGCAGAAAGAAATCTACTTCTCTAAGACCGGGAAACAGTGAACAGAGAATGTATGAGTTTCTCAAGATTGGTAACAGATAGAAACAAGAGAAAGTACACAGTGATTCATCTACCTAGAGAAGTTAGAGAGGTTTACACAGAAAATTCCAAGTATAAGTAAAAGAAGATAAGAGAGACTTAGAAAACTGGTAAAACTTACATTTTTGATTGAGTTGGGTGTACTTAGCACTATGAAAACAGCACTTTCGCCGAAAGAAATCTACTTCTCTAAGACCGGGAAACAGTGAAAAGAGAATGTATGTGTTTCTCAAGATTGGTAACAGATAGAAACAAGAGAAAGTACACAGTGATTCCTCTACCTAGAGAAGTTACAGAGGTTTACACAGAGAATTCCAAGTACAAGTACAGGAAAATAAGAGAGACTTAGAAAACTGGTAAAACCTACATTGTTGATAGAGTTGGGAGTACGTAGGAATGTGAAAACAGCACTTTCGCAGAAAGAAATCTACTTCTCTAACACCGAGAAACAGGGAACAGAGAATGTATGAGTTTCTCAAGAATGGTAACAAATAGAAAGAAAAGAAGTACACAGTGATTCATCTACCTAGAAAACTTACAGAGTTTTACACAGAGAATTCCAAGTATAAGTACAAGAAAATAAGAGAGACTTAGAAAACTGGTAAAACTTACATTGTTGATTGAGTTGGGAGTACTTAGCACTGTGAAAACAGCACTTTCGCCGAAAGAAATCTACTGCTCTAAGACCGGGAAACAGTGAAAAGAGAATTTATGACCTTGTCAAGATTGGTAACAGATAGAAACAAGAGAAAGTACACAGTGATTCATCTACCTAGAGAAGTTACAGAGGTTTACACAGAGAATTCCAAGTATAAGTACACGGAAATCAGAGAGACTTAGAAAACTGGTAAAACCTACATTGTTGATAGAGTTGGGAGTACTTAGCACTGTGAAAACAGCACTTTCGCCGAAAGAGATCTACTTCTCTAACACCGGGAAACAGGGAACAGAGAATGTCTGAGTTTCTCAAGATTGGTAACACATAGACACAAGAGAAAGTACACAGTGATTCATCTATCTAGAGAAGTTACAGAGGTTTACACAGAGAATTCCAAGTATAAGTACAAGAAAATAAGAGAGACTTAGAAAACTGGTAAAACCTACATTTTTGATACAGTTGGCAGTACTTAGCACTGTGAAAACAGCACTTTCGCAGAAAGAAATCTACTGCTCTAAGACCGGGAAACAGGGAACAGAGAATGTATGAGTTTCTCAAGATTGGTAACAGATAGAAACAAGAGAAAGTACACAGTGATTCATCTACCTAGAGAAGTTACAGAGGTTTACACAGAGAATTCCAAGTATAAGTACAAGAAAATAAGAGAGACTTAGAAAACTGGTAAAAGTTACATTGTTGATAGAGTTGGGAGAACTTAGCACTGTGAAAACAGCACTTTCGCCGAAAGAAATCTACTTCTCTAAGACCGGGAAACAGTGAAAAGAGAATGTATGAGTTTCTCAAGATTGGTAACAGATAGAACCAAGAGAAAGTACACAGTGATTCATCTACCTAGAGAAGTTACAGAGGTTTACACAGAAAATTCGAAGTATAAGAAAAAGAAGATAAGAGAGACTTAGATAACTGGTAAAAGTTACATTGTTGATTGAGTTGGGAGTACTTAGCTCTGTGAAAACAGCACTTTCGCCGAAAGAAATGCACTTCTCTAAGACCGGGAAACAGGGAAAAGAGAATGTATGAGTTTTTCAAGATTGGTAACAGATAGAACCAAGAGAAAATGCACAGTGATTCATCTACCTGGAGAAGTTACAGAGGTTTACACAGAGAATTCCAAAAATAAGTACAAGAAAATAAGAGAGACTTAGAAAACTGGTAAAACCTACATTGTTGATAGAGTTGGGAATACTTAGCACTGTGAAAACAGCCCTTTCGCAGAAAGAAATCTACTTCTCTAAGACCGGGAAACAGTGAGAATAGACTGTATGAGTTTCTCAAGATTGGTAACAGAAAGAAACAAGGGAAAGTACACAGTGATTCATCTACCTGGAGAAGTTACAGAGGTTTACACAGAGAATTCCAAATATAAGTACAAGAAAATAAGAGAGACTTAGAAAACTGGTAAAACCTACATTGTTGATAGAGTTGGGCGTACTTAGCACTGTGAAAACAGCACATTCGCCGAAAGAAATCTACTTCTCTAAGACCGGGAAACAGTGAAAAGAGAATGTATGACTTTCTCAAGATTGGTAACAGATAGATACAAGAGAAAGTACACAGTGATTCATGTACCTAGAGAAGTTACAGAGGTTTACACAGAGAAGTCCAAGTATAAGTACAAGAAAATAAAAGAGACTTAGAAAACTGGTAAAACCTACATTGTTCATAGAGTTGGGAGTACTTAGCACTGTAAAAACAGCACTTTCGCAGAAAGAAATCTACTTCTCTAAGACTGGGAAACAGTGAAAAGAGAATGTATGAGTTTCTCAAGATTGGTAGCAGATAGAAACAAGAGAAAGCACACAGTGATTCATCTACCTAGAGAAGTTACAGAGGTTTACATAGAAAATTCCAAGTATAAGAAAAAGTAGATAAGAGAGACTTAGAAAACTGGTAAAACTTACATTGTTGATTGAGTTGGGAGTACTTAGCACTGTGAAAACAGCACTATGGCCGAAAGAAATGTACTTCTCTAAGACCGGGAAACAGTGAAAAGAGAATGTATGAGTTTCTCAAGATTGGTAACAAATACAAACAAGAGAAAGTACACAGTGATTCATCTACCTAGAGAAGTTACAGAAGTTTACACAGAGAATTCCAAGTATAAGTACAAGAAAATAGGAGATACTTAGAAAACTGGTAAATCCTACATTGTTGATAGAGTTGTGAGTACTTAGCACTGTGAAAACAGCACTTTCTCCGAAAGAAATCTACTTCTCTAACACCGGGAAACAGGGAACAGAGAATGTATGAGTTTCTCAAGATTAGTAACAGATAGAAACAAAAGAAGTACACAGTGATTCATCTACCTAGAGAAGTTACAGAGGTTTACACAGAGAATTCCAAGTATAAGTACAAGAAAATAAGAGAGACTTGGAAAACTGGTAAAACCTACATTGTTGATAGAGTTGTGAGTACCTAGCACTGTGAAAACAGCACTTTCGCCGAACGAAATCTACTTCTCTAAGACCGGGAAACAGTGAAAAGTGAATGTATGAGTTTCTCAAGATTGGTAAAAGATAGAAACCAGAGAAAGTACACAGTGATTCATCTACCTAGAGAAGTTACAGACGTTTACACAGAGAATTCCAAGGATAAGTACAAGAAAATAAGAGAGACTTAGAAAACTGGTAAAACCTACATTGCTGATAGAGTTGGGAGTACTTAGGACTGTGAAAACAGCACTTTCGCAGAAAGAAATCTACTTCTCTAACACCGAGAAACAGGGAACAGAGAATGTATGAGTTTCTCAAGAATGGTAACGGATAGAAAGAAAAGAAGTACAGAGTGATTCATCTACCTAGAAACCTTACAGAGTTTTACACAGAGAATTCCAAGTATAAGTACAAGAAAATAAGAGAGACTTAGAAAACTGGTAAAACTTACATTGTTGATTGAGTTGGGAGTACTTAGCACTGTGAAAACAGCACTTTCGCCGAAAGAAATCTACTGCTCTAAGACCGGGAAACAGGGAAAAGAGAATTTATGACCTTGTCAAGATTGGTAACAGATAGAAACAAGAGAAAGTACACAGTGATTCATCTACCTAGAGAAGTTACAGAGGTTTACACAGAGAATTCCAAGTATAAGTAAAAGAAGATAAGAGAGACTTCGAAAACTGGTAAAACTTACATTGTTGATTGAGTTGGGAATACTTAGCACTGTGAAAACAGCACTTTCGCCGAAAGAAATCTACTTCTCTAAGACCGGGAAAAAGGGAACAGAGAATGTATGAGTTTCTCAAGATTAGTAACAGATAGAAACAAAAGAAGTACACAGTGATTCATCTACCTAGAGAAGCTACAGAGATTTACACAGAGAATTCCAAGTATAAGTACAAGAATATAAGAGAGACTTAGAAAACTGGTAAAAGCTACATTGTTGATAGGGTTGGGAGTACTTAGTACTGTGAAAACAGCACTTTCGCCGAACGAAATCTACTTCTCTAAGACCGGGAAACAGTGAAAGGAGAATGTATGATTTTCTCAAGATTGGTGACAGATAGAAACCAGAGAAAGTACACAGTGATTCATCTACCTAGACAAGTTACAGAGGTTTACACAGAGAATTCCATGTATAAGTACAAAAAATAAGACAGACTTAGAAAACTGGTAAAACCTACATTGTTGATAGAGTTGGGAGTACTTAGCACTGTGAAAACAGCACTTTCGCAGAAAGAAATCTACTTCTCTAAGACCGGGAAACAGTGTGAAGAGATTGTATGAGTTTCTTAAGATTGGTAACAGATAGAAACAGGGAAAGTATACAGTGATTCATCTACCTAGAGAAATTACAGAGGTTTACACAGAAAATTCCAAGTATAAGTAAAAGAAGATAAGAGAGACTTAGAAAACTGGTAAAACTTACATTGTTGATTGAGTTGGGACTACTTAGCACTGTGAAAACAGCCTTTTCGCAGAAAGAAATCTACTTCTCTAAGACCGGGAAACAGTGAGAAGAGACTGTATGAGTTTCTCAAGATTGGTAACAGATAGAAACAAGGGAAAGTACACAGTGATTCATCTACCTAGAGAAGTTACAGAGGTTTACACAGAGAATTCCAAGTATAAGTACAAGAAAATAAGCGAGACTTAGAAAACTGGTAAAACCTACATTGTTGATAGAGTTGGGAGTACTTAGCACTGTGAAAACAGCACTTTCGCCGAAAGAAATCTACTTCTCTAAGACTGGGAAACAGGGAAAAGAGAATGTATGAGTTTCTCAAGATTGGTAGCAGATAGAAACAAGAGAAAGCATACAGTGATTCATCTACCTAGAGAAGTTACAGAGGTTTACATAGAAAATTCCAAGTATAAGAAAAAGTAGATAAGAGAGACTTAGAAAACTGGTAAAACTTACATTGTTGATTGAGTTGGGAGTACTTAGCACTGTGAAAACAGCACTTTCGCCGAAAGAAATGTACTTCTCTAAGACCGGGAAACAGTGAAAAGAGATTGTATGACTTTCTAAAGATTGGTAACAGACAGAAACAAGAGAAAATATACAGTGATTCATCTACCTAGAGAAGTTACAGAGGTTTACACAGAGAATTCCAAGTATAAGTACACGAAAATAAGAGAGACTTAGAAAATTGGTAAAACCTACATTGTTGATAGAGTTGGGAGTACTTAGCACTGTGAAAACAGCACTTTCTCCGAAAGAAATCTACTTCTCTAACACAGGGAAACAGGGAACAGAGAATGTATGAGTTTCTCAAGATTGGTAACACATAGACACAAGAGAAAGTACACAGTGATTCATCTACCTAGAGAAGTTACAGAGGTTTACACAGAGAATTCCAAGTATAAGTACAAGAAATTAAGAGAGACTTAGAAAACTGGTAAAACCTACTTTGTTGATAGAGTTCGGAGCACTTAGCACTGTGAAAACAGCACTTTCCCAGAAAGAAATCTACTTCTCTAAGACCGCGAAACAGTGAACAGAGAATGTATGATTTTCTCAAGATTAGTAACAGATAGAAACAAAAGAAGTACACCGTGATTCATCTACCTAGAGAAGTTACAAAGGTTTACACAGAAAATTCCACGTATTAGTAAAAGAAGATAAGAGAGACTTAGAAAACTGGTAAAACTTACATTGTTGATTGAGTTCGGAGTACTTAGCACTGTGAAAACAGCACTTTCGCCGAAAGAAATCTATTTCTCTAAGACTAGGAAACAGTGAAAAGAGAATGTATGAGTTTCTCAAGATTGGTAGCAGATAGAAACAAGAGAAAGTACACAGTGATTCATCTACCTAGAGAAGTTACAGAGGTTTACATAGAAAATTCCAAGTATAAGAAAAAGTAGATAAGAGAGACTTAGAAAACTGGTAAAACTTACATTGTTGATTGAGTTGGGAGTACTTAGCACTGTGAAAACAGCACTTTCGCCGAAAGAAATGTACTTCTCTAAGACCGGGAAACGGTGAAAAGAGAATATATGAGTTTCTCAAGATTGGTAACAGATAGAAACAAGAGAAAATATACAGTGATTCATCTACCTAGAGAAGTTACAGAGGTTTACACAGAGATTTCCAAGTATAAGTACACGGAAATCAGAGAGACTTAGAAAACTGGTAAAACCTACATTGTTGATAGAGTTGGGAGTACTTAGCACTGTGAAAACAGCACTTTCGCCGAAAGAGATCTACTTCTCTAACACCGGGAAACAGGGAACAGAGAATGTCTGAGTTTCTCAAGATTGGTAACACATAGACACAAGAGAAAGTACACAGTGATTCATCTACCTAGAGAAGTTACAGAGGTTTACACAGAGAATTCCAAGTATAAGTACAAGAAAATAAGAGAGACTTAGAAAACTGGTAAAACCTACATTTTTGATACAGTTGGCAGTACTTAGCACTGTGAAAACAGCACTTTCACAGAAAGAAATCTACTGCTCTAAGACCGGGAAACAGGGAACAGAGAATGTATGAGTTTCTCAAGATTGGTAACAGATAGAAACAAGAGAAAGTACACAGTGATTCATCTACCTAGAGAAGTTACAGAGGTTTACACAGAGAATTCCAAGTATAAGTACAAGAAAATAAGAGAGACTTAGAAAACTGGTAAAAGTTACATTGTTGATAGAGTTGGGAGAACTTAGCACTGTGAAAACAGCACTTTCGCCGAAAGAAATCTACTTCTCTAAGACCGGGAAACAGTGAAAAGAGAATGTATGAGTTTCTCAAGATTGGTAACAGATAGAACCAAGAGAAAGTACACAGTGATTCATCTACCTAGAGAAGTTACAGAGGTTTACACAGAAAATTCGAAGTATAAGAAAAAGAAGATAAGAGAGACTTAGAAAACTGGTAAAAGTTACATTGTT
Organism: Heterohyrax brucei; assembly: GCA_028571685.1. Taxonomy (NCBI): domain Eukaryota; kingdom Metazoa; phylum Chordata; class Mammalia; order Hyracoidea; family Procaviidae; genus Heterohyrax; species Heterohyrax brucei. The sequence continues at coordinate 4,412,132 of CM053165.1, read as the reverse complement.
GATTGAGTTGGGAGTACTTAGCTCTGTGAAAACAGCACTTTCGTCGAAAGAAATGCACTTCTCTAAGACCGGGAAACAGGGAAAAGAGAATGTATGAGTTTTTCAAGATTGGTAACAGATAGAACCAAGAGAAAATGCACAGTGATTCATCTACCTGGAGAAGTTACAGAGGTTTACACAGAGAATTCCAAAAATAAGTACAAGAAAATAAGAGAGACTTAGAAAACTGGTAAAACCTACATTGTTGATAGAGTTGGGAATACTTAGCACTGTGAAAACAGCCCTTTCGTAGAAAGAAATCTACTTCTCTAAGACCGGGAAACAGTGAGAAGAGACTGTATGAGTTTCTCAAGATTGGTAACAGAAAGAAACAAGGGAAAGTACACAGTGATTCATCTATCTGGAGAAGTTACAGAGGTTTACACAGAGAATTCCAAATATAAGTACAAGAAAATAAGAGAGACTTAGAAAACTGGTAAAACCTACATTGTTGATAGAGTTGGGCGTACTTAGCACTGTGAAAACAGCACATTCGCCGAAAGAAATCTACTTCTCTAAGACCGGGAAACAGTGAAAAGAGAATGTATGACTTTCTCAAGATTGGTAACAGATAGATACAAGAGAAAGTACACAGTGATTCATGTACGTAGAGAAGTTACAGAGGTTTACACAGAGAAGTCCAAGTATAAGTACAAGAAAATAAAAGAGACTTAGAAAACTGGTAAAACCTACATTGTTCATAGAGTTGGGAGTACTTAGCACTGTAAAAACAGCACTTTCGCAGAAAGAAATCTACTTCTCTAAGACTGGGAAACAGTGAAAAGAGAATGTATGAGTTTCTCAAGATTGGTTGCAGATAGAAACAAGAGAAAGCACACAGTGATTCATCTACCTAGAGAAGTTACAGAGGTTTACATAGAAAAATCCAAGTATAAGAAAAAGTAGATAAGAGAGACTTAGAAAACTGGTAAAACTTACATTGTTGATTGAGTTGGGAGTACTTAGCACTGTGAAAACAGCACTATGGCCGAAAGAAATGTACTTCTCTAAGACCGGGAAACAGTGAAAAGAGAATGTATGAGTTTCTCAAGATTGGTAACAAATACAAACAAGAGAAAGTACACAGTGATTCATCTACCTAGAGAAGTTACAGAAGTTTACACAGAGAATTCCAAGTATAAGTACAAGAAAATAGGAGATACTTAGAAAACTGGTAAATCCTACATTGTTGATAGAGTTGTGAGTACTTAGCACTGTGAAAACAGCACTTTCTCCGAAAGAAATCTACTTCTCTAACACCGGGAAACAGGGAACAGAGAATGTATGAGTTTCTCAAGATTAGTAACAGATAGAAACAAAAGAAGTACACAGTGATTCATCTACCTAGAGAAGTTACAGAAGTTTACATAGAAAATTCGAAGTATAAGAAAAAAGAAGATAAGAGAGACTTAGAAAACTGGTAAAACTTATATTGATGATTGAGTTGGGAGTACTTAGCACTGTGAAAACAGCACTTTCGCCGAAAGAAGTGTACTTCTCTAAGACCGGAAAACAGTGAAAAGAGAATGTATGAGTTTCTAAAGATTGGTAACAGATAGAAACAAGTGAAAGTACACAGTGATTCATATACCTAGAAAAGTTACAGAGGTTTACACAGAGAATTCCAAGTATAAGTACACGAAAATAAGAGAGACTTAGAAAACTGGTAAAACCTACATTGTTGACAGAGTTGGGAGTACTTAGTACTCTGAAAACAGCACTTTCGCAGAATGAAATCTACTTCTCTAACACACGGAAACAGGGAACAGAGAATGTATGAGTTTCTCAAGATTGGTAACACATACACACAAGAGAAAGTACACAGTGATTCATCTACCTAGAGAAGTTACAGAGGTTTACACAGAGAATTCCAAGTATAAGTACAAGAAAATAAGCGAGACTTACAAAACTGGTAAAACCTACATTGTTGATAGAGTTGGGAGTACTTAGCACTGTGAAAACAGGACTTTCGCATAGAGAAATCTACTTCTCTAAGACCGGGAAACAGTGAATAGAGAATGTATGAGTTTCTCAAGATTGGTGACAGATAGAAACAAGAGAAAGTACACAGTGATTCATCTACCTAGAGAACTTACAGAGGTTTACACAGAGAATTCCAAGTATAAGTACAAGAAAATAAGAGAGACTTAGAAAACTGGTAAAACCTACATTGTTGATAGAGTTGGGAGTACTTAGCACTGTAAAAACAGCACTTTCGCAGAAAAAAATCTACTTCTCTAACACCGGGAAACAGGGAACAGAGAATGTATGAGTTTCTCAAGATTAGTGACAGATAGAAACAAAAGAAGTACACAGTGATTCATCTACCTAGAGAAGTTACAGAGGTTTACACAGAGAATTCCAAGTATAAGTACAAGAAAATAAGAGAGACTTAGAAAACTGGTAAAAGCTACATTGTTGATAGAGTTGGGAGTACTTAGCACTGTGAAAACAGCACTTTCGCAGAAAGAAATCTACTTCTCTAACAACGAGAAACAGAGAACAGAGAATGTATGAGTTTCTCAAGAATGGTAACAGATAGAAACAAAAGAAGTACACAGTGATTCATCTACCTTGAGAACTTACAGAGTTTTACACAGAGAATTCCAAGTATAAGTAAAGGAAGATAAGAGAGACTTAGAGAACTGGTAAAACTTACATTGTTGATTGAGTTGGGAGTACTTAGCACTGTGAAAACAGCTCTTTCGCCGAAAGAAATCTACTTGTCTAAGACCGCGAAACAGTGAACAGAGAATGTATGAGTTTCTCAAGATTAGTAACAGATAGAAATAAAAAAAGTACACAGTGATTCATCTACCTAGAGAAGTTACAGAGTATTACACAGAAAATTCCAAGTATAAGTAAAAGAAGATAAGAGAAACTTAGAAAACTGGTAAAACCTACATTGTTGATAGAGTTGGGAGTACTTAGCACTGTGAAAACAGCAATTTCCCAGAAAGAAATCTACTTCTCTAAGACCGGGAAACAGTGAAAAGAGAATGTATGACCTTGTCAAGATTGGTAACAGATAGAAACAAGAGAAAGTTCACAGTGATTCATCTACCTAGAGAAGTTACAGAGGTTTACACAGAGAATTCCAAGTATAAGTAAAAGAAGATAAGAGAGACTTAGAAAACTGGTAAAACCTACATTGTTGATAGAGTTGGGAATACTTAGCACTGTGAAAACAGCACTTTCGCAGAAAGAAATCTACTTCTCTAACACCGGGAAAAAGGGAACAGAGAATGTATGAGTTTCTCAAGATTAGTAACAGATAGAAACAAAAGAAGTACACAGTGATTCATCTACCTAGAGAAGCTACAGAGGTTTACACAGAGAATTCCAAGTATAAGTACAAGAAAATAAGAGAGACTTAGAAAACTGGTAAAAGCTACATTGTTGATAGAGTTGGGAGTACTTAGTACTGTGAAAACAGCACTTTCGCCGAACGAAATCTACTTCTCTAAGACCGGGAAAAAGTGATAAGAGAATGTATGAGGTTCTCAAGATTGGTAACAGATAGAAACCCGATAAAGTACACAGTGATTCATCTACCTAGAGAAGTTACAGAGGTTTACACAGAGAATTCCAAGTATAAGTAAAAGAAAATAAGAGAGACTTAGAAAACTGGTAAAACCTACATTGTTGATAGAGTTGGGCGTACTTAGCACTGTGAAAACAGCACTTTCCCAGAAAGAAATCTACTTCTCTAAGACCGGGAAACAGTGAACAGAGAATGTATGAGTTTCTCAAGATTAGTAACAGATAGAAACAAAAGAAGTACACAGTGATTCATCTACGTAGAGAAGTTACAGAGGTTTACACAGAAAATTCCAAGTATAAGTAAAAGAAGATAAGAGAGACTTAGAAAACTGGTAAAACCTACATTGTTGATAGAGTTGGGAATACTTAGCACTGTGAAAACAGCACTTTCGCCGAAAGAAATCTACTTCTCTAATACTGGGATACAGTGAAAAGAGAATGTATGAGTTTCTCAAGATTGGTAACAGATAGAAACAAGAGAAAGTACACAGTGATTCATCTACCTAGAGAAGTTACAGAGGTTTACATAGAAAATTCGAAGTATAAGAAAAAGAAGATAAGAGAGACTTAGAAATCTGGTAAAAGTTACATTGTTGATTGAGTTGGGAGTACTTAGCACTGTGAAAACAGCACTTTCGCCGAAAGAAATCTACTTCTCTAATACTGGGATACAGTGAAAAGAGAATGTATGAGTTTCTCAAGATTGGTAACAGATAGAAAGAAGAGAAAGTACACAGTGATTCATCTACCTAGAGAAGTTACAGAGGTTTACATAGAAAATTCGAAGTATAAGAAAAAGAAGATAAGAGAGACTTAGAAATCTGGTAAAAGTTACATTGTTGATTGAGTTGGGAGTACTTAGCACTGTGAAAACAGCACTTTCGCCGAAAGAAATCTACTTCTCTAAGACCGGGAAACAGTGAAAAGAGAATGTATGAGTTTCTCAAGATTGGTAACAGATAGAAACCAGAGAAAGTACACAGTGATTCATCTACCTAGAGAAGTTACAGAGGTTTACACAGAGAATTCCAAGTATAAGTACACGAAAATAAGAGAGATTTAGAAAACTGGTAAAACCTACATTGTTGATAGAGTTGGGAGTACTTAGCACTGTGAAAACAGCACTTTCACCGAAAGAAATCTACTTCTCTAAGACCGGGAAACAGTGAAAGGAGAATGTATGATTTTCTCAAGATTGGTAACAGATAGAAACCAGAGAAAGTACACAGTGATTCATCTACCTAGAGAAGGTACAGAGGTTTACACAGAGAATTCCATGTATAAGTACAAAAAATAAGACAGACTTAGAAAACTGGTAAAACCTACATTGTTGATAGAGTTGGGAGTTCTAGGCACTGTGAAAACAGCACTTTCGCAGAAAGAAATCTACTTCTCTAAGACCGGGAAACAGTGAGAAGAGACTGTATGAGTTTCTCAAGATTGGTAACAGATAGAAACAAGGGAAAGTACACAGTGATTCATCTACCTAGAGAAGTTACAGAGGTTTACACAGAAAATTCCAAGTATAAGTAAAAGAAGATAAGAGAGACTTAGAAAACTGGTAAAACTTACATTGTTGATTGAGTTGGGAGTACTTAGCACTGTGAAAACAGCACTTTCGCAGAAAGAAATCTACTTCTCTAAGACCGGGAAACAGTGAAAAGAGAATGTAGAAGTTTCTCAAGATTGGTAACAGATAGAAACAAGAGAAAGTACACAGTGATTCATCTACCTAGAGAAGTTACAGAGGTTTACACAGAGAATTCCAAGTATAAGTACAAGAAAATAAGAGAGACATAGAAAACTGGTAAATCCTACATTGTTGATAGAGTTGGGAGTACTTAGCACTGTGAAAACAGCACTTTCTCCGAAAGAAATCTATTTCTCTAACACCAGGAAACAGGGAACAGAGAATGTATGAGTTTCTCAAGATTAGTAACAGATAGAAAAAAAGAAGTACACAGTGATTCATCTACCTAGAGAAGTTACAGAGGTTTACACAGAGAATTCCAAGTATAAGTACAAGAAAATAAGAGAGACTTAGAAAACTGGTAAAACCTACATTGTTGATAGAGTTGTGAGTACCTAGCACTGTGAAAACAGCACTTTCGCCGAACGAAATCTACTTCTCTAAGACCGGGAAACAGTGAAAAGAGAATGTATGAGTTTCTCAAGATTGGTAAAAGATAGAAACCAGAGAAAGTACACAGTGATTCATCTACCTAGAGAAGTTATAGACGTTTACACAGAGAATTCCAAGTATAAGTACAAGAAAGTAAGAGAGACTTAGAAAACTGGTAAAACCTACATTGCTGATAGAGTTGGGAGTACTTAGCACTGTGAAAACAGCACTTTCGCCGAAAGAAATCTACTTCTCTAACAGCTGGAAACTGGGAACAGAGAAGGTATGAGTTTCTCAAGATTGGTAACAGATAGAAACAAGAGAAAGTACACAGCGATTCATCTACCTAGAGAAGTTACAGAGGTTTACACAGAAAATTCCAAGTATAAGTAAAAGAAGATAAGAGAGACTTACAAAACTGGTAAAACTTACACTTTTGATTGAGTTGGGAGTACTTAGCACTATGAAAACAGCACTTTCGCCGAACGAAATCTACTTCTCTAAGACCGGGAAACAGTGAAAAGAGAATGTATGTGTTTCTGAAGATTGGTAACAGATAGAAACAAGACAAAGTACACAGTCATTCATCTACTTAGAGAAGTTACAGAGGTTTACACAGAGAATTCCAAGTATAAGTACAGGAAAATAAGAGAGACTTAGAAAACTGATAAAACCTACATTGTTGATAGAGTTGGGAGTACTTAGGACTGTGAAAACAGCACTTTCGCAGAAAGAAATCTACTTCTCTAACACTGAGAAACAGGGAACATAGAATGTATGAGTTTCTCAAGAATGGTAACAGATAGAAACAAAAGAAGAACACAGTGATTCATCTACCTAGAAAACTTACAGAGTTTTACACAGAGAATTCCAAGTATAAGTACAAGAAAATAAGAGAGACTTAGAAAACTGGTAAAACCTACATAGTTGATAGAGTTGGGAGTACTTAGCACTGTGAAAACAGCACTTTCGCAGAAAGAAATCTACTTCTCTAAGACCGCGAAACAGGGAACAGAGAGTGTATGAGTTTCTCAAGATTAGTAACAGATAGAAACAAAAGAAGTACACAGTGATTCATCTACCTAGAGAAGTTACAGAGTTTTACACAGAGAATTTCAAGTATAAGTAAAAGAAGATAAGAGAGACTTCGAAAACTGGTAAAACTTACATTGTTGATTGAATTGGGAGTACTTAGCACTGTGAAAACAGCACTTTCGCCGAAAGAAATCTACTTCTCTAAGACCGGGAAACAGTGAAAGGAGAATGTATGAGTTTCTCAAGATTAGTAACAGATAGAAACCAGAGAAAGTACACAGTGATTCATCTACCTAGAGAAGTTACAGAGGTTTACACAGAGAATTCCAAGTATAAGTACAAGAAAATAAGAGAGACTTAGAAAACTGGTAAAACCTACATTGTTGATAGAGTTGGGCGTACTTAGCACTGTGAAAACAGCACTTTCCCAGAAAGAAATCTACTTCTCTAAGACCGCAAAACAGTGAACAGAGAATGTATGAGTTTCTCAAGATTAGTAACAGATAGAAACAAAAGAAGTACACAGTGATTCATCTACCTAGAGAAGTTACAGAGGTTTACACAGAAAATTCCAAGTATAAGTAAAAGAAGATAAGAGAGACTTAGAAAACTGGTAAAGCCTACATTGTTGATTGAGTTGGGAGTACTTAGCACTGTGAAAACAGCACTTTCGCCGAAAGAAATCTACTTCTCTAAGACTGGGAAACAGTGAAAAGAGAATGTATGAGTTTCTCAAGATTGGTAACAGATAGAAACAAGAGAAAGCACACAGTGATTCATCTACCTAGAGAAGTTACAGAGGTTTACATAGAAAATTCCAAGTATAAGAAAAAGTAGGTAAGAGAGACTTAGAAAACTGGTAAAACCTACATTGTTGATTGAGTTGGGAGTACTTAGCACTGTGAAAACAGCACTTTCGCCGAAAGAAATGTACTTCTCTAAGACCGGGAAACAGTGAAAAGAGAAGGTATGAGTTTCTCAAGATTGGTAACAAATAGAAACAAGAGAAAGTATACAGTGATTCATCTACCTAGAGAAGTTACAGAGGTTTACACAGAGAATTCCAAGTATAAGTACAAGAAAATAGGAGAGACTTAGAAAACTGGTAAATCCTACATTGTTGATAGAGTTGTGAGTACTTAGCACTGTGAAAACAGCACTTTCTCCGAAAGAAATCTACTTCTCTAACACCGGGAAACAGGGAACAGAGAATGTATGAGTTTCTCAAGATTAGTAACAGAGAGAAACAAAAGAAGTACACAGTGATTCATCTACCTAGAGAAGTTACAGAGGTTTACACAGAAAACTCCAAGTATAAGTAAAAGAAGATAAGAGAGACTTAGAAAACTGGTAAAACCTACATTGTTGATGGAGTTGGGAGTACTTAGCACTGTGAAAACAGCACTAGCGCCGAAAGAAATCTACTTCTCTAATACTGGGAAACAGTGAAAAGAGAATGTATGAGTTTCTCAAGATTGGTAACAGGTAGAAACAAGAGAAAGTACACATTGATTCATCTACCTAGAGAAGTTACAGAGGTTTACATAGAAAATTCGAAGTATAAGAAAAAGAAGATAAGAGAGACTTAGAAATCTGGTAAAAGTTACATTGTTGATTGAGTTGGGAGTACTTAGCACTGTGAAAACAGCACTTTCGCCGAAAGAAGTCTACTTCTCTAAGACCGGGAAACAGTGAAAAGAGAATGTATGAGTTTCTCAAGATTGGTAACAGATAGAAACCAGAGAAAGTACACAGTGATTCATCTACCTAGAGAAGTTACAGAGGTTTACACAGAGAATTCCAAGTATAAGTACAAGAAATTAAGAGAGACTTAGAAAACTGGTAAAACCTACATTGTTGATTGAGTTGGGAGTACTTAGCACTGTGAAAACAGCACTTTCGCCAAAAGAAATCTACTTCTCTAAGACCGAGAAACAGTGAACAGAGAACGTATGAGTTTCTCAAGATTAGTAACAGATAGAAACAAAAGAAGTACACAGTGATTCATCTACCTAGAGAAGTTACAGAGGTTTACACAGAAAATTCCAAGTATAAGTAAAAGAAGATAAGAGAGACTTAGAAAACTGGTAAAGCCTACATTGTTGATTGAGTTGGGAGTACTTAGCACTGTGAAAACAGCACTTTCGCCAAAAGAAATCTACTTCTCTAAGACCGAGAAACAGTCAAAAGAGAATGTATGACTTTCTCAAGACTAGTAACAGATAGAAACAAGAGAAAGTACACAGTGATTCATGTACCTAAAGAAGTTACAGAGGTATACACAAAGAAGTCCAAGTAAAATAAAAGAGACTTAGAAAACTGGTAAAACCTACATTGTTGATAGAGTTGGGAGTACTTAGCACTGTGAAAAACAGCACTTTCGCCGAAAGAAATCTACTTCTCTAAGACTGGGAAACAGTGAAAAGAGAATGTATGAGTTTCTCAAGATTGGTAACAGATAGAAACAAGAGAAAGCACACAGTGATTCATCTACCTAGAGAAGTTACAGAGGTTTACATACAAAATTCCAAGTATAAGAAAAAGTAGGTAAGAGAGACTTAGAAAACTGGTAAAACCTACATTGTTGATTGAGTTGGGAGTACTTAGCACTGTGAAAGCAGCACTTTCGCCAAAAGAAATCTACTTCTCTAAGACCGAGAAACAGTGAAAAGAGAATGTATGAGTTTCTCAAGATTGGTAACAGATAGAAACCAGAGAAAGTACACAGTGATTCATCTACCTAGAGAAGTTACAGAGGTTTACACAGAGAATTCCTAGTATAAGTACAAGAAAATAAGAGAGACTTAGAAAACTGGTAAAACCTACATTGCTGATAGAGTTGGGAGTACTTAGCACTGTGAAAACAGCACTTTCGCCGAAAGAAATCTACTTCTCTAACACCGGGAAACAGGGAACAGAGAGGTATGAGTTTCTCAAGATTGGTAACAGATTGAAACAAGAGAAAGTACACAGTGATTCATCTACCTAGAGAACTTACAGAGGTTTACACAGAGAATTCCAAGTATAAGTACAAGAAAATAAGAGAGACTTAGAAAACTGGTAAAACCTACATTGTTGATAGAGTTGGGAGTATTTGGACTGTGAAAACAGCACTTTCGCAGAAAGAAATCCACTTCTCTAACACCGGAAACAGGGAACAGAGAATGTATGAGTTTCTCAAGATTAGTAACAGATAGAAACAAAAGAAGTACACAGTGATTCATCTACCTAGAGAAGTTACAGAGGTTTACACAGAGAATTCCAAGTATAAGTAAAAGAAGATAAGAGAGACTTAGAAAACTGGTAAAACCTACATTGTTGATATAGTTGGGAGTACTTAGCACTGTGAAAACAGCACTTTCGCCGAAAGAAATCTACTTCTCTAAAACCGGGAAACAGTGAAAAGAGAATGTATGAGTTTCTCAAGATTGGTAACAGATAGAAACAAGAGAAAGTACACAGTGATTCATCTACCTAAGGAAGTTACAGAGGTTTACACAGAGACTTCCAAGTATAAGTACAAGAAAATAAGAGAGACTTAGAAAACTGGTAAATCCTACATTGTTGATAGAGTTGGGAGTACTCAGCACTGTGAAAACAGCACTTTCTCCGAAAGAAATCTACTTCTCTAACACCGCGAAGCAGGGAACAGAGAATGTATGAGGTTTCTCAAGATTAGTAACAGATAGAAAAAAAGAAGTACACAGTGATTCATCTACCTAGAGAACTTACAGAGTTTTACACAGAGAATTCCAAGTATAAGTACAAGAAAATAAGAGAGACTTAGAAAACTGGTAAAACCTACATTGCTGATAGAGTTGGGAGTACTTAGCACTGTGAAAACAGCACTTTCGCAGAAAGAAATCTACTTCTCTAAGACCGGGAAACAGTGAACAGAGAATGTATGAGTTTCTCAAGATTGGTAACAGATAGAAACAAGAGAAAGTACACAGTGATTCATCTACCTAGAGAAGTTGGAGAGGTTTACACAGAAAATTCCAAGTATAAGTAAAAGAAGATAAGAGAGACTTAGAAAACTGGTAAAACTTACATTTTTGATTGAGTTGGGTGTACTTAGCACTATGAAAACAGCACTTTCGCCGAAAGAAATCTACTTCTCTAAGACCGGAAAAACAGTGAAAAGAGAATGTATGTGTTTCTCAAGATTGGTAACAGATAGAAACAAGAGAAAGTACACAGTGATTCCTCTACCTAGAGAAGTTACAGAGGTTTACACAGAGAATTCCAAGTACAAGTACAGGAAAATAAGAAGAGACTTAGAAAACTGGTAAAACCTACATTGTTGATAGAGTTGGGAGTATTTGGACTGTGAAAACAGCACTTTCGCAGAAAGAAATCCACTTCTCTAACACCGGGAAACAGGGAACAGAGAATGTATGAGTTTCTCAAGATTAGTAACAGATAGAAACAAAAGAAGTACACAGTGATTCATCTACCTAGAGAAGTTACAGAGGTTTACACAGAGAATTCCAAGTATAAGTAAAAGAAGATAAGAGAGACTTAGAAAACTGGTAAAACCTACATTGTTGATAGAGTTGGGAGTACTTAAGCACTGTGAAAACAGCACTTTCGCCGAAAGAAATCTACTTCTCTAAAACCGGGAAACAGTGAAAAGAGAATGTATGAGTTTCTCAAGATTGGTAACAGATAGAAACAAGAGAAAGTACACAGTGATTCATCTACCTAAGGAAGTTACAGAGGTTTACACAGAGACTTCCAAGTATAAGTACAAGAAAATAAGAGAGACTTAGAAAACTGGTAAATCCTACATTGTTGATAGAGTTGGGAGTACTCAGCACTGTGAAAACAGCACTTTCTCCGAAAGAAATCTACTTCTCTAACACCGCGAAGCAGGGAACAGAGAAATGTATGAGTTTCTCAAGATTAGTAACAGATAGAAAAAAAGAAGTACACAGTGATTCATCTACCTAGAGAACTTACAGAGTTTTACACAGAGAATTCCAAGTATAAGTACAAGAAAATAAGAGAGACTTAGAAAACTGGTAAAACCTACATTGCTGATAGAGTTGGGAGTACTTAGCACTGTGGAAAACAGCACTTTCGCAGAAAGAAATCTACTTCTCTAAGACCGGGAAACAGTGAACAGAGAATGTATGAGTTTCTCAAGATTGGTAACAGATAGAAACAAGAGAAAGTACACAGTGATTCATCTACCTAGAGAAGTTAGAGAGGTTTACACAGAAAATTCCAAGTATAAGTAAAAGAAGATAAGAGAGACTTAGAAAACTGGTAAAACTTACATTTTTGATTGAGTTGGGTGTACTTAGCACTATGAAAACAGCACTTTCGCCGAAAGAAATCTACTTCTCTAAGACCGGAAAACAGTGAAAAGAGAATGTATGTGTTTCTCAAGATTGGTAACAGATAGAAACAAGAGAAAGTACACAGTGATTCCTCTACCTAGAGAAGTTACAGAGGTTTACACAGAGAATTCCAAGTACAAGTACAGGAAAATAAGAGAGACTTAGAAAACTGGTAAAACCTACATTGTTGATAGAGTTGGGAGTACGTAGGAATGTGAAAACAGCACTTTCGCAGAAAGAAATCTACTTCTCTAACACCGAGAAACAGGGAACAGAGAATGTATGAGTTTCTCAAGAATGGTAACAGATAGAAAGAAAAGAAGTACACAGTGATTCATCTACCTAGAAAACTTACAGAGTTTTACACAGAGAATTCCAAGTATAAGTACAAGAAAATAAAAGAGACTTAGAAAACTGGTAAAACTTACATTGTTGATTGAGTTGGGAGTACTTAGCACTGTGAAAACAGCACTTTCGCCGAAAGAAATCTACTTCTCTAAGACCGGGAAACAGTGAAAAGAGAATGTATAAGTTTCTCAAGATTGGTAACAGATAGAAACAAGAGAAAGTACACATTGATTCATCTACCTAGAGAAGTTACAGAGGTTTACACAGAGAATTCCAAGTATAAGTACAAGAAAATAAGAGAGACTTAGAAAACTGGTAAATACTACATTGTTGATAGAGTTGGGAGTACTTAGCACTGTGAAACAGCACTTTCTCCGAAAGAAATCTATTTCTCTAACACCGGGAAACAGGGAACAGAGAATGTATGAGTTTCTCAAGATTAGTAACAGATAGAAAAAAAGAAGTACACAGTGATTGATCTACCTAGAGAAGTTACAGAGGTTTACACAGAGAATTCCAAGTATAAGTACAAGAAAATAAGGGAGACTTGGAAAACTGGTAAAACCTACATTGTTGATAGAGTTGTGAGTACCTAGCACTGTGAAAACAGCACTTTCGCCGAACGTAATCTACTTCTCTAAGACCGGGAAACAGTGAAAAGTGAATGTATGAGTTTCTCAAGATTGGTAACAGATAGAAACCAGAGAAAGTACACAGTGATTCATCTACCTATAGAAGTTACAGAGGTTTACACAGAGACTTCCAAGTAGAAGTACAAGAAAATAAGAGAGACTTAGAAAACTGGTAAAACCTACATTGTTGATAGAGTTGGGCGTACTTAGCACTGTGAAAACAGCACTTTCCCAGAAAGAAATCTACTTCTCTAAGACCGCAAAACAGTGAACAGAGAATGTATGAGTTTCTCAAGATTAGTAACAGATAGAAACAAAAGAAGTACACAGTGATTCATCTACCTAGAGAAGTTACAGAGGTTTACACAGAAAATTCCAAGTATAAGTAAAAGAAGATAAGAGAGACTTAGAAAACTGGTAAAGCCTACATTGTTGATTGAGTTGGGAGTACTTAGCACTGTGAAAACAGCACTTTCGCCAAAAGAAATCTACTTCTCTAAGACCGAGAAACAGTCAAAAGAGAATGTATGACTTTCTCAAGACTAGTAACAGATAGAAACAAGAGAAAGTACACAGTGATTCATGTACCTAAAGAAGTTACAGAGGTATACACAAAGAAGTCCAAGTATAAGTACAAGACAATAAAAGAGACTTAGAAAACTGGTAAAACCTACATTGTTGATAGAGTTGGGAGTACTTAGCACTGTGAAAACAGCACTTTCGCCGAAAGAAATCTACTTCTCTAAGACTGGGAAACAGTGAAAAGAGAATGTATGAGTTTCTCAAGATTGGTAACAGATAGAAACAAGAGAAAGCACACAGTGATTCATCTACCTAGAGAAGTTACAGAGGTTTACATAGAAAATTCCAAGTATAAGAAAAAGTAGGTAAGAGAGACTTAGAAAACTGGTAAAACCTACATTGTTGATTGAGTTGGGAGTACTTAGCACTGTGAAAACAGCACTTTCGCCGAAAGAAATGTACTTCTCTAAGACCGGGAAACAGTGAAAAGAAAAGGTATGAGTTTCTCAAGATTGGTAACAAATAGAAACAAGAGAAAGTATACAGTGATTCATCTACCTAGAGAAGTTACAGAGGTTTACACAGAGAATTCCATGTATAAGTACAAGAAAATAGGAGAGACTTAGAAAACTGGTAAATCCTACATTGTTGATAGAGTTGTGAGTACTTAGCACTGTGAAAACAGCACTTTCTCCGAAAGAAATCTACTTCTCTAACACCGGGAAACAGGGAACAGAGAATGTATGAGTTTCTCAAGATTAGTAACAGAGAGAAACAAAAGAAGTACACAGTGATTCATCTACCTAGAGAAGTTACAGAGGTTTACACAGAAAACTCCAAGTATAAGTAAAAGAAGATAAGAGAGACTTAGAAAACTGGTAAAACCTACATTGTTGATGGAGTTGGGAGTACTTAGCACTGTGAAAACAGCACTAGCGCCGAAAGAAATCTACTTCTCTAATACTGGGAAACAGTGAAAAGAGAATGTATGAGTTTCTCAAGATTGGTAACAGATAGAAACAAGAGAAAGTACACATTGATTCATCTACCTAGAGAAGTTACAGAGGTTTACATAGAAAATTCGAAGTATAAGAAAAAGAAGATAAGAGAGACTTAGAAATCTGGTAAAAGTTACATTGTTGATTGAGTTGGGAGTACTTAGCACTGTGAAAACAGCACTTTCGCCGAAAGAAGTCTACTTCTCTAAGACCGGGAAACAGTGAAAAGAGAATGTATGAGTTTCTCAAGATTGGTAACAGATAGAAACCAGAGAAAGTACACAGTGATTCATCTACCTAGAGAAGTTACAGAGGTTTACACAGAGAATTCCAAGTATAAGTACAAGAAAATAAGAGAGACTTAGAAAACTGGTAAAACCTACATTGTTGATTGAGTTGGGAGTACTTAGCACTGTGAAAACAGCACTTTCGCCAAAAGAAATCTACTTTTCTAAGACCGAGAAACAGTGAACAGAGAACGTATGAGTTTCTCAAGATTAGTAACAGATAGAAACAAAAGAAGTACACAGTGATTCATCTACCTAGAGAAGTTACAGAGGTTTACACAGAAAATTCCAAGTATAAGTAAAAGAAGATAAGAGAGACTTAGAAAACTGGTAAAGCCTACATTGTTGATTGAGTTGGGAGTACTTAGCACTGTGAAAACAGCACTTTCGCCAAAAGAAATCTACTTCTCTAAGACCGAGAAACAGTCAAAAGAGAATGTATGACTTTCTCAAGACTAGTAACAGATACAAACAAGAGAAAGTACACAGTGATTCATGTACCTAAAGAAGTTACAGAGGTATACACAAAGAAGTCCAAGTATAAGTACAAGAAAATAAGAGAGACTTAGAAAACTGGTAAAATCTACATTGTTGATAGAGTTGGGAGTATTTGGACTGTGAAAACAGCACTTTCGCAGAAAGAAATCCACTTCTCTAACACCCGGAAACAGGGAACAGAGAATGTATGAGTTTCTCAAGATTAGTAACAGATAGAAACAAAAGAAGTACACAGTGATTCATCTACCTAGAGAAGTTACAGAGGTTTACACAGAGAATTCCAAGTATAAGTAAAAGAAGATAAGAGAGACTTAGAAAACTGGTAAAACCTACATTGTTGATAGAGTTGGGAGTACTTAGCACTGTGAAAACAGCACTTTCGCCGAAAGAAATCTACTTCTCTAAGACCGGGAAACAGTGAGAAGAGATTGTATGAGTTTCTCAAGATTGGTAACAGATAGAAACAAGGGAAAGTATACAGTGATTCATCTACCTAGAGAAATTACAGAGGTTTACACAGAAAATTCCAAGTATAAGTAAAAGAAGATAAGAGAGACTTAGAAAACTGGTAAAACTTACATTGTTGATTGAGTTGGGAGTACTTAGCACTGTGAAAACAGCACTTTCGCCAAAAGAAATCTACTTCTCTAAGACCGGGAAACAGTGAAAAGAGAATGTATAAGTTTCTCAAGATTGGTAACAGATAGAAACAAGAGAAAGTACACATTGATTCATCTACCTAGAGAAGTTACAGAGGGTTACACAGAGAATTCCAAGTATAAGTACAATAAAATAAGAGAGACTTGGAAAACTGGTAAAACCTACATTGTTGATAGAGTTGTGAGTACCTAGCACTGTGAAAACAGCAGTTTCGCCGAACGAAATCTACTTCTCTAAGACCGGGAAACAGTGAAAAGTGAATGTATGAGTTTCTCAAGATTGGTAAAAGATAGAAACCAGAGAAAGTACACAGTGATTCATCTACCTAGAGAAGTTACAGACGTTTACACAGAGAATTCCAAGTATAAGTACAAGAAAATAAGAGAGACTTAGAAAACTGGTAAAACCTACATTGCTGATAGAGTTGGGAGTACTTAGCACCGTGAAAACAGCACTTTCGCCGAAAGAAATCTACTTCTCTAACAGCGGGAAACAGGGAACAGACAAGGTATGAGTTTCTCAAGATTGGTAACAGATAGAAACAAGAGAAAGTACACAGTGATTCATCTACCTAGAGAACTTACAGAGGTTTACACAGAGAATTCCAAGTATAACTACAAGAAAATAAGAGAGACCTAGAAAACTGGTAAAACCTACATTGTTGATAGAGTTGGGAGTACTTAGCACTGTGAAAACAGCACTTTCACCGAAAGAAATCTACTTCTCTAAGACCGGGAAACTGTGAGAAGAGAATGTATGAGTTTCTCAAGATTGGTAACAGATAGAAACAAGAGAAAGTACACAGTGATTCATCTACCTAGAGAAGTTACAGAGGTTTACACAGAAAATTCCAATTATAAGTAAAAGAAGATAAGAGAGACTTAGAAAACTGGTAAAACTTACATTGTTGATTGAGTTGGGAGTACTTAGCACTGTGAAAACAGCACTTTCGCCGAAAGAAATCTACTTCTCTAAAACCGGGAAACAGTGAAAAGAGAATGTATGAGTTTCTCAAGATTGGTAACAGATAGAAACAAGAGAAAGTACACAGTGATTCATCTACCTAAGGAAGTTACAGAGGTTTACACAGAGACTTCCAAGTATAAGTACAAGAAAATAAGAGAGACTTAGAAAACTGGTAAATCCTACATTGTTGATAGAGTTGGGAGTACTCAGCACTGTGAAAACAGCACTTTCTCCGAAAGAAATCTACTTCTCTAACACCGCGAAGCAGGGAACAGAGAATGTATGAGTTTCTCAAGATTAGTAACAGATAGAAAAAAAGAAGTACACAGTGATTCATCTACCTAGAGAACTTACAGAGTTTCACACAGAGAATTCCAAGTATAAGTACAAGAAAATAAGAGAGACTTAGAAAACTGGTAAAACCTACATTGCTGATAGAGTTGGGAGTACTTAGCACTGTGAAAACAGCACTTTCGCAGAAAGAAATCTACTTCTCTAAGACCGGGAAACAGTGAACAGAGAATGTATGAGTTTCTCAAGATTGGTAACAGATAGAAACAAGAGAAAGTACACAGTGATTCATCTACCTAGAGAAGTTAGAGAGGTTTACACAGAAAATTCCAAGTATAAGTAAAAGAAGATAAGAGAGACTTAGAAAACTGGTAAAACTTACATTTTTGATTGAGTTGGGTGTACTTAGCACTATGAAAACAGCACTTTCGCCGAAAGAAATCTACTTCTCTAAGACCGGAAAACAGTGAAAAGAGAATGTATGTGTTTCTCAAGATTGGTAACAGATAGAAACAAGAGAAAGTACACAGTGATTCCTCTACCTAGAGAAGTTACAGAGGTTTACACAGAGAATTCCAAGTACAAGTACAGGAAAATAAGAGAGACTTAGAAAACTGGTAAAACCTACATTGTTGATAGAGTTGGGAGTACGTAGGAATGTGAAAACAGCACTTTCGCAGAAAGAAATCTACTTCTCTAACACCGAGAAACAGGGAACAGAGAATGTATGAGTTTCTCAAGAATGGTAACAGATAGAAAGAAAAGAAGTACACAGTGATTCATCTACCTAGAAAACTTACAGAGTTTTACACAGAGAATTCCAAGTATAAGTACAAGAAAATAAGAGAGACTTAGAAAACTGGTAAAACTTACATTGTTGATTGAGTTGGGAGTACTTAGCACTGTGAAAACAGCACTTTCGCCGAAAGAAATCTACTTCTCTAAGACCGGGAAACAGTGAAAAGAGAATGTATAAGTTTCTCAAGATTGGTAACAGATAGAAACAAGAGAAAGTACACATTGATTCATCTACCTAGAGAAGTTACAGAGGTTTACACAGAGAATTCCAAGTATAAGTACAAGAAAATAAGAGAGACTTAGAAAACTGGTAAATACTACATTGTTGATAGAGTTGGGAGTACTTAGCACTGTGAAAACAGCACTTTCTCCGAAAGAAATCTATTTCTCTAACACCGGGAAACAGGGAACAGAGAATGTATGAGTTTCTCAAGATTAGTAACAGATAGAAAAAAAGAAGTACACAGTGATTCATCTACCTAGAGAAGTTACAGAGGTTTACACAGAGAATTCCAAGTATAAGTACAAGAAAATAAGGGAGACTTGGAAAACTGGTAAAACCTACATTGTTGATAGAGTTGTGAGTACCTAGCACTGTGAAAACAGCACTTTCGCCGAACGAAATCTACTTCTCTAAGACCGGGAAACAGTGAAAAGTGAATGTATGAGTTTCTCAAGATTGGTAAAAGATAGAAACCAGAGAAAGTACACAGTGATTCATCTACCTAGAGAAGTTACAGACGTTTACACAGAGAATTCCAAGTATAAGTACAAGAAAATAAGAGAGACTTAGAAAACTGGTAAAACCTACATTGCTGATAGAGTTGGGAGTACTTAGGACTGTGAAAACAGCACTTTCGCAGAAAGAAATCTACTTCTCTAACACCGAGAAACAGGGAACAGAGAATGTATGAGTTTCTCAAGAATGGTAACAGATAGAAAGAAAAGAAGTACAGAGTGATTCATCTATCTAGAAACCTTACAGAGTTTTACACAGAGAATTCCAAGTATAAGTACAAGAAAATAAGAGAGACTTAGAAAACTGGTAAAACTTACATTGTTGATTGAGTTGGGAGTACTTAGCACTGTGAAAACAGCACTTTCGCCGAAAGAAATCTACTGCTCTAAGACCGGGAAACAGTGAAAAGAGAATTTATGACCTTGTCAAGATTGGTAACAGATAGAAAGAAGAGAAAGTACACAGTGATTCATCTACCTAGAGAAGTTACAGAGGTTTACACAGAGAATTCCAAGTATAAGTAAAAGAAGATAAGAGAGACTTCGAAAACTGGTAAAACTTACATTGTTGATTGAGTTGGGAATACTTAGCACTGTGAAAACAGCACTTTCGCCGAAAGAAATCTACTTCTCTAAGACCGGGAAAAAGGGAACAGAGAATGTATGAGTTTCTCAAGATTAGTAACAGATAGAAACAAAAGAAGTACACAGTGATTCATCTACCTAGACAAGTTACAGAGGTTTACACAGAGAATTCCATGTATAAGTACAAAAAATAAGACAGACTTAGAAAACTGGTAAAACCTACATTGTTGATAGAGTTGGGAGTACTTAGCACTGTGAAAACAGCACTTTCGCAGAAAGAAATCTACTTCTCTAAGACCGGGAAACAGTGAGAAGAGATTGTATGAGTTTCTTAAGATTGGTAACAGATAGAAACAAGGGAAAGTATACAGTGATTCATCTACCTAGAGAAATTACAGAGGTTTACACAGAAAATTCCAAGTATAAGTAAAAGAAGATAAGAGAGACTTAGAAAACTGGTAAAACTTACATTGTTGATTGAGTTGGGAGTACTTAGCACTGTGAAAACAGCCCTTTCGCAGAAAGAAATCTACTTCTCTAAGACCGGGAAACAGTGAGAAGAGACTGTATGAGTTTCTCAAGATTGGTAACAGATAGAAACAAGGGAAAGTACACAGTGATTCATCTACCTAGAGAAGTTACAGAGGTTTACACAGAGAATTCCAAGTATAAGTACAAGAAAATAAGCGAGACTTAGAAAACTGGTAAAACCTACATTGTTGATAGAGTTGGGAGTACTTAGCACTGTGAAAACAGCACTTTCGCCGAAAGAAATCTACTTCTCTAAGACCGGGAAACAGTGATAAGAGAATGTATGAGTTTCTCAAGATTGGTAACAGATAGAAACCAGAGAAAGTACACAGTGATTCATCTACCTATAGAAGTTACAGAGGTTTACACAGAGAATTCCAAGTAGAAGTACAAGAAAATAAGAGAGACTTAGAAAACTGGTAAAACCTACATTGTTGATAGAGTTGGGAGTACTTAGCACTGTGAAAACAGCACTTTCCCAGAAAGAAATCTACTTCTCTAAGACCGCGAAACAGTGAACAGAGAATGTATGAGTTTCTCAAGATTAGTAACAGATAGAAACAAAACAAGTACACAGTGATTCATCTACCTAGAGAAGTTACAGAGGTTTACACAGAAAATTCCAAGTATAAGTAAAAGAAGATGAGAGAGACTTAGAAAACTGGTAAAACCTACAATGTTGATAGAGTTGGGAGAACTTAGCACTGTGAAAACAGCACTTTCGCCGAAAGAAATCTACTTCTCTATCACCGGGTAACAGGGAACAGAGAATGAATGAGTTTCTCAAGATTAGTAACAGATAGAAAAAAAGAAGTACACAGTGATTCATCTACCTAGAGAAGTTACCGAGGTTTACACAGAGAATTCCAAGTATAAGTACAAGAAAATAAGAGAGACTTAGAAAACTGGTAAAACCTACATTGTTGATAGAGTTGGGAGTACTTAGCACTGTGCAAACAGCATTTTCCCAGAAAGAAATCTACTTCTCTAAGACCGCGAAACAGTGAACAGAGAATGTATGATTTTCTCAAGATTAATAACAGATAGAAACAAAAGAAGTACACAGTGATTCATCTACCTAGAGAAGTTACAAAGGTTTACACAGAAAATTCCACGTATTAGTAAAAGAAGATAAGAGAGACTTAGAAAACTGGTAAATGTTACATTGTTGGTTGAGTTGGGAGTACTTAGCACTGTGAAAACAGCACTTTCGCCGAAAGAAATCTACTTCTCTAAGACTGGGAAACAGGGAAAAGAGAATGTATGAGTTTCTCAAGATTGGTAGCAGATAGAAACAAGAGAAAGCATACAGTGATTCATCTACCTAGAGAAGTTACAGAGGTTTACATACAAAATTCCAAGTATAAGAAAAAGTAGATAAGAGAGACTTAGAAAACTGGTAAAACTTACATTGTTGATTGAGTTGGGAGTACTTAGCACTGTGAAAACAGCACTTTCGCCGAAAGAAATGTACTTCTCTAAGACCGGGAAACAGTGAAAAGAGAATGTATGACTTTCTAAAGATTGGTAACAGACAGAAACAAGAGAAAATATACAGTGATTCATCTACCTAGAGAAGTTACAGAGGTTTACACAGAGAATTCCAAGTATAAGTACACGAAAATAAGAGAGACTTAGAAAATTGGTAAAACCTACATTGTTGATAGAGTTGGGAGTACTTAGCACTGTGAAAACAGCACTTTCTCCAAAAGAAATCTACTTCTCTAACACCGGGAAACAGGGAACAGAGAATGTATGAGTTTCTCAAGATTGGTAACACATAGACACAAGAGAAAGTACACAGTGATTCATCTACCTAGAGAAATTACAGAGGTTTACACAGAGAATTCCAAGTATAAGTACAAGAAATTAAGAGAGACTTAGAAAACTGGTAAAACCTACTTTGTTTATAGAGTTCGGAGTACTTAGCACTGTGAAAACAGCACTTTCCCAGAAAGAAATCTACTTCTCTAAGACCGCGAAACAGTGAACAGAGAATGTATGATTTTCTCAAGATTAGTAACAGATAGAAACAAAAGAAGTACACCGTGATTCATCTACCTAGAGAAGTTACAAAGGTTTACACAGAAAATTCCACGTATTAGTAAAAGAAGATAAGAGAGACTTAGAAAACTGGTAAAACTTACATTGTTGATTGAGTTCGGAGTACTTAGCACTGTGAAAACAGCACTTTCGCCGAAAGAAATCTACTTCTCTAAGACTAGGAAACAGTGAAAAGAGAATGTATGAGTTTCTCAAGATTGGTAGCAGATAGAAACAAGAGAAAGTACACAGTGATTCATCTACCTAGAGAAGTTACAGAGGTTTACATAGAAAATTCCAAGTATAAGAAAAAGTAGATAAGAGAGACTTAGAAAACTGGTAAAACTTACATTGTTGATTGAGTTGGGAGTACTTAGCACTGTGAAAACAGCACTTTCGCCGAAAGAAATGTACTTCTCTAAGACCGGGAAACGGTGAAAAGAGAATATATGAGTTTCTCAAGATTGGTAACAGATAGAAACAAGAGAAAATATACAGTGATTCATCTACCTAGAGAAGTTACAGAGGTTTACACAGAGATTTCCAAGTATAAGTACACGGAAATCAGAGAGACTTAGAAAACTGGTAAAACCTACATTGTTGATAGAGTTGGGAGTACTTAGCACTGTGAAAACAGCACTTTCGCCGAAAGAGATCTACTTCTCTAACACCGGGAAACAGGGAACAGAGAATGTCTGAGTTTCTCAAGATTGGTAACACGTAGACACAAGAGAAAGTACACAGTGATTCATCTACCTAGAGAAGTTACAGAGGTTTACACAGAGAATTCCAAGTATAAGTACAAGAAAATAAGAGAGACTTAGAAAACTGGTAAAACCTACATTTTTGATACAGTTGGCAGTACTTAGCACTGTGAAAACAGCACTTTCGCAGAAAGAAATCTACTGCTCTAAGACCGGGAAACAGGGAACAGAGAATGTATGAGTTTCTCAAGATTGGTAACAGATAGAAACAAGAGAAAGTACACAGTGATTCATCTACCTAGAGAAGTTACAGAGGTTTACACAGAGAATTCCAAGTATAAGTACAAGAAAATAAGAGAGACTTAGAAAACAGGTAAAACCTACATTGCTGATAGAGTTGGGAGAACTTAGCACTGTGAAAACAGCACTTTCCCAGAAAGAAATCTACTTCTCTAAGACCGCGATACAGTGAACAGAGAATGTATGAGTTTCTCAAGATTGGTAACAGATAGAAACAAGAGAAAGTACACAGTGATTCATCTACCTAGAGAAGTTACAGAGGTTTACATAGAAAATTCGAAGTATAAGTAAAAGAAGATAAGAGAGACTTAGAAAACTGGTAAAAGTTACATTGTTGATAGAGTTGGGAGAACTTAGCACTGTGAAAACAGCACTTTCGCCGAAAGAAATCTACTTCTCTAAGACCGGGAAACAGTGAGAAGAGACTGTATGAGTTTCTCAAGATTGGTAACAGAAAGAAACAAGGGAAAGTACACAGTGATTCATCTACCTGGAGAAGTTACAGAGGTTTACACAGAGAATTCCAAATATAAGTACAAGAAAATAAGAGAGACTTAGAAAACTGGTAAAACCTACATTGTTGATAGAGTTGGGCGTACTTAGCACTGTGAAAACAGCACATTCGCCGAAAGAAATCTACTTCTCTAAGACCGGGAAACAGTGAAAAGAGAATGTATGAGTTTCTCAAGATTGGTAACAGATAGAAACAAGAGAAAGTACACAGTGATTCATCTACCTGGAGAAGTTACAGAGGTTTACACAGAGAATTCCAAATATAAGTACAAGAAAATAAGAGAGACTTAGAAAACTGGTAAAACCTACATTGTTGATAGAGTTGGCAGTACTTAGCACTGTGAAAACAGCACTTTCGCCAAAAGAAATCTACTTCTCTAAGACCGGGAAACAGTGAAAAGAGAATGTATGACTTTCTCAAGATTGGTAACAGATAGATACAAGAGAAAGTACACAGTGATTCATGTACCTAGAGAAGTTACAGAGGTTTACACAGAGAAGTCCAAGTATAAGTACAAGAAAATAAAAGAGACTTAGAAAACTGGTAAAACCTACATTGTTCATAGAGTTGGGAGTACTTAGCACTGTAAAAACAGCTCTTTCGCCGAAAGAAATCTACTTCTCTAAGACTGGGAAACAGTGAAAAGAGAATGTATGAGTTTCTCAAGATTGGTAGCAGATAGAAACAAGAGAAAGCACACAGTGATTCATCTACCTAGAGAAGTTACAGAGGTTTACATAGAAAATTCCAAGTATAAGAAAAAGTAGATAAGAGAGACTTAGAAAACTGGTAAAACTTACATTGTTGATTGAGTTGGGAGTACTTAGCACTGTGAAAACAGCACTATGGCCGAAAGAAATGTACTTCTCTAAGACCGGGAAACAGTGAAAAGAGAATGTATGACTTTCTCAAGATTGGTAACAAATACAAACAAGAGAAAGTACACAGTGATTCATCTACCTAGAGAAGTTACAGAAGTTTACACAGAGAATTCCAAGTATAAGTACAAGAAAATAGGAGATACTTAGAAAACTGGTAAATCCTACATTGTTGATAGAGTTGTGAGTACTTAGCACTGTGAAAACAGCACTTTCTCCGAAAGAAATCTACTTCTCTAACACCGGGAAACAGGTAACAGAGAATGTATGAGTTTCTCAAGATTAGTAACAGATAGAAACAAAAGAAGTACACAGTGATTCATCTACCTAGAGAAGTTACAGAGGTTTACATAGAAAATTCGAAGTAGAAGAAAAAGAAGATAAGAGAGACTTAGAAAACTGGTAAAACTTATATTGTTGATTGAGTTGGGAGTACTTAGCACTGTGAAAACAGCACTTTCGCCGAAAGAAATGTACTTCTCTAAGACCGGAAAACAGTGAAAAGAGAATGTATGAGTTTCTCAAGATTGGTAACAGATAGAAACAAGTGAAAGTACACAGTGATTCATATACCTAGAAAAGTTACAGAGGTTTACACAGAGAATTCCAAGTATAAGTACACGAAAATAAGAGAGACTTAGAAAACTGGTAAAACCTACATTGTTGACAGAGTTGGGAGTACTTAGCACTGTGAAAACAGCACATTCGCCGAAAGAGATCTACTTCTCTAACACCGGGAAACAGGGAACAGAGAATGTCTGAGTTTCTCAAGATTGGTAACACGTAGACACAAGAGAAAGTACACAGTGATTCATCTACCTAGAGAAGTTACAGAGGTTTACACAGAGAATTCCAAGTATAAGTACAAGAAAATAAGAGAGACTTAGAAAACTGGTAAAACCTACATTTTTGATACAGTTGGCAGTACTTAGCACTGTGAAAACAGCACTTTCGCAGAAAGAAATCTACTGCTCTAAGACCGGGAAACAGGGAACAGAGAATGTATGAGTTTCTCAAGATTGGTAACAGATAGAAACAAGAGAAAGTACACAGTGATTCATCTACCTAGAGAAGTTACAGAGGTTTACACAGAGAATTCCAAGTATAAGTACAAGAAAATAAGAGAGACTTAGAAAACAGGTAAAACCTACATTGCTGATAGAGTTGGGAGAACTTAGCACTGTGAAAACAGCACTTTCCCAGAAAGAAATCTACTTCTCTAAGACCGCGATACAGTGAACAGAGAATGTATGAGTTTCTCAAGATTGGTAACAGATAGAAACAAGAGAAAGTACACAGTGATTCATCTACCTAGAGAAGTTACAGAGGTTTACATAGAAAATTCGAAGTATAAGTAAAAGAAGATAAGAGAGACTTAGAAAACTGGTAAAAGTTACATTGTTGATAGAGTTGGGAGAACTTAGCACTGTGAAAACAGCACTTTCGCCGAAAGAAATCTACTTCTCTAAGACCGGGAAACAGTGAGAAGAGACTGTATGAGTTTCTCAAGATTGGTAACAGAAAGAAACAAGGGAAAGTACACAGTGATTCATCTACCTGGAGAAGTTACAGAGGTTTACACAGAGAATTCCAAATATAAGTACAAGAAAATAAGAGAGACTTAGAAAACTGGTAAAACCTACATTGTTGATAGAGTTGGGCGTACTTAGCACTGTGAAAACAGCACATTCGCCGAAAGAAATCTACTTCTCTAAGACCGGGAAACAGTGAAAAGAGAATGTATGAGTTTCTCAAGATTGGTAACAGATAGAAACAAGAGAAAGTACACAGTGATTCATCTACCTGGAGAAGTTACAGAGGTTTACACAGAGAATTCCAAATATAAGTACAAGAAAATAAGAGAGACTTAGAAAACTGGTAAAACCTACATTGTTGATAGAGTTGGCAGTACTTAGCACTGTGAAAACAGCACTTTCGCCAAAAGAAATCTACTTCTCTAAGACCGGGAAACAGTGAAAAGAGAATGTATGACTTTCTCAAGATTGGTAACAGATAGATACAAGAGAAAGTACACAGTGATTCATGTACCTAGAGAAGTTACAGAGGTTTACACAGAGAAGTCCAAGTATAAGTACAAGAAAATAAAAGAGACTTAGAAAACTGGTAAAACCTACATTGTTCATAGAGTTGGGAGTACTTAGCACTGTAAAAACAGCTCTTTCGCCGAAAGAAATCTACTTCTCTAAGACTGGGAAACAGTGAAAAGAGAATGTATGAGTTTCTCAAGATTGGTAGCAGATAGAAACAAGAGAAAGCACACAGTGATTCATCTACCTAGAGAAGTTACAGAGGTTTACATAGAAAATTCCAAGTATAAGAAAAAGTAGATAAGAGAGACTTAGAAAACTGGTAAAACTTACATTGTTGATTGAGTTGGGAGTACTTAGCACTGTGAAAACAGCACTATGGCCGAAAGAAATGTACTTCTCTAAGACCGGGAAACAGTGAAAAGAGAATGTATGACTTTCTCAAGATTGGTAACAAATACAAACAAGAGAAAGTACACAGTGATTCATCTACCTAGAGAAGTTACAGAAGTTTACACAGAGAATTCCAAGTATAAGTACAAGAAAATAGGAGATACTTAGAAAACTGGTAAATCCTACATTGTTGATAGAGTTGTGAGTACTTAGCACTGTGAAAACAGCACTTTCTCCGAAAGAAATCTACTTCTCTAACACCGGGAAACAGGTAACAGAGAATGTATGAGTTTCTCAAGATTAGTAACAGATAGAAACAAAAGAAGTACACAGTGATTCATCTACCTAGAGAAGTTACAGAGGTTTACATAGAAAATTCGAAGTATAAGAAAAAGAAGATAAGAGAGACTTAGAAAACTGGTAAAACTTATATTGTTGATTGAGTTGGGAGTACTTAGCACTGTGAAAACAGCACTTTCGCCGAAAGAAATGTACTTCTCTAAGACCGGAAAACAGTGAAAAGAGAATGTATGAGTTTCTAAAGATTGGTAACAGATAGAAACAAGTGAAAGTACACAGTGATTCATATACCTAGAAAAGTTACAGAGGTTTACACAGAGAATTCCAAGTATAAGTACACGAAAATAAGAGAGACTTAGAAAACTGGTAAAACCTACATTGTTGACAGAGTTGGGAGTACTTAGTACTCTGAAAACAGCACTTTCGCAGAATGATATCTACTTCTCTAACACCCGGAAACAGGGAACAGAGAATGTATGAGTTTCTCAAGATTGGTAACACATAGACACAAGAGAAAGTACACAGTGATTCATCTACCTAGAGAAGTTACAGAGGTTTACACAGAGAATTCCAAGTATAAGTACAAGAAAATAAGCGAGACTTAGAAAACTGGTAAAACCTACATTGTTGATAGAGTTGGGAGTACTTAGCACTGTGAAAACAGGACTTTCGCATAGAGAAATCTACTTCTCTAAGACCGGGAAACAGTGAATAGAGAATGTATGAGTTTCTCCAGATTGGTGACAGATAGAAACAAGAGAAAGTACACAGTGATTCATCTACCTAGAGAACTTACAGAGGTTTACACAGAGAATTCCAAGTATAAGTACAAGAAAATAAGAGAGACTTAGAAAACTGGTAAAACCTACATTGTTGATAGAGTTGGGAGTACTTAGCACTGTAAAAACAGCACTTTCGCAGAAAAAAATCTACTTCTCTAACACCGGGAAACAGGGAACAGAGAATGTATGAGTTTCTCAAGATTAGTGACAGATAGATACAAAAGAAGTACACAGTGATTCATCTACCTAGAGAAGTTACAGAGGTTTACACAGAGAATTCCAAGTATAAGTACAAGAAAATAAGAGAGACTTAGAAAACCGGTAAAAGCTACATTGTTGATAGAGTTGGGAGTACTTAGCACTGTGAAAACAGCACTTTCGCAGAAAGAAATCTACTTCTCTAACACCGAGAAACAGAGAACAGAGAATGTATGAGTTTCTCAAGAATGGTAACAGATAGAAACAAAAGAAGTACACAGTGATTCATCTACCTTGAGAACTTACAGAGTTTTACACAGAGAATTCCAAGTATAAGTAAAGGAAGATAAGAGAGACTTAGAGAACTGGTAAAACTTACATTGTTGATTGAGTTGGGAGTACTTAGCACTGTGAAAACAGCACTTTCGCCGAAAGAAATCTACTTGTTTAAGACCGGGAATCAGTGAAAAGAGAATGTATGAGTTTCTCAAGATTGGTAACACATAGAAACCAGAGAAAGTACACAGTGATTCATCTACCTAGAGAAGTTACAGAGGTTTACACAGAGAATTCCAAGTATAAGTACAAGAAAATAAGAGAGACTTAGAAAACTGGTAAAACCTACATTGTTGATAGAGTTGGGCGTACTTAGCACTGTGAAAACAGCACTTTCACAGAAAGAAATCTTCGTCTCTAAGACCGCGAAACAGTGAACAGAGAATGTATGAGTTTCTCAAGATTAGTAACAGATAGAAACAAAAGAAGTACACAGTGATTCATCTACCTAGAGAAGTTACAGAGGTTTACACAGAGAATTCCATGTATAAGTACAAAAAATAAGACAGACTTAGAAAACTGGTAAAACCTACATTGTTGGTAGAGTTGGGAGTACTTAGCACTGTGAAAACAGCAATTTCGCAGAAAGAAATCTACTTCTATAAGACCGGGAAACAGTGAGAAGAGACTGTATGGGTTTCTCAAGAATGGTAACAGATAGAAACAAGGGAAAGTACACAGTGATTCATCTACCTAGAGAAGTTACAGAGGTTTACACAGAAAATTCCAAGTATAAGTAAAAGAAGATAAGAGAGACTTAGAAAACTGGTATAACTTACATTGTTGATTGAGTTGGGAGTACTTAGCACTGTGTAAACAGCACTTTCGCCGAAAGAAATCTACTTCTCTAAGACCGGGAAACAGTGAAAAGAGAATGTATGAGTTTCTCAAGATTGGTAACAGATAGAAAAAAACAAGTACACAGTGATTCATCTACCTAGAGAAGTTACAGAGGTTTACACAGAGAATTCCAGGTATAAGTACAAGAAAATAAGAGAGACTTAGAAAACTGGCAAAACCTACATTGTTGATAGAGTTGTGAGTACCTAGCACTGTGAAAACAGCACTTTCGCCGAACGAAATCTACTTCTCTAAGACCGGGAAACAGTGAAAAGAGAATGTATGAGTTTCTCAAGATTGGTAAAAGATAGAAACCAGAGAAAGTACACAGTGATTCATCTACCTAGAGAAGTTACAGAGGTTTACATAGAAAATTCGAAGTATAAGAAAAAGAAGATAAGACAGACTTAGAAAACTGGTAAAAGTTACATTGTTGATTGAGTTGGGAGTACTTAGCACTGTGAAAACAGCACTTTCGCCGAAAGAAATGCACTTCTCTAAGACCGGGAAACAGTAAAAAGAGAATGTATGAGTTTCTCAAGATTGGTAACAGATAGAGACAAGAGAAAATACACAGTGATTCATCTACCTGGAGAAGTTACAGAGGTTTACACAGAGAATTCCAAATATAAGTACAAGAAAAAAAGAGAGACTTAGAAAACTGGTAAAACCTACATTGTTGATAGAGTTGGGAGTACTTAGCACTGTGAAAACAGCACTTTCGCCGAAAGAAATCTACTTCTCTAACACCGGGAAACAGGTAACAGAGAATGTATGAGTTTCTAAAGATTGGTAACAGATACAAACCAGAGAGTGTACACAGTGATTCATCTACCTAGAGAAGTTACAGAGGTTTACACTGAGAATTCCAAGTATAAGTACAAGAAAATAAGAGAGACTTAGAATACTGGTAAAACCTACATTGTTGATAGAGTTGGGAGTACTTAGCACTGTGAAAACAGCACTTTCGCAGAAAGAAATCTACTTCTCTGAGACCGGGAAACAGTGAACAGAGAATTTCTGAGTTTCTCAAGATTCGTAACAGATAGAAACAAGAGAAAGTACTCAGTGATTCATCTACCTAGAGAAGTTACAGAGGTTTACACAGAAAATTCCAAGTATAAGTAAAAGAAGATAAGAGAGACTTAGAAAACTGGTAAAACTTACATTGTTGACTGAGTTGGGAGTACTTAGCACTGTGAAAACAGCACTTTCGCCGAAAGAAATCTACTTCTCTAAGACCGGGAAACAGTGAAAAGAGAATGTATGAGTTTCTCAAGATTGGTAACAAATAGAAACAAGAGAAAGTACACAGTGATTCATCTACCTAGAGAAGTTACAGAGGTTTACACAGAGAATTCCAGGTATAAGTACAAGAAAATAGGAGAGACTTAGAAAACTGGTAAATCCTCCATTGTTGATAGAGTTGTGAGTACATAGCACTGTGAAAACAGCACTTTCTCTGAAAGAAATCTACTTGTCTAACACCGGGAAACAGGGAACAGAGAATGAATGAGTTTCTCAAGATTAGTAACAGATAGAAACAAAAGAAGTACACAGTGATTCATCTACCTAGAGAAGTTACAGAGGTTTACATAGAAAATTCGACGTATAAGAAAAAGAAGATAAGAGAGACTTAGAAAACTGGTAAAACTTACATTGTTGATTGAGTTGGGAGTACTTAGCACTGTGAAAACAGCACTTTCGCTGAAAGAAATGTACTTCTCTAAGACCGGGAAACAGTGAAAAGAGAATGTATGAGTTTCTCAAGATTGGTAGCAGATAGAAACAAGAGAAAGCACACAGTGATTCATGTACCTAGAGAAGTTACAGAGGTTTACACAG
Source organism: Heterohyrax brucei (assembly GCA_028571685.1). Classification (NCBI taxonomy): domain Eukaryota; kingdom Metazoa; phylum Chordata; class Mammalia; order Hyracoidea; family Procaviidae; genus Heterohyrax; species Heterohyrax brucei. The sequence goes on along the minus strand of CM053165.1, from coordinate 4,381,013 downwards.
AGAAGTCCAAGTATAAGTACAAGAAAATAAAAGAGACTTAGAAAACTGGTAAAACCTACATTGTTGATAGAGTTGAGAGTACTTAGCACTGTGAAAACAGCACTTTCGCCGAAAGAAATCTACTTCTCTAACACTGGGAAACAGTGAAAAGAGAATGTATGAGTTTCTCAAGATTGGTAGCAGATAGAAACAAGAGAAAGCACACAGTGATTCATCTACCTAGAGAAGTTACAGAGGTTTACATAGAAAATTCCAAGTATAAGAAAAAGTAGATAAGAGAGACTTAGAAAACTGGTAAAACTTACATTGTTGATTGAGTTGGGAGTACTTAGCACTGTGAAAACAGCACTTTCGCTGAAAGAAATGTACTTCTCTAAGACCGGGAAACAGTGAAAAGAGAATGTATGAGTTTCTCAAGATTGGTAACAAATAGAAACCAGAGAAAGTACACAGTGATTCATCTACCTAGAGAAGTTACAGAGGTTTACACAGAGAATTCCAAGTATAAGTACAAGAAAAGAAGAGAGACTTAGAAAACTGGTAAAACCTACATTGTTGATAGAGTTGGGCGTACTTAGCACTGTGAAAACAGCACTTTCCCAGAAAGAAATCTACTTCTCTAAGACCGCGAAACAGTGAACAGAGAATGTATGAGTTTCTCAAGATTAGTAACAGATAGAAACAGAAGAAGTACACAGTGATTCATCTACCTAGAGAAGTTACAGAGGTTTACACAGAAAATTCCAAGGATAAGTAAAACAAGATAAGAGAGACTTAGAAAACTGGTAAAAGCTACATTGTTGATAGAGTTGGGAGTACTTAGCACTGTGAAAACAGCACTTTCGCCGAAAGAAATCTACTTCTCTAAGACCGGGAAACAGTGAAAGGAGAATCTATGAGTTTCTCAAGATTGGTAACAGATAGAAACAAGAGAAAGTACACAGTGATTCATATACCTAGAAAAGTTACAGAGGTTTACACAGAGAATTCCAAGTATAAGTACACGAAAATAAGAGAGACTTAGAAAACTGGTAAAACCTACATTGTTGATAGAGTTGGGAGTACTTAGCACTGTGAAAACAGCACTTTCTCCGAAAGAAATCTACTTCTCTACCAACGGGAAACAGGGAACAGAGAAGGTATGAGTTTCTCAAGATTAGTAACAGAGAGAAACCAAAGAAGTACAGAGGGATTCATCTACCTAGAGAAGTTACAGAGGTTTACACAGAGAATTCCAAGTATAAGTACAAGAAAATAATAGAGAGTAGAACACTGGTAAAACCTACATTGTTGATAGAGTTGTGAGTACCTAGAACTGTGAAAACAGCACTTTCGCCGAACGAAATCTACTTCTCTAAGACCGGGAAACAGTGAAAAGAGAATGTATGAGTTTCTCAAGATTGGTAAAAGATAGAAACCAGAGAAAGTACACAGTGATTCATCTACCTAGAGAAGTTACAGAGGTTTACACAGAGAATTCCAAGTATAAGTACAAGAAAATAAGCGAGACTTAGAAAACTGGTAAAACCTCCATTGCTGATAGAGTTGGGAGTACTTAGCACTGTGAAAACAGCACTTTTGCAGAAAGAAATCTACTTCTCTAACACCGGGAAACAGGGAACAGAGAATGTATGAGTTTCTCAAGATTAGTAACAGATAGAAACAAAAGAAGTACACAGTGATTCATCTACCTAGAGAAGTTACAGAGGTTTACACAGAGAATTCCAAGTATAAGTACAAGAAAATAAGAGAGACTTAGAAAACTGGTAAAAGCTACATTGTTGATAGAGTTGGGAGTACTTAGCACTGTGAAAACAGCACTTTCGCAGAAAGAAATCTACTTCTCTAAGACCGCGAAACAGTGAACAGAGAATGTATGAGTTTCTCAAAATTAGTAACAGATAGAAACAAAAGAAGTACACGGTGATTCATCTACCTAAAGGACTTACAGAGTTTTACACAGAGAACTCCAAGTATAAGTACAACAAAATAAGAGAGACTTAGAAAACTGGTAAAACCTACATTGTTGATAGAGTTGGGAGTACTTAGCACTGTGAAAACAGCACTTTCGCCGAAAGAAATCTACTTCTCTAAGACCGGGAAACAGTGAAAAGAGAATGTATGAGTTTCTCAAGATTCGTAACAGATAGAAACAAGAGAAAGTACACAGTGATTCATCTACCTAGAGAAGTTACAGAGGTTTACACAGAAAATTCCAAGTATAAGTAAAAGAAGATAAGAGAGACTTAGAAAACTGGTAAAATTTACATTGTTGATTGAGTTGGGAGTACTTAGCACTGTGAAAACAGCACTTTCGCCGAAAGAAATCTACTTCTCTAACACCGGGAAACAGGGAACAGAGAATGTATGAGTTTTTCAAGATTAGTAACAGATAGAAACAAAAGAAGTACACAGTGATTCATCTACCTAGAGAAGTTACAGAGGTTTACACAGAGAATTCCGTGTATAAGTACAAAAAAATAAGAGAGACTTAGAAAACTGGTAAAACCTACATTGTTGATAGAGTTGTGAGTACCTAGCACTGTGAAAACAGCACTTTCGCCGAATGAAATCTACTTCTCTAAGACCGGGAAACAGTGAAAAGAGAATGTATGAGTTTCTCAAGATTGGTAAAAGATAGAAACCAGAGAAAGTACACAGTGATTCATCTACCTAGAGAAGTTACAGAGGTTTACACAGAGAAATCCAAGTATAAGTACAAGAAAATAGGAGAGACTTAGAAAACTGGTAAACCCTACATTGTTGATAGAGTTGTGAGTACTTAGCACTGTGAAAACAGCACTTTCTCCGAAAGAAATCTACTTCTCTAACACCGGGAAATTGGGAACAGAGAATGTATGACTTTCTCCAGATTCGTAACAGATAGAAACAAGAGAAAGTACACAGTGATTCAGGTACCTAGAGAAGTTACAGAGGTTTACACAGAGAAGTCCAAGTATAAGTACAAGAAAATAAAAGAGACTTAGAAAACTGCTAAAACTTACATTGTTGATTGAGTTGGGAGTACTTAGCACTGTGAAAACAGCACTTTCTCCGAAAGAAATCTACTTCTCTAACACCGGGAAACAGGGAACAGAGAATGTATGAGTTTCTCAAGATTAGTAACAGATAGAAACAAAAGAAGTACACAGTGATTCATCTACCTAGAGAAGTTACAGAGGTTTACACGGAGAATTCCGTGTATAAGTACAAAAAAATAAGAGAGACTTAGAAAACTGGTAAAACCTACATTGTTGATAGAGTTGTGAGTACCTAGCACTGTGAAAACAGCACTTTCGCCGAATGAAATCTACTTCTCTAAGACCGCGAAACAGTGAAAAGAGAATGTATGAGTTTCTCAAGATTGGTAAAAGATAGAAACCAGAGAAAGTACACAGTGATTCATCTACCTAGAGAAGTTACAGAGGTTTACACAGAGAATTCCAAGTATAAGTACAAGAAAATAAGAGAGAATTAGAAAACTGGTAAAACCTAAATTGCTGATAGAGTTGGGAGTACTTAGCACTGTGAAAACATCACTTTCGCCGAAAGAAATCTACTTCTCTAACACCGGGAAAGAGGGAACAGAGAAGGTATGAGTTTCTCAAGATTGGTAACAGATAGAAACAAGAGAAAGTACACAGTGATTCATCTACCTAGAGAACTTACAGAGGTTTACACAGAGAATTCCAAGTATAAGTACAAGAAAATAAGAGAGACTTAGAAAACTGGTAAAACCTACATTGTTGATAGAGTTGGGAGTAGTTAGCACTGTGAAAACAGCACTTTCGCAGAAAGAAATCTACTTCTCTAACACTGGGAAACAGGTAACAGAGAATGTATGAGTTTCTCAAGATTGGTAACACACAGACACAAGAGAAAATACACAGTGATTCATCTACCTAGAGAAGTTACAGAGGTTTACACAGAGACTTCCAAGTATAAGTACAAGAAAATAAGAGAGACTTAGAAAACTGGTAAAACCTACATTTTTGATACAGTTGGCAGTACTTAGCACTGTGAAAACAGCACTTTTGCAGAAAGAAATCTACTTCTCTAACACCGGGAAGCAGGGAACAGAGAATGTATGAGTTTCTCAAGATTAGTAACAGATAGAAACAAAAGAAGTACACAGTGATTCATCTACCTAGAGAAGTTACAGAGGTTTACACAGAGAATTCCAAGTATGAGGAAAAGAAAATAAGAGAGACTTAGAAAACTGGTAAAAGCTACATTGTTGATAGAGTTGGGAGTACTTAGCACTGTGAAAACAGCACTTTCCCCGAACGAAATCTACTTCTCTAAGACCGGGAAACAGTGATAAGAGAATGTATGAGTTTCTCAAGATTGGTAACAGATAGAAACCAGAGAGAGTACACAGTGATTCATCTATCTAGAGAAGTTACAGAGGTTTACACAGAGAATTCCAAGTATAAGTACAAGAAAAGAAGAGAGACTTAGAAAACTGGTAAAACCTACATTGTTGATAGAGTTGGGCGTACTTAGCACTGTGAAAACAGCACTTTCCCAGAAAGAAATCTACTTCTCTAAGACCGCGAAACAGTGAACAGAGAATGTATGAGTTTCTCAAGATTAGTAACAGATAGAAACAAAAGAAGTACACAGTGATTCCTCTACCTAGAGAAGTTACAGAGGTTTACATAGAAAATTCGAAGTATAAGAAAAATAAGATAAGAGAGACTTAGAAAACTGGTAAAAGTTACATTGTTGATTGAGTTGGGAGTACTTAGCACTGTGAAAACAGCACTTTCGCCGAAAGAAATGCACTTCTCTAAGACCGGGAAACAGTGAAAAGAGAATGTATGAGTTTCTCAAGTTTGGTAACAGATAGAAACAAGAGAAAATACACAGTGATTCATCTACTTGGAGAAGTTACAAAGGTTTACACAGAGAATTCCAAATATAAGTACAAGAAAAAAAGAGAGACTTAGAAAACTGGTAAAACCTACTTTGTTGATAGAGTTGGGAGTACGTAGCCCTGTGAAAACAGCACTTTCGCCGAAAGAAATCTACTTCTCTAAGACCGCGAAACAATGAACAGAAAATGTATGAGTTTCTCAAGATTAGTAAGAGATAGAAACAAAAGAAGTATACAGAGATTCATCTACCTAGAGAAGTTACAGAGGTTTACACAGAAAATTCCACGTATTAGTAAAAGAAGATAAGAGAGACTTAGAAAACTGGTAAAACTTACATTGTTGATTGAGTTGGGAGTACTTAGCACTGTGAAAACAGCACTTTCGTCAAAAGAAATCTACTTCTCTAAGACCGGGAAACAGTGAAAAGAGAATGTATGACTTCCTCAAGATTGGTAACAGATAGAAACAAGAGAAAGTACACAGTGATTCATCTACCTAGAGAAGTTACAGAGGTTTACACAGAAAATTCCAAGTATAAGTAAAAGAAGATAAGAGAGACTTAGAAAACTGGTAAAACCTACATTGTTGATAGAGTTGGGAGTACTTAGCACTGTGAAAACAGCACTTTCGCCGAAAGAAATCTACTTCTCTAAGACCGGGAAACAGTGAAAAGAGAATGTATGAGTTTCTCAAGATTGGTAACAGATAGAAACAAGAGAAAGCACACAGTGATTCATCTACCTAGAGAAGTTACAGAGGTTTACACAGAAAATTCCAAGTATAAGTAAAAGAAGATAAGAGAGACTTAGAAAACTGGTAAAACTTACATTGTTGATCGAGTTGGGAGTACTTAGCACTGTGAAAACAGCACTTTCGCCGAAAGAAATCTACTTCTCTAAGACCGGGAAACAGTGAAAAGAGAATGTATGAGTTTCTCAAGATTGGTAACAAATAGAAACAAGAGAAAGTACACAGTGATTCATCTACCTAGAGAAGTTACAGAGGTTTACACAGAGAATTCCAAGTATAAGTACAAGAAAATAGGAGAGACTTAGAAAACTGGTAAAACCTACATTGTTGATAGAGTTGTGAGTACTTAGCACTGTGAAAACAGCACTTTCTCCGAAAGAAATCTACTTCTCTAACACCGGGAAACAGGGAACAGAGAATGTATGAGTTTCTCAAGATTAGTAACAGATAGAAACAAAAGAAGTACACAGTGATTCATCTACCTAGAGAAGTTACAGAGGTTTACACAGAGAATTCCGTGTATAAGTACAAAAAAATAAGAGAGACTTAGAAAACTGGTAAAACCTACATTGTTGATAGAGTTGTGAGTACCTAGCACTGTGAAAACAGCACTTTCGCCGAATGAAATCTACTTCTCTAAGACCGCGAAACAGTGAAAAGAGAATGTATGAGTTTCTCAAGATTGGTAAAAGATAGAAACCAGAGAAAGTACACAGTGATTCATCTACCTAGAGAAGTTACAGAGGTTTACACAGAGAATTCCAAGTATAAGTACAAGAAAATAAGAGAGAATTAGAAAACTGGTAAAAGCTAAATTGCTGATAGAGTTGGGAGTACTTAGCACTGTGAAAACATCACTTTCGCCGAAAGAAATCTACTTCTCTAACACCGGGAAAGAGGGAAAAGAGAAGGTATGAGTTTCTCAAGATTGGTAACAGATAGAAACAAGAGAAAGTACACAGTGATTCATCTACCTAGAGAACTTACAGAGGTTTACACAGAGAATTCCAAGTATGAGGAAAAGAAAATAAGAGAGACTTAGAAAACTGGTAAAACCTACATTGTTGATAGAGTTGGGAGTACTTAGCACTGTGAAAACAGCACTTTCGCAGAAAGAAATCTACTTCTCTAACACTGGGAAACAGGGAACAGAGAATGTATGAGTTTCTCAAGATTGGTAACACACAGACACAAGAGAAAATACACAGTGATTCATCTACCTGGAGATGTTACAGAGGTTTACACAGAGAATTCCAAATACAAGTACAAGAAAAGAAGAGAGACTTAGAAAACTGGTAAAACCTACATTGTTGATAGAGTTGGGCGTACTTAGCACTGTGAAAACAGCACTTTCCCAGAAAGAAATCTACTTCTCTAAGACCGCGAAACAGTGAACAGAGAATGTATGAGTTTCTCAAGATTAGTAACAGATAGAAACAAAAGAAGTACACAGTGATTCCTCTACCTAGAGAAGTTACAGAGGTTTACATAGAAAATTCGAAGTATAAGAAAAATAAGATAAGAGAGACTTAGAAAACTGGTAAAAGTTACATTGTTCATTGAGTTGGGAGTACTTAGCACTGTGAAATCAGCACTTTCGCCGAAAGAAATGCACTTCTCTAAGACCGGGAAACAGTGAAAAGAGAATGTATGAGTTTCTCAAGATTGGTAACAGATAGAAACAAGAGAAAATACACAGTGATTCATCTACTTGGAGAAGTTACAAAGGTTTACACAGAGAATTCCAAATATAAGTACAAGAAAAAAAGAGAGACTTAGAAAACTGGTAAAACCTACATTGTTGATAGAGTTGTGAGTACTTAGCACTGTGAAAACAGCACTTTCCCAGAAAGAAATCTACTTCTCTAAGACCGCGAAACAATGAACAGAGAATGTATGAGTTTCTCAAGATTGGTAACAGATAGAAACAAGAGAAAGTACACAGTGATTCATCTACCTAGAGAAGTTACAGAGGTTTACACAGAGAATTCCAAGTATAAGTACAAGAAAATAAGAGAGACTTAGAAAACTGGTAAAACCTACATTGCTGATAGAGTTGGGAGTACTTAGCACTGTGAAAACAGCACTTTCGTCAAAAGAAATCTACTTCTCTAAGACCGGGAAACAGTGAAAAGAGAATGTATGACTTCCTCAAGAATGGTAACAGATAGAAACAAGAGAAAGTACACAGTGATTCATCTACCTAGAGAAGTTACAGAGGTTTACACAGAAAATTCCAAGTATAAGTAAAAGAAGATAAGAGAGACTTAGAAAACTGGTAAAACCTACATTGTTGATAGAGTTGGGAGTACTTAGCACTGTGAAAACAGCACTTTCGCCGAAAGAAATCTACTTCTCTAAGACCGGGAAACAGTGAAAAGAGAATGTATGAGTTTCTCAAGATTGGTAACAGATAGAAACAAGAGAAAGCACACAGTGATTCATCTATCTAGAGAAGTTACAGAGGTTTACATAGAAAATTCCAAGTATAAGAAAAAGTAGATAAGAGAGACTTAGAAAACTGGTAAAACTTACATTGTTGATTGAGTTGGGAGTACTTAGCACTGTGAAAACAGCACTTTCGCCGAAAGAAATGTACTTCTCTAAGACCGGGAAACAGTGAAAAGAGAATGTATGAGTTTCTCAAGATTGGTAACAAATAGAAACAGGAGAAAGTATACAGTGATTCATCTACCTAGAGAAGTTACAGAGGTTTACACAGAGAATTCCAAGTATAAGTACAAGAAAATAAGAGAGACTTAGAAAACTGGTAAATCCTACATTGTTGATAGAGTTGGGAGTACTTAGCACTGTGAAAACAGCACTTTCGCCGAAAGAAATCTGCTTCTCTAAGACCGGGAAACAGTGAAAAGAGAATGTATGAGTTTCTCAAGATTGGTAACAGATAGAAACAAGAGAAAGTACACAGTGATTCATCTACCTAGAGAAGTTACAGAGGTTTACACAGAAAATTCCAAGTATAAGTAAAAGAAGATAAGAGAGACTTAGAAAACTGGTAAAACTTACATTGTTGATTGAGTTGGGAGTACTTAGCACTGTGAAAACAGCACTTTCGCCGAAAGAAATCTACTTCTCTAAGACCGGGAAACAGTGAAAAGAGAATGTATGAGTTTCTCAAGATTGGTAACAAATAGAAACAAGAGAAAGTACACAGTGATTCATCTACCTAGAGAAGTTACAGAGGTTGACACAGAGAATTCCAAGTATAAGTACAAGAAAATAGGAGAGACTTAGAAAACTGGTAAAACCTACATTGTTGATAGAGTTGTGAGTACTTAGCACTGTGAAAACAGCACTTTCTCCGAAAGAAATCTACTTCTCTAACACCGGGAAACAGGGAACAGAGAATGTATGAGTTTCTCAAGATTACTAACAGATAGAAACAAAAGAAGTACACAGTGATTCATCTACCTAGAGAAGTTACAGAGGTTTACACAGAGAATTCCGTGTATAAGTACAAAAAAATAAGAGAGACTTAGAAAACTGGTAAAACCTACATTGTTGATAGAGTTGTGAGTACCTAGCACTGTGAAAACAGCACTTTCGCCGAATGAAATCTACTTCTCTAAGACCGCGAAACAGTGAAAAGAGAATGTATGAGTTTCTAAAGATTGGTAAAAGATAGAAACCAGAGAAAGTACACAGTGATTCATCTACCTAGAGAAGTTACAGAGGTTTACACAGAGAATTCCAAGTATAAGTACAAGAAAATAAGAGAGAATTAGAAAACTGGTAAAACCTAAATTGCTGATAGAGTTGGGAGTACTTAGCACTGTGAAAACATCACTTTCGCCGAAAGAAATCTACTTCTCTAACACCGGGAAAGAGGGAAAAGAGAAGGTATGAGTTTCTCAAGATTGGTAACAGATAGAAACAAGAGAAAGTACACAGTGATTCATCTACCTAGAGAACTTACAGAGGTTTACACAGAGAATTCCAAGTATGAGGAAAAGAAAATAAGAGAGACTTAGAAAACTGGTAAAACCTACATTGTTGATAGAGTTGGGAGTACTTAGCACTGTGAAAACAGCACTTTCGCAGAAAGAAATCTACTTCTCTAACACTGGGAAACAGGGAACAGAGAATGTATGAGTTTCTCAAGATTGGTAACACACAGACACAAGAGAAAATACACAGTGATTCATCTACCTGGAGATGTTACAGAGGTTTACACAGAGAATTCCAAATACAAGTACAAGAAAAGAAGAGAGACTTAGAAAACTGGTAAAACCTACATTGTTGATAGAGTTGGGCGTACTTAGCACTGTGAAAACAGCACTTTCCCAGAAAGAAATCTACTTCTCTAAGACCGCGAAACAGTGAACAGAGAATGTATGAGTTTCTCAAGATTAGTAACAGATAGAAACAAAAGAAGTACACAGTGATTCCTCTACCTAGAGAAGTTACAGAGGTTTACATAGAAAATTCGAAGTATAAGAAAAATAAGAGAAGAGAGACTTAGAAAACTGGTAAAAGTTACATTGTTGATTGAGTTGGGAGTACTTAGCACTGTGAAATCAGCACTTTCGCCGAAAGAAATGCACTTCTCTAAGACCGGGAAACAGTGAAAAGAGAATGTATGAGTTTCTCAAGATTGGTAACAGATAGAAACAAGAGAAAATACACAGTGATTCATCTACTTGGAGAAGTTACAAAGGTTTACACAGAGAATTCCAAATATAAGTACAAGAAAAAAAGAGAGACTTAGAAAACTGGTAAAACCTACATTGTTGATAGAGTTGTGAGTACTTAGCACTGTGAAAACAGCACTTTCCCAGAAAGAAATCTACTTCTCTAAGACCGCGAAACAATGAACAGAGAATGTATGAGTTTCTCAAGATTGGTAACAGATAGAAACAAGAGAAAGTACACAGTGATTCATCTACCTGGAGAAGTTACAGAGGTTTACACAGAGAATTCCAAATATAAGTACAAGAAAATAAGAGAGACTTAGAAAACTGGTAAAACCTACATTGTTGATAGAGTTGGGAGTACTTAGCACTGTGAAAACAGCACTTTCGCAGAAAGAAATCTACTTCTCTAAGACCGGGAAACAGTGAGAAGAGACTGTATGAGTTTCTCAAGATTGGTAACAGATAGAAACAAGGGAAAGTACACAGTGATTCATCTACCTGGAGATGTTACAGAGGTTTACACAGAGAATTCCAAATATAAGTACAAGAAAATAAGAGAGACTTAGAAAACTGGTAAAACCTACATTGTTGATAGAGTTGGGAGTACTTAGCACTGTGAAAACAGCACTTTCGCCGAAAGAAATCTACTTCTCTAAGACCGCGAAACAGTGAACAGAGAATGTATGAGTTTCTCAAAATTAGTAAGAGATAGAAACAAAAGAAGTACACAGTGATTCATCTACCTAGAGAAGTTACAGAGGTTTACACAGAAAATTCCAAGTATAAGTAAAAGAAGATAAGAGAGACTTAGAAAACTGGTAAAATCTACATTGTTGATAGAGTTGGGAGTACTTAGCACTGTGAAAACAGCACTTTCGCCGAAAGAAATCTACTTCTCTAAGACCGGGAAACAGTGAACAGAGAATGTATGAGTTTCTCAAGATTGGTAACAAATAGAAACAAGAGAAAGTACACAGTGATTCATCTACCTAGAGAAGTTACAGAGGTTTACATAGAAAATTCGAAGTATAAGAAAAAGAAGATAAGAGAGACTTAGAAAACTGGTAAAAGTTACATAGTTGATTGAGTTGGGAGTACTTAGCACTGTGAAAACAGCACTTTCGCCGAAAGAAATCTACTTCTCTAAGACAGGGAAACAGTGAACAGAGAATGTATGAGTTTCTCAAGATTGGTAACAGATAGAAACAAGAGAAAATACACAGTGATTCATCTATCTGGAGAAGTTACAGAGGTTTACACAGAGAATTCCAAATATAAGTACAAGAAAAAAAGAGAGACTTAGAAAACTTGTAAAACCTACATTGTTGATAGAGTTGGGAGTACTTAGCACTGTGAAAACAGCACTTTCGCCGAAAGAAATCTACTTCTCTAACACCGGGAAACACGGAACAGAGAATGTATGAGTTTCTCAAGATTGGTAACAGATAGAAACCAGAGAAAGTACACAGTGATTCATCTACCTAGAGAAGTTACAGAGGTTTACACAGAGAATTCCAAGTATAAGTACAACAAAATAAGAGAGACTTAGAAAACTGGTAAAACCTACATTGTTGATAGAGTTGGGAGTACTTAGCACTGTGAAAACAGCACTTTCGCCGAACGAAATCTACTTCTCTAAGACCGGGAAACAGTGAAAAGAGAATGTATGAGTTTCTCAAGATTGGTAACAGATAGAAACAAGAGAAAGTACACAGTGATTCATCTACCTAGAGAAGTTACAGAGGTTTACACAGAAAATTCCAAGTATAAGTAAAAGAAGATAAGAGAGACTTAGAAAACTGGTAAAACTTACATTGTTGATTGAGTTGGGAGTACTTAGCACTGTGAAAACAGCACTTTCGCCGAAAGAAATCTACTTCTCTAAGACCGGGAAACAGTGAAAAGAGAATGTATGAGTTTCTCAAGATTGGTAACAAATAGAAACAAGAGAAAGTACACAGTGATTCATCTACCTAGAGAAGTTACAGAGGTTTACACAGAGAATTCCAAGTATAAGTACAAGAAAATAGGAGAGACTTAGAAAACTGGTAAAACCTACATTGTTGATAGAGTTGTGAGTACTTAGCACTGTGAAAACAGCACTTTCTCCGAAAGAAATCTACTTCTCTAACACCGGGAAACAGGGAACAGAGAATGTATGAGTTTCTCAAGATTAGTAACAGATAGAAACAAAAGAAGTACACAGTGATTCATCTACCTAGAGAAGTTACAGAGGTTTACACAGAGAATTCCGTGTATAAGTACAAAAAAATAAGAGAGACTTAGAAAACTGGTAAAACCTACATTGTTGATAGAGTTGTGAGTACCTAGCACTGTGAAAACAGCACTTTCGCCGAATGAAATCTACTTCTCTAAGACCGCGAAACAGTGAAAAGAGAATGTATGAGTTTCTCAAGATTGGTAAAAGATAGAAACCAGAGAAAGTACACAGTGATTCATCTACCTAGAGAAGTTACAGAGGTTTACACAGAGAATTCCAAGTATAAGTACAAGAAAATAAGAGAGAATTAGAAAACTGGTAAAACCTAAATTGCTGATAGAGTTGGGAGTACTTAGCACTGTGAAAACATCACTTTCGCCGAAAGAAATCTACTTCTCTAACACCGGGAAAGAGGGAACAGAGAAGGTATGAGTTTCTCAAGATTGGTAACAGATAGAAACAAGAGAAAGTACACAGTGATTCATCTACCTAGAGAACTTACAGAGGTTTACACAGAGAATTCCAAGTATAAGTACAAGAAAATAAGAGAGACTTAGAAAACTGGTAAAACCTACATTGTTGATAGAGTTGGGAGTACTTAGCACTGTGAAAACAGCACTTTCGCAGATAGAAATCTACTTCTCTAACACTGGGAAACAGGGAACAGAGAATGTATGAGTTTCTCAAGATTGGTAACACACAGACACAAGAGAAAATACACAGTGATTCATCTACCTAGAGAAGTTACAGAGGTTTACACAGAGAATTCCAAGTATGAGGAAAAGAAAATAAGAGAGACTTAGAAAACTGGTAAAAGCTACATTGTTGATAGAGTTGGGAGTACTTAGCACTGTGAAAACAGCACTTTCCCCGAACGAAATCTACTTCTCTAAGACCGGGAAACAGTGATAAGAGAATGTATGAGTTTCTCAAGATTGGTAACAGATAGAAACCAGAGAGAGTACACAGTGATTCATCTACCTAGAGAAGTTACAGAGGTTTACACAGAGAATTCCAAGTATAAGTACAAGAAAAGAAGAGAGACTTAGAAAACTGGTAAAACCTACATTGTTGATAGAGTTGGGAGTACTTAGCACTGTGAAAACAGCACTTTCCCAGAAAGAAATCTACTTCTCTAAGACCGCGAAACAGTGAACAGAGAATGTATGAGTTTCTCAAGATTAGTAACAGATAGAAACAAAAGAAGTACACAGTGATTCCTCTACCTAGAGAAGTTACAGAGGTTTACATAGAAAATTCGAAGTATAAGAAAAATAAGATAAGAGAGACTTAGAAAACTGGTAAAAGTTACATTGTTGATTGAGTTGGGAGTACTTAGCACTGTGAAAACAGCACTTTCGCCGAAAGAAATGCACTTCTCTAAGACCGGGAAACAGTGAAAAGAGAATGTATGAGTTTCTCAAGATTGGTAACAGATAGAAACAAGAGAAAATACACAGTGATTCATCTACTTGGAGAAGTTACAAAGGTTTACACAGAGAATTCCAAATATAAGTACAAGAAAAAAAGAGAGACTTAGAAAACTGGTAAAACCTACATTGTTGATAGAGTTGTGAGTACTTAGCACTGTGAAAACAGCACTTTCGCCGAAAGAAATCTACTTCTCTAACACCGGGAAACAGGGAACAGAGAATGTATGAGTTTCTCAAGATTGGTAACAGATAGAAACAAGAGAAAGTACACAGTGATTCATCTACCTGGAGAAGTTACAGAGGTTTACACAGAGAATTCCAAATATAAGTACAAGAAAATAAGAGAGACTTAGAAAACTGGTAAAACCTACATTGTTGATAGAGTTGGGAGTACTTAGCACTGTGAAAACAGCACTTTCGCTGAAAGAAATCTACTTCTCTAACACCGGGAAACAGGGAACAGAGAATGTATGAGTTTCTCAAGATTGGTAACAGATAGAAACCAGAGAAGGTACACAGTGACTCATCTACCTAGAGAAGTTACAGAGGTTTACACAGAGAATTCCAAGTATAAGTACAAGAAATTAAGAGAGACTTAGAAAACTGGTAAAACCTACTTTGTTGATAGAGTTGGGAGTACGTAGCCCTGTGAAAACAGCACTTTCGCCGAACGAAATCTACTTCTCTAAGACCGCGAAACAATGAACAGAAAATGTATGAGTTTCTCAAGATTAGTAAGAGATAGAAACAAAAGAAGTACACAGTGATTCATCTACCTAGAGAAGTTACAGAGGTTTACACAGAAAATTCCACGTATTAGTAAAAGAAAATAAGAGAGACTTAGAAAACTGGTAAAACTTACATTGTTGATTGAGTTGGGAGTACTTAGCACTGTGAAAACAGCACTTTCGTCAAAAGAAATCTACTTCTCTAAGACCGGGAAACAGTGAAAAGAGAATGTATGACTTCCTCAAGATTGGTAAGAGATAGAAACAAGAGAAAGTACACAGTGATTCATCTACCTAGAGAAGTTACAGAGGTTTACACAGAAAATTCCAAGTATAAGTAAAAGAAGATAAGAGAGACTTAGAAAACTGGTAAAACCTACATTGTTGATAGAGTTGGGAGTACTTAGCACTGTGAAAACAGCACTTTCGCCGAAAGAAATCTACTTCTCTAAGACCGGGAAACAGTGAAAAGAGAATGTATGAGTTTCTCAAGATTGGTAACAGATAGAAACAAGAGAAAGCACACAGTGATTCATCTACCTAGAGAAGTTACAGAGGTTTACATAGAAAATTCCAAGTATAAGAAAAAGTAGATAAGAGAGACTTAGAAAACTGGTAAAACTTACATTGTTGATTGAGTTGGGAGTACTTAGCACTGTGAAAACAGCACTTTCGCCGAAAGAAATGTACTTCTCTAAGACCGGGAAACAGTGAAAAGAGAATTTATGAGTTTCTCAAGATTGGTAACAAATAGAAACAGGAGAAAGTATACAGTGATTCATCTACCTAGAGAAGTTACAGAGGTTTACACAGAGAATTCCAAGTATAAGTACAAGAAAATAAGAGAGACTTAGAAAACTGATAAATCCTACATTGTTGATAGAGTTGTGAGTACTTAGCACTGTGAAAACAGCACTTTCTCCGAAAGAAATCTACTTCTCTAAGACCGGGAAACAGTGAAATGAGAATGTATGAGTTTCTCAAGATTGGTAAGAGATAGAAACCAGAGAAAGTACAGAGTGATTCATCTACCTAGAGAAGTTACAGAGGTTTACACAGAGAATTCCATGTATAAGTACAAAAAATGAGACAGACTTAGAAAACTGGTAAAACCTACATTGTTGATAGAGTTGGGAGTACTTAGCACTGTGAAAACAGCACTTTCGCAGAAAGAAATCTACTTCTCTAAGACCGGGAAACAGTGAGAAGAGACTGTATGAGTTTCTCAAGATTGGTAACAGATAGAAACAAGGGAAAGTACACAGTGATTCATCTACCTGGAGATGTTACAGAGGTTTACACAGAGAATTCCAAATATAAGTACAAGAAAATAAGAGAGACTTAGAAAACTGGTAAAACCTACATTGTTGATAGAGTTGGGAGTACTTAGCACTGTGAAAACAGCACTTTCGCCGAAAGAAATCTACTTCTCTAAGACCGCGAAACAGTGAACAGAGAATGTATGAGTTTCTCAAAATTAGTAACAGATAGAAACAAAAGAAGTACACAGTGATTCATCTACCTAGAGAAGTTACAGAGGTTTACACAGAAAATTCCAAGTATAAGTAAAAGAAGATAAGAGAGACTTAGAAAACTGGTAAAATCTACATTGTTGATAGAGTTGGGAGTACTTAGCACTGTGAAAACAGCACTTTCGCCGAAAGAAATCTACTTCTCTAAGACCGCGAAACAGTGAACAGAGAATGTATGATTTTCTCAAGATTAGTAACAGATAGAAACAAAAGAAATACACAGTGATTCATCTACCTAGAGAAGTTACAAAGGTTTACACAGAAAATTCCACGTATTAGTAAAAGAAGATAAGAGAGACTTAGAAAACTGGTAAAACTTACATTGTTGATTGAGTTGGGAGTACTTAGCACTGTGAAAACAGCACTTTCCCCAAAAGAAATCTACTTCTCTAAGTCCGGGAAACAGTGAAAAGAGAATGTATGACTTTCTCAAGATTGGTAACATTTAGAAACAAGAGAAAGTACACAGTGATTCATGTACCTAGAGAAGTAACAGAGGTTTACACAGAGAAGTCCAAGTATAAGTACAAGAAAATAAAAGAGACTTAGAAAACTGGTAAAACCTACATTGTTGATAGAGTTGGGAGTACTTAGCACTGTGAAAACAGCACTTTCTCCGAAAGAAATCTACTTCTCTACCAACGGGAAACAGGGAACAGAGAAGGTATGAGTTTCTCAAGATTAGTAACAGAGAGAAACCAAAGAAGTACAGAGGGATTCATCTACCTAGAGAAGTTACAGAGGTTTACACAGAGAATTCCAAGTATAAGTACAAGAAAATAAGAGAGACTTAGAAAACTGGTAAAAGCTACATTGTTGATAGAGTTGGGAGTACTTAGCACTGTGAAAACAGCACTTTCGCAGAAAGAAATCTACTTCTCTAAGACCGCGAAACAGTGAACAGAGAATGTATGAGTTTCTCAAAATTAGTAACAGATAGAAACAAAAGAAGTACACGGTGATTCATCTACCTAAAGGACTTACAGAGTTTTACACAGAGAACTCCAAGTATAAGTACACGAAAATAAGAGAGACTTAGAAAACTGGTAAAACTTACATTGTTGATTGAGTTGGGAGTACTTAGCACTGTGAAAACAGCACTTTCCCCAAAAGAAATCTACTTCTCTAAGTCCGGGAAACAGTGAAAAGAGAATGTATGAGTTTCTCAAGATTGGTAACAGATAGAAACAAGAGAAAATACACAGTGATTCATCTATCTGGAGAAGTTACAGAGGTTTACACAGAGAATTCCAAATATAAGTACAAGAAAAAAAGAGAGACTTAGAAAACTCGTAAAACCTACATTGTTGATAGAGTTGGGAGTACTTAGCACTGTGAAAACAGCACTTTCTCCGAAAGAAATCTACTTCTCTAACACCGGGAAACGCGGAACAGAGAAGGTATGAGTTTCTCAAGATTGGTAACAGATAGAAACAAGAGAAAGTACACAGTGATTCATCTACCTAGAGAAGTTACAGAGGTTTACACAGAGAATTCCAAGTATAAGTACAAGAAAATAAGAGAGACTTAGAAAACTGGTAAAAGCTACATTGTTGATAGAGTTGGGAGTACTTAGCACTGTGAAAACAGCACTTTCGCCGAACGAAATCTACTTCTCTAAGACCGGGAAACAGTGAACAGAGAATGTATGAGTTTGTCAAGATTAGTAACAGATAGAAACCAGAGAAAGTACACAGTGATTCATCTACCTAGAGAAGTTACAGAGTTTTACACAGAGAACTCCAAGTATAAGTACACGAAAATAAGAGAGACTTAGAAAACTGGTAAAACCTACATTGTTGATAGAGTTGGGAGTACTTAGCACTGTGAAAACAGCACTTTCGCCGAAAGAAATCTACTTCTCTAACACCGGGAAACAGGGAACAGAGAATGAATGAGTTTCTCAAGATTGGTAACAGATAGAAACAAAAGAAGTACACAGTGATTCATCTACCTAGAGAACTTACAGAGGTTTACACAGAGAATTCCAAGTATAAGTACAAGAAAATAAGAGAGACTTAGAAAACTGGTAAAACCTACATTGCTGATAGAGTTGCGAGTACTTAGCAGTGTGAAAACAGCACTTTCGAAGAAAAAAATCTACTTCTCTGAGACCGGGAAACAGTGAACAGAGAATGTATGAGTTTCTCAAGATTGGTAACAGATAGAAACAAGAGAAAGTACACAGTGATTCATCTACCTAGAGAAGTTACAGTGGTTTACACAGAGAATTCCAAGTATAAGTACAAGAAAATAAGAGAGACTAGAACACTGGTAAAACCTACATTGTTGATAGAGTTGTGAGTACCTAGAACTGTGAAAACAGCACTTTCGCCGAACGAAATCTACTTCTCTAACACCGGTAAACAGTGAAAAGAGAATGTATGAGTTTCTCAAGATTGGTAAAAGATAGAAACCAGAGAAAGTACACAGTGATTCATCTACCTAGAGAAGTTACAGAGGTTTACACAGAGAATTCCAAGTATAAGTACAAGAAAATAAGCGAGACTTAGAAAACTGGTAAAACCTCCATTGTTGATAGAGTTGGGAGTACTTAGCACTGTGAAAACAGCACTTTTGCAGAAAGAAATCTACTTCTCTAACACCGGGAAACAGGGAACAGAGAATGTATGAGTTTCTCAAGATTAGTAACAGATAGAAACAAAAGAAGTACACAGTGATTCATCTACCTAGAGAAGTTACAGAGGTTTACACAGAGAATTCCAAGTATGAGGAAAAGAAAATAAGAGAGACTTAGAAAACTGGTAAAAGCTACATTGTTGATAGAGTTGGGAGTACTTAGCACTGTGAAAACAGCACTTTCCCCGAACGAAATCTACTTCTCTAAGACCGGGAAACAGTGATAAGAGAATGTATGAGTTTCTCAAGATTGGTAACAGATAGAAACCAGAGAGAGTACACAGTGATTCATCTACCTAGAGAAGTTACAGAGGTTTACACAGAGAATTCCAAGTATAAGTACAAGAAAAGAAGAGAGACTTAGAAAACTGGTAAAACCTACATTGTTGATAGAGTTGGGCGTACTTAGCACTGTGAAAACAGCACTTTCCCAGAAAGAAATCTACTTCTCTAAGACCGCGAAACAGTGAACAGAGAATGTATGAGTTTCTCAAGATTAGTAACAGATAGAAACAAAAGAAGTACACAGTGATTCCTCTACCTAGAGAAGTTACAGAGGTTTACATAGAAAATTCCAAGTATAAGAAAAAGTAGATAAGAGAGACTTAGAAAACTGGTAAAACTTACATTGTTGATTGAGTTGGGAGTACTTAGCACTGTGAAAACAGCACTTTCGCCGAAAGAAATGTACTTCTCTAAGACCGGGAAACAGTGAAAAGAGAATGTATGAGTTTCTCAAGATTGGTAACAAATAGAAACAGGAGAAAGTATACAGTGATTCATCTACCTAGAGAAGTTACAGAGGTTTACACAGAGAATTCCAAGTATAAGTACAAGAAAATAAGAGAGACTTAGAAAACTGGTAAATCCTACATTGTTGATAGAGTTGTGAGTACTTAGCACTGTGAAAACAGCACTTTCTCCGAAAGAAATCTACTTCTCTAAGACCGGGAAACAGTGAAAGGAGAATGTATGAGTTTCTCAAGATTGGTAAGAGATAGAAACCAGAGAAAGTACAGAGTGATTCATCTACCTAGAGAAGTTACAGAGGTTTACACAGAGAATTCCATGTATAAGTACAAAAAATGAGACAGACTTAGAAAACTGGTAAAACCTACATTGTTGATAGAGTTGGGAGTACTTAGCACTGTGAAAACAGCACTTTCGCAGAAAGAAATCTACTTCTCTAAGACCGGGAAACAGTGAGAAGAGACTGTATGAGTTTCTCAAGTTGGTAACAGATAGAAACAAGGGAAAGTACACAGTGATTCATCTACCTGGAGATGTTACAGAGGTTTACACAGAGAATTCCAAATATAAGTACAAGAAAATAAGAGAGACTTAGAAAACTGGTAAAACCTACATTGTTGATAGAGTTGGGAGTACTTAGCACTGTGAAAACAGCACTTTCGCCGAAAGAAATCTACTTCTCTAAGACCGCGAAACAGTGAACAGAGAATGTATGAGTTTCTCAAAATTAGTAACAGATAGAAACAAAAGAAGTACACAGTGATTCATCTACCTAGAGAAGTTACAGAGGTTTACACAGAAAATTCCAAGTATAAGTAAAAGAAGATAAGAGAGACTTAGAAAACTGGTAAAATCTACATTGTTGATAGAGTTGGGAGTACTTAGCACTGTGAAAACAGCACTTTCGCCGAAAGAAATCTACTTCTCTAAGACCGCGAAACAGTGAACAGAGAATGTATGAGTTTCTCAAGATTGGTAACAAATAGAAACAAGAGAAAGTACACAGTGATTCATCTACCTAGAGAAGTTACAGAGGTTTACATAGAAAATTCGAAGTATAAGAAAAAGAAGATAAGAGAGACTTAGAAAACTGGTAAAAGTTACATTGTTGATTGAGTTGGGAGTACTTAGCACTGTGAAAACAGCACTTTCGCCGAAAGAAATCTACTTCTCTAAGACAGAGAAACAGTGAACAGAGAATGTATGAGTTTCTCAAGATTTGTAACAGATAGAAACAAGAGAAAATACACAGTGATTCATCTATCTGGAGAAGTTACAGAGGTTTACACAGAGAATTCCAAATATAAGTACAAGAAAAAAAGAGAGACTTAGAAAACTCGTAAAACCTACATTGTTGATAGAGTTGGGAGTACTTAGCACTGTGAAAACAGCACTTTCGCCGAAAGAAATCTACTTCTCTAACACCGGGAAACACGGAACAGAGAATGTATGAGTTTCTCAAGATTGGTAACAGATAGAAACAAGAGAAAGTACACAGTGATTCATCTACCTAGAGAAGTTACAGAGGTTTACACAGAGAATTCCAAGTATAAGTACAAGAAAATAAGAGAGACTTAGAAAACTGGTAAAACCTACATTGTTGATAGAGTTGGGAGTACTTAGCACTGTGAAAACAGCACTTTCGCCGAAAGAAATCTACTTCTCTAAGACCGCGAAACAGTGAACAGAGAATGTATGAGTTTCTCAAGATTGGTAACAAATAGAAACAAGAGAAAGTACACAGTGATTCATCTACCTAGAGAAGTTACAGAGGTTTACACAGAAAATTCCAAGTATAAGTAAAAGAAGATAAGAGAGACTTAGAAAACTGGTAAAATCTACATTGTTGATAGAGTTGGGAGTACTTAGCACTGTGAAAACAGCACTTTCGCCGAAAGAAATCTACTTCTCTAAGACCGCGAAACAGTGAACAGAGAATGTATGAGTTTCTCAAGATTGGTAACAAATAGAAACAAGAGAAAGTACACAGTGATTCATCTACCTAGAGAAGTTACAGAGGTTTACACAGAAAATTCCAAGTATAAGTAAAAGAAGATAAGAGAGACTTAGAAAACTGGTAAAAGTTACATTGTTGATTGAGTTGGGAGTACTTAGCACTGTGAAAACAGCACTTTCGCCGAAAGAAATCTACTTCTCTAAGACAGGGAAACAGTGAACAGAGAATGTATGAGTTTCTCAAGATTGGTAACAGATAGAAACAAGAGAAAATACACAGTGATTCATCTATCTGGAGAAGTTACAGAGGTTTACACAGAGAATTCCAAATATAAGTACAAGAAAAAAAGAGAGACTTAGAAAACTCGTAAAACCTACATTGTTGATAGAGTTGGGAGTACTTAGCACTGTGAAAACAGCACTTTCGCCGAAAGAAATCTACTTCTCTAACACCGGGAAACACGGAACAGAGAATGTATGAGTTTCTCAAGATTGGTAACAGATAGAAACAAGAGAAAGTACACAGTGATTCATCTACCTAGAGAAGTTACAGAGGTTTACACAGAGAATTCCAAGTATAAGTACAAGAAAATAAGAGAGACTTAGAAAACTGGTAAAACCTACATTGTTGATAGAGTTGGGAGTACTTAGCACTGTGAAAACAGCACTTTCGCCGAACGAAATCTACTTCTCTAAGACCGGGAAACAGTGATAAGTGAATGTATGAGTTTGTCAAGATTGGTAAGAGATAGAAACCAGAGAAAGTACACAGTGATTCATCTACCTAGAGAAGTTACAGAGGTTTACAAAGAGAATTCCAAGTATAAGTACAAGAAAATAAGAGAGACTTAGAAAACTGGTAAAACCTACATTGTTCATAGAGTTGGGAGTACTTAGCACTGTGAAAACAGCACTTTCGCAGAAAGAAATCTACTTCTCTAACACCGGGAAACAGGGAACAGAGAATGAATGAGTTTCTCAAGATTAGTAACAGATAGAAACAAAAGAAGTACACAGTGATTCATCTACCTAGAGAACTTACCGAGGTTTACACAGAGAATTCCAAGTATAAGTACAAGAAAATAAGAGAGACTTAGAAAACTGGTAAATCCTACATTGTTGATAGAGTTGTGAGTACTTAGCACTGTGAAAACAGCACTTTCACAGAAAGAAATCTACTTCTGTAACTCCGGGAAACAGGGAACAGAGAATGTATGAGTTTCTCAAGATTAGTAACAGATAGAAACAAAAGAAGTACACAGTGATTCATCTACCTAGAGAAGTTACAGAGGTTTACACAGAGAATTCCAAGTATAAGTACAAGAAAATAAGAGAGACTTAGAAAACTGGTAAAACCTACATTGGTGATAGAGTTGGGAGTACTTAGCACTGTGAAAACAGCACTTTCGCCGAACGAAATCTACTTCTCTAAGACCGGGAAACAGTAATAAGAGAATGTATTAGTTTCTCAAGATTGGTAACAGATAGAAACCAGAGAAAGTACACAGTGATTCATCTACCTGGAGAAGTTACAGAGGTTTACATGGAAAATTCCAAGTATAAGAAAAAGTAGATAAGAGAGACTTAGAAAACTGGTAAATCCTACATTGTTGATAGAGTTGTGAGTACTTAGCACTGTGAAAACAGCACTTTCTCCGAAAGAAATCTACTTCTCTAACACCGGGAAACAGGGAACAGAGAATGTATGAGTTTCTCAAGATTAGTAACAGATAGAAACAAAAGAAGTACACAGTGATTCATCTACCTAGAGAAGTTACAGAGGTTTACACAGAGAATTCCAAGTATAAGTACAAGAAAATAAGAGAGACTTGGAAAACTGGTAAAACCTACATTGTTGATAGAGTTGTGAGTACCTAGCACTGTGAAAACAGCACTTTCGCCGAACGAAATCTACTTCTCTAAGACCGGGAAACAGAGAAAAGTGAATGTATGAGTTTCTCAAGATTGGTAAAAGATAGAAACCAGAGAAAGTACACAGTGATTCATCTACCTAGAGAAGTTACAGACGTTTACACAGAGAATTCCAAGTATAAGTACAAGAAAATAAGAGAGACTTAGAAAACTGGTAAAACCTACATTGCTGATAGAGTTGGGAGTACTTAGGACTGTGAAAACAGCACTTTCGCAGAAAGAAATCTACTTCTCTAACACCGAGAAACAGGGAACAGAGAATGTATGAGTTTCTCAAGAATGGTAACAGATAGAAAGAAAAGAAGTACAGAGTGATTCATCTACCTAGAAACCTTACAGAGTTTTACACAGAGAATTCCAAGTATAAGTACAAGAAAATAAGAGAGACTTAGAAAACTGGTAAAACTTACATTGTTGATTGAGTTGGGAGTACTTAGCACTGTGAAAACAGCACTTTCGCCGAAAGAAATCTACTGCTCTAAGACCGGGAAACAGTGAAAAGAGAATTTATGACCTTGTCAAGATTGGTAACAGATAGAAACAAGAGAAAGTACACAGTGATTCATCTACCTAGAGAAGTTACAGAGGTTTACACAGAGAATTCCAAGTATAAGTAAAAGAAGATAAGAGAGACTTCGAAAACTGGTAAAACTTACATTGTTGATTGAGTTGGGAATACTTAGCACTGTGAAAACAGCACTTTCGCCGAAAGAAATCTACTTCTCTAAGACCGGGAAAAAGGGAACAGAGAATGTATGAGTTTCTCAAGATTAGTAACAGATAGAAACAAAAGAAGTACACAGTGATTCATCTACCTAGAGAAGCTACAGAGATTTACACAGAGAATTCCAAGTATAAGTACAAGAATATAAGAGAGACTTAGAAAACTGGTAAAAGCTACATTGTTGATAGGGTTGGGAGTACTTAGTACTGTGAAAACAGCACTTTCGCCGAACGAAATCTACTTCTCTAAGACCGGGAAACAGTGAAAGGAGAATGTATGATTTTCTCAAGATTGGTGACAGATAGAAACCAGAGAAAGTACACAGTGATTCATCTACCTAGACAAGTTACAGAGGTTTACACAGAGAATTCCATGTATAAGTACAAAAAATAAGACAGACTTAGAAAACTGGTAAAACCTACATTGTTGATAGAGTTGGGAGTACTTAGCACTGTGAAAACAGCACTTTCGCAGAAAGAAATCTACTTCTCTAAGACCGGGAAACAGTGTGAAGAGATTGTATGAGTTTCTTAAGATTGGTAACAGATAGAAACAGGGAAAGTATACAGTGATTCATCTACCTAGAGAAATTACAGAGGTTTACACAGAAAATTCCAAGTATAAGTAAAAGAAGATAAGAGAGACTTAGAAAACTGGTAAAACTTACATTGTTGATTGAGTTGGGAGTACTTAGCACTGTGAAAACAGCCCTTTCGCAGAAAGAAATCTACTTCTCTAAGACCGGGAAACAGTGAGAAGAGACTGTATGAGTTTCTCAAGATTGGTAACAGATAGAAACAAGGGAAAGTACACAGTGATTCATCTACCTAGAGAAGTTACAGAGGTTTACACAGAGAATTCCAAGTATAAGTACAAGAAAATAAGCGAGACTTAGAAAACTGGTAAAACCTACATTGTTGATAGAGTTGGGAGTACTTAGCACTGTGAAAACAGCACTTTCGCCGAAAGAAATCTACTTCTCTAAGACTGGGAAACAGGGAAAAGAGAATGTATGAGTTTCTCAAGATTGGTAGCAGATAGAAACAAGAGAAAGCATACAGTGATTCATCTACCTAGAGAAGTTACAGAGGTTTACATAGAAAATTCCAAGTATAAGAAAAAGTAGATAAGAGAGACTTAGAAAACTGGTAAAACTTACATTGTTGATTGAGTTGCGAGTACTTAGCACTGTGAAAACAGCACTTTCGCCGAAAGAAATGTACTTCTCTAAGACCGGGAAACAGTGAAAAGAGATTGTATGACTTTCTAAAGATTGGTAACAGACAGAAACAAGAGAAAATATACAGTGATTCATCTACCTAGAGAAGTTACAGAGGTTTACACAGAGAATTCCAAGTATAAGTACACGAAAATAAGAGAGACTTAGAAAATTGGTAAAACCTACATTGTTGATAGAGTTGGGAGTACTTAGCACTGTGAAAACAGCACTTTCTCCGAAAGAAATCTACTTCTCTAACACCGGGAAACAGGAAACAGAGAATGTATGAGTTTCTCAAGATTGGTAACACATAGACACAAGAGAAAGTACACAGTGATTCATCTACCTAGAGAAGTTACAGAGGTTTACACAGAGAATTCCAAGTATAAGTACAAGAAATTAAGAGAGACTTAGAAAACTGGTAAAACCTACTTTGTTGATAGAGTTCGGAGTACTTAGCACTGTGAAAACAGCACTTTCCCAGAAAGTAATCTACTTCTCTAAGACCGCGAAACAGTGAACAGAGAATGTATGATTTTCTCAAGATTAGTAACAGATAGAAACAAAAGAAGTACACCGTGATTCATCTACCTAGAGAAGTTACAAAGGTTTACACAGAAAATTCCACGTATTAGTAAAAGAAGATAAGAGAGACTTAGAAAACTGGTAAAACTTACATTGTTGATTGAGTTCGGAGTACTTAGCACTGTGAAAACAGCACTTTCGCCGAAAGAAATCTACTTCTCTAAGACTAGGAAACAGTGAAAAGAGAATGTATGAGTTTCTCAAGATTGGTAGCAGATAGAAACAAGAGAAAGTACACAGTGATTCATCTACCTAGAGAAGTTACAGAGGTTTACATAGAAAATTCCAAGTATAAGAAAAAGTAGATAAGAGAGACTTAGAAAACTGGTAAAACTTACATTGTTGATTGAGTTGGGAGTACTTAGCACTGTGAAAACAGCACTTTCGCCGAAAGAAATGTACTTCTCTAAGACCGGGAAACGGTGAAAAGAGAATATATGAGTTTCTCAAGATTGGTAACAGATAGAAACAAGAGAAAATATACAGTGATTCATCTACCTAGAGAAGTTACAGAGGTTTACACAGAGATTTCCAAGTATAAGTACACGGAAATCAGAGAGACTTAGAAAACTGGTTAAACCTACATTGTTGATAGAGTTGGGAGTACTTAGCACTGTGAAAAC
Organism: Heterohyrax brucei; assembly: GCA_028571685.1. Classification (NCBI taxonomy): domain Eukaryota; kingdom Metazoa; phylum Chordata; class Mammalia; order Hyracoidea; family Procaviidae; genus Heterohyrax; species Heterohyrax brucei. The sequence goes on along the minus strand of CM053165.1, from coordinate 4,354,385 downwards.
AGCACTTTCGCCGAAAGAGATCTACTTCTCTAACACCGGGAAACAGGGAACAGAGAATGTCTGAGTTTCTCAAGATTGGTAACACATAGACACAAGAGAAAGTACACAGTGATTCATCTACCTAGAGAAGTTACAGAGGTTTACACAGAGAATTCCAAGTATAAGTACAAGAAAATAAGAGAGACTTAGAAAACTGGTAAAACCTACATTTTTGATACAGTTGGCAGTACTTAGCACTGTGAAAACAGCACTTTCGCAGAAAGAAATCTACTGCTCTAAGACCGGGAAACAGGGAACAGAAAATGTATGAGTTTCTCAAGATTGGTAACAGATAGAAACAAGAGAAAGTACACAGTGATTCACCTACCTAGAGAAGTTACAGAGGTTTACACAGAGAATTCCAAGTATAAGTACAAGAAAATAAGAGAGACTTAGAAAACTGGTAAAAGTTACATTGTTGATAGAGTTGGGAGAACTTAGCACTGTGAAAACAGCACTTTCGCCGAAAGAAATCTACTTCTCTAAGACCGGGAAACAGTGAAAAGAGAATGTATGAGTTTCTCAAGATTGGTAACAGATAGAACCAAGAGAAAGTACACAGTGATTCATCTACCTAGAGAAGTTACAGAGGTTTACACAGAAAATTCGAAGTATAAGAAAAAGAAGATAAGAGAGACTTAGAAAACTGGTAAAAGTTACATTGTTGATTGAGTTGGGAGTACTTAGCTCTGTGAAAACAGCACTTTCGCCGAAAGAAATGCACTTCTCTAAGACCGGGAAACAGGGAAAAGAGAATGTATGAGTTTTTCAAGATTGGTAACAGATAGAACCAAGAGAAAATGCACAGTGATTCATCTACCTGGAGAAGTTACAGAGGTTTACACAGAGAATTCCAAAAATAAGTACAAGAAAATAAGAGAGACTTAGAAAACTGGTAAAACCTACATTGTTGATAGAGTTGGGAATACTTAGCACTGTGAAAACAGCCCTTTCGCAGAAAGAAATCTACTTCTCTAAGACCGGGAAACAGTGAGAATAGACTGTATGAGTTTCTCAAGATTGGTAACAGAAAGAAACAAGGGAAAGTACACAGTGATTCATCTACCTGGAGAAGTTACAGAGGTTTACACAGAGAATTCCAAATATAAGTACAAGAAAATAAGAGAGACTTAGAAAACTGGTAAAACCTACATTGTTGATAGAGTTGGGCGTACTTAGCACTGTGAAAACAGCACATTCGCCGAAAGAAATCTACTTCTCTAAGACCGGGAAACAGTGAAAAGAGAATGTATGACTTTCTCAAGATTGGTAACAGATAGATACAAGAGAAAGTACACAGTGATTCATGTACCTAGAGAAGTTACAGAGGTTTACACAGAGAAGTCCAAGTATAAGTACAAGAAAATAAAAGAGACTTAGAAAACTGGTAAAACCTACATTGTTCATAGAGTTGGGAGTACTTAGCACTGTAAAAACAGCACTTTCGCAGAAAGAAATCTACTTCTCTAAGACTGGGAAACAGTGAAAAGAGAATGTATGAGTTTCTCAAGATTGGTAGCAGATAGAAACAAGAGAAAGCACACAGTGATTCATCTACCTAGAGAAGTTACAGAGGTTTACATAGAAAATTCCAAGTATAAGAAAAAGTAGATAAGAGAGACTTAGAAAACTGGTAAAACTTACATTGTTGATTGAGTTGGGAGTACTTAGCACTGTGAAAACAGCACTATGGCCGAAAGAAATGTACTTCTCTAAGACCGGGAAACAGTGAAAAGAGAATGTATGAGTTTCTCAAGATTGGTAACAAATACAAACAAGAGAAAGTACACAGTGATTCATCTACCTAGAGAAGTTACAGAAGTTTACACAGAGAATTCCAAGTATAAGTACAAGAAAATAGGAGATACTTAGAAAACTGGTAAATCCTACATTGTTGATAGAGTTGTGAGTACTTAGCACTGTGAAAACAGCACTTTCTCCGAAAGAAATCTACTTCTCTAACACCGGGAAACAGGGAACAGAGAATGTATGAGTTTCTCAAGATTAGTAACAGATAGAAACAAAAGAAGTACACAGTGATTCATCTACCTAGAGAAGTTACAGAGGTTTACACAGAGAATTCCAAGTATAAGTACAAGAAAATAAGAGAGACTTGGAAAACTGGTAAAACCTACATTGTTGATAGAGTTGTGAGTACCTAGCACTGTGAAAACAGCACTTTCGCCGAACGAAATCTACTTCTCTAAGACCGGGAAACAGAGAAAAGTGAATGTATGAGTTTCTCAAGATTGGTAAAAGATAGAAACCAGAGAAAGTACACAGTGATTCATCTACCTAGAGAAGTTACAGACGTTTACACAGAGAATTCCAAGTATAAGTACAAGAAAATAAGAGAGACTTAGAAAACTGGTAAAACCTACATTGCTGATAGAGTTGGGAGTACTTAGGACTGTGAAAACAGCACTTTCGCAGAAAGAAATCTACTTCTCTAACACCGAGAAACAGGGAACAGAGAATGTATGAGTTTCTCAAGAATGGTAACAGATAGAAAGAAAAGAAGTACAGAGTGATTCATCTACCTAGAAACCTTACAGAGTTTTACACAGAGAATTCCAAGTATAAGTACAAGAAAATAAGAGAGACTTAGAAAACTGGTAAAACTTACATTGTTGATTGAGTTGGGAGTACTTAGCACTGTGAAAACAGCACTTTCGCCGAAAGAAATCTACTGCTCTAAGACCGGGAAACAGTGAAAAGAGAATTTATGACCTTGTCAAGATTGGTAACAGATAGAAACAAGAGAAAGTACACAGTGATTCATCTACCTAGAGAAGTTACAGAGGTTTACACAGAGAATTCCAAGTATAAGTAAAAGAAGATAAGAGAGACTTCGAAAACTGGTAAAACTTACATTGTTGATTGAGTTGGGAATACTTAGCACTGTGAAAACAGCACTTTCGCCGAAAGAAATCTACTTCTCTAAGACCGGGAAAAAGGGAACAGAGAATGTATGAGTTTCTCAAGATTAGTAACAGATAGAAACAAAAGAAGTACACAGTGATTCATCTACCTAGAGAAGCTACAGAGATTTACACAGAGAATTCCAAGTATAAGTACAAGAATATAAGAGAGACTTAGAAAACTGGTAAAAGCTACATTGTTGATAGGGTTGGGAGTACTTAGTACTGTGAAAACAGCACTTTCGCCGAACGAAATCTACTTCTCTAAGACCGGGAAACAGTGAAAGGAGAATGTATGATTTTCTCAAGATTGGTGACAGATAGAAACCAGAGAAAGTACACAGTGATTCATCTACCTAGACAAGTTACAGAGGTTTACACAGAGAATTCCATGTATAAGTACAAAAAATAAGACAGACTTAGAAAACTGGTAAAACCTACATTGTTGATAGAGTTGGGAGTACTTAGCACTGTGAAAACAGCACTTTCGCAGAAAGAAATCTACTTCTCTAAGACCGGGAAACAGTGTGAAGAGATTGTATGAGTTTCTTAAGATTGGTAACAGATAGAAACAGGGAAAGTATACAGTGATTCATCTACCTAGAGAAATTACAGAGGTTTACACAGAAAATTCCAAGTATAAGTAAAAGAAGATAAGAGAGACTTAGAAAACTGGTAAAACTTACATTGTTGATTGAGTTGGGAGTACTTAGCACTGTGAAAACAGCCCTTTCGCAGAAAGAAATCTACTTCTCTAAGACCGGGAAACAGTGAGAAGAGACTGTATGAGTTTCTCAAGATTGGTAACAGATAGAAACAAGGGAAAGTACACAGTGATTCATCTACCTAGAGAAGTTACAGAGGTTTACACAGAGAATTCCAAGTATAAGTACAAGAAAATAAGCGAGACTTAGAAAACTGGTAAAACCTACATTGTTGATAGAGTTGGGAGTACTTAGCACTGTGAAAACAGCACTTTCGCCGAAAGAAATCTACTTCTCTAAGACTGGGAAACAGGGAAAAGAGAATGTATGAGTTTCTCAAGATTGGTAGCAGATAGAAACAAGAGAAAGCATACAGTGATTCATCTACCTAGAGAAGTTACAGAGGTTTACATAGAAAATTCCAAGTATAAGAAAAAGTAGATAAGAGAGACTTAGAAAACTGGTAAAACTTACATTGTTGATTGAGTTGCGAGTACTTAGCACTGTGAAAACAGCACTTTCGCCGAAAGAAATGTACTTCTCTAAGACCGGGAAACAGTGAAAAGAGATTGTATGACTTTCTAAAGATTGGTAACAGACAGAAACAAGAGAAAATATACAGTGATTCATCTACCTAGAGAAGTTACAGAGGTTTACACAGAGAATTCCAAGTATAAGTACACGAAAATAAGAGAGACTTAGAAAATTGGTAAAACCTACATTGTTGATAGAGTTGGGAGTACTTAGCACTGTGAAAACAGCACTTTCTCCGAAAGAAATCTACTTCTCTAACACCGGGAAACAGGAAACAGAGAATGTATGAGTTTCTCAAGATTGGTAACACATAGACACAAGAGAAAGTACACAGTGATTCATCTACCTAGAGAAGTTACAGAGGTTTACACAGAGAATTCCAAGTATAAGTACAAGAAATTAAGAGAGACTTAGAAAACTGGTAAAACCTACTTTGTTGATAGAGTTCGGAGTACTTAGCACTGTGAAAACAGCACTTTCCCAGAAAGTAATCTACTTCTCTAAGACCGCGAAACAGTGAACAGAGAATGTATGATTTTCTCAAGATTAGTAACAGATAGAAACAAAAGAAGTACACCGTGATTCATCTACCTAGAGAAGTTACAAAGGTTTACACAGAAAATTCCACGTATTAGTAAAAGAAGATAAGAGAGACTTAGAAAACTGGTAAAACTTACATTGTTGATTGAGTTCGGAGTACTTAGCACTGTGAAAACAGCACTTTCGCCGAAAGAAATCTACTTCTCTAAGACTAGGAAACAGTGAAAAGAGAATGTATGAGTTTCTCAAGATTGGTAGCAGATAGAAACAAGAGAAAGTACACAGTGATTCATCTACCTAGAGAAGTTACAGAGGTTTACATAGAAAATTCCAAGTATAAGAAAAAGTAGATAAGAGAGACTTAGAAAACTGGTAAAACTTACATTGTTGATTGAGTTGGGAGTACTTAGCACTGTGAAAACAGCACTTTCGCCGAAAGAAATGTACTTCACTAAGACCGGGAAACGGTGAAAAGAGAATATATGAGTTTCTCAAGATTGGTAACAGATAGAAACAAGAGAAAATATACAGTGATTCATCTACCTAGAGAAGTTACAGAGGTTTACACAGAGATTTCCAAGTATAAGTACACGGAAATCAGAGAGACTTAGAAAACTGGTAAAACCTACATTGTTGATAGAGTTGGGAGTACTTAGCACTGTGAAAACAGCACTTTCGCCGAAAGAGATCTACTTCTCTAACACCGGGAAACAGGGAACAGAGAATGTCTGAGTTTCTCAAGATTGGTAACACATAGACACAAGAGAAAGTACACAGTGATTCATCTACCTAGAGAAGTTACAGAGGTTTACACAGAGAATTCCAAGTATAAGTACAAGAAAATAAGAGAGACTTAGAAAACTGGTAAAACCTACATTTTTGATACAGTTGGCAGTACTTAGCACTGTGAAAACAGCACTTTCGCAGAAAGAAATCTACTGCTCTAAGACCGGGAAACAGTGAAAAGAGAATGTATGAGTTTCTCAAGATTGATAACAGATAGAACCAAGAGAAAGTACACAGTGATTCATCTACCTAGAGAAGTTACAGAGGTTTACACAGAAAATTCGAAGTATAAGAAAAAGAAGATAAGAGAGACTTAGAAAAGTGGTAAAAGTTACATTGTTGATTGAGTTGGGAGTACTTAGCTCTGTGAAAACAGCACTTTCGCCGAAAGAAATGCACTTCTCTAAGACCGGGAAACAGGGAAAAGAGAATGTATGAGTTTTTCAAGATTGGTAACAGATAGAACCAAGAGAAAATGCACAGTGATTCATCTACCTGGAGAAGTTACAGAGGTTTACACAGAGAATTCCTAAAATAAGTACAAGAAAATAAGAGAGACTTAGAAAACTGGTAAAACCTACATTGTTGATAGAGTTGGGAATACTTAGTACTGTGAAAACAGCCCTTTCGCAGAAAGAAATCTACTTCTCTAAGACCGGGAAACAGTGAGAAGAGACTGTATGAGTTTCTCAAGATTGGTAACAGAAAGAAACAAGGGAAAGTACACAGTGATTCATCTACCTGGAGAAGTTACAGAGGTTTACACAGAGAATTCCAAATATAAGTACAAGAAAATAAGAGAGACTTAGAAAACTGGTAAAACCTACATTGTTGATAGAGTTGGGCGTACTTAGCACTGTGAAAACAGCACATTCGCCGAAAGAAATCTACTTCTCTAAGACCGGGAAACAGTGAAAAGAGAATGTATGACTTTCTCAAGATTGGTAACAGATAGATACAAGAGAAAGTACACAGTGATTCATGTACCTAGAGAAGTTACAGAGGTTTACACAGAGAAGTCCAAGTATAAGTACAAGAAAATAAAAGAGACTTAGAAAACTGGTAAAACCTACATTGTTCATAGAGTTGGGAGTACTTAGCACTGTAAAAACAGCACTTTCGCAGAAAGAAATCTACTTCTCTAAGACTGGGAAACAGTGAAAAGAGAATGTATGAGTTTCTCAAGATTGGTAGCAGATAGAAACAAGAGAAAGCACACAGTGATTCATCTACCTAGAGAAGTTACAGAGGTTTACATAGAAAAATCCAAGTATAAGAAAAAGTAGATAAGAGAGACTTAGAAAACTGGTAAAACTTACATTGTTGATTGAGTTGGGAGTACTTAGCACTGTGAAAACAGCACTATGGCCGAAAGAAATGTACTTCTCTAAGACCGGGAAACAGTGAAAAGAGAATGTATGAGTTTCTCAAGATTGGTAACAAATACAAACAAGAGAAAGTACACAGTGATTCATCTACCTAGAGAAGTTACAGAAGTTTACACAGAGAATTCCAAGTATAAGTACAAGAAAATAGGAGATACTTAGAAAACTGGTAAATCCTACATTGTTGATAGAGTTGTGAGTACTTAGCACTGTGAAAACAGCACTTTCTCCGAAAGAAATCTACTTCTCTAACACCGGGAAACAGGGAACAGAGAATGTATGAGTTTCTCAAGATTAGTAACAGATAGAAACAAAAGAAGTACACAGTGATTCATCTACCTAGAGAAGTTACAGAGGTTTACACAGAGAATTCCAAGTATAAGTACAAGAAAATAAGAGAGACTTGGAAAACTGGTAAAACCTACATTGTTGATAGAGTTGTGAGTACCTAGCACTGTGAAAACAGCACTTTCGCCGAACGAAATCTACTTCTCTAAGACCGGGAAACAGTGAAAAGTGAATGTATGAGTTTCTCAAGATTGGTAAAAGATAGAAACCAGAGAAAGTACACAGTGATTCATCTACCTAGAGAAGTTACAGACGTTTACACAGAGAATTCCAAGTATAAGTACAAGAAAATAAGAGAGACTTAGAAAACTGGTAAAACCTACATTGCTGATAGAGTTGGAAGTACTTAGGACTGTGAAAACAGCACTTTCGCAGAAAGAAATCTACTTCTCTAACACCGAGAAACAGGGAACAGAGAATGTATGAGTTTCTCAAGAATGGTAACAGATAGAAAGAAAAGAAGTACAGAGTGATTCATCTACCTAGAAACCTTACAGAGTTTTACACAGAGAATTCCAAGTATAAGTACAAGAAAATAAGAGAGACTTAGAAAACTGGTAAAACTTACATTTTTGATTGAGTTGGGAGTACTTAGCACTGTGAAAACAGCACTTTCGCCGAAAGAAATCTACTGCTCTAAGACCGGGAAACAGTGAAAAGAGAATTTATGACCTTGTCAAGATTGGTAACAGATAGAAACAAGAGAAAGTACACAGTGATTCATCTACCTAGAGAAGTTACAGAGGTTTACACAGAGAATTCCAAGTATAAGTAAAAGAAGATAAGAGAGACTTCGAAAACTGGTAAAACTTACATTGTTGATTGAGTTGGGAATACTTAGCACTGTGAAAACAGCACTTTCGCCGAAAGAAATCTACTTCTCTAAGACCGGGAAAAAGGGAACAGAGAATGTATGAGTTTCTCAAGATTAGTAACAGATAGAAACAAAAGAAGTACACAGTGATTCATCTACCTAGAGAAGCTACAGAGATTTACACAGAGAATTCCAAGTATAAGTACAAGAATATAAGAGAGACTTAGAAAACTGGTAAAAGCTACATTGTTGATAGGGTTGGGAGTACTTAGTACTGTGAAAACAGCACTTTCGCCGAACGAAATCTACTTCTCTAAGACCGGGAAACAGTGAAAGGAGAATGTATGATTTTCTCAAGATTGGTGACAGATAGAAACCAGAGAAAGTACACAGTGATTCATCTACCTAGACAAGTTACAGAGGTTTACACAGAGAATTCCATGTATAAGTACAAAAAATAAGACAGACTTAGAAAACTGGTAAAACCTACATTGTTGATAGAGTTGGGAGTACTTAGCACTGTGAAAACAGCACTTTCGCAGAAAGAAATCTACTTCTCTAAGACCGGGAAACAGTGTGAAGAGATTGTATGAGTTTCTTAAGATTGGTAACAGATAGAAACAGGGAAAGTATACAGTGATTCATCTACCTAGAGAAATTACAGAGGTTTACACAGAAAATTCCAAGTATAAGTAAAAGAAGATAAGAGAGACTGAGAAAACTGGTAAAACCTACATTGTTGATAGAGTTGGGAGTACTTAGCACTGTGAAAACAGCACTTTTGCCGAAAGAAATCTACTTCTCTAACACCGGGAAACAGGGAACAGAGAATGTATGAGTTTCTCAAGATTGGTAACAGATAGAAACCAGAGAAAGTACACAGTGATTCATCTACCTAGAGAAGTTACAGAAGTTTACACAGAGAATTCCAAGTATAGGTACAAGAAATTAAGAGAGACTTAGAAAACTGGTAAAACCTACTTTGTTGATAGAGTTGGGAGTTCTTAGCACTGTGAAAACAGCACTTTCCCAGAAAGAAATCTACTTCTCTAAGACCGCAAAACAGTGAACAGAGAATGTATGATTTTCTCAAGATTAGTAACAGATAGAAACAAAAGAAGTACACAGTGATTCATCTAGCTAGAGAAGTTACAAAGGTTTACACAGAAAATTCCACGTATTAGTAAAAGAAGATAAGAGAGACTTAGAAAACTGGTAAAACTTACATTGTTGATTGAGTTGTGAGTACCTAGCACTGTGAAAACAGCACTTTCGCCGAACGAAATCTACTTCTCTAAGACCGGGAAACAGTGAAAAGAGAATGTATGAGTTTCTCAAGATTGGTAAAAGATAGAAATCAGAGAAAGTACACAGTGATTCATCTACCTAGAGAAGTTACAGAGGTTTACACAGAGAATTCCAAGAATAAGTACAAGAAAATAAGAGAGACTTAGAAAACTGGTAAAACCTACATTGCTGATAGAGTTGGGAGTACTTAGCACTGTGAAAACAGCACTTTCGCCGAAAGAAATCTACTTCTCTAACACCGAGAAACAGGGAACAGAAAAGGTATGAGTTTCTCAAGATTGGTAACAGATAGAAACAAGAGAAAGTACACAGTGATTCATCTACCTAGAGAACTTACAGAGGTTTACACAGAGAATTCCAAGTATAAGTACAAGAAAATAAGAGAGACTTAGAAAACTGGTAAAACCTACATTGCTGATAGAGTTGGGAGTACTTAGCACTGTGAAAACAGCACTTTCGCCGAAAGAAATCTACTTCTCTGAGACCGGGAAACAGGGAACAGAGAATGTATGAGTTTCTCAAGATTGGTAACAGATAGAAACAAGGGAAAGTACGCAGTGATTCATCTACCTAGAGAAGTTACAGAGGTTTACACAGAGAATTCCAAGTATAAGTACACGAAAATAAGAGAGACTTTGAAAACTGGTAAAACCTACATTGTTGATAGAGTTGGGAGTACTTAGCACTGTGAAAACAGCACTTTCGCCGAAAGAAATCTACTTCTCTAACACCGGGAAACAGGGAACAGAGAATGTATGAGTTTCTCAAGATTAGTAACACATAGAAACAAGAGAAAGTACACAGTGATTCATCTACCTAAAGAACTTACAGAGGTTTACACAGAGAATTCCAAGTATAAGTACAAGAAAATAAGAGAGACTTAGAAAACTGGTAAAACCTACATTTCTGATAGAGTTGGGAGTACTTAGCACTGTGAAAACAGCACTTTCGTCGAAAGAAATCTCCTTCTCTAAGACCGGGAAACAGTGAAAAGAGAATGTATGAGTTTCTCAAGATTGGTAACAGATAGAAACAAGAGAAAGTACACAGTGATTCATCTACCTAGAGAAGTTACAGAGGTTTACACAGAAAATTCCAAGTATAAGTAAAAGAAGATAAGAGAGACCTAGAAAACTGGTAAAACCTACATTGTTGATAGAGTTGGGCGTACTTAGCACTGTGAAAACAGCACTTTCCCAGAGAGAAATCTACTTCTGTAAGACCGCGAAACAGGGAACAGAGAATGTATGAGTTTCTCAAGATTAGTAACAGATAGAAACAAAAGAAGTACACAGTGATTCATCTACCTAGAGAAGTTACAGAGGTTTACACAGAAAATTCCAAGTATAAGTAAAAGAAGATAAGAGAGACTTAGAAAACTGGTAAAACCTACATTGTTGATAGAGTTGGGAGTACTTAGCACTGTGAAAACAGCACTTTCGCTGAAAGAAATCTACTTCTCTAAGACTGGGAAACAGTGAAAAGAGAATGTATGAGTTTCTCAAGATTGGTAACAGATAGAAACAAGAGAAAGTACACAGTGATTCATCTACCTAGAGAAGTTACAGAGGTTTACATAGAAAATTCGAAGTATTAGAAAAAGAAGATAAGAGAGACTTAGAAAACTGGTAAGAATTACATTGTTGATTGAGTTGGGAGTGCTTAGCACTGTGAAAACAGCACTTTCGCCGAAAGAAATGCACTTCTCTGAGACCGGGAAACAGTGAAAAGAGAATGTATGAGTTTCTCAAGATTGGTAACAGATAGAAACAAGAGAGAATACACAGTGATTCATCTACCTGGAGAAGTTACAGAGGTTTACACAGAGAATTCCAAATATAAGTACAAGAAAATAAGAGAGACTTAGAAAAATGGTAAAACCTACAATGTTGATAGAGTTGGGAGTACTTAGCACTGTGAAAACAGCACTTTCGCCGAAAGAAATCTACTTCTCTAACACCGGGAAACGAGGAACAGAGAATGTATGAGTTTCTAAAGATTGGTAACAGATAGAAAGAAGAGAAAGTACACAGTGATTCATCTACCTAGAGAAGTTACAGAGCTTTACACAGAGAATTCCAAGTATAAGTACACGAAAATAAGAGAGACTTAGAAAACTGGTAAAACCTACATTGTTGATAGAGTTGGGAGTACTTAGCACTGTGAAAACAGCACTTTCGCCGAAAGAAATCTACTTCTCAAAGACCGGGAAACAGTGAAAGGACAATGTATGAGTTTCCCAAGATTGGTGACAGATAGAAACCAGAGAAAGTACACAGTGATTCATCTACCTAGAGAAGTTACGGAGGTTTACACATATAATTCCAAGTATAAGTACAAGAAAATAAGAGGGACTTAGAAAACTGGTAAAACCCACATTGTTGATAGAGTTGGGAGTACTTAGCACTGTGAAAACAGCACTTTCGCCGAAAGAAATCTATTTCTCTAAGAACGGGAAACAGTGATAAGAGAATGTATGAGTTTCTCAAGATTGGTAACAGATAGAAACCAGAGAAAGTACACAGTGATTCATCTACCTAGAGAAGTTACAGAGGTTTACACAGAGAATTCCAAGTATAAGTACATCAAAGGAAGGGAGACTTAGAAAACTGGTAAAACCTACATTGTTGATAGAGTTGGGCGTACTTAGCACTGTGAAAACAGCACTTTCCCAGAGAGAAATCTACTTCTGTAAGACCGCGAAACAGTGAACAGAGAATGTATGAGTTTCTAAAGATTACTAACAGATAGAAACAAAAGAAGTACACAGTGATTCATCTACCTAGAGAAGTTACAGAGGTTTACACAGAAAATTCCAAGTATAAGTAAAAGAAGATAAGAGAGACTTAGAAAACTGGTAAAACCTACATTGTTGATAGAGTTGGGAGTACTTAACACTGTGAAAACAGCACTTCCGCTGAAAGAAATCTACTTCTCTAAGACTGGGAAACAGTGAAAAGAGAATGTATGAGTTTCTCAAGATTGGTAACAGATAGAAACAAGAGAAAGTACACAGTGATTCATCTACCTAGAGAAGTTACAGAGGTTTACATAGAAAATTCGAAGTATAAGAAAAGGAAGATAAGAGAGACTTAGAAAACTGGTAAAATTTACATTGTTGATTGAGTTGGGAGTACTTAGCACTGTGAAAACAGCACTTTCGCTGAAAGAAATGCACTTCTCTAAGACCGGGAAACAGTGAAAACAGAATGTATGAGTTTCTCAAGATTGGTAACAGATAGAAACAAGAGAAAATACACAGTGATTCATCTACCTGGAGAAGTTACAGAGGTTTACACAGAGAATTCCAAATATAAGTACAAGAAAATAAGAGAGACTTAGAAAACTGGTAAAACCTACAATGTTGATAGAGTTGGGAGTACTTAGCACTGTGAAAACAGCACTTTCGCCGAAAGAAATCTACTTCTCTAACACCGGGAAACAGGGAACAGAGAATGTATGAGTTTCTCAAGATTGGTAACAGATAGAAAGAAGAGAAAGTACACAGTGATTCATCTACCTAGAGAAGTTACAGAGGTTTACACAGAGAATTCCAAGTATAAGTACAAGAAAATAAGAGAGACTTAGAATACTGGTAAAACCTACATTGTTGATAGAGTTGGGAGTACTTAGCACTGTGAAAACAGCACTTTCCCAGAAAGAAATCTACTTCTCTAAGACCGCGAAACAGTGAACAGAGAATGTATGATTTTCTCAAGATTAGTAACAGATAGAAACAAAGGAAGTACACAGTGATTCATCTTCCTAGAGACGTTACAAAGGTTTACACAGAAAATTCCACGTATTAGTAAAAGAAGATAAGAGAGACTTAGAAAACTGGTAAAACTTACATTGTTGATAGAGTTGGGAGTACTTAGCACTGTGAAAACAGCACTTTCGCAGAAAGAAATCTACTTCTCTAACACCGGGAAACAGGGAACAGAGAATGAATGAGTTTCTCAAGATTAGTAACAGATAGAAACAAAAGAAGTACACAGTGATTCATCTACCTAGAGAAGTTACAGAGGTTTACACAGAGAATTCCAAGTATAAGTACAAGAAAATAAGAGAGACTTAGAAAACTGGTAAATCCTACATTGTTGATAGAGTTGTGAGTAGTTAGCACTGTGAAAACAGCACTTTCACAGAAAGAAATCTACTTCTCTAACACCGGGAAACAGGGAACAGAAAATGTATGAGTTTCTCAAGATTAGTAACAGATAGAAACAAAAGAAGTACACAGTGATTCATCTACCTAGAGAAGTTACAGAGGTTTACATAGAAAATTCGAAGTATAAGAAAAAGAAGATAAGAGAGACTTAGAAAACTGGTAAAACCTACATTGTTGATAGAGTTGGGAGTACTTAGCACTGTCAAAACAGCACTTTCGCAGAAAGAAATCTACTTCTCTAAGACCGGGAAGCAGTGAAAAGAGAATGTATGTGTTTCTCAAGATTGGTAACAGATAGAAACAAGAGAAAGTACACAGTGATTCATCTACCTAGAGAACTTACAGAGGTTTACACAGAGAATTCCAAGTATAAGTACAAGAAAATAAGAGAGACTTAGAAAACTGCTAAAACCTACATTGTTGTTAGAGTTGGGAGTACTTAGCACTGTGAAAACAGCACTTTCGCCGAAAGAAATCTACTTCTCTGAGACCGGGAAACAGTGAAAGGAGAATGTATGAGTTTCCCAAGATTGGTAACAGATAGAAACCAGAGAAAGTACACACTGATTCATCTACCTAGAGAAGTTACAGAGGTTTACACAGAGAATTCCATGTATAAGTACAAAAAATAAGACAGATTTAGAAAACTGGTAAAACCTACATTGTTGATAGAGTTGGGAGTACTTAGCACTGTGAAAACAGCACTTTCGCTGAACGAAAATTACTTCTCTAAGACCGGGAAACAGTGATAAGAGAATGTATGAGTTTCTAAAGATTGGTAACAGATAGAAACAAGAGAAAGTACACAGTGATTCATTTACCTAGAGAAGTTACAGAGGTTTACACAGAAAATTCCAAGTATAAGCAAAAGAAGATAAGAGAGACTTAGAAAACTGGTAAAACTTACATTGTTGATTGAGTTGGGAGTATTTAGCACTGTGAAAACAGCACTTTCGCCGAAAAAAATCTACCTCTCTAAGACCGGGAAACAGTGAAAAGAGAATGTATGTGTTTCTCAAGATTGGTAACAGATAGAACAAGAGAAAGTACACACTGATTCATCTACCTAGAGAAGTTACAGAGGTTTACACAGAGAATTCCATGTATAAGTACAAAAAATAAGACAGATTTAGAAAACTGGTAAAACCTACATTGTTGATAGAGTTGGGAGTACTTAGCACTGTGAAAACAGCACTTTCGCCGAACGAAAATTACTTCTCTAAGACCGGGAAACAGTGATAAGAGAATGTATGAGTTTCTAAAGATTGGTAACAGATAGAAACAAGAGAAAGTACACAGTGATTCATTTACCTAGAGAAGTTACAGAGGTTTACACAGAGAATTCCAAGTATAAATACACGAAAATAAGAGAGACGTAGAAAACTGGTAAAACCTACATTGTTGATAGAGTTGGGAGTACTTAGCACTGTGAAAACAGCACTTTCGCCGAAAGAAATCTACTTCTCTAACACCGGGAAACAGGGAACAGAGAAGGTATGAGTTTCTCAAGATTGGTAACAGATAGAAACAAGAGAAAGTACACAGTGATTCATCTACCTAGAGAACTTACAGAGGTTTACACAGAGAATTCCAAGTATAAGTACAGAAAATAAGAGAGACTTAGAAAACTGGTAAAACCTACACTGTTGATAGAGTTCGGAGTACTTGGCACTGTGAAAACAGCACATTCGCAGAAAGAAATCTACTTCTCTAACACCGGGAAACAGGGAACAGAGAATGTATGAGTTTCTCAAGATTGGTAAAACATAGAAACAAGAGAAAGTACACAGTGATTCATCTACCTAGAGAACTTACAGAGGTTTACACAGAGAATTCCAAGTATAAGTACAAGACAATAAGAGAGACTTAGAAAACTGGTAAAACCTACATTTTTGATACAGTTGGCAGTACTTAGCACTGTGAAAACAGCACTTTCGCAGAAAGAAATCTACTTCTCTAAGACCGGGAAACAGTGAAAAGAGAATGTATGTGTTTCTCAAGATTGGTAACAGATAGAACAAGAGAAAGTACACAGTGTTTCATCTACCTAGAGAAGTTACAGAGGTTTACACAGAGAATTCCAAGTATAAGTAGAAGAAAATAAGAGAGACTTAGAAAACTGGTAAAACCTACATTGTTGATAGAGTTGGGAATACTTAGCACTGTGAAATCTGCACTTTCGCAGAAAGGAATCTACTTCTCTAATACCGGGAAACAGGGAACAGAGAATATATGAGTTTCTCAAGATTAGTAACAGATAGAAACAAAAGAAGTACACAGTGATTCATCTACCTAGAGAATTTACAGAGGTTTACACAGAGAATTCCAAGTATAAGGAAAAGAAAATAAGAGAAACTTAGAAAACTGGTAAAAGCTACATTGTTGATAGAGTTGGGAGTACTTAGCACTGTGAAAACAGCACTTTCCCCGAAAGACATCTACTTCTCTAAGACCGGGAAACAGTGATAAGAGAATGTATGAGTTTCTCAACATTGGTAACAGATAGAAACCAGAGAAAGTACACAGTGATTCATCTACCTAGAGAAGTTACAGAGGTTTACACAGACAATTCCAAGTATAAGTACATCAAAAGAAGAGAGACTTAGAAAACTGGTAAAACCTACATTGTTGATAGAGTTGGGCATACTTAGCACTGTGAAAACAGCACTTTCCCAGAGAGAAATCTACTTCTGTAAGACCGCGAAACAGTGAACAGAGAATGTATGACTTTCTCCAGATTGGTAACAGATAGAAACAAGGGAAAGTACACAGTGATTCATCTACCTAGAGAAGTTACAGAGGTTTACATAGAAAATTCGAAGTATAAGGAAAAGAAGATAAGAGACACTTAGAAAACTGGTAAAACTTATATTGTTGATTGAGTTGGGAGTACTTAGCACTGTGAAAACAGCACTTTCTCCGAAAGAAATGTACTTCTCTAAGACCGGGAAACAGTGAAAAGAGAATGTATGAGTTTCTCAAGATTGGTAACAGATAGAAACAAGAGAAAGTACACAGTGATTCATGTACCTAGAGAAGTTACAGAGGTTTACATAGAAAATTCGAAGTATAAGAAAAAGAAGATAAGAGAGACTTAGAAAACTGGTAAAAGTTACATTGTTGATTGAGTTGGGAGTACTTAGCACTGTGAAAACAGCACTTTCGCCAAAAGAAATCTACTTCTCTAAGACCGGGAAACAGTGAAAAGAGAATGTATGACTTTCTCCAGATTGGTAACAGATAGAAACAAGAGAAAGTACACAGTGATTCATGTACCTAGAGAAGTTACAGAGGTTTACACAGAAAAGTCCAAGTATAAGTACAAGAAAATAAAAGAGACTTAGAAAACTTGTAAAACCTACCTTGTTGATAGAGTTGGGAGTACTTAGCACTGTGAAAACAGCACTTTCTCCGAAAGAAATCTACTTCTCTAACAACGGGAAACAGGGAACAGAGAATGTATGAGTTTCTCAAGATTAGTAACAGAGAGAAACCAAAGAAGTACACAGGGATTCATCTACCTAGAGAAGTTACAGAGTTTTACAAAGAGAATTCCAAGTATAAGTACAAGAAAATAAGAGAGACTTAGAACACTGGTAAAACCTACATTGTTGATAGAGTTGTGAGTACCTAGCACTGTGAAAACAGCACTTTCGCCGAACGAAATCTACTTCTCTAAGACCGGGAAACAGTGAAAAGAGAATGTATAAGTTTCTCAAGATTGGTAACAGATAGAAACCAGAGAAAGTACACAGTGATTCATCTACCTAGAGAAGTTACAGAGGTTTACACAGAGAATTCCAAGTATAAGTACAAGAAAATAAGAGAGACTTAGAAAACTGGTAAAACCTGCATTGCTGATAGAGTTGGGAGTACTTAGCACTGTGAAAACAGCACTTTCGCCGAAAGAAATCTACTTCTCTAACACCGAGAAACAGGGAACAGAGAAGGTATGAGTTTCTCAAGATTGGTAACAGATAGAAACAAGAGAAAGTACACAGTGATTCATCTACCTAAAGAAGTTACAGAGGTTTACACAGAGAATTCCAAGTATAAGTACAAGAAAATAAGAGAGACTTAGAAAACTGCTAAAACCTACAGTGTTGTTAGAGTTGGGAGTACTGAGCACTGTGAAAACAGCACTTTCGCATAAAGAAATCTACTTCCCTAAGACCGGGAAACAGTGGACAGAGAATGTATGAGTTTCTCAAGATTGGTAACAGATAGAAACAAGAGAAAGTACACAGTGATTCATCTACCTACAGAAGTTACAGAGGTTTACACAGAGAATTCCATGTATAAGTGCAAAAAATAAGACAGACTTAGAATACTAGTAAAACCTACATTGTTGATAGGGTTGGGAGTACTTAGCACTGTGAAAACAGCACTTTCGCAGAAAGAAATTACTTCTCTAAGACCGGGAAACAGTGAACAGAGACTGTATGAGTTTCTCAAGATTGGTAACAGATAGAAACAAGGGAAAGTACACAGTGATTCATCTACCTAGAGAAGTTACAGAGGTTTACACAGAGAATTCCAAGTATAAGTACATCAAAAGAAGAGAGACTTAGAAAACTGGTAAAAGCTACATTGTTGAGAGAGTTGGGCGTACTTAGCACTGTGAAAACAGCACTTTCCCAGAGAGAAATCTACTTCTGTAAGACCGCGAAACACTGAACAGAGAATGTATGAGTTTCTCAAGATTAGTAACAGATAGAAACAAAAGAAGTACTCAGTGATTCATCTACCTAGAGAAGTTACAGAGGTTTACACAGAAAATTCCAAGTATAAGAAAAAGAAGATAAGAGAGACTTAGAAAACTGGTAAAAGTTACATTGTTGATTGAGTTGGGAGTACTTAGCACTGTGAAAACAGCACTTTCGCCGAAAGAAATGCACTTCTCTAAGACCGGGAAACAGTGAAAAGAGAATGTATGAGTTTCTCAGGATTGGTAACAGATAGAAACAAGAGAAAATACACAGTGTTTCATCTACCTGGAGAAGTTACAGAGGTTTACACAGAGAATTCCAAATATAAGTACAAGAAAATAAGAGAGACTTAGAAAACTGGTAAAACCTACAATGTTGATAGAGTTGGGAGTACTTAGCACTGTGAAAACAGCACTTTCGCCGAAAGAAATCTACTTCTCTAACACCGAGAAACAGGGAACAGAGAATGTATGAGTTTCTCAAGATTGGTAACAGATAGAAAGAAGAGAAAGTACACAGTGATTCATCTACCTAGAGAAGTTACAGAGGTTTACACAGAGAATTCCAAGTATAAGTACAAGAAAATAAGAGAGACTTAGAATACTGGTAAAACCTACATTGTTGATAGAGTTGGGAGTACGTAGCACTGTGAAAACAGCACTTTCTCCGAAAGAAATCTACTTCTCTAACAACGGGAAACAGGGAACAGAGAATGTATGAGTTTCTCAAGATTAGTAACAGATAGAAACAAAAGAAGTACACAGTGATTCATCTACCTAGAGAAGTTACAGAGGTTTACATAGAAAATTCGAAGTATAAGAAAAAGAAGATAAGAGACACTTAGAAAACTGGTAAAACTTATATTGTTGAT
Organism: Heterohyrax brucei; assembly: GCA_028571685.1. Taxonomy (NCBI): domain Eukaryota; kingdom Metazoa; phylum Chordata; class Mammalia; order Hyracoidea; family Procaviidae; genus Heterohyrax; species Heterohyrax brucei. Next base: position 4,335,255 of record CM053165.1, on the reverse strand, counting down.
TGAGTTGGGAGTACTTAGCACTGTGAAAACAGCACTTTCGCCGAAAGATATCTACTTATCTAAGACCGGGAAACAGTGAAAGGAGAATGTATGAGTTTCTCCAGATTGGTAACAGATAGAAACAAGAGAAAGTACACAGTGATTCATCTACCTAGAGAAGTTACAGAGGTTGACACAGAGAATTCCAAGTATAAGTACACGAAAATAAGAGAGACATAGACAACTGGTAAAACCTACATTGTTGATAGAGTTGGGAGTACTTAGCACTGAGAAAACAGCACTTTCGCCGAAAGATATCTACTTATCTAAGACCGGGAAACAGTGAAAGGAGAATGTATGAGTTTCTCCAGATTGGTAACAGATAGAAACCAGAGAAAGTACACAGTGATTCATCTACCTTCAGAAGTTACAGAGGTTTACACAGAGAATTCCATGTATAAGTGCAAAAAATAAGACAGACTTAGAAAACTGGTAAAACCTACATTGTTGATAGGGTTGGGAGTACTTAGCACTGTGAAAACAGCACTTTCGCAGAAAGAAATTAGTTCTCTAAGACCGGGAAACAGTGAGAAGAGACTGTATGAGTTTCTCAAGATTGGTAACAGATAGAAAGAAGGGAAAGTACACAGTGATTCATCTACCTAGAGAAGTTACAGAGGTTTACATAGAAAATTCGAAGTATAAGAAAAAGAAGATAAGAGACACTTAGAAAACTGGTAAAACTTATATTGTTGATTGAGTTGGGAGTACTTAGCACTGTGAAAACAGCACTTTCTCCGAAAGAAATGTACTTCTCTAAGACCGGGAAACAGTGAAAAGAGAATGTATGAGTTTCTCAAGATTGGTAACAGATAGAAACAAGAGAAAGTACACAGTGATTCAAGTACCTAGAGAAGTTACAGAGGTTTACATAGAAAATTCGAAGTATAAGAAAAAGAAGATAAGAGACACTTAGAAAACTGGTAAAAGTTACATTGTTGATTGAGTTGGGAGTACTTAGCACTGTGAAAACAGCACTTTCGCCAAAAGAAATCTACTTCTCTAAGACCGGGAAACAGTGAAAAGAGAATGTATGACTTTCTCCAGATTGGTAACAGATAGAAACAAGAGAAAGTACACAGTGATTCATGTACCTAGAGAAGTGACAGAGGTTTACACAGAGAATTCCAAGTATAAGTACAAGAAAATAAGAGAGAATTAGAAAACTGGTAAAACCTACATTGCTGATAGAGTTGGGAGTACTTAGCACTGTGAAAACATCACTTTCGCCGAAACAAATCTACTTCTCTAACACCGGGAAACAGGGAACAGAGAAGGTATGAGTTTCTCAAGATTGGTAACAGATAGAAACAAGAGAAAGTACACAGTGATTCATCTACCTAGAGAACTTACAGAGGTTTACACAGAGAATTCCAAGTATAAGTACAAGAAAATAAGAGAGACTTAGAAAACTGGTAAAACCTACACTGTTGATAGAGTTCGGAGTACTTGGCACTGTGAAAACAGCACATTCGCAGAAAGAAATCTACTTCTCTAACACCGGGAAACAGGGAACAGAGAATGTATGAGTTTCTCAAGATTGGTAAAACATAGAAACAAGAGAAAGTACACAGTGATTCATCTACCTAGAGAAGTTACAGAGGTTTACACAGAGAATTCCAAGTATAAATACAAGACAATAAGAGAGACTTAGAAAACTGGTAAAACCTACATTTTTGATACAGTTGGCAGTACTTAGCACTGTGAAAACAGCACTTTCGCCGAAAGAAATCTACTTCTCTAAGACCGGGAAACAGGGAACAGAGAATGTATGAGTTTCTCAAGATTGGTAACAGATAGAAACAAGAGAAAGTACACAGTGATTCATCCACCTAGAGAACTTACAGAGGTTTACACAGAGAATTCCAAGTATAAGTACAAGAAAATAAGAGAGACTTAGAAAACTGCTAAAACCTACATTGTTGTTAGAGTTGGGAGTACTGAGCACTGTGAAAACAGCACTTTCGCATAAAGAAATCTACTTCCCTAAGACCGGGAAACAGTGGACAGAGAATGTATGAGTTTCTCAAGATTGGTAACAGATAGAAACAAGAGAAAGTACACAGTGATTCATTTACCTAGAGAAGTTACAGACGTTTACACAGAAAATTCCAAGTATAAGTAAAAGAAGATAAGAGAGACTTAGAAAACTGGTAAAACTTACATTGTTGATTCAGTTGGGAGTATTTAGCACTGTGAAAACAGCACTTTCGCTGAAAACAATCTACTTCTCTAAGACCGGGAAACAGTGAAAAGAGAATGTATGTGTTTCTCAAGATTGGTAACAGATAGAACAAGAGAAAGTACACAGTGTTTCATCTACCTAGAGAAGTTACAGAGGTTTACACAGAGAATTCCAAGTATAAGTAGAAGAAAATAAGAGAGACTTAGAAAACTGGTAAAACCTACATTGTTGATAGAGTTGGGAATACTTAGCACTGTGAAATCAGCACTTTCGCAGAAAGAAATCTACTTCTCTAATACCGGGAAACAGGGAACAGAGAATGTATGAGTTTCTCAAGATTAGTAACAGATAGAAACAAAAGAAGTACACAGTGATTCATCTACCTAGAGAAGTTACAGAGCTTTACACAGAGAATTCCAAGTATAAGGAAAAGAAAATAAGAGAGACTTAGAAAACTGGTAAAAGCTACATTGTTGATAGAGTTGGGAGTACTTAGCACTGTGAAAACAGCACTTTCCTCGAACGACATCTACTTCTCTAAGACCGGGAAACAGTGATAAGAGAATGTATGAGTTTCTCAACATTGGTAACAGATAGAAACCAGAGAAAGTACACAGTGATTCATCTACCTAGAGAAGTTACAGAGGTTTACACAGACAATTCCAAGTATAAGTACATCAAAAGAAGAGAGACTTAGAAAACTGGTAAAACCTACATTGTTGATAGAGTTGGGCGTACTTAGCACTGTGAAAACAGCACTTTCCCAGAGAGAAATCTACTTCTGTAAGACCGCGAAACAGTGAACAGAGAATGTATGAGTTTCTCAAGATTAGTAACAGATAGAAACAAAAGAAGTACACAGTGATTCATCTACCTAGAGAAGTTACAGAGGTTTACACAGAAAATTCCAAGTATAAGTAAAAGAAGATAAGAGAGACTTAGAAAACTGGTAAAACCTACATTGTTGATAGAGTTGGAAGTACTTAGCACAGTGAAAACAGCACTTTCGCTGAAAGAAATCTACTTCTCTAAGACTGGGAAACAGTGAAAAGAGAATGTATGAGTTTCTCAAGATTGGTAACAGATAGAAACAAGAGAAAGTACACAGTGATTCATCTACCTAGAGAAGTTACAGATGTTTACCTAGAAAATTCGAAGTATAAGAAAAAGAAGATAAGAGAGAATTAGAAAACTGGTAAAAGTTACATTGTTGATTGAGTTGGGAGTACTTAGCACTGTGAAAACAGCACTTTCGCCGAAAGAAATGCACTTCTCTAAGACCGGGAAACAGTGAAAAGAGAATGTATGAGTTTCTCAAGATTGGTAACAGATAGAAACAAGAGAAAATACACAGTGATTCATCTACTTGGAGAAGTTACAGAGGTTTACACAGAGAATTCCAAATATAAGTACAAGAAAATAAGAGAGACTTAGAAAACTGGTAAAACCTACAATGTTGATAGAGTTGGGAGTACTTAGCACTGTGAAAACAGCACTTTCGCCGAAAGAAATCTACTTCTCTAAGACTGGGAAACCGTGAAAAGAGAACGTATGAGTTTCTCAAGATTGGTAACAGATAGAAACAAGAGAAAGCACACAGTGATTCATCTACCTAGAGAAGTTACAGAGGTTTACACAGAAAATTCCAAGTATAAGAAAAAGTAGATAAGAGAGACTTAGAAAACTGGTAAAACTTACATTGTTGATTGAGTTGGGAGTATTTAGCACTGTGAAAACAGCACTTTCGCCGAAAGAAATGTACTTCTCTAAGACCGGGAAACAGTGAAAAGAGAATGTATGAGTTTCTCAAGATTCGTAACAAATAGAAACAAGAGAAAGTACACAGTGATTCATCTACCTAGAGAAGTTACAGAGGTTTACACAGAGAATTCCAAGTATAAGTACAAGAAAATAGGAGAGACTTAGAAAACCGGTAAATCCTACATTGTTGATAGAGTTGTGAGTACTTAGCACTGTGAAAACAGCACTTTCTCCGAAAGAAATCTACTTCTCTAACAACGGGAAACAGGGAACAGAGAATGTATGAGTTTCTCAAGATTAGTAACAGATAGAAACAAAAGAAGTACACAGTGATTCATCTACCTAGAGAAGTTACAGAGGTTTACATAGAAAATTCGAAGTATAAGAAAAAGAAGATAAGAGACACTTAGAAAACTGATAAAAGTTATATTGTTGATTGAGTTGGGAGTACTTAGCACTGTGAAAACAGCACTTTCTCCGAAAGAAATGTACTTCTCTAAGACCGGGAAACAGTGAAAAGAGAATGTATGAGTTTCTAAAGATTGGTAACAGATAGAAACAAGAGAAAGTACACAGTGATTCATCTACCTAGAGAAGTTACAGAGGTTTACACAGAGAATTCCAAGTATAAGTACACGAAAATAAGAGAGACATAGACAACTGGTAAAACCTACATTGTTGATAGAGTTGGGAGTACTTAGCACTGTGAAAACAGCACTTTCGCCGAAAGATATCTACTTATCTAAGACCGGGAAACAGTGAAAGGAGAATGTATGAGTTTCTCCAGATTGGTAACAGATAGAAACCAGAGAAAGTACACAGTGATTCATCTACCTACAGAAGTTACAGAGGTTTACACAGAGAATTCCATGTATAAGTGCAAAAAATAAGACAGACTTAGAAAACTGGTAAAACCTACATTGTTGATAGGGTTGGGAGTACTTAGCACTGTGAAAACAGCACTTTCGCAGAAAGAAATTACTTCTCTAAGACCGGGAAACAGTGAGAAGAGACTGTATGAGTTTCTCAAGATTGGTAACAGATAGAAACAAGGGAAAGTACACAGTGATTCATCTACCTAGAGAAGTTACAGAGGTTTACATAGAAAATTCGAAGTATAAGAAAAAGAAGATAATAGACACTTAGAAAACTGGTAAAACTTATATTGTTGATTGTGTTGGGAGTACGTAGCACTGTGAAAACAGCACTTTCTCCGAAAGAAATGTACTTCTCTAAGACCGGGAAACAGTGAAAAGAGAATGTATGAGTTTCTCAAGATTGGTAACAGATAGAAACAAGAGAAAGTACACAGTGATTCATGTACCTAGAGAAGTTACAGAGGTTTACATAGAAAATTCGAAGTATAAGAAAAAGAAGATAAGAGACACTTAGAAAACTGGTAAAAGTTACATTGTTGATTGAGTTGGGAGTACTTAGCACTGTGAAAACAGCACTTTCGCCAAAAGAAATCTACCTCTCTAAGACCGGGAAACAGTGAAAAGAGAATGTATGACTTTCTCAAGATTGGTAACAGATAGAAACAAGAGAAAGTACACAGTGATTCATGTACCTAGAGAAGTTACAGAGGTTTACACAGAGAAGTCCAAGTATAAGTACAAGAAAATAAAAGAGACTTAGAAAACTGGTAAAACCTACCTTGTTGATAGAGTTGGGAGTACTTAGCACTGTGAAAACAGCACTTTCTCCGAAAGAAATCTACTTCTCTAACAACGGGAAACAGGGAACAGAGAATGTATGAGTTTCTCAAGATTAGTAACAGAGAGAAACCAAAGAAGTACACAGGGATTCATCTACCTAGAGAAGTTACAGAGGTTTACAAAGAGAATTCCAAGTATAAGTACAAGAAAATAAGAGAGACTTAGAACACTGGTAAAACCTACATTGTTGATAGAGTTGTGAGTACCTAGCACTGTGAAAACAGCACTTTCGCCGAACGAAATTTACTTCTCTAAGACCGGGAAACAGTGGAAAGAGAATGTATGAGTTTCTCAAGATTGGTAAAAGATAGAAACCAGAGAAAGTACACAGTGATTCATCTACCTAGAGCAGTTACAGAGGTTTACACAGAGAATTCCAAGTATAAGTACAAGAAAATAAGAGAGACTTAGAAAACTGGTAAAACCTACATTGCTGATAGAGTTGGGAGTACTTAGCACTGTGAAAACAGCACTTTCGCCAAAAGAAATCTACTTCTCTAACACCGAGAAACAGGGAACAGAGAAGGTATGAGTTTCTCAAGATTGGTAACAGATAGAAACAAGAGAAAGTACACAGTGATTCATCTACCTAGAGAAGTTACAGAGGTTTACACAGAGAATTCCAAGTATAAGTACAAGAAAATAAGAGAGACTTAGAAAACTGCTAAAACATACAGTGTTGTTAGAGTTGGGAGTACTGAGCACTGTGAAAACAGCACTTTCCCATAAAGAAATCTACTTTCCTAAGACCGGGAAACAGTGGAGAGAGAATGTATGAGTTTCTCAAGATTGGTAACAGATAGAAACAAGAGAAAGTACACAGTGATTCATTTACCTAGAGAAGTTACAGAGGTTTACACAGAAAATTCCAGGTATAAGTAAAAGAAGATTAGAGAGACTTAGAAAACTGGTAAAACTTACATTGTTGATTGAGTTGGGAGTATTTAGCACTGTGAAAACAGCACTTTCGCCGAAAAAAATCTACTTCTCTAAGACCGGGAAACAGTGAAAAGAGAATGTATGTGTTTCTCAAGATTGGTAACAGATAGAACAAGAGAAAGTACACAGTGTTTCATCTACCTAGAGAAGTTACAGAGGTTTACACAGAGAATTCCAAGTATAAGTAGAAGAAAATAAGAGAGACTTAGAAAACTGGTAAAACCTACATTGTTGATAGAGTTGGGAATACTTAGCACTGTGAAATCAGCACTTTCGCAGAAAGAAATCTACTTCTCTAATACCGGGAAACAGGGAACAGAGAATGTATGAGTTTCTCAAGATTAGTAACAGATAGAAACAAAAGAAGTACACAGTGATTCATCTACCTAGAGAAGTTACAGAGGTTTACACAGAGAATTCCAAGTATAAGGAAAAGAAAATAAGAGAGACTTAGAAAACTGGTAAAAGCTACATTGTTGATAGAGTTCGGAGTACTTAGCACTGTGAAAACAGCACTTTCCCCGAACGACATCTACTTCTCTAAGACCGGGAAACAGTGATAAGAGAATGTATGAGTTTCTCAAGATTGGTAACAGATAGAAACCAGAGAAAGTACACAGTGATGCATCTACCTAGAGAAGTTACAGAGGTTTACACAGAGAATTCCAAGTATAAGTACATCAAAAGAAGAGAGACTTAGAAAACTGGTAAAACCTACATTGTTGATAGAGTTGGGCGTACTTAGCACTTTGAAAACAGCACTTTCCCAGAGAGAAATCTACTTCTGTAAGACCGCGAAACAGTGAACAGAGAATGTATGAGTTTCTCAAGATTAGTAACAGATAGAAACAAAAGAAGTACACAGTGATTCATCTACCTAGAGAAGTTACAGAGGTTTACACAGAGAATTCCAAGTATAAATACAAGACAATAAGAGAGACTTAGAAAACTGGTAAAACCTACATTTTTGATACAGTTGGCAGTACTTAGCACTGTGAAAACAGCACTTTCGCAGAAAGAAATCTACTTCTCTAAGACCGGGAAACAGGGAACAGAGAATGTATGAGTTTCTCAAGATTGGTAACAGATAGAAACAAGAGAAAGTACACAGTGATTCATCCACCTAGAGAACTTACAGAGGTTTACACAGAGAATTCCAAGTATAAGTACAAGAAAATAAGAGAGACTTAGAAAACTGCTAAAACCTACATTGTTGTTAGAGTTGGGAGTACTGAGCACTGTGAAAACAGCACTTTCGCATAAAGAAATCTACTTCCCTAAGACCGGGAAACAGTGGACAGAGAATGTATGAGTTTCTCAAGATTGGTAACAGATAGAAACAAGAGAAAGTACACAGTGATTCATTTACCTAGAGAAGTTACAGACGTTTACACAGAAAATTCCAAGTATAAGTAAAAGAAGATAAGAGAGACTTAGAAAACTGGTAAAACTTACATTGTTGATTCAGTTGGGAGTATTTAGCACTGTGAAAACAGCACTTTCGCTGAAAACAATCTACTTCCCTAAGACCGGGAAACAGTGAAAAGAGAATGTATGTGTTTCTCAAGATTGGTAACAGATAGAACAAGAGAAAGTACACAGTGTTTCATCTACCTAGAGAAGTTACAGAGGTTTACACAGAGAATTCCAAGTATAAGTAGAAGAAAATAAGAGAGACTTAGAAAACTGGTAAAACCTACATTGTTGATAGAGTTGGGAATACTTAGTACTGTGAAATCAGCACTTTCGCAGAAAGAAATCTACTTCTCTAATACCGGGAAACAGGGAACAGAGAATGTATGAGTTTCTCAAGATTAGTAACAGATAGAAACAAAAGAAGTACACAGTGATTCATCTACCTAGAGAAGTTACAGAGGTTTACACAGAGAATTCCAAGTATAAGGAAAAGAAAATAAGAGAGACTTAGAAAACTGGTAAAAGCTACATTGTTGATAGAGTTGGGAGTACTTAGCACTGTGAAAACAGCACTTTCCTCGAACGACATCTACTTCTCTAAGACCGGGAAACAGTGATAAGAGAATGTATGAGTTTCTCAACATTGGTAACAGATAGAAACCAGAGAAAGTACACAGTGATTCATCTACCTAGAGAAGTTACAGAGGTTTACACAGACAATTCCAAGTATAAGTACATCAAAAGAAGAGAGACTTAGAAAACTGGTAAAACCTACATTGTTGATAGAGTTGGGCGTACTTAGCACTGTGAAAACAGCACTTTCCCAGAGAGAAATCTACTTCTGTAAGACCGCGAAACAGTGAACAGAGAATGTATGAGTTTCTCAAGATTAGTAACAGATAGAAACAAAAGAAGTACACAGTGATTCATCTACCTAGAGAAGTTACAGAGGTTTACACAGAAAATTCCAAGTATAAGTAAAAGAAGATAAGAGAGACTTAGAAAACTGGTAAAACCTACATTGTTGATAGAGTTGGAAGTACTTAGCACAGTGAAAACAGCACTTTCGCTGAAAGAAATCTACTTCTCTAAGACTGGGAAACAGTGAAAAGAGAATGTATGAGTTTCTCAAGATTGGTAACAGATAGAAACAAAAGAAAGTACACAGTGATTCATCTACCTAGAGAAGTTACAGAGGTTTACCTAGAAAATTCGAAGTATAAGAAAAAGAAGATAAGAGAGACTTAGAAAACTGGTAAAAGTTACATTGTTGATTGAGTTGGGAGTACTTAGCACTGTGAAAACAGCACTTTCGCCGAAAGAAATGCACTTCTCTAAGACCGGGAAACAGTGAAAAGAGAATGTATGAGTTTCTCAAGATTGGTAACAGATAGAAACAAGAGAAAATACACAGTGATTCATCTACTTGGAGATGTTACAGAGGTTTACACAGAGAATTCCAAATATAAGTACAAGAAAATAAGAGAGACTTAGAAAACTGGTAAAACCTACAATGTTGATAGAGTTGGGAGTACTTAGCACTGTGAAAACAGCACTTTCGCCGAAAGAAATCTACTTCTCTAAGACTGGGAAACCGTGAAAAGAGAACGTATGAGTTTCTCAAGATTGGTAACCGATAGAAACAAGAGAAAGCACACAGTGATTCATCTACCTAGAGAAGTTACAGAGGTTTACACAGAAAATTCCAAGTATAAGAAAAAGTAGATAAGAGAGACTTAGAAAACTGGTAAAACTTACATTGTTGATTGAGTTGGGAGTATTTAGTACTGTGAAAACAGCACTTTCGCCGAAAGAAATGTACTTCTCTAAGACCGGGAAACAGTGAAAAGAGAATGTATGAGTTTCTCAAGATTCGTAACAAATAGAAATAAGAGAAAGTACACAGTGATTCATCTACCTAGAGAAGTTACAGAGGTTTACACAGAGAATTCCAAGTATAAGTACAAGAAAATAGGAGAGACTTAGAAAACCGGTAAATCCTACATTGTTGATAGAGTTGTGAGTACTTAGCACTGTGAAAACAGCACTTTCTCCGAAAGAAATCTACTTCTCTAACAACGGGAAACAGGGAACAGAGAATGTATGAGTTTCTCAAGATTAGTAACAGATAGAAACAAAAGAAGTACACAGTGATTCATCTACCTAGAGAAGTTACAGAGGTTTACATAGAAAATTCGAAGTATAAGAAAAAGAAGATAAGAGACACTTAGAAAACTGATAAAAGTTATATTGTTGATTGAGTTGGGAGTACTTAGCACTGTGAAAACAGCACTTTCTCCGAAAGAAATGTACTTCTCTAAGACCGGGAAACAGTGAAAAGAGAATGTATGAGTTTCTAAAGATTGGTAACAGATAGAAACAAGAGAAAGTACACAGTGATTCATCTACCTAGAGAAGTTACAGAGGTTTACACAGAGAATTCCAAGTATAAGTACACGAAAATAAGAGAGACATAGACAACTGGTAAAACCTACATTGTTGATAGAGTTGGGAGTACTTAGCACTGTGAAAACAGCACTTTCGCCGAAAGATATCTACTTATCTAAGACCGGGAAACAGTGAAAGGAGAATGTATGAGTTTCTCCAGATTGGTAACAGATAGAAACCAGAGAAAGTACACAGTGATTCATCTACCTACAGAAGTTACAGAGGTTTACACAGAGAATTCCATGTATAAGTGCAAAAAATAAGACAGACTTAGAAAACTGGTAAAACCTACATTGTTGATAGGGTTGGGAGTACTTAGCACTGTGAAAACAGCACTTTCGCAGAAAGAAATTACTTCTCTAAGACCGGGAAACAGTGAGAAGAGACTGTATGAGTTTCTCAAGATTGGTAACAGATAGAAACAAGGGAAAGTACACAGTGATTCATCTACCTAGAGAAGTTACAGAGGTTTACATAGAAAATTCGAAGTATAAGAAAAAGAAGATAAGAGACACTTAGAAAACTGGTAAAACTTATATTGTTCATTGAGTTGGGAGTACTTAGCACTGTGAAAACAGCACTTTCTCCGAAAGAAATGTACTTCTCTAAGACCGGGAAACAGTGAAAAGAGAATGTATGAGTTTCTCAAGATTGGTAACAGATAGAAACAAGAGAAAGTACACAGTGATTCATCTACCTAGAGAAGTTACAGAGGTTTACATAGAAAATTCGAAGTATAAGAAAAAGAAGATAAGAGACACTTAGAAAACTGGTAAAAGTTACATTGTTGATTGAGTTGGGAGTACTTAGCACTGTGAAAACAGCACTTTCGCCAAAAGAAATCTACTTCTCTAAGACCGGGAAACAGTGAAAAGAGAATGTATGACTTTCTCCAGATTGGTAACAGATAGAAACAAGAGAAAGTACACAGTGATTCATGTACCTAGAGAAGTTACAGAGGTTTACACAGAGAAGTCCAAGTCTAAGTACAAGAAAATAAAAGAGACTTAGAAAACTGGTAAAACCTACCTTGTTGATAGAGTTGGGAGTACTTAGCACTGTGAAAACAGCACTTTCTCCGAAAGAAATCTACTTCTCTAACAACGGGAAACAGGGAACAGAGAACGTATGAGTTTCTCAAGATTAGTAACAGAGAGAAACCAAAGAAGTACACAGGGATTCATCTACCTAGAGAAGTTACAGAGGTTTACAAAGAGAATTCCAAGTATAAGTACAAGAAAATAAGAGAGACTTAGAACACTGGTAAAACCTACATTGTTGATAGAGTTGTGAGTACCTAGCACTGTGAAAACAGCACTTTCGCCGAACGAAATTTACTTCTCTAAGACCGGGAAACAGTGGAAAGAGAATGTATGAGTTTCTCAAGATTGGTAAAAGATAGAAACCAGAGAAAGTACACAGTGATTCATCTACCTAGAGCAGTTACAGAGGTTTACACAGAGAATTCCAAGTATAAGTACAAGAAAATAAGAGAGACTTAGAAAACTGGTAAAACCTACATTGCTGATAGAGTTGGGAGTACTTAGCACTGTGAAAACAGCACTTTCGCCGAAAGAAATCTACTTCTCTAACACCGAGAAACAGGGAACAGAGAAGGTATGAGTTTCTCAAGATTGGTAACAGATAGAAACAAGAGAAAGTACACAGTGATTCATCTACCTAGAGAAGTTACAGAGGTTTACACAGAGAATTCCAAGTATAAGTACAAGAAAATAAGAGAGACTTAGAAAACTGCTAAAACATACAGTGTTGTTAGAGTTGGGAGTACTGAGCACTGTGAAAACAGCACTTTCGCATAAAGAAATCTACTTTCCTAAGACCGGGAAACAGTGGACAGAGAATGTATGAGTTTCTCAAGATTGGTAACAGATAGAAACAAGAGAAAGTACACAGTGATTCATTTACCTAGAGAAGTTACAGAGGTTTACACAGAAAATTCCAGGTATAAGTAAAAGAAGATTAGAGAGACTTAGAAAACTGGTAAAACTTACATTGTTGATTGAGTTGGGAGTATTTAGCACTGTGAAAACAGCACTTTCGCCGAAAACAATCTACTTCTCTAAGACCGGGAAACAGTGAAAAGAGAATGTATGTGTTTCTCAAGATTGGTAACAGATAGAACAAGAGAAAGTACACAGTGTTTCATCTACCTAGAGAAGTTACAGAGGTTTACACAGAGAATTCCAAGTATAAGTAGAAGAAAATAAGAGAGACTTAGAAAACTGGTAAAACCTACATTGTTGATAGAGTTGGGAATACTTAGCACTGTGAAATCAGCACTTTCGCAGAAAGAAATCTACTTCTCTAATACCGGGAAACAGGGAACAGAGAATGTATGAGTTTCTCAAGATTAGTAACAGATAGAAACAAAAGAAGTACACAGTGATTCATCTACCTAGAGAAGTTACAGAGGTTTACACAGAGAATTCCAAGTATAAGGAAAAGAAAATAAGAGAGACTTAGAAAACTGGTAAAAGCTACATTGTTGATAGAGTTGGGAGTACTTAGCACTGTGAAAACAGCACTTTCCCCGAACGACATCTACTTCTCTAAGACCGGGAAACAGTGATAAGAGAATGTATGAGTTTCTCAAGATTGGTAACAGATAGAAACCAGAGAAAGTACACAGTGATGCATCTACCTAGAGAAGTTACAGAGGTTTACACAGAGAATTCCAAGTATAAGTACATCAAAAGAAGAGAGACTTAGAAAACTGGTAAAACCTACATTGTTGATAGAGTTGGGCGTACTTAGCACTTTGAAAACAGCACTTTCCCAGAGAGAAATCTACTTCTGTAAGACCACGAAACAGTGAACAGAGAATGTATGAGTTTCTCAAGATTAGTAACAGATAGAAACAAAAGAAGTACACAGTGATTCATCTACCTAGAGAATTTACAGAGGTTTACACAGAGAATTCCAAGTATAAATACAAGACAATAAGAGAGACTTAGAAAACTGGTAAAACCTACATTTTTGATACAGTTGGCAGTACTTAGCACTGTGAAAACAGCACTTTCGCAGAAAGAAATCTACTTCTCTAAGACCAGGAAACAGGGAACAGAGAATGTATGAGTTTCTCAAGATTGGTAACAGATAGAAACAAGAGAAAGTACACAGTGATTCATCCACCTAGAGAACTTACAGAGGTTTACACAGAGAATTCCAAGTATAAGTACAAGAAAATAAGAGAGACTTAGAAAACTGCTAAAACCTACATTGTTGTTAGAGTTGGGAGTACTGAGCACTGTGAAAACAGCACTTTCGCATAAAGAAATCTACTTCCCTAAGACCGGGAAACAGTGGACAGAGAATGTATGAGTTTCTCAAGATTGGTAACAGATAGAAACAAGAGAAAGTACACAGTGATTCATTTACCTAGAGAAGTTACAGACGTTTACACAGAAAATTCCAAGTATAAGTAAAAGAAGATAAGAGAGACTTAGAAAACTGGTAAAACTTACATTGTTGATTCAGTTGGGAGTATTTAGCACTGTGAAAACAGCACTTTCGCTGAAAACAATCTACTTCTCTAAGACCGGGAAACAGTGAAAAGAGAATGTATGTGTTTCTCAAGATTGGTAACAGATAGAACAAGAGAAAGTACACAGTGTTTCATCTACCTAGAGAAGTTACAGAGGTTTACACAGAGAATTCCAAGTATAAGTAGAAGAAAATAAGAGAGACTTAGAAAACTGGTAAAACCTACATTGTTGATAGAGTTGGGAATACTTAGCACTGTGAAATCAGCACTTTCGCAGAAAGAAATCTACTTCTCTAATACCGGGAAACAGGGAACATAGAATGTATGAGTTTCTCAAGATTAGTAACAGATAGAAACAAAAGAAGTACACAGTGATTCATCTACCTAGAGAAGTTACAGAGGTTTACACAGAGAATTCCAAGTATAAGGAAAAGAAAATAAGAGAGACTTAGAAAACTGGTAAAAGCTACATTGTTGATAGAGTTGGGAGTACTTAGCACTGTGAAAACAGCACTTTCCTCGAACGACATCTACTTCTCTAAGACCGGGAAACAGTGATAAGAGAATGTATGAGTTTCTCAACATTGGTAACAGATAGAAACCAGAGAAAGTACACAGTGATTCATCTACCTAGAGAAGTTACAGAGGTTTACACAGACAATTCCAAGTATAAGTACATCAAAAGAAGAGAGACTTAGAAAACTGGTAAAACCTACATTGTTGATAGAGTTGGGCGTACTTAGCACTGTGAAAACAGCACTTTCCCAGAGAGAAACCTACTTCTGTAAGACCGCGAAACAGTGAAAAGAGAATGTATGAGTTTCTCAAGATTAGTAACAGATAGAAACAAAAGAAGTACACAGTGATTCATCTACCTAGAGAAGTTACAGAGGTTTACACAGAAAATTCCAAGTATAAGTAAAAGAAGATAAGAGAGACTTAGAAAACTGGTAAAACCTACATTGTTGATAGAGTTGGAAGTACTTAGCACAGTGAAAACAGCACTTTCGCTGAAAGAAATCTACTTCTCTAAGACTGGGAAACAGTGAAAAGAGAATGTATGAGTTTCTCAAGATTGGTAACAGATAGAAACAAGAGAAAGTACACAGTGATTCATCTACCTAGAGAAGTTACAGAGGTTTACCTAGAAAATTCGAAGTATAAGAAAAAGAAGATAAGAGAGACTTAGAAAACTGGTAAAAGTTACATTGTTGATTGAGTTGGGAGTACTTAGCACTGTGAAAACAGCACTTTAGCCGAAAGAAATGCACTTCTCTAAGACCGGGAAACAGTGAAAAGAGAATTTATGAGTTTCTCAAGATTGGTAACAGATAGAAACAAGAGAAAATACACAGTGATTCATCTACTTGGAGAAGTTACAGAGGTTTACACAGAGAATTCCAAATATAAGTACAAGAAAATAAGAGAGACTTAGAAAACTGGTAAAACCTACAATGTTGATAGAGTTGGGAGTACTTAGCACTGTGAAAACAGCACTTTCGCCGAAAGAAATCTACTTCTCTAAGACTGGGAAACCGTGAAAAGAGAACGTATGAGTTTCTCAAGATTGGTAACAGATAGAAACAAGAGAAAGCACACAGTGATTCATCTACCTAGAGAAGTTACAGAGGTTTACACAGAAAATTCCAAGTATAAGAAAAAGTAGATAAGAGAGACTTAGAAAACTGGTAAAACTTACATTGTTGATTGAGTTGGGAGTACTTAGCACTGTGAAAACAGCACTTTCGCCGAACGAAATGTACTTCTCTAAGACCGGGAAACAGTGAAAAGAGAATGTATGAGTTTCTCAAGATTCGTAACAAATAGAAACAAGAGAAAGTACACAGTGATTCATCTACCTAGAGAAGTTACAGAGGTTTACACAGAGAATTCCAAGTATAAGTACAAGAAAATAGGAGAGACTTAGAAAACCGGTAAATCCTACATTGTTGATAGAATTGTGAGTACTTAGCACTGTGAAAACAGCACTTTCTCCGAAAGAAATCTACTTCTCTAACAACGGGAAACAGGGAACAGAGAATGTATGAGTTTCTCAAGATTAGTAACAGATAGAAACAAAAGAAGTACACAGTGATTCATCTACCTAGAGAAGTTACAGAGGTTTACATAGAAAATTCGAAGTATAAGAAAAAGAAGATAAGAGACACTTAGAAAACTGATAAAAGTTATATTGTTGATTGAGTTGGGAGTACTTAGCACTGTGAAAACAGCACTTTCTACGAAAGAAATGTACTTCTCTAAGACCGGGAAACAGTGAAAAGAGAATGTATGAGTTTCTAAAGATTGGTAACAGATAGAAACAAGAGAAAGTACACAGTGATTCATCTACCTAGAGAAGTTACAGAGGTTTACACAGAGAATTCCAAGTATAAGTACACGAAAATAAGAGAGACATAGACAACTGGTAAAACCTACATTGTTGATAGAGTTGGGAGTACTTAGCACTGTGAAAACAGCACTTTCGCCGAAAGATATCTACTTATCTAAGACCGGGAAACAGTGAAAGGAGAATGTATGAGTTTCTCCAGATTGGTAACAGATAGAAACCAGAGAAAGTACACAGTGATTCATCTACCTACAGAAGTTACAGAGGTTTACACAGAGAATTCCATGTATAAGTGCAAAAAATAAGACAGACTTAGAAAACTGGTAAAACCTACATTGTTGATAGGGTTGGGAGTACTTAGCACTGTGAAAACAGCACTTTCGCAGAAAGAAATTACTTCTCTAAGACCGGGAAACAGTGAGAAGAGACTGTATGAGTTTCTCAAGATTGGTAACAGATAGAAACAAGGGAAAGTACACAGTGATTCATCTACCTAGAGAAGTTACAGAGGTTTACATAGAAAATTCGAAGTATAAGAAAAAGAAGATAAGAGACACTTAGAAAACTGGTAAAACTTATATTGTTCATTGAGTTGGGAGTACTTAGCACTGTGAAAACAGCACTTTCTCCGAAAGAAATGTACTTCTCTAAGACCGGGAAACAGTGAAAAGAGAATGTATGAGTTTCTCAAGATTGGTAACAGATAGAAACAAGAGAAAGTACACAGTGATTCATCTACCTAGAGAAGTTACAGAGGTTTACATAGAAAATTCGAAGTATAAGAAAAAGAAGATAAGAGACACTTAGAAAACTGGTAAAAGTTACATTGTTGATTGAGTTGGGAGTACTTAGCACTGTGAAAACAGCACTTTCGCCAAAAGAAATCTACTTCTCTAAGACCGGGAAACAGTGAAAAGAGAATGTATGACTTTCTCCAGATTGGTAACAGATAGAAACAAGAGAAAGTACACAGTGATTCATGTACCTAGAGAAGTTACAGAGGTTTACACAGAGAAGTCCAAGTATAAGTACAAGAAAATAAAAGAGACTTAGAAAACTGGTAAAACCTACCTTGTTGATAGAGTTGGGAGTACTTAGCACTGTGAAAACAGCACTTTCTCCGAAAGAAATCTACTTCTCTAACAACGGGAAACAGGGAACAGAGAACGTATGAGTTTCTCAAGATTAGTAACAGAGAGAAACCAAAGAAGTACACAGGGATTCATCTACCTAGAGAAGTTACAGAGGTTTACAAAGAGAATTCCAAGTATAAGTGCAAGAAAATAAGAGAGACTTAGAACACTGGTAAAACCTACATTGTTGATAGAGTTGTGAGTACCTAGCACTGTGAAAACAGCACTTTCGCCGAACGAAATTTACTTCTCTAAGACCGGGAAACAGTGGAAAGAGAATGTATGAGTTTCTCAAGATTGGTAAAAGATAGAAACCAGAGAAAGTACACAGTGATTCATCTACCTAGAGCAGTTACAGAGGTTTACACAGAGAATTCCAAGTATAAGTACAAGAAAATAAGAGAGACTTAGAAAACTGGTAAAACCTACATTGCTGATAGAGTTGGGAGTACTTAGCACTGTGAAAACAGCACTTTCGCCGAAAGAAATCTACTTCTCTAACACCGAGAAACAGGGAACAGAGAAGGTATGAGTTTCTCAAGATTGGTAACAGATAGAAACAAGAGAAAGTACACAGTGATTCATCTACCTAGAGAAGTTACAGAGGTTTACACAGAGAATTCCAAGTATAAGTACAAGAAAATAAGAGAGACTTAGAAAACTGCTAAAACATACAGTGTTGTTAGAGTTGGGAGTACTGAGCACTGTGAAAACAGCACTTTCGCATAAAGAAATCTACTTTCCTAAGACCGGGAAACAGTGGACAGAGAATGTATGAGTTTCTCAAGATTGGTAACAGATAGAAACAAGAGAAAGTACACAGTGATTTATTTACCTAGAGAAGTTACAGAGGTTTACACAGAAAATTCCAGGTATAAGTAAAAGAAGATTAGAGAGACTTAGAAAACTGGCAAAACTTACATTGTTGATTGAGTTGGGAGTATTTAGCACTGTGAAAACAGCACTTTCGCCGAAAAAAATCTACTTCTCTAAGACCGGGAAACAGTGAAAAGAGAATGTATGTGTTTCTCAAGATTGGTAACAGATAGAACAAGAGAAAGTACACAGTGTTTCATCTACCTAGAGAAGTTACAGAGGTTTACACAGAGAATTCCAAGTATAAGTGGAAGAAAATAAGAGAGACTTAGAAAACTGGAAAAACCTACATTGTTGATAGAGTTGGGAATACTTAGCACTGTGAAATCAGCACTTTCGCAGAAAGAAATCTACTTCTCTAATACCGGGAAACAGGGAACAGAGAATGTATGAGTTTCTCAAGATTAGTAACAGATAGAAACAAAAGAAGTACACAGTGATTCATCTACCTAGAGAAGTTACAGAGGGTAACATAGAAAATTCGAAGTATAAGAAAAAGAAGATAAGAGACACTTAGAAAACTGGTAAAACTTATATTGTTGATTGAGTTGGGAGTACTTAGCACTGTGAAAACAGCACTTTCTCCGAAAGAAATGTACTTCTCTAAGACCGGGAAACAGTGAAAAGAGAATGTTTGAGTTTCTAAAGATTGGTGACAGATAGAAACAAGAGAAAGTACACAGTGATTCATCTACCTAGAGAAGTTACAGAGGTTTACACAGAGAATTCCAAGTATAAGTACACGAAAATAAGAGAGACTTAGAAAACTGGTAAAACCTACATTGTTGATAGAGTTGGGAGTACTTAGCACTGTGAAAACAGCACTTTCGCCGAAAGAAATCTACTTATCTAAGACCGGGAAACAGTGAAAGGAGAATGTATGAGTTTCTCCAGATTGGTAACAGATAGAAACCAGAGAAAGTACACAGTGATTCATCTACCTACAGAAGTTACAGAGGTTTACACAGAGAATTCCATGTATAAGTGCAAAAAATAAGACAGACTTAGAAAACTGGTAAAACCTACATTGTTGATAGGGTTGGGAGTACTTAGCACTGTGAAAACAGCACTTTCGCAGAAAGAAATTACTTCTCTAAGACCGGGAAACAGTGAAAAGAGAATGTATGAGTTTCTCAAGATTGGTAACAGATAGAAACAAGAGAAAGTACACAGTGATTCATGTACCTAGAGAAGTTACAGAGGTTTACATAGAAAATTCGAAGTATAAGAAAAAGAAGATAAGAGAGACTTAGAAAACTGGTAAAAGTTACATTGTTGATAGAGTTGGGAGTACTTAGCACTGTGAAAACAGCACTTTCTCCGAAAGAAATCTACTTCTCTAAGACCGGGAAACAGTGAAAGGACAATGTATGAGTTTCCCAAGATTGGTGACAGATAGAAACCAGAGAAAGTACACAGTGATTCATCTACCTAGAGAAGTTACAGAGGTTTCCACAGAGAATTCCATGTATAAGTACAAAAAATAAGACAGACTTAGAAAACTGGTAAAACCTACATTGTTGATAGAGTTGGGAGTACTTAGCACTGTGAAAACAGCACTTTCGCAGAAAGAAATCTAATTCTCTAACACCGGGAAACAGGGAACAGAGAATGTATGAGTTTCTCAAGATTAGTAACAGATAGAAGCAAAAGAAGTACACAGTGATTCATCTACCTAGAGAAGTTACGGAGGTTTACACAGAGAATTCCAAGTATAAGTACAAGAAAATAAGAGAGACTTAGAAAACTGGTAAATCCTACATTGTTGATAGAGTTGGGAGTACTTAGCACTGTGAAAACAGCACTTTCGCCGAAAGAAATCTACTTCTCTAACACCGGGAAACAGGGAACAGAGAATGTATGAGTTTCTCAATATTGGTAAGACATAGAAACCAGAGAAAGTACACACTGATTCATCTACTTAGAGAAGTTACAGAGGTTTACACAGAGAATTCCAAGTATAAGTACAAGAAAATAAGAGAGACTTAGAAAACTGGTAAAACCTACATTGCTGATAGAGTTGGGAGTACTTAGCACTATGAAAACAGCACTTTCGCCGAAAGAAATCTACTTCTTTAACACCGGGAAACAGTGAAAAGAGAATGTATGAGTTTCTCAAGATTGGTAAAAGATAGAAACCAGAGAAAGTACACAGTGATTCATCTACCTAGAGAAGTTACAGAGGTTTACACAGAGAATTCCAAGTATAAGTAGAAGAAAATAAGCAAGACTTACAAAACTGGTAAAAGCTACATTGTTGATAGAGTTGGGAGTACTTAGCACTGTGAAAACAGCACTTTCCCAGAAAGAAATCTACTTCTCTAAGACCGCGAAACAGTGAACAGAGAATGTATGATTTTCTCAAGATTAGTAACAGATAGAAATAAAAGAAGTACACAGTGATTCATCTACCTAGAGAACTTACAAAGGTTTACACAGAAAATTCCACGTATTAGTAAAAGAAGATAAGAGATACTTAGAAAACTGGTAAAAATTACATTGTTGGTTGAGTTGGGAGTACTTAGCACTGTGAAAACAGCACTTTCGCCAAAAGAAATCTACTTCTCTAACACCGGGAAACAGGTGTCATACATTCTGTTTTAGCTATTTCTATCAACAATGCAGGTTTTACCAGTTTTCTAAGTCTCTCTTATTTTCTTGTACTTATACTTGGAATTCTCTGTGTAAACCTCTGTAAATTCTCTAGGTAGATGAATCACTGTGTACTTTCTCTTCTGTCTATCTGTTACCAATCTTGAGAAACTCATACATTCTCTTTTCACTGTTTCACGGTCTTAGAGAAGTAGATTTCTTTCGGTGAAACTGCTGTTTTCACAGTGTTAAGTACTCCCAACTCAATCAACAATGTAAGTTTTACCAGTTTTCTAAGTCTCTCTTATCTTCTTTTACTTATACTTGGAATTTTCTGTGTAAACCTCTGTAACTTCTTTAGGTAGATGAATCACTGTGTACTTTCTCTTGTTTCTGTTACCAATCTTGAGAAACTCATACATTCTCTGTTCACTCTTTCCCGGTCTTAGAGAAGTAGATTTCTTTCGGCGAAAGTACTGTTTTCACAGTGCTAAGTACTCCCAACACTATCAACAATGTAGGTTTTACCAGTTTTCTAAGTCTCTCTTATTTTCTTGTACTTATACTTGGAATTCTCTGTGTAAACCTCTGTACCTTCTCTAGGTAGATGAATCACTGTGTACTTCTTTTGTTTCTATTTGTTACTAATCTTCAGAAGCTCATACATTCTCTGTTACCTGTTTCCTGGTGTTAGAGAAGTACATTTCTTTCGGCGAAAGTGCTGTTTTCACAGTGCGAAGTACTCTCAACTCTATCAACAATGTAGGTTTTACCAGTTTTCTAAGTCTCTCTTATTTTCTTGCACTTATACTTGGAATTCTCTGTGTAAACCTCTGTAACCTCTCTAGGTAGATGAATCACTGTGTACTTTCTCTTGTTTCTATCTGTTACCAATCTTGAGAAACTCATACATTCTCTGTTCACTGTTTCGCGGTCTTAGAGAAGTAGATTTCTTTCGGCGAAAGTGCTGTTTTCACAGTGCTAAGTACTCCCAACTCTATCAACAATGTAAGTTTTACCAGTTTTGTAAGTCTCTCTTATTTTCTTGTACTTAAACTTGGAATTTTATGTGTAAACCTCTGGAACTTCTCTAGGTAGATGAATCACTGTGTACTTCTTTTGCTTCTATCTGTTACTAATCTTGAAAAACTCATACATTCTCTGTTAGCTGTTTCCCGGTGTTAGAGAAGCAGATTTCTTGCGGCGAAAGTACTGTTTTCACAGTGCTAAGTACTCCCAACTCTATCAACAATGTAGGTTTTACCAGTTTTCTACGTCCCTCTTATTTTCTTGTACTTATACTTGGAATTCTCTGGGTAAACCTCTGTAACTTCTCTAGGTAGATGAATCACTGTGTACTTTCTCTTGTTTCTATCTGTTACCATTCTCGAGAAACTCATACATTCTCTTTTCCTTGTTTCCAGGTCTTAGAGAAGTAGATTTCTTTCGGCGAAAGTGCTGTTTTCACAGTGCTAAGTACTCCCAACTCAATCAACAATGTAAGTTTTACCAGTTTTGAAAGTCTCTCTTATTTTCTTGTACTTAAACTTGGAATTTTCTGTGTAAACCTCTGTAACTTCTCTAGGTAGATGAATCACTGTGTACTTCTTTTGTTTCTATTTGTTACTAATCTTGAGAAACTCATACATTCTCTGTTACCTGTTTGCTGGTATTAGAGAAGTAGATTTCTTTCGGCAAAAGTGCTGTTTTCACAGTGCGAAGTACTCTCAACTCTATCAACAATGTAGGTTTTACCAGTTTTCTAAGTCTCTCTTATTTTCTTGCACTTATACTTGGAATTCTCTGTGTAAACCTCTGTAACCTCTCTAGGTAGATGAATCACTGTGTACTTTCTCTTGTTTCTATCTGTTACCAATCTTGAGAAACTCATACATTCTCTTTTCACTGTTTCCCGGTCTTAGAGAAGTAGACTTCTTTCGGCGAAAGTGCTGTTTTCACAGTGCTAAGTACTCCCAACTCTATCAACAATGAGGTTTTACCAGTTTTCTAAGTCTCTCCTATTTTCTTGTACTTATACTTGGAATTCTCTGTGTAAACCTCTGTAACTTCTCTAGGTAGATGAATCACTGTGTACTTTCTCTTCTTTCTATCTGTTACCAATCTTGAGAAAATCATACATTCTCTTTTCACTGTTTCCCGGTCTTAGAGAAGTAGATTTCTTTCGGCGAAAGTGCTGTTTTCACAGTGTTAAGTACTCCTAACTCAATCAACAATGTAAGTTTTACCAGTTTTCTAAGTCTCTCTAATCTTCTTTTACTTATACATTGAATTTCCTGTGTAAACGTCTGTAACTTCTATAGGTAGATGAATCACTGTGTACTTTCTCTTGTTTCTATCTGTTACCAATCTTGAGAAACTCATACATTCTCTTTTCACTGTTTCCCGGTCTTAGAGAAGTAGATTTCTTTCGGCGAAAGTGCTGTTTTCACAGTGCTAAGTACTCCCAACTGTATCAACAATGTAGGTTTTACCAGTTTTCTAAGTCTCTCTTATTTTCTTGTACTTATACTTGGAATTCTCTGTGTAAACCTCCGTAACTTCTCTAGGTAGATGAATCACTGTGTACTTTCTCTTGTTTCTATCTGTTACCAATTTTGAGAAGCTAATACATTCTCTTTTCACTGTTTCCCGGTCTTAGAGAAGTGGATTTCTTTCGGCGAAAGTGCTGTTTTCACAGTGCTAAGTACTCCCAACTCTATCAACAATGTAGGTTTTACCAGTTTTCTAAGTCTCTCTTATTTTCTTGTACTTATACTTGGAATTCTCTGTGTAAACCTCTGTAACTTCTCTAGGTAGATGAATCACTGTGTACTTTCTCTTGTTTCTATCTGTTACCATTCTCGAGAAACTCATACATTCTCTTTTCCTTGTTTCCCGGTCTTAGAGAAGTAGATTTCTTTCGGCGAAAGTACTGTTTTCACAGTGCTAAGTACTCCCAACTCAATCAACAATGTAAGTTTTACCAGTTTTCTAAGTCTCTCTTATTTTCTTGTACTTAAACTTGTTATCTTCTGTGTAAACCTCTGTAACTTCTCTAGGTAGATGAATCACTGTGTACTTCTTTTGCTTCTATCTCTTACTAATCTTGAGAAACTCACACATTCTCTGTTAGCTGTTTCCCGGTGTTAGAGAAGTAGATTTCTTTCGGCGAAAGTGCTGTTTTCACAGTGCGAAGTACTCTCAACTCTATCAACAATGTAGATTTTACCAGTTTTCTAAGTCTCTCTTATTTTCTTGCACTTATACTTGGAATTCTCTGTGTAAACCTCTGTAACCTCTCTAGGTAGATGAATCACTGTGTACTTTCTCTTGTTTCTATCTGTTACCAATCTTGAGAAACTCATACATTCTCTGTTCACTGCTTTGCGGTCTTAGAGAAGTAGATTTCTTTCGGCGAAAGTGCTGTTTTCACAGTGCTAAGTACTCCCAACTCAATCAACAATGTAAGTTTTACCAGTTTTCTAAGTCTCTCTTATTTTCTTGTACTTATACTTGGAATTTTCTGTGTAAACCTCTGTAACATCGTTAGGTAGATGAAACACTGTGTACTTTCTCTTGTTTCTATCTGTTACCAATCTTGAGAAACTCATACATTCTCTTTTCACTGTTTCACGGTCTTAGAGAAGTAGATTTCTTTCGGCGAAAGTGCTGTTTTCACAGTGTTAAGTACTCCTTACTCAATCAACAATGTAAGTTTTACCAGTTTTCTAAGTCTCTCTTATCTTCTTTTACTTATACTTTTAATTTCCTGTGTAAACGTCTGTAACTTCTATAGGTAGATGAATCACTGTGTACTTTCTCTTGTTTCTATCTGTTACCCATGTTGAGAAACTCATACATTCTCTTTTCACTGTTTCCCGGTCTTAGAGAAGTAGATTTCTTTCGGCGAAAGTGCTGTTTTCACAGTGCTAAGTACTCCCAACTCTATCAACAATGTAGGTTTTACCAGTTTTCTAAGTCTCTCTTATTTTCTTCTACGTATACTTGGAATTCTCTGTGTAAACCTCTGTAAGTTCTCTAGGTAGATGAATCACTGTGTACTTCTTTTTTTCTATCTGTTACTAATCTTGAGAAACTCATACATTCTCTGTTCCCTGCTTCGCGGTGTTAGAGAAGTAGATTTCTTTCGGAGAAAGTGCTGTTTTCACAGTGCTGAGTACTCCCAACTCTATCAACAATGTAGGTTTTACCAGTTTTCTAAGTCTCTCTTATTTTCTTGTACTTATACTTGGAAGTCTCTGTGTAAACCTCTGTAACTTCTCTAGGTAGATGAATCACTGTGTTCTTTCTCTTGTTTCTATCTGTTACCAATCTTGAGAAACTCATACATTCTCTTTTCACTGTTTCCCGGTCTCAGAAAAGTAGATTTCTTTCGGCGAAATTGCTGTTTTCACAATGCTAAGTACCCCCAACTCAATCAACAATGTAAGTTTTACCAGTTTTCTAAGTCTCTCTTATCTTCCTTTACTTATACTTGAAATTTTCTGTGTAAACCTCTGTAACTTCTCTAGGTAGATGAATCACTGTGTACTTCTTTTGTTTCTATCTGTTACTAATCTTGAGAAACTCATACATTCTCTGTTCCCTGTTTCGCGGTCTTACAGAAGTAGATTTCTTTCTGCGAAAGTCCTCTTTTCACAGTGCTAAGTACTCCCAACTCTATCAACTATGTAGGTTTTACCAGTTATCTAAGTCTCTCTTATTTTCTTGTACTTATACTTGGAATTCTCTGTGTAAACCTCTGTAACTTTTCTAGGTAGATGAATCACTGTGTACTTTCTCTTGTTTCTATCTGTTACCAATCTTGAGAAACTCATACATTCTCTTTTCACTGCCTCACGGTCTTAGAGAAGTAGATTTCTTTCGGTGAAACTGCTGTTTTCACAGTGTTAAGTACTCCCAACTCAATCAACAATGTAGGTTTTACCAGTTTTCTAAGTCTCTCTTATCTTCTTTTACTTATACATGGAATTTTCTGTGTAAACCTCTGTAACTTCTTTAGGTAGATGAGTCACTGTGTACTTTCTCTTGTTTCTATCTGTTACCAATCTTGAGAAACTCATACATTCTCTTTTCACTGTTTCCCGGTCTTAGAGAAGTAGATTTCTTTCGGCGAAAGTGCTGTTTTCACAGTGCTAAGTACTCCCAACTCTATCAACAATGTAGGTTTTACCAGTTTTCTAAGTCTCTCTTATTTTCTTGTACTTATACTTGGAATTCTCTGTGTGAACCTCTGTAACTTCTCTAGGTAGATGAATCACTGTGTACTTTCTCTTGTTTCTATCTGTTACCAATCTTGAGAAACTCATACATTCTCTTTTCACTGTTTCCCGGTCTTAGAGAAGTAGACTTCTTTTGGTGAAAGTGCTGTTATCACAGTGGTAAGTACTCCCAACTCTATCAACAATGTAGGTTTTAACAGTTTTCTAAGTCTCTCTTATTTTCTTGTACTTCAACTTGGAATTTTCTGTGTAAACCTCTGTAACTTCTCTAGGTAGATGAATCACTGTGTACTTCTTTTGCTTCTATCTGTTACTAATCTTGAGAAACTCATACATTCTCTGTTAGCTGTTTCCCGGTGGTAGAGAAGCAGATTTCTTTCAGCGAAAGTACTGTTTTCACAGTGCTAAGTACTCCCACCTCTATCAACAATGTAGGTTTTACCAGTTTTCCAAGTCTCTCTTATTTTCTTGTACTTATACTTGGAATTCGCTGTGTAAACCTCTGTAACTTCTCTAGGTAGATGAATCACTGTGTACTTTCTCTTGTTTCTATCTGTTACCAATCTTGAGAAACTCATACATTCTCTTTTCACTGTTTCCCGGTCTTAGAGAAGTAGATTTCTTTCGGCGAAAGTGCTGTTTTCACAGTGCTAAGTACTCCCAACTCAATCAACAATGTAAGTTTTACCAGTTTTCTAAGTCTCTCTTATTTTCTTGTACTTAAACTTGGAATTTTCTGTGTAAACCTCTGTAACTTCTCTAGGTAGATGAATCACTGTGTACTTCTTTTGCTTCTATCTGTTACTAATCTTGAAAAACTCATACATTCTCTGTTAGCTGTTTCCCGGTGTTAGAGAAGCAGATTACTTTCGGCGAAAGTACTGTTTTCACAGTGCTAAGTACTCTCAACTCTATCAACAATGTAGGTTTTACCAGTTTTCTAAGTCTCTCTTATTTTCTTGTACTTATACTTGCAATTCTCTCTGTAAACCTCTGTAAATTCTCTAGGTAGATGAATCACTGTGTACTTTCTCTTGTTTCTATCTATTACCAATCTTGAGAAACTCATACATTCTCTTGTCACTGTTTCACGGTCTTAGAGAAGTAGATTTCTTTCGGCGAAAGTGCTGTTTTCACAGTGTTAAGTAATCCTAACTCAATCAACAATGTAAGTTTTACCAGTTTTCCAAGTCTCTCTTATTTTCTTGTACTTATACTTGGAATTCGCTGTGTAAACCTCTGTAACTTCTCTAGGTAGATGAATCACTGTGTACTTTCTCTTGTTTCTATCTGTTACCAATCTTGAGAAACTCATACATTCTCTTTTCACTGTTTCCCGGTCTTAGAGAAGTAGATTTCTTTCGGCGAAAGTGCTGTTTTCACAGTGCTAAGTACTCCCAACTCAATCAACAATGTAAGTTTTACCAGTTTTCTAAGTCTCTCTTATTTTCTTGTACTTAAACTTGGAATTTTCTGTGTAAACCTCTGTAACTTCTCTAGGTAGATGAATCACTCTGTACTTCTTTTGCTTCTATCTGTTACTAATCTTGAAAAACTCATACATTCTCTGTTAGCTGTTTCCCGGTGTTAGAGAAGCAGATTTCTTTCGGCGAAAGTACTGTTTTCACAGTGCTAAGTACTCTCAACTCTATCAACAATGTAGGTTTTACCAGTTTTCTAAGTCTCTCTTATTTTCTTGTACTTATACTTGCAATTCTCTCTGTAAACCTCTGTAAATTCTCTAGGTAGATGAATCACTGTGTACTTTCTCTTGTTTCTATCTGTTACCAATCTTGAGAAACTCATACATTCTCTTTTCACTGTTTCACGGTCTTAGAGAAGTAGATTTCTTTCGGCGAAAGTGCTGTTTTCACAGTGTTAAGTACTCCCAACTCAATCAACAATGTAAGTTTTACCAGTTTTCTAAGTCTCTCTTATTTTCTTGTACTTAAACTTGGAATTTTCTGTGTAAACCTCTGTAACTTCTCTAGGTAGATGAATCACTCTGTACTTCTTTTGCTTATATCTGTTACTAATCTTGAAAAACTCATACATTCTCTGTTAGCTGTTTCCCGGTGTTAGAGAAGCAGATTTCTTTCGGCGAAAGTGCTGTTTTCACAGTGCTAAATACTCCCAACTCAATCAACAATGTAAGTTTTACCAGTTTTCTAAGTCTCTCTTATCTTATTTTACTTATACTGTTAATTTCCTGTGTAAACGTCTGTAACTTCTATAGGTAGATGAATCACTGTGTACTTTCTCTTGTTTCTATCTGTTACCAATCTTGAGAAACTCATACATTCTCTTTTCACTGTTTCCCGGTCTTAGAGAAGTAGATTTCTTTCGGCGAAAGTGCTGTTTTCACAGTGCTAAGTACTCCCAACTGTATCAACAATGTAGGTTTTACCAGTTTTCTAAGTCTCTCCTATTTTCTTGTACTTATACTTGGAATTCTCTGTGTAAACCTCCGTAACTTCTCTAGGTAGATGAATCACTGTGTACTTTCTCTTGTTTCTATCTGTTACCAATTTTGAGAAGCTAATACATTCTCTTTTCACTGTTTCCCGGTCTTAGAGAAGTGGATTTCTTTCGGCGAAAGTGCTGTTTTCACAGTGCTAAGTACTCCCAACTCTATCAACAATGTAGGTTTTACCAGTTTTCTAAGTCTCTCTTATTTTCTTGTACTTATACTTGGAATTCTCTGTGTAAACCTCTGTAACTTCTCTAGGTAGATGAATCACTGTGTACTTTCTCTTGTTTCTATCTGTTACCAATGTTGAGAAACTCATACATTCTCTTTTCACTGTTTCCCGGTCTTAGAGAAGTAGACTTCTTTCGGCGAAGTGCTGTTTTCACAGTGCTAAGTACTCCCAACTCTATCAACAATGTAGGTTTTACCAGTTTTCTAAGTGTCTCTTATTTTCTTGTACTTAAACTTGGAATTTTCTGTGTAAACCTCTGTAACTTATCTAGGTAGATGAATCACTGTGTACTTCTTTTGTTTCTATTTGTTACTAATCTTGAGAAACTCATACATTCTCTGTTACCTGTTTCCTGGTGTTAGAGAAGTAGATTTCTTTCGGCGAAAGTGCTGTTTTCACAGTGCGAAGTACTCTCAACTCTATCAACAATGTAGGTTTTACCAGTTTTCTAAGTCTCTCTTATTTTCTTGCACTTATACTTGGAATTCTCTGTGTAAACCCCTGTAACCTCTCTAGGTAGATGAATCACTGTGTACTTTCTCTTGTTTCTATCTGTTACCAATCTTGAGAAACTCATACATTCTCTGTTCACTGTTTTGCGGTCTTAGAGAAGTAGATTTCTTTCGGCCAAAGTGCTGTTTTCACAGTGCTAAGTACTCCCAATTCAATCAACAATGTAAGTTTTACCAGTTTTCTAAGTCTCTCTTATTTTCTTGTACTTATACTTGGAATTTTCTGTGTAAACCTCTGTAACTTCGTTAGGTAGATGAAACACTGTGTACTTTCTCTTGTTTCTATCTGTTACCAATCTTGAGAAACTCATACATTCTCTTTTCACTGTTTCACGGTCTTAGAGAAGTAGATTTCTTTCGGCGAAAGTGCTGTTGTCACAGTGTTAAGTACTCCTTACTCAATCAACAATGTAAGTTTTACCAGTTTTCTAAGTCTCTCTTATCTTCTTTTACTTATACTTTTAATTTCCTGTGTAAACGTCTGTAACTTCTATAGGTAGATGAATCACTGTGTACTTTCTCTTGTTTCTATCTGTTACCCATGTTGAGAAACTCATACATTCTCTTTTCACTGTTTCCCGGTCTTAGAGAAGTAGACTTCTTTCGGCGAAAGTGCTGTTTTCACAGTGCTAAGTACTCCCAACTCAATCAACAATGTAAGTTTTACCAGTTTTGTAAGTCTCTCTTATTTTGTTGTACTTAAACTTGGAATTTTCTGTGTAAACCTCTGTAACTTGTCTAGGTAGATGAATCACTGTGTACTTCTTTTGCTTCTATCTGTTACTAATCTTGAAAAACTCATACATTCTCTGTTAGCTGTTTCCCGGTGTTAGAGAAGCAGATTTCTTTCGGCGAAAATACTGTTTTCACAGTGCTAAGTACTCTCAACTCTATCAACAATGTAGGATTTACCTGTTTTCTAAGTCTCTCTTATTTTCTTGTACTTATACTTGGAATTCTCTGTGTAAACCTCTGTGACTTCTCTAGGTAGATGAATCACTGTGTACTTTCTCTGGTTTCTATCTGTTACCAATCTTGAGAAACTCATACATTCTCCTTTCACTGTTTCCCTGTCTTAGAGAAGTAGATTTCTTTCGGCGAAAGTGCTGTTTTCACAGTGCTAAGTACTCCCAACTCAATCAACAATGTAAGTTTTACCATTTTTCGAAGTCTCTCTTATCTTCTTTTACTTATACTTGGAATTCTCTGTGTAAACCTCTCTAACTTCTCTAGGTAGATGAATCACTGTGTACTTTCTCTTGTTTCTATCTGTTACCAATCTTGACAAGGTCATAAATTCTCTTTTCACTGTTTCCCGGTCTTAGAGCAGTAGATTTCTTTCAGCGAAAGTGCTGTTTTCACAGTGCTAAGTACCCCCAACTCAATCAACAATGTAAGTTTTACCAGTTTTCTAAGTCTCTCTTATCTTCCTTTACTTATACTTGAAATTTTCTGTGTAAACCTCTGTAACTTCTCTAGGTAGATGAATCACTGTGTACTTCTTTTGTTTCTATCTGTTACTAATCTTGAGAAACTCATACATTCTCTGTTCCCTGTTTCGCGGTCTTACAGAAGTAGATTTCTTTCTGCGAAAGTGCTGTTTTCACAGTGCTAAGTACTCCCAACTCTATCAACTATGTAGGTTTTACCAGTTATCTAAGTCTCTCTTATTTTCTTGTACTTATACTTGGAATTCTCTGTGTAAACCTCTGTAACTTTTCTAGGTAGATGAATCACTGTGTACTTTCTCTTGTTTCTGTCTGTTACCAATCTTGAGAAACTCATACATTCTCTTTTCCCTGTTTCCCGGTCTTAGAGAAGTAGATTTCTTTCGGCGAAATTGCTGTTTTCACAGTGCTAAGTACTCCCAACTCTATCAACAATGTAGGTTTTACCAGTTTTCTACGTCCCTCTTATTTTCTTGTACTTATACTTGGAATTCTCTGTGTAAACCTCTGTAACTTCTCGAGGTAGATGAATCACTGTGTACTTTCTCTTGTTTCTATCTGTTACCAATCTTGAGAAACTCATACATTCTCTGTTCACTGTTTTGCGGTCTTAGAGAAGTAGATTTCTTTCGGCGAAAGTGCTGTTTTCACAGTGCTAAGTACTCCCAACTCAATCAACAATGTAAGTTTTACCAGTTTTCTAAGTCTCTCTTATTTTCTTGTACTTATACTTGGAATTTTCTGTGTAAACCTCTGTAACTTCGTTAGGTAGATGAAACACTGTATACTTTCTCTTGTTTCTATCTGTTACCAATCTTGAGAAACTCATACATTCTCTTTTCACTGTTTCACGGTCTTAGAGAAGTAGATTTCTTTCGGCGAAAGTGCTGTTTTCACAGTGTTAAGTACTCCTTACTCAATCAACCATGTAAGTTTTACCAGTTTTTTAAGTCTCTCTTATCTTCTTTTACTTATACTTTTAATTTCCTGTGTAAACCTCTGTAACTTCTCTAGGTAGATGAATCACTGTGTACTTTCTCTTGTTTCTATCTGTTACCAATCTTGAGAAACACATACATTCTCTTTACACTGTTTCCCGGTCTCAGAGAAGTAGATTTCTTTCGGCGAAAGTGCTCTTTTCATAGTGCTAAGTACTCCCAACTCAATCAAAAATGTAAGTTTTACCAGTTTTCTAAGTCTCTCTTATCTTCTTTTACTTATACTTGGAATTTTCTGTGTAAACCTCTGTAACTTCTCTAGGTAGATGAATCACTGTGTACTTTCTCTTGTTTCTATCTGTTACCAATCTTGAGAAACTCATACATTCTCTGTTCACTGTTTCCCGGTCTTAGAGAAGTAGATTTCTTTCTGCGAAAGTGCTGTTTTCACAGTGCTAAGTACTCCCAACTCTATCAGCAATGTAGGTTTTACCAGTTTTCTAAGTCTCTCTTATTTTCTTGTACGTATACTTGGAATTTTCTGGGTAAACCTCTGTAAGTTCTCTAGGTAGATGAATCACTGTGTACTTCTTTTTTTCTATCTGTTACTAATCTTGAGAAACTCATACATTCTCTGTTCCCTGCTTCGCGGTGTTAGAGAAGTAGATTTCTTTCGGAGAAAGTGCTGTTTTCACAGTGCTGAGTACTCCCAACTCTATCAACAATGTAGGTTTTACCAGTTTTCTAAGTCTCTCTTATTTTCTTGTACTTATACTTGGAAGTCTCTGTGTAAACCTCTGTAACTTCTCTAGGTAGATGAATCACTGTGTACTTCTTTTGCTTCTATCTGTTACTAATCTTGAGAAACTCATACATTCTCTGTTAGCTGTTTCCCGGTGGTAGAGAAGCAGATTTCTTTCAGCGAAAGTACTGTTTTCACAGTGCTAAGTACTCCCACCTCTATCAACAATGTAGGTTTTACCAGTTTTCCAAGTCTCTCTTATTTTCTTGTACTTATACTTGGAATTCGCTGTGTAAACCTCTGTAACTTCTCTAGGTAGATGAATCACTGTGTACTTTCTCTTGTTTCTATCTGTTACCAATCTTGAGAAACTCATACATTCTCTTTTCACTGTTTCCCGGTCTTAGAGAAGTAGATTTCTTTCGGCGAAAGTGCTGTTTTCACAGTGCTAAGTACTCCCAACTCAATCAACAATGTAAGTTTTACCAGTTTTCTAAGTCTCTCTTATTTTCTTGTACTTAAACTTGGAATTTTCTGTGTAAACCTCTGTAACTTCTCTAGGTAGATGAATCACTGTGTACTTCTTTTGCTTCTATCTGTTACTAATCTTGAAAAACTCATACATTCTCTGTTAGCTGTTTCCCGGTGTTAGAGAAGCAGATTTCTTTCGGCGAAAGTACTGTTTTCACAGTGCTAAGTACTCTCAACTCTATCAACAATGTAGGTTTTACCAGTTTTCTAAGTCTCTCTTATTTTCTTGTACTTATACTTGCAATTCTCTGTGTAAACCTCTGTAAATTCTCTAGGTAGATGAATCACTGTGTACTTTCTCTTGTTTCTATCTGTTACCAATCTTGAGAAACTCATACATTCTCTTTTCACTGTTTCACGGTCTTAGAGAAGTAGATTTCTTTCGGCGAAAGTGCTGTTTTCACAGTGTTAAGTACTCCTAACTCAATCAACAATGTAAGTTTTACCAGTTTTCTAAGTCTCTCTTATCTTCTTTTACTTATACTTTTAATTTCCTGTGTAAACCTCTGTAACTTCTCTAGGTAGATGAATCACTGTGTACTTTCTCTTGTTTCTATCTGTTACCAATCTTGAGAAACACATACATTCTCTTTACACTGTTTCCCGGTCTCAGAGAAGTAGATTTCTTTCGGCCAAAGTGCTGTTTTCATAGTGCTAAGTACTCCCAACTCAATCAAAAATGTAAGTTTTACCAGTTTTATAAGTCTCTCTTATCTTCTTTTACTTATACTTGGAATTTTCTGTGTAAACCTCTGTAACTTCTCTAGGTAGATGAATCACTGTGTACTTTCTCTTGTTTCTATCTGTTACCAATCTTGAGAAACTCATACATTCTCTGTTCACTGTTTCCCGGTCTTAGAGAAGTAGATTTCTTTCTGCGAAAGTGCTGTTTTCACAGTGCTAAGTACTCCCAACTCTATCAGCAATGTAGGTTTTACCAGTTTTCTAAGTCTCTCTTATTTTCTTGTACGTATACTTGGAATTCTCTGTGTAAACCTCTGTAAGTTCTCTAGGTAGATGAATCACTGTGTACTTCTTTTTTTCTATCTGTTACTAATCTTGAGAAACTCATACATTCTCTGTTCCCTGCTTCGCGGTGTTAGAGAAGTAGATTTCTTTCGGAGAAAGTGCTGTTTTCACAGTGCTGAGTACTCCCAACTCTATCAACAATGTAGGTTTTACCAGTTTTCTAAGTCTCTCTTATTTTCTTGTACTTATACTTGGAAGTCTCTGTGTAAACCTCTGTAACTTCTCTAGGTAGATGAATCACTGTGTTCTTTCTCTTGTTTCTATCTGTTACCAATCTTGAGAAACTCATACATTCTCTTTTCACTGTTTCCCGGTCTCAGAAAAGTAGATTTCTTTCGGCGAAATTGCTGTTTTCACAATGCTAAGTACCCCCAACTCAATCAACAATGTAAGTTTTACCAGTTTTCTAAGTCTCTCTTATCTTCCTTTACTTATACTTGAAATTTTCTGTGTAAACCTCTGTAACTTCTCTAGGTAGATGAATCACTGTGTACTTCTTTTGTTTCTATCTGTTACTAATCTTGAGAAACTCATACATTCTCTGTTCGCTGTTTCGCGGTCTTACAGAAGTAGATTTCTTTCTGCGAAAGTGCTGTTTTCACAGTGCTAAGTACTCCCAACTCTATCAACTATGTAGGTTTTACCAGTTATCTAAGTCTCTCTTATTTTCTTGTACTTATACTTGGAATTCTCTGTGTAAACCTCTGTAACTTTTCTAGGTAGATGAATCACTGTGTACTTTCTCTTGTTTCTATCTGTTACCAATCTTGAGAAACTCATACATTCTCTTTTCCCTGTTTCCCGGTCTTAGAGAAGTAGATTTCTTTCGGCGAAAGTGCTGTTTTCACAGTGCTAAGTACTCCCAACTCTATCAACAATGTAGGTTTTACCAGTTTTCTACGTCCCTCTTATTTTCTTGTACTTATACTTGGAATTCTCTGTGTAAACCTCTGTAACTTCTCTAGGTAGATGAATCACTGTGTACTTTCGCTTGTTTCTATCTGTTACCAATCTTGAGAAACTCATACGTTCTCTGTTCACTGTTTTGCGGTCTTAGAGAAGTAGATTTCTTTCGGCCAAAGTGCTGTTTTCACAGTGCTAAGTACTCCCAACTCAATCAACAATGTAAGTTTGACCAGTTTTCTAAGTCTCTCTTATTTTCTTGTACTTATACTTGGAATTTTCTGTGTAAACCTCTGTAACTTCGTTAGGTAGATGAAACACTGTGTACTTTCTCTTGTTTCTATCTGTTACCAATCTTGAGAAACTCATACATTCTCTTTTCACTGTTTCACGGTCTTAGAGAAGTAGATTTCTTTCGGCGAAAGTGCTGTTGTCACAGTGTTAAGTACTCCTTACTCAATCAACAATGTAAGTTTTACCAGTTTTCTAAGTCTTTCTTATCTTCTTTTACTTATACTTTTAATTTCCTGTGTAAACGT
Source organism: Heterohyrax brucei (assembly GCA_028571685.1). Lineage (NCBI taxonomy): Eukaryota > Metazoa > Chordata > Mammalia > Hyracoidea > Procaviidae > Heterohyrax > Heterohyrax brucei. The sequence continues at coordinate 4,299,709 of CM053165.1, read as the reverse complement.
CTGTAACTTCTATAGGTAGATGAATCACTGTGTACTTTCTCTTGTTTCTATCTGTTACCAATCTTGAGAAACTCATACATTCTCTTTTCACTGTTTCCCGGTCTTAGAGAAGTAGATTTCTTTCGGCGAAAGTGCTGTTTTCACAGTGCTAAGTACTCCCAACTGAATCAACAATGTAAGTTTTACCAGTTTTGTAAGTCTCTCTTATTTTCTTGTACTTAAACTCGGAATTTTCTGTGTAAACCTCTGGAACTTCTCTAGGTAGATGAATCACTGTGTACTTCTTTTCCTTCTATCTGTTACTAATCTTGAAAAACTCATACATTCTCTGTTAGCTGTTTCCCGGTGTTAGAGAAGCAGATTTCTTTCGGCGAAAATACTGTTTTCACAGTGCTAAGTACTCTCAACTCTATCAACAATGTAGGTTTTACCAGTTTTCTAAGTCTCTCTTATTTTCTTGTACTTATACTTGCAATTCTCTGTGTAAACCTCTGTAAATTCTCTAGGTAGATGAATCACTGTGTACTTTCTCTTGTTTCTATCTGTTACCAATCTTGAGAAACTCATACATTCTCTTTTCACTGCCTCACGGTCTTAGAGAAGTAGATTTCTTTCGGCGAAAGTGCTGTTTTCACAGTGTTAAGTACTCCCAACTCAATCAACAATGTAGGTTTTACCTGTTTTCTAAGTCTCTCTTATCTTCTTTTACTTATACATGGAATTTTCTGTGTAAACCTCTGTAACTTCTTTAGGTAGATGAGTCACTGTGTACTTTCTCTTGTTTCTATCTGTTACCAATCTTGAGAAACTCATACATTCTCTTTTCACTGTTTCCCGGTCTTAGAGAAGTAGATTTCTTTCGGCGAAAGTGCTGTTTTCACAGTGCTAAGTACTCCCAACTCTATCAACAATGTAGGTTTTACCAGTTTTCTAAGTCTCTCTTATTTTCTTGTACTTATACGTGGAATTGTCTGTGTAAACCTCTGTAACTTCTCTATGTAGATGAATCACTGTGTACTTTCTCTTGTTTCTATCTGTTACCAATCTTGAGAAACTCATACATTCTCTTTTCACTGTTTCCCGGTCTTAGAGAAGTAGACTTCTTTTGGTGAAAGTGCTGTTATCACAGTGGTAAGTACTCCCAACTCTATCAACAATGTAAGTTTTACCAGTTTTGTGAGTCTCTCTTATTTTCTTGTTCTTAAACTTGGAATTTTCTGTGTAAACCTCTGGAACTTCTCTAGGTAGATGAATCACTGTGTACTTCTTTTGCTTCTATCTGTTACTAATCTTGAAAAACTCATACATTCTCTGTTAGCTGTTTCCCGGTGTTAGAGAAGCAGATTTCTTTCGGCGAAAATACTGTTTTCACAGTGCTAAGTACTCTCAACTCTATCAACAATGTAGGTTTTACCAGTTTTCTAAGTCTCTCTTATTTTCTTGTACTTATACTTGGAATTCTCTGTGTAAACCTCTGTAAATTCTCTAGGTAGATGAATCACTGTGTACTTTCTCTTGTTTCTATCTGTTACCAATCTTGAGAAACTCATACATTCTCTTTTCACTGCCTCACGGTCTTAGAGAAGTAGATTTCTTTCGGTGAAACTGCTGTTTTCACAGTGTTAAGTACTCCCAACTCAATCAACAATGTAGGTTTTACCAGTTTTCTAAGTCTCTCTTATCTTCTTTTACTTATACATGGAATTTTCTGTGTAAACCTCTGTAACTTCTTTAGGTAGATGAGTCACTGTGTACTTTCTCTTGTTTCTATCTGTTACCAATCTTGAGAAACTCATACATTCTCTTTTCACTGTTTCCCGGTCTTAGAGAAGTAGATTTCTTTCGGCGAAAGTGCTGTTTTCACAGTGCTAAGTACTCCCAACTCTATCAACAATGTAGGTTTTACCAGTTTTCTAAGTCTCTCTTATTTTCTTGTACTTATACTTGGAATTCTCTGTGTAAACCTCTGTAACTTCTCTAGGTAGATGAATCACTGTGTACTTCTTTTTTTTCTATTTGTTACTAATCTTGAGAAACTCATACATTCTCTGTTACCTGTTTCCTGGTGTTAGAGAAGTAGATTTCTTTCGGCGAAAGTGCTGTTTTCACAGTGCGAAGTACTCTCAACTCTATCAACAATGTAGGTTTTACCAGTTTTCTAAGTCTCTCTTATTTTCTTGCCCTTATACTTGGAATTCTCTGTGTAAACCTCTGTAACCTCTCTAGGTAGATGAATCACTGTGTACTTTCGCTTGTTTCTATCTGTTACCAATCTTGAGAAACTCATACATTCTCTGTTCACTGTTTTGCGGTCTTAGAGAAGTAGATTTCTTTCGGCGAAAGTGCTGTTTTCACAGTGCTAAGTACTCCCAACTCAATCAACAATGTAAGTTTTACCAGTTTTCTAAGTCTCTCTTATTTTCTTGTACTTATACTTGGAATTTTCTGTGTAAATTTCTGTAACTTCGTTAGGTAGATGAATCACTGTTTACTTTCTCTTGTTTCTATCTGTTACCAATCTTGAGAAACTCATACATTCTCTTTTCACTGTTTCACGGTCTTAGAGAAGTAGATTTCTTTCGGCGAAAGTGCTGTTTTCACAGTGTTAAGTACTCCTTACTCAATCAACAATGTAAGTTTTACCAGTTTTCTAAGTCTCTCTTATCTTCTTTTACTTATACTTTTAATTTCCTGTGTAAACGTCTGTAACTTCTATAGGTAGATGAATCACTGTGTACTTTCTCTTGTTTCTATCTGTTACCCATGTTGAGAAACTCATACATTCTCTTTTCACTGTTTCCCGGTCTTAGAGAAGTAGACATCTTTCGGCGAAAGTGCTGTTTTCACAGTGCTAAGTACTCCCAACTCTATCAACAATGTAGGTTTTACCAGTTTTCTAAGTCTCTCTTCTTTTCTTGTACTTATACTTGGAATTCTCTGTGTAAACCTCTGTAACTTCTCTAGGTAGATGAATCACTGTGTACTTTCTCTTGTTTCTATCTGTTACCCATGTTGAGAAACTCATACATTCTCTTTTCACTGTTTCCCGGTCTTAGAGAAGTAGATTTCTTTCGGCGAAAGTGCTGTTTTCACAGTGCTAACTACTCCTAACTCAATCAACAGTGTAAGTTTTACCAGTTTTCTAAGTCTCTCTTATCTTCTTTTACTTATACTTTTAATTTCCTGTGTAAACGTCTGTAACTTCTATAGGTAGATGAATCACTGTGTACTTTCTCTTGTTTCTATCTGTTACCAATCTTGAGAAACTCATACATTCTCTTTTCACTGTTTCCCGGTCTTAGAGAAGTAGATTTCTTTCGGCGAAAGTGCTGTTTTCACAGTGCTAAGTACTCCCAACTCAATCAACAATGTAAGTTTTACCAGTTTTGTAAATCTCTCTTATTTTCTTGTACTTAAACTAGGAATTTTCTGTGTAAACCTCTGGAACTTCTCTAGGTAGATGAATCACTGTGTACTTCTTTTGCTTCTATCTGTTACTAATCTTGAAAAACTCATACATTCTCTGTTAGCTGTTTCCCGGTGTTAGAGAAGCAGATTTCTTTCGGCGAAAATACTGTTTTCACAGTGCTAAGTACTCTCAACTCTATCAACAATGTAGGTTTTACCAGTTTTCTAAGTCTCTCCTATTTTCTTGTACTTATACTTGGAATTCTCTGTGTAAACCTCTGTAAATTCTCTAGGTAGATGAATCACTGTGTACTTTCTCTTGTTTCTATCTGTTACCAATCTTGAGAAACTCATACATTCTCTTTTCACTGTTTCACGGTCTTAGAGAAGTAGATTTCTTTCGGCGAAAGTGCTGTTTTCACAGTGTTAAGTACTCTAACTCAATCAACAATGTAAGTTTTACCAGTTTTCTAAGTCTCTCTTATCTTCTTTTACTTATACTTTTAATTTCCTGTGTAAACCTCTGTAACTTCTCTAGGTAGATGAATCACTGTGTACTTTCTCTTGTTTCTATCTGTTACCAATCTTGAGAAACACATACATTCTCTTTACACTGTTTCCCGGTCTCAGAGAAGTAGATTTCTTTCGGCGAAAGTGCTGTTTTCATAGTGCTTAGTACTCCCAACTCAATCAAAAATTTAAGTTTTACCAGTTTTCTAAGTCTCTCTTATCTTCTTTTACTTATACTCGGAATTTTCTGTGTAAACCTCTGTAACTTCTCTAGGTAGATGAATCACTGTGTACTTTCTCTTGTTTCTATCTGTTACCAATCTTGAGAAACTCATACATTCTCTGTTCACTGTTTCCCGGTCTTAGAGAAGTAGATTTCTTTCTGCGAAAGTGCTGTTTTCACAGTGCTAAGTACTCCCAACTCTATCAGCAATGTAGGTTTTACCAGTTTTCTAAGTCTCTCTTATTCTCTTGTACGTATACTTGGAATTCTCTGTGTAAACCTCTGTAAGTTCTCTAGGTAGATGAATCACTGTGTACTTCTTTTTTTCTATCTGTTACTAATCTTGAGAAACTCATACATTCTCTGTTCCCTGCTTCGCGGTGTTAGAGAAGTAGATTTCTTTCGGAGAAAGTGCTGTTTTCACAGTGCTGAGTACTCCCAACTCTATCAACAATGTAGGTTTTACCAGTTTTCTAAGTCTCTCTTATTTTCTTGTACTTATACTTGGAAGTCTCTGTGTAAACCTCTGTAACTTCTCTAGGTAGATGAATCACGGTGTTCTTTCTCTTGTTTCTATCCGTTACCAATCTTGAGAAACTCATACATTCTCTTTTCACTGTTTCCCGGTCTCAGAAAAGTAGATTTCTTTCGGCGAAATTGCTGTTTTCACAATGCTAAGTACCCCCAACTCAATCAACAATGTAAGTTTTACCAGTTTTCTAAGTCTCTCTTATCTTCCTTTACTTATACTTGAAATTTTCTGTGTAAACCTCTGTAACTTCTCTAGGTAGATGAATCACTGTGTACTTCTTTTGTTTCTATCTGTTACTAATCTTGAGAAACTCATACATTCTCTGTTCCCTGTTTCGCGGTCTTACAGAAGTAGATTTCTTTCTGCGAAAGTGCTGTTTTCACAGTGCTAAGTACTCCCAACTCAATCAACAATGTAAGTTTTACCAGTTTTGTAAATCTCTCTTATTTTCTTGTACTTAAACTAGGAATTTTCTGTGTAAACCTCTGGAACTTCTCTAGGTAGATGAATCACTGTGTACTTCTTTTGCTTCTATCTGTTACTAATCTTGAAAAACTCATACATTCTCTGTTAGCTGTTTCCCGGTGTTAGAGAAGCAGATTTCTTTCGGCGAAAATACTGTTTTCACAGTGCTAAGTACTCTCAACTCTATCAACAATGTAGGTTTTACCAGTTTTCTAAGTCTCTCCTATTTTCTTGTACTTATACTTGGAATTCTCTGTGTAAACCTCTGTAAATTCTCTAGGTAGATGAATCACTGTGTACTTTCTCTTGTTTCTATCTGTTACCAATCTTGAGAAACTCATACATTCTCTTTTCACTGTTTCACGGTCTTAGAGAAGTAGATTTCTTTCGGCGAAAGTGCTGTTTTCACAGTGTTAAGTACTCTAACTCAATCAACAATGTAAGTTTTACCAGTTTTCTAAGTCTCTCTTATCTTCTTTTACTTATACTTTTAATTTCCTGTGTAAACCTCTGTAACTTCTCTAGGTAGATGAATCACTGTGTACTTTCTCTTGTTTCTATCTGTTACCAATCTTGAGAAACACATACATTCTCTTTACACTGTTTCCCGGTCTCAGAGAAGTAGATTTCTTTCGGCGAAAGTGCTGTTTTCATAGTGCTAAGTACTCCCAACTCAATCAAAAATTTAAGTTTTACCAGTTTTCTAAGTCTCTCTTATCTTCTTTTACTTATACTCGGAATTTTCTGTGTAAACCTCTGTAACTTCTCTAGGTAGATGAATCACTGTGTACTTTCTCTTGTTTCTATCTGTTACCAATCTTGAGAAACTCATACATTCTCTGTTCACTGTTTCCCGGTCTTAGAGAAGTAGATTTCTTTCTGCGAAAGTGCTGTTTTCACAGTGCTAAGTACTCCCAACTCTATCAGCAATGTAGGTTTTACCAGTTTTCTAAGTCTCTCTTATTCTCTTGTACGTATACTTGGAATTCTCTGTGTAAACCTCTGTAAGTTCTCTAGGTAGATGAATCACTGTGTACTTCTTTTTTTCTATCTGTTACTAATCTTGAGAAACTCATACATTCTCTGTTCCCTGCTTCGCGGTGTTAGAGAAGTAGATTTCTTTCGGAGAAAGTGCTGTTTTCACAGTGCTGAGTACTCCCAACTCTATCAACAATGTAGGTTTTACCAGTTTTCTAAGTCTCTCTTATTTTCTTGTACTTATACTTGGAAGTCTCTGTGTAAACCTCTGTAACTTCTCTAGGTAGATGAATCACGGTGTTCTTTCTCTTGTTTCTATCCGTTACCAATCTTGAGAAACTCATACATTCTCTTTTCACTGTTTCCCGGTCTCAGAAAAGTAGATTTCTTTCGGCGAAATTGCTGTTTTCACAATGCTAAGTACCCCCAACTCAATCAACAATGTAAGTTTTACCAGTTTTCTAAGTCTCTCTTATCTTCCTTTACTTATACTTGAAATTTTCTGTGTAAACCTCTGTAACTTCTCTAGGTAGATGAATCACTGTGTACTTCTTTTGTTTCTATCTGTTACTAATCTTGAGAAACTCATACATTCTCTGTTCCCTGTTTCGCGGTCTTACAGAAGTAGATTTCTTTCTGCGAAAGTGCTGTTTTCACAGTGCTAAGTACTCCCAACTCTATCAACTATGTAGGTTTTACCAGTTATCTAAGTCTCTCTTATTTTCTTGTACTTATACTTGGAATTCTCTGTGTAAACCTCTGTAACTTTTCTAGGTAGATGAATCACTGTGTACTTTCTCTTGTTTCTATCTGTTACCAATCTTGAGAAACTCATACATTCTCTTTTCCCTGTTTCCCGGTCTTAGAGAAGTAGATTTCTTTCGGCGAAAGTGCTGTTTTCACAGTGCTAAGTACTCCCAACTCTATCAACAATGTAGGTTTTACCAGTTTTCTACGTCCCTCTTATTTTCTTGTACTTATACTTGGAATTCTCTGTGTAAACCTCTGTAACTTCTCTAGGTAGATGAATCACTGTGTACTTTCGCTTGTTTCTATCTGTTACCAATCTTGAGAAACTCATACATTCTCTGTTCACTGTTTTGCGGTCTTAGAGAAGTAGATTTCTTTCGGCGAAAGTGCTGTTTTCACAGTGCTAAGTACTCCCAACTCAATCAACAATGTAGGTTTTACCAGTTTTCTAAGTCTCTCTTATTTTCTTGTACTTATACTTGGAATTTTCTGTGTAAACCTCTGTAACTTCGTTAGGTAGATGAAACACTGTATACTTTCTCTTGTTTCTATCTGTTACCAATCTTGAGAAACTCATACATTCTCTTTTAACTGTTTCACGGTCTTAGAGAAGTAGATTTCTTTCGGCGAAAGTGCTGTTTTCACAGTGTTAAGTACTCCTTACTCAATCAACAATGTAAGTTTTACCAGTTTTCTAAGTCTCTCTTATCTTCTTTTACTTATACTTTTAATTTCCTGTGTAAACGTCTGTAACTTCTATAGGTAGATGAATCACTGTGTACTTTCTCTTGTTTCTATCTGTTACCCATGTTGAGAAACTCATACATTCTCTTTTCACTGTTTCCCGGTATTAGAGAAGTAGACTTCTTTCGGCGAAAGTGCTGTTTTCACAGTGCTAAATACTCCCAACTCTATCAACAATGTAGGTTTTACCAGTTTTCTAAGTCTCTCTTATTTTCTTGTACTTATACTTGCAATTCTCTCTGTAAACCTCTGTAACTTCTCTAGGTTGATGAATCACTGTGTACTTTCTCTTGTTTCTATCTGTTACCCATGTTGAGAAACTCATACATTCTCTTTTCACTGTTTCCCGGTCTTAGAGAAGTAGATTTCTTTCGGCGAAAGTGCTGTTTTCACAATGCTAACTACTCCTAACTCAATCAGCAATGTAAGTTTTACCAGTTTTCTAAGTCTCTCTTATCTTCTTTTACTTATACATGGAATTTTCTGTGTAAACCTCTGTAACTTCTTTAGGTAGATGAGTCACTGTGTACTTTCTCTTGTTTCTATCTGTTACCAATCTTGAGAAACTCATACATTCTCTTTTCACTGCCTCACGGTCTTAGAGAAGTAGATTTCTTTCGGCGAAAGTGCTGTTTTCACAGTGTTAAGTACTCCCAACTCAATCAACAATGTAGGTTTTACCAGTTTTCTAAGTCTCTCTTATTTTCTTGTACTTATACTTGGAATTCTCTGTGTAAACCTCTGTAACTTCTCTAGGTAGATGAATCACTGTGTACTTTCTCTTGTTTCTATCTGTTACCAATCTTGAGAAACTCATACATTCTCTTTTCACTGTTTCCCGGTCTTAGAGAAGTAGACTTCTTTTGGTGAAAGTGCTGTTATCACAGTGGTAAGTACTCCCAACTCTATCAACAATGTAGGTTTTACCAGTTTTCTAAGTCTCTCTTATTTTCTTGTACTTCAACTTGGAATTTTCTGTGTAAACCTCTGTAACTTCTCTAGGTAGATGAATCACTGTGTACTTCTTTTGCTTCTATCTGTTACTAATCTTGAGAAACTCATACATTCTCTGTTAGCTGTTTCCCGGTGGTAGAGAAGCAGATTTCTTTCAGCGAAAGTACTGTTTTCACAGTGCTAAGTACTCCCACCTCTATCAACAATGTAGGTTTTACCAGTTTTCCAAGTCTCTCTTATTTTCTTGTACTTATACTTGGAATTCGCTGTGTAAACCTCTGTAACTTCTCTAGGTAGATGAATCACTGTGTACTTTCTCTTGTTTCTATCTGTTACCAATCTTGAGAAACTCATACATTCTCTTTTCACTGTTTCCCGGTCTTAGAGAAGTAGATTTCTTTCGGCGAAAGTGCTGTTTTCACAGTGCTAAGTACTCCCAACTCAATCAACAATGTAAGTTTTACCAGTTTTCTAAGTCTCTCTTATTTTCTTGTACTTAAACTTGGAATTTTCTGTGTAAACCTCTGTAACTTCTCTAGGTAGATGAATCACTGTGTACTTCTTTTGCTTCTATCTGTTACTAATCTTGAAAAACTCATACATTCTCTGTTAGCTGTTTCCCGGTGTTAGAGAAGCAGATTTCTTTCGACGAAAGTACTGTTTTCACAGTGCTAAGTACTCTCAACTCTATCAACAATGTAGGTTTTACCAGTTTTCTAAGTCTCTCTTATTTTCTTGTACTTATACTTGGAATTCTCTGTGTAAACCTCCGTAACTTCTCTAGGTAGATGAATCACTGTGTACTTTCTCTTGTTTCTATCTGTTACCAATGTTGAGAAACTCATACATTCTCTTTTCACTGTTTCCCGGTCTTAGAGAAGTAGACTTCTTTCGGCGAAGTGTTGTTTTCACAGTGCTAAGTACTCCCAACTCTATCAACAATGTAGGTTTTACCAGTTTTCTAAGTCTCTCTTATTTTCTTGTACTTAAACTAGGAATTTTCTGTGTAAACCTCTGTAACTTATCTAGGTAAATGAATCACTGTGTACTTCTTTTGTTTCTATTTGTTACTAATCTTGAGAAACTCATACATTCTCTGTTACCTGTTTCCTGGTGTTAGAGAAGTAGATTTCTTTCGGCCAAAGTGCTGTTTTCACAGTGCGAAGTACTCTCAACTCTATCAACAATGTAGGTTTTACCAGTTTTCTAAGTCTCTCATATTTTCTTGCACTTATACTTGGAATTCTCTGTGTAAACCTCTGTAACCTCTCTAGGTAGATGAATCACTGTGTACTTTCTCTTGTTTCTATCTGTTACCAATCTTGAGAAACTCATACATTCTCTGTTCACTGTTTTGCGGTCTTAGAGAAGTAGATTTCTTTCGGCCAAAGTGCTGTTTTCACAGTGCTAAGTACTCCCAACTCAATCAACAATGTAAGTTTTACCAGTTTTCTAAGTCTCTCTTATTTTCTTGTACTTATACTTGGAATTTTCTGTGTAAACCTCTGTAACTTCGTTAGGTACATGAAACACTGTGTACTTTCTCTTGTTTCTATCTGTTACCAATCTTGAGAAACTCATACATTCTCTTTTCACTGTTTCACGGTCTTAGAGAAGTAGATTTCTTTCGGCGAAAGTGCTGTTGTCACAGTGTTAAGTACTCCTTACTCAATCAACAATGTAAGTTTTACCAGTTTTCTAAGTCTCTCTTATCTTCTTTTACTTATACTTTTAATTTCCTGTGTAAACGTCTGTAACTTCTGTAGGTAGATGAATCACTGTGTACTTTCTCTTGTTTCTATCTGTTACCCATGTTGAGAAACTCATACATTCTCTTTTCACTGTTTCCCGGTCTTAGAGAAGTAGACTTCTTTCGGCGAAAGTGCTGTTTTCACAGTGCTAAGTACTCCCAACTCTATCAACAATGTAGGTTTTACCAGTTTTCTAAGTCTCTCTTATTTTCTTGTACTTATACTTGGAATTCTCTGTGTAAACCGCTGTAACTTTTCTAGGTAGATGAATCACTGTGTACTTTCTCTTGTTTCTATCTGTTACCAATCTTCAGAAACTCATACATTCTCTTTTCCCTGTTTCCCGGTCTTAGAGAAGTAGATTTCTTTCGGCGAAAGTGCTGTTTTCACAGTGCTAAGTACTCCCAACTCAATCAACAATGTAAGTTTTACCAGTTTTGAAAGTCTCTCTTATTTTCTTGTACTTAAACTTGGAATTTTCTGTGTAAACCTCTGTAACTTCTCTAGGTAGATGAATCACTGTGTACTTCTTTTTTTTCTATTTGTTACTAATCTTGAGAAACTCATACATTCTCTGTTACCTGTTTCCTGGTGTTAGAGAAGTAGATTTCTTTCGGCGAAAGTGCTGTTTTCACAGTGCGAAGTACTCTCAACTCTATCAACAATGTAGGTTTTACCAGTTTTCTAAGTCTCTCTTATTTTCTTGCACTTAAACTTGCAATTCTCTGTGTAAACCTCTGTAACCTCTCTATGTAGATGAATCACTGTGTACTTTCTCTTGTTTCTATCTGTTACCAATCTTGAGAAACTCATACATTCTCTGTTCACTGTTTTGCGGTCTTAGAGAAGTAGATTTCTTTCGGCGAAAGTGCTGTTTTCACAGTGCTAAGTACTCCCAACTCAATCAACAATGTAAGTTTTACCAGGTTTCTAAGTCTCTCTTATTTTCTTGTACTTATACTTGGAATTTTCTGTGTAAACCTCTGTAACTTCGTTAGGTAGATGAAACACTGTGTACTTTCTCTTGTTTCTATCTGTTACCAATCTTGAGAAACTCATACATTCTCTTTTCACTGTTTCACGGTCTTAGAGAAGTAGATTTCTTTCGGCGAAAGTGCTGTTTTCACAGTGTTAAGTACTCCTTACTCAATCAACAATGTAAGTTTTACCAGTTTTCTAAGTCTCTCTTATCTTCTTTTACTTATACTTTTAATTTCCTGTGTAAACGTCTGTAACTTCTATAGGTAGATGAATCACTGTGTACTTTCTCTTGTTTCTATCTGTTACCCATGTTGAGAAACTCATACATTCTCTTTTCACTGTTTCCCGGTCTTAGAGAAGTAGACATCTTTCGGCGAAAGTGCTGTTTTCACAGTGCTAAGTACTCCCAACTCTATCAACAATGTAGGTTTTACCAGTTTTCTAAGTCTCTCTTCTTTTCTTGTACTTATACTTGGAATTCTCTGTGTAAACCTCTGTAACTTCTCTAGGTAGATGAATCACTGTGTACTTTCTCTTGTTTCTATCTGTTACCAATCTTGAGAAACTCATACATTCTCTTTTCACTGTTTCCCGGTCTTAGAGAAGTAGACTTCTTTTGGTGAAAGTGCTGTTATCACAGTGGTAAGTACTCCCAACTCTATCAACAATGTAAGTTTTACCAGTTTTGTAAGTCTCTCTTATTTTCTTGTACTTAAACTTGGAATTTTCTGTGTAAACCTCTGGAACTTCTCTAGGTAGATGAATCACTGTGTACTTCTTTTGCTTCTATCTGTTACTAATCTTGAAAAACTCATACATTCTCTGTTAGCTGTTTCCCGGTGTTAGAGAAGCAGATTTCTTTCGGCGAAAATACTGTTTTCACAGTGCTAAGTACTCTCAACTCTATCAACAATGTAGGTTTTACCAGTTTTCTAAGTCTCTCTTATTTTCTTGTACTTATACTTGGAATTCTCTGTGTAAACCTCTGTAAATTCTCTAGGTAGATGAATCACTGTGTACTTTCTCTTGTTTCTATCTGTTACCAATCTTGAGAAACTCATACATTCTCTTTTCACTGTTTCCCGGTCTTAGAGAAGTAGACTTCTTTTGGTGAAAGTGCTGTTATCACAGTGGTAAGTACTCCCAACTCTATCAACAATGTAGGTTTTACCAGTTTTCTAAGTCTCTCTTATTTTCTTGTACTTCAACTTGGAATTTTCTGCGTAAACCTCTGTAACTTCTCTAGGTAGATGAATCACTGTGTACTTCTTTTGCTTCTATCTGTTACTAATCTTGAGAAACTCATACATTCTCTGTTAGCTGTTTCCCGGTGGTAGAGAAGCAGATTTCTTTCAGCGAAAGTACTGTTTTCACAGTGCTAAGTACTCCCACCTCTATCAACAATGTAGGTTTTACCAGTTTTCCAAGTCTCTCTTATTTTCTTGTACTTATACTTGGAATTCTCTGTGTAAACCTCTGTAACTTCTCTAGGTAGATGAATCACTGTGTACTTTCTCTTGTTTCTATCTGTTACCAATCTTGAGAAACTCATACATTCTCTTTTCACTGTTTCCCGGTCTTAGAGAAGTAGATTTCTTTCGGCGAAAGTGCTGTTTTCACAGTGCTAAGTACTCCCAACTCAATCAACAATGTAAGTTTTACCAGTTTTCTAAGTCTCTCTTATTTTCTTGTACTTAAACTCGGAATTTTCTGTGTAAACCTCTGAAACTTCTCTAGGTAGATGAATCACTGGGTACTTCTTTTGCTTCTATCTGTTACTAATCTTGAAAAACTCTTACATTCTCTGTTAGCTGTTTCCCGGTGTTAGAGAAGCATTTTTCTTTCGGCGAAAGTACTGTTTTCACAGTGCTAAGTACTCTCAACTCTATCAACAATGTAGGTTTTACCAGTTTTCTAAGTCTCTCTTATTTTCTTGTACTTATACTTGGAATTCTCTGTGTAAACCTCCGTAACTTCTCTAGATAGATGAATCACTGTGTACTTTCTCTTGTTTCTATCTGTTACCAATCTTGAGAAACTCATACATTCTCTTTTCACTGTTTCCCGGTCTTAGAGAAGTAGATTTCTTTCGGCGAAAGTGCTGTTTTCACAGTGTTAAGTACTCCTAACTCAATCAACAATGCAAGTTTTACCAGTTTTCTAAGTCTCTCTTATCTTCTTTTACTTATACTTTTAATTTCCTGTGTAAACGTCTGTAACTTCTATAGGTAGATGAATCACTGTGTACTTTCTCTTGTTTCTATCTGTTACCAATCTTGAGAAACTCATACATTCTCTTTTCACTGTTTCCCGGTCTTAGAGAAGTAGATTTCTTTCGGCGAAAGTGCTGTTTTCACAGTGCTAAGTACTCCCAACTGTATCAACAATGTAGGTTTTACCAGTTTTCTAAGTCTCTCTTATTTTCTTGTACTTATACTTGGAATTCTCTGTGTAAATCTCCGTAACTTCTCTAGGTAGATGAATCACTGTGTACTTTCTCTTGTTTCTATCTGTTACCAATTTTGAGAAGCTAATACATTCTCTTTTCACTGTTTCCCGGTCTTAGAGAAGTGGATTTCTTTCGGCGAAAGTGCTGTTTTCACAGTGCTAAGTACTCCCAACTCTATCAACAATGTAGGCTTTACCAGTTTTCTAAGTCTCTCTTATTTTCTTGTACTTATACTTGGAATTCTCTGTGTAAACCTCTGTAACTTCTCTAGGTAGATGAATCACTGTGTACTTTCTCTTGTTTCTATCTGTTACCCATGTTGAGAAACTCATACATTCTCTTTTCACTGTTTCCCGGTCTTAGAGAAGTAGACTTCTTTCGGCGAAGTGCTGTTTTCACAGTGCTAAGTACTCCCAACTCTATCAACAATGTAGGTTTTACCAGTTTTCTAAGTCTCTCTTATTTTCTTGTACTTATACTTGGAATTCTCTGTGTAAACCTCTGTAACTTTTCTAGGTAGATGAATCACTGTGTACTTTCTCTTGTTTCTATCTGTTACCAATCTTGAGAAACTCATACATTCTCTTTTCCCTGTTTCCCGGTCTTAGAGAAGTAGATTTCTTTCGGCGAAAGTGCTCTTTTCACAGTGCTAAGTACTCCCAACTCTATCAACAATGTAGGTTTTACCAGTTTTCTACGAATTCTCTGTGTAAACCTCTGTAACTTCTCTAGGTAGATGAATCACTGTGTACTTTCTCTTGTTTCTATCTGTTACCATTCTTGAGAAACTCATACATTCTCTTTTCCTTGTTTCCCGGTCTTAGTGAAGTAGATTTCTTTCGGCGAAAGTGCTGTTTTCACAGTGCTAAGTACTCCCAACTCAATCAACAATGTAAGTTTTACCAGTTTTGTAAGTCTCTCTTATTTTCTTGTACTTCAACTTGGAATTTTCTGTGTAAACCTCTGGAACTTCTCTAGGTAGATGAATCACTGTGTACTTCTTTTGCTTCTATCTGTTACTAATCTTGAAAAACTCATACATTCTCTGTTAGCTGTTTCCCGGTGTTAGAGAAGCAGATTTCTTTCGGCGAAAATACTGTTTTCACAGTGCTAAGTACTCTCAACTCTATCAACAATGTAGGTTTTACCAGTTTTCTAAGTCTCTCTTATTTTCTTGTACTTATACTTGGAATTCTCTGTGTAAACCTCTGTAAATTCTCTAGGTAGATGAATCACAGTGTACTTTCTCTTGTTTCTATCTGTTACCAATCTTGAGAAACTCATACATTCTCTTTTCACTGCCTCACGGTCTTAGAGAAGTAGATTTCTTTCGGTGAAACTGCTGTTTTCACAGTGTTAAGTACTCCCAACTCAATCAACAATGTAGGTTTTACCAGTTTTCTAAGTCTCTCTTATCTTCTTTTACTTATACATGGAATTTTCTGTGTAAACCTCTGTAACTTCTTTAGGTAGATGAGTCACTGTGTACTTTCTCTTGTTTCTATCTGTTACCAATCTTGAGAAACTCATACATTCTCTTTTCACTGTTTCCCGGTCTTAGAGAAGTAGATTTCTTTCGGCGAAAGTGCTGTTTTCACAGTGCTAAGTACTCCCAACTCTATCAACAATGTAGGTTTTACCAGTTTTCTAAGTCTCTCTTATTTTCTTGTACTTATACTTGGAATTCTCTGTGTAAACCTCTGTAACTTCTCTAGGTAGATGAATCACTGTGTACTTTCTCTTGTTTCTATCTGTTACCAATCTTGAGAAACTCATACATTCTCTTTTCACTGTTTCCCGGTCGTAGAGAAGTAGACTTCTTTTGGTGAAAGTGCTGTTATCACAGTGGTAAGTACTCCAAACTCTATCAACAATGTAGGTTTTACCAGTTTTCTAAGTCTTTCTTATATTCTTGTACTTAAACTTGGAATTTTCTGTGTAAACCTCTGTAACTTCTCTAGGTAGATGAATAACTGTGTACTTCTTTTGCTTCTATCTGTTACTAATCTTGAGAAACTCATACATTCTCTGTTAGCTGTTTCCCGGTGGTAGAGAAGCAGATTTCTTTCAGCGAAAGTACTGTTTTCACAGTGCTAAGTACTCCCACCTCTATCAACAATGTAGGTTTTACCAGTTTTCCAAGTCTCTCTTATTTTCTTGTACTTATACTTGGAATTCTCTGTGTAAACCTCTGTAACTTCTCTAGGTAGATGAATCACTGTGTACTTTCTCTTGTTTCTATCTGTTACCAATCTTGAGAAACTCATACATTCTCTTTTCACTGTTTCCCGGTCTTAGAGAAGTAGATTTCTTTCGGCGAAAGTGCTGTTTTCACAGTGCTAAGTACTCCCAACTCAATCAACAATGTAAGTTTTACCAGTTTTCTAAGTCTCTCTTATTTTCTTGTACTTAAACTTGGAATTTTCTGTGTAAACCTCTGTAACTTCTCTAGGTAGATGAATCACTGTGTACTTCTTTTGCTTCTATCTGTTACTAATCTTGAAAAACTCATACATTCTCTGTTAGCTGTTTCCCGGTGTTAGAGAAGCAGATTTCTTTCGGCGAAAGTACTGTTTTCACAGTGCTAAGTACTCTCAACTCTATCAACAATGTAGGTTTTACCAGTTTTCTAAGTCTCTCTTATTTTCTTGTACTTATACTTGGAATTCTCTGTGTAAACCTCTGTAAATTCTCTAGGTAGATGAATCACTGTGTACTTTCTCTTGTTTCTATCTGTTACCAATCTTGAGAAACTCATACATTCTCTTTTCACTGTTTCACGGTCTTAGAGAAGTAGATTTCTTTCGGCGAAAGTGCTGTTTTCACAGTGTTAAGTACTCCTAACTCAAACAACAATGTAAGTTTTACCAGTTTTCTAAGTCTCTCTTATCTTCTTTTACTTATACTTTTAATTTCCTGTGTAAACGTCTGTAACTTCTATAGGTAGATGAATCACTGTGTACTTTCTCTTGTTTCTATCTGTTACCAATCTTGAGAAACTCATACATTCTCTTTTCACTGTTTCCCGGTCTTAGAGAAGTAGATTTCTTTCGGCGAAAGTGCTGTTTGCACAGTGCTAAGTACTCCCAACTGTATCAACAATGTAGGATTTACCAGTTTTCTAAGTCTCTCTTATTTTCTTGTACTTATACTTGGAATTCTCTGTGTAAACCTCCGTAACTTCTCTAGGTAGATGAATCACTGTGTACTTTCGCTTGTTTCTATCTGTTACCAATTTTGAGAAGCTAATACATTCTCTTTTCACTGTTTCCCGGTCTTAGAGAAGTAGATTTCTTTCGGCGAAAGTGCTGTTTTCACAGTGCTAAGTACTCCCAACTCTATCAACAATGTAGGTTTTACCAGTTTTCTAAGTCTCTCTTATTTTCTTGTACTTATACTTGGAATTCTCTGTGTAAACCTCTGTAACTTCTCTAGGTAGATGAATCACTGTGTACTTTCTCTTGTTTCTATCTGTTACCAATCTTGAGAAACTCATACATTCTCTTTTCACTGTTTCACGGTCTTAGAGAAGTAGATTTCTTTCGGCGAAAGTGCTGTTGTCACAGTGTTAAGTACTCCTTACTCAATCAACAATGTAAGTTTTACCAGTTTTCTAAGTCTCTCTTATCTTCTTTTACTTATACTTTTAATTTCCTGTGTAAACGTCTGTAACTTCTGTAGGTAGATGAATCACTGTGTACTTTCTCTTGTTTCTATCTGTTACCCATGTTGAGAAACTCATACATTCTCTTTTCACTGTTTCCCGGTCTTAGAGAAGTAGACTTCTTTCGGCGAAAGTGCTGTTTTCACAGTGCTAAGTACTCCCAACTCTATCAACAATGTAGGTTTTACCAGTTTTCTAAGTCTCTCTTATTTTCTTGTACTTATACTTGGAATTCTCTGTGTAAACCTCTGTAACTTTTCTAGGTAGATGAATCACTGTGTACTTTCTCTTGTTTCTATCTGTTACCAATCTTGAGAAACTCATACATTCTCTTTTCCCTGTTTCCCGGTCTTAGAGAAGTAGATTTCTTTCGGCGAAAGTGCTCTTTTCACAGTGCTAAGTACTCCCAACTCTATCAACAATGTAGGTTTTACCAGTTTTCTACGAATTCTCTGTGTAAACCTCTGTAACTTCTCTAGGTAGATGAATCACTGTGTACTTTCTCTTGTTTCTATCTGCTACCATTCTTGAGAAACTCATACATTCTCTTTTCCTTGTTTCCCGGTCTTAGTGAAGTAGATTTCTTTCGGCGAAAGTGCTGTTTTCACAGTGCTAAGTACTCCCAACTCTATCAACAATGTAGGTTTTACCAGTTTTCTAAGTCTCTCTTATTTTCTTGTACTTATCCTTGGAATTCTCTGTGTAAACCTCTGTAACTTTTCTAGGTAGATGAATCACTGTGTACTTTCGCTTCTTTCTATCTGTCACCAAACTTGAGAAACTCATACATTCTCTGTTCACTGTTTCACGGACTTGGAGAACTAAATTTCCTTCGGCGAAAGTGCTGTTTTCACAGTTCTAAGTACTCCCAACTCTATCAACAATGTAGGTTTTACCAGTTTTCTAAGTCTCTCTTATTTTCTTGTACTTATCCTTGGAATTCTCTGTGTAAACCTCTGTAACTTCTCTAGGTATACGAATCACTGTGTACTTTCTCTTGTTTCTATCTGTTACCAATCTTGAGAAACTCATACATTCTCTGTTCACTGTTTCCCCGTGTTAGGGAAGTAGATTTCTTTCTGCGAAAGTGCTGTTTTCACAGTGCTAAGTACTCCCAACTCTATCCACAATGTAGGTTTTACCGGTTTTCTAAGTCTCTCTTATTTTCTTGTACTTATCCTTGGAATTCTCTGTGTAAACCTCTGTAACTTTTCTAGGTAGATGACTCACTGTGTACATTCGCTTCTTTCTATCTGTTACCAAAGTTGAGAAACTCATACATTCTCTGTTCACTGTTTCACGGACTTAGAGAACTAAATTTGCTTCGGCGAAAGTGCTGTTTTCACAGTGCTAAGTACTCCCAACTCTATCAACAATGTAGGTTTTACCAGTTTTCTAAGTCTCTCTTATTTTCTTGTACTTATCCTTGGAATTCTCTGTGTAAACCTCTGTAACTTTTCTAGGTAGATGAATCACTGTGTACTTTCGCTTGTTTCTATCTGTTACCAAACTTGAGAAACTCATACATTCTCTGTTCACTGTTTCACGGACTTAGAGAACTAAATTTCCTTCGGCGAAAGTGCTGTTTTCACAGTGCTAAGTACTCCCAACTCTATCAACAATGTAGGTTTTACCAGTTTTCTAAGTCTCTCTTATTTTCTTGTACTTATCCTTGGAATTCTCTGTGTAAACCTCTGTAACTTTTCTAGGTAGATGAATCACTGTGTACTTTCGCTTCTTTCTATCTGTTACCAAACTTGAGAAACTCATACATTCTCTGTTCACTGTTTCACGGACTTGGAGAACTAAATTTCCTTCGGCGAAAGTGCTGTTTTCACAGTGCTAAGTACTCCCAACTCTGTCAACAATGTAGGTTTTACCAGTTTTCTAAGTCTCTCTTATTTTCTTGTACTTATCCTTGGAATTCTCTGTGTAAACCTCTGTAACTTCTCTAGGTATACGAATCACTGTGTACTTTCTCTTGTTTCTATCTGTTACCAATCTTGAGAAACTCATACATTCTCTGTTCACTGTTTCCCCGTGTTAGAGAAGTAGATTTCTTTCTGCGAAAGTGCTGTTTTCACAGTGCTAAGTACTCCCAACTCTATCCACAATGTAGGTTTTACCGGTTTTCTAAGTCTCTCTTATTTTCTTGTTCTTATACTTGGAATTCTCTGTGTAAACCTCTGTAACTTATCTAGGTAGATGAATCACTGTGTACTTTCTCTTGTTTCTATCTGTTACCAATCTTGAGAAACTCATACATTCTCTTTTCACTGTTTCACGGTCTTAGAGAAGTAGATTTCTTTCGGCGAAAGTGCTGTTTTCACAGTGTTAAGTACTCCTAACTCAATCAACAATGTAAGTTTTACCAGTTTTCTAAGTCTCTCTTATCTTCTTTTACTTATACTTTTAATTTCCTGTGTAAACGTCTGTAACTTCTATAGGTAGATGAATCACTGTGTACTTTCTCTTGTTTCTATCTGTTACCAATCTTGAGAAACCCATACATTCTCTTTTCACTGTTTCCCGGTCTTAGAGAAGTAGATTTCTTTCGGCGAAAGTGCTGTTTTCACAGTGCTAAGTACTCCCAACTGTATCAACAATGTAGGTTTTACCAGTTTTCTAAGTCTCTCTTATTTTCTTGTACTTATACTTGGAATTCTCTGTGTAAACCTCCGTAACTTCTCTAGGTAGATGAATCACTGTGTACTTTCTCTTGTTTCTATCTGTTACCAATTTTGAGAAGCTAATACATTGTCTTTTCACTGTTTCCCGGTCTTAGAGAAGTGGATTTCTTTCGGCGAAAGTGCTGTTTTCACAGTGCTAAGTACTCCCAACTCTATCAACAATGTAGGTTTTACCAGTTTTCTAAGTCTCTCTTATTTTCTTGTACTTATACTTGGAATTCTCTGTGTAAACCTCTGTAACTTCTCTAGGTAGATGAATCACTGTGTACTTTCTCTTGTTTCTATCTGTTACCAATCTTGAGAAACTCATACATTCTCTTTTCACTGTTTCACGGTCTTAGAGAAGTAGATTTCTTTCGGCGAAAGTGCTGTTGTCACAGTGTTAAGTACTCCTTACTCAATCAACAATGTAAGTTTTACCAGTTTTCTAAGTCTCTCTTATCTTCTTTTACTTATACTTTTAATTTCCTGTGTAAACGTCTGTAACTTCTGTAGGTAGATGAATCACTGTGTACTTTCTCTTGTTTCTATCTGTTACCCATGTTGAGAAACTCATACATTCTCTTTTCACTGTTTCCCGGTCTTAGAGAAGTAGACTTCTTTCGGCGAAAGTGCTGTTTTCACAGTGCTAAGTACTCCCAACTCTATCAACAATGTAGGTTTTACCAGTTTTCTAAGTCTCTCTTATTTTCTTGTACTTATACTTGGAATTCTCTGTGTAAACCTCTGTAACTTTTCTAGGTAGATGAATCACTGTGTACTTTCTCTTGTTTCTATCTGTTACCAATCTTGAGAAACTCATACATTCTCTTTTCCCTGTTTCCCGGTCTTAGAGAAGTAGATTTCTTTCGGCGAAAGTGCTCTTTTCACAGTGCTAAGTACTCCCAACTCTATCAACAATGTAGGTTTTACCAGTTTTCTACGAATTCTCTGTGTAAACCTCTGTAACTTCTCTAGGTAGATGAATCACTGTGTACTTTCTCTTGTTTCTATCTGCTACCATTCTTGAGAAACTCATACATTCTCTTTTCCTTGTTTCCCGGTCTTAGTGAAGTAGATTTCTTTCGGCGAAAGTGCTGTTTTCACAGTGCTAAGTACTCCCAACTCTATCAACAATGTAGGTTTTACCAGTTTTCTAAGTCTCTCTTATTTTCTTGTACTTATCCTTGGAATTCTCTGTGTAAACCTCTGTAACTTTTCTAGGTAGATGAATCACTGTGTACTTTCGCTTCTTTCTATCCGTCACCAAACTTGAGAAACTCATACATTCTCTGTTCACTGTTTCACGGACTTGGAGAACTAAATTTCCTTCGGGGAAAGTGCTGTTTTCACAGTTCTAAGTACTCCCAACTCTATCAACAATGTAGGTTTTACCAGTTTTCTAAGTCTCTCTTATTTTCTTGTACTTATCCTTGGAATTCTCTGTGTAAACCTCTGTAACTTCTCTAGGTATACGAATCACTGTGTACTTTCTCTTGTTTCTATCTGTTACCAATCTTGAGAAACTCATACATTCTCTGTTCACTGTTTCCCCGTGTTAGGGAAGTAGATTTCTTTCTGCGAAAGTGCTGTTTTCACAGTGCTAAGTACTCCCAACTCTATCCACAATGTAGGTTTTACCGGTTTTCTAAGTCTCTCTTATTTTCTTGTACTTATCCTTGGAATTCTCTGTGTAAACCTCTGTAACTTTTCTAGGTAGATGACTCACTGTGTACATTCGCTTCTTTCTATCTGTTACCAAAGTTGAGAAACTCATACATTCTCTGTTCACTGTTTCACGGACTTAGAGAACTAAATTTGCTTCGGCGAAAGTGCTGTTTTCACAGTGCTAAGTACTCCCAACTCTATCAACAATGTAGGTTTTACCAGTTTTCTAAGTCTCTCTTATTTTCTTGTACTTATCCTTGGAATTCTCTGTGTAAACCTCTGTAACTTTTCTAGGTAGATGAATCACTGTGTACTTTCGCTTGTTTCTATCTGTTACCAAACTTGAGAAACTCATACATTCTCTGTTCACTGTTTCACGGACTTAGAGAACTAAATTTCCTTCGGCGAAAGTGCTGTTTTCACAGTGCTAAGTACTCCCAACTCTATCAACAATGTAGGTTTTACCAGTTTTCTAAGTCTCTCTTATTTTCTTGTACTTATCCTTGGAATTCTCTGTGTAAACCTCTGTAACTTTTCTAGGTAGATGAATCACTGTGTACTTTCGCTTCTTTCTATCTGTTACCAAACTTGAGAAACTCATACATTCTCTGTTCACTGTTTCACGGACTTGGAGAACTAAATTTCCTTCGGCGAAAGTGCTGTTTTCACAGTGCTAAGTACTCCCAACTCTGTCAACAATGTAGGTTTTACCAGTTTTCTAAGTCTCTCTTATTTTCTTGTACTTATCCTTGGAATTCTCTGTGTAAACCTCTGTAACTTCTCTAGGTATACGAATCACTGTGTACTTTCTCTTGTTTCTATCTGTTACCAATCTTGAGAAACTCATACATTCTCTGTTCACTGTTTCCCCGTGTTAGAGAAGTAGATTTCTTTCTGCGAAAGTGCTGTTTTCACAGTGCTAAGTACTCCCAACTCTATCCACAATGTAGGTTTTACCGGTTTTCTAAGTCTCTCTTATTTTCTTGTTCTTATACTTGGAATTCTCTGTGTAAACCTCTGTAACTTATCTAGGTAGATGAATCACTGTGTACTTTCTCTTGTTTCTATCTGTTACCAATCTTGAGAAACTCATACATTCTCTTTTCACTGTTTCACGGTCTTAGAGAAGTAGATTTCTTTCGGCGAAAGTGCTGTTTTCACAGTGTTAAGTACTCCTAACTCAATCAACAATGTAAGTTTTACCAGTTTTCTAAGTCTCTCTTATCTTCTTTTACTTATACTTTTAATTTCCTGTGTAAACGTCTGTAACTTCTATAGGTAGATGAATCACTGTGTACTTTCTCTTGTTTCTATCTGTTACCAATCTTGAGAAACCCATACATTCTCTTTTCACTGTTTCCCGGTCTTAGAGAAGTAGATTTCTTTCGGCGAAAGTGCTGTTTTCACAGTGCTAAGTACTCCCAACTGTATCAACAATGTAGGTTTTACCAGTTTTCTAAGTCTCTCTTATTTTCTTGTACTTATACTTGGAATTCTCTGTGTAAACCTCCGTAACTTCTCTAGGTAGATGAATCACTGTGTACTTTCTCTTGTTTCTATCTGTTACCAATTTTGAGAAGCTAATACATTGTCTTTTCACTGTTTCCCGGTCTTAGAGAAGTGGATTTCTTTCGGCGAAAGTGCTGTTTTCACAGTGCTAAGTACTCCCAACTCTATCAACAATGTAGGTTTTACCAGTTTTCTAAGTCTCTCTTATTTTCTTGTACTTATACTTGGAATTCTCTGTGTAAACCTCTGTAACTTCTCTAGGTAGATGAATCACTGTGTACTTTCTCTTGTTTCTATCTGTTACCAATGTTGAGAAACTCATACATTCTCTTTTCACTGTTTCCCGGTCTTAGAGAAGTAGACTTCTTTCGGCGAAGTGCTGTTTTCACAGTGCTAAGTACTCCCAACTCTATCAACAATGTAGGTTTTACCAGTTTTCTAAGTCTCTCTTATTTTCTTGTACTTATACTTGGAATTCTCTGTGTAAACCTCTGTAACTTTTCTAGGTAGATGAATCACTGTGTACTTTCTCTTGTTTCTATCTGTTACCAATCTTGAGAAACTCATACATTCTCTTTTCCCTGTTTCCCGGTCTTACAGAAGTAGATTTCTGTCGGCGAAAGTGCTGTTTTCACAGTGCTAAGTACTCCCAACTCTATCAACAATGTAGGTTTTAGCAGTTTTCTACGTCCCTCTTATTTTCTTGTACTTATACTTGGAATTCTCTGTGTAAACCTCTGTAACTTCTCTAGGTAGATGAATCACTGTGTACTTTCTCTTGTTTCTATCTGTTACCATTCTTGAGAAACTCATACATTCTCTTTTCCCTGTTTCCCGGTCTTAGTGAAGTAGATTTCTTTCGGCGAAAGTGCTGTTTTCACAGTGCTAAGTACTCCCAACTCAATCAACAATGTAAGTTTTACCAGTTTTGTAAGTCTCTCTTATTTTCTTGTACTTAAACTTGGAATTTTCTGTGTAAACCTCTGGAACTT